>OY293411.1:3348377-6027127 GCA_958502065.1 Chrysolina americana | reverse complement strand
CTTAATTTGTACCCTTTAAATGGATTTTTATTTAATATTTCCGGTTTTGCATTTTTTCAGGCAGTGCAGAAGCCTACTCGTGTTGTACTAACAACGTAACAACCACGAGGTGAAACCGGAAAGGATTTGAAATTATAAATTATGAATTAAATAAATAAATAAATGAATAAATCATGATATAAAATAAGTTATACAGAATGAAAAATCTGAGAAACTAGATTTCATTTATAGACAAAACTGCAATATCTCTGTTCTTAATCACAGAATAGTTCCGTCACTATTAAAATTAAGTTGCCTCAATACTGGCTGGCGTTATTGCAATATCTAATATCAAACAATGTAAGATAGTTAGGGTACATTTTTAGTATTTTTTGCGCTGAATTGGATTATTTTATCAATTTATCATTATTAATTATTACATAAATATATATGCTATCCTTCACTTAATTAATTTTACAATAATTAATGTTACTGGCTATTTTATTATAGGTATTGGTGAAATACTGTGCAGTGTTAACTGCTTCCGTGGTATATTCTTTGTTCATAATCATGCTGTGTACGTGTATTCCACCTCTGTACCTAATCTTTTATGAATAAATTGTTAATATTATTATTACTCTGCCTGCTTCCTGCTTTTGATTACCGTTTTCAATCTTCTATGGTTTAACCAAAGAAACTACATACTGAACATGCAGATATTCTTTGGTTTAACATCTCAATCGTAATATTCAATTTTTAGTACTGTTTGTGTTCTCAAAGAATTTGTGTAGTAGTAGTAGTAGTATATTTCATGGTTAAATAAAGACTGATGTGGTGATGTATGGGTCTTGGATAGATAAACCGTGCTGAAATTTCTTCAATACCTTTACGTTAGGCATTGAGCAGACACGGCTAGAAAATCACGTTCGGTGATTGTGACTTTTGTTCTGTGAATTCTATGAGTAGAAAGTGGATTAACGAATCGGAATCGGTGATTGCAAGCACGATCCAGCGATTTTTGAAATTCAAATAAATTTGTTTTATCTCTTATCCTGCCTGCTACAAATTTAAAGTAGCAATAAAATGAGTAGTGAAATAATGACACCTGTTTTAAATTCGGAAAAATGCAATGTAATCTTATTGGATGTTGCCGGTACAACCACTTCCAATGACTTCTTGAAGGTAAGGAAATAGGGGTTTGAAAATTTTGCGGATTTTTTAGATCAAATATAATGAAATTTCAAGTGTATTCGAATATTTGTGTACATTTCAAGTAGGAATATAATATTTATTTTACTGTTGAATCTTGTTCAAATATTTCTATGCAACCTTTGAACTGTACCCATTTGATATAAATCTGACCCGCAGAAGATAAAAAGTTAGAACTTTGGTGATTTCCCAATTTCAATGGTTGAGCGAGTATTTTTTGGATGATAGAAAATAATCACTCAATGTATCTCATCAAAAAATTTAAAAACTTTCATTTTTAGGATACCTTGTTTACCTACGTATGTAAACAAGCTGAAGAATTCTTGAAAAAATCTTGGGAAAATGAAGCAGTCAAAGAGGCGGTAGAATATCTGAAAAATGATACCATTGAGCTTGACAAAGTGGTCTCACTTGTAAAAGAATTAACAGAAGAAAACAGTGATAATAAAGGTTTAAAGACCATCCAAGGTTTAATTTACAAAAATGGCTATGAAATTGGAGATCTAAAAGCACAGTAAGTATAGCTGCTATTGGATGACAGCTTATTTTTAGCAACACTATGGAAAACTTTCTTAGTCCCTATGATTAGTATTATATATTCAAGTATATATTTTATGATGAAATTTCAGTTTTTTCAAAATATTTGGTATTCTTTATAATACAAATAACTATTAACATTCGTATCAGCTCCAATACTTTTCCTGTATCTTAAAATAAACAGGTTTTATGTAGACAATACATGTTGGACCTTAAATGATATCTTTCATTGTTTATTACTTTCATTCAGTGTATTTTCTGATGTTCCCACATCTCTGGAATCCTGGTCCAAAGATCGAAAGGTTGCAATCTACTCTACTGGCAGTATAGAATCTCAGAGACTCCTCTTCAGCCATACATCAGAAGGGGACCTTTCTGCATATATCTCCAAATACTTTGATCAAAGTATCGGAAGCAAGACTGAATCTAGTAGCTATAAAAAAATTGCCAAAGAATTAGGAGTTCAAGCTGAGGAGATTATTTTCATCACTGATAACATTAAGGGTGAGTATCAGTTATTATTTGTAATCTTTCGTTTTAATACCATTTCTATTAATTTGACAAGAATCTGAAAAAGAATCATATACTTGTAGAATATAATGCTGGGAATGATAATAGGTTTTCAAAAATCTTTTAAAGTATTATTGCTAATCAAAAATTTAAACTATATCAGTTACCACTAAGTACCAACTGATCTCTTTTTCTAATTTTGAAATTGACATATATTATTTATGTTAAACTATCTCAAAATAGTTACATCTGATAGATTACTAACTCTTAGAAGATATCCAAAAATGTGTAATTGAATAACTTCTGAGAATGCTTGAATTGTATTACAGTTCAACACTATTTTAAAATAATTTTATCCATTTTTCTAGAGAGAATCACTGACTCAGTTGTGTGTATAGTTGTTGATAACGTATCAATACTGGTAAAAAAGTCAGTGTACAGTGGATCAATCATGTCTGTTATAAAGAGCAGATAGATGCCCTGGCACTGACCCCTGAGGAACTCCAATCTTAACTACTGTTGAAAATTACTCATTGTATGAAATTTATTGGTATCTGTTGGTATCTATCTTTCAACGGGGGTTAGAGTTGGGCCACAAATTCCATATTTCTGATGTTTTTTCAAGGCTTTTAACAAAGATAAAGCATCACATGTGTGTGTTATTTTTTGCTATACCTCGATCAGTTAAGTTAGTTTTTAAGTGTCTTATATCCTCTGTTGTGAAAAAATTAAATTGTAGACCCACTTTTGAATGGATGAATAGAACTGCTCCTATAAGTATACCATAATATGTTCAATTATTGTTCAACAAAATGTTATGACCCCTATGTAATATCTCTCTTGACTCTTTCAGAGGCCAAAGCTGCAAAATCAGCAGGTGTAGTCGCTGCTGTTATCGTACGAGAAGGTAATGACCCCTTACCAGATAACACTTCTAAAGAGTTTCCAATTATCTCCAGTTTTGAGGAAATCGTCTTCGACAAGCTTGCCAAGCGCAAAGAAGTAGATGAACCTATTTCTACTGAGGTTCATTCAAATAAAAGTAGATGGCATTAGTAGATCTTTTGAGACTATGCCATAGGATGGTCATCTTAGAACAATTAAGTATTCGGGTAAAGAAAATATATGGAATTACAGTGGAATTATTTCTGAAATTTAGATATTCCTAACTTGATTATCGTATCATATATCAGAACATTTTAAACTTTTATTTGAACTCCAAACAAACAATTTTATTCTGAACAAATAAAATTTTGTTTCAATATATTTATTAATTATTCGTCATAATTTGAAAATCTGTTTTATTTTATTACTAATGAAAATTTTAATGTTATAGTGATTTTCAATAAATTACAACAATGTTTTTTGTGAGTTTTTTGTACTTCTAGCTCTGGTGAGTTTATTATCAGAATTTCTTCTGTTTTTTTAAACCCTGAACCAAAACAGATATTATATGGCTTCTTGGGGTAGAAGGAGTTTTATTTCCTTGTAGTATGTGCAAATGGTTGATTTTGAACATGTTCGTTATTCATCTATGAGTTTTTTTTGTATTTTCTACTTTCTCTTTAAAAGAAAAAGCTCATTGAAGTCAAACACTCACGACATAAAATTCTACTGTTGGAAATTTCCTTTTTTTGTAAATGATTTTCAAAAAACTATTATTATATAAAACAAGCACTCTCCACGTTATCAAACCATATCTGAGCTGCTATTCTACTATATAATTTGAAATAAAATAATCTTCAGATGGTTGATATGTCTAATATAAAGGACATATGGCACTGGATACATGTATTCCTGGGGCTCAATATAGATTTTTTGATTTTTGGATATATCATTCTACAGGTCAAACAAGCAACTTTCTTCATCAGACTTTATTTCTGGCTCTACAGCGTGAGCTACAAAAATGGGTCTAACGCTAATATTATGGAAAATATTTTCTGCAAATGGATTTTTCTTGATTTTTGAGCATAATATATCATGTGAAAAATATCAATTACCTTTGATTATATCAATTATGGCGTACATTACTACAGGACGAGGCAGAAAACGCGATTTTTCTGAAACTTGTTCATTGACTTCTCGCCCAATTGTGGGTATTTTCTATTTTTGGTTATTTTTCCATTTCATAATTGTGTTGGGAAAAGTGGTCGGGAATATCAGTGATGTGCTGTTTATGATCAGTTGAATATTTGTATTAAATCTACATGGTCGTTAATCTATTTTTCGTAATATTTCTGACTATTTTGATATTACAAAAAAAATGCATTTGAATTTTTGGTCTCGTGAATGCCGTCATAAAACATGTTTTGGTGATTGAGTGAATTTGAAAATTTCCAGCCTTTGCCAGCAAAATTTTTATTTTCCAAATGCAAATTTTTCAACCTGAATTTTTCCAATTTTCAGCTGTTCTGAAATTTTTATTTATGTATCATGATTTTTGCATGCAGTTTAGTTTTGCATATCGATTAAAATTATTTTTGGAAAATCGTTGGAAAACCCGATTTTCCCAGTTTCGATTAACTTTTATTTATTAAATACCTAGGAGTGCAATGCTAAAAATTTTTAAAATAAATTTTCATCTCATCTTTTATTAAAAGGATTCAAATTTCGAATCCATATCTTGGTTGGTACGTTTTTTTCTAGAACCATATAAATAAAATAAATAACACAAGCAGGTCTAGTCCACAGAACTCAAAAAGAGTTCTGTGGTCTGATCAAAAATTGTTAAGTTATAGGTACACAACTATTATTACAATCGTTGGGTTACATATACCCATCTACTTGGACGTATAAATTATAATTGAAATATTCGCCTAATATTTCCGCCTATCCTCGTAGGTATTTTAACATAAAAATTCTCCTAACCTTAGTTTAATTAACAACTGAGTAACAAAACTCTACAAATTCACTTTTTTGCCCTATATTGTAAATAGGTACGTATAATTAGTCATTATTTCAAAATTTGGCAATGTTCACATCCAACTTAGCTATTTTTTTCTTGACCTTACGGTTTTGCTTTATAATCGACAATATTTAAATTATAAATAAATTATAAATTTGAACGTCATTCAAAAGGGGTAGTAAACAAGCTAGCATTTAAATTTGTTAAAAACACTTGGTGACTTTTTGTTTTGACCTACCCCAAGTTGGCTATGTTTACATCTTCGTTGGTTTTCGCGTAGTCTCGTTTGGCGGTTTTTTATTCTGCGCAGTCTCCGTTTCCCGAAGTTCACCATATCGTCGTGCACCACCTGCAAGCAGAAGCTTGTGGACGTTATTTCTTTGAATCACGTTTCAAACACTGCATACTTTTGCAAAAAATCGCAAACAAATTGAAATTAAATAGTGCTAGTCATTTACCTATCGCATACAAACATAATGGGATCTGAAAATGCGTCACCTGCTCTGAATTTGGAGAATTGCAGGGTGGTCTTGCTGGATATTACCGGCACTGCAATTCTCGTCCACCGGGTAAGAATTTTTTTATTATTTTATTTGATGAATTGAAAAGGAATCTTCGGTTAATAATAATAAGCTGGACGATTTCAATGCTCAATGTGTACTTCTAGATTGGCTTTATCGTTGTTATTTTTTATCGTGAAAATCATAGCAAGCCGGGATTTTTTGTTGAAAAACTATGTGTCTTTTTGGTTTTCCTAACTGTTGCGTCTAAAAATAGATCGTATTTTTCATTCTGCACGAGTTTTCAGCCTAAAGGATATCTGGTCGGCCTTGAGCCAGGTAAAAATTCAGCCCTTGTTCCACACATAGTGCATTCACATTTGTACAGTCGATTCAAAATGTCTTGCAACAATCTGCAATATTCATGAGATTTTCACTCGCGAATTTTAGGCCTTTCATTTATTGTATTTCTGGATGAAGATTTGGCTACTATTTTCTTGAAAATGTATTTCAGTCACAGTGAAATTGAAATCTTCAATAGACAAATTTGGTTATACTGAGAATCAAAATATTTGTGCCATGTGTTAAGGAAAGTGGAATTGAGTTTTGAACAGTGATCACAGATTTTAAATGATATGTAATGTGTCTTTTTAACTGAAAGCTTGAAGACATTTCATTGAGACAATAATTACAAAAGGGATTCATTACTATATATCATATTTTGATTAGATTTCAACATATATGATTTTGACAATTATGTATATTGTTATTAACATACCAAAAAAAACTATTTGTATTCTCAGAACAATACCTATCTAGTTTTTATAATATATGTAACTGAATAGTCTGTAAATTCTCGGTGGGAAAGAAAACTCAATTACAACAATAATTATAAAAAGGATTCATTATATATACCTATATCTCATAATGTATGATCAGAATCGACCAAAAAATATGTTCATCTGTATTTGCAAACTAATATGTATGTGACAAAATGGTCTGTAAATTCAGCAGGGCATAAAAAACTATACCTACCAAGATAAAAAAAATCTTTATTTTTGGGTTGGCACTTTCTGTTTATGGATATTTAGTATATTTCACAACAGCCACTAGTAAACTTCTGAATTAACTGTTATATCGAAACTTTCCAGTTGAATGAAATTCACCCATTGAGAAGGTTTTTCCTAAGGTTGAGTAGTAGTACCTAGGTAATGTTATTGTTTGATATTTGTACCTATTCCATTTTCTAAACTGAAATATTGAAATTTGAATACTGCTCACCTGGCAATCTGTCATTCTATACCTAAGTTTCATAAGAGGATTTTACAATTACTAGGTAAACCATCTTTTTAGTTAGAAAGGGACAATAGAATAATTCATTCACTACCTACCTGCATCTGCCCTTTCTGTCCATTTTCTTTTTGTTGTGAAAGAGTCTGGAATGAAATGTTTTTATGTAATTCTATTTGGGACCATTTTACCTTCACAAATATTTGAAACTAGAACGTTTTGCAATAATTTTCTGTAGGTTGTAATGATGTAATCAACAACTTGTGATATTTATTTTGAACTCTACTCTAAATTCTAATAAACAAAGAAATTATATCTTTGGTACAACTCAAAATCTCTCTCAAACTTCAATAAATGAAGGACAAAAAATATTGTAATGCAATCGAACATTTCCATTTAAGTATTTATTTATGTAATGTTTGATCAGATTTGAACATATCACCAGGCAACTCAGAAAGTCCCTTTATCTTTTCTTACGTTTTCAATTGTTTAATTTTTATTTCCAAATGTATAAATATTGGATGTGCAGATCTTTACATGAATTGAAAAAGCTGTTGTGAATACTGATTTATTCAACTGACCACAATTATTTTAAATTGTTTCAAAAATATTCTTAGCAACAGACTCTGATAGATTTGACATGACATAAGATCTGGTATCATTGGATTTATTTGTTTAAAATAAATGTATATGTATGATATATTCAAGTGTTATGCTTGTTGGAGGTTGCATACCTACCTACAAATCCGTTATGAATAAAAATTCAGATAAATAATGCCTTTTATTTGCAGAACCGACTCTACCTTTTGACAGTTTTCATTCCTTATACTTATTAGCAGTATAAATTATATAGACAATAATGACAATGACATTTCAATTATTCATACTTTCTGGAAAATGTTTGCAAATTTATTAGATTCTTTCAGTATCATCTCCAAAATCATTCATAAAAAAAATCTGTAAATTATTTTTGAAGGAAAGATTTTGTTAGACCAAACCAATCAGTGATTTCTTGTGGATTTAATTTTTTTGATAAGTGGTGATGTTTTTTTGTTTTATTTTTTCTAGTATATTTTCTTTAACTTTTCATTAATTTTCAAATTATGGAAATTTCTAGAAAATATAGAAAAGCTGCTATGACAAAGATACATACCTCATTTAAAACCCATAATTAAAACATTAAGATGGTAGAATATGTGGAAATCATTTAAAACAAATACGATTTTTTAACTCTTTACACTATTTATTAAAAAGATAATTTTCTGCATGGAAAAAAACAACTTCTCACAGACTACTTCTGATTCTTTTATTTTTCAAAGTTAATGCTTGTCATAACTCCTAAATGAATAAAAATAAATGAAAATTTTAGGAATAAAATTTAAACCCTACAATAGGAAACCGTTTCATTTGATACTGGCCAATTTTAAAGGGGTGGTTTTACCAGTTGATTTAGCTGTAAAAAATGATGGTTTTAAAAAATCCGGACATTCAATAAAACAAAATGTTATAAAATGCCGATTTAGTATCTCGTAATTAGCTAATTAATGGTTGGTATCTAGGCAACCCACATCACACCTGATTTGAACAATTAGCAAATTCTGAGGTTGAAATTCTGACTTTTTTTTTTTCATATTGTTGTTTTCTGTGAAAATAAATACTCCGAATCCAACTTTTGTATGGTAAGCCATTGAGAGATGAATTGATTCAAGAATTTGAACTTTGAAAATGACGGAATATTCATTGATTCTGTTAAAAAGAGGTATTCCGGTGTTATTTATGTTGGTTAGAATAAAACCTTGAATTTGTTTTTAACGTTGGAATTCAAAATTGCCAACTTGAAGAAATATAAGAATTATCAGATTGGTGAATGGAACTATCACCATTTTAATGCTGTATTCAGTCTACCGAAACTTTGTATTGTCTGCAAAACGACAAAAGCGTTGATTAATATATTTTGGAAGTGAGATACCACACAAAAATGGCTTCATTTACAATTCATGGATTTTAGTTTTTAAATACTTTTGAATTGCAAATTTATATATTTTAACTTCTTGTTAACCAATGCCACATACCAGTCAACAACGGTATTGGTATCATATTTCATTGGTTATATCTTAATATGACAATTTGATTCAAGTGTTGGAACTACCTAAACTGAAGTACGACACAAGTTTTCCAATTTTGAATACTCAGTTTTCAATGCAAACAAGACTATTTATTTAAGGCATAAAAAAAAATTTTGTATTTACATTTTTTATACTCTGCATGTATTGGAAATATTTTTATTTTTTTTATAATTATAAGTTTGAAAGCTAAGTATGGTTGTAAGTCCTTAATATCCATTATATCATCTGCATACGTTACTTGGAAGGCAAGCTATCCAAATATTCTGATTTTTTTTCGTAGTGAAGTATAGAAAAGGTTGGCAATTATTTAAACAATATAGTCCTCCCCTTGTTAACTTCTAGACAGTTTGACTACAAACTTTAAAAATAAACATTTGGAGTGTATAACTGATTCAAAGTTTTGAAATAAAACACATCGTAAATGCTTCATAGATGGCGCAGGGGGCATATCAACTTAAAATTTCAAAAAATCATGCTGGGTCAAGTGTCTCAAAATTCTAAAAAATTACGAAATTCTGAAAAATTTATAGGGTTGAAAAGAGAATTGTCTTATCTTTTCAACTATGCGACCCCCCATGTCATTCAAATTTTTTAAGCTGATGTGCCCCCCGCGCCATCTATTGAGCAATCCAGTTTGTTTTATTTCAAAAAGTAGTATCGGTGATACCCTCCAAATGTTTTTTTTATGTTTGTACGTCAAACCGTTCAAAGGTTAACAGGAGGGGACTATTAAAATCCGCACTGTATAATATAATTAAGGAATAATAATAAACATATGTAAATGGTAAGTGTTGAGGAAAATAAAGATTCATCGATAAAATTTTTAATTTGGCTCACAGATATATTGGAAGCTGCCTTTTTCAAATTCACGGTGTCTATTTATTATATTTTGAATATCTTGAGGATTTATATTGAAAATTCGTTAAGGGCTTCGTCAGAACGTGCGTTTTTTTTTAACTAAAACTCTTATTGTTATTTGGGATATTTATTTTATGTATTTTTCTTGTGTGTCATGGTGGTAGTTTATTTTGTAGGCTTTGCACTTTCCAGAGGTTATTCACAAATTTAATATTATGAATATAAATGCCATAGGCTGTAAGTGAACAATTATTGATGATCATAGTTTATAATGGCCATTTTTTTGTAATCTGAATACTCCAGATGTAGAATTCTCAAGGATATTATGCCATATTTGGAAGAGCATGAAGTCAAAATGATATACAATGCTTGTAAGGTCGGAATCAACATTCTGGCAATAACTGTCGAGAATAGAGACAAATAACTTTTTTTTTCATGAAATATAAAAAAGTTTCAGACAGCTATTCATTTGTTTTGGGTAGTTCTGAAGTTTATTTCTTGAGTTTTTCATATTTAAGACAAAGTAACATTAAATAAAAAAAAATCATTTTGGTAAATTCATAAAAAAATTTGATTGTTTCGATTTTTTCAGTCGTTTTTAAATGTCTCAAGTTTGAAAGATCATTCAAAAACAAAAAAATAAAGGCAATATAGTTCCTGACATTTGTATTATTGTTTGGTAACTATGTATTTAGTGCTTATTAAACGCCATTCATTATTAAGATGCCAAAAATTCGGAATAAAAAACGAAGACATTACAATGCATCAGTTCATTTTCTGTTGAAAAATAAACCTGTATTTGTCCAGCTATTTTCGAGAGGTGATAACATGTGGTCCTAATTTGAATTGGAAAACGCCGTTTTGCTTTTTTCAAAAATAGCCCCACTTTGCAAATTTTCCGATATGCAGAAACAATCTCCTACAAAGTATGTTTTGTAAATCTGATGATACAAATGTTTTCTCATATGTTATTAACAGACCCACAACTATATAATTAATCTGAATAAAAATGTTATTAACAAATAGAAAACAAACCTATATCTTTTTAAAAACAAACATTTTTTCATAAATCACTGAACTGAAAACTTTGAAAATAATATTGAGTGTATGAAGAACATAGAATATTCAATAATTTTTTTAAAAGCTTGAGACTTTATTTCAAGTGTAATGACTTTTGTTATGCAGGAACCCGATTCCAAAGAGCCAGCAGACGTATACGATGATGTTCCTGCTGCTCTAGAGTCATTGGCAAAGTCTTATAAGATTGCCACATATTCGTCCAACTCGTCACAAAATAAGGAAGCTCAGAAGTCGTTGTTCTCCAGTACACCGAAGGGAAATCTTTCTTCACACATAACAAAATACTTTGACGAAAGCATTGATAAAGAAACTTCAGCTGGCAGTTTCAACAACATCGCCACAGAGATGTCTGTGAACATTGAAGAGATTATTTTCATCACCAGTAATGTCGAGGGTAAGTCTATGAAGAAGTCATTTCAAATATTTTTTTTAAACAATTTTATAGTGACCTTTAAGTCTTCAAATGCTTAATAATGATGCTTGATTCACCTAACATTATTATCATTATTCCTCAACGCTGATACTAGTATCATTCACTGCATTATCACAAGTAAAGAATTGATTGAAGTAATTCGACATTAATCCTTTGACAAATTTTAATACGAATCAACGATGGTGATAATTTAAGTCTATGCTTGACATCCAAACAGTTTAACCTGTTCAACTTCATAAATATGCGTCTAGTCACTACATCTTGTGAGTGGATTTCTTATAAGTGTAAATCATGACTCCATATATATCTGCTGGTGAAACATTCTTCACTGATGGATTTCCAAAAACTGGATAGGTAATTCATAATTATCTTTTAATTTTTTTTTGTTAATAATGGAAATTATGTACTTTTTGAAATGACAGTGGAATCTAAACCTCTGTTGCCTCATTTTCTAAACGATGACTTCTCTTTTATTCTATATTCCTGGAAAAAATCAAACCATACCCTGAAAGTACCTACTTGGTTATAAACCCTTTTGTTTTTCTGCAGGTGCTAAAACGGCCAAATCAGCTGGTGTAGTCCCAGTCATTATTTCAAGGAACAGTAAAGATCCTCTGCCAGAAGATATTGCTAAAGAGTTTCCATCAGTAACAACTCTCAACGATATTCTTTCAAAACAGTTGAAACGCAAGAGCGAGGATGAAGTTATTACAGAGGTTTGTATAAAAAACTTTCCATTGTTATCTCATACTTCCAAATACAAGAAAATATATCAATATGTACATAAATGACTGTTGTGATTTGAATTATTCAATTTAAGTTAGGTTATTTTCATATATTTCTGATGATTTTTGCTTAAATTATCTCTATATTGTTTATCTACAACACTAATTGATCTATTGTAATTTTTTTACTCTCAAGGAACCACCAAATAAAGTTGCGAAAACTGAAATTGTTAAAGATATCAAAACTTCTAAAACCAAGGATGAAACACCTGCTGAGAAGAAATCTGCTGAAGCAGCTCCCTCAGTTGAAAAAGTTGAGGATGAAAGTATGGAAGTTGATCCCCCAGCTTCCGAAAATGTTTCAAAAGAAGAAGGTGATTTATAACCGAAAAACTCGAAATTTAATGATTTATGCAACATTTTTCTTTGCAGAAAAAGCAGCAGAGGCTCCTAAATCTGTAGCTGAACCAGAAAAAGCTGCTGAACCAGAAAAGGTTGCTGAACCAGAAAAGGTTGCTGAACCCAAAAAAGTTGCTGAACCAGAAAAGGTTGCTGAACCCAAAAAAGTTGCTGAATCAGAAAAGGTTGCTGAGCCAGAAAAGGCGGCTGAATCAAAAAAGTCGGCTGAACCAGAAAAGATGGATGAACCAGAAAAGGTGGAAGAACCCGAAAAGGCCGCTGAACCAGAAAAAGCGACTGAACCAGAAAAAGCGACTGAACCCGAAAAAGCGGCTGAACCAGTTAAGGCTGCTGAACCCGAAAAGGTTGCTGAATCCAAAAAGGCTGAACCTGAAAAAGTTGCAGAATCCAAAAAGGTTGCTGAACCCAAAAATTCTGCAGAGTCCAAAAAGGTTGCTGAAGAGTCAAAGAAAGTTGACGAAAAGACTGCAGATTCCAAAAAATCTTCAGAACCTGAAAAAGTTGCCGAGTCCGAAAAAACGGAGCCTAAAAAAGCTGCAGATTCTGACAAGGCTGCTGAATCCGAGAAAACTGCAGAACCCAAAAAGGCTACAGAACCAGAAAAAGTAGTAGAACCTGAAAAAACTGCAGAGACTGAAAAACCTGCGGAGTCTGAAAAAGTTACTGAACATCCTAAATCTGTCAAGCCTGAAACTTGTACCAAATCAGCAGAGCCTGAAAAAACAGAGAAACCTGCCAAAGTTACGGAACCAATTTCTGAGAAGACTGAAGAAGCGAAAGTAGTCAAAAGTACTGAAGAATCTCCAATGGATTGCGACGATAGTTTAGAACCTACAAAGACTGATAACGAAACGAAAAAGGATGAATGTTCGAAAGAAATTAGTGAGAAGAAAGATGAAAAAGAAGAGAAAATGGAAGAGGACACACCACCCCAAAAGGAAGAAAAAGTTGACAAGAAAACAGAATCGACAGAAATGGAGATTAGCAGTTCAACTGAAGAAGCAAAAGATAAAAGTGACGAAAAATCAGTCTGTGATAAACCAGTAGAAAATAAATCTGAGGAAAAAGTAGATCTGAAAGAAAGTGATAAAGAAGAAAAAATGGATGAATGCAAGAAGGAAGAAAATGAAGAAAGTAGGAAAGTAAAGATAGAACAAGCAGCAGAGGAAAAAAAGGCAAGTGACAAACCAGAGACGAAAGTAGAAGACAAAAAAGAAGAAAAAAAAGTAGAAGACAAGAAAGAAGAGACAAAAGTAGAAGAAAAGAAAGAAGAAAAAAACGCCGACGAAAAATCAAAGACTGAAGAAAAAAAAGCTAAAGTAGAAAAAGAAAAAAAGCAGGAAGAAGCATCGGAAGTTTCAAAGAAAGGCGATGTTGCAGCAAACGGTATAGATAAGAAAGAGGAAATTCAATCAGAGGCTGGAGACGCGAAAGAAAATGAAGAAAAAACCGCCCAAAAGGAAAACAAAGGTGAACTAGCCAACGGTATTGAAAAGGAGGTCACGAAGAACGGAGAATCCTCAACAGAGGGCGAGAAAAAACAAAACGGTGAAGCGAGTCAGTCGGAAAGCACGGTAGAAGATATCAAAGTGAAAAAAATTGAAGAATCGTCGGAGAGTGCTCCTCCTGTTAGTGTTGAGGTGTAATTGTTCATATTTTATACGTTTGGATGTAACTGTAAACGTTTGTAGTATTCAGTTTTTTATCTTATTTATTATTTACATGGAACTCTCGTTGTAAGTAGGTGCTTACTTGGTTATAACCGATTTTTGTACAGGGGGTTCTTCGACGGATAGTCGGGATGCTGTACATTTCACCCTGCTTCCCGTCCCCTGATTGACTGTGTACCGCTTTGAGGGGTTTTTGTATTCTTTCAATGTTTGTCTTTGTGATCCAAATTGTTCCTGATATTTTTTCGAAACGTTCTTCCAAAGCGAAAGTGCCAACCAACCGAGCGAAGACTGGGATATGAAAAGACTAAAATCAGCATTTATGTATTTTAAATTAAGTATTATTTTGTGCGACCTATTATATTTTTCTCAAGACTGCATCGCTGTACAGGGCGTCTCACTCGGGTGATTTATCTGCACAATGATATTTCATATTGAAATATTAATTCAACTGTGCTATTGGGCGCCAGTAGTGAGAACCTGACTTATAACAGGGTTTCGCTGGAAATTCAGTGTTCCTTTACCTTGAGACACCCTGTAGGGTTTTATTTTAGTTTTACTTTTCGTCTAGCATTCCGCGACTTCGACTGTCCGAATGCTTCTGTTCTAAATACTCATTCTGATTTTTTTTATAAAATTTTAACTCAATTTGTGATATAACTGAATGAAGTGAAATTGGTTTGACCCATCACAATTAGTTTTATTTTTTATTTTTTTTGTGTTACTTGTTAGATGTAAGTATTATTTTGGTGTACAGGCCTATAACAGTATATGGCTGCAACTCCTTGTATACGTTCAAGCACCATATTAAAAGTTTTGTAGCGTTCTAGACTTTTGTTTCATTTTGTTTAGCATCCTACAGATAAAATTTCCGTTCAGGTAGTGTTGATTTAAAAAATTATCATAAACGCCGTCAGCCGTCAAAGTAATATAAATAAAATCCTCGAAGCTCAGGATAGCAGTAAAATATGTGTTTTAGTACCGCTAGCCTATTTCGAAGCATTTTAAATGATCAATCACGAAATTTTACTGTCTAAATCATTCTCGGAGAGAGATGAATAAATATATTTTTCATCAGCTGCCTCGAAAATAAAATTTTCGGTATGATTTATTAAATCCAGAGTACCACTTTAATAAAAAATGGTACCGAAAGTACTTATTTTCGAGACGATTTTTTTCGCTTTACAAACTTTTTTGGGAATCTAGGGGGCTTGACAATAACATTTTTTTTGTTGACGGCACTTGTCATATAACATAGGTGCTTTTTCGCTTTTCAAATCAAAAAAATTAAAATCGGCGGAGAAAGTGCAACAAAAACTATTCCACATGAGAGCGGATACTTATGAATTATTGCCGGGTAAAATACCATTAACTAATAGGCACAAACTATAATTTTTTTTTTTGGTACTACGTAATATGGTTTACACAAAATCCGACTGAAATTTTTGGCGGTCTTGAGGAATTTCGGAGAGGGTCCCATTTTTGAGTGATACCTGGCATTCTCTAGCACACATTGCTACCTCAAAAAAAACTCAAAATTGTTCCTTCTTTACCCTAGCTCGATGTACACACCCTAATTCGCCCGTTTTACACTTTTCTATTAAAAACGGCATTGTTCATCCAAAAATTCAACCTTCTCTTAGGAACATCAAAACCAACATGCAAAATTTTTATTGAATTTTCTCAGGTTGGTAACGTTGATCTTTACACATTGCATGGCCAACTTTTCGAACCATTTAACTTCAGCATAAATAGGAAATTATTCATTCATGGTTTTTTCCAGTTACCAACTTGACATGAATAAAATTCACTAACCATTTTGCCTAGATTTTTTATTTAAATGGTCGCGTGTTCGGGAAAAAAACATGGAAAAACTTACTTGGCTTAAGCGTGCAGAATTATTTTTTCCTGCACTATTGCGGAAAAATGACAACTCTAGAACTTGGTTGTGTGTGAGGGAATAGGATGAATCGGGCACGCTTGTAGAAATAGTTATCCTTAACAAGTACGGAAAGAATAATTTTCCTGCATGCGACTACCGTTACCAGACCGACGCATGAGTTGAGACTAAGAGTTTTTGTTCAGGATTATTGAAACATCTTGCGGGAAAAAATCTTATCCGCACGGCGTGCGGAAGTGTAACACTTTGCGCTTGCAAATTTGCGCACGCTCGTAGGAAAAATAAATATCAGACAAATTTTCATTTTACCGAACGGCGATCATATACCACACAGAAGCTGAGGGTGAGTTCTCAATGTCGCGTTTTTTATTTTCGCGTCACACTTGATTGGCGATGCGATTCGCTATTTAAATGGACGACCCTCCTCGCTGGAACTCTGATCCGATGGAAAGAAATGTTTCTAAAAACGAAAAGTTATCGGCATATTCGAAATTTCGGTACTACCGCTTTTCAATCGCCACAGATTATAGATACTTGCCCCTAAACTGAAAAGCACCTGTATTTATCTGAAATTTAATTTTTCACGGTCTGTCATCACTTCAGGAGCTATTTGGAGCTACTTGGATCTATTCCAAAGCGTATTATGATTAATCGTTAACTTTTTTTTTTGTTCCACGTCACACGAAACTGCTATTTTTTATCTTACGTAGGGTGGACACGCATGTATTTAAATCGACTTTAAAGGCAGTGAAAAATACATCGGGATTATTTGAAAAACTCTAATAGCATTGCTCCAGCATGTACAAAATTATTCCTGAACCAAATAAAAATATGTTCTCGTCATAGAAACGTAAAAAAGGCGTTTAATCCGCACGTGCTTGCATGGGCACGCATATATCTGAATCAACCTTAACGTCGTCTCACTTATTCGATGAATATATAATTCTATGGTGCACGGAATTCCAGCTCTGTACTACACCTGATTTTTCGTGGTCTGTCGCTAACTTCAAGAGCTTCCCCGAGTTACTCGGAGCTAGTTCCTGTGGAAAGCGGCTTAAGGGGAGTTCCAAATGAAACTTTTTTGCTTCGCGCGTCACTCAATCTGCATTCTGATTGACGAATTTCTGACGCTCGACGCTAGTCACCAATCAGAATGCGTGAAAAAGACGTGCCGCAAAAAGCCAAAAAGCTTGATAGGAACTCGCCCTAAGAATACCAATTCTATGAAATATGTTATGATTTATGAATCTATGATCCTATTATTCCTATGACCGATCCTATGGAGGACATCAACAAAGTCTGTGTGAACGTTATCTGTTATCAGTATTTTCACTATATGTCCATATATATAAATTAATACTTTATAATAATTATGATTTGTATGGTTATCACGAATAACAGAAACAAGACTCATCAAGAGAACAAAACAGAGAAGACAGCCTACTAGTGCTAATACAGGAAGCTCATTACTGATCTCAGTTTCTATGACTAGGAAAATACCCTTCATGAACTTCTGGTTGCAATTGAAGAATTGAAAGGCTAAGAAGATCCCACAAAATATGAAAGAAGTAATGCTCTTCGAATCGACCCACAATAGGTAATCTATTTTGTTCCATTGAATATTTTTTTTTTGTGGAAATTGTGCAGTTATTGAATCATTCTGAATATTTTCATCTAGTTTTGGTTTACTTCTAACAAATGAGTAATTCTGTCATTTCTTCAGCAAAAAAAAATATATGTATTATGTATGTATTTTTTTTTTCGTTTTTCAGAAAATGGTCCTTGCCTTCTACCACACAATAAAATAACACTGCACAAAGGAACATTGTCTGGATATACTTAAAAAAAGAACAGCAACCCAAGAAATGCATTCTTGAATGTCAATTTTGTTCTTTCAACACCATCATCGAATCACTATTCCAATTCAAACTCAGTCCAAAATTATAATTTGCAAGAGCATGTCATAATTCATACTAGAGAAATTTGTTTCAGTTGCCCAGTCTATTAGGAATAATTTCATGACAGTTATAGGCACGAAAAGGCATAATTCACACAATTAAGGTGTATTTCTATCAAAAAGAAATAATTCAAGGTTGAAATCTACTGAAAATCAATTATTTCTCAAGTCAGTTCAAACTTATTTCTTTCAATTTGAATTCATTAAAACATTGAAGGGTTCATAGGGAGAAAAATTCCTATCAAACTAATTTGAAAATTCATGAAATAATTCTTACTGAATTTAAGCCATTTGAATGCTCATTTTATTCAAATCCTTTCAGGCGCAAATACTCTTTGAAATCCCTTGCTTGTACTTTTCTTGATAAGGCATGAAATGATTCATATGGAAAATAAGCCATTTCAGTGCTCATTTTGTTCAAAGGTTTTTAGTCGTAAGGACCAATTGTTGGGACATGAGACGATTCATACTGGAGAAAAAAATTTCATGTGCAAATATTGTTTAAAATCGTTTGTTTTCAGTTCTCGTTTGAAGAAGCATGAATTGGCTCATACAGATAAGCCATTTAAATGCTCATTTTGCTCCAAGTGTTATAGTCAAAAGTGCCATTTATTGAAACACGAGACGCTTCATAATGAAAAACCTTTCATGTGCAAAATCTGTTCAAAGTCATATTGTTCTAATGCAAAGTTCTTACGACATCAAGAGACTCATAGTGAAGAAAAACCGAGAGAAAAACTGTTCAACTGCAAACTATGTTCGAAAACATATAGTTCAAATTTTAGTTTGAAGGAACATCAAACGGTTCATACTGGAAAAAAACCTTTCGAGTGTGAAGTCTGTTCTCAAACATTCTCTTATCAATCTGGTTTGATCAGGCATAAAAAGGGCCATTCTCATACTGGAGAAAAACCTTTCAAGTGCAACTTCTGTTCAAAATCATATACTACTAAATCAAATTTGTCAATTCATGAAAGACTTCATACTGGAGAGAACCCGTTCAAGTGCAAATATTGTTCCAAATCATTTGCTTTCAATGCTCAGTTGAGAATACATGAATTAATTCACACGGAAGCGAACTCATTGAAATGCCCATTTTGTTCAAAGTATTTCAGTGGAAAGCACGAGTTGTTGCGACATGAACGGGTTCATACTGGGGAAAAACCGTTCACGTGTAATATCTGTTTTAAGTCATTCACTTTTAATTATTATCTGACGAGGCACAAAGCAACCCATAAGGAAAACGCGGCAGTAGAATTCGCACTGAGTAACAATGTGGATCAAATACTAGTGTGCAATGACCCGACAATGTTCATAGCGGATGATGATGATGATGATGAAAATTCAATCATACTCAGCAACGAAGCGGAAGAATTCATAACTAGTGAAGACACAAAAAACTTTATAACTAGTGAAGACATAGAAGAGTTAATACTCGACAATGACACAATAGATCATAACTGTTGAAGACACGAAAGACTTCATACTAAGCAATGACACGAAAGGGTTCATAACTAGCGAAGATACTAAAGACTTGAAAAAGTTCTCAGCCTGTAAAGAAGAATTTATGATGAGCCACTACACTAAATAGTTCATTATAGGTATATATTTGATTTGTAGCTTTATAATTCGATGTAGTTGAATAAGATTTGCAATATACAAAGATTTACACTAAAATAATCAATTAGAATTAATGTAGGTATCTAATGAACTAGCACAATAGATATTTAATAGATATTGAAGTTGCAATTAAATATAATTTGCTAATTTATTTACACTCTAAACAATAACTTATAGGCGAGTAGATATGAACATGATTTTTCCAAAATTAATAAATAACCACAAGTCATAGTGATTGCTCAAAATGTGCGCCATTCATAGACTCGACCAATTTTGAAATTCTTCTTGAACTTTGGTTATTTCTTGCGGATTTGTTGCACGTTCTTGGGAATCACTTCTTGTAATCGTGTAAATGACACATTTCGAATGTCTATTGAAAAACATCATCGGGAGCGAGATCAGGCGGTCTAGCCGACCATTCTATTGGTCCTATATTCGACCACTCCATTTTCCCGGAAATTTTTGATACAGCCATTTTCTCTCAAGGTCAGTAAAATTGGACGGAGCACCATATGTTGTTGGAAATTAAAAATTTTCGGCTTGTAGAATTGGATCGTTGTTAATAACATTTACGAGTGTGGCTTGTTATTAATAAAATATGTTTCCAAATGACGTCGCGCTCATTGTTGTTGAAGGGAGCAGGTTTATGAACTAACTATAGCATTTGACAAATAAAAATTAGTAAAGAAAAATTTCAATCTGTTCAAATTTCAAAAATGTGGTACGCCAAAAAACAGCTTTGAACAGCCGCCTATAGAGACAGAAACATAACAGTCTCGGCCATGAATTCAACCATACCGTCATTTCACTTATTTGACAAAAATTGTAGACCGAGTACCTAGATGGAAAAACAACCTTGTCACTATTTAGACACGAGTGACATATCATATTCGTAAAATTCAATGTTTTTTGTATAGTTTCACCGATTTTTAAAGCGATCGCCGGTCGAACATAGTTTCAGTAGACGTTTTGGCGAACGTGTGCACCTTCAGAGGCCTCGAAATTGAAATTTAATTTTTTACAATTATTTAAAAATGTGTCTTGTTAAATCTATGGCGTAGAACACGAGAAAAATAATGAAAAAATTCCAGAACATTCATAAGAATTTTTTTCGGTCGATTATATTGGTTAGGATCCCGGATTGGCCGTTCGGAGCTGACCTGCGCCCGACAGAAATTTTTCTAACTTTTTTCCTTATCATATTCGTAAAATCCAATGTTTTTTGTATAGTTTCTCCGATTTTTAAAGCGATCGCCAGTCGAACATAGTTTCAGTATACGTTTCGGCGAAGGTGTGCACCTTCAGAGGCCTCGAAATTGGAATTTAATTTTTGGCAATTTTTTTAAAATGTGTCTTGTTAAATCTATGGCGTAGAACACGAGAAAAATAATGAAAAAATTACAGAACATTCATAAGAATTTGTTTCGGTCGATTATATTGGTTAGGATCCCAGATTGGTCGTTCGGAGCTGACCTGCGCCCGCCAGAAATTTTTCAAATTTTTTTCCTTATCATATTCGTAAAATTCAATGTTTTTTGTATGGTTTCACCGATTTTTAAAGCGATCGCCGGTCGAACATAGTTTCAGTAGACGTTTTGGCGAACGTGTGCACCTTCAGAGGCCTCGAAATTGAAATTTAATTTTTTACAATTTTTTTAAAATGTGTCGTATTGAATCGATGGCGTAGAACAAGGGACAAATAATGCAAAAATTCCAGAACATTCATAAGAATTTTTTTCGGTCGATTATATTGGTTAGGATCCCGGATTGGCCGTTCGGAGCTGACCTGCGCCCGACAGAAATTTTTCTAATTTTTTTCCTTATCATATTCGTAAAATCCAATGTTTTTTGTATAGTTTCTCCGATTTTTAAAGCGATCGCCAGTCGAACATAGTTTCAGTATACGTTTCGGCGAAGGTGTGCACCTTCAGAGGCCTCGAAATTGGAATTTAATTTTTGGCAATTTTTTTAAAATGTGTCTTGTTAAATCTATGGCGTAGAACACGAGAAATATAATGAAAAAATTACAGAACATTCATAAGAATTTTTTTTGGTCGATTATATTGGTTAGGATCCCGGATTGGTCGTTCGGAGCTGACCTGCGCCCGCCAGAAATTTATAAAAATTTTTTCCTTATTATATTCGTAAAATTCAATGGTTTCTGTATAGTTTCGCCGAATTTCGGAGCGATCGCTGGTCGTACATAGTTGCTGTAAGCGTTCCAACGAGCGTCTGCATTTTCAAACGGCTCGAATTGGATTTTTTTTGTATTTATCGAAAACTTATGTGTAATCGATGGCGTAGAATACGGGAAAATAATGAAAAAATTCCAAATCCGCCGTAAGTATTTTTTTGCGGAGGTTATATGGGTTAGGATACCGGATCCTAGCGCACCTCGTCCGTTTTTTCGCATTTTTCGACCACAAGGAGGTACACTCAACAATGCCTCTTGACATGAACAAAGCAGTTTTCATACGACATATTTGTTCTGGAACATTGGGAACGTGATTATGAAATCAAGTTCATGATCTAGATCTAGTCACAAATATCATTCTTCGAAAGAACAAACTACATACGAAGGAAAATGCCAAATATGTTCGAACTTCGCATGTGGTTCGAATTATTCCGATCACAAATTCCGGTATGTTCCTCAGGGAAGGAGGAATACGGATCAAGTTGAAAAAATAATCTGTGGTGGCGGTGAAACATATTTCGAAAGAACAAACGCATCGCGATGTGTCGCGATCATGATCATAATACATCTTTTTAGTGCTGACGTCAGAGCTGTCAATTTTGTTGAGTGATTTCATAAGCATTATTCAAACAAACTTGATTTGTGTTTGATTCCTATATAAGCTGTCGGACTTTTGTGGATATTTGATTTATTAAAAGGGTTCAAAGCTGATACCGTCATATGTGTAAATAATACTGTAACAAAGTACCTATAGTAAAATTCAAACATAATATAATTTTATATAACTTACATTTGTAGGTTGAAAATGGTAGAGAATGGAATGTTTTTGATCGTTTCACTCATTTCTCTGCACAAATTTCGACAGAAACAAAAAATTTACCACATTCTTTCAATGGTAAATACGGTTTGTTTGGATAATGGTTCGTGACAATCATTCGGCGTGACGTCACACTGAACTGGTCTATAGCGCGGTTTCTTGGTGTCGAAAGAATACAGCTCTAGGCCACGCTGTAAATAAACAAAGCCAGGTCACAGCATAACCTATGTTACTTATGCTATGGCCAAGTATTCAACATTTACGAAAACGACAATAAATGCATCTCTGTCATTTATTGCTCTGAGGTAAAAAGTTTCTTCTGTTGGCAACTCTAGCTGTAGTTCTCTATTCTAGTGTCATAAACTTTATATATTGGCGACATTTGTAAATTGGGGTTGGTATGATTGATGGGTAGTAGATGGTTGGTTGTTATTTTATTAATCAACCAAAGATAGCTGATTGGTTATTGAAGGCGCCTAATATTTCAATCTGACGTTTATTCAAGAATGTCGACTTCCTTGTTCTTCGTCAATGCGTAAGTTCAGAAACAATATTTGTTCTAAATTGTTCTCTTCGTCAACCTGCTACTCCTTAACAAAAACCCTCAATAGTCTGCAAGACTTGGACGAGTTAAGGAAGACAGGTCTCTTACCTTTCAAACGTGCGATTTTTATGTATGTACATACCTTGACTTGTAAATGTTTTCTTCCAGTGATTCGAACGAAGAAAAATCAGAGTTACAATGCGTGGACGATCAGTCTCAGACTCAAAGCGAAGCCCAACAAGCTCTGAACCATTTCTGGCCAAAAGTTATGGATGAAATTAGATCCATACGTAATGTACTTTCCCTCGAACCCCCCCGCTTTCAATTCCGTCTAAACTACTTATTTTTAGATGGACCTCAAACAACAAGTACTACCTCTAGCTCGGATAAAAAAGATAATGAAACTTGACGAAGACGTCAAAATGATAAGTGCCGAAGCACCTCTGTTATTCGCCAAGGCAGCAGAAATTTTCATACATGAGCTCACTTTGAGAGCTTGGATACACACTGAAGACAACAAAAGGAGAACGTTACAGGTAAGAATTCGAATGTTCTGAACTATCAAGGCAGAAGGTTTAACTCAATGTTTTTAGAGAAATGACATAGCTATGGCAATAACTAAATACGACCAGTTTGACTTCTTGATTGACATTGTACCAAGGGATGACATAAAACCAAGTAAAATTAGAGAAGATGGGACCACAACACGAACTGGATCAAACCCAGATCAGGTATGACGATTTTGATTCTTTTTATTAGTCTAGTAAGATTGGTTATGATAATATGATACTAGAAGGGGTGGTGCTGTAGGTTTTTCAGATTTTCCTACAGCTGAAAAGTGTATACACCACCAAAAACATCAGTAAGTCGCCCCGGAGCGCCCTGACAAATAATGATAGCCGTCCTCTACCTGCCTTTGGGTACACTGTATGAGTGTTTATGAGGGAGAATTATTGTTATAATAGTTTACAACTTGTAATTTGAGCAAAGTTCAGAGATGAAAATTGGAGGGTAAAGATATATTTTTGGAAAAAATCTGTATCAGCCAACCATTATTTAACGTAATAAATTTTTTTTGCTCTATCATTATCAAGTTCTTATGAATATTTGTGAGTTATTTTCAATTAGGTGGTGCCCATTTCTAACTTTCCAACTTGATATTTTTTTTTCTGGTTGCAGGTCCACTACTATTTTCAGTTGGCTCAGCAACATCATGCTAACTTACAGCAAAACAATACTTCATCTTCATCGGGCACTACAACTACGCAACCTCAAGGAACTATACAAATCGTCCAGCCTCAACAACTTCAAACTGTACAAGTCAATACGATAGAACAGGTAACTTTTCTCGATGTGTCAGGGTGTCATATCATAATGGAGCACGTCATTTTGAATAAAGTCAAAGTCAAAATATACTTTATTGTCAGAAGTTATAAAAACTTATAGACAAAGCTTTTTGGTTTTGGATTAATATTAAAATTGAATTCAATTAATTAATGATAAAGTATAAAGTATAAATATATATAAATATAATATAATATAATATATATATATAATATATAAATATATATAAGTATAAATATACCAGATACCATTTGAGATAGCAACTCGCAGTTACAAGTGGTAAACCTGGGAGTTCCACAGGGATCCATTCTTTAATCTCTTTACCAATGATATGAACAAAGTAAATATTCCAGCCTCTATTACCAGTTATGCTGATGACACATCAATATTAATTTCAGATGTAGCCGATGTAAATATTACAAATATGTATAGACATTACATTATCTACTCTCCAGGAATGGTTTGCTAATAATGACCTATTTCTTAACATCAGCAAGACTACTGCTATCAGATTTCATACACGTCAAAGAGAATGCAAAGCTCTTGATTTTTATCTAGATAACCTACCCTCAAGTACAAACCAGAAAATGGTGAAATTTCTAGGTGTCTATCTTGATAAATCTCTTACTTGGAAAAATCACTGTGAATTTTTGGTGAATAAAATTAATACAATATGTTACCAACTCAGTACTCTGAAAAATACTCTAGAACTAGAACATTTGCATCGCCTGTATTTTGCCCAAATAGACTCTCGTATCAGATATGGTATCTGTTTTTGAGGAGCATCTGTATCAGCAGGGGATGTTTTTCGAGCACAAAAAAGAGCAATCAGAAGTATGACTGGCATATCAAAAAGGAGAATCCTGTAAAAGTATCTTCAAAAAAATGAAAATGTTAACACTACCCGGTCTACTCATTTTTGAGCTATGTGTGTATGTCTTTATAAATAAGTCTTCCTTCTTATGTACACACCAAATGTATTAGGTCCAAGATTATATAATTTAATTCCCATACATTTGAAATTTGCGAAAAATTTAATCATTTTCAAAAAACACCTGAAACAATTCCTCAATGAACATTGATATTATTCGCTTAACGAATACTTCACATCACAAATAAACGGAGGGGCACCCAATTTTAAAATGTATTGTGTAAAATTCTATTAATGATCTCATTTTGTCATATTTTTATACTTATATATCTAGTCATAATTTTAATTATATTTACATACTCATGGACACCATTCTGTGGTGAACAATTGTTTTGACTTATTCCTATACTTCTGTAGTCTACAGGAAAATAAAACTATTTTGATTTTGACTTTATCATAAAATTTGGAATGCAGGACTCGAATGGGACCTTTGGAGAATATCAGAAGTAAAGGACCCCACACTTTTAATAGGTGAAATGGTTCTCGGTGAAATTGTCTGAATTTTTAGTATATTGTAGTATTCGATGTACTGATTGAACGTGCAGAATCGC
Organism: Chrysolina americana; assembly: GCA_958502065.1. Lineage (NCBI taxonomy): Eukaryota > Metazoa > Arthropoda > Insecta > Coleoptera > Chrysomelidae > Chrysolina > Chrysolina americana. Next base: position 6,001,027 of record OY293411.1, on the reverse strand, counting down.
AAAGTTCGTTGATGGATAGAGTTAAAACTCGGTAATTTTTATTTAATTATTTTCTTGGGCATAGAATGAAGGCTTTCACGGCCGGAAGTAGAATCCTGAGGTATAGTTTCCGGGCTTTGAGGCCGTGGTCGGTTCACCTCCGTGGATGTGGTTCCACTGGACGTTTCGCTCACAACTGCGGTGAGCATCTTCAGCATAGCTTTATTCTTCTCGAAAAGCGACGTAAAACTGATACAACGGTTTGAAATTCTTCGCAATTTATAGTCGCAGGCTGGCTATTTTGATTATTTTGTTTTCCTTGGGGTTCCTTATATCAAAAGAGTCACGGACCGGATTGGTAAAGTACTGGCGAGACACGACGTCAAAGCCATTTATAAGCCGACCAGACAAATTGGTTCATTGCTACGTTCAGCGAAAGATCCACGAGACCACCTCGCTACGCCCGGTGTATACCGATTACCGTGCTCTTGCGGGTCTGTATATATCGGTACCACCCTCCGAAGCGTAAAAACCAGGATCTCTGAACACCACAGGCAATGTAGGCTAGTCCAGACAGAGAAGTCTGCCGTGGCATTGCACGCCCATGGAGAAGGTACACATGACATCCTGTTTAAAAATACTGAAGTGATCTCAACAACAAAACATTATCATGCCCGCCTCAATAGAGAAACCATAGAAATACATAAACACAGAAATAATTTCAACAGAAAAGAGGAATCATTAAAGCTGAACAAAGCCTGGTACCCAGCCCTGAAAAACACGAAGATAAAACAATCATACAACATAATCGAGCAAGTAGGAGGGGGCAATCACAACTCATTAATTAAATAGGTAGACAATTGCAATATACCACCCGGCCAGGTAACCCAGTCACCCCAAGGAAAACAAGATAATCAAAATAGCCAGGCTGCGACTATAAATTGCGAAGAATTTCAAACCGTTGTATCAGTTTTACGTCGCTCTTCGAGAAGACTAAAGCTATGCTGAAGATGCTCACCGCAGTTGTGAGCGAAACGTCCAGTGGAACCACCTCCATGGAGGTGAACCGACCACGGCCTCAAAGCCCGGAAACCATACCTAAAGATATTTTTTTGGGATTTGAAAGTGCCAACTGCATTTTTTCCGCTCTTATCATCAACGTACCTTCATATTACTAAATATCATTCAGATGGTGCAGATTATATCATTATGTATAGAGGAAGAAATAAAAACATTTTAGTAATTTCTGAAAATTCAATGTAATAATGAAATATTGATAAAATTATATTGACATGCAATATACTCATTCTTATTCCCTCATTAATAACAACTTATACATTTTGTACAGGGTGATTTGAAAAATTGGTGAAATATATGGCCGGTTCTTTCGTACACATCCTGTATATTCAAGTGAATTATCATCCTCCGAAGATAGCTGATACCGTATAAATATGATTTCGTTGGGACATAATGGGTGATCATGAAAATTTTCGATGACAAAAATTGCAAAATATCAACGTTTCAGAAATAACCCTGTAATTCACGATTAACTAGATGAAATTCCTTTATTATTATTTAATATATTTATCATTCTCTCCTCAACACTGTCCCAAAAATTCGGTTTCCTACTATGACTAGTTCTATAGTTATTAATTGAGAAACTTATTACCATATGCATGACGAGTTGAAGGAACTTGTTCACGCGTACCTTCTACTAGTGGCCAAAATTTTTCACAAATAGTGAAACGTAAGAATGTGGAGATCAAAATAAATATAAAAGAGGGTTCTATCAATCATTTTCACTTTTTCCAGATTTTTATTCCGACAAAGCTTAAACCAACAAAATTCACTTAACTTTCTGTACCTTATATTATTAAATTCATATATCTGATGTGATTGTTATCTCTAATCTTCACCCTCTTTTACGTTTATTTTGATGTCCACATTCTCACGTTTCACTATTTGTGAAAAATGCTACTGTTAGTAGAATGTACACGTGAACACGTTCCTTCAACTCGTCATGAAAATGGTAATAAGTTTCTCAATTAATAACTATGAAAGTAGTCATAGTAGAAAACCGAATTTTTGGGTCAGTGTTAAGGAAGGAATGATGAATATATCAAATAATGGTAAAGGAATTTCACCGAGTTAATCGTGAATTACATGGTGATTTCTGAAACGTTGATATTTTGCCATTTTTATCATCGAAAACTTTCATGATCCAACTAAATCATGTTTATACGGTATCAGCTATCTTCGGAGGGTGATAATTCACTTCAATATACAGGATGTGTCAGAAAGTAATATGAAGGTACGTTGATGATAAGAGCGAAAAAATGCAGTTGGCACTTTCAAATCCCAAGAAAATAATTAAACAAAAATTACCGAGTTTTAACTCTATCCATCAACGAACTTACGATTCTGCACGTTCAATCAGCACATCGAATACTACAATATACTAAAAATTCAGACAATTTCACCGAGAACCATTTTACCTATAAAAAGTGCGGGGTCCTTATTCATCATTTGAAAAAATTTCAGCAACTTTGATGTATTGGATTCTCTTTGTCAAGTATGACCCTACCATCAAAAAAACACCAAATTTTCAAAAAAAAAAAAAGTCATTCGTTTTGGAGTTCATTGTCTAGGTTATTGTTTTCCGGGGCATACAGCCTGATAAAATTCAAGATCAATGCCGAGTTGTACATATTTTCACTTGGTTCAGATGAGTTACAAAAAAAATTAAAAAATTAGAGACCATTCATCATTCCAAAATATGTTTCAATTCCAAAAACCCTATTGCCAATAAATATTTGAAATTATTTCATCACTTGCAATCTCACCGCAAAAATGTTAAGCTGTTTATATCTTTATGAAGAACAGATTATTGTTGTCATGTTCAAGTTTATCATAAATTATTTTTCAGCGACTGTAATTGATCTTTTTGTAGAATGCCACAGACTCCTCATCTGCCACCAACACAACAACGACTCAGACCCCAGTTATCATTCAACAAGGTCAAGCTATCCCTCAGAATCAAGGAAACGTTCAAATAATTCAACAGATTGTGACGCCGAATGGGGAGGTACAGCAAATACCTGTAAGTTGATGAGATTTTAACAATTATTTATGTCAACCATTCCATCCAAGAAAACTGTAATAAGAGAACTATAAACGAACGAGAGGGGCCCCATTACTGATCCGGGGGAACACCTGCTTGTACTATGAAAAGACAATTTTTTTAGCCTACAGGAGGTGATCGACTCTATCAAATGCCTCTGATAGAACGAGATTGACAACAGTGATTACATGTTTCATATTGAGAGAATTGATTTTCCTACATGATGCCTGATAGGTAGCTTGAATAGACTCATTTTTTCTGAAACCATTTTTTTTGTCCCTTACAATAAAGATTGTTAGATTCCAAAAAGTTGGTCAACATTGCACACATCTTTCTGATTTTTGACAGTATTGCAATGTAATTATTGATAATACTCTTGTCACCTTTTTTAAATACAGCTCTTAGAAATGCTGTTTTCAGTTCATTCTAAGATAACTGTTGAGAGAAAATTCAACCTTGCCCTCTGGTCTAGTGTTTTTCCATTTTATCATTGTATTATTATACACTTCCTTGGATCTGTTGAGAAAAAAAATGTGTTTATTCAGAAAAGACCAAATTTTTGGAAAATGAACAGAAAAAAATTTTTGAAAAATTTTAAAAGTGTATGACAACTTTTATCTTCAGATAAACTCTTCAATTCGAGAACGGTTGAAGATAGAGAAATTCTGTTAACGCCAATCGATTCAGAATCATAAAATTAGTATGATCTGTGAATTTTAATCGAAAACATCCACAGAAGAATTTTTAATTGAACACCATAGCAGATTTTTTTAAATTTTCAACTCGCGACTGCAGAGGTTCCATGAAAACCCTATGAAATCTCTATTTGACTAAATTTCGACTTCAATTTTGGCGCGTTCATTCAAAAGAGACCAAGTTTTTCGAATATGAGCTGAAAATTTTTTTTGAAATTTTTTCAAGGTGAATGACACCTGACACCTTTCAACTCCAGATAAACTCTTCAATTCGAGAACGGTTGAAGATAGAGAAATTTTGTTAACGCCAATCGATTCAGAATCATAAAATTAGTATGATATGTGAATTTGAATCGAAAACATCCACAGAAGAATTTTTAATTGAACACCATAGCAGATTTTTGAAAATTTTCAAATCGCGACTGCAGAGGTTCCATGAAAAGCCTGTGAAATCTCAATTTGACTGAATTTCGACTTCAATTTTGGTGTGTTTATTCAAAAAAGACCAAGTTTTTCGAATATGAGCAGAAAAATTTTTTAGAATTTTTTTTCAAGGTGTACGACAACTTTCAACTTCAGATAAACTCTTCAATTCGAGAACGGTTGAAGATAGAGAAATTTTGTTAACGCCATTCGATTCAGAATCATATAATTAGTATGATCTGTGAATTTGAATCGAAAACATCCACAGAAGAATTTTTAATTGAACACCATAGCAGATTTTTTTAAATTTTCAACTCGCGACTGCAGAGGTTCTATGAAAACCCTATGAAATCTCTATTTGACTAAATTTCGACTTCAATTTTGGCGCGTTCATTCAAAAGAGACCAAGTTTTTCGAATATGAGCTGAAAATTTTTTTTGAAATTTTTTCAAGGTGAATGACACCTGACACCTTTCAACTCCAGATAAACTCTTCAATTCGAGAACGGTTGAAGATAGAGAAATTTTGTTAACGCCAATCGATTCAGAATCATAAAATTAGTATGATATGTGAATTTGAATCGAAAATATCCACAGAAGAATTTTTGAAAATTTTCAAATCGCGACTGCAGAGGTTCCATGAAAAGCCTATGAAATCTCTATTTGACTAAATTTCGACTTCAATTTTGGCGCGTTTATTCAAAAGAGAACAAGTTTTTGGAATATGAACAGAAATAAAATTTTGAAAAATTTTCCAAGGTGTATGACACCTTTCAACTCCAGATAAACTCTTCAATTCGAGATCAGTTGAAGATAGAGAAATTATATCACCGCCAATCGATCCAGAATCATAAAATTAGTATGATCTGTGAATTTGAATCGAAAATATCCACAGAAGAATTTTTAATTGAACACCATAGCAGATTTTTGAAAATTTTCAACTCGCGACTGCAGAAGTTCCATGAAAAGCCTATGAAATCTCTATTTGACTAAATTTCGACTTCAATTTTGGCGCGTTTATTCAAAAGAGACCAAGTTTTTCGAATATGAGCTGAAAAATTTTTTTGAAAATTTTTTCAGGGCGTATGACACCTTTCAACTCCAGATAAACTCTTCAATTCGAGAACGGTTGAAGATAGAGAAATTTTGTTAACGCCAATCGAATCAGAATCATAAAATTAGTATGATCTGTGAATTTGAATCGAAAATATTCACAGAAGAATTATTAATTGAACACCATAGCAGATTTTTGAAAATTTTCAACTCGCGACTGCAGAAGTTCCATGAAAAGCCTATGAAATCTCTATTTGACTAAATTTCGACTTCAATTTTGGCGCGTTTATTCAAAAGAGACCAAGTTTTTCGAATATGAGCTGAAAAATATTTTTGAAATTTTTTCAAGGTGAATGACACCTGACACCTTTCAACTCCAGATAAACTCTTCAATTCGAGAACGGTTGAAGATAGAGAAATTTTGTCAACGCCAATCGATTCAGAATCATAAAATTAGTATGATCTGTGAATTTGAATTAAAAATATCCACAGAAGGATTTTTAATTGAACACCATAGCAGATTTTTTTAAATTTTCAACTCGCGACTGCAGAGGTTCCATGAAAACCCTATGAAATCTCTATGAAATCTCCATTTGACTGAATTTCGACTTCAATTTTGGGGTGTTTATTCAAAAACCCAAGTTTTTCGAATATGAGCAGAAACATTTTTTTGAATTTTTTTTTCGAGGTGTATGACACCTTTCAACTCCAGATAAACTCTTCAATTCGAGAACGGTTGAAGATAGAGAAATTCTGTTAACACCAATCGATTCAGAATCATCAAAAGTTAGTGTGATCTGTAAATTTGAATCGAAAATATCCACAGAAGGATTTTTAACCATAGCAGATTTTTGCAAATTTTCAACTCGCGACTGCAGAGGTTCCATGAAAAGCCTATGAAATCTCCATTCGACTGAATTTCGACTTCAATTTTGGTGTGTTTAGTCAGAAAAGACCAAGTTTTTGGAATATGAACAGACATTTTTTTTTTCCAAGGTGACACCTTTCAACTCCAGATAAACTCTTCAATTCGAGATCGGTTGAAGATAGAGAAATTACATTACCGCCAATCGATTTCCAATTGAACACCATAGCAGATTTTTGAAAATTTTCAACTCGCGACTGTAGAAGTTCCATGAAAATACCATGAAATCTCCATTTGACTGAATTTCGAATTCAATTTTAGTGTGTTGAGTCAGAAAAGACCAAGTTTGTCGAATATGAACAAAAAAAAATTATTTTTATATAATTTTGCATAAATTGATGATTTTCTACAAAATTGACACATCTTAGATAAGTTGAACTCCGTTTATAAAAAATAAGTCACTTTGGAATTAATGTTTTATCAAATACATTGGGATCATCATTTTTCATCACAGGGTCCTTCACACCATTCAAGTAACCAGTATATATTTTTGATGCCTTGTGTTTATTGTTTGACCCCGTTTATAAATAATATTAGATAGTTTTTTTCTCATCTACCACTGTTGAATTGATAGTGGGTTCATAATTCATACTGTAACGATTTCGAGACCGGCCCTGATCTTATTAATTATGCACCCTCGTTCAACTACAGCTGCATATCTGCTGGCGTACGCATCGCCGAGAACAAGCTGGAATATTCGATTGTTCGATACTATTCGAAGAGCCATCTAGACGAAATGTTCTATACTCCTGAATATTCGAGAGCCGTCAATGGAAACTGCTTGGGAGTATATAAGCGGGACAGGCAGAATGGAGAGTTAGTTACAGTTCCAGAGTTCGCTGATAGATAGCCATAGTAGAAATAAATTGAAATAGTAAATGTTTTAGTGAATAATCGTTGTAATTAGTGTTATAAATAAATTAGGAAAATTAGTTAGTGCAGTTTTACTACAATACATTTATCAAAAAATTAAGATTTGGAACGTATGGTGTGAATAAAATTCAAGAAATGGAAACCACCCAAAACACCTAAACAATGTTAATACCACTCGACGCGCGTTTCGCTAACAAAGTTGGCATCCTCAGGAGCCCAAAAAAGTGTCCTATCCACTAATACTATCGTTATCTTATTTATACCATGCATCTAAGGGCTGAATTGCACTCATTACCTAACACTTTAACTCGAGGTTCGTAAGGGATAACGATTTATTTCGGATAGTTTTCCTCTTTTTGAAAAGCTACAAAAGATCCTGGGTACTCCCAAGGATAAGGAAGAAAAAGAAAAGTCGGGTATTAACGAAATTAGCTGCAATGACTGCGAGAAGAAGTATGTGGGTCAAACTAGAAGGGCCTTAAAGGTACGGTTCAAGGAGGACATTGCTCATATCCGTTTCTCAAGACCAGAAAAATTGAGTGGCCAAATATGATTTGATAAAATGTTTTTCTTTATTAACTGCATTCAACATTGTGGATCCTCAATTCAATTCAGTACCAATGACTAACATACGTTTTTTATCAACGTTACAGATTCAGCTGACTCCTCAGCAGCTTCAGATGATAAAAATGCAGCTGCAAGGCAATTCCTCGCAACCAGTTATCATCCAGACAGCTCCTATAAACGCAGGGGCACAACCGCAATTGATTCAAGTAAGATTCTCGATTATATTTTTGGAAAATGAATGTTTATGTTTTTTTTTTTTCTTCCTCAGGTCGCTCAGCAAGGTACTGCCGCCCAACAAGTCTACCTAGCACAAAGCAATAGTGGGGGGAATAATGAATAGTAGCCGATCTTTTTCCAAGTACAATATTTGTGGGTTTTGGAGAACTGTATATTTATTTATTTGACGATGGTTTTATCGAAAATGTGTAATATAGAAGTAGGAACAAGATAATCAGAAATGGAACTTTCAGATGTTCCCAAAATTTTAGTGAACCATCAAGGTATTTCTAAATATTTTAATTCAATTTTATTTTGAAGATATTGGCGTCTATCAACATGATATTCAAAAGTTGTTTGATCATATTTTTAGTGGTTTTATAAACGTAACTTTTTCATTAATTCGTTTGAAATGAATGTTTATGTTTTTTTTTTTTAATTCCTAACAGGGTTATTAAATTTGGAGTGGAGCAGTAATATTATAACAACTATCTCAGAAACTTTCTAAAAATCTATATCATTTTTAAAAGTGATTAAGTCTCATCAGCACATTGACGGCTGTAAGACTATTAGACAAGATGATGCGTAAGTAGATTATATTAGTTTGGGGCATCCGTGCTACAAGCCCCTATTTGCTCAATGAAATTCAACAAATAGAAACTACCCTAGACACTAAAACAACGTCAATTTCACTCGACGAGCGTTTCGCATACAAAGTTGTCATCCTCAGGAGCTCAAAGGGTACTGAACTTATAATCCTATGGTGAATACTACTTACATAGTTTGAAATATACAGTGTGTTTCACTTCTCATGGAAACACCCTCGTATCTTCTGTAATTTTTGACGAGATACACTGGAGATGAAATCTGCACAATAGAGAAGTTTTATTAGGGGACAAAATTGGCCCAAAATTCCTTAGGATTCGTGTTCAGGATCCCAACATTACTACTAGTTAAACTGTCGTCTGAAAAAATTTCAGTCCTGGAAAATTCTAATTATTTTCACTTACCATCGAAACGTCCCCGTGTATATCACGTTTATTTTTAGTGTATCTATCTCTCCTGAAAATTTCTATGTCGAAAAATACGGGAGCGTTTCCATGAGAGAGAGTGAAACACCACCAAAAATATCAGTAAGTGGCCCCGGAGCGCCACAGCAAATAATACTAATGGCCGTCTTTACCCGCACAGGCTATGCCCCGTTACAACCGAAGGGCGCGCTAGTGTATCATTAACTCCAGTTACCACTCCCCACGTTCGTGGGGTGAGTGATTACTGGTTCCGAGAATCATGTGCGGAGTGAACCAAGAATTACGACCTTCTGCATTTGTCCGGCTAGGATTTCTGCCATATTATGGCAAGCCGGTATGATATTTGAGCTTGATAGCAGTGTGTCCATCATTCCACCAAGGACCCCCATTATCAGAACTTCCATTTTGACAGAATGGTATGAGTATAAAGCCTGCTGAGCTCAAAGAGAAAATGTCGATATTTAGTCCGTTTTTACTCCCCTTTTCGGACGATGTTCATTTTGCAAGGAGCCGAAAACTCTCTGACGAAAATCGTCTACTTTGATGGTCGAGGAGGAATACATCAGGCTTATTATCTTGTATTTCCCTAAGGGTGGGGAATGAGTAGTTCCAATAGATTTGGCATATCTCATTCTCCACAACTGACTCAATATTCCTCGGAGCATAAGGCAACACCGTTGTCTCGTCATTACCGTACGAGTATCCTAGATGTTTGTACACCACTCGTAGCGCCGCATTATGCCTGTGGATACAGGCTGAGACCGCATAAGCTGGACAGACTAATCGAATTTAGGCGGATAACCACAATTCTTTGGTATTTACCGCAGATATACCTTGGTCTTTCATGATAGATGACAGACGTGACGTCAACGTTTGCTTTCGCCTAAACCTCTTGGTTTAAACTCTGGTTCCTGGTTATTAAAATTCAAAAAGTGAAAACAAAAACATTTCTTTTATTTCTGCCTTCTTCATGGTATTCCTTTGTTTTAATCTTAATTATTCTGGTGGTTCGTATTTTTGAATACAATAACTGTAAAAAGTATTATATTATAATCTGTAATCTGTCCCTTCATAATTCAAACTCCGTAAATATGTTGTCGCCATATCATGAAATATGAAATATTTACCTAAAAGACCAATTATAAAAACACGGTCAGAATAACCATAACCGAAAATGAGAACAACTTTGGAGTTGGGCAATTACCACAAAATTTTGGTGACAACTATGACATTGAACAGCTGATTCGTGACGTCATTAGATGAAAACCAATCTAATTACCAAAAACGCCTAAACTTAGGTATTCAAGCGAGACATTGGTTAATACCACGGTCGTGCACTTGATCATAGCCCTTTGACAATTTTGACATAAGTTATGGTTAATACCAATAGAACATACAACGCGCGTAAATGGAATCGTTCGTTTGTAGATTTCAAATTTCTAACCTATAACTTTTTCCTTTTTAACCTTTCTCGTCTTTCGTCACTGTCGTTATATTCTATATTTTCCAAGTTCCAAGGATCGATCAAAAAGACGTATTAACATCAACATTTTCAAATTTTAACAACAAAATCAAATGTCACTCAAGAAGTGGAGGTTAAAAAACAGCTTTCGAGCTGTGTAAATACCGCGGTCAGTCAAACGTCAAGTGGTGACGTCGAAGGGCTTTATAATGACGTCACGACTAGATGACCAAATATGACCGGACGCGCTTGAATGCGGTTGGTATTTACCAACGTCGAATGGTATTTTGCGGTCATCCGCCTAAATTCGATTACTGACAGCAAATGCATTATGGTCTCGGCTGTCCCACGACACGCTCTGCATCTAGTATCAGGGACTTCTGTACCCATCACGCGACTACGATAGACGAGGGTGTTGAAAACACTATCCTGGCAGGCTATTATGAATCCCTCGGTTTCCGACTTCAGCCCACTTGACCTGAGAAAAGCAAATGTCAGGTTTCTGGATAAGCCAAGGTCTTCAATGTTCTTGAAGAAAACCCCATGCATTGGTTTATCTTTATGTATCCTTTCACATTCCGCAGCTTTGAAGTAGGCTTTTGCTGAACGGGTTTCAACTTGATGACAAAGTTTGAATTCGTCCGTTCAGAGTAGAATACGAGACCGAGTTCGTCTGCTGCACGGGTTTACTGCCTTGAAAAGAACTCCAATTCCTGCTTTTTCATATCACATAGTAAGGAGAGAAGAGTATCTGAACTCCTGATGACTTCACAGGCTCCATCTAGTATCATTCTGTTATGTAGACACTCCAAACTCAAAAGTCCACGGCCCCCTCGTTGTCTGGGGAAGTATAACCATGGAACAGACGATTTAGGATGCAAGGTCCAAAGAAGATACATCATTTTACGAGTTTTTACGTCCAGTTGTCGCAGCTCTTCCTGAGTCCATTTCATTACATTATGAGGGATTATCGGATTATTATTATTAACAAATTTCACCTAGTCGACTTTTATTGTTCAACGAGTATATGACTTTTGAAATGGCAACTTGAAATACGTTGCTGGCTCTTGATCTGTAATGGGCTTATACATTTAAGAAGTTACGTTTTTATCTCAGAAAAAATAATAGTTTTCAGGACTTATAAATAAATGAGATCGCCGTTCTACATACGTCGTCCGGCCCTCCATTTTTTCATTAACGAAGTAGTAATTTTCTGAACTATTGAAATAAATAATAATTATTTCTGAACTACTATTCAGGAAAAATTCAGAATAAGGGCACTTGAATTATTCTGGAACAAATTTTTCTAGTGAAATTTTCCAATAGAAAAATAACTAGTAATGTTCTTCGAAAAATAAGCATCTGGGAAAGTTATACCTACGTACGCCACTGTCATTCAAACTGCTATACTGAGTAAATTTTTTAACAAATCAACAAATATGTAAATGAATTACAGAGCTGAGCACAAAAATACGAGACTGTATCTATTGAGAGAGTTAAAATAATATTAATACACTACTGGAATGAGAAAAAAAACAAGCTTTCTAACGATACCAAACATGACAACGGTTCCATTTGAACAAATTGCCGATTACGTCATTCCTCCACCAATATCACAACAAAAACACTTTTGAACTCGCACAAAGATGCAGAGTGAAATACCGTTGAACTTTTATACGAACTTTTTTTTAATAAGAAACATTTTCGGGTCCATACATATTTCATGTATAATTTATTATAATTTCCCGGTATCGCCAGTTGAATAAAAATAATAAAATCCCTTCCGTTTTAAAACACCGTATCACAATAAGAAAAGTTCTTTCGCCAATTTTCAGATTCGGGGAATCAATTAGCATTAGTCCATCGCACTAGTACTGCTGGACAGAATACCAGTTTGCAATGCAGTTATTTTCTTTGATATGACGGTCACAAGGAAACCAGGTAGAACAGAACATTTAATATAAACACTGTTAGTATGCCTTGGAAAAAAAGAACAAATGCCAAACGATAATATTATTTCGTCTTCGCACAATTCCCCCTCTTTTCCCTACCATGTTTCAATATGAAAACTACAACAAAACATTCTATATAAAAACTACTATTGGAATGCCATGGAAAAAAAACACAAAAAATGTCAAACGAAACGTTATTGCCAGTCGATTCGAATAGTTTATTGAATCAGTGAAGAAATAAATCAAAATCACGGCGTGTTTAATAAAAAGTCAAAGAATAAAAGTTTTGATCTTGAAGGATGTTGTGTTGACAAGGTAAAATTAGCTTATTTATTAGTTTTGGTTCATCAACGTGTATTTATTCTTGTAGGATATTGTGTTAGGTATGGAAATTAATGCAGTTCTTTTTGGGGAACGGAATGTCTCTCTTCTTGCTTGATTAACACCTATGGAGAAAAAGGAATAGGAGTAGAGTGATAGTATCTTTAAGAAGTAGAGATCCACTTGACATCAAATACTTTTAAATACTCAATTTAATATTTGTATCGTAAGGTTTTGGATGTTTTTCTGGCAAGCTGACTTTTCTAAGGAAAAACTTTCACAAAACACCTTTCTACTAGAATTCAAATATCTATCCTCGATCTTTCTTTGACTCTAAATGTTTTTATAACCAAAACAAAATAGTGAAACCAGGTATCAAAGGAAAAATTCTGATTGCTCCAAAAGTTTAATTGAATTACTGAATGTTAATATGACCTCAACATGGTGTTTTTATTCCAATTTTTAACACTTGTACTAAGTTTGTTCCATAGCAACTTTTAGTTTGAGTATTCTGTTTTATATGTACTAAATTTCTGAATCATAAAATAATTGTAACTTCTACATAACTCATTTTCTGTGCAAAGTTATTGTATCAGATAAGAATTTTTTATTTGAATCGATTTTTGTTAGTACTAAAATGATGCCAAGCTTATTATTAATAGATTCATCTAGCACTACAATTTTCATGAGAAATTTTTAAAAAAATTGAATTGCTTGAAATTTCCTTCAAATTATAAGTAGGCCTTCTCAAGTAGTATAAATCAATGGTTCATATGGGTGATGGAAATCCACTATATAATTTAATAACTCTTGCATGTACCCAGGATATACAGGGTAAAAATCAAAGATAGCGAATTTATCGGTGATTTATCCGACAAATGTATTCATGATTGGTGAAACTCCATCCATTTTTCAGATATTTTGCAGAGTATCAATATATTCTGATATTTTGTTCACTTCGTTTTTGTACAATGAAATTGACAAAATGAATAATCCAAATACATGAATAATTGAGAATTAAATATTGAAGTCTTCAACAACCTTTAATAATACAATTATTTACAAAGTAAGGAAAATGCAGAAATGTAACTCCTTCATTTGCAATATCTGTCAGCCTTCATTTTGGATCTGCGATCCAACATGGTTTCATGTAAACTGCCATCTTCTTTTGCTTTTTTCAGTTCGTGTTTGCTTTCTGTGCAAATTTTAAGCTTCTTATCTTGAAATTTCTGAAACTTCCTAATGTAATTTATTTCTATCTGTCCTATGTTACCCTGCTCTTCACTTGGAACATCTTTAAGAGGATTATCCTCCTTGACAGTTTGTGATCTGAGTGAGAGAAACTGTTCGGGGCCGGCTCTTCGAGTTTTGGCAACTATAGAATCGTCTTCTGGGTCAACGCTTAGAAAACAGTCATTGGCGCATTGCAATGCCATTTTGCCATCTTGGAATACGGGCTCCCATTGTTCCATGGGTCCTATAGCGTCAGATCGCGCAGTCACAACCCCATTCTTTTCCACTCTCAAATATTTATTGTATCCTGATTTGAAAGCGACTTTTCTTTCATCTATCAGGATAGCTGTGAGAACTTCTTCAGGAGAAGGTCCTTCTCCTTCATTATGAGGAGCCCCAATTGTGAACAGACCGTTGTCTAACGCTTTTACATAAGTTTGTTCACCAAACTCTATAGCAATTGGTCCTGATATTTCTTCTACTTTTTTAACTTTCCACCAGTTACCGTGCTTTATGCGATCCAGGTCGACTTTCGGGGCCTCTTCTTGTTTTCTACTTTTATGTTTGCGTTTTTTGGATTTTTGTTTTTCTCCTTTTAGAACTAATTTTCCACGACGAATGCTTTCGTATTCGGACATTTTCAAATCAAATGACCTACTTCAACAAAACCACTACACTCCACTATCAACACAATATCTTATAATTTGTACAATGCAAACTCCACCGCTCTCAAGCAAGAGTCTCAAACTTGTCTCAAAAAACAAAACAGTAAACAGTCTTAACCTCAACACAACATTCCAAATTTGGATGTCATTTGTCAATGCTCAAGAATGTCATTAATTTGTCAAATGAATCATACATGGAACACAACACAATAAAATAATGGCTCGGATCACAGAACTATATCCCAGATATAGTTCTGTGGCTCGGATTTACAGACTACGGATGTCCTGAGGTGGTATTCCGTGTACCATAGAACTATAGTCGACAGTTGTCTCTTTCTCTCCTATAAATTCACCCGTAATGTCATCTCACTTATTCTGTCGACTATAGAATTCTATGGTACACGGAATCCCAACCTGAGATCTCGGAACACTTGAATTATATTGTATCATTGTTGCCAATGGCCATATCAGAGAGTTATAGAAATCGCACAATATGCTCCATCCTTTATGTCGACACCTTTTTCAGACGCTAATATACCTAATTTCACAATTACTAGCATAAAAAACAATCACACATGTTTGACCTTCCTATAATCACAAACTTCCCTTTTTGTAACTTTCTTTCTCACGCCAAGTTTGAGTTGGTCACTTGGAATATGCGCCGCCGACTACTCAAATTCAAATATGAGCAAATAATTTCCCTCTCAATTGATATGTTCAATTGTTTAATTTTTGCCATTGCTACAATTGATAACAATTTTAAAATAGGTGTACGAAATTGACAAGAGCGGGCTTGTAACCGACTCCTTTAAATTGAAACTTTGTACACTTATCAATACGGAACCGGTGATAATACGATAATATGATAAGTTTCTTATTATCCTGATCAGCCCCCAGACTCCGATGATTAGAAATGTTTTATAGAATCGAAATGTGACGTCATATTCGAAATATCGGTACTATGCCAAAGAGTAGAGGTTCTATACAGAACAGAACCTCTACTCTTTGACTATGCTTCCCATTTCTAACGTTCGAATATGACGTCACATTCTCGACACATTTCGATGCTACGAAAAATTTCTAATCATCGGAGTCCCAGTGCAGGATCGCCAGAATTAAATAATTTGCCTCTTATATACTCTGTGTGGGAACCTTCGCCAGAATTTGAAAAATCCGCGTCGTGGATTGGTAATTATATATATATCAAATATATCCGAAATTTTGATATTTATTATATAAAATATCATGATATTTTTGCGCTCTGCGAGAGAATCGTTATTACTCCTTAGCTAATATGATTTTTTTCTTCGAGTTAATTACGATTTCTCCAGAAACAACTTCAACTTTCTGTTATTAGAGACACCCTATATATATCCAAATAAATCAGTCCACATACAGGATTACTAAAATAGGACTCATTTTTAATTACATTTTTGGAATCGTATCTAACTGCCATAAAATGTTTGTTTGACTTCATTTTTATAGGAAAAATTTAAGTCTTACTATTCCTGTAATCGGCTCTCCAAGTGACCATCAATGATTTTTCTATTATAAACTCGTTTTTTCAAATGAAACGTAATTTTACTCCAAGAATATTCTAATTGCCAATCTCACTACTGTCAATACTTTGAAAAATTGGTTAAACGTAGAATAGTGGGATTTTTAGAGAAACAATACTGTAGCTCAAAAACAATTTGGGTTTCGAAGTAAAAAAAAATTATAATGACGCCATTTTCAATTTTCTGGAAGAAAGAGGCGGCTGCAGCAGTGTTTCTTGACCTCTCTCCTAGGATTTTCCAATTCGCTATCTTTTCCACTATGATTTTCGTGGTACCGTTTGGAATGGCTCGGATCTTTTATGGACAGGAACCAAAGAACATCATTGAGGAAAAATACTTCTGAGAAGGGAAGGGGAGGATTGTACTTGGGGTTCCCCAGGGGTCTGTTTTAGGTCCAATTTTATTTTTACTTTACATAAACAATATATCTTGCTTTAATATTTCTGGACACCTAACATTATTTGTTGATGCAAATAAACAGACTTCGAACATTTCTAAAAGAAATGTGGTCACATTCAAATTGGATATTGAACAAATTCCAGCTAATTGAAAACAAGCCCGTCACTAAATTTATTGGGTTACATATTAACAAAAATTTGCAGTTTCACTACCATATAACAGCTTTGGAAAAAAAAATTATCATCTGGTTGCTTTGCTATCAATCTAATATTTCGCGAACTCGGGCGGTCGATCAGTTTCATTAATGGCCAACTAATTTATTGGATTTCATCCAGGCTCTATTGCAAAGTGTTCAGTTATATGATGTTTTTCTGTCCGCTTTATATCTAGGTATAAACATATTTTTTTTTTGTTTTTCGGGAACTATCAATTTTATCCAATGAGAAAATCAGTAGTTCATACTCCATAGGCACATAATGATAATAATAATGAAAAAGTAGTGATTGGAGCATTTCTCACCGAGGCAACAACCCGTGCAGCCGATTTAAGGTGAGTTTTCATGCATCCGAATTTTCGGTTTTTCGTTGGATATTTGAAAGAAATGTCACTGTTTCGTACGAATGATATTTTAAGCGGTTTTCATTTGTGCGAAATGCCTTCAAATGAAATATTCAACGTCAACCCCCTAATTTACCGACCATTTTCTCAAGTAAATTCCTCAGCTCGTTGATTATGCTGTGGGTATTTTCGTAGTTTGAAAATAGGTCTCATCCAAAAACGTTTAGGAGCCCTTTTTCTTTTTTCTTCATTTAAAAATTTCTATACGTTAACAAAATCAGTTAAATATAAAATATTACGGCTGTTCTTATCCTTATATTATTAATCATGAGATTGCTGTCCATATATTTGACATTGAAATTTTCAATATGCCTGGAAACAAACAGACATAACCGCACTGATCATTGTTCTCCTTTAAAATTTCGGACAAGTTGACTTTAGCCGCTTTCCAATGGCCACAGGGAGTAGCTCCGGGTAGCTCCTGAAGTGATTCAACAGATCACGACAAATTATGTTCCAATTAAAACCCAGTTATAAAGTCAGGTGCGGTTCACTTCAGGTTCAGTTCAGGGAAAACAAGCTCCACTGGGGGCTACTACCCCTGGCAGTTGGAAAGCAGCTTTTATTTCAACTTCTTGAATTTATTCGTACCATCAGTTAAAATTTGCCGCCACGAAATATATTTGAACAGCTTTTGACAGATTTTGTACGAAAAATAAATAATTCGTGTTCATGAAAACTTAGCTTAACTCGGACTCGTATTCAACACTGAACAAACGAACCCAAACTCTTAACATCGAGTTGGAACCCGTTCAGCAAAAAGCACACGGCTAAGCTACAAAGAGTGCCATGGAAACCGAGGGATTCATAATGGCCTGCCAGGATGGTGTCTTTAACACTCTCGTCTACCGCAGTCGCGTGATGGGTATAGAGGTCCCTGACACTAGATACAGAGCGTGTCGTGGGGCAGCATATGCAGTCTCGGCCTATATCCACAGGCATAACGCAGCCCTACGAGTGTTGTACTAACATCTACGAAACTCGTAAGGTATAGACGAGACACTAGTGTTGCCTTAAGCTCCGAGGGATATTGAGTCCGTTGTGGATAATGAGATGTGCCGAATCTATTGAAACTACTCATTTCCCACCCTCAGGAAAATATAAGACAATAAGCCTGATCTACTCCTCCTCGACCATGAAAGTAGGACGATTTTCGTCATAGAGTTTTCGGCTCCTGGCGAAACGAACCAGTGTTGCCTTATGCTCTGGGGGATATTGAGTCCGCTGTGGAGAACGAAAAGTGCCGAATATATTGGAACTACTCATTCCCCACTCTCAGGCAAATACAAGTCAATAAGCCTGATGTAGTCCTCCTTGATCATCGAAGTAGGACGTCATTGAGTTTTCAGCTCCTGGCGAAACGAACATCGCCCGAAAAGAGGAGGAAAAACGGACTAAATATTGAGACCTACTCTTTGAACTCCTCAAGCTATACCCAAACCATTCTGTTAAAATGGTGGTTCTGATAATAGGGGACCTTGGTGGAATGATGGACACACTGCTCTCTTAAAAATCGTACTGGCTTGCCGTAATATGGCAGAAACCTTAACCGGACGAATGCAGAAGGCCGTAATTCTTGGTTCACTCCGCCTGCTCAGTGCACATGATTCTCGGACCCAATAGTCACTTACCCCACGGCGTGAGGAGTGGTTATTGGGGTAAATGATCCAGCGCGCCCTCCGAAAGTGTCGGGGCTCCGGAGACAGGGCCTGATTGGGAAAATCCTAACGAATAAAAAATAATAATAATGAACCAACTTTTATCAATTTTGTGCTTCGAGTTTCCATTGGATATTTATTGACAAATGTAGTATCAATGGATTACTTAGTTTTGAATGAAATGGCAATTCTCACCATTGTTTCATTTGAATGAAAAACCAAAGTTGTAATAGAAAAGTCATCTATGGTCACTTGGTAGAACCGATTACCGATAAAATAATTGAGGAATAGTATGATTTTACAATTTTTGCCGTGAAAATAAAGCGAAACAAAAATATTTAACAGCCACCTAGATCCGATTCCAAAAATGAAATTAAAAATTGACGTTCTTGAAATTTTCTCCTCAAAATTTTATTACCAACTACGCTTGTACATATCATTGATGATTTCGTAAGCATTATTTTACTTTGAAATAGTATAATTACTAGTGCGGAAAGTGACATTTTTCACACGAGTGTGAAAAATCACTTTCGCACGAGTAATGTACACTATTTTTCCTACGACCACATAATAATTTTACCAATGTATAAAAATATTATGACGTTTCACACAAATTTTTCAAAGCCTGCTTCTTATATGCAATAAATAACTAACAAGACGATTATAAGATTGCCGGACTGAAGTAGAGATTTGATATATGAAACTATGTAACGAAAATAAACATGAATTTTGAAAATTCCTTCCTTTATTTAGATGATTCAGAATGCTTTTAAATGGATATTTGTCTAAATAAAACTCCAAGAAATATAGATGATATTGACATGTGTCCAAGAAAATCGAATGAATAGTCCGACTGAGAACCATTCTGACTTCATTTATTTTTAATAATTAATTTAAATACAAAATATTTTCTTCATGATATAATACCAATGAGATCAAAATCATAATTAGACATCTTTTATTTTTGATAATAATTACTAATTAGGACACACTCTAATACAATACATTTTCTTGTCATAACACGTGTCCAAAAGCTCAGATGGTAGGCAGCGGGAATCGACGTGACTTCTGACGAAGAGTACGCGGGTTCGATCCTCGCTCGCGGAAACTTCTTTTTAAGAAGAAGAAAATAATTTCACTTCTCAAATAGATTGCTTCAAGATTTTGTTGGTAGGATTTTTAGGGGGGATAATTTTGCATTCACTTCATACTTAAAATAACTTTTGACGTTTGAAATTGTTCAAAGCCTGCTTTTTATATATAATAAATGCTTAGCAAGATGATGATTGCCCGACTAGGTACAGGGAATTGATACATGAAACTATTTAACGAAAAGGGACATACATTTTGAAAATATTACTTTTAAATACAAAATATATGAAGCAATCTATTTGAAAAGTGTGATTTTTTTCAATATCATTATGAAAAAAAGGTATCCGAGGTCGAAGTTCGAAACCGCTTACTCTTCGTCAGAAGTCAATACGTCGCGGCTTTACAAACTGAGCTAACGGAGCGTGCGGAAAATATTTCGCACGCTTGCGATATAAGCCTCTTTCCGTGTAAGTATACAGTGCGATATACGTTACTTTCCCATATGGTCGTAGGAAAAAATGTTTCATCCCTTGAATACACTGTTTATTATTATTGAGTATTGTATACATTGTTATTATTATTATATGATCTAAGTGATGAGGGAATCAATACGTCCAACATTGCTTAAAGTAATATATTTAAAAAAATAATGAGAACATTGAACAATTTTCGTGGGTGGTACACATCATTACTGTAACAATTACTACAAGCGGGGTCCCGGTGCTGCTAAGAAAACAATTCATTGAAACAAAACAATCGAAAGAAAATAAAACCTCTAATGAAAATGGCATGTATGTATATTTATATAATTATGTATATATAGAGTGCATTTTACAATTCTTAATACATACAATGTGTTCATCTATTCAACAAAATTTCGTATTTAAAATATTCAATATAAATATAATTTTCGTGGAGTGAAAATCAATAAATTAGATGTTTTAAAAATTGCCACAAACATACAAAATCACAAAAATTGTTCTACGAGAATACAGTTCAAGGATAACCTCCTGGAAAAGGCAATTTAAAACAATCTTCCTCATGCACGTCAAAAGAGGATAATAATGCTAAATAATAGTCAGCATGTCACTACTTAGGCCAAGTTTGTAGGAAAAGACAGGCTATCATCGAACTGCATTCGTTCAACTCAGGATGTTGTACAGGACAAGTCAAAAATACTCCGACCAGTTAACAAAGGTATCATGAGATTCGTAAAGATTTGAATATTATTTTGGAGATCAAATTTTAGTGAACATTTCCTCCCAAAAACGTAAACTGGTCAAACCGAACACTTTTCTCTGTGTAGAAGTATCGATAAACCATTGCTAGCAGAATTTTTTTTGTCATGGGTTAATATTTATCACTATGGCTTGCAAGTAAACTTATTACATCTGATTATATTATTTTAAAACTACTTTTCTAGACACAAATCTTCACTGGCGTTTTTAGCAAACGAATATAGGACAAAAAAAATACAAGCTTCAATATTACACGCTGATTTTCATCGAGGAACTCGGAATCCAACAATAATTTCTTATGACGAGAATTTGATATTTCCCGAGATTAGTTTGGCGAACAAGTGTGTAAATTTTATGAATTCACCAACCACCAACGTTTTGGCAAACTAACCATTACTAGTTTATTTTATTTTAATTTTAGAAATGGTTGGTTCACCAAATCTATTTGTATTGAAACGAAAAATGGCAAGAAAAATTTATGGCAGAATAGATCAAACCGATTAAAATAAATTCTAAATTGGCACTACACAAAGTATAATAACTATTACTTGATTATCACAAAATTAATAGTTGATATTTAAATCAGTCATGAATGAAGTATGACAAGGTGATCCTCTAACGAGGTCCTCTACTGGGTGACCAACAACAATGTTTGAAACAATAATGACAAATTTGGGGGTTTTGAATTGATCCCTCAAATGACAGCTCAGAAAAAAAAGTACCTCAGTACGTACAGAATGAGTCCAAATCTTCAATGAAGATGGGTTATGAAATGCTTCCTAACCGAAAAGAATCAATTTTCATTGACTAACGAAATTTACAAAATAATTCACACGATATTAGACTTGATCTAACGTATATTGTCATAATTGTTTAGGAAGGTTTCTTATTAAGCAAAAGAAGACTTCGGCTAAGTGAATTCAGTGATGCCACCTGTCATTTTTGGCTCATATTAATGACACTTTTTCAACAGTATTTCGTCATATTCAAATTTAAAGCAGCTCAAGAAACCTCAAACTAATATTTAAAAAGTGCTAAAATATGTAAAATCGTATATATTTATATCATGAAACATAAAAGCACTTTTTAAATATCAGTTTGAGGTTTCTAGAGGTGTTTTAAATGTGAATATGACGAAATACTGTTGAAAAAAGTGTCAGTAATTTGAACCAAAAATGACAGGTGGCATCACGGAATTCGCTTAGCCAAAGTAGTCTATTACCGAGGTAACCTGAATTCATTTGATTTTAATTTTAGTATCCTAGTAGTTGAAGATTGAACTAGGGTACTCTAAGAACCTTCATGATTGAAACCATTGAATTTTCATCTCAACTCTATAAAAAGATAGTATTTTGACCTGTATAGATCCCCAGTTCTATGCATATATTTCGAGAATTAAAACCCAAAATCTGTGCTTGAGATGAAAACCTCAAATTTTTCATACTACAATAGAGGAACGTACTAGAAAAAAAAAACACTAAAAAAATAGATAATTCAAGTTTGAAGTTAGATCAAGAACATATATAATATGGTATGTAGAAAATCAGATTTTGTAGTTAAATTTATTTTTGAGAAAAATTTCAGCTAGGGAACATTTCATAATTTTCATAAGTTTTTAAAAAATAGTATGGAATTATTCGTTCGCCCATGGAATTCCAAACATCTCCCAAATGGTGTTTCAAACAAAAATGTATCAGCCACCCAGTATTCGATAGTGTCAATGAAATTCAATAATAAATAAATAGACTCAATGAAATTGGATACGGAATAAATTATTAATAAATAATTATAAAAATACAGCTGTAAAACACTTGAATTGGATATATGCTAATATAAGAAAAATACTAGTTTCGTGTTAAATATTGCTTACTGATTAAAATTGTTCACTTTTCAAGAAACATGATAAAATGCACAAACTGATATAAGCTTCAATGATACATTTAAAAAAATTTCACCATAGAAGTATGTATAATTCGGATTTTATTGCACTAAAACAAATTCATCTGAAAATTTTCAAAAGTCTAAAGCTGATTCCAGTTATAAGTATCAGTTCTTTATGTCTGAAAAACTGCTGATGTTACATAGTAATAGACATAGACATAACCTCAGTGAATTCAAATGATTGAAAAAACATTTGGAAATAGGAAATAAACTAAATTTAGAGTGGGAATAGGAACTGCATTTTATGGCAATGAAAATATCAAGTACTGAAAAGTCGTATTGGATTTGATTGAGATAACATTTGCAATAAAGTCAGATAGTTTAAATCCTGAGGTTAGGTCTAGTTTGAACAGTAAAAACATCTATTGATTCTTTCAGATAAATATTTCAAAATATTTAAATGGTGTGTATTCCATTAGCATTAGAATGTCACTCCTTGAATATTGAACGTAGTTACATTTACTATCTAAAATAAATATGAAAATGCTTTGTCCAGGTGAGGTTTCAGACACCAAAAAATTTAAATTCCTGCCAGGATTTCAAAACTCCACAAGCGCAATTCAGAAACATCCGGTGAAGTTACTTTGTGGTTTGGAATGTAAGAATAAAGAGCAATGAAGAATATACAGTGTGTTCTTCACCATTACATACAATACTGAACCAAAACTATTATTATTTACACATAACACTTTGATGGATTACAGGGTTTCCAAAAATTTCGATTTGAATATGATATTTCAAATATGATGGATAAAAAAAAATTTAAATGCGAATAACTAGTAATTGTTTATTTTGGAAGTCATTTGTCAATCTTGACGAAATAATCTTCCTTTCAATTCAGTATAAAAAAAATAATTCTGAACACAACAAAATTGTTGAAAAGTGGCATTTTTTATAGCACAATCAGATTAAAAGTTTTTCTTTCGGTGAACTCAACACACCATATAAACTAAATGATATCAACATATAGAACATGTCATTTTGCATTTAATTCCATATCTACTTGCTTTTGTTTCTCTAAAATATATCACAATCTCTTGTCTTTTTTGTCATAGCTGCAATTCAAGGAAAGGAAATACAAACGACATGAACGAGGATCTGAATGTTATCCTGGGGATATCAGAACGTTACTTTGCAGTATGAATTAAAAAAAAAACATAAACTTATTAGTCTTATTTAAATTACACTAAAAAAATTATTTGCTGAAGTTCTTTTTTTTAGCCATTACCAATATAATTTCAGCTCAAAGATGTAATATCAAACTTTTTAAAAAATGGTCCATGTTCAAATTTTCTGAAATTTCAGGATTTTGTACTTCTCAAAGTTCCAAAGAAAATCTCGTTGGATAAGTTGTGTTTTGGCAAGAACTACAATATACTGGGATTTTTGAAAAATTTACTCTGGGTCATTTTTATCACATTAGTGAAGCCTCCTGGATTCTTTCACTAGTTGTCTCTCATAGAAAAAAAAAACAAGTACCTAGATCAATTTTCAATTTTATGGTATCTGAATTAGCCACTCACCTTGTCCACAAAAAAATAGTCACAACCTTACACAAAAAATAAGTACTCGCACAAAATGGACCTGCAGTTAAAAGTAAGAGGACTAAAAACGCCAGGACTCGTATTCTATAAGGATAATACTTCATATATAACACAATAAAAACTAATTTCAGTCTTCACAGTTATACAAATACGCGGTTATTTCAAATGTTCAACACTGTTCATATATTAAGAAACAATCAACTGACCGAAAAATATAACATTTACACATTTTTTCTTCTTTTTTTTTCAGTTCGGAATTGGTCACTATGCGCTTCAATTTGTTTTAATTTATTTTTACTACGCATAAAAAATTATTATCGGGTTCATGTCAACACCAAAACTTATATAGAAAACTGTACACCACCAATTCGTTCAAATAAAGAAAACGGCAATAAAAAATTAGGATATTGTCTAAATTTGGTCGTTGAAATTTTACTTACTATACAAATATCTTTAGGCCAACCCTATAGAGTTTTTTTAATCAGAAAAATCGAGACTAGGCGAAATTTTTCGTGAACTTTGTTCTAGAATTATCGGTAACATCTACAAAAACCTTAATGAACATCAAATTGGGTGAATTGCAGGAGAGAATCATGAATAATTCTTTGAAAAATCTCGACTAGGTCAGTTTTCCCGAAATTATTGAATCGTGTCTGTCAAAGTGATTGACCTAGCGACCTTGGGAACCCCACACGCAAAAAAAACGAAGTGTCTGACGACCGCCATCTGTTCTTAATTATCATGCACTTAATTAAAATATCACTGCATTAAGCACCTCATAATTGAGAACAGACTTCACCAGTAGCCTGTTCAGATATTCGTTTGTTTTTGTGGTGATAGTACCCCTGGCTTGAACGAGAAAGAAAATGTACCTTCATAGGTAATTGAAAAAATATTATTTAAATCTTATTTATATCTGCCTTAAATTCAACTTAAAGTAAAGAAAGATAATTTCTTTCATGAAAATATGTTTACTTTTTTGTACAAGACAATGAGAAAATCATTAAATATGGAGTACTTATTAGTAATAATCAACTAATTTCCAAACAGATAAAGCTGTTTTCCTTAAATAATACTTTGAAGAATAGCTACATTAAAATGATCAAAAAGGTATAATTTCCAATGAAATGCATTAAAAATTTTCTAATAATGTTATTAATTCATGCAAAATTAGTAATATCTATAAGGTACATTTTCTTCACTTTGTTCTATAGGGTGTTAGAGAAACAAAACTCTCAGTTCATCGTTGGAAATTAGAAACAAAAAATCAATGGTGAACTGGTAAGATTATTTTTGAAAAGTTCTTCTCTTGAAGACTCACCCTATATTATTCATTGTGAAGAGTTTAGTGTTTTTTACACCGAAATATCACTGGAGACGAAAATATTGCAAAGAAAAAATTTGGCAGAGATGGGCCTATTATCACATTCTTATCATGTAAATATTTTGTTGAATTTTTAGTCAATTGATTATGTCAAGTCAAATTAATTCGATTACGCGAAATGAGTTAGTGAGGTTAATAAAAATATTTATTTTCCAACGTGAACTAGTCTGATAAACGTCTTTCTTTATTGAGAAGACTCCATCTCTGAAAATTCCTTGAAATTCCCTATTAGTAGGCCACTAAAAAAACAACGTAAAAAATTTCAATAAAATATCGACCAATTTTGGAAATGTAAAATTCCAATGACTAAAAAAATAATTTACCTTACCAATTAATAGTTACCAATATATACAGGGTGTATCGCCCAAGATCTCCCGCACCTGTATCACAGCTGACTGAAAGAAATGTCGAATTCAATTGGAGATTTGTCAGCTACAAATAATGCTGTAGCGACCTATGTACCAACAGTTATCATTTATTTGTCTCAA
The DNA here is from genome assembly GCA_958502065.1 of Chrysolina americana. Lineage (NCBI taxonomy): Eukaryota > Metazoa > Arthropoda > Insecta > Coleoptera > Chrysomelidae > Chrysolina > Chrysolina americana. The sequence continues at coordinate 5,974,591 of OY293411.1, read as the reverse complement.
GTATCATAAGGATCATGAAGTATGCCTCAACTCAAAGCAGTTCCATAAGGAACTATACTTATGTTTTACATCATTTGGGCACATTTTCGGTGAATACTTCTCTCTAGAAAGCCATAAGTGTTGATTTGCTGAAACAATGACACTGATGCCTAAATATGTATCTACTGAGAAGAGTTTTTATTCCAATAACCATCACATATTTGGGCAGCAGTATCAATATGAATTTCTTCCAATTCATTATACAATTTTCCAAAAAATTTTCTTTGTTTCAAGCTATTTTGTATTCCAAAAGAGACAAACTGATTTGTGTACTCTTATCCAAACTTCTCCAGTTTGTTGAAGAATTATTTGACGGATATCAGTATTCCCAAACTGCTAATGTGACAAAAAAAAACTTTTTTGATCAGGTGAGATCAGTGGAAAATATATGGATATAACCATTGTATAAAGAGTAACAAGATAGTAAGACAATCTTATGGGATACCGATTGGATCCGATGGGAAACGGCATGTAGATGGCGTTAGTACTCTGGTGGTGTCATTGAATAACTATGTCTCTTTAAACAATGATATAATTGAAGGTATGATACAACTATTTATTAAATTCGAAACACCTGATTTCTTCTGGCCTCCAAAGCTCAGAAATAAAAAAATAATTCAGTATTAGATACAGCATAAAAAATCTTTTGCAGTGACGAATTTCCAATTGAAACCGAGATTTCCTCCCGACCAACCCATATACTGCACCGAAATCGTTTGATGGGCGACCAGTCCGTACCAAATACTCTCGTAATCATTTTATATAAATTAGGATAGGTCACCAAAGTGGTACAGTCCGGACATTTTACATTATAGCCGTACAAAAGGGAGGAGGGCAGAGGGAGAACACATCGAGTCACGAGCTGGGGCTCAGAAATTTCATCGGAACGCGAACACCACCAAGGCAATCGCGCACACCGCGACCATTATCGTATTGGCACTGCTCGCAGTGCCGCCTAGTGTCAGTTCTTCACTTTTCACCACCTCGTTGGGGTGTTTGTTGTAAGTCTTGGACTTTTTCGTAGTCGTCGTCGAGGGACTAGTCGTGGTGGACGAGGTGGTGGACAACGAGGTGGGGCGTTGCGCTGTGACCGACCACCACGAGGGCTTCGATGTCACGGGGGGCGGAGGCGAGGTGATTGGGATGGACGGCGGGCCCCACACCTTGAAGACGATCTTCATGTTGTGTGTCGTACACCGGCCGCCTATTCTTCGGTGCAGGTCATCACTTGTCGAGGTGGAAATGAAGAAGTAGTCGTGATCTGAAAACAACAAATAATTAACAAAAAAACAGACAAATAGTTGACCAAACTATTGTTTCATAAACACCTAAAGCCTAAGCACATACTATTTAATAGTGAACTTTTCAATAAATCTAGACGAAGAGATTAAATAAATGACCAAGGCCTTTGTGGATTCGGATAAAACTGGCCGCTTCACTGTTATCAGTCACCCTGTCTGAACCAGACAAAATAAGTCTAGACAAAGTGATCAAATAAATGGCCAAAGCCTTTGTGGATTCGGATAAAACTGGCCGCTTCACTGTTATCAGTCACCCTGTCTGAACCAGACAAAATAAGTCTAGACAAAGTGATCAAAATAAATGGCCAAAGCCTTTGTGGATTCGGATAAAACTGGCCGCTTCACTTGTTATCAGTCACCCTGTCTGAACCAGACAAAATAAGTCTAGACAAAGTGATCAAATAAATGGCCAAAGCCTTTGTGGATTCGGATAAAACTGGCCGCTTCACTGTTATCAGTCACCCTGTCTGAACCAGACAAAATAAGTCTAGACAAAGTGATCAAATAAATGGCCAAAGCCTTTGTGGATTCGGATAAAACTGGCCGCTTCACTGTTATCAGTCGACCTGTCTGAACCAGACAAAATGCAGCTGTTCCATTGCATAAACTTGCACTAGTGTCCATCAGTGCATACAAGTACCTGTCAGATATATAATCTCACGATTGAAGGAACATGGCAGAACATAAATAAGTCCAATTAACTATTGCTCATGCGAAATTCAAAAATATTTTGCCCCTAGTCTTGAATCATTGACGATTGTCGATGAAACATTCATTCGTTGTGGCCTTATTGGAAATTATTCCGGCTATTAATCCGTACCAGCAAATTTCGCGTATGAAGTGTAGAAGACTGTGAAGACTATATCCAGATCATTGCCGGACAATTATTCATTGCTCTAATATTTTCATTCGAGTTATCTGCCGTGCGCTGTGGGAGCTACTGTAGCAAGTTCGTGTAATACAACAATGTATAAATAATTCGATATACTGTATCGGTAAAAATATATCTTGGGTATAGACAAATCTACAAGAGTAACAAAGAACGCAATAATATTATGATATTATAAGATGCTCAATCAAAAAATATATCGTTAGTAGATCAAAGAAACAATTTTCAAGAAACATTAGTGTGAAAGCATTTTAATTTGGCACGGCAGTTAATTATAAAGTACCCAATTCAATGAGTTTTTCTCTGATTTCACTTATCTGTAACGCGGAACTAATAATGAATCATCAACAGCGTGTGTTGTGATGATGCAAGCTAGACACTGCTATGCCCACTCTCAAATAATGATGTGTGAATACCAGGAAGTGGTAAAATTTTTGAATAATGGTTGACAGAGTTCAGTAATCTCACCCCTATTAGTATTTTTATTGCACGATGTGTTCAGACAATCATCTAGATCAATCCATAGTAATTTACACTGGTGACATGCCGTGATTTGATTTTTAGTAGAAATGACTAGATTTTGAGTTTTTCTTGTTGGAGATTACTTGCATAAACCATGCTTCTCATATCAAGGTTCCTATATGTTCATGAGAAAGTGAATTATTGTATTGGTATATATATATAGGTATAGGTGGTCCCAGGACAGATCCTTGGGGAACACCATGTTGAAAGCTTTTTAGTTATTTGGAGCTGTTGCATAGATATACATAATGATGTCTACCCTCTGAATAACATTTGAATGATGCCTCATTTGCCATAGATTGCTATAACCTTCTATAATCCATGATCTCAAGTAGTGTTTATATTGTAGAATAGGAGAAATATGAAAAAGTTTGAGGCTCTAGAAATAGTTATCTGAGCAAAAATAACAGGAATCAATATTGGTCAATAGCCATCAACCTCTTTAACAGTGTCTTGTTTGTGCAGATGTATAACTCTTGCAATTTTAAAGTCACGAGGAAATATAACCTGACAGAAGCACTCATTTATCCAGAGTGTTAGTGGCTGCAGTAAATTGTCTACTGATTCTTTCAGGAAAGTATTATTTAAGCTATTAACATCCATACAGGAAGATTTTTAAGCTCAAGTATTACTTGACGAACCTGAGTGGTTGTCTAGCATAAAAAAAGTTGCAGTTTATGGGAGACGGTGCTTTTAAGTAGTTTGAACTATTAGTTGGGATGGGTGGAAGGTCTTTAATTATTTTATGAGCTACTGAACTGAAAGCATCTTAAAAGTCTTACGCTGTTAGTGATTTGATGATTTTTGGGACAGGTTTTCTATTGCATTCGAAATTCGTTAAATTCCAACTTGGAAATCTGAAGCCATTTTTTATTTTTCATCGTAGAAAGCACTTGCAAATTATTTCTTGTAGGAGGTTTGCACAGAATCTAATAAATATAATTCAGCAGTCGTAAAGGGCAAAAGATTCAATAAAATTCTTATTGTGCAGGATGTAGCAGAATATTCGATTTTAAATCAATTTTCAATCGTTCACGGCCTGTTTGATAACCAAACTCTATAGTTTATTAAAAGTCAACGTCAGGAGAATTCTCCCTTGTCTGAAGAAAGGATTACCTAACTTCTTTTCGCGCGTAACACAAGAATTGTTAAAGACAAAAAAACAATATTCCAATTAAGTAATCTGAGAGTAGGTCTCTTTTTTATAATTTTTAGTAATTTCAGTTGAAAAACATACATACTTCAACCAATACATCGCAAGATGATTACAGACATGCCAAAAAACTCGTATAATTTGTCTATTGATGAATAAATTAATAGATCTGACGCCATTCGTCCTGGGAGGTCTAAACCCAGAACATTATTATTTAATCCAATTGTTTTGTTCCTCACCGATATGTGAAACTGATCCTGAAAATAGAAAGAAGGGTGGCGATTTTAGTGATATCGTTACCAGAGTTCTGTGTATCTTGGGTTCGGCAACACCGCTCATCACGCCACCTTGATGTTTTCAAGCTAACGACCTCAAAAAATAAATAGACAGTTTCTTTGCTTTAACAAATAACCAATGTGAAGCAGGACTGATACAACACATAAACACAAAAAGTTTATGGAGAGGTTCATCTTGATCTCGGTGTTCTAGACAGACATAAATATATTAAGAAGTCTCTGGAAAAGCAGCCATATTGATAAATAAACATCTTCATTCCGAAATACGGAAGAAAAAGTGAATAGTTCAAGTCAAAACGTCAATCAGTGTCATGAAGTTTACACCGAACATTTCACAGTGGATGGAACATTTAAAACATTTGTGTGCGCGGATCATGGATAACATTTCGTCAAAAATAATTTCACAAATACAGCTACTTCGTTATTTCAAATGGAACACCCCGTATATTATTCTTATCATTTTTTTAATATTTATAGGATTCCTTATAACTTTACTGGATAATTTCCTATACCAATCTGAGTCAGTTTTCGCGATAAAAAATTATTTTGTGAAATTTTTTACCAAAATCTGACCGTTGAAAAGTAATGATTTTTTCAAATGGTACATTTACAAAATATTGCGATTTGGGTCATAGACCATCAAGTGTTCTGCCGATGAGCGATCGAGATCTCAGTGTAAGCATACAAGGATACTCAGAAGTAATGGTAATAGTAAGTGCCCCATCTTCTTCTGCTATTTCAAGGTGTTCTCGTTTACAGCAGCCCCTCAAGCCCCAATTCCTTAAGGAATTTGAGGGGGACTATTCGTGGTAATTCTCCCACGGTCAGCTGGTGTGATCCCAGTTTATTCAATCTTTTGTGATTTACAGCATAACACTCCGTCCATACAAGGTGTCGTGTTTCAGGATGTTTCCCACAGAATCGCAGGTGCTGTCCTCTAAGCCTAGCTTCCTTAGGTTTTCTTAGAGTCGGCAGTGCCCCGTCAGAAATCCCGTGATTGTCTTGACTAGTTTTGTTGAGGTTAAACAGTGTCTTCGATCTTGCTCGGTGAAGTTGCCGAGGAGATCTTTGGCCTGCCTTAGCCCTGGAAGTCTTTGCCAGTATGTTGCTCTCATTGCTTCTTCAGTTTTATTAACTTCTTCTTGGAAGTGAGATTTTCGAAGTCCGCAGAATAGTTCTGGCCCGATCAGTGGCATTGATGCCCCTTTTTGTGCCAGGGTATATCTGCTTGTTCATTGCCCTCCACTCTGACGTGCCCCGGCACCCAGAAGAGGATCACTTTGTTGTTCCTGTCTAGATCATTAAGTTTGTCAAGGCACTCCTATACCATCTTTGATGTTATATGAGCTCGACGCTTTGATGGCTGCTTGACTATCGGAGAGGGTTGCGATTTCCTTGTTCCGGTATTTCCTGTCGAGGTTGCATGGAATGCACCTTTCTATGGCGTGAATTTCCGCTTGAAAAATACTGGGGAACTCATGAAAATTAATGAAACTCAGGTATTTAAATGGAACCCCCGTATATTATTACTAATTTGGATAGCTGTGACGTTTTCCTATACAATTTGGTAAACTTTCAATATACCTATCTCGTACAGTTTGTGAATATGTTTTTTCTAAGAATTAATTTTTAAACAAAAAAAATGTTATTTTTTTATATAAATTACAGACGAAGACTTTTCTTTGGCGGGTTTTCATCACTTATTACACTACTGAAATTCAACAGTAACCATTGTGATATATTTAAATTATAAAATTGCAGTATATGGTTATGTTTTAAAAAATTCCTTGAAACACAATTGAAACACTCAATAATATTTTGTTATGTGTATAGAAAAAATCTATTACTTACATCCAAGATATAAAAAGTTTTGTACCTGTGTACCAACAAAAATCATAATTTTCTGGACACATACTTTCTTTAGATTGGTAAACACACTTTACACTGAAATCAATAGAGAAGAGATGTTTGCTGACATATTTTACAATTTGACAAAGACCTTTGACTGTATTTATCAAGGATACTGCTGTGAAAGCTTCAGTACTACTTATGTAGTTTCAGAAGATGATCATTTCAGTATATTCAGTCTCATTCGTGACGATGAAGTCAGCTGGTTGAGACCATCGAGTGTTCTGCTACGCTAAACGTTAATTGTGGCGTTCCTAAGGCCACTTATTTTTTTACTTTTTGGGAGTAATTTAATCCGCATAAATATTTCAGGAAAGTTCACACTCGATGCAGATGAAGCAATAAGTGACATCAAGAAAGTTTAAAATTGATGTGAATGTAATTGATTAGCATTCAACATTATGAAAAGTGATATGGTTATTTTCAAATTACAGGTAATATTGAACACTAATTTGTTTTAAAAAAATGAGCCATAATGGTGCAAGCCCAATTTTGAGACTCTTGCATATCCTTATTTTCGAGACATTTGCTTCTTTACATACAGGGCGGACGTAAATTCCCTGCCCCTCTCCCAATTTAACTTCTGAACGTAGCAGCATATCAACGACTGGTGAAAATCAAATGAAATGGCATTGCTTCAACTACTTTGCAGCGTTAAAATAACCACTTGACCAGCCCCATAGAGGGCGTTACCCACAAAAAATTATAAATGGAAGGGGGTAAGTCGCCTCTTCTGAATGGAAAAAAAAGGGCACATGGAACAAAAACGAGGTAAAATTAAAAGCAAACTATTATATTTTTGTTACCAACTAACCGGCGTGAATTTGAATTCCTAAAGACAATAGACAGTATTTCCAAAAAAATTTACGCAACCTAATTTTTTCATCAATTCCATTAGCTCCGACATGGTCGCCATTTCGCCTAATGTCAACATTTCGACACCTCACACCCCGATATATCTACATCCGATAATCAAGTTCCCGGAAAATGTCATACGCGGAGCTTTATAGGGCAGCAGTTAAACTATTCATGAGGGTAGCGGGCAATCCTATTGATTACTTCGACTACTTTATTGATATCGTTTTAACAATTTAGACGTACGCTCCGTGCCTCCCCTTCCCCCCACCCCCCCACCCCGTTTACCGCTCAATTTGTCTCCGCGACGCTAATAATTTCGAATTTAATATTTGATAAGAAAATTGCCGATGAGCTGGCGTATCGAAGTCTATCGCCCGGTTTATGGATTTTCCTGAGTTTTCGTTAAATATGTATTATTATGCGTATTACCGCTAGTTTATAGGTAGGTGGATTTCCACCCGTTTCGCTTAGAACAACAAGATGGAATAGTTGATGGGCCGCTGTCAAGCAGATGTAGGACATGTTATTTCTTGTTTGTTTTTGTTAGCTCAACCCAATTCGGAACAAGAGCGCTCACAAAGGGGGGTGTAATTCCCCTAACGGCAAGATCTAATTTGTGTTTTATCAATTATAGGCTAGAAGACTGAAAACTTCGAACTACAATCGAGGACGTCCCCGGGATTTTTTTTTGAGGACGGTTTTGTTTTGACAAAAGTTTTTCTGAAGGACAGAACAACAATTTTCTACTAAAACAATTACTACGTGAAATCTAATCGTCTGTCCATTTTCAATGCAAAATGATTTATAACTCGATCAAGTGGCTTTTTTTTTAAATCGCTAATAATATTTTTAGAATATTGACCTTGAGTAATAATAGTAATTGATCCTGAAAATGAAGACTCGCTCATGAAGTTTGGTGTCGCAGTGGAATTTTTGAACGTCTATTCAATGAAAAAAAATCGTTTCAATCGATTGATAAATGCATGTTTAATAGAATAGAATATAATAGCCATTATTCACTGTGAAAATACAATAATATTTTAATGGTTTTGTCAAAACTATTTTAATCAATACAAGTTGAAACAAGTAAGAGTTGAACAATTACAATTAAAGAGTTTCTAGATAAAATATACTGACTAGAGTATTGATAAACAATGGCTAGATTTAAACGTTGATTTTTTTCCCAAGTTGGTGTTGAAATCAAATGAAAAAATTCGTCAAAATGATAAAGTGTTTTCTAAACAGAGATTTTTATTGTAATTTAAAAAAAATGTTATATACGTTTTATTACATTTTCTGGTAGTCTATGGAACAAAACTGGACCATATAAGTCTTAGATAAACGGCAATTGGGTCCTTTCATTTTAGATGAGTCATACTGTATAGGAAAGTTTTCCACATTCAGCGATATTTACAAACAGATGTATCATAAGTTTAATTTCCCTCCAGAAGATTCGATATAAAAGTGTTGAAATTGCCCTTCTTTGTGATATACTTGGATGTTGTCGAAAGAGTGCACAAATGTATTGGCTGGAGAGACGCTAGGAAGAAGCCCTGACAATCAAGATGAATGGCAAAGCGGTGTAAAAATACTCGTACAAGATGATATTCGGGGGTGCTCAATAGAAAACCGCACTGTGTGGCGGGTTGAGTCCTCGCCTCATAAGCCAGAGAGCGTGAGTTCAAATCTCAGCATTGCCACCGGTCTCGTGCATGGCAACACACGTATTAAAAGTTAAGGGCTACGTCTTCCCCTAGCTCGCACAAGTCTCTGACTTTTGAGGGTTGCACGTAGGGGTGCAACCGCTTGACAGATATAACAATTTTAACAACAACAAAAATTAACAATTTTTAACAAAATAGCAAATTCGTCACAGATTATTTTTGAGAGCGCGCCATCTCACGATCATCAGTACAAGCTTATTGTGTTTATAACTTTTTTGAACGATACGATTTGCCAGGAATGCCAGGTTCACGAAATGAAACAAGCAAACTTTTTTAAGATGCCGATAGAAATTATCTATTAGAGCGCTATTGGAACTTCAAGACCTGTTGAAAACTTCAGCGGCAGTTAAAATCAAAGAGAGCCAATTTGGCGGGTCAAACGCATCAAATCATAAACAAATAAAATGTTTTATGGCGCCACTTCAAGAAAACAAACATTTCGAACGATTTTCAGATTGGAATGAATCACCGATAATTCCAGTTGCAGTTACCTACTGGAAATAAACACGAAAATTTATATTTATGAATAAATATTCGCCGACTCGTACTAACCAGTAGAGAAATGATGACACTTATTATTCATAACTAATCTGCAATGATTCATTTTCCACTTGTTAGAGGTCGAGGCGATTAGTATCAAGAAAATTGAAAATAAAGCAGAGGAGAGGATATGTGGAGTACAAAGAAAAGAAGAAAGGGAATTAATACTGTAACGATTTCGAGACCAGCCTCGAGACCGGCCTTGATCAGCTCATTACGCATTCACCTCATTAAGTATGCACCCCAAGAAAACATTCCTAAGCTCACAAACACATGAATCACGTGAAAGAAGCGCGAACGTTCTAAGAAACCGAAGTTTCGAGAGAGAGCCATCTAGACGAATCGTTCTGTAGACTCGATTTATCGAGAACTGTAAATGCGACTATATAAGCCGCTGTATAGCAGATGGCAGGATAGTCATAGTCAATCACAGAGAGTAACAAATATAGTTCCAGAGTTGGCAGATAGAGAGTGACAGTAAAGATAAATAAAAGTAGTGACTTGTGATATAAATTACTGTTTAAGACGTGTGTAAATAAATTAACAAAAATTAGTTTAGTGCAGTTTTACAACCATTGGTGTCAGAAGTGGGATGTTTAAAATAAATAAGACGTTTAAAACTGATAGACGTTTATCGCGCCTAATAGACTAGCGACCCGTTGAACATTTAAGTGTTAACGCAGTGAACAGTTTTGCGCGTCGCGGAAAAAAAAACTGAAAACTTATTGTGTGAAATAAATAAAAGTCTGATATCTCGGTAAAGACAATAAGAGACAAAATGTTTCCGAGGAGAGTTTACCTAGTTGACGTTGAAGTTAGTGAATTGAAGCAAGAACTTAATGAGGTGAATGCGTAATGAGCTGATCAGGGCCAGTCTCGAGGCTGGTGTCGAAATCGTTACAATACCAATTGGAAGTTCTGGGGCCACGGCAGCATCTTTTTTGAGAACGATCTGGGGAATTTTTCAACTTTCTAAGTAGTCAACTTTCTAAAGATGCTGCACTATGTCAAAAAAATATGCCAAAATAATATTAAAGAATTGGTAGCACGTAGATCTACAAAAGTAAATTTGGGCCGTAAGTTTCCAAACAGCTATTTCTCTAGTATTCTGCTAAACAAAAAAAATTGAACTGTTCTAAACACCTTGAAATATTCGATAGGCCAATGATAACCGAATTAAATAACAGTGGACCCACGTGGACTCCTTGAGGCACCCCTGAAAGCACTTCATTTCAGAAAAATTGTTCATAACTTTTAGGAGATTCCATCAAAGGGAATCTGTGAAGAATTTGTGAATTCTTTTCGAAGTGAAACAATTTCCACAATACGATTTCGTGAATAGGTTTTTGTATAGATGTTTCTGATTTCAATACTTCCACGTAAATGGTATAAAAATTTCATAAATCAAATTCACAAAGTATGTACTGATATATTTTTGTTATTATTTCTGGATACTGTACATAGATAAGTTAATCTTAATAACATTTCATTAACAATAGATAGCGTAATGTATTGAAAAAAATACGACGAATTTCGGAGTTTACGTATCACCAAGTTTATCAACTGAAAATACAGTCATTATTTACAAAAATCCTGTTCTTATTCAGATATATTAAAAGGATTACGAATATTTCTTATGCAGAGTGGATATTGAGGTACGAGTTATGTTTGTGAGACAGGTTTATCTTCGTGTAGGTGGATTTTTGTGTCCAACGATACCAAATTGAACTCATGACTTTGTTTTTTTTAAATTCCAAGAACTGTCACTCCTAACAAATTTTACCCTGTATCACAACCACTATCGGAGATGCTCGGAAACGAATGATCATTCTGTGTGTGTTCTGATCTCGAGGTATGAGAATAAGTGTCGGTTGGATCATCGACTCCTAAACCGACCTTAAGTGACATTCGTTTTATTAAGACAGTAAATATGCTTTTACGTAACTGATAAGCCGTGTATCTCACCTGAATATCTCTCAAGAAAACTTATCGGTTTATGTGGCTTGAGTGATATCGGGTTTATGTGATATTTATTATATGCTGGCGTTATTAGTTTTTATATCTTCCGAATAAGATGTTTTTCTTGTAAGCGATAAAATTTAATTGCAAAGCCCGTTTCTTGATTCCAGACGTTTCAGAAATGACACTGATAATAACCCAGTCCAGGATTGAAAAATATTATGTATACTCTTCGTTCGTCTTGTTAGGTTTTCAATTGAAATAAAACAAATTAAGACTAAAGCAAATTAAGAATTGAATAAAAACAAAACTTAAAATAATAAAAAAAATGAAGGATGAAAGATTTACAAATAGAATTGACTGTGTGTTGATTTTGAACGAAAGAGGAGTTGACTGTAAGTTTAAATTATGAATTTTTTGGCAAGATATTTGAATCTGAATGTGAATATAAATTTGGTAATACGAGATTTTGATAAATGAAAAATCGACACTTTTTTTAACTGTATACATTATTTCGAGTTGACTCTTGTTTGGTACAAGAGATCGATTTTTTTTTGAGTGCCTTTAATGAAAAGTTGTTCGTGGTGATCGCCATAGTTCTACTTTATTCTTCTAACATTGTTGCCAGTGGGTAATTTTGTGTCGTTTGTAGAGTTAATGACGTCATTATGAAAAAAATACTGATCCGTACCTAACTAACAATGGGCAAAACTGCTTAACTTTTTCACACAATCGCACATATCCGTCTGTCCCACACCTGACACCACTCTTCATTAGAGGAACATGTTTATATTCATTCAGTAATGATTCCAAACACGCTTGAAATAGTGAGAGAGTCACCTAAAATACAACGAAACTGATAGGGAACACCAATGGAACAGAGAATGCAATCATTTCGATTTTAGGTTGATGAGGAATTGCAAAAGATTTCTTAGACTAATGTTGGATATAAAACTCTCCTACGAGAAACTTTTGAAGAAACTCATGTACTAGAAATACGTCAATTATTATTTTTGCCATTGTGATCTTTCATTATGGAAAAATACTACTACAAACCACTTAAACTATCTGAACCACTTTTACCATATTAGATAAAATGAAACAAACAAATGAAAACAATATTTTCTGAGACAACATTAATTGTTCTGTGCAAACAAAGTATTTTCTTGATAATAACAATAATAATAATAATACTCCCTCATAAACACCCATGAGTGTACCCAAAGGCAAAGCCTGCGCGGGTAGAGAACGGCTATTATTATTATTTACCGTGGCGCTAATGATACTAGAAGTGTTTTTCTTTCCCTAGAAAACTGTGACAAGCTAAATATACGGTAATCTAGACAAGATAAACCGAACAAAATACGCTACTTCAGATTATTCGACTATATGTCTACCTCGAAATTTTGGCCAAGCTAACTTCCAACAAAAAATAAATACGAATGACCCTTCATTCATTGCGTGTATACTCAATCTTCGTATCTTAAAATATTCCTACATACCGATATATCTGTTGGGGTGGTCGCTATTGCATTACTATAAATCCCGAGACATTGTGTGCTAGTGAGTTTTATCTACCGATAAAGCGCATTTCACTATTTGAATAAGATTTTTTATTAGTTCAAGGATTTATGATCTCCGAGAGCATCTGATAAAAATTTCAGACCATCATTGGAACTGAAAGCTATACAGCGGCCGATTCGGACCGATATACCCATTAGACTGAACCGTAAAACAACAGTGAAATCGGAAACTTTGGCAGTTTTGATCGATGAAAATTTTCAGAAACACAACACTTGAACTTGCGAACTTTGAAGCGTCAGGAATATGAAAAATAAGTTATGAAATATCTTCATTAGTAGCATCAAGTAGCCCGTGACGTAATTAGTATCAATCATCACACGCTGTCTTCATGTCGGCCATCTGAATTCAAAAATATAATGATGATCAGTCCACCGATTTGGTTTGAGGAAAATTTTATTAAATAAACAGCGCTTGAAAAAAAATCTCCACCTTCATGTAACAGTTGAACCAGACAAGATGGAATCTCGAAACAAGAGAGGGTGAAAAGAGTTTGAATGCAGTATTTTCAATAATAAAGAGAATTTACAATTTCCAAAGATTCATTCTTAACGGAGTTTAAAATCCTTTTCCACAAATCTGTAAGAGTTCGAAATTGAGAACCCCACAAGACGAATTCCAAGAAGCTCAAATCTGGTGAGCGAGCACCATTCGTCGGCCCACGTCATTCAATCCACTGTCTAGAATACGGTATATCAGGAAACTCTCTGGTTTGTCTGTGATATTGGGATGGAGCGCTAAAGATAATTTAGCGACCTACAAACAAGGTTTTACTCTAGACATCTAGCTGAGCTTTGAGGGGGATTACGACTCAAACCGACGCGAACTGCTTTTTTATTCTAGACAGACTATAATCAATTTACCTGGCAGAAACTCCAGTCCTCCCGGTTGAGGTGTGAACGGTCTAAAGGTAATAGTAAAATACATAAGCTTGTACGGTTTATCGCACACCGCTATTATCCTAGGATTGGGGTTTGTTATCCTACACGTTTCATATTCATCCTTGGAAACGTTGTAGATAATGTACTTCTCCATCTCTTCGTCCCTCGTGCCGGGCATGTACACGGGACATATCAGGTTCACCTGGAACAGAAACAAGAGATGAAAATTAGAACGGTTTAAAAATATATATACCGGGTGGCTACGGAAGAATTGCCTACGGAATATCTCAGTTATTGTATGAAGTAGGTTTGTGAAATTGGAAGCGTCGATATAATGACATAAGAGCTAGAATTTGAGCATATTGACATGTCGAAGTTAACTTCCGGTCTGACCGGAAGTAACATCAACTTTCTTATTTTAAATGGAAACCCTATTTTTTTTTCTTTTCGCTTTATTCAGTATTCAATTCCCTTTCTAATGACATATCACAAGTTGGTATCTAACCAGAAACTAGATCAGAAAAAAATTATTATTGAAATTCACCGAGTAGGCCGTGGAAGCAAAATGAAAGCCAAAAATTGAAAAGTTGGCTATGGAAACCATACGTCACTTGATAACAGTTGCTCTAGCTCTATTATCGCCATACGCAAAAATAACATTAAAAATAATGTGGAATGATAAATTATATCCTGTAGGTTCTAGGTTAAATAGGAACATAAACGTACTTGGTCTGTGCTATCGTCCATAGATATTCGATTATCTACCTATGGACGATGTTTGTGCTATTCAGAATAATCATTCCATTGCAATAATCATTCGAACCAAAATATTAACAAGTAGGCTGATTAAGATGTATTTTGGAATTAAACAAAAAAGAAACGAGAGCTCTCACGAACGCTGCTATCCATATTATTTTGACGTTCGAAGTAGTGTTTTTGATTCTGCCATTTTAAAAGGGTTTGGAAATCGAAATCAGTTAGTGGAATATTCAAAAAATGCCCCGTTATTCACGAACCGAACAAATTGACATGCTTCTCATTTATGGTGAATGTTTAAAAAATTCTTATGCCGCTGAACGATTGTATTTAGAGCAATATCCAGGGAGGCAGCAACCGTCAAGAAGGTATTTCCAGTGGCTTGAAGAAAAATTAAGAACTGAGCCTGATGTTCACGAAGACCAAGAAGCATTTGTTATTAATGAGGAAACTGAAATTAATGTATTAGCTTTAGTACAATATGATGGCACAATTTCCTCAAGGCAGATTGGCGCCGAATTAGCTATAAGTAAGGACTCTGCTAGGAAAATTTTGAAAAAACATCGACATAAATCCTTCAAGTATCAGTTGCATCAACATTTGTATGAAAATGACGGTGAAAGGCGCCTGGAATATTGTAATTGGTTTCTTCGACAAAATGCTGAGAATCACCTATTTAACTATTATATCTTGTTTACGGACGAGTCAAGATTTACCAACAATGGATTATTTAACAGGAATAATACAAGGTAGGTACTGTACTTTATTTGGATTATTGTCGATAGTCGAAGTGTAAACGGTCTTTTGTTTCAGGTACTGGGCGATAAAAAACGAGCACCGGTTTCGACAAGGTGGCTTCCAGGAGAGATTTGGTGTGAATGTTTGGGCAGGAATAGTTGGAACTCACATTGTTGGCCCCATTCTTTTTCAAGGCCAACTAACCGGAGAGAGATACTTTAATTTTTTAATGAATGAAATTTCGGAATTCATTAACAACCTACCAGCGGAAATAACTGAGAGAATGTACTTCCAGGAAGATGGCGCCCCTCCGTATAATTCAAGAATAGAGAGAAATTATCTTCAAAAGAGAGACTTATAACAACCCATGGTCCAGTCAGGTGGCCACCAAGGTCACCTGATCTTACTCCGTGCGACTTTTTTCTATGGGGGCATTTTAAAAATAGGGTGTATTCCACACAGCCTACAACTCTACATGAGCTAGAAGTAAAAATTCGTAGAGCTTTCCAAGATATCACGCCCCAAATGTTGAGAAACGTTTTACATGAAAATATCACCAGAGTCAATAAATGTATTGACGCTGAGGGAATGCATTTCGAACATTTGTTTTGAATTTATTTTATCTTTAATCCTATCAATTTGAATTTCTTTTTTCGATAAATCTGTTTTTTTTTGTTATTTGAATAATAATAATTGGATTTTTTGGTATTTCATTTCAAAAAATTACTTTCTATTATATCATTAGAAAGGAATGGTTATGCTGAATAGTACAGGCAAGAAAAAGTTGTATGTTCCTATTTAAGTTATGGACCTACAGAGTATTGTTTTTTTCCCAATTTTTCCAATATTTTTTTTGGCGGCTTTTTATAACGCAACTGTTATCAAGTGACGTATGGTTTCCATAGCCAACTTTTCATTTTTGGCTTTCATTTTGCTTCCACGGCCTACTCGGTGAATTTCAATAATAATTTTTTTCTGATCTAGTTTCTGGTTAGATACCAACTTGTGATATGTCATTAGAAAGGGAATTGAATGCTGAATAAAGCGAAAAGAAAAAAAATAGGGTTTCCATTTAAAATAAGAAAGTTGATGTTACTTCCGGTCAGACCGGAAGTTAACTTCGACATGTCATTATATCGACGCTCCAAACTTCACAAACCTACTTCATACAATAACTGAGATATTCCGTACGCAATACTTCCGTAGCCACCCGGTATATATTTATATATATATATATATATATAAAAAAATTAATCGTTTATTGAAATATAATTTGAATATCACATGATATTTAATCGAAATCACCAGGTTAAAGCGAGGATACAAGGGCTGACGATTTTTTCCCTTATTTTCATGATGCTGAACGCTAAAAAGTCGAGAGAAATGTTCGAAACAATTGGTCATATTATGTTGAATTTGGTGAATACTTCACTCAGCATCGGCAAAATTCCCACAGTATTCAGACTAGTATCGCTTCATTCCAACCCAAAAAGCTTCATGGTGAATATTTAGAATTACTAACTCGTCATCAAAGCTCGCAAAGAAAATGAAAACAGTAACAAGTACGTTATAAAACGTGTGTTCTGGGATTTTATAAGCTTTTAAGGCCATCAACCGAAGAATACTGTTGGTAGAAGTATCTCAGTATGACTGATCTCGAAAGTCGTTTAAAAAAGTACGTATTATTAACAGTGCATCGTTTGAAAAAACAAGGGTGTTCCTCAAGGAAGTATCTTAGGGCCATTACTATTCACTTTATATTTGAACGATATTGAGTTATTTGTACACTGTGAATTCATCAACTTTTTTGCTTATGACAACCTGATAGCCTGTAGTGACTGTAGTGTAAAATCTGTTGAAAAAATTTACTCATTCTAGAAAGATGATATCAAATAATTTTGAGAATGAACTCAATTTTCCTACAAGAACATACTTTGTTCATTTGGATTATTTTCTGTTTGATGTTTGCCGACAAAACTCCTATAGTACAGGAAATTTTCGAAAATCTGGATTATTTATAATCTATTTTCATTGCATGAAATTATGGCTTTTAGCCCAATTCCCTATGTTAAATATTTTTGTGACAATATTGCGAAAAATCTTTTCTTTGCAGTTTATGTATGTATTCTTTGTTGGAATTATTGATATACGGGGAAATTTTGCGCAAATGGCAACATCGCATGCATTTAATTGAACCAGTGTCAAATATATTTTGAATATGCATTGTTTTTGGAACAAATGAAAAACTCATTGTGAATTATTCCAGGGAAAAATGCATCAAAATTGATAATTTTTTTGTAAGCTCCAGAATTCACCGATCGATGGTCGAATGATTATTACAAATTGCTCGGAAAGTAAATGCAAATGGTGGAAAAAGGATATATTCCATTTTATCGGTGATATACTCACATAATTTGCTTGGTTTGCGTTTTTCGCGACAGAAAATCAACTCGTCAATTATCGAATGGCCATGTCTAGTTGTTCTTGAAACATTGAAATTTCCTAAAGTGGAAAAAGTACCTGATATTGGTAAAATTCTATTATCTTTTTTCAGAATTTGACCAATTACAGGAAGTTTTTCCGCTTCAGGAAATTTCAACATATCACGACAAATCAGCTTTGGTCATTCGACAGACGAGTTGATTTTCAGGCACAAAAAAAATTAACCAAGCAATTATGTGTGTGTATTACCACCATTTGTATGTAATTTTTCTGATATAAACAAGTAGGAGTTTTCTCGAGCAATATGTTGTAATCATTCGACAATTGTTCAGTGAATATTGCTTACAAGAGCCTATAGAGCCTCCAAAAAAAAAATTATGAAAATAGATGAATTTTTCCCTGGAACTGACTTCGACAACATTTGGTTACCACAGTTATAAAATTTGATGTTTGATTGTCGAATTATATTGGTGACAGTGCTATCTTGATATGAAGTTAGCACAGCCACCCCATAAAAAAAACTAAGAACGCAACTATTTTTTTTCGATCACGACAAATTCTCGAAAATTATTCGACAATAACATTATTTTATAGTCTGTATCTAAGATAATACCCTCTTTTTGAATGTCATTTTGGATTTTTCAACCCAAACATATTTAAAAAACTATATTTCTTTTCGAGAATATAGCAATATTTCTCGACTGAATCTAAAATCGATATTTACAAAAAATCTGACTCATACTGTCGTAGTCTGATTGAGTGATATCAAATCTTGATGTACCTACTAGTTCAGTTCGAATTTGAATGTCGACAATCATAGAGATATCAACGAGGAGGAAAACGGTATTATTACACATATATATTGCATACTTGGTAGCGGTACGACCGTTTGAAGAATTGCATTCTAAATAATGGTAGTGTAAGGATACCTCTGAAGCTAACATTAATGGTATGGACATGGAAGCGAAACTTGTGTGAATTATACAAATAAGGCGGACTATTGTTGTTTATGATTTCATGATAAAGCCATGCCGAGTAGCGTATTTTCCTTATTTAACCAACCATATTCGCGTAATTTATGACACACATATTATTTCAATAGTTTCCATAAAAGCAGTCTTTATAGTTTAAGCATTACAAAACTGGGCTGTCACAAGAGTAGTTTTTAATTTGATTGACAAACAGTGCCTGTAACTGTGAATAAATTGTACTGTGCATGGAATATGCTTTCTGCACGAATTTGTTAATAATAGCTACAAATCGCTAATGAGCCGTCTGTCCATTATAACACCAGAACTTTTCCTTCATCCGTAGAAATAACAGTACCTATTATCACCCATTATGTTGCCTAAGTTCTTCAACGTCGGTAAATCTTTATTGGACCAAACACCACATCACTCGATTTAATTACATTTATGACAAAACGGTGAATCTTCGCCATATCAATGAATTCAGATCGTCAGTGATTATGGTGCAGGCAACGTATATCTTATCATGATGAAAGAAGTTACAGAGTTGGGCGTCGTCTGCACTTTACAACGTTCATCAAAATTTCTCATCATCTACGAGGAGCAAATAATAAACACAACTAACTGTACCCAAAAGAGAACCCTGTGAAACTCCAGATTTGAGTTCAGTGTAGTTTGGTTTCCATTCAATTCGCATTATGTGGCAATGCAATGTAGGAAGAAATTGGCAAGATTTAGTTTGTCGAAAGTTGTGCAAATATTTAACATGATCTAAACTATATTGATATAATTACTGCACTTTTCCAAGAAGTTGCAAAAACATTTGTGGTGCAGCAAACTCAAATATATGAGTTATATTAGTCACTACATACTGAATCGATAAATCAGTTGTTGGTATTGAATTCATAAGGAACTCGTTAATCTCGTGCAGACCAACCCTTCTGAAGATGACGTGATTCTGTTTGAACTTGGACTTGACCTGATGCGATAGTAAACCAACTCTGCTGTCCAATGCATCTCACTAATTGTTCCTGTACCGAAAGGCACTTGAGTAAATACCTTGCGGTAATTAATCCAGGCCGTTGAAAAGGTCCATACGGAGTAGCTTGATACTTATGTCAATGACCAGTTGCTATTCCCTTCTTTTACCCTCTTTGCTTTTGCACCCAGTCAACTGAGGGCAGTATTCACTTATACAAGAATCGTGTAAAACGTATTCAAGCATATATTATCGATATTTAATTCTCTGTGGCAGACAATTCTCCGTTTCAAGAATTTTATATATTATTGAGTCACGGCAAATAATAATAGCCATCCTCTACCCGCACAGGCTATGCCTTTGGGTACACTCAACGAGTGTTTATGAGGGAGTATTATTATTATTATTATTATTTTCGTTATTATATTTTGTGAGATGGCCTTACTGGATATGAAATGAAAACTATTCGACTTCATTATGGCATTCCATATATTCAGTAATCCCTCATCAGTCATTTCAAACTCAAGTAGAACTTTCTCAAAAATATAAGAAACAAAAAAAATGTAACATTATAATTATCCTGTCTCTGCCAAATGAATAATAATCAACCGTTTAACTAATATTTCCTCACGGATGAAGCTACGATCCACAACTAAGTTGGTCGCAGCGCTATCCGCATGGAAAATCAAGAATTAAACTCCTCGAAAAGAACTGACTCCAGGAAGAGTAAACTGTATGAATTCGATTAACGCTCGAAAATATGTGCTGGTGGTTATTACAATAATGAAACAAATAGAATCGACAAAGTCGAAGTACCCTTTCTCTCCACACGTTTCCACCAAGTGGAAAAATGAGGCAAACATCTGTCAGAAAACGACTAATTCCCTGGCTAATACCACAGGTTCGAATTTTCAAAAATGATTAACAGGGTGGTTAAAATTTCCACATAAAACATAACATAAATAGAAACCATGTACTATTTTATTTTGAGATACACCCCTGGCAAATTGAGTAATTTTGAGTGATATTCGTAAACCGTTTATGGGATGAAATTATCAGAAATGCTTACTTGACATTACTTGAACTACAATTGAAATGTAAGGGTTACTTACTTGTTTGCAGCACAAAAAAGGTGTGTTTTTTGGATCATCCTGAATGTTCATACTTTTTGGATTCTACCTAATGAGTCCTTTGAATTTCAAATTCAATCAAATACTTTATTCAGTCCATAATAATGATAATACCGTCTTCTACCTGAGGCCTTTGGGTACACTTTAAGAATGAAGCAGTATTATTATTATAAAATGTAATACGTCATTGGAATCAGCTCATCAGATAGAATCCAAAAATGTGAAAAATTACAGTCTGATTTATTAAAAAAACACCTTCTTTGTGCTGCACATTCTGATTATCGTTTAAATGGCGTCACATTTATATAAAAAACTGAGCTGTCCGAGTATATCTCATAATTTTTTCGAAGCCATTTTGTCAAATTCACTGCTGTTACCTTAATTTAGTTTCAGAAATAAAAAGGACAGTTTCAAACGAGAATTCAAAGCGGGCCTGAATATAAAGAAAAAAATGTGTCATAGGCAACATTCTTCAAATGTAATGCGTGATAAAATATCTCTCATCAAACCATATCATGTCATGATTCTTCTATTGATTTATCATTTGTATTTTAACCTGTTGGCATATCATAATGACATCATTGTCATTGTATTTTAGTGACTTAATGAAGCTCTTTATGGTCCTAGGACTATAATGAAATTCAAATGTGAAGTTTATGAAAGTTTAGCATGATTAAAATTGATTAAAAAAATGCAAGTACTTAATCTCTAAACAATCAAAAGGAAACTTTCATTAGAATCACCCAATTTCAAAGATATTACATATAATCCAATTGACAGCAGTGTCTGTTTGATAGTGAATGAAAAATTTGCTGTTAGAATGTCAGCAGATAGAGTTTGTATGTAATTCGAATCATAAACGGGCTTGGCTCATCGCATCTCCTGATAATATTCACGGCTACAACCATAATGAACGTCATTATGATCCTCATTACATAAATAACTGATATCTAGTTCTGTCATACTATTATGATGACATTTTCGAAATAACACATATTGGCTTTTGCCTGGATTGAGGAATCAATAATGGCTAGGTAACCAGCCATAGAGATTTTGCTGAGTGGAGCAAATTGTATCCTGTAGGATACACTCATTTGTCAAAACAAAAGTGTTTTGTCGTCAGCATATAAAAAAAAGAAAAGGCTTCTGGTGAAATCACAGTCCTTTCATTAATAAAGAGTACAAACACCGTCCCCAGAACTGAGCCCTGAGGTATTCCAATTCTATTGGGAGTAGGTGTCGATACGAATATTTTCTACTATATGATTAATTTTCACACTTTGTGTATGATTTCGATGATACGATTCTAAACGATCATAAAGTTTCCTCCAACCCTAAAGCGTAAAATTTCAGCAATAAAAGCTCATGTTGCACGCAGTTAGAAGCTTGATTTACTGAATACAGTTGTAATAATTTCATTTGCTTCCACGCTTTCCAAAACATTTCCATGAAAGGAGTAGGTATAGCAGTTATCGTTGAACAGCCTTTACGGCTTCGAAATGTTTTCCTCGATAATAGCTATAGTAATATGCTTGTTGAAGAATAAGCAATTATATCATATCCCGTTCATATAAAATACAACGCCGTCGGTATTAGCATCGATTATATTATTGTCACACCTGATCGTATCACACAAAACGTCGTAAGCAACTTTAATGATTCAAAAGTCGTTTCCTCACCTGATCATATTCGAATTTAACGTTGTTCCTATTGACATCGATGATATTGTCGGTGTTATCGATGCGAAAAATGGGGTTCGACGAGTTCCAGTGTATCGTGTAGAACTTGGCGTTGCTAGGTAACGTGGCCAGCGCGAACCAGTGCAAGCTGAACGTCAGAAGAACGAGGCCCTGCAGAAGAACGCGGGTCGGTTGCCAAATCATCGTGCTTCTTCTAATTCGAGTGCGGTCTGTTGTCGACGATTTACATGACTATCTCCCTTTCCATCAATCTGAAACAAGGAAAACAAAACAAATATTAGCATCATTATTACATTATTTTATTTCGCTACAATAACAATAAAAAAAATTATTTCACAAAATCATAGAGCTTCATATCTCGCTCCATGTTCAAGTATCAGTGAAGTATTTAGCAGTAATTAAATAAAACTATAAATTTTCTAGGTGAACAATATGAAATTGTCAAACTGGCAGCATTGGTTTTTCAGATATTGTAGAACTGATTTTGCACAAACAAGCGCCAACTATCAATTTTCTAAAGCATTCAATGGACCTTTTCACGGGCTGTAAGAAAACACTGTAATTACAAAGTATATACGCCAATATCACTTGGGATTTTTTATTTATTTTTTCTGACCGCCAGTTTCTCTATAATTTGAAAAAAGGGGTTGTGTGACGTCACGTTTATCAAAATTAAACTTGGCAACGTTGTATAAGTTGTAATTTGTTTCATATGTCCCAGAGGCTGTTAATTTTCTAAATGCAAATATGCAACTGCAACAACAAACATTATCCCCAAATCCCAAATATAACCACAAAACAAATTTATTCGTTCTGTGGTGATAACAACTTTTGTTCTGTTATTATAATTTGCGGTGTTACCAACAATAGTTTTTCATCAAAATGCAAGTTCGTTCAGAAAATTTGAAAGTACAAATAATATAATAAATTGCGTTAACGTAATTTTTTTTGATGTGTTGATCCAGTGACAAAGTTTCTATTATTTCTCGATGACTCATAATCAGCCGGAATCATATACTCGCCACTCTCCGATTTTAGGGGGTGCAACTTTTTTCCCGTAAGGGTTAAAAGTACCTGAGAAAGTTACGTTAACGATTTAATCGAATACATAAGGATAATATCCTTTTTTATGTAATCGATTAAATTCTTTAATATATATATTATATATTTTTTTCCTTGAGTATCTAATGATAGATCGTCATGATATTAGCAAGGGCAGTTGTTGTTTGCTACTATCTAAGAAATATTGGAGCACCAGCTAACACCGACTGATTTCCTTAGAGGTCCTGCATATTTTGATGTTAGTTATCAATATTTCCAGTTGAATCCTGTCATTTAGAAATGGATGTAAAGTAATATCAACCTGGTGTTATGTGTAATACTGTTTGAGTGAGTTTCGCACCAGTCTGGTGCAGATTACAATACCATTCATCATAAAAAACATCAGTTTATCAAAAGTCACACCTGTATAAGAATACACAATCAAGTCTGCAATAACATACGGTGTTCATTTACACCAGTTTGTTGCATTTTGAACCGATTAGTGTTAACTGATATCATGCTGATCAAGAGTAATTGGTAAGCATAATCATATTTTGAGCATAACACTCATTCTCTTGGGAGATTGTTTGTAATAAAAATGCTTTACCCTTTTTCTCGAGGTTTTGCCTCTCATCAGTGCAAGGGTAGGTCAACACAGAGTACAGACAGCTGTGAAGCCATCTGTTTCCGGTCGTCATCATCACATCACTTTGGCTATTTAGTCAATCTGATCTCACGCGATGCGGGGAGTCTAGGCTGCTCTACCTTGCGAGCAAAACAAGAAACACCCCGAGCCTCCGGTGTGAGAGAACTATTATGAAAATAACTGGTCTGATCATAACTGCCATTACTCGGTGGATAATTTCAAGAGGAAATATTCACCTGAATATAGGTTGCTCAAAAATTTTTTAGTCGCATGAAATATATAAAACCTGATCACTTCCATGATGAAATTAATGAAAATAACACCAGGTGGTGTGAATTATTGGTAATTTTTAAAGCACTTGTATTATCCCCGAAACTTTCACTCATCCGTTAAAATGTCCATAACATACCAGAACTGCAAAGTGCCTGAGAAGTGTTACTAAAATGCCTATTTGTTGTTGATATCTTCGTAGAGCAAATATGATATCGCATTCGAAATGATAATACCTGAAAGAATATGTTAATTGCCACTATAAAAAATTTCAACACGGAAACAGTTTCTCGCGTTTTAAATTTCAACTATCAACTATTTTATCGCCTCTCCTAAAACGTCGCCACAGTACCTCGTAAATAATATCTATCTAGGCATCTACTTTTAACCGTTGCAAACATTTCCAACACGAAAATGTAGGCCGCTCCAATTGAAAGATCACATTCTGTTGACATAATCCGGAACACCTCGTATTATTCGCTGAAATGCTGTATTCCATGAAATTATGAGCCTATTATGGGAGCAAATAAAGCTTTAATAATGATATGAATCCGTCTTATCAAGTGGTTACAGTCGAACAAATAGCGAGGAACAAAAGAAGCTTGACTAAAAGGTCGCAAAACACGGTTGATTTGACGTTAAAGGTCGATTGCATTAAAATAATTTTCAGTTCTACTATTTAATTGCGGAACAACGTGACGTTTTTCAAACGGTGGATATTAAGGATAATTCACGACAAGCTTCAATTTGAAATATCCGGAGATCTAAACGAATTGACATATTTCCAATTTTGTGAGGTTAGGTTTTCAGTTGGAGCCATAGAACGCGGGCGTGTCTGACAGTTGACAGTAAGACTGTCATTCAGCCCTTGGGAAAACAAATTTATATACTGAAAATCCCTTCTTTTTCAAAATGTCTCATGTTTGCCAAATTTCAAACTGCAAGAGTAGAAGCGAGGGATGCAGTATCATTTCATGGATAACCCTCAGTTTTTGATAACAGACAAAGTAGAAATCCTCTTTCAATAGAGCTGTGGATTCGAGCAATTAGAAGGGCTCATTTAGAGAGGTATGTATGAATAATATAGAAAGTCCGGAGAAGTGGAGTATTATTCCATAGGGAGATAATGTTACATATTTTTTCCCTAGGGAGAAAGCGTAAAAATAGTAAACAATATTATATACATCTCAGGACAGAATGATATTTTTCCCTTGGTGCTTTGTAAATATCGCACCTTGGCAAAAATCTTGCATTTCTCTCCCTTGATGTATAATGTACTATTAGATCTCACCTTGATTTTCTGCCACATAGAATGATATCAATTATTGTACACTATTGCTATATGTCCATGTCTCTATCATTTTTGAATTCCTAATCGTGTCACTTCATGTGATTTCCCCTATGCCTAAGGTCAAGTATTTTCGAATTTATTTTTTTTATACAGGAACATTTGACAGTGTGTTTTTCTTCCATTTCTTTTGATTCCACGATTACTGTGCTACAGTGACCCGAAAACGACTGTATCGCATAACAAAAGAAGATACTAAAGTGTCTTATAAAATGACAACGGCACAATGCGTTATTGTGGGTGTCTCTTGAAATCGGATTATCCGCATTTAATCTAACCGCATTCCGAAATTTTAGTGCCATTCATACAAGTAGGTGCCTCTCTAACAATGTTTAAATTACGGCTATCGGGATTTTCGACCGTTTCTCTGACTGAAATATGTCCATTGAAAAAATAACGGATATGTCTTAAGTATGCATCAAACGTATTTTAATTTGTGTCACAAATCCCACTGCATAGATAGGCTGGCAATTATATCATTTTCATTAGGTTTATTTGCAAAAAGTAATTCGTCATGGGTGTATAAATTCCATTCACATCTCATTTACTTTAAATAAATGCTAATGCACGTGAATATAACAGGAATATTATTTCAAATTACCATATATACAGGACTTCCCACCCTAATTTTGTCGAAACGTGTGTATTTTTTTTTAAATCCCCGAGACAAATTATCTCCTGCAAGAGCTACCAACTCTAAAATCTTAAGGGGTATTTATATCGAGTAATGCCTCATTTTGAAGGTCTTTGTAATCTCTATACGTCAGTGTTTTTTGTTTGGAATTGAGTGATCCGTTGTCGAGATATTTAGGAAAATCTGTTTGCTGCATCGTAACATTGAAATAAAAACTGTAGCTGGTAATTCTTATTTCTTTTACGTCATACCTGAATAACAATATTTTACACTACTGTCACTTTAATAATTGCTCGAAATGTTGTCCATTATTGCTCCAACAATGGTATAACCGCTGTTCAAATGCGTGGCGCACATTTTCAAACAATTCTGTTCGAAGTGCTCGACATTCTGCAGTAATCCTTGGTTGAAGCTCTTGTAAATTTTGTGTAGGGGGGGTGCAAATAACTGATTTTAAATGTCCCCATAAAAAGAAATCACATGGTGTTAAATCCGGGGACCTAGCTGGCCACTCTATATGTCGTCTTCGCCCTATCCATTAACCAGGAAATACTTCGTGTAACCATTGACGGACCGGAAGCACATAATGGGGGAAGCTCCATCTTGTTGAAAATGTAAGTCATTTTCGACAAGAATAGTGTTTTCGTCTCTATCCAGTTGATTTTCAAGTGCTTCAGTAATTAGCGGATTGATCGTATTTTATAGCATATTCAAGTACACCTCACCATTTAGATTACCAATGATCAACAATGGACCAATTACTTAATTTCCATTACCTTTCAATGCAACATTAGGTAAACACAGTTATTGGAAGTGAACAAGAAAAATCAGTTACAGTTTTTATTTCAATGGTACGAATCAGCAGATTTTCTAGTTAGCTCGAAAATGGATCGATCAATTTTGAAAAAAAACACCGACGTGTAGAGATTACAGAGACCTTCAAAAAGATGTGTTACTTAATAAATTTTGAAGTTGATAGCTCCCCCTTGTAAGGGATGAAAGGGGGCGCGTTCATTTTCTGATGAAAACCCGATATATTTGTTGACGTGCTTCGGGATTTTTAAAAAATACACACATTTCGAGAAAATTTGGGTGGGAAGTCCTGAAACGAACACCCTGTATATCTAGAAAAAAATCAATATTTGGGATCTTTGCCCTTAGTGTGAATACAATTCAAACTACTTTATTTTTTTTCGAAGCGCGTTTCGCTAACAAAGTTTTCCAGGTGTTGGACAAAGATGATACAACAGTCGTATGAAGAAGTTGGAGTTTAGGAGCTGAAAGTTTTTAATCTACTCATTGTACTTACTCTAATTTAATTTGTACTACATATCTGAGTGGTTATATGCCCTCATCAGAGGATGCGAGAAGTAGGTGGGTCGAACACTAGAAGGGCCATGAAAGAGTATTATTCAAAGATCACCCTGCTTATGTCCGATTTACGAGACCATAAAAATCGATTGTGCCCCAACTTGCCTTAGATCTCGACTACTGATTTGATGGCATACGTTTGAAATTAATTAGATAGGTTAATGTCCATAGAATTCTCGATGCATTCGATAGTCTAGAAATTGCGAAATGTAAAAATGGTATAAGTGCGGATAAGGGCCTTATTCCATACAGCTCATTGTTCAAGTTCTTAGTACGATTATAACTGCTGTTTTGGTTAATTAATTTCTCTATTACTTTCATTACTATTACATTTCCGATACTAAACGTTGCAGACAGATTTATATTACCAAGTCAACATCAGCTACTTGTTGGTAATTCAATTAAATCAGTTTTTGGTGTATTGCATATTTGGAGCTTACATGTTTTGAAGAAACCATTGTTATAATATATAAAAGTTATTTAATTTTTTTTACAAATCTTATATTTGTACCTGGTTAGTCATTATATAATTGTAAATACATCTCACCTCTTGATTTTCATACCTTAAAGTATGAATATTTTTCAACCGATTAATCAACACCATTTGTTTGTTACACAGTCACAATTCAACCTGTCACACAACTCTTCACCACAAAAAAACACCCATATTGTCGTAAAAGCTCAACACAATATGCAATTCATTCAGCTAACTCCCAGTCGAAGACAATTTCTGACAAAGTGACGAATTCTTGTGGTATCTCGGAAGAGTCAAAAGTAAACACAAGAAACAAAATTCTTCATCGCTTCTGACCCACTGTTACATGGTCTATTCATTGGAATTTTGCAAAAAATGAGACAGGACATCCTGAACAAATATTTGATTTAATGACGAACAACAAGCCAGTATGATTAAGAGGTGGATGAATTTTTGTCGGGAGGAAATGTCCACTCCTATTGTAGATATTTTTCCTGGTATTTAAATAGTTGGTCATAATACTGAATTTCTTACGTGCGCTCGTTACACTGAATGTCTCAGGTTTGCTCCATATTTATGTTAATGTCAGACAATAGCTTTAGTAGCTGCATATCAACATTACGAAATTATGCAAATATGCAGCCATTCAGGCAAAAAACTCACTTCCACATGAGCAACGTTTTTGTGAAATGGGTGACGGGATGTGCAAACTTTCAGATTATCTTGGAGTCAGAGTAGGTGGATGGTAATTGATTATTATTTCTTATATTGTAGGTGTAAGCTTCGGATTGTGTGATATGAACTAAGAAATGATGGAGTCAGATGAGGAGAGTGCCGTTTTTTTATTGTAACGTTGAGAGTTGTCCATAAGGTGGAAAAGATATCAACGTCCAGGATTGCGGATACAGTGTTCAATGACTTACAACATCTTAGAAGCCGAGAGTTGATATAGAAATCTCTATGATTTTTTTTATTTTGGAAATCTGTTTTTTTCCAGTACCATAGGAGAGCATATTGAAGTGGAGTTCATATATATATATAGGATAACACTACAGTCATATGTTGACTAGTTGATAAATGAATTAAATTAGAGAAAATCTGTCCCAAGTCTTAACCATCGCATTAATATATAATTCGAAGTCTGTTGATGTGTGTGTTGTATTGGGGGTTCCATATTACTGATCCGTAACTATTGACCATAGAAAAGTTCAGAATGGAATGAACATCGCGGCATCAAAAAGCCTAGCATTCTGTTAGATTCTTAACAGATGAATGAGAAAACATGCACGACAAATGATAGTTTTGAGTCGAAATACAAGCCAAGATCTTTCACTTTGGATTGTTTGTTTTGAAGTTGTGTTGCTGAGAGAATTGTTATGACACGAAGGACATGGTATAAATCATGTTTACATTATCGGCATGCATTAAGAATTTCGAAAGGATAAAACTGATAAAAGTGGGAACCCTGTAGTACCCCTGATTTCATCGGTAAAATATATACTGCCTAAGTTCTTGTACCTCCTGGTATATCTGCTCTTCTCTAGATTTCATTCCAAGGTGCTTAGGAGCATGTTCAGATGTTAGGATATATAATTAAATATTGTAAAAATGATTTATGCTATTAGTATTAATTTCAATCTGCACCTCCATGATAATCACAAAATGAATAGTTAATTTGGTCAAATTAGTGACTCAAGTAAAAAAATTTGTATTCTGCCGCGTAACGTGATCCAAACGTCACTTTTTTGCTCTCGAAGCCCTAAGGACCTAGTCAGACAAATAAAAGTGCTTTCTCTCATCAATCGTAGCTTGTGATCGAAGCCACACAATATTATTCAGGAGCATAATCGAAGTTATTAGTAGGTTCCGGACTTTTTGGCCATGGTCTACAGGTAATTTTCCATGACTTTTCGTCTACAATTGCGGCAGACATTATTAAAGGTGATGTGGCAACGATGAAGTGTTCATCTGGGTGGCACGACATATCCGATTCGGAAATGGTAGTTCGGATTCAATTTATGCCGAAGGAGACAGAGCCTTCTCCAATTTCTATTAATTTCACCGGTCCGATGATTTTCTTCTATTGTCCTCGATAGTGTTTTGTTCAAACTGTATTCTTCTGTTTGTTCGGATCGAAATCCTTTTCCTCTCGACTGTAATTTACGCGTTGTTTCTCTATTTCCACAGCTTTTCTGTATATTCCTGTACAATAGCATGTGTCTTCTCGAGTCTCGTATGCCTGCCCTCTGCAACTGCGAATTTCTTCGAATCTCCATAATTTCTCTAGTGCTCGGTTAAGCAAGCATGTGTTTATGCTTCTTTTGTCGTTCGAGTATAAACTAGTTACAATAAAATAAGTATCACCCGTCATAGGAATTAAATGAAATAGATATTCACTTGTATAATCTATAATGTTCAAATTATGAGCTTGATACGTATGGAACTTCATTCATAAACTATGCGACATAACAATTCGTAATAAGTATTATGTTCACCTTTACATCATCAATAATTTCATTAGAACGTTTTGGCAATGCCTCAATCCGGATTGAATATTTTTGTCCGTCGTGATATTAGCCAGGAAAGTATTTGTTCTATTCAATTGCTTTTACTCTACCGAGGAGTACTTCTTGCTTATGCTCGCGAATGGCTACTGCACAGTAACCATTCGAAATCACGTCTTTGGAGTCATCATGTCAATTCTGTATGTTTCCAACGTTTCTGAAAATTTTACAATTCTACTGCAAAACTTACGCGTTTGTTTCCAAGAGAAGGGATACACTGTATGCCCTATTGCACTGAAAGCGAGACCTGGCTGACCAATGTATCATTCGAAGATTTCGCACTTGGTTTATTGATTTGAGGTTGACTGAAGAACACGAAATACTGGGTTTACCCTTAACACTGAGACCTGCTGGGGTCAATTCCATTGTTTTGCCGTCAGTGGTTCCTAGTTGAATTGACCTGTGTCTTTCACAGAGTTCAGTGTTTTGGATTCATCCTCCTGTTTCTGAATTGATCTGCTTGTATGTTTTGTTACGCCTGTTGTACCTACAGTGCGTCGCAAACAAAGATGACGTAATAGGTCATTTCCTCTTCGTCACCACATAGTCTGCACTCCACGGTTTTTCTATTCATTCCCATTATGAAAAGGTTTTTTTTAATCGATAAATGTCATAGATCTATTTAGGTAAAGGGGCTCAGGTGTCTCACCATGGCTGTGCTGTGACGATGCCATTCGATTTGTCCCAATATATTTGGTGTTTTGTTTTCTTCCACCAATTTATCAAGTGTCCGCATCGAGTTTTGCTGATACCAAGCACTAGTTCTAGGCCTGTGAATGGGAAGATTTCAAGATGGTCTGCGTTTTCATTGCATTTTATTCCCATATGTCCAGGCACACACAATTGTAACGTTTTTGGGTTTTGTCAGTTCTCTGAGGATATGAAGTTATTCCCAAACGTGTTTTGACTTAAGCTTAGTTTTCATGCATCCGAATTTTCGGTTTTTCGTATAAAATTTTAAAGAAATGTCACTTTCAAATTCAAAATTTGTTTTGCGCCTTAATTTTCAACGTTTGAAATCGTCGAAATTATTTCTGAATTTCTACGCGTTCTCTACTTAGCCTTCAAAGGGGATTTGGAGGTGAATGGGAGGTGGGTAAAATGTTATGAAATTATTAGATTCTCATCGGTTCTTAATGCGTGTAAAATTTTTTAACTGAATAGGACGACAGCAAATACTAATAAAACAAAGCAAGTTCAATAAAAGCTTGCTAATATTAATAAAAATCCCATTATGTAACTTGATACCCTGCGTGAACATTTTTCAATTCCCAGACGGCGGTGCTTGTTCATTATCTTGAATTTATTTCAATTTCCTTCTCCAAATATATAAATACGATATTCAAATAGGTATTTATATCGGTGACGCCCATTCTGACGCACCTCGTATATTCCGCAAACAAACTGCTTTACTGTACCCGATAATTGATTATATCATAATCCAAACAAACTAATGAAAGGCAGGATTTACTTTCATGTGCAAAGCAAGCCGTAAACTTCGAATGACAAACGAATGAAACATTTCAATTCATCGATAAATTTGAACGTTTTCGCGCTAATTAGCGTGAATTATCAAAACAAATGCTTTTCACACATGCCAAACCGCCAAAGCGAGAAAGAGAGAGAGAGATATAGAGAGCTCTGTCGCAGCGATGAAAAGTTAATGGAAAAGGTAAAAATGTGGAAATATAGATCTCAGATTGAGATAGTGTCAAGGGCCCTGAAAGGGAGATTTAAATTATGGTTATTTTTATGCGATAAATCAATAGGGGTGGCTTTAATAGATTGTTTTGCGAGCTAAACGGAACATTGGTTTGTAAAACTGGTCGAGAATAGGAATAGGTGTACGCTTTTAGTGGGGTCGACTGCCGAAGACTGTGATGCAATTAAATTGTGTTTGTTATGTATACTCCTCGTTTATTTTTATCGTATCTACAGGCTGTTACAGATGTTCGACATTATACGATGCGGTCCAAATTGGATGTAAATGTAAATGCGGGATTATAAATTTACCGAAATATATCTCGGGCGACACATCCGTTTTGGAGGACCCGATAAGTCATTTCGGATTTACCTAGATGCACTAAGATGAAACTTGTGAATACGATGGCAAAACATATTTTTATGTTCTAGTGAATTGTTGTTCGTGTCAAATTATAGGTTGGCTAAAGTCGGACTCAAAGTGACAGCACACAACGTGAGAGGCTCAACCCCCACCGAAAGTACAAACCTTGCCGATCTCCCAACTTACGAAATCACCAGGAAATTTAGTTTCGAGAATTTTTTTCGAACGGAATTAAATACCAAGAGTGGATGGAGCATAGAATCTATTCGAGC
The DNA here is from genome assembly GCA_958502065.1 of Chrysolina americana. Lineage (NCBI taxonomy): Eukaryota > Metazoa > Arthropoda > Insecta > Coleoptera > Chrysomelidae > Chrysolina > Chrysolina americana. The sequence goes on along the minus strand of OY293411.1, from coordinate 5,941,541 downwards.
ACTGGGAAAGAATGCCATAACATGGTATATGGACGGGTCCAAAGCTCCCGACGGAACTGGAGCAGCAGTCTTTGGGCCTCGCACCAAATACTCCGAACCCATGGGCCAGTTCCCCAGTATTTTTCAAGCGGAAATTCACGCCATCGAAAGGTGCATTCAATTCAACATCGACAGGAAATACCGGAACAATATAGTCAAGCAGCCATCAAAGTGTTGAGCTCATACAACATCAACTCAAAGATGGTCTGGGAATGCCTAGACAAACTTAATGATCTAGGCAGGAACAACAAGGTGATCCTCCTCTGGGTGCCGGGGCACGTCGGAGTGGAGGGCAATGAACAAGCAAGCAAGAAGAACTCAATAAAACTGAAGAAGCAATGAGAGCAACATACTGGCAAAGACTTCCAGGGCTAAGGCGGCAGGCCAAAGATCTCCTCGGCAACTTCAACCGAGCAAGATCGAAGACACTGATTAACCTCAGCAAAACTAGTCTAAAGACAATCACGGGATTTCTGACGGGGCACTGCAGACTCAAAGAACACCTAAGGAAGCTAGGCTTAGAGAAGGACAGCACCTGCAGATTCTGTGGGAAACATCTAGAAACACCACATCATATATTGATGGAGTGTTATACTGTACATCACAAGTGATTGAATATACTGGGATCATACCAGCTGACTGTGGGAGAAATACCACGAATAGACCCCTTTAAAATCCTTAAATTCCTCAAGGAATTGGGGCTTGAGGGGCTGCTGTGTAAACGGAATACCTTGAATTAGCAGAAGAAGATGGGGCACAATAGAAATAATTAGGTCGCAGCGCATCAGTCACCATCCATACCTACCATTACCATTAAATTATAGAGTGCAAAAACAAATTTTTTGCCAGTATCAAACAATACTGTTCTTGGCTCGACGACTGTTGCATAATACCTAGTTTATTTGATAATGGTTTAACAAACCGAAACCTGTCGTTACAATAAAAAATGGTAGTGGAAATTAGATAAAAGTTATTACTATCTTCCCTACCCTACATTAACAAAAATACTAGTAGGAAACTGACTGTGCCATTACATGAAAGACAGTCTGTTAACAATCTGGTTGATCCAATGACAAAAATTGTAAATAATTGAAATACGAACAAAACGGAAAATTCTGCGATTTAAAAAAAAAATCCGCCAATTATCAAGTTGTAGGGTTGGACCTTGTCATGAGAGTATTAAATCATGTGTATTATATGTATGCACAAAACAGGCGCTGTCGGGGTGATAGTTTTGACACAATTACTATTTGAATTTTTTTGCAGCGTACCTGGATGATCTAGTGATAGTATGATTTCAATTTCACAAAACAGATTTTGAAAGTAGAAGTGAAGTACCACAAAACGTATATTTTCATTGTGCGCTACGATGCTGCGAAATTGGTGAAAAATGCTTGCAAACATGACTGAAATCGGCCGAGCCCGTGTAAGCGGTCGAGTAGTAGGAAAGGCGGGGAGATGAGGGAAAGCGTATTATCATGTAACGCTTTCCAGCTTTCATTAGATGATTTCTCCTCATCTCACGTATTCGTTTACAACGCCATCTTCAGGAACTCGAAGAAAGCACTACGATTTTCGACAACTTCGTCAATGAGGAACATTTATTGATTAGTTCTTCGTCTACTACTATTCAATTAACAAAATAGATTATTCGTCGAAAAGAACTCAGGTGGAAGAAGGAGTTATGTTACAAATATGTGTTTGTGAGAAAAATAGGTTTTAGTAAAGTTAGCGTCCTTGATGTTTACTGTAACATAGCCCCTTCTACCACTATATATCTGCTCAGATATGAAGAATAGAAGCAAATCCTGACGGAGCAAGTTACATATGCACATAACACCTTCTTCCATGACATAACTGAATATTTTCAGAAAATGTTACTTGACCCTTTCTTTCCCTTGCCCCTTCAATTTACAAAAACTACATACTGTACTGTAAAAAAATATAGCACTATATTGTGAAGTAAATGTATTTGAATAATTGACACGTTAAATTCAGATATCTATCCAAAACATAACCTCCAAATTCAACTTGAATTTTCGAAAATAATTTTCGTATAGATATAGATATTGATTAGACGTATCCGGTCACAAATGAAGTCTTGTTATATTTAGGACAAACCAGCTGATGTTTGAAAAATTGTTTCATAGAACACGTTTTTTTCTAAAGCATGTTACGACCATTCGCGAATCATACAATACGAAAACTCATGCAATAATTATCGAATAATCGATGCACTTACTGAATGAAGTGCACGCCGAGATACTCCGAACGCAGGGGAACAGATTGCGATAACTGCGTGAATAATACAATGGATGATGATACTGCGAAGTTTCCGCGTTGATCAAAGAAAGTGCGTTCTTTCATTTTTAGCCTTTTGAAAACGAATCGCTATGTGTACGATACCGTCAATGCTACACTCAGAAAAGGGGGATTTTCATGTCGAAAATATAGTAATTTGCCTTATTAAAAAGATCCCTCTTTCGAAACTCGCTACCTATTTCCTGTTAATTTTGGAAATAAAAATGGAATACAAATATAGTCCACTTTTTCCTTAGTGGCAATATGCACACTAACATTTTTCGCCAGTATTTTAGTTAATAACATTTCATGAACCTGTATTTTTCAACGAGAATTTGACTAGAGAAGTATATCTGGACAAGCTAGAGAATGCTACTGAACCCTTTCTGTTTAAAACACTTGAGGATCGTCCCGACCAATTCGATGGGCTGGAGATAAATTTCCAATGAAGGTTCTCCTCACTTTTACAGACCAGTAACACGATATTAAATCGAGCAATATCTTGATTGTTGGATTGGACGATGGAAATCAGTAGAGTGACCTGCTAGTTCTCCTGAAATGTCACCACTAGATTTTTGTGGGGTTATATTAAGGTGAAAGTTTGGGTTATACCAGTTGGAAATACTGAAGCTCTAAAACAAAGGATTCATGAAAGACGAGATAGAATTTCGCAGAAACCCTTGGATGAGTTCGGTAAAAGTTTCCTGTTAGAATATTTATAACCAACACTACGGCGGTGGATATTTTTAACAGTTGATTAAAATTTGTTTTGCGAACATTTCATATTTGAACTATTAACATAGTAATTCAGAATTAATATGATTGCGATATGAAATAAATTTCAAGGTGGTGCTACTTACTCCGCCATTTCTGATGATTTTGAAACTAACTACCACCAAAAAAATTATATATTCACTTTAGTTATTCAAGAGTTAATCAATTCAAGTTTTATAGTTTAAAAATACGTGGTGGGGGGTGAGAACTTTGGAGTTGCTGTATCGAAGAATGAAGATGAAGAATGTGGTTTGAAACTTGCTAGAATGGTCCAGGGTATGGTGGGGATATGTTGGTGTTTAAAATCCTAGTATTTCCTCACTTGGAGACTCTTTAAAAAGGGTTGATAGAAAACACAAATTTGCTTGAACTTTGTCTTAGAGCTCATCAACAGACAAGAACCGACAATAACATTCATTTTAGAAACAGAAAAAGATTGTCCACAGTCTTTCTTAGATATTTGATGAAAAAATCAACATACTCGTACTCGAAGAGAAATGTCTTTACAATTGAGCATAGTTAGTTTATAATTCACACCATAATCTGAAAGAATTGCATCTCATAAAGTTTGTTCTCAAGAAAAATGCTTACCAAGGTCGATTCATGGAAAAAAACAATGTATGAAATTGAAACCAGTAATACACAATTCACAATGTTCCCAAATTGTCTGAGAAGATAAAATCAATTGGCCATAAGTGTGATGTAATAACGACATTAAAAACAATCAATACATAACAATACTAATTCAAAACACACTCTCGAATGCTCAAAGAATTGTAAAAGTTGAAGGATAACACGTATGGAAATTATTTTGTTATTTTGGACAGGAAATACGAATTTCAGACGATGTAAATTCACAGTTCTACAAAAAATGTTTTTTGTATATTGTGTATGAAATTCGTGTTTTCATGGTATATTCGAGATAATTTTTGGCCTCAACCTGCGGTCTCGCCCAAAAATTAACACTCTGATGTGCCATTAAAAAAATATTCATTTTACGCAATTTTTTCGTGTGAAATGCTATTTTTTTCTACGATAGATGTTGTTGATGAAATACTTGAATATAATCGTGAAAATGTTTATTACATGTCCAACGAAATGACGTTCGTTTGCTGATTGAAGTTCCAAGTAGTGAGATTGACTGTCATTAGTGTCGCAAATCCATCAAATTGTTTATAGTATATTCCCATCGGGTCGCATGATAATTTTCATTTGCTTCATTTTCATCTCTAAGGTGAAAAAGTATCACTTTCATGTGTTCTTAGCAGAGGCAGATGTAGTGTTTTTCGAAAAATAAAGAGGAGTATTTTTTAAGGCTAGTTTAGTATCATTTCAAATGGAAAAATTAGAAAAGGTTACGTTATGGAAAAATTTGGATAATTTCTTCTAAAACAGGACAGTCTTGTTCGCAGTAATTTATCGGGGTAAATTCATTCATTCCTCCTTCTATGAGTGTATAGATTTACTCGAATTTAGTTTTTTTTAGGCAATATTGGATTTCAATTTTCATCCCATCGCCCAAGCAATTCTCATAATTAGGTAGTACAGTTTTCCAAATTCTGGTTTTCTAACTGAAAAACTCCCTGTACACAATTATAATCCAACAGACGAACAGTATATACGAACTCTAGCGACAAAATGCAACTTTTCACGGTTACATTTTCAACATTGTCAAATAAACCCCGCATTCATGGAAAAAAAATCCGCCGCCATGTCGGACAGACAGGATAACACATCAAAGGACTGACCGATTTCGTATTATCCTTACCAAAAGCTTACTACTGCGCCCCGAGCTCTCGGTCGACGTAATAATTATTCCCATTTAAATGTTAATATTCACAATATTGAGTTTGTACAATTGAAAGGGATTTCGTCCCGGCTTCGGATCAAATATTATGGGTCCTATCATTGATTCGATGAGAATGCGGGCTTGTAGTGGCGATTAGTTGATGTGTACATGGTATTATATGAGAAACACAAGTTTGCCTGGGTTTCGCTTAGAAAAGAGAGCTGAACACTCATGAACAGCGATTGGAGTTAAATCCTCATACTAGACATATGATATCAATCGTTTTATGAAAAACCAAATCGTCTTTTTCAAATAGCTAGGCTGCTGCATCAAAATACTCAATCTATCTATCAACTATTTACACACTATTTCCACATGGTAACGTTCTTCACGACGATGCTTTTCTTTCTACATATGTTGGATTTTACAAATGTCAAAGAGAAATTGTCTAATTTCTCTCTAATTAGTTAAACATTTGTTATTTCACTTTTGTTATACTAGCAACCCTCGAACACGACTTAGGGAAGGCCCTCGCCCTTTAACACGTGCGATGCCATGTACGGACGAGAATTTATCCATCTAGGTACGTCGGTCATCCATTTAAATTGGTGGCCGCATTCAACGTTGCTTGGCTTCAACATCGACAGTTCCAAATCGAATCATAGATAGATAAATAGACAGATAGATGGTTTATAAATCTTTAAGATCACAATAGTGATATTAGACATGTCATAAAATCATTTTGTTTGAAACATTACCAAGAACATTCATATCCCAAAAAGCATATCAAGATCACTCAACATAGTGAAACAATAAAATCACTGTCATTTCGTATGGAGGGATGAATATTGCTTTAATACTATTAAAACTTCATTCAACAAGAAATATTTCCACTTTTAATCTTCAACATCATTGAGTTCAATGTCCATATATGCTGGGCTTTTTTCATGTAATTTGGATGTGTGCTTTGGACTCTGTAGTTGTTAATTTTTTTGTTACAATTGTTAAAATTGTTATTTCCGTCAACCAGCTGCATACCCTTGAGAGTACAACCCTCAAAAGTCTTCGAAATACTTGTTCGAGCTAGGGAAGACGAAGCCCTTACCTTTTAACGTGTGATGCCATTCACGAGACCGATGACCATGCTGGGAATCGAACCCATGACCCTTAGGTTAAGAGACAAGCGCTCTACCATCATGACCATCACAGCCCATGAAGTAGCGAATTGGCGTATCTAGTAAAATGATTATAGATAATCGGAATCGTTTATTTTTGAGTAAAAAGTTAGATTTTAGCATTTTTTCGAAATTTCTTCAAGGTTTTTACGACACCCTGAACCATATTCGATGCAGAAAGTTTCACCAAGAGGTGGCTTGAAGAATTTCAAATGAACTGATGGGTTATGGCATTCAGCATGCTACATAAAGGTATATACAAGGTGTTTCCAAACAAGTGCGAAAGTTTTTGTGGGTGAATTTCTTGTCGAAAATTAAAGGGGTCTTTCAAGTAAACAAAAGCTTTCAGGCCTGGCCTTGAAAAGTTAGACGCTTCCAATAATGAGAAGAAAATCAGCTTTTTTTTCTTTTGTGAAACTGTTGAAGAGTTAAAGAAATAAAATTTTTAAGGCGAGTTCTACCAATAAAACGGCTTGAACTGTCAATATAACCACATAAAAATCAAAGCGATCATTGACGATGTTGTATTTTTTTTTTTTTAAGAAACTATTGCTTTTACGGAAACGACACTGGAGTTGAAAAAGTTTCGCAATAAACCAATAAACATCACTTTTCAACAGATATTCTCAAATTGAGAAATATTGTTTATTTGAAGTTCTGATGAAAAATAAATATACCTAGTTTAAAACAATATAAAAAAGACGCTTTTGTAACACCTAAAAAGTAAAAAATAATTGGTTATACGAAAATATGAAACAACGCTTTTTTCACAGTGATACTAATATTTTTCATTTATCATTATTTTCTGCTTATGTAAACAATCATTTTCTACTTTTCAGTTAGGCAGCAGGCGCGTTAATTATTCCCGTCCACGTGGATTTTTTAAATTCTGGCGAAGGCTCTCACACAGAGTATATGAGACGCAAATTATTCAATCCTGGCTATCCTAATCAGGATAATGACTCATCAAAGTATCGTATTGTCACCGGTTCTTGATAAGGGTACACGTTTCAATCAAATCTGTCCGTTTTGAAGTGGGTCAAAATTCAGGTGAAGCTAAATAAAAGCGTGTAATTAAATGAATCTAGGAAAAAAAAACGAAAAAAAAAAAACGGAAAAAATACCCCCGGGAAAAAAAACGAAATGAAAACACCCCGGAAAAAAAAACCCGGAAAAAATACCTCCTGAAAAAAAAAACGAAAGATGCCCGATAGTTTTTGATAACATGAAGATGGTTTTTGAATTATTATAGTATGTTTTTTTTAGGATCGGATCAGTCTGAGTAAAGGGGGACTACCCCCACTACTCCTCCACGGATTCGCTCTGGGGTTACACCATAATGAAATCCCAATTTTGTTTGTTGAAATGAAATTCTATTCCAACTTTTCATTTCCGCGAAAATGCACATCATCCTGTCATATCATCCCCGTCATATCATTATCTCTAAAAGAGGGGCCTAGTGAAATACGACATCAACCACCCATGGTTTATTCGAAATAGCGGAAAAAGAATAGATGAAAACGTTTTTCAGTCACGACAGACATGTCGTAGCTTCAGAAACCAACAGTTTATTCCCGTTATGGAAAGTCTCTAGAGAAAAATAATGACGATAAGCACCTATTTGTCCGAGCAAACCGACAAAATTTTTCTCTAAGAGATTTCTTTATAGTCGCTCCGCGAGATTTCCCCGACGAGGCTCCACCTTGTATGATAAATTCTGCGTTTCCAGGACACCAAATCCAGCAATTTCCCGTATACATGTTCGCGGAAGAGCATTATCTGCCTTTATGTTTTTCTTGGAATAATGAAGCTCATCCCCCAGTAACTAGAAAGACCATTAAAAATCGATCTTTCTAGTTTTAACTTCGGATGTCATATACACTCCTCACTTATACTGATATACGGGCATGTGGTTTGTTTAGAATATGAATATCGTGATGAACTTTTCGAATAAACATCCGTCTCCGAGAAAACATCTCCCTCGTCTTGCTGAAGTTTACTTTCAATTGCTCTTTTTGTTCGCTGCTTATCTGGATGTTCCCGGAAAATTATAGGTTTGTTTCTTTGTCACGATATAAAGGACGCAATGGAAAACAGAGTTTCGTCTCATTGTCATCAACAATGACTTTATGGAGGCGTTCGGCATATTTTGTTGGCGCTGTGTTTTTATTCTCTCCCAGCTATTTCTCAATGTAATACGACCAATAGATGGCGCCTCATTTACATAATTACTTGATTGCTATTCTGCTCACTGGCCGGCCTAGAATGATATTTTATGGTGGTAATTTATAAACATTCATAGCAACTATCGATAGCAATCTATACTACCGATACTTGGAAAAATTTGATAGTTACGAATAATAATAATACATTTTATTCAAAATTCACGGTTTAATTAAACCCGCGAAGTTTAAAACTTGTTGCGAGAAAATCAAAGGTAAGAAACACATATTGTGAATGTTTCATAATTTTTTAAATCGAACAAAATGATAATATAGTATATAAGTAGATATCATGAAATAAATTTCGATCAGACTCTTGAATTGTTTTCTTTTTTAAATAATGACTTGATCATTTTTATATGATTTGGAATGAAATCATTAAAAGGGTAATAAATATTTATTTTAAATTTTTCTTCGACCTTGTTGTTTCAACTTTAATTATTTACTGCAACATCATTTTTATTCGTTGTATTATGTCCATTTTCTTTGATTCTCTGAACAGATTTTCAGTTGGATATAAATTACTCTTCCTATACATATATTATTTTCAAAAACCATTTTTAAAGAACCTCAATATTTCTGAGGTGGGATTTCATGACACCTTCCCAAGCCAGGATCCCATAATTCAATTGAGATTGAATTAATGAAAACTAAAGAATGTCGAGGGTTTTTAGGTCCATGAATCTTTTGAGGTGCTTGAATTTTGATAATAAACTTCGTAATTTCCCAACAGGAATACCATTTATTAATCCCATTTTAGATGTGTCAAGCATAACCCCTAGGTACCTACTTGATACTATCAGTTTCTTCAGTTCTAGTATTATCATTTAAGTATGAGAGGTTCTAATTCTGGTAGTATGGTATTATTATAAAATGTGAATGGCATACATTTCGTTTATTCCAATTTTATTGTGAGTAGGTTATATATCATCAAACCAATTTTTAATCTTTTTAAAATCTAATGTGGTCTTAGTTTGTGATCCAATCCAGTTTTCTTCTCCTATATTACTGTATCATCTGTAAAACTATTAATTTCACCTAGAGTATTGATATAACAATATATAGTAAATAGAAACTGTCACCTGTGGCACACCAAATTGAAAGATTTTTTGTTCACTCCAGTCTCATCAATTTCAACATACTTATTGAATTCTATTTTCCAAATAATTTTTGAGATCATAAATTTTGTCACGAAATTCAATATTTTATAATTTCATTAATAGTCGTAGCAAAAAAATAGCCATAGCTGAATTTCGAATATCAACATGTTGATATATTTATTGTTAGTTAGATGACAGACAGTAGTATTCAGGGTCAAAATATTTTTTGTAAATCCAAATTGTTTTTTGAAATCAGATGATTTTTTTCCAAAAAAACTTCCATTCTATACTTCAAAATTTTCTAAAAAATTTCAGCTAAGCTTGATATTCGCGATATAAGCCTGTAATTTTCAGCTTCCAATTTATCACTAAATTTATAAATGGGTTTCATAATGCCCACTTTGAAATACCTATTTTGGAATCTGATCTGAATTTATGATAAAATTTATCATTTATGAGTCTGACATAATTTTACATAGAATATTGGAATTTCGGAGGTGATTTTGTCAAAAGACCAAATTACTCATAACTCACATTGATTCTAATCTAGTATCTTGTGTTCGATATATGTTTTATGTATCCTAAACTATTTCTATATCGCGATCAAGTCTTTAATTATAATAGTAGGAATATAGCTTTGCATCTTATAGGATCGAAAAAAAATTAAAAACTGGATGGAAATTATTAACATCTTGAACAGTATTCTAAATGGACTGGCAGAATTGTGTCGACAGTGGAGTAGATGACTCCGATGTTGACCGAAACATATTTACAAATTTCTAATAAGACAACTCACAACTCAAAATGGTTTTGAATCGAAATATATTCATTTATTTAGTCCCATATCGCATTTTCAAATACGAGTTATCTGTATTTCGCAAGAGTGTTATTATCACCAGATAGGTACATAGTCAGATCTCAACTCATGAATCAATGAGCTAATTGGCAAAAGCACCTGACATTCCAAATAATTTATTTATGCATTCAATAATTTCACTCCTTACAATTTCCTGTAATTAAACACGAATCATACCGTTTTTTTCGCAATCTTACACGCAAATGTAAAATAAACTTTTCAATAAACAAAAAAGCAAAAAGATGACATTGCTCTTCATCGTCTAGATGATTGATGCTACGTAGCGAGATCGCTTAGTCGACAGGAAAGCCCGGAAAATTCATTAGCAATTGTAACGATGCATCCTGATTGAGAATATGGAAATTTTTCTTTATGAAAGCGTGCAGTTCGATCGAGGTTACTGAGCGTTAAATTTTCGACTCCACAGCAACGCCTCCTCGGCATGGAACAAATTTGATCATTTCTGGCTTGCAAATAAGCAGGATTGCGTCACAAAAGACCATGCGGCTCAGAGTAACTAAAAGGCACTAGCCAAGTTATCTGGAAAAACAGGTAATATAAGTTTCAGTACCGAATAAGAATAACTGAAATAAAATTGTAATAGTCCAGCCAAATTAGACAAAATTGTGACCAAAGCTCAGAAAATTTCCGGTAGATTTGACAATGTAAACAGGCCTTTATATCATTATTCTTAACGAATTATCAAAAGTCCCCATTGATATGACAATTGTATTCAAAGTCAAAGTTCAAAAAGAGGGTTTGCAAAAATATCACTAGAACGGTGCAACTTTTTGTGAAAATTGTTTATGAAAAATTTAAAGAGCATGGGATTGGTTACATGGAAGCCGAATGTCACCAAAACAAAAAAAATGTGTTAGGCATATTTATTTTAAACGAATAAACACGCTATTATTATTAATATCTACACATGAGAATTCTGGGTACACTAATTTTGGATAAAAGACTGCTCGTAAATTTTCGTAATTAAAAAAAATTGCACAAATTAAAATTGATATTAGAGGTATTCCAGTGAAATTAATTTGAAAATTTCATTGGTATGAAGCCTTTCGACTATTTCAATAGTGTGTTGAAAAGACAGAGGCTAGTGTTTCATCCACTACAACAGATGGTAATGATTATGATAAAAAGAAGACGTCGATGGAGGATGCGAATAAGAAAGCATAACTAATATTCGTGGCAGGAGTGTAAAGAAAACTCTCCCAAGATCGCTCTTTCTTTTGCCATTTTTATAATCATCACATCTTCTGAAGTAACAAATATCCATATGCAGGGTTAAGAGAACACCACACATTTTCAATGCCTTGGAGAATTTGCGTTGATCCATCAATCTTAATATATTCCGAATTTAGACATGAAGATGATTTTGCGTACACTCAAAATCATGTTTGTTTTATATTTCTTTCGCTTTTCTTTACTTCACGAAAATACACCATATAATATCCGTAAGAAAAAATTGGGCAAGTCACAAGGAAAATGAAAACAGGGTAAGTATAAGTGAACATTTCTAGAAATGAGGAAGTGGGTTAAGAAGTTATCATTTCTCTTGAATAATAATTGAAGGTGTGGTTGTCAGAAAAAACATAAGTACCGAATCACATACGATACCAAACATGACATAGGGTTTCATTAAAATAATTCATTAAAAATTATTTCCAATGACGTCACTCCTCCACCACTAGCACATCAAAAAAACGTTTCAATTCACAAAGAAATGCACAGTAAAATACCTTTCGACTTTGAAAATAGGCGAAACCAATACATTTGAATAACTCTATATATTGAGTGTTAGTTGATATGCCATATCCTTATACTACAAATGAAAATTTATTTGTGAACTGATGTGAAATAATTCAGCTGTTGCATGTTTTTTATTATTTTTCAATGAGTGGAATGTCTCATATAGTACGAATGTATATGTAAATGTATATATCAAGTGTTCAAGCATTGATTGTTATGCTATATACTTATGCAAGAGGTGAATGAACTTGTATTATAAACTTCTCATATGATGATTTATGAACTGATATGAAATAATTTTATTGTATGTTTTAAGTACATTATTTTTCAATAAGTGGAATGAATGTTTTTTTAGTATATACTTATACGTAAATGTATATAAACATTGGTTGATATATGAAATAACTTTGTTGTATGTTTTACATTATTTTTCAATAAATGAAATAAATGTATTTTCAGAAATAAATGTATACGTAAATGTATATATAGAGTGTATAAGCATTGATGGATATGATATATCCTAATGCTAGAGGTGAACGTATATTACACACTTCTCAGATGAAAATTTATGAACTGATATGAAATAATTTTATTGTATGTTTTATATTATTTTTCAATAAGTGGAATGAATTTTTTTTTTAGTATAAACTTATACATAAATGTATATATTAAGCGTACAAACACTGGTTGATAAATGAAATAATTTTGTTGTATGTTTCACATTACTTTTCCATAAATGAAATAAATGTATACATGTATGTATTGAGTGTACAAGTATTGATTGATATGATATATCCTGATGCTACAGGTGAACGTATATTACAAACTTCTCAGATGAAAATTTATGAGGTGAAGTAAATAATTTTGTTTTATGTTTTACATCATTCTTCAATAAGTGGAATTAAAGTATTTTTCATGTATAATTGTATAGTAAATGTATATATTAAGTCTATACGCATTGGTAAATTTGCTATATCCTTATGCTTACAAACTTCTCAAATAAAAATGTATATATAAGCTAATTTGAAATAATTCTTTTGTTGTATTTTCACATAACTTTTCAATAAATTAATGGTCTTCTTCAGTAACAATGTATATATTGTTCTATGATGTATATATTAAGTGTAAAAGCATTGGTTGATATGCTATACTTTATTATCTGTTATTACTATTATTTGATTCCCACATATAGACTTCTCATAGATTTGTCTTGCTGCTGATGGAATTTCTCCGATTGTAAATGTTATTCTAAATGAAAACGACGGAATCTGCAACACATTACATTCGAAAATATTGTATGTATGATCTTTGAAATATGGCATTTTGCTATTCATTGTGGAATTTGTTTATATCTGTACAATAATACTTCTTCATGAACAATTTTCAAAGATGTGAAGGCGCTGTTGAACTCTTTCATAACTTGTGCTTTTCCACAATTGATCAATATAAAATATCAAGTGCTAGATCGAACTTTATTGAGAATATCTACTGCTGGAAATAATGAAGATTCATTTTAACAAATTTGAGCCTCTTGTAGTATAAAACCTTTATCAAAGTTGAAATCATCAACAAAAAATGCCAATATATTTCCATCACTTCAGTACGATAATTTAAAATTTTAATTAATTCTATATGATACTATTTTGTGGTAATCATGACCATTGGGAAGTGTCAGATCAAATGTATTCATACGATCTATTTTAGAAACATAATGCCAGTAGTTTCACGAAGGTGTGAGAAATTACTTCCCGTCCGCTCCCCTTCCGATAAATCTCATGTGCGCTCATGCCCGTCCCCCTCTTCTCGCGGCTGAATTTTCCTACACCCATGACATAAATATGTAAATGTCCCGACATAACTCTGCCATTGTATAATTCTTTATGGGATTTCTAATAAGGAGTGTAGGAACAAAGTGCTGGCTAACAATTTTTTTCTCGACGTTCGAAACTAATTGTTATGAGTTTTCTTCATCCCGTTAAGATATATATGCATTTTAAATAAATGGACGCACCGATGATAATTCATACAAATTCAATTAGCATTCGGTTGAGTCGCTTCCACACGTTTTCGAAAGATATTATGAATACGTAATCATTGATGGAGCCTTAAAATTCGGCTGAAACGCTCGATTGAACGTTGATGCCAGAACGCGGCGTGTTTTCATTTGAATTTTTCACAATAAAACCAACCGTTACCAGCTCAGCTTTTATAAAGAAAAGTCGCCCTGTACGTTTTTTATTTGCTGAATTCACACATAGCGGTTTATGGATCTTTTTTCATTAAAACGCATCTGCTATTTCAGTGGAGAATAACGAGCGGAAGATGGCAATTTCATGCTCATTGTACACTATGGTTTTTCCAAGGCTCTTTGAATCATATACGAAATTTGCTTTTTTTTTTTCATAAGTTTCACCATAAACGTTCATGCCTTAATTGAAAATACAAATCATGAAAAATATATTAGTAACCGAACACTAAATTATTTCATAAAAAAAACATGATATGATGGACTTGATCCCCCAACCTCTCGCTTGACAATCCTTATTATTTAACGGTACCAACCAACATCAGCCTGCTACAAAATTGATATTCGGTGGAATGAAATTTTGAATATCACTGTCAGTCACCATCAGTTAAGAGGGTGCCTCCACCAAAAATGGCAATAGATAGTAAGGCAAGCGTTTTTTTGGTATACTAGGTGTGAAAACGAATTTATTAAATGAGAATCGCAAGTATAAGGTTGAACGCTGGCAAGGTATAACATTATTTTAAGATGTACTCAGTGATTCAGATTATTTTGTCAAAAAAAGTTTTTATCTGATTTACAGCAAAGCATGATTTGTTCAAATTTATTGCATACACTACGAATTTGCACGTTACAGTCCAGTTCATACAAAAAATAATGTTCCTTTAGTTAGTGAATATGATTGCAAACATTTTATTGTCGATTTTCTCCCATAATGGCTTGTTTTGACCGAAACGTTGAATTTGAAAGATCCCACCATCATCACCGAAATAGATTGTATATATATCGTCTTCACAATCTTAACGTCCGGCGTTAGTGAGCGATAAAATAAAACCCGAATAAGGAAAAACGGCAGATTAGCGCTGATGATGATATTCATGGTTACGCGTACGGCCAAACATTTTATGTAAAACCATAAAATTCAAACAAATTGCGTCCTGCTCGCCGCTCTAGTACCAGAAATATCATTGTCATAAAACTGGTTTATGATACGTTACGCTGCAAAATAAAATCAAAAGAAGTATGTTCAATATTAGAGGAATTGCGATAATTGGAAAAACTTGACAAAGTTCTAGAAGCAGTATTCGACATAGTTCAAAGAGAGACGATGTACAGAACATTGGAGTTGCTGAAAACTCCTTGACATTATATCAACAGAAATTTCATACTCTTCAGGATTCAATTTTGAGAAAACGTTGAACATGGGGACAGTTTGAGTTCAGTGTTTATTAATATTATTAATCGAAATGAATTTTTTTCATCAACAATGTCAGAAGTGAAAT
The DNA here is from genome assembly GCA_958502065.1 of Chrysolina americana. Taxonomy (NCBI): domain Eukaryota; kingdom Metazoa; phylum Arthropoda; class Insecta; order Coleoptera; family Chrysomelidae; genus Chrysolina; species Chrysolina americana. The sequence continues at coordinate 5,925,999 of OY293411.1, read as the reverse complement.
TGTTCTCGTTACGAATCCCATATCAATTTCTGTCTATTAGCAGGTTGTCAGTAGTTTTCGCAGTTAATTGATCAATAGGAGGTGATGTGCCCCATAATTGATGTTCGCTTGCCGAGGAACTCATTTCAATTGTTTACATTCGAACAAAAATTCTTTGTGTAAATTATAATTATCATCAGTCCATGTTGACTCGTAGTGTTTCATCAACAAGGATAGTTTGGTATTCGAATTTATTCCGGAAATTCATAGAAATATTGTTGTCATTGACGAAGCTTATTTGATTACATTTTTGAGTGGCAAACTTTTTCAAATAAGTGGAAACAAAATCAAAGAACTTATGTATCGTTTCAAGCCCATATATTCGTACAATTCAAAATAAACAACTTTTATTTCAAAAGCTTATTTATTTGAAGAAAAAAACAGAAGGTTCATGTAGTGTACCATCGCCCACTATGAACAAGATAGTATGGAAAACTTCTTATTTTTGCTGAGTCAAAGTGCCTCTTTACATGGGTCTTTAATGGGTTATGTCCTACATTTTGTAGTTTTGGTGGTTCCTGCACTTTTGGTGTATCAGTAAAGATCGTTTTTGAATTGGTAATGTTATAAGATTATTCAGGAATGAGAGTCTGAAATTACTAATTCAACCGTTTCACTTTCGATATAATTTTATCCCTCACATCCCAAAATAATCTACGACTGATTCACCATCCGATGGTATGGATTTCAATTATTTTATCATAGTCAGCATACATAGTATCTGATAACTTTCTTTCAGTCATTTCCACTGACCTACCTCGAGATATTTCTTCGAAGGTTATTCTCCAACAACTGCGGAACATTTTCATCCGTTTCACGATTTTGACTCATTTCTGCGCTATACTGAAGAAAATACTACAGGACGGTATTATTTGAATAATTAATTTCATCAGTTTGAATGAAAATCGTATGAAATGATGAGGTATACCTCAAGGATCAATTACGGGTCCACTTCTATGTACTATTTATACGAACCCTTTTTTAGATTATGCCTGGAACTGATTCACAAGCACAACAATTTGTGTTGAACGGGAAAGAGCGAATGGTGGACCTTTTTTACCACTTTCATCTGTTCAAGAGGTAACAATTGAAACCATAAAAGAAATGTCATAACTTTTCTTTACTGTATTTTAGAGACTCAAAATATCTCGAAAAACCCATTCCAATCCTGGGCAAAGTGTATAAAATACACTGAATCATTCATTGAGAAATGGTATAAACAAGAAAACCTCCTTTGTGATATGGTTATTAAACCCATTATTATAAACATTGGTGACAGTTCTGAATCTGAAAGTGATTAAATATATTAATTTTGTTTTTCCCTTCGTGAATGGTACATAGTTCTATATGCTCGCCATACCTAAATAAATATATGAATACATTTTTTGTTAATCATGTGTTGAGTATTTCATTATCAAATATATTTCAACTGGTGAATTTTTACTTCTTAGAAATTTTAAACAGATTAATTCTTTTTCGCCTTTGTTTCTCCAACAATATTTTAGAAATTTGGACCATTGAATATGCTCACTGGACGGCACTTTTTGACCCATTTGGAAAATAACTGAAAAAGGGAAAGGAGGAAAGGGGGGTGTACGGTGTACCAATGAGTGTGTCACACGGTATACTGTTGGAACTAAAAAAAACTCTCATTGTCTGGTGGTTCGCCATTTCCATGTATTTGAAAATGTAAATTTAGTTAATTTAGTAATTCATTCCTATCTTATTACCTAACGTTGTAATTTTATCGGGATATTTGTCTCGTCATTCTACATTTAGACTTTATTTTGACTGAAATCTCTCGACTTATTTCATACGCATAACAATGATGACGCACGGGTAAAGATAAAATAATCGAACTGTATGCCAAAGTTACTTCTTGAGAAATATGATTTTGTTTGGTCAGACCCACTTATCATGTAAACTTTTTTTTATCGACAACAATTCATCTTTATCTCCTGTATTTTTGTTGAAATTATGTTTTCTCCCGGCTAGTTTATCAATCAGAAACCATTTCAATGATCGTGTATACTTATTCGTTCGGTCTATGACGATTTATAGCTTTTCATTTGTGCAAAAAGCGTTACTTATAATTATTTAAATGACGTTGCGGGGAACTTACAAAATAGTAATCAATCACGTTTCGTCACGCGTTCGATTTCATAGACAGCTTGATTTGGATACATTAGTTTGCATACAAGTATCGGAGTTATTGTCGTCGTGAGAGCGGCAGGAATCCGAGCTATGTGAACGAGCCTTTGAGTGTGATATGTCGAAAGAGAAGGATCGTCATTCTGTGACTATTTTCAGGACATCATCTTTCACGTCGACAGGCGATATGAAATCGTGTTAAGAGCCTTGCAGAAGTTCTATTGTTGTTAATCTCTGATTTGAAAATGTATAGGGACAGCATAGCTGAATTACTGTTACATTGAGTCCATCGCACCCTTTTGCACTACTCGTAAATAGTTTTAAATGGCCGCTGGAAATTAATTTATTTATTGATTGATTGATTGCCATAGGAGAGATCACTTTCTATATACATTTTCAAATTGGAGACATTAAATCTGGAGATTCAAAATCAAGTCGTAATTATTATATGATTTTGTTCAAGAGATATAGCGTTTGGAAGCATTTAAATAGTCACCCTGTACATGGCAAACTATATACCTAGTGTTGGAGAGGTAATCATATGAATCCCTATGTAGTTGATGAAGACCCATTCTTTTTCTAGTTTTATCGGATTGAGTGAAAATCAAAACGATCATGGTATTCATATCTTTCAATTTCCATAAACATTTTCTTGCCATGCTGTAATGCAACACCTTTTGTGGGATATTTTTTTTGAATGAAGGGTTTCATGAACTGCGCTTAGATGTGACAAGTTCATTTCTAAGAAAGTTCAATTTCGAATCAGAGCACAACAATCAAATCAATGCGTAGTTCCCAAACTAGCAAAAATCGAATTCTTGACACCCTATAGCTCGAAAACTGGTCACAGGATCAATCTTTGAATTGGACTACGGTATTTTATAAAGTAAATTGGAATCTAAAGGGGTTAATACACCGTTCTGGCAATTTTAATTCTCAAATTTGTTGAAGTTACTCTCACTGCATAACATGCCGAAGACATCTTACCTACTTTCGAAATACTTCCTTCATATGTTCTATCTATATGTATATACCAAGAAATTTATTTGTTACCAAATGCAAGGTCTTCAAGAGAACAGCTGAATGAAATACCATTTGTTTTTGAGTTATTAACGGTTAACAAATTCGCATCGGTTGATTTCCTTCATATCTGTAGATATTGCGTTGTGTGAATTATTTGAGTTTATGCCGTTCCACAATATTGTCATGTCATCAGTAAATAGAGTGAATTTTCCAGGAATGCTCAAATTAGTAAGGTTCTCAACATATAATAAAATTGAATTGGGTCCTAAAACTGATCCTTGTGGTACTCCTTCTCACAGTTCCGTAGTTCTTAGCATTTGATTCCTTCCAGGAATGTATGATTCTAACCATTTGTATGTAATTCCTCGGCAATGGCGAATAACGGTGACGTTATTTTTAACGGAGGTGATACTGCTTAGGACTGAATATATGTTTTCAGGAAATCATGGACGACTCCATTGTGGAATTGTGGAATAAGTTAAAAACATTCTAATTAAAGACATTCTAGTCGACCCAGTTGAAAAAAGGCTAACGTATCCAAATCTTCTGCTTCTCTTTCCTTTTCTCTCGACAAATCCTACTCGGAAATATTTCATCTAAGTACTGATGACCATCAAGAGTTTAGTATGAATATAAAATTACACCTTTTTCATCAATATTGGATCAATTTCAAATACCTCTTGTTAGATTTTCTGTCATCAAAAAATGCCAACAGGGCATTAAATTTTTCAGAATTTTGGGTTTATATTTTGGGGAATAGGTGTTGTTTCCATCGACAATATAGCAACAAAAAAACTGACATCATCATTTTTGAAAGCAAGTTATGAAAATCTTATCAAGAATTGTTTTGGCCCATATACATAATAATAACTTCCATTGCTTCATTTTCCACTACTCTGTACACAACGGTTCATTTTCGATATATCACTGATCCCGTCGTCCAAAACCGAGGCTAGTATTTCAAGAAAGTACTTTCAGTTGTCATGCTTATCCGGATATTATTCATTGAATAACTCTGTCATATGAGCGTATCTACCGTTTCTATTTTAAACGAAAATGGTTTCGTTTGAAAATATCCATCACAATATTTTAGATCGTATGTGGCTTGAAACAATTACTGAATCATAACTTGATGTTTCAATTTGATGAATATGAATATGTCGCATGAGGAAAGCTTCTACTGTTCTTGACGCTTGTTGCGCCTGATATATAATTTTTTTAGTAAATTTTGCACAACTTCTCTTATTCAATATTGCTTTTTTGTTATCGATCTCATTTGTGTAAAACTTTTTTTCTTGTAGCTCCACAAGAAATTACTTATCGGATTAAAGTCAGTGTTGTAGGTCATTCAAATAATCCATCATTTTCAAATAAAGTATTGAAATGGTTGGAGTGGTCGGTGGATCAGCGGTCTAATGCACAGGCCGTTCGAAACTCCAGCATAGCGATAGTCAGTTCGAGCCTGATGTAGGTACAAGATAATTTTTCTCAACTACTTTATATCGGATCGATAGGCGACCGCATGCCTTGTTGAAAAGTGTATTGTGAGTTGTCTAGATGCCAATCTCGTCTGGTGCTAGCTTGGAGTGCACACCGACCACCCGAGGTGGTACTGTAGGTTTTCCGGGTTTTCCTACAGAGTACTCCATATAAACAGACTTTTCCAAAGCCTCAGATAAAGTCAACCACAATTTATTACTAGCAAAGCTTGAATCTTTTGGAACTGAAGAAAACATTTCCGAGGGGATTAAATCATATCTCAGTGGTAAAGTCCAATACGTCAAATATGAAAATTCAGTATCAAATCCAATTGTAGTTCCTTCTGGGGTACCCCAGGAATCTCACATGAGACCACTTTTATTTAATCTCTTTGGGAATGATCTTCCCAATGTTATCAATAACAGTTCCTTGCTGATTACTAAAAGATGTTCAGAACAGTTGAATCCATATCTGTATGATTTCAAGGTGGTGTAATATTTATTCAGTAAACCTGAAGTTCGGTAAGTGCCATAAAATAACTTTTTCACGAATAACAAGGTTATTGATTATACTTACCAACAACACAAAACTATAAGGGACCAACAAAATCAAGGATTTTGTGGTTGTTTTCGACTTAAAAATTACTTTTAAGGATCACATACATAATCAAAAAATGTCAATGCTGTAAAAATTATTGCGCACAGGTGAGATCTATACTCGAAAACAACTCAGCCGTATGATCACCATATATACTACAAAGTTGATATTGACCTTTTAGAGAGTACTCAAAATAAGTTCTTGATTAAGGTATTGTGGTTATATCTTGGGAATGAATGGATATGAATAGAACTATTGACAAATATTGTTAAAAATGTTAAATCATTCCTTATATTCAGTGGGTGTGTTGTAAAACTATTATGCCTTGAATCACAACTCCTTGATTACGTTTCATACGTTTTCTAAACAAAAAACAAGAGTTTGAAAGAAGGCCACCGATAGTTGAAGTTAGCCTTCTGCCGTGCCCAGAGTTAGTGAGGGCAATGGGGGGAATTGGGAAGTATACAAATTGAGTACCTTCAGAAGATGGTTTGAAAAGTTATATCCCTGTTATGATTGTAAGTATAGATCTTTTTTAATTAATTTGTTAAAATTCATCAAAATTGAACAACGAGGAATTCATTAAATTATTTCCATTGCAATTAAATTCAGAAAAATTATTGTGAGTAGATGAACAAATGTTGTTTTCTATATTGTTTTCGAAGTGTTTTAAACCTTTGAAGGATCAGAATCTGCCTAGTTAGTCGTGAACAACCCCAATTCACGACAAGTGGTGAAGGCGCCAAGCCCTACCATACCAAAGCTCCTGCACCAAACTGGAGTCCAACTGAGCCAAGCCACACCATGCCGAGCCCAGTAGAGCCATACCATGCCCAGTAGAGCCATGCCATGCCCAGTAGAGCCAAGCCATGCCATGCCCAGTAGAGATATGCCATGCCCAGTAGAGACATGCCATGTCCAGTAGAGACATGCCATGCCATGCCCAGTAGAGCCATGCCATGCCTAATACAGTTAAGCCGCGTTCAGGATAAAAGAGTCATGCCAAGTCCAATGAAAGTGAGCCATGCCAAGTTTAGAAGGTTTGGGCCAAGCCATATCTAATCCAGCTAAGCCAACCCAAGTCGAACTAAACCAGCGAAGTCGGGCTACACCAAGTCAATTATTAGCCAGACAATGACAATGGTGCAAGAAGACATCTTCTGCAGACTTTCATTTATATTCTTTTATTTGCTTTATGTAAACTTTTATCGTGTTTTGTTAACCTGTATCGAATTATCAGCTCATCTGGAATATAATCGCTCGTGGCGCGCGATTTTGGCCGGGGGGTATTATCAAAAATGTTTCGAACACACCGTATACTAAATCATTCTATATTCAGCGGGTGTGTTGAAAGCACATTTCAGGACAAATTCCGGACAAACTGAGTCATTCTACAAAATAATGGAATCAGCAAACACTCGCAACAACGAATTTGAACTGTTCAATTCATCTTTATCATTAATTAGGTGAGTATTCGGCAACAAACTTTTTCTGCTTTCAAATGTTACACCTAGATCTTTGAAGCTGGAACATTTTTCAAAAACACTGTTATTCACTTTTTTGATGTAAGCAGCTGCACACTATTTTCTTGAAAACATCAAGATATATTGCAATTGTGGATGTTTTAAATTGAAATCGTTTCAATAACACCAGTGTTCTAATGATGTTGCTAAGCAAATGAGTTCTTGTAGAAGTTGTTTTCTATTGGAGACGAAAATACCCTAATCGCACATGTGCATGCGGAAGTTTCGTTACGATATGTCTCATTATTGCAAAAATCTTGTTTTTTTTTTTCGATTTTATCCTAAAACGTAACTTGCCAGTTTTCAAATAGTTTAGTTTTATATGCGTCAGGGTATTCGAGACGTAATTTTCCGCGCAAACCAAGTGGCAACGTAAAAGCTTGAGAAATGTATGACAATTATCAGTTTCTTCGCAATCGACTGAAAAGAATCCAAACTTGACACTTTCCATTTTGCTAGTAACGATCTCGACGAGCGGCATTTTCTTGTTTTCCTGCATTCCCAAGCACCGAAGCGTCGGGGTCAGCATGTCGTATACCTACACAAGTACGTGACCTGATCGAATTAAGTTTCTTGAAATAACTTTTTATATCATCAATAAAAAGGAATTTCGAACGATCCGAATGCGCTATTCTACTCGATTCTATCGAATGTTTGTACTCGCGATAATTGAGGTTAGATCACTCCGTGTTTGTTTACCTGTCCTGGTTCCGTTTATGTCACACTCGATATTTCTTATTCAACATCAAATTGTCCACTTTGCATTCTTAGACTGAAAACAAAAAGAGCACATACAACGGTTTTGATTTTATCAGACAACTAAAATTGATTCGCTTGTTCTATCCGTCAAAACTGATTTTTTGAAAGCTTACCAATCTGCGCTAACTTTAAGACACGAAAGTATAATTAATAATTTGGTTAAAATAATTCAAAATAATGAGAGAAATGGACGATGAGTACATCGCAAGACAAATTGTGTACACTGGAATTTCTATCTACGAATTTGATATATTCGAAATTGCCGATACTACAATAGGATGATGTGGCAACAAAAACAAAATCGCTAACTCAATGAATTATAATTAAAGGCAGTAGTTGACACTATGAATTTCTGCTATGTGCATGGTGGTACCAGAAGTAAACCATTTTCTTATGATTTGTCTACCATTACTGCCATCTAGCGAATGTCTGAACAACCTGTCTATACTCCAAGATTTACTTCATCTCCTCTCAAGTAGATGGCGAAACATGTGACATTGACATAACTCGTCTTGGTATGCCATAAATGACTGTGCTGTCAAGATTTAAGGTTAGTTCTAGTAGAAAGTGAATATCCAGATAATTGTGTCTCTTCTGTTTAACGAAATAACGAAAATCATCACGAGTATGAATGACTGTTTTTTTTTTTGAGGGAAATCAACTTTCCCAACTCCAGATCAACTTAAAAACTGAAAAACGATTACGATCCTTTCCCGTTTGCTTATATTTTATTTGGTAAATTTCAAATGATTTTGATTTGGCCCTCTGTTCAGAACCAAAAATAAGTTAAACTGCAATTTACAAAAATAAATCATAAAAAAATATCTAAACTGAAAATTCTACGCAAAAAAATTTCAAATAAAAGAGACCTTGATTGGAAACAATATCGGAAGGTATCAAATTAATTGAAGCATTATAATAATAGAGCCAGACAGACAAAGGGCCGTTGAAATTATAAGCTACATAAACCACCTGATAAGCACCTATTAAACACAATAATTGCCATGCCAAAAACTGAAAACAAATTGAATTCAACGAATGATGACGAAGCTTTGCGTATTGACAATATAGTAGAACATTATAGATTAAGGGGAACTGATACACTGGAAAACAAATATTAATAAAAATATAACTATATTCAAACCACCGATAAAACTAACGATCAAACAATCCAGTCATAATATTATGATACCTTGTATTCAGACTTTTTCATTTGATAAATGTTTGTCGATTCCTAATCACAAATTGACTAGTTTATCGTAATGGGAATCGACTGGACGAAAACTGAGTGAATTAATATTCTGACAACGGTTTGAGTATTACTAAAAATCAATAGGTATATGAGCATTCGTGTTCGCATAATTTTTATGTACGTACGTCAAACTGTTCAAAAATTAACAAGGGGGGGAACTATTAAAAACCGCACTGTATAAATATAAAAAAAAAACTAAAAATAACGGTCAAGATTGTACGGTTCAATTTTGATTACGAAAAAAAAAGAAACAAAAGTGAAATGTATTTGCAAAGTCAAGATGAACTACAAATAACAAACCTGAGAAAGTATTTTGATGACACTCGATTCACAACAAAATACCAAGCAGATTTAGAATCTTATGCTCGAGATATACTACGATACATATCATTAAGTACAGATAAGAAATATCACCTTTAGGAGGGCCCTGGATGAAATCCGTAAAAAAATATTCGTTATATCAACACATGTAAAATATGCAATGCATGGATTGTATTAGTTTGATGTCTCAGACATATCTGTATCTGAACAAAGCATAACAAAATAAATCAAAAATTGTTTCAGATTACTCGTAAATATTATTTAAATTCTTTAAATAGGTTGATACTGATCTAATACAATCATAGATTATAAATAAAACCCGAAATTCGAGATCTATGTTTCATTGAATTTAAAAAAGAGAAAGCAAAATATACATTGAAAGAGCATTTCAACTAAATAAATATTCATGTTATGTACAAATGCAAAGCTAAAAATTATTATTTTCGCTTATATTCTTATATAACGAACTCAAATTTCAATAAAAAAAATCCTCATCTAGTTTATCTAGTTCTGGAGTTATACAGGAAAGCTCGAAATTATTTTAATTCTTCTTCTGCCCTATATCTGTTTATTTTGCGAATCCTCTTCAAAACTTTTTGCAAACCATTCAAATATGCGAATGAAAATTATATACTAAGTATAGTACAAATAGGGCTACCTTCAATCCTTTTTTTTGCAAATAATCTGTATATTTTGATGTCTTTTGTTAAGTGCCAAGAGTCATGTTTCATATTGGCTTTTTTCATGTGAACTACAAATTGTTTTGGAAATTTTGAACTACTAGCAGTAAAATTTCAAAAATGTTTCGATTCCATGAGAGCTCAAATTGAAATCTGTCAACTTGTCGTTGAGTCACTTTTTATTGCCTGATATTTTCAAAACACTCTATAGTTCTGATGAAATGAGTCAATATGAAACTTGACTCTTGGCATTTGAAAAAATGCGATAAAAAATACAGGTGCGTATTTGAAAAGTTAAGGGTGGCCCAATCCGTACAATACTTTCTATGTAAGTTTTATTCACACATTCGGATAGTCTACAGAAAGTTGCAATGGCAAAGTGCCAAAAGTTTTGGCAAATCTTCACAAAATGAAAATATATAGGCAAAAGACAAATTTCAAAAATTTCCCACACCTCTATCTTTCACCCTTACCGACAACAACAACTCGAATTTAAATAGTCTTGTATGTACTCGAACTTAACCCGAGAAAACAGTTGTATTCTTACAATAATCTGTTTTGAATGGGGATCCTACTGGCAGCGTTGCCAAATTGACACTTTCATAATTTCGATGCGAAGACAAAATACTAAAAAGTATATTGTTACGATCTTACTGAACAATACGCCGAGCAAACTACAAAACTTTTTTTTATTACCTTCGCTAAAAAATACAATTACTAAACCGACTAATAAAACATTTAAATTTCTTCAACTACCTAGCTGAATATTCGAAACGCTTGTTAACTTTGTCGAACTTTCTTATAACTTCGTCTCCTGAGTGAAATGTATCGCCTTATATACTCAATTCGAGAAGTGTAGATTTTTCGGAGTTCTTCCGTTCTCCAGATTATTCGGTACAGAAAAACATCCAAATAAGCAGTTTTGAGAATCGTTAATAATAACTGTGGTCGGCGCCGATTTATTTGTTATGCAAATAAGTTACGTTTTATGGTTCGGGACTAGACAGCGGCGTAGCTAGGGGATGTTTTATCAATCTCGTAACAATATTTCTTATCGGGACGTGGTTCTGTTGTGTTACTGTTGGGCGATTGTGATCATCACGTTGTAGCCCTAACGTCTACATTTGTTAACGCCACACGATGTTCGCATAAGATTTTCACTATAGTGTAGAGTCGTATTTTAAGGAAAAAAGCACGACAGAAGACAGAAAACTGTTCCACCACGTCTAATGGTCTAAGGGGGCTCATCTGGGTCACACCCCTCCTTTAATTAGACCCACCCCACAGCCGCAACTTCTGAATTCTTAATAAAGTCATCCGATACGATCCTCTATCGTGAGATTTTCGGGTGTAATTTTCGAGTAGCATTTCTGCGAGATAGTATATCACAAACTTAGAAGTAATAATCCGAAAGCTTTTAATTACTCCCAAGGTGGTTTCGTTATTAATCGTTTATTAACGGCGTTATTTTGTGGATATGAGAAATTACTGAGTCGCGCCGACCCAACATTAATCGATCGCCTAATTCCATTTCGCGTTCGAATTTTAGTCCGTGAAATGTGTCAAGCGTCACACGCCGACAGGGTGGATACTGCTAGAAAACAAATTGTAGCACATATTCTACATGACAAAGTGTTATTCGCCATTTCCGTTATTTTGCAAGTGCTTGGTAACAGCAAAATAACGGAAATAGCGAATAACGGTGACGTTATTTTTAACGGAAGTGATACAGTATAGAGCTGATTTTATCAGATCGTTCAAGTGCCACAGGTCACACACACTATAAAACCCAGATTCTTTTAAAAAGCATGGTATCATTTAATCGAAACAAAAAACGAAAGAAAATATATCGCAAAATGCAGCCACTCTAACAAAAGGATGTCGCGAGTAAAACAAAATCAAAAGAAACTTGTTTCAGAGTTAAACATACAAAACCCAACTGAGATATAGCAATTTATCTGAGCCACTCTATGTGAGATAGCAAAAAAATTGAAAAACTCCAAACGATCCACTTATGCGAGCCGTATTTTTTTCGTCGTACCACTATTGATATTTCGAATACGGTAAATGATACAAAGTTGTTTAATATAGACACTCGTATAGACAAAAATTGCTTATTTTAGTAAACATCCATTTCAAGAAATACGGAAACGTTTTTGGGGAATTATCTTTTTAGTTTCCCATTTGTTTTGATATGCAATACTCCTATTCTTTTCACAAAGTGACGTTTCGTCCTTCGGGGGCCACCTTCAACTCAATTTTTGTAATACGGACCTGTATTATTAGGAATATTGAGCTCCTATATTTTTACATACATAGGTCTTAGAGAGCACCTTCGGTAGCATAGATTCATGCAAAAAACCCAATATGAATTTGTTTAGAAAATTATTTCGATAAGTGGCGAAAATAACAATTCTGAAATTTTTCAGTGGCATATATTTATGCAAAAAAATTTCTTTTCACGAACATTTTACTCTTGAACTTATTTGTACATTTTGATTTGTCCCACCTCTAAAAGCCTGTAAAATATTTATTTCTTGCGCTAAAAGGTCGAATAAAAAAAGGAATTGTAGACTTGAAGTGTTATTCGATAAATTTTATGATGTTCAGTCAAAAATTCCATAAATTCTCAAATGTCAAAATTATTGACACAACTTACTTTTTTTTTTAATGGTGCACCTGATCATTACTGAATATATAAAAATGCTTCTTTTTTCTGATAACGAAAATATGCCACACCTGCCCTTTCTTTCCATTACTTGAGCGCAAATTGGTGTAAATATGATTAAAATTGTAATTTTTCTAGAACATCAAGATACCCGCGTTTTTGTTTATTATTTTGTTTCGAAGGACTGTCATGGTTTCACACGAATTATTGACAGTTCGTTGGTCAATAAACAAAATGAGACATTCCATATTGTGTTGTCCCAGTTAAAAGGTTTTTGAATAAAAAATATCCATAGTGGAGTGGAAAATTCGGGTACTATTACATGGCTTCTTAATAAAGAAAGGGCAAGTGTGGTGTATTTTCGTAATCAGAAAAAATAAGTATTGTTAAATATTCAATGATATACAAGGTGTACCATTAGAAAAAAGTAAGCTGCGTCAATAATTTTGACATTTGACAATTTCTAGTTTTTTTTACTGAGCAGTATAAAACCTGCCAAAAATAACTACAATTTCCTTTTTTATTCGACCTTTTAGCTCAAAAAATAACAGCCTTTTGAAAGTGAGACAAATCAAAATGTATATTTTCTTCCATAAAGTCCTTCATCAAAGTCCTAATGATAAAAATCCTTCCGTTTAGAATACAGACGTGATTTTATTTTAGTTCGTTTCGAAAAAAGTTAATGTACCTAACTCAAACCTGCTAGAAAATGTGTACGATAACAATTCCTGTTCTTTGTCATTTTCATAGTTATTTATGTTATTTTCATAATAGTTTCATATTTGATGTGTAATTTATGAAAGAATAATTATCGTCTTTTATCTGCAGCTACAAATTGCTAGTAATTTTAATTTATTTAACATTCTTATTTATTTTGATATCGACAGACAAAAGACGAAAATGAAAGAGAAAATGTTTCTAAAGTCACGCAGAAGAACATGAGCTGTCTGAAACCTACTGAAACCGTATAGTCTGTTTAATAGTAGGGAAAACCTCTCAAATATTGAGAACCTGCCAGCTACAATTCTTTCCCATAGGTTGGGGAAGCCGGCTTTTTATTTTCGTTAGTAATGTTAATGTTAACTTGTAATGTTCATATATATTATATATCAATTATATTTTAAAAATGAAGTTGAGTTGAAGACGGTATTCTTATATAATAATAATAATAATCACAACTTGTGCGTGATATTTAAATGTTGTACATTTATAGACATATAAATAAATAACTTAGTCACAGTTTAGATTTTTCAGTCTCAGTTTATGTATTTCGGTCACAGTTTGGGGTTTTCAGTCTAACTTCGGATATTTTTAATGGGCTTTATAGACTTGGTTGGGTATGTGGAGTTTATTCAGACTATTTCGGTTAGTGGCAGTTTTGAATTTTCGTGATGAATTGTACATGTAGATATAAATATATACACATATACAAATAAACACGTTCAAGGGGCATTGTTAATAATTTGACAAAAAAATATTCTTTCGACATAATCCATTTTTTGATTCTATTTTTGAATACTGTTATTTTTTTAATGTGTTGAAAATCGATAGGTATGTTGTTTATGAATTTTGGGCCCAAGTAATCGAAGCAACGCTATCCCACAGTCTTTTCTCTTTTAGGTAGAAGATAATTTGTATTTTTATTTCTCGTAGGTATGCTCAAGTCGATTCAGATCATTTTCCTTTCTCTTCATATAAAGCAGAACTTGCAGAAAATAAATTTGCCTCAAATCCATCACATTGCTCAGTTTATGAAGATCATTTGAATATCTAGAATGTTTCCTGTAAATGATTCGGAGTATCCATCTTTGAATTACGTTCAAATTTTCAAGGTGGGAATCACTCACAGCTCCCCACGCAGAAATTGCGTAACTCAACTGCGACTGTACCAAGGAAAAATACAGAATTTTCAAATGCTTGATATCTAAGAAATCTCTCATATATTTGAATTTTGATAATAGTCCTCGGAGTTTATTAACGACAAATTTAATGTGAAGGTCCCATTTGAGATGGGAATCAATAATGATACCGAGGTATTTTATACTATTTACTTCAGGGATTTTTGTACTGTCGTCAATGTTGAGGTGGCCAATGTTGGGAAGTCCTGTTGCATATGAAGTAAAGGGTATATATTTAAATTTTTCTACATTGAGTGTTAACTGATTGTGTTGAAACCATTTCTTTATTATTTTAAAATACAATATAAAACAATTCATATATTAACAGAACCATAATTGATATCCTTCACATTTTTCAACAAGTTTGACTATGCATTTGAAGTAGATCTATGGCAAATTTCTTTTTCCAACTTCCAAATAAGTTTTATCGCGACTAAAATCAAATGATTTTAAATCAGGCGAACTCTGATTTGAAGATATATAGTTGAGCACTTTTGGTCATTTCGCACCTACCTGTCTGATGTTCATTTTTTCTTCCGAAGGTGAACCTTTTCAGCAACACCCTCGCCCCTCGCGTCCCCGTATAATATTAATTAATATCGATTGCAAACGTCCTCTGCTAGGAATGATATCATCAAGTATAGAATGTCAGAATGATTTATAAATAAATAATAACGTATCGCGCGGCCTTTCATTAATAATAATGATTAGTGTAGTAGTTCGACACTGCGCGAATTTATCAAAACGAAAATAAACACGAAACAATGAAATCAAGTCTATTGTTTTCGAACGAGAAAACATGCTTTCAATTATCACGTCGGGCCGCATTTATTCGCTACAGCTCCGCCTGTCTCCCTCTCGCTCTGTCTCATCTGATGACATTGTAATATTTACCGGCCATATTCGAATATCAGATTTCGTGTTTTATATAAAATTCGTCGCCTCACGTTCGGTCATGTAGAAAACTGCAACTAAACAGCCGTCTCGTGTTTCTTGTTTATTTCTCGAAATAACACGCTGTACTGTCAAAATCGCTTTCTGACACTCCGCTTCAATGCCGTCGCTGAAGAGGAAACGTTCTTTTATTTTTTTTTCGTGGAAAAGGATCGAATATTTAATGAATCATATTGTCGTTACACTTTCGGCGGGAGTTTGCGGAACGTTCTTCCACCTGAAGACACCCAGTGGTCAGTTCGATTAAATATGCAGACTTGAACGCTTCACTGTCCTGTTGAGTTAAGTACAAGGTGTTAGAGGTGCGACTGCCGCAATTACAACAGTTGATAGCTGCAAGTCTGTTCCAAATTAAGTCACCCCCGTTATTGTTGACGTTACGAATTCGTTTGAACTGGCAAACTAGCGGCATGTGTTTCATAGCCATCTCAACCCTCAAGACAAAGTAAAATTGACAGTCGCAAAATAGTTCGTCGTTTCAAAATAGTTCAGTAATGATGTACTTATCCTATATTTCATCATGTATTTCGATTTATCATAACATTTTCCACAAAAAAAGCTTCTGACATTGCTTGGTGAAGTTGAAAATAAGGAAGTTTTTTGTGGAAAGTATTTATCTGAATTTTAAACTTAAATAATTCGGGTTTTATATAAAGCAAGCAAAATGTTAATAAACACCGCCTTCATGTTTCTCTAAAATATTTGAATATGCATACCTACATCGTATATTACATTTTATTGTGATGCATAACATTATCTACCCCATTCAAGATGGTTACTCAAAAATATTGGGGTGTATCGAGGTCGGCGAATGCCCGTTGGAATATTGGTGATCTCGGCAGGACAACCGACTGCGTCGATTATACTATCTTATTAAGTAAATTATATGTGAGATACTCTTCCCAATCGAGAGCATTTTCTCTTATTCCGTATGAATATTGTTAAAAAACAATGATACGAAATCTCAAACCGATTTTAACAACTGAACATAATAAACTATAACTATTCACACATAAAGTCAAGAATCTCCCCACTAGCTTCAAATGTATTTATTGCTCAAAAAAAGATTGTACGAATTTTAGAAGGCGTTTATCAGAGAACCATCTGCTGGGACTCATATACAAACATTTTAAAATTCTAACTTTTCCGGATATTTTAATTTTTGAAATGAAAATCTAACAGTTGTAGCGTATAAATCTTTTTTTTGATACAGCGTCACAACATTTTTTTAAAATATATCACTTGACGAGCCTTCAGATCAAGATATCAAGAACCACTTCCAATACTGTTGTTAACAAATCAGTGTATAACGGGGTTGTATCGGGCCCAGACCTTAAATAAAGTATATTTAAAAAAAAACTTAAATAAACAAGATTTTAGAACACATTGAACTAAGTAAAAAATAATTGTTGATATAGGGAGAAAATAATAATAAATAAGAAATATTAGTATCATTGTGAAAAAAGCGTAGAGCGCTTTGTTTCTTATTTTCGTATATCGAGCATCCCACCCTTTTTTTACAGTGAAACTATTATTTTTTATTTATTAATATTCTGCCTATGTAAACAATTATTTTTACTTTTTAGTTCAAAGCGTATTTTTTAGTGTTCTTAAACTATATTTTATTTTTCTCTTTACAGATCTCAATTTATAATAAAAAAAAATTCTCCGGAGAGCCTGAAAAAAAATAACGACCATATCCAAGGAAGGCAGCAGGCGCATTAATTACCCATCCACAACGCAGATTTTTGAAATTCTGACGAAGGCTCTCACACAGAGTATATGAGAGGCAAATTATTTATTTCTGGCGATCCTTATCAGCATAAGCAGTCGAGTCGAGTGCGGGATAGTACTATCCCGCACTCGACTGCTTACCCGAACTCCGCTTTGCGTCGTTCGGGTAACGGCAGTCTCATGCGGGAATAGTACTCTTTCCGTACTTGTTAGGATAATATCTATTCCCATATCGTAAACGATCCGGGAAAATTTTTTACGGCTTGTATAGATTTTAGACAATAAATGAATGCACGCAAACAATAAGTATAATTCCTTAATTTATGATAATGCTGATTGCGATTTCAGAAAAAATAGTTTGTGTACCTCGTAGTAAAAGCGATGTGTAAGTGTTTGAGCGGTACAAAAAAAGTCGTCTCCCACACGAGAAAAATAATTTGATATACTTTGACCTCGATAAAATCATCGATATATTATAATTGCACTGATCAGTTAGAGCATAATGCGCCTTTCCAATTATGTATAAATACTTCCACAGAACATTTTTTAGCTACAGCGTTGGACTGATTCGACTGCCTTTGCCATCTCAATCAATTTGATTTATCGTAAACTATAAAAAATTGATCGTTCGATGCCGAAATGCTCCGAATATAGTGTAAATACAAGCGACGGAACACGTAATAAACGACGAAAGATTATGGAACACGAACAACAATCATTTTGCATAATAAATCATCTCAACATCATGAAATAAATCAAGTGAGAACAATAATAACTGTACCTACATCTACTGTAATAATACGCTAATAAAATGACCATGCCGTAAACGTTATCTTTTGTTTCGAATTCTACTTTCGCCGGCTTACAGCCAACTGGGTTGATTTCTGAATATATTTCACGCAAGCAAACTATTTCGGAGATTGAAAAAAGTGTGTTGGGGAAAAAAAAAAGCAAATATTGTGTGTACAGGGGATTACATACATAGTTGAAACAATACAAGAAGGATAACTGGCAACGCAGCGTTGAAGTTGTTGAATTTGAAGCAAGTTGAAAAAAATACCCGTTTTTTATGTACCAAACATAATTTTTGCACAAGTGCAAGAATGTTAAACTTATTATGCGAATGCTTAAAGCTCTCAGTCTCTAATTTATGAATCATTCTGAATAATTATGAATACTGATCGAGCAGCATTGTAAAAATTACCGCAGTTTTTTATACTTTATTCCGTGATGGGCCAGAAAAACAGCTTCAATATATTCAGGATTTTATTTGTCGAATGGATTAAATTTGATAAACTGCTGGTTGATTACTGTTTTAGAGGTTTTTTCAATTCAGACTCGGGTCAATGGTTACGTTCTCAATTTTCGTACACTTGTTCAAAATTTTTTAGGAAGGTAGTAGGTATACAGAGTTAGTCGAAAGTATGGACCCACTCATTTTTCTCAGTTAATATGAGAATAATCGAAAAAAAGTTCGCATGAAAGTTGAAGGGTATTTTGCTCTGCACTTTTATAGGATTTCAAATATTTTTTACATGTGCCATTGGTGGAGAAGTGACGTCATCGGCATTTTTTTGAAATTGAACCATATGTCATGTTTGGTATCAATAGAAACCTTATCTTTTTCTCAACTTTCATACGAACTTTTCAAGAAAATTAACATAAAAAAATTCAAAACCAACAGGGTGATCGGTGATATTGAAAACCGAGAGGGAAACATCTACTTTAAATTCTGTACAACTAGAAATGTTGAGTCATTTGAGTCAATTTTCAGTCCTTCAATATTCGCTTCAGTCTTTCAGTCATCGGCTAAGTCTTTCAGTCTTAGGCTTGATTGAGTCTCAGTCACTTGGATTTGATTATGAGTCTTTTCAGTCCAAATCTTGAGTCTCGAGTCTTTTGTACTTTTTGTGGCTTGAATTCTTTGCCAATATTGCTGATAGCAGGTACAGTTCGATTATTTTATTTTAACCCGTGCGTCATCAATGTTATGCATATGAAATAAGTCGTGACGTTTGTCAAAATAACGTCCAAATGTAGAATGCCTTGGCTAATATCCCGATAAAATTACAACGTGTAGGTAATAAGATAGGATAATAAATTACTAAATTAACATTTTCAAATTCATGGAAATGGCGAACCACCAGACAATGAGAGTTTTTTCTTTAGTTCCAACAGAATACAGTGTGACACACACTTATGGGTACGCCCCCCTTTTCTCCTTTCCTTTTTTCCTTTTCTTTTTTGCTTTGTTTTCCAAATATGTCAAAAAGTGCCGTCCAGTGAGCATATTCAATGTTCCAAATTTCAAAAATGACTAAAACTCAGTAAAGGAATCTTCTATACTTAGGTATTCAAACTTTTTCAATTATCTATTCGTGCATGGATCAAGGACACACTGTTTAATGATAAATAAATGAATATCTTAGAAGTAAAAATACAACAGTTGAAATATATTTGGTAATGAAATACTCAACACATGATTAACAAAAAATGTATTCATACATTTATTTATGTATTGCGAGCATGTAGAACTATGTCCAGTTATGAAAGGAAAAACAAAATTAATATATTTAATCACTTTCAGATTCAGAACTGTCACCAATGTTTATAATAATGGGTTTAATAACCATATCACAAAGAAGCTTTTCTTGTTCATACCATTTTTCAATGAGTGATTCAGTGTGTGTTGATGGAATGGGTTTATTTTGATGTACACCGTTTTTCGAGATATTTCAAGTGCATGTGTAAATCTCTAAAATACAGTAAAGAAAAGTTATGACACTTCTTTTGTGGTTTAAATTGTTACCTCTTGAACAGATGAAAGTGGTAAAAAAGGTCCACCGTTCGCTCTTTCCCTTTCAATACAAATTGTTGTGCTTGTGAATTAGTTACAGGCATAATCTAAAAAAGAGTTCAAATATATTGTGAATGTTTTTACCTGTATTTAGGTAATGTTTTTTCTCTCATTAGGATTTTCACACTATAAATAACTCTTGTGTGAATATCCCGGCAGTACGGGATTATAGTCACAAATATCAATTGTGAGGTTAGAAATTTCAAAGAGTAATGATTCCAAGAGACGTTTAGCTTTGAAAAAAACAGTTTTTATAATATATTTGACTGCAAAACAAAGTAAAACTGGCGACAAACAATACCCCAATGACAGAAAACAATGACGCAATTGATGGTTGGCAAGTTTAGTTGAAATGTAAAACACTGTCGGTTTTATGGCTATCTCTTTTCACTGTTTTGAGTTTTAATGGATCATCACAATACCATTATTCTTAACTTAGAAGACAAATATTAACGAATTTTGATTCGCTCATAGCGGTTGATAGAAAGAGATGTTCGATAGAGGGTGTGCGATTTCTTCGATCATAAATTGATGACGCATGGGTAAAGATAAAATAATCGAACTGTATTGTATTTGAATGGATAACGTTTTTCTGGAAAACGCTGTTTATTGACTTTTGTCACTCCTAAAGTGCCACCATCGATTGTTTTCCTGATAATATTCATACTTATTATGCAATTGCACATCTTTGTTATGATCTTCAGAGTTGTTAGCTTTAGTTTATAGGAAATAAACAAAACAATCGGCAATCCGACCAATTCCATTTTTATATCGTCCAAACAAAACTACCCCGCGAACGCAAACAAAAAAAAATGTATCGGCACAGGTGTCTGCTGCCATCGAGCTGCCGCTGAACGACCTAGAGACACACAATACACTTCAATTTCCTTCAATCACACCCAGCACAAAACCTATCGTAATACACTTCTCGAATGCGAACGGGGTGTGAAAAAACAAATATTAGACAAAGACGGTTTTCGCCTCGCGAAAAAGGGTATCGCGACTCGTTGAACGAGCCATCAAAGAGCCGAATCACTGCATGCAGGCAGGAGAATAAACAGGACCGGATTCCGAACAGTAAACGAACATAAAATGGGCCCATATTTCATATTAGCAGGCATGCAAAACGTCGATGAAATATTTTGTTGTAATATGTAAACACTTAAACATCCAAGAACAAAATTTGAGCAAATATTGGAACCCCCTAAAGTATATTGAAATTACAGAAGGGTAAACCACAAAGAGTGGCTACTAGAAAACATAGGAATCCATATTAGAGAAACATAGTATCGGTATTTTTGAGTCTATCGTTCATTGTATAACATTGTTTGACCTAAATCGTAATATTTCCAAATGGGAGAATATCAGAACAGAAATTGATACAATAGTAACTTCTCTGACTGGCATTTCATTCGACTATTCGGCGCCTAGAACCCGACTGAAAAATGGTCTTCATCAGTTTCATTAGGCACCGTTTTTGAAAAATTTTTATACACTGCTCTACACTGTCTATGGAACGAGGTACAAATTCCAAGATTTTCCCAACAATTCAGAATGCTTTGGTTGTTGTTAATCATTCTTATGTGCTGCATGGAGCTTTTTCAGCTAAAAATTGGCTATGCCGTCAAAACCTAGCGATTTCTAATTGACTATTTCCAATGGCTGCTTTTACTTTGTTTTCGTCGATGTTCTTTATTATTATTATTGTTATCATTATGAATGTTATTCTTACTAATATATTGTTTTCGATTCATCCACTTATTCTTTTTGTAAACAATCATATGAATAAACAGTTATTTATATTTGTGAAATTTAATGTAACATTTATAAAAAAAAAAATGTTTTCAAGAATTTGGGTGTAAATATCGAAAGTTCCAATCATAGTTTGCTTCCAACACTTAAACTACCCCATTCTACCTGGAAAGTACTATTATTTGTCAAGGATGCAGACATTTTCACGGATTCATTTGGCTGTGTGGGGCCATTATCCATTTCAAGCCATTCTGAGGAAAATGTCTTGGCACTCCATTGTTAGATTATCGAGATTTGTCAGAAATAAATCACATATAATATGTTAACGACATCAATAATGATAACAATTGTTATCTCTGAGGACACATGATTTATTCATTTTCCCTCATTACAGATCGCTGGGCCTCGTTATAAACATTTTGGAAAACATATTAAATATTATTGCACATCAGATATATTTGGAATAAATTATTACCGTTTCTCTTCAAAAAATATCCGAAATATGTAATTTTGCGAAAATATTAATTATTCTAGCGTCATATTGAGCATGGAAAGGTGTTTGGAAAAGCTTGGAAATTGTACCTTATTCCATAGGCACTGTGGAGCAGTGTATGAAAAATATTTGATAACGGTGCCTAATATAACTTAGGAAGACTATGTCTCAGTCGGGTTCTAGGCATCGAATATTGAAATTCCAACCCAACAAGATGCATGAGCAAATACGACAAAAAATGAAAAAAATACATTTTCAAAGCTTCATATCTCGAAAACTGTCCATTTTTGAACTTTGTGGCTATGGACACTTTTGATCGGCTCATAACGAACTACAAAATTTCAGCCAATTTCACGGAAAGCCATTTCCCATAAGAAAAACCACATCAAAAATCGAACCTTCTCCACAAAATCAATCTATCATACTAGCTTCTGTTGATGTATGATATGTTCTTCATGTTACGGGAATAAAGTTTGAGCTCAAAAACATAACTTTAAATGAAACTTGTATTACGGAAGGACAAACCTTGACAAATTCACCAAAAACAACGTTGCCGCATTCTGTTGTCAGCGATACTTTATTACGACCAATAGCCGTTTTCATAGAAAAATATGAGTGACATGTATCGAGATACCATTGGCCAGAAAATAGTTTCGCTGCCGAAAATTTTTCAAAATTTCCCTCTGGGTATTATTCCAAACGGCAAAAATATTTCCACAGAGTTGCAAATTTTTTTTGATATATTTAGAGTTCTCTTCACTTTACCATGAGGCTGAAGAGAGAAAAAAACAAATCTAATCCCTCCCATTATTTGAGGTGATCTCGAATATCGACACGATGAGTTTATCAACGTTTTGAAAACTCTTTTCCTTCATTATGTTTACAAAATAGAACAGCTGGCAACACCAGGAAAAAGTTTATTGCGAGAACATGTGACGTCAGTTCCTTTTTCATTGAAGTGGGCATTATTTGAAAGATACAAAAAATATGTGAGGTTTTTAAAATGTAATGATTGTTGTATAGAATCTCTACCATTTTTGAGAACTATGTAAATATTTCATTCTCATTATGGATCATTGGATTTCATCTGAAATGTCCTTCCTTCCTTGTAGTGTGGCCTACTGTCAACTGTATCTCTGTTTTATCATTTGAACTGATTACTGAACTGAATATTCGGAAGGTTTCCCATTATTTTATAAAAAATAACTGGGACTGGTTTCAAATTATGTACAAACGTTGGAAGAGGTTTTCGGAAATTATAACATCATGTTTGATTGAGTGACGTTAAATTTGGAAGTCTTGGTGGCCACTCAAAAGCAACATTTCTCCATTTGTTCTCTCTTCTTCTTAGGGTTCCTTAGGGTTCCGTGCTTGGGCCTCTGTTTATACTCTATACTAATGAACTATCATCCAATATCATTACTGGCAAATTACACAACAATAATGGCATCAGCACTGAATCCATATGAACTACAAATAAAATCTATCAGTTATCATATGTGATCAATACAAGGTGCAAAGAAATCAACCAGCCTTTGTGATAATAAAGTAGGTATTGTATTGTATCCAATACAGCTATGGAAGAACGCATAAATATTCTGTTTTGTTCTTTTCTGTTGGAAGCTTGCCGACGAAATTTCTATATACTTTTTTTACAAAAATCGGTTTTATGAATATGAGAAAAATATCGGACAAAGATTTAGGTTGACTAACCGCAAATGTCACGTCTATTTCCTCCTAAACTGAATCACATCTCATCAACTAGACGTCACCTCAAAAAAGGCGGGACCGGTCCTGTCGGAATGCTTTATTTTTACGGGCCTTCTAGTTGATGTAAGCAATACGCCATCTGGCCATATTATTTTTCACACATTACGAACGGCTGAACACAATCGAAACCCGTCCTAAGCGATAATAAAAAAATTATAAAAGTGTTTTAGAACCTTATACGCGTTAATTGAAAGTGGTGCATAATGTGAAAGGAGCGCGGAGGAGCGAGAAAAAGAAAGAGAGAGACGGAGGAGTTACGCCACCGCCCGCTATGGGTTTCTTTGCTGACATGCATGCCAGTCCGACTATAGGGCGGATTGAAAAAATGTAATGAATAGGTTATGCGTGAGGGAGAAAACACAATGGGAGTGAGAGAGAGGGGATAGATCGGAGAAACCGAGGTACTTACTTCTAGAAATCGAACGTCTAGGCAAATCAGGTTCAAATTTATTTTTGTGGTCCGATTGACCATATCGAGCGGAGCCATATTGTAATATGACCATACCAACCGATCAGTGTTGCCAGAACAGAAAAAATACCAACTAATATGATACGGAGGAAATCAATCAGTCACTTTGCATTTCTATAAATGAATGATATCTTCAGTTGAATTTCGTGTAATATCACACCGTAACTATAATATTCTACAATATATTAACTAATGTAGCATTCATTCAGTATACGATATAGGTATATTTTAACGAGTTTCATCTAATCGGAACAAATCGTTATTGTTCTGAAAACACAGAGCAGGTTTTGAGAATTTTAAATTTATTTTATAAGTTTCCTGAACTCTTGCTCAGTTCACACGTGATTTGTACTTATATCAGTGCTCAACACAGCTGTTTGGTATATAAAAGGAATGAAATGTCAAAAATTCCACGGATAAAAAGATCGACATATAAAAGGACGAAAGATAGATCAATCCTGCGAAGGCCAATCAATTCATAATGATCAAATTAGAATAATCTCGGAATATCGAGTCAATCGATGTAAAAAAAAATTATTCGAAAAATACCCCTAAAACTCCTGAAAAATACAAAACTGGCAGATTCACTCGCAATCTACACTATGTACGCAAAATTTCATGCAGATTCTGAAAATGATTGATTTGATTTCAATGCGGCAGCCAGTATTATAAAAAAAAAGCTCAGAAAAATACATGTTTCACAAATTTCTAGATATTCCCAATAAATTAAACTATATAAGACATTACAATTCACACCTTCGATTGATATAAAACCTATTATTCAGTGGCAAAATTCACCATCAAAGTTACGTGAAATCAAACTAACGTTGGACCTTAGCAAAAACAAACGTCAAATAGAAGAGAACAAGTGGTGTGTCTCGTTTCCACTTGGGACATACAAAAATTACCCACGAGTACCTATTATCTGGACTAAATGAACCACAGTGTGATATTTGCGAAGTGCGATTGACAGTGAAACACATCACAGTGGATTGTCCCATGCTTCAAATCGAAAGAGACACATTTGAAATATCAAGTGACTTGAAGGAAATGTTAGAATATAGAAATAGCGACAAAATTGTGTCATTTTTTAAAAGTTCGAATTTAATCAAGAAATTATAATTAATGTTATTCATCAACTCCACCGCTAATGATCCAAAGGGTCGAAGCGGTTATTAGCAAATAAAAAAAAACTATATAAGCGAAAATTACTAGTAAGCACTGCAATTTATGTAGAAACAGTTCCTATAGCCACCTTGATAAATTATTGTTGATTATCGTGTTCGTATTGGTTATACAGAAAAAAAGTTAATATGGATGGATACCCCATCGATGGTACTTTCGAATGACGTACCATAATGGTACTCATTATGGTACCATTTGAAAAAACGGAGTTTCGAGTAAAAAAAGGTTTTGGTTTACTTTTTTGGCACGTATTTCGAACCACGATATTTTTTAAATCGAAATTACGATAGTGAACAATTATTTTATCATTTGGAATAATTTTAGGGAGTTCATGGCTCTCTAGACCGAAAAATAAAATAGGTGTTCTGACTAACGAAATCTCAACCATGAGTATCATTGGATTCAGAAAATAATACAGATTTAAGAAATTTAATAATATAGAGGTCGCCCCATTTGAAAATCGAAAGCTGATGTCATTTCCGGGAAAACCAGAAGTTGGATTTTTTCCAAATATGTCAAAAAGTGTCCTATAGTGAGCACATTCAATGTTCCAAATCTCAGAAATAGCTACAGAAACGAAGGAGAAAAGGGCGTGTACCATGAGTCTGTGTCACGCGCTATGTGTTTACGATAATTTTATGTATGAAAAAACGCTCAAATTGAAATATTCATTCAGTTTCAATATATATATAGGTGTCAACGAATGAACATAGGGGAGTGAGCAAATTTATTTTTATGAAATGAAATATATGGGAACAATTATTTTTGACACAAACGGCATCCCTTAGTCAACTGCGTGTTGACGGATTTAAGAATTTCATACTCTCATGACCATCACTAATATAGTTAGAAAAGAGTAGGAGCCCCAGAATGGATCCTTGAGGAACACCAACATTTACTTTTGAAGGATTAGACATTTCCATCCGCTCGGTTTGATGAATGCAAGAGATTTTTTTGGTAATATGTGCAGTGAAAGATTTTGCTTGTCCATAAGAAGGAAGATTGCCAAGGAGTTCTTTATGACACATGCTATAAAACGCTTTAGAGATATTTAGAACCATTGCCAGAGTTCACGATAATCGTCGATAGGTGAGTTCATTTCAGGGATCTATGGAGTGATCTGAAAAATATGAACACCGGCCCATGGTCATCGCGATAACCACGTAATTCATTAGAAAATCCGTAGGACGTTGTTCATTTACTGAAAATGGCAAAATTTATTTCATCCAGCATCGGAAGAAAATGTCAAACGATGCAGCCTCTATTAATACCGTATGAAAGCCGTAACTCAGAGTAAACTAAAGATCGTTAACTACACACGGGAGTGATTAATGGCCGTCGGTGGTTAAAAACACGTTACTACGTGAAAATAAAGTACGGTCGGATATGTAAGCTTGCAATCAGCTGTCTGATTTGTTGGATGCGTTGAACAACAATTTTGGTTGTCTTATTTCGTTCAGGAAGTGATATTATAATATGCCGATTAACCAAACATTTTCAGAAGATAAATAATATTTTGATAGATTTAGAACCGGGATATAATTCATGCATTCTTTAAATGGTTACACATATAGCCACTGCCAAAACTCACCTTTAAAAATGTTAGTAAACATGAGCTTCAGAGCTGTAAAAGCTCGATTTATGTTATTTCCATTCCCCCAAAAAAGTATATTGTTGGAAAGAGCTGAATTAACCATTACATGATAAACTTCTAGTACATCTTTCTCATTCAGAACTTTCTTGAGTCATAACAAACCATAAAAACTCATGCCGATCCTCTTACATATGTAATTTACGTGAAATATCCAATTTAAATCAAAATCTATATGAACCCCTAACATTTCGTAGTCGCTCAATATGATTTTTTCAGAAAAATTGCACCAGCACCTTACCCCCATTTAAAATAAGTCTGTGCGTGACAACATTAGGAAAATGTTCCCTATTCAGTTGAATTTGACTTGAAGTTCGACAAGACTATCAGCATCTGCTGAAATGGAGGTATCATCGACGAAAAGAGATAATGACGTTGTGTCTCTATGCTGTGGTAGGACACCCTGTATGTATATCGACGTGTAGGTATCGAATAATGGTGAATATCACTCAGGAAATAATCTTTCAAATTCCAGTACGATAGCGAGAAAATATCAACATTGACTTAATACTACAATCAATTCGACGATTGAGGACGTTCAGAATTAGAAACTCGCTGTGAACAAATCATCAACAGAAGACGAGACATCTAGTATAATTCGAAGCCATTAACCGAAAGTAAATCTCATCGCCTCTATGCATATCGGAAATATTTCCTCCGATATTTAATTAATGCAATGATTGATAGGTGACTGGTACAGTGCTCACATCAAAGTGTAAATGGAAGTTCCGCATTGAATATAATTACCAAATAATAATTGTCATCAGAGTCGAGGTATAATGCGTACCTGTTATACATTGAAAATTGAATTCGAGCCCTAATCATATTAAAACGTAGTTAGATTTGTAACAAAAATTAGTGACGATTTATTTGCATTCGTACAGCAGAGTCGGAGTGGGTTTACGGACAGAAGGGGCAAAATTGTGTGATAATTATATACATATTCTTTATCTGAATTCGCTATTTTCTTATAGCGGAGTGCCTTTAACGTTTGTTAAAATTGTCGCTATTTTTGTCAATATAAAATGCTTCGCTAACTTGATATGAACAACTTCTGTAATTCTACCACTCATCATTCTTTCTGTCGCTAACCAATCGTAGAGAAAAAAAAGTGTCGCTCTTATTTATAACATATTTTTTCGTAATTTAATTAATTTCCATGATTGTTATCTTTTCTCACTTTTCAAGTACCTATCCATGAAATGCTGTCTTTGAAAAAATATGCCATGCTCTGCTAACCTATGGAGATAGCAGAAAATCTTCGGTATTTTTTTTCCTGATCTTGAGTATTCATAATTTTTTTCGCCTATATTTGCGGAACAGTTTTTGTCCATGATTTGCCACCTTTTTTTCGCATATTAATAATAAAGCGACCATTTCTTATCACTGCAAAAAAAAGCCGACATTTTCTATTCACTCCAAAATAAACGGTAGATTATAGATAGATACTTCTAAAATGATAAAAGATAAAAATTGCAGAAGTTGTTTCGTTAACTTCATGTGGAGTTAAAGAAACATCAAATATGGAGTAAAACATGAATACTTCAAAATTAGGAAAAGAAAATATTACGGAAGATATTCCGGTAACTTCATATAAGGTAAGCAAAATATTCCATATCTTTTTGAAGAAAAGAGAGATAAATATATTTTTTTCAATTGATTTATTGCGACAATTTTGGCAAATGAAAAGAATTATAACTTACGAAAGTTATAAATACATCCTGTATTTTTCTTAATAAGAGAAATAATTTTTTTCTCTCCGCAACTGGCAGCACAAAAGCGACAAATTTTGGATACTAACTGAGATAACATAGAAATAACGTACTTTGTTTCCAACGGTGATTTTTTTAAATGTAATTTTAATATATGCTTTTGAATTTTTCAGGTGGTGCTTATATTGGAATATCGAGAACTTGTAGAAGTGACAAGATTTACAAACTGAAAAGTACAGACATCATTATGTTGAAAAATTTATTTGATATTGAAATTACACAGTTAAAAACGTATAAATGGATCATTCATGAAATAACTGAACCATAATGGAATTCGAATTTGAAAGAATATTTTAATAATCTTCGTGGCGATATTTGTATTGTAAAAATTGTCTGGTACCTAGAGAAAACAAATCCTGTAAACATCGTGAGACCAAGGTCAAGGACTGTAGTCCTGTCTGCATCAAAGGATACCTATTTGAACGCAGCGTTTTATTTCGAAGGAATGAAGAGAAAATATATATCAAAGGAAAAATATTTTTTTTATTTCTGATTGATCGCAGATACGAACATGTAGGTATCTATGCTGGTTCTACATGCCCTAAGAAAAATTTTAATTGTGATTATTGAAACAGTTCAAACAAAAACACCCTGTATGTTGAACCAGTGGTATCTGTTGATTGCGACGGTAATTTGAAAGAATCGATCAGGCAGGTCATATATTAATTATCTTGAAATTCAATTACCCTATAAAAACCGATAACGAAGAGTAGTTATTGTTTGATATATCTTTTAACAACATTCATCGCGCATAGAACAACGTCACTTATTTATCATTGCATTTATATCAAAACAATTTCCGAGAAATATAGATAAGGTGTAACGTATACTATAACTGAACTATATGAATGATTTTGGAGGATTAAGTACGTCAAATGCCACATGTTGATGTATTTGAAGAGTTTTTCGGACTTCTCGTTTAGCCAGAAGTGGAAACAATCCTTTATTTTCAATATGGAATACCCTGTATATCATTTCAGTTGAAAAATTCTGAGAAAATTATGATTAAAACTATTCAAGAGAGTTTTTGCAGCGACTTTATATTTTTGAATCTAGCACGTTGCAAATAACTATTGAGAATCAATTGATTGTTTCCAAATGGTACCACACCGCAGTACACCTATCAATAAACTCATAAAGTACCTAATTCATTTTTCATTGTCATAGAAAATACTGCAATTTTCAAAGTAAGCTATGAAAAGCAAAATATTTATGTTTGACAATTTAGAAAATGTCCTCTAATCGAAATACACCAATTCAACTCGCAAACATTTATTTTCAAAAAATATAAATTCCCGGATTCAAGAAGTGATATACCGGGTGACCACGAAGTGAGGTACGCCCCCCAATTTTTCTATAGTTTCAAAGATACGTTTCAAATTTGGTACGTCGATATATTACACGAATACGCATATTTTGACTCCATTACCGGTTTAACCGGAAGTGATCCCAAACTTTTTTTCTCAAATGACACCTTGTACAATTTTTTTCATTATCCGGAAGAACACGCAATTTGTGATAACAATTTGACTTTTTTCTTAGCTTTCGTAGGTTCAAGCCGCCTCTGTTCAAGAATATTCAATTTTTAGAACACTCATAATGAAAAATCCCGTATCTTCGATTCCTTTCAGAATTGTCCAAAACTTTTAATACGATCATTTGGATAATTCATAACTTTTCAATATGACAATATCATTTGAGAAATGACAGTTGTGAGCATTTCTTTATGGATACTACTCTGTTTTGAAGAAATTATGGATAGTTGTTGGAAAATATAAAAAAATATCACATGAAAAGCTCAATCTTACCTCGAACCTTCCTCTCGTAAATGTTGACGCCGTTCGTCAGTTGTAATGATTTGAGTTTGATGTTCATGGCCAACTTTGTTCGATTGTACAATCAACTGTATCTCCGCTATTTTTCAACCCATTTTCAATTTTGAAGAACAGTGTTATCACAAATTGCGTGTTCTACCGGATAGTGAAAAAAATTGTACAGGGTGTCGTTTAAAAAAAAAAGTTTGTGATCACTTCCGGTTAAACCGGAAGTGGTGAATTTTCGGTAATGAAGTCAAAATATGCATATTTGAGTAATATATCAACGTACCAAATTTGAAACCTGTATATTTAAAACTATAGAAAAATTGGGGGGCGTACCTCACCTCGTTGTCACCCGAAATTATCAGCACAAAAGTGCATTGCAGAAACCAGAATTTTATATATTCATATCTGTACAAAAGGAATAGCGCAATCTAAAAAATGGCCCATAACGTCACAGCATCTACAAAATATTTCAATGAATGTGTTCCATACTTTTGCCTGGTCACTAGATAGAATTGTGGATTTTTTGAATTACAAGGATCAAACCTAGGAAATCCCTTCACCGTTGAAAAAATATTGTAACTATCCTGTAGCCGGACCTGACAATCTACAATTGCGTATCTGCAATGTTTTTGCGACTGTTTCATGCAATTCTGCGAATCACCATCACGATCCGCTCTATAGTAATCCACCGTCACCGCGAAGTCTTCGATACCGCCCTAACTAACGGCCACCCCCTCCGCCGAAGAATTCGCATGTCAGTGCCGGTAACTTGACACCACCTGACCTGACACATCAGGCAGGCAAGTCCACCCTGTAACCCCATCCATTCTCACACACGCTACCCATATAATTGTCGTATGTTAGATACTCAAAATCACATCCTCCGGCATGCTGTCAAAGGGTTTCTCTACCCTGCCCGCTCGACGGCACCCCTTCGACGATGCGCAGAGGCGTAGAAGAGTCCAAGGTTTTTATCAGAATAGTGCTGAAAATATCAAAAATCATATAAAGAATATACAGACGCGCAGAAACCTTACAAAAGGTCATATCTTCCAAAAATATTGTTTCCTTTCAAATTAGTTACTCCCTTGTTCGAGGAAAAGCTACGAGGTACTTTCAAGGATGATGAATTACATCTAACAGACACTTGTGCAATGTTCCTTCAAGATTACTGCATATTTTCTGGATAATTCAATCGATTTTTCATCATTAGTTCATTGATCTTCTGCCAAGTATGATACTTAAAGAGCATTGCAAAGTAGCACTTGTAGAAAACCTTGCCAAGAATCTAACAGATATAAATCAGCGGCCGTAGGGGGCAGTTGTTGTTTTCTGTTGGAGACTCGCCGAAAATTATACTTATTGTATAGGTTGAGGCGGAAGAAGATCCATTTTTCATTATTAGTTCAATGATTTTATGTAAATTTTTTTATTATCTATTACCAAATCTAATCATATTGTCAAGAATTTAGAATTTATGAAAGAAACGCCGATAGAAATACTTACTCGATCTTAATTGTCATACTCTATGACTTATTACGAACATTTCTTTGCATCAATAATAATAATAATACTTCCTCATAAACACTCGTAGAGTATACCCAAAGGCATAGCCTCATCGTCTAACAATTGAAAGTTATGCCTAACAAAACAAGGCCTACTGAGAAATGTTTTTATTGTAATTTTAATCAATAATTTCGCAAATTTTTATATTTGTTTCATAAACACTGTCTTTAATTATTCACTATCAAATCAATTGCACATGAGTTTGTTCAAATTGAAATATATTCGTAAAATTAACTTCCTAAAAGAATCTCTTTTAGAGTGATTTTTTTATTTAAAATGTTTATTGAAAAATATACGGATTAATCGACAAAGATGAACAGTTTCGTTATATTTTCAATAAACGTCATCCAGACAGAAAAGTTCATTACTCAACTGTAAGCAGAATTTTAATTAATTTCAAACAAGCAAGGTATTCAGATTATGAATATAAAAATGAATTTAACAAAACTTTATAAGTATAATGAAGAAAAGCAATTAGAAGTACTTCACGCAGTTGTTAAAAACCCGAGAAGATCCATGCAACGGGTGTACAAAAAACTTCGTTAAGATTCTTCAGAAAAAAATATATAGGTATCATGCCTACCAATTTACAGTTTTTGGAAAACGAACTTGCAATTAATATACTCATTATCATTACTAATGTTTTATCTTGTTAAAAGTATTGTCGCGAAATTTTGTTTGAGATTCCCCGAAAATATAAAAATCCATACCACAAATATAATTCAATTTGAACGAAGTTATGTATAATTGATTCGATGGTGATTGATTTATGAAACTGTTCAGAATAAATGTGAAAAAATTAAAAAATTTAGGGATATTGATGTTAAAAACATGTTTTGGTATTTAGGCCCGATATCCCGAAGTACTATTTAGTTTAAATAGCTGTTAGACTGTGACTACCAAAATTGAGTTGCAGTTGGTAACTTTTCACAGTCTAACACTATTTAAACTGAATTATATCATAAGTTCAATATGAGATCGGCCCTTAGACATAACTTTTTGACAGTACGTGCGTGAAATATGGAAACGAAGATATGTTTGACACCGTAAGATGCAATAGCAAAATTATTGATATACAAAAATGTTTTCAAACTTTTACAAATACACAGTGGCAACTCTTATTAAGGTAATATAAAATAGTCCTCCTTACTAGTCATTCAAAGGAGTGTACCTACTCAAATGCAATATAACTAACATTATATCCAATGTGTCCATAAAAATATGAATAAAAAGGTTGAAGATATTGATGAAACGTTTCAAAATTAACTCTACGCGTATAACATTGAGAGCGGTTGAAATAATTTTAAAATAAGGAAATTCCACAATATATGTCTATATTCAAACCTGAGAAATTATGATCAGATTCTACTCGCGTAACATCATAAAAACTGGGTTGAGATTACCTTTGATTTGTCATATGATACATAAGTACGATGACTTTTCAAAATGCCTATTATCTTTTCAATTTTATTCTAATCTCAATTGAAACCAATATCATAATTATCGTCATTAAACATATCGTAAAACTCCAGAAAGGGTCAGTTCATAGAAAATGCAAATTTCATGAAATGTGACACACGCAATTCCAATTTCGCCAAACCTGATTCACTTTCCATCCCTGGCGATCCCCGGTACGGCCTCCGCCACTGAAAACAGCGACGCATCGACAACGTGACGGCTCTATTCAGCTCTATGTCCCTATTCGCCGACACCTCTTAACTCACTTTTTACACCCCAAGCTCGTTAACACCACAGCTTTTAATATCGCTCTGTGCGTGAAAATAAAGAGCGCCTAAGAAAGGAGGGGGCGGGAGGGTGCGACGAGGGCCGGGCCCATCTCCCGGTTCGCACCTATCTGGTACGGTCAACGTGCGAAAAAAAAAAAAAAAAACAATGTCTTCGACGTTTTTTCTCCGCCGCTCTCGACAAGCCGTTGACTGGATTCTATCGTGTTTCGTTTGTTTTACACGAGTTTTTGACGGATGATTTCTTCCATCGACACAGTAGCCAACGATAGGGCCCTCAAAGTTGAAAATTTTGAAATGTTGACGTTCAGTAATAAGGTTATTCTGCAGAAATGGAAAAAATAACATAAAATCGATAAAGATTTACTTCGATATGTTGTAATATATCCAGGAAATGGAACATTTTATGCCTATTTATATATTTGATATTTCATTTCAAGTGTCTTTTATCGCCGAGCGATAAAATGAGAATAATAAGAAACATAAAGTGCTACTTCATACCAGACCGTGAATAAAATATTCGAAAATGGTTCCAAATTATGAAAACAATAACAAACATTAAAATGCAGACGAATCAATTGAATCGAGGAATAGAGGTACGGCTGCTTTATAATTTTATGAATAACTTACTATGTTGGCAGTGACCCAAAGTAGTTTTGCAAGTCTTTGTTTTATTCACTGCCTGTCAATCGTGTTCCTTGCGGTAAATTATCAAGTATATAAACCTAAAATGAGGATGGATGATTTCGTTGTCATATCACTTGGAAGTTCAGGGTTGTGAATACATTAATTTATATTTGTATTTCTGTTCAAGTTTAATTATTATTTCATTTCAAATTCGTTTTGTTGTTGCGTTAGATAATAAAAAAAAGAGTTGCCTTGTTAATGGGTCTAGTGTGGTCTAGTACGAACCAAAATATGTTTGTCTGTACAAGATAATTTGATGAATTTTTTCAACCATACAAATATATGTTTTACTGTTTTCCTGTTGGAATATACGCCTTAACAGCAGAAACAATCAAAATATAATCAATTATCATACCTAAAGCACTCTATTACATATTCAATGAGAGAATAACATATAAAAATGGTGATGGTTGAAAGCATAAGCAATTTCAACCATAATGTAAATAGTTATTAAAAAAAAGGAAATAATTTCTAACAAGTTGTACAGCTTCCAAGAAACTATCTCTTCCACGAGATAACATCTGATAACATCTCGAACTTAATTGAATTGAATTGAATTCATTTAGTTCAGAAATATTTACAATATTATGAAACACGTCAAGGTAAAAATAGGACAATAGTCGAATTAAAATAGGACAATAGTCCAAAGTTATAGGACTGTATAAAAATATACATACAAACATATAAAATATAAAATATTTTATCCCGGTGTTGTTAAGATGTCTCTGTTTTTGGTTAGCTTAAAATATTCATCAAATGAGTATATACAGTTCTGTCAAAATTATTTTCAGTTTTTTCGAAAATTTGTAGAATGGTAGATCACGAAGCTCGGTTGGTAATGAATTGTACCATTCAATAGCTCTGTTTGCGTGTCTACGTAATTTAGTGTGTGGTTGCATTAGAATAGATTCATTTCTGGTGTCGTGTCTGTAAAAATCGGATTGTGCTTGATAGTTGCTCATGTTTTTTTTATGTACAATAAGTTGTGGTACAGAACTGTCGAAAATATGGTCATGATTTTTAGTTCCTCAAGTATAGGTTTGCGCTGACTTCCCAATTAATTATTTTTATACTACATAAGGCAGCTGAATGATTACATTTTTTTGTAGATATTAATATTAGAAATGTACGTTGCTCTGGATTGCAGTAAGCCGTCCCTGTATTTTCGTATAATTATCGGCGAGTTTATAAACACAGTGTGACTCATGGTTACGTTACTTTTGAAATCTTTAACAAATTTTGGAATGCTAGGTTGAAATTATAGAACCAAAAAGTTTTAATTGGTGGAAAATTCCGTTCTCATAGTAACTCAGAAGAACTACAGTATGGTATACCTCAAGGAACTGTCTTGGGCCCTGTCCTATTCAACAATTACTTGAATAATCTGTTATTGGTTCAGATCAAAAGAAAAATCATCATAACTTAAGTTACGGCAATTTTTCGATTGGGCCAGGACCAGAAATCATTGGTGGAAACTGGAGTAACATCAGTTTGTTCAATAGTCGATTATTGATTTTGATGGAATTTCATCTCTCTACCCGTCTACACTAAAAAATCTATGCTTTCTTCTTTCCTAACTTTTGAAGTTTTCAAGTAATTCACAAGAAATATTTACAAGAAAATAAATGAATCCTCGCTCTTAATGACAAAATATACCGAAACTCGTTGGTTTCGGTCTTTCGCCAAAGCCGTGGAATGGAATTTATCTACGAGTTCATTTCCTCTTCTAATAAAAAAAAATGGGAGGATAGTCGAGACTACCAAATTGAAAGCTAACAACTGTTCAAAATGTTTGTTTGAAAACATACAGGGAATTCTATCGACTGTCAGCTAGTAAGTAGAAACATTATATATTTTGATAAATGTCATATATTTTGTACTTTTTTACTTGGCCTTCACCAAATATGCATATATAAATTTTGAAGTTTCCATGTAATCCTCCACAAATATGTGAATTGTTCAATCAGTATGCAGTCGTTAAATTTTTGGCAGGTACTAATTAATACACTTTTTTTTTTTATGGGCCATAACACAAAGTCTCTAATACCATAGGTTCATGAAAAAGTGTTTCTGATAATTTTCAATATCTGAACTAAATGGACCGACCTCCTTGAATTAATCTTTCACCAAATAATTTGCTGCACCATAGATGTCAGTTTAAAGCTAGACAAGAGTGTGCCAGATCAATTTCTTTGCATTCAGCCTGTGTTCGCACTCGCCTGGTT
Organism: Chrysolina americana; assembly: GCA_958502065.1. Classification (NCBI taxonomy): domain Eukaryota; kingdom Metazoa; phylum Arthropoda; class Insecta; order Coleoptera; family Chrysomelidae; genus Chrysolina; species Chrysolina americana. The sequence continues at coordinate 5,888,926 of OY293411.1, read as the reverse complement.
TCTACTTTATACAGTTTTCAAGTGTGCTATGTTTCTGTTCATTTTTTGATTCCTTTATGAACCACTTCGCTTTTATGATCATTTATCACGATCGTTATATCGAAAACCCAAAATAAAACACCTAAATTATTAAACGAAAAGCTAACTCAGTTGTATACAGGGTGTCCCAAATTAAGTCGGCACCATTGTCAACTCCGTTATTATTGATGCTACGAATTCGGTTAAATGGACAAACTAGTAGCACTTTTAATGGCCTTCTCGATGCCGAAAACAAAAAAAAAATGACAGGCGTTTTCAGAATATTTCATAAAATGATATTTATTTCAATGGAACACCCTATAATTTTTCATGCACTTCGATTCGTAATAACATTCTCAACAACAAAGCTCATATCACCTTTCATCCTAAAGTGGAAAATGAGCGCCTCATGTGGAAACATTCATTTCTTTCACTAGTACAAAAAATGTCTTTGTTTTGGCGAATAAAACCTCATGATTGTCCAAACACCCAATTTTGGTACTTATACGAATGACAATATTTTGTTACTAATAACAAAATAAGACAGTAAAAAGAAAAAATTGCGCTGGGATGTGAACTCGTGAAACCCGTGATCATCATGTCGCACCACTCAATTGACACCACTGAGCTATTTGGTATTAATGTACAAAACGATAATTTCCATCTTAAAGCCATTCCGCAAGCCACATTTATTTTGTGAGTCAAAATATGTCTGCTGTAATGATAACTTTGAAGCCGTTTTTGTACAGAACAGAAAATACTGGAGGGTCATATGAATTTGATTGGAAAAAATGTGTTTGATTCGATAAAACATAATTATTATGAGCAATCAAATTGCCTTGAAACTTTTTTGAAATACTATTTGTCAAATATTCTCAAGTATATCATGACAATTGGGTCAATTCTGTTTCTCAGTAGCAAGATTGTTGTTATAGCAAGACATTTTTCACAGCAAAATATATCTCAATTTTGTAGAAGGCTTGAAAAATATCGGCAGGGGATGTTGCTGCCACATCATCTACTGCCAATAAAGCAAGATAGATATCAAGCCTTCAACAAAATCGAGATATATTTGGCTGTGAAAATTGCCTTGCTATGATAACAATATTGCTAGTAAAAAACAGAATTGACCCGAATGTCATAAATTATTGTAACTGTCAACTACTGTTCGAATATTTTTCGAAATGCCGTTATCCAATCAAGAAAAATGTGATATGTTAGAATCCCTACTTGTTAGAATCCCACAACCCGCAAAGACGATTCAGTATTAATGTTTGGTGTGGTCTATTTAGAGGCAGAACTATCGGTCCATTTTTCTACCATGGTTCTTTGAACGGACCCCATTACATTAATTTATTACCAAGAGTGTTGGAAGAGTTTTTCGATGATCTTGATCTAGAGGCTCGTCAGATGATCTATTTTCAGCAGGATGGAGCACCAGCACATAATGTCAGTTGCGTAAAAAGAATGCTGCGAAGCTGTTTTGGAAACATGAATTGCTACAAATGGTCCTGTTAAGTGGCCCCCTCGTTCACCAGACATGACATCTCTAGATTTTTATTTTTGGGGATTTCTGAAAAATGAGGTGTACAAAATGAAACATAATAATGTAGATGAACCGAAAAATTATACTGAAACTATAATTAATAGAATTGATGGCCGAACTGTGTTGAATGCCACACATAGTGTCAATAGAAGGGCCTAAATATATGTTCAACAAGAAGGCGGTGTTTTTGAACAATTACTCGATATTTTATAGCGCTTTATCAAATCCGTTTGTTATAAATGTTTCCTATCGATAAAACTGTCTTATTTATTTTCACGTTTACGAAAGAAAGTCAAATGAGATTTGTAGTTGAGAATGTTATTACGAATCGAAATGCATGAAAAAATATAGGGCGTTCCATTGACAGAAATATCATTTTATGAAATATTCTGAAAACGCGACTGTCAATTTTTGTTTTGTTTTCAGCATCGAGGCCATTGAGAATGCTTCTAGTTTGCCCATTTAACCGAATTTGTGGCATCAATAATAACGGAGTTGACAATGGTGCCGACTCAATTTGGAACACCCTGTACCTATACAAAATGAGTATATAGTTGAAATATTAATTCACCTGGGATACCTTTACTAATAATAAATAAATAAGTATACCGTGGAGAGACAAAAATTTTAAATTCACAGGAGATATGTAATCACAATTACATGAGATCTTTTTTGATCGAAGTAAAATTGACATTTTAATGAAAATTTCGCTTAGTTGAATTGCCTGAAGACAAAAAAATCAGAATTCGGTAAGATAATTAAATGATACTTAGTACAATTTATTTTTTTTACAAAAAAGAATCGCCGAAGATTTGGTCCATTAGGATAGTTCATAGGAGAATTTTTACAGTAGCCTTTAAAATTCGTTTTTTGCCAGACAAGGTTAGTGTTAAAAAATACGTTTTACATGTGTCTGGTTTCCTCGTTTTTTCATAATTTATTTGAACAATCTTACTGGATATACAGGGTGTCCCGAAACTATGGTGCCAAATTGAAACAGAAGATTTCCCTTGAAAAATAAATAGGACTTTCCTGATATTTCTTTCCCCAAATGTCGTTCGTTGCAGAGATACAGGGTGTTGAATATGAAAAATTAAAAGTTATTTTTATTCATAACTTCCACAGTTCTGAAAATTTCTCAAAAAAAATTTAAAGAGTATTTGTGTTCAATTGGTGCTTTATTTCGAGAAAGAAAACACATTTTCAGTTGTTACCAGTGGCGTACAAGAAGGGCATCATGGTCCCTTTTCTCCCCTATTTTTTACGCCACTGGTAAAATCAGGAAAATTATATATTTTTCGCATTTCTCATTCAATTTTCAGTAAAAATGTATACTTGTTTGAATCCGGAAAAACTAACCGTTTTCAAGATAATTGCGCTTTTATGAATGAAAACATACTAGTAACGAAAAATTTGTTCGGCAGAAATTAATTTTACAATCCTGATTACTGGTCCAAATAACATCTAACTGATTTCTTTCAAAAATAGAGCACCCATTGAAGAAAGGCATACCTTCATATTTAGTTGTTTTTTTTGTAACTATGAAAGTTGCCTTTTTATTTTCCAGTTTCAACGCCCTGTACCTCTGCAAGAAAAAATGCATGTGGAAATGTCATTGATTTTTTTGGTAGAATAACTAGTTGTAAGTTCAACCAGTAATTAGGATTCTAAAATTCACTTCAGCCGAACATTTTTTTCATTACTAGTTATGTTTGTATTCATAAAAGCGCAATTTTCTTGAAAACGGTTGATTTTTCTGAAATGAAATAAGTATACATTTTTTACTCAAAATTGAAAGGGGAATGCAAAAACTTATTAATTTTACTGATTTCTCCAGTGGTGTAAAAAATAGGGGAGAAAAGGGACCATGATGTCCTTCTAGTATGCCACTGGTAACAACTGAAAATGTGTTTTCTTTTTCGAAATGAAGCACCTATTAAACACAAATATTCTTCAAATTTTTTTTCAGAAACTTTTAGAACTGTGGAAGTTATGAATAAAAACCACTTTTATTTTTTCATATTCAACACCCCGTATCTCTGCAACGGACGATATTTGAGAAGAGAAATATTAGGAAAGTCCTATTTATTTTTCAAGAGGAATCTTCGGTTTCAATTTGGCACCATAGTTTCGGGACACCCTGTATATTTTCTTCTTTGGTGTTTGCAATCAGCCATTCACTATCGGCCAATCTTTGATTCATCCCTTGCGTTATTTTAAAAAATACTGGATTATATTACGATGACAAACAAGCTTGTTATTAATGAAAACCAAGTGAAATATGACAAAACTAAGAACAAAATATGTATTATTATAAATGTTAATGTCAATATGTCAAAATATCTATTAATGTTATTGTTAATGCTGAGAATAAATAAGTAAAATGTGATTGATTCAAGATTGTATCTCTCATTATTACACTAGTGCATAAAGTGATATATTATACGGTTCATAAGTGTGCATAAAACTTCAATTATAAGGATATTGCGGAAAAACTATTATCAACACTCTAAAGTCCAATTTGACTCAACGCAACGTTAAGAATTGTTGCCGACTCTCCCCGTTTTCGTTATTTTCTATTCTCGCGGCGACAAAACGTTCGCGTACAATAAATCAACCGCCGCAGTTGAGTGGTGAAGCAAGTTCCGGATTCTTTCCTAAAACCATGTTGTACTCGTGTCACATAAACCTCGAGCAACAAACCCAATAAAGAGAAATAACATTTACTGTTGTCGATACCGCGAGTTTCACGAGCTAGACGATCTATTCACAAATGGAGTTGAAAATGGTTAGAACGAATCGAATTTGTTCATGAGGAACAAGTGATGATGGAGCTGGAGAATTGTGAAACGGTTTATCATCTTTCAATTGTTGATAACATTTCTTTCTTAGGTGTAGTTCAACGTCCGTCGTGGCATTAGCCGGGGAAGTAGTTGTTTTCTGACAGATATTTGCCTCATTATTCCACTTGGTGGAAACGTGAGGAAAGAAGAAATTCTTCTCGACTCTGTCGAGTTTATTCGTTTCACTATGTTGATTCGTTCCGGCCCAAATTTTCGAACTTTGTTCGAAATATAACATCATTTCTTTCATTAACATTTTGATATGTAGTTTTGTCATAATCTTTGTATTACATTGATGTTCTAATGCATGCACATCTATTTCATTCATATAAGTAAATATTCTTTGCATCACTCTGTAGTATATTGGGGTTAACAATGCGAAATGGTTAAAGTCTCATCTTCCTTACAGAAGTATGTGCGTAAATGTAGAACAGCAAATATCAATGCATGACTTTTCTTGACTTTTATTGACTTTTCCCTGAACTGCCGCCTGTTTTATTTTCAATAGCCTCTGTACATTTCAATATAAGTTTCAATGATATTCATATTACCAAATTATGTGTAAGTAGGGGTGAACTGAAAATCAAACAACCTTATCGATTTCCCGCTTCAAAAATGCCCGAGGGTCGTTATTTATCAAAATATTTCAGACTAACACAACAACTGTCAAATGTTATTTGAACAATTATTTTTTTCTGATAAAGTAACGACATTCTCAATGTCAGATAACATTATCGATATACTCATGAAGTGTGTTGTTATTCATCATAATATTTGCCAAAGTAAAAGCTTAACCAAAAAAAAACTTACGTGTTCAAACAAAATTGTGAAGGAATACTTTGAAATTGCTTGGGGAAAGTTTTTTCTATCAACTTGTGTTAAGGTTTCGTGAAATTTACACGTGCAAAAATATTTTCTTTCAAGGTTCAATTGATAAGAACTTGAAAATATAACGGAAAACATGTACTAAAAGCTACACCAGCATTTATGGCACACTCCAAAAAAAATTATTATACAATTTTGTACACATTTATTACAAATTTGCGTCTCATCCAAAAAAAATTTTTACATTCCCCGATTTCTGGAAAATGGGCGTGGGCTAACTTTAAACTAAAACTGTACCACGCACATAGTATTTTTTTAAAATACGTAATTATTGTTGATCGAAAGGCTGCTGAAATTTCTTACACATTAATTACAAATCATTGACGTGTTGAAAGTTCCAATATTTTGATCCCCAAAGGGTTAAATACCCCTTAATTATAAATAAATTCCCAATAAATATGGACCCAACCAGCATTTTTCACAAGATTGTTTAAAATTGCCCTGCAAACTATCGAAGAGTTGAGAATTACAAAATGAGGGATTCCCAAGGTGTATACAGTGTGTCCATTCAAGTTGGCGACATACGGAAAACATTTTTATTATTCACTTTCGGAAAAAATTTAATTCCCTTTAAATGTTCTGAAAATTCTAGTACTTACTTTTGAATGATCAAATCGTGAAACTTGTCAGCTGTATACGAGTAGAGTCAAAAAATATGAATTCGGAAATAGAGTGTAACACTTTTATTTGTGGCAATATCGAAGACTGCTTTGATGAAAAATTGTTAAGAATTGAAACTCACGTTTAAATGTGCATTCATGTCCATTCAAATTTCGACGAGTGGGCTGTGTTAATAAATAGTTATGTCACGATATTATGGGATATGCTACTTGAACTGCATTTCATATATGAATATTAGAATTCTTTACAGTATCCCACATGCTTCTACTGAGTATCGTTTGGTGCGTATGGACTATATGAACCAAAAAAATTGAAGTTTTGAAAAGTGAGCTGTGTTAATAAATAGTTGTATCACGATATGACGGAAAATTCTACTTGAACTGCATTTCATCGAGTATTAGAATTATTTACAGTATCCCACAAGCTTCTATGAAGTGTCGTTTGATGCGTATGGACTATATCAACCAAAAAAATTGAAATTTTGAAAAGAGGGCTGTGTTAATAAGTAGTTGTATCACGATATGACGGAAATTTCTACTTGAACTGCATTTCATCGAGTATTAGAATTATTTTCAGTATCCCACAAGCTTCTATTAAGTGTCCTTTGGTGCGTATGGACTATATCAACCAAAAAAAATTGAAATTTTGAAAAGTGGGCTGTGTTAATAAATAGTTGTATCAAAATATGATAGGAAAATCTACTTGCTTCTAATGAGTGTTGTTTGATGTGTAGATTTTTCCGTCATATCGTGATACAACTATTTATTAACACAGCCCACTTTTCAAAATTTCAATTTTTTTGGTTGATATAGTCCATACGCACCAAAGGACACTTAATAGTAGTTTGTGGGATACTGTAAAGAATTCTAGAACTCGATGAAATGCAGTTCAAGTAGAATTTTCCGTCATATCGTGATACAACTATTTATTAACACAGCCCACTCATCGAAATTTGAATGGACATGAATGCACATTTAAACGTGAGTTTCAATTCTTAACAATTTTTCATCAAAGCAGTCTTCGATATTGCCACAAATAAAAGTATTTCACTCTATTACCGAATTCATATTTTTTGACTCTACTCGTATACAGCTGACAAGTTTCACGATTTGATCATTCAAAAGTAAGTACTAGAATTTTCAGAACATTTAAAGGGAATTAAATTTTTTCCGAAAGTGAATAATAAAAATGTTTTCCTTATGTCGCCAACTTGAATGGACACACTGTATACACCTTGGGGTCCTTCATTTTGTAATTCTCAACTCTTCGATAGTTTGCAGGACAATTTTAAACAATCTTGTGAAAAATGCTGGCACTGGCCACGTTGGGTCCATATTTATTGGGGATTTATTTATAATTAAGGGGTATTTAACCCTTTGGGGATCAAAATATTGGAACTTTCAACACGTCACTGATTTGTAATTAATGTGTAAGAAATTTCAGCAGCCTTTCGATCAACAATAATTGCGTATTTTAAAAAATACTATGTGCGTGGTGCAGTTTTAGTTTAAAGTTAGCCCACGCCCATTTCCCAGAAAACGGGGAGTGTAAATTTTTTTTGGATGGGACGCAAATTTGTAATAAATGTGTACAAAATTGTATAATAGTTTTTGTTGGAGTGTGCCATAAATGCTGGTGTAGCTTTTAGTACATACGGAAAACTGCATTTTTCCATTTTTGTTTGCGTCAGTATTGGTGAAATAATAGATACTTGTTTAGTAAAAAAAACATTTCCGAGGCGAGTGTTTTTTAAAGTAATACAACTGGAGAGGATATGAGTTTTTACCCAAGTTGAACCAGTGGCATAGCCTAGGATAATTCCTAGCCTAGGAATTATAAAAAGCATCGACGATTTGGCAATTCAAATTGCAAGATGTTATTATGTATTATGCTTCTTATACTAGCTCCCACCAAACATAAATGATTGCTACGCCACTAAGAGAAAAAATCATAAATTCAAATATCACTTCTGCTGATGAAAAAGCTGAAAACCGCTCATAAGTAGGTGAAGTGAAAGTGAAAATGTTTTTCAAAGAAGAAACCAATAATAAAGGTATCTAATATGAAGTCAGCGCCACCTATTCCAACGATACGTTTTTATAGTACGTATTCTGCGTGTACTACATACAACAAATGAATGAATGAAATGTGATATTTTTCTTAAATAAAAAAAGTAGAGTGGCACTCGTTGATAAATAGACATTTTAGACTGTTAAAAATCGATTGAAACGAGTTTTCCAATAAACTTTTTGTAAATGTAGAGGTCCATTTTGGATATAGTCAACCAGCAACTAGACAAATCGAAGTTAGTGTTGACGAAACAACAGTTCTTTTATCCACTGTGGAACAAGTAATATTCATATTCATAGAGAGTGATTACAATTCAATCGTAACCAATTCAAAAATGGATATTTTCAAAAATTTCCAGCCACAAATGATCTGCTACTGCATAATAGATATAAGAAAAGTGGGTTTGCAGATACTCATTTTGATTAAAGTTATTTTCTATTTCCTAGTTGGAAGAACTCAAATTTGTTTCATGTCTTTTCATGGTAGTCAGTAAGGAGTTGGACTTATAGGATTCACTTTTTGTTATACTATTATACTGAGAATATTTAAAAAACAAGAAAAACGTAAATATATGCGGAATAGATACCTTTGTCTCCTCCATATGTATTGCCTTCACTTTTCTTTTTAATGAAATTTTTATATAATACCATAAATTATGGTTCTTCATTCTTCAGCTGTTTTCATAATTTGCATCATCCTTTCTATACGGACAGAGATAATGAAAATTGGGATTGTTTGCCTTACTGAAGGGATGCATGCATTTATACACTTTTACACCGAATACAATAATGAAAATATTTGCCCTTTGTATTTACCAATCACTGCATATTATAATACAACTCTATGATATTCGTTCACGAAAAACAATTCCTATAAGTTAGATGGCCAAGTGAGTAAATGGATTATATTTAGAGTATGAATATGAATATTCAGCCCACGGAAAGCATTTTAAAATAACTAAATCCTTTTATATTGTCCTCAAGGAGTTGAGAGACGGTAGGTATGAATATTCTTGTTCCTTGAAAGGAAGTCATAAAATAGATAAAAGGGTAAATACTTAATATATTCATGCTATTACATAATAGTGTTTGTCCATATGTCAGAAATATATCACAAATGACAGAAATATGAATATCTACATATATCACCATACGGACAGACATAATATACGTTTGTCATCATAGGTAAGTACTTTTTTGAATGGATATTTTTATCAGTTGGATATGTTTGAACGTTACTTTAAATGTTCTCAGATTGGCAATTCGACTCTGACTTTCGAACCATTTGAAAAAGCACTGAAATACATCTGAAAGATGGTTGAGATTTTATGATCCAAAAAATTGTTTGATTGGCATTCTAAAATATCGCTCATTTTGTATTATAATATTCGTATAATCATAAAAAATGCACTCTCATTGGGGATGTACAAGTTTCCATATTGTTTCAAATAAGAGCATGCTGGAAAAGTCTCGGATAGGTCAGTTTCTATTATTCCAATAGGAGAACTAAAGGCAGGAACGGATACCCAGATTGGCCAGCAAGGTATCCTGATTTAACCCCTCTCGATTATTTCCTTGGGGTTTTTATGAATCATAAATTCATATGAATAGGCCTTACAGTATTAACTCTATGCAATTTAAACATTTCAGAAAAATTGAAAACTTCCCAGACACCAAAACTACGTCAATCTCAGATCAAGCGTGTTTCGTCAATCAAGTTAGTATCTTCAAGAGCTTTGCGCTTTTTGATTGTAACTTTTCATGTTGAATATTCACACGAGAGCTTTCAATCATTGAAAGTCTGAAAGACGGACACGATTTATTTGTAAATTACAATGAGGTTTCTACCAATCTCAAACAGCACTCCATCCGATTGGCTAATACAAGTACAAGCAGATGCTCATTTTAAAAAGTGACGTTGAATTTTCCAATGAGTCATCAACTTCTCCCCTAAATTTGTGAACTTGACCCAGAGTAGTGATTTTTTACACATTTACAACCTTATATACGAATGAGTTCATATAATTGAATAATTGAATTAATTATAAGATAACAGGGGTAACTTGATATAACCAGCATGTTTCGAACTCATTTGTTTTTTGATAAGCCCGAAGTTAAATATTTCATGCCAACAAACTAGGATTGGGTTAGCAAACAAAAAATTAAATACCATTCAGCGTATATGACAACGATGTAATTACGTTTGTTTTATTATATTGAATGATACTTCAACCGCAGCATCTTCTTAGCTCATTTCTGAGATCAGAAAGTAGTTTTTTCATGCCATTGCATAAAAATGTTCAATCTGCAGAGTAAAGTCCAAGATGAGAACTTTGTGGCAATCCACAAGGAAAAGGGAATACGTATCGAAAAGGGGCGACAAGTAGAAAAATCAGCGTTATGCCGTAAATACACTTTTTGTTCCTTCAACAGCATTTGAAAATATCTTAGTGTGAACTTTTAAATTAAATCAAAATGAAAGATATACTATTCTAATTCTTCATTTCCATATTAACACTGACAATAATTATTCATATTTCTCTATCTTGAATTGTATGCATATTTCCAAAACAAATTATTGAAACATCTTTGCTATGATGATTACGATGAGTACTTTTCGATTCGAGGATAACAAGCAAAGGTATGAGTCAGAATCATGACGTCTCAATGAAAAAATTTATCAAAAAATAATTAGGAATATGAAAATCGCATTTTCTATATAAATCATATTTCCCAGCTTATTGTGAACACATTTCGATGAACTCTCCAGCATTCGATAGTCTGATCTCTTCTCTCATTGTTGAAATTGAGTCATCATCCTATTCAACGAAAGCAATAAAGAAAATTTGAAAGATTCACGTCTGCTTATCTACCATTTTTCTTTGGTAGGATCTTCATTTATCAACGTATCGTCTAGTTAGAACATGATATGCCTTCCTTTCCTTCTAAACTTTTCTACAGAATGTGTCTTCCTTAGCTTGCACAGGTCACTCGAAAAAAAAAAAAAATTGAACAAAAATAAAAAAATTATTCTACTCTCTCCATCTGGTATACTCTCACAGCATACAGTATAAATATTTTGCAACTTTTTTCAGGTACCTTGAGAAAAACTAATTTTCAATAAATCACTAATCAGTTTCACAACTTCCAATACCAGTACTTGCACCTATTAGTGCTTCGTATAGCGTTCGAGTTTGTTCCCCTTTTGAAAATTTGTGACATTTCGCGTGTCGACAACGACCTTTCAATTTATATACCTACATTTTCTGAAATTTCTACTTCGAAAATAAAAATTGTTATGCATGGTGTCCCTCGAGGTTCAGTCTTGGGGCCGCTCTTGTTTATCATTTATGTGAACCATCAGTCGATTTTGAACCCACCATAATATTTTTTTTACTCGAATGAAAGAGTATCTGAAGAGGTGAATACTGAGGTTATTCAGTAAGTTCCGCCTCGTCAAAATCAAAATCTCAACTGTTCCTTGAATATAAATTCCAAAATTTATTATGATGTTCCTGAAACACATATACCATAAGTATGACATTGTATCTCAGTACCAGAATAATTCCATCAGAAATGGAGCAATTTTTGGAATTCCCACTAATAACCCATTATCTTTTCAAAATGACCCTTCATACACAGTAGTTGAATTTTTTAACTATCTACCTATCAGTTTGAGAAAAATTCAAAATAAAAATTGGTGCTAGTAAAAGCTGAACAGATATCTGACCTTCATAAAGTTCGCATTATATGGGAAAAACTTTTATTAATCTTGGGCGTAAGGTTGTGCTTTAAAAAATATGGAAATTGATTACTCCTGGTGTGATCACATGACTTTCGCTACCTGGCAAAAGTCATATATTTTCAAATTAAACGCTGAAAGTAGGCTTATTTATTCACAAAAATTTAAAAGGAAAAAGTTGTATTTATTGTAAACGCATGTATATAAATTATTATTATTGTCATGAAGAGGGGCGACACTACTTGACGGAATCGTCAGCGAAGCCTAGTTCGGTTCAATTGAATCGAAAAATCATTTCAGCCAAATTGAGGATCCCTGAGACGAATACTGAAGTATGAATTCAGCGCCATCTCTGGGTTCCAGACTCCGACTGCGTGTCGACTTCAATATGAAGCCAAAACATCATGAAGAGGGGCGACACTACTTGACGGAAGACCATTAATAATCACGAAAAATTTTACAGATAAAATTCAACGGTCGTAGGTGGCAGTAGTTGTTTTCTGTTGAATACTTGCCGACGACTTTACCTATTATATAGGTTTTATTGCGGAAGATTGGATTACGTAATCCACCATTTTTCTTGATTATTATCATTTTATAAAATAATCATCAGGGGAGCCCGATAATCTCATTTGGGTGCAGTGCCTTCGGAACCACACTTTCAGACCGCCCTGTGAGAAGAAAAACAGAAAACACCGCGCTTCGGCGTCGCCATAATTATTATTAAGAGGTCGCAGTGGGGATGTTCCCCCAAGGCGTACATTTTCCGTGGTGTTCAAGTGTCTTTCGTACAGAGAAAATCAGTGATAGGGACTGAAAAGCCCGAACCAACGGTATATACGAGTGCCACACGTACACGTAGGCCTAGCAATGTGTGGGAGGGCGGAGTCAATAAAGCTCCCAGCAGCGTGAAATTCAAGGCCCGAAGAATTGAACACAATGTATGACTCGTTGTGAGTACTCTCGCTTTGCTTTCCCGTTAAAGCAACGCCATGTAGAGTGTGAATGCATATCCATCATTAATAAGGCTCTTTTGTGAACATTTATTTCCTAGACATCCGATATCATTGAACGAACACACGCAGCATACAGTCCGCTGCCTTTGTGGAGTAAGTAGTATTATTTTACGAATAATTGATAATCCGTCTGAAAAGAACATTGCTACCTACCTACGGTCAGTAACAAGTTACCGAGCGATATATATTTCAATTCGATTTTGTCGTCGAGCTGAATATCCGTATGCCGATGCAATTATTCGTTTCAATCTTCATTTCAAGTACGCAAGCAAGCCCTTCTACAAAATCGGAAGTGATAACCAGCAAGATGTAACTTTGTATACTGTTTTAAACCCATTCCCACACATTTTTTTTTCCAATTTTTAAATATATTTTCACAAAATCAAGTAAATTGATATAAGAAAATAACAATCCAAAAACTTAAATGAATGAGATATGTATATGGAAATAACAGATAAATTCATCTTCTTTCGTTTCAGATAGTCGGGGGTTTCTGAAAATCCCGCGGTTTAACAAAATTATTCATCGTTTGAAAAGAATGACTTTTTCGACGGCCTCTGAATTTTTTCAGGGTGGGGCAATGGTGCGTCAGAGTCCAATTGCTTGAGTTCTAAGATAGTTAGGACGATAATTCAAAAACCAAATATAACTAGAGAACTGTGTCTATATCTAGAAATTATTGTCGGATATACAGGGCGAACCAAGGAAAATCTACAGGGTCAATTGCATTTTTTTCAAATGAAATGCTATGTACTTCAGTCCATTTTTTCAAGCATTTTAGTGGTCTCCATCCACACCTCCAATATCCTCTACTATCTCCCAACCACTTGGGAGTTATAATTTTTTTTGTCAAAATAATGCTGTGCAAATGCATACCGAAAAAACCACCGTTCTCAAGATTATGGAATGTAGGAGGTCATGATTATAATCCTATTCGTCAGACATATGAGTGATATTTCTGAATCATTATCATTCCCAAAAATTATACAGGATGACTGAAAATGATTTTTCAATTCGGAAGTTTTTGAATAAAATTTTCTCGAGTTCTTCAAATGGAACACTCCGTATATTTTTCGACCATGTGATATAGGATTGAGAGGCGAATATTTTTTGTATGTACATCCCTGGGGATATTCCTAGCCGTTTTCGAGTTATCCACTCGGACAATTTTTAGTAGCTCATTTTTACTGACACCTCTTATAAGGATGATGGAAACACATCGTTTCAATTATTTTAACGAATCCCAACTTCTTTTATCCTTCAACTTTATTTCGTGTGTTTGATTCCTGATTTGGAATAATTTTCGTTTGCTATTGTGTGCTATTAATTGAACAACATTTATCGTGGGTACATACATTTTGACAGATGAGGGAAATATTCACTTATAATCCCAATTATTGCCGGAAATTTTTCGAGTACATTAATTAAAAAAAAAACTTTCGGCAATTAATTCAAACACCCGGGGTTCGGTAAGAAAATTTCACACCAAGAAATGAACATCATTCAACAATTCATAAGAAATAACTGACGATGGTTTCACCTGAACTATTTATATGTATAAATAGTTCAGGGGTTCAATTAATAGCACACAATAGCAAACGAAAATGATTCCAAATCAGGAATCAAACACACGAAATAAAGTTGAAGGATAAAAGAAGTTGGGATTCGTTAAAATAATTGAAACGATGTGTTTCCATCATCCTTTTAAGAGGTGTCAGTAAAAATGAGCTACTAAAAATTGTCCGAGTGGATAACTCGAAAACGGCTAGGAATATCCCCAGGGATGTACATACAAAAAATATTCGCCTCTCAATCCTATATCACATGGTCGAAAAATATACGGAGTGTTACATTTGAAAAACTCGAGAAAATTTAATTCAAAATCTTCCGAATTGAAAAATCATTTTCAGTCGTCCTGTATAATTTTTGGGAATGATAATGATTCAGAAATATCACTCATATGTCTGACGAATAGGATTATAATCATGACCTCCTGCATTCCATAATCTTGAGAACGGTGGTTTTTTCGGTATGCATCTGCAGATAGCATTATTTTTACAAAAAAATTATAAATCCCAAGCGGATGGGAGATAGTAAAGGATATTGGAGGTGTGGATGGAGACCACTAAAATGCTTGAAAAAATGGACTGAAGTACATAGCATTTCATTTGAAAAAAATGCAATTGACCCTGTAGATTTTCCTTGGTTCGCCCTGTATATCCGACAATAATTTCTAGATATAGACACAGTTCTCTAGTTATATTTGGTTTTTGAATTATCGCCCTATCTTAGAACTCAAGCAATCGGACTCTGACGCACTATTGCCCCACCCTGTATAATACAATTTGGAGTTGTTTTTGTATTTTCAACAACAGGAATGTGAAGTTCAAACCTCCAGCTTGAAATTGCATACTTAATTTTCCATGCAGGATGTGTATAAGCGATTATTTTCAAGATTTACTGGATAAAATGTCGGAATTATGAGAGAGTTGAAAATGCGGCAGGAGTAAAACCTATTTTTTTTGGCGGCGTGTGTAAGTGAGACCTGTTTCAGTACTCTTAAATTATGGCAAAGTGTCTGAAGAGGGTAATGATTTCTGCTTTAGTGCAATTATTCCGGATTAAGCAAAATATCAATGATTTTTGCATCCTCCGAAAACAACGCGGTAGGATTTTTTCATTAGGAATATACCAGTCAGGCCCTGTCCTCGGAGCTCCAATACTACCGGAGGGCGCGCTGGTGTATCATTAAGCCCAGCAACCACTCCCCACGTCCGTGGGGTGAGTGCTTACTGGGTCCGAGAATCCTGATTAAACGGAGTGAACCAACAATAACGGCCTTCTGCATTCTTCCGGCTAGGTTTTCTGCCGAATCACGGCATGCCGGTATGATTTTTAGATTCGAGAGCAGCGTGTCCATCATTCCACCAAGGACCCCTATTATCAGAACCACCATCTTGACAGAATGGTTTGGATAAAGCCTGCGGAGTTCAAAGAGTAGATCTCGATATTTAGTCCGTTTTTCCTCTTCTTTTCGGACGATATTCGTTTCGCCAGGAGCTGAAAACTCAATGACGAAAATCGTCCTACTTTGGTGGTCGAGAAGGACTATATCAGGCTTATTGGCTTGTATTTGCCTGAGGGTGGGGAATGAGTAGTTCCAATAGATTCTCTCAATCTCTCAATCTCAATCTCTCAATCTCCACAACGGACTCAATATCCCACGGAGCATAAGGCAACACCGGTGTCTCGTCTACACTCGTAGGGCCGCGTTATGCCTGTGGATATAGGCTGAGACCGCAAAAGCTGGACAAGCTGACAGCAAATGCATTATGGTCTCAGCTGCCCCACGACACGCTCTGCATCTAGTGTCAGGGACCTCTATACCCATCACGCGACTACGGTAGACGAGGGTGTTGAAGACACCATCCTGGCAGGCCATTATGAATCCCTCGGTTTCCGACTTCAGCCCACTTGACCTGAGAAAAGCGAAGGTCAGGTTTCTGGATAAGCCAAGGTCTTCAATGTTCTTGAAGAAGACTCCATGCATTGGCTTATCCTTATGTAGCTGTAGGAGCCTGTCACTCCGCAGCTTTCACGTGGGCTTTTTGCTGAACGGGTTCCAACTCGGTGACAGAGTTTGAGTTCGTCCGTTCAGTGTCGAATATGAGACCGAGTTCATCGGCTGCATGGGTTGCTGCCTTGAAAAGAAATGCTCCAATCCCTGCTTTTTCATGATCACATACCAAGCAGAGAAGGGGATCTGAACTCCTGATGACTTTACAGGCTCCATCCAGTACAATTTTGTTATGTAGACACTCCAAACTCAAAAGTCCACGACCTCCCCGTTGTCTGGGGAAGTATAACCGTGGAACAGACGATTTAGGATGCAAGCTTCTATGGAGAAGCATCATTTTGCGAGTTTTTATGTTTACGTATTATTATTATTATTATTATTATTTAACATTTAGCACCGCCGGAACTTGTATAGCGGCGGGTGAACACGAACCTGAAATTTGATGTCGGCGTCAATCACGTTTTCTGAGAAAACGGGCTCGTTTTGTTTTGTTCTTATATGGAATTGAATCATCTTCATCCCTTTTCAAACCATTTTGTTATTAACTTCATTTCCAAGTTGACAAAAAAAAATTATGTTTTTTGAAATCAATTTTTTTGGGATTCTACCCCCTGATTTTTGGTAAACAATTTTTTTTCTTGTATGACATGGTTCCAACTACTAGCATGCCAAATTTGGTAGTGTTACAACCGATTCTCGTCTAAAAAACTGAGTGGACTGGACTGATGCAATAATTCGTTTCGATCTTCCTTTCGCTGTTTCAGTGGCGAAAACAATTAATGGCAGGCGATTGTAGCGGTCGACATCTAACGAAACACATATCCAATTTTAACGACTTCACAGGAAGCAGTGAAAGTGTTTCATAATAGGCACATATTTACGAAAACATTGACCCCCGGTATTTAATTTTAGACAGTGCGTTTTTTCAGGGCAATATTTACTCAAAATATAAGAGTAAGTCGATTGACTGAACGTTGAATCTCCGAACCCAGGTAACACTTCATAAAGGATAAATATTATGTGAATATAAAAAGAATAATAATCCAATACGGGTGAGAATTGGAAAAACAATATTTTTAATATAATATAGTTTATCCATCTGAGGCGACCCATCACATACAGTGGAGGTTAGATACAACTGAATGTTTTTCACCCACCCAGTTAATAATATTGTGTCAATATTGGTTCAATAATTTCAACCAATATTTATAAAACATTATCAACATCCAACTAAAATACTACTACCCCAAAATTCCTCTCGTATCGATTATAGGAATAAAAACAATATTATACACCCAAGTTCGATAGCACATTGGTTGCATATTATTTCACCAATATTAAATCCTTCATTTGGTCAATATTGGGTGGAATAATTTTTACCAATATCGATAGAACAATATTGTATAGCAATCCCAATATTCCTCTAATAAATTAAAACGGGAAATAATAAGGGAGAATATACAGATTCAATATTACAAAAAAAACCATTACCAATATTGGAATTTGGATATTGGCCGAATATTCAGTAGAAAATATTGAAATAATATGATAAAACTCGTGCAAGAAAGTGCTAGGTGGCTCTACATATAAATTGTCAGCTGTAACTTGAGGAAACATATTGATGGATGCTTCTTACAACTCGTTTTCACGGCAGTTTACTCAGTGGTCATGATGACCAAAACGTAGGAGTTCCGAGTTAATTGACATTATTTGTAAATAATTTTCAAATTTTTAAGGCAACATATTCAGTTTGAATATTCTACCAATATAACCAAATAACATTGTACCAATATTGCCGAATGTTGCAATTTATTCGAATTTTTTTTACCGTGACCCGGTTTTACCCTTACGAACGACCCTCAGAAGTCTTCGAGATACTTGTGCGAGCTAAGGAAGATGCTATCTGAACAATACACGATTTTTCTTTTCGCGGGAAAAAACAGGTGAAAAAATTAACAACTTTGAGCTGCTTAAGATGCGAAATTATCGATTTCATTTGCTAAAGTTGTGTGTGCGTCCTTATTTCCTTAAACGCACGGTTAAAGAGAAAATTAACTTTCACATTTGCAATTCACTATTCACAGCTGTTTCGGCCTTTTTGATATTAGCATTTCGTCAACACAAATTATGAATATCCCTCAGGGTAACTAATCTATATCTTGTATGGTCAGGTGTTCTGAATTTATCTTCGACTGGACATTTCTCTGTGATCCAAATAAGGATTCTCATTAGATGACAATATGTACAATAACTTGCTCATGTGGATCGAACATTTTGTAATCAATTTCACGAAAGCAATAAAGAAGTTTCTCCTCAAAAACATTTTTTATTTACTGGAAGCATACGAGACGTTCTTGCCTCAGTTTTTTGGAATTACCATGGATAAGGGTAGAACGGCATTTAGTCACAATTGTTCTTACTTTTGCGACGTTTACGGAAAAACTAGTTCATTCTATTCAACCTCCACTCAACAAACATATCAAAAATCTTTGGCACAAAAAATTTTTCAATTGGTAATCGATTTTTGGTATAAAATAGA
Organism: Chrysolina americana; assembly: GCA_958502065.1. Taxonomy (NCBI): domain Eukaryota; kingdom Metazoa; phylum Arthropoda; class Insecta; order Coleoptera; family Chrysomelidae; genus Chrysolina; species Chrysolina americana. The sequence continues at coordinate 5,870,070 of OY293411.1, read as the reverse complement.
AATTCTTCTAGAATCTTGAGAGATATAATAACCAAAAGCTCTTTTAATAATACCCTAGTTTCTTGATATTATCCAATAATATAGCCTCCCAAATTTAATAGCCGACAACCACTCTAAAACGTATTGTTCGATAAGCCCTAACATTCACGTACACAGGAAGACAAAAATGGTTAGGTAGGAATGAAGTCCCATTATTTGGCAAACCGCTCGAAAATCTACTCCACAAAACTATAAATCAAATGCTTCAAGAGGACGAATTACAAAGGATGCGTGACCTATTCGTAAAAGTTTGAAGTTGAAACTAAGTAGGTAGTTAGGAATAAATATATTCAGAACAATGTACCGATTGTATTGAAAATAGTTATTTTTGTATTAAGTGCGTGAAATGGGTGTTTTTTTAATGGCACATGAGTGTGTTAATTGACTGTTGTCTTGAAAATATTCAATGTTTTCAGTAAAATCGTATTCAAAAAGTTTCCTGTCCGAAAAATATTAGTCCAAAATAACTAAATGATACTTTTTCTTTCCATACATGTTATCAATACTTTCAATACAATTTTACAGCATCCAGTGGTCTTTTTGTGTCGTAACTATAGAAACGGATTGTTGGCAGGTCGCGTGTTTGACTGTTTGACTGTGTTTGCTCGTAGTTGCTTCAATGTTGATTATGATAGTGGTAGTAATATGAGAAAACATATGACCAATTTCGTGAATGGTGCGACGAAAAACATATAAAAAAGGTTTCTAAAAATATGCATATATGCTTTTGTGAGGAAAAATCGAAAGTTATAAAACCTCCTAAGTTATAGATTGTCTACTCAATGTTGAAAAGTACATTGAATGTTAAGGAAAATATTGATATAAGGAATTTTTCAAAATTGGTTTCGCTCATTAAGAACAAAAGCGTTGGATACCGAGGAAAGAAATCTAAAGTTTTATCAAGCGATGATATCAATACATTTATTCAAGATGCTGATTTACTTTATAAGGTATATAATCATAATTTTGTAGCATTAGTAGTAATTTCAATATTTTTTATTTGCAACTTTTACTCATTTTGGGTATCATCGGTGCTTGTCGCCGTGAAGAATTATTACAAAAACTAATGGTGCCATTGAAGATTCTGGATCTATATTAATTGTTAAAATACTTGATACGAAGATCTATTGCGCAAGAACGTTTACTGTTTCAAATTCTGATTATATTGTGATATACCTCAAGTATAGAGCACTACAGCTGCCTTGTACAAAAAGTAACAGATTATTTTTGAATTATTCGAGAGGAAAATGTAATAACCAACATGTGGGGATAAATGAAATAGAAGAAATATACAGCTTGATTGCAAAACGGCTTGGAAAAGACATGTATAAGAGCCTACATAGGTCACTTTTTCAGGAGAAGCTCTGTAACTCTTCTGGCCAATGCAGGGGGCAACATTACATACATTGAATTGTCCATCTTCTTCCAAACGATAAAATATCTTATAAAATTGTGGAATCAACTCCTCAAGAGATACCTATCTAACGTTTCTGATCAGCAGCAACATGGAACATCTTCGGGAATTGATGTTGGAAGTAATTATTCAAACTTTACTATCAATTATTATTCCAATAAAAGAAATTGTTTTATGATGAATAATCAATTAATAATTGACTCTTAAAAATAAATCTTTCAGAAAGTAATACTTATTTGTTTACGTCTTTTTTTTTTTTCGGTAAAAAAAAATAAACATTTACTTTTAGAGTAGTAAAGATGCAGAAATGTCAAGTTTTTGTACAAAAATTATTATTTTCCCGAAACTATGGTGCCAAATTGAAACAGAAGATTCCTCTTGAAAAATAAATAGGACTTCCCTAATATTTCTCTTCTCAAATGTCGTCCGTTGCAGAGATACAGGGTGTTGAATATGAAAAAATAAAAGTGATTTCACAGTTCTAAAAGTTTCTGAAAAAAAAATTTAAGAATATTTGTGTTCAATAGGTGCTTCATTTCGAAAAAGAAAACACATTTTCAGTTGTTACCAGTGGCGTACTAGAAGGGCATCATGGTCCCTTTTCTCCCCGAACGAACGAACGACATTTGGGGAAAAAAATATGAGGAAAGTCCTACTTATTTTTCAAGGGGAATCTTCTGTTTCAATTTGGCACCATAGTTTCGGGACACCCTGTATATGGAAGGAAAAAATTATAGTTTTTTCTCATTTTCAGTTCCCATTCCACATACATGAAATGGTTGATTTGATTTTAATTAAACCATATTCGAACCAATTAGTGTAGTAGTTTGTAGTACCTAGTATGACATAATAAAGTATTTCCATTATGAACAGATTTATTTCCTTATTTTAATGGTTTTAAATATCAGTGAGTTGGATATAACCATTTCGAAAACAATTTTCTGGTATTTTGAAGGAGTATTTCAAATATTAATTGATTAGTTTCATCACTTTCATGGCCTTGTTGATGTTGATAATGAATTTTACGTCCCATACAATATCTTTTCACAAGAATGCTCTATTTAAATCTTGAAGAAAACTAAATCTTCAAACAAGGCTGGATAAAAAAAAATTTACGCAACGAAGCCAAAAAAGTTCTCTCACCTAGTTTTCTATCTCACCAATTCACTAAAACACAAACAGTACCATCTGATAATTCGTGACTAGTATCACAACCAAAGTAAAGCAGGAATACCAATAACTTTAATCCAACCAAATATCACAGAAATAAAAACTACTTAGACCTAGTCAAGTCACAATTCCAACCACTAATTTCCAGTTGTCCAAAACAGTAATGCACTAACCCCTTTGCTCCCCGATATCCCCCACCACTCAAAGCTGTAAAAGTGCGAAAACTTGGCAAACTTCATGGTAAACGGCGAATTTGGATACGTTTCTCATTCCTTACTACATTTTTCCGGTATAACACATCTCGCTTCCGTTAACACGCGGGTGAACTAAAGTCTACTGAGAGTTCTCCTACCTTTGTCCCCCCTCCTTGTGGTCATCTGTGGCTGAAGTTGAATCTACACACTTGACTTCGGATTTACTCGGCGAAATCCGGAAGAAACATCGAGGAAACCATATACACCGCTATAGGAGTGTCGGTATTCGCCAGGTAGGGATAGGGGTGAGTATGGGCGACGCTGTTACCTCACTCACACGTTTATTTAGGATGACAGGTAGGGCTTTTTACAAAAAATATGGTTTAACAATAGCTTATAAATAGTTAGTTTGATGCCTTTTCTGCGTTCGGGAGTGAAAGTGAAAAAATTGTTGATGGACGCTGCAGAATATTGAAACATTTTTTAGAAAATTAAGCTGACCTATTTTGGATTTTCCTAGATCTTTTGAAACTTCAAAGAGTGATTGATATTTTGTTGAGAAAAAAAGAAATATTGTGGTTTATCTAGAAGCGTTGTGAAATGGTTGAAAAGTCGCCGGAGTTGGCACATCCAAAAAAGATTGAGTTTTACTAAAACATATGAAAACAAAATTTTGAAGGGAAATGACACCTTTCAACTATATTTGAACTTTTCAACTCGAAAACGACTAAAGATAGAGCAATTCTGCGATCGTCAACCGATTTAGAATGATGAAATTAGTTTATACCGTGAATTTGAAATCCAAATAGCAACAGACGAATTTTTGAATGAACACATTAGTGAACTTTCGAATTCTTTCAACTCGTCCTTGCAGAAGTTCCTCTAAAAGCCTACGAAACCTTTAGTTGACTAGGAATCGACTCCAAGTTCGGTGTGTGCTTACACAAAACATTGAGTTTTACTAAAATGTATAGAGAAATGATGAAAACAAAATTTTGAAGGAAAATGACACCTTTCAACTTCATTTGAACTTTTTAACTCAAGAACGACTAAAGATAGAGCAATTCTGCGATTGCCAATCGATTTAGAATGATGAATTCAGTGTACTCTGCAAATTTGAAGTTCACATAGCGACAGACGAATTTTTGAATGAACACATTAGTGAACTTTCGTTAATTTTCAACTCGTCCTTGCAGAGGTTCCTCTAAAAGCCTACGAAAACTTTAGTTGACTAGGAATCGACTCCAAATTCGGTGTGTGCTTACACAAAAGATTGAGTTTTACTAAAATGTATAGAGAAATGATGAAAACAAAATATTGAAGGAAAATGACACCTTTCAACTTCATATGAACTTTTTAACTCGAGAACGACTAAAAATAGAGCAATTCTGCGATCGCCAATCGATTTAGAATGATGAATTTAGTGTACTCTGTGAATTTGAAGTTCACATAGCGACAGACGAATTTTTGAACGAACACATTAGTGAACTTTCGTTAATTTTCGACTCGTCCCTGCAGAGGTTCCTCTAAAAGCCTACGAAACGTTTCGTTGACTAAGAATCGACTCCAAATTTGGTGTGCACATCCACAAAATATCGAGTTTTACTGAAATGACTAGAGAAAAAATGATGAAAACTAAATTTTGAAGGGAAGTCACACCTTTTAACTCCATATGAACTTTTCAACTCGAGAAGTTAGAGCAATTCTGCGATCGCCAATCGATTCAAAATTATAACTGATTTCAAATTTTTGGCGGTGTATCATTTCAAGTGAGCTTCTGACCACAACAATAAAAAAAGTCTCAGTTTTTATTTGAAACTTTTGTTTTATTTTTGGTCTGAAAATAATGTGAATTTTGGTGTGAAACGTTTGCTTAGTATGTTTGCGAGTGAGAAATGCGAGTTGATTGGCGTCTGTAGATGGTATCGGCAAAAAAGAAGGGGGGAATTTTGTGCGATTTTTGCCAGAAAATTTATATTTGAAAATGATCGGTTTTCAAGATTTTAAAGGACATAAACATAAAAGTACTGTGGAGCGCCACGAATTTCCATCGGATTAGTGTTCAGGAGATAAAACAACGTATGAGTACCAACACTGTCTTTTTCATTTTGATATGAGTCCGCTAAGCTAAAGAGGCAGACAATTTGTTCTTCAAAATATTGAAATAAATCCTCTCTCAGCACCGACTCGTTTCAAAATAAAACACTAATGTTAATAAATCAGGAAAAAATTAAAACTGTATGTCCTTTTTCTAGCTTCATGTTTATAAATTAATCCATCAATTCCAATAAACTACAACCAATACAATTACTATTAATTGATTTCACATTCGATATAATATACGATCCGGTGATCATTAGAGGTATTTATGTGACATGCGCGAGGGCATTCCGATATTATATTTCATTCCACACAAAATGAAAACTTGGAGAACACTTATACAGAGTGGGTCACGAAAAACTAAACAGACTGCATTTCGGGTAGTTAGAATGGTTTCTTGGAAAATCTCTTGTAAATGTCAATTCTCTTTTCGAAGGGTACATCTTTTGCAGAGGAAGACATCTTCAAAGCACTTCATCCCTATACACAAAGTAAGCTCTTTACTGGATATTTCACATGATGGTCCCACACCTATATGGTTTTATCGAGTTTCGAGTATAAATTCCGAACCTATTGAATGGCAAATAATGAGTTTTGATTGTCGTAGCTTTCTGCTTTCATTTTCAAGTTATAACAACCTATTTTAGATTTTAGGTATAATCACAATGTCAGCAAAACCGATAATTTTATTCATACCTTCATTGTGATTAATTTATTCTGAACTAATTCAATTTGGAAATGCCATCCTTTTCTTCTAGTCAGGGTCAGATCGTTTTTATACCGAATGACATAGCAGCCTGTAATTTTTATTTAAAATTATTAAATTGTAATTTACAGAAGGTACTTGAAAAATGATAGCTTTTTTTCTACAACTGTCAAAAAAACTGACATTTCTGCATCTCTATTGATGTGTAAATGTTTACTTTTTTCAATGCCAAAATAATTTACAAAATGAACATAGAATATCACTTTCTGAAGGATTAATTTTCAACTGTGTCAATTATTAATTGATTGATCATAAAACAAATTTATTTATTGGAATAATTATTGATAGTAAAGTTTGAACCAAGGGCGTCGACATGGGGGAGTAAGGGGGGTAATTACCCCCCAAGAATAGTTCTGTCTCATTCCTAGTTATCGCACATTTCCTGCATCCACCCTACACAACATAATTCTATTCCTAAACTAGCCTTTACCCCTGCCAAGAAAAAAAATTTGCGACGTCGAACAATTTCTTCCAACATAAATTCCATGTTGATGCTGATCAGAAACGTCAGATATTTCTTGAAGAGTTGATTTCACAATTTTGTTTGGAAGAAGAAGGACAATTCAATATTTTGTTATTAAAATTATCTTATATGCTTCTGCTACAGAGGCAGATTTACAGCCACCGTGATGTTTTATGGATGTAATGTTGCCCCCTTCACTGGTCACAGCTTCTCCTGAAGCAGTGACCTGTATAGCTCTTATACATGTCTTTTCCAAGCCATTTTGCAGATAAAAAATATTGAAATTACTACTTATCCTACGAAAAACTTTACATTTCTTTCCTCGATATCGCTTTTGTTCTTAATGAGCGAGACCAATTTTGAAAACTTCCTCATATCAATATTTTCCTTACATTCAATGTGCTTTTCAACATTGAGCAGAAACTCCATAAAGTAGGAGGTTTTCTTAATTTTTGATTTTTCCTCAAAATAGCATATAAGCACATTTTCAGAAACCTTTATTACATGTTTCTTGTCGCACCATTCACGAGTTTGCTCATAAGTTTTTTCATATACTAACTTGGATTTGGCCGGTAACATGCATTTGCTTTCTCAGATATATCTGATGGGGTATTACTACCTCTATCATAATCAACATCCATCTGCTTGAAAATAACTTGAAATTGAAGCAACTACGAGAAAACACAGTCAAAAACAGTCAAGCACGGGGCGTTTCTATAGTAACGACACAGGAAGAGCACTGGAAGCTGTGAAACTGTATTGGAAGTATTGATAATATTATGTATGGAAAAAAGAAGTATTATTTAGTTATTATGGAATTATATTTTTCAGACAGAAAAAATTTTTGAATACGATTTTACTGCAAACATTGAATATTACTTTCAAAACAACAGTTGTTTAAAAGCGATAGCTTATCGAAACAAAAAAACACGTCAAGATATTGGAAGTATTTATTTTTAATATATTTCAGACGATGTAAATTCACAGTTGTAAAAAAGTGTTGTTTGTATTTCGTGTATAATATTCGTATTTGCATGGCACATTCGAGAGATTTAACACTTTCATTAAAAAAACACTCATTTTACGCACTCAATACCTATTTCAAAACCCCCAACACCGCACGCCAATGCTAAATTAAAATCCTCTCTATGTCAAATACTTCATGTTTTTGACATAAAATTAACACCAAGATTAAAAAAAAAACGCATTATTTTCTATCTATTAGGGTGTATTCATGAAATGCGGGACACTGTATATAGGAGTAACTATGGAAATTTAAACTTATATATCCAGTTGAATTTAGTTGATTTAAAAAATTTATGTAGGTATCTTTATTCCTGTTCTCCTGTTTTTAATTTTTTATATCATGACCTTGATTATTTTTAGCAACGAGACCAATTATTTTATATTAATTCACAATACTTTCTCTTTATGTTTCTTGATCATTGATTATTTTTTATTACCTTCAATTTCATTATAAATGTATGTTGTATATATTTATATAATAAATTCTGAAATGAATATTTTATTATATCTATTTGTGCATGTATGATTAATATGTCACTATTTGTAATTATACAGTGTCTTTCAAAAGTATTGGAACGGTCTAATATTTCAGAAACGGCCCTGAGAAAATTTACGAAAACGTTGACACGGTGGTTTTTGATGACGCCCGATTCAACGGTGATATCGGCAATGTTGCCAAATCAACCCTATTTGTGTTTATTGCAACCAATTCAGCGACGCCTCATTACTATGACTACAAATATCAGATTTTAAATTAATGCAGTTTTCGAAATATGACAACATGGCTTTTTCGTTCAAAAGTCTGGGAACGTTCCAATATTTTCAATACGGTTTAAGAAACATTCGTGAAATTTTATACGAGATGGTTTTTGATGATGCCCGATTCAACGGTGATATCGGCAATGTTGCCAAATCTAAAGTTTTTCAGATATTGAGGATAACTCAATTTCTCCAAATGGAAAATCCTATTTATTTTCATCAAAATCAATTCAGCTCCCCGTCGTTACTTATGTCTCCAAATACCAGATTGTGAATTAACGTGGTTTTTGAAATATGAGAACATGGTTCGTTGAAATGTCTGCGAACGGTGCAATATTTTCAAAAGGGCTCGAGAAAATATAATGAAATTTCATACAAAATGGTTTTTGTTGAAACAACTTTTTAATAATCGAATTATTTTTCAATAGAGTTTTGAATCAAATAACAAAAACTGAGAGCTATCTGACCAAGTGCTCAAAATGTTTGCCATCATTTGCTAAACAATAGCCCAAGCGGTCATAAAATTAAAAGATCTGCCTGACTTATTTTTTTTTTTTTATTTCTAAATTTGCTAGTTGCTCAAACTACCTACATCAATTTAAAATCTGATATTCGGAGACATAGGTGATGAGGCGTCGCTGAATTGACTGCAATGAAAATAAATTGGGTGTTCCATATGAAAAAATTGAGTTATCCTCAATTTCTGAATAACTGTTGATTTGGCAACATTGCCGATATCTCTATTGAATCGGGCATCATCAAAAACCACCCTGTCGAAATTTTCATAAATTTTCTCCAGGCCGTTTCTGGAATATGAGACCGTTCTGATACTGTTGAAAGACACTGTATATAATTGTATGTTTTCAATTCTTTTTATATTTGTGAAACAAGTGCAATGGCACTTATCACTGTCCTCTTTATTCAAGAATTCTTTCTTTAGATTCATTGTATATCATTTGCATGAATAAAGCTTATTATATCCATGATACTTTTTCTTACCTATAGCAGACACAGTCAGTTACTGAGTTCAGAGAAAGATACTCTAAAACACACATCGAATCAAAGGAATCAGACGTTGATGTCGCAGAAATTCATAAATATCTTCAAGCGAACAATCGACAAATTTATCAAGCCAGAGTCCCATTATATTTATACCGAACAATGAAAGGTTTCGTATGAAATATCGCCCTCATTAGGACGACGTACGCCCCCTGGCCGTTCGAGAATCCCCTTTTACTTCTATTTTTCTGGCAATTATTGTAAAAAATTTCGACTACTTTATTTCGTTAACTCTTCCATTCGCTTACACACAGGATCGCGATCGCTTTTTGTAATATGCCGAGGCGAACAGAAGCCCTAACAGACGCAAGCAAAACCGGCCATTCTAAATGGCCTTTCATTTTCAGACGAACTATCAGTCAAAAGTGAAAAATTCACCGAACATTTCTAGTAAAAAATTCGACGCCATTTAATTTTGCTGATAAATATTTATGCCCGCAGGATGCTGCAGACCACGGGGCGAGAAAGGGAGAACAAGGATCATTAGACTTTCGTGCGGGGGTGTCAGAGCCATTACTTTATGCGATATTTCGAATTTTTAGTCGAAGAATCTATAGACCCGGAATAGTGTTCGGCTAATATGTTTTATTCAACTGCATTTTTATGATACGTTATATAATAAGAGGAATTACATTAAAACGGAACTACACATTCCAAGGTCAATCGTGGAATATGTTTCATGTCTGTTACTTGAAACCAGTAATTCGTTGCTAATTCATAAAAATCTTCTCGAAACACTTATCTTTGCTAAATGTTACCCAATTTGAATTCATATAGTGTGCGCTATAGAGTTGGATACACATAAAAAAACTTCATTATTTTTGATTTCTCAGAAAATGGTACAAATGGTTGAAAGTTAAAGAAAAATATGAAAATGGACCCGAAATGAATTATCTATTTTTCAAGATATCGAAAACTATTTTGGGTAATTTATGACCTGTTTATTTTGTGGAAATTCATGATCACTTAGATGAAATGAATGTAAAACACTGTTGTCTAATTTCCACTAGATGTTTTATTTGTACGACCGGTTTCGGGTTTTATCCCATTATCAAGTATAAAACTACTAATTGGTTAGTTCGTTTTTATACTCAATAAGAACTAAAAGAGAATTCCAAGAATTAAGGACATTAAGTATTTACATTTTTCACAATCCATTGCTCTACCTTTGTACGAAGATAAATAACATACTACCTGATTATTTCAGTTCCTAAAACGATAAAGGATGACATGCCTTATCTACCAGCACAATGATGAGGGGCAGAAATATATCCACATCAAAATAATGAAAGTAAATTTTTTCATAAAAAATCTAGATCATTCCGGCAATAATGATATTATGATATTGGGATAATGATTAAATATACCAATATTCCCCTCCACAATGAATATTTTCTTCAGCAAGTATATCCAACAGACAATAACAACTGCCCCCTACAACGTTTTTTACTGGTACCTCAACAGAGGTGAAAAAATACAAACCCTGGATCACAACTGGGATTAGCCCTACACACAATCAGAAGTTGGTGCGCAAAGCAGAAACTCAATGTCAATTCTTGCAAAACAGTGCTGGTTCCATTCACCATGAGGCGAAAGTATGAACTTAAAGCCCAACCCTGAATGGGACCCAGCTAACATTTTCCATAGAAGAAAAATACCTGGGCATTAAAATCGACCAAAAACTGACATGGAACAGCCAAATCAACCACATGCTCTCCAGGGCTATCGGCAAGCTGGACATACCTCAGAGTCTTCAGTAAGACATGGGGCCTGACACCAAAAATGATTTATTGGTCATACTAAAACGAAATAATCATACTTATGGTCATCTACGTCTCACTGGTATAGTGGCCAAAAATGCAACACATTCCAGCACAAGTACAGCTGCTGAAAGTGCAGCGGATAGCTTGCCTGGGATCCACAGGAGCAATTTTTACGTGCCCTACTGCAGCTCTGAAGGCAATGCTAAACATTTTGCCATTGCACCTATGTGTAATGACTGATGATGGTAATGGTAAATATGGATGGTGATTGATGCGGTGCGATCCAGTTAGATCTATCGTGCCCCATCTTCTTCTGCTATTTCAAGGTGTTCTCGTTTACAGCAGCCTCTCAAGCCCCAATTCCATGAGGAATTTAAGGATTTTCAGAGGGTCTATTTGTAGTATTTCTCCCACAGTCAGCTGGTGTGATCTCAGTATATTCAATCTCTTGCGATGTACAGCATACCACTCCATCAATATATGGTGTGGTGTTTCTGGATGTTCCCCACAGAATCTGCAGGTGCTGTCCTCCTCTAAGCCTAGCTTCCTTAGGTATTCTTTGAGTTTGCAGTGCCCTGTAAGAAATCCTGTCATTGTCTTTAGACTAGATTTGCTGAGGTTAATCAGTGTCTTCGATCTTGCTCGGTTGAAGTTGCCATGTCTAAACCGACAGATATCATGCCGATCAAGTACGACTTCGAAGTGTACTGTGGATCATAAACAACCACCAGATTTACACAGAGAACGGTCCTCAATTGGCAATGGATGCCTCAGTGTGGTACACAAATGGATCCAAGATGGACGAAGTGGTTGGAGTGGATCAAATTTCATGCTCTCAAAACCCTTTTGTAGAACCCCAACCATATTCCAAGCACAAGTACATGCTATAGGAATTTGAGGCCAGGAATGCCTTGAAAGGTACACCCGCAAGGCAGAAATATATATACTGGCCAAGCAGCACTTGAAGTGAAGTGTCACACACTTCTAAGTTGACTTGGGACTGTAAAAAAACCCTGAGACAACTGGCAGCAAACAATCAGGTTACTCTGTAGTGGGTACCAGGTCACAGGGGCATCAACTGCAATGAGGCAGCATACTGCTTTGCTAAAGAGGGGGCACACGCACTATTTCCCGGCCAAGAACCCTTCTGTGGACTCTCCAAAGCCTACTTAGAAGAAGAGTTTCGACGTTGGGAATTCGACGAAATGATATTTCACTGGAATGAAGTGCCAGGACAAAGACAAGCCAAGAGGCTAGTGTGTCTATCGCCAAGGAAACAGCTTCTCGAGTTGGACAAAAAAAACTTGAAAGGGCACTGTCCTCTGGGGTATCAAAAAATGTGCAAGTTAGAGAGTGATAGTTGTCGCTACCGCAGTACATCTGCTTTGCAAATGCCCAGCACTCTTCGTAACGCCCTCCAGCATCAGGAACTTTTAATATAGGCATATTAGGAGATGTTGAGCTAAAACCTCAAATTAAATTGGGCACTTTCGATTTTTTAGATTCTACGAGGTTTTGGGGTACCGAATAAGTCTAGCAACTCTTCATAAAAGTACGGGCACGAATTTTCGAAATTTTCGGACTTAAAGCTCAAAAATATTTTGAATCGCGAATAACTCGAAAACCATGAGGAATTCGAAAAAAACTGCCGTGACAAAAAATGTAAAGCACAAAATTCTCTACAAAAAAGTATCCTAGGTATTTTGACCCAACCTCAAAATTTTCACCTTAAAACGGGTTTAAATACTCAATAATAGTTTGAATCGCGAATAACTCGAAAACTACGAGGAATTCGAAAAGTATAAAACACTTTTGATTACCTCACTGCCCTAATTTTTAAGTAAAAATTCACCTCATACCCTTTAAATCATCAATCTTCAATACACTTGTTCACTATGGTTACAACCAAAACTTTATGAGGCCACATAAACATCATTTCACTACTAATACCTTCTTTTCTTAGTTTCTACATAATTCGTACCTCTTCTAGATTCTCTCATCCACTATTTTTGCACTGGCCCCAGTGAAAAATCCAATTTTTTATGTGAAAAAAACCGTGAAGACTACAGAAAGCAGTACGCACTTGACAAATGTTTACTACACAAAACACGTCGTCTGCACCACAGAACTCATAATTATATCTTATGATATAATTATGAGTTCTGTGGTCTGCACACGTGCGTGGTTATCGGTGATAATGGCTGTGGTTGCCGAATTCTTCGCGGGAAATAGACGAAAAGAAAGCTTTCGTATTCTTAAACCAAGTAATTGAATACAATGTAACGACCCGCAATCGATTCTTTGTAACGTGTTTTCACAAATACAACATGAATTTTTCAAAGAAACTTACTCTTGGATAATTAAGGAAATATTTACGGAAAAATGGGACATTTTGACCTTTCTATGCATTTTCAAAATCTTTATAATGAGGATACATCATACTAAGAATGTTGTATCCTCATTATAAAGATCCAAAGATGAGGGTATTCATTTTGAAGCGTAGAATCTCAGCTTCAAGTTCATATAAAATCATACTAAGAATGTTTTTATATGAACTTGAAGCTGAGATTCTACGCTTCAAAATGAATACCCTCATCTTTGGACAAGAGAAACTATTAAAAAGTCTGTGAATATCGAAATAATAATCAATCGAGAACGAAGATCGTGTTCATGATCGCGTTTTTTGAACGTCATTTGAAACCAAGAAGTAACTCATGTATGTTATATACATGAAAATATTGATAATAATACGAACGACAAATCTCTCGTTGGATTTGCTTGTTTATATTGCGAGTGATGGAATATATTCATTGAAACTTCAAGTGCTTGTGTGGCCAATATACCTCTTTATCTCGCAAGATTTTCGAAAATTTCCCAAGTCGAAACTTATGCTACCTTACCGGAGTACAAAATAGAGAATTTACCCATCATTGTGCATTTTGATTCTTTGAAAACGGAGTAGTTTTCAACGAGTTACAGCAATTTCAATTTGCGCTTGGGATGTAAATTTGCTTGAATTCGCACTGGCCGGAATTCGCGAGCGGGTGCTCAGGCTTTCGGCGTTGAGAGAAAATTACTCAGAAATAGTGGCTCCAACTAAAAAATGACCAGAGACCTTTTTTGTAGAAAATTTTATGCTTTACATTTTTTGCCACCGCAGTTTTTTTCGAATTCCTCATGGTTTTCGAGTTATTCACGATTCAAAATATTTTTGAGTTTCAAGTCCCAAAATTTCGAAAATCCGTGCCCGTACTTTTATGAAGAGTTGCTAGACTTATTCGGTACCCCAAAACTTCCCACTATCTAGAAAATCAAAAGGGCCCAATATTTTTTTGGGTCTTATCCTATTTAGCCTGTACTATTTAGCTTCCAGGAAACTGATAAACTTCGTACGAAGTCTCATAATTCCAAGTCTTGAATAGATAAGGGGTCACGCACCAAAGACCTTGCAGATCGAGGTGCTTGTGAGGTTTCACAGCCTGCACGACCCCCCTACAATCTGCCTTGTGAAATCGAAGAAAAAACGTAAAATTTAAAAGAAAAAACCATCTACTTACTTAGGGATGAAAGTTGGATAAAGCATATTGTAGTTTAGCTGGGTTGAATTTTATTTCTCTTCACATGTTTCAAATCCAAATCATATATAGTTTCCTTTTCCCCCTCCGCCTCTCATTTAAACCCCCTCTTTCTCTGTTTGTGTGATTTTATGCTGATATTTTGTTACATTCGTATTTTAATCTTAATTATGTATTTGCGTACATCATTTTTTACATATACTAGATAGAAAACCAAGCACCAAAGAAAAATAGTTTTTCTCGAATAAACTGTGCTATAATTCTCGTGAAAGGGTCGGTAACAACTCATCCCTCATTTCTTGCACCTATCGAGCGTACGCGCGAGGGGGGATATAGGGGTGGAAATTAATGCTGTGCTCGAGAGGAGGAGGAAAAGCGCCGCGTTTGAGATATACGACCTAATTTTCATTACTCGCGAAGGCAACGCATAAATTTCTGAAAAAATCTGCTCTGAATCTGAATATGAGCACATCGATCGAGTGCATACTCAAACGAATTGAACTGAAAATGTGTAGACTAACCAATAAATTTCCATTTTTCAAGGTTGGGAGCTTTGTACAGTCAATATATTCCCGATAGAAGCAAGGGTTAACATTATTATTATAGTTTGTATCGCAAGTTTGTGTCATATTTACTACACTGGAACGTGACCTATGACTTTGCAACAGCCTATACCTATGAAAAAGTAGGTTGAATAAGCAGAAAGCCGCGCAATTGATGGGTCATCAAATTGATATTAAGAACTCCTCCAAACATTTTTTACTCAAGGAGATATTTGGCAAGTTTTGAAAAAAAAAAAAAAAATTCTCATTGCCACTTTTTCAGCTTCACAGAATGGTGTTCATAGAATCTCAGTACGTTTTTTTTCGAAGTAACCATTATCAACTTTGATTTTTACATGTCAAGAAAAAAATTTCATCCTGTAAGACGTGAACATTTCTGCGAGCGGTATACAAGAATGTGTGATGATGATACACATTTTCCTTTCAAACTAATCTAGTCGGATGAACGTATGGTTATCAATGATGCAACTCACATTATTGGTCACAATTTAATATCTGGTGTGGAATTTTTGGCACGAAACATACGGGTTCAGTCATCTACAAGACGTCTTCAACTGCTCAGCGCTACTTTCGTTTCTCACATCATCAATACCTGTTAGAGCGATTTCCAAGAAAATGGATTGGCACTCATAGTGATACACCTTGGCCAGCAAGGTCACCAGACCTAACACCTTTAGATTTTCTCGGTAGGGTCATATTTAAAATGTAATATTCAAAGAATGCTATGTCAAATCGACAGCAATTTCAGTTCCTTCAATACTTTTGAAGATACTTGTAAAAAACACAAAAAAGTGTTAATTTTTAACAATATTCATAGTAGAAAAAAAAACACAATGAGATTTTGCTGAGATTAACAACCATTAAAATTTTGTCGTTTTGGGTCATATGAAACAATTTCACCCAATCAAGTCAACATTACACTGACAATTTCCCTCATATTATATAAACCAATCAAACGCCATAATTTTCTCATTTCGAACCAATGAGAACAGGACTTTTTGAAAACACTTCCTCCAACCCGTGGTATTTTCAAAACGGTGTTTCGCTTATAGCTTGTGTATACATTTCCATAGTTACGACAATCACGGTAAATATAGAAACGTCAGTTTGACGGTTTAAAGCTAAGTTTTCATGAACACGAATTATTCGTTTTTCGTCAAAAGCTGTTCAAATATATTTCGTGGCGGCAAATTTCGACTGATGGTACGAATAAATTCAGTTGAAATAATAAAGTCAACTTGTCCGAAATTTTGAAGGAAAAAGATGATCAGTGCGGTTATGTAGGTATTTTTGTTTCCGCAGGCGTATTAAAAATTTTAATGTAAAATATGGAGGGCAATCTCATGATTAATAATAGGTATAAGGATAAGAACATCCGTAATATTTTATATTTTACTGATTTTGTTAACGTATTGGAATTTTGAAGTGAAGAAAAAGGGCTTCCAAACATTTTTGGGTGAGACCTATTTTCAAACTACAAAAATTACATTGCAATTACCACAGCTTAATAAAAGCTGAGGAATTTTCTTGAGAAAATGGACGGTAAAATTAGGGGGTTGACGTTGAATATTTCATTTATTCCGTGAAGGCATTTCGCACAAATGAAAACCGCTCAAAATATCATTCGTACGAAAAAGTGACATTTCTTTCAAATTTCCTACGAAAAACCAAAAATTCGGATGCATGAAAACTTAGCTTAATTCTTCAACTGACATTGATTACACAAGATGAACCGTTCTTGCAATACGCATTTAGTCCATAATATAATGTATTCGTCAAATTTTCTGATCGAATATCCCTTCAAAATGCATAATTTTCTAAAAATACTTTCGCCTTGCTGGCACGAAAACTGTGTTTTGGCAATGCGAATGATCAAAGTATAAATGCGCTTATCAAAGAAAAAATTTCCAGAAGTACACATTACAGTCACGAATTTATTTCGAGAATATTTATAGAATTTTGCTGCGAACGAGAATACGAATTGAATGAACATAGAAGCTTAGAAGAATTGGCGTTGATACTGAAAGATTGGACGGTCAATGTGAGAAAGGAAGACGGGAACGAATTTAAAGAAGCAACGGACGGTGAAGACAATGTGGACCGTCGTGCAAACTTTTGCAAGAAAAGTACTGTCATGACTATAATATTATGATTGACCCGTTGAACTGTTTAACAATACAGTATTTAAACCAGCCCGAGATCAGGAAGAAACTACAAACAGATCCATGCAAACCTAAGTCCAGTTCAATTTCGTTAAATTCGTCTGAAGTTAACAAAATAATATTACTATTAGATGAAAATACTCCTGAAGGTCTTATTTTACCATATTGCTGCTGTAGAATTAGCGTGGCAAGGAGGAGAGGCAGTTGCTTGTCCAGTGGAATTTTTTGAATCAAGAAAAATAACGATGACTCTCCAACAAATCGCATTGAATACAATTCGGTGCAGTAAAACGTGCCAAAGTGGTTCTAAAAGCTGTACAAGTAGTAAATAGTTGGTAGATCAACTGCTGTCAGCGAATTGGCAAAAAGTGGTGTAGAAGAACAACAATTGCTGAAAATTACTGGTCATAGCAATCGAAATTAAATAAATCCATACTTAAATCTCGATCAAGAACACTTCAACAAAATCATAAATATTATGCCAGGTAATAGATCTTCAGCAACGAATCTGAAATTTTAATAATTCACCAACTGTACTTTTAATAAATAAATGAATATTTTGTTTTGTTGAGTTATAAAGTTTTCTGTCAAAAAAATTTCCGCCGAATATCCCTCGGACATTGAAAAATGCCTCATAATTTTGCTCTATTTACAGACAATTCGGAAGGCATTATTCCTCGACCCCCATTCGCTATCGAATTTTTAAGATTATTTATTTACCTCACTGCATGAGGTTGCAGTTGGGGTATTGTACAATGGCAGAAGGCAAAATAAAGTAAAAAAACTGACATCCAAACATTAACTTACGTCTTTTATCCAACCACCTCTTATCATATTCCACGCATTCAGAATAATCTTGACACCGTTCTTTCATCAAAGACACACCCTCCAACGAAAGGTGCCGGACTTCCTGAGAAATACCCACCTGTAACAGAAAAAAAAATCTATTAGAATAACTATCTGCTTCCTCTATTCAATAGCAGGACAAAGCAAATGTGCCTCGATCGATGATAATTAGAGCCAAAGCGGCCCTTAATAAAATCACAGACTGCCCGTTTCGATCCCATTTCGTACGGAGGACCAAAAACACCTTCTGAATAATGAATTTATAAGCTGGCTGGAGATCATGAATTATAAATTATTTGAACATGGCGAATTATCAAAAAGGGGGCACGACTTCCATTAATGACTCGGAGGGGCTGAGTGAGACGTCGAATGGGTCCGTCTACCCATCCAAGAAGCTGAATATTCAGTACTGATTGGCGTGAAAAGTGTCGAGAAGGTCGCCGTTTTTCCAATGACAGCAGGGTGAGTGAACAGTGGCGTCGGTGATCGATTTCCCCTATACGTGTACCCAAAGTCCGTTTACAGTCTAAATCGAAACGTTGAAATGATGGAAAAGGAGATTAGGTATAATATAATAATAAACTTTCCTTTTTTTTGTAAAATTTGTTCTTACGAATCTCCCAAGTTTTCGAGTATATGATTTGTTCATGCTGAGATACAAGGTTTGACATATAAAGAGAATACAACATCAAAATTTTCACGAATAGGACTGAAAAAAAATTTGGAGGTTAATGACTCCTTCCCACTCCAGATGAAATCTTCAACTCGGGAACGATTAAAGATAGAGCAATTCTGCAAACGCCAATCGATTCAGGATGATCAAATTAGTATAATCTGGGAATTTCGAGTCAAAGTAAAACAAAAATTTTCGAAATATCGAAAAAAGTCCAAAGGGGTAGACCCCTAAAAATCATGAATAATACAAATTCAGCAGATTCACTTACAACCCGCACTATATTCGCAAAATTTCATGCAGATTCCGAAAATATATGATTTTTTATGCTCAGATACAAGGTTTGACTTATAAAGAGAATACAACTTCAAAATTGTCACGAATAGGACTGAAAAAAATTTGGAGGTTAATGACTCCTTCCCACTCCAGATGAAATCTTCAACTCGGGAAGGATTAAAGATAGAGCAATTCTGCAAACGCCAATCGATTCAGGATGATCAAATTAGTATAATCTGGGAATTTCGAGTCAATCAAAGTAAAACAAAATTTTTCGAAATATCGAAAAAAGTCCCCTAAAAATCATGAATAATACAAATTCAGCAGATTCACTTACAACCCGCACTATATTCGCAAAATTTCATGCAGATTCCGAAAATATATGATTTTTTATGCTCAGATACAAGGTTTGACATATAAAGAGAATACAACTTCAAAATTGTCACGAATAGGACTGAAAAAAAATTTGGAGGTTAATGACTCCTTCCCACTCCAGATGAAATCTTCAACTCGGGAACGATTAAAGATAGAGCAATTCTGCAAACGCCAATCGATTCAGGATGATCAAATTAGTATAATCTGTGAATTTCGAGTCAATCAAAGTAAAACAAAATTTTTCGAAATATCGAAAAAAGTCCAAAGGGGTAGACCCCTAAAAATCATGAATAATACAAATTCAGCAGATTCACTTACAACCCGCACTATATTCGCAAAATTTCATGCAGATTCCGAAAATATATGATTTTTTATGCTCAGATACAAGGCTTGACATATAAAGAGAATACAACTTCAAAATTGTCACGAATAGGACTGAAAAAAAAATTTGGAGGTTAATGACTCCTTCCCACTCCAGATGAAATCTTCAACTCGGGAACGATTAAAGATAGAGCAATTCTGCAAACACCAATCGATTCAGGATGATCAAATTAGTATATTCTGGGAATTTCGAGTCAATCAAAGTAAAACAAAATTTTTCGAAATATCGAAAAAAGTCCAAAGGGGTAGACCCCTAAAAATCATGAATAATACAAATTCAGCAGATTCACTTACAACCCGCACTATATTCGCAAAATTTCATGCAGATTCCGAAAATATATGATTTTTTATGCTCAGATACAAGGTTTGACATATAAAGAGAATACAACTTCAAAATTGTCACGAATAGGACTGAAAAAAAATTTGGAGGTTAATGACTCCTTCCCACTCCAGATGAAATCTTCAACTCGGGAACGATTAAAGATAGAGCAATTCTGCAAACGCCAATCGATTCAGGATGATCAAATTAGTATAATCTGTGAATTTCGAGTCAATCAAAGTAAAACAAAATTTTTCGAAATATCGAAAAAAGTCCAAAGGGGTAGACCCCTAAAAATCATGAATAATACAAATTCAGCAGATTCACTTACAACCCGCACTATATTCGCAAAATTTCATGCAGATTCCGAAAATATATGATTTTTTATGCTCAGATACAAGGTTTGACTTATAAAGAGAATACAACTTCAAAATTGTCACGAATAGGACTGAAAAAAAATTTGGAGGTTAATGACTCCTTCCCACTCCAGATGAAATCTTCAACTCGGGAACGATTAAAGATAGAGCAATTCTGCAAACGCCAATCGATTCAGGATGATCAAATTAGTATAATCTGTGAATTTCGAGTCAATCAAAGTAAAACAAAATTTTTCGAAATATCGAAAAAAGTCCAAAGGGGTAGACCCCTAAAAATCATGAATAATACAAATTCAGCAGATTCACTTACAACCCGCACTATATTCGCAAAATTTCATGCAGATTCCGAAAATATATGATTTTTTATGCTCAGATACAAGGTTTGACATATAAAGAGAATACAACTTCAAAATTGTCAAGAATAGGACTGAAAAAAAATTTGGAGGTTAATGACTCCTTCCCACTCCAGATGAAATCTTCGACTCGGGAACGATTAAAGATAGAGCAATTCTGCAAACGCCAATCGATTCAGGATGATCAAATTAGTATAATCTGGGAATTTCGAGTCAGTCGATATAAAACGGAATGATTCGAATACTCGAAATTTGTTTGCTTAGCGAATTTGAAGAAAGTACCAAATCGCTGGAAGAACTTCAAGAAAATTCAAAGAGTCTGGAGGAGAACCTTCTAGAAAATTTGGTAAGTTTCAAGGAAGAACTTCAAGAAAAGTCGAATAGTCTGAAAGGAGACCTTCAACAAAATTCGGTGAGTTCGGAAGAAGAACTTCCAAAAAAGCTTCAATCAATCAACAGAAGTGCGATTCACTTCTCATGGAAACACCCTCGTATCTTCTGTAATTTCGGACGAAAAATCATAACATTTTCAGGATCGATAGATCGACTAGAGATGAACTCTCTGCACGAAACGGGTTATCCTACGTGATATACACTGCACGCCAGCCGCGATGAAACCACCCACATTTCAGGGAAGTTAAATAAGGGGTCAAAATTAGCCTGAAATTCCTTCGGATTCCTGTTCAAGATCCCCAAGATGACCCCTTTTGTGAAGTTAGTTAACTCCTAATGTCTATCCATCCTGAAAGTTTCATGGTTCTACGTCGAAAACTACGGAAGATACGGGGGCGGTTCCATGACAAGTGAAACAAATTAGAATTTTTCAGGACTGAACATTTTTCAGGAGATAAATGTATTAGTAGAAATTCAAGGATCCTAAACACGAATCCGAAGGAATTTCGTTCCAATTTTGCCCTAATATAACTTTTCAGAAAATGTTCCATCGCTGTTGGCGTGCAGTGTATATCACGTAGTATAACACCTTTTGTGCAGTGAGTTAATTTCTAGTGTATAATCTATTGAAACCGAAAATTTCTTGGTTCTACGTTGAAAAATTATGAAAATTAACTGATTACATGAACTCAATAAATAAGTTTTAAACTTCAATCCGCTTTAAACCGCTTCGTTTTATACGATTAGATATACTATACAGAGCAGACATGAAAGGTGAAGTTACGCCTGAAAAACTTCCATTTGAATTTAGGTGGAGTTGTAAACACTTATTCCCCACATTAAGGTTGTGCACATCAGTTCTATAAGTAATTTTACTACGTAAATATGGAGGAGTTTGTAGAAGAGAATTGTATGTAGGACGCAGGGTTCGTATATTTTGAATATTTAACCAGCAAATATCTTTCAGTTTATGTGAACTTCTTCCATCTTATGCCCTAAATGAGTTGCAAACAAGAGTTCCGAACATTCATGATCTTTACTATGCAGGGTATTGATTTGATCTGGCTTGTATGGAAGCATCAGTAGAATTAGATCCGCGATTATTTCAACAGTTTTTTGTACATCGCCGAGTGCAGAATAGAAAAGAATCAATGATGGTCGCTGTACAGTTTTTTTGAATTGTACAAAACATACCCACTGCGTGTGTCGATACACAGAGAATCATCAGATATAACCGAGTTTGATCTTAGCCTTTTAGGCAAGAGTGATTTTTGTGGAAAAAGGAAATTTCAAAGACAAATTAAATCAATTTTGTTATGATCACAAGAACTTTAGAAACATGTCAATAGTTTTTACTATCTACTGTTATTTCCCAGGAAGTATTTTACCACTATTCTAAAAGATGTCCACGCAGCTTTTTCAACACCAAACAAACAGCAGTTTGAAAACATTCAAATTTGACATTCTGCAAACTTTTTCTAATTTAAGGGCCAACAAATATGCCCTCTTCAAGTTTGGCTTCCGATAACCTTTGAAAAATACTGCACGAGTATGTAAATGCGGCTCTTTGTTGGTGGACTGCTTTTTTCATTAAGCCTAGCGCAATGTGGAGGGAGGGTCAAATTTTGTTTGGTGGAACTATTCCACATTAATTTTCTCTGGAATACATTTATTTCTATTGGATATCGAATGCTTTAATGCAAGTCAATGACAGTGAGAAAAATAGAAGAGAATATCATAGACTTTATACACCATAAAAAATACAATGGTAAGAATATCTTCAGCTGGTTTTAAAATCAGCTCTGGGAAATCATCTAATGAAGGTAGTGGTGGAGGAAACTCAGTAGGAAGCATTAGTAGCAGTAGATCGTCATCAGCTCACGAATTCCCCCTATTCCTCATGAAGAAACCCCATTCTGACACTATTTTTTTTTGTCAGATGCCAGCTGCACAAATCACTCGGACACATCAAATTGCATTGAAAATTAAGAAAGTCATGAAAACAATACACATATTGAGGAAAATCCTGAAAATAAGACTTCAAAAAATATTAATAATTCAAGATGTAGATAATGTAATTGAGAAAAATGAAATAGTGAAGGAAGATAAAATTATCAAGGAAGATGCCGTAATCAAGAAAGGTGAAATAATCACAAATGTTGAACAAGCACAAAGTAAAATTCGATCAGAAATCGAGTGCAGTGACAAACAGAGCAGCCACGAAAGAAAATAATCTGCAAATAAGGAGCAACATGAAAATAAAAAGCAAAAAATTTAAGAAACTGAAAGTTACCAAGCATTCTTAATGACTACTTTATTAAGTTTGTATATTCTAATTTACATTCAACATTACTTCAAAAAAGTTTCTACACATGATTTGATTATGCTCAGCTCCTTACAGTCAACGAATTGCCAATTTTGTTACTGTAATTTTTTTATCAAATCAAATTTAGTATTTTTATTTTTGTAGGAGCTGTAATATAAATTATGCCAACGGCATTCATTTTAACTGCTTAACATCGATTTCATATTGACAATGTTATGGTCGGAGAGAGAAACGACTTTAAGATTTGTTCTCGATTCTTTATTTTATGTGCTTCATGTCTGGTCTAATTCAACCGAAAAACATTATATCAACTGAAAAATGTATTAATAAACTGAACCAATTATTGCTAAGTAGGTATGTTATTAATGTAGACCTTACGTTTTCTTTTATTACCATAGCAAAACGAAATTAAAGCATTCCAGAACCGTCAAAGAATGTACATGTGCCCACTCATGTCTTCAACCAACTTATCCCATAACATTTTTATGTTTACAATTCTTGCGGCATTAGTAGCACTGAAAAACGGCAATGAAAAACCCATACGGCGTACATTGTTTTGACTGTAACGGCCAATTAATGAATGATAAGTCTTTAATGTTCGTCCTACTGGTTCTACATAATAGTCATTATGAAGTATAATACGAGGCTGACATCACACATTAAAATCAATTGTTTTGATATCCATCAATTATTACTGCAATTGAAATGACATCACTCTGCATGGGAAGACTATGTCGAATGTTTCGCAATGATTTCCAATGGATTCATTAATGATGCATGGGATGCTACGGTAAAATTCGACGCATGTACAGGCTTGTACGGAATTGACTGGAAAATACCATGCCAGGCAGGAAAGAAAATGGCAAAAGACAGAAGCCCACACAAAATACTGTTGAACCAAGTATAAGAATCTGCTCTCACAACTTATTCAAATATAAAATTATTATTATTATTATGCGACTTATAATAATCGAGGACGTTGCCAAGCGACGAGGTGCTTCGCGCCGAGTCGTCTGATGCAACTTTAGATTTAATTATATTTTATTTATTCATTTACTTATTTATTATTTATTTTTCTCATTTTTGGTATACCTGATGAATACAATTAATAATTTTGATGAGTTATATAAACACGGTACTTGGATTACTCAGTAGGTAACGTAATAGCAACAGTGTCAACAAAATTTTTCAATTCTGTCACATTTAAATTAATGTTGACATTTAAACGAATCGTAATTTAACTACCAGAATATCAAGAAATGAATGAATCTATAAATTTTGATATACACGGTGTTCCAAATTAAGTCGGCACCATTGCCTACTCCGTTATTATTGATGCTACGAATTCGGTTGAATAGGCAAACTAGTAGCATTTTTAATGACCTTCCCGATGCCGAAAACAAAAAAAAAATGACAGTCGCGTTTTCAGAATATTTCATAAAATGATATATTTTCAATGACTTTTTTTCGTATAGGGGAAAATAGGGAACATTTATAACAAACTGATTTGATAAAGCGCTATAAAATACACCGCCTTCTTGTTGAACACATATTTGAGCCCTTCTATTGACACTACGTGTGGCATTCAACACAGTTCGGCCATCAATTCTATTAATTATAGTTTCAATATAATTTTTCAGTTCATCTACATTATTATGTTTCATTTTGTACACCTCATTTTTCAGAAATCCCCAAAAATAAAAATCTAGAGGTGTCATGTCGAACGAGGGTGCCACTTAACA
Source organism: Chrysolina americana (assembly GCA_958502065.1). NCBI lineage: Eukaryota > Metazoa > Arthropoda > Insecta > Coleoptera > Chrysomelidae > Chrysolina > Chrysolina americana. Next base: position 5,844,956 of record OY293411.1, on the reverse strand, counting down.
GGACTATTTGTAGCAATTCATCTGTTTCCAAAACAGACTCGCAGCATTCTTTTCACATTATGTGATGGTGCTCCATCCTGCTGAAAATAGATTATCTGACGAGCCTCCAGATCAAGATCATCGAAAAACTCTTCCAACACTCTTGTTAATAAATTAATGTAACGGGGTCCGTTCAAAGACCCATGGTAAATAGACCACACCAAACATTAATACTAAATCTTCTTTGCGGATTGTGGGGATGGACTAGAAATGGATTATGTCTACTCCAATAATGAAAATTCTTTCTATTATAATCCCACGATTTGAAAAATTAGCCTCATCACTCCATATAATATTTCTATGGAAGTTTGGATCTTGTCTGCAATGATTCATAAACCACCGACAAAACCCCAATAGTCTCTCAGGATCACCAGGTTCTATAGTGTTTGCACTGGTCTTAACTTATAAGGTGAAATCTTATGTTTCTTCAGAATTCGTTAAATACCAGACAGTGGAACAGCAATTTCTCTAGATAAATCTCTGATGGAATTATTTGGATATACCTCAAAGTAGGATAAAACGTCAATTTCTGCATCTTCAGATATTACAAAACGTTTTTTAGTTCTCCTCTTCTCAAAAACTTTTTCATTGTTCCTGAATCGATGATGAAGCACAGCAAAAAAACGTCGATTAGGTAGTTCACGATCGGGGAACGAATTGCTGTAGTGTTGGAGTGCTCCAACGCTATTTTTCTGGCAAACCAAGTAGGATTCCAACATATCACATTTCTTGATGGGAAAACGGCATTTCGAAAAATATTCGAACAGTAGTTGACAGTTACAATAATTTATGACATTGTCATGATATACTTGAGAATATTTGACAAATAGTATTTCAACAAAGTTTCAAGGCAACTTGATTGCTCATAATAATTATGTTTTATCGAATCAAACACATTTTTTCCAACCACATTCATATGACCCTACAGTATTTTCTGTTCTGTACAAAAACGGCTTCAAAGTTATCATTACAGCAGACATATTTTGATTCACAAAATAAATGCGGCTAGCGGAATGGCTTTAAGATGAAAATTATCGTTTTGTACATTAATACCAAATACCTTGGTTACAATTGAGTGGTGCGACATGATGTTCACGGGTTTCACGAGTTCACATCCCAGCGCAATTTTTTCTTTTTACTGTCTTATTTTGCTATTAGTAAAAAAATTTTGTCATTCGTATCAGTACCAAAATTTGGACAATCATGAGGTTTTATTCGCCAAAACAAAGAAATTTTTTGTAATGGTGAACTAAATAAATATTTCCACATAAGTCGCTCATATTCCACTTCAGGAAGAAAGGTGATATGAGCTTTGTTGTTGATAATGTTATTACGAATCGAAATGCATGAAAAAATATAGGGTGTTTCATTGAAAGAAATATCATTTTATGAAATAAAATAATAAATAATTTTTACTTTTATGTCCCTAGGGATTTGAGATGCAACTTTATTTCCCTTTAGGGACTGAAATATACATTTTAGTCCCTGTTATACGGGACTGAAGTTGGCACTTTAGTCCAGGAAGTGCAAAAAGTAACTAAGTTTTATATTTTGTTACTGATGTATTATTATGTGTTGTTGTGATGTTATGATGTTAATAAGTTGTAATGAAGATTTAGCAGGAAGCTTAATTTTCAATGATACCATAAAAATTATTGATATCCAAAAGTTTATAGATACCAGAGAACCTTTTTATCTAGTGAATTTATATATGTCAAGTTGGTAACGTTGAACTTTGCATATTTGCACAGCCAAGTGGTCTTTATTTGAATAATTCAAATGAGACTGCACGATTAATTACAATGACATTTCGATGGTAGCTGATTGTTTTGAACGCAATTGCAAGCGCCATGGCCAACTGACAATAACTGAACTTACGATTACGTGATTGTCTGGAACAGAGGTGGTAATTCGCCAATAATTCGAAAACTGTCGAATGTAGGCACAGATAACCGTATTCAAAGTATTTTCGATACTAAATCGAATGAGATTATAAAATGGAGGGGTTTTATTTGATAAAAGGGACTTTCAATAGGTTTTTCAATCGCTCTTATATCAATGGGTGGTATGATTAAATTTTGAGCAAATACTTCTACTCTGATTTCTGGAAACAAATCTATTCATTGTGTTTAGTTGAGAGAAAGACAAAGAAGCATTTGCTGGCTTCCATTCATACTACCCAATGTCTCGTGAGCGCTATGTACCTATAACTTTTATCGAATTGATATAAGAATCCTGCTGAACTGTGTTATCTTCTACGAATACATGCAGAAATTAAAAAAAATCGGTCTGCATACGATATTTCAACTTCAAATTTGAAATACTTCAAAAACCGTCAGACTTAGACATAAAACATTATAGATGAAACATGTAACCTACGGGTATTGAATTATATATCAAACAGATGCTTGTGCAATATTTTTCATTGCAGAGAAAACAATTGCAAAAATGCAAGTGCTCCCTGTAACTACATAACAGAATTTTGTCTCGATTGGAACAACGCGACCACCCGCAGACTACTTTCGAGGTAAGATTTCTCATTAGTGGCAGTGGCTTTCTATACATTTTCACGATTTACGAAATTTTCCGTCTATTTTCGCCTATATTCTCTGGAGTATACTTCCATAACCATTTTGCAATCATTTCCTAGACATATGAACGGATGATTCACTGAAGGAATTCTCTCAGTGATATTAAGGGCATTAGAAAGTATATGAATCATAAATATTTTATGCGATTTCTCGCATTGTTCAAATGTTCTAGGAAGCCATTGCTAGATCTAATACGGACTAATCTATATCCCGTGTGAATTTTACTGCTGCAACAACCGTTTATTTTATTGATTATTGATTGAGTTATCTTCAATTTTAACGGAGTGACAAGCAGCAAGAGTAAAAAAATCTTCAGGAAAGTTATACAGGGTGTTTCATAACAACTACGTTATGAAGAAAAGTTCCCATAAACATTTATCCTGAGTTGCTTTGTTTCTGAGATACAGAGCGTTGAAATAAAAAATAAATAAAATAAAAATAAAAAATATAAAAATAGAAATAAAAAAATAAAAAATAAAAATAATAAAAATCATGAATATCCTAGAACCGATTTGGTTGAAATTTGGTACATATATTTGAATTGATAGGCGCTCATTCAGCCCTAGCTAGAATGAGATTATTTAGGCCAGTGTCGTCTCAGAGGGCACCGCAGATTTTAATTTTCTTAGATTATTCAACTGAAAATACAACTTTTTAGTCTCTTGTATTCTGTTCATATCTTATTTATTAGTCAGTGGACAATATTACATTTTGAAAAGAGTTGGTAAATAATGAATATAGAATTGCAGGACGATAAACCTGTGCATAGTGTGAGTGTATGATTTATAAATATTAATGATTAATCAAAATATTCAATTATATAATTGAATATTTCGAGCAATAATTACAAGTGAAAAAGTCAAGTGGTAAGAAATCATGACGTAGGTGGGACAGTTTGTACATATAATAATCCAGTTAGGTAGGTAGTTGATTGCAACCTCCTCACATATTAAATAATCAATTAATATTTTACGACTGTGTATGGTTACTTGAAGATAATTTAGTATCCCTACTGATGAAGATGACTTGGTTATAAATATGTGTAGTAAAGGAGGTTGCATGTAAAAATTATCATTGTAATTTCAGTAGGTATCTTCCCTCCTTACTGGCGCTGGAGCAAATACTTGGCCCACATAAAAAACATGCATGAACCCACCGATTTTTTTAATTGGGTAGACATTCAAAACGACACCAAATTTCATGATATAAACCATGGAGAATAATTGCAATAAAGTTACAATATTGCTCTCTAGTGAATTTTATGGAACTGATGCAGCAAGAAAACACGTGAGCTACTTGTTGATAAAGAAAAATAATTTTCAATATGAAAAAAAATTAAGATAACTCGTATGATGAAATAGATGTGTGGAAAACAAATTGGCAGCCCTGTATTATATTATTGAGAGATTTGCAGATATATACCAAAGTGGCTCGAAGAAACAAAATCAAATCCAGACATAGAGGACATAACATTCGTGATGCACTTGATTCCGAACAATTCTCAACAGTTTTACGAAAACATTATCATCGACGATGTGGATGAATTCATTGGAGAACTTGATTTGTATTTTTTTTACTTCAACATTCAACCAAAATATGCTTTATTCAAACAAAATATGTTCAAGGTCATTATTTTTTATCGATTTGTAACTAAAAAGTTCCATAAACATATCCGAAGTCAGAGTAGGTATGTGAGTAATAAATTAATATTGCCTCCAATATTTAGTGATTTTTTTTCCATCACTCATGACATTTTTTGGGGGTGTTCCAAGTGGGAGTACTATTAACAACCAACCCAAATAATTCTATGCTAGAAATATATTGACATTCAATTCTCTGAAAAAAAATTTCTTGCCAAACATCCCTCATCTAGTATGATAAATTGTCATAAATTTTCCTAACTTTCCTCAAGCGAGATGCTTTCAAGTATTCCTATTATTATTACTCTCATCATAAAAAATGTCTAGTCTGGGACAGTACGCACAAATTCATTAATGTGTACTTTTGTGAATACTTTCGTTTTTTTTTGTTCTATATCCATCTTTTTTCCTGATAAATCGTATCAAAGCGCCATACCATTCGATTGCTACTCTTTCATTCAACTCCAAACAACCTGTTCGGTATTTCGCCACACACAAAACTAAAGGTATTTTTATCGTAATGGATTTTTGATTTATCCGGAAGCAAATCTTACAGTTAGCAGCCGCAAGTATATTTTCAGAAATATCAATATCTGCCATGAGATTCGCCACAGTTTTTAAATAAGTTACAAATAAGACTATACCGGGTGACCACGAGGTGAGGTACGCCCCCCAATTTTTCTATAGTTTTGAAGATACATGTTTCAAATTTATTACGTCAATATTTTACTCAAATAAGCATATTTTGACTCCATTACCAAAGAGACCCCAAACTTTTTTTTTCAAATGACACCCTGTACAATTTTTTTGATTATCCGGAAGAACACGCAATTTGTGATAACACTGTTCTTCAAAATTGAAAATCGGTTGAAAAATGGCGGAGATACAATTGATTGTTCAATCGAGCAAAGTTGGCCATGAACATCAAACTCAAATCATCACAACTGACGAACGGCGTCAACATTTACGAGAGGAAGGTTCGAGGTAAGAGACAACTGAAGATTGGGCTTCTCATGTAATTGCAGCAACCATATTTTCCAAGAAATATCAAAAATTTCCTCGAAACGGAGTAGTACCCATAAAGAAATGCTCACAACTTCCATTTCTCAAATGCCAACATACTCTTTTCATATTGTCGTATTGAAAAGTTATGAATTATCCAAATAATCGTGTTTAAAGTTTCTGAGAATTCTGAAAGGAATCGAAGATATGGGATGTTTCATTATGAGTGTTCTCAAAATTGAATATTCTTAAACAGAGGCGGCTTGAACCTACGAAAGCTGAGTAAAAAATCAAATCTTTTCATTCGATCAATCTGATAATTCAACATTTTTGAATACGACAATGTGAAAACAGTATATTGCCATATGAGAAATGGCAGTTGTGAGCATTTCTTTATGGGTACTACTCCGTTTTGAGAAAATTTTTGATAATGTTGGAAAATATGGTTGCTGCAATTACATGAGAAGCTCAATTTTCAGCTGTATCTTACCTCGAACCTTCCTCTCGTAAATGTTGACGCCGTTCGACAGTTGTGATGATTTCAGTTCGATGTGCATGGCCAACATTGTTCGATTGAACAATCAACTGTATCTCCGCCATTTTTCAAATCGATTTTCAACTTTGAAGAACAGTGTTATCACAAATTGCGTGTTCTTCCGGATAATGGGAAAAAGGTAAAGGGTGTTATTTGAAAAAAAAGTTTGGAATCTCTTCCAGTTAAACCGGAATTGGTGAATTTGCGGTAATGGAGTCAAAATATGCGTATTTATTACATATCGACATACCAAATTTGAAACCTGTATCTTTGAAACTATAGAAACATTGGGGGGCGTACCTCACCTCGTGGTCAATAACGTGACAATAACCAAATTTGTTGATTTCATTTCCACATCATCGTTGTCAATTGTACGATAAAGCTTTAAATGTAACTAGATTATTTTGCAATTTAAATGAATCTCGGAAGTTGCATCAGGCGACTCGGCGCGAAGTGCCTCGTCGCCTGGCAACATCCTCGATTATTATAAGTCGCATAATAATCTCGTTACATCAATAGTGACCTAGTACATTCCTCTGTGGTGTTCCAGGGTAGTTTCGGGACATTATTACTTATAGACAACAAAATTATAAGAAAGATACCTGGTGTACAAAAAAAATTCTTACATTGATACCTACTGTCTACTATGTGCTTATTTCATTTTGTTCTCCAGAAACATCTTTTAGCCTGAATTTGGAAAACCTTGTGAATTTGTCGGAAAATCGTCATGCATTCTCTCTCCATTGTTTTTCCAGACGAACTCCATCAGGGAATTTCTCTAGTAACACTACGAACCGAATTTCGTCTCTGATTCCAGTCAATTCTGCGGCTAGGCAACTGAACAGCTTCGTCGGCTACCTAGAAACGCGCTGATTCCAAACGTCCCGAAAAAGAGAAGCTCTAATTAATTCTTCCCGATATTTGATGATAGCTAACGGACTAGCAACCAGCCGACCGTAATGAATTTGATTAAGAAATTAGTTCAGGGAAACGCTCGTTGAAGTTTCAGTCGGACGTCGTTTTCGCCCGTCAAAAGATAATTGGACGATTTGACGATAATAAGTCAGGGCTCGCAGTAGTATAAACAATGCGATATGGACGTTGTGCTACGGGGAATTAATTGTGTATTTCCTGAAAATATCGGCGTCCGATTCATTATGGCTACTCGTCGACGTCTAGAACACTGCACCGAAAACTTCAACAATGGTGTGTTAACGAGGGTCTTCGACAATATTTTCGTTGCCGTCTACACACTTCGTCGCTCGATTAAAATAAGCTTATATCCTCCCCCAACTACGGACGCTTGTTGATAAAATATTGCTTCATGTCGAGTAATTATTATATATTTTGATATTGAACTAGCAAGCTAGCTTAAATTGAGTGCAAATTGACTTTTCAAACTGAGTTCAGCATTCTTGAAAATATTTCGTAGATCATCCAAAATCTAATTTTTCATTTTTAATTACACGAGAGCCTTTTTTGTCGAAGTAAACTTGATATTTCGATGAGAATTTCGTTGCTGGGAAAAATTTTACGAAAAAAAAAAAAACTATGAGTCCGTATGACGAACAATTAAAGTGTATCCATTGTCGATATTAGAACTTGTAACTGTGATCGTGGTATCATCAGCAAACATAGTAAAGTGACAGTCTTTTATGTATTCAGGCAAGTATTAACAAATAGCGCAAATAATAATGGACCCAAAACCAAACCTTGTGGAACACCCATTTAAACATTCTGTTCGTTCGACATTACAGTATTATTTTCGACAGTCATACAACGGTTTTCCATAATATATGATCTCAACCAGGTTGAAATATTTTCTGGAAAACCAAGTGCAGCTGTCTTATGGCTTAAAACATCCGAAGATACCGTATCGAAAGCCTTAGTCGAAAAACAGACTGATAACTATAAGTGCCAATTTCTGCACAAATGAAATTGAGAAAATGATACGTTGCTGTTTCGATAGAATGGCTTTTTCTGAAGCCATGTTGATTCTTACAAAAGAGTTTGTTCATTTCCAAATGATCCACTAATCTGTTAGCTACTCCTTTTTGAAATGCCTAGCTAGGACAAGACAAATCAAGGAAATTTATCTGTAATTATCATCTCATTTTTATCTTCTTCATAGAGACGTAGCACTAAAGCCTTTTTGAATTCAATAGGAAAATATTCTTCATCAGATAAATGAGAGGATCAATTATAATGTCAATTTCATTTTTTATTATGATTATAGATAGTTCGTCTATACCAGATGATTTTTAATTTTTTTCAGAGCATTATACAGGGTTATGATAAAGTAATGCACAAAATTCATAAAACGTACAACGATCACTTTTGAAAAAAATGCAAAAACACGTCAAACTGTTTTTTTTTATTCCGCATCTTTTGACATAAGTTACAAAAATAATACGTCAAAGTTGTCAAAGTTATGACGTCATCAACAAATTTTTTTAATGGGAAGTTAAGAGTTTTATTACATTATGTGATAGAGCTTGTGTTTTTACACAAGGGAAAAATAGTTGCAGTAGGGCTCACATAAGAAAAACAACGAGAAAAGGGATAAAAGATGCTGAATAAAAAGAACAGTTTGACGTGTTTTTGCATTTTTTTCAAAAGTGATCGTTGTACGTTTTATGAATTTTGTGCATTACTTTATCATAACCCTGTATATTTCGACTTTGGTTATAGGTTCATTGGGGAAGGGCTGAATGATTTTGATATTTCTACTGGGTAATAGTACAAGGTAAAGATAGATTTTGTCTAAAGTGACTATTTAGACTTAATTCTGCAGCCTTAGAAGAATAGTCAGCAAATACTTTTGCAGCCTCCTGTTTATCATCCACAGATTCCAAATTATGCTTCAAGAGACGAATTTCGTTGCCCCAATCCAGGATTGATTATATTCCATGTCTTCATGGACTATTCCAATTCAATTTGATTGTCATATGGAAATAAAGTATTATTATTATTTATTATTATTTTTCAAAATAAAGCTACGACGCTATCAGATAAACCTCATACCTAAAAAAAGTGCCGTTTTGTAATGGCAAAATATAGTAAACTTGCGACTGGTGAACACCAAAATGACAACATTACCAAAATCAATCATGTTCAACGCATTCAACGCGTCGAGTCCTAGACTTTCGGTAAAAGCGGTTCAATATAGCATTTCCGGGCAGACCAGGCTTCGAGGAATTAAATTCCATGCAACATTTTGTGGAATTACGATTCGAAAATATGAATTGAAATACCCGAAATAACTATTCATCGTAGTCAATTAACCCTACGCAATATTTCACGTAATTAACAAAACATTTTTCTCCCATTTCATTTTAATTCTATACCGAAACAAATATTTTTCATGTTCATATAAATACTTTGATTTGTACATGCAGCCTTTGTTTTATTAGAGAGTCAAATAACAACAGGGCTATGGGAATTTCCGATTTTGGCGCACCATTTTATCAACCCCTAGATAAAAAAATATTTATTCATAAATCAACCAAAATCTTGTTCGCAGTATAACTTAAATTTGACTGACAATCTCTGAACCAGCAATACTACGGGATTCGATTCATTTAAGACAAAAATGCCTGATTGACGGTGCTTATAATTCGGGATTTTATTCAGATTTTTTAAATCATGATGAATTTTGAGATTGTCTAAAAACGTCCAGCATGTCTTTGAAAAGGTCTTCTATGTCTGTGCATCAGTTCCTCTTTGATGCGATATAAAAATACTGAGCACACTGATTTGATTGGTAAGCCCATTGAATTTACTGACACTAACTTAATAAAGGCGTCATACCTTGCTAGTTTGAGAATTGCAAAAGATGGAAAGCCTCAAACAATCGATGAGACGCTTTTACTGCCGGCCGCTGTTGATATGGTCCGAGCCGTGTAAGGAGAAAAGGCAGCCAAAGAAATTCAAAGAATACCATCGTCAAATAACACAGTAAAGAGACGAATTGTCGATATGTCTAATAATTTTTGAAGAATAACTGGCTTCAAAACTCTAAGAATTCACTTATTTTGCACTTCAAGTTGACGAAAGCACCGATGTTACAAACATGGCGCAGCTACTTGTTTTTGTGCGATTTGATTATAATGACGAGGAGATAGAAGAGTTTTACTTCTGCAAACCACTTGAATCAAATACCACAGCGCAACGCATCTTTAAGGTAATTGATGAATGTGCTCAAAATAGGCATTACCTGGTCCAAGTGTATTGGCTTGTGTACAGATGGGGCAGAAGCTATGTCAGAAAGATTGACAGGGCTAGCAGCAAAAATAAAGGAAGTTGCTCCTCAGTGCAGAAGTACGCAATGTATCCATCGACAAACATTAGCTGCTAAGGGTATGCCAAATAATCTTAGCTCCGTTTTATCAGATTCTGTGAAAGTTATTAACTTCATGAAGGATAGGGCTCTAAACACAAGGTTATTCTCCCTGATGTGTGAACTGTGAAGAGATGGTTGGTAAGTTCAAGACTTACTGCTGTATACAGAAGTGAGGTGGTTATCTCGGGAGAATATTTTTAACCGTCTCTTTGAACTGAAATCAGAAGTTTTTATGTTTTTAACTGAAAAAAAAAATTGTTTGCTGATGAAGAATGTTCGTCAAGATTGGCGTATCTAGCCGACATTTTCAACAAACTCAACACACTGAACTTGGGACTTCAGAGACCAAACACTTAAAGAGAAAGTTGATCCCGTTTTGTTCACAAATACAGGAGGAGAATTAATCTGCATTTTCCACTCTGTCATTATTTTTTGAAGAAAATGACATATCTTCAATGCCAAATGTGGTTGCAGATATTATTGTTAACTTAGAAAGCAGTCAAAAAAGTTTTAAGAAGTATTTCTCTGTGAATTATTCAAAAGTGGACTGGATCAGAAATACTTTTTCGGAAACCTCACCAAATCAATTGGAACTGAGAGAAAGTTTTATCGATGTTACAGAAGATCGTTCAATGAAATATTATTTTAAAGCGAAATCTTTAATTAACTTCTCGGATCGGATGTAAAACCGAGTACCCTTCGATCTTCCGACACGCTCTGCCATTTGTTACGAGTTATATACTTGTGTGAGAGTAGATTCGCTGAACTCTTGTACATAAAAAATAAACATAGAAACAGAATAAGTGTTGAAGAGGACTCAAGAGTGAAGATAAGTTCCATTACTCCTAATGGTGATATTTTAAATACAGACAAACAACAACAAGTTTCGCATTAAAGACTATAAATAGTTATTTGTTTTACTAGGCATAAAAGCACAAGATTTAATGCCGCGGCTGGTGGCCAAGGCATTAAATCTGCTTTTCTGCCGTGTGAAACATATAATTTTTTCTTCAAATTTGTTCCAATTCCACGCAAAATCGACTTTTTCATATTTAAATTGCGTTTTATTATCAATATCCAAATAACTAAATTATTTCATCAAAGGTAACTGGGCCCTGCGTTACTATGTTTACCGATGTTTACTTTGTCATTGTCAATTTTAATAACCAGTTTGATTTAAATTATTACTTGGAATGTTGCCTAGCAACGAACTTTTTCTGCCTAGGCAGTAAAAGTGGACTTTTTCTGACTAGGCATCAAAAGTACAACTTCTAATCCTGCCAAGTGTCATTAAAAGGCCGCTTTTAATGTCATTTGGAGAAAAAGTATATTTTGTATGATGATTAATTGTTTGCTGAGTTTGTACTAATTTTTCATCTGTATGATTTTAGACCTATGGGTAGTAAATGAAACTTAATCTTTTTATTTCTCCTTTATTATGAGCATGTTATAAATAAACAAATATCTAACCATTAAATATGGAGTTTTATCAGAATTTTTATTCAAAAAGCCTTTGAACACTTTTAGAAGAGTAAATATTATACGTTTATTAAAATATTTAGGTTTGGTGGTACGCCAGAATTTCTCAAAAAGTCAAGTGCGAAAAGGTTGGAAACCTCTGGTATAGGGAATAAGCGAATGGCTTGATTATTTTCAATCAATTTTCATTCAGTGGATTATATGTACTGTGTGTTGCAATATACTAAGCCCCACCCCCGTATTTCTGTGAATTTTGGAAATTTATTTTTACTTTTTTATTCAATATATACTTCTCGGAATGCTCTATCTTGTCAGGCAAAAAACTTTCATCAATCACCCTTTCACGGCCTACTACGACCACAGAATGCATGCCAAAAATCGAGAAAAGGTACTTGGCACTTTTTTTGCAGAATTTTGGTTAGGGCATTCAATTCGATCCATTCTCGATTACCTCCATGTAAAATATCAACATGATATCTTTTACGGGGTGTTTTCTATACCTGCTACAATTTTCTCTGTATAAAAGTTCCGTGTAAATTGGAATTACACTAACAAATTTTGAAAACAAACAAGAAGAAATGGAATATGTACCAAACAAGCAGATGAAAAACTGAGACACCAACAATTTTAAATCTTTGTATGTTCTATATATCCCCTTAATTTTCTCTACATTTTTGTATCTTATTTTTTTTACAAACCTGTTTGATATTTCCCCAAAAGTAACAATCCAAAGGGATGACATCAGGCAAACGCGGCGGCCAATGAATTAACGGACTCTTATATACGACCAAACCATTTCAGAGGAAATTTTTGGTTCAACCATCTTCGTACATTACCAGCATGGATGGAAGCACCGTTCAATTGAAAAATGATAGCTGTACGAATATTTATCCGACCCAATTCATTCCAATTTACACGAAATTTTTTATACAGACTGACTTGAAAGATTTCCTTTTTCAAAAATTGTAACAGGTATAGAAAACACATCGTAAAAGGTATCATGTTGAAATTTTACTTGAAGGTAGTCGAGAATGGTTCGAATCGAATGGCCAAACCAAAATTTTGCTATTTTCGCATGCATTCTGTGGTCGTAGTAGGTCGTGAAAAGGTGATTGATGGAACATTTTTACCTGACAAGATTTCGAGAAATACATATTGAAAAAAAAATATAAAAATAAATTTCCAAAATCCACAGAAATACGGGGTTGGGGCTTAGTAAATTGCAACACACTGTAGATAAGTGCATTTTCAATACACTATTTTAGCGTTATTAGTATTTTTCAGCATGTACAAATTCTTGGAGTTTATTAAACGACTATCATTGCTAACGCTTGAAAACAAATCGTGTCCCTTTATGAATATAACTACTTTATCGAAAATAGCGGCGGACTTCAAAACGAACGCCCCTCGTATCCTCCCGCGTCGCAAAGACAATGCCTCATTCTGGCCGTCGAAAACGAAAAGAAACGAAACTTGGAACAAACACAATGTAGTTTCCGCGAAGATTTAAATACGCTTTTTATCGCAATTTCATTACGTTAAAATGTATGTTATTACAGAGTTGTAGTATTAAAAACGGCGTGCTCGCCAACAAATTTAATGCCAAGCTGTCAAAACATTATGAAGACGAATGAATGAATGCGAAAATAAATGTCTCATAGAAAGGTTGCAATTTAATTGAAAATTGCGGTCGAGTTTAGTTAGTGTAAATAAAATTATATTCGCGGGAAGGCTTCCCCCGGACAATGGCAAACTTGCGCGGTGCCTGACGATGGGGAGTCGATTTATGATGGCCCCCTAGTTACGCGTTGATCAAAAACGCCACGGCCGGCGCCGGCAAACTATGGGAATATTCCGGGAAAAATAACAATTGAACTAATTGAATTCGAAACGAAGCTGCACCGCAATTTTGCGTGTGTTTTACTCCGGTCTTCGGTAATGCAAGAAGTAAAGAGAACTGGACATCAAAGTGAGGCCATTTCAGAATTCTCGTAACATATTGCTACAAATATTTCGTGGGTTTTCCAATACAAACATATCACTGCAACATACACAATTCAAATATTACATTTCAACCTAATAAGGGAGGCAATCTAACACGAAGTTACTGACCGTCCTCATTTCATATACAGGGTGTTCCAAATTAAGTCGACATCATTGCCAGCTCCGTTATTATTAATGCTACGAATTCGGTTAAATGGGCAAACTTTTCTAATTTTTAATGGCCTTCTCGATGCCGAAAACAAAAAAATTGACAAATGTACCAAATGAAACATAATAATGTAGATGAACTGAAAAATTATATTGAAACTATAATTAATAGAATTGATGGCCGAACTGTGTTGAATGCCACACGTAGTGTCAATTGAAGTGCCCAAATACTTATGTGTTCATTAAAAGGCAGTGTTTTTGAACATTTACTCGATATTTTATAGCGCTTTATCAAATCCGTTTGTTATAAATGTTTCCTATTGATAAAACTGTCTTATTTTCCCCTTTACGAAAAAATATTATTACGAATCGAAATGCATGAAAAAATATAGGGTATTCCATTGAAAGAAATATCATTTTATGAAATATTCTGAACACACGACTGTCAATTTTTGTATTTTTTCGGCATCGAAAAGGCCATTAAAAATGCTACTATAGTATGCCCATTTACCGAATTCGTAGCATTAATAATAACGGAGTCGGCAATGGTGCCGACTTAATTTGGAACACCCTGTAAACGAAATTATAAAGTTGGCATCTGTGCAATCGAAAATACGAAGCAAGAACTTGTGTCAATTCTGCTATATTGTTCATTACCACAGCAAAATTATCCAACTGCATATGCGTTAGTTTTCTTTCTAACAAACGGAAATACAATACAAAAACTTTTTCAGCGAATCATAGATAGCAGGACAATGACAGAGAGACCAAAGGAAATATGGAATTTAGTAAAAACAAACAACAGGAAAAATAAAAATTACAAAATATATAGAGTTAAAAATGGGAGATAAAATGATAAAAGACTAAAAGAATTATATCAAATGCTTTTGCTAAATGCTTTTCTTCTAATCCTAGATTAGCCATCCAAACGCTTTTTGGTGATACATGTGTGTTAAGGAGTCTACTACTCATTCCCTACTTTTTTGTAACACTTTCTACAGATACGCTGTAGACTACAACGATGTCATAGAGGTCTAAAACATAGGAATCGATTGCTTAACAACGAATATTATTAAAACGATTGGCATGTGTATAGCGGAACCCTCTAGTCACATTTCAAGTGATTCTGATGATTTTGTAATTCTAATGATTTTTAGGGATATACCCCTTAGACTTTTTTAGAGTAATATCGACTTGTCACTCACAGTCTATACAAATTCGGTCATGCTGAATCGATTGGCGTTCGCAGAATTGCTCTATCTCAGACCGTTCTCGATTTGAAAAGTTCATATGAAGATGAGAGCTGTTACGTCCA
Organism: Chrysolina americana; assembly: GCA_958502065.1. Taxonomy (NCBI): domain Eukaryota; kingdom Metazoa; phylum Arthropoda; class Insecta; order Coleoptera; family Chrysomelidae; genus Chrysolina; species Chrysolina americana. The sequence continues at coordinate 5,829,862 of OY293411.1, read as the reverse complement.
AGCAAAAATATTTTTAAATTTTTTTTTCTTCTCATATTCGTTAAATTCAATCATTTTTTTATATGCTCACCGAATTTGAAATCGTTTCCGAGTGAAATAGAAATTTGGTAGACTTTTTACGGAACCTCTGCAATTTCGAAATGTACCTTGTTTCGAAAATATTTATTTTTCATTTTTCGAAAAATCGATCACCGACCTCTTACGTATCTCGACGAGCTGATTTCGAATTTGGTATCAATACTTGAATTCCACTGGGGATTAACGAAATGGCTATAATTTTTTTGATTTTGACCAAATCATTTTTAGTTTTCGCTCATTCCTTCATCTAATTTCATTTTCATATTCGGAATCAGCATGAAATTGTGAGAATATGGTGGTCAATTTCAAGTGATACTGATGATTTTGTACACGATTTTCAGAGGTTGCTCAGACATTCTCTAGATGACAAAATGGTAGACAAATCATAAAATGATGGTATACTTTTGATACCACCGTGCACATAGCCGAATATTTAGTAATACTCTAAGTCAACTATACTGCAGTGATGTCACAATTCAGAACATGTTTCCTAGACAATGTAAATCTGACAGAAAATACAAAAAAATTTGCAATCAATCACCAACAGTCAACATGTCCCCCGTCACCGTCGAAACGGTCGTCGAAAAAACGATTTCCTGTACATGCTCCATCGATTTCCTAGTAATATCAGCTATAAGGGAAATGCTCGCAATATCATAGTCGAAATTTAAAAAATTCCGTGCTTCCTGCACACAGAGCGACACCTAACACAATAAGAATAAAGGGCCGAGCGCGAATTGCGTGCTCAGAGTACATTTCTCAAAATGGCCGCCCTATACGCTGTGGATTCTCCAGACCGAGTAATTGAATAATTTGAATTTGTTCGAATATATTATTCGCAATTTTAGAAACAAATGACAATGCCGCGAAGGAAGTAGTTTGTCTTGCAGCAACTCTTTGGGAAAGTTTCGCCGATGGAAAAATCCGATTTGCGGAATGGTTTTGTTTTCCAGATTCGGATCTAATAATATCTAATTCGTATTATTTACTTATCAACTTTTCCCATCGAGAGGGGGATAGGAATGCTTACGGAGCGTAACACTGCATAACATTTGCAGGACTAGCGCATATACAGTTTTTTTTCGGATAATACTGTAGAAAATATGTGGAAACATTTATTTAACACTTTATTTGTCAATAAAGAATTCAGAATTTATTTTAAGCGACAATTTTAAGAGTGCCGAAAAAAATTTGTTTTTGGGCCAACAGGACATTCACAAAAGGTTTTGCATGATTACAAAAACCAGAGGAATACAGTTCAACGTACTTGCAAAAACGAATCCGAAACAATTTACAACTGGGGGCATTTTTTAACCGAAATCAAAGTGGTATCAGTAAAACCAATGTCAACTCAAGACCCAATATAAAAAATCACTTGATATTATTGAATCGATATGGGCATACGGAAAATATCAAGTCTTAAAATTAATTAGCTGAACGGAAAATAAAGATCATTAACAGAACACCAGATAAGTGAAGAAAAAATTATAACCTGTGGCGTACCTCAGGGAACTGTGTTAGGCCCCACCCTATTCAATATTTACGTCAATATCCTTTTTTTGTTCAAAAGTCACTCTGAAATGATAACTAATAAAGTCCGTGGCATACAACAGTTAATTAGTTTGATCAAAATGCCATGAATTGACCTTATTACTAGTGGTTTGTTTCAAGCAATCAAAAACTTCTGAAATTGTGGTCACACGATTTGAAAACAATTATTCAAAATTGGTAGTTGCATATGTTTCGCATTTAGGAAATATGGAACAGTCAGAGAGTGTCACAAAAATTAAATTGGATGACCATTTATTACACTATATTTTGAACAGTGCAGATAATTGTTGAAAAAAGAGGTCATTCTGGTTTGAACAATGGATTCAAAGGAGACATTCAGATAATTCAATGAAATCCGATGAAGCCATCAAAACTGTCTTAGAATGGATGACAGAAATTTCAGAGATACAAATAACTGTGAAAGCTTCAGATCTTCTCAAGGTCCTCATTCCAGTTTCTGGCACCAGATCCTTACTTTGTGATCTAACACCGTGAAATTCTAGAACATTTCCTAATTCCATTTGCCGACTGATCTGACGTTATTGACAACATAGTTTTATGGTTTGATAAAATATTTACAGTATTTTTTTTTATTTATCCGTCAGCAGTTATACTTTCTTTCGTCAAAAATATGAAATAGCAATATTTGAAACCAACAAAACAAATTAAATTTTTGTCCTCGCCGTCCGAAATAACTTGGTATAATCCTTGATAGTCGTCTGTGTGGAACCAACACATAAATTATCAGGTTGAAAACTAAAATGTATTAAAAAACACATAGTTCTCTATGAATTCAAACCATAAAAAATTGTACTTTACTTGAGTTACACCGAACTATGGTGTTTCTAAAACTTCGAAGTAATTGTTTTCCCAGAGTACTCATTTTAAATTATTTGTAATAATAGGTACGGACAGAAAAGTTTAAAATTGATAAATGTTCATAAAATTAATAAATAAAATGGCCATGGTCTGGTACTTTAATTTCACAATACGAATCGTAATAAATAATGAATACATTTTTAAAAAATTCGGGCATGAAAATACAGTTACAAATATAATGAGTGATTAGCTTTCAACTTAGGAGATTTCAGAATAAATTGGCAACTGGAAAGATTTTCATATCAGATTATATCTAATAATTTGCGCCCAACGAACGTTTAGAGCAAGAAAATGTAGAGAATCGCGTTGTTACTATAAGCTCAACGTACGAAAATGAAACTAGGTTGTTGAGTAATTTAAAATTATTTATCTGGACGTCGAAATAGAGTATGTATTACCACATTATCTTGATCGTCAACATACAAAGAAAAATCAACGGAAGTAAATTTCTCTGTGCTATATAATTATTGAAGGCGACCGAAAGGGAGATTTGAGCTAGTTATTGTGGTTTGTTCGCCGATCTGTTAATTGAATAACGAGAAAATCTAGGAGTAATATAAGTTACCTACTAAAGTGGATGAAGTTCGAATAATGGCAGTAATCCGATACACTTTACACTTGTCAAGTAAGGCATACGATATCATAAATCCGTCTTAAGAGGGTAATGCACGCACATTCTCGCCAGTGGCGGAGGTCGTCACCAATCTCAAGTAAGTTAATTCAAAAATCCACAACTGACCCAATTTTCCTCAGGGTTTTTGAAAGTAAAAAGTGATATTCACGTGATTGAGGAGTTTCCTCAAAACTGCACATTTGGTGAGTATCGATCGTATTTATCACCACATGTACACACCTGACACCATATTCATAACTTTCAGTTGATACTGATTCTCGAACTCTTTTTCAAACTGGTATTATTACCAATGTCCAGATAAAGGTAGATCAATCGCGATTAAATTTTCAAACGGGGCAAATTATACTCAAAACGGCCACGTATTCGATATCAAATATGCAGATAGTAATTTGCCTCGATAAAAGTTCCCAATCAAAGAGAACGAACAGAATTGCTTATATTATGTGACAATAAAATGGGGAAAATCGAACTAGTGCTCGGAATCGTATTATTTATGAGGAAAATGCAGAAGAAAGGACTTTATTCTCCGGTTATTTAGATCGAGTGCATTATCCTGATGATTTACGGCGCAATTTCAAAATTAAAGGGTAGTTTATATATCGTTTTCTAGGATTGTCAATTTAATATGGGTGGATTCGGCGTAGTTTCCTTTGCACAACCCGAACAAATATTGCATTGAGGAAGTCATAAAGATAAAAGGTTTCTAATGAAGTCATTAGTTCTATTGCTTCATGTCAGTCATACTAATTGTTAAATTTCTAATACAGATTGCTAGGCGTTTGGATGTGTTAACTTTGTGTGAAATAAATAAAATCGACAAGTCGAAGTAACCTTATCTACACATTTCCACGAAGTGGAAAAGCGAGGCAAACATCTGTCGGAAAACAACTACTTCCCTGGCTGATACCTGGCTAGTACCTCTTAAGGAAAACAGATTCAACTTTGCTGAAAAACTACCCACCAGTAATCCAACGGGTTTTCAACAATTTTTGAATATGTCTTCCTCTAAAGTTTATTATTATCTTTAGATAGGTATCAAGTTATCAGCAGAAAACAACATGGTTTTAGTATTCGTTTGGTAATAAAATAATACATATGATTGATAAAAGCGAGTGTCCTTCTGTAATATTTTGTGATTTGAGTTGATCATAAAAAACTATATTTATATTAGAAACATACGGCTTGCGAGGTATGGCAAATTTACATTTTCAATGCGAGGAAAAAAAAATATTCAATCAGATACTGGCAACTAGATTAGAGGTGTCCCACAAAGATCGGTATTAGGGCCCATATTATTTATTGTATACGTTAGTCATATGGATCACGTTATCGGCAAAGAATATTAGATACACCGCATACGCAGATAACTTTTCATTGGTCATATCCGATCTGGATTCAAAAAATTGGAAGCAAAACGTGAAGACACCATTGAGAAAGTAGTGTTCTTCAATAGACGCGATCTCTTTTCAAATACAGAAAAAACACAAATTATTAGGTTTCATAATCGTCAGAGAGTAGTAGAAAATTTGCAGATCGCAAAAGAGAACACGTTTCCATTCAATTCACATGAAGCAGTGAAAATCTTAGAAATTTATTCGGATGAATTTTTGAATTGGAAACCTCAGTGCCAGCAACTGATTTCAAGGAACGAACTTTAATCTATACTATGCATCTAGATCGAAATATGGCATTTGCTTCTGGGGCAATTCCACACTTGCTCCATGCTTCCATCGTCCAGACACAAATTTTGCGGTGTATTTTCCAATTCTTGTTGAATATGAATATTCACGAACATACAATACAAGGCAGAAAGAAGACATCCATACAGACAGAACAAAATTGAACATTTCTTCATTTGCAACTTATTTTATTCGATCAAAATTCTTTAACAATCATTCAAAGGACCAAAAATTTTGTGATTCGCTCTTACTTTTCAAAAGAAGACTTAAATTGTTTGAAGGTTGTAGACGATGTGGTAATTTGATTACTTTGCTTTCGGACGTCCATCCTCTTGATGGGTTGGAAGATGTTTGAGTTCTTTCACTTTTCCACAGTATATATTTAATCAAGTGACTTAATGATTTTCGTTTTTTCTCATATTGAAAATGTAAAATTACAATTTGCTTTAGATTTTCTAAGAATTGTTTTTAGTTGACAAATCTTTTTATAATGTTGGTGAGTTTCGTGATAAAATTGCAGAGTTATTTGAACTCTATAAATATTATACTGTATATTACCTGCCTGCTTTTTTAATTTATTTTCTGTTAGTTATTTTGACAATTCCTTCACATGTATATGTCGAAAGGATAATAAAGTGATTGAATCATTTAGTTATTTAACTACTTTTAAATTTTTATTTATATTGTACCCTTTTGATGGTACTTGCTATGTAAACGATATTTTTCCCCTCTCCCTGCAGAGAGCATTAATCTAAAATTGTATCAATATATAATACGGTCATAACACTGAAAATAAACACAAACAAAGATCAGTATTGGCCATATTCCTTATATAATCTGGTAAATGGTTGAACATCTTTCAACTATCGCAAATAAATGTATCCTTGAAACTAAGAACGAATTTGGTCTTGGTAAGTTGATGCTATTATGTTTGCGTATAGCATAATGGGAAGGAGTAGTATTGAAATGATTAAAATGTTTTTTGATGAAGAATGAATATGGCGAAAACAGTGTGTATTTTAAGGGATACAAACAATGGTTTACAGGGAACACGTGTCTTTGCTGTAGGTAAATATCTGATTGTCCGTTTCTGTAGTATCATGATGTTTTGCATGAGATTGTTATCAAAAATGGAAATTCGTATCTTAGGTGGAACTCTATGAAGGCATTTAGGATGATTTTGCTACTGAAAGTCCAAGCTCTTTATTTACAAGTCTCACAGCCAGAAGCTAATTTCTTAGTTAAATTGCATGCAATATGTTGTTCAAATTCATTGCCGATGAATATACCCAGAAGTTTTATCGCGGCTCTCGATATAATCGGTATGCAATTTTATGTTGCTCAGTTCACACCTGAAAGATATTATATTGGTTTTTGTTACATTCAAAATAAAACGATTTGAATCACAGCACTATTTTATAGCTTTTGTCAGTATCCATTTTTCTTTGAAGAGAATTAACGTTTTTGTCTTGCCATGAAATGATTGTGTCATCGGCAAAAACTGAAAATTTTCCTGTTATATTTATGCCAAGGAGATCATTGAGGTGTAACAAAAATAGAGTGGGGCCCAGTATGGATCCTTGAGGTACGCCACGATTTACAGGTGCCCTATCCAGTCGTACACTACACCTCTCAAGCCATAGTGTTGAAGCTTAGCTAACAGTATTTCGTGATCGACAAAGTCAAACGTTTCTTAGAAACCCCATCGAGTCGTGTGGCCCATTATTTTCGGAAACAGCCGAAGGCGTTCGAAACGAAATAGCACCGCAGAATGTTCGATTCCGAATCGAACTTCGCAGCTGCCGTCAATCATTTTCCGATTCGTCGATAGTTCTCTCGACACCTAATGAAGTGTCTAGTCATTCGTTCGAGGCTAATTGCGATATCGATTTCTGATGTCAGCGTATAACCTGCTGTTCATCAGGGGAGACGTATGTGTGTGCCCTATGAATTATTCAAATGATTGTTCGGGTAATCCGGATGCATATTGTGAAATTAGTGCTTGTGTGGTGGAAAAATTATCAATCAATCAATCTTGATATGATATTTCAGGGGAAACGAGTTTCGCAAGCGAAAACTTCCTTATTCGTCTTCTGATATTATCAAGCAAGCAGCACTAGTAGATTTTTCAATAATCCACAAAACAAAAATAGATTAAAAATAATTCAGCCTTTCCCTTATTTCCTATGCATTAGGATTTTTGGCTAACGTCGGCAGAAAATTATTCAACACCCCATACGACTACCGATGACAGATTTGGATTAGCGAAAGTGACATAAATCATTTTGCCTACGGCCACTGTAGAAAATAGGCGAAAACACTTGACACGCAGCTTCAGTAAATAGCTCATTACGCACGGTAAACAAATCGCAAAGTTTTCGTAAACAAATCGCAGTTTGATTGAATCAAAATTTATGCGTAAAAATAAGAGGACCTACCATTTAGTAATTAGCAAGTAAATCATGATCGCACAATCGCTCATCAACAGCGTACTCATACCAACTGTCAAAATGAAAATAATACACGCAACACGATATCTTCCGCACGTACCCTAACTCTGACAAGTGACAGAAGCTAGCTGCTCGACCTCACAGAACTCATAGTCGTAAGATATAATTATGAGTTCTGTGCTCGACCTTCGACCGAGAGACTAGTTCCATGTTCCATGGTAAAGGGCGCGTTTTCAACACGACATACAGAAAACAACGGCGTCCAGTCGTATTTCTTAATTTCTTTTACTTTTATAGTTATGATTCATTTTTACTTGTGAATGTAGTGATGAGTGAACGTGAGGAACCAGAATTTTAGTAAGGTTAGGTTTTCGTGGGTGATGAGGGCAGCTACAATTATGTCGCAAAACAGACTAATTATTTGATGTGTTCAAAGGAGAATAATTTCATTATCAAAATTCCAAATACAAAAACCAAAATTCAACGTTCATTTGTGATCTCTGAACATTTTTATTCTATAATGAAGAAATATTACACTATACGCAAGACAACACTGGAAGAAAATGTTCTTTTTTAAAAATATAAATGAAAAATGTACCAAAGAACCCGTTGGGATAAACAAATTAGGCAGTACTTATAATGAAATATATTGCAGAATTTCTTAAACTAGAAAATCCTAATCACTACACAGGACACGGTTTTCGCAGATCTTCAGTTATTTTAGTGGATGCTGGCAATCGTCTTCAGTAGAAGAAATATTGACAATTCCTTAACAAACAAAGAACTCACCTTATCGAGAATATCCTCCGCTATTTTACCTAATAGTAACATAACCTCAACAAATGAAAATATTACAATGTCATATAATTGGACACATCAAAATACTTCCAAAATATTCAATAATTGTGTAGTAACCATGAATCATTAAAAAAAAATTGTGAAGTTGTGTAACACATATCCTCTATAATTTTGTAAAATTTTTCGAAATAAAATTATTTAAAAAAATCTAAAGATGCAATAAAATAAAAATGAAATACCCTGTCATTTGTCCAGACTTTTTTGACACACTGTATATTGCCGTAGGTGAAGTATAGGTAAGTACGTAATGCGTGTTGCAAAGCAATTGGTTAAGTTTACTCTTTTCATTGTTCGAACTGAATAAACGTTATTATTATTATTAATTACGCACTCGCCGCTGCGTAATTTTTCCATTTTTACAACACTTAATTCGTTATGTACTAATACTAGGTGGAAATAAATTAGAACAGTTATAGTTATCAAGTTAAAAATTAGTTAGTGGGATATGTTGAGTACATTTTTATTACAGATCATTCAATTTTTCTCAGTGTACAAGAGAGCCGCGAATACCAGGCTGAATCCTCCGGTATATAAGGAATGAAATATCAGTCATCGACATTTTATGGAAAACCGTGTTAATGGCTAATGAAAGGTCGAATTTGGAAACTATATGTCATGACCTAATATTCACCGGGAATGTGTGAGGGAGTTGAATATCCAGGGACTCCAGAACACCTAAACATTGTCGATTTCTTCATAAAATATATGATTTTTTTTTCTACTATTACACACCACTCCAATTGTGCCTAAAAATCACACTATATAAATGAAATTTCGTTACATTACTAGTTTGCATCTCTAAGGAACTAAAGAGAATCATTTTCTAATCACATACTGTCAAGATATCCTCCAAACATTCGAAAGGATCATTACCGCAACGACACTCTTTCTTGGAACGAGTATGTGTACACTTTCACCAAAACAGCCTTTAAAAAATCAAAATCAAAATCATATTATTTCATGCCACGACCTACCTACCCGTCAGAGCATAATTATTACTTATACACAAGTTCTGATCCGGATTATCATCGAAGCTTCTAGAATATTTTGAACTTGCTTAGAAAAAAAGTTATGGACCATACACACACCCCTGGGTCACCCTGTATTTATAAAAAAAAGCCTAAACCCTCAAAAGTTTGACTGACTTATGAATTGACTTTGAAAATTATTTCAATAAGGAAACTTTCTGAAATTCTTCCCGACAGAATATATCGTAAAATGTTAAACTTAATATTTCCACTCTGTACCAGCGAAATGTTTCAATCCAAAACAGACCTAACATAGAAGCACCGCAAGCAGTTAACGGGTTGTAAAAGTTAATGGCAAACCTGTGAAAATAAATGGCACAGTATATAAAATAATTAACAGAGACTTTGTAAATATTATTGATAATTTGTTCAAACAAACCAAATATGTAGCCGAAAATGGTCCAGTGCGAACTGACTAGCGAGTCATGTCATTTTTAACACCATCAGAAAGTGAACGCGTATGGACAGGAATTTTTTATTCTATGCAGAGTTACGACGACGATAGAATTTTCGAAAATTTTCATTTCATTTTTCCAAAAATCACAAGATTCCCTCGAATGTATCTTGACAAGCTATTTCCAAATCTCACAACAAAAATTAATTTTTATAGAGCATGGCATCACACGTTAAAAGGTAAGGGCTACGTTTTCCTCAGCTCGCACAAGTTTTTCGAAGATTTCTGAGAGTTGTGTTCCTAAGGATGCAGCCGGTTGACGGAAACAACAACAGCAAACAACAGAAATTAAGGAAAAGACGATTATTTTCTATCTGTAAATGCAGAGCTTTCGTTCCGTTGAATTTTGGTGAGCATATTGAAAAATGGTTTATTTTTACGAGAATTAATAAAAGGAAAATGAAAAAAGAATTTGGCAGAAAATGACCGTTCCCAAGTCATGAACGGTTGAAATAGAGGAATTCATAAGTATATTCAAATTTCAATTCTTCCGAAGAACAAAAATAAATATACCTGAGGGGTAGACACCTAAATCACTCGATTTTATTCAGGAATAAACTTGAATGTTAACAAATATTTCTAGACTTGTCAGTGATCCTAAATCAACAAATGACAATATCTGGTTTCAACATAATGAACCGCCTTCTTTCTTTTCACGCGAGTTTCGAGAGTTATCAAATAACTAGTTCTTGTAGGTGCATTAGACATGGGTAAACAAGGTAAAGGAGTTTGACAATAACGTAAGGATAATAAGCCTAGTATATTAGTAGTATCTTCTGATACTTCTTCAATCTGGTAATATTTCTGATTCAAAATCGCTGTAATCTGCCTAAAAAGCTACATACTAGAGCTATTAAAGAACTAAATCCTACACACCACCAGGCTCTAAGTAACACTCATATCGAGATCTTAAAAATAAAAAAAAATAATTTAAAAAAAGCAATTTTCTTGTTCCAAGTTATATACAGATTGGGCCATTGAAAACGAAACAGCGGCTCTGTAGGTCTGTTCAAAATGAAACCTCATATTTCATAGCATTTACGGCGTGATTCGACGGCATTCTTCAATAATTCTACTCTGTAAATCTTCCATAGATTCTGGATCGGTTGCATATATGTTGTTTTTCAAGTGACTCCACAGGAAAAAGTCGAGTGGGGTTAAATCTGGAGATCTGGCTGGCCACTCTATACAGCCTCTTCCTCCAATCCAACTTCCAGGAAATATTCTATCGAAAAACGCCCTAACATGCTGTGCATAATGCGGAGGTGCCCCGTCTTGTTGAAATATCAAGTGGTCTTCATGGCAAAATTTTTGCACTAATTCTAGAACGTATTGTCTAGCCACAAGTTTGTCTCGATGCGTTTCATTGAAGAAATTAGCTGAACGGTTACTGCGCTCATTATTCTTTAAAAAAATTATTATTTCAACTCTTTCCGCGATCGTATACACCATTATTGAGGAAAGATATTAAACAGCTCTAGTCAACTCTTATGTCGTTCAATAAAAGATCAGTTTGACACCGACAGACGTCCAAAGTCCATTGGCGTAAGTATTGGGGAAAGTGCCGGCAACTCGACTTCGCTTCGTTAATCAATCCACATACCAGTTTACCTATTCACTAACCTCTCTGAAATAGTGAGGAGTGGCCTTATCCCATTTTCATATTATTGGCATTTCTAAGTCTTATGGATTCGCTTCTACTACCTCATACCTCATGAGATGCGAGAGTAAGAATGGTCTATACCAGTCTTGTATCTTCCATCGACAATCTTTGTATTTATGGTCTCATTCTCATACAAGTGTCAAATAAGGATGAAAAAAATTGAACCGTTCAAAAAATATTCGGGAGGACTATACGTGCGCACTGTATAATCAATATTTGAAAAAATATATATGACAATATTTTCAATTGATTTGAAAAAATCCCTAGGTGTTAGATTTGGTGATAGTGGTGGCTATTCGATGGAATTCATCAATGCGAAAAAGGGTGACCGCAGTCTATCTAACAACTAGGGCGAAACAGCTAAATTTCCAATTATAGGTAAAGGACTACAATACAAAAACGCAAAAATCGTTGAATGAAAAACCTTGGCTTCCTTTCTCCTCGGCTTTCCACAATTTTCCAGGGTTCTTTTTTTCGGTCGACGCCCGCCCGGAACAGTTTCCAGTTAATGCTTCTAACGTCGTTTATTCTAGGAAATGCCACGAGTAAAGTCTCGTCGCCATTAAAGCCCTGCCCTTATATTTAAAACATAGCAAGTTTAACTGACCGAGACAGCTCGGCCGGTTCTCAAATATTTATGGATATATTTTTATGAATACATAATTTTTCCGGGTCATTTTCTCGGTGATGTGGGTCGGAGATTTGAAGAGCGGGTACTTTATATATATTTTTTTCTGCCAATCTCATTTAAGGCTAGCGGGCGGATTATTGAGCTAACCGAGGTGGATGTACGAGAAGTTCGGCTTTTTTTTTTGTTCCTTCTTCGGTAAAGTGGAACTGACCGATTCTCACGCGAAACTGTTCAGCGAAATGGAAGACGCGGATCGAAAATAGCGCTTCAGCTCGATGATTTTTGGGTTGGTTCGGTAGCGACTACTCAGATTACGCGCAATAGAGGTGGTTATCCCGATGAGGCGAATAAGTGAAGCGATTTTTTATCACGATATTTTAATCAGTAACAAAAGTGATGAAAGGATATTCGAAGTACAAACGAGAACAATATTTGTACAGTTGCTGACATGAGGAATGGTATAATTACACACCGACTGTGGATTTCCAGAGTTCTGCATGTTATGGGCATCTTTAGCAGTTGTTTATTTGAAGAAGATTTTTGGCATTCGAACGTTTTCTAGTCATGTATATAAGGAGATCAGTGAAATCAGTGAAGGATCGATCTTTCATGATGATACCAGATTACTTTGAAAATGTCGATCTACTCAAAATTGTTGAAGAATTATGGTTTTTCATCATTTATACTTGACAAAAATGTATAATGAGTAAACCGATCAGATAAGACAACATCAGTGATGTGACGGCCATGCCAAGAAAATTCTGTATACAGTGACATTCAAAAAGTACGCCACAAATATTTATTTGTGTTTCAAAAAAAATTAATTTTTTGTCAACTTAGATCGTCTTAAATCTACTTAGCCTCTATCAGATACTGAGTTATTTTCAGTTTCTTGAAAGAACACATTTTTCAAAATCAACAAAATCTCAAAAGATATATTTTTCGGAAAATGAGTAACATTTGGATGAAAGGAAAGGACCACGCACACACCTTTTGGGAAGAAGTCTTTCGGTGAAAATGTCTGAATTTTTGATATGTTGTAGCTGGAGCCATTTTAAGTAAAAGTCTTCATTAGCCCAACTTGATCGTATGACTAGATTCGGCGCTAGAGGGCGCCAAACCATGAATTTTGTGATTTTTCGAGAAATTCAGCTGAATGAAAAAATACCAATATCTCATTTATATTCAATATTGTGTGAGACTGGACAATCCTAATGTTCGCGAGAAATATTTTTCCATAATACAGAGAAAAAGTACGCCGTTATTTTTATACAGGGTATTCAACAATATACTCAATTCTTCAGTGATGCAATTCGCCTACGATATCATAAAGGATCAATCAGAACGGTTTTGGACCCTATCTTATTTCAAACACTCTGTATTCATAACTTCATTATATTTTGGTCGATAAACAAACCATTCTAATTGATCCTCAATGAGAAACTCAATCAACTCTTAACCTCTCAGGCGAAATCAATCACTGAAGAATTGAGTATATTGTTGACTACCCTGTATAAAAATAACGGCGTATTTTTTCTCTGTGTTATGGAAAAATATTTCTCGCGAACATTAGGAATGCCCAGTCGCACACAAGTTGGGCCAATGGAGACTTTTACTTAGAATGGTTCCAGTTACAACATATAAAAAATTCAGCCATTTTCACCGAAAGACTTTTTCCCATAAGGTGTGTGCGTGGTCTTTTTTCAATGATTTCATCAAAACAACAAGTGATATGACATCTAAAAATAATTTTAAATGGACAGTAATAAACAGAAAAAAATTAAATCTTAACGTGTATTCCGTTTCTTTTAAAGCTCAATTTCTTGGAAACGTTCCTCAACATAACTGGGTGACCTTCGGCAGCACATTCTCTGATCGTATTTTCAAAGTATTCTTGATCTGAGAAAGTGTTTATGATCCTCAAATTTTGATATCCCCATTAAAAGAAATCGCATGGGGATAAATCGGGAGATCTAGGAGGCCATAAATCCACTGAATATCGTCCGATCCATCTACGAGGAAACAGATAATCAATAGTAACACAAGTGACGTTTGAGGTTACTTTGGGGGTTTTAAAAAAATTACAAAAGAAAATTCGAATATTTGCTCTATCATGGTATATATAAAATGTTGTCCGTTGATGTATCTGTTTGAAATTCACAAATTAAACTTATTTCGTCATTCTGAATCGATTGGCGTTCGCTCGATCTGAAAAGTTAATCTGAAGTTGAGAGCTGTTATTTTCCGCCAATTTTTTTATATATTTTTTTTCATATTCTTTAAATTCAATCTTGATAGCATGTGCATACATAATTTGAAATCGATTCAGGACTGAGAGACAAAACTTTTCAAAAATTTTTATTTTTCATTTTTCGAAAAGTCGCTCACCGACCTCTTACACATACAAGCCGTTTTCAAATTTTGTATCAAAACCTGAATTCCACTGAGGATTGATTAACAAAATTGCAATAATTTTTCGCTCAATCCTTCATCTAATTTCATTTTTGATAATATATTCGGAATCACCTCGACAAGATACATAAAATGACCCTTAACGATTTTACGAAAAATGAAAATTGAACATTTTCAAAAAATCGATAGTGCAAGGAAATTTTTAACGTTTTATCGCTATTTCATGGTATACTAAACCTTGCCTGAGCATATTCAAATTAAACATTTTTGAAATCAGCATAAAATTTTGAGTGATTTTGATGATTTTGTACTTTTCTTGATTTTTAGAGGGATACCCCTTGGAATTTTCTCGAGTAATAATTTTTTTGCCGCCGATTGACTTTCAATAGACAGACTATACTAATTTTGCCATTCTGAATCGATTGACGTTCGCAGAATTGCTCTATCTCAAACCGTTCTCAATTTGAAAAGTTCATCTAAAGTTGCGAGCTTTTATTTCCCGCCAAATTTTATTTAATTTTTTTTAATTTCGTATTCGTTAAATTCAATCTTTTTTGCATGTGCTCACCGAATTTTACATCGATTCCGAGTGAAATGAAGATTTGGTAGGCTTTTTACGAAACCTCTGCAATTTCAAAACGAATATTTTTTCGAAAATTTTCATTTTACATTTTTCGAAAAATTGCTTACCGACTTTTCTCGTATCTCAACGAGCTGATTTCGAATTTTGTATCAAAACTTGAATTCCACGAAATGGCTATACTTTTTTTGATTTTGACCAAATCATTTTTAGTTTTCGCTTGATCCTTCATATAATTTAATTTTTGGTGATATGTTCGGAATCAGCTCCACAAGGTAATTGAGATGGCTTTCAGCGATTTTTTTTTAATGAAAAATAAACATTTTCGAAATATCGATGGTGCGAGGGAATTTTTGACGTTTTATAGCTATTTTATGATACACCTTGTATCTGAGCATACATTTTCGGAATCTGAATGAAATTTTGAGTATATGGTGGTAATTTCAAGTGATTCTGATGATTTTGTACTTTTCATGATTTTTAGGGGTATACCCCTTGGACTTTTATCGAGTAATAATTTTTTTACCGCCGATCGACTTGAAATTCTCAGACTATACTAATTTGGCCATTCTGAATCGATTGACTTTCGCAGATTTGCTCTATCTCAAACCGTTCTCACAGAGAATGAAAATCAAGTTTTGCCTTTTTTTTTTGTGTGATGCTACAGGGTTACTCCAAAATGACGAATTCTCAAATACCTATATTTGAACGAAATTATGAGAGAATACTTGATTATTTCTGTTGATATGAAAGCTATGAATACATTAATTGAACTAACCTTATCTAATAACTAATCTAGATAT
Organism: Chrysolina americana; assembly: GCA_958502065.1. Classification (NCBI taxonomy): domain Eukaryota; kingdom Metazoa; phylum Arthropoda; class Insecta; order Coleoptera; family Chrysomelidae; genus Chrysolina; species Chrysolina americana. The sequence continues at coordinate 5,814,162 of OY293411.1, read as the reverse complement.
TACCTGCCTCCTTTCGAGGAGTAATTGATCGACGGATATCTGGTATTGAGCATTTGGTATATCACATATATAGCAACGAACCATGACTTTCCAATGATGAGCAACTATTGTCAAGTTTGACAGATTATATAGTCACCATAACAACAATCATTTTGTTTTATAGTTGAACACTTAGGAGTATGTTGTTGAGCTGGTGAAGTGAGTTTAATTTTTTTAACTTGTTTATACAGTGCCCGTCTAAAGTTCGTTCCGCCCTGCTAATTTTTGAACCACCGCCTCTTTCAGAAGAAAAAAAGTTAGAAATTGTTGCTGAAATGGTAATCAATCCGACTCAGTCGAAGTCTGCAGTTGCTGAGTCCTGTGGAGTAAGTTCAAAAAGTGTCCAAAGAGTCCTAAAAAATGAAAAGTTTCATCCCTATAAAATGAAAATCCTGCATGCTCTCACGGAGGATGATCCAGACCGGAGGGTTGAATTTTGTGAATGGTTAACAAGAACAATTGAAGGAGAACGGGGCTTCCTAAAACGTGTATGTTTCTCTGACGAATGCACGTTTTTTCTTAATGGAAAAGTCAACAAACAGAATGTACGATACTGGAGCGATACTAATCCGCATATTTTCAGAGAGCGACATACCCAGTTTCCTGAAAAGGTGAATGTTTGGGCGGGGATTTTAGGCAATCGCGTTGTTGGGCCGATTTTCATCAGAGGCAATCTTACAGGAGTTCTTTACAAAAATCTTTTAGAACCTGAAATTGAATCTCGAAAAAGGCGAATTGTATTGAACAACCAGGAAGAGTTTGAAAATCCTGAAATCATATTTCAGCAGGATGGGGCACCTCCCCATTTCGATCGCATGGCTAGAGACTTCCTCGATACTAACTTTCCTGAGCGATGGATAGGTCGCAGGGGAACTACAGAGTGGCCACCAAGATCTCCGGATCTTACACCTCTAGATTTTTTCCTTTGGGGGTATCTGAAGTCAAAAACCTACGCCAATGAATTCCAAACAATAGGAGAGTTGGAATGCAGAATAATAGATACATGTGAAGAAATAGATGAACAGACTTTCATCAACGTGAGAGAAGCTATTTATAATAGGGCACTTTATTGTCAAGATTTAGGAGGGGGCCACTTCGAACACTTGATAAAATAATTGTTGGGGTTAAATAAAAGAGTTATTCAAAAATAAAATGTAATTTTTAACCCAACTAATTTGTTTTGATGGTGAATTTACAGAACGCATTTGTAGGCTTCGAGATTTTCCAGTAAGCGGTGCTGTTTATCCTTAATAAACTCTCTTTACGCATCTTAATGGTCGAAATAATTAAGAGGTTTAACTACAAATTAATAACAACATGTAGTTAGTTAGCAAAACGTTTCACAGGAAGTGACCAAAATCCATACTTCATTTCATACCGGAATGTCACATTTCAAACGTTAATATTTCGAAAACAATTGAATTTAGGAGTACAGTGTATTAGAGCAAATTTAAAAAATGGAATAATATACGGGTTGTTCTATTTAAAAAAAAAATGAAGATGGCGCTCAGCCGCCATTTTAAAAGTTTTAGCTTTGAGTTTTTCATGAAAAAGTTGGTTATCATCTCCTATTGAAGCCCTCCAAATTTATTTGCGATATACCAGGTGGTTCAAAAATTAGTAGGGGGGAACGGACTTTAGACGGGCACTGTATAGGTACAAACATGTAAAAAACAAAATTGCTTACACGAGCAACTCCGGGAGAACTTTTGGTTCCAAGAAATTCAACGAAAAGCCCACAATTGGGCGAGAAGTCAGTAAACGAGTTTCAGAAAAATCGTGTTATCTGCCTCGTCCTGTAGTAATGTACACCATAATTGATATAATCGAAGGAAATTGTTATTTTTCACATGATATTATACTTACTCAAAAATCAAGAAAAATACATTAGCAGAAAATATTTTCCATAATTAGCGTTATACAATCAACCCATTTTTGTAGCTCACGCTGTAATGCCAGAAAAAAAGTCTAATGAAAAAAGTTGCTTGTTCTGACCTGTAGAATGATATATATCCAAAAATCAAAAAAATCTATCGAGCCCCAGGAATACGTGTATCCAGTGCCAGGTCCTTTAAATAAAATATTGATATTTATGTTGACAGTCATCATACTGACACTCAGACCTGATAGGTAGGTACTTTTAATAACAAATTAAAGTAACTACTTTATGTTACTGATATTGAAGAAGGAATAACTTTATGGCAGCCAAACTACTTCGCAGGGCACTTTAATTAGCAATTAAACACAATTTTTTGCAAACGGCATTCTACCAAGCAGCAATCATTTTTCATTGTATCGTATTCAATTACCAACGATAATTTGTTAGTGTACTGTTTTCAATATAGGAAATCAAGTTTCAATTCATTCTGATTTGTAGATATATAATTTTGATTGGATTCATAGATTATAATAATCATGAAAAACAGTTTCTAATTCACGGATGATGTCAGTTCGGAAATATTTCATTGAAATTATGGCATTCTACTCGTCTATATGTACTGAGGGTGTAATTTATTTGAGTAAGAATGACAAATCATTAATTTTTCATCATTTAAATGTACACAGGTTACATAAATGATTAAAAACGTCAAAGTTGAGTTGAGTTGCATCAGCAAGGTGAGGTGTAAGTACATGAAAACATGTGATCACCGTGTATACATAAATACACCAACTATCGACTGAATACACAGTTCACAAAATATTTATTTATGCGGTAAAGTACACTTTACCGCCCGGTTCGCCGGGCGTAAAGTGGCACTTTACCGCCCGTGGGCGCATCATCGTCCGCGGGCGGTAAAGTAGACAATATACTAAAATTGTCCATATAGGTATACCTACGCACATCATTTCACGGAAGACCTACCACGAAACAATGAATTCAGTTCAATAAAGAAATACTCATTTAACAACTTTTATTCATAATCTACATTTTTGCTCCATAACCTAGAACTAGAATTTTATATTAACTATGAAATTGTTACAATTTTGAATATTGAGGGTGGGATATTCACTTTTCTCTTGAAAATGATTATTCCCTTTTGAAACATCCTCACCACTCATTTTAGATGTGAATGGTAGGTCCAAATAATTATTATTTGGTATCGGTCCATCACCATCGCCGGATTTTTTTTGGCAATATTCAATTTATTTGAAATCGATTGTTCAATGTAGCTCTCTGCTACTGTAGTTGATTTCCAACCAACGTGTCTTTTCATATTGGTGATACTTTCCCCAGCATCAGCCAATAAAGTGGCTGAAGAACGTCTGAAACAATGACCCGTATATTCTTCTGGGACTGGTAGCTTCAAAAATGCTGCAATTTTTCTTGGAATTTGACCGAGGATATTCTTCTCAACAACTTGTATTGTACATTTGTTGTTCTTATAGAATATAAAAAACGCGAATGTTCAGTATTTGCGGGACGTAGACTAGCATATCTTCTATAAATATCCAAATAATTAACTGACTGGTTTTCAGTACTGCAGATGGTAAATGTTAGTTGTATTTTAGTTTTTGACTCTCGAATTGTAATCAATAAAGCATAAGTTAGGTCTTGAATGTCATCACGCTTGAGATTTGTTAATTCTTCTCTACGACAAGCACCATGTACCCCAAATATTAATGCAACCTATAAAAGAATCAATAAGTTTTTTAATTACTTAATAAATATAGGTAGGTATAACATACCTTCATCATCAGATATACATTATCTGGAGCTTCTTTTAGAAAAAGTTCGATTTCATCCCTATTCAATATTTTGGATTTCTTCGGCTTATATCCATCATTCTTCCGTTTCAAAAATGCTATCAATTTTGGAAATTTGCTTATGTTTATATTATTATACAAATTCAAAGTAGACTTTAACATCGAATAGTATGACCACAAAGAAGATGGTTTTCGATTCTTGGACTTCTCAAAAAAATATCCCAGTAATATATCATCTGTAATCACCTTCACATTATTTTCATTGCGCCATTTTATGAACTCATAAGTCTTTTCGTAAAGTTTCTTTGACTTTGTTGGTAGCAGTTCGAGTTTGGCACTCTCAGCCGATTCCAAAATTTCCATTGGTATGTATATATTATGTTCTTCATCTGATGATTCCATAATTTTCGTGTTGAGTTCACTCACGCACTTTTTCAGATAAACATGAAGATGACCGTTTACCTTGTTTATTGAATTTGTTGCTAGACAACAACCAGCATGCTTAACAACGTCATAATTAGGTGGGTATATACTGGGTATTCTGTGTACAATTTGAATAAATGAATCTATTTCAGGATACAGAGATGATTATTGACACGATAATTGTGATATAAATATATATACAGTGTCCGCCAAAATCTTGGAACCATATGGAAAACTTTTTTAATAATAGTTTCTCAGAAAATGTCATTCTTCATAAAAGTTAGTTTCCCATGCTGTTCCAAGATTTTGGTGGACACTGCATAAACCGCTAGTGCATAAAATTTTGTATGCATCACGTGCGTAAAATGCGTTTAAGGCCTTCGGCGTGTAATGGCCCTCGGCTAACGCCTTCGGGCCATTATCCACGCAGCAGGCCATAAACGCCTACGTTACGCCCTTGATACATAAATAACTATTATGGTACTAGTGTTATGTTGAAAATAAGTCACGCGAGAAACATTTATAAATAAAAACTCTCAAGTGACTTGGGAAACATAACACAGGAGTGACATACAATGTTTTATCCAACAAGTGAAAGAAATCGTTTTTTATGAGATAATAATTATAGAGTTCTGTGATGAAATCAAAGCTACTTGCGTTTCAGTACCCTATAAATGTCAGAATGACTTGACGGTGACTTTTTTACATTTTGATCAAAGCAGGTTGTTTTTTTGGTTGCCACGGGCACGATACATTGTTGGCAAATGTACTATAAAACTATGTGATTTTGGTAGAATATTTGCTTCTCTATTTAATTATTTAAACCACATTTCACTAGAGCATAGGGAAATTAAAATATTTGATATCAAATCCGCAAAAAAAAATTATTCGCAATTTGCTGTTGTGAGACAATGCCTCAACAACGGCCTACTATGATGTCCGTTACATGGATAATAATATGTCACCTAAGTATGTCACCAATTTAATTTCTATTTAAAAAAAGTTTTGGTATAAAATTTTCTTACCGAATCTTCCGCGAGCATGAATTAATATTCATGCTCTAGGGATATTACAAGTGTAAGGCTGCAAAAGATTTCTATTGCGGGTGTTATAAAAGTGATTGTTATCTGCTACAAACTTTTTATTCTTATATAGATGTATATGCAAGCTTCCAGTATGGATAAAGCATAGACTGTTAATATCCCAAAAAATGTAAAGTATTGTCGACAACTAGTTTTCATATATCGATATCTACTTTCAATAATACGAATTGCGTAGTTTTGGAGAATGAAAATTCGATTCATACCAGCACTGTTTCCCCAAATTCAAGATAGCATACCTACTTTAGGTGAGACTGAGAGTGTGAAAAGTACAGGGTAAGCAAGACATTTTTGCTGAAGTTTTCTGATATCTAAGTAACTGTCAGTTTCAGGAAGAATAATTTTTAACAAAACACTATCATTTTCATGGGACTTATTTCAAAAAGAACGACTAATCGTCTGGAATTGTCGAATTGTTTGCAAAAAAATTCAATTCCCACGAAGTGGCTGCTGATGATCTTCCTTTATGTCCTACCGACCTCGAGCAGAATCAATACTTTTTTCTTCATTGTCGGTGGTCAAACCCAGTTTCATTGAAATTCTCTTCGATGACTCCATTAGCAGAATCAGGCGCAGAATAAAAGTCCGAGTACCGCCTCTATTTCGATGCAGCTAACGATAAATGTCACGACACCATGTATCTGTCTCCGATCGAACTGATATTTCAACTGTATTATTTCATTATAACGTTATTAGCAAGGCATGCATGCATAACAATAAAGGACTAACTTTCTAAAATAGTTCGATTTCTCCATTAAGATCGTGGGCGAGATCGCTCTCTGTCGTCATTAATAAAGCCCCAGAATCAGTCACACAAGTCCCATATTAGTTGTGACAAAGAGCAGCTCCAATACTAATTATTGCAGAAACCACGCGTGTGGCTTCAATATTGCGATTTGTACGAATTCCACGCGACAAGGGGATGTGGATATACAGAACTATATCGTAGAACGCCGATAAATTGATGGATATTCATGATTACCTATTATCTATTATGTAACAAAACATATAATTAATGAGGAATTGAAACGTGGTGTGCTTTAATATTTTCCATACCACTAAAAAATTACATTATTTTCCCAGTCGTCGGTGTTAATAAATCAATCTGTTCTCTTGAAGACAAAAAACAAGAATTTTTCTACGAGCATGCATTTCAATTTTGCAAGAAAGTAAAATATGTCAATTTAATGGATGGTATTTAGATGATGGCTCTTTCGGGGGGGGGATGCCTATTCAGTTCTCGATGCCCTTTCATCTATAATTTCAAAATCTAAGGAGATTGGACTCGAACTAAACTACAATAAGTGCGAACTTTTTTCCTGAATGAACCAGATGCTGTCTTTGTAAAAAAAGTCAATACAGATGCCACAGGAATCAGAACTATTAAAAGATCAGAACTTCTCCTTCTTGGCGCTCCTCTTACAACTGATGCTCTTCCTCTTTGTTTTCAAGAAAAAATCGATACTTTCAAATTGATGTCTTCCCGTGTCACCAAACTTCCTGCACACGTCGCTTTTCACGTTCTCAAACACTGTCTTGCGATTCCGAAGATGATTTATATCTTGAGAAGCTGTCCATCATGGCATGATCACCATTCGTTGGAAACTTTCGACAATTCCTGGCTACAGGCATCTCTCCCAGTCACTCATGGAGGATTAGGTATCCGTCAAACCAGCTCTCTAGCATTACCAGCATTTCTTTCGTCCTTCTGTAGCTTATCTCATATCATCGATTCTATTTTACCTGAAGATTTTCCATCTGATATTTCTTTGACAGAAGGAGAACGTATTTGGACTGATAAATCTCATTCCGTTTTGCCAACATCTGAAAGAATATATCAAAAGGCTTGGGATCTTCCTCTCATCAGAATTCTTACAGACAAACTACTGGGAGATGCTTCGAATCCGAATGAAAAGGCTCGCCTAAAAGCAGTTTTTTCGAAAGATGCAGAGGCGTGGTTGAATGCTTTACCCGTTTCTTGTCATTCAGAATTGCTGTTGGCTTCCGATTGGGTTCCGTTGTTTGCGTTCAACATCAATGCTTGTGTGGTTCCCTTGTCGACGATTCAGGAACTCATGGTCTCTACTGTAAACTCAGTGCCGGCCGTTTTTCCCGCCATCAAGCAGTTAATGACTTGATAAGGCGAGATTTAGTTTCTGCTATAGTACCTGCAGTTTTGGAACCATTAGGCACCAGCAGGGATGACGGTAAACGTCCAGACGGTATGTCCATAATTCCTTGGCAACATGGTAAACCAGTCGTTTGGGACTTTACCTGCGTTGACACTTTGGCTCCCTCACATATTTCAACTACATCAGTCAGTGCTGGTTCAGCAGCTGCGGCTGGTGAAATACTGAAGGTCGGCAAATATGAAAACTTGGGCAAGAATTACCTTTTTTATCCTGTTGGTATTGAGACGTTTGGTGTTTTTGGCCCTCAAGCAAACAAATTCATAAGGGAAATTGGAAAAGGGATAACGAAAGAAACAAATGATCCCAGGGCTACTTCCTTCTTGATCCAGAAAATCAGTATGGCGATCCAAAGTAATGCTGCTTCATTCCTTGGAACTATTCCTTGGTCCAAGGATTTCAAAGAGTTGTTTATGATGCCTAGTGATGATCTGAAGAATACTTCAACAGAGAGATTCCTCAATCCACAACAGATTGCCGTATATTCATCCATCCCAATACGCTGCAGGAAAAACTTGTATTCTTCAACCCACCGATTCAGTGCCAAAATTAGTCACATTGTCAGAGACTACTTGATATGCAGCTCAAACTGCTTGAACGTCAAAAGCCCCGTAGAACTCAGCACTTCCATACTCTCGGTGTTAATGGGCTTAAAAACATTGGTAACACTTGCTTTATGAACAGTGTCATCCAGTGTTTATCGAACACGAGATGGTTATTAGAGTATTTGAAAAAAGACGCCTACACAAGGGATATTAACACAAGTATATCTAGTGTGGAGGGAGCTTTAATCGAGGCATTTGCTGAGGTGATCAAGAAACTGTGGTCGGAAGATTCGTCAGATCGAGTGGTCAATACAGTTTCTTTAAGAAGTCAAATCCAAAGATTCGCACCTCGATTTATCAGTTACGCCCAGCAAGATGCGCAGGAGTTCTTGAGATACCTGTTGGAGGGTCTACATGAAGACGTGAATAGAGTAATGGAGAAGCCGGAACCCATTCTGACAGAGATTGACGATAAGTTGAGCGATAATGAAAAGGCCAAAGAGTCATGGTCAAGATACTCAAGGATGGACAATTCCAAAATTGTAGATAACTTTGTTGGACAGCTGAAATCTACCTTGAAATGTACCTACTGTTCGGTCACCTTCGGTCCATTCTGGGACCTTTCATTACCAATACCTCAAAGGACAGGCCAACTAAGATTATCTCGTTGTTTAGATTCATTCACGATGGAAGGAACTTTGGATGGTGCTGCGAAGCCTACATGTGCGAAGTGCAAAGAGAGGAGGAATTGCACAAATTCCCTCATATTCTAGTGATCCATTTAAAACGGTTTTCTCCGACAGATAGATTCAGAGGAAAGTTAAATGTCACTACTGATTTTCCTTTGGAGGGTTTGGACTTGAGTAATTATGCTTCAGACAACGTAGCCCCTTGTCTTTACAGTCTCTATGCGTCGTCTAATCATAGGGGGACTCCGCGGACACTACACTGCTTGCTGTAGACATCCGTATGCTGGCACATGGCATGAGCATGATGATTTACGTGTGTCCCCAATTTCATCTAAATCCCTCGTGAGTGGAGAGGTGTATGTTCTCTTCTATGAACAGGAAGGCACTAAATCGCACCTTGGTGATCTTATTTAGTTATATCTTTATATATATTCTGTATTTATTTTTTATTATTGGAAATGAACATACCATTCAGTCATGATTTTCCTGTATATTACTATATTAGGTTTTAGTATGACTATTTATCTTGTTTTCGCAAATTTTCATTCATTTGAATGTAATAAAAATTGGGATACTTTTATATATCTACCCTATACATTTCTCAAAATCAATCCGCAAAAATACTATCAAACCAAAAATTTGCTATGACAACCGACTTGCCATCAAGATATCAAAGTTTCAAGTAGAAGCGTTGTCGAAGTGACAGATTCTGCATTTTTCAAATTACTTTCGAACATTTTTTTTTAATGGATTTGTCAGACGGAGAGTTCCCAGAAGCAATTTTAAAGGCTGCAGATCAGACCTGTTACCTAGAGTCTAGTTCCTAAATTGTAGATAGTGACTCATCGGTTGTACGGTCCATAATTCATATGAAGCAGGTCAAAGAATAGAACAGAAATAAGCTAGGTACTTTGGCTTCAAATCAAGTTTTATTTTGCCACTTTCGTATGTCCCCTCCGCACTTTCAAATCCTGTAAAAGCCAAAAAATGTACGATGAGTCACTACCTACAATTTAGGAACTAGACTATAGAAAATCACGAGGAAGATACGAACAGCAATACAACCAATTTTATAGCTTTTATAGCTTCAAGTGCTTGTCTTGTAATTAAACAGAAGATTATTCTTTATTTGGCTGGGAATGACCACCTGCAGACATGCATGTTTCGAGGTTTATTGCCTATCATCAGTGACAGGGTAGGTCAGTATTTGACCAACTAGATTTCTTGGATGAGTGTCACTGCTTTGATAATTCAACCAAGGATATGTCAACCTGTCCATAACAGACTCGTCTAAGACAAAATAAAATATTTCAAAACACTGGATGGTTAATCCAGTAAAATATTTGAAAAGGATCTGATTTTTGTTTCATCAACTGGTACGGTATGGATTGATTTATTCACGGAAATATTTGCATATTTGCAGAAAGATTATCTGGGTTAACATCTTGTTCGCCATTTTCCTCTTCGATCCTAGCAACGACGTCTTTTAGAGTTGCTGATAAAGAATTTACTAGTGCTGCACTTGCTGGTACAGAAGAATGTGGTTCTAGTGCAGAATCTTCAGTGAATTTTCCCTTGAAATGCTTGCTACATATGCATAATTCAAATTTTCCAAAGAAAGGTTTTTTATTGCCATATAGCTTAAACCACTTTTAACATTTATCAAGATTTTTTCTAGGTTTCGGGAATGGATAAAATTTTAGATCTTTGTTTCTTCCGTATTTTGAGTATTATTGGCAGCGTCTGTAAAAATATTTCTTCGTCATTGTCACTCTTTACTTGCACTATGCCCTTTAAACTATTTCACTGAAATCAAATGTCCTACGCGGCTGATCCAAAAACATAACAAAAATTCACTACCGGGATATTAATTTATAGAAAGACAGTATATTCTGTATAACATAACTAAAGGTAAATAAAGTAATTGGTGGCATTACAGCATTACTGGCATTAGTGCCAAAATGTTTAAATTTGCCGCAAATATGTCAAATTCAAGGTAGTACCAACAAAAAAGTTAACATTTTTCATATTGGGATATCTCATTTATTTTTGTCCCAGAGAAATTTTCATTGAATATCTGGCTTATACGATTCCATTGCTTACAAATAAAGGTATGAAGAGTCCAATCAGAGTTTCCTAGTTTACATACAAAAAAACTGAGTTGGCAACTATGAGAGAACTCCCTCATTCCAGTGCGACCGCCGAATATCAGCGCATGAGTGAATCGAACGCACCACCCCTTATACACTCCGACCATTCATGCACCGCCCTGTACATTCATAACCTGCACGGCCAGTTCAAAGTTTGATGTTACACCAGGGTTGGGCACTCCGGGCGGCTACCGCTGGCATTTCATAAACTCCGCCGCCGACCGGATGGACTATGACTGGCGAGTGCCGTCCGTCCGCCGCCCCCGAGCATCCCGTCGACCCCACCGGTCGGGGACTAAATATTTTCTAATATAATACGGTCTAAATGTCATTTGCTTTAGTGGTGTGTTCCATTTGAAATTTTCATTGATGGCGCTTTTCGCCACAAAAGGAGGAAAACCGGGTTGACGTTCGAAGGGACGGTGCGGGGCGCGAAGGGTCTGGGGGAGGAGGGGGGACGTCAGGGGGAGAGGACGAACGGCAAAAGCACAGGATGCGATTCAAAAGGTGTATTCGCGCCGTCTGTTTGGCTTATTGATTTGGTAAATATAATAGGAGCGAATTAAATTTTCGTTTTGTGTGTTTTCGGAGCTTTTTAGAATGATAATAATGGCTACGCCAGATAGAGGATAAAAGACGATAATCGTAACACGGAGTGGAAAGTCAAAAGGTATTTTCCCAAAGAATTATTATTCGGATCGCGAGGGAAAATCTTCCAAAGATGTTTTCGAAGGGAAGTAGGCACAGGGAGGTATGGCGAAAGCCGGGCATGGAACCGAGAAAGGTTTTACGAAGTGGTAAAATAAAATCTATCGAAACGTAATGGACCTGCTCCATAAATAAATGATAGGAATAATATTTCCTCGTGTATCTAACTCGTTACTGGACTCTCGTTAGGAAAAATCACCGATACACCAATACTCAAATAATTCCTCACATCGACTGCAAAATGAGAAGCTCCGCCCTGTTACCAAAATAAAATTCTATGTCAAAGTCGTCTACAATATTTTTGGCAGTTGCCACTATCACATTTCCAGCATTTCCAAATGGAGGACACCAGTCAGATTTTCCTCAATAAATAACGAACCTGTACTGTGGTCACCCAGTATTCCTGCCCATACATTAACATTTTGCGGAAACTGAGTAAGAGTTTCAAGAAAAAGTCAAGTTCTCACCTCACATTCTTTCTACGCACGTGATTTTTTAATGAAAAGAAGCCTTATCACTGAACTTTTGCAAAGTATTTTGAAATACAATTTTGCAATATTCTAGACGGCGGCACTTTCTTTGATATCAGTTTATTGTTTTGACCATTTATCCCGAAAACAATGCAAAAAACGCCAACAGAAATGTGCAGTTAATATCCAAGCATACGGCAAATAAGTCTCACTTAACGTCTCACCCAAACCCGATATCATGCAGTGTCAAATTTTCATTCTAAGTGCGCTAAGATAATTTTTGTTAGCCTGAAACTCGAGAATTACTGGAGCAAATTTCAATTCCGTTGCACGGTTGTATAAAGAATAAAACCCTCTTTAAAATAGCTGTCACTCACCACCCCATGCTATTTAAATTTTTCGAAATTGTTGCCCATAGTGATACTTTCAAAACCAAACAGATGCGTGCAGGAAAGTGGGTAAAAACGCACGGTCGAAGAAAAAGAATATTATTTTATCATGAATTTTTTTTTAAATGTTTTTTATGTAGGATTGGGTGTATTTGACGAAAGGCAATCAATTCCTAAAATGAAAATTGAATTATTATTCAATTCAATATTCGTATATTAGTAGAGAAGGATATTTTCGGATTGGTCGAAATGTTTGTTTCATTGTATTGAACTCTTCAATACAAATCTTCGAACTCTGTTCGTTTTGTAATTATTTATTTATTAACACTCAACAGCAAGGATTTGTCGAAGAAAAGAGAAAAATGGCGATCAGTATACACTGACACGATCCTGTGTACATAAAAATGGGCAGGCCAATGTTTACATTATGATGTTACACATGAAAACACCTATAAAAAATCTTATATAAAGAACATAAAAACGTTATAAAGGTATTATAACAATACAGATGGGGTAATCAATGTGAAATAAATTGTTGGATAAGAATGATAGTTAGTGTCTTCAGTATTTTTCAGAGGTTTTTATGAATTTGTGACAATATTTTGCGACTGCGAACTTTAAATTTTCTGTCAATTTATAGCAAATTTCAGGATTTGCATTTATATATTGGTTGCATTAAGCAAGGTGTGGCATTCCTGCGTTACTAATCTCATAAATAAATACGTTATCAAAAATGTTGTTTTTGATTGAATTTTGTCGAGGTAAATATTTCATTTAATCTCAGAACTATTTCTACATACGACTCTCTTTTATTATACAAAGTTCAAAATTATCCGTATTCACAGTAGTTTTTTTTTTCAAATTCATAATGGCATACGGTCCTTTAGTAAGTTTGAAGCATTCTCTGTCTATTTCCAGTGTTTTTCCAAATTATCCATGTATTCAAGTTGAACCACAAAACGAAATATAGGAAGTTTATGATAAATTACAAATACAGCATCTTCCTGGATTACAAACAGAATGTGTGAGAAGGGAACTGAATGAAAGGAAGCTATTGGAACATACGTTTATCACATTAGTAAAACGTTGTTCAATCTTTTTTTAAAATTTTTGAATTCATCGAAATATTTTCAATTTGAGGATAATTTTTATTCTGAATGTACTCCAACTAAAATTGTATAATATGTCACTGTGACTTCTAAATCGCAATAGAAAAGAAAATTAAGTTAATCCAGTCTCCATCATACATGTCCATTCACTGGAAATATTAATCTAAGATGAGTAGGAAATTCTAATTGAAGTAAGACAATTAAAATAAATTTTTTCTTTTGCTGGATAATAATTCGGGTTCGAAAAGGTTGTTAATAACTATCAATACATGATTTGAAAAAACTAATTACTTACACCATTGAATTTAATGTAAAAAAAATATTTGAAAATGCTTAAACTTACAGCAACTTTTCCTAATTGCACATTCTCGAAAAACATGCTTAACTCAGAAACCATGATAGATATCGATATGCGGTTTTCACCATCAAGTTTTTCAGAAAAATTTACTTTCCATAACATAAAAGTGACCAATTTGGTCCACCCAGTACATCAAACTCTCCGTTAGTTCACCATCCCACAAATCTCGGCTAGAACGAATACGGGGCGTGACATTCCGAAACAGACGCACCCCGTATATCTAGTTAAGTAGTCGGCGTTTTTGTGGTTCTCGATTATTACCCACATTATATACATCATAACGAATAATCTGCCGATGTACACCCACATTTCACAAATGGCTAAACCGCGAATAAACGAAATATTCCGCTCCAAGAAAAACCGTTATGGATGCTGTCAACGTTTATGATTCGAATCCTACAAAAGCGGTCTTAATATGGTTGTTGTGATCACAGAGATTATTTCTCTCATTACCTACACGTCAAAAGAATGGTCCGAAACCCCGTATGGACAGCCAATTAAGCTGCGAGAGCTATTTTTACCAATTATATACGACTTCCGAATTCTGACGAATAACAACTTTTATTGGCGACAAAACATTTTCTGGGGAGTTTTCCTAGTTCATAAAACAAAGAACCTTATCAGCAATGAAGGCCTACTCATGTAACAGCAAGGTTCGGAAACAATCTGAAAAGAAAGCATCAACAGTCCGATGAAAAACAAAACATAACTAAACGTATTGAACTTATTGATTCATGACAAAAAAAAAAAACATTTTTCCAACAAATCTGCCATTTTCAAACCCCTAAAAACTCCATTTCTCCATCGTTTTATAAAAGAAGAATTGTTAAAAAAAATTCAGGCACTTTTTCATGACAAAAAGAATGCACTTTTCTGAACAACCCTGCCATTTTTTAAATCCGTTGAAACACAACTTTCCATTGTTTTTATAGAAGGCAGAATTGTTGAAAAATAAACATTTATGGGTATCTATTCATGACAAAGAAATGCCTTTTCCCAACAAGTCTGCCTTCTCAAAAACCAGTGAAAACTTAATTTTCCACGTTTCTAAGAAGGCAGAATTGTTGACAAAAGGGCGTAAAAAACGAAAATCGGTAAAGGTAAGTTAGGGGTCAGAAATAAAAAAAAGTGATGTTGCTTTACTCAGGTCGATTTTTTCTACAAAACATTTGAATTTGGTACTTAACAGTAACAGTGGAATATGAGTTGTTTAGTGTCTGAAAAATCTACCGACAAAAAGAATGATGAACTTTGTATGATTTTTGACTGAAAATTTCGTGTTATGTAGATTTTCAAGATTCAGAAAGGCATAAACTCTTAATTTCTTGATTTGTAAAAAAGACCAATAAACTTACCTTTATTAAAAAATCAACCAAAACAACGCTTAAGACAAAAACAACATAGCCTACAAAATATTCTTTTTTGATGACGAATGAGGCAATTTTGCAAACCGTGAATTAATTGTTGAATGAAAGTAGTCTATTGAAAAAGAGGAATCAATGAATAAAAATAGTTAATAATAATAGTAAATAAATAAGATATATTTTTTTATTATTTATCTCAGGTTGCGTGTCTCATACTCAATATGCGGTAGTAATAATGAGATTGGTATGGCAATAGTTTGAGTTACAGAAGATCTCGACATCATCAAGTACATATGACATTTTGAAATGGATTCTGGTATCGGCAGGCATCTCCACAATTTTGGAGCGTTGGAGTAATAGTAGCGAAGTTGGAAAATGTCTAGATAGTATGTATCTCACTCTGAACGTACTGTCTAGGATTTTCACACACTTCAAAAGCTGAAAGTCCACTGGATCTGCGTCTATTTCTGGCGAAAAGTTAAAGCAAAAAAATACCAGATAATGAACAATTTATATTTCCTGTCTAGAAAATCTAATATGACCGTTATGTTCCCAAAATGTAGTTTCCACGGACCTTCCAGTTTGACCAACATACTCCTCTTTGCAATCTTTACGATTCATTTTATATATCCCGAGCTTTTCCAGATCATGAATTTTATCTTTGGGTTTGACAAGATTTGTTCAAGTTACTGCAAAATTTCTCGAAAGAGTAACGAAAAATGTGTTTGCAATTCGGTTTTTTGATTTATGAAATTAATTAGTTTTCAAGTATTGTGTGACATTCTATCACGGTTATTTATTTCTGAGAAGAAACCCTCTGATTTAGCATCCGACTGGTAAATAATTAATATATAATATGAAGTCCTCCAATGTCGCAAAAAATCGCATACTTTATCAGTTTCAGAATCACCCCATACGTACGTCGAAAATTATGTCACTAACCTGTGAGCTGCTATCATGGAAAGGGGTTGATCTTGAAGAATCAATTATGGATTGCTTGTAGGCCTGCAAAGAAAAAGACGACTTAGCACAATAGCAATTTCCATAAATTTCAATTTCAATGCGATACCGGGCTGGAAGTCGGCGAATTCAAGCCATGATCGATTGACAGAAGAGAATGATTGGAGATCTCGACCATGACCTGTTTAAACAATTCGCTGCACTGAAATCAATGCTGAGAAAAAAATATCGAGGGAAAACAATTAGAGGTGCTTAGAAGTGGAGAAAAAAGCTTCCGGCGAAGTATTTCTGCGGTTCCCTTTGGAAATATCTCGCAGTAAATGTTTGAATTTTGGTTATATTATTCAAGTTCGCTAGATCGAAAGTTTCCATCGTTGGACGGTTTAGAGGATACATAGTAATAATAATAAGTATATAATGATAAGTATATAAGTTATAAGGTGTTTACCCGCATCTTATACAAGCGAATACTTTCCGCAGTTGTGCCGGTGTATGAATGGATATATGAGCAGCAAAGAGGGTCAAAGAAGGGAGTAGCTGGCTGCAAGGAGAACCTGCTGATCGACAGATGCATCACGCAGGACTCCGTGCAGTATAAGCGTAACCTTTTAATGGCCCGGATGGACTGTCGCAAGGCATTTGATACAACATCGCATGAGCTCATCATGCATTTGCACAGATGTCTTGCTATACCCGATCAAATAGTACGATGTATTGAACAGCTGATACCTTTGCCTCCGGAACGAAGAATCCTCATCAGTCCTCATGCTATCGGAATCCCAAAAGACGACAATGCGAGGAAAGCGGAGAGGAGGTTCAGCTCGTAGACGAAAGCATCTTACATCATCTGGATGCCGGAGAGACGTATACTTACCTAGGGGTGGAACAACACCACTTCCAAGAGGTAATTACTGTTAAAAACTGGTCATCAGAACTGTCGAGGAAGAACAAAGTTGCTGCAACTAATTATGCTTGCTGTTCCGATTCTACTATATTCCTTTGGAGTATTGAAATGGACACAACAAGAGCTGTGACAAGTCGGTGTAAAAAGTCGCAAAATTATGCATCTTCACCTATTTCCTAAATCGTCTGTTCCACGGCTTTACTTCCCCAGACAACGGGAAGGCCGTGGACTTTTGAGCTTGGAGTGTCTACACAACGGAATGGTACTGAATAGACCCTTTGAAGTCATCAGGAGTTCAGATCCCCTTCCTTCTCTGCTAAGTATGCGATCATGAAAAAGCAGGAATTGGAGATATCTTTTCAAGGCAGCAATCCGTGTAGTCGATGCCTTATATTCGACACTGAATCGACGAACCCAAACTCTGTCACCGAGTTGGAACCCGTTCAGCAAAAAGCCCACGTCAAAGCTGCAAAGACTGAGAGGCTCTCACAGCTACATAGGGATGTGCAAATGCATGGGGTCTTCTTCAAGAACATTGAAGACCTTGGCTTATCCAGAAACCTGACCTTTGCTTTTCTCAGGTCAATTGGGATGAAGTCGTAAATCGAGGAAATGGCCTGCCAGGAAGGTGTCTCCAACACCCTCGTCTACCGAAGTCGCCTGATGGGTATAGAGGCCGACACTAGAGCAGAGCGAGTCGTGGGGCCGCTGAGACCATATTGCATTTGCTATCAGCTTGTCCAACTTATGCGGTCTCAGCCTATATTCACAGGCATAACGCGGCCCTACGAGTATTGTACGACACTCGTACGGTATTGACGAGACACCGGTGTTGCCATATGCTCTGGGGGATATTGAGTCCTTTGTGGGGAATGAGCAGTGCCGAATCTATTGGAAGTACTCATTCCCCACCCTCAGGTAAATACAAGACAATTAGCCTGATGTAGTCCTCCTCGACCATCATAGAGTTTTCAGCTCTTGGCGAAACGAACATCGTCCGAAAAGATGAGAAAAAAGGGACTAAATATCGAGATCCGCTCTTTAAACTCCGCAGGCTTTACCCGAACCATTCTTTTAAAATGTTGGTTCTGATCATAGGGGTGGAATGATGGACATGCTGCTTTCGAATTCGAAAATCATTCCGGCATGCCGTGATGCAACAGAAAACTTAGCCGGAAGAAAGCAGAAGGTTATAATTCTTGGTTCACTCCGTTTACTCAGGGCACATGATTCTCGGACCTAGTAATCACTCAGCCCATGGATGTGGAAAGTGATTACTGATTTAATGACACACCAGCGCGCCCTACGGATGTATCGGGGCTCCGGAGAAAGGGCCTGACTAGGATATTCCAGATGGAAAAAAATGATAAGTATATTTTATGGTCATTAAAAATAAATCTAGTGTACAAAGCTTGTGCTAAACAAATATATATGTAAATATGAAAATATAAAATATAAAAACAGTACTTTTAAAATGAATGAAGTTGAAAAATAAAACTATACAGTTAACAGACAATTTTGTAACACCATGGATAAAATAGTCAGTTTTGTAAAAACAGTAGAAATAGTCAGTTATGTTTGAAAGAATATTTTATTATCAATTCATCAATAAACAAATTGAGCTTTTAAACGGAGCTCTAACTTAATTATTTATAACTTTTGACAATGACTAATAAAAATACAAAAATTTTGTTTAATTTCAAATCAAATTAAATCAATTTTATTCAAAATGGTAACTTCTGTGGCCATCTGATCTACATTATTTATTTTTTAATATCTTTGATTGTTAGTAAAAAGGTGTTCGACTTTAAACACTTTCAATAGAAGCTCCGAAAAGTAAAATCTAGGTTTTTAGTTCTGAAATAATCGGCCTTTTGATGTTAACTTGCAACTGGTAAAAATCAATTGGATGCAAAATAAATTTGAAACACATCTCTCATTATTTTGCAGTGTCCTATAAGATACAACTCGTAAATTTTTTGCTATTATAAATTTTTCACATTTTTTGCACAAATAGGTTCTGACGTAAGAGAAACAGGTATATGTTTTTTTGAAGTTTGTAATAAAAAAAAATCCTATATGTTGTACACTTGAATGACCATACTATCGGTGCACAGTTGTGGGATATATACAAAACTTTTGGTTTTTTTACTATTCCGTAAATACCCTCGTTTCGTCCATTCATTCAAATCCGGATACGCTCGAATCCGAAACTAACTAACGACTTGCAAATACAAGCACTTCCAAAACAAACATTCGAGAATAGATATCCTGTTGCGTCTATTTGAAACATCGGCCCAAAGCTAACTGCTCTTTCACCTCATATCGAAAGCCGATATCAGATCGATATTGCCGATTCGAATTTCACGTGTACCGATGGTCTCGTAACCTCATAAGCAACGCGTTTTTCTCACAGCCGTCCTGTAGTTTGACGCACTTTGACGCGACCTTTCGGGCATCTCGTACACGATTTTTTAAGCTCTTCTAGATGAACCGTCGACCATCAAGCGACCCATTTCACGATTCTACCGACACCATCGCCTCACGATCGCCCATCGAAATATAGGCCGGTTCTCGGAGAGAAAATTAATCATCAATTCGGTATATATGGTGACCGGCAGTTTTTAGATGGGAAACGGAAAAAGCACTGAAGAAAAGTGGCTGTGAAATGATTAGAAACCCGAACAACAATAAAAGCCATGCAAATGTGCGGAAATGTAAATATGTGACAAAATAGTTATTTTTGTATCAAGGGAATAAGGGCCTTAATTACCGATGACAAAGTTTGCGTCCCGAGGGCCTCTGGCCCGAGGCACAGCAATTGCCTAAGGTTATTGAGGCAAATTAATTTCCGTGGTACATAGATAATTCTTTTTCTGACCGATTTCAATGAAATTTTGTTCATTTTTAAAATGGAATGAATGTACCAATTTATTACCTTTCCGCTATATTTGAATCAGGTACCGTTGATTTTTGGAGTTTTGTTGTTGCTATGTTACTTGTTTATGAGCAGAACTTTTTTATCAAGCTGTGTTTGCGTTAAAATCGTATCTTCTACACCAAATATAACGAAGGATATTTTGAAAAAAGCAGAAAAAGCAAGAGAATCATCGAAAAGTGAATCCATATACCAAATAAAATACAAGATATATCTGGAAGGGCTGACACGGAAACATGTTATGCCAAAAGATGCCACTGAAACTGTATTTCTGGCATATTTACAAACAATAGTAGGGGAGCCCACGATGCTAAATGTGGATTTACTCGAGTGTCATAGAGACCTATCTTAGATGATAAGAAGAAAAAAATGTTATGTATTGTATACTTTTTCAACGGTGGGGGAAGTGGCTATAGATAATCAAAAAAAAAAAAACTGTTGCGTGGACATACTCGAGCGCGTCGGATATTGATAGCATCAATGTCCTACGGATTTTTAATAATGTATAGGCCATTATTATAATATGAAAAAAATCGGCATTTTGAAATACTCAAGCGCGTCAGATTAAGATATATAAGGTTCATCTTTATGTCCTAGATGTGCTGTCTCCTAAGCTGACGATTATCTAGAGGAATTCGCCTTCTGACAAAAAAAAAATAGGAAAACGGTTGACCCTAAAGGCCATCACTGCGACTTCCCGCTAACTCCATACCTAAGCGCTCAACATTTCATTTAGTTTATTAATATGATTTGATTTTTGTGTCATTATGAGCTCTCCGGGCTCAAGTCTGATAGTTTATACAATTTTTTGAATTTTCAAACCGCAATAACTTTTGAATAAATGAACCGGTTTTCACGCGGTTGGTGGCATTCGTCGCAGTTTTTCAAGCTCCGTGAAAATTCTTCAAGTTTGAATTGATCGAACTAGAAATTTCAGAGTGATTCCGAAAAAACACTTTTTTCGTTTTTCTTTCGACACGAACGAATCGACCGATTCTGACCGGACTGGCGGCGATCGACGTGGTTTTTTGATATTAAGAGCCGATTAGTTTTTGAAATCGATCGATAGAGCCGTTCAAAAGTTATTGAAAAAAAAACACATTTGAAAACAAAAATTTTCGTAGTTTTTTTGAGATATCCCAAAATCTACCGGTACGAATCGGTTCAAATTATATTCAAAATCTAAGTTTGGCTAAGCCAAATAGATAGAGAAAGAGTGAGAGGGCAATAGTAACGCGGAGAGGGGAATATAGGCATTACGCAGCTGCACGCATTAGACTTTATCGACGAATTTTTGTTATTTCGGCTTGTGGAAATCGTCAGATTATATATTTATCATTATCTTTGAATTATTTTCTTCAAAATAAAAAAATTAGCCACGCTCGAGCATGTCGAGATGACGTTTTTATTTACAACTTTGTAGCCCTCCCCTTTCTTTACGTCACTCTCAAATTGTCAGATTAGTAGAATATACACTCTTTAGCATGTAATTAACTCACCCTACCTCAATCTGACGCGTTCGAGAATTTCTGATGATCAATTTTTTTTTTAACTCATCTGATACTTTATCCTGGAAGCGCGGCCTTATTTATGAGATTCATATTTGGTGGAGGTACTTAACCGAGTACAAGGTCTCCCCCTTATATATTAATCTGCCGCGCTTCAGTAAATCCCGAAATCCACGCTTGGGTTCCCCTACTATACGGTATTTTCACAAAGTATACTGATTTCATAATTCTGAATCGACTGGCTTTCGCAGAATTGCCCTATCTTCAACCGTTCTCGAGTTAAAAAGTTCATCCAGAGTTGAGAGGGGTAATTTCCTACCAATTTTCTTAAAATTCGGAATCAGCTTATATTCAGATATATTCGAAAGCTCCTGGCAATGTTTTGGAAAATTTTTTTTTACTTTCAATATCGATTAGGTACTGCATTTCTTGACTGATCGTCTGTGAATTTAAAAAAAATGCGAAACTATCCTGCATTTTTGTATTAAAATGCCATATCACTTAGAAAATGTTGATTTCGTCAATTCATCATCAAAATTTATTTTTGGACTATGATTCGAAATCAGCTCGTCATAATATATTGAGGAACGTCTGTGATTTTTTCAAAAATATAAAATAAAAACTTGGGAAAATTAGATTACGTGAGAGAATATTTTTCATAAAATTTTTTGTTTCTGTCGATCGAGTTGAAATTCACAGTATACTGATGTTATGTTAACCGTTTGCGAGTTGGATTGTTCATCTGGAGTTGAGAAGAGTAATTTTCTACCAATTTTTTTTAAATCAGCTCAACGAAATACATTTGAGACGACCTGGCGATCAATTTAGCTCAATTTTTTGGAAATATATTTTTTTTTAAACTTTATTTTTCTTCAATATCGTCTGTGAATCTCTAAAAAATGCAAATCAGCCGGTATTTTTTATTAGAACGCTATTTCACTAAGAAAAAGTTAATTTTCGTGCATAGGAGCCCTTTTTCGACCAAAAAACTTCTGAAATTTTGTCAATTCATCATTAAAATTTATTATTGTAGTATGATTCGAAATCATCTCGTCGAGATATATTTGAGGGGCGTTTGGGATTTTTTGAAAAATTGAAAATATATATAGTAAGCTCGAGTAAGTGTGAATTTGGGGCAAGTGTGAGTTTGCTCGCTATCTTCGCTAAACCGGGCGACAGCCCAATGCCGTCTATTGACGAATAGCCTACACTTATAATGAATCCATAACCATCATCCAAAATACAAAAGAGATCTTGTGAAATCCAAATATTTTTCCCAATTTTCTAACCTACAATTTATCAACCCGAACGAGTATAACAAGTTTATATCAAGCTTTGAGTGTATTGTTAAAATCTAAGGTAAGAATCCATTTTATACACTTTTCTTCTGCCTAAACAATGAATCTGACTATAGATTGTTGTTATTTTTTACATTTTTCCATTGCATGTCACACTTACCCCGAAATTAAATGTTATTGGGGATAGTGTGACCTATCTGTCGGGGTAAGTGTGAACCTGGTTCATTTGGCCAATCTAAACAGTAATATTTTCTCAGCTATAGTACGATATTATATACGGAAATCTCAGAGAGCCAAACAATATACCTGGCCAGATGTGGAAGACATTGATACACTTTCTGAGGATGAAATAACAACTGTGCTTCCATCACCACTCGTCAGAAGATGGGAATCAATGAAATTCTCATTCGATTTTTCAGATATCTACCTGTAAATTT
Source organism: Chrysolina americana (assembly GCA_958502065.1). Lineage (NCBI taxonomy): Eukaryota > Metazoa > Arthropoda > Insecta > Coleoptera > Chrysomelidae > Chrysolina > Chrysolina americana. Next base: position 5,790,879 of record OY293411.1, on the reverse strand, counting down.
TTCTTTTCAACAAATGTTCACTTTCACGATAATTTTTTGTTTTTTTCCAATGGGGCATTTCAAATTCAATATTAAAGTTCCTAACTATGTTTTGAATAAAGATATCTCGAAACAAATAAATTGTGGTGAAAGTTCCTTTACTGTTCACTCACACCTGCCCCAAAGAGAGATTTACGTGCATTAATATCTTTAAATTTGGCCAGAATCACACTTGCCCCAAATTTCCGGGGAAGTGTGACCTATGGAGATATATATCTGAATATATAAATAAAATTCATAGAATACGTTTTTCAACAGTTTTCTGTGGCGTATTACAAAGACTGATCTTCGAAGTAAATTCCTGCAAAATTTCATTGTTAATAATAGTTCAGGTTCGTCAGATGGACTAAATGCAATGCGAACTAATGAAAATCACGGTCACACTTACCCGAGCTTACTTACTTTGGAAAATTAGATAACGGGAGGGAATTTTTGCAGTTTAATTCCTATATATGCTAAACCTTGAATGTGATCATATACCTACAAATCATATATTTTTGGAATTTCACAAAATTTCACGTATATAGTGCGAATTTCAAGCGAATCTGATATTTCTGCATTTTCTTGATTTTTGGGATCAAGTAATTATTTTTTGTGACCGAAGGACTTGAAAATCCATAGAGTATACTAATTTCATCATTCTGAATCGAATGGTTTTCGCAAAATTGATAATTTTTCTCAAAAAAAATACTTATAGTAAGTATATTCGTTATAATTTTTGTTATTTCGGTAATCTGACATCAAAATTCATGACACAGAACAGAAAAAATCAGAAATGTACCAAATCTTCGAGTAGACAGGTTGTTCAGACATTCGCTAGATGGCAGTAATGGAGGACTAATCATGAAATGATGGTATACTTTCAGTACCACCGTGCACATAGCCAAAATTCTTAGTGGAAAAATGTTTATTCTTTCAACGTTACATAAATTAACAACGCCGTAATCGCATTTCGAAAACTGTACATAAAATTATTTAAGAATTCAACGCCAGATGTGAATATGCGATAATATACAGTGCGTCTTATTTTGAAAGATACTTTTTCGGTCTGCAGCACCTACATCAAATACGCTGTATATCTTGAAAATTTTACCAAAATGAAGCTCTCATGAACTCCTGAAACTTTTATAGCAAACATTTTTGTCCATCTCTTTCAACAAACCAGATGACAGTCGAGCGTTATAAATCGATCCGAACTGTGATTAAAAGTATTTCGTTTGGCTCAATCAAGTAAACAACCTGTTATGAAAATTGAAACAAATAATTTCCAGGCCGATTTGCCAAAAGTAACTTCAAATCGCTTCTAACGAACAAGCAAAGACTGTATCTTTTTAATCATACTGAGAACAAAAACACACCAAGTTCGACGAAAAAACTTCGTACAAAGTAATGTTCCTTTCCGAATCGGCTCTCGCAAAATAACCGGCACGAATTTCACACGAAAACAACCCAATTAAAACGGTAATTAGCCGTACACCACTCGGTGCCATTACCTCTCGAATTTTCGGCTACGGATACCGGCCTAACAACAACAACACCTTCGAAAAATGAAAAAAAAAAGTACATATATCATCTCATTCAAATAGTCGATCCATACGAGAAGAGTTGGAAGTAAAAGGTTCCATGACCCCTCTCACACGATGATACCGGCATCGGCATTATAACACTCACCTTGAAAGTGTTATATCTGCAACCCAACAACAATGAAGGAAGAAGCCATGGGCGGAGACAAGAATGCGCGTTAGAAGGTGCCCGGGTACCGGTTGGAGGTAGGGAAGATATTCCGATACTCGGCCGTCTTCATTAAACGCATTCCTTTGTTCATTTTCGAAGAGCAGACTTGAGGTCGGTACTTTATGCCTTCGTTTAATTATTTGTGGTTGGTTAATCAGGCCATTGAACCTTCTCACTTCTTTACAGAAAAATAATACCACGAAAATTTAAACTATTAAAGGTAAAACTAAAAAGATTGCTCTCCAACGGGGATGTCTATTAGGTGCCCCACTTTCTCCACACATGTATAATGTTTGCATCAACCATATTCTTGAAGAGCTCCCCGGCCCTTGTATAATACGTGAATTTGGATACCTTTTTGATAAATCTTCGGGGGTCAGTGTAATGGGATTTGCCGATGATACTGTCTTAGTGGGAAAAGACAAATTTTCGGTGGACGTCTTATTCTAAAAGCTTCAGATGTTATTCGATATTGGATTTACTATAAATTTCCAGAAAACATACATCATCAATATTAAAGAAGGGTTAGTGGTGGAAGAAGAGTTGGCAGGGAAAATATTAAATCAGTTGGTTGTCATGAAAATATTAGATATCTTGGAGTTAACTTCAATGATAAAATTATAATTGATGAACTGGAGGTACTGAAAAAATTAGAAAGGATGTGAATATTTTGACGAATACACCATATCTGAAGGAAGAAGAAAAAATAACAGCAAGGTCTCTTAGACAACAGTTACAACAAAGAGCATTTGATGAGTGGAGTAGTCTGCCAACAAGAGGAAGGGGTGTTTCTTCATTTGATTTCTATAAACCAGCAAGTTATTGGTTCTATAATAGAGATGGGATAACTTTCACCGAGTACCAGGACCTGCTGAAGATGAACGGAGGAGTAACAGCTGTTCGAGCAACGCCTGGGACAAGTAGGACAGGAAACCAGTGTAGACGGTGTTCTACAACTGAGACTTATGTTATTTAAACCCTGCTCCACATCCTTGGTGATTGCCCGTACAGCTCACATTTAATATACAAAAGACATCGTACTATCCGTTCAGCTTTGGCAGATTCCTTGAGATCTAATGGAATGGAGGTCCATGAAGAAGTCTCTTGTTTGTCTAATGATGGATCTACTAGAAGAGTCGATATTTTTGCCTATTATGTCGAAAAAAAGAATGCTCTTATAGTGGATCCAACTATCAGATTTGAAACTGAGGAAAATCAAGACAAACTCGTCGACGAAGAAAAGAGGCTAATTTATAAACCTACCATTCCATATTTTTTGGAATAATGTGAACAAAATAGAAGTCATCAGATTACTCGTAGGTGCTCGAGGAACATTCCCATCTCTGTTTCAAAATTTTTGTAAATTACACAAAATAACAAATTTTTTGTTATGAATTTTAGAAACCATTTATACGGAATGAATAATACAAAATGTTTCTAGTTTATATATATTTTATACATTTTTATTCTTCTACATATACCATTTAATGTGAGTTTATATTTTCTATTACTTCTTATTGATTGATTTGGTATTCTTTGTTCTGCAAACTATATTTATAGTAAGATGTTCAATAAATCTATATATATACAATCCTGATTTTTTTCCTCACCAGTCGTTTTTTTCACAATTACTGAAACTGTTCCCTGGCAAGAAACGAAAGAAATAGCTATCTTCACTACCCTACTAGAAAACTTCATTTAAGACCCCAAAGAAGGGAGGAAAATGGAACTTTTTCTACCGCCGCGCCGGATAAAAACATTTTTTCCTCCCTGAGAACAAGAATTTTCGTCCCTCTCAAGTTTTTTGATACTTTCACATAAGCAAGAGTTTTTTTACCTCCTCTATTTGATTTTGTGAGAAGATTTACGAATATACAATTAAAAACACATACGGTGCATTCCATTTAAAACGAGCCACCCTGAATAACTTTTGGTACAATGATTTTCAGGAAAAATAAAAAAACAAAAGTATACCGGGGGACACATTTTGACATATTCACATTTGATGTTACTTCCCCTATCGCACCCCAGAGCATGTCACCATTTTTTTAATGGATCACTAGATCCATCCAATCATTAGAAGATTTGAGAGAAAATATCAATGCAGAGAAATAACTCCCGAGATTCTCAACCATGTGATGGCGGCAATGGAAGCTCTTTTGTAGCATTGTATGGAAGTTGGTGGAAACGTCTTTGAACATTTACTATAGAAAATTTGTTCCTTCTCATTGTCGAGTCATCAGATTTTGATTCAAGAATTAAATGAAAAATCTCTTTTTCTGATTTATTGCTTCCATATTTGTCTCTAGAACGAATATTGCCTCCTGTTTAATTGTTGATCTGTTTTTTTTTTCACTGCAAATCATTGTTTCAAAAGTTATTCAGGGTGGCTCGTTTTCAATTCTTACTCAATACTTTGTTGAAATCTGCTCATCATGGAGCATCTGATAATGCAAAACAATATAGGATGATTCATTTAAAAAAAAAATGGGTTGCGATAGGGAAAGTTAGATCAAATGTGAATATGTCAAAATGTGTCCCCCTGTATACTATTGTTGACGTGTTTTTTAATTTTTTCTGAAAATCATTGTACCAACAGTTATTCAGGGTGGCTCGTTTCAAATGGAATGCACTGTATAGGATCTTTTTTTCACTACCAAAATAATTCACAAAATAAACATAAAATATTACTTTTTGAAGGATTTATTTTAAACAGTCAATTATAAAACAAATTCATTTGTTGGAATAATAATTGGATGTAGTTATGCAGAAACCTACCAACCCACAAAAATCGTGAAATGTTGTAAATGTGAATATGCATTTACTTAAACTCATTCTGATATTTGCAGAAACTTACCAATCCTACAGGGAAATATCCATTCTATTCGTAAAAAACCGAAATCAGCATTTTTAGTTTTCCCTGTATAAGTCGGAAAAGGCGAGAGTTCCCGTAGCTTTTCTCTGACCAATGTACTGCTCACCACAATAGTTACATTTTTTCCAATTTAATCGTCTTTGTACCTATTACGGTTTAGAATATAGCAATGTTACCACATGATAAAAGAAACGGTCTGTATAGTTATAACAAGTAGATTTTTTATACCGAATATCTCCCATGTGATTATCGCATCCAGCTCAAAAACATTTGAAAAATTCAACAGATATTGTGGAATTTTTGCTCAAAGAAATCCTGCATTCAACATTTCTACTCCAGTGCATTCCAGTTCCAGAAAGTTTTCGTGAATTCAAAAATGAGCGGAAAACCATCCAGGAGTGAAAATTTAATATTGCCTCGTGGATCGATCTTAATAATTTAGTAGTCTAAGCGTGTGAACTTATATAACTCTCGAGAATCGAGAAACTTCTGAACAAGGTCGTTATCACACTTGGATGTGAATGGATTGAATGAACATGAAGTGATTTCTGAACATTCTTTGAATAGTAGCATTCTCAAGTTTCGAACTCGTCAATATAGACGCAGATATCAGAAACTATACTGATGCTTCATAACTGAATGCCGATTTTGAACAAACGTTTCATTTCTGAGACTCAGAATGTTTAAATTTAACAAAAATTATAATGGCACGCCACTGTGTTTTATTTTCAAATTAATATTCATATATTAATATTCAATATTCAATTAATATTATTTTTATATCATTATGAATAGCCTCTTGCCTTTTTTCCTCTGAACACTTATCAATTTAGAAAATAAAATGCATTCATTACGACTAAGAAAAAATATCATTTATAGTTCCAAGTAAAAGGAGGTATTTTATTTTTTAAATCGAAAATCGTCAGTCGAACGAAAAAATTAAAGAGACGTATATCGATATTGTGAATAAAAATATTGATGGGAATGTTCGTCCATTCGAACATTTTAGAGAAATTGGGAAAAACAGTTTTTTTCGTAAAATTTCCACACCCTGTCTCTTAACTACCATCAATATGAAAAATAATTTTTTTAACCATCCAAGGTTTATCACCCTTTGGGATCTGAATTCGATTATGAAACACCCTGTATAGTAAGTGGTTAGATGGGGAAGCCGGATCTGATTGTATCTCTGTAACAAAGACATATATCACTTACAAAAAAAGTATTTTTGATTGTATGACACTGGCATAGATAGTTATAGAAACGCAGAAAAAAGCTGTTTATGTGAACTTTTCATTTTGAAATATTTTGAAGAATCACCCCTCAAAGATTGTTCACGTACTTAATTAACACTATATCGACTCTTTGAATTTCCTTTTGCACCAACCAACGTTCTTCCCCGTATGAAAAAGGTTCTGAACCAGGGCACATACCACTGGCGGATCTAGAGAATTTTTCAGGAGAAGGCATGAGTTAATGGAAATTTGTAACCAAAGTAATGAAATCCACAGGAATATGAACTGAATATTACTGATATGTTTGAAGAACTAATGTGAAACGACCCTTTTCCTTCAAAACCAAGTGGAATATAATGATTCTTCGTTGTGCGGTATCCGATGAAAAATAATTACTCAATTCCTTTGTTTTTGATTCTTACCCTCTCAACTCTAGATGAACTTTTCAACTCTAGATGAACTTTTCAACTCGAGAAAGGTTGAAGTTAGAGCAATTCTGCGAACGCCAATCGATTCAGAACGGCGAAATTAGTAAACTCTGTGAATTTCAAGTCGATCTACCTCTAAATATCGTGAAAAATTGAAAATCACCATGTTCACTTGAAATTCGCACTATATACACAAAATTTCATGCTGATTCCGAAAATGCAGGTACGATTTGTATACAAGGTTTTCCAAATTAGGTCGGCACCATTACTAACTCCGTTATTATTCATGCTACGAATTCAGTTGAATGGGCAAACTAGTAGCATTTTTGATGGCCTTATGGATGCCAAAACAAAAACAAAATTGACAGTCGCGTTTTTAGATTATTTCATAAAATTATATTTCTTTCAATGGAACATCCTATATTTTTTCATGCATTTCGATTCGTAATAACATTCTCAACAACAAATTCCATTTGACTTTTTTTCGTGGTGAAAATAAGACAGTTTTATCAATAGAAAACATTTATAACAAACGGATTTGATAAAGCGCTATAAAATATCGAGTAAAAGTTCAAAAATACCGCCTTCTTGTTGAACACATATTTGGGCCCTTCTATTGACACTATACGTGTGGCATTCAAAACAGTTCGGCCAACAATTCCAATAATTATAGTTCAATATAATTTTTCAGTTCATCTACATTATTATGTTCATACTGTACACCTCAATTTTCAGAAATCCCCGAAAATAAAAATCTAGAGGTGTCATGTCTGGTGAACGAGGGGGACATTTAATAGGACCATTTGAAGCAATCCATCTGTTTCCAAAACAGCCTCGCAGCATTCTTTTCACGCCACTGTGCTGGTGCTGTGCTGGTGATCATCGGAAAACTCTTCCAATACTCTTGTTGATAAATTAATGTAACGGTGTCCAATCGAAGAACCATGGTAGAAGAATGGACCGATAATTCTGCCTCTAAATATACCACACCAAACATTAATACTAAATCGTCTTAGCGGTTTGTGGTTATGGACTAGAAATGGATTATGTCTACTCTAATAATGAAAATTTTTTCTATTATACATCCCACGATTTGAAAAATCAGCCTCACCGCTCCATATAATATTTCTATAGAAGTTTGGATCTTTTCGGCATTTATTCATAAACCACCGACAAAACCCCAATCGTCTCTCAGGATCACCAGGTTCTAGTGTTTGCACTGGTCTTAAATTATAAGTAGAAATGTTATGTTTCTTCAGAATTCGTTGAATACCAGACAGTGGAACAGCTATTTATCTAGATAAATCTCCGATGGAATTATTTGGATATACCTCAAAGTTGGATAAAACGTTAATTTCTGTATCTTCAGATATTACAAAACGTTTTTTAGTTCTCCTCTTCTCAAAAATATTTTCATTGTTCCTGAATCGAAGATGAAGCACAGCAAAAAAACGCCGATTAGGTAATTCACGATCGGGAAACGAATTGCTGTAGTGTTGGGTGTTGGAGTGCTCTTACGCTATTTTTCTGGCAAACCAAGTAGGATTCTAACATATCACATTTTTCTTGTAGGAAAAACGACGTTTCGAAAAATATTCGAACAGTAGTTGACAGTTACAATAATTTATGACATAGTCATGATATACTAGAGAATATTTGACAAATAGTATTTCAACAAAGTTTCAAGGCAACTTGATTGCTCATAATAATTATGTTTTATCGAACTAAACACATTTTTTCCAACCACATTCATATGACCCTCCAGTATTTTCTGTTCTGTACAAAAACGGCTTCAAAGTTATCATTACAGCAAACATATTTTGATTCACAAAATAAATGCGGCTAGCGGAATGGCTTTAAGATGGAAATTATCGTTTTGTACATTAATACCAAATAGCTCAGAGGTGTCAATTGAGTGGTGCGATATGATAATCACGGGTTTCACGAGTTCACATCCCAGCGTAATTTTTTCTTTTTACTGTCTTATTTTGCTATTAGTAACAGAATATTGTCATTCGTATAAGTAACAAAATTGGGTGTTAGGACAATTATGAGATTTTATTCGCCAAAACAAAGAACTTTTTTGTACTAGTGAAAGAAATAGATATTTCCACATGAGTATCTCATTTTCCACTTTAGGAAGAAAGGTGATATGAGCTTTGTTGTTGAGAATGTTATAACGAATCGAAATGCATGAAAAAATATAGGATGTTCCATTGAAAGAAATATCATTTTATGAAATATTCTGAAAACGCGACTGTCAATTTGTTTTTGTTTTCGGCATCGAGAAGGCCATTAAAAATGCTACTAGTTTGTCCATTTAACCGAATTCGTAGCATCAATAATAACGGAGTTGGCAATGGTGTCGACTTAATTTGGAACACCCTATGTTTCAGAGAATCTGAAGATAATTGGGAATAAATAGAACGTCAGAAACCGCTTCAAATCTTCCCAGACATGAGCAGTTTTCTGAGCAAAACCGAATCGGTGTTACCGACCCGACGTCGTCTCCGCCGCTGACCCAGTCGCATGACTCACCGCGTACTCGTAAAAATCCAAACTCACCTCGACCAAACCCGATCGCGGCGCTGCTGGAAGACCAGATTACCGAACAAAAAGGCATCAACCGGCCAACGAAATAACGCCGCAAATGACCCAATGAAAGAGTCTATTCGAGACGGAATATGAATTAACATCGCTTAATTTTCCACCTATGAATACGGCGATTAGTATTATCGGTAGATTCTCTCTCCATAGTGCGTTCGAATCAACGATCCTTCATACAAATCACACACACAAAACTTGTCAAAAATGTATGCGATGGTAATAAATATTGATGTATTTCAAGATTTATGCGATACAATCTGTTGTGTGGCTGGCTGGCTTGCTTCGGACGCTTCTTTATTTTCTCGTCGACTCGGCTTTTTTATCGCCATCTTCCTTTTTTGCCTCAACGTATGTGTAATAATACACTGGAATTCGTGAAAAAATCTGATTGTGCCGATACAAAGCCCACTGCTTTTCATGAATTTCGCCTTGAGAGAGTGCCTTGTCGATGATCCCGCATTATTCTTATGTTCGTAATACGCAATGTATGGAATATAATGGATAAATTCAAGACCCAAATCCACAGATCTCCTAGAAAACAACCTCTGGTATTGCCAACAAGACAGAGTTGTGGTAAAAAAATTACTTGCACGCTTTCGAATATCGATAAACTCTAACACAACTTAATACTGCCAACAAATTACTGTAATGTGCCCAGTACTCTTTCTTCACCAGGGTCTTCACTTGAATCGGCGATTTAAAATGTCAATCATATTATTGAGTGATTATTTACTTCGTTTACTAAATATCAGTCATCAACCAATCATACGTTTGTTTCCCACAGGACCAATCAACACGCTCTCTTTGCGACTATTTGCACAATAGTCACCGATTATTTCATTCACACATTGCTACACCAATGAATTTTCATGATCATGGTCAAAATAGTTGTGCCAGAATCAAAAATTTCGTAGTGCAATATTAGACTATTGATGATGTTCGTTTCTATATTTTTCTGTATTTTATATTATTTTCCTAAATAAGTTGACCATAATCCGTTTTTGTGTGGACAAAATTCAGAGAGATGAACACAATAATTCATTTATGTCTAGTACCGAAAGTGAGTACCTACTACTTAAAATCTGTAAAATATACTTTGGAACCAATTTGGAACTTAACTCAATATGCTCTAATAAACATGGTAAAAAATTTTTCAAATCGATTCAATCAACTGGGTGCGTGTTCATGTACCCTACTGTTTCTTTAAATTCCATAAGCTCAAGTTGCGAAAGTTCGTGACAAAGTAAAAAAATCACCACTTCTACTGAAATCTATCAATTTTGCAAGCTTGTTTAGGTTTTCTTATTGTACCATTCGTTTTCTTAAAATCTATTCAGTGTGGTTAGATCATCCAAAAATAAATTTTCTGTCGAGAAAGAATTGCACAAAAAAAGAAACATCTTCACTATAACAGTTTTTAAAATAGCGAAACACACATATCACTTCTGAAAAGCAATTAAACTCAAAATAAGCTACAAAATTATTACTTTATATATACTTTATTATAGAGAACTTTAAAAGGAAAACTCGGATACAATGGCGGAGATACTTGCGCATGCGCATGTTGGGTAGATGTCAGATAGGCACCACAAGATTGACAGGTTCTAATAGTGAATTTCCATGCAGCTGAATTTCAATACTTTTATGTGAAATGTGTGATTATTATTTATTCCAGTAAATTGCATATCAGCAAAATAAAAATTATATAATAAATCGAAAATGTAACGAATAAAACTGCTTGCGGACCATGTTTCTGTAAATTTGAATGATTATGTTGTTTTCTTCATTTCATGCTCGTGCGCAATACTTGAAGCTTCTGTTCATGAAAATTCACCCTAACAAGCAAACCCACGGTGGCGGTTCACGAAGTAACGCGCGATTTTTGGAAAATAGACCGCGATTTCATTTGTTTTCTCATTATCAAGCTAAAGCTCTCGGGAGTTATTCAGATTATTAATGTTCATATGGTCTCATTAAATTGTCAAAATACAAGGTACTCTCGATAGAATTATGAAGAAAATAATAGTCGGCTATTCAGCATCAAGGAACCTGTGCTTCTGACAGTCCTCTAAATAAATAAATTTTAAACGTCAAATAGAATCAATCGTGTTGAAGCTGTATAAATATTTGAAAATGAATCGATTTGGAGAAACCAAAAACGAAGACATAGGTAGGGCAATCGAGGCTACAATCCCTGACAATATAGTGTCATTCATATGACTGATATAAAGAATTGAATTTAAGAAATAATCTTCATAAATATAACACGACCTTCATTAATTGTCGACTATTTTATTGCTGCTAAAGGACCACGCACACACCTTATGGGAAAAAGTCTTTCGGTAAAAATGGCTGAGGGCGCCATCATGAATTTTGTGATTTTTGGAGAAATTCAGCTAAATGAAAAAATATCTATATCTCATTTATATATATTCAATATTGTGTGAGACTGGGCAATCCCAATGTTCGCGAGAAATATTTTTCCTTAATACAGAGAAAAAGTACGCCGTTATTTTCATACAGTGTAGTCAATAATATACTCAGGGAAGAATTCGTCTACGAGGTTATAAGTTGATTGAATTTATCATTAAGGATCAATCAGAATGGTTTGTTGATCGACCAAAATATAATGAAGCTATGAATACAGAGTGTTTGATCCTCAATGATGAACTCAATCAACTCTTAACCTCTTAGGCGAAATCAATCACTGAAGACTACTCTGTATAAAAATAATGGCGTATTTTTTCTCTGTATTATGGAAAAATATTTCTCGCGAACATTAGGAATGACCAGTCGCAAACAATATTGAATATAAATGAGATATTGGTATTTTTTCATTCAGCTGAATTTCCCCAAAAATCACAAAATTCATGATTTGCGCCGAATCTAGCAATACGATCGAGTTGGGCCAATGGAGACTTACTTAGAATTGTTCCAGCTACAACATATCAAAAATTCAGCCATTTGCACCGAAAAACTTTTTCCCATAAGGCGTGTGCGTGGTCCTTTCTCTTGTATTTATTAATTTTACTCGACATTTTGGCATTAATAATAAGAGATGAATACCCTCGAGCTTCGCTCTCGAGTTTTCATCAGATTATTAATGTCAAAATAATGTCTCGTTAGAATTCGTTATTATAAAATACAGTCAAAATTTAGATGCAATAAAAATAGTCGAATATTTATCAAGGTCTTGTTATATTTTGACTATTTCACGCACGAAGTTCTAGTCAAGTTTGGATTATCGATAACACTAAACTCCTCTTGACTCTGATTGGCCTATCAAGTCGTGTGTTTTCAGATTTGTGCATGAGAAACACAAAATAAAAAAAATTATGTTGATTGACTTCAATGAGTTCATTTGAAAGGAGGACGGAGTAATTTCCCTCCGTACTTTTTTCTTTTTCATGATTTTTAGGGGTCTACTTTTTCCATACAGCTCGTACTGTCTTAAGGAAATAAAATGATATTCTATTCTATTCACTGGTTATACTAATTTGATCATTCTGAATCGATTAGCGTTCGCAGAATTGTTCTATTTTTAACCATTCCGGAGGTGAAGACATCATCTGGCATAGGAAGGAGTCATTTGCCTCCATATGTAAGTGAATCTGCCTAATTTGTATTTACACGATTTTTCGTATAATTTTTTATTGATCGATTGACTCGAAATTCACAGATTATTCTAATTTCATCATTCTGAATCGATTGGTGTTCGCAGAATTGCTCTATCTTCAACCGTTTCCGAGTTGAAGAGTTCACTTTAAGTGGGAAGTAGTCATTTCCTTCCATATTTTTTTCCAGTCCTATTCGTGATATTTTTGACTTGTATTCCTTTTATATGCCAAACCTTGAATCTGAGCATAGAAAAATCATATATTTTCGGAATCTGCATCAAATTTTGCGTATATAGTGCGGGTTGTAAGTGAATCTGTCTAATTTGTATTTTCACGATTTTTAGGGGTCTACCCCTTTGGACTTTTTTCGATTTTCTGAATAATTTTGTTTTATATCGATTGACTCGAAATTCACAGATTATACTAAATTGATCATTCTGAATCGATTGGCGTTCGCAGAATTGCTCTATCTTCAACCGTTTTCGAGTTGAAGAGTTCATTTGAAGTGGGAAGAGTCATTTCCTTCATTATTATTATATGCCAAACCATGAATCTGAGCATAAATTAAAAATATATTTTCAGAATCTGCATGAAATTTTGCGTACATAGTGCGGAATGTAAGTGAATCTGCGTAATTTGTATTTTTCACGATTTTTTGGACTTTTTTCGATTTCTCGCATAATTTTATTTCATATCGATTGACTCGAAATTCACAGATTATACTAAATTGATCATTCTGAATCGATTGGCGTTCGCAGAATTGCTCTATCTTCAACCGTTTTCGAGTTGAAGAGTTCATTTGAAGTGGGAAGAGTCATTTCCTTCATTATTATTATATGCCAAACCATGAATCTGAGCATAAATTAAAAATATATTTTCAGAATCTGCATGAAATTTTGCGTACATAGTGCGGAATGTAAGTGAATCTGCGTAATTTGTATTTTTCACGATTTTTTGGACTTTTTTCGATTTCTCGCATAATTTTATTTCATATCGATTGACTCGAAATTCACAGATTATACTAAATTGATCATTCTGAATCGATTGGCGTTCGCAGAATTGCTCTATCTTCAACCGTTTTCGAGTTGAAGAGTTCATTTGAAGTGGGAAGGAGTCATTCCCTTCATTATTATTATTATTATTATATGCCAAACCTTGAATCTGAGCATAAATAAATAATATATTTTCAGAATCTGCATGAAATTTTGAGTACATAGTGCGGAATGTAAGTGAATCTGCCTGATTTGTATTTTTCACGATTTTTAGGGGTCTACCCCTTTGGACTTTTTTCGATTTTTCGAATAATTTTATTTTATATCGATTGACTCGAAATTCACAGATTAAACTAATTTGATCATTCTGAATCGATTGGCGTTCGCAGAATTGCTCTATCTTCAACCGTTCCCGAGTTGAAGAGTTCATTTGAAGTGGGAAGGAGTCATTCTCTTCATTATTATTATTATATGCCAAACCTTGAATCTGAGCATAAATAAACAATATATTTTCAGAATCTGCATGAAATTTTGCGTACATAGTGCGGAATGTAAGTGAATCTGCCTGATTTGTATTTTTCACGATTTTTAGGGGTCTACCCCTTTGGACTTTTTTCGATTTTTCGAATAATTTTATTTTATATCGATTGACTCGAAATTCACAGATTAAACTAATTTGATCATTCTGAATCGATTGGCGTTCGCAGAATTGCTCTATCTTCAACCGTTCCCGAGTTGAAGAGTTCATTTGAAGTGGGAAGGAGTCATTCTCTTCATTATTATTATTATATGCCAAACCTTGAATCTGAGCATAAATAAACAATATATTTTCAGAATCTGCATGAAATTTTGCGTACATAGTGCGGAATGTAAGTGAATCTGCCTGATTTGTATTTTTCACGATTTTTAGGGGTCTACCCCTTTGGACTTTTTTCGATTTTTCGAATAATTTTATTTTATATCGATTGACTCGAAATTCACAGATTAAACTAATTTGATCATTCTGAATCGATTGGCGTTCGCAGAATTGCTCTATCTTCAACCGTTCCCGAGTTGAAGAGTTCATTTGAAGTGGGAAGGAGTCATTCTCTTCATTATTATTATTATATGCCAAACCTTGAATCTGAGCATAAATAAACAATATATTTTCAGAATCTGCATGAAATTTTGCGTACATAGTGCGGAATGTAAGTGAATCTGCCTGATTTGTATTTTTCACGATTTTTAGGGGTCTACCCCTTTGGACTTTTTTCGATTTTTCGAATAATTTTATTTTATATCGATTGACTCGAAATTCACAGATTTAACTAATTTGATCATTCTGAATCGATTGGCGTTCGCAGAATTGCTCTATCTTCAACCGTTCCCGAGTTGAAGAGTTCATTTGAAGTGGGAAGGAGTCATTCTCTTCATTATTATTATTATATGCCAAACCTTGAATCTGAGCATAAATAAACAATATATTTTCAGAATCTGCATGAAATTTTGCGTACATAGTGCGGAATGTAAGTGAATCTGCCTGATTTGTATTTTTCACGATTTTTAGGGGTCTACCCCTTTGGACTTTTTTCGATTTTTCGAATAATTTTATTTTATATCGATTGACTCGAAATTCACAGATTAAACTAATTTGATCATTCTGAATCGATTGGCGTTCGCAGAATTGCTCTATCTTCAACCGTTCCCGAGTTGAAGAGTTCATTTGAAGTGGGAAGGAGTCATTCTCTTCATTATTATTATTATATGCCAAACCTTGAATCTGAGCATAAATAAACAATATATTTTCAGAATCTGCATGAAATTTTGCGTACATAGTGCGGAATGTAAGTGAATCTGCCTGATTTGTATTTTTCACGATTTTTAGGGGTCTACCCCTTTGGACTTTTTTCGATTTTTCGAATAATTTTATTTTATATCGATTGACTCGAAATTCACAGATTAAACTAATTTGATCATTCTGAATCGATTGGCGTTCGCAGAATTGCTCTATCTTCAACCGTTCCCGAGTTGAAGAGTTCATTTGAAGTGGGAAGGAGTCATTCTCTTCATTATTATTATTATATGCCAAACCTTGAATCTGAGCATAAATAAACAATATATTTTCAGAATCTGCATGAAATTTTGCGTACATAGTGCGGAATGTAAGTGAATCTGCCTGATTTGTATTTTTCACGATTTTTAGGGGTCTACCCCTTTGGACTTTTTTCGATTTTTCGAATAATTTTATTTTATATCGATTGACTCGAAATTCACAGATTAAACTAATTTGATCATTCTGAATCGATTGGCGTTCGCAGAATTGCTCTATCTTCAACCGTTCCCGAGTTGAAGAGTTCATTTGAAGTGGGAAGGAGTCATTCTCTTCATTATTATTATTATTATTATATGCCAAACCTTGAATCTGAGCATAAATAAATAATATATTTTCAGAATCTGCATGAAATTTTGCGTACATAGTGCGGAATGTAAGTGAATCTGCGTAATTTGTATTTTTCACGATTTTTAGGGGTCTACCCCTTTGGACTTTTTTCGATTTTTCGAATAATTTTATTTTATATCGATTGACTCGAAATTCACAGATTAAACTAATTTGATCATTCTGAATCGATTGGCGTTCGCAGAATTGCTCTATCTTCAACCGTTCCCGAGTTGAAGAGTTCATTTGAAGTGGGAAGGAGTCATTCTCTTCATTATTATTATTATATGCCAAACCTTGAATCTGAGCATAAATAAATAATATATTTTCAGAATCTGCATGAAATTTTGAGTACATAGTGCGGAATGTAAGTGAATCTGCCTGATTTGTATTTTTCACGATTTTTAGGGGTCTACCCCTTTGGACTTTTTTCGATTTTTCGAATAATTTTATTTTATATCGATTGACTCGAAATTCACAGATTAAACTAATTTGATCATTCTGAATCGATTGGCGTTCGCAGAATTGCTCTATCTTCAACCGTTCCCGAGTTGAAGAGTTCATTTGAAGTGGGAAGGAGTCATTCTCTTCATTATTATTATTATATGCCAAACCTTGAATCTGAGCATAAATAAACAATATATTTTCAGAATCTGCATGAAATTTTGCGTACATAGTGCGGAATGTAAGTGAATCTGCCTGATTTGTATTTTTCACGATTTTTAGGGGTCTACCCCTTTGGACTTTTTTCGATTTTTCGAATAATTTTATTTTATATCGATTGACTCGAAATTCACAGATTAAACTAATTTGATCATTCTGAATCGATTGGCGTTCGCAGAATTGCTCTATCTTCAACCGTTCCCGAGTTGAAGAGTTCATTTGAAGTGGGAAGGAGTCATTCTCTTCATTATTATTATTATATGCCAAACCTTGAATCTGAGCATAAATAAATAATATATTTTCAGAATCTGCATGAAATTTTGCGTACATAGTGCGGAATGTAAGTGAATCTGCCTGATTTGTATTTTTCACGATTTTTAGGGGTCTACCCCTTTGGACTTTTTTCGATTTTTCGAATAATTTTATTTTATATCGATTGACTCGAAATTCACAGATTATACTAATTTGATCATTCTGAATCGATTGGCGTTCGCAGAATTGCTCTATCTTCAACCGTTCCCGAGTTGAAGAGTTCATTTGAAGTGGGAAGGAGTCATTCTCTTCATTATTATTATTATATGCCAAACCTTGAATCTGAGCATAAATAAATAATATATTTTCAGAATCTGCATGAAATTTTGAGTACATAGTGCGGAATGTAAGTGAATCTGCCTGATTTGTATTTTTCACGATTTTTAGGGGTCTACCCCTTTGGACTTTTTTCGATTTTTCGAATAATTTTATTTTATATCGATTGACTCGAAATTCACAGATTAAACTAATTTGATCATTCTGAATCGATTGGCGTTCGCAGAATTGCTCTATCTTCAACCGTTCCCGAGTTGAAGAGTTCATTTGAAGTGGGAAGGAGTCATTCTCTTCATTATTATTATTATATGCCAAACCTTGAATCTGAGCATAAATAAATAATATATTTTCAGAATCTGCATGAAATTTTGCGTACATAGTGCGGAATGTGAGTGAATCTGCCTAATTTGTATTTTTCACGATTTTTCGAATAATTTTATTTTATATTTATTGACCCGAAATTCACAGATTAAACTAATTTGATCATTCTGAATCGATTGGCGTTCGCAGAATTGCTCTATCTTCAACCGTTCCCGAGTTGAAGAGTTCATTTGAAGTGGGAAGGAGTCATTCTCTTCATTATTATTATTATTATTATATGCCAAACCTTGAATCTGAGCATAAATAAATAATATATTTTCAGAATCTGCATGAAATTTTGCGTACATAGTGCGGAATGTAAGTGAATCTGCGTAATTTGTATTTTTCACGATTTTTTGGACTTTTTTCGATTTCTCGCATAATTTTATTTCATATCGATTGACTCGAAATTCACAGATTATACTAAATTGATCATTCTGAATCGATTGGCGTTCGCAGAATTGCTCTATCTTCAACCGTTTTCGAGTTGAAGAGTTCATTTGAAGTGGGAAGAGTCATTTCCTTCATTATTATTATATGCCAAACCATGAATCTGAGCATAAATAAAAAATATATTTTCAGAATCTGCATGAAATTTTGCGTACATAGTGCGGAATGTAAGTGAATCTGCCTAATTTGTAGTTTTCACGATTTTTTGGACTTTTTTCGATTTTTCGAATAATTTTATTTTATATCGATTGACTCGAAATTCACAGATTAAACTTATTTGATCATTCTGAATCGCTTGGCGTTCGCAGAATTGCTCTATCTTCAACCGTTCCCGAGTTGAAGAGTTCATTTGAAGTGGGAAGGAGTCATTCCCTTCATTATTATTATTATTATTATATGCCAAACCTTGAATCTGAGCATAAATAAATAATATATTTTTAGAATCTGCATGAAATTTTGCGTACATAGTGCGGAATGTAAGTGAATCTGCCTGATTTGTATTTTTCACGATTTTTAGGGGTCTACCCCTTTGGACTTTTTTCGATTTTTCGAATAATTTTATTTTATATCGATTGACTCGAAATTCACAGATTAAACTAATTTGATCATTCTGAATGGATTGGCGATCGCAGAATTGCTCTATCTTCAACCGTTCCCGAGTTGAAGAGTTCATTTGAAGTGGGAAGGAGTCATTCCCTTCATTATTATTATTATTATTATATGCCAAACCTTGAATCTGAGCATAAATAAATAATATATTTTCAGAATCTGCATGAAATTTTGCGTACATAGTGCGGAATGTAAGTGAATCTGCCTAATTTGTATTTTTCACGATTTTTAGGGGTCTACCCCTTTGGACTTTTTTCGATTTTTCGAATAATTTTATTTTATATCGATTGACTCGAAATTCACAGATTAAACTAATTTGATCATTCTGAATCGATTGGCGTTCGCAGAATTGCTCTATCTTCAACCGTTCCCGAGTTGAAGAGTTCATTTGAAGTGGGAAGGAGTCATTCTCTTCATTATTATTATTATATGCCAAACCTTGAATCTGAGCATAAATAAACAATATATTTTCAGAATCTGCATGAAATTTTGCGTACATAGTGCGGAATGTAAGTGAATCTGCCTGATTTGTATTTTTCACGATTTTTAGGGGTCTACCCCTTTGGACTTTTTTCGATTTTTCGAATAATTTTATTTTATATCGATTGACTCGAAATTCACAGATTAAACTAATTTGATCATTCTGAATCGATTGGCGTTCGCAGAATTGCTCTATCTTCAACCGTTCCCGAGTTGAAGAGTTCATTTGAAGTGGGAAGGAGTCATTCTCTTCATTATTATTATTATTATTATATGCCAAACCTTGAATCTGAGCATAAATAAATAATATATTTTCAGAATCTGCATGAAATTTTCCGTACATAGTGCGGAATGTGAGTGAATCTGCCTAATTTGTATTTTTCACGATTTTTCGAATAATTTTATTTTATATTTATTGACCCGAAATTCACAGATTAAACTAATTTGATCATTCTGAATCGATTGGCGTTCGCAGAATTGCTCTATCTTCAACCGTTCCCGAGTTGAAGAGTTCATTTGAAGTGGGAAGGAGTCATTCTCTTCATTATTATTATTATTATTATATGCCAAACCTTGAATCTGAGCATAAATAAATAATATATTTTCAGAATCTGCATGAAATTTTGCGTACATAGTGCGGAATGTAAGTGAATCTGCGTAATTTGTATTTTTCACGATTTTTTGGACTTTTTTCGATTTCTCGCATAATTTTATTTCATATCGATTGACTCGAAATTCACAGATTATACTAAATTGATCATTCTGAATCGATTGGCGTTCGCAGAATTGCTCTATCTTCAACCGTTTTCGAGTTGAAGAGTTCATTTGAAGTGGGAAGAGTCATTTCCTTCATTATTATTATATGCCAAACCATGAATCTGAGCATAAATAAAAAATATATTTTCAGAATCTGCACGAAATTTTGCGTACATAGTGCGGAATGTAAGTGAATCTGCCTAATTTGTAGTTTTCACGATTTTTTGGACTTTTTTCGATTTTTCGAATAATTTTATTTTATATCGATTGACTCGAAATTCACAGATTAAACTTATTTGATCATTCTGAATCGCTTGGCGTTCGCAGAATTGCTCTATCTTCAACCGTTCCCGAGTTGAAGAGTTCATTTGAAGTGGGAAGGAGTCATTCCCTTCATTATTATTATTATTATTATATGCCAAACCTTGAATCTGAGCATAAATAAATAATATATTTTTAGAATCTGCATGAAATTTTGCGTACATAGTGCGGAATGTAAGTGAATCTGCCTGATTTGTATTTTTCACGATTTTTAGGGGTCTACCCCTTTGGACTTTTTTCGATTTTTCGAATAATTTTATTTTATATCGATTGACTCGAAATTCACAGATTAAACTAATTTGATCATTCTGAATGGATTGGCGATCGCAGAATTGCTCTATCTTCAACCGTTCCCGAGTTGAAGAGTTCATTTGAAGTGGGAAGGAGTCATTCCCTTCATTATTATTATTATTATTATATGCCAAACCTTGAATCTGAGCATAAATAAATAATATATTTTCAGAATCTGCATGAAATTTTGCGTACATAGTGCGGAATGTAAGTGAATCTGCCTAATTTGTATTTTTCACGATTTTTAGGGGTCTACCCCTTTGGACTTTTTTCGATTTTTCGAATAATTTTATTTTATATCGATTGACTCGAAATTCACAGATTAAACTAATTTGATCATTCTGAATCGATTGGCGTTCGCAGAATTGCTCTATCTTCAACCGTTTTCGAGTTGAAGAGTTCCCTTGAAGTGGGAAGGAGTCATTTACTTCATTATTATTATAATTATTATTATATGCCAAACCTTGAATTTGAGCATAAATAAATAATATATTTTCAGAATCTGCATGAAATTTTGCGTACATAGTGCGGAATGTAAGTGAATCTGCCTAATTTGTAGTTTTCACGATTTTTTGGACTTTTTTCGATTTTTCGAATAATTTTATTTTATATCGATTGACTCGAAATTCATAGATTATATTAAATTGATCTTTCTGGATCGATTGGCGTTCGCAGAATTGCTCTATCTTCAACCGTTTTCGAGTTGAAGAGTTTATTTGAAGTGGGAAGGAGTCATTCCCTTCATTATTATTATTATTATTATATGCCAAACCTTGAATCTGAGCATAAATAAATAATATATTTTCAGAATCTGCATGAAATTTTCCGTACATAGTGCGGAATGTGAGTGAATCTGCCTAATTTGTATTTTTCACGATTTTTCGAATAATTTTATTTTATATTTATTGACCCGAAATTCACAGATTAAACTAATTTGATCATTCTGAATCGATTGGCGTTCGCAGAATTGCTCTATCTTCAACCGTTCCCGAGTTGAAGAGTTCATTTGAAGTGGGAAGGAGTCATTCTCTTCATTATTATTATTATATGCCAAACCTTGAATCTGAGCATAAATAAATAATATATTTTCAGAATCTGCATGAAATTTTGAGTACATAGTGCGGAATGTAAGTGAATCTGCCTGATTTGTATTTTTCACGATTTTTATTTGGACTTTTTTCGATTTTTTTAATAATTTTGTTTCATATCGATTGACTCGAAATTCACAGATTAAACTAATTTGATCATTCTGAATCGATTGGCGTTCGCAGAATTGCTCTATCTTCAACCGTTTTCGAGTTGAAGAGTTCCCTTGAAGTGGGAAGGAGTCATTTACTTCATTATTATTATAATTATTATTATATGCCAAACCTTGAATTTGAGCATAAATAAATAATATATTTTCAGAATCTGCATGAAATTTTGCGTACATAGTGCGGAATGTAAGTGAATCTGCCTAATTTGTAGTTTTCACGATTTTTTGGACTTTTTTCGATTTTTCGAATAATTTTATTTTATATCGATTGACTCGAAATTCATAGATTATATTAAATTGATCTTTCTGGATCGATTGGCGTTCGCAGAATTGCTCTATCTTCAACCGTTTTCGAGTTGAAGAGTTCATTTGAAGTGGGAAGAGTCATTTCCTTCATTATTATTATATGCCAAACCATGAATCTGAGCATAAATTAAAAATATATTTTCAGAATCTGCATGAAATTTTGCGTACATAGTGCGGAATGTAAGTGAATCTGCCTAATTTGTAGTTTTCACGATTTTTTGGACTTTTTTCGATTTTTCGAATAATTTTATTTTATATCGATTGACTCGAAATTCATAGATTATATTTAATTGATCTTTCTAGATCGATTGGCGTTCGCAGAATTGCTCTATCTTCAACCGTTTTCGAGTTGAAGAGTTCATTTGAAGTGGGAAGAGTCATTTCCTTCATTATTATTATATGCCAAACCATGAATCTGAGCATAAATTAAAAATATATTTTCAGAATCTGCATGAAATTTTGCGTACATAGTGCGGAATGTAAGTGAATCTGCCTAATTTGTAGTTTTCACGATTTTTTGGACTTTTTTCGATTTTTCGAATAATTTTATTTTATATCGATTGACTCGAAATTCACAGATTAAACTTATTTGATCATTCTGAATCGCTTGGCGTTCGCAGAATTGCTCTATCTTCAACCGTTCCCGAGTTGAAGAGTTCATTTGAAGTGGGAAGGAGTCATTCTCTTCATTATTATTATTATATGCCAAACCTTGAATCTGAGCATAAATAAATAATATATTTTCAGAATCTGCATGAAATTTTGAGTACATAGTGCGGAATGTAAGTGAATCTGCCTAATTTGTAGTTTTCACGATTTTTTGGACTTTTTTCGATTTTTCGAATAATTTTATTTTATATCGATTGACTCGAAATTCACAGATTAAACTTATTTGATCATTCTGAATCGCTTGGCGTTCGCAGAATTGCTCTATCTTCAACCGTTCCCGAGTTGAAGAGTTCATTTGAAGTGGGAAGGAGTCATTCCCTTCATTATTATTATTATTATTATATGCCAAACCTTGAATCTGAGCATAAATAAATAATATATTTTTAGAATCTGCATGAAATTTTGCGTACATAGTGCGGAATGTAAGTGAATCTGCCTAATTTGTAGTTTTCACGATTTTTTGGACTTTTTTCGATTTTTCGAATAATTTTATTTTATATCGATTGACTCGAAATTCATAGATTATATTAAATTGATCTTTCTGGATCGATTGGCGTTCGCAGAATTGCTCTATCTTCAACCGTTTTCGAGTTGAAGAGTTTATTTGAAGTGGGAAGGAGTCATTTCCTTCATTATTATTATTATTATTATATGCCAAACCTTGAATCTGAGCATAAATAAATAATATATTTTCAGAATCTGCATGAAATTTTGCGTACATAGTGCGGAATGTGAGTGAATCTGCCTAATTTGTATTTTTCACGATTTTTTGGACTTTTTTCGATTTTTCGAATAATTTTATTTTATATCGATTGACTCGAAATTCACAGATTAAACTTATTTGATCATTCTGAATCGATTGGCGTTCGCAGAATTGCTCTATCTTCAACCGTTCCCGAGTTGAATAGTTCATTTGAAGTGGGAAGGAGTCATTCCCTTCATTATTATTATTATTATTATATGCCAAACCTTGAATCTGAGCATAAATAAATAATATATTTTCATAATCTGCATGAAATTTTGCGTACATAGTGCGGATTGTAAGTGAATCTGCCTGATTTGTATTTTTCACGATTTTTAGGGGTCTAATAATTTTATTTTATATCGATTGACTCGAAATTCACAGATTAAACTAATTTGATCATTCTGAATGGATTGGCGATCGCAGAATTGCTCTATCTTCAACCGTTTTCGAGTTGAAGAGTTCACTTGAAGTGGGAAGGAGTCATTTACTTCATTATTATTATAATTATTATTATATGCCAAACCTTGAATTTGAGCATAAATAAATAATATATTTTCAGAATCTGCATGAAATTTTGCGTACATAGTGCGGAATGTACGTGAATCTGCCGAATTTTCGTCCATATTTTTTTTACTCTTATCCGTGGAATTTTTATTCATTCATTTTATATGCCATTCAGAGCTGTGCCGAGCACTGACAGAAAGTGCTTCGAGCACTCTTGAAAAGCGCTTCTAAATCTTGAGCTCCAATCACTTTTATTTATGAAATGCTCGCGATTACTGAGTACTTCTAAGCACTAGTACTAAGCACTTTTCAAACTGTTAGATACTTAAAACCGATTCAGATACAAGCTTGCCCAATGCCCACCCAGCCTTTTTAACCCTGCATGAGAAATGCATGCTTGTCGACGTTCATACCTGTGCCTGTCGGCGTCCGTGAAAAATGCAGGGTGAGCAAGCATGTATCCGTGATTTCGTGACTGTGAACGATAAACAGTCTTGGGTCGATAATATAATAAACAGAGTACCCCAGGAGTCTGCATCGGACCCGGTGCGTTTTATTATTGTGTATAAAAGTTGTACGATTAGTTACCATAACATTTAGACTGTCTCTTCGGAACCACAGAAATACGAATCATACAAGTTCACACATATTTTGTAACATGTAACTTACGTACATATTTTATTACAAATTCATGTTTAATGATTATAATAATTTTCAAACTCTATTGAATTCGATGTATGTAGTACGGTTCTGTCTTTGGCATAAGGTCTCTAAGTGCAGCGTATTTGCGAGTTTTTTTCACTTACACTGGGCGTCACTTGTGATAAACCCACAAACTCGATGCTGCTATTCTTCGAAAAAAATATTGGTAACATCCAGGATGTACCCCGTGATATACTCCTAAATTGAAAGATGCTGGGCTCTATGAACTACTCAGACTAATAATTATGGGAAATAAGAGCCATATTGCCCTCTATTGGCGCAAAGGAATTTCCCAAAGCTCGTCTAAAAGCCGATTAGTCCAAGGTTTAATTGAATCATATTGCAATCCGATGGATGCTCTATTTACCAAGATAGATTCGTCTCAGTCATTCTGGAAACTGATCGTTTCTTTTTCGAATAAGGGATGTAAAGAGTTTGACTGACATTTTTGTGAAGTTTATCGATAGTTTTCTTAAAATTGGTTGATCTACATTGAGAATCTCATCGGTATAGTGATAATGATGTGTTGTTCCTCACCTAAAAAATCGCGGCCATTAAAATTCCGAGTTGTGAAGTCGGAGTTATACTAATTCCGAGTTGTGAAGTCGGAGTTATACTAATTCCGAGTTGTGAAGTCGGAGTTATACTAATTCCGAGTTGTGAAGACGAAATTATACTAATTACGAGTTGCGAAGACAGAATTAGGTTTTAACTCCGAGTTGTGAATTCGGAGTTATACTGATTCCGAGTTGTTGAGTCAGAATGATACTAATTCCGAGTTGCAAAAAAACGAATTAGACTACTTCCGAGTTTTAAAGTCGGAGTTATACTAATTCTGAGTTGTGAAGTTGGATTTATACTGACTCCGAGTTGTGAAGAAGAAATTATACTAATTACGAGTTGCGAAGATAGAATTAGGCTAATATTCCGAGTTTTGAATTCGGAGTTAAACTGATTCCGAGTTGTCAAGTCAGGATTATACTGATTCCGAGTTGCAAAAATACAATTAGACTACTTCCGAGTTTTGAAGTCGGAGTTATACTAATTCCGAGTGGTGAAGTTGGATTTTCGAGTTGTGAAGAAGAAATTATACTAATTACGAGTTGCGAAGATAGAATTAGGCTAATATTCCGAGTTTTGAAGTCGGAGATATACTAATTCCGAGTTGTGAAGACGAAATTATACTAATTACGAGTTGTGAAGACAAAATTAGGCTAATTCCGAGTTTTGAAGACGGAGTTATATTAGTTTCGAGTTGTGAAGTCGGAGTTAAACAATTCCGAGTTGTGAAGTCGGATTTGTACTAATCACGAGCTACTAAGTCGGAACTATATTTTTTAATTCTTCGTGGCCTTTCTATATGGTTTCGTAGTAGATACATCAAAAAGAATAGATTGATATCATTCAAATGCTTCCGAACCGTTCCATCTGAACAATACTGATAACTCAATCGGTGCAAAAATACAAGTTTTTCGCTTTCTACCGAATTCGCATCGTAATCGACGTATATTTGCATATAATTAAATAAAGAATGGGTTCTTATAAAACGCCTTGGGGAGCACCGTAATTATATGTAATCTGGCATTTCGATTTCGATTCGAAGAGAAACTTTTTATTATTCCGCAGATAATACACGCACTATCCTAATATCAGAAAAATTCGAGGAATGGTTCTTTCCACCATTTCGATGCCGGCGCCTTCGAGGCCACCGAGTGCTAGATTCGCCGTAAGTGGTGCTGTTTTCCGCGATTAAATTACAGACCAGGGCCTTTTTCATCCATCATAAAGCTGCTCCTTACACCTTTCCGATTGAAAGAAGTGGATATACACGGATATAACTATGATAGTTTCGGTTTCTGGATTGGAGCGAGTTCTCACGAGAGTGAGATTTGTTGTAGCCATTGGCGGAGCGGTAATCTTTCAGAGGGGTCTTACAACCGAAGAGATTTTTATAAATCAATTTTCAGGCGCAATACATCATGTATTTAGTTATAAATGAAGTTGTTCTCATAACATTAGGATATATTTGATCTCTTGTTTTTCAAATTTTAGAGTTATTGACGATATTCTAAACATACCTTCACGTGACTTTCTGGAACAAAGGGTTTCGCACCATCCTTATGGAAAATGGCTTTGAGTTAAGTAAAATACATTTCAAAATTAGTTCATTGAACAAATTTTCACAAAACGTAGATATTTACTATCGCGGACTTTCTTGTATTAAATATTAATATTTTCACCATCTATTTGATGATCGTATGCCGAATATCCCATTTCTAGATTTTCGTCTGCCTGATTGGAAAATATCTCGTATTTTGTCGAAACCCCACATTTCACAGATATCATATAAAATATTTGTCCATGTCAATTGAATTAACTTTTGAACAATGGAGAATTAGATATCTGTACCATCTTTGAGGCATGGTATTTCTAGAAGAAATCGGTGTTTTATCAATTCTGAGAATTGTCAAAAATTCTGAGCGGAAAGCTTCACTTTTCATCTTTGACAACCATGAATCTCGAAAACTAGTCAGCGGATTTTTTGGTGCGTTTCAGAAAAATTAAATGAATTTGGTGTTAGATTTCGCCTTTGACAGTATTCACACAATCTTGGCATAGACAGAAGATTTCCGAACGTCTCTTCTGAGGTCCACCTTTTAAATTTTTAAAATTAGTGATTTCATTCTATTCTATGCAGAAGTCACTGGCATTATGGAACACGCAAGAATCTTACCTGAGAAAAAGCTGAATGCTAATCCAGATATCACACCATCTTCTATTCACATATGAATTATGGAAGTTTCCTCTGGAGTGAGATTGAGGATATGTGCTTTTAGGAGCCTCTCCACTTCCTTCCAGAATCTGGTTGATCGCCTGTTCTGGCTCAGTAGATCTCCGTGAATTTTGGGGATGGTTCTCTAATGAACTCCTTGGCCCGTCTCATTTCCGGCGCCCTGTTTCACCATTCTAGAGACCTCTTCTTTACCCAAGAACTGCTGTTTTCCTCAGAAAAACCACAGAAAGGTTCTGGACCAATAGGAGCACGTCGTGCTCCTTCTCTGGCTAGTGAATCTGCCTCTTCAGCCAAGTATCCAGGCTTAGAACAGTTTGTTGGCTGCCCAACTCTTCTGTCCTGGAGCCGGACCTGACCATTGTGTTTGGATAATCGGTTTGGCTTATTGACAATGCCTGACATGATCGCATTTTAATACTCCAGAGTTCTAGATAACTTCATCTGGACGCGAGTAGAACAATGAAGCTTCTAGGCCATGTGAAAGAATATACGAGATAAACTCTGAATCGGCATAAAATGGAAACAGTTTTACAGATCAGTTTCCGATTAGTTAGATACAGTTAACAGTCAGCCAGAGTTTGCAAAGTTGTCTGTAGAGAAGTTATTGTTTACGAGTCCAAATAAATTTGTTGATTATGGTATGGTATTTTCATTACTATATATTCTTGCTCCTACACTTTCCTCGGTTTTTGAGCCGTCTATATAGCAGGTCGTTTTTGGAATATTTCAAAACACCTACTGAATATACATCCATTGAAAAGTGAACTAACTTCGATATTTACGAACGCAATGTACTGAAATTACCCAGATTCGAAGTAACTAACAACTCTCAAAATTAAAATCTTTTCGATATCATGCCAAATTTGCATTCGATCCCTTCCCAGACTATAACAAATTGAAACAATGTTTCTAGAGCATAGGTGAATATCGAAATGCTTGTTTCAAGAGCCCCATAATTAGTTAATTATTTAAATGAATTTTCTGTAGATAACAACTTACTACAATCGTGTTCAACATAAAAGTAATAAATATTCATCAATCGATACTTAACTTTTGTGATTTGCATTGGTACCATCATGGTATATTTCGCTAACTCTGAATCGGTTGATATTCTTTTTCAGCTCTCTTCTTACCATAAATGCCGTGCCATCTTGTTCTTGATTTTCTTGTCCCGTTTACCAATTATTTTTAGTGCTGCTATGTCATACCGATACTACAATTTGATAGCCTACTCGGTAAAATTTAAAGCTTGCACGATGAAAAACATTGTACTGTGCTGTCAATGCTGTCATGTGTCAACACAAACGCTGGCCGGAACCGCACTCACAATCTTCAATTAATAATAATATCTCTGTTATTTCGCAACGTTCATGAAGGCGATTTTTGGGGAAATCGTTTATTTGTAGGGTTCAACAACCTGTTAAAAACTAGACTTCTTCCTCAGGAACACCCAGCAGCATTTAGCGCAGATTGTCTAAATTTCTACAGCAGAATCACCCCGTAGAACTCGCCTCTGACACGAGTTCATTTGTGAATTATCGTCAATTAGCGTCCAATTATGAACTTATCCGATACATCTCCATCCGTGCCTTGCTCCGATCCGACTCGACGAATTTATCATCTACAATCGCAATCGAATTATGGATTCAATTAAACCTGCCATTGACGTTTTCATTTGTACTGACGACGCACTTAACACTCATCATTTTCAAATACATCAACCGACACACTAGAGATGCCGGTGCTTAACCTTATTTCCTTGCGTTTGCTCGCCAATACGGAATACGAGCTCTCCGCTCCGGCAGATCCGTCCTCTGCGCTATTTGAATTCATTATTACATTCGAGATTACGCTAGGACAATGTAACCGCTTGTCGGGGCTGCATCGCGATTTCGCGGATCTGTGCGTTCTATTAGCGAAAGAGCGGCATAGGATGGTTACTTTTTTGAATGGGGATAGCCTCATTGCGACGACGGCAAATGAACAATAACAGAATCACTTGGGACCGCAGTCGAAATTACACTATATTAGATTCAGTGTCAAAGATGCTAGAGGCAGGGTCATGCTGCAACATACTGCGGCTCTGCCTGAAATGCGGATGCTTGTTTCTCATACAAAAATGTATTAAACCACCTACAGAACCAGCAATCTGAGCTAACTATAAGTTGGCGCAACTTCAGGGGATGCAGCGAATATGGGACGAAACTTGGAGAAAAAGGAAAGAGGAGGAAGTCAAAATGAAACAAAGGCTAACCCACCTAACTAGGACAGCGACGGGAAACAGAAATACTAGACCCAGCTGGGGGTACAACATAAATTGAAGTGCACCCACAATCAGATGACAGGAGGCGATGGAACAAGACAAAACAAAATCGGCACCCATATAGAGTACCATTCTCCTGGCGGGGAAATTTTACTGCCTCTCAGAGCGGATGTTTGGCAAAAGAGGTCCACAGACTACCAACAGTGGCTTTAATTTAAACAACAATAGAGTCTTTGTGCATCTATACCGGGTGCCCGGTTTTCGAGCTTCACCATATTTTCGTTTAAATTTTTTGAAGTGAAAACCCAAAGAACTAGACTGTTTCAACTAGGACATTCTGAAGACACCTTTTAAGAAGGAATCTGAATCTGTCATCGTATTTTCCAAGGAGTTCTTGATGCTAGAGGCACAACACTCAACTGTCATAATGGAATTTGTCATTTTTGAAAAGTAATTTTTTTCTTGATATCAACGATATATCAAACGATATGACCGAATCTTATATGTAGATCAAAATTGGAAAAAATCTTTTCAACAAACTAATTTTTACCTACTGAAAAACTATGATTTTGAAATAAGAACGGCATGATAAGCTAGATTCTTCTCAAAACAAAGTTATAAAAGCTGTACCTTCCACTTCTGAACACAATTCTACTCGTTTCCTCAAATCCTAAATAGCTCGCCATATATCTCATCTTTTTAGTTCATCAATATGGATGAATACGGTTCCAAAGCACGGGGACACGATGGAGGTGGAAGCCACGAGAGGCTGCCTCAGGAGGGAGTACTATCTCCACTGATGTGGAACCTCGTGGTAAACAGCCTCCTCATAGACCCTATTCGGGGCACTCACAGACGTAGGAGAACCCCAAAATCAACCCTCATAAAAACCACGATTGTCCCTTCACCAGAAACTCGGAGCTCAACAGATCTCTCCGAATCTTTGGTGAAAGCTTACTGATGTCAGCAGAGTCGAAATACTTGGGGTTGGATTGCATTAATGATGGTCAGGCGATCTTTCGGCAAAACATGGGAACTAAGAGCCAAACAAGCACATTGACGATTAGCCTGGAGGTGATCCTTAACGACCTCCTTTGCATGTGCACATTATATAGCGGAGGCGAGGATATAAACCCACAGACTGAAGTACATTAAATGGAATAATGGAAGGGCAATTCCAACATAATGGAGGTCATAATCGACGCATCTGAAATGCCGTCGGACAAAGTGACCCCAACTTACTCCTTTGATTGAACATTCACTACCATCATTCAAGATGAGAAAGTCACATCAAGGGCCCAACCAATGATGTCATGGGAGCAAATCTGGTATACAGATGGCTCTAAGACAAAAAACAGGTAACAGCTAATTTCGTCTGCAAAAGAGATTCTAAGGAATCCTAGAAACAACCCATAGACTTTTTCTTTGACAATCAGGCGGCAATAAAGGCTTTGCGATAATGCAGAATTAGTTTGGGTAATGAGAACGGGAGAGCGGGGGCAGTAACAACCAGCCTGTTGAATGCCATTTGGAGACACGAAGAAATGGGTCAAAGAAAGAACAATCATCACTCTTCCTGGGACGAGATGGTAGGACTGAAAACAGGACACTGCCACCTGAGAAAATACTTGCACATTTTGGGGATACACCAAGACTCCACACAGGAAAATCTCGTGATAAATCTCCAGGAGTTCATCAGAAGATCCGGAATACTCACGAGGTAAAACTGACAGCGGGGAGCAGAAAGGTTCTACGCAGAACTACCTGCATTTCGGCCGATGACCAGCCCCGGCGCATAATAACAATAATAATAATAACGATTCAAGGTTCCAGGTTCGGTTCCCGGCCGGGGCGGGCTTTTTTCATTTGCAGATGTGAAAGTCTCAAGGATTGAGGCTCGTGT
The DNA here is from genome assembly GCA_958502065.1 of Chrysolina americana. Taxonomy (NCBI): domain Eukaryota; kingdom Metazoa; phylum Arthropoda; class Insecta; order Coleoptera; family Chrysomelidae; genus Chrysolina; species Chrysolina americana. Next base: position 5,759,277 of record OY293411.1, on the reverse strand, counting down.
CGGATGAAAAGGGGCATTTATCCAAGAGATGACGAAGCGACAGGTGGGTAAACATTTTGCATTCGGTGGAGAAATAAGTTACAAATGAAAGGAATATTTGAATATTTTTAAAGTTTTGTATTTATTAAGAAATTGAATACAACAGTTAAAAATCAACATGAAAAATAATTAATCTGCGCTTCAGGACGACTTGAATGAATACGGTAGCGCATTCGCTTTTACAGCTGCAGGGAAACCCGGAAAACCCTGTAAAATCATATCTGAAGAGAACATCGAATAAACTATTCTCCAGCTCAGAAAGTGTATTCAGCAGGTAGAGTGGATTTTCTTACAAACAATGAAAATCCACTACCTCTATACCAAAAATTCGGAACTATCTTGTTGTCCTGACGAAACACTTGTTGGCCCCAAAGACTCCTATGAAACCATGTGGAGAATAAGAAGAATCTTTTTTCGAAAATGTAAGTTGTTTGAACATCTGTTTCAGCTCAAAGAATAACTGGGAAAATTATTATTGATGGTTAATATATCGTCTTGGAACGATTTTTTTATAAGTAGCTATTCATATAACAAGTTTTTCCCAATTTATTCAACCCAACTTTGCTCCCATGACTTCCAAGGTGATTTGTAGACTTATGCAAATACTTTACTGGCAAAAAGGAACGGCAGCATCTTTAATCAAACCATTCTAAACGCAATACTCAATCCTACCTAGTGAAGTGGAATCTTCTAGAGGGATTGATTTGGCTCTTTCCTGAAGTATTTCATTATGGACTGTTCTGGAAATGAAGGAGGATCAACTATCAATGGTTTATCATGAATTGGAGATTCAAAATGCACTGAATTCTGCTTCTGAAGATATTTCACTCATTTAATGGAATGAGGAAAATATAGAATTCCGTCCAAACATTGTGAAGGGGGAATAGTTCCAAAAATCGAAACAGCATTACCACGTTGGATAACAAGGAAGTAGTTGAACGATAATCCTTCGTTGCTTGGCATTATCTTCTTCCGATATCGTGAATAAATGACAGAGATTCGTGACCATAAACACCGAAAATTTCAACAGCTACTGGACAAAACAACTAGCTAGTTATTACCAAGATTCTGGTATTTTTTACGCTTCAACTTCCCAGCGGAAATGGCTGCAGATGCAGCGAGCTTAGAGCTTTCAGATGAGTGGAAAGCTGCTACTGTGGCAACACAAGTAAAGTCCTAGACAAGAGGTTTAGATATTGTTCTTATTTAATTCGAGTGTTCCTACCCTCAGTCATCCACAACCCACAACTCACACTATGAAAGAAATAAAAACTCGATGGGCTGGAGAGTATCCAAAAATACGCTGAAATGAAAACAGAAAGTACGTACGCACAGTTCGATTATTAATTTATCTTTACCATTGCGTAAATTCGTTAACATTTGACTGCTAAGCTAAGAATTAGGGTATTGTGATTATCGCTTTAAACTCAAAACAGTGAAAAGAGATAGCCATAAAACCGACAATCTTTTACATTTCAACTAAACTTGGCAAAAATTGTATTGGCTAGCCTGTACCATCAATTGCGTCATTGTTTTCTGTCACTGAGGTATTGTTTGTCGCCAGTTTTACTTTATTTTGCAATTTCCAACCTTACAATTGACATTTGTGACTATATTCACACAACAGTTATTCATAGTGTGAAAACCCTACTGAGAGAAAAAACATTAGCTAAATCTATAAATACAGGACAAGAAAATTCACAATATATTTTAACTCTTTTTTAGATTATGCCTGGAACTAATTCACAAGCACAACAATTTGTGTTGAAAGGGAAAGAGCGAATGGTGGACCTTTTCTACCACTTTTATCTGTTCAAGAGGTCACAATTAAAACCACAAAGCACATGTCATAACTTTTCTTAACGGTGTACATCAAAATAAGAAACGAAAATAAATCCATTCGAAATACGAAATACTTTGTACGATATGTATGAAGAAAGTGAGTTCTTATTACATGGTGAGAGAAATGAAGATAATATTTACTGTTAATTCGATGGACGTGACACTGACCAGTGAGAAAAAAGTCTGAACAAATGTAACTGCCCCATTTTCATCAATCACAACTTTATCAGGAAAGTCATTGGATTTATGAATATTAGTTGAAAAGTCAAACTTTATTGTCACATCTAGTTTTCTTTTTAATTTGAAACATCACTTGTGTCTTGTTTTCGAAATGTACCTATATTTATTTGTATTTGTTTCTTTAGATGGAACATGGATTTATTCTAGATGAAATAAAACAAAGTCTTGGCAGAATAATAATGTCAAAAGTGTACGAAAACCCGAAGGATATGATGGTAAACGATTTATTGTTGTGCATGCTGGTTCTACGAAAGGGTTTGTTCTAGAAGCCAGTTTATTATTCTGTTACTGTAAAACACACTGAATCACTCATTGAAAAATGGTATGAACCAAAAGTCTCCTCTGTGATATGGTTATTAAACCCATTATTATAAACATTGGTGACAGCTCTGAATCTGAAAGTGATTAAATATATTTATTTTGTTTTTCCTTTCATAAATGGTACATAGTTCTACATGCTCGAAATTGAATAAATGTATGAATGAATTTTTGTTAATCACGTGTTGAGTATTTCATTACCAAATATATTTCAACTGATGTATTTATACTTCTTAGATATTCGTTTATTTATCATTATACAGTGTGTCCTTGCATCCATGCACGAATAGGTAATTTAAAAAGTTTGATTACCTTAGTCTAGAAGATTCCTTTACTGAATTTTAGTCATGTTTGAATGGAAACACATTTTTTGATATCAATGTATGCAAAGGTTTTGGAAATATTGCACTCCAACCTAATTTTATGTACAACTTTTTAAGTTAACTGTTACATCTACAGAAATTGCATTAATGTGGATAAAATAACTTCTGAGTTTATTAGGATTTGATGGATTTGTGTCAAAAGGCTGCGGAGGTATGGATAAAAGAACTTCCTTATACGACTGTGACTGAAATTAGAATACAGTAGGGGGTCAAAAGTTTCTAGTATACCTACACGTTGTAATTTTATTGGGATATTAACGCCATTCTACATTCAGACTTTGTTTAGACTAAAATTTCTCGACTTAATTCATATGCATGCAATGATGACGCACGGGTAAAGATAAAATAATCGAACTGTAACACCCTGTCTTCGACTGCAGTGGAATCTTCATGGCTTTTCATTCTTTCAAGACAGCCATCTCCAGGCGGACATCGAATTTGAATATTGAATAACCCGACAAGTTCCGACCGAATGAAGAAACAACGAAATGACATACTAATCAAAACCTCTCCGGAGTTAAAAAGTAGGTGAACTCGGGCGTGACATAATAGATCGATAATTAATCAAAACGAGCGTAGAGCGGGCACACACACACAGCCGCCGAGAGAAAATCGAGACCGCTGCCTGACTGGAACAATACCGAAACGATTGGCCGGAACTTTTCACAAAAGGATATTAGAACGAAGTTTGTACCACCTTTTACTGAAACGGTGATAATTGTGTTTCCATATGCTCGCGCCGGAGCGCACAATACTTTGTAATAAGCCGCTAAGACCGGTAATTAGTTATCAACGCATTATATTAAAACACAATCAAGAGAACCAGTTCTCGAAGGATCAATAACGAACGCGTAATCGGGACAGATTGAACTGACACTGCATACAGAACGGTTATCGTCGAATCGCTGTGTTGACCATGTTAATGTACAGCAAAAAACATTCTTTCTTCCGTACAAATATCGTAAACGTAGGAGGATTACCAAAAAAGTGGCAAAAATGGGTTAACTGCCATATCTAACTCCGCGAAAACAGACGATGCCGACATCTAACTAAATTCCAAATTACAGTTAGTTATTCAATAAAATGTATGAGAAATAGATATTTTTGTATAAAGTGCGTAAAATGAGTGTTTTTTTGCTGGAACATGGGAGTTTTAATTTTTGTCCGAGACAGCAGGTCGAGGCCAAAAATTCTCTCAAATGTGTCATGAAAACACGAATTTAATAACACGAAATACAAACCTTTTTTTTCTACAACTGTCAAAAAAAGTGTACTTTTTGTGTAGTTTTCAGTTCCTAAAGTATATGAATATTTTGATATCAAATGACGATTTCAGTATTACACAGAAAAGCGTTAAAAAAAGTACACTTTTTTAACGGTTGTCTAGGCAACAACACTGACAAACTGATTCGAATAAGAACGAAATCCTGAATGTGTCAATGTGACAGTACTTATTTCAAATTAGTAAATTGCATCTCTCACAATCTTTCGAAATTACGAATCAAGTAAGGTAAGCTCGGGTAAGTGTGAATTTGGGGCAAGTGGAGTTTGCTCGCTATTTTCGCTAAACCAGGCGACAGCCCAATGCCGTCTATTGACGAATAGCCTACACTCATAATGAATCCATAACCATCATATAAAATACAAAAGAGATCTTGTGAAATCCAAATATTTTCCCCAATTTTCTAACCTACAATTTATCAACCCGAACGAGTATAACAAGTTTATTTCAAGCTTCGAGTGTATTGTTACAATCTAAGGTAAGAATCCATTTTATACAGTTTTCTTCTACCTAAACAATGAATCTGACTATAGATTGTCGTTTTTTCATGAAGTTGTTTTTTTTTACATTTTTCCATTGCATGTCACACTTACCCCGAAATTAAATGTTATTGGGGATAGTGTGACCAATCTGTCGGGGTAAGTGTGAACCTGGTTCATTTGGCCAATCTAAACAGTAATATTTTCTCAGCTATAGTACGATATTATATACGGAAATCTCATAGAGCCAAACAATATACCTGGCCAGATGTGGAAGACATTGATACACTTTCTGAGGATGAAATAACAACTGTGCTTCCATCACCACTCGTCAGAAGATGGGGATCAATGAAATTCTCGTTTGATTTTTCAGATTTCTACCTGTAATTTTTCATTTCAACAAATGTTTCACTTCACGATTATTTTTTGTTTTTTTCCAATGGGGCATTTCAAATTCAATATTAAAAAGTTCCCAACTATGTTTTGAATAAAGAAGAAAGAAAGTTCCTTTACTGCTTACTCACACCTGCCCAAAAGAGAGATTTACGTGCATTAATATCTTTAAATTTGGCCAGAATCACACTTGCCCCAAATTTCCGGGGAAGTGTGACTTATGGAGATGTATATCTGAATATATAAATAAAATTCATAGAATACGTTTATCAACAGTTTTCTGTGGCGTATTACAAAGACTGATCTTCGAAGTAAATACCTGCAAAATTTCATTGTTAATATTAGTTCAGGTTCATCAGATGGACTAAATGCAATGCGAACTAATGAAAATCACGGTCACACTTACCCGAGCTTACTATACCTACGAAAATGGAAAAGCGATGATGAGTTAAACACCACACCAGAGGAGATCGTAGATAGTGCGAAAGCAGCAGTAATGAATTTGCTACCAGAAAAATCGAAGGAGACGTATTTGAAAGCATAAGAGTCTTTCTTAACATGGCGTCAAAAAAATGGGATTGGAAGCTTTACAGAGAGAGTATTGCTCGCCTATTTCGAAGATAAATCGAAGAAAATGAAATGTTCATCTCTATGGTCCAGTTATTCGAAACTGAAGTCCACGATATTAATACATAATAATATTGACATAAGCTAATATGCGAAATTGATTGCATATTTGAAAAGAAAATCTGTCGGCTATAAGCCTAAAAAATCTCTTACTTTTACAAGAGAAGAGATTAATAAGTTCTTGCTTGATGCTTGTGATGAGATATATCTCATGAACAAGGTAAATTTTGAATATAATATACTTATGTTTTTTTAAGACTGATGAAATATTCTAGGTTGCATTAATATTTGGTATAGCGGGAGCATGCCGACGCGAAGAATTAATTGTATAATATGAAAACTGAGCACATCAGATGATGTTCTGATTGTTACAATTCCTGACACAAAAACTCATGTTGAACGTCGATATACTGTTATCGGAGAAACATCCATAAAGAATCTAAATTTATTGGATATTTATAGAAAGTATAGAAGCTATAGACCAAAAAACATCTTCACCAATAATTTTTTTTTTGCAATTTAGAAAAGGTAAATGCACAAGTCAGGTTGTGGGAACAAACAGCTTCTCAAAAATTCCATAACTCATTGCAAATTATCTGCATTTACCCAACCCTGAATGCTACTCTGGACATGCATTTCGTCGAACATCAGCGACTCTTTTGGCAAATTCAGGTCCATGCAAACAAAACTGGAATGCGCCGCAAAAATTCTGACTGGAAATTCATCTACACCATCAAGTAGTAAAGAAACAATGAGTAACGATACAACAACAGTAAATGAAAAAATTTTAATAAGTACTGATTCATCAGCAAATAAACAAGAATTTCCATTGGCAGTAATGCAATTAAGTGTGTTTTCAACATAAATTTTTCGAAATGAACCCTGGGACGGCAAAATTGATTCTGTCTTTTTGTATTTTGTATTTTTGTATTTGTCGTGCGTCAACATTTCCTACTCGTAAAAAAAAGTATCACTTTACTCACTTGATACATAAATAACTATTGTACGTGAATGTGAATTAACATCGTCTGAAATATATTGAAAATAAATAATACATCAATTCAAAGCAAAATCAACGAAAATACATGTAAGAATACTATTTTGAGTAACGTGTCAATTTGGAAACGGTTTCAATTGATAATCTAGGGACAGGGAGAAAGCAATAGCTTTCAATCCAACAGAACAAAACAATGTTACGGAATCCTCCAGCCAAGGACAAAACATCCATAATAATTGTATACTTCATGATGAGAACTTCAAATTCCAAACTTCATTCTGTTTATAGTGATTCAAGTAAATTGTTGAAATAAAAATGTTATATGTATAGAGAATAGGTCTATGATTGGGAGCATTGGGGAATCAAAAAATAATCTATCGAATACCACACGAGAGTTCGATAAAGTAGAAACTTGTTGCCATTTGGCAACAAGTTTTCGAAAAATCTGTCAAATTATTTTCACCGGCCAAATCCAAGTAAGTATATGAGAAAACATAATATGACCAATTTCGTGAATGGTGCGACAAGAAACATGTAAAAAAGGTTTATGAAAGGTTCTGAAAATGTGCTTTAATGCTATTTTGAAAAAAAAAAAAAAAACAAAAATTATAAAACCTCCTACGTTATGGAGTGTCTACTCAATGTTGAAAAGTACATTGAATGTTAAGGAAAATATTAATATAAGGAAGTTTTCAAAATTGGTCCCGCTCATTAAAAACAAAAGCGTCGGATACTGAGGAAAGAAATCTAAAGTATTATAAAGGGATGATATTGTTACGTTTTGCTAAATAATAGGCCGAGCACACTACTAAACTGTTTATTTTCTAACTTCACTATAAACAAACATACAACACTTCACTGACTAATAAAACACTTAGATCTATACAACAATACAACTAGCTAAATATTCCAAACACTTTTGCTTATTATCACTTTCTAATCTTCTTAAATAATTCTCTTCATAAAAACTCTTCTGTAAAACTTCTTCTCCTAGTCAAATGTCTCGCGCTTATATAGGTACTCATCGTGTAGACTGGTTTTATCGCGATGATTTCGAGAATACTCAAAACGGAGAACTTCTACACACTTCCAGGAATTGAGCGATGACGCGGCAGCTCCGTTATCTAGACTATTCATGCAGTAAAGAAAACGATCCATCCAAATAAACACTTCTTGGAACTGATTTATCGATGAGGCGCCCGCGGAATGGACTCCGCGGCGCAGCTAGGGGGCTTTTATCAATCTCGTAACAATATCAATAAATTTATTCAAGATGCTGTTAACTAAACAAATTTACTCTATAAGGTATATGATCATAATTTTGTAAGACTAGTAGTAATTTCAATTTATCAGAGGTGCTTGTCGCCGTGAAGAATTATTACATATAACTGTTGATGCCATTGAAAATGCTGGATCTATATTAATTGTTAAAATACATGATACGAAGACCTATTGCGCAAGAACGTTTACTGTTTCAAATTCTGATTATATTGAGATATACCGCAAGCATAGAGCACCACGGCCGCCTCATAAAAAAGTAACAGATTATTTTCGAAATATTCGAGAGGAAAATGTATTATCGAACATGTGGGATTAATTAAAATAGGAGAAATTCCCAGCATGATTGCGAAATGGGCGAAATGGCTACATCTACAAGAGCTACACACCTCACCGTTTCAGGAGAAGCTCTGTAACTCTTCTGGCCAATGCAGGGGGCAACATTACATCCATGGAAATCCACCTCCGTAGCAGAAGCATATACAGTGCGGCTTTTAATAGTCCCTCCCTCTGTTAACGTTTGAACCATTTGACGTACAAACATAAAAAAAGCGTTTGGAGGGTTTCACCGATACTACTTTTTGAAATAAAACATGTTGCTCGATAGATGGCGCAGTGAGGCAATTTTTTTTAATAATGCGGTGGAGACATATTAGTTTTACGACAACTTGGTGGTTGGGAATCGAGCAATGTTACAAGAGGGTATTTAGAAGATAACTTGAGTAAGATTTCCTTTGCGCAAAAAATTCAAGTTGGAGACATTTCTGTAAACACTATCTCATGTACGAAAGAGATATCGAACTATATAAAAATTATGCTATCCATGATTCAGCGGACATGCCTATCATCATGGACAGATCAATCTCGAGATTCAGAACATTCGTGTCAATTTTCATAAATAGATTTCAAAATAAAACTGGTATCTAGGGTATTATAAAGTAACTAACGTATTATATTTTGTAACTACTGTATTATGTGTTGTTGTGATGTTGATAATTTGTAATAAAGATTTAACTTGAGGAAGCTTAATTTTCTATGATACTATAAAGCAATTAATTCATTCATCAATTCATAGCGTCTGTCGATCGGTTTTTGTTTTCTTCGTGGTACAGAGAATTAAGAAATAAAACATCATCGTCAAACTTGTTCTGTTACTGACATTAAACACATGACATGGCAAAAAAGCGGCAAATAATATTACGATCCAATATTTTCTCAATCATTTCTAATTCATTTTATTGGTAGCTGATTTGATCGAATCGTCGCGATGTGATAAAGTGCGTTCGGGAACGGACATTTCAAAAATGTTCGATATCAATCAATTGAACGTTCCAGAACTGACCGTTGAATAACGACGTAAAAAACATCCGCGCTGAAGTTGTCAATTCGGAAAATACCGTCAAGTCAAGATAATAGAATGAAATGGAAATACTCTGTGCGGATATTGAGTCATGTACATGGTTCTAATGAAATGCGTTTTGCTGCCTTGAACAGAACTTTTTTATAGTTTTTTCAACCTCTGGCTAACACGACTGAAAATCCGATACCATTCAGGTGTTAACTGGGAATAGAGAAGAGAAAGGAATTACCAGCGATACAAAATAAAAAGAACCTACCTCATTTTTTCGAGATTGACGAAACTCTTTTGTTACCTCTATTTATCCCTGCTATGGAGAGAGCTAAAGTGGGTTAACAAAAAGATGTTGGACGGGAAAAATGTCCGGTTCGTTCAGGGGTAGATTGGGCGTGGAATAATACAGCCAAATCAGGTGAAGCTGGTGATATAATTGTATCTATGAGGAGAGAGTTTTTATATACAGAACAGGTAGCACTATCTTTTGGACAATACGTACAGAAGCAGTTGGTCAGTTAGGCACTCAAGCTTAGCTACGGTACAGTATACTTTCATCTGCCCGAATGTATAGATACATATGAGTTCACAACTTTTTATTAACCAAGGTAAGCATTAATTCATTTAAATTCATAAATAATTCTCAAGCTAAATTTCTTTTCCAGTACCAACAGTTAAGCTCCTGCGACTTTAATCAGGTGCATAAGCTTGGTCGCCAATAGTCCAGCGGTATACCAGGAAATCGATAAGTAAAAGAAGGCCTGAAATAGGGTTTTCGTTATATGAGCAAATTCTACGACAACCTCTAAGGTAATCACAAGGTAATGAGAAATGACTTAAACACCAATAATTATGAACATATATTTTAGGATAGTAACAAGACCTACCTGCAGATGGTGTGTGGCCTGAATGATGTGTCTCGGAATGAAAGCACAGTTTAGAGCACAGAATAGTATAAATCCACACAGTGTTTCTCCTAATCTGCTCGATTGCAGGAGAACTTACGTATTCCGTCACAACTAAATGATATTGGCAAATCCACCACAAAGGTGAGAGTATTTCTATCTAACAAGAGCTACTCGATCTAGCCATGTGCCTCTCCAAGATTGAAAAGAATCTCCCAAAAAAGGCTTCTCTTTATTTTTTTGTAGAGGTTTGTCCCTTGTTACTGTTCCTTTTGATATTCTTTTGCTAATGATATTACTTGGATCAATGATTATGGATCAATTCCAATCATGATTAAGTAGTCCACTTTCGATTGTGATTGTTCTATGTCAAGGATCATTGTTAACCCTAATTTGTGACATATAGATTAGAATAATCAAATTGAATAAATGACTCAATGTTTACATGCTTAAGTAAATCATGGAAATTCGGAAATTGCTCATATATCGTACTCAGCTATTTCTTAAATTGGCTAAATGTAATAATGATAATGATAAAGATAATTTAGCTCTACAATTGTCTGTTTCCTAGGATTCTTATGGAAACTGAAAAAGTGAACCGAAGAGGCTACTACTTTCAAGAATCATATAATACTTGTTCATAGAGTGTGATTGTTTTATTTTCAAAGCCAAGCGAAAGGCTAAAGCTACTAGTATGAAGAAATGAAATAGCAGATGCATATATTGTGAATAGTTATAAATTCTATATTATTTTAGTTGAATCATTTGAGATACTGAACCGTATATTTTGACTCGTAACACTTTGTGAAGATGTACATGATAAAATACAAAGGGTCAGAAATTACCGATTTGACCATATGAATAACTGGACAGCAAAAAAATTGTAAGAAATGGTAATACAGCGTGTCTAACTTCTTACAGAAACGACCCAAGTCAAAAATTAACGAGAGTGTACTCGTAATGCTCGATGGTTATTCATACAAAATCAGTTTGTTTTGTACCAGTGTATTGACAGACACTACATAAATGTTGCATTTCCTGAATTTTCCAAGACTGAAAACACACTTTCAGAACGAGAATAGAAGTGTTAATGATGCTAGGATGTGGGAACAAGACCAGAACCTAGATCCCAGAATAATGTAAGAGGAATGTTCAATATTAAAAATCCTGATCATCACATTACTCAATCTACCGTTAGCAGAATAGAAACAAAATTTCGTGAATTTGGGACTATCAAATACATTTCAAAACAAGGCAGGAGGTTATTGATTGGCGATGGGAAGAAATTGGATATTTTGGTAGACATCGAGGAGAATTCACATAAACCTACCCGACAACTTGCCGCCGATTACGACATAAGTCAAAGTTAAATATTGCGTGTTTTTAAAAGTGAAAAGTATCACTCATAAAGTACAATTGGTACATGAACTCAACGAAGACAATCCAGATCACAGAACATCGTTTAAAAAAAATATATTGTTTTCCGACGAGTCAACTTTTTTTTCAAATGGAACCGTCAACAGACAGAACTGTCGCTATTGGAGCCGAGAAAATCCCCATTGGTTGATGGAGGCCCATACTCAATATCCCAGAAAAGTGAATGTTTAGGCAGGGATTATAAATAATCGCATAATTGGACCATATGTTTTCAATGAAATATTAAACGGTGAACGTTACTTGGAGTTTCTGATTAATTTTTCAGTTCCAACGCTGAAAAGATTTTTTCCAGATAATGATAATCCGAATCAAATAGATAGGAATATCTGGTATCAGCAAGATGGTGCTCCACTACATTTTGCAGCTGAAGTTCGTGCGTATCCAAAAGTTTTTCCCAACAGATGGATTTGTAGACGAGGTGCCATAGAGTGGCCATCCCGTTCGCCCGACATAACACCGCTTGACTACTTTCTGTGAGGTTTCCTGAAATCCAAAGTATACAACAATAGACCAAACAATATTGAAAGTTTGTGAATCAGAATTAGAGAAGAAATAGAACGTATCACTCCCGAAACCATTCAGGATGTTGTTGATAACTTTCAGCAACGCCTTTATTATTGTCACGAAACAAATGGCTGTCAGTTTGAACATTTGATCTGAAAAATTTCGTTAGTAGCACATTGATTGATACCGCTATAATAAATTATTTAGATAACACAATTTATTCAATTGTTTTTTAATGGCGCATGAACGAAATTGAAAATTAAAGATATGGCTGTAAAGAAAATTAAATACCCTTTGACCCACTATTGCATTTAAAAAAATTGAGGGTGGCTGTCACGTTGAAGGGGGTGAAGCAGAGGGGATTTTTTCATGTCACAGACTGTCTTTTTGAATACATTAATCGAGATGTTTCTTGAAAATGGCTAATAACGTTGCATATGGTGCTAACTGTAGATCGAAAAGTCAATAAATAGAACTTCTGCAATTTTTTATTTTATCAGAAATTCTTTGTCTGCCAGATTGTTGTGCAACTTCGCCACTTCCTGTTGTTGTCCCATTGAAAATGCATTCCAATGCATGAATATTTTTTTCTCTTTCACCAAGTTTGGTGCTGCCTTCCAAAGTACGTACTAATATCAATATTTAGATATCTCAAACGTTTCGTTGAAAACCATTTGAGATGAAGATTTAAGGAATGAAAGCTGTTAGAACGCCCACATCTAAAACAAGTTGGCGACAATATCGATTCAGTGAGTAAGCGGCTTTACAAAAAACACTTTTACTTTATCTTGTGATATATATTTTTTTTAATAAATACCTACATTAGGAATCAAAAATGTATAAAAAAACAATACACCTAATCAAACTTCAACTCATCTCAAATTGAAGGCACTCTGTTCATATAGAAAGAACTTCGTTTTAAGAGATATGAATGAAGGGTACTTGAGGTAGTCAGGTAGATAACCGAAAGAAAAAGATAGACAGGTTGGGTTGTAAGTAATATACTGATTATTCTTTCTATAGGGGGTCCGAAAATTCATCAGATAACATCTAACAACGAAGAGAAGACAAAGAGTAACCAACATATTTCTTGCCATTAATACGATGATTATTCAGAAAACAAAATAGACATAAATATCAGATGTAAGTAATGGTCCACGTTTCTTTGGAAAACAAAAGTTTAATTTTTAGATTTAAAAAATCGTTATATCTATCAGGTGGCAATGTTTTGATTTGACAATCGTGATGTAAACGCTTCTCGTTATTTTCAATCCTAATTCCACTACTGATGCACATTGTTCAGAGTTATTGAATTATGTTTGACTACTCAAACCTTAAAAATTACGGCACCGGTCCAAGCATGTTACCGTGTGGTAATTCAGTATCACAACACATTTATCACTGAATTTTAGCGAATCTTATCTTGACTGAAATACTAGGTAAAGCAAATGAATGATGGAGACACTAAAGGACATTGCTTGGTACGATCGGTATACGAGAAAACAAAAAACAACTAGAAAATGAGTCAATGAATAAAGAAAAAACCGTGGACTATCGACGATCACACATAAACAATAGAAATTTCCAATATATGTATATCATTACCTTCCGCGAAAACAACTACTGCCCCCTACGACTGTTGAATTATATCTTTCAGATAAAGATTTCTACAAGAACTAGTTTTCATTCTTCATTAATATAAATAATCCTGATAAAAAAGCAATCCCTACAGCATCTTTAATAATTATTATTTACCTAGGCATTTTTAGGAAAATATAGTGACCTGCTTGTGAGTAAATTATGATGATAATTAAAACTTCCATAGCAGTGGACAAACCCATTAACACGGACCTCTGAAGATCATCCACGTACTTGAAAACGTCAACCACTCTTCCCAACTTATCCCAACAAGAATCGATACAAAACACGTAATCACGGATATTTCCGATTTCACAAGTTGACTCGAGAAGAGCAAGAACTCTTGTCATACAATTATTAAATTCTATGATAAAACACGTTTAGTTCCGAACTACCTAACAAGTCCTCGTTGCCTTCGAAAATCATTTTCGTTATTTAATTTAGTTAATTCGTCTTATTACGGAATTTTGCCGGAGAAGCCAACTCGATGAAAAAGTAAGTCGGGAGGGATCCAGGGAAAACATCTAATTTTTTCGCTACTTACTCAAATATATATTTTTTCTTCCGATCCACTCCGAAATAATAATCATTGCTCTCTCTTATCTTTTCATCCTCTTACCTCGTTGTAACAAATTAATCGCATTGAGGGATTTCAGATCGAAATATTAGGTTGTAGTAGGGCATCAGTTGTACAGGGTGAATCGACAATATCGCCGAAGAGTTCGAGTAAAGTATTGAAGTAAATAATTTCGTAACTTACGATATGGTCAAGAGATTGAGGAAGAATTAGTTATATAAATAACAAATAAACCAATATAAGAGCCAGAGATCAGTTTTAGCAAAAAAATAGTTTCAAATCAATAGTTGGAGCAAAGAGATTAAGTATTTACAACTTTCCACGTTTTTTTCGAAGGAATCGGATCAAAAAATATCTGACCCCCTTCTAGAAAAAAATTGCAAAAACTCGCGGAAACAAAATAGAAAAAATCTGTAAAAATAGTAAAAAACACAGGACCCTTTAATAGTTTCATAAACTTTTACACCCTGTCCCCCAGAGAGCCGATAGAAAAACTTCAAATTTCAAAAAAAAAATATTTTCTACTATTTTAGACGTGAAGGTTACAACGGAACAAACTGTGTATCAATTAGTTCATACCCCACTCTTTTTTTGGAAAAAAATTTAAAAATTATATCAGAAAAATTAGTAAAAAAAGAAAAACATCAGGCAGTCGCATAGTTTGTATGCGAACAATATTACCTTCCTGTCCCTCTGAATGCTGGATACAGAGCACGTAGGAAGCGGAAAATGCAAAAACTCTTGAAAATGGAATCGGAAAATTCAGTCAAGATATGAAAAATATCGGACTGCGTCATAATTCAACTTTAAATAATTTTTCACCCTGCCCACCCAAAGCTTTGTATTGTGAAAAAATGTTCGGCTATCTTGGAAATGAAAAATTACATTCGGGGGTCTCCGTAAATATAGTAAAAAACATGAAATTAATCAATTTAAGAAGTTATTTCAACTAACAACTCTTGGAAAACAACTCTTTTCTATAAATAGTGTGCTACCAAAAAAAAAAAAGAAACTTTACTATCACTAATACAGAGTTAGTCAAATTATATGGACTTTGGTCATTTTAGCAGTTAGAGTTATTAAAAAAAGTTCTAGTGAAAGTTAAACAGTATTTCACTCTGTATCTTTTCGTGAATTAAAATAATTTTTTGATGTGTTATTGGTGCAAAAGTGCTGTCACCGCAAATTTTTTAAGGAAACCATTTCTTATTTTGGTAGTACTGATATTATTTTCACTCTCTCAATAGATACGGTTTGTTTCGTATTTTCGAGCCCACCTCTGTAATTCACTTAAAAATTACATAATTTATAGTAAATATAGGTACACATTTTATGTATTTTTGTTCTGCCCATTTCATTAACGATAACAGAAGTTGAGCTTTGAAGCATTTTAAAGAAGTGTCATCTGTTATTTTCTGTGGAAGGGGACTGAATAATTTGGGAACCAAATAGGAGTAACTTTTTTGACTAATGCTTTTGAAATCTTTTTGGTTAGGCATTCCATACGATTGTTCAGTTGTAAGTGATTATCAATGCAAATGCCCAAGTATTTGTTTCCATGTTCGATTGAAATCTTCCATGTTTATATTACAGTATCGTCGGTGAAACTGTTCTTTGAGGTATACCACATTCAATGTTAATCTTGGTACTCACAAGGTTTTTACATTTAACTTTTTGTGTTCTAATTGTTAAGTAACTTTCAAATAGATTATTTGCTAGAACTCTCACACCCATAACTTCTAGTGTGTCTAAAAGTGAGGAGCATCGACAGTATCGAAGGACTTTCTCAGATCTAGAAAAACACCGATAGGAGTACTCGAGTCTAAGGATTTGTAGATGTTTCTTGTCAAGGACTGAATTAAATCATTTGGTTGATTTGTTTTCTCTAAAATTATATTGGGATGTCGACATCAGATTATACTTTGATAAATATGCGGTGAATCTAATTTTCATAAATTTTTCAAGACCTTTACTAATTGATCGTAAGATTAAAACAGGAGTATGATTTAAAACATTTTCATTATCGCGGTTTTTGAAAATAGTTGAAAGTAATTTTTTCAGAATCGAAGGGAATTTTTGCCTAATTCAAATGATTTACTTATAATATCCGTTAAAGGTTCACCTATGAATTTCGTTATAGTTTTTTGAGTAGAGTACTTTCAAGTTGTTTTTTTTTTATTTTTTACGGTAGTTGCCTTTGGCAGTCTTGGAAATTATTTCTTAGTTACTTTTTATTTGTCAAATAGTCATCCTTTATTTTCATTGCTTGAGTTTTGGTTGATGTGTTTTATCAATGACTTTGATATTTCAAGATCGTACATTAGATTTTAATTAATTTTTCTAATTTATAACGCTGACTGCCTTTTTGTCATAATTGTTCGTCTATTTTTTGATAATATTTTTTTATTATTTATTGAATAATATAATTGGGTAATTTAATTTGAGAGAGGGTGTTTTATAAATACTACCAAAAATCTCAGTCTCCTCACATAAACACCACAGTTTCCGAGATACAGGGTGTTGTAAGCTGAGGTAGAAAAACGCAGTTTTCCAAAAATCTGAGAATATTTCAGTAGTTTTGCGTTTTGAAACAATTTTAGAAAGTATGCACTTTATATATGCATCTTTATAACCGCACACTGAAGATAGTTCAGTATTTTTTTATCTGCGGATATTCCCAAAGAAACTTGAGGCCACCAAAGCAAACGATAGAATTTCTCAGCATCAGGTGCATAATTTCCAGGTGCAAATCACGTTCGTCTCATCTGAATCGAGCGTTCTTCTTAATCATCTTTATTCAACACCTGGTGTACTGTTTCAAAATATGTTTCTGAGAAAAATGAAAGTTATCGCGTCTGCAATATTTTCGAAGTCGTTGAGAGATCAACGTTCTTCTTGGGAGTAATGTGGTTGGAATTCGAGAGCGTTATTCAAGATCGTACTGGCGTTTTTATTAATATTCGGTTCTAGAAAAACGAACGTGCTCTAGATTTTTCTCGGAAAATATCAGGATGGTTTGTTGGAAACGATTTCAAGGTCCGCTTAATCAATTGCTTGCTGAGGAATTCGAAATGATTTGACAATGTGAACCTGTGATACTGAAAGTAAAAAAATGTAAATTCGAAGAAATGTATGAAAATTGTGTTCACAACATAATTTGTTCGTGAGTTATTGAGACCATTGACTGTGCGCAAGAAAGAACATACGAATGATATATTATATGATATAATAGCATGAAAATTACAATGAAAGAATAAAAAAAAAAGGAAGTTGAAAAAACTGCATGCGTTTTATTATTGAAGTTTTGGAAATGGAATACACATGATTACCTCTTTTCAGGGGAGGAAAAACTAACGGGATGGTTGCTGATTGACTGATTACTGATTACTGTTCCACAAAATAGTGATCATATTATTATTATAGTTAGTTTTCTACTTCGTTTTAGAGATGGAAAAATATCAATACAAATACAAATAATATAATAGTAACCTCAGCCCACCGAATACCAAAATCAAATTTTATTTACTCAATTTTCAAGTCTGCTTTGACTGAGTTTGTTCAAAGAATTCCATGAAAATCTGAAGATTGACTAGTATGTATAGGACCTCCTCATTGCAACTCGTGTCGAATATATTAAGATTGTAATCGCTATCTATGACTTTTTGTAAAAAAATAATCATCACATTATTGATTTTATAGGTGACAAATCTGCCTCCGCATGTTTTACACCCTCTATCTCAAAAATCGTCCATTAGATCTCATTAGGTATGCCAAATTTTCAGCCAATTCGACTGTGACTCTTTTTGCACAAGAACTTTTTGCGCAACACTGGTTTTGGACTTTTTTTGACGTGACGTTGCTATAGTAGATAACGCAATATTTTTTGTCTCCATAGGACCGGTCTAGGGTAACTAGATATCAGTACCTCTTCGTACACCCACTATAGCAATTACAGTTATCAGTTTCTAGTGTAGAATCGCCAATCACTTGTGTTGGCGCAACGTCGAGAATATCACGTAATGAACGTCGGTCTAACAGCCCAAAAAATAAGCATGTAAACGGAGACGTCATGGGAAGAAGCAAGCAAGAGTAGGGAAGTGAAAGAGATTTAACCGCTTGGATTATATTCTACAGAGTGGGCCAAATTGGAAAGTCCTGTTTCCAAACGAGATAGATGAAAACTGATGGCTGTGTCTGAGGGTAAAATTTTATGGAAAATCTAGTGGTGAAAACCGCATATCAATATCTATCATCGTTTCAGAGTTACAGCATGTTTTTCGAAAATGTGCATTTTCGAAAACTTGCTGTAACTTTTTTTCTGTCAAAAATTTCTCGTTTCTATTGGTTTGTTTTGGTCCTGAAAATTATCAGCCCTGGGACGTCAGGATCATGCGCAGTTGACGAGAAGTGTGCTCTTTAGGTTCATATTCGCTCACTTTTCCTCAACTGCGCATGATCCTGACGTCCCAGGACTAATAATTTTCAGAACCAGAACAAAGCATATGTAAACATTCCCGGAATACTTTTTTACGTAGAATTCAATGGTGCGAGTAACTTATTTTTTCAAGTAAGATATCCATAGTTACTGATGGTAAAATATGTTTTTAAATGAGACACCCTGTATATTCCGACATATTTCACTAGAGCTTAAAATTAACTTTCCAAAAATGTAGCACACTTGATGTTTTGCTGAGTCATCTTTGAAATAAAGAGCTTTTAGGTTTCTTCATGTATACTTTGAAAGGCATACTTTGAACAAGTAGGCTTTGGACGACGACGCGACGATATAACAGAAAAAAATTGTTCAGTAGTAGTTATCAAATGTTGAGAAAGCTTTTCACAGCACTATTTTCATAGAAACAAGAATTTGCAACAGGAATAAAGTAACAACTTTTAGAAAATGCACATTTTTGAAAAACATGCCGACTCAGAAACGATGATAGATATCGATATGCGGTTTTCACCATTAAGTTTTTCATGAAATTCGACCGTCAGACACAGCCATTAGTTTTTATCTATATAGTTCGAAAACAGGACTTTCACTTTAAAGTTGTTCCATTTGGCCCACTTTGTACAATCAAACGTACGATATGACGTGATATCGTGTTTTTTTTCTCGGTGATTTCCGTCATCTAAACCCAGTAACAGAGCTAGAAGAATCGATCAACCCCTCCGCATGTATATTCAATCGCACCCACGTCCCATAAAAATTCCATTGTGCGACGCCGCTGTCCGTCTCCTAATCTTCGCCGCAATAAGATTTCCTTTTATTATTCGTTGTAAAACTTGGCGTTTAAGGGTCCGATATTCTTGAGCATCTTTTTACTATTTTACCAGGATCCTAGGCATGTCATACAATGTTCTCCCCCTTCTTGCTAGGGACGTAATCCGATAAAAATTAGGAAAGTCATAAAAACGACATAAATCTCGGGGGAATTTGGCGGAGTTGAAAGAGTACTTGAGAGAACTTTCGCCTTTTTATTTCGTTTTATTACGATAAGTTGGAGGGAATTGTTATTCTTAACTCTTTATACAGGGTGCGCGGAGATGCGGTCTTGTTTAATGTGATTGGTCGTTAAAAGGTGAGTAATGGCAGGACCGGAGGGCAGTTAATAGTTCGCCGGATGACTTTTTAATGCAGTCGCGCTGAATTTTCAGTACTTCCATCATTCTTTTCGAAGGTGTATGCGGAATATTTCGAGGTGTTGTCTAGTTGAAAGTTTATTCGAAACCGATATCAGTCCGACAAATTTTTCCATAAAAAGTGGTCGACTACGTGGATCATCAAATACTGGTGGAAACGGTATCAAGCAGATTCGCACCCATTCACTTAATGAATCAATATTTGAATCAGGCGAAAAACCAGAAAAAATAAATTCAAAACCAATGTCTATACTTTGTAGCATTGAACGTCTTCGAGAAAGTTCTTGAAATCATGATAACCAAGTATTTGCATACAGGCAATATGGATTCAGAGAAGCTTTAGATACAGTTAAACACCCGACAATTAAAATAAACAATATACTGACCAAAATTTTATATCATTCGCATTTTCTCTAGCTGATAGGTACTTCAGATGGTAATGGTGAGTTTGGATCGTGACTGATGCGCTGCGACCTAATTAGATCTATTGTGCCCCATCTTCTTCTGCGATTTCAAGGTGTTCTCGTTAACAGCGGCCCCTCAAGCCCCAATTCCTTAAGGAGTTTAGAGTTTTGAGGGGGTCTATTCGTGGTATTTCTTCCAGTCAGCTGGTGTGATCCCAGTATATTCAATCCTTTGTGATGAATAACATAACACTCCATCAATATATGGTGTGATGTTTCTGGATGTTCCCCACAGAATCTGCAAGTGCTGTCCTCCTCTAAGCCTAGCTTCCTTTGGTGTTATTTGAGTCTGCAGTCCCCGTCAGAAATCCCGTGATTGTCTTTAGACTAGTTTTGTTGAGGTTAATCAGTGTCTTCGATCTTGCTCGGTTGAAGTTGCCGAGGAGATCTTTGGCCTGCCTCAGCCCTGGAAGTTTTTGCTAGTATGTTGCTCTCATTGCTTCTTCAGTTTTACTGAGTTCTTGGAAGTAAGATTTTTCAAGTCAGCAGAATGGTTCTCGCCCGATTAGTGGCGTTGATGCCCCTTTTCGTGCCAGGGTGTCTGCTTGTTCATTGCCCTCCACTCCGACGTGCCCCGACACCCAGAGGAGGATCACCTTGTTGTTCCTATCTAGATCATTAAGTCTGTCTAGGCATTTCCAGACTATCTTTGAGTTGATATTATATGAGCTCAACGCTTTGATGGCTGCTTGACTATCGGAGAGGATTGCGATTTCCTTGTTCCGGTATTTCCTGTCGAGGTTAAATTGAATGCACCTTTCTATAATAATAATAATACTCCCTCATAAAAACTCGTTGAGTGTACCCAAAGGCATATCCTGTGCGGGTAGAGAACTGCTATTGTTATGGCGTGAATTTCCGCTTGAAAAATACTGGGGAACTGGCCCATGGGTTCGGAGTATTTGGTGCGAGGCCCAAAGTCTCCTGCTCCAGTTCCGTCGGGAGTTTTAGACCCGTCCGTGTACCATGTTATGGTATTCTTTCCCAGTGCTCGAATGGATTCTATGCTCCATCGACACTTGGTATTTAATTCGGTTGGAAAAAATTTCTCGAAACTAAATTTCCTAGTAATTTCGTCAGTTAGGAGATCAGCAAGGTGTGCACTTTCGGTGGGGGTTGAGCCCCTTACGTTGTGTGCTGTCCCTTTGAGTCCGACTTTAGCCAACCTGAGGTTTGCTTCCCAAGCAGTTCTCCTCACCATGATATGGGGAGAAGTGAGGTCCAGAATTACCTCTATTGCTGCTGTTGGAGTAAACCTCATTGCTCCTGTTATACAATTGATTTTCTCTGTTATGGCGAGTTCGGTTCTGCCGTGCCACACTACTGCTCCGTAGGTGATCATAGGTCTCACTATCATGGGTGACAGCCCCACGTTTTCCTGCAATGTTCCTGCACACCATCAGTGATGATTATTTCAGATACTATAAGTCATAATTTTACCTGGAACGTTTGAATAGATACATCTGCACTTTATGAAAGATCATTTGATCAACAGAAAACCTTCGACATTACAAAATAATACGCTGAGCACACTACTAAACTGTTTTTATCAACTTCGCTATAAACATACAACTACTACACTGACTGATAAAACACTCACACTCACTTTCTTATAACTATCTAAAAAATTTCTTCTCCGAGTGAAATATGCCGCCTTATATACTCAATTCATCCAGACCAGACTTTTCGGAATGTTTCCGTTCTCCAGATCACTCAGTACAGAAAAACATCTAAAAAATTGTAGAAACTTAACGAAGAAATGCTTACGGTGTCGGTTCATTTGTTATGCAAACGAGTTACGTTTTATGGTTCGGCACTCGACAGCGGCGTAGCTTGGGGATTTTTATCAATCTCGTAACATTATTCTAATCCTATTTACTTAATACTAATTATCTCATCTGCTGATTGTATTGAATATCCCCTCGTAGATCAAAAAAAAATTGTATCAAAGATTGCGTCTCTCACATATGTAACTCAAACCCTAGGAAAATAGCCAAAGCTGAGTTGAGCAGAGTCAAAATATCGTTTGATTTTCATTGGTAAATCTATCCAAATATTTTCAATTTCCAAATAATGCATACATCCTAAATGCATCTCGCTTGTCCTCAATCGTATTCTACTTGTGAGTCATGCAAAATATGTTTAAGCTAGAAACATGTTCAAGGAGACACTAGCATCCTTGAAAGAGGCTTGAAATACCAAGATACTACCAAAACTTGTTTTACTAAAGCTGTAGGAAGAAATTTCACTTTCCCCCCTCAAACAACGAAAATGTACCCTAGCGACCCAGGAAACATCCAACAATATTTTTGCCAACATGTTTGCTGCGAGTTCTACTATGGTTTTATTAGGGAAACAATTCCAGAAAATCACTCCAACTGACAGGCATGTGCCAGTTATATGTATGTCAGACGTATTTTGCTAGATCAATGTTAATGGATCTGGGGTGCAATAATAACGTGTAATAAATCGTATCATCACATTCTGATGTTTTTTGCATCTCATCGACATGCTAGCTGTAACTCAGAATGTAGCGATACGCGTACTTGTTTATATTGCGAACGGTCAAAAATAACTCCCCTGATAAAATAATTAATAGAAATATTATGCAAACCTGTTTGAATAACTAAATAGCTCAAAAATTTTATTTTGAACTCGGTTGATTCAAGTTACAAAATAGGGGCTAAAAGGGTTTTAAAATATTTGAAACGCTCAGGAATTGTGAATGATCGACAACATTGTTTTCGTCATCAAAGATAAACTGGAGATCTGCTTGCTAATGTCTCGCATATAAGGCAACAATTAATCAAAAACATGATGAAATTCTAATCGTTGCTTTAAATATCTCGTGAACATAATCAAATGCTTGTTGAAATGAATTAGCCGCTTATACTCAAGTGCATTCTCATTACAGTGGTGTCAGAAGTGCAATAATAAAATGAATAAATGTTCGCGTAGTTACAGAAAAAAAACTGATACACCTTGTTTGCGCAAAGTAGACTACTAAGTGACCCGTTGATCAATTACATTTTTCTACTCATGAAAGTGATAGTTTTTCAAATGAATATTATCGTGAGACCCGATGGGTATATCCTAAAAACAATTTGATGGATTTTGACACTTATGACAGTTAATCTCACTACTTGGCACTTGAGAATCAGCAAACGAACGTCACTTCGTTTGACAGTTTATGAACATTTCCACGATTATATTTTGAAATTCTCTCTATAACTATAACAACTATCGTAGAAAAAATTGCATTTATACTCGAGATGAAAAACGTTTTTTTTGTTAGTGAAACATTCACCTCACAAAAAAAAACAGTATTTTCATTTCTTGTTGAAAAATATACTATTTCGAGAAGTTTACAAAAAAAAAAACCTGATGACCTTGTTCTCGTACTAAGTGAGCCGTTAAACAAATGAGTTTTCGAGAAGTAGACAGTTATCAAGGAAAGTTCGCCTGATCGATTTTAAAGTCAATGAATTGAAGAAAGTACTGGAGGAAAGACAACTGTTAATATTAATATTGATAGTAAATAGTGAAATGTGATTGATTCAAGATCAGAGATTGTTTATTATTCCACTAGCAGATTAAAGTGATTTCATAATTCCACTATTGGATAAAGTGGTATTTTATACGGTTCATAAGGGGAAAAAACTTCAATTATAAATTCTATAAATCTTTATGAATAACAAATATCCAACGGTCAAATACAGCAGTTGTAGAAAGATGCACATTCGACGCATTCTTCAGCACAATTAGCGAAAACCACGAGAAGCAACACGGTGTCATGACCGGCCGTGGAAAGCACGTTTCTTTGTCAGGTACGGTGTCACCTCAACCGGTCCAATAACGAGCTGCATAAAAAATGATGAATGAATCGTGACACATGTAAAATTAAGCTTGTTCGCTCATTAAGTACGGCGGGTTCGAAAAAAGGAGGCGATTTCCTCGGCGGGGAATCTCGAAGAATTAACGAAACGCACCTTCTGCCAAACGGGCGGCGTACTCGATTCCATCAAGCGCCATAATGGCGGCGGCTGTGATGGTGGAAACGAAATAACCCCTTTAGAGTCATCAATAATGAAGAACGGTGAAAGGATGAGGGAAAATGCATTTTCCATAACATATCCCGAGCAGAAAGGTGTACAAAGCCATTTGTGTCTTCTATGATTTTTTTTCGGAAACTCACCCCATTTACATCCCCTCGGACGGCCTGAAAAACTCGTAGGAGCTAACAGGTATGAAGGAAAGATCATTTTACATAACATATCTTGAGTTGAAACGTGTACAAAGCCATTTGTGCGTGCTAGAAATTTTTAATATTTTTCCGTGTACATTTGTGGATGTGGATAACTTCAAACCCGTACCAGTGTGAAGTTAGCCACATCCACAGTACAAAAAAAAACAAGGGCAATATTCATTCGTTTTTCTATGAATAGCTCAAAAAATACCAATCTAGCAATTCAGTCACGATATCATTTCTCACTTCAGTACACCCCTCTCACTAGTTGTCAGGCCTTAATAAGGGTGGTAAAGGAGGTAGTTTCTGAAAAACATTTCAATTACCATCCCTAATGTACCATTATCGCATCTAGTTTGTAAGGCTTCAAGAGTTTGGTGAGGGGGTAGTTTTTAAGATAAAATTCAATAACTTTCCAAATAAACATATCGTGTGAGTAGAATGCGGTATTGGAAAAGTTACTGAATCAATTTCTAGAAACTACCCCTTCTATCATCTGACAAATTAATGGGAGGATGTCGTAGTTTCATTTGGGAAAGATATTGAAATTTCTCCTAGAAACTAACCTCTCTAACACTCTCTAGAGGACTAACAAACTATATGGGGGAGGTCATTGGAGTTATTCAATAATTTTCTAGAAACATCCCCTCTACTCTGGAAGCCTGACAAACTAAATAGAAGATGTAATTATATTAATTTTTCATTCATGAAACACTGTTTCATTTGGGAGAGTTATTGAATTTTTTTCTAGAAACTACCCCCTCTGCCACCCTCTGGAGGCCTGACAAACTCTATGGGGGATGTCAATTAATTCATGATTCCTCCATGAAACACATACTGAAAGCAGAATGTGGTACTGTTTCATTTTCCAAGTCACTGAATTTTCTCCTATATAAACTAACCCCTCTACCATTTGGGTGTATTATTGAAACGAAACTATCCCCTCTGCCATACTATGGAGGCCTGTCAATTGGTAAGCTTTTCTGCGGATAATTCCCTTCATTTAAATAAAACTATATTGCCATAATACTTTTCTTGGTGTATTTCTGTGGATATAACTTCACATCGGTCCTGTATACTACGGTTGAGCCAAATTGTGGAAAATTTATATATAATTTAAGGTATTTGAAGAGGAATGAATAGGAAAATTGACTGGAATATTCCAGGTTTCATTATTGTTACAAATTAAATTGTGTTCATTTGAATAAATAAGTTTCAATATTGAACCATTTCATCCATACTCATTCAGAATAGACAACTATGTGATGTCTTTTAGGAAAAGAATGAGTTCAAATCTTTATCACTTTCATGCACATTTTAGTATTGGTGTATTCAAAGACATGAAGTAGATATTTTCGGTTGAATCAAGAATTTGCAGGCCGAATGATATTCATAATTCAGCCAAGGCAGTATTTTCAAGTAGGAAGGGTCCGTTTATCATGATAACCCCGAAGGTACAGCAGCCAACATACCATTACAGTGGAATTAGCAGTTTGTTTCCAATCAAATTTGTTTATACTTACGAATACGCGACAGTGTTTCAGGCAAAAAGGTGGGAGGATTTGAATACCATACCTGAAAATAAAGAAGATAGGGATAATGATACTTTCTAACAATATATGTCACGTTTTAAACAAATTCAGGAACACAACCTGAAGATTTTCGTTTATAAAATGGTAACGTTATGAGATTAATTGAGATTGAGGGTCTGAAATTCCATCTTGATTGATTTGGCCGATACTTGATGGGTATTCATAATTACACAGAATCAAATACAAAAACTTGTTTTTAAATATCCACAATATATTACTATTTTAACATGTGACGCGTTTCGTTATTCCTATAGCTTTTTCAAACACAACTGGTATTCATGTAACCATTGAAAAACACAATATTTATAAAGTGATTTGATTTACTACATTTTGTTCTTCAAAAAACTATAAATATTGTATTTTTCACTGGCTATATGAATACCAATTGAGTTTGAAAAAGCTATATGAATAGCGACACGCGTCACATGTTACAATAGTATATTGTGGATATTTAAAAACAAGTGTTTTTATTTAATTCTGTGTCTGAAATTCCATCACTAATTCAACAGTTTACTTTCAATATAAATTGATTTCTCACATTCCGATATCATCTACGATTCATCATATTCAGCATACAATAATAACTGATAACTCGAACCTTCGACATATTCTTCGAAGATTATCCACGAACGAAACTGCGATCAGCTACATTTTTGTATATGGCGGTACATTTTCAAACCATTTCAAAAAATGAAAAAAATCAGACGACTTTGCCTTTTATCTCTTATAATAAAGAAAATACGCTTCTTCATGAAGGTGATATCGGGGAAGTATGGTATGAATGGAGAACAGTGGAAAGATTTGAGAAGTTCGCCAAGAGAAGAGTAGGTCTCAAAACAGAACCTTGTGGAACTCCCGAGATGACTTGATGTACTTTCACCCTGTCAGAAAGAAATGCTTAGAACTAATTGAGCAGCTGACCTCATATTTCAAAGTGATCAAGTGCCCGTCTAAAGCTCAATTCGTGAAACCTTGTCAGTCGCCTTGGAACAATCGAGAAATATTCGAATAAATGGCAATTTGGATACAATTCAAGAATTAGTAATTTCTATTAATTGAAGTGATATATGTCGGCTATGGACGATATCTGCTATAATAATTGTTGTTGGTTCGTTGGTTTCCTTGTAATTCATCGTCACTCTCCTAGTTTAGATCGTACAGTCGTGCAAATTCCGCCCATCAAACTGTCTGCCTGTCGATAAATAGACGAAAGAAAAAGTCCCAATCACCCAATCATCTCCTCAGCCGCATCAAGCCGAGACGATTGAAAGAATCGCTATTTTCGGATATAAGCTCTGCGAGATTTGGTAAATTATCTCGCAAAGCCCGCCTTAATTGAACTCGGGGCTAACAACGAGATGGCGCGCGCGGGGCGCTGCGAATAATTTTGCCAATTAGGCGCTGCGACTCCAACTTCCAGATATTTGATACGGTCCGTTTTACGGGGAACGAGTGATTTTTATGTGTGTCGAAACGCCGGGCCCGTAATTGCGGAATTCGCGGAGAAGGTATTTCATTTCGGAAATTTTGTTTCTTCCGCCGGCCGTGTCACGAACGGCAGTGATGGAAGCGAGCGACTCGCATTTTTGGCAGGACTAAATCGAGCAGAGCGTTTTGTTAATGCGCCAAGATCTCTATGTCTAGATGGCCGTTTCGGGGATCGGTGGGAAGCTGGGCGATTTTTTCTCGGAATCTCGAATAAATCTCTCCTCGCTGAAATTTCGGAAGTATTTCTCAGTGGGAACGGCCTGAAAAAGCTATGTGTTTTGAGTTTCAACAGCGGATAAGAAACCCTACTTTTTTATCCCCTTGTTCCCATCGAGAGAAAATTCCGTAACATTCAAAAAACATCGGGAGAAGAGGTGGGAATTGGAGTTTTTTTTAATTTTAGGAGTCTGTGAGTATGCCTCGGTAAATATTTCACTGAGCATGAGTTACAAAGTGACAAAAATTGGGTCAAAGTGTTGATCCCAACGATTCTGGAGCCGGACCTGACCGCTTTTTGGTAATAATCGTGCTCGTAAATACATTGTGAAGTAAATTTAAAGGACATTTGCGATTTTTTCAAAGGTATACAAAAATTTTCGAAAATTTTATTAATCGTATTTTTATAATTGAATGCCATTTCATTTAAAAAAAAAATTAAAAAATGGGATTTTTTGAAAAATAAAAAATAACACTTTGGAAACTTGGATTTTATTAATTTTTATGGTGATCATTGTATCTGAGCATAAATAAATCATATATTCATGATCAGCATGAAATTTTGCGTATATAGTGCGAATTTTGAGTGAATCTGATTATTTTGCATTTTTCATAATTTTAGGGGTCTACTCCTTGGGAATTTTTCAAATAACTTTTTTTCCGCCGATTAACTTGAAATATAAACAAAATATACTAATTTCATCAATCTGAATCGATTGGTCTTCGCAGAATTGTTCTATCTTCAACCGTTCACGAGTTGAAAAGTTCGTCTAGAGTTGAAAGGGGTGATTTCCTACCAATTTTAATGAAATTCGGAATCAGCTTGTCGAGATACATTTGAGGGGACCTGGCTATGTTTCGTCAATTTGTGATCAATATTTAATTTTCTAGTATGATTCGAAATCAGCTCGGCGAGATATATTTGAGAGACGTTTGCAATTTTTTGATATTTTATTATTTTTTACGTTGAACCTTGTATCTGAGCATGAATAAATCATATATTTTTGGAATCATCATGATATTTCGAGTATATAGTGCGAATTTTGAGTGAAATTGATTATTTTGCATTTTTCATAATTTTTAGGGGTCTCTACCCCTTGGGAATTTTTCAAATAATTTTTTTTCCGCCGATCGACTTGAAATTCTCAAAGTATACTAATTTCATAATTCTGAATCGATTGGTCTCCGCAGAATTAATCTATCTTCAACCGTTCGCGAGTTGAAAACTTCATTTAGAGTTGATAGGGGTAATTAACAACCAAATTTTTTTAAGATTAGATGACTAGGCTTTCATCAACGTCAGAAAAGTTATTTGTAAAAGGGCGTTTTATCGTCAAGATTTAGGAGGGGTCCACTTCGAACAATTGATAAAATAATTGTTGGGGTTAAATAAATGTGTTATTAAAAAATATATATAATTTTTTAGCCAAATAATTAACTTCGAATGTGAAATTACAGAACACATTCGTATGATTCGAGATTTTCTGGTAAGCGGTACTGTTTATCCTTAATAAACTCTCTTTTCGCCTTTTATCAGTCGAATTTATCGAGAGATTAGACTACAAAGTTTAGTTAGCATAATATTTGACCGGAAGTGTCAAAATCCATACTTCATTCTAAACCGTCATGTCACTTCCTAAACGTTAATATTTTGAATACAATTGAGTTTTTGAGTAAAGTATATCGGAGAGAACGGTTGAGAATTATGAGCAGAATTCAAAAATGGAATAATATTGAAGATGGCGCCCAATCGCCAATTTAAAACTCAAAGCTGTGATTTTTTTATAAAAAAGTGAGGTCTTATCTCCTATTCAAGCTTTCCAAATTTCGTTGCGATATACCAGGTGATTCAAAAATTATTATGAGGGAAACGGATTTTAGACGAGCCCTGTATGATTTCAAACAAACCAAAAAATAATGTGGAAGAGCAAACGTATTTTGGTTCAGTAAGAGACATAAGTAATGGAATCGAATTTATTTTCGTCTAACAGATGAATTCTACATTTTCATCACATTTAGTGAGTCAGTTATTTCGAATTCTGTAATACGACCAATTTGAAAGCCGTGGACGACATCAACGCTCGTTCTGGTGGTACAGGAAAAAGTAAATTTCGAGCGAAGTCAACAGCTTTCGAAAAATGGCCGGCAAATAATAATTCAGCAAAATTCAAGCATCTCTGTCACATTAATATGTCAATTTCATCCAACGCATCCATCTATCAATTACCTCAACTATTGTCAATTTGTAGGAATTGTTTTCGTACAAAACTCATGTTCAAATGTGTTTTCTGTAAAGATGGAACCAACAAGTTAGTGTTATAATTGAAGACATCTTATGTTGAAATAAAAATGCCAGTGCAAACACAGCCAATCACTTCGTAAACGTGTCACTCTCCGAACAACAAATAATCCGCTTTTTTATAATCATTATAAACCGAAGTTTACCCGCCCGAAGATAACCCAACCGCAACAGCATCTGGGCTTGCTCCTTAGCTTTGCCAGCGACCCAAGTCATCCAACTGTTTTTCGCTCCTTCCCTATAAAAAATCTCGTATTACAAAATTCCGAAAATGACCCGTTTCTGCTGCATTTAATTACATTATGACGGCCTCTTGTTATCGGAATTCTCGGGATACGTTTAAAATTCAGACAACTGTCGGCCGAATGTAAAGAAACTACAAAATGTTTACATCAGGTAAGGGTCTCACCAGAAAACAGGTAACAGAAATGGCTTCATATTATTCTTTTCTTCGGCTACTACATCATTGGGTCAACAATCTCATAAACGTCTCGAAAAAATTGTTGGACACGGTGCGAGTAATAACTAAAGGTGTTTAAAAAAAATTTCGGTTAAAAAACTCGAATTACCGCGCCAGATTGTAGTTTTTATGTCCTTACTATATAGACACAGTTATCGTTAAGAGGTAATTAATTTTCTTCTAGGAAAATACGTGTTCACAGGCGAATGTTTTGGGTATGCGGTATGTTCATGGGAATGTTTATGAAAAGGGTGAATGTGTTAACAGAATAAACGTTACTGGTATATAGTCATTTGTAGCTTCTCTCTACTCATTAGCCTTTTTCCTTCAAATCATCACCTTTCTAAATACTTTGATGGTGTGGGAAATTATTTCATTGTACCTACTTTATCTCAATAACACGAATAGCGAATACTAAATTTAGGTTTATTTTTTAAAATACTGAATATACACTGCTCAACAAAAATCTTTGAATTATCAAAACACAATATTCGACTAAATTGGTCATTTGCACTGAATTTCCTTTGATCCAGTCGAAAAAAAATTAAATGAAACAAATCATGTTGTGTTCATTATTCTAATGAAGAGTTCAGTTACGAGAGAGAATTCCTCTGATTCGCTTTGGTGCTGTTAGTAAATTTGGAAAACACAATAAGTTTTTCAGTTATTACCTACTACTTCCTAAAAATGTTGCAACTCGATTTTGATTCTTCAAATAGGTAATGTTCGATTGTATAATGAAGAAAAGCCTTTTTAACGGTCTCTGACGTATTGTGGCTGGTTGTGGTCCTCCCTAATCCTCATATGCTCAAGATCCAGCCAGTTGCTATTTTCCGCTTCTCCTCTACACTTGCGAGTTCTTGTGGCAGCTTTCAGCGTTATTTATTCTTCCAAGCCACTGATTGCTATTTTCAATCTTGTAGGTACTGATTTAAATTTCTGTAG
The DNA here is from genome assembly GCA_958502065.1 of Chrysolina americana. Taxonomy (NCBI): domain Eukaryota; kingdom Metazoa; phylum Arthropoda; class Insecta; order Coleoptera; family Chrysomelidae; genus Chrysolina; species Chrysolina americana. The sequence continues at coordinate 5,727,634 of OY293411.1, read as the reverse complement.
AGATATCATGCCATTGCATTGATTCTACTTTAATCTTTAATTCAGTACCGTATTCAATATTTGCAAAGACATAACGTCAAGGATTCATCTAAACGTGTAGCGACATCTTTTAGAGATAGTCTCATTCATTCAACGCACTGACCAATTCTGTCTCTGTCTCCTGAAGCCATCAGACTTTGTCTGAGATATTTTCAAAAAATCTCTACCCCAAGTTGCATTGGAGTGCTTTCTGCGAGGTTTTCTAGAGGTGGCGCTGCGGCTGTCTTCTTACGAGACGCCGCATTCACCTCAGATAATCATTTCAAATACCAGTGAAATGCATGGCATGGCCAAAAAAGGGCAAGGACGTCGACAACTGTAAATATGGTCGGACATACCTTGCACTGAAGAGAGGCAATACCTCGAAGCTAGTCTGTAAGTGGTCAAGTCCTTGATGATAGATATCTGTCAGATTTAATTAAACGTCCGTCGTGGTATTAGCCAGGGAAGTAGTTGGTTTCTGTCGAATATCTGCTTAAATAACGGAGAGAATAATGTCAATGATGACAGAGTATCATTAAGAATATAATTGATATAATTAAACGGTCTTAGAAGGCAGTATTTGTTTCCTGTTGAAGACTTGCCATGTGGAAGTCTTGATCGTTTATAATTCACTTGATACTATTAGTTAATGACCTTCCTTCCGTAAGGAAATGTACCTTTTTATCATGATCATCATATTGCTGATTTACCCTATATAAGTACTTCAAATTCACCAAAAATGCCTTTCCATAATAATAAACATGCAAGTGAAATTGACCCGGCAATCGATCACCCACACGGCAAACATACAACCCCCGAAAACTCCAACACCCTTGCATACATATATATTGAAACGTTCCATTTCAGTGAAATATATCGACATCGTTCCAACAAGTCCCGTAAGTGGTACACGTGGAAAAAAAAGCACTAATGTAATACTCTGTCGCAGCGTGCTCGCTTTTCTTATCTGTGTCAGATTGATTCCTTATGGGAGACAGAGGCGTCAAATCAAGACGAAAGTTTCGGCGAAGCGAGCGTTTTAAAAGATGACTTTCTCGGATCCTTTGTACATGTTTTATGCGTAATGTGTCTTATAGTTTTCGAAGGGGAAAAATACACCCTAACTTTTAGGGGGTGATATATTGAGACGTTGCGTTGTCTTGTCTCGTCGGTCGATCACCGACTTTTATTTGTTTTCGAGGTATTATAATATCGATGTCGTTTTTTGCGGGTCTGGTAATGTCGCCGACAGATGAAAAAGTTTTGTTTTCTCCGACAATCGATTTTGCGAACGGCAGACTTCGCTAATGGGCGTACACAGCGGAGTCAACAGTCTACAATGATCTTAGAACAAATAACCAATTTGTTAAAATACAGCTAATAAACATGAATCCTTTTTTTTAATAAAACTTTATTGGAAATTTAGTATTGGTGGCATCATGGCACCATTTCTGATTTTTTTGAATTCTCTGGTTTCTTCAAAAAGGAAAAATCTGCAATGTTACATCTCCTGAATGTATTTTACAACGTACAAAAATTTATATAATGATATATACAGATTGCCCCATTCGAAAGTGGGCCAGCTTTCTAAAACTGTTATTCATTAGCTCGGACAAGTCTATCGAAGACTTTTGAGGGTTGTACTCTTAAAGGTGTGCAGCTGGTTGACGGAAATAACAATTTTAACAACAATTACCCGATTCAGATTTTTTTTCAGTAGATAGAGCATCAATAGTTCTAATTGAGTGCCATGAATTCGAAATAAAAAATTCAAGGCTTACTTCGAATTTGTTCCAAGGTCAAAAATCCAAAAAACATACTAGCGATTTTTTTTAATGAAATTTGACGACTCTACTGGATTTGTGATGCTTTCAAATGGGTGTGACTAAAATTTCCCGATAATTTTTTTTTTTACAGAAAGTATCATAATCACTATTAATCAAAGTAATTCAAATAGTTGTATTTTAAATCACAATTTTGTAAATAAGATGGTTTAAATTACTCCTTCAGATCATAACCACTCTATGTGCGATAAAGATTAGAACACTGCAGTTTGTTGTCAAATAATAGAAATGCACATATTTACATCAAATAATATAATTACCCATATTAATAACATAAATGAACCACTTCAAAAGAATGTATTGACATGACAGTGCCTACACATTAAACACAGCACTAGTAATAACTTTAACGGCTCTTTTCTGCATTTTGAAAACCCTTCTACCGTGACAAGAGTTACCTCATACTAGAATACTGTAACTAATATGAGACTGAACAAATTTAAATATCGAACTTGATAATTTAAGGCATAACTGATCTACATGAGACGACCAAGACAGTCTTTCAACTATAACCAACCCAAGAAGTTTAATATACTTGCTATTTCCTGCATGTTTGTTAAAACTGAGGTTGTTGGCACTGAACAATTTTTGTCCTTTATTGAGAAAATCTGTCATTGTGGTGTAGAGACTTTCTACATCCTGAGCAGTATTCAATAAAGTTGTACCATCAGTATAAGCCACACATTTATTGTGAAATAGAACATGGAAGAGTTCGTTCAAACAAATAGTAAATATCAGAGGCCCCAGAATGGACCCCTGAGGTAGTCCATGTGAAATATTTTAGAAATCAGAATGTGTTTTATTTATATATACTACTTTTTTCCTGCTGCAAAAGCAGGTCTGGATCAGGTCGAGTGGTATGCCTTTTACACTATGATAGTGCAACTTTTCAATTAAAGCAGTATGAGAAACGCAGTCGAAGGCTCTCGAGAGGTCACATAAAGTAACCAACATCCATGCCTTCTTCAAGTCCTTCGAAAAGATCATTAACGATTTTGAAAATAGCCGGGGTTGTACTGCATTAACTTCTGAACCAAAATTGATGAGATATTTATTAGATTTATATTAAATATTATTTCAAAAGTTTTGTACGTACGAAATTCGTAAGCTCATCAGTCGCTGTGACAAATGAGTAACAGGCTGCAACTCACACTTTGATAAAATAGAAAATAAAGCCTTATCGAATGAAAGTGCAATCCTTGTGATCAACAATAAAATGAATATCCCCCTTTTGTACCTTATTAGCAATATCTTTTTTTCGAAAAAGAATTATGACAACTTCTGTAACTTTTTAGACGGTTGATAAAATGAGCAAGTTTTTGATGCCAATCAGTCTTTCACGATACTTTCGAAATTCGAGATAGATTTCTCGCCTCGTCTCGATTTCGAGACGAGATCGAGACGAGACTATTGGGTTTTTTCGAGAACGAGATGGAGAAAAACACTTCGAGATTTTTCGAGATCGAGAAATTATTTCGAGAGTTCTCGATCTCGAAAAACTATCAACTTCATATTCTTATGGCAGACTTATGGCACCATTTTTCATAAATTTCACTATGCAGTACTGCGACCCCTACTATTGAGATAAAATAATTTGAGTGATATAGATAGTTTTTTTTTCAACAGACGACTGTTTCGATTATAAAAAATGATTTTGTTGCTGGTGCTGGTACATTCTTTTCTTCACGAACGAAGAAACAATTTTAAACTTTCACCTTTCGTACCTAGGTAAATTTTAAAAGTATGGATTAAAATTAAAACATGAAGGATTCGTTCAATTTTCATTTTTTGGAACAAGTTTGTTTTTGTGGTGATACTCGGCGGTTTTTTCGTTATACGTGGCTTTTAGTTCATAGCATATAGCCTCTGTATTTTAACTAATTTTTTTTTATAGAAAAAATTTAATACTCTGTATTTTGGTGCAGCCTTAGTCTTGTGTTATATGTTATAACCTATACATAGAATTATTTGATATCATTCAATTTTTGTTTTCGAGAAAAACATCGAGACGAGAGTTTGTTTAGTTCTCGTCTCAATGATCGAGACGAGACGGGAAAGTGCCTTCGAGACGAAATTTCTCGTCAAAATTTCATAATAGGAATCTTTAAGGATTTAGAATGCTATAGAAAATTTGCTTTCTGTGATTGCTATAACTACTATTCAGTAATACTTATCGAAAACAAATATCAACATGAAACGCTCCTTATTTCCTTGAAACATGAAAGAATGATCTGAGATAAGAATAAAATGTTATTATAAAATTTCCAATATTTCGAAAACCAAAGTATTTATTGAGGTCGATCTTGTCTGTTACCAGCTACAGTATGATCCATGGTTTACCGGACACCCTGTATATTTGTTCATTCAATAAACTGTTAACTTTCAACATATTATTTGGTATTTGATCAACCTCTTTCCGTCTATCCATCTTTCAATATAATCGATCATATTCATGATTAGAAATCAAAAGTATCAGTATATGGTTATCAATAATGTATCTTCATATAGATATTATCTCAAGGGTACTCATCCCCTTGAAAATCCGCCGTTGGTTGATCTGGGGAAAATGGGAAGAAAGAGGACAGGAAGTGAATACTTCACAGAATATATGCAGAATTTATTTTTATGTTCAAACAACAAAATTCGTAATGAATATAGCCCTGCCATGATAATATTGCTAAAACCCAACAGTGGTATTTGCAAATAGCGCTGCTTCTGGATAATAAAAGTTGATTGCCACCCAAAGAAACGTGTGATAATTCTGACATGTCGGGGTAGTTGTAGTTGCTTTAATTGAGTAATCAACCCGATCATTCAGTATGTACCATTGCTCGTAGACTAGAAACCTAAGCTTATAATATACCATTTTGTTTACGCTCTGAATATGTGAGCTCAATTTTATTGTGAATTCAGGATGAAACCGAGCGATTTATATTTATATAGGTGACGTTTCACAAAGCTGAAGTAGTTTCCCATTTGATATGTATTTCAATTTGCAATTTACTTTATGGACATTCAGGATAATTTTATTCGATATGTCCCAATAAATAGTAATAAAAGTGCCAACATTTTTCGTTTTTTTGGCTAAAAAAAGTTAAGGATGGTGCAAACTTAGATTACACGCATTTAGGATCAAATAGAGGTATTAAAACGATTTCCACCTTGAAATTTAACTTTATTGGCCTTTAGTTAGTAGTAGTAGTAGTTAGTATAAAATAATGACATCAATAGTACCATCAAGGTTGGCAAGTATTACAAAAAACATAATAGGACCATATCAAAGCGGATTTACACAAGGAAAATCAACCATAGACGTGATTCATGCACTAAAGCAACTGATAGAAAAAGCCAATGAACACAAGATAAACCTCGAACCTTTGTAGTTTTCTAGCAAGCATTTGACTCAATCAAAAGAAACCAACTCATGATAGCACTGAAAGAGTTGAAAATCCCACAAAAACTGAGAAAGCAACTAAGATCACAATAAGAACACTAAAAGGAGAAACAGAGGAATTCACAATCAACAAAGGGGTAAAATGGGGGGGACTTTAAACGACGTTATTCAACGTAACTTTAGAATAAGTGGTGAGGAGAATTAACAAATGGAATCTTAGGACAGGAGGAAGACAAATCATTGCGTACGCTGATGATATAGCCGTAATTACCAAGACCAGAAGAGTAATGAATAATATGCTGGAAGAAATTATAGAATAAGGGGAAATAATGGGGCTGAGGATTAACCAAGAAAAACCGAAATTATTAAGATTAGGAACGGAAAAAATAAAATGGGAAAGAGATGACCAGAAATACAAGAAAAAATATTAAACGCAAACAGAGCATACTTCGCCAATAAAACATTATTAAAAAATAAAATATTAACAAAGAATAGTAAAATAAATATTTATAATACCATAATTAGACCAATTATGTTATAGAGAGCGGAGACGATTACAATGACAAAAAAAGACGAGGAAGACATGAGGAAATTTGGAAGAAAAATTATAACTGCAATATTAGGACCAAAAAAGATATCAGAGGAAGAATACAGAATAAGAACTAACTTAGAAATCAGAAAGGAATTAAAAGAAGGCAATATGTAAAATAAAACGACACAGAATTAGATGGTTGGGGCATGTATGGAGGGCAGGAGAAGGGGCAGTAACTTACTCAATGTTACAAGTGGACCCCGGCGGAGGAAAGAGAATAGGAAGACCAAGATCAAAATGGATGCAGGAAGTGGAAGAGGAATTACGCAGGGCAGGAGTGACAAACTGGCAAAACAAAGACAGGATTAGATGGAGAAACATAGCCAAAAGCATAAATTAATAGATTAGGAGTGATCTACTCAAAAAACTATATCCAAATAGCTTTTGCGGCTTAACCCCACAAGGGGTGTATAGCCAGTGTTAGGAGTTTGTATCCCAATTTTATTCAAAGTGTGCCACCGTCATACAATTAAAGTAATCTAGTAGGCAAGATCACCACTTACGCTTTTGACAAGTGTCCAAAAGCTGTTAGAGTGACAGGGTAGGCTCTCGGCTAAGCACCAGTGAAGAGGGGAGTGGGTTGAACAAAACAAAATGTCATGTGATATTAAAATAGAATGCGGGCACCAGTCATATTTGATGCTGAGCCCCCTGCATAGATAATTTTACCAATTCCCATATAACACGAATAGTAATAATTTAGGCAAATGCCACACACTCAAATGATAATCATCTTATGATCGGAGTCATATATTATAAAAGGTGACAAGGTTTTTACGATCACATCAAAGTCAAAGTAGCTGAAGGCTTATTAGGAAGTATCAGAGACACTATCAAGGTGAATTATAACAAACAAAATATATATAACATGGCTCAAAATATCTAAGTGTAGTTACCCACAGTTATCTTACTCAACACAATATACCCCTTTAGGGTAGGATTTGAAATAAAGCCGCTTGAGTTAGGTGCACCTTACCTGTAGCGTTTACATAAATTCAGAGTTATAATTAAACAGGTATATATATTGAGTGAACTGGTTAACTTGTGTGCCACGTTAGATAGGTTACAGCCAGGCATTTACGGTGGAATTTACCAGGTGGAAGGATACCAGTAGTGAAGGTGCGAGGTACAGGTCAGCCTTCAGGGTAGTGGCACCTGAATGAAAGATGATTTCTCCAGTCCAACGATAAATATGATAACACCTAGATGAGCTTCTCAGTCAAACGTATGAGTACGCTGACACTAAGATGAGTTTTCCCCCAGACGGCTAGTGCTCTGGGATGACGATAAGTACACCAAGACAAAAGACCCTGTAATGAAATCATTGACTGTCTGATACCAACTTGACTAGACCTCATACCTTTGCCTAAGAAGACCTGGTGCTAACTGCGAGAAAGATCCTGTTAGAAGGCTCCTCTTTAGATGTCATTTCATATCATAGTCCTAGTCAAAGGGTCAACGACGTCAGGCTTGACTTACACGCTTTTCCAAAATTTATGCCTACAAAATAAACCGAATTGCCAAAGGCTCAAAGGATAAAGTTAGGGGGTTCTGCTTACCCGAAGAATATGTGGTTAGAAAGTTAGGTTATAATCCCCTATTGGGTATGTTTTTTAAAAATTAATCAACTTCCCATCAAATCACCAACGTGAATTAATTAATTCAGTCGAAAGAATAATCCCATTAACTGGATGATTGCAGAAATCAATAATCAATATTCAACTGAAAATTTCCATCACTTCCACATGGCACAGAAAGAAAAGACTTTCTCTTCTTCTTTATTAAGACCGAAATCAAGAACCTTAGCGGAGTTGCCAAGTAACTTCATTCCTCGAAGTGTCCAAATGTCAATAAAGGATTCTAAAATGTTCCGTGCAAAATTTCATTACCTAACATTATCTAATACTCAAACATATGGGAATTCGTCGAGACAGATAACTATTATCACGATATGGAGTCTTTCTAAATGCATGTCACCGACGGCCTTTGAAGGTCATTTCCACCGATACATCACAGAGAAGTCGTATCTACCTGGAAAAGTGATCTATGCCCCAGCGACAGTCACTGAACTGAACAGCTGTTCTCTGACAATAGACAGCGCTAAAGATACAAAATGACTGTAATATATCCAAAGTAAACAAATTACGGAAGAAATAATGTTTCAATGACAATAAGATTTTATTAAGGAAGGCAAATTCATGCATCAGTCTAATGAATTTAAATCGAATTCAATTTTATAACTAAAACTCTGAGTGGCTGATAGTGGAAAAATAATAATGTTACAAGTGATGTACAATTTTTGATTCATAATTCTTATAAGTTCAGTAAAACTATTTGAATTACATCAGCGTGGGAGAAGGAAAACTAGTTATTAACTCCCAGCTCATAGAGCGACGAAATAAATTCCAAGACGGTATTGGTATATTTCTCGGGATCGAACCAATCACACAGCAATCCCATACAAATTCATACTCGCCCCGATGACATCCGTAACTCGCGTTTTTTCCTTTTTGCCGCCTTAATGCAAGTACACACGCAAATTTTCATTAAAAAGCCCTCCCGGAAAAAGAAGCAACACAACGCGAAATTTAATTTACTTCCATAATTAAATCTTTCTAGATAGCATTTATGTGTACTTCTGCTTTGAATCCGAACGAACATCAAAACATATGTTTTACCGCTTTGATTTCAATGCGGGTCGCAGGTATTACGTTTCTATTAATATTCATATTGAATTTGGTTCGCAGAGGACGGGTTAAATATGCGTTTTTATTCTTGAATCGCCGGTTTGAAGTGAGTGGGGATTATTGGTGTTTGGGGACAGTGCCTGCAAAAGCTTAGGTGCGCTCTTTATTGGAATTGAATTGACGCGTTGAATTAAACAGGCAGATTGATCTCGCTTCACTCAACTCTTGAGACAAAAATGAATATACAGCTGCTCTGTGAGTCGGCAGAACCAGAGTGTTAGTGAAGTTATGAACAAAACATACACTGACTGATTATTAACTGGGTAAATAATGGGTTCTATTGAAATAAATGGTCAAGAGTTTATGTGCAAACCAGCTTTTAATACTTAGAATGTTCTACTGTTGTTTTCAGGTTATTCCATGAATGTATGCTCGTAGAAGTTAGCGGTGTCATCGGTATAAATCATTCAGATATACATTGAATGATATTGGTCCCAAAATAGTTCCCTGCGGTACACCATATTCTACTTTATTAAAGTCGCTTCCAAATAGCTAGTGAACCTTTTTAATATGGTTGGTTCCTCTAATGCCGATATTTTCGAGTGATTTTAGTAGGAGTGGGTGACTATCGGCGTCAAAAGCTTTAGACAGATCTATGAGGACACAGAGCTCTGCTTTATTGGTATCCAGGGCGTTATAAAATTATGTTGTTGAGTCCAGAATTGCATCCTGCGTAAGTTTGAAGACACTGTTTCTGTACCGGAATGTATTTCCCTTCGTTGAACGATTCAATGTGTGCTTGTTTATTACTTCATTATCCAACAAATGGATTTCTCGAAACACAAAAAGTTATCTGATTTATTTGATATAAATGAGAAGAAATGACAAAGTGCGGGCAACTGCGAGATTGGGTACAAGTAAAACTTTGAGGCAAAAAACATCAAAACAAAAAACAACTTATAAAATGAAATCGATCGCAAGTACGAAAACAAGTGAAGTTGTGGTTCAAAGCAAATAAAACTCTGAATGATTTAAAGAACATAAACACAAAGAGCACACCTCATTCAGATTATATACCGGCAAAAAACATTTCCACCATTGTATGCCGCTCCGTGGATTCAGATCGCTTTCAGTTTTGATTGAAATTGGTAGAGTTCCGTAACAGCGTCGTAATGGATGCATGTTGCAACTAACATTTCTGTCATCAGCTCACGGCACATGTTTTCTTTGTTTTCTCTCGATGAGATTTACGACGAGTGATTTAAAATCATAACAGATATGCGATTATATACCAACATGGAAATTGTCGGTGCGCATGTGAGATAGTTAGGACGTGATAGATGGGCAAAGTAAATTAGTATTTATGGTAATAATAACAATGATAAATCACAACACGAACCTAAAATAAAAAATATTATCAATACAATTTGATAGGCCTCTTAAGCAATTTCAAATAAAAGGTTTTTTCGAAAAATTTCGAAAAAACGTATCTCGACGAGATGATTTCGCATCAAAAATAGAGTTTGACTAAGGATGAGAACTACAACTTTTGCGAATTCGACAAAATTACTGCTCTTTTGTGCTGAATCCTTCATCCAATTTCAGCTCGACAAAATACGATCGATCGGAGGGGATTTTTCTAAAAATGAAAAGTGGAAAATTTTCAAAAATTGCTATAGTTATCAGGGTCTATAGAAAATTCTGCCATTCAATATTTTATATTTTAGTTTCAATTTCGCATAGTATACCAATTTCGTCATTCTGAATCGATCGGCGTTCGCAGAATTGTTCTCTCTCCAATATAGCTCTTGATTTAAAAAGTTCATCTGGAGTTGATAATATTTTTTTTTAATTTTTTTATTCCTATAATCGTAAAAGGAAATCTTTCGTGTATACGCTCACCAAATTTGAAATCGATTTCGAGTGGAATGGAGATTTGATAGGCTTGTTACGGAACCTCTGCAATTTCGAGATGTATTTTTTTCAAAAATGTTCATGTTTAATTTTTCAAAAAATCACAAACTGCCTTCTCACGTATTCCGACGAGCTGATTACGAATTACGCATTATGGTTAATCCTTCATCCAATTTAATTTTTAATTACATATTCGGATTCAGCTCGGCAAAATACGTTGGAGGGCACTTTGTGATTTTCCTAAAAATTAAAAATAAAAAATTTCGAAAATTGATGGTGCGAGAGAATTCTTAACGTTTTATCGCTATTTATGGTACCAGCATGAAATTTTGGGTATATAGTGGTGATTTTAAGTGATTCTGATGATTTTGTACTATACATGATCTGTAGACTTTTTTGAGTAATAATTTTTTTGTAGCCGATCGACTTAAAAATCTTAAAATTTACATATTACACAAATTTTTTCATTCTGAATCGATTGGAGTTCGCAGAATTACTTTATCTCAAAAGTTGAGAGCTATTATTTCCCGCCGAAAAATTTTTTTAAATTTTTTTCTCTCCAAATAAAACTTTCACAGAAATAATCTGACCGATACAAAAATGAAATTCCGTGTAAAATATGCTTGTTTATGATTGAGGTTACGTTTATAAAACGAAAAAGTTTCGAGGTTATCGTAAAAAAAGATTTCTTTGTCAATTCTACCCATGATGAGACGTTTTTACCAACTTTGGCCGTTTATATATCAGAAAGAAGAATCTACAAATGTAATAGTATATTACATTACTAGTGCGAAAAGAGACATTTTTCACACGAGTCGGAAATATTGTGGCACGAGGCGTAAGCCGAGTGCGGAAATCACACGATTGTGAAAAATCACTTTCGCACGACTAATGTACACTATTTTTTCTACGACCACATAATAATTTTACCAAATAATTTATAAAAATATTTTGACGTTTCACACAAATAACTAACAAGACGATTACAAAATTGTCTGAAAAAATTAGAGATTTGATATATGAAACTGTTTAACGAAAATAAACATGAATTTTGAAAATTCCTTGCTGCTGGATATTTGTTAAAATCAAACTCCAAGAAATATAGATGATATTGACATGTGCCCAAGAAAATCGAATGAATAGTCCAACTGAGAACCATTTTAACTTTATTTATTTTCAATAATTAATTTAAATGCAAAATATTTTCTTCATGATATAGCACCGACGAGATCAAAATCATAATTAGACATCTTTTATTTTTGGTAATAATTACTAATCAAGATACACTCTAATACAATATACAGTGAGGACCAAAAGTCCGTCGCCCCCCCTGTAACTTCTTTATTCTACATATTACAAAAAAAATTTAAATACATAAGTTGTAGGGTTTCATTCGATCTCTTTAATGGTTTAAGTTTCATTCATACAGAGTGTCTCAAAAAAGCACGGTGATTTAGAAGTTAATTTTTTAAATGGGATACCCTGTATTTCATTGCATTATTACATTCTACGTTGAATTCTGAACAAGTTTGATAAATGGTTTTCTATCAAAAAAGTTAATAGTTTTGGACATATGAACACTTGTAAATAATTATTTCGACTACTTTTGCACCAGTTCACGAATAAATTAATAAGGTAGGCTATGCACGCTAGGCGCGTTTATTTTATCCATGACAACGAAAAAAAACTCTTATCTGTTTTTGCCAAATGTCATTGACATTTTGTAGGTTTTCAAAACTTTGTTTCAAACGGTTTTCAATTTCTCTTGTTGATTAATATGGCTCGTTCAGTAGCAGACAAAGTTGAAGCCGTTATCATATTTGGTGAAGCTAACCGAAATTACCACGCTGCTATTCGCATTTTCAATGAACGGTTTCCAGAACGTCCAATGTGTCGAAAATATCTGCAGAAATTGGTGGCAAAATTTAACCAAACTGGCACCGTGAAAGATGCTCCGAGATCTGGGAGGCCGAAAATAATTACGGAAGATGTTGAAATTCAAGTACTAGCCGAAATGGTAAATAACCCACAACAATCAACTAAGCAAGTAGCTGAGACATGTGATGTTTCTAAAACATCAGTAAAGAGGGTTTTAAAACAAAATAAATTCCATCCTTACAAAATAAAAATTTTGCACCAATTGGTTGAAGATGATCCAGACCGGCGACTTGAATTTTGCGAGACCATGGCAGAAAGAATTGTTGCAAATCGACTTTATTTGCAACACATCTGCTTTAATGATGAAAGCACTTTTTACCTAAATGGAAATGTGAATACCCAGAATTGTAGATATTGGAGTGATGAGAATCCCCATGAATTCCGCGAGGGGCATACTCAATTTCCCCAGAAAATTTTGTTTGGGCTGGTATTTTAGGTAACCACATTGTAGGTCCCATATTCTTGGAAAAAAATTTAAATGGTTCTAGATACCTCCAAATGCTGCAAGACACAATAAGTCCCAGTATCGATGAGATCGTTGCGCAAAACCCACATGAATTTTACTTGGATGTAACATTTCAGCAAGATGGAGCGCCACCACACTATTTTCGGGAGGTGAGAAATTACTTAGATGAAAGGTATCCAGGTAGGTGGATTTGACGTCGAGGTACAACAGAGTGGCCAGCTCGCTCACCGGACCTCTCACCGCTTGATTTCTTTCTCTAGGGCTATGTGAAATCCGTAGTTTTTAAGACAGTTTGTGGGTCGTTAGATGAACTGCGCCGTCGAATTATTGAAGTGTGTTCAGAAATAACACCTCAAACCTTGATTAATGTTAGGGAAGAGTTTACAACCCGACTATTTATGTGTCAAGAAATGCATGGTGGACATGTCGAACATCTTTTGAAATAGATAAAAACTCACCGTTTTTAGTTATGAATTAAAATATCTCTTCAGTTTTTAATGATTCTTGATCTGTATTTATGGACTACCTTATTTGTTAATAAAACGTTTCAACTTCATTTGTACTAGTTTTTCGTGAGATTCAACAACTCTAACAATTGTAAAATGGTACGACGAGGTAAGTTACATATGGTGCCATCAGCAGTTTGCAACATTGGATAGCTTTCAAAAAGTTAGGATAGGAAAGTGGAATACATTGTGATCCATTTGTTACGATTTTCTCATTGAACTGGCGCAAAAGTAGTCGAAATTATTATTTACAAGTGTTCATAAGTCCAAAACTATTAACTTTTTTGATAGAAAACCATTTATCAAACTTGTTCAGAATTCAACGTAGAATGTAATAATGCAATGAAATACAGGGTGTCCCATTTAAAAAAATTAACTTCCAAGTCACCGTGCTTTTTTGAGACACTCTGTATGAATGAAACTTAAACCATTAAAGAGATCGAATAAAACCCTACAACTTATGTATTTAACATTTTTTTGTAATATGGAAAATGAAGAAGTTACGGGGGGAGCGACGGACTTTTGGTCCTCACTGTATAGTCTTAATGTGTCTAATAGCTCAGTTGGTAGGCAGCGGGATTCGACATGACTTCTGACGAAGAGTACGCGGATTCGATCCTCGCCCACGGAAACTGTTTATTTTAAGAAGTTGAAAAAAATTACACTCAAATAGATTGCTTCAAGATTTTGTTGGTAGGATTTTAAGGGAAGATTTTATTGCTGTCTCCACGCACAATTAATGCACCTAACATTCACTACGTACTCAAAATAACTTTTGACGTTTGACATAAATTGTTCAAAGCCTGCTTTTTATATATAATAAATACTTAGCAAGATGATGATTGCCCGACTAGGTACAGGGAATTGATATATGAAACTATTTAACGAAAAGGAACATACATTTTAAAAAATCCAAAATTCCTTGCTTTGTTTAGATGATTCAGAGTTTTCAAAGCGGATATTTCGCCGGCTTAATGCAAGAAATTACCATCTAACAATCTAATGTCCAAGAAAATTTAATGAAATTCATTTATTTTTAATAATTACTTTTAAATACAAAACATTTGAAGCAATCTATTTGAAAAGTGTAATTTTTTTCAATATCATAATGAAAAAAAAAGGATCCGCGGGCAAGGATCGAACCCGCGTACTTTTGAAAAGTCAATACGTCCCACTGCTTTACGAACTGAGCTAACGGAGCGTGCGAAAAGTTGCTTTTCTACGTTACTTTTCCATGTGATCGTAGGAAAATTAATTTTTTCTCCGATTGGCAGCAAATATTAATTTTGCTGACACATATCAATCAGCAAAGTATTACTTTTCCTGCCTAGGCAGCAAAGTGGGTACTTTGCTGCCTAGGCAGCAAAGTGATTATACTCAATGGGAATAAGACATTTGACGTAAACATTTAATAGCAATTATTACATAACACTTTTAACAAGAATTTAAAAACATATGTTTAGTTGTTATTAACATTGATGGTAAAATTACTACAATTTTGAACGAATAGGCCACCTTTTCTTTCCTCAGATATCGTTCTATCTACATTAATTATATTACCAGTTTGATTCGTCTCATAAGTAGTTCCTATATTTGTCAAAACTTTTTCACAAATGCTGGTTTTACTTGCCATTGAATCTTCAATGTACCCTTCTGCTATAGTTGAGGCTTTCCACCCACCATGTCGTTTCAACATTGTTATGTCACTTCCTGCATTCACAAGTAAAGTGGCAGAACTTCTGCGGAGGCAGTGTCCCGTATATTCCCTAGCATTCGGCAACTTTAAATAGACAGCTATTTCTTGAGGTATTTTAATAAATTGCTTTATGGATTTACCTTTTGCGTATTTGAAAAAAAATCTTGCGTCTTTTAATTCAGCAGGCCGAAGAGCTATATATATTATTACGAAAGACCTCGAATTCTTCGTCTTCGTGTTTAATAGGGATACCAATAGTTTATTGTTCATATCTTCAATATTTTCTTTAAACTTTAAATTCAAAAGTTCGTCGCAGCGACATGCACCCGCAATTCCAAAAATCAATACAACCTAAAAGAATGGATTATAAGTATTTTCACTCAATGGTATAGATATCTTATTCAAAACTTACTTTTGCTAATAAATATTCATCATCTGGTGCATCCAGTATAAAGTTTAAAATATCTTGTTTTTCGAAAACTCGGGACTTCTTTGCCTTGTAGCCTTCAGATGACCGTTTTAAATATGCCCGCAACTTCAAGTATCTTCCTATATCTACGCCATTTTTAACATTCATAGTTGCCTTCAACATGGAATATACAGACCAAAGGGTAGAACTCTTCATTGTTTGAGATAATCCAGCAAAATAAGCAAGTAATACAGTCTCCGAAAAAGTCTTCGCATTTTTCTCCATGCAATAATCCATAAATCTTTTATTATTTCCTTCATATTTCATCCGAGACTTCTCCGGCAACAAATTCAACTCTATATTTTTTGCCACCTCCCTTATTTCTGGAGGAGTAAGGACTTCCAGGTCGCTATCACTGTCCATTATATAGGTATTAATTCAAATATACCGATATTTTTTCGTACAACTGTCAGAAATTTCATGAATTGTCAAACTATAATTATTATGGACATTTCTATAGCAACTGCGATTTCTATAAAATTTTATTTTAATTGAACACTACAGGAAAAATAAAGAGATTGTGGGAATTATAATAATTTGCAAATACAATATCCTCCTATATAATTATGAACAATCGGAGAAAAAATTATATGTTCAACTCGCTACGCTCGGCTATGAATTCAGCCTCGGCAGTCAATCTACTACTTTGCTGCCTAGTTAAACAAATAACTATTTCCTATGAACCATCCCACTAAAATCATAAAATTTCAGCCAATTCTACCGAGAAACTACGGTTAAAATTTCTTTCGTAATTATTATCATTTTGATATTGTGAAACGTATTGGTGTGGTATTGAAGTCAAATTTGTTAGTTCTAGTATCGATTGATTTTGTTTTATTTCCGAGTCGTTTCGAAATTCAAGAGTATTCAAATATTTTCACCGGTCATATTCCGAATACCATATCGTCAAACCCAAGAATGTCCGTTACACAAATCCAATCAAACCTTCCAATAATTAACTCAATTCGATACATTCGAAAAAGGTCCGTCATCAAAATAACCATCCCAACATACTTACTATCTGCAGATACAAATTTCTTCTCACCTAATAGGTATATGACCCGAAGGCATCCACAACTCATTGGTATCTTCATCAAGTGACATCTAATTCATCCGATACATTACTACATCAGCCTCAGTTATCTAGCTTTCCTACTAAAAAGCCTCTTAACAAAATCGATCTTGAGCAATTAAGCCGAAATAATTTTTTATCTGTTCCGGAGACACCGAGAGTGTTATAGCGGCGGTTTTTAGAGATATTTGTATTGGGCAAGGACCACCCCGTATTTGGACAGGATCGAACCGGTCCATAGGCAAATTCGTGAAGTTACTTCGGAAAAATATGAATTCTTCCGTCAAATTTTATTTTCAGGAAAGATATAAAAAAATCTTATACAGTTATTGCATTTGAACTTTGTCAAAATGCATCACATCAACAGTGGAAAACAAACGGTTTTTTAAAGGCTGAAACTAAACTAAATTTTCTCTTCTATGTTACTATAAATCCAAATTTCAAATTAACGTTGGCATCATTGTCAATTTCGTTATTATTGATGCTACGAATTCGGTTAACTGTCAAACTAGTGCATGGCTTTATCGATTGACAGTCGCGTTTTCACAATATTTCATAAAATGACATATTTGTTAATGCAAAACCCTATATTATATCATGCACTTCGATTCGTAATTACTTTCTTAAGAACAGAGCTCATATGATTTTTCTTCCTATTCATTTCTTTCGCTAGTACAAAACTTTCTTGGTTTTGGCAAATTAAATCAGTGTCCAAATAATATTAGAGCGATTGGAAAAAATATTGTTTGATTCAATCAAATAGAATTATTATGAGCAATCAAGTTGTCTCGAAACTTTGTTCCAATACTATTTGTATATTACTCTAATACTAACTGTCGACTGTTCTAATATTTTTCGAAATGCCGTTTTCCCTTAAAAAAAGTGGTATGTTAGAATCTGACTTGGTTTGTTAAAAAAATAGCGTAAGAGCACTCCAACACCACAGCAATTCGTTCCTCGATCGATCTAATCGATGTTTTTTTGCTGTGTTTCATCGATTGAAGAACTATGAAAACCTTGTTAAGAAAAGGAGAACCAAAAAACGTATTGTAATATTTGAGGATACAGAAGTTGTCGTTGTAGCTTCTTTTGAGGCTAATCCAAATGATTCAATTAGAGACTTATTGAGAGAAAAAGCTATTTCATTGTCTGTTATACAATGAATTCTAAAAAAAAACATAAGTTACGACCAGTGCAAATACTAGAACCTGGTGAATCTGAGAGACGATTGGGGTCTTTGGTTTATGATTAAACTGTCAGGCAAGATCCAAACTTCTATGGAAATATTATATGGAACGATATGCTTAGTTTTTCAAATCGTGGGATGTATAATAGAAAGAATTTTCATTATTGGAAAGAGATTTCTACTTCATCCCCACAATCCGCAAAATTTTTGGTGTGTTCTTTTCAGATGCAGAATTATCGGTTCATTTTTTAATACCATGATTCTTCAACCGGACACCGTTACATTGATTTATTAACAAGAGTGTTGAAAGAGTTTTTTGATGATCTTGATCTGGAGGCTCGTCAGATGAACCATCTTCAGCAGGGCACATTTTCAGTGGCGTAAAAAAACATTGCGAGTCTATTTTTGAAACAGAAGCATTGGTACAAATGCTACTGTTAAGTAGCCCCCTCGTTCACCTGACATGACACCCTCAGATTTTTAATTGGAGATTTCTGGGATATGGGGTGTATAAAAATAAAAAATTATGTAGATGAATTGAAAAATTATGTTGAAACTATAATTAATAGAATTGATGGACTAACTGTAATGAATACAACACGTAATGTCAAGAGAAGAGAAGGGCTTCATCAAATCCGATGGATATAAATGAGGAGTAATTTTCCAAATGAACATATTTTCATCTACATTCAAACAAATCCTAAGATTAAAAGAAATCTTGTAACGGCAATAGAACCATTCCAAGTGCCTTATTTCCCATGAAGAAAGCAATATCTAAACAGGAATTTCATACAAAAAGACGTATTTCCAAAAATTGTTCGACAAATATAACTTTTTGTATGAGTTTCCTGTTCAGATATTGCTTTCTTCATAGGAAATGAGGCATTTTGGATGATTCTATCGTTGTTAGAAGTTTTGAAAATTTCCCTCAAATGTTTCCTATTGATAAAACTATCTTATTTTCAACATTAGCATAAAAGAGCTTTTTTGTTGAGAATATAAATACGAATGGAAATACATGATGAAATATTGGGTGTTCCATTCAAAAAATATATAAATTTATGAAATATTTCGAAAACGCAAGTCAATTTTTTTGTCTTCAACATCGAAAAGGCCATTAAAAATGCCATTAGTTTGCCAATTTAACCGAATTCGTAGCATCAATAATACGAAGTTGGCAATGGTGCCGATTCAGTTGGAGCACCCTGTAGAATTTGATGACAAGTCAAGTAAGATGCCTGGGGTGAACAAACTTCAATTTTTTTTTAACTCTCATTTATGGAAAATGTCTAGAAACATAGTTTTTCCACAACATCAGTTTAATCGAAATTGACCCTACGATTTCAGTTCGCACACCACTTTGTTGTCACTTTGGAGACAACAAACTGCGAAGATTTGGAACTTACAGAACACGTGACCTCGCCCCTAGTGGTATTATGTTTGTCTTTGAATTGTGTAATGTGTACGACTTCTAAGAGGAAAAGTGATTATTTGTTGACATTAGAAAGTTCCGTTCTTGATATTGTATAAAGACAAAATCTGAGCCATAAGTTGCGTTCATTCATACTCTCTGACAATTTGGAAACGGATGTGGTGTAATTTTCCAATGTAACGCCTTTGATATAATAATTCGAAGAAAAAATACAAAGGGTTATGAAATTAAAGCCTACAAAAGTTGGAAAAGGTTACAAAGATAATCATTGACGCGGTTGTGGTGGAAAAAAAATTGGCCGATATATGCTTTTACTGTCATCTATGATCCTAGAAGTAAAACCCGATAGATGCTTCTACTGCCATCACCATGAAAGGCGCTGAACCTTTTCTTGATGAATAATCATTTGTTTTAGCAATGGCTCGGATGAGGGAGATTGGTAGATAGGTACTTTAAGGGGTCTTCTAGACTGCCACCTTTGTGTAAACCTAGAAATAATTAAGGATGTTTTTGAGAAGGGGAGGGGAAAGACCATTTTATAAAAAGTGAGTTATTTGCGATACTAGTACATTAACTGGAAGATTTTCAGTAATCCTGATGTAGTTTTATTGTTGATATCATTTCATTTATGATCTAACAACTATGTAGGTTTTCCTATGAAAGTATGCTTGCACTATTTTTTCAACCAATGAATCTGTCAAGAAATGCTTGTTGCCAACTAGAGTATATAAGAGTTTGGCTTCGGATAAATCCTGTCTATTTATTCTGAAAAATCAGTTCCTAGCCAGCATAACATTTTAATATGAATACAAACACAGTTGAATCAAAAAATGTACTGCTTCATTCCGTAAATCAGACTCATTATTCTAGAAGTTATTGTAGACATAAGTTGTCGAGGATAGTGACAATTAAAAGTTAGTCGAAGAAAGAAATCCCTCTAGTTTACTAAGAAAACATTCGTTTTTTTATATACGGCTCGTTTATCCAAAGAACTCAATATCAACTTAATTAAAATTTCTAATAAAGAAAATGAAGTCGGGGAGATAATTAAGTACCCGAATATTCACGTCGAGAAATTCCTCAAAATATTGAATGGTGGGAAATGAGGAAAGCTAGTTAAAATTAAGTAATTTCATAGTGATAGATATATTGCCTTCAACAGTTCGGCAATATGAATTTAAAAAAAATCGATGGTACTGGAACAAACATCTGGGAAAATTGATGACAAGGGAAAGGACTGATGATTGCCAGGTTTTTGGCTTGCAAAACATTGGGATATGGAACTACACAATCCCTTTTGACAATACACAGTGATAACCAATTTTCTTCCAATTAATCTAATTGAAATAGAAGATGGGCTTCTTCTTCCCGTGGAAGTTCATCGATAGCGTTGGATTATTTGTTTTTCAAAAAATTCCAAAAAATTTGCACCGAACATTTATTTTTTGTGAGTACTTTATTCTGCAATTTATTAACCAGTGTGGATTTCTTCCGTCCAGTATGTTGAAATTTTAGAATTAACTGTTCCATTGGTTGTAAATGTTGCCTGATCACTAAACAATTTTTTTTAGATTTTTTTTCTATTTAGATATTCTCCTTGAGCCCATTAACCATACTCCATATTTTCATTATCGCTTTCTTCTAAGGTATGAATAAACTTCGGTTGAAAGGGCTTCATATTATTATATTTCCTGAAATTTCTCCTTATTGTTACACGCGGTTGAGAATTAACTCATCAAAAACCACAGTGGTGCCATTTACTAGAAGAACAAAGTTTCAGCACCTAAGGGCTGTTCGCCTCGACGGAGCAGACTTAGAATGGAAGAAAGAGGTGAAGTACCTAGGGCATACCCTAGACTCGAAACTACTCTGGAACAGACACGTAGAAAAGATCGTTAACAAGGCAAAACATTGCAGGAAAACGTGGGGCTGTCACCCATGATAGTGAGACCTATGATCACCTACGGAGCAGTAGTGTGGCACGGCAGAACCGAACTCGCCATAACAAATAAAATCCTGGAGAAAGTGCAAGAAGAACTCAATAAAACTGAAGAAGCAATGAGAGCAACATACTGTCAGAGACTTCCAGGGCTAAAGCAGGCCAAAGATCTCCTCGGCAACTTCAACCGAGCAAGATCGAAGACACTGATTAACCTCAGCAAAACTAGTCTAAAGACAATCACAGGATTTCTGACGGGGCACTGCAGACTCAAAGAACACCTAAGGAAGCTAGGCTTAGAGGACAGCACCTGCAGATTCTGTGGGGAACATCCAGAAATACCACACCATATATTGATGGAGTATTATGCTGTACCTCACAAGAGATTGAATATACTGGGATCACACCAGCTGACTGTGGGAGAAATATCACAAATAGACCCCCTCAAAATCCTTAAATTCCTCAAGGAATTGGGGCTTAAGGGGCTGCTGTAAACGAGAACACCTTGAAATAGCAGAAGAAGATGGAGCACCATAGATGTAATGAGGTCGCAGCGCATTAGTCATCATCCATACCTATCATTACCATTACACGCGGTAAGGTATTGTCCAAACTTGCAATTCTCACATAAGTTTTCGGATTGTTATTGAAATAATTTCGAATTCGTTCAGAATCATTTCGTCTCTGTTTGTGAACAGTATTACTATTAGAGAGATATTGCAATAACGCCAACCAGTATTAAAGGCAACTTCATTTTAATAGTGACCTGCACTATTCTGTGATTAAGAACAGAGATATTGCAGTTTTATCTGTTCGCCCCTTATTTACACAGGCGTTCGTTATTCATAACTTATAAATACAATATAGTTTCTCAGATTTTTCATTTTACATAACTTATTTTATGCTATGATACAATTATTGTGATGATAGAATTACCAAAGGATGCTTCGATATCGATTTTTGTTGAAAGTCATATAATAATTATCACCCAAAGTGAAAATAAAGGAAATTTAAATCCGGCCTTAATCGTCCTCTAATAAAGGCAGGCAGTATTTTAATAAAGTTGTCCGTATTCCAGATTCACATTGCGCGTGCGTATATGTCAAAATAAGGACAACTTTATTACTGACTGACGTTATTATGAACTACAATATCTCTCTATTCTTCAGATTCAGAATATGTTTACGAACAGCTTCATACTGATTGAAAATTTAGTTTACTTTACATATCATCATCATCCTCGTCATTATCATTTCAAATAACATTGTTACTACCATTTTTGACTATTGCAAGGATTTTTAAAGATTAAGTGACCAGTTTTAAAATTTTCCATATTTAAGACACTTTCAAAGCCCTTCAGCTGGCCAAATCGTCGAACGCGAGCCACCATTCGAGCCAGCCCGTCCCTGTATTTCCACGTGTTTATCGTTGGCTCTTCGAGTATCGCTACTCGAGATTGGGAGAAAAGGTGGCTCGAGAACACTCAAGTGATGTCACGGACTTTTTAGGGACAGAACGTGTACAGTCGAGAGATGTCGTTAAAATTGCTATACTTTTAGAAATTCTCAATGAGGGTGTGTGGCTTTTTCTTTGGGTGATATCTGGAGTTACAGGAATCTCGAGAACGCTGCCGTTTCGATTCGTCTTATAATGGTATTGTGGCGTTTCGAGTGCCCACGAATGCCAATCGGTAGATGGAACACGATGGGGTGTTGATATACATTTAGGAAATCGAACGTTCGGCTTCGGCAGGCGGTATCGAAAAATGGGAAAAAGGTTTTGAAGATTGGCGAAAAAATTGTTACCAACGGTGACCAAAAATAGTCACAAAACAAAACTCACAAAATGAACAATCAATAGAAATGGTAAACACTATCATTATTGATAACAAAAAAGATATAGCCAATGCCTTCGTAGAATCCTTTGCATCATGATAATGATACCACATTTTTAAACTTCACAACTTTGTATATCGAGAACATAATCTCATTTCAGTAACAACTGCCATTCTACCTCTAAAGGAATCTTCAGTTATGAAAACGCAACAAAAGAGAGCTGGAAAATAACAAATAAAGACAAAAGAAAATCTCTATCAGAGAAATGTTTTAGTCATAATGAACAAATTTACAACAAATTTGTGATGACCATTTTATCGATTTGAACGAACTCACTCCAAATTATAATGTAGCCAGACTCCAAGATTTTTCTGATTTAACATTTTTGTCAACAACTACCACTAATGAGGTAAGTAAAATAATGGAAAAACCCAATTTGAAACAATCTGCTGATATTGATGGTCGAGTTTTGCGCTTTATTTCTGTGCTAGGAATCACACCTTAAAGAGTAAGACCTCGTTAATCATTAGCTCGCACAAGTTTCGACTTCTGAGGGCTGTCGTTCGTAGGGGGGATGATAATTGGTTAACGGAAAAACAATTAATTTTTTTCTAATGAAATAAGTGATCGACTCTGTCATCTAATGAATGAAACTTTTTTATCTGAATAATTTCCAGATATTTTCAAGAAATCCGAAATGTATTCCGATATACAGAAAGAAAGGGCGAATTAATGAAATCATGAACTATAGAAATATTCTTAACAAAATATATTGGCAAAGGTTTTCGACATACAACAACAGATCGAACAATTTCTCAGAAACAATTAAGCTTTTAAAATCGACAAATTCCACCATAGCTGAGTTTTGTGAATTTATATATGCCTCTCTAAATAATAAAGGATTGAACATTGCCATCTACTTTGAGCAGACAAGAGCATTCGATTCAATAGTCAATCACTTACTATTAGGAAAACTAAATCGAACAGGATTAAGAGGTTTAGCAAACGAAAACTCGTAGTCTGTTGGTGGGAGTGCCACAGGGTTCAATACTGGGACCCATTCTATTTTTGACTTTCATAAATGATGTCATATTACCATGTCCTACTCCAAATCTTGAAGTCTCATATGCAGATGACACTACTTTCGTATCATTAGCATAAAAGGTGTCAGAACTACTAGCTGACGCTAATACTTCAGCAAATGAATTTTATACTAGTGTCTAAAGCATGGAACAGCTGTCATCTCAAGGAAATCACCAATTATGACCTTTTCACAAAAAGAAACTTAAAATCGATTTCAGTTATCTACTCAAACTGAACCATTAATCTATCGAACAGACTGAGCATTTAAAATTTTTGGGTCCAATTATGGATGGTAAGTTGACATAGGAAAATTACATCGACTTTGTGACGAATATATTGAGAGGTATATGTTTTTACAAAGACAGTTGAAAAATACCATTAGCCCTGACGTATTCAGATTAGCATACTTTGGTCTCACTGAATCTATGACCTAATATTTTGGGGGGGCTATGAAAAATCTCTTGCCTACCCCAAGACTTTATTCAAACTGACCTATGAATATACCATAGCTTAATATTTTCTGAGTAGGTCAGGCTCATCCAAGCTTGGTTTATTCTGCTTTAGAACATAATAGGCTTTATTCAAATTTATACATGTATGGTCCACTTCACACTAATCAATAACGTTTTGGAATTTGCTGAGGAATTGTTCAAAATAGTGGCCAGATAATGTTATAGTAGTGGCATCAGCAAATATTGTAATATGATCACCCATAACGTGTGGTGAAAAGTCATTGACATATAACATGAATAGCAGCGGTTCAAGAACAGAGCCCTGTTGCATACCTAGTTTGAAATTTCTTGACCCAGATAACGAATCACTACAAGATACGACCATATCTCTAGTAGTCATGTAGGAATTAATCCAATTTATGAAAATACAGGGAAACATTTATTAATTTTTCAGCTAGGAATTCAGAACAAACACACTGTGTCGAAAGCTTTTGATAGGTCAAAAAACATTGAAAGGACATATTTGCTGTTATCAATCTAAGTGCATAAAATGAATTAGTAGGTGGTGAGATATACATTCCGAATGATCTATAATTCTGGTTGCTACGACTTTCTCAAATAAATTGGAAATAGAACAGAGCAGAGAGCAGGGATATTACTTCTTGTAGTACTTATTGTGGAGAAAGGGATAACAACAACTGCTGTTTCATGAATGTCAGAAAAGTATCCTGGTGTAAGAGATTTGTTCATCAGGTTAGTTAGTCATTCTATGACAGTAAGAATCATTTTCTTCATTATATCAGTTGCTCATCAAAGTCTGCAGATTTTTTATTTTTCATTTCAGCTAGAGTCTTAGCTAGGTTAGGTTAGGTGTGAACGTGAGTGGGTCCATATCAGGCCCTCCACTGCGGCCAATAGCCTATTGTGGCTCACCCTATGGTTATTCTCCCATTATATCCAATCTCTTAACGAAATTGAGGAGTACGTTGGGAGAACAATTTACCAGGTTCTCTGGCCTTACTGTTGTATTGCCAAATGTTGAAAATCTGGTTCTGGCCGCTGCGGGGCATGTACATAAAATGTGTCTAGCCGTTTCATCCTCCTCCAGGCATAGACGGCACTCTGCATCTTGTGCAAGTCCGATTTTATGCATGTGGTGTTTGAGTTTGCAGTGGCCAGAGAACAAACTTACTATAACTCTGAGATGTGCTCTACTGAGTTCTAGCAGTTTGTCGGAGTCCTGTTTTTTCCTTGTGCAAGCAATAAATGCCTTGGAATGGGCTAAACCTGGTAGACTATGCCAATACTCGAGTCTTTTATTGTCTGCTAGGATGTTATAACATTCTTGGCAAAACTATGTGCTATACCGATTACCGGTTCTGATCCAGTGAACGTTATTTCCCTTTTGCTAGGACGTCCCCTATTTAGTTCCCTTCTAGGACCGTGTGACCTGGTATCCAGACTAGGTTAACATTATTGCGTTGTGCCAGTCGGTTTAAGGTTTCTCTGCAGTTCCATACTGCTCTGGATTTGAAGCAGTTGTATTCAAGCTCTTTCAGTGCTAATTGACTATCTGAAAATATTTGTATTGTTTTTCGTGTGTGGTTTCGATTTTCCAGCTCCCTTGCACACATTTCAATGGCATATACCTCTGCCTGGAATACCGTAGCTAATTTACCCATACTGAATGAGCGTTTCACTACCGGGTTCATCCCCTATGTTCCGGCTCCGACGCCTCCCAGAGTTTTGGAACCATCTGTAAACCAACGTTCATTTGCCCTACATAGGTCAGTTTCATTTCGAACCCAGTCTTCTCTTTCAGGGAAGACCACAGTGTAATGCGTGTGAAGGTTGATAGTTTTGGGCATGATGTCTGAGGGCATTCCTAGAATGTTGTGAGCTATTATGCCTTCCAGCATGTTTTGCCACATATTCTGCGGCATGTCCATAATGATAGGCTAGCCTTCCGGATAGTCTTTTCCAGATGCGAGTTCAAATTTAGCTTTTTATCTAGGGTTATTCCCAGATATTTTGCGTCACTCGCAAAAGGAATTGTGACACCATTGATGGAAAGAGGTATTAAATGTTCCAGCTTCCTTTTTCTGGTGAACGGTACTATGACCATAGTCTTAGCTATCTCAAATCTGATTGGAACGATTCAGTCGTATTGAGATTTTTAGTAACGGTACACAGGAGAATCATGTTTCAATATAGCGGTTTCTGCTATATTTGAAAAGTATTCAGAAAACAGTTCTGACACTTCATACGGCTCTGATATAATACCACAGTTTTGTTCCAGAGACATTGAATTTTTTGCTTCGTTTTCAATTTTATTTTTCCCTGGAGGATATCATCAGTCTCCATGTCTTTTGTATCCCCTCGTTAAAAAAAAAAGATCCACCTTGTATATTCAAATGTTCCGTAAAAATTCAGTGAATTATAATTGAAAAATTCAATTTGATTTTGCAAAAACTTTCATTTGTAAGAAAACACTAAAATTTCGAAACAGATTTATTTCTTCTTGACTAAAACGTTCATCGACTCCCCTTCCCATCGAAATTCGCAAATGCTAATAACATCAAATCATTTGATCCTTCGGCCTTATTTCTTCTAAACTCAATCGCAATTATACTAAACTTTGTAAATAAATGCACAATATCGGAGTTTACCATATCCCCGGGGTTAATTGGGGTTCTGGGGTTACCATAGTAACCAAGAATGAAGGTAATCAAGGTGAAATGTTGATTCATGCCGTTACATTGTTTCCCCTTGAATAAGGGCCTACAACAGTGATTCAAAATTACGTTATTTCGCACAAAATAAATTGTGGGAATTCGGCGCCTGCAGGCAGTCGGCAGAGGAACTTTTAAAAAACTCAATTTATGTACCCTCATATAAATGTACTGTTCAAAATTCAATAGTTCATTATTTCCGAATGACAATGATCGATAAGGCCAGCTGCTGGGTAGGAAAAACAATTTCGTGGATTTTGATTATAATAATGATAATCCGTTTGTTCCATCAAGTGAAATGTCATATGAAATGCATCAAGAGCTGCAGGAAAGATAATTAAAAACAACCCGTAATAACTCTGTACTCCATAATAGACTAGCAGGACTTATTCAAGAAGGAGAAGACCCAGAAACCTTTTTATTCGAAGTTTCTGGTATATATTTGAGTTTGATAATGAATAAACTTGAAGGAACTACTGAGTCCTTGAATGAAGAACGTCAACAAAGTTTGGGGAGTTTGGAAAATAAACTGCAAAATAGAAAGGGTCTGGAAGGTTAACTTCTAGTGAATTCGAATAACTTAGTAGTGTCAGTATTCACCTGAAGACGATTGCGGATAGAAGCAATCGAAACGTTGTGAGAAAGTGAAAGAAGTCAAATATCTTTCAAACCGAATAACCTCAATAATTCTAAGAGAAACTTGTATAAAATTCGAACGGATTGGAAAACAAAATGCAAAGAGTCTGTAAGAGATATTTCTAGAAGAACTTCACAAACAACTTATAGAAAATTTTCTCGTCTGAAATTTATCTGTGCCTAATTATAAACAACATTCAGTTTTCTTCACCATTGGCATAGATGTAGCTTAAATGGGAATTTCGCGGTTTTTCAAAAACTGCATTATCAAGAAAAGGTCCGTGGTATTTCGCTATTACTGAAGTTAGCTAACCTCTGACAAGGTGAGTTGAACATCGAATTCAGCGACAAAAATAAAAATCGTTAAAGAAAAGCTTCCAGAAAATTATGATTTTGGTCTCTTTCGATTAGAAATGTCGTCTGAAAAAACATTAGGACGGAAAATTCCTCAATATTTTATTTCATCGGTTAAAATAGTTTTGGTTTCAAGTTTCTGATTCGGTCGACGCGCCCGCTGGAACTGCTACCCATTTTTAGCTCAATTTTCACCTCCAAATTGAAATTATAAATATTGTCGGGGAAGTAGGACTTTTTTTAGTAAATTTTCTGCACTTCCAATTTTCAAATTTTGGTTGTCTCAAATAGTTATTGAAATATTTGCAAACAACCAAACCTTCTGTTGTCTTTTACGTTATGGCTCATAACTTTAGCAAATTTTTGTCGGCATCAGCAATTTTCCTTCCCAACATTTTTCTAAAATACCATTTCAAATCGAATGAGACCAGAACCATAATTTTCGTTGGCCTAGCCTACATTTTTGATAAAATGAAACTTGTGAACCAGACTAAATATGATGATTCAATCAAGTCGTCCTAAAGCTCGATACAATCTTTGTCACTTCGATGTTCAATTTTCCGTGGAACACCTTGTATACATCTGTCGCTAGGGCAAAAGTAAACAATTTCGTTATCGAGTCTCCATTCGAATCTTAGAAGTAACGGCCAATTCGATTCACATAAACCGAACAGTTCCATTAGCGAGATTCTTGTTTCTTATTGATACACCAGTCGAATGGAGATCGAGGATATATCTGGCTGCCGGCACCCACGACCCACGGCCTTCTCTTCTCTTCGAAAATCTACCTGCGCGACACTCCACAAAGGACGCGTTTTCGGTACCGTTCCGAATACGATCGCCTTTCGATTATTTACGGCCCTGTACTGACCTCCTGTCAAAGAACTATTGATTCAACATTAATTTATGCCTCTGTGCCGCCCACGGCACGTAATGAAAGTTGAATAAATTGCTAAATAAAAAAATTACCCTGTTATGTTCCGATACTCCCACATACACACCAAGGACAGCGAATGAAATCTGCGATTTTATACCGGCCAGCCGCCCGTCATCATTAGGCTGTTGCTGCAGTCAAATTAGTCCATTTTTTTGTTACAGTCCAGTCAAATGGTTTCCAAGTTGCAAAAAAATTCAGAACTCATGTGGTTTTATTATTATTCCCTGTATATTTGGGGTGCTAATTCTGAATCTGAACCTATCCAGCAAAATTTCCTGATTTTGCAATTTTTTGTTTTTCTCTTACGATTTTCAAAAAAAACTATTCTTACCATTTTAAAAGTAGTCTAAATATGTCACAATTCGCCATAACAAAGAAAATCCTGGAGAAAGTGCAAAGACTAGCACGTCTTTGTACAACAGGAGCAATGAAGTCGACTCCAACAGCAGCAATAGAGGTAATTCTGGACCTCACTCCTCTCCATATCATGAGGAGAACTGCTTGGGGAGCAAACCTCAGGTTGGCTTAAGTCGGACTCAAAGGGATAGCACACAACATAAGGGGCTCAACCCCTACCGAAAGTGCACACCTTGCCGATCTTCCAACTGACGAAATTACCAGGAAATTTAGTTTCGAGATTTTTTTTCGAACGGAATTGAATACCAAGAGTGGATGGAGCATAGAATACCACAAAATGGTACACGGACGGGTCCAAAACTCCCGACGGAACTGGAGCAGGAGTCTTTGGGCCTCGCACCAAATATTCCGAACCCATGGGCCAGTTCCCCAGTATTTTTCAAGCGGAAATTAACGCCATAGTAAGGTGCATTCAATTCAACTTCGACAGGAAATACCGGAACAAGGAAATCGCAATCATCTCCGATAGTCAAACAGCCATCGACTCAAAGATGGTTTGGGAATGCCTAGACAAACTCAATGATCTAGACAGGAACAACAAGGTGATCCTCCTCTGGGTGCCGGAGCACGTCGGAGTGGAGGGCAATGAACAAGCAGATACCCTGGCACGAAAAGGGGCATCAACGCCACTGATCGGGCCAGAACCATTCTGCGGACTTGGAAAACCTTACTTTCAAGAAGAACACAATAAAACTGAAGAAGCAATGAGAGCAACATACTGGCAAAGACATCCAGGGCTAAGGCAGGCCAATAATTTTAAAATTTCCTCGGCAACTTCAATCGAGCAACATCGAAGCAAAACTAGTCTAAAGACAATCACGGGATTTCTGACAGGGAACTGCAGACTCAAAGAACACCTAAGAAAGCCAGGCTTAGACGAGGACAGCAACTGCAGATTCTGTGGGGATCATCCAGAAACACCACACCATATAATGATGGAGTGTTATGCTGTACATCACAAGAGATTGAATATACTGGGATCACACCAGCTGACTGTGGGAGGAATACCACGAATAGACCTCCTCAGAATCCTTAAATTCCTCAAGGAATTGGGGCTTGAGGGGCTGCTGTAAACGAGAACACTTCGAAATAGCAGAAGAAGATGGGGCACAATAGATATAATTAGGTCGCAGCGCATCAGTCACCATCTATACTTACCATTACCATTTCACAATTTGAGTGAACTTTTGGGCCAAATGTTTGGTAATAGCTACATACCAAGGGAGGACAATAATGCTTTTAATATTAAGTCCGATATTAATGCATTAAACTGTCCGCGGGAGGAAAGGCATTTTCCTCCTGAGGTTTGCATATAGTTTTTTCTACCAACTTTAAGTTACATAGTCATTTTTATAAGAACAACTGCAGGAAGTTGTATACAAAATATCAAGCTAGTGTTGCATCGCGTCGTCATCGTGTTGACAACGCTTTATTGTTATGACATTTTTGGTAATACTACTTAACATTTGTCATGAGCTGTCATGTTATTTACCCATTATCATTATTTTTTGAATTCGTTTAGAATATCCCAGTCAGGTCTTGTCTCCGAAGCCCCGACATTTCCGGAGGGCGCGCTCGATCATTCATCCCAATAACAACTCCCCACACCGTGAGGTAAATGACTATTGGGTCCGAGAATCATGTGCCCTGAGCAGGCGGAGTGAACCAAGAATTACGGCCTTCTTCATTTATCCGGCTAAGATTTCTGCCATATTACGGCAAAACGGTATGACTTTAAAGTTTGAGAGCAGTGTGTCCTTCATTCCACCAAGGTCCCCTATTATCAGAACCACCAATTTCACAGAATGGTTTGGGTAAAGCCTGCAAAGTTCGAAGAGTAGGTCCGTTTTTCCTTCTCTTTTCGGACGATGTTCCTTTCGCCAGGAGCTGAAAACTCAATGACGAAAATCGTCCTACATTGATGGTCTAGGAGGACTACATCAGGCTTATTGGCTGAGAACGAGTAGTTCCCATAGATTTGGCACTTATCATTCTCCACAACGGACTTGATATCCCTCGGAGCAAAAGGCAACACCGGTGTCTCGTCTACACCGTACGAGTGTCGTAGATGGTAGTACAAAACTCGTAGGGCCGCAGTATGCCTGTTGATATTGGCCGAGACCGCATGAGCTGAACAAGCTGACAGCAAATGCATTATGGTCTCGGCTGTCCCACGACACGCTCTGCATCTAGTGTCAGAAACCTCTAAACTCATCACGCGACTACGGTAGACAAGGATGTTGAAGACACCATATTGGCAGATCATTATGAATCCCACGGTTCCTGACTACAGCCCACTTGACCTGAGAAATGCAAAGGTCAGGTTTCTGGATAAGCCAAGGTCTTTAATGTTCTTGAAGAAGACCCCATGCATTGGCTTATCCTCAGGTAGTTGCAGAAGACTCTCACTCTTACCAGCTTTAACGAGGGCTTTTTGCTGGACGGGTTCCAACTTGGTGACAGAGTTTGGGTTCGTCTGTTCAGAGTCGAATACAAGACCGAATTCATCGGCTGCATGGGTTGCTACCTTGAAAATAAATGCTCCAATTATTGTTATTATTTTTATAATATAATGATTAAATAGTATTCATAAGGAATTCAGATGTTATAATAGATTATAAACCAAGAAACTGAAGTGGCACTTTCAATCCCGAGACAAAAAATTTGTAGCCCGACTGGCTGTTGGAATGTTCAATATTTGAGAAAACATGCTCAGGAGCTATAGAACTTTTCTGTAGGAGAGGATCAGAAATCTAGTGCTGATAACTCAGCAAATCTGATCGGAATATAATTTATTATTCCTTGGTGGAGTTTACCACACAATGTGGCAAAATAGGCTGAGGAGGATTGAAGGAAACCAAACTGAGACTTCTGGAATTCAAATAATGGATCCACGAGAGCTCATTCACTTTAAAAAAAATCTCTCACCCATAGGTTTAGGTTTGAACGTGAGTGGGCCCATATCAGGCCCTCCACTGCAGCCAATGGCCTATTGTGGCTCACCCTATGGTTATATTTCTCCCACTATATCCAATCTCTTAACGAAATTGAGGAGTACGTTGGGAGAACAATTTACCAGGTTCTCTGGCCTTACTGTTGTATTGCCAAATGTTGAAAATCTGGTTCTGGCCGCTGCGGGGCATGTACATAAAATGTGCTTAGCCGTTTCATCCTCCTCCATGCATAGGCGGCACTCTGCATCTTGTGCAAGTCCGATTTTATGCATGTGGTGTTTGAGTTTGCAGTGGCCAGGGAGCAAACCTACTATAACTCTGAGATGTGCTGTACTGAGTTCTAGCAGCTTGTCAGAGTCCTGTTTTTTCCTTGTGCAAGCAATAAATGCTTTGGAATGGGATAGGCCCGGTAGACTACGCCAGTACTTCTTTTGTTGTCTTTTGTTGTCAACCCAGGATGTTATGACATTCTTGGCAGTGCTATGTGCTATTTTGATTACCGGTTCTGGCCCAGTGAACGTTGTTTCGGCCCCCCCTTTTGCTAGGGCGTCCGCTATTTCGTTTCCTTCTAGGCCCGTGTGACCTGGTATCCAGACTAGGTTAACGTTGTTGCGTTGTGCCAGTCGGTTTAAGGTTTCTCTGCAGTTCCATACTGCTCTGGATTTAAAGCAATTGGATTCAAGCGCTTTCAGTGCCGCTTGACTGTCTTAAAATATTTTTATTGTTGTTCGTGTGTGGCGTCGATTTGCCATCTCCCTTGCACACATTTCAATGGCATATACCTCTGCCTGGAATACCGTAGCTAATTTACCCATACTGAATGAGCGTTTCACTACAGGGTTTATCCCGTAAATTCCGGCTCCGACACCTTCCAAAGTTTTGGAACCATCGGTAAACCAACGTTCATTTGCCCTACATAGGTCAGTTTCATTCCGAACCCAGTCTTCTCTTTCGGGGAAGACCACAGTGTAGGACGTGTGAAGGTTGATAGTTTTAGGCATGATGTCTGAGGGCATTCCCAAAATGTTGTGAGCTGTTATGCCCTCCAGCATGCTGCTGCTTCTCATGACTACTGCCTGCGGTAGACTAATGGCCGCTTGGTAGATTCTGTATGTTGCCCATCTTGCCTCTCTCTCCAAACCTATGTGAAGAGGAGGTAATCCGAGAAGGGCTTCCATTGCTGCCGTTGGCGTGGAGCGAATGGCCCCAGAAATCGCCAGACACGCTTGTCTCTGTAGTCCGTTAAGTTTAGCCTGGGCCATTTTTTGTTGGCCCTTGCTCCACCAGACTACAGAGCCATACGTGATTATTGGTCGTATGACGGTCACGTACAGCCAGTACACTTGTTTTGGTGACATGCCCCATGTTTTGCCACATATTCTGCGGCATGTCCATAATGATAGGCTAGCCTTCCGGATAGTCTTTTCCAGATGCAAGTTCCAATTTAGCTCTCTCACCCATACAAGGGGTACAAATAGAATGTATATGTTTGAATTATGTCCATGCATAGGATTATTTATATACTTTGCACAACCTTATTGACTCCTGACAAAAGATTATGTTTATTAACAATGTATTCCCTACACATATCGATGTTTTTTCTACGCCTAACTACGTCATTATGTTAGAATTTCATGTTATCGTTTCATTCATTGTATACTTTATGCCAGTCCACTTATTCACCATATGAATTGATCTGTTTAGTCTACTATATATTATATTTTTAGTATACTTATGGTGAATATAAATTATTATTAATCTAAGGTATCCAAACTTCTTATAAATCAATGCAGGCCATACAGCAACAATAAGGGCATGTACAATGACTTTCCACAACTTCTCCTAATCCCACTGGAGCAATTATGGAAGTGTCGATTCGCGACTCAGAAATAAGTTTTAGTTTTCAATTCGACCGCAGCTGAAAAAGTCTGAAAACCACCCAGTAATAATGCGGAATTTTGAAACGAACCAGTTTACAGAAAACAAATAGTCCTGAAAAGCTAATTAAAATGATTTCAAAAGCAGCAGCCCCAGCACAAGTTTTATTTATCGGTTTGAAAACGAATTCAATATAGGTAGGATATGTTTCAAAACATTTGTTCTCGGTTTGAAATAGGTAAATTTATTTTCAAACAGTCCTCCATGTAGAAAGTACAACTTTTCTAATAATACGGCCAGATGAATTTCACATTTCGCTCCTCTATAATGAACAAAGTAGAATGCGAAGCAAATGTCTGTCAGAGAACAACTACTTCCTTGAGTAAAACCACGACAGAGATTTCGGGGGGCTGAAGCATTATACAAGAAGAAGAAGCTTCAGTGAATGGGAAAAATTCTGATACAAATACAAATTATAAAATCGCGGGGGGCTGCAGTTCATCGAGAAGACGAATGCAAGTAATTTTTGCAATCGAACAAAATCATATTTTGAAAGAAGTGACTACATGTACACGCAGACGGGTTTCTGAGTTGTCTTTCATCAGTTTCAAAATTATGAAGCCGTGTACTATTGAATGAGTCTGTGTAACAAGATCTTGGGACATTATTATTCCAATATTTTAGATCATGTATGCGATATATAGGATGGCCCCCCTCTAAAATGTTTTTTTTTATGGAAACGTTAGAATAATCATTCAACAATATTCAACTGAGATGGGAAATATTGAAGGTTAAAAAAAAAGATATTTCGAAAATGGCAAGTCTTTGAGCAGGTAGACCCTTTGATCTTCGTTCTTCTTAAGTTTGATGTGGTCTTGACAGTATATGAATGACCAAAAATTGAATATCCATTTCGTGAATATTTTTCATATATTTCAAAATAACCAAGATATTCATTAAAGAATTTACATTTTAATTATAATTAAAAGGTTAAAATTAAAAGTTGTGAAGTCTTCAATGGAGAATTCCTCTGAACTGTAAAAAATCTCTCTTACGAAATTTTTAATTTTTTTTCAATTTGATGGGGAGAGGTACATGGTTGAACAACTTCTTCCCATTATAAAGTATGGAGGATTTTATTTGCGCTGTTATGAGAAGAGTAATATTATGTCCAGTTTCATATTTTGACTGATGTGATGTACTGTAGTTTTTAGGTAGTAAGCAAACTGTTTCTAAAATGAAAATACAAGGTTTATAATGATGAAATTCCTTGGAATGAAGAAAGTGGTTTGAAAGAATCTCTCGTTCCTGCCCCACATAATTAAATTAAAGCTCCTTGTTGGCATTGATTGTAGTTTGCGAACTTTCACCCCAGAAATATACCTATAGCGCAAGTGTGACTTTCAATGTGCAAAGTAAACATTTCTTGCTGAATGAACGACCATGACGGTGACGATAACAATTTTCTACATATTTATCTATGTAGTCTTCAAATTTTAATTCATACCTAATCAATTATAGCCTCAGGAATTTAATTTCAGCTTTAAAATCTTTATTATTTGTTCATTGAGTGAAACATTCATTTGAATGTTAAAATATCTGTTTTCGAAGTTTGCATTACACCACTGTTTAACTTTTTTTCTGTAATTTTCTTAATTTTTTTGGAATATAGCCGTGTTATTATCATGCCAAAGTATGGATGTATCGCCCGCAGAAACAGTGAAGGCCACACTTATGGCTAAGTCCGCCAACTCATTTATATATAATAGAAATAACAATGGGCCAAGAACAGACCCCTGTGGTACTCAGTATTTTACACGATCTATTAGATATGATCCAAGCCACAATAAAATATTTCCTTTAAAACCATATCTCACAAGTTTGTTTAGTGATATGTTGTAATTGACACAATCGAACGCCTTCGTCGTATCACAAAATACAGTAGCTGCAACTTCTCCGTTATTCAGGTGAAGATGAACTTTTTCGAGAAGAGAAAACATTGAATCATTTATACTTCTAGAAGTTTGAATTTATTACTTTATTTTGTCATTTTATTTTTAGAATTTATATGTATGCAAACTCGTGTGAAAATGGGAAGGAGAGCAAATTACAATCAATTATACTCAAACATTTAATGAGCCAAGCCGAAATGGACTGATATTCGTCATAAATTCACACATTGTTTAAAAATATCCCAACTTCATGCCTCATCGGGATACTTCAAGGCTTCTGGATGGAGCCCAACATTTCCGAAACTCGCGGAACTCCGGTTCAATTTCTCGTTACAGACCAACAAAGTACAAATGGGTTTCATACCATCGCCAAAAGAATTTTATCATTTTATTTTAATTCGTTCGTCTTCACAATAACTCGTTATGAATAAATGAATAAATTAACACATATAATCGTGTCTTCATAATCGCCTTGCACCGAGGAAGTCTGTAAACTGTAAAGATCGACGATGGTATGCCTTTTCTCTCTCAATTCGAGCATTAGTTTCACACCTGCCAAGAATGTACACGTACGATTTATACAGTGCAACGTTCAGTGTGGATTTCATTCTTCGAATTTCAAGACATAATGAACGGAATTCGATGTTGTTGTTTGTCTGATCTAAAGAGTTAATTTAAAAAAAAATCTAGACGACTCAGTAATAGTTTCGGAGGAGGGAAATATGCATTTTGTCGAGAAACATTTTATAGAAAAGTTGTGAATAAAATAATAAATGAAATAAAATATCTTAAACTTCTTGGGATTTGAAAGTGCCAACTTTTATTTCGCTCTTATCATCAACGTACCTTCATATTACTAAATATCATTCAGATGGTGCAGATTATATCATTATGTACAGAGTGAAGGATAAAAACATTTTAGTAATGTCTGAAAAAGAGGGTGAAGATTAGAGATAACAATCACATCAGATATATATCATGAATTTAATAATAAGGTACAGATATTTAAGTGAATTTTGTTGGTTTAAGCTTTGTCGGAATAAAAAACGAACTATCTGGTAAAGTGAAAATGATTGATAGAACCCTGTTTTATATTTATTTTGATCTCCACATTCTCACGTTTCACTATTTGTGAAAAATCTTACTAGTAGAATGTACACGTGAACACGTTCCTTCAACTCGTCATGCAAATAGTAATAAGTTTCTCAATTAATAACTATGAAACTAATCATAGTAGGAAACCGAATTTATGGGACACTGTTGAGGAGAGAATGATAAATATTCACCATCTGAATAATATTTAGTAATATGAAAGTAACTTGATAAGAGCGGATTAAAATGCAGTTGACACTTTCAAATCCCAAGAAAATAATTAAATAAAAATTACCGATTTTTAACTTGAAGGCCCTGTATTTCATAATCCATCCATCAACGAACTTTGCCATTCTGCACGTACAATCAGTACATCGAATACTACAATGAACTAAAAATACAATTTCACCGAGAACCATTTTCTATAAAAAGTGCGGGGTCCTTTAAAAAGCCTAATTTTGAATCGAAAAAGTTAACAAATTTTCAATTTTTGAACTTTTTCAGTACTTACTTGTTTAACCTCGACTTCAAGATGGTATGAAAAATATACCGTGTGTCTCAGTCTAAGATAAGAGAGGAATATAGCATCTAGGGTTTCGAAAACTGTTGAATTTACAATGTTGATTAAATCAGAGAAAAGTTGCACGATGCAAAAGCCTTTTTATATGGAGTTTGCTGAAGTTTACAGAAGGATATCTTCTGCGGATTTCGAGATATTTCGAATAAGGTAAAATTTTCGAAATTTGTTTTTATTCAATTCTGATTTTAAAAGATATCAAAAAATTAAAAATACATTTCATTACCACTTTTTGAGCCCAACGTCTACAGATTTTCAACTTCAATTTCGTTTCCAAGGAACCTTCAACTTTTTTTAAATATGGCCCTGTTTTTTTATTAAAATAATTCAGAGCCATGTTTATTCTGAAATAAGTCATATATCATTTATAGTTGTTTTCCGTCGACCGTTTATTTACGATGTATTTTAACGCACTAAAAATCGTTGATTAATGACCCCTGTTAATGAATGATTTTCTATTAATCAACGATTTACTTATATGCAACCCAACGTACATTGCTCTGATACATATTATACAGGGTTATGATAAAGTAATGCACAAAATTCATAAAACGTACAACGATCACTTTTGAAAAAAATGCAAAAACACGTCAAACTGTTCTTTTTATTCCGCATCTTTTGACATAAGTTACAAAAATAACACGTCAAAGTTATGACGTCATCAACAAATTTTTTTAATGGGAAGCTAAATTTTCAACACATTATGTGATAGAGCTTGTGTTTGTACACAAGGGAAAAATAGTTGCAGTAGGGCTCACATAAGAAAAAAAACGAGAAAATGAATAAAAAACGAAATAAACGTAAGTTTCATAATAACTTTTTAATAACTAAACAGTCCATTAAACCAAAACTATTTCTTATAGGAATTGTTCGAACTGTGTCCCGTTTACTAACTGACATAGGCCAAGACGATGGTAGACCGCATTTATAGAGTTTTCGATCATCTGCGGAGTCATACGAGTCATTTCGTGTCTAATTCTTTCCATTAAGTCTTCTAAATTGTCTGACCGGTTAATGTAGACCCGACTTTTCAAATGTCCCCACAGAAAAAATCAAGGGGGGTTAAATCAGGTGACCTAGGTGGCCACTCCATTGGTCCACGTCTTCCAATCCACCGTCCTTCAAACTGGTTATCCAGAATCCTTAAACAGTATGACCATAATGTGGTGGTACGCCATCTTGTTGGAACCAAATACTGGGATCCAAGTTGTCCCCATTATTTGGATCCGGAAATTCCGCAAGTAGGTCCGGAAGCACTGCCATACGAAGATGTTTCAAATATCGTTCAGCTGTTAAATTCCCGCGAAATTAATAAGGACCAATAAATCTTCTCCGGAGCATTCCTACCCAAACATTAATTTTTTGGGGACGCTGGGTGTGTTTTGTCTGCATCCAGTGGGGATTTTCCCGAGCCCAGTAGCGAGAATTGTGTCGATTTACAGAACCACTTAGACAAAACGTTGCCTCATCGGAAAATACTACACTATTAAGAAAATTTGGATTTTCGTCACAATGCCGCATGAAGATTTCACAAAATTCCAAACGTCTGTCCGGATCATCTTCTGAGAGTTCGTGAACAAGATGAACTTTGTATGGGTGTAGTTTTTCTTTTTTTAACATCTTTACTACAAACGACTGACTAACATTTTCTTGTAAGGCAATTTCTGAACCTGTGGCTCGCTCCGCTCACGCTTGTTCGTTAAATAACCATTAAATTACAGCTCTGTTGCAATTACAAAAGATGTTCGATTAAGTGACCATTATTTTCTAAACACTGGGTACATGTTTGTCGTACTGTGGAACCCAAAACATTGTTGAGTACATCTGATGTAATGGTTTGAATTGCTTCTAAAACTAGTTGACGCAATTCTTCTTCCTTTCAAAAATTACGTTGATACACAAAGTTTTTGATGTGCTCCCAAAGATAAAAGTCAGGTGGTGTCAGATCTGGTGATCGTGGAGGCCAGGCAACTGCTGAATGCGTACCTATCCATTTGTCAGGAAAACTGTTTCATAGATAATTCGAAGAATCCTCGAATTATGAGCGGGGGACCTATCTTGTTGGAACCAAATGTTACCGACTACCGCTAGCGGTAAGTCATTATCGAACTATTCTTCCAAATCGTCCTGAAGTAAATTTCGACACCGCTTGGAAGTGATCTATGATGAAAAAAATGGACCCAATATACTTAATCCCAAAATTCCTACTCACATGTTGAAACCAAACCGCTGTTTCTGCCTAGGCATTTTGCACAAGCGCGGTTTCTCTCCAGACCAAAATTGCGTATTTCGCCTGTTGCAGATTCCGTTGTTGGTTACCATACTCTCATCAGACCATACATTTCATTTCATTTCATTTGGAAGACCTAACTCCACTTTCTTTTATTAGCAAGGTTATGCCATTTGCAGCAGAAGTAAAATATCTAGGAGGCATTCTTGATGAAAAACTCACATGAAAAGCTCATTTGGAAAAGGTTCTCCACAAAGCCAGAATGTCCTTATGGACTTGTAGATGGATTTGTGGAAAATTTTGGGGCCCCAGCACAGATTAACTGCCAGATGCGACAGAGGGACAAAGAGACTAGTTTTAGAGAGAAATGAAAGAGACTCTAATATAAGGTCCACATATCCTGCCTGTTGCAAAGTTGAGTAAAAAGCACTGGCGATGGTTACTACTACAGCACAATGTATCTACGATGTCGATGACAGTCGCTGCTGCGCAATTCCACTCCACTCGCGATATTTCAACTCTCATCGTGGCAATGTGTAATTCCATCGCATGGCCACATGCACCGCCAGGATTCCTTGCTACTCCGTTATGGAGGGCAATGAAATGGCGGACCTTCTTTGCCAAATATACATTGAACACCTGGACAGCAAGGGAAGTATTAAACTTCTAGCAAAACCTACCAGGATTGGCTCATTCCAAGGCATTCATACAGTCCTAGAAGAATTTGACCAAACTGTTAGACTCGCAACAAAATTTACATCAATGGGTTTCAAAGAAGCAATTGCAATGATATGCGTGACGAATATAGCACAAATTTTATTTTGGTATTAGCCAGGGAAGTAGTTGTCCTCTACCAGACTCATATTTTCCCCTTCATGGATATGCCAGGAAAGAAGGGCATTTCGACGTTGTCCAAATGATTTTTCTAGGGAATGTTGAAAAAGTCCAGATTTACAACGTACTTCGTTCGCCGAAGTTACCGAGTGTTGCTCATTCATATCCCGATGATGGAACTGTAGTAGCGTGTTCCCAATTTATCTTTGTATCCGCTAACCTGCTGAAAATCCCGACCAGACTCGCATAGGGAATCTTTCAGCCGGAAAATGCCCTTCTGACGGTCATAAACTTGGAAAAATATATTGCTCGAAATATTTCGAAGTTGTAAAAACCGAAGAACAACAAATAGAAAGGAAACAGACGAAGGAGCGGGACTGGTAATTTTCTAAATATAAATCGACTGTCTTTGAGGTAGCCGTTTAATTGACATTTTCTGTTTACACAATAAATTTTCGAGCTATTCTCGGCGATACACTTTAATTTCTAAAACAAACTTTCATCAATCATGCACATACATGAGGCGATGGTTTGATTTTCTTTGATGGGGTGGAACGGTTTTCCACTGTATTTGCGCAAGAAATTTTTTTTCTAATTGGTTTTTGTGTTACTTCAGTTTTCAACAGAAATGACTATAAATCATGTACTTAATCAATAATCTAGTGTCTATGGCTATCATAAGAATTTGATCGTGTGCAGCTATTGAAAAAGTTACTATATTAATTGATAATTTTTAGTTGCTACTCAAATCTTTCTTTGGATTGCGATGTAATTAGATTTTCCTGTTTTACAGCAATAGCTAAGTTCCTCAAGAATGCAATCTTAGGCCATTACTATTTTTAATCTTTGGACACGCATGAGGTTTTATTCGTCAAAATAAAGAAGTTTTTTGTACTACTTAGTGAAAAAAGTTAATATTTCCACATTAGTCGCTCATTTTCAACTTTAGGAAGAAAAGTCATATGAGCTTCGTTGTTGATTCTGTTATTACGAATCGAAATTGATGATAAAATATAGGGCGTTCCTAAGATGTCTAAAAACCCTAGTGTGTTGACTGACTAGATTTTGTTGGATTTTTTTTGGAAACAAAACAAATGAAATCGTGTTGTGCCTTTGTAATCGGATCCAGAGATGGCGCCTCGTCCTCGTGTCATATTCCAGGGACATGATGATTGTGACTGTTGTTAATTGAATTTCACGGATGGTCCATTAACTTTTTAAATATCATTAGATATATATTCCATACTCGAAGTGGAAGACCTAGTTGTCCGGAAAAATAATCTGAATACCATTTGAAAGTCAAAATAGTTGGGACGGAATCAAAAATGTCGTAGTGCAATTATTGACTATTATTGATTTGCGTTTC
The DNA here is from genome assembly GCA_958502065.1 of Chrysolina americana. NCBI lineage: Eukaryota > Metazoa > Arthropoda > Insecta > Coleoptera > Chrysomelidae > Chrysolina > Chrysolina americana. The sequence goes on along the minus strand of OY293411.1, from coordinate 5,685,149 downwards.
TTGATTTTCCAGTATTTTACATTATTTTCCTAAAAATGTTGACCATATTCCGTTTTTGTGTGGACAAAATCCAGAAAGTTGAATACAATAATTATTCATTCAAATTCAGTACTGAAAGTGAGTAGGTACTTACCACATATAATCTGTAACATACCTTGAAATCAATTTGAAACTTTCATCAACTGGGTGCGTTGTTATACCATACTGTTTCTTCAAATCTTCCATAAGTACAAGTTGTGAAAAACCGTGATGAATTAAAAAAAATCACCATTCTACTGAAATCTATCAATTTTGCATATATCTCCAAGCTTGTTTAGGTTTTTATTATTTCATCATTCGTTTTATATGTTGAAACGGTGAAATGTTTTCAGTGTAGTTAGATGATCCATAAAATATTAATTTTATGTCGAAAAAAACTGCACAAAAAAAGAAATATCTTCACTAATACATTTAACAGCTTCTAAAATAGTGAAAGAACATTGTAACACACGACTCATCACACATATCACTACTGAAAAGCAATTATACACAAAATAAGCGAAAAAATTATAACTTAGAGAATAAGGATACGTTTGCGCATGCTTGGGCAGATGACAGATAGGCACAAGATTGACCGGTTCTAATGGTGAATTTCCATGCAGCTGAATTACAATTTTTTTATGGGAAATGTGTGATTATTATTTCTTCCAGTAAATTGCATTTTAGCAAAACAAACATAATATAATAAGTCAAAAATGTAACTTATAAAACTGCTTGCGGGGACAGTGATTCCGAAAATTTTAATGATTAAGATGCTCATTTTATGCTGTTCATGTAAATGTACCTTAACAAGAAAACCGACGGTGGCGGTTCACGCAAATATCGCGGGATATTGGAAAGTAGACCGCGATTTCATTTGTTTTGTCATAATCAAGCTAGCTAATGTCCAGCGTTTTAACTACAGTTTTTCAGGCATAAGTCGGCACATCAGGGTTTTTAGGAATTCTATTTGAAAAAATCTAATTTCATGAAATATTTTTTTTAAACGTCAATTTCCATTTTTGTCTTCAGCATCGAGACCATTCAAAATGCTACTAGTTTGCCCTTTTGACCGAATCAGTAATGACGGAGTTGGCAACGATGTCCACTTGAAACACCCTGTATAATGAAAAATTCAGACAATTCGCCCGAGAGCCCTTTACTAAAATGTCACAGCAGTGCGCTTTGTTGACGAACGACAAAAAATTCTAGGAATGAAATGGACTTTGGTGAACTCTTTCTACACTCATACAGTCGCCCGGGCACATAAATTGACGCCACCGCAAGCCAATGCGCCTCTTTTATTTTCATTTAGATAAGATATTTATTTAAAGAAACGACAATTGCTTTGTTTCGGTCTTATCTCGGCCGTAAGAGTGTTCTCGCATACCTGAACGTAGGTAAGTACAATAAATAAATATAATAAATTGATAAGCAAATTCTAGATTTCTGTTTTGTTGATTCAACACTTAACTCTCGAGATTTTTATTTGTAGTACGGTGTGATTCACCTGCGCTGGACAAATATTCGAAAGTACGTCTGATGAAGGGATTATCTGCGCTTAGAGAAATGGCTCGACTTGTTGATTCCTTAGACTTCCGTCAAACGAGATAAAAACATTCTCTGAAGTGATAACCAAATATTTTATTGTTCCTTTCTTCGCACCAAACAGTGGGAACCAATCGGCAAATACTCGGATTGGCACCGCATGCACCCCTGTTTAATCTTTGGCCCATCAGATGATGTGCTGCAGCAGGTTTTCCTGTAGTTGTAATAGTTAAGGAAGCTAGGCACCTGCAGATTCTGTGGGGAACATCCAGAAACACCGCATCATATATTGATGGAGTGTTATGCTGTACATCACAAAAGATTGAATATACTGGGAACACACCAGCTGACTGTGGGAGAAATACTACGAATAAACCATCTCAAAATCCTTAAATTCCTCAAGGAATTGGGACTTGAGGGGTTGCTGTAAACGAGAACACCTTGAAATAGCAGAAGAAGATGGGGCACAATAGATCTAACTAGGTCGCAGCGCATCAGTCACCATCCATTTTTACAATTACCATTAGTTATTATCCTAACAAGTACTGAAAGAGTACCTTTCCCGCATGCGACTGCCGTTACCCGAACAACGCAAAGCAGAGTTCATAATATTATATAAAATAAAACTGTTGATCACATTTTATTTTTTTGAGATTTTTGTTACTCATAATGGATGTAAATTGACATGTTTCATGAAACTGATACGTACCATTATTCAATCGTTTATCTGAATCAACTTCACTTGGTCTTAGCTATCTCAATACCTTCAATCGAGTCAATTGGGGATCAATTCACTTATATTTAATTAGCTTTATTGGTTTGGGTGTTTCCGCGACATTCTTCGGATTCATAAACGATTTAATTGAACCGAGTGAACCCCATTTTTTATTGTATAATACAAATAGTCGAATCTCATCATATATCTAAATTTACACCATGAAAAATATTTAATTATTTCTCATGTGGAACTAGAGTACTTGACGAAAGGCAATAAATTTCAAAACAAAAATTTGATTATAAAAATAATCCAGCCTTTCGCAAATTTTCCTATACAATAGGATTGTCGTCAAACGTCGACCAGAAATAATTCAACAGCCCCATACGACCGCCGAATCACGTCTATCCAACGCCTGGCAAAGTTTTCCTACAAGGATATACTTTGCAATCTTCCTGTAACAACCACCAACTGGCAATCGAAAACATGTGACATCTGCAGACCGGTTTCGCGATTCAACTCGCTCATCAGTACAGACTCGGCCACAATATGTAATTGATTTCCAATCGGTTTTGTTAACAGGCACTACGATAACTCCGGCACCCACTAAGAAAGTGAGCAGCAGAGCCATCTATAGAAGGGCTGTTGAATTATTTCTGGTCGACGTTTGCCGACACTCCTATTGTATAGGAAAATTTGCGAAAGGCTGGATTATTTTTATAATCAAATTTTTGTTTTGAAATTTATTGCCTTTCGTCAAGTACTCTAGTTCCACATGAGAAATAATTAAATATTTTTCATGGTGTAAATTTAGATATATTCGGCTCAAACGAAGTCGTGGTACTGGTCGGAATCTTTCTGTGGTTTCTATAGATGGCTCTGCTGCTCACTTTCTTAGTGGGTGCCGGAGATATCGTAGTGCCTGTTAACAAAACCGATTGGAAATCAATTACATATTGTGGCCGAGCCTGTACGATGAGCGAGTTGAATCGCGAAACCGGTCTACAGATGTCACATGTTTTCGATTGCCAGTTGGTGGTTGTTACAGGAAGATTGCAAAGTATATCCTTGTAGGAAAACTTTGCCAGGCGTTGGATAGACGTGATTCGGCGGTCGTATGGGGCTGTTGAATTATTTCTGGTCGACGTTTGCCGACAATCCTATTGTATAGGAAAATTTGCGAAAGGCTGGATTATTTTTATAATCAAATTTTTGTTTTCTCATCATATAAGCTTGTCAGACAAAATTATTTAAGTAAAAATATTCAACACTGACGAGGGTGCTACTTTACTTGAAAAGAAATCTGAAGCACAGCACATTTGACGTAAAATTTAATAAGTAATTTTATTCTGTTTTTCCATGGGAATAACAGTTTTGGAAGAAATTATCAAAAAATGAAAGTAACACCAGCTTTCGCTTGTTTTTTGTATAATAGCTGCTGTCTATTTACGTGGTACTGGTGGCGGTGAATATTTTCATTTCTTGTAAACGTGATATTTGGTGGTATTTCTTAAGATTGAGGAACAGAGAGTTCTTCTTGCAGAATTTCACAACATTGTCAATATCATTGTGTATATAATACGAGAAGTAAATCGTTATCACAGGTCACCGTGTAAAATACGTTCAGATCGTCAGCGTACATTAAAAAATCACAAAAAGGGAACCAACCAGATATATCGTTGACATAAGTATTAAAGAGAAGAGGCCCCAGGTGGAATCCCTGGGAAACCCCGGAAGTGTTGACAAATCAAGAGTTGAACTTTCCTATTTGTAATATAGGACAGAAACCACCTTAGCAGAATACCGTGTAAATCGACTTCAGCCAGCCTGTCTCATATGGGCGACTTTTAGTGTAATTGTATTATATTTATAGTCAACTTTTTTAGAGTCACTGTGTTTCAAATCGTTTTGAAGAAGTCTAAAAGTAGAGAGGATTTCGCAAATTATTCAACGAATGGCATATCTTGATTGACAAAGAGGAAGGACTAGAAAGAACAATTGTTTTCCAGTCACTGGACACGATAATCAGAGTTTTGTTTTTGCTTGTTGGAATGACAAATTATTTGCATTCGCTGAGAGTCGTTACTTCACAGCCAATTTTCGAATACTTGTTCTGATAATGGATCATTAAAATGACGGAAGAATTAAGTATTTGATAAAATTCAATTTTTTGTTAATGTGTGAAGTAATGTATGGTTCTTTTTATCAAAAAATTATACCTAAAAAAACTATTTTATAGTTCAAGTACAAGCTATCTGTAAAATTAAAGCAGTCATACCTGTGAATGTTTAATGTGAACAGTTTCTTCTTGCTTTCTCTCGTTCATCAGACGAAACTTAGTAAGTAGACAAAAATTGCGAAGATATACGAAACTGTTCGATAATGGCTGACCTAGTATCGGGTTACAGAGCTCGAAATAATTCAGCGAATGAAAAATTTATAACAACGCCGAAACTTTCAGGATCGAGCTGAAATCCTACACTGGGCAGTCGAAACTTTATGCGTTGTTAGCTGAGGGTCACTCAGTATTCTTGTTTCCAATCACAGCAAAAAGGTTAACTTGTGACGAATACCATTGAAATATCCTTTAATAGGTAAGTACTACGAAGTTTTCCCACTTGTGGACAAAGTTTCATCAACTAGATGTATTCAGAATATTTCATCTATACGTCAGGATTGTCCTGGCCAACTGCGACCTACATGCAGGTATATTGTGGAATTACTCAATGTGAGCATTGTCTTCAGTCCAATCAAAAGACACGTTTTCTAGGGAAAAATCAAGAACAACTGAAAATTTGATTTTGATAGGGATCGAATTTAATTTGATTAGTAGTTTCACGGTTCAACCCGCTCATCAGTACAGCCCCGGACACAACATGCAAACGATTTCCACTTGGTTTTGTCAACTGGACGACAACCCAAGTACCCAATAATAAAGAGAGCACCAGAGCCATCTATAGGAGTTGTTACGGGAAGTATTGCAAAATATATTCTTGTAGAAAAACGTTGCCAAGCGTTGGGCTGAAATGACTCGGCAGTCGTATGGGGCTGTTAAATATAAGGGAATAAGCTTCAAACAATTTTTATGTTGTGAATTTATTGCCTTCTGTCAAGTACACACAGTTCCACTTGAAAAATATTTGAATATTTTTCATGATGAAATGGTGTTTCTTTGGCTTTAAACGAAGTTTGTATACGGGTCGGAGTGCTTTCTGTGAGCCTATAGATGGCTCTGGTGATCACTACATGAAAAAAAAAACAAATTGAGAAATATTACCGTTTTCCAAACCTTCTCCTAATTTAAGGCGCTATCTGTGAGGCAGGGGTGGAAATTAGATGCACAGTTGATACACTTTTGACGTACATTTCGATAAGGAATTTTATTGGCCAGTTCAAGTTTTTTCGTAGGAACAACAATTTCGGAGAAAATGTCGTTAAATGAAAGTAATACCAGATTTCATGTTTTTTTGTATAATAGATGGTTGTGTCTGTCCCCTTGGAAACTTTTTGGAATAGAGACATGGTTTTACAAAACTCTATTGTTCTATAATAATCATCCTTATGAAAGCTTTTAAAGTATCTGCATTTGAGGAGCAGACTATCAAAATGCGATTTGTCCAAATTGCATAATTTTCAGGAAATGAGAAAGTTTACTATGAAGAAGCGGTGGAATTTTAAAAACCGGAAATATTGCAAAAATATGTCCTTAAATATTGCCTTGTTGTCAAAAATCTCCTTTTGATAGCCAATCCAGGAATTTTAAAAATGAATGATTCTAAGTCCATAATGGACAAAACTCATTTTGGATGTCTGCTCCTCATTTAATGTGGATGAAATTTGTGCATTTTCAGCCTTTTTTTTAATCTCGCGTGACATTCCCGTCTTTTCTGCTATGCTGATTTTATAAGGAGGTCGACGGCTCTGCAGTAAACGTCCCAAAACTTCAATATCAACTTCTTCATTCAGTAATCCGGTTTTTTTATTTTACTATTTTTCACCGAAAAACTTTGTCACCAAATCAAGCACATATCGGTGATTTTACAATCGGGATATCTTTCATCGAAAAGAAATGCCACCATTGGAAGAATGTGAACAATTTCCACACTTTTATACACTTACTAAAGTTGTCACTAAACAGCCCAAAGCCCAAGAAATAAAATTGCATTGCAGAATCAGGTGGGCTATTGTTTTTTCGATTTCTCATAGGTATAGTATCTAATGATAGGGAGATATTAAGGTGTGAAGTTTTCAACTTGTCACCCTGTATAACAATCCCGAACAAGTACTTACTAATATATGATAATATCCAGAACGAATACATAAATCAACAACCACTTTTCTTTCGGCCACCCTACACCAACGCGATGTCATGTCGTATGCCCACAATCGAAAACCAATTATAAAAAATCATAGATCATCTTAATTACTCGCATCTAATCACACAATCAAATCCCGCGAAGTTCTTTAATAACTTTTTTATCGATCTCTCCGAGACAAAGGCAGAAAAACATCACGTAGATGACATACGACGGTTCTGTCCTTCGGAGATATGGAGCCCGCCGTCTCTATTATATCCATTGATAGGTATTTTTTCGCTATAATTACCGTAATAACAACGTAATTAGTTTGGGGGATCTTTTTGTGCATTTTTCATTCCCGCCGCTGCACAGGTGCATTGTGCATTATTGATGGTGCCGGGGAAGGTATTGAGACGTTCTCCTTTGCTTTTACGGGATATTATGCAAGAATTCAGATTGTTGTTGATCGTGATTGGCAAAAATGTCAGCGATGTTATCGAAAACCTAATTACGGCCACCGATAGCTGGTTCGACTTTATAATGAGGCTGTCCTCCGCGTCTTTCATCAAACCCAAGACGGATACATTCATTTTTTCTTGCTCTTTATTGAAAAGCTGTTTTCCTCGCACCCATTCCGGCGTTGAACGTAACGTATCCCTTCAGAATGACAAAAAATTAAGTAAACTACTCGAAACTAATTTAGTCGCACCCCAAAATTTTGCCCCTGCTAAAATCTGAATAACTTTTTTCTGCTTTGGACAATTTGAATTATGTTCACACCATTCGCTAACCCAGTCCTTCAGCTATAATCTCGCACTTCTTCAAAATATAAGGTCCTTCTCATAAAACCGCTACAGGGTGTTTCCTGAAACTGTGCAAAATTTCGAAATTTTCAAAAAAAATTCCAATTGAAGACAAACTTAATTTTTTTTGACAGTAGAGGCGTGAAGATGATCTCATTATCTCGAGACATTTTCCGAATTGTCTTCTTATCTCTTTTGTTTACAGAGTCATCTTGAAAAATCAACATTTTTGTTTTGCAGTCAAAACTTTTTTCCCCGACAACCGATTTTCAAAGTGTACACATCATTTTGAAGCTTAAAATTTAGATGAAGAGATATGAAGATCAGAATTGACTCAAGATGAAGATTGAAGAACATATGGGTTTCCTTAAAGGTGACCCAAATCTGAAACACCCTTGAAATTCCGGTTGGGAGAAGAATTGAATGAAAATCGACTTGTTTTCGGAGGATCATTCATTCCGGATACTTCCAGATCTTTCTTGCTTTCAGTAGTGAAGAATTGTGCGTAAGAAAACCCAATTGAAACGGCATATTTTTGGAAATAAATATAAAAATCAACATATTATTCGTCTGAAAAGCATTTGGTTCTTTTTTCTTTTTTTCAAACAGAGATTTCTAGTTGAAACTTTTTTCGAAAAATTTTATTTTAAATTTTTTGAGAAATCGCAAACTTCTCTTTGAAGAATTACGACGAGCTGATTTCGAATTTTGCATCAAAAATTTTATTCGACAAAGGACCAACAAAATATCGACAATTCTTGCGATTACTACAAAATTATTGTATTTTTTTTTTGTTTATACTATGTCCAATTCAATTTTTGATGACATATTCGGAAGAAGCTAGTCGAGATACGTTTGAGGAATGTTTGCAATTTTTCGAAAAATAAAAAAAAATAGTGCCAGAATTTTTGTCGTTTCATCGCTTTTCATGAGGGTATACCCTTTCGGGATATTTTCAATCAATTTAAAATTCACAGACTATACTAATTTTGTCATTCTGAAACGATTGGAGTTCGCAGAATTGCTGTATCTCGAACCGTTCCCGATTTGAAAAGCTTATCTGAAGTAAAGAGCTGTTATTTACCGCCAAAAAAATTAAATTTTTTTCTCTCCATATTCATAAAATTCAATCTTTTTTGTATATGCCCACCAAATTTGAAAACGATCCCGAGTCAAATAGAGGTTTGGTGGGCTTTACGGAACCTCGTCAATTTTAAAATACACCAAATTTTAAAAATTTGGATTTTACATTTTTCAAAAAATCGCTCAACCACCTCCTTTTTATTTCGACGAGCTGATTTCGAATTTTGTATCTAAACTTGAATTCCAATCAGGATTAACGAAATGGCTATAATTTTTGCGATTTTGACCAAATTATTTTTAGTTCTCGCTCCGTCCTTCATCTAATTTCATTTTTGATAATATATTAGGCGGAATCAGCTCGACAAGATACGTAAGATGGCAATTTTTCGCAAAATGAAAAATACACATTTTCGAAAAATCGATGTTGAGAGGGAATTTTTGGCGTTTTATGGCTGTTTTATGGTACACCTTGATTCTGAGCATAAAGTGGTAATTTTATGAAATTCTGATGATTTTGTACTTTTTATGATTTTTTTTCGAGTAATAATTTTTTTACCGCCGATCGACTTGAAATTCAAAGACTATACCAATTTTGTCATTCTGAATCGATTGGAGTTCGCAGAATTGCTCTATCTCGAACCGTTCTCGATTTGAAAAGTTCATCTGAAGTTGAGAGCTGTTATTTCCCGACAAAAAAAAAAATTTTTTTCCTCTCATATTTGTACAATAATTTTTTTTGTATGTGCTCACCAAATTTGGAATCGATTCCGAGTCAAAAAGAGATTTGGTAGGTTCTTTACGAAAACCTTTTTCGAAAATTTTCATTTTTTGGGAAACCGCAAAATTCCCTTAGACGTTGATTTCGAATTAGTCAAAAAAAATTGTTTCGACAAAGAATCAACGAAATAACGACAATTCTTGTGATTACGACGATATAATTGTCCTTTTTAGTTAATCCTTTGTCCAATTTAATCTCAAAATATATGCATATTCACAACTGAACCATTCTTTGAATTATTGAAATTCGAATTGTTGCTGCTGACTCACAGAAAAATCAATCTCCTATATGAATGCAAAATATCATTGGTTAATATATGACAGCAACATCTATTCGTACTTCGTAAATTAAATGAATCATCCCGTATTCCAACTAACCATAAAATTTAGGCAACCCAAACGCACTTGTGGTTACTGAAATTTTCGAAATTATCTCAGAGTTCTAAAAAGAAATGTTCTGAATTCAAAAAATTTACAGAAAAATTCAAGAAGCCATCGGCGACAGATTTGACAGCTAGTTTAGCGAGTTCATCCGTTTGTGACGAAAATATGCACTGTGTGTGGCTGTAACGTTAGAATACGTTCATTCCGGAAACATCTGCCAAATAGACCAACATGTGTAAGAGTGATCTGAACGGCCTTTGGATACAGATAGTGACATTTGACGTTCCTCGTCTAGAAAGTCACAGACACCAACAACTATTACCATTAACTGCAGGAATTTTCCTGAAAGAACTTTTCTCACTAGGAGAGCAAAATTGTGCTCATTTTGACATTAATATACGTATTATCAATTGGGGGAACTATTTGAGTAATCCTATTATTTGAACTGTTGTCATTCCTAGCTCCTCGAGGCCTCAGAGAGGTGATGCAATACTAAGACAAGTCTGGATAGAGATAAATATGGCAGTTATGAAGATCTACGACAAAACCATTTTTCTTATTGAACTTGATATAAAAAAATTATTGTACCAAATCCAGTGTTATATCATTGGGTTGTATCCATTTATTCACGGAAACTAGTTGTATGAATAAATCTTAAGGACTTTGGTCCTTCGAGCCGGATCTAACACCAAGTCGACTAGATATACATCTAGAGCTATCTCTATTTTCTATACATCAAATCATATATATGTAGAAGTATATTTATTTGTTTGTTTTTTTATAATTACATAATTGATCAAAGAAGGTTTTCGAAATTACTGTCCACTAATAACATGGAATTGGAACCAACAAAGAAATGTTTCTGACATAACGGCAACTTATACAAGCAGCAAATCGTTGGAGTGGAATATTCTATGTTTCGTCTCAGATTGTGCGATAAAAGCGTGGACATCGAGAGCTTCCATCGTTAGATCAATTCAATTAAAAAATGCCCCTATGACAATAGATTCCACGATTGTGCTTCATGAATCTTGATGTACTTAATTGAATATTTTCCTCATTAAGATTGAGAAAGCAGGATACTTCTATTGATGGGATACAATGGGAAAGAATATAAGAGAGGAAAAACGAATTAAGCAGTTTATTAGGCAATACGAAAATATTATATTCTGAAGTTCATGCCATTCCGGCTCATTCTCGTTAAGATTCAATGGAAAAGACGGAATTGCTAATAGGAATTTCAATTTTCTCTTCAGATTCAGGGTTGTCTCTGGCTATAAGAAACCACGATGTGCTTTACAATTATCTGTTTGTTCATGGTGTAACGAGCTGGAACCGGACCTGTCTAGTGCATCTGTCTGCTTGCCGCCAGAAAGGCATTGAAGTGCATTTTTGAGGTGGTAATCAAAAGTCTGTGATTGGTCAAAATGAAAATACCACCTCGAAGTGCGAATTTTCTTAAAAAATTCTAACTGAGGAAAATTTCCGGAATATTAATTCATGCTCGCGGGAGATTCGGTAAGAAAATGCTATACCAAAACATTTTAAAATGGAAATTAAATTGGTGACATACTTAGGTGATATATTATTATCCAACGGACATCATAGTAGGCTGTTGTTAAGGCTTTGTCTCACAACAGCGATTTGCGAATTATTTTTTTGCGGATTTGATATCAAATATTTTAATTTCCCTATGTTCTAGTGAAATGTGGTTTAAATAATTAAATTCTACCAAAATCACATAATTTTATAGAACTAGTAGAAAGGGAAAAAAAGTTAAGGTCTACTTCTATCGGACACTAATGAATTACATCGGCGGCACCTTCGTCAAATATTGTAATTTCCCTATGCTCTATTAAAATGTAGTTTAAATAATTGAATAACAGATAATAACAGGTAACTATAATTAGGTTATAAATAAATATCTATTAAAAATATTTTACGCCACAGCTGTCAAGCCAGAGGGAAATTTCCACTTATTAATTTCGAAATACCCTGTACAAAGCGTGTAAAATAAATATTCATAATATGTTGGCAACTTTTCGCTACTTACGCACCGTCCGAAATCCTGACCCAATTCCTTATCAACCCATCTACCCTAATATGCATCAGGAAGCGATGTTTCCCTTCTTCCGGAAAGCACGATACGTTTTTCGGAAAGCTCCGTAAAATCGCATAATTCGTTATGAATCTTGTCTTTGACTGTTCGCAGATAAAATGAAACGCCATAATATAACGTTTCGAAACAATGGAGTTTCCTTTAAAACGACAGACACCGAACCGGAGTTTTATTTCCACCCAGTATCCGTGAAGATACGATGACAATGTGAGTGAAACTCGAGCGGAAAGACAAAAGGGAGAGATAACGGTTATAATGGAGTTCATCATATGTGTTCTGATATACGGGGTGGAACGCGGAGGCTGGACTTGAATTTCACGCGATGTGGGAATATCTCGTTTACGAGGATGTAATGGAGAAAGCTCAGCCAACTATAGTAGCAACGAATTTCTTTACACTCGCGCATTTTTTTTTTTTTTCGATTGATGAGGATCCATAGTAATTGAAAAGTATCCGAGAATAAGTGACTCGGTGGGCCATGGAATAGCAGCATCAGTTTAGAAATAACGATAAAGGAGAAACCGCTAATATGTAAAACCAATATCATGGAGGATCAATTAGTTACCAAAACAACTTTTTATAGGACTTAAAAATAGCAGAATGGAATGTATAGCACTGATTTATAATAGGAAAAGAAATGCATCCAATGTGTATTCATGGAAACCGATATAGCATCATCTGCAAAAACCACAAGAACTAGTTTTCAGAGATATGAATTCGTTAAGAACCGAAAGTGACTGGAACGAGAAAACTAAGTAAACGCTAAACTCAATAACCTAAGCTGTTCTTAACACAAAACCACCAAATCCGAAAACTAACGAAACAAAATTTAATCAAAACATCATTTAATCCAATCTAAAAATGTAAAACCAACAAGTAAACAAGTAAATTTGTAGTGACGTAAAATCCGTGGAACCGAGATATAAAATGATCAGAATCGAAATCTAGCAGAAAGTGTGGAGAAGATATGCTAATAATGACCTGGCCTTGTAGATAACGATCAACTCGTTGCTCTATTATCTAGATTACCTAGATGGCGTTTATTTGTGACTGTTGACAAAACGAATCACGTCGCACGAATTTATAACAAGCGTTCATACATAATTTATTTGGAGATTAATATTTTTTCTTTGGTAATAAATTAAATGCGAGCCTTGCCATTTCGGTACTAATGGATGGTGAGACAAAAATAAAAAGGAATCTAATCCCTACATAAGAATTTATTTATATTGACCGCACGCGGTGCCATCTCTGAGATAGTGGAGCAGCCCGCGATCCACATTCTGGTAGTTTTCGGTTCTGTACATTTCGGTTTTACCATTTCATCTTCTGATGACTTTCAACACGTTAATTTAATGTTTTGTGATGTATTGATTTGATGATTTCAATTCTTATGAATTACGAATATTACGCTTTGCAGACTTACGGTATTCTGTTATGATAATTTATAATTTTTCCAAAGTTTAGTTTTTGTGATTTGCTGGTTTCATCGAATATCCGTCTTCACATTCTCGTTTATTCTCATTCTGTTATTACAGATTTAACTTCTTGTGCATCGAGTTTCGATTCTTGCTGTTCTTCATCACAAGATACTGCCATTTCAAACATTTCTTGTTTATGAGGTATTTTTCAATGTCCGAGGGATATTCGGCGGAATTTTTTTTTACCAAAAATCTATATCTCAACACCACGAAACATTTATTTATCACACGTACAGTTAGTGACGGAACAATTTTTAAAATTTAACTTAAATTTGTTTGCAATGAAGTTGTCAAACTCAATCGTATTGTCATAGTGATTGATAATTGCACTGAATGCGATTAACAGTGTAATGTTGACATGATTGGATGAAATTGTTTCATGACACAAAATTTGAATGGTTGTTACACAACTGTCAACAAATGTTCACAGTGATTCCACCAAAATAATATTTATAAAACAAATTCGTAAAGTATAGGACATTTTTGTACGAGCGTTAAGTTAGTTGAAAAAGGCAATTTATTATAGATACATTTTGATCCCACTGTACATAACAGCGTGTATCAGGGTTAATGTTAGAATTATAATTTTTTTCAGTTGGTTAGATTGGCGTGTATTGTATTTTGGCTTTTCTGCAATGAAGCGGTTTCTATTTTCATGGATAACCCAGCTTGTTTCTGAAGTAAGCAGGAAAATTAATGCAAAGTTTTGAAGGTTGCACTTGAAGGATATAATGTATTTCTTATTTGTATTGAATACTAAAAGATTAGAGTCGAAACAGTCCTTGATCCTGCCAAATTTTCAGTGACGATAGTATACAAACCTTTGTCTTTCATCGGTAAACCAAGTGAAGTTTTAGATATCAAAAAAGACAAAGACAACAAAAATAAAATTGGCCCAAAAACAGATCCTTGTGTCACACCTTTTTCCATTCGTTTTCAATATTCATAATTATGGTAAGCATCTCATGGATACCTTCTGTCTATACTCTGTTCATTTCGTAATGAGAGCAAATTTAATGGTTTTGGGACCCAATGATGAGAAAAACAAGCGATATAACCTTTACCCCTGCCCGTATCTGAATTTCCAGAAGTTGCTCCGAAGGCTATAGCTAACATAGCACCCACCTTTTCGGCTGGCGAAGCATAAGACCGCATCGGGACATTTTTATGTGCGTAATTAAGGCCAAGGAGGCATTTTTTCATCGCGTATTTCACCGCTTAATTCTCTATCTCGCGTTCGTACAAAGTAAACGGTACCCGGCGAGATCGCACCTCACGCTTATAAATTCGAATTTGTCCGCTTTTAGAATAACTCCCTGCTAAATTATGGCCCCCTTTTAATTGATCGGCCCGCCGCCGAATGCATCGACCGTAAATAGCTTATAATCCATGAAGCTGGGGTGGATGATTTTTTATTAGGGTCGGATATTCGGGTTGAAAACATTTTCACGGCGTTTTCAACAGGTTACAGGGACTTACGCCCGGTAGAATTTGTTGTTGTAGCATTATAGAAAACATCAATGGAGGAAAAACACCTTTATAAATGCGATCAGAAAAGAGGTTCTTGACCCTTGCAGATCCATTCATATTTATATTCACTGATGCCTCATCAATGTTGGACCATCAGCACATACTGTTCGACTTGGAGACATCGGAAACACGCTTCAAGGGATATAAGGGTACCGAAATTAACCAACTGGGATACCTATTTAGAAAGAACGTTTCGAAAGGGAAATGGGATCACCAACTATTCATCGAATCGATCGAGGAACTCGATGTAGCCTCGAAACAACTTTAATAGGCATATAAATACAGCTGCCCTGAAAAACAAAAAGGAACCACTACAGACGTGCCCTGGTGGAATAAGGAATTATCAAAACTTTTAACAAAAGTCGAAAGACTCTTCAATATAGCTACGATACTGGAAAGACTACAAAACAGCTCTTACTGATTACAAAATAGAACTCAGAAAATCGAAAAGGAATAATGAATAACAGAGGCTCCAAAACGGATCCCTGAGGTAGGTACTTCATGTGTTACTGCTTTATGGCACTGCTACAACTGAATCACCATTATGAAATATTCAACTATACCAGTAACCATTATTTTTTCGACAAAATCGTATGAAATGACGGTCATTTTGGAAACGAGTTCCATTATTAAATGAACTGAATCTAATGGTAAGTAAGTAAGCTGCGACCTAATTAAATCTATTGCACCTCATCTTCTTCTGCTATTTCAAGGTGTTCTCGTTTACAGCAGCCCCTCAAGCCCCAATTCCTTGAGGAATTTAAAGATTTTGAGGGGGTCTATTTGTGGTATTTCTCCCACAGTCAGCTGATGTGATCCCAGTATATTCAATCTATTGTGATGTACAGCATAACACTCCATCAATATATGGTGTGGTATTTCTGGATGTTCCCCACAGAATCTGCAGGTGCTGTCCTACTCTAAGCCTAGCTTCCTTAGGTGTTCTTTGAGTCTGCAGTGCCCCGTCAGAAATCCCGTGATTAGACTAGTTTTGCTGAGGTTAAGCAGTGTCTTCGATCTTGCTCGGTTGAAGTTGCCGAGGAGACCTTTGGCCTGCCTTAGCCCTGGAAGTCTTTGCCAGTATGTTGCTCTCATTGCTTCTTCAGTTTTATTGAGTTTTTTTCGAAAGTGAGGTTTTCCAAGTCCGCAGAATGGTTCTGGCCCGATCAGTGGCGTTGATACCCCTTTTCGTGCCAGAGTGTAAGCTTGTTCATTGCCCTTCAATCCGACGTGCCCCAGAACCCAGAGGAGGATCACCTTGTTGTTCCTGCATAGATCATTAAGTTTGTCTAGGCATTCCCAGACCATCTTTGAGTTGATGTTATATGAACGCTTTGATGGCTGTTTGACTCTCGGAGAGGATTGTGATTTCCTTGTTCCGGTATTTTCTGTCGAGGTTGAATTGAATGCACCTTTCTATGGCGTGAATTTACGCTTGAAAAATACTGGGGAACTGGCCCATGGGTTCGGAATATTTGGTGCGAGGCCAAAGACTCCTGCTCCAGTTCCGTCGGGAGTTTTGGACCCGTCCGTGTACCATGTTATGGTATTCTTTCCCAGTGCTCGAATGGATTCTAGGCTGCATCCACTCTTGGTACCTATTTAATTCCGTTCGAAAAAATTTCTCGAAACTAAATTTCCTGGTAATTTCGTCAGTTGGGAGATCGGCAAGGTGTGCACTTTCGGTGGGGGTTGAGTCCCTTACGTTGTGTGATGTCTGTGATGTCCCTCTGAGTCCGACTTTAGCCAACCTGAGGTTTGCTCCCCAAGCAGTTCTCCTCACCATGATATGGAGAGGAGTGAAGTCCAGAATTACCCCTATTGCTGCTGTTGGAGTAGACCTCATTGCTCCCGTTATACAAAGACATGCTAGTCTTTGTACTTTCTCCAGCATTTTCTTTGTTATGGCGAGTTCGGTTCTGCCGTGCCATACGACTGCTTCGTAGGTGATCATAGGTCTCACTATCATAGTATACATCCATCGCAGTATTGATGGGTTACAGCCCCACGTTTTTTCTGCAATGTTCCTGCACACCATCTGTGATGATTTTGCCTTGTTAACGATCTTTTCTACGTGTCTGTTCCATCGTAGTTTTGAGTTTAGGGTAAGCCCTTAGGTGCTGAAAGTTTGTTATTCTAGTGAATGGTACCACTGTGGTTTTTGATGAGTTAATTCTCAACCCCACAGAAAGGCACCATCTTCTGGTAGTCTCTAGCTCACTTTCTATGAGATCGCAGAGGGTTCCTTCGAATTCGCCTTTGGCCATAATGACTATGTCGTCAGCATATCCAAGGCAAGTGACTCCGTTCCCGGTTAGTATGGGTCTAACTCAATGATACAAATAATAGAGAAATTGTGCTTTTAAGACAATCGATTCATATTATCTGTTGTCTGCATTGGCAGCACGCTATTTATCCAGAGAATGTTTAATATTTTTTGTAAAATGAACAATTACTGTCATGAAAAAATAACCCAATCGGTAAGTCATTATTATAAATTGATAATTAGCAAAAGTCACCTTTGTCGGTGAAATAATTGCTTTTTTGTCAAATTATGTGAAATGTGGTTGTGAAAATTTGGTCGGGACTCTTTGAAGTGTCTGTCAATTTCTAACATTCAATTTTATTTTGAACTTGAGTTAAGGCACTAATTTTCATTGTGCAAAAAGGGTTTGCTGAGCGCAATATTCTTTGAAAGGACTGGAGGCTTCGCATTAGGTTCGCTATAATAAACGTATACATTAAATCAAGTGGATAACTTATGTTCAATTGTACAAAATACACGGGAATGATTCGATCTTCACAAATCTTCACTTATCATACATAAAGTTGGTAAAGCCTTCTTAAAAAAAATAAAGTAAATATTATAACGAATTTAAAATTGTATTTAACCCTTTCACTGACGTTCAGTTCAATTCATCACAAGCTGCACGTAATGTTGAACGCACAACCCGAAAAGAGAAAATCTAGTGCATCAGCTCTTAATAAATCTAAAGTATTTGCAATCGCCAGATTATATGACGAAAATGAACTGGAAGGACTTCAAAAGAAATTATATCACATTTTGGCGTTTGAATTAGCTTGGCGCGGAGGAGAAGCAGCTTACTGTGAAATCACTTATTTCAAATGGAAAATAATGGAAAAGATTAAGTTTTTCTCGTCTTATTGCTAGGTGAAATTGTTTGAATTTTTAGTATATTGTAGTATTCGATGTACTGATTGAACGTGCAGAATCGCAAAGTTCGTTGATGGATAGATTTTGAAATAAAGGCAGGGTTGCCAGCGCTTCAGAGGGTCAAAAATAGTAGAATAGTGACTTATCTTTCACAGAAATAGTGACATAATATTGCCTTTTTTGTCTAAATAGTGACATTTTCCCAACCAATTGAGGAATTTTTATGAAAGCTGGTCATAGTTTCCTTCATCATTCCAGAGCTCATTTGCAGTATTCTAATGAGAAATACTACAATAAAAGGATGAGAATATTTATCAAGATTAAAGTAATTGAGTAATTTGTACTTTGAACATTGTACTTTAAAACACACTGAAACTTTTACCTAGCATTCAAAGTTAAGCTTTGGACAGAAAATCTTTTTTTTTTGGCAAACGTTTCGAACTATATTCCACTCATCAGAGTTCCGTACCAACGGATTTTTTCTTGAAAATATTTTCTACTTCGATGTACTAAACTTCGACGAGAATAAAAGTTTGGATATTCAGGAGGACTGACGAAAATTTTGTTTTCCTCTACTTAAAATGCTCGAAATAATTTCAAAAACGGACATTTTACGATTTTTTTAACAATTGAAACATTAACACATACACGAATACTGAGAGCCAAGTACAAATGTTTTTTTTTTTCTGAAAATTTTATAAAACGGACTATAATATAATGGGAAATAAAATCATCAAAGACATATATACTGGCGTCCTTAGCAAAAATGACGTATCTGCATCCGATATCTTGCCTTCAATTCTGTAAAGGTAAAACGCAAAATTTATAGTTTTTCAAACCTAAAGAATCCAATATCCCAATATTTATATTTTTTGTAGATACGGCATTTTAGCTAAGCACGGCAGTATATGATTTACTTCAAACTAAAAAAATTGTGTTTGAACCTTCAATATTCATTCTGGTTAAAAAATATTGTGTTTGAACCTTCAATATTCCTCCTGGTATTGACCCTGTCATGTTTGAATATGTGAATAATTTCACTGAGTAGTCTTTTAGATGAAAAGGTTTGCGTATCAAAAATGATGGGTGTCATAAATATAAAACTGTGACCTTTTTCTGTGAAGTGTTCACCAAAGCGACAGAGTTGTTAACATTAAGTTTTTTGCATCTCTTTCGTGATCCGCTATCCTTGTTCACGGGTAACATTTAGTATGTCCTATATAGCCCTGAGGGCAATTCTCAGACTTAATTTGGTTCGCCACATTTGATGTAATATCTAGGAGGATTTTGGTTTTTTGGTATGAAGAGAAATGTCTTCCAATGGTGTTTTTATTTTCAAACGCTATTTTTGATTGTTCATCTTTAATAACCGCTCCAAGTCTTTCTGAAAGATTTTTTTGTAATATGTCGATTTTGTTGTTCTATTCGTTTTTTCAGGTTTCTGTTTTTCGCTTAGTATTTTTTTGACTAATGATGTTTGTTAATCATTTTATACAAGGTATTTCTTCATCATTTCTAGATTTTTTTATGGTATTCTGGATGGGAAATTGCAAGTGCTTTTGGTTTTAGATTTTTAATGATGCGAGGTATTCTAACCTCTATTCTAACCACTTCTGAGCTCTGCAATAGTGACAATAGTGACAAATATTCCAAAAATAGTGAGAAAAGTGACACGACTAAAAAAAAGTGACTATTAGTGACAATAGTGACTCACTGGCAACCCTGAATAAAGGGCGTTCAAGTTAAAAATCCGTGATATTTATTTAATTATTTTCTTGCACGTTCAATCAGTACATCGAATACTACAATATACTAAAAATTCAAACAATTTCACCGAGAACTATTTCAACTATAAAAAGTGCCGGGTTCTTTGTTTGTAAGTGATATTTGAAATTCTATCGAGAATCCTATAAAGCAATATTGTATAACATTCATCTCAACGATTTTATTTAAAAAAAAATCGTTTTCTGGCCCCTCTCGCCCCTCCAACGTTAGTCTACCTCTACCGTCCATCTGTTCTACTGGAAACGTCCTTCAAGGCGATTCCCGGCAATTCAATTGTGTTTTATCGGGATTGGTCGGGAAAATGACACGGTCCATGCACAGAGTGTTATTTCTGTTCAGGTATTTCCTTCCACCTAGCACTTGACATAACGACGATAAAAATAGCTGCCGTCTGCTCATCGTCTGGCCGGCACATTCGCGATAATGCGGAACTCACTCGAAATTAACCCGAAAATAACGCGAACGTCAGTGTTTAGATCCCACTCGGATTACTCACAAATTAAATTGAATAAACAAAGATGAATCTGGGGTAATCTATTGTTTGGAGTAGTTCGACAGCCCGGCTTATTTTAGGACGAGTGCTGGTGTACGTCGAGGTTGTTGTACGATAAAAATGTTATTAATATAGATAGCTCGATAACATCCTTTATTGTCCGAAGGAATACCTTATCGACAAAGCTTTGTCTAAATTATGAACACACACGTGTCTTTACAAAAATCAATACATTATTGTATTGCAATATGACTGAGTTTTAACCTTGAAACTGTATTTCATTGGGTATTAGAATTATTTACAGAATCTCACAAGCTTCTGCGTGCTCATTGACTACAGTCTAGTTCCTAATTTGTAGATAGTGACTCATCGTACATTTTCTGGTTTTTACGGGATTTGAAAGCGCCGAGGGGATGTACGAAAGTGGCAAAGTTAAACTTGATTTGAAGCCAAAGTACCTAGCTTATTTCTGTTCTATTTTTTGACCTGCTTCATATGAATTATGGACCGTACAACCGATGAGTCACTATCTACAATTTAGGAACTAGACTATAATATATTACCTATCAAAATTAAAATTTTGAAAACTGAGATATGTTAATAAATTATGGTATTAGAATATGATAGGAAATCCGACTTGTAACTGCATTTAATTGAGTATTGGAGTCATTAACAGTATCTCACAAGCTTCTACTACGTGTTTTTTTGCCTATGGACTATATCAACCAGTAAAATTGAAATTTTTAAGAGTGAGATATGTTAATACATTTTGATATTGGAATATGATAGGAAATCCGACTTGTAAATGCGTTTTATTGAGTATTCGAATTATTTACAGTATCTCACCAGTTTCTAATACGTGTTTTTGATGCCCATACTCGATATAAATCACGAAAATTCAAACTTTGAAGAGTGAGATGTGTTAATGAATATCTGTTTCGAAATATGATAGGAAAATCGACTTGAAGTGTATTTTTTGGGTTGTAGAATAATTTACAGTATCTCACAAGCTTCTACTACGTGTTTTTTGGTGCGCATGGACTATATTGAACTATATTTCCATTGAAATTCAAATTTTGATGAGGGAGATGTGTTAATACATTATTGTATTGCAATATGATAGAGAATCCGACTTGTAACTGCATTTCATTGAGTATTTGAATTATTACAGTATCTCACAAGCTTCTACTACTTACGTGTTTTTTATGCACATGGACTATATTTGAAATTTTAAAAAGTGAGATGTATTAATACATTTTTGTATTGCAATACAATATGAAATTCGACTTTAACTGTATTTTATTGAGTATTGAAATCATTTACATCTCTGGTTCGTATGGACTATATCAACCATAGAAACTGAAATTTTGAAGAGTGAGATGTATTAATGAACTGAAGAAAAAGGAGAAGAGCCAGTGTGATTATCGAAAGAGACTGTGGAGAGAAGAAAAAGCCAAAATAATTTGACGTCTATACAGATAAAGTGAGTGGCAACTTTTCACGCAAGAAAGACAGATTTTAACAGAAGGCAGATGTGTAAAGAACTAAACTGTGGATGAAAAACATATTTTTAATGCCATGTGACAAAGGAATATAATTTGATTTGCAGATTTTCATAATTAGATTTTTAAACCATTGTTCCGGTGAAGGAACACTGAAATTTACGCCTAAAAAAGCAGGAGTATATGAGTAATATCATAATTACTAAGTACTCTGTAGAACAAACGACACATCCATTTAATTGGTTCATCTCAGTATGTCAAAAAAGCATTAGGCTCATCACTGTTCCTTGAGGCAGTCCTACCACACCTTCGTTCATTAGATCTCAACAATACCCTTCATTAGTTTTTTTTTGTGTAAAAAAAATAATCGCCAGTCACTAGAAATTGTAGTTTTAAGTACTACCAACATTTAAAAGACTGAATTGCAATTTGTGCAAACTCACAGTCATTAAATTAATGATAGAGTGACAATTTGAGATTGTCAATCAACTATACCTCAAAAACTAAACAAGAATTCAACAATTGCAGACAGCAGTATTGAGTATATCAAAAAGGAACCCAAAAGACCTACTGAACATCCATGCCTACCCTTAAAGCTCTAACACTTCCCCCCGAAAACTGATCGTGATATATCATTGGAAAGGTCGTAAAAATGCTTTCCAACGCTACCTATATCACACCGATCACACGTAATGGCTTTTTTAACTGAAAAAAGACTGGAACTGTTTTATTTTGTTTACATTATTCGACTTTATCCAGTCAACATTGATTGAGTGAATGTTCGAAGTAGTCTTCATTGTTTTGTGGACAATAACAGAATGTTTTTGAGATATTTCACTAAATAAATGTTTCAGTTGCTGAAATCTACTCAAGATTCTTCAAGATTGTATCGCCACTATCTTGCTTTGTCTTGTTTCTGATGGAAAATGGATAAGGCTTTTCCTTTCAAATCAGAATGTAGAAAAAAAAATCGACTGCTTATCACCATCAAACCTCTAATAATAACGCATTCATTGTAAAATCACGACGATTCAGGTATTTACAAGCTTTTCCACACGTCTCAGTTACTGTTAGGTTATGGTTTGGACATAAAAACCACAATGGGATTGAAAGAGGACCTACAAAGTGGCCACCTAGGACCCCAGACTTGGTACCCCCAGATTTTTCACTTAGTTATTCATGCAGGGTGTATAATTGAGTCGGCACCGTTGCAAACTCCGTTATTATTGATGCTACGAATTCGATTAAATGAGCAACCTAGTAAGCATTTTCAATAGCCTTCTCGATGCCGAAAACAAAACAAAAATTGACAGTCGCGTTTTCAGAATATTTCATAAAATGATATTTCTTTCAATGGAACACCCTATATTTTTTCGTGCATTTCGATTCGTAATAACATTCTCAACTACAAATCCCATTTGACTTTTTTTCGTAAGGGTGAAAATAAGACAGTTTTATCAATAGGACATATTTATAACAAACGGATTTGATAAAGCGCTATAAAATATCGAGTAAATGTTCAAAAACACCGCCTTCTTGTTGAACACATATTTGGGCCCTTCTTTTGACACTACGTGTGGCATTCAACACAGTTCGGCCATCAATTCTATTAATTATAGTTTCAATATAATTTTTCAGTTCATGTTCAATATTATGTTTCATTTTGTACACCTCATTTTTCAGAAATCCCCAAAAATAAAAATCTAGAGGTGTCATGTCTGGTGAACGAGGGGGTCACTCAACAGGACCATTTGTAGCAATCCATCTGTTTCCAAAACAGCCTCGCAGCATTCTTTTTACGCCACTGACATTATGTGCTGGTGCTCCATCCTGCTGAAAATAGATCATGTGACGAGCCTCCAGATCAAGATCATCGAAAAACTCTTCCAACACTCTTGTTAATAAATTAATGTAACAGCGTCCGTTCAAAGAACCATAGTAGAAAAATGGACCAATAATTCTGCCTTCAATTGGACCACACCAAACATTAATACTGAATCGTCTTTGCGGATTGTGGGGATGGACTAGAAATGGATTATGTCTACTCCAATAATGAAAATTCTTTCTATTAAGTATACATCCCACGATTTGAAAAATTAGCCTCATCGCTTCATATAATATTTCTATAGAAGTTTGGATTTTGTCTGCATTTATTCATAAACCACCGACAAAACCCCAATCGTCTCTCAGGATCACCAGGTTCTTGTGTTTGCACTGGTCTTAACTTCCAAGGAGGTATCTTATGTTTCTTCAGAATTCGTTGAATACCAGACAATGGAACAGCTATTTCTCTAGATAAATCTCTGATGGAATTATTTGGATATACTTCAAAGTAGAATAAAACGTCAATTTCTGTATCCTCAGATATTACAAAACGTTTTTTAGTTCTCCTCTTCGAAAAAACTTTTTCATAGTTCCTGAATCGACGATGAAGCACAGCAAAAAAACGCCGTTTAGGTAATTCACGATCGAGGAACGAATTGCTGTGGTGTTGGAGTGCTCTTACGCTATTTTTCTGGCAAACCAAGTAGGATTCTAACATATCACATTTTTCCTGATGGGAAAACGGCATTTTGAAAAATATTCGAACAGTAGTTGATAGTTACAATAATTTATGACTTGATTGTTCATAATAATTATGTTTTATCGAATCAAACAAATTTTTTCCAACCACATTCCTATGACCCTCCAGTATTTTCTGTTCTGTACAAAAACGGCTTCAAAGTTATCATTACAGCAGACATTTTGATTCACAAAATAAATGCGGCTAGCGGAATGGCTTAAGATGGAAGTTATAGTTTTGTACATTAATACCAAATAGCTCAGTGGTGTCAATTGAGTGGTGCGACATGATGATTACGGGTTTCACGAATTCACATCCCAGCGCAATTTTCTTTTTACTGTCTTATTTTGCTATTAGTAAAATATTGTCATTCGTATAAGTACCAAGATTGGGTGTTTGGACAATCGAGAAGGCTATTAAAAATGCTACTAGTTTGCCCATTTAACCAAATTCGTACCATCAATAATAACGGAGTTGGAAATGGTGCCGACTTAATTTGGAACACCCTGTATATAGATCACATCCACGATAAATTGCTAAAATATGACAAAGAATCACTATCGCACGTAATATTTCCATAAAAAATTTGGCCGATGTAAATAATGGAAAACAAGTCAACGGTATGAACACAACTGTGAATCGAACTAAAAAATATTATTGCAGTTTGGCTTTCACGAATTTTATTGGAAATTATTTTCCTGGAGATTTTCAATTGTGAGCGGTTTAATATTTGAGTTATTTTTTTGGGGGTAAGTAGCTAAATCTTTAGTTTAATAATCACATGTACTTATTACTTTTTTTTAAGAGCACTTTTTGGTCTTTTGTGTCGTCGAGATAGATTGGATGGTACGTTTTCAATTTACTCGCCACCCTATAAGACGGTGAATTCAAAAAATGTCCTAACCAAGTTCACTAACTAGGTATGTTGTCAGCGGTTTATGATGTCTTTCAATTATAAATAACAGTATTAATTTATCGGTTTCTAAATCTCCAGCAGAACCAGGTGATGATTAAATAAATAGGAAAAGAGGCAATTTAAAAACCACAAACCGCAGAGGAGATTACAAACATGAATGAAAGTCATTAAAATACCTGTAAATAAACTCGGGAACTACCAAAACCACCACAAATACGAATCCGTTCGAATTAATTCCGAAAATATAGAAAAATGTTAATCAAAGTGTAAAAAGTCATTAAAATGCTTGTGGAGAGATTCTGAAAACATCACTGACAGATATTTGTCAGAATTGATTCCACGAATACCGTGGAAATGTCAAGTCAAGGAACCCACTGAAAAAAGGCAAACAAAAGAAGCCCACAGGCAGGCACATACAAATCCCATATCGACACAATCAAGAAACCGAAATAAAAAAGAAAAACTTTAAAATTTCATCGGTTCACTCACCTCCTTATCTAAAAATCTAGATATCCTCTGCCCCGAGCAAGATTTTGCATACCTATACGTTTTTGTGCAATATCATATTGCATTGTTCACAACGTACATAACATACACAAGTAGGTAGTTTCTTGTTTCTTGTACGTAACATCATACATTTCAATACCTATCGGCTAACCGGTTAGCCGAAGTCAGCGATAATTTAGGATAAAACATCTCTCTGCATTTTTCTCCAGTTGCGATTCTTTTTATTTTACCCCGTTTGTGAAATCACGATATAAAACTCCAATCGAGGAAGGCTTCGAAAAATAACAAAAGAGAATTTCGCTCGAGAAACACAGGAATTTCTGAAGGCAGGTATCCTGATAATAGGGTTAATGAAACATGAAATGATAAAAATTTCATTCCAACTGAGCGGAGGGGCCGTGAAGTGAATTGATTTTCAGTTTGAGATTCATGAAATCTCAGCTAATAACTGCTATACTGTGGAATATTGTTCGATTTAACAGGTTTGACGGTGGGCTCTTGGAAAAATTCTACTCGAAGAATTCGCAGACATACACCATTTGTTTGGGTATTTGTCTGAACGATGAATCAAAATATCATCGACGCTCCGCCAGAAACTGATCGCCAGCGTTCTGATCAATAAATCAAACGATATTCATAAAAAATATACAAAGGTGAATGATAAGACATGGCTTACCTATTGTTAAAAGTATATGGTACATAATTGGGAAAGAAACACCACAAATTGATCCAAAATTAACACACACATTCACCCGGATCGTTCACTACGAGTTAAATGTTAGGTACGCGACATATTCAGTGAAAATTCGAGTGAAATTCCACGAAAAATGTATCGGCAGCACTCACAAAGTTCACTTCTTGCAGCCACATTCCATTGCCATTTTGTCACTCACTGCACAGCTTCTCTGGTATCGACGGTGGCGACACCTGAAGCCGGTGCACGCAAAAGCCAGCTGAAGAAATCTCGTTGGAGCTTTTATCTCCGGAAACCCGCCTAAAGCTTCGAATTCAAAGTTGGTTTTCGCTATACAGAACATTGGGTTTCACTTTGATTTTTATATCTTGCATGACATGGGCGAACAATGGAAATATTCCAGTAATGAAGTTCAAAAAGTTCGATTGGGCATTAGGCACTGCACATTTGATGAAAAAAGACTCTGTTCAGGCAACCAGTCGTTCACCAACTTGTATAACTAGTTGCGGTCGTATCCGAGTTTGATCATCAGTAAGCGGTCCTCAAAACAGTTTGTATTATTGCAACTATATTTTTCTTCATGTTCAGATGAAGAGAATTTTCAATTTTCAGAAAATACAAAGCCTAGGCAAGGTATTCATTCAAATTAGCCACAATAGGCCATTGTCCGCAGTGGAGGGCCTGATATGGGCCCACTCACGTTCAAGGTATTCATTGTATTCCGTATTCCAAATATGTACTGCTAAAGATATGTTCGGGAAGTTTCCAGGCTGTCGGAAATTGCTAAGAGATATAATAATTTCGGGTGAGTATATGTTCCATGATAGCATCTTGTTATGGTAACTGATGGTAACTGCGCTGTTCCAGAGAAGTAATAATTTTCATACAGATGCTTCAAGTTACTTTGAGCGTTCTGCAGGAGGGCCTAGTTTCCAGAGAAGTGAGCGAACATTGATTGTTGAAGATAACATGGATACACTCTTGAAAACTGCTGCAAATATATACGATGAAATAATATTGTCTAGTATCATATTTTTTTCTCGCCAATATAACGTTTGAATATTTTGCCAATATTTTCATGATATTGTACCAATATTGTTTCAAAATGAGTGTTCCAATATCGCTGAATATTTTGAGATTAGTTTTTATCGCATTTCTATTATTTTTTTTTTATTTTTCCTCTACTTCTATAAATTCACTGTATTATTAATTACTAAGGTTTCTAGCAACCGCTTTTGTTTTCTCATTAATGTTTCTTATATGTAACATAGCCCTGGAACTTGTTTTGTTAAGCAGTAAAAGCTTTATTATTATCATCACTTTGTAACACCGCAACCGATTTAGATTATTACATGCATTCAGTCATTGTAAAAATTTCAATAGGGTTGATCCGTTAGGAATTCCCCAGACACCCAGGTAGCACCATGACGTTCAAGAGAGGTTTTTTTTTCGACACTTTCTGGACGTAGGGGACCATATAGGTGACATCCAATGGACGTTCCAGGTACGTTTATTTTTTACAGCCAGAAGACGTCTTCTATGAGACGTCCAAGAGCTTATTAAAAATGCATCCCTTGGACGTCTTCAAGACGTTGTGAAATGCTTTCGTGGCCATTGAATTATGTTTTTTCGAGTATTCAGGCCGACGTTTATTCGGATATGTTTTCGACGTTTCAAAGCTGTCAACATACCTCTCAAAAATACCACGCGTGGGGATGAAACGTCGAATACATCTCCAAATAAACGTCGGCCCAAAAACCAGAAAAACCATCATTCAGTCTTCAAGACGTATTCAAAATATTTTACTAGGCAAAAAAAATTATATACAGAATTGGCAGTAACATCGCATTTTAAATTGCTCATATATTCAGTTAAAAGGACTCTTCTTGAACTTCAGTAATCATTTCTTTGTTCTGAAGAATTAATTTTATTATGTTTTTCTGAAAATAAAATGTTTATAATATCAAAGAGATCTTTATTAAACTATACTACATAACTAAATGGACATTCGAAAAGCAGAACTTTTATGCTAAATATTCACAAACAAAATGAAATTCGGGAATGAACCAAGAATTACGGCCTTCTGCATTATTCCGGCTAAATTTTCCACCGCATCATGGCAAGCCGGTACGATTTTCAAGTTTGAGAGCAATACGTGTCCATCATTCCATCAAGGACCCCAATTATCAGACCCACCATTTTGCAGAATGGTTTGGGTAAAGTCTGCGGAGTTCAAAGAGTAGATCTCGATATTTAGTCCGTTTTTCCTCCTCTTTTCGGACGATGTTCGTTTCGCCAGGAGCTGAAAACTCGATGACGAAAATCGTCCTACTTCGATAATGGTCGAGGAGGACTACATCAGGCTTATTGGCTTGTATTTATCTGAGGGTGGGGAATGAGTAGTTCCAATAGATTTGGCACTTCTCGTTCTCCACAACGGACTCAATATCCCCCAGATCATACGGCAACACCGGTGTCTTGTCTACACTGTACGAGTATCGTAGATGGTAGTAAAACACTCGTAGGGGCGCGTTATGCCTGTGGATATAGGCTGAGACTGCATAAGCAGGACAGGGTGACAGCGTATGCATTATGGTCTCAGCTGCCCTACGACACGCTCTGTATCTACCCAGGCGGCACACTGACGTCAATTTGACTACAATTTTTGGTCATCTGTAACGTACTGCGACTTTGAAGATGACGTGAGGGTAACGTTAAATTGACGGGTAAATGTCGCAGTCCAAAGACGTCATTTGTAACGTCTTTGTGTCGTCATTGGTAACGTCATTGCGTCGTCATTTGTAACGTCATGTCACGTACTTATCACATTCTAGTGACGTCGTCAGCTGACGTAATTTTAACGTCACTTTTTTTTAGCATTCATTGAATGAAATACCTGGAAATATATTAATAATATATATTACATTAATAATAATAATATGTATTATGGCATGGCATCACACGTTAAAAGGTAAGAACAAGTCTTTCGAAGACTTTTTAGGGTTGCATTCTTAAGGGTGTGCATCTAGTTGGCGGAAATAATAATGTTTTACTTTAATATAATATATTATTAAGGAAAAATTGATTAGGTAATCCAATCTGCCGCTTCAACCTATCCAATACTTAGTATATTCGTCGGCAAATCTCCAATAGAAAATATACTGCCCTCTACGAATGTTGAATTAAATCTTTCAGACTAAACCCGTTGTATGAGTTGAAGAGGAAGATTGGATCACATAATCCATCATCATAGTCATCATTAGTTCTAATCGACAGTTAGATGTTAGGTCTCTGTCTCTCCCATAGAATCAACCATGACGTGTGATTTCATTTATTTGCTGAGAAGTAAATTAATCCAGATTAAGTACATCTACTACGGTGCATATGGGTGTAAAGGTATGAATACTATCGGTATTGCCAAGATATAACATGAATCACAAAAATTATATATAAGGGATTCCTTTTGTAACCAGAGAGAGGTGCTTCATTTTCATTGTTTTAGAGATATTTTTTGTCAACATAACCTCTAAATTAACCCGTCCCTGATGGTGATGAATAAATGTCGTATTTGAGACGTCAGTTGGAGCTCTTAGAACATTATGACCTTCCAAATACGTCAAAATGACGTCTCTCTGATGACGGCAAAGAGACGTTCCCAATATGACGTTATGACAACGTCAGCAATCTGGCAGGTGACGTCGTTGACCAAAAAATGACTGACAAACGACGTCAAAATGACGGCAGGGTGCCGCCTGGGTAGTGTCAGGGACCTCTATACCCATCACGCGACTGGCTGGCCATTATGAATCCCTCGGTTTCCGACTTCAGCCCATTTGACCTGAGAAAAGCGAACGTCAGGTTTCCGGATAAGGCAAGTTCTTCAATGTTCTTGAAGAAGACTCATGCATTGGCTTATTCTTATGTAGCTGTAGGAGCCTCTCAATCTCCTCAGGTTTGACGTGGGCTTTCTGCTGAACGGGTTCCGTTCATACACCGGCGCAACTGCGGAGAGTATTCGCATGTATAAGATGCGGGTAAACATCTTATAACATGCGTTCAAACATGTTATCGGTCTGTAGTTCTTCGGATCAGACAAATCTCCGTTTTGGGGGATTAGCACGGTTCGCCACTCGACAAACCGATCCGGAATCTGTTGCTCCCCATCTAACCATGAGTTAAAAACTCTTGCTAGAAGGTGATGGGTACATGAAATTTTTTTCAACCACTAGCTTTGGTATCCTATCAAGACAGTGCTGTTTGATGGTATACAGCATGCCTTGATTCAGTGTGTGGTGAGCTCGTCTTAAATTTGCCGCACTGCGGGCGTGAAGGGCCTATTGGCCGCCACACACTGGATACGAGACGCGTGTTGTCTCGCCGACTTGATCTTAGCTTCCATCTTGTGAATGCGTCGCTCATGCCTCTCAATCAACATACTTTGATTTGATTTTTGATTTGGAACCAAACACTTTCAGCATTCTGGACAGTAAGAAAAGTTTGCCCATGAAATAAATGTGCACCTCATTCTTTAAAAAAACGAAAGATCATTTGCAGTAGTTTTATTAGAGAAATATAAACTATAAACTTAAACCATAGCTCTTTAAAATTAAAATACAAAGGACAGAAGCCATACCAAAACATAACTAGTTTTCGCTTAGCTGTATGGCAAAGTAACAGGCTTTATTCAAAGTCAGGGAAAATATAACTTATGATGTAAATATTTAAAATGTATTGGACAGGCAGTTGGGATAAGTTAAAGAATAAAAAAGTTACAACATGCAACATTTCATATTTCACAATCAGTATTGGTGAAGAATACTAATCGAATAAACTAATAGCGTTTTTGGAAATTAGAATTTTAATTTTATTTTCTCATAAATCCTCAACAATCCCCCCATACAAAGCTACGTAAAAAAGAAAATTGTTTAATAATTTCCCTCATATTTTGAGAAGAACAATTAAGATGTAACAAGTGTTTGATTGTAAAACCATTTTCATTGATCAATAAATCAATTCAAGAAATTGGAAAAACACAATTTTCAAATATTATGAAGCATATTTTATCAACGTGTAATCTAGAATTTGAACGATTTTCAACATCACGGGAAAAGAGAATATACATGTTGATTTGAAAACTGTACGTTTACTCAAATAATTAGAGAGCTCTGATATTATATAGTTACTTATTTTGCCACCCATTATTGCACAACTTATAGATATCTATGATGAACAGGTCAAAGGAACTTGAAAAGATGACGAGAGATGCATTTTTATAGGATTTTAATAAGACACTGAACGTGAAAAATTGAGCATAAAAATCCCACAGAAACTTGAACATTCAAGAATGCAACTATTCATATAATAATCATCTCTGTTTATTCACAGCCAAAGTGGACTTTCAGAAAAAAAAAAGAAAGAACTTGATCAAACATACAGTATTTGCCCTTAAATTAAACCAGAGATATAAAATAATGTGATGTCGATTTTTTGTGGCTTTGGAAAAACGAATTTCAAAAATATTCGTTCGAAATTCGCTGATATATTAATTCTCCTCCTCAAACTGAAGAATCATTAAAATTTCATGGAAAAGTTTGAAATCTATCGAAATCAGATTACGTATCCAAATATATACAAAAAAATCATTATTTAGGCAGACGTTCTTTCAATTTAGTTTAATCTGGCCGTTTCCATAGAAATGAATTTGTGACTTTATATTTTATGTATAGAAATGAGAGAAATCTTGGAGAACACCAAAAAATTCTTAAGAATGTGTAGATATAGTGTACAGAGTATAGGTTATTCTGTTTTTTCGTTTGATTCCTTATTGTAACAAATGGAGAACAAACGTTAAAAATTAATTTACATTTTAAAAACGTAAATTTCGAAACAACAGAGTAAACTTCGAGAACGGTGTTAATTTCGAGAAAACGCTGAAAATTTAAAGACAAACTGTAAATTTAGAGAAATATGTTAATTTGGAGAAAAACTATATATTTCGGAAAAGAAGTGGAAAGAAACTTCGAGAAAAGAACAGAAACTTGGAGAAAGGGGAAAATTTTTGGAAGAGTGAAACCTATTGGAATCAGATTTAGGATCCAAATATATTCGATAAGAAAACTCAACTATGAAATTATTGAGACAGACGTTCTTTCAGTTTGAATCTGGCCATTTTCATAGAAATGAATTTGTCTTCAATATTCCTCACTTTATATTTTATATATAGAGATGCAAATAACAGAGAATCTTGGAGAACACCAAAAAAATTCGTAAGAACGTGTAGATATAGTGTACAGAGTATAGGTTATTCTGTTTTTTCGTTTGATTTGTTATTGTAACAAATGGAGAACAAATGTTAAAAATTAATCTACATTTTAAAAACGTAAATTTCGAGAACGGAGTAATTTTCGAGAAAAAACTGAAAAGTTAGAGAAAAACTGTAAATTTGGAGAAATATGTTAATTGAGACAGGCGTTTTTTCAGTTTAGGTAAAACTGGCCATTTCCACAGATATGAATTAGTGTTTTCAATATTACTGGCTTTATAATTTATGCATAGAATTGCAAGATAACAGAGAAATCTTGGAGAACATCGAAAATTTCCCAAGTAAGTGTAGATGTAGTTTATTCAGAGTAGTTTCTTTTGTTTTTTCGTTTGATTTGTTGTAACAAATGGAGAACAAACGTTCAATGCTATTTTATCTCTTTTTGACGTGTACTATATTGCGAATGAGTAGAAATATGCCAACTTTCATTTTATTGATCATTGAAAAAAATAAATCAAAGTCAGAAAAGAAACAAAAGTAAGAAAACCTACGAGAGGGATCAACGACTGCCTTTAGAAGAGTGGTATGCTTTCAACTTACAAAGAACTACCCTCCAGGGGCCTGAATGAGCGTATAAAAAATAAAACAAACTATAACACACAGTGTGGGCTTCAACATAATAAACAAATTTCTTTTTCATTCAGTATCAAATCTTCGTTGGACTTTCGGAAAGTAGCACACGAGTCACTTCACCTGCCGTAGTCTTTAAAATCTTTATTCACGAAAAAAAAAAGAGTCATCGGTATAAAAAAGGGTTGCTCCTAACACACACCCTCCTTCTTCAACAACCTGTACACTTCAGGAATCTCTATTTGATATTTCAACTCGTTGAATTCCTTAATCACCACCTTGACTTCTTCTCCTTCCGGTATTATCTGCTTCAGTTTGTTCAGTACAGCAGCGTTATTTGGAATACCTGAAAATAACGAATCATTCAATGCAACATTCTAAATTGCCACTGAAAACTGTTTCTTATGAAAGAGCAAGCGAACTACAAGGGTTTCTTTCCAATAAACGTCGAAATTTTTACAAATGAACTGAAGAATAAAAATATTACAAAAAAGTGTAAATTGTGAAAAAAAAATTAATTTCGAGAAAAACTGAAAATTAAAAAAAAAATTAAAATTTAAAGAAAACATGTAAATTTTGAGAAAACATGTAAAGTTAGAGAATAATTCACTTTAGAGAGAAAAACTGTGAATATAGAAAATGATCATAAATTTAGAAAAAACTAAATTTCGAAAAACAAACTAAATTTCAGGAAAAAACGTAAACTTCCAGTACAGTGTAAATTTCGAGAAAGACGTGAAAATTTAGAGGAACACGGTAAATTTAGAAAAAAGAGAAGTAAATTTTAAGAATACGTATTATCAAGAACAGTATAAATTTCGAGAAAATGACAATTTTGATAATTAAATATTTGAGAATTGAAATTTTGGAAAAAAGTGGAAACTTCGAGAAAAGATGAAAACTTTGAGAATTTGAAGGAAACAATAAAAATTTTGAGAAAAGTTTCATCTCTTTTAAAATGTGCCAAGTGTGAATTGCGAAAAAATGTTGATTTCGAGAAAAAAAAATCGGGAAAAAACTTTAAATTTAGAAAAAAAAGTAAATTTCGAGAAAAGTCAATTTTGAGACAAACAAAATTTTGAGAAAAATTGGAAATATAGAAACAAACTGAAAATTTAGAGAAAACGTGTAAATTTAGAGTACTCCAACTTTAGAGAAAAACTGTTGATTTGGAGAATAACCGTAAATTTGGAAAAACTAAATTTAAAATAAGGCTAAATATTAAGAAAACTAAATTTCTGAAAAAACAGCCCATATTTTGAAAAAATGCGCAAATTTAAAGAAATGGCGCAAATTTTGAGAAAAGGCGCAATTTAGAGGAAATGCGCAAATTTAGAGAAAATGCGCAAATTTAGAGAAAAGGCGCAAATTTAGAGAAAAGGTGCAAATTCAGAGAAGGCGCAAATTTAGAGAATATGCGCAAATTTAGGGAATAGGCGCAAATTTAGAGAAAAACTGCACAATCTCAGAAACCTGTAAATTTAAAAAAAGGTGTAAATTTTGAGAAAAAGGAAATTTTTCAGAAGTGTAGATTTCGAGAAAAAGGTGTAAATTTTGAGAAAATAATAAAAAAATAATGAGAAAAGTTTAAATTTCGAAAATAAAAAACGTGGAAACTTCGAGAAGAGTGGAAACTTAGAGAATAGGGAACATTTTGAGAAAAGTGGAAATTTAAAGGAAAAAAAAATTAAATTTCGAGAGATGAATTCCTTGGCGATTGAAATGTGTTACCAATTTAACTCACCGACACATTCACAAGAAATTCCTAATATGGGTATGTCTTTCAAATCTTCATCGAATCTCCTGATATCTTTGCTTTTGACCACCACTTGATTTCCAAAATCGACTGCTTGGATGGTGAAGTCTCCGTTATTTCCTGCCTCAATAACCACTCCTCGATACCACTGAGCTAAAAAGAAATAGAAAGATTCAGAGATATATAAGCATTCGATTCTTCTTGTTCAGCAAAAATACTTTTGCAAAAAATGTCTAGAATAAATAGAAATCGCCCATGAAGTAGTAGAACAGAATGAAATCTTTATTTAACTACGATGTAGCG
The DNA here is from genome assembly GCA_958502065.1 of Chrysolina americana. Taxonomy (NCBI): domain Eukaryota; kingdom Metazoa; phylum Arthropoda; class Insecta; order Coleoptera; family Chrysomelidae; genus Chrysolina; species Chrysolina americana. The sequence continues at coordinate 5,649,807 of OY293411.1, read as the reverse complement.
ATGTACCGTTGTATATTTATAGCAGGTCAATGGTGGTTTAGTTTTGAAATATAGTGTATATAAACAAATAAAAAACTGAAACTTCACACAAAGCAATAACAGAACGTGTCACATCTAAATTTAGTGATTACTTCAGATTTAGAGAAAAACTTAGAGAACCGAAAATAAAATAAACGAAATTTCGAAAAAAGGGGGTAAATTGAAAAAATGTAAATTTCGAGAACAATGTAAATTTCGAGAACAATGTAAATTTCGAGAAAAAAGTGAAAATTTACAGAAAACCTATAAATTTGGAGAAAAACCGTGATTTTGAAATATAAAAATATTCAACGATTACAGGTGACAAGTAAGAATAATATAAATACTTACGTTCATCATCCTCCGGAGCTTGATAAGCCACCAAGCACATCTCGAACTCGGACGGCTCATAGGGAACTGTATCCTCAACCGTTAGATCAGTAACTCTCGCCATGTAATTTATAGAGTCGTCTTTCAGAGAGATCAGCGTCAAATCTTCTAAGTCTTTTATTGTGTAACATAAATAACTATCAGTCGAACCAACTTCAAGCTTGATCCAGTCCATGTCGTCATAAGTGATGGGATTCACTAAAAACAAAAGTTTTCTAACTTAAAAAAACGTCATTTTACTAGAAAATAGAACTCATTTTGAATATCGTATCGTAACCAGTTTGTCATGAGAACACATGAAGGTCGCACACATTATTCACAATCAATCACAAACCCCAAATCAACTAAACGACCTCTATCAAAGTCAAAAACAACAAAATGTTCCCATCACAGGCATAAATTTAGAGAAAAACTATGTATAGAGAACTATGTAAATTTCGAAAACAGCGTATAATGAAAAAAAAAAGTGAATTTGAGAAAATATTAAATTTCAAAAAAAAAATATTAGAAAAAACGGCAAAGTTAGAGAAAACATGCAAATTTAGAGAATACTTCATATTTAGAGAAACACTGTTGATTTAGAGAAAACATGAAAATTTAGAGAAAACCTGTTAATTTAGAGAATCATCATATGGAAAACCTTCATTTCGAAAAGAGTGTAAATTTTCAAAAACGTACATTTTGAGAACAGTAGATTTCGCGAAAAAGGTTTAAATTTTGAAAAAACCTACACAAATATAAAGAAAAACTGTGAATTTCGAAAAAAAGTTGTAAATTTTGCGAAAACACACAATGGCCTTACGCACGACCAATCATGATGGTCGCTAGAAGGTCACTGATAACGTCAGAGTGGTAGGGTAGGGCCCAGAACTGGCTCAAATATCCTACTGGAAAATTCTAAATCTTTCAGTAATTTATATATATATTTTTATTCACCCAAGAAACATTAAATGTTTTTACAGGGAAGTCAAGGATTAATTGGCTATATAATATGTATATAGGATAAATGAATACAAATTAAATTAAATTGTCAAATCTGATAAAATTCTAAAAAATTAAGAAACTAAAAAATACTCTTTCAGTTGTAATTTGAACTTTGATAGATGTTTTATATTTTTCAAACGGTTAGGTAATTGATTATAAATTATGACACCGTCATGCAAAATGCACCTCTTTCCAATTTCAGATATTGCCTTACTGGGATGTAGTTCATTGAAATTTCTTGTTAGGTGTTTATGAATAACTTTGTTTTCTGTAAAATGCAAACCAGTATATTTTTTTTTTAAATCGATTTGAATGAATAAATAAACATACCGATAATTTGTAAAGAGATTCCAAGTTTAATATTTTTTTTGGTTTGTACAAATTTTTTGTTGGTTCAAGATGGAGAAGTTTGTGAATACATTTTATTAATTTATTTTGGAGTTTTTTCAAAGGTTTCAATACAGATTTATTCGCGGATCCCCATATAGATATCAAATATTGTAATTGAGAATATATGAAGGAATAATATACATTCATCAAATATTTACGACATATATAGTTTCTAATCTTGTAAAGTATGCCAATAATTGAAGATATTTTTTTACTAAATTTTTCAATATGTTTTTTCCAACTGAGGCGTTCATCAATATAGAGTCCTAAAAATTTTATACAGCTTTTGTATTCAATTTGATTTTTATCAAAGACTAATGGTGTGAATTGGTCATTAATTTTTCGTTTTGCAATAAACATATATGAGGATTTTGAAAAGTTTAAGGTTAATTTATGATTTTGTAACCATGAGAGAATATTTTTAATATCGGATTGGATATTTTTTTTGAGTGTCTGTATTGGATTCTGAATAAATTATAGTTATATCATCTGCAAATAATTTTTGAAGTTCATAACGGTAGTCAGCTAATGAGAGCTTCAGTGTTAATATCAAGTGAGCTTCAATTAATGTGGATAGCTTACAGTAGCGTCTTCTGATATTCCTGAAAATAATGAATCACTCGATGCAACATTCCAAATTGCCACAGGAAACTTCCATACAAAGGGCAGGCGAACTACAAGAGTTTCTTTTCAATAATTGAAGTCAACATTTCTACGAAGAATTTGAAATTTCAAGAGAAATTCGAAATTTCGGATAAAAGTATGAAATACGATTAACGTGTGAATTTCGAAAAAAAAGGTATGTTTCGAGAAAAACTGCAAGTTTAGAGAAAACAAGTATAAATTTAGAGGAAAACTATAAACATAATAAAGAGAACTGTGTAAATTTCGAAAAGAGAATTGAAAAAAAAAAAAAGTAATTTTGAGAAAATTGCGAATTTAGAAAAAACCGGTAAATTTAGATAAAACTGTAAATTTAGAAAAAAACAGTGAATCTAGAGAAAAACTGTAAATTTAGAGAAAAGCTGCGAGTTTAGGGAAATTAGAGAAAAACTGAAAATTTAGAGAAAAACTGAAAATTTAGAGAAAAACTGTAAATTTAGAGAAAAAATGTAAATTTAGAGAAAAGATGATAATATAAATAATAATTGAAATTTAGATTAAAACTGTTAACGTAAAGAACAGCAAATTTTGAAAGAACGAAAGTTTGAAGAAATTTAGAGAAAAACTGTAAATTTAAAGAAAACCTCCACAAATTTAGAGAAAAATTGCACAATTTATCTGTATCAAGAAAGTAATTGATCCACAATCAATTGTTATTTTGTAATGTAGAGCATTTATCTCTATTATCATGCCCTTACCTGCTGGCACAGCTTTGGGCTCAGGTTTATCATTTTTCAGAGGTGGGGATTTCAAAGTTTCTCGTTCCTTCACAGGAGTAGAAACAGGTACCAATTTGGGTACTTTAGATTCTTCCTCCCTTTTGTGCAACCGCTTGATTTTCTGTGACAATAAAGATCCATCGTCCAGTTGTAAATCAAAATCATTGTCATCGGTGATTACCTACAAATAATATATGAATTCAGAAGACATACTATTAAATTCAAGATAACTAATTCCTGCGCTACAGGGTGTTGAAAGTGGTTAAAACTTGTTTCCAATATAGCTTCATAATGGCTCATAGTTTCGTGATGAAATTTGGTATGTCATTGGACAGCACTTAGTGTATAATTTATGTGCAATTCACGTGTTTTTAATTTCAAACAGGAGTAAGTCTGGGACACCCTATATAATTGTGACTTTTCACAAGCATGGGAAATCACTAAATAATACTTGAAATAAATCTCTCTGACTTAATAATAATAACAATATCAATAACATTTATTATTCCCAAGAAACAACAATGTTTATAATAGGAACCGTTAACTAAATTGTGTTCAATTCATAAATTAATTTACACGTAAAATTTCTCTTACTACATTAACTTTCTCCTTCTGTTCCAACAACTGATAAACGAATTCTTCGGTTTTAGGCACCAAATGTTTGAGTAATTTATATTCCGGAGTGAGGAGCAACGTCGAAGGTTGACTGGCTAAGAAATCATCAACATTCCTCAAAGACTTCACCGCCAGTTGATCCTCTCCTGGATAGTCGATGTACCGGAGGCTGACAGCAACTGCCGATGTCTTCTTCACGATGACCGCTCTGTAGAGGTTAGGTAATCCATCTTTGCTACAAAGGACCAGCTGGCCTTCTTCTACGCCGGACAGCAACAGAGCTAGAAAAATGTACTAGAGTAAAAACAATAATTCTAAAAATTAACTTGATACATGTTGCATTGAAATTCAGATCAAATTATTCATATTATCTTTGTGACTCACTTGATTTATCTAAATTCTTGATATATTCCAACAACTCTTTGCATTTTTGGACGCTCTCTTTAGTTTTGACCACGAATTTGTTATCAATCATATCTATTAGCATGACCTTATCGCCATTTTTCAGTTCGGCTAGCTGCTTTGGGACGTCGAAGTAGCTTTTCGGCTCTTTTGGTGGTTTTTGCGGAGAAGGTTCTTTCTTAATTGCCTCGGCAGGCTTTTCTACTTCCTTAGGCTTGACTTCCACAGGTTTAGGCTTTTCCTTTTCGACAAATTGTTTTTCTTCATTCGTGATCTTTTCTATCGTGGCAGGTTCTCTAATTTCTTTCTTTTGTTCGCGACTAGACGTGGTTATCACACTCTCAAAGTCTGCCACATAAGTGCCATCTGGGTACTGAACGGAGAATAAAATATATTAGAACACGAAAACATCGGATGGATAATTTCAACAAATAAAGGCAACGCATATCTTGACAGATCCTTGGAACCCGTTTTAACACAACAAGTGCTAAATTCGATCAAGATCACTAAAACATTTACTAATGGACCAGGAGATGAGGACACAAAATATCAGGTCATTTGTACCAGTATGGCGGTTCTTCAGGGGTCTAATTACGGAATAACAAGAAAGAAAATGATGGCCATAGCGCTGGTACCGGCGGCCCAATAGCGTGGACGTTAATGGAACGTGTCGGATAAATAACGAGTGTCGAAAGATTTGTCCCAGAAAAATGCTTGTATTTTCCGATAGTCGATAAAAAAAGAAGTAGGCGGTAGCGTAATGCCATACTTCTCCGGTGTGACTTACAGCCCGCCATACCGACACGAATACATGAATTTAAAAACAAACATTTGAACCATTTGTACCAGGCTAATTTTTGCGCAGCTGATCATCGTCGAGTAGCCATTCACGGAAATCACCTTGCCACACGTTTCCGACGGTTCCCAATGGCCGCAAGGGAGTAAATAATTTTTTTTTTGCTAAACGATTTGTATCAGCATATAACTTTTTTTTACAGTACTCTGTATGATCATAAATAGAAGTCTGATCATGCCATACCTGTGGGAGGTGGCAAATATGTACAATATTTTTTCAAAATTCTAAGATTTTATTCGGAATTTGAACGATTTGTACCAGTATGGTGCCACTTTTTCCCTCTACTAGAAGTATGGCAAATATAATAATGGTCACATTGTATCATATAATTTCCAAAAATTCAAATGCCATACTGGTACAAATCGTCAAAATTATTTTTTTTTTAACTTCTTGCTTAAGTCTGACATCCAAACGAACAGAATACAATGATTCCATGATGTAAAAAATGATGTTACGTATTTTACAGTCGTATTTTCAAGTATGGCAGCACTTTTTTCCCCTACTAGACGAATGGCAAATATACTAACGTTCACATTATATCAAATACTTTTCAAAAATCCAAATGCAATACTACAAATCGTTTAGCAAAAACAAAAAATTTTACTCCCTTGCGGTGGTATGGCGGCCATTAGGAACCGTCGGAAACGTATGGCAAGGTGATTTCCGTGAATGGCTACTCGACAATGATTAGCTGCGCAAAAATTAGCGTGGTACAAATGGTTGAATTGTTTTTTTTTTTAAATTCATGTATTCGTGTCGGTATGGCGGGCTGTAAGTCACACCGGAGAAGTATGGCATTACACTACCGCCTACTTCTTTTTTTATCGACTATCAGAAAATACAAGCATTTTTGTGGAACAAATTGTTCGACATTCGTTATTTATCCGACACGTTCGATTAACGCCCACGCGATTGGGCCGCCGGTACCAGCGCTTTGACCATCATTTTCTTTTTTGTCATTCCGTAATTAGACATCTGAAGAACCGCCATACTGGTACAAATGACCTAATATTTTGTGTCACCATCTCCCGGTCTATAATTGCTATAACAACTTTTTTCAATAATATCCAAGATAATCAATCAGTTGAGAATAATTTTTCAAAAAAAAAATATTATGAGGACATAGAATAAAATTTGAAATGGAATTCCTACCTTTTTGTTAATTCTTATCCTCATTTCTTCATCTGTAGCCAGAGGAGATTTAACATTATTCAAAACCACTCTCAATCCGAGTACGGGAATTTTTCTCAATTCCTCTGGAAATACTTTTACTGCATCTGTGTTATGCCTATTGCCATAGTCAAGGAAGTGGACATATAATGGAGAACCATCATTATAAATTCTTGCTCTGCACCTGAAGAAAAATTTGTTATTTACCAAACTATGTGATCAATGTCCAGAAAACACTGTAATTAGAAAGTATACACGCTAATATCACTTGGGATTTTTTATAAATTTTTTCCGATCGCCACTTTCTCTATAATTTGAAAAAATGTAGTTTCGTGACGTCACGTTCATCAAAATTGAACTTGGCAACGTTGTTTAAGTTGTACACCATGGAATCTCAAATTATCATTACATCTGGATTGTGTTCTATGATAGTTGTCATTTGATACCAGATGGGTTTGTTCGTCCGTTTCACGGAGCAGATCGATAACAATTGTTTTTCTCTGTTTAACTAATTTGCTTACCTTATGTGATAGAAGATAGATGCTAGTAGATCAAATCTGTATGCTGGAAACTAACAGACTCTTGAATATTTTATTTTCTGAGGTTATGGCAACCGCAACAACAAACAATATCCTATAATCCCAAATATAACCACAAAACAAATGTATGTGTTCTGTGGTAATAACAACTTTTGTTCCATCAGAACTGTTATTATAATTTGCGGTGTTGTCAACAATAGTTTCTCATCAAAAGGCAGGTTTATTCAGAAAATTTGAAAGTTACAAATAATATAAAAAATTGCTTTTACGTAAAAATTTTTGACGTATTGATCCAGTTCAATTATTTCTTGATGGCTTATAATCAACCAGTAGCTATATTTTATTGGAGAACGATATTCCCTCTTTCGGAACGTGGATTATGGTGGGGGATGTTTCCGATGAACGTGACGTCAGAGTCATACTTTGAGATGTGATATTTTTCTTAAATAAAAAAAATTGAGTGGCATTCGTTGTTAAATGGACATTTAAGACTATTAACAATCGATTGAAACGAGTTTTGCAATAAATTTTTTTTAAATGTAAAGTTCAATTCAAGATTGTAGCTGTGAGAAAGAGAAAAAAAGAAAGAGAAGAGAGGAAGAGAAGAGAAAGGAAGAGAAGAGAGAGGAAGAGAAGGGAGAGGAAGATAAGAGATAGTAAGATAAGGGAGAGGAAGATAAGAGAGAGGAATAGAAGAGAGAGGAAGATCTGAGAGATAAAGAAAAGAGAGATAAAGAGAAGAGAGTGGAAGATAAGAGATAGTAATTGAAGAGAGAGGAAGAGAAGAGAGAATAAGAGAAGAGAGAGGAAGAGAAGAGAGAGGAAGAGAAGAGATAGGAAGAGAAGAGATAGGAAGAGAAGAGAGAGGAAGAGAACAGAGAGGAAGAGAACAGAGAGGAAGATAAGAGAGGAGAAGAAAAGGACGAAGCGAAAAAAAATTTAAGATATTTTGTAGTACTCATAAGAAAAAGATGTTTATGATAATATAATTTTTCATTCTTAATATTTGATTACCAATTTTGAAAACAGAAGAGGCATAAAACTAACTAACTACAACTACCGCTACAATTACCAAAAATATAACAAGCGAACAGCTTACCATACATCCTCAAACATTGCGAGAGCCAGTTGGCCCTTTGTAGGATTGCTCAAATCCTCTAGTTCGGGGGCCAAGTCGAATAACTTGATCAACATGTTCTCCAGCTCTGCAGAAGATTCGTTCTTATGAACCCAGCATATATTTTCTTTCTCTAAATGAGTAATGGTGACCTAAAATCACATCCAATAAATCAATATCATTATTCGATACATTTATTATAATATTATAACTTACATCATATACACTTCCGATGTCCAGTTCAACTTTGTCAATTTTATCCACATTCTCGATATCAGCATACTTCCTTTTTTTATCGGAGGTATCGCTAACTTGAGACATATCATCACGTTGCCTGCTCTTACTTCTTGCTCTATTAGAGTTGAAACCAAAACCATCGATTTGACGGGATTTGTGCAAGAAAGATCCCTTATTTTCAAATGCGTCATCACCAAACCCATTTGTTTCTCTGAAAAATTCATATTTTACTACGTATGGGAAGCCAGGATGTTTTTTCGATTTAAGGAACAAAAGCAAAGTACATTATTTGACGAGAATCATCTCATGAAGTGCTATTTGCTCCAAGATATGTACAGGGGAAAACCTAATACCCTAAAACCCTTTCTGATATAAAATAAGTTTCACGAGTTGATTATTAATTCATTAATAGAGCAAAGTGACTTCTTATTTTACTTATACAACTCACCTGGTGTCTCTGTTATTATTTTGCCTTGGCCTCTGAGGCCTTTGCTGGTCACCAGCCCAGGGTTTCGAGATTCTCTGTGTTGTGGTAGGCATGAAATTACTGGGTAAAGCCTTTGGTGTGCGCAGAGGCACAATTGGTGAGGAAGTATCGAATGAATTGAAACCTCCTCTCTGCTGTACTACCCTTTCGGGTTTGGCGAAGGTGTGGTCAACCGACGTTTGGTTCAGGGATTGATTTCTCTCAGATGACTGTTCTCCAAGTAATTTGTTCTTGCATCTGAAACGATTTCGTCATGATCGTACAAAAACGAATCTTCATTCAAATATATACATATTTTTTCAACAGATCTCAACATTATATTATATGAAAAAATATATAATAATGAATCAAAGAATCAAAATGTGCTTCATTATCAGAAGGATAATAATATTTATTGACAAAGCAATAGATATGAAAAATAGCTATAAATTTGTAAACATAAAAATATAAAACAATATCACAGATACAATCGCTTTAAAATCAGAGAAATAGTCATTATTCACAAAATAAAAATGTATATATAAACATAATAGACTGCTATAGACAATAACACAAAACATAATAATCCAATAAAAGAAAACAATATTAGACACAAAAGTTAATTATAAGACATAAGCATTATCTGGTCATCAGAACTGTCGGGGAAGAACAATTCTGCTGCAACTGATATGCTTGCCGTTCCGATTCTACTTTACTCTTTAGAGTAATGAAATGGATTCAAGAAGAGCTGCGTCAACTCGACGTAAAATCTAGCAAAACGATGCATCTTCATAAGACCTTGCATCTTGTTCCACGGTTATACTTCCTCAGGCAACGGGGAGGCCGTGGACTTTCGAGTTTGGAGTGTCTACATAACATAATGGTACTGGATGGAGCATGTAAAGTCATCAGGAGTACTATGTGATATGAAAAAGCAGGAATTGGAGCATTTCTCTTCAAGGCAGTAACCCATGCAGTCGATGAACTCGGTCTTTTATTCGACAATGAACGGACGAACCCAAACCTTGTCACCGAGTTGGAACCCATAAGGATAAGCCAATGCATGGGGTCTTCTTCAAGAACATTGAAGGCCTTGGCTTATCCTGAAACCTGACCCATGTTTTTCTCAGGTCAAGTGGGCTGTAGTCGGAAACCGAGGGATTCAACACCCTCGTCTACCGTGGTCTCGTGATGGGTATAGAAGTCCCTGACACTAGATGCAGAGCGTGTCGTGAGGCAGCTGAGGCCATAATGCATTTGCTGTCAACTTGTCCAGCTTATGCGGTCTCAGCCTATAGCCAGAGGCATAACGCGGCCCTACCATCAATGACACTCGTACGGTATAGACGAGACACCGCTGTTGCCTTATGCTCCGTTATTGTGTCCGTTGTGGAGAATGAGAAGTGCTATATCTATTGGAACTACTCATTCCCCACCCTCAGGCAAATACAATCCAATAAGCCTGAGGTAGTCCTCCTCGACCATCAAAGTAGGACAATTTTCTTCATAGAGTTTTCGGCTACTGGCGAAACGAACATCGTCCGAAAAGAGGAGGAAAAATGGACTAAATATCGAGATCTACTCTTTGAACTCCGCAGGCTTTAACCAAGTATCTCTTTATGGGTACTACTCCGCTTTGAGGAAATTTTGTTGGAAAATATGGTTGCTGCAATTACATGAAAAGCCCAATTTTCAGCTGTATCTTACTTCGAACCTTCTTCTCGTAAATGATGACGCCGTTCGTCAGTTGTGATGATTTGAGTTTGATGTTCATGTCCAACTTTGTTCGATTGAACAATCAACTGTATCTCCGCCATTTTTTTAACCGATTTTCAATTTTGAAGAATAGTGTTATCACAAATTGCGTGTTCCTCCGGATAATGAAAAAAAAAAAGTTAAACCGGAAGTGGTGAATTTTCGGTAATGGAGTCAAAATATGCGTATCGGAGTAATATATTAACGTACCAAATTTGAAACCTATATCTTCAAAACTATAGAAAAATTGGGGGGCGAACCTCACCTCGTGGTCACCGGTATATTAAAACAAAATCTTTATTATAAGACTCTTTCAAGTTTATACAATGAACGGTATCAATATAAATAGGAATATTGGCAATTTATAATTTATATAAAGACCACTTCCATGAAATCAATGTTGAACAGATTATGTTTTGTATGTTTTTTATTACTTGTAGTTTGTATTGTTCGTTGCATTTCGTTTACATTTAAATATACAAAAAAGTCGAATAAAATTATTTTTACAGTACATTACATTACCAATCTGATTTCATAATAGACATGAGAACTATCAGACTAACCGTAATTATATAAACTGACTGAAAAAAATCACAGCATTGGCTGGTAACCAACAAATTTTATTAAATTCTTCCTAAAGCTGTCAAGTCTCAAGAAATTTAAGATTTCTGTTGCATTTGTTACAGTTATTAATATGAGGTTGAATTATGAAATTGTTTAATGTTATTTTGGTTCAAGTTGACAAATTTTGTGGATGCCTTGTTCTGAATTTGAAGAAGCAATAATGACTTAGGATTCGTAAATATTTGAATCCGCGTCTTGCAATTAACCTACTCCAGGGTTGCCAGCGCTTCAGAAGTTGAAAAATAGTAGAATAGTGACTTAATTTTCACAGAAATAGTGACTACTTATTGGCTTTTTTGTCTAAATAATGACATTTTCCAAACCAATTGAGGAACTTCTATGAAAGCTGGTCATATTTTCCTTCATCATTCCAGAGCTCATTTGCAGTATTTTAATGAGAAATTTTTAGGATATCGGAAGTAAATGAAGGCCAAGACAAATACTACAAAAAGAGGATAAGAATATTCATCAAGATTAAAGTAATAGAAGTAATCTGTACTTTGAAAATTGTACTTAAAATCTCACTGAAACTTCTACCTATCATTCAAAGTTAAGCTTTGGAAAGAAAAACTTTTTTTTGGGACAACGTTTGGAACTATATTTAAATCATCATCAGGGTTCTGTAACAACGGATTTTTTTTTTGAAAATTTATTTTACTTGCCACGATGTACGAGAATAAAAGTTTGGAATTTCGGGAGGACTGACGAAAATTTTGCTTGAAATCATTTCAAAAACGGACATTTCAAGATTATTTGAACAATTAAAACATCAACACATATACGAATACTGAGAGCCAAGTACAAATGTTTTTTTTTCTGAAAATTTTATAAAACGGACTAAAAAAGAAGGGGAAATAAAAACATCAATGACATGAATATATGAATAACTTCAAACTAAAAAATATTGTGTTTGAACCTTCAATTCCTTCTGGTATTGACACTGTTATGTTTGAATATGTGAATAATTTCACAAAGTAGTCTTTTAGATAAAAAGGGTTGCTTATCAAAAACGATGGGTGTCATAAAGTTAAAACTGTGATCTGTTTTTGTGATGTGTTACAGGTAACATTTAGTATGTCCTATATAGCCCTGAGGGCAATTCTCACACTTAATTTGGTTAACAACAATTGATGTTCTTGTTTTTTGGTGTGAAGAGAAATGTCTTCCAATGGTGTTTTATTTTCAAACGATATTTTTGAATGTTCATCTTTAATAACCGCTGCAAGTCATTCTGAAAGATTTTTTACATATAGTATTTTGTTATATGTCGATTTTGTTGTTCTACTCGTTTTTTCAGTGTTTTGTTTTTCGCTTAGTATTATTTTTGACTAATGATGTTTGGTAATTATTTTGTACAAGGTATTTTTTTATCATTTCTAAATTTTTTGGTGGTATTCTGGATTGGTAATTGCAAGTGCTCTTGATTTTAGATTTTTAATGATGCAAGGTATTCTAACGAGTACCTTATTCTAACCAATTCTAAGCTCTGAAATAGTGACAATAGTGACAATAGTGACCAAATTTCGAAAATAGTGAGAAAAGTGACACGATTTTAAAATAGTGACCAATAGTGACAATGGTGACTCACTGGCAACCCTGACTTACTCATAAATGAATCACTCAATAAGAAAGAATAAATTACAACTCAGCTCAATCTACATAGTAATTTCAAGTTAAAATGAATGATATAACCATCAAAGCAAAGAAATAAAGGCTATATGAAATAAAAAATTGAAATTCAAAACTATACGTTTCCAAATATTTTTTGTTTAAAGATATAAGAGTACAACTCACCTTTCTATTGTCCGTAAAATGTGTTCTTCATCGATTACAACTGCTTTATTTTTCAGAATGTAATTCTTGGCTTCTGACAGAAGATGCAGCTCAAACTCTTTCTGGATTTGTCTGAAAAAGTTACAATAAAAATTACAAATATTCCGTTGAGGATATAAAAAAAGGAAATTGAAACATAACATAAAAAACAAAAACTCTTTGTGTGTAAATCTTTTATTGAAATAAATTACAGATACCAACCTTTTATCAACCAATAGAGGATTGAAGGAATCTCTTCTGAAAAGGGCAAATCCCGCTTTTCGAACATCTTCCACATTCACATACTTTTCTCCGGAGTCTGCTTGGAATAACACTAGTGGATTTCCATGTATGTCACAGTAATCCATATTTTCTGAAAATTCTTCTTCCAGATAGCCATAGTCGCCCATTGTATTTTCAGTTTTTTTTGTGGAAGCCCCAAAAGTCGATGATCCAGATTTTGATTTAGAATAATCTCTGGAAATGCACAAAACAATTATTATCGATCAACTCATCAAGTAGGCCACAGGGTTTACAGAGGGATGAATATGAATTCACCAAGAATGGGCAACATTACTTGATAGAAGACCATTAAACTTATAATGAAAAATATTCCACAAAAAAATCCTATAGAATATAGTATCCAGGGATGTGCTCTCGAGGGAAATTGTGAATAACAAGTAGGATATTTTATTGGACTAAGCCCTCTGGTAAAAATGCAACCGTAGACACGTCTTTCGATCTTAGGGATCTCATCAGTACGGTGAAAGCAAGTGCAAGGATGTGCAACACCTGATTGCAGGTGAAACAAAAAACGAACGGAGTCAACAAACAGGAAGCCAACCGCACATTGTTATACACAATTTCCCTCGAGAGCACCTGTTTACTTATATTCCTGGACTCGGATGTCACGCAGGTAGCTATAGCTGCCTCCGTGGCGACGTCGTTTCTTGCCTCGTAAACACGAGGTGTTTCGACTGAAGCCACAAATGTGCGGTTGGCTTCCTGTTTGTTGACTCCGTTCGTTTGTTGTTTCACCTGCTATCAAGTGTTGCACATCCTTACACTTGCTTTCACCGTACTGATGAGGTCCCTAAGATCGAAACACATGTCTACGGTTGCATTTTTACCAGAGGGCTTAGTCCAATAAAATGTCCTACTTGTTATTCACAATTTCCCTCGAGAGCACATCCCTGTTTACTTATATTTCTGGACTCGGATGTCACGCAGGTAGCTATAGCTGCCTCCGTGGCGACGTCGTTTAAGTATTTTTCGACTTAATTGGGAGAACCCCTTCATATAGGTTTCGTGACTCTTTGAATATGATAAACACTGAAGAACTAATGAAAATATTTAAAATAATTCGTTCCGCGTACCAAAGACATATCAAACAATCACTTTTCTCAATAGTTTTCTACTGATTTTGCTGTGAATGTTATTGAAATAGCTTTCGAGATTGAGAATTGAGATAGTAATCAATCATTAATTAAATATATTTAATTTTTTCCAGTATTACATTTTTTCAACATTAAAATGTTTTCATGGGATCTTTATGGATTTGATTCTAAGGATATTTATTAAATTTGAGCCTAATTCAAATATATTTTAGTTGTTTTTTAAAGAACTCTCACACTTACCCAAAAGAATTATCTATCTTTCCTGCAGATTTATGATAAGGTTTCTCTTCTGTCAGTTCAACAACCCAGCCAAATTGATTAACACTCAATCCTCTAACAGCATTAGAGCAAGACCTAAAAATTATAATAATTATATTAAAACTACACCAAATCTTCCATATACCGAAGTATGGAAGCAACTTGGTCAAACTTTAATGTTGAAACCAAGCGTTCGTGGAAATGCATAAAGGAAATTATTAATCAAAACTTACTCTTGATCTTCATAATAGATCTTGGCAAAATCGTCACTAAGGTAAATTTTTGTAATTGTTCCAAATTTTCCAAACTCTCTTCTTATATGAGCCTGAAATAAAAATAATTATTTCAAAAACTGCATGGGTATTGCTAATAACTGAAAATAAGAAACTGAAAAAAAGTTATTACCTAACTGTTGCGACTTGGTATATCAGTTCAAAAAGTTTAATTAAAAATTTTTCAATAAAAAAATATACAGATACAAGTTTGATAAAAGAGCAAGCTCGGCATAGTATATGAATTGAAAAGTTATATGAATATCAAGTGCAACAGTTGGTTAATATTTTTTTTAATATAAACAAAAACATGCTACAAGCAGAGTACATTTTCTGTAGAACTGATAACAATCATCGTTAGTATATTAGTGAATAAGTAATGTTTATTTAACCAACAATTGTATTAATAAGGGCGATTAAGAATTGAGATATTTTAACTGCTAACTGTTAATGTTCGAGATTGTTAATCGCCATTTTAATTCACGAGTTCATTACAAAACTTTTCCATTGACTGTAATTTTCAAAAAAAAATGGTACAACTTGGGGATTGAATCCTCGACCTTGCTATCACCTCAGGACTCAAACCAGCATTTTACCAGCCGGCTGCGTGACTATCTAGCTATTAATGCTACTGATAACTTTACTGAAATATTTGATGTTTTCTCAATTTTTTATACAGAACTTCGTCACTATCCATCTTTTGATTTCAAAATAAACGTAGAATTTTAAGAAATTACAACAATGAAATAAATAATGACAGATAGTATCAACACAGCTACTTGATTTCAAAATAAATGTTTCATTCATTAACAGAGGTCATTAATCAACGATTTTGAGTGTGTTAAAATACATCGTAAATAAACGGTCGACGGAAAATACTGTTACGAGATTGATAAAAATCCCCTAGCTACGCCGCTGTTGGGTGCTGAATCATAAAAACTCAACTCATTTGCATAACAAATGAGCGGAGGGCGACTTCAGCTATTATTTCCTCTTCTCAGGACTGTTTATTTGGATGATTTTCTCTACTGAACAATCTGGACGACGGAACTATCGCGAAAGGTCTGGTCTAGACAAATTGATTATATAAGGCGACACATTTCACTCGGAAGGGAAGTTTATGAAGAAGTGATAAGGAAGTTAAGAAGTTTTAGAAGAAGTTAATGAGTGTTTGGAATATTTAGCTAGTTGAAGAGAACTAAGTGTTTTATTTGTCAGTGCAGTAGTTGTATGCTTATTGGGAAGGTAATAAAAACAGTTCACCAGTCTGCTTGGCGTATTATTTAGTAAAATCGTAACAATACAGATTATTATTAACTTGAAAATCAGAAAAGCCTAATGGCTTGCTGAAAGATGTCTGAAAATAATATTATTGAAAAAATTCATTCATACTTCAGTGTTTGTCTCAGGGATTTCCAATTAGGATGAAAGGATTTTTCGATTCAATTGGGTCGAACTAGCCTTCGCTGATGATTGGCAATGACCATGAAACCGGTACGGAGGTGTTCCCCCAATTAAATCGAAAGATAATTTCAGCTTTGATATTTGAAATGCATTGCAAAGTGGTTCTTGTAGAAAACTTTGCCAAGTATTAAACAGATATAATTCAATGGTCGTAGGGGGCAGTAGTTGTTTTCTGTTGAATACTTGCCGACGACCATACCTATAGTATAGGTTTCTTGCGGAAGATTGGATTAAGTAATCCACCATAATTCATTATTAGTTTTATGATCTTCCGTCAAGTAGTGTCGCCCATCTTTTATGATGTTTCTGGCTTCATATTGAAGTCGACACGTAGTCGGAGTGCATTTTAATCTGGAACCCAGAGATGGCGCTGAATTCATACTTCAGTGTTTGTCTCAGGGATTTCCAATTAGGATGAAAGGATTTTTCGATTCAATTGGGTCGAACTAGCCTTCGCTGATGATTGGCAATGACCATGAAACCGGTACGGAGGTGTTCCCCCAATTAAATCGAAAAATAATTTCAGCTTTGATATTTGAAATGCATTGCAAAGTGGTTCTTGTAGAAAACTTTGCCAAGTATTAAACAGATATAATTCAATGGTCGTAGGGGGCAGTAGTTGTTTTCTGTTGAATACTTGCCGACGACCATACCTATAGTATAGGTTTCTTGCGGAAGATTGGATTACGTAATCCACCATAATTCATTATTAGTTTTATGATCTTCCGTCAAGTAGTGTCGCCCATCTTTTATGATTTGTGTAATATGTCGAATGATAAACCTATATGGTTTTAAAAGTAAATAATAAATAGTGTTTTATTTTATATTCTAGAATTGTCTTGACTTTATTTATTATTTTCAAATCTTAATATATTTATATTTTATAGATTTTTTTTGTAACGACTTGATACAAATCCATATGTTATTAGTGCTAAATAAACTATATATATATATATATATATATATATATATATATATATATATATATATATATATATATATATATATATATATATATATATATATATATATATATATATATATATATATATATATATATATATATATATATATATATATATATATATATATATATATATATATATATATATATATATATATATATATCAACATTTCATTTGTTCCAAAGATTGTGCTGAGATGAAAACGAATGTAAAAATTATAATTTTCAGTAAATAAGATCGTCGGCACTCTGCATCTTGTGCAAGTCCGATTTTACGCAAGTGGTGTTTGAGTTTGCAGTGGCCAGTGAGCAAACCTACTATAACACTGAGATGTGCTCTACTGAGTTCTAGCAGTTTGTCGGAGTCCTGTTTATTCCCTGTTCAATAAATGCTTTCGAATGGGCTAGGCCTGGTAGACTACGACAATATTCAAGTCTTTAATTGTCTGTCCAGGATGTTATAGAACACTATTCTCTAAATTTGTATTTGACAAATTCCCAAACGACAATATGGAACAAATTGGGTTCTATGAGAGTGCTAGAACAACTAATATAAATAATTTCATGCAAGCGCTTTTCCAATATACTGATACAGTTACAGAAGCATCTGGAAAAATCTAACCTAAAGCAACGCAATATATCAATAATTCTTACTCTGTCAATATCCTCCGAGAATCCCGAAAGTAAACAAATACTCCTGAAAAAGTTAAAATATAGTCGTTTGTACCATAACAACATTTTTCAAGCATTTCAAAAGCCTGGAATGTTATAATATATGGCTACCTAGCATTACTAGCTATTAGGGGTTGATAACTTTGATAAAATGGGCCATCCTCTATTGAAAAACTGTTCAAGACAAAATAAAATGGAAAAACTTCGGTGGAATTTTAGAAAAGGTGTTTAATCAGAATGGACTAGGAAATTAATTTCAGCGTTGAGTGTACTTAAAAGTAATTTTAGGCAGTAGTATAACACTAAGATGTCTAAAAACCCTGGTGTTTGCACTTATACCTGTAAAACTGTGGGATAAGATGCCTAAAAACCCTGGTGTGTCGACTGATTAGATTTTGTTTAGATTTTTTTGAAGACAAAACAAATGAAATCATGGTCTATTTCTGTAATCGGATCCAGAGATGGCGTCTCGTCCTCATGTCAATATTCCAGGGACATAGTTATTGTGATTGTTGTTGATTGAATTTGACGGAATGTCAATAAACTTTTGAAATATCATTCTAAAGCAATATAGTTTCCATACTCGAAGTGGAAGACCAAATTTTTGGAAAAATAACACCACACAAAATGTGTTTTTTTTTTAAATAATATAAATACCGTTTGGAAGTCAAAATAATTGTGGCAGAATAAAAAATTTCGTAGTGCAATATTATTGACTATTAATGATGTTCGTTTCTTTATTTTGCTGAATTTAATATTATTTTCCTAAATAAGTGGACCATAATCCGTTTTTGTGTGGACAAAATTCAGAGAGATGAACACAATAATTCATTTATGTCTAGTACCGAAAGTGAGTACCTACTACTTAAAATCTGTAAAATATAATTTGGAACCAATTTGGAACTTACATTTTATTTCTTAACTCGCCATGCTCTAATAAACATGGCAAACATTTTTTCAAATCGATTCAATCAACTGGGTGCGTGTTGTATACCCTACTGTTTCTTTAAATTCCATAAGCTCAAGTTGCGAAAGTTCGTGACAAAGTAAAAAAAATCACCACTTCTACTGAAATCTATCAATTTTGCATATATCATCAAGCTTGTTTAGGATTTCTCATTTTACCATTCATTTTCGTAAAATCTTTTCAGTGTGGTTAGATCATCCAAAAATAAATTTTCTGTCGAGAAAGAATTGCACAAAAAGAAACATTTTTTACTATTACATGACATACAGTCTTTAAAATAGCGATGAAAGACCATTGTAACACACAACTCATCACACATATCACTTCTGAAAAGCAATTAAACTCAAAATAAGCTACAAAATTATTACTTTATATATACTTTATCATAGAGAACTTTAAAAGAAAAACTCGGATCCAATGTCGAAGATACTTGCGCATGCGCTTGTTGGGCAGATGTCAGATAGGCACAAGCACAAGAATGACAGGTTCTAATGGTGAATTTCCATGCAGCTGAATTTCAATACTTTTATGTGAAATGTGTGATTATTATTTATTCCAGTAAATTGCATATCACCAAAATAAACCGACGGTGGCGGTTCACGAAGTATCGCGGGATTTTTGGAAAATACATCGCGATTTCATTTGTTTTCTCATAATCAAGCAAGCGAATGTCCACCGTTTTATCCTACAGTTTTACAGGTATGAGTCCGCACACCAGGATTTTAGGCATCTTACTGTGGGATCAAACTGAAGACACCAGCCTACTTGATTTTGCTTGATTTTTGACAACTACGGCTTAGTACCGAATGCACTACCAGAGGGCCGACTCAGTTATGTTTATACACAAGGTGCTCATATTATCGTGTCAATTTTTCATCCACGACCTGCGGCATGAAGATAGAATAGACATCTTGTCGCCAATAATTCTTGTCCGATGGTGATCGTTTATGTTCGAGTTTTGGACTGTTAGGAGTGGTTTGATTTGAGTGAGTTGAGGTGAGGTTATTGTTGATAAATTTCGGCAATGGTATATGGTTAAAAGTCGGATTTGTACGAAATTTTCACAGATGGGTTAAAACATGATTAAAACACTATCAAAGTAAGAATTCAATTCCAGAAATATTCGAAATAGAAATATTTCAGAACAAGAATATATAATTAGAAACATAATTTGCGAACATTCTGAAAACAGGTGAAGATGTGAACTTCATGGAATATATCACGCCACAACCTGAATTGGCACAAGGAAAGCCAGCGTTATGAGGGTGAAGAATGCGAGAAATTGTTTTCGGTACATCTTCGGTTCAGTAATTGGTATGAAAAAGTTAAATCAAAGCAGGTGCTCGCACACAACCTGCCGATAAACTTACTTTTACCTTGCTTACCGACTAGACCCGACGAAACCCGAACAATCCCATTCTCATTTTAGGTATGTGGATTAAAGTCATATCAAGTACGTTCTATTATTTAAAAAGTAGTCTTCATTTTTGTAAAGCTGAACGCCGAATTTCTCTCTGTGTTTACAGAATAACATTACTTATTACGCATGCGTGTGCGCATATTAACGCACAAGTGTATACGCTGTTACGAGAGAGGAGAGAGCTGTCATTTGCCATTCAAAATGATTGCATGTCTATTGAATACTATTTACTTTTTTAAATTTTTGTGGATTACTTTACTCATAAATTGCTACAACTATATGTTTGAAGTATTTTCGTCTTAACACAGAGCATTTCAACCAAAAAGATAAAATGAAATACGAATCGAATGAATTATGTTTTGAAAATTAGTATGGCATACTTTTAAAAAAGAAAAATGTGAAAATGACCTTTCCGCGGAAAAATTTCAATGGATATTTAATTTTTATTATGTTTAAATAAGCCATCTGTGGAAATTTTGTATGAATTCGACATTCACTCATATTTCCTACTCGTTCCGAAACTACAATAACTACACGAATTATATCACAACTATATCAGAAATTCAAAATGACTACGGAAATCAGACTAACACAATAATAATGTCAAATGCATGACAGCTTCAATAGTTTTTGAAGAAACCAGGTAACAGAATAAAATAAAAGTCGTGAACGCAAAACGCCGTTATGCGTAAGCTGCCTAACAGTTTTCTGTCAGCGATGTAAGCACAGCGTAGCGGAGAATCGGGAACTAGGACGTAATGCAACAGGTGGTGCCGTCCGAAAAGATCAAAACAAAATCGTATCATTGAAATCACCAGGGTTTTTAGACATCTAAAGGCTGAAACACAATGGAAGTTTTATGTTTTTAGTTTTAAGTGTCATAATTTTGGATATTTTTTCAACGTGAAACCATCATAGCCATAATTATTCTGATCACGCCTCATAAACCATCTTGTTGGTGAAATTCAAGCTTTATTTTTCAATACTGTTTTGCAAGTTGTTTTATTTTAAAAATTGATATCCAAAATCCCAAAAATCCCAAAACTTATAACATAAAACTTCCATTGTGTCTACGGCTTTAGATAACACAACAGTCTATTATTCATAATACATTTTAGTCTGTTGAATTTTTCAGTACAGACGACCTCATCATGTATATTTTGATGTCACAGAAATAGTTTAATATGTATTTATTTAGAGTACTGTCAGAAGCTCAGGCTCCTTGATATGAGTATCATGCTGAATAGTCCGTGACTATTGTGCATCATGTAAATAGTCGCTAATAGAGCGTGTTGATTGGTCCTGTCAAACAGGAAACAAACGTATGATTGGTTGATGATTGATATTTAATAGACGAAAGAAATAATCAATGTAATATTCAATCCATTATACTTAATTTATTTTGATACTACTAAAAAATAAAATGCAACCAGAATATCTACACGATTATAATATGTTAGTATGGAAGGATATCTACGAATTATTACAAGTTGGAAATAATGCAATAAATACATACTTTCTAAGCAAATACGTAGAGAACAACAACAACATTTGAACTGCATGCAGGTGTTCAAAACATAAAATAAAAGCTAGGTTAACATTATCCAGTAGTACTGAATCAACCAAAATTGCAGAAGTTTGGAAAGTAAAGACGCAAAAATAACTAACTACAACCTGTTGAAGACATGCTAGGTGTTAGAAAATTGATATCACCAAATAGAATGATCATATTACAAAAATATACAAGCAAGAAGCAAGCTCAATGCCCTCAACTGCAAGTGATACTATTGCAAAGCAGAAGCAAAACTATGGCAAAGGAAATTCTCAGCATGCCTTGAGTGGGACACAAAATGATCAGATTGTGTAGCTATATACATTGGAATAAAAACGATGACCAAATAAAATTCTTTGATATCAAAACATGCTGCCTCCATATCTGGTTTTTGAACATTCATGAATATTTCTACATAAACGTTGAAAATTTTCCTTACTTTCTCCTGTCGGCCATAACAGTTGAGAGCCAAAACAAAAAACTTGGTGGAAATAAACACTACAGAATAATAAAAAAATACTAAAACTCACTATTATGCGCTAATATCAAATATTAAGAATGTTTAGCACGATTCGCCGTTCGCCGGATTGTTCACTCAGGCAGACACCAACAAAATACAAAAATCACAGAACACAGAACATAGAACAATATCACAGAATTCACAGACACAATAGCCGTTTTCCAATTGCCACAGGGAGGAGCTCAGAGTAGCTTCGGGTAAATCCAGAAGTAATTTGACAGATCGCGACAAATTATGTTCCAATTAAAACCCATTTATAAAGTCAGGTGCGGTTCACTTTAGGTTCAGATCAGGGGTAAAAAGCTCCACTGAGGACTACTACCCCTGGCAATTGGAAAGCGGCTCATAGCGCATTTGACTGAAATGCTCGCATTCGGTATAGGAGCGTATTTGGTGCTGCTCTGATTTGGTACAGAATTCTTGATTATATACATGCAAAAAATGCGAATTTATGCAGCACAACTATCACTGGCACGAGGCACATGTAAAGTGACAAGCGCATTCGACTGGACCGATCAAATTATCAAAAAGCAGAACCCGTGTTTGCACCTTCCACAAAGTACAGTGCAAAAAAATTCGAATTCGTAGCGAGCGCTATTGCCAGTCGAACATAGATTTTGCTCTAACCTCAAGTAATACATGACAGGTCGAATAAGGATATCATTGGTATCGTAGCAGTGTATATCCAGCCGAACACACAAGCGCTATAAAGATTGGAATAAATGCATATTAGTGTATCCAGTTGAATACACTATCACAGTTCACAGCACGGAATAGTTTACAACTAAAGCTTACTGTTCACAATCACGATATCCGACGATACAATGATCCAGAATTATTACTATTGGTTGATTATTTGAAATTGACCAATAGGATCTCCGAGATAACACTTTCGGATCATCATATCGTCGGATATCGTAATTGTGAACAGTAAGCGTTAAGATACGTGTTCTTTTGCGTTGGGTTACGATTTATGAATCTGGGTTAAGTGTCTTTCATACCCTCGCGAACTTCGCAATTTTTTCGCGAATGAAATGGCTGCCGACATGGTTCTGCATCAACGATTGGTCCGGCATGACAGGGAGCCATTTTATTCGCAGAAAAATTGCGAAATTCGCGAGGGTATGAACAAGATTTTGTGATAGAGTAAGGCTAAGTTCATATACTCGCGAAATGCGAATCTGGCTTCCATTGGTCGATATTTAAAAATATTTGAATATCGACCAATGGGAACTTATCTTAAGGAACAGTGAAGTTTCCGAATGCGGGTTGATAACTTAGGTTATTAATCCTCTCTACCCGAGTAGGTTTCCGAAAAGCCCTTATCTGTCTCTTAGGTTTTCAATCTATTTTCACCAAATCAGGGAAAATGACAATGACAGCATGAATGCTCAGTTTCTATCCATGAATTTAAAAACTCGTCCAATGAGCAATTTCGAGGAAAACACTCACGATATGATGATCGGAAAGCATTACTACTTATAGGTTCTTCTCATTTACTCACATTCAATGACAAATCAAAGAAAGAATAGTAGATAACTTAGTACGCCAAGGAACTGCCATGAACTCCGCTACTCCACATGTCCTTTTATATGAGAAGAAGAGAACTAAAAAACGTTTTGTAATATCTGAAGATACAGAAATTGACGTTTTATCCTACTTTGAGGTATATCCAAATAATTCCATCAGAGATTCATCTAGAGAAATAACTGTTCCACTATCTGGTAATCAACGAATTCTGAAGAAACATAAGATTTCTCCTTATAAGTTAGGACCAGTGCAAACACTAGAACCTGGTGATCCTGAGAGACGATTGGGGTTTAGTCGGTGGTTTATGAATAAATGCAGACAAGATCCAAACTTCTATAGAAATATTATACGGAGCAATGTGGCTAATTTTTCAAATCGTGGGATGAAAGAAAGAATTTTTATTATTGGAGTAGACATAATCTATTTCTAGTCCATCCCCACAATCCGCGAAGACGATTTAGTATTAATGATTGGTGTGGTCTATTCAGAGGCAGAATTATCGGTCCTTTCTACCATGGTTCTTTGAACGGACCCCGTTTATTTATTAACAAGAGTGTTGGAAGGGTTTTTCGATGATTTTGATCTGAAGGCTCGTCAGATGATCCATTTTCAGCACATAATGTTAGTGGCGTAAAAAGCGTGCTGCGAGGCAGTTTTGGAAACAAATGGATTGCTACAAATGGTCCTGTTGAGTGGCCCCCTCGTTCACCAGATATGACACCTCTAGATTTTTATTTTAAGGGATTTCTGAAAAATGAGGTGTACAAAATGAAACATAATAATGTAAATGAACTGAAATATTATATTCAAACTATAATTAATAGAATTGATGGCCGAACTGAGTTGAATGCCACACGTAGTGTCAATAGAAGGGCCCAAATATATGTTCAACAAGAAGGCGGTGTTTTTGAACATTTACTCGATATTTTATAGCGCTTTATCAAACCCGTTTGTTATAAATGTTTCCTATTAATAAAACTGTCTTATTTTCACCTTTACGAAAAAAAGTCATATGAGATTTGTTGTTGAGAATGTTATTACGAATCCGCTTCTCCACATGTCCTTTTATATGATAAAAGCACAGGTGTGGACTTCATACATTCATATTCATAGTTGAGTTGTGTACTTGTGTACACTGTGGCCAACTGTCAAACTTGAAATTCCGATCAATATTGAAATAATCCCAGTATTTAATATGAAAACATTTATTTGATTTTTTTCGAATGTGGCTATCAAATCTGAAAAAGTACCTTAAGGCAGAGACAATGGAAGTTTTATGTTTTCAGTTTTAATTTTCATGATTAACTATCATTGCCATTATTATTCTGATTACGCCTCATAAATAATCTTGTTGGTGAAATTTAAGCCTCAGTTTTCAGTTCTCTTGTACATGCGAGCTACAGCGTCAGTTGTGCAAATAGTTGCGTTTCATTTGTTCCATTCCAGTACCGGTTGAAAGCCATCGCAGACACATTTTCATTGCGCATAGCATAAAGATAACAAAATTCAGCCAATCGAAATGCGGGTGTCCGAAGCTACTGGTATTTTGATTGGCTAAACTCCGTTATGTACCCATGCTATGCGGCTATGCAAGTGTGTCTGTGAATGCGTTTAGGAATAAACTGACAGTCCAAGGGTGGGATTCGGTGTACCATAGAATTCTATATAGTCAACACAATAAGTGAGATGACATTATGGTTGATTTCATGGGAGAGAAAGAGACATAACTGTCGACTATAGAATTCTATGGAACCCGGAATACCACCCCAGTCATTTATCTGTCGTTTTATGTGTCAAACGTCAGTTTATCTCAAACCGGTTACGGAATGGAACCACAGAACTATATATAGTTCTTTGAATGAAACAAATAAACGCGGCTAATGGCTTAAGGCCGATTCAGATACATGCGTCCCCATGCCCACGTAGGGTTTTTGAAGCGAGTACGTATTACACGCATATGCATTTTTCACTCTTTTGCCTGAGAAGTGCATGACAAAATTCACATTTGTGCCTTTCCCTAGTGTTTGTTTCTATGACAAGGTGGTATTTTATTTGGATCTGTAATAATTTTGTCAGTACTGGAGTGATGCCATTTGAATTTTCAAGACACGTGTCTTGAGAGCAATTTTCAGAAACTATCTTCAACCTTTCGTTTTCGATGAACCATCATCATGTTTTCTTTATACGACCCTGTTTTGATATTTACATAAATACACCCAATATACAACACGCCGTTATGATATGATTAAATATAAATGAGCTCTAAAACTGTTCCTTGTGGCACTCCAGACAGAACATAAGATTATTATCTGAAAAGTGTACTAAAAATGTATTGTTGGATTTTTCTCAGTAAGATTTATGATCAACCAAATTGAATATATGCATTCAATAGATCATAAAAGACTGCATCAGCTCCATTACCGGAATTCAACTTTGAAAAATTATCATACAGAAATGTGTATTTTTATACTATCCATCACTCGAAATAATGTGTGACAACTTAGGAAATCAGTTTTTTTTTACCAGTTTCTCAATTGCTATGAACATAGTTGTGATGAATGGGATCGGACAGGGAAAATTGTCGCGTTTTCAGAATATTTCATAAAATGATATTTCTTTCAATATTTTTTCATGCATTTCGATTCGTAATAACATTCTCAACAACAAATCTCATATGACTTTTTTTCGTAAAGGTGAAAATAAGACAGTTTTATTAATAGGAAACATTTATAACAAACGGGTTTGATAAAGCGCTATAAAATATCGAGTAAATGTTCAAAAACACCGCCTTCTTGTTGAACATATATTTGGGCCCTTCTATTGACACTACGTGTGGCATTCAACTCAGTTCGGCCATCAATTCTATAAATTATAGTTTGAATATAATATTTCAGTTCATTTACATTATTATGTTTCATTTTGTACACCTCATTTTTCAGAAATCCCTTAAAATAAAAATCTAGAGGTGTCATATCTGGTGAACGAGGGGGCCACTCAACAGGACCATTTGTAGCAATCCATTTGTTTCCAAAACAGCCTCGCAGCATGCTTTTTACGCCACTAACATTATGTGCCGGTGCTTCATCCTGCTGAAAATGGATCATCTGACGAGCCTTCAGATCAAAATCATCGAAAAACCCTCCCAACACTCTTGTTAATAAATAAAGTAACGGGGTCCGTTCAAAGAACCATGGTAGAAAGGACCGATAATTCTGCCTCTGAATAGACCACACCAATCATTAATACTAAATCGTCTTCGCGGATTGTGGGGATGGACTAGAAACAGATTATGTCTACTCCAATAATAAAAATTCATTCTTTCATCCCACGATTTGAAAAATTAGCCACATTGCTCCGTATAATATTTCCATAGAAGTTTGGATCTTGTCTGCATTTATTCATAAACCACCGACTAAACCCCAATCGTCTCTCAGGATCACCAGGTTCTAGTGTTTGCACTGGTCCTAACTTATAAGGAGAAATCTTATGTTTCTTCAGAATTCGTTGAATACCAGACAGTAGAACAGTTATTTCTCTAGATAAATCTCTGATGGAATTATTTGGATATACCTCAAAGTAGGATAAAACGTCAATTTCTGTATCTTCAGATATTACAAAACGTTTTTTAGTTCTCCTCTTCTCAAAAACTTTTTCATTGTTCCTGAATCGACGATGAAGCACAGCAAAAAAACGCCGATTAGGTAATTCACGATCGGGGAACGAATTGCTGCAGTGTTGTAGTGCTCTTACGCTATTTTTCTGGCAAACCAATTAGAATTCTAACATCACATTTTTCTTGATGGAAATACGGCATTTCGAAAAATATTCGAACAGTAGTTGACACGAAGTTGACAGTTACAATAATTTATGACATTCGGGTCAATTTTGTTTCTCAGTAGCAAGATTGTTATCATAGCAAGACATTTTTCACAGCAAAATATATCTCAATTTTGTTGAAGATTTGAAAAATATCGGCAGGGGATGTTTTGCTGCCACTCATCTACTGCCAATAAACCAAAATAGATATCAAGCCTTGTACAAAATCCAGATATATTTTGCTGTGAAAATTGCCTTGCTATGATAACAATATTGCTGGTGAGAAACAGAATTGACCCGAATGTCATGATATACTTGAGAATATTTGACAAATAGTATTTCAACAAAGTTTCAAGGCAACTTGCATGATTGCTCATAAAAATTATGTTTTATCGAATCAAACCCATTTTTTCCATCCTCCAGTATTTTTTGTTCTGTTCAAAAATGGCTTTAAAGTTATTATTACAGCAGACATATTTTGATTCACAAAATAAATGCGGCTAGCTGAATGGCTTTAAGATGGAAATTATCGTTTTGTACATTAATACCAAATAGCTCAGTGGAAATTTTCCACTTTAAGAAGAAAGGTGATATGAGCTTTGTTGTTGAGAATGTTATTACGAATCGAAATGCATGAAAAAATATAGGGTGTTCCATTGAAAGAAATATCATTTTATGAAATATTCTGAAAACGCGACTGTCAATTTTTTGTTTGATTTCGGCATGCGGTGATAATTTCATTTGTGAAATAATTTTAATAAATAAAACGAAGGAATTTGTATTTTGATAATCACCAATTTCCTTGTTGTGCATATTTCTCGGTGAAGTTGTGTTGATTAGATTTCACCTGACACTCCACCTGTGAATCGAAAACAGGTTTGGTCAAGAGATGGAACCGAATCGATTACAGTGACGAGTGCCAATAACGCTTTTAGATAAATTGTGGACCCTCCTACGAGCTATTCAGATCACGTCCGGCGTGCCTAAAACAAAATATCAAACTGATTAATCGATCCGAAAATACGCCATCACGAGGCTAATTGACATTCGCAAACAGTTACACAACACGATATATATTTTCAGTTTTTGGATATTCCGCGGATGTTCACTCCAAAGCCATATTTCCATCACAGGGAGCTTCTCTCGGACCAGTACTTGAGCGAAGACTAGTTCGATTCAGATACAGATTCAATTTTGGGCGATTATTTTCATCGATAAACTATGTCACCTGCTTTCCAATGTGACTGAAAATTCCTTCAAAACCACCGTGACTCCTGTCACACGATTGCTCACTAATAGGAAATTGCTGGGGTGGCGGTGGGCGCTTTCATTCGATTCACTTGTTTTATTGATTGGCATCAGCTATAAAAATACGTTCAAGAACAAGGTCCCCACCACGTCAACAGACAAAATTTTAGCCAGTTGTTTACCGAACTTCGACTAAATCCTATAGATCCGACTTCCTCGATATATTTCCGTTGTTTTGTTTTAGTGCGTGTTTCTGAAAATCCTTCAAAATGGTGTTCATGGTTATGATACAGTTATGTAAGATCACCAGAGCCAGCAAGTTGTTCCAGCGCAACTTTTACTTGCCTTTGCTGAAGCCCTTATCGCCCAAAGACGCGCTCCGACGCCATATCATCACGGGGAAAAATGTTCTCAACAAAATGGAGCACTACATTCCTGTTCTGGAGGAATACGCAGAAAGAAGAGCCAGAAGGAAATACATGCCCAAAGGATTGGGGAAGAAACGCCAGAGGAAGAAGGCCTCAATGAAGTACGTCATGCCCTTTTTGGACGAAGACATGGACGGCCACCGAAGACTGATTTCTTTGCTCAGCAGGAAATCCAGGGGGCGGGGGCAATGCTACACGTACCACGTGTTCGACAAAAATTGCACCCTAGTCATCAGCCATCAAATGGAACGGGCCGTAAGGGATAAAGACATCATAGACATAATAATGGCTCAGAGGAGCGAGAAAATCGTCGTCGTCCTCCAAGATGGAACCAAAATTACCCTCCCCATCGTGGCGTACGACGGCAAAGCACCCTTCTACAGGGGCGAAGGCTGGACCAGAAAAGAAGTGGAAGAAACTCACCACCACGGTAGGGAAACCATGACTGTTGCCAGACTGTTCGAGGCCAAAGAATCTGGAGTCGAAGAATGGGAACTGGAGATGATGAGGATGGCCTCGAAGCGCAAGAGGAAGCACAAGGGTGACACCACCGCAGACTGGAAAGCCATGATGGCCGCCCAAGCCGAAAACATAGACTGGGACAAGTTTGAGGAAGACGCCAAGCAGATGGTTCAAGAGCAACACGATCCGGTGGACGATGAACCAATAGCGATGAAAGTCGATGACATGGAAAAAACCAAGAACGTTAACGACAAGTTGAGGAACGCCGGCGAAGAAGTCATGAACATGCTGCCGGCGATGCCCGAAATTCCTGAAATCATCAACATAATCAAAGATGAAGGCGAGATGATGGACATAGCCAACGTGTCGGGTTTAAAAGTCAACCTGAAATCGAACGACCAAGAACGTTTCGTTCCAGGGCAGATGGTTACGTCAGAGGATGGCGAGCTGTTCGTGCCCGGTCAGACCGTAACCACAGAGCAGGGAACGGAGGAGTACACCCCCGGCTTCACTGTCATGCTCGATGGCGAACCAACTCTAATTCCAGGTTTGGTCATGGGCGACGATCCAAATAAAGCTGTTTTTCTGCCAGGAGACTCGTCAATCACGGAAACTGGCGAACTCCAATTCACTGAAACCGAAGACGACTACAAACTGGGCGGCTCCCCACCTCCAGAGCCAGAAGTGGAAGTGGAGGTGGAGGAGGTCGAGTTGGAGGAGGAGCAAAACAGCGAAGACGAGGAGATCGAAGCTCGGCCGCCGCCGCCCCCAAAACGCGAAAAAAAGGAGTTCGTTTACGAGAGGCCGAAGCGACAGTACACCGAAAATATGGGTCCCAAGCGTCGTGAAAGAGGACCCAAGAAACAACCAAAAAAGGTTGAGGAGACACCCGCAGAGCCCGCCAATGCTGAATCCGCAGTGAAACGCGCTCCCAAAGAAGGAAAGCTGTACGACCTGTCAGTGCCAATCATGGAAAAAGACATACTGCAGCAAGAGAAAGAACGGGTCGGGGTTTTCACCGAGAAGAAAGCCAAGGAAGAGGTAACCATCGACAAGAAGCGGAGGGAAATTAAGATGAAGGTCAAGAAGATGATGGAGAACAAGCCTCCGAAGCCGAAGTACGTCCCGCTGGAGCCGGTGATAAAAAGTGAAAAATTGAAGGAGCTGGAGAAGAGCATAAAAAAGGGGCAGTTCTTCGACGTCGACCACAAAAAGTATCTGAACAAAGAGAGACCGTCGCCGTTCAATTGGGTAGAGCGTGCCGAGTACGGGAGGCTATTCGACACGGTGGGGATAATGCGTCACCGCATTTGGAAGTCGATCATCTAGTGGGCAGCTGCCAATTAGGACAGTCCATTGTGCTATTTTGATATCGGTTATCGGGCCATGCATCGATTACGTTCAGTTCGCACCCGCATTCATCGAAATCCATCCGCATTTGTTAGCATCTAGTTCATTATCGCTGCTAAGCTCGATACGCGCGTGGACTCCGTAGTACTACAATAGCAACCATTTTTTGAATATTCCACTAGATTGGCAGACATCGGCGCGAAATGCCTATCAATGTAAAAATATCCCTCTGCAAAATCACTCGTGCCAGCAAGCTCTTCCAGAGAAACTACTACCTACCCTTACTGAAGCCACTGTCTCCGAAAGATGCTCTGCGAAGGAAAATCATAACCGGTCAGAACGTGCTGGGAAACAGAATCGAGCACTACATACCGGTCCTCAAGCCTCAAGACGAAAAACTCGCCGAAAGAAGGAGAAGAGGCAAGGGGGTGCCGGTGATCAAGAAGAGGATTCGTAAACATGAGAAAGAACGTTACGTGGAGCCTTTCTTCGATGAAAACATGGAAGGCCACCACAGGCTGCAGAACATCCTCCGGACGAAGTCCAAAGGTAAGGGCCAACACTACATATACGAAGTGATTGACAAAAATTGCAACCTGGTCATCAACTCCCAAATGGAGAAAGCTGTGAGAGACAGAGACATCATCGACATAATCATAGCCCAACGCAGCGAAAAAATCGTGGTCAAACTACAAGACGGGACGAAAATCACGCTCCCTGTGGCACCCTTCGACGAACATGTTCCTCTTTACCGCGGCAGCGGCTGGACCAAGGAGATCATCGAACAAGAACACCACCACGGCAAGGAAACCATGACGATCGCCAAGATGTTCGAAGCGAAAGAATCCGGAGTCGAGGACTGGGAGCTCGAGATGATGAGATTGGCGAACAAGAGGAGGAAGAAGCAAAAGGGCGAAGATAACACTGACTGGAAGGCGATGCTATCGGGCTGTCTTGAAAACATGGACTGGAACAAGTTTGAGGAAGAAACCAAACAAATCGTCGAGGAAAAAGAGGAGGTCGTGGAAGAGGAAAACATCCCGATGGAGGTGAACGACATGGACAAGACGACCAACGTGGCTGAAAAACTCAAACAAGGCGGCCAAGAAGTACTGGATCAGCTACCTGTGATGAGGGAGATTCCAGAAGTCATCAAGAACCTGGAACTGGGCGACATGTGCGAGATCCAGAATGTCTCAGGAGTTAAACTGACACTACCGAGCAGCGGCAAAGAATGCTTCGTCACCGGTCAGATGGTGAAAACGGACGAAAACGAAGTTTTCGTTCCTGGCCAAACTATCATCAGCGAAGACGGTACGACGGACTACACGCCAGGTATCACCATAATCGACAACAACGAGCCGACGCTGATTCCTGGTTTGGTCATGGGGGAGGAGGAAACCCCCGCCATGTTTCTACCAGGTGAATCCACTATAACCGAACAAGGCCAATTAAAATTCGAAGCGACCGAAGAGGACCTTCCTACCTTTCGACGTAGGCGGCGCACTCCCTCTGATAGCCCCCCTCCACCGCCCAAACCGAAACCGAGGCCAAAAGTCGAGGAGGAGATTGTCATTCGTCGTCGAGTCTTTGACGAACCAACTGAACCCGAGAAAAAAGAGAAAGTCAAGAAGAGAGCTCCGATCGAGTTAAAAAAAGACATTTCTCCCCCTAAAGAAGTCGTCTTTAGACCGCAGCGGCAGCCGATGGAGGATCCACTCAAGTATTTGGAGGAGCAAAGGCGGAAGCGCGAAGAGGAAGATAAAAAGCGGATGAAGGACAGACTAGAGGAAAAGATACTCAAGGAGGAATCCAAAGTCGACAAGTTGAGAATGGAGATGAGGAAAAAGTTCAAGAATATGAAGTTTGAAAAGCCGAAGGCGTTCGTTCCACTCGAGCCCGTCAAGAAGAGCCAGAAACTGGAGGAGTTGGAGCAGAGTATAAGGAAAGGTACGTTCTTTGACGACGACAAGACGAAAGACATTCTGGAGAAAGCCAAGAGCGCCACTAGAATGTTGAAGTATCAGCACGTTCTGCAGGCGTACGGAAATGATTTTGGAAGACGATTTTAGCCGAACAGCCAGCGTCCGTTACCAAGCGTCGCCGCCGCGACGCTGCTTCAGTCACATCGAAGACGCGGGCATGGTAACATCTTGCACCGAACGAGCCGATCGAATACGAAATTTTACTTTTGATTTTCTTTTGTTTCAAACTTTGCTTGTTTTGTACATCATTGTGTAGTGCCGATTGGATCATTTCAATATTTATAAATCATTCTTGTCGAAAATAAATCATTGTATCCGTCCATCAACTTTAATAAAACGACATTAAAACTGTGTGGATTTTATTTTTGAAAATGGTCAACTACGTGCTGTCTTTCTGCAAAATCACTGGAGCCAGTAAGATTTTTAAAAGAAATTTTTATTTGCCGTTGCTAAAGCCGCTCACCCCTAAAGAGGCGTTACGCACTCTGAGAATTACTGGGAAGTGGCTGCTTGGGGCCAAGGTCCAGCATTACATTCCAGTACTGTTGCACCATTCCGAAAAAAGACCCGACGATTCTGAAAATTTTGGCAAACTACCCCACAATAAGTCAGATGACTATACTTACATGACTCCTACTTTAGATCCAGAGAATGACAGCCACAAAATACTTTTGAAAATTCTGCAAAGCAAAGAAAAGAAAGGGGTGTTCGTATACGGCGTAGACGACAAAAAGTACTGCATAGTTTTCAATTCGGATTTTGAAAATGCCATCAGAGACGGGGACATCCTGGATGTTCTCGTCTCCCAGAAAAACGACAAAATCATAGTCAAGCTCAGAGACAGAAAGAAAATCCCAGTAGAGATGCAGTACTTCGAGGGGGATCGCGACGACCTCCTCTGTGGCGAGGGCGCAACCACCCCCGAGGAGGAAAAGTTTCACCACCACGGTAAGTACACCATGAGCCTGGCGAAAATTTTCGAGGAAAAAGAAATGCGCGAGGAAAAGTGGGAGGAGGAGCTCAAAAAAATAATGAAACGCAGGAAGAAGCAGAAGTGGGAGAACTCGAAAGCGTACAAGGAAATGATGAAGCGCAACATGAAGAGCCTCAACTGGTCCAAATTCGAGGAAGAGGCCAGGAAAGTCATCGAAGAACTGTCAGAGCCGGCCAGCGAGTGCCCCATAGAAATGGAAGTTGACGACTTGGACGCCACGAAGAATGTCAACGAGACTATTTTGAGACGCGGTCCAGAAATGCTGAACCAGCTTCCTACACTCACCGAGATTCCAGACCTAATTAAAAACATGAGCACGGCTTGCCTGCATGAAATAGAAGACATTCCCGCGAACGAAAACGATCCCGCCCGAAAGGTGACCGGGGTGAGAGTAACCCTCCCTTCGGGGAAGGAATGTTTCGTCAGCGGGCAAATGGTGCTCACCGAGGAGGGCGATGTGTTCGTGCCGGGTCAAACGGTACAGGGCGAGTTTGGGGATGAATACGTGCCCGGAATAACTACCAACGTCGGCAGTCAACCGACCCTCATAGGGGGGTTGATTCTAGGCGAGGACCAAAGAGACGCCATGTTCCTACCGTCCCAGTCTGCCATCACGGCAGATGGACAGCTTACCTTCGCTACAGCCCCGGAGGAGCGTCCCCATCCCCAGGCCGAGGGCGAGCGCAAGCTCAAGAGAAAGACGAAACCAGTCGTCGAGGAGGCCGTTCTGGAGAATTTCGAAATTATCATCGTAGAGGACGATATCTATTACTCGTCGGAGTCGGAGGAAAAATCAACTGACGAGTCGAGTATCGAGCTTAACAACTCCGAAATCGAAGAACTGGACATGGAAGCAATCCGGCTGAAGCAAGAGCAGCACAGACTAGAGATGGAAGAACTGAAACAGCAGCTAGCCGACGATATGGACGGTATAATCGCCACCCTGGAGGAGAAGAAAGCCCAGTTGAACAAAAAACTGGAAGAGTTGCGGCAACAGCATATGGAAAATCAAAATAATCTAGTAACGTACGTGAACGAGAAAGACGCGCTGGAAATAGCCGCGAAAATGTCCGTGGATAAAGACACTATTAATAGGCTGGTAGACATACTTCTGACAATGACTAGAAGAGCATCGACTTTGCGGGATAAAAATAGCATTCGCTCAGACAACATAAATTCGTCTTACTTGAGTACGAACGCTACGGATCCCGAAATGAAACTGCATTCATGCTCGAACAAACTTAAAATATTGTTCAAGACAGCTTTAGTAGCGGCAAATGACGTGTTCAAAAATAGGCCGAAAGATCAAGTGTTGGCGCTAGGAGCCATTGGAGATATTTTAACGGAACCGATTAAGAATGATATTAAACTTCTCCTGGAATTCGTGTGTCTGATGAAAACGCAGTTCGATAGAGAAGAGATCTGCAACACGGCTTTCAAACAACTGTCTAGAGTTATTGAAGATACTAAAGTCGCCACTCTCAACATGATCGTCGATAAACAAATGACTACGCAGGACCTTCTGGAAAGCATCGAAAAAATTCTCGGCCAAGAGAGCATCATGAACGTTGCCTTCGCTAAAGTCGTCAAAATAAACCCGGATACGATCAAACTACTACTGGAAACTTTGGAAACGCTCATAGACGCAGTGATAACCGAAGAAGACGCCACAAAAGCTCTACACCGATCGATCGTAAATAGTATTGAGAACTTGATGGACAAAAACTTGAAGAAGCTGCTGAAAGGCAACGCCTTCCGCGAGCTCAAGGACGATTCATCGAGCTTCGCGAAAGCGTTAGGTCTGGACGACGTGGTGGACGACCTGAGCCAATCCGCGGATGATTTTCTCCTGGAAGATACCAGAGGAATGCTGAAGAGAATGACTCTCATCAGACAACTAGCGGAAAGGGATTATTCCTTGAAAACCGCCATCACCAGGATAAAGAAGAACCCGGAATGCGCCAAGTCTGATCCGAGGATTCGGCAGCTGATCCGCGAAAGCGCTGTTCTGATCTCCGACCAAGCCCCCCTCCTCACATCGAGAAGCATCCCCCTGCAGTTGATGAAGAAACAAAACTTGCTGGCGATTGAGGACTTCCTGGTGAAGAGGACAGACATAGACTTTCCAGTGTTGATTTCTAGGGGTTCTCTGCAAGCGGTGATACCGAAGGACGCCTCCAGGGGCGTGCTCGCGGGCAGAGTGCCGTATGTGCTCATCGATGAAAGCGGTGTTACTAACTTTAGACCCATGCATATGATGTCGGCCATTCAAGTGAATAAAAATCGGGAAAAGAGGATTGATGACTATTTGAGTGCAGGTAGAGATAAATCCGCCGAAAAAGACGATACTGCGATGTTTCTGAAATCGAAGAACAATGTAAGGAGACTTAAAAAAATGTTTAACCACCGTAAAAATGCATGAGAAGTGTTGAGCGACTTTGTAAATAAATGTATATATGAGTTGTGGTGAGAAATAGTATTCAGATAGTTTTGTCGAGACAAATTGGGAAGGTGATCTGGAAAAAGGT
This sequence comes from Chrysolina americana, assembly GCA_958502065.1. Lineage (NCBI taxonomy): Eukaryota > Metazoa > Arthropoda > Insecta > Coleoptera > Chrysomelidae > Chrysolina > Chrysolina americana. Next base: position 5,613,223 of record OY293411.1, on the reverse strand, counting down.
TCTGGACGAGTCTTTTACAGTGTATTTTTCTTTACAGGTGAGTCAGTCTAAAAAAATGGCATCTGAAAATGTTAGAAAATTGAGTTTTCCTATAAGCATTTAATGCCTGAATAATTGCATCACATCAAATTCAAAATATTTTTTATAAATTATATATTTAATAATAACCTTTGTATTATGTCAAACTGGTTATTCATTTATCAAACACTTGACATTTCTCATTGTGTTTTGTGGATATAATGAAGGAAAACTAGTCTGATATTTCAGTAAAAAAAAATCAAAAATGGTTTTGAATGATTTCTCTTAATTCAATTTTTCATTTTTTATTAAATAACTTCACCAATTCTTGTCTTCGCATCGACGATATTACTAAGTGGTCATGTTGAAAAAAATCTTGTATCATTAAAATTATCTCGAAATTTTTATGCAACTGAGATATTGTGTATTTTTGAGGACGATGAAATGAACCAAGTCAATTGAAATTTGAAAATTGCAGATTAGTGTTGTTTACAAGAAATTAGATTCCTGATTGAACTGAGTATTGTGTCAAAATTCAACTGTAATAAATTAAAACGTTTATAGAAAGGAGAACCAAAATAATCGTTTAACTTTTATAAAAATTGGACTATCCAGGAATTGTACTCATGATAACAATAAACCAGTCATGAAGAAAACTTCAAATAACCGAAAGCTGAGAAAAACATGTTTGAATTTTTGCATTACAGAATTTTGTTAAAACAACTTAGGTATTCGTGAGTGTATGGAATCAATTCATTTCAAATTTAGATTGATTTGAGCAATCCAATTCTTAACAAATGAAAAATTAAAAAAAGGTTATTCAAGTCCACCTATACCTACTTACTTATTAAAAATTAGAAACTCATTTTCTGAGAGAATCCTCGATAAATTACATTTCTAACGAGTTATTATTACTATCGATCATTCATTCATATTGAAATGTATCATGGAAGTTTCCATTTCTTGGGACTTGCTTCAGAACCAACAGATCAGTTGCTATTTTTTCAGTAGCCAATAAATCATTTTCAAGCTAAGGCCTGTCATATCGAACTGCCTTTCCAGATCATCTGTCGAATACAATTTTTCATCTATGTGTGTTTACCGTGAAAAAATAAACATTTCTTCAATTAATAAACAATATTCACACGCCTATACCACTTCATAAACACAAGACCACCCACACAAACTGCAAAGAAATATTTTTGGAACCGATCGAAAAAGGTGAGTCACAAAATTAGACAAGCTTGATGTTTTTGTGTTTATTTTCGAATTTGTGGAGTTATTTTTGGTTGATTCTGGCAGTCTTTAGCACTTAAAATTCTTTATACTATCCGAAGTTTCATAATCTGTTTGTATTTGTTGGTGTTATAAACTAACCCCCTTCAAGTGAAGATTTTGATCCTCAGATTTACGTAGGCCGTGCATTACATGTTTTTCAACTGCTAGTTGGACTAGAAACTTGGAATTTGGTATGCTGTCATAATCGATCATGTCCGTTCTACCTTAAATATGTTAGAGCTCTACAGAGTGTGCCAAAAGTCGGTAACAAACTGTAGACAACCAAAGTAATGTCAACATTGCGGAATTTTTTTCTGAAAGTTTTGGTTACTGAATTCAATTTTCAACTTAGTCAACTCGTAAAATTTGTAATAAGTAATTCTCTCGCATTGATGGGCTCTGTATATGGCAAAAGTCCATGATTTGAATTTTTGTTTTATTAAACCATGTTCTGTGTCAACAAGAACAAAGTTGGTCCTAATGTCGATCCTTGAGGTACTCCCAAGGGTCGATTCCGGTTATCGGCAACGTTGAGAATATTTTCATCTTCAGTGTCCATCAATTTCTGCATTTATTATGGTTATAAAAATACTCAAGAGAACTGTTTTAAATAACAAATAATAATGACATTACCATAGAAGTTGTAGTTTCGAAAACGAAATATTTCGAAAAATATTCGAGAAGGTATTTGCTATTCCAAATCGAAAAGGCATTTAAAATATTCGACAACTATAGTATTTGAAATACTTTTTGAAAATTTCAAATACTACTCGGTTTAAGAAATACTACTTCAAAGACTATTGAGTATTTGAATTATTTTTTGAGGACTTCAAATTCTTTAGGTTATTTCAAATATATTTTCAATGTTTCTTATTTACTTTGGATACTTATCTATATACGCAAATATATACCTACTTGAAATTTGAATCTTTAAAAAAATCTAGTTTCACATAATTTAGATTATCTTTGCTAAAGAGATTTTAATAAAAATTACACAAAAAATATACATATAATTATGACATTTTACATTTTGGATAAATAGAAAACAAAATATAATCGGAATGAACGCAACATACATTCCAAATAATGGTCGATTTTTGTATTAGGAATTGATGAATTGTCCATTTCATTTAGTAAAACCGACTTCTCAAAATAATGTCAGTCAGTGCATTTCTCAATAAATCAAATATAAACTGTTTCATTATAAAAGTTGACGACATGATGTTTTTACAACAAAAGTATTTGAAATACTTACTTTTTCCAAGAACTTTCATTTCAAATACCTACAGCTCTGATTATGGCCAGAGTAATTTAAATTTTGTTCCCAAATTTTTTCATCGTATTGTTGGGATATTTCGAACTTTTCATAATATGGTATGTTTTTATAAGAAATGATTTTTTTGACGTATAGTAATGAACGTTTATTTTCAAGCCTTTTGATTATTTTTGTAATCCAGCAATTTTTCCTGACAGTTCATTCTAGGCTTCCATTTCAGACAAGCTTCATTAAAATTCGTTGTTTCTAAAATATTATAACATATTTCAAAGGCTTCACTGGTACCTATTTCGGTAATTACTATAGTACAGTCAACGTTGACTGATAATTCCTTGAAATAATTGCCGGTTTAATGTTTGAAAATTCTCTTCGATTCCTAAATCAGAGGTGTATTCTAGGAATCGATCATTTTCAAAGGTTAATCTGCTCATTATGGTCACAAATCCATAAAATGCACTACCTCTAGATTTTAAATAATCAACATCTTATTATATCTGTTAATATTATTCAATATAGATTCGCTGAATACACTTTGAACCGTTTTGGAGAACCACTTAGGCATTTTTCACACTTTTGTACTGACGAAAATAATCTGTATTACCTTTCAAAACATAGGCCATAGATGTTTCTATCGTGATGCATCTGATACCTGTAAATTCATCATGATGAATACAGAGGAAATAAAAGCTTCCAATTTACACAAAAATTATATACTTGTAAAGTAGCGCTTAAAATTGTTTCGACACACAGTTTCATCATCTGAACTGAGTTATGAACCATTCACCCTCACTGTATTTTACTTGTTACCAATGCATATATGCAAATGAGCTTTTGAGTTCCACTACTAGATGGCATCATGTAACCTATTCATTAGCAAAGCAGCAGCTATGTTGAAAATAATTAGAAAAATGTTTGTTTCCATCATTGCGTATTTTCAAAAAGAATTAGTGCAATGCAGATCGACATCACAGGTTTACAAAACTGATCATATTCCGAAACATGATTTTAGCGCCATCTAGTAGTGGAAATCAAAAACTCATTTCCATACATGCATTGGTAACGAGTAATAAGTATATTACTCTTTAATGTTGATATGTATTGGACAAAATAACTGATATTATCCTGCAAGCTAATTTGTTTTGTTATTCTATCTCCTGTTTCTTTAATCTAACGCCAACTCTAAGTAATTAAAGGAATAAGATTGGATGTCCACTTGTCTTAATTAATATTTCAAACAAAATTCGGTAAACATTTATCCATACTTTGTTATTTATTTGCAAAACCTTAAAAAACTTCAAGTTGAACGTTGTATTGACACATTTGTTCGTACTTATCCATAAATGAACGGAATTTGTCGCGAAACAAAACAGATGTTCTTTCTCATCACGAAATTCCGTGCCAATCCAATTTTTTCAGTGTTGACGTACGTCAAAATAACGAATTAGGACCCGCTTTCATCTCGACTTTTATCGGTGTTACAAATGATTTATTTGCTGCACTTCGCCACGATCATGGCATATTTCCAAAGTTTTTGTGCTGAATAAGCTGAAGCCGAATTATTTTTATTAATACAATTTTCGAGAGAGCATCAACAATAATAAGCGTCGTTATTTCGTCGAGGAAATATTGTCGGCTGCCAATAAGTGAGTGTAGGCTATAAAATTGGGCAATAAATGCATAATATAAAGGAATAAGGCTAATTACTATTATTTTTACGTATTTATGTTTATATGCCGTTCATTTTGCAATAAATAATTTTCAGCGTAACTAACGTAATTTTATGTGGTAACTAATTTTGCTTTTTACTTTCACGATATGTTTTTCAAACTACTGGTTTGAAACTACTAGACTAGACTACTTTAATACAAAATATTCATCCCTCGATTGAGAAAAATTTTAAAGAAATTCAGCCATAGGTGGGTGAATTACAGAGGCGGACACAAAAATACAAAAAACACTGTACCTATCGAGACAATTGAAAAAATATTAGTACCACTGAATAGAGAAAAAACAAGCTTTCTAGCGATACTAAACATGACATATGGTTCCAATAATAAAAAATCCGATAACATCACTTCTACAACGATGGCTCATCTAAAAAATATTTGAATTCCTAGAAAAGTGCAGAGAAAAATTTGAACTTTTTTTCGATTATCCTCATATTAACTGAGAAAAATGGGCGGGTCCATACATTTGACCTCTGTATACTAATTATTATTAACTAATTTCTGGTAAAATCTGGGTGGAACAGTCAAAAAATTTATGTTTGAAATCTGAGTACGATTAGCTCGTTCTGGTTAGAATAGACTAAAATTTTTTTAATATAAATGAATCATTTATTGACAGGTTTTTCGTGGCTGTTTTCGACTATATATTTTGAGGTAACAGAACTGTCACACTCGCGACTGTTTTAATTTATGGATTATGGGCCAGGCACATTTTGTTGCTGTTTTCAACTCTCTCCACCTCAACATCTTGGTAGAGTGAAAGAATACTTGGTTGAGTGGAAGAATATTTATGAGCTAAACTCCGCCAAGTAGAATAAAGTTCATTTATTATTATTATTATTTCCCAACTTTCAAACAACCCCAGAGCTACCTGGTGGTTAAGAAGATGATAACATGTTGTGATAGTATTATTTTTTACTCATGTTGGATCTCAGTTGTATTGATGTAATCTAGTCAGTCACGAAGATGGTGTAATTATTGAAACTAGTCCTATTTTTTATATTTTCATGAGAAAAATACTTCAATACAAAATCATACCGGCTTTCCATAATATGGCAGAAATCTTATTACAATAGAGAGTAAAAATAAATATACAGTAGCAATGAAAGAAAGGAGATGGATATATCTTATGTCATTAAAACTACCCCAATCGGGCTTAGTGAAATGGGATAATAAAACAATCAAAATTACATTAAAAAACATTAACTACAAAAAAAATATGGAAACTCACTAAGAACATAAACAACGATAGTCATAAACAGCATCTTATTTTCAAATACTCATGATCACTGTCTACTTCAACCTGGAGTTGATCTAGTTTTCTACTATTTTCAAAGCAGAATGGCATTAGAATCGTTTTCTTCACATTAACGATCAGTTAGTTTCTTTCAAAACAGTTCGCAAACTCAGATGATACATTTTGGAGTTTATCTCGGAGTTCCTCCGGGCTATCGCTTCTTCGATGTCTTGAGTACAAATGAATTAAGACTAATTGGTCTTAGAAACGTTGCCTAATCCTGCCCTGCTTTTCCAGGTTTCGGTATTAAACTGATCCTAACGTGCCTACATGGTTTTGGTATATACCCGAGGGTCAGACCGCCTCTGAGTAAGTGACAGAGTCTGATTTGCAGTGCTTCGGGTCTGTTCTGCAGCATTGCTGGGTAGATCTCGTCTGGTCCTGGAGATTTGAAGGGTTCAAAGGTGCCTATTGCCCATTGATCTTCGTCCTTCCTTGCTGAATGCTGTCATCGGATCTCTTCTGGTTATAGTTTCCCAGTAGTATCTTCGTCTGCCTCGTTCTTTGTGATTCTACCAGTTTTGGGATATTTTGTTGAGATCGTATTTTTAAATTCAGGTCCCGTTTGTGCGAGTAAGTCTTCTTCTGTGTTAGGGTAAAAACATAGTGGAGCATCGCATCAAGCATCGCATCAAGCATCGCATCAAGCATCGCCTCAGGCATCAAAAACAAATACACGTACCAAATATAAACCATGCATACTAGAGCATCGAGCATCGACTGAAGCATCGCATCGAGCATCGCCGTTCCCGAGGAATCAAATCAATTTGATTTTCAAGAATCTTCACAGGACTGATGCCTGAAAAGTGATATACGATTAGTGCGCTCAAGGTCGTGTCAACACTAGCCGTTGTTTTACATCTACAACTGCTTTTATAGATGCCTCACTATGTGCCATCTGATGCCTGGTATGAGTCGATGCTCGAGGCGAGGCTTGGTGCGATGCTTGATGCGATGCTTGATGCGATGCTCCACTATGATTTTACCCTTACCCTCCACTCCAGGTGTCCTGGAACTCATGGTTCGTTTAGTTTGAAGCGTATCGCAGAATTATCTATCAATAACGACTGTCAGGTGCCGAATTGCTTAAAATTTCGACCTGCTAGTGAAGCGAGTGTGTAATTAATTACTCGTATTTTGGCACGCCCCATCAAGTAAACGTGATTTATAATAGATGTGTTTACAGTCGCCAAAGTATCCATGCACACAATCAAAAAACGGCGATTTAAAAAACTAGAATACAACAGAACGTTATTTCCTACGGAGCTGGATCATCTCAAACGCCAAGTCCCGTTATTCCAAAAATAGACCATTAAACTAGATCTCTCAATATAATCTTATCCTTAATTGTCATTCTCGATCCGACCGTTGATAGAATAGTTGCAGTTTATTTCGAGTTGCAGGGTTGCAGCTTGCAACACTAGTTATTTTTATTTTCGCAAACGCCTCAGTGATTTCGAAGGTTAGCAATGACTTATTGTGCTGTTTATATTTTACCTGGTTTGAATGAGATTATTTCTGGAAAGCGAATTAGGTGCGAGAGATTGTTTGTTATTTTTGGGTTGGAGGTGAACTTTTGAGAATGTTTTTGTGTGTTGATGACATCTTTAGCGGTTTCGCGTTGTGTACAGGGTGATACAAATAGTTGATCGTTCAGGGTCGAGCGAAAAAATACCCAAAACATACGTAAGTTTGTCAGAAGTGCAAACAATTTTACTATTACTTTTATTTATTACATGGGACAAGCACTCGTGATCGCTTTAGAAAATGATAATGTCAGTCGTTTGATATCATATCTAATTCGACATTTTCTTCAATAAAGCGAAGTGGTCGAGATGTTGAAGCGTTTGCCTCCCACCCAGGAGCCCTGGGTTCGATCCCCACCGCCTGCCACTGAGCTAAAGTGGTTTGAAATCCACTTGTTCGTAAGCTGTAGGTTTTTGTTAGTCGGAAGTAAATTCATGAATTTGAACAAAGTCGAAGCATTTTCCCCTTGTAGGATTGTGTGGAAAGGGGTCCAGAATTTATTATTTCGTTGATTTTAGTCTCGTACTGCGAGATATCTATGGAGGAAAACCTTCTTGCCACCATATTCAAAATTTAAATCCAGCCACCACTTGGTAGTTTATGATTGCTCAGCCATAGAAAAAAATCAGCCCCCAAACATGCAAGTGAAGTTTATTACAGTGATTTTTTTCAAAAATAAAGAAAATATTTTTTTACTTATATTCGTAATTCGTTAATTCAATAGTTCGCCAATTCGACAAAGTTTTGTGGATGTTCACTTGGACCTAAAACGATCTCTAAATAGTCAATTATTGTGAAATGGTCCTGAAAAGACAAGTGAATTATTAGATTTTGCATTATCATGATTTTTAGGGGACTACCTCTTAGGACTTCATTGAAGTAAGTTTTGTTTTGAAATTCACAGGGTATACAAATTTCATTATTCTTAATCGAATTCAACCTTTTTTTATATGCAAACATATGCATATGCAATTTCAAGTAAATTCATAATTTTTAGAGGTCTACCCCTTGGGACTTTTTCTGAGTGATTTTTTGTTTTTGTCAATCGACTTGAAATTCACAGAGTATACTGATTTCATCATTCTGAATCGATTGGCGTTCGCAGAATTGCTATATCTTCTCGAGTTAAAAAGTTTATCTATAGTTGAAAGAGTTAATTCTTCTCCAAAATTTTGTTTTCATTATTTTTCTACTAATTTCGTAAAATTCAACCTTCTTTTATATGCACACATATGGTCATATACAATTTCAAATGAACGTGGTGATTTCAAATTTTTCATGCGTTTTAGGGGTCTACCCCTTAGGTCTTTTTCAAAGTAATATTTTGTTTCCGTTAATCGACTTGAAATTCACAGAGTATACTAATTTCATCATTCTGAATCGATTGGCATTCGCAGAATTGCTCTATTTTCTCGAGTTAAAAAGTGTATCTATAGTTGAAAGAGTTAATTCTTCTCCAAAATTTTGTTTTCATAATTTTTCTACTAATTTCGTAAAATTCAACCTTCTTTTATATGCACACATATGGTCATATACAATTTCAAATGAATGTGGTGATTTAAAATTTTTCATGATTTTTAGGGGTCTACCCCTTAGGTCTTTTTCAAAGTAATATTTTGTTTCCGTTAATCGACTTGAAATTCACAGAGTATACTAATTTCATCATTCTGAATCGATTGGCATTCGCAGAATTGCTCTATTTTCTCGAGTTAAAAAGTGTATCTATAGTTGAAAGAGTTAATTCTTCTCCAAAATTTTGTTTTCATAATTTTTCTACTAATTTCGTAAAATTCAACCTTCTTTTATATGCACACATATGGTCATATACAATTTCAAATGAATGTGCTGATTTAAAATTTTTCATGATTTTTAGGGGTCTACCCCTTAGGTCTTTTTCAAAGTAATATTTTGTTTCCGTTAATCGACTTGAAATTCACAGAGTATACTAATTTCATCATTCTGAATCGATTAACGTTCGCAGAATCGCTCAATTTTCAACCGTTCTCGAATTGAAAAGTTCATCTATTGTTGAAAGAGGTCATTTCTCCCCAAACTTTTGTTCTCCTATTTTTTTAAAATAATTTTCATGGAATTCAACTATTTTTTTATGCACACATAATGCAAGTGATCTAAACAATTTTGAATTTTTTATCATTTTAAGGGGAATTTTTTAAGATTTTTTTTGTTTTTGTTGATCGACTCGAAAATCACAGAGTTCGCAGAATTGCTCTATCTTCAACCAATCTCGATTTGAAAAGTGCATCTATAGAGTCGAAAAATCTAATTTATCTCCAAAATTTGCGTATATGCAATTTCATGTCAATTCATGATTTTTAGGAATCTACCCCTTGAGACTTTTTTCGAATTATTCTTCATTTTCGTCGATTGACTAGAAACTGACTGATTCAAATTTTCTCTATGATGGTACAAAGTTATATTTTGAGAAATTGTTTATTACTAATTCAGGGAAATACCTTCACTGGAAACCACCAGTTAGCAAAGTTTTTCGAAAAATCGCAAGTACAAAGTACCCTTAGGAGAGGTTGTATTCAAATTTTCTCTATATTGACACAAGAAGTATATTTTGGGTAATCCTAGTCTATGTTTCAATGAAATATCTTCACTCCTCTACGGCTCGCGTTGCAAACTTCATTCCCATGAATAATAGCCATGATTACATGCTTGTTGAATAATATACCATGTTTGAATTCGACTTTTGAACCACATTCGGATTCGTGGTCAACGTAAATTAACTGAGAACTACCAAAATCCTAGGTGGAGCCTGTATAAAAATTCAAAATTTTGTTTAAGACCTAGAGGAGCCTTCCGCTAGGATTGACGAGGATTTTACCTTTTCACGTGCGATCCTAAGAAAAAGTATCTCAGTTTATCACCTTGTACACAACCTCTCTCGCGATAATGATTGCCATCAATTTTCTAAACTTTGCAGCTACCTTCTCTGAAAATCTAGTCGCCATAATCATCAAAAACGGAGCCCAAACAACCTCCAATATACCCCCCGAGCCATCCAAGGTCAATGCTCTACAAACCGGTATACCTCAAAGGAGGAAAGAAAATGCAAGAAGCTCTCATTCCAATGGGCCGACCTGCCCCGTCTCCACCGCCTCAACCGCAAGCCCCGCCGCCGCCAGAGCCGCCTGCCGTAGAAGAGGCCGAGGTTGTGGCTGAAGATGCGGAGGAAGAACTGAAACGTCTTCCTATGCTGATTGCAAGGTGAATGAATAGGGTGAAATTGCTGTGTGGACTTGGATAGGTGAATTTTGGATGACGAAAGTGGTTCATATGGCCTTATTAACGTATATATTCAGATTTTTTAGAATGAGCGACTAGAAAGTCATTTTCTGCAGACAAAAGATATTTTAGGATGATCACATTCCAATTTTCTGTGGGAGAAAGTTAACCAACTTAATATTTTCAACCAAAAACGTCTTCCTGTAGTTTCTTAGTAATGAAAAAAAAATCACTTTAATATTCAACAACTTTTTTCGATTTCCACAGTTCAAAATCTTCATTAATCAATACAGTATACAAATTCACATCACTTTTCAATTGCTCTAGTACTATAATTTTTATATTTCACATCAATGATTGGTTAGGAACAAATCCTCACCTCCCACTTTTTGATTGAAAAAACCTTCCAGAAACTTGGTTGATTTGTAAGGCTCTGATTGGATCTGCCTTAAAAAACTCCCCTCAAATGAAGAGAAAAGTTAGTAACATGCCTCCCTTCATAAATATTTCAATTTATAGCACTTTCGTTGAATCGTTCAGAACTCTTACCCTTTTGTTCTCAGCCTGAATATGTCCCTTTACACGTTCTTTCATGAAACAGAAAAGCTCCAAACTCATTGCCTAAGGTGGGTAGTATTTCCGGATGCATACAACCTCCAAAAGTGGTTATTTCTTATCCTCATTTATTATCACCTCATCACGATTTTCATGTATATTTATTCCTTGCTTGGTTGAACCTCTCTACATTAATATCCTTCACCAAGTATGCCTCTCTTTCCTGAGCCGAAAATAGAACAAGTGGCAACAAGAGGGATACTTACAAAATCTGACCCTGCTAAAAGTCTCTGTACTCGGTAGCTATATCGGCAGTCAACTTGGGGGTGATACTGAACCTTCGTCCCCTGCACCTGCATATTGTATGCTTGGGCCAACATAATGTAGATGGAGGTCATACGAATCGACACATCTGAGATGTCATCGAACAAAATGCTCCTTTGATGGGGCTTACGCTACCAATGCCTTATGGGGTTGGACTAAGAATAGCCCCATGGAAAAGAGGCCTCTAAAAGATAACTATAGGTGGTAGATGGTCTCCACCATCGCCCGGTGAAAAACCACCACATCGACTGTATGTGCTGTGAAATGGATCATTCCATATTTTAGTGTATGGTCAAAAATTTCTGTATTCCTTTTTCCTTCTTCTTTTCATTTTTAGGTCCTTTTGGTGACACACCATCGAGCAATAAGAAGATTTATATTTTCTCCTTCTTAGAGACATTTTGCCCCGATTTGTCATCCTTAAAATGTGGATATCTGCAAGATTCTCCATATCCGCACCGTGGAGTTTAATGAAAGCCACACTTCGCACAGCCTTTATGTTCGGTCTTGGATAACGGTTACAGCACACCAAAATCTCGACTCCTGTGGATCAGAATATCGTTTCTAACATACTTCTCATAATTATCCAATCCAGCACATCAGTCCCACAGGACAACTCTTGGGATTGCCAGGTCCATAATATTCTGATCTAGCATCGTGCCTCTTAGTCTGGTAAGGCTGGTCTAGACATTTATAGGACGGTTTATCTCGATATTGTTTCTTGGTAACCAGGTAGTAGATGTTACTCTGTCCTTTCTATTCTGTTCCGTCTTATGCCTCTGGACATATGAAGGTCTCCTGCAACTTGAAGAGGTTTCGTGGCTCCTCTAGAGTTACCCCATAAAGAACTTCCTGTCCGTTTGAGTACAAGGACATGAATTTCTGGAACGTCATCCCACCCTCCGGTGGTCTGAGGGTGCGAATTTGTTCGTGATTGCCATTTTACGGAGCCAACCTATTGAAATAGTTTGCCTCGGAGTGGCTTATGGATTCGGTAGACGAGATAATGTATTCTCTTTATGATCTTGTACGTTCCCACGAGCTCCGCAAATATGGTGACGGTCCACAACCACGTGTGGAGTCGTACAGCCAAACCAGGTGACAACCTGAAATCTTCCAGCTTCGGCCTTGCTGACGTAGGTCTCCTTCATTATATCGCTGGCACTCTGAGTGTTCAAACGGACTCGTTCATGGATGTCGTCCATTCTCTGTTGAAGTTTGGTGACGTAATCCTCTTGTTTTTTGGCAGTGAGGGTTTGTAAAATATTCATCCCCTCTCCACGTAATTCCAGTATTGGTGCTACAGCCTTTTCTCCTGCTTTCCATCCATTTGCTTTAGCCGCAGCTTCAAATTGTCGGCAGTAATTTGCCATGGATATTTTTCGTCGACCTATGGAAAGTTTTCCAGTTTCAGGACTGAATTTGAAATCCTTTAGTTTCTTTCGAACTTCATGCAAGTTCAAACTCAAATTTTGGATTTTTGTTAAACGTTCACTTCGTGGAATTATTTGGAGAGAAGGGTATTTGTTTTCATTTACCGATTGTTTCCTTCATTTTGTCGATTTGGACTTTGATTTCATCACTGATCGTTTAGTCATTTCGTTATTTTGTCTATTTCTGCCTCGATTTATTATTTGATTCTATTTTTTTGTCGACGGTGCCCCTTTATTTTTCTTAATAGGTTCGCCACACAACAACATTTTTTCAAGCCTTTTGTGCTTTCGAGGAATTTGATTTTCCGAATTTTCCAGAAGTTTTCTAATTCTCTAGAAACTTTTCCTCTAGACCCCATGATTTTCTTGAAGCTTATCTTCCAATAATTTTTGAATTTTCTGTAAATTTCTCTTTTGAATTCATTTAATTTTTGTCAAAATTTCTGTTTCAAATTCATCAAAGTTCTTGTTTCAGGTTCTCGAATTTTGTTGAAGTTTCTCCTTTAAACTATTCCAGTTTTCTAGGAACTTGTCTTCCAGACTAGCCAAATTTTGTTGAAATTCTTTCTTCAGAGACTTAGTAGTTTATTCATTCCAGAAACTTCGAATATTCAATTCCGTGACCTTCAAATCTACCAGGCAGACTTTCCTCGCGAACATTTTCTCTTTTCGAACACTCATTTGTTTAACGGGTCTACTCTATTTCGCAGAAAAACGTCTATCAGTTCTCGTTTTTTTCGCAGCACGAAGACCGTCCTACTACGCGAACACTTATTTATTTTAAAATTCCAATGTCTGACACCAATGTCATGGAGCATTATGTTCCATGTTGTTGTTTTGTTTGAAATAAATGACAAACCATTTCTTCTATAGCTCGTTTCTTCTATTTTATTAGTTCCTTCATTTTTTTATTGAAATAATGGAAATTAAAACGATTAATAAGAAAGCTTTCACAAATTTGTATTTTTAGACGAAATCAGACAGGTTCCCACTTTACCTTCTCATTTTCGTTGCTCAGTTATAAAATCGTCGTACCCCCGGAAGCCACCAGGGACGTGCTGGCGGGCAGGGTGCCCTACCTTCTAGTCGAAGACGCAGGAGTGACCATCTTCAGACCAGTCCACATGTTCGCTGCTCTGAAACTGAAAAAAGATAAGGTCGAAAAACTTGAGGATTACGGATGCGTTGGAGCTCATGAGAGATTTTTGGAAAAAAGACCAAAACCCAGGGTCGGGCTGGGCTACAGGAGGAAATATATTTCGCCGGAGTTGATCGGGAGAGGAATTTACGTAAGTGTGCTGATTTGAAGGCATGGAATTAGGTTAAAGTCAATATCGTTGTTGTCCTCGACTGTTTATGTTCTAGTTTATTGTGAATAAATTCAAGCCACGATTTGAATTACTATATTGTAGTGATTTTCATAAAGACATTTTAATTGGAGAAGCAAATGAATATGTATGTATTGTTGTTCCACAATATCGTCGTGTCATCAGCTAATAGAATGGATTTTCCAGAAATGCTCAAATAGGCAAGGTAATTGGCATATAATAAAAATAAAATGGGTCCTAAAATTCATCCTTGTAGTACTCCAGACATAATATCCTTTTCTCAGACAGTTCTGTAGTTCTGATACTTTGATTCCTTCCTGAAAGGTATAATTCAAACCATTTATAAGTAATTCATCTGCAACCGTAATGTTGATTTTTTTTAGTAGTATTTCATGATTAACACAATCGAACACCTTTGATAGATCACAAAAGACCAGCAGCAATATTACTAGAATTCAACTTTGAATAAAAGTCGTAGAGAAACCAAACTGATTTTCACTTAATTTTTTTTGACATATTATAAACTAGAATACGGGCATCACTTACAGTATTAAAATCAAATTTCGTTTACAACATATATGTATCTTGATATCTTTCAATATATCATGTGGTTATCAAGAAAATGTCTTTTTAATGGCTCCGGGTGAACAGGATTATGTAGTTTTTTACCTAGCTAGTTATAAATAAAAAAGTATGCGTTACCCCCACCATTACCATTCCGCGGGATTTTTATGCTGCTGTGTGCAATACATTGCCTATCACGTAAAAAAAGAATTATTTTTTCCTAAAAAACAACGAAACTGCTAACGAGAACCGTTATAAATCAACTGTGGCCTCCATTTTTCAATTTCGATCAGGGGGTTTCAATTTTTGCACCTGTTCTCCTCAAGAACAGGTGAATAGACTTCTCTGAACTAACTTCCACTGGCGTTTCTCTTCTTCGACCATTCAGTTACATTCAGTATCTAGCAGGTAACCATACGTGACGTTCACCTGACCGCTGCGCCTTTGTTTCCTTGATTCACTCGTTGATGGTGACTCGCGGTCGCGTACAGCAAATTCTCGATTTTTGACAGCTGGAGTGTAGTGCCAACTTGAGTTTGTGCGTGCGCGAATTCCCGAAGGTTCTTTCGTCGATTTATGGTTTGAAAATGTGAGTTTTTGCCGCCATTAGCGAATATCTACATGTGATTCGTTAGTGAGACAAATCTAGCCACAGCATTCTTTCGTGTAGTCACATGTTTCCGAGGATAAATAGTTCGATGTCTTCGTTTTGCGATTTACGACTGCTAGATTTATTCTGTTAGAAGGTTCAACCGCAAAAATACGGAAATAATGTCTTTGTAATCGCCTGTTTTATGCAAATCAACTTCGACACTAACCTACTCTCCGAAGACTTCACACCACAATCGAGAATATTAAAATATCTTGACAATTTACGGTTCGCGGGTACTGTATAGGAATTTCAAACGATTTATTCTTGATTTTCTCGGATACAATCCAGTACTTACGATGATTATATGTAAATGCAAACTTGAAAGAATATCGTCACGGTCTGCAGAGCATTCTTGATTAATTCTTCAATGTCAAAATTACCATTTTCAACTGTGCATAGATGCTACAGGAAGTCGCTGAAAACCCATGTGCGTGAAGAATGTAATTGGATACAGGGTGACCTATATAAGAATTTCAGGCGCGTTAGAGAGAAAAGGGTCGTTTCTTTTTCAATATTAGGATATTGTTTGCTTGTTTGTTCGTATATTATTGCTTCAGACTTTAATATTGACCTCAAGTGTTTCCAGAGAATAAATTGTTGTTTGTAGCCTTCCTTGATTTGCGTACTCTCTATACAGGGCTTTTCACGATGAGCGTTAATTAGACGTTTCTGGCAAACCAGACAACGGATCAACCTGAAAATTTGACAGTTTGCATAAATGAACATGATCTACACGCCTAAAATATTTTAGACGATGCGGCGTTGCCGCTTCTACTGTAAAGCAGCGGTTACTTTGATTTTTCAAATGGAACACCCTGTATATAATATCATATTATGATTTCTTATCACTTCATATAGTATCTCCCTATACCTATACCTTACCGTTTAAGAGATATAAATCAATTTGGATTTTTTTTTCACCAAACATGTACTTTTATAAACGCTGATAATCTTGAACTCTCTGGTACTAAGACGATCAAATTCGGAATGGAGTGAAGTGATACCATAAGGATCCTCACTTCGGAGCCATATTTTTTTTGACTCATACAGGATCGTTAGAAAATGTGGATACTTTGTTCACATGAAAAAATGAGTGGAAGTTAATTTTTTCAAATGGAACACCCTGTATTTTTCCACATTTTTGAGCTTGATTTCGATTTCGAACCGTTTTCGAGATAAACTGTTTCAAACAGAAACTGACGTGGTTCCCTTGAATTCATCAATTATTTTTGAAATTTAACAGATTCCATTCGATGTTGTACGGTAGAGACACTCAATACCTCAATGCATACAAATTGTAACTTTTTCTAAGGAACATATCACTTTCGAATTGACTGATTGGCGACTGTTGAAAAACTAAATCTAAAAGAAATATTACATAGTATAAAATAGATGTTAAATCTCGAAAATAAGTGATGAATGCAAGGAAACAACGTCAGTTTCTGTTTGAAACAGTTTATCTCGAAAACGGTTCGAAATCGAAATAGGATTATCTGAACAAAGTCAATCTAAAATTGGATGTAGAGCTCAAAAATGTGGAAAAATACAGGGTGTTCCATTTGAAAAAATTGACTTCCACTAATTTTTTCATGTGAACAAAGTATCCACATTTTCTAACGACCCTGTATGAGACAAAAAAAATATGGCTCCGAAGTGAGGATCCTTATGGTATCACTTCACTCCATTCCGAATTTGATCGTCTTAGTACTAGAGAGTTCAAGATTATCAGCGTTCATAAAAGTACATGTTTGGTGAAAAATAAAATAAATTTATATCTCTTAAACGGTAAGAGATAGGTATAGGGAGATACTATATGAAGTTTTTGACGAAGTGATAAGAAATCATAATATGATATTATATACAGGGTGTTCCATTTTAAAAATCAAAGTAACCGCTGCTTTACAGTAGAAGCGGCAACGCCGCATCGTCTAAAATATTTTAGGCGTGTAGATCATGTTCATTTATGCATACTGTCAAATTTTCAGGTTGATCCGTTGTCTGGTTTGCCAGAAACGTCTAATTAACGCTCATCGTGAAAAGCCCTGTATAATATTGTATTGTACAGAGGAACAAATGGGAACATTTTCAAAAAAAGTCCTATTTTTAACTAGGCAAACGATTGATGTTTTGCTGAAGTCATGTTTGAAACGTGTAGAGTTTAATAGTATTGAAGAGTGTGGATAATAACAGAACAGAATTACAGACCCTTAGGAAATACATAGTCAAACTAAACTCCAAAACTAAATTGTTCATAGTGAGGTGATCGTGCCCACTAAAGGGTAGTTTGTACCTGCGATTTTTCGAAAAACTTCACTGTCTGGGGGTTTCTAATAGTACCCACGATATACTTTTTAAGCCATCATAGAGAAAATTTGAATCGACCCCCTTTCGAGGGTAGTTTATACTTGCGATATTTTAAAAATCTTTGCTATCTAGTGAAAGTATTTCGCTGAATTTGTAGGATATGATTGTTCAAAATATGCTTTTTGTACCACCGCGCACCATAGAGAAAATTTTAATCAACTCTTTCTTAAAAGGATTGTTTGTACTTGAGATTTTTCGAAAAACTTTCTAACGGGAATTTCTAGTAGAGATATTTCATTGAAATAGTAAAGTACGATGGCCCAAACTATACTCCTTATGCCACCATAGAGAACATTTGAATCAATCTTCACCTAAGGGTAGTTTGTTTCCATGATTAGTAGAATACGATTTTCCAAAATATACTTTTTGTGCCATCATAGAGAAAATTTTAATCAACCCCCGAAATTAGTATACTCTGTGAATTTCAAAGAAATAGAAAATTACTCGAAAAAATTCCTATGAAAATCAGGAAAAATTAGAAATTAACAGATTCAGTTGAAACTACATAGGAGCATGTGTGCATTTTACGGATATCAATAGAAAAAGTATGAAACAAAATTTTGGAGAGTAATTAACTCTTCAACTCTTGGTGAACTTTTCAACTTGGTAACGGTTGAAGATAGAGCAATTCTGCGAACACCAATCGATTCAGAATGATGAAAGTAGTATACTATGTGATTTCAAGTCGATCAAAAGAAACTGAGAATTACTCGAAAAAAGTCCTAAGGGGTAGACCCCTAAAAATCATGAAAAATTTTAAATGTTCAGATTCAGTGGAAAATGCATATGAGCATATGTGTGCATATAGAAGAAGGTTGAATTTTACGAAAATCAATGGAAAAATTATAAAAACAAAGTTTTAGAGAGAAATTGACTGTTTCAACTCTATATGAACTTTTCAACTCTATATGAACGTTTCAACTCGAGAACGGTTGAAGATAAACAATTCTGCAAACGCCAATCGATTCAGAATGATGGAATTAGTATACTTTGTGGATTTCAAGTCGATTGACGAAAACAAAATATTACTTGGAAAAAGTCCTAAGGGGTAGACCCCTAAAAATCATGAAAAATTTGAAATCATCAGATTCTGTGGAAATTGCATATGTGTGCATATAAAAGAACGTTGAATTTTACGAAAATCATTAGAAAAATTATGAAAATCAAGTTTTGGAGAGAAATTGACTCTTCCAACTCTAGATGAAGTTTTCAACTTGGTAACGGTTGAAGATAGAGCAATTCTGCGACCGCCAATCAATTCAGAATGATGAAATTAGTATACTATGTGAATTTCACGTCGATCGAATGAAACAAAAAATTTCTCGAAAAAAGCTCTAAGGGGTAGACCCCTAAAAGTCATGAAAAATTTGAAATCATCAGATTCAGTGGAAATTGCATATGAGCATATGTGTGCATATAGAAGAAGGTTGAATTTTACGAAAATCAATAGAAAAATTATGAAAACAAAATTTTTGAGGGAAATTAACTCTTTCAACTCTAGATGAGCTTTTCAATTCGAGAACGGTTGAAGATAAAACAATTCTGCAAACTCCAATGGATTCCACAATCAATGTTTCTCCAACCAATAACTGAAGATGAGCTAAATAGATTGGGGCAAAAAATAAAAAACAAGAATACATGTGGTGATGATGAAATACCAATAAGTCTTATGAAATTATGCATTAACTCTATTGCTTGCATTATATGCTACATTATAAATAATTAATTTAAATATGGTATTTTTCCCCAAGAACTCAAAATAGCTGTAGTGACGCCTATTCATAAAAAAGGCAATACCGAATCATTTGGAAATTACAGACCTATAAGTGTTTTACCCTCTTTTTCAAAACTTTTTGGGATGGCCATGTGCGATAGACTCATGAATTTCATGAAACACTGTTATCTCTTGAATTCTGTTCAGCATGGCTATATAAAAGGAAGGTCAGTAGAATCAGCAACTATACAGTTCACAGAAATGATTGTGGATTCATTTGAAAAAAAAACGAAATACTCCTGGGAATATTTCTAGATTTATCCAAAGCATACGACTGTCTCAATCATAAATACTTATTGACCAAACTTGAAAAATATGGAATCCGAGGAAATGTATTAGATTGGTTCAAATCATACTTATCCGAACGCCAACAAAGAACAAAAATATTAAAGAACAAACAAACATTTAAGTCTGACATAAGGGTAAACAATATAGGTATTTCACAAGGAAGTATAACTGGTCCCATTTAATTCAAAATCTTCATGAATGACATCCTAGAAATCTTGAATAATGAAAAGAATGCATGCAATATCACTAATTATGCTGATGACACCAATCTGTTAGTTTCAAGGACAAACTACCCAAATTTATTGAATAAAGCAGACATGAATAGAACAGAACACTGGTTCACAAAAAACAATTTGATCTTAAATGTAGACAAAACTAACATCATACTTTTCAGAACATCACAACAAAAAATTGAAACTCCAAAAACAATTGAATTACTGAATAAAAAATTGACGTTCAAAACTCAACCAAATTCTTGGGTATCCATATAAATGAACATCTGTGGTGGCATACACATATTGAAAATATAGGGAAGAAATTGAACCATATTTGCTACACCAGGATTATTAGTAACTATCTCAACGAAATTTCAATGAAAATAATGTATTTTTCAAATTTTGAATCATCAGCAAAATTTGGAATAATATTTTGGGGAAGTAATAGTAATATATCAGACTTTTTTTGCATTCAAAAAAGGGTAATGAGAACAATTTTCAAACTCAAGTATGGCAAATCCTGCCGAGGTGTATTCAAATCAAAAGGCATCATGACAATATATGCACTCTATATTTATGAATGTGTGGTATATATTTTTAAAAATAAAAACAAATTTTCAGTATCTAGTGATAACCACTCATATCCTACTCGAAGCATTAACGTGAGTTTCCCAATACATACATTGACACTTACTGAGAAACACCCAATATGCAGTATTAAAGTTTTTTAATAAATTACCTAATAGTATCAGAACCTATGAAAGCTTCAACAAATTTTAAAAAATTGTTAGAAGCTTCCTAATTAGTTTAGAACCTTATTCTATTCATGAATATTTGGATGTATGAATCATTTATCCTGTACAAATTGTGTTGACGTTGTTTCGTTTTATGATTTTCTGTCTTATGACCTATAATTGATGTAATTATTATTATTATTATTATGAAGAAAATAGTTAACATGAATAATATAACAATAAATAAACTTATGTGAGGGGTCGTGTTTCAAATACAATGCATTCAGAGCATAATCTTATGAATTACTTATGAAAGTGATTCAGAAACCTCATCTCAGATCTACTAATGGGTATATTTCATTCCTTCATCTACAGATATCTGCATTTAGAAACGTTAGTTGTTTTATAAAGCGTCGAATAATCGTTTATACGATAGAGATAGCCGAGATGGATGGTCGGACTCCTCAAGATAACCCGACTAATGGGCATAACCAAGCAAGTCATATCTGGAAAATGTCATTACAAACCTTGTATCCGATATTGTCGTTGAGGCATGACATTCAGTAATACGGAGAGTGGGTCGTTAACCGCGCGACAAGGTCGCCATTCCACCGCACTGGCCACTTATTACTGCTCATTCTCGAATCCGATTCGATGTGTGCTCCAGAGAACTTGGACATTTATCATACAGAATGGACCTTTACATTCACAAAAAATTAATTGTAAAACTCGTTTCAACTGATTGTTAATAGTCTAAAATGTCTATTTATCAACGAGTGCCACTTTTTTTATTTCAGAAAAATATCACATTTCAAAGTGTGCCTCTGACGTCACGGAAACATCCCCCACCATAATCCACGTTCCGAAATAGGTAATATCGTTCTCCCATAAAATATAGCTACTGGCTGATTATAAGCCATCGGGAAATAAGTGAGTAATTGAATCTGTGTCACTGGATCAACACATCAAAAAAATTTAAGTAAAACCAATTACCTATTTATATCATTTGTAACATTAAAATTTTCTGAACGAACCTGCCTTTCGGTGAAAAACTATTGTTGGCAACACCGCAAATAATAATAGGAACTAAAGTAGTTATCACCACAGAACACATATAGGTTATTTGAATTTAAGCTGGTGTTCAGACAACCGGGTACAAAGCACTTTTGACATTTTCACGGTTATGAGGAATACAGAAATTACTTAACACAAACAAGAAAACTTTGAATTTGAAAACCGCATTAACCTCAGAAAATAAAATATTCAAGAGACTGTTAGTTTTCAGTATATAGATTTGATCTACTAGCATCTATCTTGTATCACATAAGGTAAGAAACAGAGAAAAACAATTGTTATTGATCAGACAAACAAACCCATCTGGTATCAAATGACATCTATCATAGAACACAATCCAGATGTAATGATAATTTGAGATTCCATGGTGTACAACTCATACGACGTTGCCAAGTTTAATTTTGATGAACGTGGCGTCACAAAACTCATTTTTTTCAAATTATTGAAAAACTGGCAGTCAGAAAAAATAAATTAAAAATCCCAAGTGATATTAGCTTATATACTTTCTATTTACAGCGTTTTCTCATAATCCGTGGAAAGGTCTAGTAAAGCGAGTTAGATGTCTAGAAAACCTGATGTATCCACTTACAACTGTGGACATTCGATTACGAGAAATCAAATGAAATGAGTTTTTCAAATATCCCGCGACACTTACGTTAATCGTATCCGCCGGTATTCTTTTGTGAAAATTTCACAGCAATATTGTTCATGCTTCAAAGTTAAAAAGTTTTCTATCGTCACACAGATATTTTTCGGATTTTTTAAAAATAGAACTAATACAATTGCGGAAAACCCGCCAAAATTTGAGATGGCGTTATGAAAAATATTAAAGCATGAAGGGGAATATATTAAAAACACCAATTATGAGGAAACTGTAACATTTATTCCAGTTGTTGGTGATTGTTTCCAAATTAAATACACGTTTTCAAATACTGATTTGTTGATTTTAGTTAAACTTAGAGACAACTCCATTAACGATATAACCATGTAACTTCGTACTCAAGTATGCGAAGTTTTCATTTTTTTAATGGCTACTTATTCATCTGTTCTGTATATTTCATAGACTTCCATATATGTTCTGTCAAAAAAACATAAATTTGGAATTTTTTATCATGTATCTAACACCCTATATATGAGATATTGGGCTCAAACTTGATATATAGGTGTTCAAAATATGCGTAAATCGAATAGGCTATCCACTCTTTTGAGATAATAATGCCTAATGGTCCTTCCCGAAATTTTGACCCACTTAGCAGAGCAAATAATAATAATTTATATCTGTCAACATCATCTTTGAATAAAGCTCATCGAGTACTATAACTTGATGACTTGAATTTTTATTTTTGAAAATCTGTCCACGGATTCCAAAATAACAGGGTGCTGCGTTTTCAAATCGCACACTGTATAATCATTAGACAATTTTTCGATATAAACCTAGTCACTTACGCACAGACAATCATCAATAATAATCAATACCTGCCCAATCGTGTTTCGAAGATATGTTTTTAGACGCTTCAATGTCAAAAAAGATCTGTCAGCTGATGCAGTTGAAACGGGTAATGTTGCCGTTGCCTACGAATTTTGCGAATACGCCTGATAGTTAATCAGAGTAAGTCAATGCGATACATAAATTAATCTTTGTGAGGCTGATGGGGGGGCCCAGGCCCCCTGCCCTTTCCCCCCGTAAATACGCCACTGAATGCCATTGGGATCATATATGAATGAAGGTGATTTTTTTCATATACTTCTCTCCTTTTTTTCAAGGGTTGGAATTAAATGAACTTTGAAGACGACTAAAATTGCTCCAAAAAGAGATGAATGAACATTAGTTCACTTTAAAATATCCTCTTCAAATACAATATACCCTGAAAATGAGACATTGCCATTGAATTAATTTGAAGAATAAGATTAATGAAAATATGATCATATCGCTTGCTATTTTTGCTATCTATCTATCTATCTATCTATCTATCTATCTATCTATCTATCTATCTATCTATCTATCTATCTATCTATCTATCTATCTATCTATCTATCTATCTATCTATCTATCTATCTATCTATCTATCTATCTATCTATCTATCTATCTATCTATCTATCTATCTATCTATCTATCTATCTATCTATCTATCTATCTATCTATCTATCTATCTATCTATCTATCTATCTATCTATCTATCTATCTATCTATCTATCTATCTATCTATCTATCTATCTATCTATCTATCTATCTATCTATCTATCTATCTATCTATCTATCTATCTATTTTGTGGCTAAGGGAAGGATGGAAGGAAAAAGAAGCAGAAAACCTAACTAACCTCAACTAACCTCGTCACAGCCTAACATGGCTTCTTAGCCACAGCAATATTCGAAGCAACCGACTTAATTATAACCCAACTAGATTAAAAAAAGAAAATTACGGGTTTGACATGCGACTTTTCCAAAGATTTTGATAATGTGACTATTGAATTCTTGACTATGAAACTACACCACTTATCACTACGAAATAAGAGGGGTGCCATTACAATGGTTCGAAAGTTATATATTCAATAGACAACAGCGAACCATGGTAAACAGGGAGATACACTTTCTTGTTTTCTCTGACTGAGGAACTATTTGAAATGGAGTAGGTACTACAAGGATCTATTTTGGGCCACTTTTATCCCTACTTCATGTAAATGATTTACCTACTTTCTGTTACTCCTGGTTCAAAAACGATATTGTTCGCTGATGATGCATTATTTATCTTCTCAGTAAGAGATATTTAAATGAAAACATAAATAAAATAAAATATTGGAGCAAATCAAACAGAATAAACCTGAATGTTAACAAAACTATCTGATCTGCATAAAAATCAAAGAAAAGTCAAACGAAACACCCACCGACAGCACTCTACAACATCTCCTCCTACAAATTATCCTACTGACAAATTATCTGTGCTCATTATGGGTCAAGGTAAAGTTGAAATGTACCCAATACAAAGTGCGATTGAATCATTTTATAGCTACTAAGCTTAAAGTTAACATTTACCTCATGCCGAGTACTATTCTGCTATTTTATAGTTTGTACACACAAGGTTTGTTTTGGTTCTGGAAATTATCAGTCCTGGGACGTCAGGATCATGCGCAGTTGACGAGAAGTGTGCTCTTAAGGTTCATAGTCGCTCACTTTTTCTCAACTGCGCATAATCCTGACGCCCCAGGACTAATAATTTTCAGAACCAGAACAAAGATATAGAGTTAAAAGAATTGTGAAAAATACAATTATATATTCTCCCTCTTCAACAGATCCAATGAGATTACGTAGACGTCACCCCAAAATATGGTCAAGCGGGCGCTAAATCAAAAATTTATTCATTTTACACTATACCAAAATCGTCTGCCATGGTTCATATTTCATGAATTGATTGCCTGAAGTTCATTATCATAAACACAAGTCACGGTTGAACTCGTCCGATGTGATTCATAACAAAAACAAACTACTTGTGTCTTTGGCACGACTATGACTGTTTCCCGGCGCCTCCAATATTATGTCGCGAATAGGGTCGCCAGGAAGAGAAACAGGGAACCTTTGGTTACTTCTCGGTGTACCTACAAATAAATGAAACAAGTCACAGATTCACTGTATTCCAAAAGGTATACAGGATGGCCCATCGAAAACTTGCTGCAAGGCATCACAGGCCGGGAAAGAACTTTCAGACATAATCCTGAAACCAGTCAAGTTTGTCGGGGGGATAATTTTGACGCCAAAAGCTTAGCAAAACCTATAACCCCCTAAGTGTCATCCCACAACTTTCTTCAAATGGGGATCGAGGGATAACTCCCCTAAAACGTACTTTTACTTCCGTGTATATCGCTGCTTAGATTTTGAAAATCGGTTCACTTGTTAGAAAACATGGAGCTTTGAAATACCAACAATACGATTGACGAAAAACTCAAAAATCGATTTAATTTTACCAAATAAATTACCATAATAGTACCAAGAGTACATGCTTAAACTGTTGTTGGCCAACGTGCAAACAGAGATACAGATTATCTTCAAAGCGTTGCCGTACATTCTGGAGCACTTGCGGTGTCAATTCGCGGCATACGTCAATAATTCGTCCTCGCAGATCTCCCAATGTGTCAGGTGGAGTGTTGTGAACTTTGGATTCTATGGGTCCCTACAAAAAAATCTGAAGGATTCAAGTCGGGTGACCGAGGAGGCCACACAATAGACCTTTCCACGGACTATGAGAAAACACTGTAATTAGAAAGTACATACGCTAATATCACTTAGGATTTTTTATTTAATTTTTGAAAAAATGGGGTTTGGTGACGTCACTTTCATCAAAATTAAACTTGGCAACGTCGTATAAGTTCTACACCATGGAATCTCAAATTATTATTACAACTGGATTGTGTTCTATGATAGTTGTCATTTGATACTAGATGGGTTTGTTCATCTGTTTCACGGAGCAAATCAATAACAATTGTTTTTAACTCATTTGCTCACCTTATGTGTAGATCAAATCTATATGCTGGAAACTAACAGACTCTTGAATATTTTATTTTCTGAGTTTATGGCAACTGCAACAGCAAACAATAACCCATAATCCCAAATATAACCACAAAACAAATGTATGTGTTCTGTGGTAATAACAACTTTTGTTATTATAATTTGCGGTGTTGCCAACAACAGTTTTTCATCAATAGGCAGGTTTGTTCAGAAAATTTGACAGTTACAAATAATATAAAACATTGCTTTTACATAAAAATTTTTGATGTGTTGATCCAGTGACAAAGTTTCAATTATTTCTTGATGGCTTATAATCAATCAGTTTTATTAGAGAACGATATTCCCTATTTCTGAACGTGGATTATGGTGGGGTATGTTTCCGATGAACGTGACGTCAGAGGCACACTTTGAAATATGATATTTTTCTGAAATAAAACAGTAGAGTGGCACTCGTTGATAAATAGACATTTTGTACTATTAACAATCGAGTGAACCGAGTTTTACAATTATTTTTTTGTAATTGTAAAAGTCCATTGAAATGATTTTTGCATTTTTTGTCACATTATTGTGGGAGTTTCAACGCTCCATATTTTCTGAAAGAGTGGATGGATTTCCAAAAACTACGCAGCACTATAGGGAATGACAAGCCCCTTCTAATGACGTATCACTTGATCACCCTTCCTATTTGAAAAAAAAATTGGGATGACCCTACTTAGGGGGTTGAAGGTTTTACTATGCTGTTTGTGTCAAACTGTGTCCCCCAGACAGACAATCTTGACGTGTTTTTGGATTTTGACATAAAATTCTTTCCCACCCTGTAATGCCTTGCCGTGCGTTTTCGATTGGCCACCCTGTATAATAAAGAAGGATTCAAGAATATATTGTTATTATTTTTCGGTCGGAAAGTGAAAATGAAGTATCTAACAGATTTACCACCCTGACCTTCAAGTCTTATTTAAGTATATTCACTATTTGACCTACTCACGCAATTGGTCATCTCAGCTCTGGTTCCCTTATAAACCAGGAGCTGGTGACAGATGCCGTTCTCCCATTTTATACTGCATGCCTTTTCAAGGCTTGATAATCAACTCTAAATTATGAAAAATAGACGGGTTCCTGGCCGCCGCACGTAGGCACTTCATAAGGAAAAGCGCTTTTTTTTGTGGAGAATTTTCGTGTTATTCCGTGATATTATACTGCCTGCCGTTGTAATATACGGAAGTTCTAACAAATTGAAATGCTACTAATTGATGGCATGCAATTCATGAAGTTTTAGTAACGAAAACACTCTGGAAAAATTGGCATGCTCCTCTCGTCTGAACAACGGTGGAAAATTGCGGAAAAACTCTGTAAAAATGTTTAAAAGATTTTACGTGATTCCAAACTGCATATACGAAAGTTGCAAAAAACACGGTGAAAATTTATGTGACTTTGTTTTGCGAAATCCTGGTGTGCATGCCAAATTACCTACTATTAATTAATTATACAAATGACGTATCTTTCTAATGGCATGCAATTTGGAATCACGTAAAACCTGTATTAAATTTTTACAGAGTTTTCCCGCAATTTTCCACCGTTGGTCAGACGAGGGGCGCATGCCAATTTTTCCAGAGTGTTTTCATTACTGAAACTTCAATTCTTTACATCGGCATGCAATTTGATAACACGGAAGTTCTCTCTAATTTTTTTCAGTTTTTCATAACCCTTTGAGCCCTTTCGGCCGCTGCAGATTGCATGCCATTAATTAGTAGCGTTTCAATTTGTTTGAACTTTCGTATACTACACCTGCAGGCAGTATACTATCGCGAAAAAACACGAACATTCTCCACAAAAAGAAAGGCGCTTTTCCTTATGAAGTGTACTCGTGAGGCGGCCAGGAACCCGTCTATTTTTCTTATTTTAGGTTAATTATCAAGCCTTAAAAAGACATGCAGTGTAAAATGGGAGAACGTCTCCTGTCACCAGCTCCTGGTCTATTATGAATTAGCTGGTTCTCATTTCAATATTGAAAACTCATTGTCTTCAACAAGATTTAATTACAAGATAGAGCGGTATTCAACACGTACGATATTTCTTTCATCAATAGCAAGGCATGTTTCAATTATTTCTAATAAGTCGGATCAATATTTCAAGATTATGTTCACAAATTTTCCTAATTTAGCTGGAGTATCATTTATCCATATTCTCTTATCTGTTGCA
This sequence comes from Chrysolina americana, assembly GCA_958502065.1. Taxonomy (NCBI): domain Eukaryota; kingdom Metazoa; phylum Arthropoda; class Insecta; order Coleoptera; family Chrysomelidae; genus Chrysolina; species Chrysolina americana. The sequence continues at coordinate 5,584,845 of OY293411.1, read as the reverse complement.
TCAACGGAGGTGCTAAACCAAACTACCTGGTGAGAAGCTAATATCCATCCGCTATCATGCTGGAAGCGTAAGAAGTCTTCGTTTGTTCGTTGATGACTTGAGAAATGGTGCCATGCTACTTCTCGCTATAAGAAGATTAAATGTTGACTTACTTCAATCTGAGAAACGGAATGTATAACCTGCAGATTGAAAACACTGGCGTGCATGATAAATATAAGAGAAATCAAATAGCGCTTATCTAGAGATTTGTTTGATATTCTTTAGAAGTACAAAGTTTTCTTTCGAGGAATATTTAGCTTACGAGTTACATCTTGTCTTTATGTGTTCCAGAAACAGCGATTCATTCATATTCATAATGAATGTTGTTCGTTATCACCTTTCTGTATTTTTACATCTTGTCGTGTGAGTGTTTATAAAAATGTATATACGTAAATTAATAATAATAATAATAATAATAATAATAATAATAATCGTCTTGGAGTTGGAACCCGTTCAGCAAAAAGCCCACGTAAAAGCTGCGGAGTGTGAGAGGCTCCTGCAGCTATATAGGGATAAGCCGATGCATGGGGTCTTCTTCAAGAACATTGAAGACCTAGGCTTATCCAGAGACCTGACCTTCTCGTTTCTCAGGTCAAGTGGGCTGAAGTCGGAGACCGAGGGATTCATAATGGCCTGCCAGGATGGTGTCTTCAACACTCTCGTCTACCGCAGTCGCGTGATGGGTATAGAGGTCCCTGACACTAGATGCAGAGCGTGTCGTGGGGCAGCTGAGACCATAATGCATTTGCTGTCAGCTTGTCCAGCTTATGCGGTCTCAGCCTATATCCACAGACATAACGCGGCCCTACGAGTGTTGTACTACCATCTACGACACTCGTACGGTGTAGACGAGACACCAGTGTTGCCTTATGCTCCGGGGGATATTGAGTCCGTGGTGGTGAATGAGAAGTGCCGAATCTATTGGAACTATTCATTCCCCACCCTCAGGCAAATACAAGCCAATAAGCCTGATGTAGTACTCCTCGACCATCAAAGTAGGACGATTTTCGTCATTGAGTTTTCAGCTCCTGGCGAAACGAACATCGTCCGAAAAGAGGAGGAAAAACGGACTAAATATCGAGATCTTCTCTTTGAACTCCGCAGGCTTTACCCAAACCATTCTGTCAAGATGGTGGTTCTGATAATAGGGGTCCTTGGTGGAATGATGGACACACTGCTCTCAAACTTAAAAATCATACCGGCTTGCCGTGACATGGCAGAAATCCTAGCCGGGCGAATGCAGAAGGCCATAATTCTTGGTTCACTCCGCCTACTCAGGGCACATGATTCTCGGACCCAGTAATCACTTACCCCATGGACGTGGGGAGTGTTTACTGGGGTTAATGACACGCCAGCGCGCCCTCCGGAAGTGTCGGAGCTCCGGAGACAGGGCCTGACTGGGTAATTCCTAACGGAAAAAAAAAATAAAAAAAAATAAAAAAAAATCGTCTTTATTATTTTCAAAGTAATAGTAACAAAAAAAAAACAAAGTACAATTCATTTTGTATGAAAATAAAGGGCGAAATACTTTTTGTAAAGCTAAACTTTCTTTCTTGAAATGTGGGGGAATCAGATTATACAGCGATGTAATTTGATAGCTGAAGGAGCGTCTGAATGTTTGTACTCTTTGTATCTTGTTTTTGAACGAGTTAGTTAGATTAGGGCCATACAGAATGTCAGCATAATTGAACAATGACAAAATAAGGGCCTCACACAGCATAGATTTAACTGGGGTTGGAAGGAGATGCCTGTTGCCATATATCAGTTTAATTGATGAGTACGCACGTTGAATAAGTTTATTGGCGTGTTTTTCGAATCTCATGTCAATATCTAGCAGAACACCAAGATTTCTTGCTTCCTTCACTAATGTAAGTGACTCATTGTTAATTTGTAAATCAATTTCGCTCGCAATTCGGTTATCATTTCGAGAAGTGAATACCATCATCTTTGATTTTGAAGGATTAATTAGTAGGCAATGATCAGCTGCAGATTTGACAAAAGATTCCAGGTCTCTATTGATCAACGTGGTTGCATTGTAGAATTCATGTTGAGGAAAACTATAGTAAAGCTGAGTATCATCTGCGTACAAATGAATTGAACAATTTTGTGAACATTTCACTAAATTCGCGGTATACATTGTGAATAACAGAGGCCCTAGAATGGATCCTTGAGATAGCATTGTCTATATGAACCTTTTGTTGTCTATTAGAGAGATACGACTTCTTCAAAGTTATAGAATTGTGTGAGAGTCCCGAGTAGTGAAGTATTTCTAGCATCAATTTATAGTCGATTGTGTCGAAGGCCCGACTGAAATCAAGTAATACCAGTGCAGTACATAATCCTTGGTCTTTTGCCCTGAATATATCATCTGTAACTTGAAGTAAAGCGGTTGTGCAACTATGTCCTTTGCGGAATCCGGATTGTACTGAAGGAAGTAAAGAATAATTCCATTAGAAGTTTTCGCAATTGAACTTCCATTGCTCGTTCTGCTACTATGGAGAGAACAGGAAGATTACTCAAGCCTCTCAAATCTTTCAATTCTGTTGGATTTGTTTTTTTCGGAACCATTTTGACGACAGCTTTTATCCATGCATCGGGAAATATATTTTTTGTTAAACAGATGTTGATAATATGAGTGATATACGGAATGATATGGGGACAACATAGTTTGATGAGTTTTATATTCAAGAAATCGCATCCCATTGCGTTTGTTTTGATTTTAGAAATGGTTTCATATACAAAAAGATCATTCACCTCTTGAAATACAAATTTAGTTTCGACTAAAGAGTTGGATCCATAAAAATTCATAAGTTCAGGAGGTGGTGATCTAGCTGGAATCGAGTTTATTAAAAAATTATTGATTTCATCTACGTTTTTGAGTTCATTTGGCAAATCCCTAGATTTATCGGTTATTATTTTATTATTCTTAAGTGTTTTCCACATTTCATTTATGTTAGTGGTATTAAGTTTCTGAATGAAATATACTTTCTTCTCTCTTTTAACTGCTTTATTAATATAATTACGCATTTCTTTGTAGAATTGGAAATGATTATCAGAATTGTTTTTTTTTTAAATTTTCTTAGTGTATTATCCCTCATTTTTATCATGTCTTTCAGAGTTTCTGTCAACCACGGAGCCCGTGGGTTCGACACCCTAGAAGTAACAACTGGTGCATGTCGATCAAATATATTTAATAAACTGTTTACCAAAAGAGAAACTTTTTCATCAATATTATCCTGATCAAAAATTCTGAAAAAAGAGCTGTTGAAAAGATCTCTCTGAAATAGGTTATGATCAAAGTATTTGAATCCTGTAGGTGTGGAATCGTGAAGTTTGTTTGTCGTGAAAAGCTTTGCTTAGGTGATGATTTTCCTGTCATAAAATTATATTTTATAAATTGATATTAGTTGAAGTTCAGTATCATGAACACAAGTCACGGTCGAATTTGGCTTAATTTGATCTATAACAAAAATATACTAAGTGTGTCATTGGCACGACTACGAATATTTCAACGTAATTTTTCCTTGAATGAAAATGCACGTAACAACAATACAAAAATTGAATAAATGCATGATGATGAAGGACCATGGGGACAGTTGAACCCTGCGCGGATTTACCAGGTATCCTGGCAGTAAACTCTAGGTTGCATTGTGGGCTATTTTGTCAGTTGTACGAATCGGCGGACCAAAAGTCTTTTCTGATAAACCCTTCTCAGAAAAATGCCCTCTAGCCGGTATGATTTTTAAGTTTGAGAGCAGTGTGTCCATCATTCCACCAAGAACCCATATTATCAGAACCACCATCTTGACTGAATGGTTTGGGTAAACTCTGCGGAGTTTAAAGAGTAGATCTCGATATTTAGTCCGTGATTTCCCCCTCTTCTCAGACGATGTTCGTTTCGCCCGGAGCTGAAAACTCAATGACGAAAATCGTACTACTTCGGCTTATTGGCTTGTATTTGCCTGAGGGTGGGGAATAAGTAGTTCCAATAGATTTGGCACTTCTCATTCTCCACAACGGACTCAATAACCCCCGGAGCAAAAGGCAACACCGGTGCCTCGACTATACCGTGCGAGTGTTGTAGATGTTAGTACAACACTCGTAGGGTCGAGTTGTGCCTCTGGATATAGGCTGAGACCGCATAAGCTGGACAAGCTGACAGCACGCCACACACGCTCTGCTTCCAGTGTCTGGGACCTCAATACCCATCACGCGACTACAGTAGACGAGGGTGTTGAAGACACCATCCTGGCAAGCCGTTGTGAATTCCTCGGTTTCCGACTTCAACACACTTGACCTGAGAAATGCGACGGTCAGGTTTCTGGATAAGCCAAGGTCTTCAATGTCCGAGAAGTAGACCCCATGCATTGGCTTATCCTTATGTAGCTGTAGAATACTCTGACTCTCAGCTTTGACGTTGGCTTCTTGCTAAACGGGTTCCAACTCGGTGACAGAGTTTGGGTTCGTCCATTCAGTATCGAATACAAAACCAAGTTCATGGGATGCACGGGTTGCTGCCTTGAAAAGAAATGCTCCAATCCCTGCTTATTCATGATCAATACTAAGCAGAGAAGGGGATCTGAACTACTAATGACTTTATAGGAACCATCCAGTACCATTCTGTTATGTAGACACTCCAAACTCACAAGTCAACGGCATCCCCGTTGTCTGAGGAATTATAACCGTGGAACTGACGATTTAGGATGCAAGCTCCTATGAAGATGCATCATTTTGCGAGTCTCTACGACGAGTTGTCGCAGCTCTTCCTGAGTCCATTACATCACTCCAAAGTAGAATCGGAATGGCAAGCATATTAGTTCCAGCAACTTTGTTCTTTCCCGACAATTCTGATTAACAAATCTGTCGTAGGTTATGCTGATACTTGTCACGGAGAGAGATTTTAACAGTGGTAACTTCTTGGGTGTGGCGTTTTTCCACCCCTAGGTAAGTATACGTCTCTCTGGCTTCCAGATAATGTTGGATGCTTCCGTCTTCGTATTTCTTGCATCATCCACTTTTGATATGAACCATGGCACATTTGTCGATCCCAAACTCCATTCCGATAGCATGCGTGTTCTCTTGCACCACCCTTAAGGACTGATGAAGTTCCTTTTCCCCAGAGGCATATAGTTTAAGGTTATCCATGTAGAACAGATGGGTGACCTTATGCTGGGAGTGCCGCAGTTGTATCCGCGGATTTTCCGTAGTTCAACGGACAATGGCAATAGGGAGATGCAGAAGAGAAGAGGGCTGAGGGAGTCTTCTTGAAACTCGCCCATTCTAAAAATAACATGGTCTAATTGGACTCTGACTTGACCAAAGCGGCATCTTACTAGTTGATCGGGTACCGCAAGGCATCTGAGCAAATGCATGATGAGCTCATGCGATCCAAAATGATTATTATTTTTATTATTATTTGACACTCGTTGTCCAAAAAGTACAGTTGGCGTTCTTACATCTGATTAGTTCATAGCTTTAGGTGACTATAGAATCATTTGTGCCATTGTATTATGCCAGTATGGAGTATTTTTGAGGATTTAGTAGCCAATCTTTGTTAAGTTGTAGTACTTCTTTAGTTCTCTCGAAGTTGTTGTGGTGTTTCTGGATTTCAATTGCTTTCCGGAAGAGTCTTGGGTAATGTATCCTTGTTAAGATTATATTCCGCGACAGCAGATTTTTTCTGTGTATCCTAACTGACAACTAGCTTTATTTATACTCTTTGATTCTTATTTCAACGGAACGTTTCGTGGTTCCGATATAAACGCTGCCACAGGAACATGGAATGCGATATATCCTAGAAGAGCTTGGAACTCCTCGTTTTTCCTTCGCTGAATTCTTAAATGATCTTTCAGTTTTTTCGAAGGTTTATAAATAGTTTCAACTTCATATTTTCATAGAATGCGTCCATTCTGATCTGTAATTATGGGAAAATACAGTAGGAATGGTTTACTTCTGTCGGTGATGGGGAATTGAATATTTGAGTCTGTTATTGATATAGTTAAGAAATTAATTGAGTTTTTTTATCCATGGCTCCAAATTATGAACACATCTTCTGCACACATTTCAATCATACCTTGGGTTTTGAATTTGCAGTTCCAATTGATCTTTCTTCTAGTTTTTCATGGAGAAATTTGCAATAGAATATGGACTAGCCTTAATATAAAAGGTCTGATAACCTAAAGAGGAGATCTCACGGTAATACCCCCGACCAAATTAAAAATCTAGGATCATACCAGATACTACTGGAAGGAATTTCACAGTAGTACTTCTTGGAATGCTTAAATTTTACCAGGACTTGGAGCTTGAGGAGCTGCTTTGAGAGAGGAGTAAAGTTGGGAGTTGTGATATTCCAATTCAGATCGAGAGTTTATCAAGATTTCGTTATACTGAAATCAATCTGATAGATTATATTGCAATTTGTGTAAATAGATAGAGCTCTTTTTGTATACTTCGGATCATCAGGGTGGATAGGAATGTCGAGAAACATTTTTTAAATATCATTAGCATATACATAGAGGATCCATATGTGATCCCTGAGGTAACCCGATGTTTTGATTGATTTTACCGATTTTGAACTTTCCGCGAGCAATCGTTTTTACATGGATGTGAGAAACTGGATTGTTTACAAGGTTATAGTTGTGAAATCTGGTGTCCATTGATAAAACCTCGAATAAAACCCATGGAGTTTTGTTGCTTCTCACAAATATTTATCAATGCTGAAATTTTATAATAATGATCTTTGAGTAAGAACAATTAGTAACTAATCAATACTTTGGGGTCAAATTGTTCGTACGAAAACTCAAGTCATATAAAAACAACCCGAACCCCATAAATCATGAGATTAAACAGAAGACTTTAAAACTATAGGAATATTCAAACCTCTTTCAGAGCATGCAGGTATTCAAATTCGTGTTTTGTAGAGTTATTTCTGAATATCATGAATATATTGAATGAAATTATACCAAAAACCTCCGTTAGAAAATAAAGACATTTAGGCAATAATTTGCCAGAAGCGTTGCCGTTCAGAAACATGTTTTTTTTTGTTTATTGATGGACACCATGGCGTTTTGAAGAAGAAAACTCAACGTTTATTGCTGTTATTTTTTTAATGTTGATTAACCTACACTTTGATGAATAGAAGTTTGGACTCGTAGTGAGTGATAATGGTTAAGTGAGTTCATTTATTCCAAGATAGTAGAATATCACAATAGATTGTTTTTTTAAGTATCATGTAAGGGCGGACTGAAAACAAATTATTGAAAGACAGAATAATAAATCTTTCTTTAGAACAAGAGATTCTCCCAGATAAATTGAAAATAGCAAATGCTTTAAAAAGGAGTTTGATAATGATAGAAAATATAAAAAACTCGAACAAAATACAGAAAACAATTGAACACCTAGTTTCTATGTAACTTCGTCGCGATATCTCGCAGCAACAATCCTCAAGGAAAATATTTCATTCAGCGCAAAAACATGACTTCGTGATTTATTGTTATTGATTTTATATTACGAGACAAACTAACCTACATTCGTTTTTTTATAATTTCTTAGTAAGAATCGTGATCCATTGTGGATTTATGTGAGACAGAACTTGTTTAATGTTAATCGAAAATACAATGAATAGAAATTGATTTGAACATGATGGTGCAATAACTGCACCTACGAATCCAAAGAGTTTTCGACGAGTCATGAAAGATATTTTTTGATTTGTTGTCAGCATGATTCACATATTTGCTGAAAATAATTCCTTTCCTGTATATCCAGTGATATCCTTTCATCTTATATATAGATTGTTTTCAATAACTTTTGCATATTACGGTAAATATATAGTTTAAATCTCAAATTGCAGAGGTCAATAGCTATCAAGAGTCATTTGTATATAAATTACCACATAATGTTGAGAATGATTTTGATATATTCAGAATACTAGAACAATTTTGGACAGTTAAATAGTTATTCAGAACAATTTTTTAACGTTTCCACCTCGTTTGCATATATAGATTTAGTCCCAGGTTAAAAGGTTGATAGTTAAGTGAGTCATCGCTTATTTCTGGTGATGAAATATTGGGTTTTTGCAACTAAATTTTGAAACGTTTTATTGAATATGCATGATGTGACGGAATTATGTATTCTCATAGTTTAATTAGATTGTTGACTGGGTGATAGAACATTATTTTATAGATTTGAAGATATCAATTGTTCAGTGTCAGTATAAAGAGAAGGGACTCCTTAAGTATCTTGTATCTATGCAACAGATCGTTATTTTCAAATAAAATTTATGGGTATCCCTTTGTAAAAATATTCATCGCTGATATCAAATTTAACGATTTCCAGATTTCCAGTTATACTGGAAGTATCAAGAACTTTGCTATTATAAATGGAACGCACGGTATATTGCTACATTCTTTAATTCCTTGTTAATTTCTGAGTATAATGAACGACTTTCTGAAAATAAAATTCCATTTGTAACGTTAAACGCCATGAATAAATTGCTAAAATAGCTAATTTCCATAAGAACGTCTTCAAAACTCGCAATTTGAAGAACTATTCATTAATTTTATCAAAAATTACAAAGAATTTCAGACTAGATTGAATATTCGAATATCATCCATGCCGCCCACTTACAAAATTCTGAACGGTCTTCAAATTCTCGCAAAGAATTTGATGAAAAATCGTTTGGCATTTGAAATAATGTGTTTCTTGATAATTTTTGCGATTCCGACAAAGAAAATTTCGTTAATTCTTTGTCGAATTTGATTTTTGAGTTAATATTCGGAATCAGCTCGTAGAGAAACGTTTGAGGGAGATTTGCGATTTTTCGAAATACTAAAAATAAATTTTTTCGAAAACTTGATGGTGCTAGAGAATTTTTGACTTTTAATCGCTTTTTTATGATACACCATGAATTTGAGTATATCCAAATCATATATTTTCGGAATCAGCATGAAATTTTGGGCATATAATGTTAATTTCAAGTAGATTACTGATGATTGTGTAGTTTTCATGATTTTCGGATTTTTTTCGCGCAATTTTTTTTTCCGCCGATCGACTCGAAATTTACAGTATATACTAATTTCGCCATTCTGAATCGATTGGCGTTCGCAGAATTGCTCTATTTGAAACCGTTCTCGAGTAGAAAAGTTCATCCGGAGTTAAAAGTTGTAATTTCCCGCCAAACATTTTTATTCTCATTTTTGTTCCATATTCGTTAAATTCAACCTTTTTTGTATGCGTTCACCAAATTTGAACTCGATTTCGAATCAAATAGAGGTTTGGTAGGCTTTTTAACGCAACCTTTGCAATTTCGGGTTAAACATTTTTTCGAAAATTTTTAGTTTTGCTTTTTCTTAAAATCGTAAATTCCCATCAAACGTATCTGGACGAGCTGATTTTGAATAACGACTCAAAAATTTAATTCGACCATGGATTAACGGAATGAATGCAATTTTTCGACTGCATGAAATGCAAGAATTGTCGTTATTTTGTTAATCCTTTCCCGAATTTAATTGTTTACTCCAATACCGACAAATTTGTCTATTATCATTGCCATTAAGAAAAAATTAACATTCATCGCTGAAACAGATGTTTAACAAAAGAATAGTGATGGCATTGACTCGGTTAGACATAATTATCCTTATGGAACTCTTGAGGGAACTGCATTTTGTGTGGATGAAATTTATGCATTTAGTGCTTTTTTACAGTCTCGCCTAACGTTCTCATCTGTTCTGCTACTGATCGTAAGGAGCTCGTGGGCTCAGCAGCAAATGTTCCCAAAACTACAATTTAAAATTCTTCATTCAGTACTCTGAACCAAACCAGTTTCGTAAAACTTTATCACCAAACCAAGCACATAACGATGACTTACATTACAATTCGGATTTATTTCAATAAAAAAATATGCCGCCCTTCGTGCGCACTTTCTAACCTCTCCATAAATTAAAATCAATTCAATTCTTTCTTGAAGAATTCAAACCATTTTCAAACTTTTATACACTAAACAGCCCAGCAAGTGAAACTTCATTAACAATACACCACATCGTTAACATTTGCTGAACTATTTTTTTGAATGAAAACAAAATCTTTTCACAGCAGACGTTGCAAAAAAAGGCTATGTGTGGAATTTCAGTGATGAAAATTGAAAATCCAGCGTTTAATAAACGCAACTTGACTACCATCTACATTTTACTATTAAATACTTTTTAATGCGAGTTTTTTGGAGCTGATGGCTAATATTTCCTTTGATGTAGGATTGAAACGATACCACCTAATCCACCAGTTCTACCAAAAGGAAACTCGAAAAAATTATTTTTGTTTGAATAATAACCTGAAAATGATGTTTCACTCTAAGATTCTAAGGGTAAAATTATGTACCTTTCCTAGTGCTATATAAATAATCGGTAATAATCTAGCGACAAAATGCAGAATTTTCGAAAAATACTTTCGCCTTGCTGGCACGAAAACTGTGTATTGCAAGAACGGTTCATCTTGTGTAATCAATGTCAACTATGGAAATGTATACACAAGCTAGAAGCGCAACACCGCTTTGAAAATACCACGGGCTGGAGAAAGTGTTTTCAAAAAGTCCTGTTCTCATTGGTTCGAAATGAGAAAATTATGGCATTTGATTGGTTTACATGAGAGAAATTGTCATTGAAAGTCACCGTTTTGAAAATGAACCTATTTTTTCGATTCCTCATATATTATTTACTGAAAGAAAGATATTAAAGGTGTGAAGTTTTCAACTTGACACCCTGTACAAATCTTCACAGCACTAACTAAGTTGGGTGTAAAATCTTCTATAATGAGTTACTAGCTTTGCATTATTACCATTACATCGTTATTATAATTTAATAATACCCTCAAACAGAAATATAATTGTCTGATTCATTAATAATGCATCCATTTTTTTCTGCCTGATTCTCAATCACGTATCTAGTGTCGCCTGCGGCTGAAGACTTCTGTGAAAATCCTCTCTCGCTTCCCATATGGTGTCTCGTCTATCTAATTCCTTCGTTAGAAAATACATCATCGTTCGACTTTAACCTTGTTCTCTAAAAATGTACTGTGTATTAACGCTTCGTCGGTAAAAAACACCGAATTTTTCTGACGTTTTTTGATCAATTGGTGAAAGGAATATACGGTTTTGGTTCGAAATCCTGAACTGGTTGAGTAGATATATGTATATTCAACTAATCGGATTTAATTTTGTCAATTATTCAAATCATAAATGGTCCCGTTAACTCGAGGCTCTTGATTGGAATTCTGAAAAAAAACGGCTTCCAGTCTTAATGGTTATGTGGTTAGTTGTTTCATTATGCAATGCACATAAGTATTATCCTCGCAATAAGTTTGTTTACGTATACACGTATACCTTACTCAACATTCCTTCAGCATTTTGTTTTTGTGGAAAATTGATGAGATTTGTCGAATATTAAAGATAAGGTGGAATGTTTGTGTTCGTTCAACCGAGTTAATGACTAATAGAGATTTCTGGGTCAAGAAATATATAAATAGGTGTGCCCCAGGGCCCTGATCTAGGACCGGTGCTATTCCTGTTAAATATATGATTTACCGCAACACATTATAGATGGCCATGTCATCATCATCCGGTCAAAATATTGAACTTCTCAGCAAATCCCAAAACATTATTGTTCAGTTTAGTGCATGGTGTCAAATGCATAAGCTCATCCTGAATACCCTCCTACTTTAACGTCGGAAAAGCTGGAAATAATATTGCCAACTGGCAGGTATCGGACGAACCTTCTTGTTAGGACCACAGACAGAAACAGATTCGATCTAGTTACCCCACCGCGTACTTTAGTCAATTATAGCAACCCAAGATACTCGTAATTTCCGTTTCTTCATTTATTACGTTATTGTATATTGTATGCAGCTATTCTGTGTTTTTTTCATCCAAATTCCAGCTTAACCAGATTCTACAAATTCGCATCTTTTTCCGTTTGTATGAAATCCTTTTGGGTACCTCTAGAACTTCATGGGAGTTTTTTTCATTACATCTTTGATTGTCACCAAGAACAGCAGCCTAATACTCGCAATCATTGTGCACGAGAGGCTTAATTAATATACTGAATAAATTCGTACATATTTACTACTTGAGGTTATATTAAATCATGCAGAAAAGCTGCTAGCCTACACTTACATTTACTCTCTCGTGCAGCTGAAAGCAGCGGCTGTTAAAGCACATTTTCTGCCCTTTTTGGGTACTCATGTGAGCGGTTTATTATTATTATTACCAGAATGGTAAAACAAGTATTTCTAATGAATATGCACAATCCCTTATACATCTTTGTAAAAACTGACCTAGTGTTTTGGCAGTGAGAAAGGTATAATTCAAGAATCATGACGTCAATTCGGCGTTACGTACTCATTTAGGATTTTGTGTTAGTGTTGCATGCTCCAACTAATAATCATTCATGTTTCGAAATGTGATAGCATCATTTATATCCTCTTCATTCTTCTTCCAGGGTTCCGATAATAGCAGAAGGATGAGCTCTGGACCCCTTTTGAGGGGCTACGGGCCGCGTGCCTAACACAATGAGGGAGGAAGAGCTAGAAGTGGCCCTGAAGGTGAGTTGTATCCTGATAATAATGTATATTCCTGAAAGTATTATATATGCAATACAATTGTTCATCAAATATTTGCTTGGAGTGTGCACCAGTCACTAATGGTTGTGCTGTAGGTTATCCGGTTTTTCCTACAGCAGTGAAATCCCACCAAAAATCAGTAAGTCGCTCCTAAGCGAATAATATTACCTAATAACCGTCCTCTACCCACACGCTACGCCTTTAGGTACCTATACTCTACGAGTATTTATGAGGGAATATTGTTTTCCGTTAAAAATTTAGCAGTCGGGCCTTCTCTCCGGAGCACCGTTCCATCCCGAAGGCGTGCTGGTGCCATTTACCGCGATATCAACTCCCCACGTCCGTGGGGTAAAAGATTACTGGGTCCGAGAACCATGTGTCCTGAGTAGGCGAAGTGAAACAAAGCAATGCAATGCTAGGATTGCTGCCGCGTCACAGCTGACCGGTATAATTTTCATTTTCAGATTGGGGAGCAGCGTGTCCATCATTCTACCAACCTTATGATCAGAACCACTATTTCAACTCGATATTTATTTCGGTTCAGGGCGGTTTAGTAAAGGATACGAGATGGTGCGACTCCATTTCGGTCGCCTTGGATATTAACAAGGCCAAATTACTTTTTTTCAAGTGTGACTTAATGAGTTTGTGTGTATCCAGTCATTATTTATATACCGTTCAGGTGACCAAATTCCTGAGCAGGCCAAGGTATAAACATTGCTGCCAATGGAAATAAAGTTCCACACTATTATTTTTTTTTTTTGGGATGGTGGAGGAAATATTCATAGAGAAATATTGAGTCTCCTGACTCAATGAATACTGTCCTTAGTAGGCATACTCACTAAAACCTCCACCTCTGTGTAAGTCCGGTCGGCTATTGCCTCCGGTGACACACTATTGCCAATGGATATAATATATACACACTGTTGCCAATGGAAATATACGCGTGTTGTAAACATACTGTTGCCAATGGAAATAAGTTATACACACTGTTGCCAATGGAAATAACTTATACACACTGTTGCCAATGGAAATATATACATGGAACAACTCGCCACATATGTGTAGGGTATATATCTTCAATACATTCATGCAGACCGCTTTTTGTTTCTCAGAAAATACTTACTCTCTCTTATTCAAAGCAAGTTTATTCTTTTTGCTGATGATACCATTGGAGGAAACAATCCAGGTCGATTTAGAAAACACCAAGGAATGGTGCGATATTAATTCGATCACCAGAGCTGTCGGAGTTTATGTTGATACATGTTACGGAGAGAGTTTTAACTGTGATTACTTCTTGGTAGTGACCCCTAAGTGTGTATGTATACGTCTCTCCGGCATCCAGATGATGTAGGATGCTTCCGTCTACGAGCTGATCTTCCTCACCGTATTCCTCGCATCGTCTTCTTTTGAGATGAACCGTGGCACATTTTTCGATACCAAACTCCTATTAAGGACTAATATAGATCTAGAGGCAGACAGTTTGAGGTCATCCATGTGAAACAGGTGGGTGACCCATCTGACCTCCGGTTGCTGGGGGTGCTGCAGTTATATTCATGGGGTTTTCTGACAACAACGGACAATGGCAATAGGGAAATACAGAAGAGAAGAGGGCTGAAGGAGTCTCCCTGAAACACGCTCCTTCTAAAGATAACCTGCTCTGTTTGGACTCTGACTTGACCAGATGTTATGGTGAAGCGAGTCCTCCAGAGCGGCATCAGCTATTCAGTGCATCTCACTATTTGATCGAGTATCGCAAGGCATCTGGGCAAATGCATGATGAGCTCATGCGCTGTTGTATCAAATGCCTTGCGTTAATCGATCCAGGCTATTGAAAGGTTACGGGGTCCTGTCGATAAGCCGGTTCTCCTTGAAGCCAGCGAACCCTTTCTTTAACCCTCCTTGCTCATATATCTGTTCATACTCCAGGTCGACTATGGAGAGTATCCGCATGTATGAGATACGGGAAACATCTCATATCATGTATTTGAGCATGACAAATCGTTTTTGGGGCTGAGCATGGTTCGATGAACCAATCCGAAATCTGATGCTTCTCTTACAAGTTACAGAACATAAAAAACTAGAACACAGACCAAATTCCATCAGATTTCAAAACTTTAGCAGTGAAAGATTACAAGAAAAATGTGATTCATATCACAGAACATATGTTTTCTGTGATTCATATCACAGAACATATGTTTTCTGTGATTCATATACCATTATTAGGCTATCTGTTGAACATATTGACCTCAAACAATTTCCATGATATGTCTGTTAGGAGAGCAAAAATTACATGAATTCTTGAGAAATTAGGGTTCTTGGTAGGCAATCCATCAGAAGATACATTTTTGGCATTTATATGGTTGATTCTTGAATCTTAACAGTTGATTGACTGCGATACCTGAACAATTACTTAGTTCTAAATTCGTTATGCTTTCACTGCATAATTATTTGTTCTTTATGAACCATTCATCTGCTTTTGTGTGTGTGTTTGGAATTGAATGAACCATTTGCCACAAATTTATTGAATTCTGAAGGCTATGCTTTTGTTCTATTGGCATTATTCATCAGTGCTGACCATGTCTTTGCATATACTACTGGCAGTAGGTTTATTATAAGCATAATTTATCGTATTACAATATCCTTTCACATTATACCGGGTGACACGGGACCAGTTTACCGCCCTGTATCTTCGTTGTTATTTGGTATGGAAGTTACAGATTCGGCACATCGATTTGATCTCATTCCATTCACGATTTAGCAAGTATCAGGCCAAATAATATAACACCTCTGGTTTGACCAGAAGAGCATTAAGTTGTTTTTGTTCAAATAGAAAGTATATTCTTTCAAAATAATGATTTTGAATTACTTACGTTTTCAACAATAATAATAATAATAATAATAATAGTATTCCAATTCGAAGATAGTTCTGATTAAAAAATTATTTGGTTTCAATATTACAGTAATTATATGAATGTATGCAAACTAACTGTTTTTTCAATTTTATTTTTTCATTCTTTTTCAACTACCTATGGAATACTTTTTGGATGGTTGCCCTCAAATCGCACTGTGAATACTGTAATAAACTCTTTAACCACAAGCTTTGATTAGTGGTAAAGGCCAAGACTTGTATACTGTTGAACTGGGACACTGAACTGCTATACCATACATTTTAGCCAACCATTATCATTAATACATGATAAGCTAGCCATTTCAGAAATTACAGTTATATGTTAAATTCGATATATTAAACCTGTGGTTTTATTTAATACAGTCGAAAACGTGCATCCTCATTTCTAGTCTATCTAACTATATAATAGTTTGTCATTTTCTATAGGCCATCTTCTGGGAGCGTGAGAAAACGAAATAAAATCGTGTATGAGTGCTCAGTTTACCTCCGATAATTATAATTCCACAACGAACAACTAGCAGAAGGAGAAAGTAGGATCTCAATTGCATATTAAAAGTCAATGATATACTCGCAAACCAAGTATTACCGGCATTTGCTGAACAAATTATTGTGAATGATTATGCTACTTTCATACTTATTAGTTATTTTCCATTACATTTTATCATACATGATAGGAAAACGACTTGCGTTTGTTCATTGTCTATGTATAAAAATAAATAAATATCTTCGTCTCGTACTGTCTTGATAGTTATAAAGGCTGACCCAAGGAAGTAACTTTTTTGTGAAAAATTATTACTCTTGTTCCTAAAATAATGTAACGGGGTCCGTTCAAAGAACTATGCCTCTAAATAGACCACACCAAACATTAATACTAAATCGTCATTGCGGATTGTGGGGATGGACTAGAAATGGATTATGTCTTCTCCAATAATGAAAATTCTTTCTATCATACATCCCACGATTTGAAAAATTAGCCTCATCGCTCCATATAATATTTCTATAGAAGCTTGGATCTTGTCTGCATTTATTCATAAACCACCGACAAAACCCCAATCTTCTCTCGGGTTCACCAGGTTCTAGTGTTTGCACTGGTCTTAACTTATAAGGAGAAATCTCATGTTTCTTCAGCATTCTTTGAATACCAGACAGTGGAACAGTTATTTCTCTAGATAAATGATGAGAATATTTGACAAATAGTACTTCAACAAAGTTTCAAAACAACTTGATTGCTCATAATAATTACGTTTTATAGAATCAAACACATTTTTTCCAACCATATGACCCTCCAGTATTTTCTGTTCTGTACAAAAACGGCTTCAAATTTATCATTACAGCAGACATATTTTGATTCACAAAATAAATGCGGCTGGCGGAATGGCTTTAAGATGGAAATTATCGTTTTGTACATTAATACCAAATAGCTCAGTGGTGTCAATTGAGTGGTGCGACATGATGATCACGGGTTTCACGAGTTCACATCCCAGCGCAATTTTTTCTTTTTACTGTCTCATTTTGCTATTAGTAACAAAATATTGTCATTCGTATAAGTACCAAAATTGGATGTTTGGAGAATGTTATTACGAATGGAAATACGTGAAGAAATATAATTTTATGAAATATTCTGAAAACGCGACTGTCAATGTTTTTTGTTTTCGGCATCTAGAAGGCCATTAAAAATGCTACTAGTTTGCCCATTTAATCGAATTCGTAGCATCAATAATAACGGAGTTGGCAATGGTGCCGACTTAATTTGGAACACCCTGTATATGAGAATTATGGAGAAGAACCAGAGACACCTTTACTCCTAACGGAAAAAGGGATATAAATATAAATAAATAAATCCCAACGACCAATTAGTCTCACATCGTTCATTCTGAAGATGTGGAGAAAGCAACTGATGACTATATCAGATCATAAATCCTAGCACAGGTGCCTCTGCACCTCCACCATCATGCGTACCAAACGGACAAATCCACGGAGACCGCATTGGTGCAATTGACAGATATGGAGTCCAGGATGCACTGGAGAGTGAAGAAACTGTAGTATGTGCCTCTCTAGACATAGAAGGGGCTTTTGACAACACACCACACGAAGCTGTCAAAAGACAATGAGACTGGTCTGGCATTTATTATCTACCAGAATAGCAAAGACTAAAATAGTACAAGACACATGAAGAGGATGCCCACAATGGGAATAGCCTCGTGGAGCCTAACAGTTGATTGACCCCTCTGCAGTTTCACCAAGATCAGTGTCAAGGTTATGCAGATGATATAGTCACTATCGCGAGAGGCACATTCGAGAATATTCTCTGTGGTGACATAATTCAAAGAGGTTTGGACTACACCATATCGATGGGACTTGGTGTCAACCCCACCAAGACTACTCTATCTCAAATAGGGACGGAAAGGAAGTAACCAATGAGGCCACGAAAGTCCTAATGGTGTGCAGAAACGTGTAGGGAAAAACTGGTGATGTAACCCAAAGACCCTGCAGTGGATGTACACTTCTGTAGTGAGACGGATCATCATGCCAATATTCATGATGATTACCTTTTTCTTCTTTCAAAATGATTGTCAGGATTCATTTTTGTTTACTGACCAAATTATTACGTTTGTTTCCCAATGTAGGATCCCATGAGATATTTGAGATTGTACAAGTGAAGTACCTAATACAGCTTCTTCAACTTTTTTTTCCTTTAGATGAATATCGTCTTTAATGTCCACGGTTCCCTCGTTTGGAAGGTGATTTGAGTAAGATGTGCAAGGTAAATAGCAAGTTTTGTTATTTTTGAACCAGTAGAAGAAGAAGCATGCAATTTTGGTGAGAAATACAACGAAACCTATGTCCACATCGTCTGCAAAATCCAAAAGTATTATTCTTTGGAGAACATCAAATAGAAGAGAGAGAGAGAGATCTGCCTATCCTGACTGAAGCTATCTGCTTCTTCGTTGCCTTAAATTCCTCTGTGACCTGGCACCCATATCAGGGTGACCTGATTGTTCACTGGCAATTGTCTTAGGGATTGTTTACAGTCCAACTCAGACTCACAGGTGTATGACCTCAGAGCTTTTAGTGCTGCTTGGTTATCTGACAGTATACAGATTTCTGCCCTTCGTGTGCCTCTTTCAAGGCATTCCCTGGACACATAATTCTATAGCATGTACTTCTGCTTGGAAGATGATAGGGGTGTTACCAAGGGGTTCTGTGAATTTGGTCCTGTAACGACCACTCCAACTCTTTCGTCCATCTCAGATCCATCTATGTACCACACTGATGCACCCCTTCCCAGTTGAGGTCCGTTCTCTGTGTAAGTTTGGTGGCTGTTTATGACCACTTCAAACTGCATTTCGAAGTCCTAACTGGCATGAAATCTGTCGGTTTAGACATGGCTTCTAGGGAAATGTATTTCAAAATCCTCAAGTGTCGGATCAGATATCCTGCTTTTAAGTTTTTGTCTGGTTTAGTTTGAAGGCACTGATTGCTGTTTCTTTAATTACACAAAGGTGCAATGGCGGAAGGTTTAGCATTGCCTCTAAGGTTGCAGTAGGTCACGTAAATATTGCCCCTGTGATTCCCAGACAGGCTAGCCGCTGCACTTTCTGCAGCTTGACTTGTGCCAAAATTTGTTGAGTTTTTGGCCACCATACCAGTGAGGCGTAGGTGACCATGGATTTGAAGATTGTTTGATGTGACCATTTGGTTTCAGACCCCATGTCTTACCAAAGACTTTGCGGTGGACATGCCGCTATAGCTTTGGAAAGAATGTGGTTGATTTGGTTGTTCCAAGTTAGTTTTTGGTCTATTATAACTCACCTCTTTGGAAAATGTTAGCTGAGTTCCATTCAGAGTTGGGGCTTCAAGTTCGTACTTTCGCCTCTTGGTGAATGTAACCAGCACTGTTTTGCTAGGATTGACGTTGAGTCTTTCCTTAGCGTACCAGCTTCTGATTGTGTTTAGGGCTACTTACATGCGGTCGGAGATTACTCTGTCATGTTTGCCCCTAATGGTGACGACTAGGTCATCGGCATAAGAGTCGTGAAACCAAAATGGTGAAGCTTTACTAGCAGATCGTCGACAACCAGTGACCACAGCAAAGGCGATAAACTCCCCCTTGGGAGCAACCTTTTTCTGCTGTCATCTTGACTGTCTCTCCCCGAAGGGTCGC
The DNA here is from genome assembly GCA_958502065.1 of Chrysolina americana. Classification (NCBI taxonomy): domain Eukaryota; kingdom Metazoa; phylum Arthropoda; class Insecta; order Coleoptera; family Chrysomelidae; genus Chrysolina; species Chrysolina americana. The sequence continues at coordinate 5,565,127 of OY293411.1, read as the reverse complement.
CACAATGATTCTGCTTTTCAGCATTGATTGTGTCCATCTGATCAGTGAGGCGTCCTTTTCTCCAATGATCTGGTTATGGAAGCATGTGAGGTGTTGTCGAAGGCACCCTCTATGCCAGTGAAGTTTTACCCCCTCTGAATAGAGTATAAAAAGGCGCACACCATCGTTGAATCTGAATCAAGGATGAAATACGTAAACAGATCAGAGTATATGGATCTTGTTGGTGCAGAAGTTCAAGGTTTTTCTTCATCATCATTACTGTAAAATTTCAAAAAAATTGGAATAGTCTTTTTGTTGTTCTGATAGTGCCGACAAATCCTTTTCGAAACACCCAGGCATTCCACGTAGATGACTAACAATCCCTAATCTCAAAGGCATCTCCATTTCCGTATCTAAACGACTATTTTCACGTCGACTCATGATCAGTGTTGTTCTCGAACTCGACGATAAAAACTGACTCACTTCGCCACGTAATCGCCTATCTGTAATTGATGTGTTTTTGTTCTCCAGAAACGCATCATGCAACAGGCATGCTATCTAGAAATGTGTACATTATATCGGGACTGTAGCATTTTTCACATTCTTCGACTGTCCGCATCTGCATAATCGCTGGGATATGTATTCCAGTTATTCTTCTAATGTTGCAAATAGAGTCGGTGGCGGTTTCGGCAGAGGCGTACGATGACATTTTACAGGAGGTATTATTTACTACATAAATATAAAAAAAACTTGTCGGCGTTTGTTGCTGTTGTTTTTTTAAAATTGTTTTTTCCATTAACCAGCTGTCACCACCCTACGAACGACAGCCCTCAGAAGTCGAAACTTGTGCAAGCTAAGGATTAACGAGGTCTTACCTTTTAACGTGCGATTCCTAGATAGATACATTCGGTTGGATGTGGTGCGAGAGCTTGCGGACGTCGACGACTCTATCCCAATATATACCATGCCACTTGCGTATAATTCCATAAATATAAAAAACACTTGTCGGCGTTTGTAGATAGATACATTCGGTTGGATGTGATGCGAGAGCTTGCGGACGTCGACGAATCTATCCCAATATATACCAGACAACGTGTGTATAATTTTTTACAAGTGTTTTTCCCCAAAAGCCCTCTTGATAGAAATCCCACTACCTTCAGGCAGTATGAGAATGAGTCCAGCAAACACGGAGGGCTCATCTATCAAACACTCGACTTCTTCCAGGAATGTCGTTAGGAACCAATGCCAAGAAAGTAATAATATCAAATGTAGAGGTTAACTTCACATACATGGTTATTTGCTAAGAGTCTTCACCAGAATGAATAAATACATTGGATCTAGTGACCTTCTATTTTCGATATGAATGAGAAGTTATATGTACCCCCATAAGCAATGCAAGAGCCTTGGCATTCTTTCGTTCATCATCTCTAGACTCCAGTACTTTTTTATGAACTTAAAATCCAATGAATATACTAATTACATCATTCTGAATCGATTAGTGTTCGCAGAATTGCTCTCTCTTCAACAGTTCTCGAGTTGAAAACTTCATCTAGAGTTGAGGGGGATCACTTCCCTTTAAAAACTTCTTCAGTTTTTTTCACTCTTATTCGTTAAATGCAATCTTTGCTTTTTAGACGTTGGAGGGAAATGTTTTGTTGTTTTATTCCTTTTTTATGATATTTTTGTAATCCGCGTGAAATTTTGCGTTTTTAAGGCGAATTCCAAGTAAATCTGATGATTCTGTATTTTTCGTGATTTTAAGGATATTTTTCGAGTGATCCTTTTAATGACAGTCAACTCAAAATCCAGTATACATACTAATTTCATAATCCTGAAATGATTGGCGTTCGCAGAATTGGTCTATCTTTAACCGTTCCCGAATTGAAACGTTCACCTAGAGTTGAGAGGAATCATTTCCCTTCAAAATTTTTTTTTTTCTGTTTTTCACTCTTATTCGTTAAATTTAATCTTTTTTGAATATGTATACGGAATACGAAATCGATTCCGAGTCAATTAAAGATTTCGAAGGCGTTTTACGGCACTTCCACGATTTTGATCTTGGAAGGGAATTTTTGTTGTTTTATTCCTTTTTTATGCTGAACCTTATATCTGATTATAACAAATCAGATATTTTTTGAATGAGCGTGAAATTTTGCGTAATTAGTGCGAATTTCAAGTAAATCTGATGGTTTTGAATTTTTGTTGACTTTTAGGAGTCTACAGGACATTTTTGAGTGATCTTATTTCTTTTTCCTATCAACTTAAAATCCACCGTATATACTAATTTCATCATTCTGAATCGATTGGCGGTCGCAGAATTGCTCTATCTTTAACCGTTCTCGAGTTGAAAAGCCTCTAACATTTTTTTCCATCATTTCCGTATTCATTTTCGTAAACTCAATCTTTTTTGGATGTGCACACCAAATTTGAAGTCGATTCCTAGTCTATTGAAGGTGTCGTAGGTAGGCTTTTTGAGGAAGCTCTGCAAGGTGAAGTTGAAAATGTTCGAATGTTCACTATTGTGTTCATTCAAAAATTCGTCTGTTGTTATTTCTGTTTCAAGTTCACAGAGTATACTAATTTCATCATTCTGAATCGATTGGCGTTCGCAGAATTGCTCTATCTTTAACCGTTCTCGAGTTGAAAAGTTCTTCTAGAGTTGAGTCGATTCCGAGTCAATTAAAGGTTTCATAGGCACCTCCGCAATTTTGATTTTGCAAGAGAATTTTTGTCTATTAATTTTTTATGGTAAACCTGTTTCATATTTTGTAGACCTGAAAAGTGGCAATTAGGAATTGCCTTCAGATTTTTCAAAACTCATTATACTTCATAAAATGATGAAAACCAAATCGCCAAATTTCGAAACTTTTTGCCTATTTAACTTACTTTTTCTTCTTCTTGGGCACACTTTATACTTATCAAATATTTCAGCGTCTCCATACTTGTCAGTTCAACTTTTGCCTGTTGGTATGATTTTCAATTATTAATTTTTTGGCGAATATTGTATTTGATTTTTTGGCGAATATTCTACGATTTAATTTTTTGGCGAATTTTCTACGATTTCATTTTTTGGCGAATGGTTCAGAATTTCATAATTATTATTGGTGAATTATTTATATTTGTATTTTCTATTCATGGATACGAATTTAACCTTGCGTTGTCAAGGTTTTCTCGTTTCCTCGTTTCAATAAATTTCTTATGATCTTTAAATTATTTGCAAAATTGATAATCTATTTTGTGTAATTTCATGATGATTGTAGGATAGAGAAGATCACTTTTGTCTAATTTCCACTACGATTTTTTGACCGGCTTCGGTTTATTAAACCATTATAAAGTTACTTGAGATATCCCTGCGTATCCCGTACACAAAGCTCATAGCAACGTATGTCTTTTATTTTTGTCAATGAACTTCTATTGTTTGAATAATAACACAGTTTATTTTGCTTTTTTTCAATGAAAGTTCTTAGGTTTATTTTTCTAACAATCTCAAAAATAATTTCAATATATTCACAATTTTTCAAAAAAAAAACTGTGGTGTTCCATCACATCGACTTTCAAGAGCTTGTTTTTCCTGACATATCTATCAATGGATTTTCATTGATCGAATCGGCCGTTATAGCAATACACAAATCGAAATGTGAACTATATTTTTAGAAATCATAAAAAGAGCAATAAAATCATGTTTACGGTTGAGCGAAGATGTTTACGAATACTCTGAAAGAAACTGATGGTTTACTTATGCTGAAATTGTTTATTTTTCATCGAGAAATTATAAATTTCAGATATATGATTTGCGATACGAGAAATAGATCAAGATCAAATCCCATAATTTTCATACGAGAACTTTTCATCTCGATCTTATCCATTCTGCAGGTATTCACACATTAAATGCTGTTAGGTAGGTATATAGCCTTAATTCAATTTCAAGTAGCTGTCTACACAAAACCCCATAATTTTAGCTCTCTGAAAACAGTGTTCGTTCACCCAAACCACATGTTTTTAGGGTTAAATAGTACCCAGTCATAACATGTGGCACACGTAAAATTAGGAATATAATGGTGCTCCAAATGATATAGCAAAAGTGACACCCATTTCCGGTATAACAGATGGTTTTACTTTTTACTTGTAAATCAGGAATAATTACTAAACCGAATATATTTCGAATATTTGTTGGACTCTTGCATGAAAATTGCGATTGTTTCTTGATTTTGGAACAATTCACTATGATATTATAACTCAACATTTTGCAAAATCAGGGAGAAAATAAGGGTAAAAAATCTCTCCGTTCAAATTTCATCAGATAAGGAAGGTTCAAAACGAAATACAAAACTCATTCTTACCATAGGAATTTTTTACATACAGCAACCTTTTACGTACAGAAAAAAAATTACTTTTCAAAGACCTGTATTGAATAAGAATATTTTCACCAATCATATTGAACTAAACCAGGCATTTTTTGGTAATTCATCATATGGCAGACGACAAAATTCCAACCTTATTAAAATACATGATACACCTATTAGGAAACCAAATTACTTATAGAATGGTTAATGCTAACAATACTCATATATACAGAGTGAGTCAGAATAAGACCGACAAACTTTGTACACAAACTTATGTCGAGGTGAAAAAGTTTCTATAAATGTATATCCTTAAATGCCTCTCCGCTGAGATACAGGGTGTAGAAAGTCCGAAAAAAATTATATTTTTTTTTCTTCAAAACTCCCGAAGAAAAGTTAAAGAAACTTGGTACACTAATCTAGATATATCAATATAGGTCTTCTGCCTGTCTTCTGTCACATGTAGTTCATTGTCCGTAGTGGTATTAGCTATGGAAATAGTTGTTTTCTGACAGATTTTTGCCTTTATTTTTCCACTTACCATTTACTCTTCTGATGACTTTCGTATGACTACCGAATATTACACTTTGCAGACTTACGATATTCTGTTACGATATTTTATTATTTTTATAAAGTTTTTTGGTTCTTCAGAAGTCTGATAGGATCATTTCGGATTTCGGCATAATTCGTTTTTGATGAAAATTTGTTATTGTAATGTTTTGGTATTACAACTTTATTTTTAATTTTTTTCCATTTCCTCAATGTTATTCCTTATCTAAATCAGTTATCCACTTTATTGTTACTGAACTTTGTTGGTTCAAGAAAAGCAATTCAGACTGTTTCAGCTCTATATTTTACCGTTCTGCTAGATTATAAGTGTAATCGAATGTTGAAAAACTTGAAAATATGGCGAAGGTGAGTCTGATTACACCTTCAAACTACGTATTTTCCTTCCACTCATCTTTTCAAAGTGAATAGGTTTTCAATGTCAAAATATTAATAATCATTTGACATTTGGCGAAAACAGATAATTGTTGTTTCTTTGTTGTTGTTTTGAGCAACATTTTTCTCTTGGAGTCAGTTAAACTCCAGCATAAACCCCTGTATATTCGTAGATCCCTTTGTGAGTACATAAATGGTAAAAGCACCAACAAGTGAAAATGAGTTGAACCAGTGACTATTTTTAAGCATTTGCCGCATCAAAATTAGATCCGTATAGTTGTATATTTTCCAAAGCAATACAAACAAATCGTTAACGGATTTTTTTTATTGTGTATTTACGTTTTTCGGAATCAGGATTCAGTAATCCATGCGGAATTTTATTGTAAAATTTTCCGGAGAATTTCAGGTTCATCAACCCATTAAGAGAAACATAATTTTGTTTCCATTTGGTAGCTTGCCAATATTCCCGACGCAAAGTAAGAACGTGTTTAATACGTGTGAAACACTGTCAAATAATTTTCTTTCGAGGATTGAGTTGATTCAGTAACATTTTCTATAAAATATCCTCATATCTTCACTAATTGTCGAAAGATGAAAATTCCCAAGACGATCGAGAGTCCAGAGATGCACTAGATAACCAAATGGGCCCAATTTGCAAATAATACGGCAATAAAAATGCTCTCTAATTAATTCAGAATTCCCTATGAGGTGTTCTTCAATTCATCGTTCAGAACACAAATAATTCACCCCGGAATTGTCTGATCTAGCTAATTTGCAATGTAAACAAGCATCAAGAATTACTAGAACAGGTCGTCCTTACAGTGTTGTCAAATTTATTCACCATGGCTCGGCGTTTTGAGAAGGCTGTGGTATGTAGTATAGGACACCATACATGCGATATGTTCAGAATTATGCGTAGAATATACAGAGGGTCCTATTTAATATAAGACAGTTGGGGAACACTTTCAGTTTTTAAATTCGGTTTACTTATAGTTTTCCGTACATTGATCGATGAGTTCCTGGAGGGACCCCCTGTATATAATAGTTGTTAGTTGTTCTGTTCAATGAATACGTAATATATGCGAATACATTATAGCGCGGTAATAAAATTTGTTTCATTTATTAACGATTATAACATTATTTAAATAGAATCTAATCTTGACGAAGAATTTATTATTTATTCAGCTAATTAGTATTTTCGTAAAAGAGCAAGAACCTCCACAAGATCACGTTATGTAGTTTACAGGAAGAACTATGCAGAAATAATTCAGATATTGTCAGTAGCTCCCCTTATACCTTAAGTCAATTCTACGATCTTGATAGATCGACAAAGTATTATTGAAATTAAGGTATTCATTTGATATACATTGATGTAGTCGAAATTACATGTCTTTCATGTAAATGCTATAACATGTAACCATAATTATTGATGATAGTACTGAATGTGTTATTTTGTTATAGGTGGTCATAGTGGGCAATGGTGGAGTAGGCAAATCAAGCATGATCCAAAGGTACTGCAAAGGAACTTTCACCAAGGATTACAAAAAAACCATAGGAGTGGATTTTCTAGAGAGGCAAATAGAGTGAGTGGTATTATTTTATTGTTGTCGTATTTTTTGCATAAACAACCCAAGATGACTAGTTGACCATGAATTACTTCTTTTCATTAATGATAATTGAAGAGTATAACTTCTATAAGGTCTAAGTGTCAAAAATAAAAAACCAAAATATTTAATGAGAAAATCCTCTCCTGGTATCAAAACAAAGTGGATTGCGCCATCTGTAAGGCGAAAAAAATTGACAGAAATTTCGCCTTGGCACTTTTTTCCTTGAAATTGGAAACACTGTTTAAAACCAATTTTGTCATCTGTCAGATTCAAGGGATTGGCTGGGGATTGGTTATTATAATTTGACATTTGTCATTGCTGACACATGGCAGATGTCAGTGTATCACAAATACAGTGTTCCAAATATTAAAAACCAAAATTCATTACCAACCTGACAGCAAAAAACGATCACAGATAGCCTATGGAAAGAAGTTTCCATTCCATTGAAACGAACTTCCTGAGTGTCCGACGATATCATTCGGAAGCATCTTGGTTAGATCACTCAGAGAGTTGTCCAGTGGGACGTTGGTGAACAAGGACACAACATCGAAGCTGACCAGAATATCGCTCGGCTTCAACGTTATGATCTTAATTTTCCCAACAAAGTCTGTTGAATCCTTGACGTAGTAGTTCGTTTTTCCCACATGAAGCTGGAGGAGCGAGGCTTCAGTTTTGAGAATGGCCATCTGTAGATAGTATAAGCTTGTTAGAATTCCTCAACCTTGCTTGTGTTGCTTCCTTTTGAGCCTGCGTTTTTAAGATGGGTCGAGTAGTTCTTCAATTTTGCTGTAAAGGAGGCAATAGACATTGTTAAAAATTGTTGTTATATCCGTCAACCGGTTGCACCCCTACATGCAACCCTCAGAAGTCAGAGACTTGCGTGACCTATGGATAGACGTTGCCTTACCTTTTAATACGTGTGATGCCATGCACGAGACCGGTGGCAGTGCTGAGATTCGAACTCATGCTCCTACGGATGTTTTGGCTTATTCTTAAAAATTCTAAAATGGCAAAGGAAAACTAAGACATTGAGACAGCAGGTAGAAAGGGGTCAACGGATGTTATTGAAAATGTACCTAATCCAAATACGATCGCACAGAAATACCTGAGTAAGAATGATACTTCTCAACTGTGATAGACCCTAAAATATTTGTATGCTGACCTCAGATCGATACTCAACCTATCAAAGAATCTAAAAATGTATGCCTCAATAACTGGAATAATAAAATAACTGGGAATAATAAAAAAGTTTCTTGTCTGTAAATTGGCTTTTTCATTTGGGTCGTTACACTGGAAGTTCAAGATACAACCATCAAATCTCATACGCAATGAAATTTTAATTATGCTACGCAAACCAAATAATGCATAGTGTTGCAATTTTCTCGGTAGTAAACTCGATTTTTATTGGTCTATAAAAGTATAAAGACGCGGAAGTAGGAAGTCGTCGGCTTGTACGAAAATAAATGGCGAATTCTATTAATAATGCGCTTGGCAGTGGAATGTGTGCGTTTCATTATGATTTCACTTTTGTGTTGTATAGACACCGTTGGTAAACATGCATGAGAACACGGAAAATTTAATCGCATTATTAATTTCATTTTCCCGTCGCCCATAACATAAGCTTTATAATTGACTCGAGAGATAATTGAGCAGATAAACTGCAAACTAATTATATTCTCTTGGTTATCATTTGATGTGAATATCAAACCGCCTTCTATCATTGGAATTGCGGTCCTTCATGTTCACCGTAACTTCTTACAACACAGGGTGATCAAATATATTGATAAAGGATGAATGAATGATGATGGGCTCACATTGACCAAAAGTTCTGCCGAACAAGACCCAATACCTTCGTATAGACTGGAGACTAAATTGTTGTCATTCACCAACATAATCAAATCAACAGTTGAGAACAAGTTGATTGCATATATACAGACTTTGCCAAGGCGTTTGACAAGTTCTATCATGATATCCTCCTAGCTAAATTAAAATTATTATATTGAGTAACCATTTGCTAAAATTCTTCATTTCATATCTTCGAAATAGGGTACAGTCTGTTGTCTGACTCATCCAGAAGTTAATATTGATATTAACTCCTTGAACAAATATTATTGTTCTATAGCAAATAAATTAACCCAGAACATTTCTACAATAGTCGATCCACTTGATCATCTACAAAGTGTGGCTGATGCACTCTCTATTTTTATACGATACGGACTTAGCTGAGCTTAAATCAGTAATAAGTGAAATAAAGAAGAAAAATTCCTCAGGCGAAGACCACTTATCAGCCAAATTATTGTCGCAATTACCTGATGAAGCCCTTATTACCCTAGCGATGGCCGTAAATAAGTCTTTTGCCACGGGTATTTTTCTTTCTAGCCTAAAGACCGCAATAGTTATACCCCTTCACAAAGGAGGTGCCACTGATGATCCAAACAACTTCAGGCCTATCTCGCTACTATCAACTCTGTCAAAAATCATTGAGAAATTGGTAAAACGTAGAATCATGGGTTTCATAAAGAGACATAATATTTTGGCGCCGGAACAGTTCGGTTTCCAAAACAATAAGAGTACAAATGAGGCAATCTTTGTTTTTCTGGAAAGAGTCTACCTGAGCCTGAACGAAAAAGAGGCGGCTGCAGCAATATTCCTTGATCTTTCCAAGGCGTTTGACTGCGTAAGTCACGAAATTTTATTAAAAAAGCTTCTGCATTATGGGTTTCGCGGAACAGCTCTAGAATGGATCAAATCTTACCTTACTGATCGAAATCAGAAAATTATACTAGGTAACAATACTTCTGAGATAGACAAAATTGTATGGGGAGTTCCACAGGGCTCAGTTTTGGGCCCCATTCTTTTCCTTCTTTATATTAACGATATCACCAAGCTAGATATCTCAGGGCACCTCACATTGTTTCCATTCCTGTGGACGTGGAGAAAATCAAAGTGTGGTGTGAATCAAATATGCTAACACTGAATATTACAAAAACGAATTTAGTCACGTTCAAATTGGACTTAGAACAAGTACCCTTAGGTCCTCAACAAATTAAAAGCAAACCTGGAACAAAATTTCTGGGCGTACACATTGACAACAATCTGAAATTCGAGACTCATGTTACTGCTCTACAAAAAAAGTTGTCCTCTGGCTGCTATGTTGTCAATATAATGTCCCGCGAACTTGGAATGACGGCTTCTTTAACGGCATACTACTCATTCATTGAATCTCGTCTACGGTATGGCATTCCATTCTGGGGTTCTTGTAGTCAGGTTCTATTCCAGAGCATATTCGTCCTCCAGAAACGAGCTTTGAAATTAATTTTCAATGTCAAGATACGTGAATCATGCAAGCCGGTCTTCACCAATAACAAAATACTAACATTATGTGAAATTTACATTTTAGAGACGGCTTCCTTGATGCATAAATACAGAGAAAAATTCACAAACAACATAATCAGATATACACGCCAGGAAAAAAAAAACTCACTTTACCATATCCCACTTCAACCCTTACAAAACAGTCGTTAATTTATAGAAGCAAGCAGATTTACAATCACTTACCAAAACAAATCAGAGACATTGGCGATCTGAAAAGTTTCCGAAAGTCAGTTAAAACACTTCTGATGGGGAAATGCTTCTACAATTTGGAGGAATATTTTGTCTACATTTTCTAGTCGTTCTATATTCTGTTTTGTGATACTGTGATATAGGTATATATACATTAAAAATATAAAATTTTACATATTTTTTTGTTATGTCTTCTTCAAAATTAGAATTAGTGTTTTTATCTTTATGAGAATTTCTGTTCCCCCAACGTATATATTTACATTTACATTTATGTTTTTGTTTTTATTCCATACAAAATGTGATAATTATGACTTTGTCGACAAATGTTTCATTTAGACAATAAAGCTTATCTATCTATCTATCTATCTATCTATTTCATGGGTATGAGTCGAAATAGTTCTTGGCAGGTTCTGGAGTACCGCAGGGGCCTAACCTTGGCCCTCTCCTTTTCCTGATCTCTATCAATGATCTGTCCTCGGCGGTTACATCAGAATCCTTTTTACATGCAGATGCTTACAGTGTATGTAAGAAAATTAAAGATGTGAATGACTGGTCAATAAAAAATAAACTACTTTTCAATATGAATTAATGTTCGACAAATCGAATCAAATCAAGTGTGCCACGGTTCATCTCAAAGATGGTTATACGTGTCCAGGCAGTTATTATTAAAAAGTCCTCCTGTGCTTTTGTGAAAACCACTGTTAACAGCATCATCTTTCATAATTACTTTTCCAATTTCTGCATATCTAAACAAATATTTAATTGACTTTCTTCAATATTGCGCTCCATTAATGAAGTTTTTTATCTCTACTGAGATTCCATGCAGCAGAAATGTTGACCACTTTTCCTTTCCCATATTATGTTTGTTCGCCACACATGAGAAACAATGCAAATTGCTCTCGCAGCGTTGAGATCCTTTCATTTTTATTCATCACAATTTTGAACCTTCCTGATTGATGCATCGGTTCATTTGCATGTCCAACTGATTCAGTTGGCTGCATACTCATTGTTTTATGCTAGGTTCTGGCCCATTAATTTTTCAATCATAAAGTGAAAAAACTGATTACAGATGCTCTTAATTTCAATCAAATAATGAGTAATAATGATAATACTTTTTCATACACACTTGTAAAGTGTATTCAAAGGCATAGCCTGTGCGTGTAGAGGACGGCTATCAATATTATTTGCCGTGGCGCTCCAAAGCGCCTGATTTTTGTTAGCGTCTTATTCAAGAACATTGAAGACCTTGGCTTATCCAGAAACCTGACCTTTGCATTTCTCAGGTCTAGTGGGCTGAAGTCGGAAACCGAGGGATTCATAATGGCCTGTCAGAATGGTGTCTTCAACACCCTCATCTACCGTAGTCGCGTGATTGATACAGAGGTCCCTGATATTAGATACAGAACGTGTCGTGGGGCAGCTGAGACCCAAATGTATTTGCTGTCATCCTATCCAACTTATGCGGTCTCAGCCTATATCCACAGGCATAACGCGGCGCTACGAGTGTTGTACTCCCATCTAAGACACCCGTACGGTATAGACGAGACACCGCTGTTGCCTTATGCTCCGGTTGATATTGAGTTTTCTGTAGAGAATGAGAAATTCCTCCTTGACCACCAAGGACGATTTTCATGATAGAGTTTTCAGGTCCTGACGAAACAAACATCGTCCGAAAAGAGAAGGAAAAATTGACTAAATATCGAGGCTTGTTCTTTGAATTCCGTAGGCTTATCTCAAACCATTCTTTCAAAATGGTGGCTCTCGAATATAAAAATTATACCAGCTTACCGAGATGCGGCAAAAATCTTAGCCAGAAGAATGCTGAAGGCAGTGTCTGTTGGTTCACTCTGGCTACTCAGGGCACAAGAAAAAAAGTTTTATCAAAATAAAAAAAATTGAAGGTGAATAAACGGTTTGATTATACCTGCGAAGTGTGAACTACTTATATACATTTTGTAATTTTTTAAAAATAGAACCATGTGCACTGATAAAAAGGATTTTTTGCATCAATGCATAATTGCATATATCGTACATCGTGATTTGATGTATAGCAAATATATAATAATAAAATATATAATAATATAACTACGTGGTAATACTTACATGTATATACTTTAATTAAAGATTGTTAAATAATGAAGCACTAATAATTAAAAAGCAAGAAGGATTCAACTGTATTACTTTTACTATAATATGAATTCAATTTATAATTCAGTCTAAATAACACGTGGCCGGCTATGGTAATACCAAAAATTAAGAACGATTGAACTTCACTGTATTGCGTTTACTACGAAATAAATTTAAGTTATACTTTAGCCTCAGCAACACGTGTTGGTTATGCCATTAAATTGTAACTTATGTGAAACGTTAGTACTTTTAACACTGCGCCATCTGTTAGAATACTTACTCAATCCAGTCAGCAGATACCGCCATCTGTTAGAATCGTTTGGGACTGACAGATAATTGTGACTGTCGAATAATAAACAAATAATGCTTAGTAGACGATATTGTGGAAACTACGAAGCATCGCACAAAGTGGAGACCGAGAACGTGTAATGTGTTCTGTCTCACTCTCTCGCCATCAACAAATAATTTGCAATAAAATAATATTGCGGCTATAAATTGAGATGTGAGCTATGCTATCTGTTAAGTTAGATCAAACTGCACACGGTGTGCAAATTTGATTGAAATCGGTTAAGTAGTTTGGGAGTCTATAGCGGACAAACAACGTGACACGTAATTTATATATATCAAGATTAACTTCACATTCAGTAATATAGATTAGAAAAAATTTCAATTGTTCGTTATTCATATGACCATACTTGTTGATGAAATCAATATCAGACGTTTCGTTATCGAAAAACCATCAACTTATAGTCTTCAAATACCTACTGCCTTTTTCGAATGAAAGTTTTAATAAGTTCTTTTCTTCTGAATTCAAATATATATGATGGCTAAACAGGATTTGGAGTTGATCTAATCTTGAAATGATGAGAGACAGGTGAATGAAATAAATATTTTTCATTCAAGATTATCTGCATTTGGAGGTTGAGTATGTGGACTGTGCATGCACTTGCTAATAAAAATATGCCGTGAAGACAATTTTTAGAATATTTCGCATGAAATGTTCGAAAAGGAGTTGGTTTTGGCCTATTGGGAAAACCTATAATTATTGATGAATATGGTTAACTACCTCTTTGTTGTGAATAGTAACGCACGAAGTTCATAACAAAGGTCAATTGAACAGAAAATAATGCATTAACAACTATATACAAACAATTGAGGTATAATAGTTTTGTAATATTAATTTTATACCTACGTATTAATTGAAAACCGTAAGCAGTGATGCACAACAATGCGATCGAATACAGAAAAAATGTTTTTCGCCATTATACACACAACAATTGAAAACGAAAATATTTTCAACCTACCTTCACAACTGGCCCATAAATGAGGTGAATTCCAATTCTGCAGGAATAATTCAACCTCCATATTGCACTTCCTTAGTGGCACATGTAAACACAAAACCACTGAATATACTATGACGAATATAACTGAACTCACCCCCTCAAACTGTCAGTCAAACGGAATACGATTACAAGATGGAGGTCCCGGTAACAGTTCTCGCTTTCGCGTGGGTTCGCAAGGTTTCGCGAGCACCCGCTATGGCTTAAGCTTATTGGTTGACTATATCACGTGCTTCCTCCAGATCTCTGCTAAACAATTATATTTTTGAATCAAGAGGAGAGGAGATGTTCTGCAGATGAGTCAATGTTGGCGTTCTCTAGGTTGAAGAGTTAGAATGTTTTGCTGCGATCAAATTCATTCCAAGAAATTATGTAAAGTAGCAAACAGCTCAATTAGTTTGAAATGAGAGTATATTCATCAATTAGAAATATTTATTCTTCTGAGAAGAGTATTCTGTTCAAGAGTTTGTATATATTTGATTGAAGATATCCTTTCTATCTGTGTGATTATAAAAAATAAACTGCCCATGTTAACTGAAGTGAACGATACCATGAAATGAATGTAAATCTGTTTTTTATTTGATTTCTGAAACAGAATAATGACTTGAATCACATGAATTAAATCATAGTTGAATGGCAATAAATATTCGAAATTTTTCTGACACCATGTTGTTTAAACTTAATTTTTCAGTGTGACATTATTTTTATTTCTAGTATAAATAGGATTGTTGAAATTTATTATCGATTCATGTTCATAGGAATAAATCATTATGTTGTACTAATAGTCTAGTCAACAAGTGCCATTTAGACCAACTTTTTTCAGCAGTCTCCGAAAATTATGATTGAGGTGTCATTCGATTCGGAATGACATCCAGATGATTTTTGAAAAAAATGAAGTTCCGCATGAAAAAATTGTAAAAGTTATTAACAATTAACTAAAAAAAAAAGATGGCTTTAGTATTTTGTAAATATCTCAAAAACTAATTAAAATTTTTTAAATCTAAAAAAAGATTCAAAAAGAGGAGGAAATTTCCTAAAAAAAAGCTCAATTCCCGGAATTGTAGCATCAATATTTATAATTTTCCCAGAGGGATGAAAATACGGCCGAAAACGGGTACTCTGGCTCGGGCAAGCCACACCCACTTTGGACACTTTAACAATAAAAATTATTTTAAAATACTAAATATGAAAATAAAAAATTGGAAAAATTCAGGCACTAACTGAATAGATTAATGAACAATAATCCGCTTGAAAAAAATTTTTATCACAATTTTTCAATTAGGTAATCAATAGTTAATTAATAATTTTTTTCTGCTTGAACATGAACATTGCAAGTGTGATAATTGTTAAACTATAAATTTGAGATTTTTTTCCTCTTTTGGAGCAATTCTTGAAAGGCTTCAGAATAGAACCCCGTTTTTTAGATTTAAAAAATTTTAATTAGTTTTTGAGATATTTACAAAATACTAAAGCCATCTTTTTTTTTTTAGTTAATTGTTAATAACTTTTACAATTTTTTCATGCGGAACTTCATTTTTTTCAAAAATCATCTGGATGTCATTCCGAATCGAATGACACCTCAATCATAATTTTCGGAGACTGCTGAAAAAAGTTGGTCTAAATGGCACTTGTTGACTAGACTATAATTCAATTTATTATCTTATGTCCCTTTGCTTTGTTCCTTTATACAAAATTTCACTTGGATATAAAGAATACTTGCTATAGGTATATGATTTTCATAGCAATTTCTGAAGAATCTTAATATTTCAGAGGTGGGATTTTATGACTCACCCAAGCCAGAATCCCATAACCTAATTAATGAAAAATAAATAATGTTGAGGGTTTTTATGTTCGTAAATATTTTGAGATACTTAAATTTTGATAATAAACTTCGTAATTTCCTCAACGGGAATACGAAATGCTGGAATAATTATAATCTATTTTCATTTTAGGAATATTTGTTTGTCCCATTTCAAATGTCTGTCAAACATAACCTCTAAGTACTTGATACCTTCAGTTCCTTAGATTCTAGTATTATCATTAGGTATCAGAGATCCTAAGTCTTGCAGTGTAGTATTATAAAATGTGAATGGCATATATTTCTTTTACTAGAAGTTTTTTGTGAGTAGGTTACAATCAAACCTATTTTTCATCTGTTTGAAATCTATTGTGGTCTCAGTCTGTAATTTATTTCAATTTTCTTCTCCATATAATATTACTGTATCATCTGCAAAACTCTGAATTTCACCTATACATATATAGTGTCAATGGTAAAATGTTGTTGAGATAGATAGTAAATAGAAGTGGACCAAAAACGATCCTCTGCGGTCGACCAAATTGAAAGATAGTTTGTTAACTTCTAGCTTCATCAATTTAAAAACATTGAGTTCCATTTTGGCCAATTTTCTCGCTTTAATTTGTACAATGCCACCAGTGGAAGTATAAAATCGAATTTTAAACCACGTTTGCATTTGTAAATAACAATTCAAAGATATACAATTCGCCCAACTTGATTACTTTTGTCAGGATAGATCTCTTTTATTCTATGTAGACTATCTGAGTGTACTGTAGCTATTTCATGAACATTTTGCTCCTGTTTTTCAGAGTAGACGGAGAAGACGTCAGATTGATGTTATGGGATACCGCGGGGCAAGAAGAATTCGACGCCATTACCAAGGCCTACTACAGAGGGGCTCAAGCCTGCGTTCTAGCTTTTTCCACGGTAGACAGGGATTCCTTTGAAGCTGCACATTCTTGGAAACTTAAGGTATTGTCATAAAAGTTTGATTTATTCGAAGTTGAGTAAGATTATGGCAAATAAATGAGTAATTTCTGTACTTTATTTGTGGATGTAAAAGTACCAACAAAGCCAATGGAAACGTAAAATTCAGTGTGTGTCGTATACACCGTTGTTTCGAAAGCTTTCGATTACCTTAGCTTAATTAATTCGGTCTATATGGAACTGAAGGTCAATTTGAGAGGATGACTGTGTTGATAGATCTACAGAAGTCATCGCTGAGCACGTCATCAACTGTAGAGCCGCACCCATTAAACAAATATATTACTCTGTATTACCAGTAATGCAAACTCATATTGATAAGGAACTAGACGATATGTTGTCGTTGGGAGTTATCGAAAGGTCTAGTAACTCCTGGTCATCACCGATCAAGAAGAACAATTCGTTCAGATTCTGTGTTGACTTTTGGAAGTTGAAGGCCGTAACAGTTCCAGTTCTTTCAGTTCTGTCGACTTTCATTTGGATCACATAATAGCCTAGCAACGTGGTAACGTCTTATTGATAATATCCTAGGCTCAGAGCTTGAACTGAATCTCTTCACTTACTTGGATGAAACGGTGGTAATGGCTAACTCTTCCGAAGAACACTTGAGAATTTAAGATGAGGTTTTGAGGACGTTTGAGGGAAGCAAATCTGACCGTCAGTTTGGACAAATGTCAACTCTGTAGACCAGAAGTGTAGTACCTGAGTCATGTTGATCGAAATGGTTTGCTTGTCGACTCTCACAAGGTTAAGGATTAGTTGAATATTTCGTCTCCGAAAAATGTTAAAGAAGTATGAAGTATTTTTGGAATATTTTCTTGATGTAGATTCAAATCCTATTTTGCTACATTGATTTCATCGATAACTTCCGTGAAGGTTTGTTTGTTTGCACATGTGGAGAATTGTCCTGATTTTAATTTACCGTTTGTAGTTCACTGGGGTAGTGATTTGATGCCGTACTGTTATAGACTACCCCTGAAGGTGATAGGGTTATTCAAGTAGGTCACTGAGTCATCAGGAACGGAATAATTCGTCAACTGAACGTGAATGTTTAGCTGTAACCGGATACATCGAGAAATTGCGTTCTTATCTGGAAGCGATTCATTTACGGTGGTGACGGATCATTCTTAATTGAGCTGGCTGCTAAATCTCAAGGATCCCACCGGTAGACTTGCCCATTGGTCCGTGAGGTTGCAGCAGTTTGATTTCCAAATCATTCAACCAAAAGTAAAGAACACGTTGTCCCTGATCTATTGTCTCGACCTGTTTTAGTAGTGAATTCCATCGAAACTGACCCAATACAAACTAATGATTCTTGGTATGACTAGAATTTTGAAGGCGTTATCATTATCGTCAAACCATTCAAATTCTTGTTTGTTGATGGAGTATTATTCAAACATGTTAGTTTGAAACGTGGTTTCTTAGGTGAAGGTGAAGATAAGTGGAAATAAGTTAATACAAAGAGTGAACATAACAAATGGTTGGAACAAAGGACCTTTCCACGGACTATGAGAAAACACTGTAATAAGAAAGTATATACGCTAATATCACTTGGGATTTTTTATTTATTTTTTCTGGCCGACAGTTTTTCTATAATTTGAAAAAAAAGGGGTTTCGTGACGTCACGTTCATCAAAATCAAACTTGGCTACGTCGTATAGGTTGTACACCATGGAATCTCAAATTATCATTACATCTGGATTGTGTTCTATGATAGTTGTCATTTGATACCAGATGGGTTTGTTCGTCCGTTTCACAGAGCAGATCAATAATTGTTTTTTTCTGTTTAACTCATTTGCTTACATATGTGATACAACATAGATGTTAGTAGATCAAATCTGTATGCTGGAAACTAACAGACTCTTGAATATTTTATGTTCTGAGGTTAATACCGTTTTCAAATTCAAAGTTTTCTTATTTTTGTTAAGTAATTTCTGTATTCCTTATAACCGTGAAAATGCCCAAAAAGTGCTTTGTACCCGGTTGTCTGAACACCAGTGAAAATTCAAATAAACTGTATGTGTTCCGTGGTAATAACAACTTTTGTTTCATAAGAACTATAATTATAGTTTGCGGTGTTGCCAACGATGGTTTTTCAACAAAAGGCAGGTTCGTTCAGAAAATTTGAGAGTTGCAAATAATATAAAAAATTGCTTTTACGTAAAATTTTTCGATTTGTTGTTCCAGTGACAAAGTTTCAATTCTTTCTCGATGGCTTATAATCAGCCAGTAGCTATATTTTATTGGGAGAAAAATATTCCCTATTTCGGAACATGGATTATGGTGGGGGATGTTTCTGATGAACGTGACGTCGGAGGCACACTTTGAAATGTGAGTGGCACTCGTTGATAAATAGACATTTTAGAAAAAATAGATTGGAACTAGTTTTGCATTGAGTTTTTTGTAAATGTAAAGGTCCATTTCATTGTTATCCTTTGGCGGGACATATGGATGTTTTGAAGATATTCAGTGAGAGATAGAATGCCAAAAATGAAGTCGATTTTTTCGGAATTGTATAGAAATAAATATCAGTGTAGGGTGATACATGAACCGATTTCACTACCTACTAAGTATAATTTATGAAACCAAATCTAACGGTCCAAGTTTATTTACGAGTCCGCACTTGAACTGATACCTTCAACTTCCAAAATCCGAGCAAATATTAAGAAATTATAGATCTTATGAGAATGTTTTCAAAGATTTTTCAAAATTACGAATTGTCAGCTCATTTTTGACATTTTCAGGAATGCTAAATATCTACTCAATAACTTGAACTATTGCTACAAATTTAAACTTTTTTGCCAGATCATTATGAAGTGTGAACCATTTCTTCTCAAAATTGGTTCGAAATGAGACTATCGCTCAGATAATCCGAATAATGCTACTATTATTGTTGACTCCTGTAAATATTACGACAGTAATTAACTCGTTGAAAATCAGATCATTTAAAATTCGATTTTCCGTTCTCGTAACTGGTCTATTAGCATACCTGATTTTTGGCAACGTAATCTCGTTCATTAGGAGCACGTGTCTGTCAAAATCAGCTCTACCGAGAAATGTAGAATATGGGTACATCGACAAAGTGCTCCGGCAAATCTAAAAGTATCTTTTTAATTCCATTCCAATATATTCATTTGGCCGAGCTCCAACAAGTTCACCAAAAAATATTCCCTTACAACATTGCGATGTTTGCCCAGTCACCTGGAAAGTTATTATATTTACGTTTCTCATGAAAAATATGGATATTGATGATCATAAAATTACTGTTTATGCCGGTTTTACTGACAGATACTTCTGCGAATTTAATATTATATATATATATTATTCATTGCATGGTTATTCTATAAATATATCTGTTGGATCATGAGAACTTCCAACGTTCAAAAGACGTAAAAATTATTTTGGAACCAAGTTTCATTAAATATATTCTAGGAAGTATAAACTAATTAAAACTGTTGAAGGAAAATTAGTTTTTGGGGCAATTCATCACACATGTTCGCTCTGTGATCATTATTTATGCAAGTTTTGAGTAACGATCCAACGCTTTTGAAGTTTTGGGCTGAATGGCCACAATATTACGGGTCAAAAATAATATATTTTGGGTGTGTGAGGAACCATTGGATGGACAATTTTGAAATTTGAAATGTTGCCTTTCCTTCTCCGATGTGTCGACAACTTGATTAACGAAATTTTTCAATTGCACTTTTAATTTTGAGTCAGCTCTCTTGATGAGTTTCTATACCTACCCACAACCGTAGATGGATTTCAATGTATTTCAATCTAGATACGGAAAAATACATTTCAATTAGCCAAATCTGGCCGTAACAAATAAACCAAGAATGAGTGGGAATTTGACAAAAGTTTAACTTTTCTTCATTTGGTAATTTAACATGAACTTCCACAAAATGAATGAACCATCAGTAGAACAAAGTATTCATATTTTTATCGGTTTCTGAAATAGATAATTGTTTTTTTGCAGGTGGAAAATGAATGCGGCGAAATCCCAACTGTGATTGTACAAAATAAAATAGATCTCATGGAGCAAAGCGTCGTCAACCCGTAAGTATTTTCAAATGCTTGTGGTATCATCGACAATTACTTGTGAATTACAAAAAATCCAAATTTCTTTTAATTGAAATTCAAAACAAACTTATTCATTGAAGAAAATGTACAAGGTCTTAGTACAAGGTAAAATATAAAAGCTATTATAAAGTTTGTCAAAGAATTGAAGGAAAACTTGGACCAGGGTAAAAAAGGGTAAGCAAAGCCTTCGACCTAGAAATGACGAACTTCTATTGTACAAACTGGAACGTTACGGAATAAAGGGATCTCAACTAGCTTGGATTGAAAGCTATCTGACTGATAAAAAACAGTATGTTGAAATCAATGGACATTGGTCAAACCAGATCGCATCCACAATTGGAGTACCCCAAGGCTCAGTATTGGGGCCACTGTTATACATCATTTACGTTAATGACATCAAAAGCAGAAATTGTATAATATTTGCAAATGATACTGCTTTAACGGTTATAAGGGAAAAAATAGCCTCATCATGCACATCTAGTTGCAGGTGTCTGAGTTTGTCCCGAACTGTTTTACATGATAGACAATATTTATCAGGCGGTAGTATAGATTCAAGTGAAGTATCAGTCGGAATCGAACTTATATTTCATGATCACTGCATAATACTTGGATGTGAAACGAGAGCACCATTTAACAATCAAAATTTATTAAATATTATCTTTCAGAGAAGAAGCAGATCTTCTAGCCCGCGCCTTAGGATGTCGACTGATTCGAACGTCAGTCAAAGAAGACGTCAACGTGGTGGCCGTCTTCAGGCACTTGGCTTCGAAATGTCTAGCAGAACTCCGAGATCCTCGTGATTATGACTACTTCACCTCACCGACCACCTTCAGTCCTAATACTCTAACCATCAGTAAGTTTTCTTGATACGTTTCGGAATACAACGGCTGGCTTTTTCTTGTCCTCTTATGTATACAGTGTGAGTAAAGACTATGAAAATAGAGCGTTCTTTTCAGCACTTTGGGAAAGCCGGGAAAAAAATTGTAAACTTCTTCATTTCGAATGAAATCACGATTTCGAGATCCTCATACATTCTTTTAATCACTCCATGTATATTTGTCAATCAGATACGATTTTAAACCCTAAAACAGGTGTGGCATTTCCAATTCTAGTGGAGATAATTATAATGTTGTTAGGAAGTAGAAGTTTTCAATAGCTGCAGATGGCCACTACGGGTACACCTTCAATATGACACGACCACCAGTATAATAAGTTGGAATGGCACAAAAGTGCATTGATTGTGTGATTCAAGGTACTTGGTTTCAATAACAGCTACTTGAATCAATGGCAAAGTTATCGTTCATTGGATTTAAATTTTATAAAAAAATTGTACATGGAATGTAGGCAATTAAATCAAGTTATTGTGAATGAATGATGACGACGTGGAAACAACTTAATTACACGTATGTGGACGTGAAAAATATCTTAATAATTGTTAAACAGCTGCGTTTGTATATGGGCGTTATTTTTTCTCACTGTTCGATAACACAAATGAGGAGAAACCCATTTTACATATTATGGACATGGGCCATATTTTCTTAGCTGCTAGATCTAGGAACGATAATCTGTTTTTGAATTCTATAGCCTTTTTGTGTTGGTTTTGTCGCTATTACATCTGCATCAAATCAAATATACTTTATTGTCGAAGATCAAACTCTCATGAACAAAGCAATGTTTATGGGAGAGGCAGCGGAATTAGGAATAAAGAGGAATAATAAAAAGATATTGCAATAACACCAGCCTGTATTAAAGGCAACTTTATTTTAATAGTGACCTGCACTATTCTGTGATTAAAATCAGAGATATTGCAATTTTGTCTATTCGTCGCTTATTTACACAGGCGTTCGTTATTCGTAACCTATAAACCTAACCTAGTTTCTCAGAATTTTCATTCTACATAACTTATGTTATACTATGATACAATTATTGTGATGATAGAGTTACCAAAGGGTGCTACGATATCGATTTGTGTTGAAAAAGTCACATAATTATTACCCGAAGTGAAAATAAAGAAGGAACTTTAAATCAGATCTTAATCGTCCTCTATTAAAGGCAGGCAGTATTTTAATAAAGTTCCCCTTATTCCAGATTCACATTGCGCGTGCGTATATGTCAAAATAAGGACAAATTTATTAATAACGTCTATTATGATCTGCAATATCTCTCTAATAGCGACATGAGAATTTATTTATTTTGACCGCACGCCGCGCCATCTCTGAGAGAATACAGCAACCCGCCAACCACTACTCGCTATCCCCTCTCCAATTTCTGATAGATTTCGGTTCTGTACATTTTGGTTTTAGCATTTACATTTCTAAGGACTTTCAAATGGTCAACTTCAGGTCTTGTCATTTATAAATTTAACGATTTCAATTCTTATGGCTTTCGAACATGATACAAATTATTAGGTTTGGGATTTCCTGGTTTGATCGTATAACGGGCTCTACATTTTCACTAATTTTCCTTTGATGGTATCACAGATTTGAAATCATGTAACTTTCAGTTCTTTGAGTTTCGGTTCTTCAAAAGACTGATATGATCATTTTGGATATTGAAAAAATTTGTTATTGATGTTATTGGAATGTACTGTTTATATAAAATCATCTTTCGATTCTTTTCCAGGTGAATTTATTAATTTTACTGAGCGTGATGGCCCCTTTTATTCATATTGTTTTCTGACCTTCAGACTTATTCATCGATGATTCCGAAAACTAATGGAAAAAGGATTAACCAAAAGGGGAATTTTTCGTTGAAATCACAGAAATTGTCGATAGTTCGGTAATCCTTCGTCGACTTCAACTTTTGATGCATATAATTCGGAATCAGCTCGTCAAGATACGTTTGAAGGATTGCGTTTTTTTGGAAACATTTTCAAAAAATGTTTTAAGACGAAATTGCAGAGGTTTCGTAGAAAGCCTGCCAACTCTCTATTTGACTCGGAATCGATTTCAAATTTTGTGGGCATATACAAAAAACATCAACTTTTACGGATATGAAAGAAAAATGTCTACACTAATTTTTTGCATGGATATTACCTCTTTCAACTCCGGATGAACTTTTCAACTCGGGATCGGTTTGAGATAGAGCAATTCTGCGAACGCCAATCGATTCAGGATGATGGAGTTAGTAAACCCTGCGAATTTCAATTCGATGGCAAGGGTAAACATTTTACGCAAAAAAGACCAAAGGGATGTAACCCTAAAAATCAAGAAAAGTACAAAATCGTTAGATTCACTTGAAATTAGCACTATGTAACTAAAATTCCATGATAATTCCGAAAATTTATAATTTGGATATGCTCAGATACAAGGTGTGCCTTAGAAAATGGATAAAACGTCAAAAATTTTCTTGTTTTAGATTATTTGGAGAGTCGCAAACTCTATTCAAACGTATCTTGACGAGCTGATTTAGAATACCATCTCAAAAATTCAATTCGAAAAAGGATTAACGAAATTAGGTAACATTTTTTGTCGGATTCCCAAAAGTTGTTCTTATTTCGTTAATCCTTTTTCGAACTTGATTTTTGAGGTAAGATTCGGGATCATCTCATCGAGATGCGTTCGAGAGGCATTTGCAATTTTTTGAAAAATGAAAACTAAGTATTTTCGAAAAAACGTTCAACTTTAAATTGTTGAGGTTCCGTAAAAAGCCTACCAAATCTCAATTCGATTGGGAATTGATTTGAAATTTGGTGGGCACATACAAAAATGATTAATTTTTATGAATATTATAAAAAACGTTTAAACAAATTTTTTGCCGGGATATTACCGCTCACAACTCTAATGAACTTTGAAACTCGAGAACGGTTGGTTTGAGATAGAGCAATTCTGCGAACGCCAATCGATTCAGGATGATGGAATAAGTATACCCTGTGAATTTCAAGTCGATGGCAAAAAAGTCCAAAGGGGTCCCTAAAAATCATGGAAAGTACAAAATCATTATATTCACTTGAAATTAGCGCTATATACCCCATGCTTATTCCGAAAATATATGATTTGGATAGGCTTAGATACATGTTGTACCATATAAAAGCGATAAAACTTCAAAAATTCTCTCCCTCCATCGAAAATTTTAAAATGGCAAACTTCCATCCCTTTGCAGGCCAATTTTTTCTTCAAAATAGCAAAAATTGTCGTTATTTCATTAATTTTTTGTCGAAATACAATTGTAGATGTATTATCGATACTGAAAAACCTGTTACAAAAATACAACGTGACTGTTGTCATGATTATGAGCCGCTGTCGTATATTTTCCTAATTTAGAATGAGAAAAAATAACATCAAAATCAAATAAATTTCCTTGTTCACGAAAACAACCATTTTCAAGGGTTGTAAATGTCAACGATCTTTCTAAGATAACTTCTTCTGTATCCAAATAATGATTTTTTTTTCTTTCAGGCGCTTTCAACCCTAGTCATTCTTCCAAAAACCATAACGGAACCATAGTACTTCGCCCTCATAAACAAAAAAAGAAGAAAAACGTTTTAAAAAATGCTTGTAGGATATTATAGAAGGTTTGCTCTTTTAAGGAAGGTAACCGAGTTTTGATCTGAAATTATTGTTTGCCATGTAAATTGTCAATTATCCATATCGATAAGGATATTTCCCTGATGAAAAAAAATCTTTCTATCCCTCCAATGTATTTATAATATGTATATTTTTGCCCCTTAGGCCAACTGGTGAAGTGCTAATATATGTGAAATGTTATTTTTTAGGTAGGATTTTTGTATGTGTTAAACCCTTTGTATGATATTTTAGAATAATATATTTTGTGTGCTAGTACTAACGTTTGGACATTGTGTATTGTTTATGTTGTAAGTTTTTACCTACCAATGTAGTTGATTAATAAAAATAAAAAGACAAGAAAAACCGTTTATTATTTCTCATACATATACAAACTTGATATAACACAACAGCTTCTTAAAAACTAATCCAGAAAATTGACTAATAAACCTAAATAATTTTTGTTCGTTAGCAATTTTTGTTAATTTTTACATTATAAAATTCAGTTTCTAATAGTTTTTCTGTTTTACACGGATGAAAGTTAGTAATAATCATTTGTACTCACTTTATTTTCACCAAAAACATTTTCACAACCAGAGTATCCACAACTATGTTATAAATATTGAGAAAATTGTTGTTTTTTTTTTGGAAAGGTATTAAATAGTTCTCTATGAAATGAAAATATTTGAAACTTGTATTCTACAGCACATAATTGATCAGTAATAGGAACAGAGAATATAAAATATTTGAAGAATGTAGAATATTTGATGAGGTAGCAGTTTTTGTAATTATTCAATTAATTTGAACTATTTTTTAATCTCATTCATCTTCTTCAGATTCATTTTCGCACATTTCAGATCGATATTTCATTTGACCTACTCTAACTATAACTTTCCTAACTGAAACAAACAGATTTACACCAAAAACACCTAAACAGAAATAACAAACTTATTTACTAAACTTTATAACAATTATATAATTGATATACTTATGCAGAAAATTTCTGCTCTATAAGTAAGGTTGTTTTTGTACTATTGACACGCTTCCTGAGAAACTAGACAATGGAACAATACTAAAGTTTCCATCACAATAATAATTATTCATAAAAAATAAAATCTGGAGCCTTCCAGAAATAATCACACACTCAATTAATTTTGAACAAAACAAATCACAACTTCATCAAAATATAACAAAACAAATCAATGTATAAAAGGATTGACATTTTTTTCTGTGATTGTTTACCCAAAAATCCTAGGTGGATTGTCAATCATTTCGTGGATAATTTTAAAATTTTGATGATCCTAGAGTCTTGTGAAAATGATAAATTAGAGAACCTTAAGAACAATATGGATTATGTACAATTGTAGATGAGATTTAAAAAAGAAGTTTATAGAAATCAATGTCACTCAAGAAAGGTCAATTATGACCTCTAAATTGTATACAGGGTGTTTTTAAGCCCTTGATATTGAGGAAGAAATAACAGAAATTGTCGAAGACGATTTATCAAAAACTCCACTTTTCAAAAGGTCCATTGCAAATGAATTTGGAATCGCCCTTATATGGAGTATTCTAAGAACGGAACAAATATACTATTCCTCAAAAAAAATTGAAAACAATAACATTTTTCAAAGTAACATCTTTGAAATATAATTATTTTTCTGAAATGATGTGATATGTCTGGATGACCCACATACAGTATAGCTTCTAAAACCTAAAGAGAAAGGAATTTATACAAAATTTGGCCGCACGTGCCCACTACAAATGAAATATTATCATATACTTCTACGCCTCTGCTCGATAAGTTAAAATATACAGGGTTTTCTTATAAATCACTGTAGAAAAAACTACCCAAACACTAAAAACTAGGTCAATTTCAGTAAAATAATAAAGAAGGTAGTTATTTTGGTTGGTAAAATAAACACCTATTAAAATATTGGCGTAGTTTTGGTATTGGAGTAGATAGATTTTCATGTTCATGAAAAAATTATAAAGCATGCTATTTTCCATAGTAACCGTGACAATTGATTATATTCCAGTAAGATTAGGCAAGCCTGACAACAGAATATCAGTAGTAACACTTTGTATACCTATATCTATTTTTTTTTTGTTTGTAACCAGATCTGAAATTTGAAAACTTTCAAAAAATTCGCAGATACACTGCAACAATCCTACAAGTGCCTGGTTCAATCTCTGATACCACAGCCGTTTTGATTCTGTTAGCCGTGGTGAGAAAATCGGCAACATCGCACGGTAATTAGTTTGACGACCGACTCATTTTTTCGTCATTGTCAATTTCTCGGCTCATTTGAAGAATTAGGAAAAAAACGGCAGAATAAATTTGTAGAGAAAAGAACGCCGATTAATATCTTTGTTCAATTTTCTTCATAACAAACTGGAATTGCAATTTATTCCATTTCTTAGAAACGTGAAAACTGCCAAGTTCGTTATTCCATGCCCTAAAATTCACACATCTAAATTTTTTTTTCTGATATGTATCCAAACCGCAATGATGATCTGACTGATTAAAATAATATGTTATCATAATCATAATATTGAATGTGCCAAACTCAGGTAAATTATTTCAGATAAATATATAGTAGGTTTCCACAACACCTATAAGGTACTTCCGAACCTTTAACAAACGTTAACATTCACCATTCGACAATACAATGACTAATGTCGTCGTATGTTCGGACGCCTTTGCGGTGTTGTCAAATTTCTTCACCATGGCTAGGATAATTGAGACAGCTGTGCTTATACCTGTGAAATTATTCTTGAAACAGTCGATGTATACATGACAGAGTTTCAGAGTGTTGCCATGGATGTCAACACTAATTGTCGGCAGTTACAGCATATGGAAGACGTTGACATATTTACAATATTCATTGCCAATTAATTTAAAGAAAATGTAAAACTTGTATAAAAGTTTCAACATAGGTGTCAGGAATTTGGCTAATTTATAATTTGTTTTAATCTATGAATTCGAAAGTACTAGTATCATTATTTCGAATGGTAGTCCCATATGGGTAGTCCCATATCTACCCACACCGACCCACCATCAGCTAGCATCGCTCTCGTCGTTACTGTCATTATCATCAGCCAAAGATACATCAGCCACCAGCTCTGGCAGATTCTCAGATTTCTCCTTAAGAAATTCGATGATTCTTGGAAGTTCTTTTTCGAACTTGAGCAGATGTGTGAAAACAAAGTCTGGATGAGCAGGATCACTCCGGCAAACCTCCTTGCTCCCCGGCAAAGGAATCCAGACGGTGGCTCCCAGTTTCGCTTGGTTGCCCCCCAAGATGTCGGTCTCCAATTTATCGCCGATCATGATCGCCTGGTGGTGTTTGACGCCGAGAGTTTTGCAGGCGTCGTAGAATATCAGCGGGTCTGGTTTCTCGTAAGCGTGATCGCCGGATACGATGATATGGTCGAAATAGCCTGCGAGATTGAGCTTATTCACTTTTTCCCATTGGCCGTTAGAGGTCCCGTTGGTAATCAGCGCCAGGCGGTATTTTTCTCGAAGATTGCTAAGGATGTATTTGGTGTAATTTTCCAAAGCCAGATGTTTGTATCGTATTTCGAGCCAAAGCCAGTATGCTGTCGCTGAAACAATAAGAATCTTTGAATTCTATAATTCCATCATAGTTTCTCGAAATCCCGATTTATTAAATCGGAATTCTATAATTCCAACTTATCAACTTGGAATCCTATAATTCCGACTTATATACCCGGAATTCCGAATTTCAACTCGGAATTCTATAATTCCGACTAATACTAACTTGGAATTCTACAATTCCGACATGGTATATCGGAATTCCGACTTCTATATTTCCGACATGGTATATCAGAATTCCGACTTTTCAACTTTAAATTCTATAATTCCGACATGGTATATCGGAAATCCGAGTAAATAAATCGGAATTTCGAATTATTAACTCGGAATTCTATAATTCCGACTTATACTGACTTAGAATTGAAGGGGCAAGTGGAAGAAAGAGTTATGTTACAATTAAGTGTTTGTGAGAAAAATAGGTTGTAGTAAAATTAGCGTCCTTGATGTTTAATGTAACATAGACCCTTCTACCACTGTGTATCTGCTCAGATATGCAGAATATATGCAAATCCTGACGGGGCAAGTTACTTATGCACATAACACCTTCTTCCATGACATAACTGAATATTTTCAGAAAATGATACTTGACCCCTTCTTCCACTTCAATATTACAATTCCGACATGGTTTCACGGATTCCAACCTTTTAACTTGAAATTATATTACTCCGTCATGGTGTATGTCGGAATTCCGAGTAAACAAGTCGGAATTCTGAATTAATAACTCGGAATTTTATAATTCCGACTTAGTATCTCGTAATTTCGACTTTGTACCTTGAAATTCTATAATTCTGCAATTCTGACATGGTATATCAGAAATCCGAGTAATTGAATCGGTATTCCGAATTATCAACTCGGAATTCTATAACTCCGACATGGTTTCTTGGAATTCCGACTTATTAACTTGAAATTCTATAATTCCGACATGATATATCAGAATTCCGACTTTTTAGCTTGAAATTCTATATTTCCGGCATGGTATATTTGAATTCCGACTTTTTAACTAAAGATTCTGTAATTCCGACATAGTATCTCGGAATTCTAAGAAAATAAGTCGGAATTCCGAAATAATAAGTCGGAAATTATAATTCCGACTTAAACTTACTTGGAATTCTACAATTCCGACATGGTATATCAGAATTCCGACTTTTTAAATTGAAATTCTGTAATTCTGACATGGTATATCAGGATTCCAACATGGTTTATCAGAATTCCGACTTTTTTACTAGACATATTTTATAACTCCGACATAATATCTAGGAATTCCGAATTATTACCTCAGAATTGTAAAATTCCAATTTATCAACTTGGAATTCTAAAATAAGTGGAAATCTCGAATTTTTTACTCGGAATTCTATAATTCCGACTTGTACTGACTTGGAATTCTACAATTCCGACATGGTATCTCGGAATTCCAACTTTTTAACTTGAAATTCTATAACTCCGACATGGTATCTCGAGATTCCGAATAAAAAAGTCGAAATTTCGAATTGTCGACTTGGAATTCTACAATACCGATATGGTATTACTGAAACCCGAGTAAAAGTCGGAATTACGAGTTAATAACTCGGAATTCTATAATTTCGACATGGTATATCGGAATTTCGACTTTTTCATTTGAAATTCTATAACTCTGACATGATATCTCGGAATTCCTAGTAAAAAAGTCGAAATTCCAAATTGTTGACTTGGAATTCTACAATTCCGACAGGGTATCACTGAAACCCGAGTAAATAAGTCGGAATTACGAATTAATAACTCGGAATTGTATAATTTCGACATGGTATATCGGAATTTCGGCTTTTCAACTCGAAATTCTATAATTCCGACATGGTATATCAGAATTCGGACTTTTTAACTTGGAATCTTATAACTTCGACATGGTTTATTGGAATTCCGACATGGTATACCAGAATTCCGACTTTTCAGCTTGAAACTCTATAACTCCGACATGGTATCTCGGAATTCCGAATAAATATGTCAGAATTACGAATTGTTAACTCGAAATTCTATAATTCCGACTTATTAACTTGGAATTTTATAATTCCAACATGGTATATCGGAACTTCGACTTTTTAACTTGAAATTCTAGAACTCTGACATGGTATATCGGAATTCTGACATTTTAACTTGGAATTTTATAATTCCGACACATAGAAATTAGAATTGCGCGGGCTTGAGGGGATTATTGAATAGTAAATAAGAGATTCTCAAAGTATTCTCAAACACAATAACAACAATTGCCACAAATTTCGCAGAGAACTCGCCACAAGATTTCTTAGAGAACTTGCCAGAGTATATTGTCCAAAAATTTACAATTGTGATATCGTTAAGAACTGAGAGTATCTTGGTGGCGGACATTTTGGGGAGATATATAGCTCTTGAAAAACTCTCAGAGAAGTAAAAGAAGGCGTCACAGTTTCCTAAAAAGAGGTCGCGAGATAGCTTTGGGACCTCTTTGTGTTTCCTGTGTAGAGTGGTCAAATAATACTTATATTGAGTTCAATTTATGATATTTTTGATAGTCCAGGTGAAGTCCAAGTCCACACAAAGTTAGTTCAGACTCTTTTCTTACTCAAATCAAAACCAAGATTTGCGATACACACCTTGTACCTTTAACATTTAGCCTAATTTTCCTGAGCCAGTTTGACACTTGTCTGTCACGCATTTCATCAACATCATGATGACATTTTCATAGTATCATCCCAGTCAGAGGCAAAATCCAAAATTCCCGGTATTTCTTCCCATTCAATGTTAGTGAAAGTGGTGACTTTAACCGGGGAAGACCGTATGATAGATGTAGAACCGTCGGATCGAATTTTGGTAATCAAGGAAAAGTTGGAAGAAAAGGAAGGCATTCCTCCAGAACAGCAGAGGCTCATTTATCAAGGGAAGCAACTTAGAGACGACAAGACAGTAAACAGCTACAAACTGAAAGGAGGTACCGTGCTGCATTTGGTGGTGGCCTTGAGGGGCGGGGTGCAAAACTGCAAAATCAATGAACAACCACACATGAAACAGCACAGTGATGAATAAAATTCTTTGCGACTAGTTCTTGTTCTATATTGTCTTCAATGAGACGTTCAGGTTTGAGAACTTCTTCCTGATGCTTTTTATAACAAAAAGTCTTAGTTCCCGATAATCCTAAGGCAACAAGCTGCAAATATATACTTTACAAGGACATGAGAATTTAAAAAATTTGGTGCCACAGTTATTTGAAGTTCTCATCTCTACCAAAGCAATACATCGCCCACTTTTATAGATAAGACTCCGTAAATGTTAAAACGACACTCTCGACTACCATAAACGCGTAAGAATATCCTTTCTTAACAAGAATACGTACGACATACTTCAAACCCTATGTCAAAGTCTAGAAATTTGAGGAAACAGTATTCCAGGTCGATTGGGTAGTCCCAGAAAGGTCGTCACTCTAACAATAGACTCCAAAGGGACAAGTTCTGGGGCCATAGGATCGCACTTTGAAAGGTAAAGTCCTCATCATTACTAGCTCGCAGAAGTCTTCTGAAGACTTTTCATAGTTCTCTTTGGGTGCAGCCTCCTCTTTGGATTTGAATTAAAATAATTTCAAATGCTTTTGGATTGTTTATCATTAATACTTTCATCATTTTCAATGACCTGCAAGCTGGAAAATGTTCTTTCTCTTTACGACACAAAAATCCAGAAAGTAGAGGACCCCAACTTTTCCACAAAAACTGCAGCAATTTTTTAAAGTATTTTTTATAGATGGTTGCTCAATACCGAACTATTGGTATTGGTAAGTATGGATGGTGACTGCTGCACTGCGACCTAATTAGATCCATTGTGCCCCATCTTCGTCTGCTATTTCAAGGTGTTCTCGTTTACAGCAGCCCCTCAAGCCCCAATTCCTTGAGGAATTTAAGGATTTTGAGGGTGTCTATTCGTGGTATTTCTCCCACAGTCAGCTGGTGTGATTCCAGTATATTCAATCTCTTTTGATGTACAGCATAACAATCCATTAATATATGGTGTGGTGTTTCTGGATGTTCCGCACAAAATCTGCAGGTACTGTCCTTCTCTAAGCCTAGCTTCCTTAGGTGTTCTTTGAGTCTGAAGTGCCCTGTCAGAAATCCCGTGATTGTCTTTAGACTAGTTTTGCTGAGGTTAATCAGAGTCTTCGATCTTGCTCGGTTGAAGTTGCAGAGGAGATCTTTGGCCTGCCTTAGCCCTGGAAGTCTTTGCCAGTATGTTGCTCTCATTGCTTCTTCAGTTTTATTGAGTTCTTCTTGAAAGTAAGATTTTCCAAGTCCGCAGAATGGTTCTGGCCCGATCAGTGGCGTTGATGCCCCTTTTCGTGCCAGGGTGTCTGCTTGTTCATTGCCCTCCACTCCGACGTGACCCGGCACCCAGAGGAGGATCACCTTGTTGTTCCTGCCTTAGATCATTAAGTCTAGGCATTCCCACATCATCTTCGAGTTGATGTTATATGAGCTCAACGCTTTGATGGCTGCTTGACTATCGGAGAGGATTGCGATTTCCTTGTTCCGTTATTTCCTGTTGAGGTTGAATTGAATGCACCTTTTTTTTCGCTTGAAAAATACTGGGAAACTGGCCCATTCGGGTTCGGAATATTTGGTGCTTGGCCCAAAGACTCCTGCTCCAGTTCCGTCGTGAGTTTTGGACCCGTCCTTGTACCATGTTATGGTATTCTTTCCCAGTGCTCGAATGAATTCTATGTTCCATCCACTCTTGGTATTTAATTCCGTTCGAAAAAATGTCTCGTAACTAAATTTCCTGGTAATTTCGTCAGTTGGGAGATCGACAAGGTGTTCACTTTCGGTGGGTGTTGAGCCCCTTACTTTGCGTGCTGTCCCTTTGAGTCCGACTTTAGCCAACCTGAGGTTTGCTCCCCAAGCAGTTCTTCTCACCATGTTATGCAAAGACATGCTAGCCTTCGCACTTTCTCCAGAATTTTATTTGTTATGGCGAGTTCGGTTCTGCCGTGTCACACTACTGCTCCGTAGGTCTCACTATCATAGTATACATCCATCGCAGTATTGATGGGTTACAGCCACACGTTTTTCCTGTAATGTTCCTGCACAACATCAGTGATGATTTTGCCTTATTAACGATCTTTTCTACGTGTCTGTTCCAGAGTAGTTTTGAGTTTAGGGTAAGCCCAAGGTACTTCACCTCTTTCTTCCATTCTAAGTCTGCTCCGTCGAGGCGAACAGCCCTTAGGTACTGAAACTTTGTTCTTCTAGTGAATGGTATCACTGTGGTTTTTGATGAGTTAATTTTCAATCCCACAGAAAGGCACCATTTTCTGGTACTCTCTAGCTCCCTTTCTATGAGATCGCAGAGGGTTCCTTCGAATTTGCCTTTGGCCATAATGACTATGTCGTCAGCATATCCAAGGCAAGTGACTCTGTTCCCCGAAGTAGTTCGTCTACTACGAGTCTCAGAGGTGATAGTACCCTTCCTTGTGGGCTGATCCGAAAGCAGATATCGCCCACTTACGTTTCAGCATTTCTTGTAGCCAGCATTTGGCACATCCATCTGGATGTGGTTCTGTCCACTCCCTTGTTCGTTAGGGCCCTATTTATTGCTTCGTGAGAGGTGTTGTCGAATACCGAACTAACAAATAATACTAATAATAAAAAAATCTATTGATGGATGAATTGACAATTGAGAACAGACAATTGGGAACAGAAAAAACTGACGGCCCGCTTCAAGAGGGAGGGCGAGGTTTAAGCCAATTTTTTATTTTTTAAGTAAAAACAAGAAAAGTGATTAATACTTATCATCAGTATTCGCTAAAAACATTTCAAAGGTCGGTCTTTTCAGGTACTGTCCCTGGACTCTAATTATGGAAACAGTCTTGGTTCTTGCGTAAGGCGTTTTGACTTGATTGGTATAGTGAAGCAGGGTGTTGTAAGATCGGCTTTTCTAGATAAAATATGCCTAATTGATGAAATAAGTTTAATGTGGAATAAAAAGAGTGTAGAGGGTCAAATGGATCATTGCGAGACATTTAAAGGTCATTTCGATATTTGGTATGTGTGAAATATGATGAAATTTTGGATTCAGCATAAAACACAGAGTTTTAGAGGAACAACATGATTCCATGACAGGTCTGAGCTCTTTTACCTTTTTTAAGATGTATTTCAAACAGAGACAATAGGGAATATCAAACTTTTAACTTAGGTTTTATTATTTCCATATTTGCATTGTTTAAGTAAAAGTAATGTAGTATTTCGGTTTACTTCCTAGTCATCTAGTTCTAAATCTCCGTTTCGTTTGAATAAATAGTACCAGATAAATAATATCATTGTATACACCCAAAATGCTTCCATCTTTCTTTAACTCGGTATCATTTTCGCTCAAGCACTACGTAAAGCTTTAACTAGTTGCAAAGTGCATCCGTTTTTCAATCTGTAGTAGCTCACAGGCTTAGTATTATTTTTCAGAAATTTTCCGTGGTATAACAACCTCTGTTGACTGCTGGGATAGTTTTCGAATTCAATTTCAATTTTTTTCTTCACGTCCAAAATCGTTTCGGTTTCTTCCACTTCAATAGCTTTTTCTTCTCCATCTAGTGGCTTTATCTTGAGCTCCATTTAGTACGAATGATGGAATTATAAGTTTGCACTGAAATTTTGAATTTTTTGATGATGATTTCTGAAGTATGAATTTCACAAGTTGAACAGAAATGTTAGTGTCATTCAAGTGTCATGTACCTACCCGAGTATTTCAAGGAAGATAATTACAGGATGATTTTTTAGCATTCATTGAAATCTCACAGGATGTCCTAATATATCGTCCAAATGTCCTTTCGCATGTTTTCGTGAGAACCGAAAGACATGATACGGAAATTTGGGTAAAAGTAACTTTATCGGGCTCCGCTTTTTTAAAAAAGTAACTTAACTTACGTAGTTTTGTTCCCTGAACATGAATCCGAAAGGAATCTCAACTACTTTTCGAGTTATGCCCTTCTGAATCTTGAAAATGGCCCATTTTCAAACACAAATTTTTCGATATAAAGTCACACAAATTCGACTTATCATAATCATAAACAAAACCTCTTTTTTGTCAATTATTTTCACTGTCACGGTAGGTTGGTAATTTGGAATATGTGCGGCTGACTATTCACATTTAAATTATGAACAAATATTTAATTAATTTGTATGTTCGGTTGTTTAATTTTCGCTGGAGGCGTGCCTCTTTCTTCTGGTAGTTTATAGAATGCGAGCGCAGCGAGCATCAGCTTTGATTTCACTCATTCATACTAATTATTTAATTATACATTCAACAGGTAGTAATTACCAATTAGTGATTGGATTACCAACAACTTGGATAGTTAGGATAAAAAAGGTTGTGACACCTTCTTTTATGTCAAGAAATTAAGTCCATGGCCAAAAATGTAGACAGCCAGAAAAAGGAGACACGCCGGAGTTCAAAGAGTAAGTTTCGATATTTTGTCCGTTTTTCCTCCTCTTTTCAAACGATGTTCGTTTCGCTAGAAGCCGAAAACTCTATGACGAAAATCGTCCTGCTTTGATGGTCGAGGAGGACTACATCAGGTTCATTGACTTGTATTTGCCTGAGGGTGGGGAATGAGTTGTTCTAATAGATTTGGCCCTTCTCATTCTTCACAACGGGCTTATATCCCCTGGAGCATAAGGACACACTGGTGTCTCGTACATACCATACAACATTCTTTTAGTGTCACGTTATGGCTGTGGATATATGTTGAGACCGCATAAGCTGGACAGGCTGACAGCAAATGCATCATGGTCTTGGTTGTCTTACAACATGCTCTGCATCTACTGTCAGGGACCAATCACGCGACTACGGTAGATGAGGGTGTTGAAGACACCATCCTGGCAGGCCATTATGAATCCCTCAGTTTCCGACTTCAGTCCACTTGATCTGAGAAATGCGAAGAGAGGTTTCTGAATCTGAACTCCTCATGACTTTGCAGGCTCCATCCAGTACAATTCTGTTATGTAGTTTTCAGGTCGAGTTGTCGCAGTTCTTCCTTAGTCCATTTTATCACTACAAAGGAGTAAAGTAGAAACGGAACGGCAAAGCATATTAGTTGCAAAAACTTTGTTCTTCCCTGACAGTTCTAATGATGAGTTTGTGCTGATACTTTCCGCAGGGAGTTTTTAACAGTGGTTACCTCTTGGGAATGGCGTTGTTCCACCCCTAGGTGAGTATACGTCTCTCCAGCATCCAGATGATGTAGAGGATGCTTCCGTCTACGAGTTGAACATCGTCTCCGTATTCCTCGTATCGTCCTATTTTGAGACGAACCGATAGCATGCATGTATTAGCTCTTGCACCACCCTTATGGACTGACGAAGATCCGTTTCTCCGGAGGTCATCCATGTAGAACAGATTCAAACCAATCCGGAATCTGCTGCTTCCCATCTAACCATGCACGAGTTAAAAACTCTTGCCAGATGGTGATTGGTGCTTGGAAACTTTTTTCACCAATAGTTTTTTAGCCCCGCCGTATTCCGTATTCTCCGTATTCCTCGCCTCGTCCTATTTTGAGACGAACCGATAGCATGCATGTACTCTTGCACCACCCTCAAGGACTGACGAAGATTCGTTTCTCCGGAGGTCATCCATGTAGAACAGACAAACCAATCCGGACTCTGCTGCTTCCCATCTAGCCACGAGTTAAAAACTCTTGCCAGATGATGATTGGTGCTTGGAATCTTTTTTCACCAATAGTTGTTTAGCCCCGTCGTATTTCATATTCTCCGTATTCCTCGCATCGTCCTATTTTGAGACGAACCGAAATCATGCATGTACTCTTGCACCACCCTTAAGAAATGACGAAGATCTGTTTCTCCGGAGGTCATCCATGTAGAACAGACAAACCAATCCGGAATCTGCTGCTTCCCATCTAGCCACGAGTTAAAAACTCATGCCAGATGGTGATTGGTACTTGGAAACTTTTTTCACCAATAGTTCTTTAGCCCCGCCGTATTCCGTATTCCTCGCATCGTCCTATTTTGAGACGAACCGATGGCATGCATGTACTCTTGCACCACCCTTAAGGAATGACGAAGATCCGTTTCTCCGGAGGTCATCCATGTAGAACAGACAAACCAATCCGGAATCTGCTGCTTTCCATCTAGCCACGAGTTAAAAACTCTTGCCAGATCGTGATTGGTGCTTGAAAACTTTTTTCACCAATAGTTGTTTAGCCCCGCCGTATTCCTTATTCTTCCTATTCCTCGCATCGTCCTATTTTGAGACGAACGGATAGCATGCATGTACTCTTGCACCACTCTTCAGGAATGACGAAGATCCATTTCTCCGGAGGTCATCCATGTAGAACAGACAAACCAATCCGGAATCTGCTGCTTCCCATCTAGCCACGAGTTAAAAACTCATGCCAGATGGTGATTGGTACTTGGAAACTTTTTTCACCAATAGTTCTTTAGCCCCGCCGTATTCCGTATTCCTCGCATCGTCCTATTTTGAGACGAACCGATGGCATGCATGTACTCTTGCACCACCCTTAAGGAATGACGAAGATCCGTTTCTCCGGAGGTCATCCATGTAGAACAGACAAACCAATCCGGAATCTGCTGCTTTCCATCTAGCCACGAGTTAAAAACTCTTGCCAGATGGTGATTGGTGCTTGAAAACTTTTTTCACCAATAGTTGTTTAGCCCCGCCGTATTCCTTATTCTCCCTATTCCTCGCATCGTCCTATTTTGAGACGAACGGATAGCATGCATGTACTCTTGCACCACTCTTGAGGAATGACGAAGATCCATTTCTCCGGAGGTCATCCATGTAGAACAGACAAACCAATCCGGAATCTGCTGCTTCCCATCTAGCCACGAGTTAAAAACTCTTGCCAGATGGTGATTGGTACTTGGAAACTTTTTTCACCAATAGTTGTTTATTCCAGCAGGGCCTGGAGCAGCGAGGTTCTTCGAGCCTTCGATGGCCCGTCGATTTTCTTCAGGAGTTATCGGATTGCACAGTTCATTGAGCTTAGGCTGACGAAGCCTTCTGCAGAAAGCTTCGAAATGCGCTAGGGCTGGAATATCTACATTGAGTGGTTGCGAAATTTCGTAAATGTCCTTCCAGAAAGTTTCCATCTGATCAGTCGCAAAAGGTTATCCACAATACGTGGAGGCTCTTGGAATAGGTTTATCGCGGAACTTCATGTTTTCCGCGATGCTTTTCACCCGCCTCACTAGTGACTTTTTTGCAGCCACTAGCATTCGCATCCTCTCAATACAGTGCTATTTGATGGTGAACTGCACGCCTTGATTTAGTGTGGAGCTCATCTCAATTTTGCGGCAATTCGCCGCACTGCGGGCCTGAAGGGACGCCACACACTGGATATGATGCGTGTTGTCTCGCCGACTTCATCTGAGCTTCCATATTGTGA
The DNA here is from genome assembly GCA_958502065.1 of Chrysolina americana. Classification (NCBI taxonomy): domain Eukaryota; kingdom Metazoa; phylum Arthropoda; class Insecta; order Coleoptera; family Chrysomelidae; genus Chrysolina; species Chrysolina americana. Next base: position 5,525,844 of record OY293411.1, on the reverse strand, counting down.
ATGGGTCGCTCATGACTCCCAATCAGAGGGGTGGTGTCCCTCCTCTCTGATTGAGACAAAGTCTGAGCGGCGTCATACACGGCAGAGTTGATTTACCAGATGTCAACCTCTTCTGAAAGGACATCGTTAATATCCGCATCCACTCGTGACAGTTGTTGTGGCTTCAAGGGCTTGGTGATATGAAGACCTCTCTGGGTTCTGTTAACAGTATGATGAAGGCCTCCTCCACATCCAGAATGACACATATCTGCCACTTTAACCGGCTGAGGAGGGAGGAAGGGCTCTGAGAATTTTATTATTTATGAAGATTCATGTTTTATTATCATTTGTACTTTATAACTGCTTCAAGTTTTTACATTACAGCACATTTGAAATACAATGATAGTGAAAGTGCCTAACACTTCTCATCTCTCCTACTGACTCTTTCAAGAAAAACATAAGTGAAAAGTAAAGACTTGGAACCATCAATAATGAATAATTCTACAGTAATTACTTTATTATTGTTTGACATAATTGTAAGATGCATTGAATATCTAACAGAGAAATTTTTATTCTATTTGCTGATATTATACCTAATAATGTAAGAAATTGATCAAAAATTAAAAGCAAGTCAACCAGACACTATAATAAAACACAGAGAAAAACTGTTTATACCTAATCAAAATAATTACAAGTACAAGTAGAGGAACTTCCAGCACCCTTCATTCTCTCCAAGCACTCTCTAATCAGCTCAGGATCTGTATATTCATCTTCATACAAAAACTGAAGCCCACTCTCTCCTTGGGTAGCTTCTGCCTCTGCTTTCTTATTTGACTCTTTCTTCAATTTGGTAGTTTTCTGCAGTAAATCGAAATATGGTCCATTATCAAGTATACTCTCCACTTTCGTCAGTTCATCCTCGTGAAACTGGTGTTCATCATCCTCCACAGAGGAAGGATTGGAGCTTGAAGCCTCCCCATCCAAGCTTGAAGCACCCAGAGTTTGAACTTCACTTGGGAACAAAGCACTGCCTAAACCAACTCTCTTAACAGCTTCATCCATTTTCTTCAAATATTCTTCCAACTCATCACACTCAGAGCTGTTCTGGAAAGAATACGGGGGAGCAATTGGTGGTTGTACAGGAGGCCTGAATCTGTAGGGATCCTCGCCTTCCAAATTCAGAGGATAAGTTGTGTCAGAGTCAAAAGCACTGACATCTCCGCATACCACAAAAGGTATGATAACTCTATTGATTCCCGTAAGTGAGTCAAAATCCTTATTAGAAACATCTAAATATGGTGTCATGAGCTTGGGATCAAATCCTTCAGGTGGAGAGTAGTTTCGACACACTACAAATGCCTCTATACTTGAATTTCTAGAGCTACTTGGCTTAGCAACATGTACTTCTTTAAACAGTGACAACAGTTGGTTGGTTAGCAAATCATTGTCTTTACCTCGAAATATTTTGGCAACAAATGTGCCACCAGCCTTCAAGACATTACAGCAAATGTGCAGGGCTCCTAAAAGAAGCTGAGCCTGTATGTAAATATCCATGCTATGCAAACCAGTGACATCTGGTGCTCCATCACACACAACCAAATCTGCCTTATCACCTTCAAAATGACCAATTATTTCCTGGGCCGTTGAAAACTTCGTGATATCGCCTTGAATTTGGATAACGCCTGGTAAAGGAGACATGGGCTGTAAATCTACTGCTACAAGCTTCACATTTTCGTTTTTATGTGATTCGTACTCTTCAAATCCTTCAAGTCTCTGATCCAGCTCAATTTCATTATAAAATAAACAGCACTTGTCTCTAATAACAGTTGTTTCGCCTAAGTAAAGCTTTCTAGACAAAACTTGGCTCCAGGAACCAGGTGCTGCACACAAGTCCACAGCTTTGGTGACCCCTTCGAAAATATTGAATTTCTCGTCAATTTGCAATAGTTTGAAAGCGCTTCTGGCTCGCCAACCCTGCTCTTTTGCCTTTCTATAGTATATATCACGTTTGTCTCGTGAAACTCTTCCCATTTTAAACAATATGACTTTTTATCATTTACAACTTTACAAAACATTTACAAACATGTTAGGATTGTTAGGTTAGAACCACAGAACACAAAAATCACAGAATATAAATTATATACCACAAAATCATAGAATACCGGGACTAGAATAAACTGCGGTGTACTTCAGTGAGTGCTTGAACAAACGTAAACACTATTTTACTCCAGCGAACACGTACACATGTTTTAATCGAGCCTAGGATTACAAACTTCATTGACCATACTTCAAGATCTTTTCCAAAGATGATGGAACTTATTTTGCTTTGTAGTGTAATAGTAATAAATTTTCGACTCACCTGCAAGAGACTTATATTCTTCGTCAAACGATTCCGCCCATAAAGATTTTCTCCAAGAATCCAAACTCATTGGCGGATTATCCGGGCATTTCCGAAAGTTTACTAGAAATCGTTCACACATATATTCTGCTACGTCAACAGGAACTCCATAATCCGTATTCAGAATATACATCATCTTGAAGAAAGAAATATGGAATATAACTTTTGATATTTGTTCAGAGGATGTCGATAGAGTTCCATACAAACATTTGGCGTTTATGTATGCGATTATCAAGTATATTTGAATATGTTATTTAAACAATTAGTCAAGCATCAGTAACTACTGTCAGTTTCATAGTCAGTTAACTCCGGATGGACTAAATAATTACTGGTTCAGAATGTGAAAAAATAATGTCATCGAGGTTCCTATTCTAACCATAAGTTCATACTGAGTGTAAACTAAAACGTATAAAACCGACCCACATCATCATCAGTTTCATCTCAAAGTAATATTTGCGATAAAATAATATAATTAAAAAAATTCTTCAATTTGAAATTCGTTCAAACAGCATATCAAGTTCAAATGTCAACCTTCTCAATCTTCAATCCTCATTCGATAGATGGAGAAACCAAAGTGACGAAAGAAAGCCGAACCCCGAACCACTTTCATGTTCAACTGCCAAAGGGGTTAGAACCCAAAACAGCTTGTTACCCCTGAAGTGAACCGCACCTGACTTTATAAATGGGTTTTAAATAGCTGCTTTCCAATTGCCAGGGGTAGTAGCCTCCAGTGTAGCTTGTTACCTCTGAACTGAACCTGAAGTGAACCTGACTTTATAAATGGGTTTTAATTGGAACATAATTTGTCGTGATCTGTCAAATCACTTCAGGAGGTATCCGGAGTTACTCCCTGTGGCAATTGGAAAGCGGTTATTGGAACATGATTTTTCATAATCCGTCAAACTACTTCAGGAGCAACACAGCTACTTCGGAAAGTGGCTCATATCATGGGTGGAATTTCGTGTACCATAGAATTCCAAGTAGATAAAATAAGTGAGATGTCGTTATTGTTCAATTCATGGGAGAGAAAGAGACATAAATGTCGACTATAGAATTCCATGGTACACGGAATCCGACCCCAGAACTGCTTTCCACAATATATTCACCCTAGCCACTTTTCAACTACCATGGAGGGTTGCAACCAAAAAAAAATGCTTGTTACCCCTAAAGTGAACCGCACCTGCTTTATAAATGGGGTTTGATAGGAATATGAATTTTTATAGACTGTCAAATTACTGTAGGAGCTCCCGGATCAACTCGGAGCGACTCCCTGTATTACCGCTTATGGCAAGAAAGACCTTGATGATCCACGTTATATCAGTCCAACCAAATGTTCATAGAGTTCGCATCACTTGCAAAGAATGCGAATTTTTCTTTCTTTTCAAGTTTTTAAACAATTATCAAACACTTTTCCCACTGCTAATCTATTTGCTTTCTCTTCAATGCGGAACAGTTGCTGAATTTGGTGTTTGACTGGAGACCACAAATAAAAACATTCCAAGTGCCAAGTTTTGTTTAGGCATGTAGTTTTCTGTAAATATATGACAATCAGTATCACTAACAGCCAACAGGTGTCGCATCACATTATATTTTGATTGAAGTTTGTTGTATATGGATAGTTTAAAAATGGTCTAAATTTTCAGTTATTATTGTTCAAGATCACACAAACGTATTGCAGGTATCCAAATTTTCTAAATCGAATAGGCATATCTGAAAAATATTTGAAAATCTAGATGTGTTCAAAAATTGCCTCTTCTCTCGTCTGGAATAAGAAAATCTAGATTACTTTCAAATTGAGATCCAGAATAAAATGTATCTCATATATAATTTTTGTACTTAGTTCTGCATGTACAAGTTGGAAAAAATACGATAAAAATTAATCATTCAAGGATAAATTCTTAAGACAGAACTTAAAATTGAAGTGATCTAGAACTAAAGTGTATGTCCAAAAATAACACAAAAATATCAATACCAAATCACAGAATCAACCTGCTTGGAAAAACAAAAGATCCCAAAACATATGAACCAAAGATGAAACTCCAGCAGCTGTTGCAATCAAAATAAATTATTTTCTAAAAATAACCTACAAGTGGGTGGGTGTTTACAGTTCGTTTCTATTCAAGATTTATTTTTGGAGATGGAGAAACAATCAAAACAGCATGATATTCGATATGTAAGTAACAAGAGACAACAAAGAATAGTAACAAATATTTTTATTTCCTATCCAATATCAGCTTGTATAAAAATCAGTATGAAACTCTCAGTGCACATCAAAAAATGCCTTCAGTAGCCCCGCAAAACCTACTGAGTGAACATAAATAAACAAAACCTGATTAATAAAATACCACTGTACATTTTTCTCTAAGCTAAGCTCAAAGTCAGTTTCCAATTTGAATAGAGATCTCAAGAACAAAGCGAATATTCGAGTAACAGCTTAAAAACCTAGTCACCAAACAATTTTTTGCCCAACTCCATAAGTCTGTGATTTCTGCACACCCTCAAAGCTTCTGCCTTCTTCAAAACATCTATTACACTTTCATTTGCATCGACTAGATGGCATAAGAAGTCTTCATAAGCAGATTTGATGTTGGGGGGTAAGGTTCCAATCTTGACTTTTTTCAGCAATTGGACAATACCTTCTGCCCACCCACTTTCGATGGCAAACTCAGAAATCCAAGGTATCTGGGAGATGACCGCAGCCAGTGTCTGCATGCCGAGGAACCAGAGCTCCATAATTTCCATCCAGTGCTCCTTATACGACATCGCTACGACTAAAGCAGTAGGATCGTTGGATTCATCTATGATGTAGGCATCCCACAAAAATCTAATCGTTGCCTGAATGTAACGACAGATAGAGAAGTCATTCTTCTTTATTTTCTTCGAGAGTTGTTTCAAGAGAAGTAACCCAAGGACGGCCAAGTTCCCGTGCAGCACCAGATTTTCCGGTATGTCTTTCAGCTCAGGTAAGTTTTCAAAAATAAACTTTAGCAGATTGTTGAACACTTCAGATTCTTCAACGTACTTTGGTTCTAATACTGTCAGATTCATCAGCACATTGCAAGTGCTGATCATCGCTGTCCTCGAGTCTTTCATGTCCTCTAGTAGCTCTGGGGTGAGTTCCGGTGTTGGTTGACTTAAGACTTTCAGTCGCTCAGATCGTGGTACAGGAGGCCTCTTGTAATGCACAATAGTCCAGTGGAATTCTAGGACATCCAGCAACACCTGGTCCTCATTGCTCTTCAGCATAATTTTCCTGGACTCGTCCTCAACAGCCAAGTGGCACATTGCTGGTAGCATCACTCTAAGAACGTTGACGTTGCTGAGGGGGTCGTTGTCATGTGGGGTCCCAGCTTTTTCAGCAATCCTTCTTGCCCTATCAGCATAGAATGTTTCGTTTGCAAGCTCTAACATGAAAGGTAGAAGTTGATAGACCTGTGTACGCATGGCCGTGGTTTCTTGAGCCAGCCAAGCGACCAAAACTCTGATAGTGGCACAAAGGAACAGTTTATCTTCCCCAGAAGGTTTGCTTTTGTCTTTAGAAACTTTCAAAAGAAGATTCACTATGGCGGTAAAAGCTCCCTTGAGTCCTGTGTAGAGAGTTTGCTTCTCTTTCTGATCCAGATCGATTTGGTCAGTTGCGATAAAGTTTATAGACAGTTCTAGAATCACATAGCAAGCGGTGATCAAACTCTGCTGAGGAGCTAAGGCTTTCAGGTTTTTTCCGTCCAGCTGCATGCGAATCTCAATGGCAGCTAGTTGAATGAGCACCAGAAAAATCTGCTTCCCCTTTTCTTCGTCAGAGAATATCCAGTCGATCCCAAGCAGATCCAACATACTAGATGTGAGAATCAAAGCGGGATTGCGTTGAGCAGCACCAATCTTACTCTGCAAGATATCACAAAGCCCTTTGTACACACTCTGGGGCCAGATTTCGTTGGCTGCAGACTCTGCCAGGCGTTTTCTCGAAGGGCAGTTGTATACCAGAGCGTTGAGAACCTCACAAATTTCGAACTTCCGTTTGTCTTGGTCGGTCTCGAAATCCACTGCTATTTTGTTCAACAGAGCATGGTAGGCTTGGTCCTTGTTCTCCCAGGAGGTCCCTTGCTTGGCCACAAGTACAGCCATGATGTTCAGCGCTTCGTCGGATTGAAAACTCCCTTGGGAGTATATTTCGCTGAGTTTATCGATGGCGTTTGCGTCAGCCAGGGCTTTTTGTCCTGGCGGATAGGCGGCAATGCCTTTGAGGCAGTTGTAAGCCTCGCCAATGGCCATGAGGCTGTCATCGTTCTCGGAGTCATCCGCTGATTTCACGATTTCGAGGAAAACCGGAACAAACTCCAACATCTCTTTCTGCGTAGCCAGTTCTTCTTCATTGCAGAAGACTGTGATGATGGACAGCGCTACGGACTTGTAGATGGACGGAGGGCAGTCCACTGGGACGTCTGTGGTCTGCAGCAGTCTTCGCAAAAAATCGAAGCCGATGGCTTCGAAAATCGCCTTCTTCGCGTTAGGAGTGGCATGCTTTCCTTTCACTAATTTCGTCACCATAAACAGCGCGGCGAACTTTTCTGTGTCGCTGGACGAATTCTTCAAAATGTTGCAGCACTTCTTCACGGCGTCAGAAACTTCCCCCATGGTGAAAGAACCGGCGATACGACCCTGGCCACTGATTCTGTTTTTCTTGTGGATTTGAGCGTGATCATGGAGAGACTGAGGTGCGCCGCTTGCATATGTCTCGAAAGATATTTTTGGTATCGGGCTCTGCGAGTTTCTAAATACGGTAATTTCTCAGACTCCGTATCCACTTACTTATTTTTAGAACTTTCTCAGTTTTTGACATTACGCTTTACGCCTTTGCATTTGCTCCGCGCAACCGGCGCAACATCGCGTGGCAAATGACAGCTGACAACATCGACTAATGCGAGTTTGCCAGATGTTCTTTGTTTCTTAAAATCTGGGTCCATCTAACTGGTACTCTGAGCAAAACTTTTCAAATAACATATCGATTTTAGTTAATCCAATAATGCATCGTACAATATAATTATTACAACTGTCAAAGATTTTACCAGAACCAGAGGTAGTACATGTCCTTATTTGTCTTAACATAGCGTAGTACGATATAATTTATAAAATCCGCACATCCGTATTTGGAAAGCAAAAATCTATCCATATCGTGATATTCGTGCACATCCGACAACCCTGCCCCGCTATTGCTTTCTCAATAAATGCGCCTTGTGACTTGCGAAAGAAAATAAACAGCTGATCGCGGGAGGCACATGCGGTCGAATGTCCTTCCCACTATTCCACCACGGTTCAAATTCGTGCAAAAACGTGTCGTTTTCAAATAATCGCGTTCTGCTATTGAATTATCACAAATTCTTACCTCGTCAATGGCCCATTCGTCCGCTATTCTGGTCTGGATAATCGTGTTATCCATGTCGAAAAATATAGCACGTAGGCACGTGTTTTCGGGGTTTTCCGTTTTTTGTTCCGCCATCGTTTTGAACTTCGTAACTGACTAAACTAACTGAGCACGAGCTGATGAAAGTCGAATGGTGTGTGCATCACAGTCCAAAATAATAGCAATAACGTTATTTCGTAAACGGTTCAGGTACTCGATTTTAGCGATCCCTCCCTTCCTTCTGGTAATTAGGTATCCATCCCATCGGGATGAAAGTCAATATTGGCCTTTCGTTTTGTTTCCTATTATCGGAGTAGGTATTCCATAATTAGTGTTTCGGTTTATCTACGTGTTATTCATGAAGGTTGTGGTAACGAGTATACGATGAGTTAGATTTTCTCAGAATTGAATTTTAGTTTGATTATGTAATCATAGGCGCATACAGGATGGGAGTGTAGGGCTGGATTCCCCAAGAATAATAGGTAGTCCTTGGAGGAGAATAACAAAACACTGAATGGTGAATAATGCCTACATGGCCTACTATGTCAAAATAATAATAATAATACAAGTAATATCTATATGTGCAAAGGTTGGTCATCACAGACGTCATTCTATTTTCACCTCATCTCATTCTGCGTCATCTTATAAAATGAAATCAACCATTATAGTGGTGTATTCCCATTTGCGGTCAGAACGATCGATATTTAAAAAAAAAAATATGTTATAGGAGTAAAAATTTGTGTTTGATTTTCTCGCTCCCAGAAGCCTACTGAGGTTAGCCCGTTCTAGGAAGCTTAAAAGTACCCCGCAACAAACCTTTATGAAAAGTGGCTCTCGGTGAAATTTGCTGAAACTTTAGAATATTGTCGATATCGATGCCCTCATTAAGTATCTCTATGGGCACAATATCAAAAAATTAACAGTTTTTGAGATAATCAAGGTCAAATTGACGTTTTTAGCTATCAGTGGTAACGTATGCCACAAAAATTTCGATTGTTCCAACGACTTGATAGTCCCGAAACTTGATGGTAAAGTTCACCTATGGCGTTTTTACGAGGTCGCTGATACCGAATGTGGGGTTAGAATTGGAGAATTCACATGAGTGGTCCCAATATGACCCCTCTAAAAAGGCCCACTTTTCGATATTTCCGAAACTCGATGAGAACTTGACCCAGGGGGTTTCAGGGTCGGTTATCACCCGAAAATCCTTTGGAGAATATTTTTTAGAGAATACCGGCAAATAGACCATTTTTTTAAAGCAATTGAATAAGCGGTTTAATGAGCAATTGGTCAGTGGTAGGTATTATACGTAGATTCATCTATCCTACCATTTATTTTATTATTAAATCTAGAAAATCGTATGCATATTCTATAATATGTACTTAATTATACGTAGTATAATAATTAATAATTCAAGAGCATTGTGAATCCATTATTCCACCAATAAGGACCTTAATAAATACTCCCCACGTCCGTGAGGTGATTGATTACTGTGAACCAAGAATGAGGGCATTCTGCATTCTTCCTGTTAGGTTTTCTGCCGCATCACGGCAAGCCGGTATGGTTTTCAGATTCGAGAGCAGCGTGTCCATCATTCCACCAAGTACCCCTATAATCGCAGAACCACCATTTTGACAGAATGGTTTGGGTAAAGCCTGCGGAGTTTAAATAGTAGATCTCGATATTTAGTCCGTTTTTCCTCCTCTTTTCGGGCGATGTTTATTTCGCCAAAAGCCGAAAACTCAATGACGAAAGTCGTCCTACTTTGGTGGTCGAGGAGGACTACATCAGGCTTTTTATTATTATTATTGAGACAGTTGTGAGACTCTTAGCGAGACTTAGTCGAAATAATTATTATATTACTGTTCATCTATAAAGTGTACGTTAAAACTTCGCCAACAGTGAATCGTTGAATATTTTGTTCGTCTCTTTTAAGAATTATATCAGCAATGTCGAACATTTTTGCAAATTTTTCGTTGCTAAATTTAGAACGACAGTTTTGAACCCAAGAAAAACCTTTAGTATACGCCACTGAACTTTACGAATTCTGGACTATGATGATATGATGCCTACTGTGTGTAATCCGTTGTTTTGATTCATTAGATTGGTCATCTTTTCAAGATTCGAAGGGTGTTCTCTAATAGATTTCTCCTACCTGTATACCGTTACCTTCAAGAAAGTTCAGTTCGACTAGGTTGAATTTTACCGCTAGCAATATTGATTACTAGTTTATAGAATGAACATATGTTATTGATTGGCATAAATGAATAGGATGTTCTATCTTTTGAAAATATATAGATCGGCACAGTGTTGACGGATGTATTGAATAACTATGGATTTTGAAATGAAACTAATTAAAGAATAATTATTGAAGAATTTAATGTCATCTGTGTTGTTCTCATGTTTTCGACATTATTTACACTTTGTCAGATGTAAATAGTTTTGAATTTTTTATTACTATTTAATCAGTATGGAGTACCTATATAGCATTGTCAGGTAATTATCTACAGTTTTTAGAAATAATATACAGATAAATAGAGAAAGAAAATACAAATAAAGGATAATTTTACAGTTCGGAACAATTTTTCCTCGCATTAATAATAGGACAAATGAGATATGAATTATTGTGCCTTCATATCTAGTATGAAAAAGAAAAATAGGAGGCACAAAAAGGATCCTTGTGGAACACCCGAGAATGTATTTTTTATTTATGATTGATAACCACTGATGACTTCTGACTCAACATGGATAGTAAATAAATGGGTGAAAAATAAAATGTCATGAAAGCAACGCTTGTGTGTGACAAACAATTAAGAGGATACATTTAAAAAAAAGTTATATAATTACAACAAATGATCCTAAAATTAACAGACAAAAAAATCAGTCAATAAATTATTTTTATTCAACTTATGAATGAAGTAAGGTGTATATCTCAGTTAAAGGGTTCATTTAACGATTTTCGAGCCATGTGGTAGATTGTTGTAGGTAGAGTTTCAAACTGTTATATCTGTGTCTTCTTCTTCCAATGATTTTACTCATAAAAGGTATTTTATGTAACTAGTAGATATTTTTATGTAACTTTATGTTGCTATAAAGAAAATGAAATAGTTTATCAAAACACCTTTCAAAAACAATTTTTCATTACAGCCATTACAGGTAGATAAGCATAAACATAAATAATACACGTTCTCAAACAGTTTTTTTTTAAATTAAACTCATATTTCAAAATATATTAATGTGTCGCTAATCTGACTAGGACAAACTGTTAAAAATAAGTACCTATAAGTACGACCACTTAATTCAGAATCTTTCAAGTGTTTTTGTCATGATGTACGATAAATAAATCTACCTATATCTACCATACATATTGAGTATTTTTAATGCATATTTCCAGATGGTATCTTTTTCAGCTGATAAAATGAACATTTTATCTAATCCACTCTTGATGGAACGTGTACTTATAAGACAACCTACATTTAAAATCTACTTGATTTCGTTAGAGTTCACGGTGAAGATGAGATAACTCAATCAAAAAAGGAAAACAAAATTGAATACTGAACAGGTAAAACAATCAATTAGTATATATTCTAAAATCTAACATATTATGCTTGTACTTTTGATACGTGTTTCAATGTTAATTATATTGCTCGTTAATTCAAATATTATTTGTAAAACTGGGAGAGTTTTAGGGAGCATCATGAATTCTTTATTTCAAAAAACTTTTCCAATAATCCAACAGTTATAATTCAACGGTCGTAGAAGGCAGTATTTTTTTTTGTTATAGACATGTCGACGAGAATATCTAGTGTATAGATTCTTGCGGCGGGAGATTGAATTGATGCATCCATTTTTTATTTGTGGATAATAATCTTCTGTGAGAGCGAGGATTAGCGCCATGGCTATGCGTTCACCTGGAGATCGAGATATCCCATGATCGATTCCCAGCCGGGGCGAGCTTTTATCAATTTCAGATGTGAAAATCTGAATGATTAAATCTCGTGACTGGGAATAATTCTCCACGATTCACTGTTGCGTTAAAAATTAACAGTGCTGCTCCTAAGGCATAGCAGTCGATGCCAATACACCGAGAAGAAAAAAAAACCTTCTGTCACGTGTCGTTCACTTCTTATATGGAATATTGAATATATCTTTGGGCAATTCTCTTTTCAGTATTCAGTTCTCAGAAAGTACCTCGCTGTATTTTAACTGAGCTATAGTAAATATCTCTATTTATTCAATTACAGGTATAAAATGAGGCTTTCACTAATCACCCTGTTCTTCGCATTCGCGACACATGTCGATTGTGCCGGGGTTTACACGCAGAGATTCCTCGAGCAATACAACAAGATCCACAACGCATCAAACGGATACTTTTCGAAGGGAGGAGTTCCATACCATGCCGTTGAAACTCTGATAGTCGAATCCTGCGATCAAGGTCACCAAACTACCTCCGAAACGTACAGCTACTACATTTGGTTAGAAGCTATGTACGGTGCCATCCAGGGAGACTTCTCTCCGTTCAACGACGCCTGGCTGAACATGGAACAGAACATCGTTCCAATCCACGAGAGTCAGCCCAACTCAAACTTGTACCATCCCACCAATCCAGCAACCTTCGAAGCCGACATGGACACTCCAGAACAATGGCCTCTAGCCCTGGAGCCTAGCGTACCGGTTGGCGAGGATCCGCTGTTCCAAGAGCTGTTGGACACCTACGGCACCTACGATATTTATGCTCTGCATTGGTTACTGGACGTCGACAATGTCTACGGCTTCGGCAACAGCCAAACGAACTGCGAAGGTGGGCCTAGCGTCACCGAACCATCACTCATCAACAACTACGGAAGAGGACCTCTGGAGAATGCCTGGAAGGCTATTCCCACGCCGACTTGCGAGTCGTTCAAATACGGCGATCAATTCGGATTCACAGGAATATACTCGAAGGGTAGCAACTCCGTTCCAAGCTGGAAATTCTCCGTTGCACCGGACGCAGACGCTCGTGCAATCCTGGGAGCCTTCTGGGCCTCCAGGTGGGCCACCCAACAAGGAAAACAATCTGAAATTACAGACACTTTGGCGAAGGCCGGTAAGTTGGGAGACTACTTGCGGTACTCGATGTTCGACAAGTATTTCAAGCGAGCTGGAAACTGCATCGACCCGTACAAATGCCCCGGAGGACACGGCAGAGAGAGCGCGCATTACTTACTGTCTTGGCACGTGGGTTGGGGCGGCTCCATCTCCTCGAATGGCGGCTATTCCTGGCGAATCGGAGAAGGAACGGTGCATTTCGGCTACCAGAATCCTCTGGCCGCCTACGCTATGATAAACGAGCCCGCTCTAAGGCCCAAAGGAGCGACCGCTGTCCAGGACTGGGCCGTGTCATTGGAGAGACAGCTGGACTTCTACGCTTACCTACAGTCGGCGGAAGGAGCGTTCGCTGGAGGAGCCACCAATTCCTGGAACGGTCGATACGATACTCCACCGGAAAACATAACGTCGAGCACTTTCCACGGTTTGTTCTACGATTGGCAGCCCGGTGGCCACGCTCCGCCTTCGAACAGGTGGTTCGGCATGCAACCGTGGTCCACGGATCGTTTGGCGCAGTACTACTACGTAAGCGGCGACCAAAACGCCAAGGCGATTCTGGACAGATGGGTGTCTTGGATCATTTCGGAAATCACCTTCGACGGTATCGACTTTAAGCTCCCCAGTTCGCTGGAGTGGGAAGGTGTTCCGCCCAACGTCCACGTGAAGGTTAGCGAGTATGGAAATGGAATTGGTCCGGCAGCTGCAACGGCTAGAACTTTGGCTTATTACGCTGCCAAGTCGGGCAATCACACTGCCAAGCTCGTCGCCAAAAGGCTGTTGGACGGCATGTGGGAACTGTACCAGACAGATATTGGTGTGTCGGCTGAAGAGCAGCCCGACTACGATCATTTCAACGATACAGTGTATTTTCCGCCTGGATGGAGCGGCGTGTACCCCAACGGGGAAGTTCTGAACGCTTCGTCCACTTTCGTGAGCATCCGATCGTTTTATGAGAAAGATCCTCAATGGTATAAGATTGAACAACGGTTGAGCGGTGGCCCTGCTCCGAAATTCAGGTACCATCGCTTTTGGGATCAGTCGGAGGTGGCTCTAGCTATGGGAGCTTACGGGCTTTTGTTTAACGAATAAATAACATTTGAACTACTTAATAAATTCAGTCGAGCATTTTTGGAGTTTTATTCACGATCAGGATTGACGTGAGTATATGTTGTGATGTGACAACATAGGAATCTTCTAAATAGTGAGCACAAAGTTCTTATGGGAGATCGTTCAGTACAGATAATGAACATCCTCGGCAAGTGACACCTCAGGACTCAAACCAGCCTTTTACCAGCCGGCTGCGTGACTATCTAGCTATTAATGCTACTGACAACTTTACTAATATATTTGATGTTTTCTGAATTTTTTTTACAGAACTTCGTCACTATCCATCTTTTGATTTCAAAATGAACGTAGAATTTTAAGAAATTACAACAATGAAATAAATAATGACAGATAGTACTAACACAGCTACATGATTTCAAAATAAATGTTTCAGCGGGTAAGTATAAATATGTTTGGTTGCATACGCCACAGGTCACTATATAAATATAATATGTATTGGAGCAATGTACGTTGGGTTGCATATAAGTAAATCGTTGATTAATAGAAAATCATTCATTAACGGGGGTCATTAATCAACGATTTTGAGTGCGTTAAAATACATCGTAAATAAACGGTCGACGGAAAAGGCGGATTTGTCGGATTTATAATGCACAATTTAATGCATATGAGTGATTGAGCCGTGATGGTCATGATGGTGGAGCGGTTGTCTCTTAATCTAAGGATCATGGATTTGATTCCCAGCATGGTCATCGGTCTCGTGCATGGCATCACACGTTAAAAGGTAAGGGCTGCGTCTTCCCTAGCTCGGACAAGTCTTTCGAAGACTTGAGGGTTGTACTCTTAAGGTTGTGCAGCTGGTTGACGGAGATATATAACAATTTTAACAATAACAATAAAATTTCAATTCTCAGATTCATATGAAACCATTTACCCGTTTCATAATTTATAATTTCTAAATGGTTTCATATGAATCTGAGTATTGAAATGTTATAAATTGTACTTTAAAATTATGCAAATGCATTAAATTGTGCATTATGAATCGCAAGAATTCCCATTCACAACACTTCCCCATAGGCAATCCGCATGGACCAATCAAAACTCTATTTTAGTTGCGCCTGCGTGGTGTGCAATGTAATGCCGCATTCACATGACAGCTTTCGCCTATCGCAGAAAGCTTGAAAAAAACGAGCGCACCGTTCACATGAACAATGTCAAAAAAGCCATAGGCCATGCTTACTATCCTGTCGGTGGAGACGTGGAGACACATCTTTTCTGAGGAGTTGGAAGAAGTTTCAGATACATGATATTTGGAAATATTCAAGCTCTGGCATTGTATTATAATTATAAAATACATAGAAAAAGAAAGAATCGAAGGATCTGGGTGATCCCAATCCTTCTTGAAAAAATTAAGAAATCTTAAGGTTTTGGTGAACATGAGATTGATGAATAATAAGAGAAATGCCGTTATTGTACACGTCCCAAATAAACACAAAGCATTTTAGAACACTTTTTTTATCAATTGTGACATCGCTTTACTTTCTAACCTATAACTATTAACTTTCATAGCTTTTTTCCGCGAAAAGTCGGACTGTTATCGACTGTTTGGCTCATGATCTTGAAAAGTGCTTTCAGATATTTCGGACACTATTCGGCCAATGAGATCACATTACGCTATAAGCCAAGAAGCGAAAAGCCAGCATGTGAACTCCCCATAATTTTAGGTTACGTTGAGGATCAATTTGGATATCAAGGTCCAGTTTGGTTAAATGGTTTATGGCTTAAAAATGAAAAAGAAGGGAACATGATCTAACCTAACCAAACTAACCTTGCTATCCAAGTTGAATACTTGGGACTACTATACCGCCTTGGCATCGATTCAAATATACCGCCTTGGCCAGGATAGTTCTGATTGTTTCATGCGCATTGCCTATTGGGAAGTGTTGTGGAAACGAACTCTTGCGATTCATAATGCATAATTTAATGCATATGCATAATTTTAAAGTACAATTTATAACATTTCAATACTCATCAGATTCATAATGCCTTAAACCTAAGGTTGAGTGATGACTGTAACATATATATAGAGGGTGTTCATTTCAAGGCTTCCCAACCTAATTTTCTTGAAATGTGTTTATTTTTTCCCGAGAATCCCGAGACTCGTCAACAAATGTATCGAAGGGGACAAGTATTCATCAGAAAATGAACGCGCCTCCTTGACGTGTCTCGGGATTTTTGAAACAAATACATACATTTCGAGAAAATTAGGGTGGGATGTCCTGAAATGAACACCCTGTATATTATCTTGCTCAATGTGTATTTTTCACCCTAGATGAAAAATGTCCTAGATGGTAAATACCACCCAGGAAACAACTACTCCTCTGGCTAATGCCACGACGGGTACTGAATTATATCAAACGGATTCTTGTGCAGTGTTCCTTATTGCATAGGACATAATTGCAAGTGCTCCCTGTAATCAACTGGGAGAATTTTGTTTTGATTCGGACAAGAGGACCAATTGCTTCTCATCTCTGTAAGGGTAGGTCAATACAGATAGATAGCTTTAAGGCTATCAAACAAAACTGTTCTCCGTCTCAGGTCTTGTTTGCTCTTAGCTGAAGAGTTCGGCACACACACATGATTTTGAATACCCCTAGGGTAATAAATCGAGTGGATTCATGTCGGGTGTCCTCGATGGCCAATATGTTGTAGTCTACCACGCCTGATCCAAGTACTGGTGTGCAACATACAGGGTTTAAGAAAGGCCATCTCAGGTATGTTAAGAGAAACGGAAGTCCGTTAAATTGGGAAAAAGTTGCGCTGTATCTTTTATTATGTGAACTAGAAAATGTCCTAATTTCGTGACAGGCACATGTGTGAACGACGACAGACGTTCATTTCTCATGCAGGGTTAAAAATTAAGGGTGGGCACGCGTGTATCTGAATCGACATTTTTACAGAATATTAAGTGGGAATCGGAAAACAGAGTTACATAGTTACATAGTGAAATTCCGTGTCATTTCTGATCTTTTATTCGGTTTTACCGATTTTCTTTTGTTTCAACATCCATTATTCTGACTGATTGCTTTTTCAACAAGGGCTGGCTCTGCCTAATCAGACTCGGCTGGCTTGGCTTGTTCAAGTTCGGTTGACTTTCTTTGTTCAAGGCCGATGTACTTTTGCCGGTGGTTTTTTCGGGAACTTGTTCTAAATCAACGGCGGCCAGCTCTTGTTCTACATCTACCACCTTTACTTTCTTCGATTGTTTCTTCCCTTTCTTCTTGGCTTTCTTCTGGACTACGGGCAGGCACGTATCAGGGTACAGTTCCATGTAGGCTTTGGTCATTCCGCTGCAGTCGATCTTTTTTTTTAAGGAAAACGCGTTCGTAACTTCATTCACCAAGTCCTTGTCCAATTTCATCTTCTTTTTCTTCAAAAGGGTATCGAATTCTGGGCGTGGAATTGGCTTTTCCGGCAGCGTTAGGACAAAATGACTGAAATGTAGAATGAAATAATGATAATATAATAATAACTCTATAATAATGAATGAAGTCAGTCGAGTCGGAGACCGAGGGATTCATAATGGCATGCCAGGATGATCTTGGTTATATATAGGCCAGGAAACTAAACGCGCTGACGCGCAGAGCGTGTCGTGGGGCGCCTGAGACCATAATGTATTTGCTGTCTGCTTGTCGAACTTATGCAGTCATAGCCTGTGTCACACCGACATCGCCTCGCTATGAGTGTTATACGACACTCGTGCGTTATAGACGAGACACCGGTATTACCGGTATTGCATTATATGCCTCAGGGGAGATTGTTATGAGTCATTTAATATTGCCTGACTTATGAAACACAACATATGTCATCAAAATTATATAACCTTCTTGAACAACAATTTTTTTAAATTTTCAGCTTCTCTAAAACATCAAAATAAGCTTTCACTTTGGAAAAGTCTTCGTATTTCATGATATAATGGACGAACCCCTCTTCAACTCCCTTATATCTACTCATACGGCTAAAACGGCTTGCTCTGATTGGTCAGGGGCCACATTAATATATTATAGCTGATAGGAGAGTCCTGAGGCCCCTTCAGATCCCTCTTGCTACGGGGGATGCCCAGCTCTAGTCGCCATCAGATATAAGCCTGAAGAAAGACAGTGGCTGAGATGTCCCACCGTATTCAAAACACAAAACTAGATCGATATATATTTAGGGATTCGTCAGAAACTAGTGTAACTGTTGTTACACGTGAACTCTGAACTAGAACAAAAACACTTATATATACTACAAATTTAACGATTATAATAATTTGCTTTATTATACACTTCCCCAAGAAATTAATGCACCACCAAAAATCAGGCAAAAGTTTACGATACATTTTCTTCAAAACTACTTGTCCGATTTGGACGTTGGTATGTAAACTGTATGCGAATAAAAAAATCAATTTTTAAATACCAGGTGTACATTCTCTTTTTTGATTCACGTTATTATCTTTCCTATTACTTGAGAAATTGAGAAACACCATTTTATAGCATGACATGATTTTATTGAATTTAATTAGCATTATCAGCACGTAATAGCAGGGTGTATCTAGACATCTTAGTAGCAGGCTATGGAAAAACAAAGATACCAGTAATTGTCTTTAGTGTCAGTGTTAGTCCTTGCCCATTTTTTTCAAATTCTTTAGTTTGCAACGAGAAACACGGAATATTTACACGCGAAGAATGTGCTCAAACAGTAATATTGATTGAGGAAGGTTGGAGTTACCGAAGAATTGGTGAACGATTTCATGTTAGTCACGACACAACCGTTTCACGAGTCATACAAAGACACAGAGAGACTGGGAGTCATGGTCGCAGGCCATATAGGCTATATACGGCAAGGATTTTCGTTGATGCAAGATAATGCCAGGCCTCATGCCGTCCGAGCTGTGAGAAAATATCTAGAGGAAGTCGGCATCGCTACCATGGTATGGCCAGCTGGGAGCCCGGATTTAAATCTCTTAGAGAATCTCTGGGATATTCTTGGAAGATTATAAGAGGAACTTAACTTGAAAACTGGAAGACGTACGGCAGAGACTGATTGCAATTTGGGAAGACCTGGACCAAAATGACATAAGGTCTGTTATTTTAAGTATGAGCCGTCGTGGCCGAAAAGTTATTCGTGCCAGAGGTGGAAATACTCGCTACTGACACTATTGTTCAACTTGTTTCTTTTGTTTCGTTTTTTTGTTGTTAAATTTGGATCTTAATTTTCAATAAAATCATGTAATTCTATAAAATGGTGTTTCTTGAGAAATAGGAGAGATAATGAAGTGAATCAAAAAAGAAAATGTTAAAAAAAAAGATAAGGCTGAAGTGTAAGTTTAATTCTAACTTGATAATGTAACTGTTATACTCTACATGGTGTTACAAATTTTATGAAAAAATCACGCTATCATTGCTACAGCCGAGATTTATAAAATAGAGGATTTTATGTGCATATATACAGTTTACACACCAACGTTTAGAAGAAAATAACATATCATTCAAAAAGAAAAAAAACGGCCAAATTGGACAACCAGTTTTGACGAAAATGAATCTTAATCTTTTGCCTAATTTTTGTTGGTGCGTTAGTTTCTTTGGGAAGTGTATATATATTCGAACAATAATAGTCAGAGTGTCAGAGTCCATTAAAATGCAATTTTAAAGGTAGGAGATTTTTTTCTATAACGCTGATATTTCTACCTGACCACAATCCGTGGCTATAACGTCTGTTTTGAAAAAAGCGGGTATTAGAAAAACCAAATTCAGAGGGTTGAAGTTTTTGAATAGAATGTTGACCTCTGACTTATCAACATTCTTGACAACTTCGCTGCTTCTAAAAAAATCAAACATTTCTTGTTAGAGAGTGGGTATTTTTTTCTATAATTCGATATTTCAGTCTTCGTAACGAAAATTATATAAATTGACTTGTGAAATTAATAGTGCTGGCGCCAGTCCTCTTCATTTTGCTAAAGTGAACTAGACTTGGTGGCGGAAAGAGAGGGGAGGAAGTGGTGTTGGGTTGGAGCTACCAGCATCGGGCGCTAACTTCGTATAAGTCAGCTATATCATGAAAGGAATGAATTGATGAATTGAAACTTACCCGAAATCTTTCTTAGCCTTTTTCTTCTTTGGTTTGGTCATGAGTAAATATCTGCATCTTTCGAATAGTAGTTTGATTATGTTGGGGCCTTTTATTTCATAATTGCTCAGTATTCCACCAATTATGATGGACTTTCCCATTCTTCGAATTCTTGTCAATAGCTGAAACAATACATTTTTTGTGCGACGATACATTGTGCTGGAGTCAGGCAACCCGAATGCGGCATCTGGATGCCCATATTAAAAAAGAACGAAGAATTTGTATAATTGTGAGAGAAAAAGGTTGAACTCAAAACATCGAATTATGGTGCCATAGCAGAAGAGTAGTAGGTGATAATAATTGAAATGTTCTGATATTTGTATTAACATGTTTTTTGTAAGACCATTTTTTACTTTTTTTAGTTTCGACACTTTCATTTTTTTTTATAAAATCCTTGGGTGATTTCTGAGATGAAGCGTGTTGAAAATTTTATTCAAAATAATGATACGCCACTATTTATACATTATACATTTTTTGTTAAAAATATTGCAAAGCATGTTAACAAGGATCTCACTGAGAAAAATGAAAAAAACATCAGTTTTATTCATACTCAGCATTTGCCAAAATTTAAATGAAAATACAAAGCGGGTTGAAAGATATTCAGCAAAAAAAAACACACAATAGGTGTTTTCGTCTGCAAATATTTAACAGAAAACAACTACTGCTCCCTGCGACCATTGAATTGTATATATGTTTCATACTTTAGCAATAAATCTATTAAATACGTACATTTTGAAAACACTCTGTCTCTTTTATGTCTACTACAACTGATATCTGTTACGAAAAGGCTGAAGCCTCAAACACACACACTCGAAGATTTTATATAATATATTTGAGTTTCAAGTTATGCGATGTAGAAAACATAATTGAAAAATAAAGCTAGAATTTTACCAACAAGATTGTTTTTGGGGCGTGACCAGAATATATATTGGCTATAACACTTTCAACTGAAAGGAAATTTAAAATTAAAAAACTTAAAGCTAAAAACATAAAACTTAAATTGTGTCTCAGTCTTTACATTGAATGTCTCCAAGAAATTTGATCGCATCTTGCTAAACTTTCATTAGTTGTGAAACTGATGATGGCTCTTTTATAATTGTAGGTAAGTACTTTAGGTAATTTTACTGTAAGTAGAAAAAACAGGTTGATGATGTCTGTATTATATTAAATTTAATCAAGAAACAATTCATTTGGAATTCTCAATTTATACAACTTATCTTTATCTTTATTGATATGTTGATGCTAATTTATCGGACTTAAACAAATAGTATTCATGCCCAATATAAGTACACCGCAAATAGTGAGGAAATTTTCAATATCAACAAAGAGTATATAAATAGATTGTGACTTTATTTTGTTCCGGTCAGATTTTATCCAATAATTTACTTAAAGGCCACCCAATAGATGTTTTTCCCACATAAATAAATAAGAACGCAAATAACCTATATTTTATTTAAAAATATGGATGAAAAGTCCGGCATTGGCAGCATCAGCTAGCGGAGAGTGTATCACACCGCGCGACGGGTTGCCTATACGTTGGCGCCAGATAAATTATTGTATATACAAGTTAATAGATAGTTTTTACGATGGCTCTAAAGGGACAAACTTATTAAAATGACTTAGATATCTCATTATAATGGGTTAATATCTCATTGTAATAAGATAACTCATTATAAAGAGTTACCCGGCCTATCTCATAATGAAATATTAATTCATTTATGAGATAAACATCTCATTATAAAGAGATAAGTAAATTATCTCATTATAATGAGATTTCAACTCAGTATAATAAGATACCCAAGTCATTTTGATGAGTTGGTTTTCTCATTATAAGGAGATACATAACTCCTTATAAATGACTTGGGTATCTTATTATAATGAGTTGATATCTCATTATAATAAAATAATGTATGTATATCTTCATAATGAGATATTCACCTCATAAATTAGTTAATATTTCATTATGACAATTATAATAAGACACCCAAGTCATTTTAATGAGTTGGTTTTCTCATTATAAGGAGATACATAACTCCTTATAATGAGATATAATAAAAAATCTATTGTCCCTTTAGAGCCATCGTAGATATTTACTTAGTTATCTTAAACGACCTATATAGTTTTTGGTATAATAGAGTCTTTTCCTTTTTTACATTCTTATTCAATACTTTATAAGTGACTTTACCTTAGCTGGCATAATTTGCTAATAAAGAGTGATATATCTAATTATTACATTGTTACAATGATACACAGCAGTAAAAAAGCAAAAGATTTATTACAGTATGAGAAAAAATAGATACTGTTTTGACAGAATAATCAACAGAAATCATGTTTTCATTAGAACATACAAAATATCTTAAAAAGTAAAGAAAAATTAATGCATAAGTATCTCCATCTGCACCAGCCTACTGTTAGTATCGCCCGGCATCCTGTAAGGTAACATTCCTGTGAAATTAGTAAGACATTTGGCTTGCTCTCTCAAATAGCTCAACTGCTTTCCAGTGGATTCGTCATGGAATCTCGGAACATATTCGTTGTTAGCCTTGATTTTCTGATACAGGGCAAACAGCATGTTCATAGAGGCCAACAGGACATCGGGAATAACCTTGCACACATCGGACTGCAGATTTTTGAAGTTTTTGACTCTGTCGTCAATATCCTCAAGCCTTAGCGGTACTAGCTGCATATCGTTAAGAGTTTTCAAGGCTTGGGTGTACTGCTTTCCGTGGTACTGGTCGAAGAAGGTCATCAGATCTTTGAGATTGAGGAAAGTGTTGACAATACTGGGTGTTGTTTTGTATCCCTCTCGGGAAAACCGCTCAGCGAACGCAATCGCCTTCTCCTGCATTCTGTTCCTGAGCGAATCAGGTGCACTTTCCAAATGAGCCGTCCTGGATAAAATACCGCACATCAGCTTGAGTACTTCCTCTTGAACGTTCGCTATATTGAATAAATCGATTGCCTCTTCATACAGGCCTTTCCTTACCAAGTTCTCCCCGATAAGTTTCGCTATACTTTCAGCGGTGATATTGGAGTTGGTGAACTGATCGATGAGCCCTTTTGTTCTAATACCGTTGTGCTGTACCTTGCCCAAAATCACCTCATATTGCTTCGTCTCTATAGCTAAGTACGACACACAAACTTTGAACAAGTTGTGCCCCTCTGAATCGTTGTAGTTTCGAAGGAAGTAAAAGTAGTGGAGAGTTTCATTGGGGCAAGTCAGTTCAAATTTCCTGACGTATATCATGATGAGACGAGCCAAATTCAAACGACAAGCAGGTTTGTCGTCCATTGGATCTGTGCTCAACAGCGGAGAGTTGGAATCGTTCGGTCCCCCTAGCATATACAATTCGTTCAATGCAATAGCCATATGGACTGCGTGAACCCGAAACTTCTCGGTGCGAGACAGGAACTCAAAGGCAGCCTCGAACTGCCCGGTCAAAGCGAGAACTTGGAAGTACAGGTGCGGTTGATTGAAAGCATCGTAGTGCGTTTCACCATATTCCTCTAAAATCAATCGCTGAAGGTCATTGTACTCGACGTGGTCGTCCTTATTACAGTCGACTCTCACCAGACTGAGCTTGAGCCACAAATAGTCATCAGCAGTTCGGGCAACTTCGGAATGCTCGTCAGAAACATCGCAGCACCCTAAAACCGACCAAATTATTCTTTTAAACGGGTCGGTATCGTTTCTGACGACACGTCTGTACGAAAACTTCAATGCATCTTCCAACTTGACAAGTTCAGAGCACTGAGAGTTGTTCAATTTGGCTTCCAGTAGGGACAATATCTCTTGAAACTCCTGTAAACCACTTTTTCTCAAACAGAATATAGCTGCAGGTATATCGCCCGATCTTAAACAATAATACACCATGGGCCAAAGAGGGCGGTCATCTATGAGTCCATTTTGTAGCCCCAAGTATTCCCCTTGCAGCCTCAGCCCCACAAAGCTACGAACTAGGTGGTATGTACCGGGAATACCGCCTCTCGCCGCATGAATCAAGTTCTCGTTGATTATGTTGTTCATGTAGGTTTTGTATCTGTCTTCTAGATACCTTTTGCCTTGTTTCACCAAAGCTTCGACGAAAGTTTTGCTGTTTCTTGTCTTCATGGGGTCGTCGCTCTGTGGAAACGGAGGTAACTGCACCATGTACCTCACTATTTCCCACATGTTTGTTATTTTAGCGTCTTTGAATTCGTTGGATATGCTCGAGAATACATTCACGAGGTTCGGTTTCTGAACTCCCTTATTCACAGTGGTGTTGTATTCCATAATTTTCGATACGTAAATTGTTTCGGTAGGGCCCAGATTTCCGAGCACAAACGCTGGCCGAATTGAAGAAATGCTCAGTTGTTTGCCAACTTCGATTGCAACCCCAGAACTGGAGCCCATAGCACCAAGTATTTTTCGTTTCTCCTGCTTCCATTCTGCATTCTGGTGCTCCCAGGAGGTATCATAAGTGAACGCCAGCATAGCATTGTAACCAGAATCAAACGTAGCCAGGATTTTATTTCTTGTTTCGTTTTCCAATATGCTGTATATATCCAAATCTTCCACAGGTTGTATGGGTTCGAATGTACGCTTCGTGCTTATTGATTCTAGTTTCTGGGCTATTTTCGGCAAGTCTACCCCCTTTGAACCCAGTAACAAATTCGCTTGGATGTCCTTCGCTCCAGTCTGGGCCACTCTGGTGTACAAGTCATTTGAAGCTTCCAACACTTGCCTGAGAGAGCGTTCAACTTTGGGTAGCTCTGTCGTGCCCTCGAGTTCGTTCGTCAGCTTTTCTGCTTCATGGAGAAGCTCGGAAAAATCAGACATTTTTCAGAGTTAGCGAATGCTATCTGTGAAATAAAAACAATATTAATGAAAGAGTTCAGGTGAATGTTAGTGAAAAAAACCTTACTTTTGGAAGTAGTCGATCAAGTATACAATCACAAATATTTCGTTTCAATGGCAATTTACCGCTTTGTTTGAACCGTTTGTGGTTATGTTAGGGGTTATGTTTACAAGTCAAACGTCAAAACAAGCCATTTGTTTTTTGTGTTTTGAATAATTGGCTCAGCATTGCAAGGCTATCCCGCCATTGAGGCAAGTCAGAAATGTTGAAATTTTTTATGAACCGAAAGTGTCATATTCAATGATTATTCAAATAAATAAACTTAAGGGTTGAATTCCCTCAACTAACAGCCAAAAGCATAAAAAAATTGGGTAAAATTTCGTTAACTTATATCCACAAGCTATCAACAATTTTTTTTGGAACGTTTACGTAGTTTGGCCTCCGGAACAAAAAATCCAAATAAAATATTTGGCGGTTTCAAATCATTTCGGAGATATAGGCCTATTTTTGACTGATGACTACATGGCATTTTATAGCACACATTTCTACCGCAAAAAACATGAACACTCAAAATTCTTCCATCTTATCACTAGCAGAATGTAGTTTCACACTCTTTCTTTATTGAAAACGCTACTTTTAAGGAAAAAAACTCATTCTTCTTTTATGATCACAACCAACAAATCTAGGCAAAATGGTTAGTGAATTTTATTCATGTCAAGTGGGTAATTGAAAAAAAAAGAGTGAATAATTTCCTATTCATGTTGAAATGAAATGACTCGAAAAGGTGATGGCTATGCAAATATGCAAAGTTCAAAGTTACCAACTTGACATGAATAAATTTACTCAAAATTTTACATAAATTTGTTGATTTGATGTTTTTGAAAGAAAAGGTTGAATTTGTTATTAAACAATACCGTATTCAATAGAAAAATAGTGTAAAGGGCGAATTAGGGTGTGTACATTGTGCTAGTGTAAAGGAGGAAGAGAAAAAATGCCAGTCATCGTTCAAAAATTGCCCATATACAGTGTCACCGTTAAAGTCCGCATCATATGGGATTTTTTTTATTATTCTGTTATTGCAAATTTAAAGTTCGTGAACAGTTTGTGCTTTGAAAATAATGCAAAATGACGTTTACGATTGTTTTCTACCTATTGGGTACACCTGTCAAATTTGACATTTTTTCAAAAAAGTTCCAGAATGTTAGGTTATTTCTCAATATTTCGAAAAATATTACATGAAAAAGTTGTTTATTTTTCGGTTTCCTACCCACCTACCAAATTTGAACCAGTTTGAACAACTTTTATTTTTTTCGCGTTTTCTCAACCTTACACTTTTTCGGATAATTTAAATTTGATGAAATCTGGAAAAAAAAGTTGAGATGTAATACACCCATCTGCTGAAAGAATTTTTTCTGTTTATAAATATTTCTAAATAGATATTTTCAAGAAAAATACAAATATGCTAAGAAAATAACATCATATTTGATGCAAAGTGGCTCTAGTTTCAATATTCCATAGCAAAATTTGCTTCAATTATTTTTATCACAATACATCAGTGAAGTAGAAAAAACTTTAGGTCTATTGCTTTAGAAAAATATTCGATAATTCGAAACTAGAGCCACTTTGCATCAACTATAACAATTTTTTTAGCATATTTGTATTTTTTTGAAAATATCCAAGTAGAAACATTTTTAAACAGAAAAAATCCTTCCAGCAGATGGGATTATTACATCTCAACTGGATATTTCAGATTTTACCAAATTTAAATTATCCGAAAAAGTGTAAGGTTAAGAAAACTCGAAAAAAATCAAAGTTTCTCAACTGGTTCAGATTTGGTAGGTGGGTAGGAAACCGAAAAATAAACAACTTTTCCATATAATATTTTTCGAAAAATTGAGAAATAACCTAACATTTTGAAATTTTTTTGAAAAAATGTCAAATTTGACAGGTGTAGCCAATCGATGGAAAACAATCGTAAACGTCATTTTGCATTATTTTCAAAGCAAAAACTGTTTACGAACTCTAAATTTGCAATAAATGAATAATATTAAAAAGTCCCATATGATGCGGACTTTAACGGTGACACTGTATACCTCCGAAATCATTTGAGACTGCCAACAGTGTACTTGAATTTTTGTTCAGGAGACCAAAACTACGTAAGTTCCAAAAATAATTTTTTTTAATAGCTTGTGGCTATTATAGTTAACGGAATTTTACCAGATAAAGGAAATAATAATCGACGTTACAAAATTACCAAATTCGATTGAATATTTGGATAGAAAATTAGCAGTACACCTAAAAATTACAACAATTCAACTTCACGTGCGTTTCGCTAAATAAATAATCATCAGACGCCGTAAGCTGTGTAAACGTTTCGTTTTTAATGGTCACCTGAATAACCCTGATTATTTCTTGACGTGGTTTTTTGAATATGTGATGCAATATGTTACACCATCACCAATCGGTAAATATAGATTTCTCTCTGAAAGTAAAATCTCCAAAAAACCCTACCAAGAAACAGATTCCCTTCTCAAAATCAAACTTTCAGTCGATAACCCTAATTATTGTCTTACTGGTACAACTTCCTTGTCCAAGTAAATATTCTCCATGTCCAGGAGTGTCAGAGGATCCTTTGCTTTTGCCGTCAGCACAGAAGCCATGAAAAACGCTTCATCAGGTGGATAGGGATTGCTCCCAACTCGGACCACCACTAGTGAATGGTTCTTCAAGATGGCGGCTCTCACCATCCTCAGGGTTATTCCTGCCAATCTGTGAAAACAGAAACATCACATTGATATGTTAGACCAACGTAATTATAGAATCCAACCTATTGCAGCTCAGGTCCAAATGTTCCAACGTCTTCGACTTACTGACGTATTTTATTAACGGAGCCACAGCAGGCTTAGTACCAATGCCGTTCCATGAAAGATTAAGTCTCCTGATCCTGTCACTTTTCAGGAAGCCACTGAATAGTTTTTTATTGCCTAACATGAAACAAATGTCGTTATTCAATCCTGTACGTTCACTCTACCAATTACCAGGCCCGGTGAAAAATCCATTCCAAGATAGATCTATTTCATTTATAGTTTTATTTTCGAGCAATATTTTTTCCAACGTTTCGGCGGAATCTTCAGTCAAATTGTTATGGCCTATGTTGAGTTTTCGTAACGAAGGGGTCTCGCACAATCCTTGTTGAATATATTTCAACCCGATGTCTCCTAGTTCGTTGAAACTGAGGTCAAGCTCGGTTAGAAACTGTGACCCTGATAAAGCTTCGTTCAATTTTTCAGCACCTACAAAAGATGAACGAAAAAAAGCAAGTATCTCCAAAGAACGCTAGCTTTAAGTGAGACAACGGGTTATTCAGACCACCCGGAGTTCGAACCTGAGACCTCTAGTTTTCGCGACATTAAACGAAAGTCCAACGAAGGGAAAACATTCCGTATTTTGTAGACAGCTTATCTGTACATTCACCAACGACTCTATAGTGGTACTGTATGTTTTTCCGGGTTTTCCTGCAATTGAAATAGCAAATGCGCCATCTAGACTGTCAAGTCGCCCCGGAGCACATATACTCGTGGTGTTCCCTCATCTGGACTTCATTACAGAACTCGATAAAAACTACGAATGAATTCGAAAGGTTTTGCGGTGACGTCCGGCAGTTATCTGTGCAACAAAATTGCATGACTTTGTGCCGCTTGAAAAATAATAACGTTAGTAGAACTGTCGGACGATGTCCGCTAATTTGCAATCCTTCTACGATCCATATGACGATAGGCAATGCTCAAATTTAAGCAGCGCGCTTCAATAATTTCATTTTTCATATTATTTCTGATCTACAATCTATAATTGGCTTGCTAATCGTTTGGAAAACAGGAGGCTTCAGTTTCGATCCAGGCTGATCCATTTTGATTCAACTTTCGGTATGAGATTTACCGTTTTCGCCAATCCTGCACTCTCTCAAGTTCAAAACACGCAAAGCACTATTTTCTTCCAGCATACTACAAACCAAACTCGTCATATAAGGATCTAGCCAGTTGTCTTGTAAAACCAAAGTTTTGACGAAACTGTTCATCTTCAGAGTTTCTGTCAGAGCACGCAATTGCTTGGCTGACAGGCCATAGAACTGAAATGAGAGCCTGCATAAGAAATAATATAGTAGAACTCGATTTGGAATAACCGAAAAGGGCGAAATCGCGAAAAATTCATAAGCGATAAACGTTACATCGAAATGCTCAGAAGTTGCGGACGACTATCTTTTCAAATCAATGGACAAGGTTGTGGTCCGTACAACAAAAAAAAAAGTAGTTTCTTCAAGGCCTCGTTTGACAAATGTTCCATCTCATATCGTAATATGAATCTTTACGACACTTATACCGTAAATGTCTATTACGAGATCAGTTTTGCATCTACAATCTGCTTATATATATATTGGAATAAGTTCAGACAGCATTTACGGTCACTTTTCATAGTATAGTTTAGTTCCTAAATTGTAGATAGTGACTCATCGATTGTACGGTTCATAATTCATATAAAGCAGGCCAAAAACTAGAACAGAAATAAGCTAGGTACTTTGGCTTTAAATCAAGTTTTACTTTGCCACTTTCGTACATCCCCTCCGCACTTTCAAATCCCGTAAAAACCAGAAAATGTACGATATACAATTTAGGAACTATACTACGTTTTATTTGTTCCATTCCGATAGTGGTGGAGGAATATATTGACATTTGACATTCAAATAAAACGACAAAAATTACATATGTTCCTGGGGTTGGATTCCGTGCACCATGGAATTCTACTTTTCATCAAATGAGTGGGGTGACATTATGATTGAGTTCATGAGAGAGGCAGAGACATAACTGTCCGCTGTAGAATTCTATGGTAGATTCTGTGTAGATTAATTGTTCTGTGCTATGGGTTCCATACCACACAGATACCAGAACACAGAAGAGGATTTCAACACGAACACGGATATACATTTATCGTGCTATCTACCAACTCCGTTGAAGTCAACATGAATGACACATCTGCGTATCAAAAATCATTGAGATATCACATCAAGAGCAACATTAGACTAGGTGGTCTGTTTATCACAAAATTTTTAAATTTCTATACAACCAAAGCCGTTCTCCACCTGCCAGGGGGAGTAGTACTCAATAAAGCTTGCTACCGCTGAAATGAACCTGAACAGAACTGCACCTGACTTTATAAAGGGGTTTTTGTCAAATTACTTTAGAAGCTACCCGGAATTACCCAGAAAGCGGCTCAAGTCGTTGAAGAAGTTATGAAGGTTTCATTTAAGTTGGTTACTTTGTGTAGAAACTCTCTTATTTCAAAATGATACCAGCATTTTCAGAAATGTTGCAGAAGAACTATTACTCTTCAATCATTCTACTCTCTTTCCTCAGTAAGAGACCTTGGGGAATTCTCATACCTTCAAATCCATTGTCGGTCCTTGTAGACATTTTTTTATTCGTGTTATGGGGACTATTTCGAGCTCCTTGCAGATATTTGCGTATTTTTCAACGCCGATATCGTCGACTAATGGGCTGGGCTCTGAAATTGAAGTAACAATAATAACGATAGACTCATTTGAGTTATCAATTCTAAAAATGGAAAATGAGCATTTCAGTTATTCAGTGATATGTATTTTTCAAAATTCGTTCCATCGGTCAACCAGCTACACCCTTCAGAAGCCACCCTCAGAAGTCTCCAAGAGACTAGTGTAAGATGAGAAAGAAGAGGCCCTTATCTTTTAACGTGTGATGTCATGCACGGCACCGGTGACCATGCTGCGATTATCAATCCACGCCCTTATGGTTGAGAAGCTTGCTTTACCGCGATTTCAAGTTGATATCAAAATATTATAACCAGAGCGGATTATTGAAGGCGAAACAGATGCAGCATAAAGATTGGGGGTTGTTAGAACTAACCTATGTAGTTAAACACTTCGTCTATTCCGGGGTCTTCCAGTGGCGGGAAGAGATACAGTCTGTTTTTCATCAGAGAACTGCTCGATAACATAACTTGAGCCAAACATCTAAAAGAGCTAGTGTTCTTGTGAAGCAAATAGTCGCTGTCGCATTCATCCTGTCCGTGTATTTCGTGTTCATCGTCTTCTCCTTCCAAGGTATTTTCGAATTTAACTTCATTATTTGAAGGATCGGGCACCTCTGTAGTGGTAGAAGGTTGATGGTTAGGACTCGCAGAATCCATAACGGGAATTTTTTAGAGTACTCATTCATGCACGAATGTTGGTTCACATGTGAAATGATGTATTGACACATTGACATCAGCTGTCAGATGTTCGTGAGAAATGGCCGATTCAGATAAACATGCAGGGTTTTTGAAGCACGGGCGGTTTAAACGCTTTTTACTTACGTTTCTATGACAAGAACATATTTTACTTGGTTGTGTAATAATTTTGTCAATGCTAGAGAAATGCTATATGAGTTTTTCAAATAATCCCGATGTATTTTTCACTGCCTTTTAGTCCGATTCAGATACATGCGTTCCCACCCTACATGAGATAAAAAATAACAGTAACAGTAAAAGTAAGTAACTTTTCCGCACGATTTTTCGGTTTGAAAGTTGTAGTTTTCAGTGCATAAAAAGTGGTTCGTGCAGCTGCCGTTGCGTGTGGAAAAGTACTTCTTTCCGCACTTGTTAGGTAAATAACTATTCCAGAACCAAATAAAATATGTTTTTGTCAAAGAAACGTTAGTACCAGGCGTTTAAACCGCACGTGCTTCAAAAACCCTGCATGTATCTGAAGACTGCTCCTATATACAGAGTGATTTACCACCACTTACACAAAATTTGTCAATGTGCTCTCCCCACCAAAAGAAGTTGAAAACCAAGAGGAATTACAAAAAATAGAACAATTTTTTTTCCTTTGAGCACAAAGGACATTAGGGACATTCTCGATGGTTTGCTCGAGGTTCTCTAGCGAGTCAATGGGGTTAGCGTAAACCAAACTTTTCATGTGACCACACAAAAAAAAGTCTATAGGGGTAATACCTGTCCAACGGCGTTAGCATTTGTTGTGCAAAACACGTCTCTCACCACGTGACTAAAATGAACCACATTCGTCTTATCCCCGCTAGTAAACGATAGGGCCCTATCACCTCATTGTTGTAGAGGCCTTCCTAAAGGTTGATGGAAAATCGATAGACCGAAATGGGCGAAAAACATGCGGATTTTCCTGAGCCCAAACATGACCGTTGTGCCAATTGAAGATCCCGTTCCTGGTGAATACAGCCTCGTCTGTCCACAAAATATTGCGGGGAAACTGAAGATTTTGTCTGGTGCACTCAACAACAAGCCATTTACAAAACCCCTGATGACGTGATAAGTCTTGTGGCTCAAGGATTTGTTCCTTTCGGAAATGGTATGGATGCAAACGATTTTTGCAAATAATACGACATACCATAGTTTGCGTTAAACCAAGTCTCCGACTAATCACACGGGTGCTTATTGATAGATCGTTATCGAGGAATTGCAGAACTGCTTCATCAACAACAACAGCACGATTCACTGCACGTTCGACGTGAGTTGAAAAACATTACCCGGTATCATGAAGTCTTTGCATTGCACCCAAAATTGTAAACTACGCTCACTGTCGACTGACGAGTAGGACGGGTGACACATACGTGCACCATTGCCACATCTTACGTTTCTGCAGTGGCGTATCGATTATGGGTGACGTACAAAAAAATTGGTTCAATCATCGTGTTCGTACATGGTAGACCAGTACCCAATTAAATTTTGTGCAGGTGGTGGTAAATCACTTTTATAGGGGTGCAGCTGTTGTTGTCGTCTCTTTCAAGACGGAAAGTCGCAGAATTGTTGTCATGAGTAATTTTTTTTTGTTTGGATGAAATAAAGACAACTGTTAAGAGGGGAGTAGTTCAAAAAGTATTATCGATTTGTAGAGGTTAAACGATGGGCGGATCGCCAAGTTGAAATAGATTCAAATCGAAAAGTGGGGGAGTACCGAACGCTCTTTTTGATTATCTCAAGAGAGAACACCAATGGATACTCAACTAGGGATAAACGAACTTTTGGGTGGCGGGTTACTGCCTTTGTAACCACATTGGAGTACCAATTGGTGGTTGGACCTATCTCGTTTAGATTGAAAGAAGTAAAAAGTTTTTGAAACTTTTGTTTGCTAGTTGAAGGTAACCTTGTTTTTCAGTTCTTGTGAAAGGGGGGATCTATAGTGAGTCTTAGCCGAAGTTTGATTTTCTAAGATCAGGTATTATTTTGATTGGGCCAAACCTAGGTCCTTTTGACTAGCAATTCTAACTGAGGCACAGTCAAGGTGCCAAGTTTTAAAAAAGGACAGAGAATGAAGGTTCATACAGAGAACTAATTTGAGTCATCCAGATCAGCTTATCTACTTTGTCATTATCATCATCAAAACACCCTTATTTGAGTTCCAATAATCTCATCATTTTGACATAAGCCCACTGCTTATTAGCTTATTAGCACTCACTGTCCACACTGAAGTGCCTCTGGATTCGCCATTACATCGGACCCTGGAAAAATCCGCTGGAGGTGGAATTGACTTGTGTAATTTTAGGCCTTAAAAAAAACTTCGTTCTAACAACACTATTTACTCAAGATTTAATCTTGTCAACAATTTATAATGAATCAATATTTACAATAATTGTCTTTGGTGGTTTTGGTGGTCAGTTTATGTAAAATATATATACAAAAAATAATATAGGAGAATTAGCGAAGCTATCGTGGTCCCATTCTTCATTACACTCGATGAACTGGACTTCGATTTCCCTAAAAAACAAGAAAAAATTAACGTTGTCACATTAGATTGATCGAAATTATTGTGTAAAGAAAATGTAATGTGACTAAAATCCATAATACATCTTAGATATCATAACATCATTACTTTATTACCAACCAATATCCAAATGAAACCACGATACATCCGTTGTACGACATATTTGGTCTGGAAAAAATGTGCATCTAAGTATTCCCATACAAAAAATTTATTGTTTGGACATGAATGTTAGGAGATTATATCATAGGTCCCTTCTTTATCGATGGTTACCTAAAGGCTGTCAAATATCCACGCTTCTGCAAAATCAAATTACTCATTCCGAGAGTTCAGCTAAGTTTTATTAATTTTGGGGATATTTGGATTCAACAAATACGTTTCCCGATCGAATAAAATCTACACGTGATCCGATAGTGTGGCCTCCGAGATCACCAGATTTATCTCCGAATGATTTATTTTTTTGGAGATATCTGAAGATATCCGCGAATCCACATGAATTTCAAAGAGCAAGAAACAAAGTTGGTTTATTTTAACCTTGACTACATGAAGTTCGTGTTTTTTTTTGTTAAATTTTTATTCATTTCTCGAAGTCAATGAATAATACATAATTAAAATACTGAATAAATTTTTTTATTAATCGATATTAAGATTGAAACATTTTGTCAACAATACGTGACGTCAGAATTGATGTCCAATACCTACTTGATTAGATGTAATAATAAAATATAAGGAACGTTATCTTGATCTAAAATGCAATTCCAACATTGTTTTTGAAGTCATGATGCAAGCAACTAAAAAATGGTGTACGACACACGTGTAAAAGTGTCTAAAGGCTCCCTTTTACACTTGCATTATAATATACCATTTTATTGTACCTACATCATGATCCTTATCAAATGAACTAAACGAGTGCAAAATCTCAAGATCAAAACATTCTATGTTTTAGAGGTTGCTAAGTTACAACGGTTTCTTCTCACGTTAACCTTTCATACTCTCTTTTATGAATACACCTGATCATAAAATATTATTAATGAACTTTCTTAAGAAAACCATTATTTCGAACTTCACCTCATTTTGTTTCATGCCTTTCCTGATGTTTTACATCATTTCAATTATAATAATAATATTGATAATTAATAATTAATCAATAATACAGGAAATACTTCATTTATATCAAAGTTGTACTGTCGTATTATGTTCCAATATTGGTAGACGTAAGTATTAAAAAATTATACATTTTACGTTTTCTCAACTTATTTTTCTAACTTTCAGAATTGATTTCACAACAATAATTGATAAAATATAAGGTTGAAGGGAAAGCTCGAAATCTGCTGAGTTGAAAAAAAGATCCTAGGAACTCATTGTCTTAATTCAATAATACCGAAGATTCAGGGCGAATTCCCTTTAAAAAAATTACCCGGTATACGAAAACAAATGCAGTTCGATTTTTGAAGCATGTGAATCCATACACTCATTATCGCGTAATTTTCATGTCCAATTCAATGCCTTCAGTCGAGCAGAAGACCTTGAAGATAGTGAAATAGTTGTTTACACTAACGGTATTTCTCTAAGTATGAAAAAAACAGTTAACATAAAAATAAATATTAATTAGGTTGTATTTGTATCTACAATACTGAGTCATGAATGATGTAGGTCAAAACTACTAGCTGCATCACTACATTGTCATGCAGGGATTCTCATTAGTAGAAGTCTCTGTCAAATTAGAAAACGGATCAATCTGAAAATTTGATGGTAGGTATGCATTGATAATACAATAAAACTTTCCTTTTCCATTTTTTATATTTTCTTTGTCCTTGCCTCATTTTTTTTTTCTTCAAAACTCCTGAAGGAAAATAATTGAAATCTGGTACAATAATCTAGGTTTATCTTCATTCCACATATTATTTCAAAGTGAACAGTTCATTTGTCAATTCACTTGTCTTATGAAAATATGAGGGAAATATGGCAACATACCACCTCAACTACGCCACTGTTTTACAGAAATTAAATGTTATAACATCAAATTATCACATTGATAAACCTAGATCAGTGTACCAGATTTCATTATTCTTCCTTCAGTAGTTTTGAAGAAAAAAAAATCTAAATTTTTTTCGGACTTTCGATATCCTGTAAGGGATGCATTTCAGGATAAACATTGATAGGAACTTTTTACCTCGAACTGAGATAAGGAATATGTGTACGAAGTTTGTTGGTGTTAATCTGACTCATCGTGTATCTAGATATTTTTTTTAAGATATACAAAATATATAGAAAATTTGCTTACATTTGATGAGTGCCAATTTGTGACAACAGCAGGTACGAAGTCGGTAATATTCCTCACAGTTACTGAGAACTGTTGTGCACAACTGTTTTCCTAAATAGCAAGTGTGTGGAATGAACGGAAACATTTCTGAAAAAAAAACATCATATTTTTATTCATATCGACATTAAGTCCGAAAAATTGTGCATGGGACCATAGCAAATGTGAGAAACAGCAAGTATTTCACATAGACGAATTGTAAGAGTGTTTTCAGACCTCGACAAGTGACAGACGGCTCAAATGTCATATTTATGAGTATGAACTATGAAACCAGTTGTTCAATTACAGGAATCACATGCAACAGTGTCAGATGTAATTCATTGTCTTTAGAAGGTGTTTGTTTTCTGTCAGACATTTCGTCGTAGCTCACTCAGATTCACACGAGAGGGATGTACTTTTGTTTTGTCTTGTTTAAAATATTTACTTTCTCTCATATCATATTTATAACTGTTAGAATTCGAGTTGGACAATATATGGATATCAGGTAGTTATACAGAGTGGGCCATTGAAAACGAAACAGTGGCTACTTCGTGAATCTTCCAGATATTCTGGTTCAGTTGCGTTAATTTTGTTTTTCAGGAAAAAGTCGAGTGGATTTAAATCTGGGGATCTGGAGAGCCTCTTCTTCCAATCCAACTTCCAGGAAACATTCTATCCTAAAACGCCCCAACAGGCTGTGCATAATGTGGTCTTTATGGTAACGATCGTCATTTTCAATGGTGTAGATAACAAATTCATTCAATAATTCCAAATAAGTTTCTCCTGTCAAGTTACCGTCGAGAAATTCTGGTCCAATCAAACGGTTTCCAAAAATAACGGCTCAGACATTGAGTTTTAATGTAGACTCATCAGAAAAGCAGATTTTGAAAAGGAAATTCTCATCAGCATCTGATCTCGAGGTCATAATTTCACAACATTCCTGTCTCCTATCAAAATCATCTTCATTCAATTGGTCTACCTACCAAATATATTTTGTAGGGGTGGAATTTATGATGTTTCAGAATTCGGCGGATATTGGTTCTACTGATATTGGTGACACTAGCCAATTTCCTGGTGCTCAATGTTGGATCTGCATGACTAAAACTGCAACTTCAACAGGTTCATTCCTCAACAGAAATTCACGTTTTGGGTCTCGTTTATTGTTGACCACTGATTCATTTTGAGGAAATTTTTGCAATTGTAGAACGTAGTTTCTAGGAACGAGTTTATCTGAATGCGTTTCATTGAACACATTAGCTGTAATGTTACCGCACTCATCATGCTTTAAAAAAAATGTTATTATTTCAACTCTTTCCGCGATCGTATACCCAATATTGAGGAAAGTAATTCACTCTAATGTCGTTCAATCAAAGATCAGTTTGACACTGATAGACGTTCACGATTGCGATTTTGCAAAAAAAATATCTCACATGTTTTTGTTGTACTCGCATTAAAATTGAATTCGAGAAAACGTCTTTTCATCGATTCTTAAGAACCTTAAATTTTCGATCAGGTAATGAGGATGAAATGAAAATTTTAAACAAATAACTTGCATGTTATTTGTTGGTAAACAGATCATTACATTCCTTGACAATGATAATTATCTTTAAACAGTTGCATTGTTAGATCTCATTTTCATTGACTAAGCGAATAAAAAGTGATTTCCCAAGTTCCTATTTCTCGAATCGAGAGAATTAATTTATTTTTGTTGTTTGACATTAAAAATTAAACTACGTTTCAAATGAGGTATCACTTGCCATATATTGCCATTTAAAAATTCAGAGGTAGCTGTCACAGCTCCGAGGGATTGAAAATGTAGTTGACGTGTCCTAGCGTTTTTATATAATTCAGTTCTGCCGACCTACAGAGCCGCTGTTTCGTTTTCAACGGCCCACTCTGCTCCCATTTTACACCTTATATCACTCACACACAGTGAACTTTGCTTTTATAAAGAATTCTTTTTCAACTATATAGAGAGGTGCAGTTGACACATTGGACAGCATTCAAGATATCTTCAATATGTTTTTGGTACAATTGAAAGAATCAATCACATTGCGAAATCTCACGTCCTCCTGAATTCAATAATTCAAATATTTGACGTGTATTTTGAAAATTATTTAGGGACAAGTTTGAATACCGAACAATTTTCATTCTTTCGTACCCTCATTGTATTGATGGGATATGAAACAAATTATGACATTCACACGGTATGTTTGTCTGTTAACAACTTTGCGTGCTTCAACTTTCAAATCGTTATGTTATGAAAATTATTCTATATTCTGAAACCCACTTGAAAACAATTGAAAAAACCTATTAAAGCAATTTAGTGTTTATTCTAACCGAAAACTTGTCATGTGTAACAAATAACTGATAAATTATTGCAGATTGAATATCGTTGTTATTTTCGAGGTTTTTGTAATAATTATTTCTACATTCTTTTTACTTTTATGAACATTTAAGTATATACGGAGCGCCAATCTTTTCATAAAATATGACATCGAATGAGGTCGATAACGAAGTTGTGTCTATGATAATAGTTACAAATGAAAAAGTATTTTTGAATATGGTTCTGGGGACAACTCAGATCAAATTATTGTTGTTCCTATACTGATACCGATCTAGAGAGTAGGTATTAAATTTCTGGGGTTCTAAACTAAATGGTACACTTTTCAAAGAACACCTCATATATAAAAATACGTTGTACAAATATCTTTCTTCTTCGTACTGACAGACTACCAATAGTGTCTGAAAGACGTTTACACTTTACTCTATCACGTCCAAAACAACTATAGCTATATATTTAAAATTATGCAAAACAGCTAAACGATGCCCAAAAATGGTGGAGGCGCCCGATCTCAAAAGTTCATTTTATATAGTAAAATATAGCCAATCGTGTAAAATATCGATCCGAGCCGTTTTTTAAGACTTCACATTAATTGAATCACGACATAGATAGAGAAATATCCTCCCAACTCTCAACTCATGAGCACTAATGAAGTTAAAAAATAAATGAAGCGCCTGCGTGGATCTTAGATTTGAATGTGGCGCCGTAGTTCACCTTAAACCCCTGTGTTCTGTGGTTTAGGTCAAAATTTCAAGAGTGTTTTCGATTGATCTCTTCCGTTTTTCGATCAACTTGGAATTCAAAATTCTGAATCGACTAGTTTTCGCAAAATTGTTCTGTCTTTAACCGTTCTCGATTTGAAAAAATCATCTGGAATTGAGAAGGGTCATTTTCTTCCAATAATTTTTTTGAACGAATATACAATAATTTTTCTAAAATTTAACCTTTTTGAATATTCACACAGAATTTGAAGTCCATTCCTAGCCAATTAAAGATTTCATAGGCTTTTTATGGAACATTGCATTGAAAACAAAAATGTACAACGCTTTGAAGAATTACGAATCCTACATCCCAGATAAACAACAGTGTTTGAAATTCCAATCTGCTGAAAATTTTGGTCAATTAGTGTGAGTTTGAAAGTTTTTATTGATCCCTTTCAATTTTTGGTCGTTGCTGGACGGTCGCGGACGGCCGATCCTTGTCGGTGAGTACGTTTTCTAGCTAAATATACAAATCAAGTATGCTTTTGAGATCGATAACCAGTTCCAGGTACTCGTCAACCTACAATTCAGCCAAATACCTTCTGCCCATTCTGGACCCCTTACAAGCAGTATTACGTAACGAACTCTGGACACTTTTTTGACATCACTGAGGACATCAAATTACATCCTGAAGATCTTTTCGCCACCTTTGATGTCGATATCCTACGTACAAACGTGCTCATAGGGGAATACACCGATATAATCAAGAAAAATGTAGAGGATGAAGACCAACTACAAAAAAAGCTGATTGACCTATTCAATCAATATTGGAACTATTAGAAATCTGTCTCTATAGTTCCAGAAGCCGTTGATTTGTCAAATGGATGGACTTCCGATGGGGTCCTCCTTGTCCCCAGTCGTCGTCAACATACTTGGAATGGTTTGGGAATCGTGTCATTCCACTAGCCGAAAACAAACCTTAGCTATGGTTAAAATACTTTGAACCGTAGGAGGGATTTTCATGAAATGGAACCGTGGAGATCAAAAGCTTCAACGAAGTATTTATTTATATATTTATAGAAAACATACAGGACTAGCCTAATTACATGTTTCCTAACTAAATACTAGGTGTTTTCATTGAAGGAATTATAAACATAGATTCAATAAAGAAAATAAAAGATAATGAAAAAAGGAGAATAATAATAGAATATGATAAATCAAAACTATGATGGGCAGCAAAAAGAATGATCAAATTGACATTTATTTGGTGAGCTGACTACGACTACGAATATACTAGAGAGCGCAGGGATTTGGCGAGAGTATAGAAGGATTGATTACAATTTATTTTTAATCAATAATTGCTAATTCATTTTTGAATTTATGGAGGGAAAAATAAAAAAATCCTAGTTTAATGGTTTCAGCATATTTGTTACACAAAGATAGTATGTTTCCAATCAGAGAAGTTTCTTTGGTAATATGGAAATGAGTTGATTTAGGGCGAAGCCGACGAGCAGGGATATATTCACATTCAATGTAGTTATTGAGGAGCCTTTAAACAAAGGTTATTCTATGGAAACATATTCGATGTTCCAGCCGAACTATGTTGAATTCATCACGGATTGGTTGAACTGATTCAAAACCAAAATTAATTTTATATTTCTTATAATAGATCCATTTGAGGAATTTGTTTTGAACAGTTTCTAAGATCTTCTTCATATTTTTTTTCAAGGGGTCCCAAATGATTGAAGCGTATTCCATACGACTCCGAACCAGAGTAAAATAGAGATATTTGAGTGACTCAATGTTGGTGAAGTCAGTAGTAGATCTTTTGAGAAAACCCAGCATCTTCATGGATTCATTACCAATTTTATTAATATGATCATTGAATTTGACGTTGCTTTGAAAATTCACACTCAAATCTTTATTGCTGTTGTCTCTGGAAATGACCATACCATCCATTGTATAAACAAAATTGTTTGGATTATCATTTCTCTTGTAGGTAATAACGATACACTTGTCCTTATTGAACAATAGCTTGTTCGCGACTGACCATTCGTGAGTGAGGTCAATATCTTGTTGTAATACGAAATAATCATTGATGTCTTTCATTGATCGAAAATTTTTGAAGTCATCTGCATAAAGGAGAGAATTTGAAGATACGGTATCAGGTAGATCATTGATAAAAATCAAAAATAAAAGAGGACCCAAGTTTGAACCCTAAGGCACTCCGGACCGTGCCAAGAAAGACAATGATTCATTTCCCTGAAAAGAAACAAATTGAACCCTATTGGACAGGTAAGATAATAGAAAATGTACAAGCATATCGTTCAAGCCATATGAAATGAGCTTGGCCAAAAGTATGTCATGGTCTACTTTGTCAAAAGCCTTGGCAAAATCTGTATACACCACATCCACCTGGCTCCCCATATTCAGGAATTCATCAACTTTGTTCACAAACGTACTCAAATTAGTTTCAATACATTTGTTTTTACAAAACCCATGCTGAGATGGAAACAAGAGATTTTTTATATGACCATAGATTCTGTCATAAATGATATTCGAATAGTTTTGCCGTACAGTTCAGGATAACGACAGGTCTGTAGTTTGAAACAATATTTGTTTTTCCTTTTTTGTGGATAGGCGTCAATTTAGTGCATTTAAAAGTATCGGGAAAGATACCACTCTCGATAGATTTTTGAAAAATCATCATCAGAGGATATACTAGATATTCACTGCAGGCCTTGAATATATAGCATGGTACACCATCTGATCTTATATTATGTCTTATATTAGTAGCGTAAGGAACAACATCAGTTTCACAACGGAGAAGAAAGTATCCAACGATTAGGTGATGTACTGTCGAGAAGTTAAATATTTGGACTAGCTTTTCGCTGGACAGTGTACATCGTCACCAACTATATCGACAAGATAATTGCCTATGTTCTCTTCTGTAGTTGTAATCGTTGAACGCAACGAACAAAAATTTAATTAGCGACACAAGTGCCCTCAGCAATTAAGGTTAATCAAGTGCGAGATTAGTTAAGAACTGCACAAACATTCTAAGGATAAATTCAAGCGTGTTACTAGTGAACGCCCACGGATCCGTTCTGGAAAATACAGGAACTTTGCGGCGATACTTTAGGTTGTAGCGTCATACACCGGTTGATATAAATTTTCACTAAAAAATGATATTGAGCTCTGGGAATTCAATAAGAAGTATAAGTTGAATATAATCGAACAGAGTCCAACTTATTTCGGTTTATGTCTTGGAGTCAAATTGCAAACAAAGAATTCCCTTTCTTGCTGGAAAATATACCTTGGAAAAAAATATGAAGCCTAATTTATGTAAATGTTTTAGCAATGGTACTGACTTGATCAACAACCTGTAGTATCTCGATGGAAAATGAATTTTGTTTTTTGACGATTTTAAGCAAGAATATCAACAGAAGTTTTGAGAAACGTTTAGCAAGTCTCTAGGTTGACGACAAAGGGATGGAAAGAACATATTCAACGATTTAATTATCACGAAACTGATATACCACCATTACAATAAAAAAACAGTGGAACGATTGAAGAAATTGTGGTATCACTTTTTCAATATATCCAGAATAGAATTCTGAGCAAACATGAAAGATTTTGGCGTCATTTTTGATTCTCCCACACCTCTAGCAAAAGATAAAAATGAAGGAAACCACTTAGGGCATTCATTGAGTTTTCAAAGTATTTTGGCGCTTTAAGCCTGTATTCAATTTATTCTGCTCTAAAATCAGATTCTGGATTTTGCTTGTTTGGATTTTACAGCTCTAGAAGAGTTCCTGCTTAACCAGGATTCAAAGTATTACAGAGAAATTGAGAACTGAATTGGTTGAATTTTCATGCTAGAGAAAAGTTGCGTCATGTGAAAAAAGTGTGATTTTTGCAGTATTGCTTAGATGGCTATATATATATTTATTTAGTTATATAAACCATTAAAAAATACACAATAAAATTTGGTCATATAAATAAAACTAATCCAGACATGTCACTCTTAAAAACTACACATTAAAATCAGGAGAAGAGAATGGAGAAACGTAAGTATACCTGTGCAGAATATTGAAATAAAATTATGAAGAAAAATTATTTTTCAAGGTGCAGCATTAGGAGAGCTGAGAAATTTTTTTAAATTCTGTTTGAACTTGTTCAAGGAATTTTAGGATTTGATTTCTAGAGGCAGCTGATTGAATCTCTTCAGGCCTTTGAAAAATACAGATGTTTGTGTATCAATAATATGAAGTACAAATAGGATAGGATAGGTACTGAGCCCTGTAGTACTCCAAATAATAGAACATCGAGTAAAACTTACATTCCACAGCATTTACAGTCAATACTCTTACTATAGACAGGTTGCCTCTAACGTTGGGGTAATTCTTAGGTCAGTAGATATTGACAACTTTTTCAGTATTTTGTGAAAAATAGAAAGAAATGGTTCCGTATACTCTCACAGGAATATTTTTCAGGAGGTATACATCAGTGAAGGTTTGTGTCTATCGACTGGGGTAGAAATATATTTTCTGCGTAAAATTCAGTACGATATTGA
Organism: Chrysolina americana; assembly: GCA_958502065.1. Classification (NCBI taxonomy): domain Eukaryota; kingdom Metazoa; phylum Arthropoda; class Insecta; order Coleoptera; family Chrysomelidae; genus Chrysolina; species Chrysolina americana. The sequence goes on along the minus strand of OY293411.1, from coordinate 5,482,190 downwards.
TACAAAGCGTATCTGAATAAAATATTGTGATACATGAACGTGGTTGTATTCAGCAGTTGAAATGAAAACAATATGTTTTATAAAGTGAATGAACGGAAAAATATACTTACCATGGTATCGTTTATCACAACAACAGTGATCATTAATGAGATCTCTGCCTAGGCAGTAGTGTTTTTCTTCATTAGTACACACGTGACAGCCAGGTGGTGTAAAAACTGAAATGAAAAATTGTTAAAACAGTTCGCCAAAAAACGACTATATTGAAAGCTATGATGAATATTTTTATGGCGTGTTTATCTCCGAGAATCGATATTAACAAATCGTCTTCAAACATATCAGTCTTTAAGTAATATTTCGAAATAGTTTATGATATAAGTGTACTAGAAGTGTAAAGGCGAAGCGAGGTGCCCTTGAACGTTGCGAGTGATTTAAAGGCATTTGTACCATACGCTATTTTTCATTATCATGACAATGAACAATGAAATTATTGAGATCAGGATAATGTCCCTTTTATTATATCACATTCCGTGTCCGTCTAAAGTCCTTTCCCCCGTATCAATTTTCGATTCACTTGTTATATCGCAACGAAATTTGTGGGCTTATACGGAAGATGAAAACCTGCTTTTTTATGGAAGAATTTTGGATACAAGTTATGAAATGGCGGATGAGTGCCATCTTGAATAAAATACGCCGTATGGTATCACATTCTCCAAATCTGCTCTTCATCTGCTTCTTCACATGATTTTCTTATTCTACCTTTAAACTCTTCTATTGTTTGGTATTCAGTGGCGTAGATTTTCGACTTCAGATACCTTCGAAAATAAAACTAGAGGTGTTAGATCCGGTGATCTTGGTGGCCATTCTGTACTTCCATTGCGACCTATCCATCGCTCAGAAAAGTTGGTATCGAGAAAATCTCTAGCCATGTGATTATAGAAATTGATCCTTCTGAAATATCTCTTTCTGATAGTTTAATACAATTTCTCTTATTCAAAGTTCAATTTTAGTTTCTGAAGATTTCGGTAACTATCTTCACAAAATTCAGCAACTGCAGAAGTCGTCTGGGTCGCATTGATTATCATTTCAGCAACAATTTCCACATATATTCATCTAAAAGTAGCGGTCTTTTTGCTTTTGGAGCATCTTTCAGCGTGCCATGCAGTTGCTAGGAGTTTATTTAAAAGTTTACGCAATTATAACCTCCAAACTTTCGGTAAATATATCATTAAACATACGGAATGCTAGGTGAACATTTCTTCCAGCTTCTCCAAAAATCAAAACTGCTTCCAATTTATATTCCAAACTACGAGCCATGGTCACACTTTTCATTAAATATTTGACAGTTAACAGTTTAAAATTGACTGTGAACAAAATATTACCGCAGCAACGATTTTTGTCCAATGAAAACTTGATTGAAATGACCAAAATGTCACTTTTTAAAGGCTGATTCTTCGAAAACAATTGCATTTGGGAACATTTCTAAAATGGAATAGTTTACGGGGTGTTCTTTTTGAAAAAATAATTCAATCTGGTGCTCAGTCGCTATTATAAAACTTTAAGCTGTCATTTTTCCATGGAAAAGTAGGTTTTTATCTTCTATTTAAGCCCTTCTAATTTCGTTGCGATATACCGAGTGGTTCTAAAATTACTAGGGGCGAAATATTGGAAATCTGGGAGTAGATAACATCGATTTTCGATATTTATCAATTTCTAAAATATTCAAGATGAAAAGATCTCATTGGAGAGCCCTTTGTTGTCATTTAAAATTGATGATTCCTCGAGTTCATTACTAACCATCATTCAATCAATTTCATTGTACGATAAGTAAATATTGAGAGAATTGTGCTGTTTTTCATGATACTTCAGCTAATTGAAACTAATAAATTGACTTTATCGTAATACTAATCCAAGGCTGTGAGGTCTGGGATCAAAATGCTCGTAGTGGCCAAGTTTAATGGAGATATTTATTTGCATACAGTGTCGTCCCGAAAGTACGTGCCATAACATTCTTCACTATGGGTATTTCCCAACTATTGTATGGTAATTTTTGAGTGAAATAAACTCATCATTTTGTACCAAAAGTAAAATATAGAATGAATTTTAAATTTTGATATTATTGAAAATGTGAATATGATGTTCATAGAGTCGGTAAAATTAGGTTATCAAATAGCCACAAGCTATCAAAAAAATTTACTTAATATGGGAAGATTTGGCGGTCTCAGTAATTTCGGAGATAAAGATCTTTTTTTGAGTGATGAATGACATTTTCTAGTACACATTCCTACCGCGAAAAAACAGTAGAAACACTCGAAATTCTTCTGTCTTATCACTGGCAGAATATTAACACCCTAATTGACCTGTTTCACACTTTTTCTTCATTGAAAACACCACTTTTTATGAAAAAAACTCACCTTTTGTTTAGGACCACATAATCAACAAATCTAGGTTAATGAATTATATTAATTTCAAGTTGGTAACTGGGAAAAACGTGAATGAATAATTTCCTATTCATGTTGAAGTTGGCAAAAAAAGTTGGCCTTGCAAATATGCAAAGATCAATGTTACCAACCTGACATGAATAAATTCACTAAATATTTCGCATAAATATGTTGTTTTTGATGTTTTTAAAATAAAATTGAATTTTTGGATTAACATTGACGTTTTTCATGAAAATCATTGTGTGAATTAGGGTATGTACATTGTGCCAGTGTAAAGAAGGAAGAAATTTGAGTGTTTTTTCGCGGTGGGAATGTGTGCAAGAAAATGCCAGTTATCACTCAAAAATGGTTCCATATCTCCAAAATTACTTGAGACCACCAAAAATTTTATCTGGATTTTGTTCAGGAAACCAAATTAGGTAAATAAGATTTTTTTTAAGTAATTGTGGCTATTATTTAACGGAATTTTACCCAAAACGGCTGTGCTCTCCGAAATTGGACGCTGTTTTAGTATTTTTTGTATGCAATTACTTAAATGAAATATACTGAAACGTTCAAAAATATTGCGTTTCAAATCAATTGCTTAAATTGAAGCGAAAAACAGAAAACAAATGGAAATTTACTTATTCAAACTGTTCTAAATTAAGAAAATCAAACCCCGAGATACTTTATTCTCATTAAAACGACATATTTTCAAAAATCTATCACTACCATTTCCATAATTATCAGTAAATATCTGAACTAATAAAAATCTAACCAAAAAATTGTCGTTTGCAAATCGCTTTTAATCCGCAACACAGAAAGTTCTAGTCTTTGCACTGGATGAATTTAAAACTTCCATGTTATGTTCTAGTCATGAAACCACTTTCGGACATTTTTTTCATCTCGTGAAGTTTATTGGCTTTAGATCTTTAACAAAGTGAAATATATATACAGGATAGTGACCAAATATTCTCTGGCAGTGATAAAGGTGGACAGTTTGTCTTTTTTGTGGTTTCTTCCAACTAGCATCAATAAACAGCCATGAAGGATTTTTTGTACGTGGAATGGTAACTTTCATTTATCCTCTTTTGCGTTAGTTTATTCTTAAAAGGTTCTTTTAATTCGATGTTGGTTTTACTTTCATGAATTCTATAGTTTCTGTGAGACGAAAATCAACGTGGATCTTTCTCCAATTTTTTTTGTCGATTTCTTCATTGTTGTTGCCATGGACACTGATTTTGAATTTCAAATTACACGTCTTTTTCACCAATCATAAGATGTCTAGAAACCCTGGTGTGTCGACTAATCAATTTTGTTTGGATTTTTTTGGAGACAAAACAGATAAAATCGCGGTCTGTTTCTGTAATCGGATCCAGAGATGGCGCCTCATTTTCGTGTCAATATTCCAGGGATATAGTGATTGTGACTGTTGTTAATTGAATACGGAATGTCAATGAACTTTTTAAATATCATACTTCAGTAATATAGTCCAAAAATATCCACACAAATTGTGTTATTTTTCCAAAAAATAATCTAAATACCGTTTGAAAGTCGAAATATTTGTGGGGGAATCAAAAATTTCATTGTGCAATATTATTCATTATTATTGATGTGCGTTTCTTCATTTTCCTGTATTTTGCATTATTTTCCTAAATTATTTGACCATATTCCGTTTTTGTGTAGACAAAATCCAGAAAGATGAAACAATAGTTCATGGAGATGCCAATGCATAGACTCGAATGTGAATAGCCCTGTATATCAAAAATGTCTCTGGAATTGAACATAGTTAAGCAAAAGTTATGAATTATTGAAATCACCATTATCTTATATTTATATTATTTGCATACTTCGTTTTACTTTACCTTCACGAAAAACGGTTCGCAAATCATGCCATATGCCAATTTTGCCTATTTTTAGGTGATACTTCAATAAATATAGGTCTGGATATTGATAATGAAATATTCGAGTGTGCTATACATGAATTATAAAAATAAACTACATATGATGTGTTCGTTCTCTGGAAGATAAGACGAGTTTTTCCGAATCTTCGCTTCATATGTATAGCAGTTCCTTCTACAAGGCTGGCACTGACAGCATAACAAAAGTTCTGAAGAGCTCCATGAAATATGTGAAAGACGAATGGCTAATTTTTTGAATAGAATCTAAAAGTTTCAGTGACTGCACTCCATAGCGGGTGTTTCACGATACGATACGAAATTTGTAATTAATTGAATAATTTTAAACTATCGATTATTGTAGAATTTTTTATTTAGAATTAAAATCTTACTTATTTTCCGAAAAATGAAACCTTTCAGATTTTGCTGATTTTGATAAAGGTTTTATTTTGAAAGAAACTGAATATCACTCTGTATTTCTGATAGGAGCTGAGTAGGTTTCAAGTCGATCCTGAGTTGATGACAAGTTTTTTTTTTGAAGATTACTTTTTGAATGTCACTGAATGTACTTATACCCAGAACTGATATCTAAAATTCTGTGGATTTAGTCCCATCTGACACAATTGCTGGGCGGTGTACATCGCTTTCTGTAGATATTCATTCTGAAGCACACACTAGACATTTGCCATGGCAAGAGATTACTTTCAAGAATTCGTTAATTTGTTTATCGAAGTTTCTCTTTTATTCAGTTATTCAGAAGCAGTAAAGCCTTCTATCACCAACCCTGTATGCTTTGAACCCCAGCAGAAATCGCTCAACCCTTTCCTCTTTCTGCGGTTAACAAGCTCTGCAATATCGTGTCCAACTCGTTTTTACTGGAGAAAAGAATGTCCCTGTATCATAAATAACGAACCAACTTGCTGGGGAATTGTAGACAAGGAACCAGGTTGCGTGACAACGTTTTATTCAACCCTTGACTTTTGATAGTGAATCACTAATAAAACATTGATTATTTCTGTACCAACTTAGAAACTCCAACTTTCTTAAGTTGGGACTGGATCAATACATACATATTCATTTTATCGGTTGGTTTCTAAGGAAGATACACAATATCTCTTATCTGATTTGTTTTATTTCAAATTGCAACGTTGTAGCTCGTAGGATTGAGTAGAAAGAGTGATTTTATTACGAATAATTTTATTTCGCACACTATTAAAACTTTCGATAAAACGTTAGAACTTTCCTAAAATGTAACACCTGCTGAGAATGAAATAATTATATAGTAACTACTTATTTGCATATCATTAGGGTTCCAGTCCAGATGTTTGAAGTGGCCTTCATCTGGTTGGCGACAAAAACGAACTTTTGTTCCTCGTTCAAACGTTTCGAACGTTTCGCCAGCGTGAGTGGCTAGATTCTTCAGAGGTCCATTCCTCTTAGGACCGGTATTATAAAACTGTTTTGACAGATAACTTGAAGATAACTTGTGGAGTGACGTCACATATTGTAGTTAACTTCGAAATGTAGGAGTTAACTTTATTGGGTGGAAGAGGTACCAGTTAAATGAGTTAAAGTTAACTTTGTTGAAAATTATGGTTTTTGACAGTTCTTATGTCAATAATTTAGCACTTCCTCGATTTTATTGTTTCGTATTTTAACTTTTGTTCGCCGACCAAGGATGTTTAGAAATCGGTTGGACCATTTCACCTTGTGGAATGAAACGGAATTCAAAAACCGATTGCGATTATCAAGAGAGTCTGTACGGTTGTTAATGTAGCATATTGAAGCAAATTCACAAAGACCGACTAATTTTCTCACTCAAGACTGAAGGCACGATTTGAAGAAGGTACATTTGGTTATAGTTTCTTGTTGGGTGATTCTGGATATACATCGTCAGAGTATATGATGATTCCTCTAGAAAACCCACAAAATCAACCTGAGAGACTCCACAATGAATCTCAAATAAGATCCAGAAATGTTGTAGAAAGGCAGTATGATGTATGGAATAGATTTCCCATACTGCATTTGACTTTGCTTAAAGAGAGAGACTACTATGGAAGTTATCATAGCAACTGCAGTTCTACATAATATTGCCATAAATATGAGGGAAGAAGAACCAGATGAAAATATATTTGTAGAGTTGGAAAACTTCAATCAAAATCTCGATGTGGTGAGACAAGAATTAATAGACAAATACTTCTAAAATTTATAAATGAATTGGTTTTATGTTAGATGCTAGACCATTGCAGGACAATACATTTGTTGTGTTATAAAAATCTGTCAACTGGCTGCACCCTTACAACAACCGTTCAGAGACTTGTGCTACTGTTTTCATTATGTCAATAAATAAAGAAATAATTATTTAGGATACTTGATTTCATTTTAGGCAACATTTATTTAGTTGAATGCAGAGCCGGTTTTAGGACCTTGCGCTCATCTTTTTCTGGCACTCTGACCTCCGCATATGAGTAAACACTGTTCTTCAACACTATTCAACAGTAAAAGTGAACCCAAGAACTCTTTCTGTTTACTTAAGCAGTAAACACAAAAGTTTTAAGTTATAAGTTTTTGGTTTTGGGATTTTCGATATCAATTTTACAAATAAAACAAGATCATGAACTACTAAAAACATAAAACTTCCCTTGTGTTTCGTTTCAGCTTTCAGTCTTTATGTAGTATGTACTGTGCTCTGCTCTCTGCTCTCACAAATATTATTTTCTTCTTCTTTTGTTTGAACAGGATTTTGAAAATGGGGCTTTTATAATACTGACATTCTGATGGAGTTAACTTTACAGTTAAAATTAAAGTTAACTTCAAAAAATGTTTATAATACCGGCCCTTAGATATTTACCGAGGACTCAAGGTTTCATAAATAAAAAATAAATCTGTGAAAAAAACTCACTTTGCGGTTCAAGAAGTGACAAGTGACTCCTAGTTGTCATATGTCCCATTGAAAATTCTAAAATTCCATGCTGAGTCCAAAAATATATAATTTTTATATGCTTAGATACGAGGTTTGGCATAAAAAATAAATAAAACTTCAAACGTTTCAGTGCACGATGAAATTTTTGAAGATTTTCAACTTGAATATGCAAAGGTTGCGTTAAAAAACTATGAAATCTTCAGTTAACCCGGAATCGATTTCAAATTCAGTGAGCAAATACAAAAAAGGTTGAGTTTTACGAGAATCAATAGACAAATGCTGAAAACAAATATATTGGCAGGAATTTTTCACCCTCAACGCCAGATGAACTTTTCAATTCGAGAACGTTCAAAGATAGAGCAATTCTGCGATCGCCAATCGATTCAGAATGATAGAAATGGTTTATTATGTATCAAGTCGATTGCAGGAGAAAAACTGTTACTCAAATAAATTCAAAAGGGGTAGACCCCTAACATTCATAAATTTGCACTGCATACGCGAAATTTTGTGCTGATTTAAAAAATTTGTGATTTTTATATGCTTAGAAACAAGACTTGGCATAGAGAAGGTACGAAATTTCAAAAATTCCAGTGCAATATCGAATTGTCGAAAATGTTCATCACGAATATGCAGAGGTTCCGTTAAAAGGCTATGAAATCTTCAGTTGACCCGGAATTGATGTCAAATTCGCCGAGGAAATACAAAAAAGGTTGTGTTTTACGAAAATGAATTGGAAAATAAAAAAAAAAAATATTGTCGGGAATTTACCACTCTCAACGCTAGATGTACTTTTCAACTCGAAAACGGTTAAAGATGGAGCAATTCTGCGAACGCCAATCGATTCAGAATGATAGAAATGGTTTATTATGTATCAAGTCGATTGCAGGAGAAAAACTGTTACTCAAATAAATTCAAAAGGGGTAGACCCCTAAAATTCATAAAAAATAAGTAATCAATAGACTCAATTGGAGTTTGCACTGCATACGCGAAATTGTATGCTGATTTAAAAAATTTGTGATTTTTATATGCTCAGAAACAAGACTTGGCATAGAGAAGGTATGAAATTTCAAAAAATCCAGTGCAATATCGAATTGTCGAAAATGTTCATCACGAATATGCAGAGGTTCCGTTAAAAGTCTATGAAATCTTCAGTTGACCCGGAATCGATGTCAAATTCGGCGAGGAAATACAAAAAAGGTTGTGTTTTACGAAAATGAATTGAAAAATTATAAAAAAAAAAATATTGTCGGGAATTTACCACTCTCAACGCTAGATGTACTTTTCAACTCGAAAACGGTTAAAGATAGAGCAATTCTGCGAATGCCAATCGATTCAGAATGACAGAATTGATATATTATGTGGAAATCAAGTCAATTGCAGGAGAAAAAATGTTACTCGAAAAAATTCTAATGGGGTAGACCCCCAATAGTCATAAAAAATACCAAATCATTAGATTCAATTGGAATTTGCACTGCATAGGTACGCGAAATTTTATGCTGATTTCAAAAATATGTGATTTTAATAGGCTTAGATACAAGATTTACCATAAGGAAGGTATGAAATTGCAAAAATTCCAGTGCACGATGGAATTTTTGAATATTTTCAACACGTTTTTACAGAGGTTTCGAAAAAATGCTTTGAAATCTCCAATTGGCCCGAAATCGATTTCAAACTCAGTGAGCAAATACAAAAAAACTTGATTTTTACGAAAATAAATAGAAAAATAATGAATAAAATATTGGCGGGAATTTACCACTTTCAACGCCAGATGAACTTTTCAACTCGAGAACGGTTAAAGATACCAATTCTGCGAACTCCAATCGGTTCAGAATGATAGAATTGATATAATATGAAGAAAAAAATGTTTACTCAAAAAAATTCCTTAGGGGTATACCTTAAAATCAAAAAAAAATAAAAAAACATCAGTAAATAGTTAGTGAAGAGGTGATTTGGACTGTGGTTTGTCAGGTGCAGACCCGTAGAGAAAGATTTCGGACCCGGGGGGGCTTCACCTCCTGGGCCCTTCTCTTACCTCCAACAGTTTGAGGAAAAAAAGATTGGTGAAACATTCATGGAGACCAAAATAAAAAAAAAATCTTGTGTTTCCAGTGAATTGCAAATCAAGAATGTTCTTTTCGTGTTTTCTCGAATTTAATGCTGATTCAATACGTAAACATTTACTGAATGATTTGTTGTGAAGACTTCGATGTGTTCTAAATCACATCCGCTATTTGTATTTCGTTATCAGGAATGGCAAGCACGAACTTGAAGAAATACGTACTTACACGTTTTGAAGTCTTTCCTTATATTTCCCGTTTGTTTTTTAGAATGGGTTAGTCACATAGATAAACGAATGTTATATATAGGTACGTAATATCCGTTTGATAGCAAATATTTGTTTATTGATTATCGAATCAAGCGCATAACCACTTTTCCGGAATGTTTGACAAACACATCCTTCATCAAAACACCACCTGATTATTCCTCGAGCAATTTAGTCCTGCGAAGTGGTTCAAAGGAAATATGAGTGAATTGATGTTGCACATTAGATGTATCTTGAGAGCTGTTAAAGAAATTACTTGGAATTTTTGAAAGTGAACTAAGGTTGACGAGATATAGTTTTTTGAAATATTTACAAGAGTGCAGCGTTACCAGATATACTCCCAATGATAATATATTTTTAACCACACTGTATAACTTGTGGAAAAATTGATGTCACTTGGAAGGTCATGTAAAAATTTGAAAGCTTCGGTGTTGGAACTTTTCAAATGTTTCATAAAAATCGTAATAACTTAAGAACGGTTGAGAATTACTGTAGAGACATTACCTAGAATTTTTTTGAACTCAAAATCTAATCTCAGCTACTTACAGTGGCCATTCCTCCTTGCGTACTCATTCAATTGATTCGATCCTCGATATAACGATTTTTGAAAAACAAAGTCTCTAATCTCATCTGTTCTAATCTCATAGGTTCAACTAATGTATTAACTTAATAAATGAGCAACTGACGATGAAGACGTTCATTGTGATTCGAAATGGTTTGAATATTGCTCTTCTGGTGTGAAGTTTTTGTAGCGGAAATATTCATATTCAACTTACTTGAGCCAATGTCCATACTCATAACTGAGTTTTTTGCCTGAATGGTGGAAATTTCATGCTCGATGACATACTCCTCGTATTTGGAAGCCTTATCGTACTCCATCACTGGTGTTGGGAAACCATTTTTCACCAACAGAAGTAGGACTAGAGCTTTTTGGAAAATCATCACCATCATTTTTCATATTGGTTTCTCCTTCGTAGGGGATGTTGACAAAATGTAAGCCTGGAATATGGGAAATTTGCTACCACAATAGTATTGTCAAACGACATTTTTGTGTTTCACATAAATCAAAAACTGCCTTGGAAAAAAATGCTGATTTAATTTGTTATAAACTGGTGAAAAATATGAGAAGTTTAAATGAGCATTTCATCTATGGAACCGTTCTAACTAATCATCAATCAGTTTTTATATCTCATATATTTTGTGGCCTAGTACTTTGACCGAACCCCTCTGTCGACCCGACTATGACTTTCAATCATGAAAAGTTGTAAATTGGACTGAATTGAATAATTTCTGAAAAAAATTGGCCGAACCCCTCTGACGACCCGACAATGACTTTCAATCATGAAAAGATGTGAATTGAACTGAAATAAATATTTTCGGACCCACCACCAATCGCGCCAACTCCAATCGTATTTTTGAGACCACTTCAAATAATTGAAAAAGCTTCCGAACCCCTCTAACGACCCGACAATGATTCTCAATCAAAAAAAATTGTGTACTGGACTGAAATGAACGTTTTCTGACCCACTACCAATCGAGCCAACTCCAATCCTATTTTGGAGACCACTTCAAATAATTAAAAAAACTCCCGAACCCCTCTGACGACCCAACAATGACTGTCAATCATAGAAAGTTGTGAATTGGACTGAAATGAATGTTTTCTGACCCACCACCAATCGCGCCAAGTCAAACTCTATTTTTGAGACCACTTCAAAAAATGAAAAGTTCGGCCGATTCCCTCTGACGACCCGACAATGACTTTCAATCATAAAAAGTTGTGAATTAGACTGAATTGGATGTTTTCTGACCCAACACCAATCGCGCCAACTCCAATCCCATTTTTGAGACCACTTCAAAAAATAAAAAAATCAGCCGAACCCATCCCACGACCCGACAATGACTTTCAGTCATGAAAAGTTGTAAATTGGAATGAATTTAATGTTTTCTGATACACCGCCAATCGCGCACACTCCAATCCCATTTTTTGAGACCACTTCATAAAATATAAAAATCGGCCTAACCCCTCTGACGACCCGACAATGACTTCCAATCATGAAAAGTTGTGAATTGGACTGAAATGAATGTTTTCTGACCCACCACCAATCGCGCCAACTCCAATCCTATTTTTGAAACCACATCAAAAAAAAAAAATCTTCCGAACTCCTCTGACGACCCGACAATGACTTTCAATCATTAAAAGTTGTGAATTGGACTGAACTGAATGTTTTCTGACCCACAACCAATCGCGCCAAGTCGAAGTCTATTTTTGAGACCAACTCAAAAAATAAAAAAATCGGCCGAACCCCTCTGACGACCCGACAATGACTTTCAATCATGGAAACTTGTAAATTGGACTGGAATGAATGTTTTCTGACCCACCACCAATCGCGCCAACTCCAATCCTATTTTTGAAACCAAAAAAAATAAAAAAATCTTCCGAACCCCTCTGACGACCCGACAGTGACTTTCAATAATGAAAAGTTGTGAATTGGACTGAAATGAATGTTTTCTGACCCACCACCAATCGCGCCAACTCCAATCCTATTTTTGAGACCACTTCAAAAAATAGAAAAATCTTCCGAACCCCTCTGACGACCCGACAATGACTTTCAATAATAAAAAGTTGTGAGTTGGGCTGAAATGAATGTTTTCTGACCCACCACCAATCGCGCCAACTCCAATCCTATTATTGAAACCACTTCAAGAAATAAAACAAAATCTTCCGAACCCCTCTGACGTACCAACAATGACTTTCAATCATTAAAAGTTTGGAATTGGACGGAACTAAATGTTTTCTGACCCACATCCAATCGCGCCAAGTCGAACTCTATTTTTGAGACCAACTCAAAAAATAAAAAAATCTTCCGAACCCCTCTGACGACCCGACAATGACTTTCAATCATGAAAAGTTGTAAATTGGATTGAAATAAATGTTTTCTAACCCACCATCAATCGCGCCAACTCGAATTCTATTTTTGAGACCACTTCAAAAAATTAAAAAATCTTCCGAACCCCTCTGACGACCCGACAATGACTATCAATAACGAAAAGTTGTGAACTGGATTGAAATAAATGTTTTCTAACCCACCATCAATCGCGCCAACTCGAATTCTATTTTTGAGACCACTTCAAAAAATAAAAAAATCTTCCGAACCCCTCTGCGACCCAACAATGACTTTCAATCATGAAAAGTTGTGAAATGGACTGAAATGAGAGTTAGGAATCTTCAAACTTGGCTATCTAGAAGACGTCAAGACAATGTTTATAAATGGTTAACTATTCACTTCTGTGAATTCATAAAATACCAGAAAAAAAACATTTTGTCCAATTTTCTTCAATAAAATGATATAGATACTGAAAATATAATTTTAAAAATTTACATAAATTATCTTTATTTAGATACATCCTTTTTATAATTTAATACATCTCCATTAATTGATTTCAACACCAAAGAGAAAATTCATTGAAACCCTCGCTTGAATGGTGATCATTGTAGTGATTAACCGTACTTGTGTTTATTTTGCTCTGAATAAATTTGACAAAATCTTATATTCATATAATCTTATTATGTTTTCATGTTAATACTAAGTGCTACTCTATTCTATACTATCCTTTCCCAGCTTATCTCCTATCCTATATCCCATCCTAACTGCAATCCCTCCTCCTATCTCATATTCTATTTCCAATTCCAATCCTACCTCTCATCCTATCTTCTATCCTCTCCTATATCCTATTCTAACTCTAATCCTACTTCCTTTCTCATCTTCTATCCTAATTTCAATCCTACCCCCTATCTTACTTCATATCCTATCTTCTATCCCATCTCCTATCCTATATCCTATCCTATCTTCTCTCCTATCTCCTCTCCTGTATTCTGTGCTTACTCCAATCCGACCTCCTATCTTACTTCATATCCTATCTCCCATCCTATCTTCTATCCTATCTCCCATCATAATTTCAATCCTACCTCCTATTCTACTTTTTATCGTACTTCTTAAATTACCTCCTATCCTATCTCGTATCCTATATCCTATCCTATCTCCCATCCTATCTTCAATCTTACCAAATATCTTACTTTTTATCATATCTCCTTACCTATCTACTATCCTATCATGCACCTTAATGGAGGAGGTTCTTGTTCATATATTGATTTATTTTATATATTCTTTTGATATTTATTTATTTTAGAACTTATTTTCTATTTTATTTCTATTTTCATTTGGTATTAATTATGTTCGACATATGAAGATATTGAAATATTTATTTTTTACACAATCAAATCGATTTGCAATGAGCTTGCAATAGGTAAATATCATTATCTTCATCGACCTGCTTAGATTGATAATTACTGATACTTGTGAAGACGAGTTTTCTTGATTTTTGGTTCTTAGTGAAGGCATTTCAATACCCTATTCAAGTCACTCAAATGAATATGGGAAATTATCGAAAAAATAACAAGAGATGGACAACATTTGATTGAATTCAGATGAACCTAAGCAGGTACTGTGTCAATGTTGAGGGGAGCAGACATGGGAACATTATGGGTTAGCTTTATGGTACTCCCCTCTAAAAATAATATTGAATCAATAAAAAATATATCTGTTTGTCCTAATTGGGTAGGAAGGCAATTCGTCCATTGGAAAAATTCAGAACTCAATTACCTAAAACTGTTTTTCTTGTGGACAATTGTGTATCTTCATTATATGTCTACCTGCTTAGAATGAAGAAAGGTGAATTATAAATTAAAAACTGCATTTTTTGGAAGCGAATGAACTAAATTTTGAAACCCTGTTTACTTGATTGATATTTCACTTCGAAGGGACAGAAAATCCCATATAAATCGATCACTGCACATCATTTCTTTCAAATGAAATCTTAATATACAATTTTTTGAATAGTTTTTCTAGAAACAATTCGCGTTTTTCACACAAATCTCCTGAATAAGGCCTAACTTGATAGACATTCTCAATGAATAATTCGTATACTTACTTGTTTATACGCTGAACACTTTTTCATGGGGAATACGAAAAAGTGATGCCTCATTGAAGTTGAAACATGCTATCAATATTCAAATACGCGCTTACGGACACTAGCGGAAAACAGCTCACTGCCAACTCCGACAACCGAGTCGATTTCGATAAGTGGATGCACAATTGCGAATACAGGGCGAAGCGCGTTTACCAAATGGGATCATGCGCGTACGAGGAACACCGGAAAAAGAAAATGAATGAAGTGTTAACGATTCGAAAGGGGAGAGCGTGGATTTTCGTACGGGCCGTCAAGAAGTTTGACCTGCCTCAACTTACATAAGAATATTTAAATGGTTCGCGAACAATGGTTGGTAATGAAATATTGTTCGAATGAATGTCAAACGAAGCTCTCTTTGTACACAGACCAGGACACATGCAAAGGTTATCATGAGCGGACATCAGTTTCTTTATTTGACGACTTAGACCAAAGTTGATTTGTGAAAAGTTGAACCCCATCGTATCTTATTTTCAAAATACGATGTATAATATAAGCATGCCCAAAACATAGAGAAAACCATTACCAATATCAATAATACACCTTTATTACTATCTCTATAATATGCAAATGATGTTAATGGAATACTATACAAAATTATCTTTTTCGATCCAATCTCCAAAAAAGGAGATTTGTCTGATTCAAAGAATTGCAGACCGATAGCATGCTTGAATGCATTTTACAAGCTTTTCACCAGTATATTATTCATGCGAATACTCTCCGCAGTTGACCCGGTGTATGGACGGATATATGAGCAGAGGGGGTCAAAGAAGAGGGTCGCTGGCTACAAGGAGAACCTACTGATCGATAGAGTATAACGCAGGATTTCGTGCAGTCTAAGCGTCACCTTTCAATGACCTGGATCAATTATCGCAAGGCATTTGACACATCGCATGAGCTCATCATGCATTTGCTCAGATGCCTTGCGGTACCTGATCAAATAGTGAGATGCATTGGACAGCTGATACCGCTCTGAAGGAATCGCTTCGCCATAAGATCTACTCAAGTGAAAATCTAAAAAAAGCAGGGTATATTTAGAAGATGCTGCGTTAGGGAAAGAGTTGTATTACACACAATGAGGAATATGACTTTGTATAAGAGTTGGTATTCCACAAGGCCCAGTATTAACGACATGTTTGACTTTTTGAATCATCCATGTTATTTAACAGCATCATATGCAGACGATATTCATTTTTTAATAACGGGCAAAACGCTTGATGACAATATCACCTGCATGAAAGAAGCCTACGAAAAAGTACACTTCTGGATGAAGAAAATATGTTATGTATCAACGAGGTTCAAATTTGCACAATGAGGTTTACAAACACCAAATAGCATTGCTGCATTGAGATAGATAGTATAATTAAGATTATTTTTTCCACAAATAGTAAAATTTTAGGTTTAACTTTAGATTCTAGTCTCAACAAGTCCAAACATATTGAGGTAACATTTGGTAGATTGGAAATAACATATTATGCACTGAAAACAACATCTGAATATTGCAGTTATATTTTGGGCCATTTTACTGTATTTTGAAAAATGAAATTTTACTGTAGTTCCAAGAGCCCAACGGTTTTTTTTATTCTTCAAAAGCGTGCTATACAGATCTTGGGTAACTTGCAATATGATGAATCTTGCAGGAAAGCTTCCAAATCATTGAACATCTTGACTTTTGTGCCTTGTACGAGTTTGTAAAAGTCTCGTATTGGGTGGGAACTGTATAGTTCTGGGTCGACAGATGGCTGCCCGAAAATAGCCTGTCTTTTGCGGTCTAGAGCTTCGCAATAGCACAGTATGTGTTTCACGGTTTCTGGATCCTTACCGCATAGTCTGCAGGTCAGGTCTCCATCGTATTGCCCCATTTTTTAAGGTGCATGTTCAGATGGCGTACACTTCTGCTTGAAAGACAGAAGTATGGGTGCCCAGTGAGTAGCTGATGCCAATACTCGGATTCCTGGGTAACTCTTCTGAGCCCGTTCCATTCTCAGTCTTGGATCCATCTGTGTGTACCAGATTTTCCCCTGTAGAATGTTAGCTGTTAGCTGTTCCATTCAGTTCTG
Organism: Chrysolina americana; assembly: GCA_958502065.1. NCBI lineage: Eukaryota > Metazoa > Arthropoda > Insecta > Coleoptera > Chrysomelidae > Chrysolina > Chrysolina americana. Next base: position 5,465,544 of record OY293411.1, on the reverse strand, counting down.
TTTGGTACCAGCACTCTCAATTAGTTGTTGAAGGAGTACCGTTTCGGATTGTGGTCCGTTCTCGTTCCTAGTGCGTCCCCGATCACAGTTCTAACGATTGTCATGTGTCCCGTTCCAACGTTCAGGGAGCTGCAGTCTGGAGGCACCAAGCCTTGCCTCACCCTAAACCACAAAGTGGAGAGGTGGCAGTCCCAGGAGTGTCTCCATCGCTGCAGTTGGTGTTGGTTTCATGGCCCCTGTGATTCCAAGACAAGTAAGTCTTTGCACCATGCTTAGTCTCGTTGCGGCTCCACTTTGTTGTGTATTGGGCCACCACACCAAAGAAGTATATGTAATGGAAGGCATGACCACCGTGCTATACAACAGTGCAGCATGTGGTTTTAGTCACAATTTTTTCCAAAAGTGCGTCTGGCTATCACTAGTTGACTCACCACTATTTTGGTCACTTTTTTCGATATGCTGGTTCCAGGTCAGCTTTTAGCTTCTACTCCAAGATACTTGACTTCCTTCTTTATCTGTATGTCCTCCCCTTCAAGTCGTATGGGTCCTAGGCCCTTTGCTTTTCGTCTTCGGGTGAATGCTACTATGGTTGCCTTATCAGGATTGACGTTGAGCCCCTCCAAGTCCGTCCATCTCGTGACAAGGTTGAGAGCCTCCTGCATGCGATCTCTAACCGTTGTGTTGAATTTTCCCTGGTCTAAGACGATATCGTCAGCACAGCCAAGGGTTCGATGTTCTGCTTCGTTTAGTGTTTCCACCACCGAATCTGCGATCAGATTCCACAGAAACGGGGATAGAACTCCACCTTGTGGATATCTTTTGATCACCCTGGCTTTTACGGTTTCCTCTGTATAATACAGTGATGTGTTGAACAACATGTCATCTTTGGACGTGAGAACAGTATACACACAAAATTCCTCTTGCCCCAAATTCCATTTAAAATCTCTCAAAACTGTATTAGCTATGGTACCCATCCAAAATGGCACAGCACCAACACACTGCGACTCCGAGAATTCCTCATTACGTCAGACACTGATTCATATCACCTCGTTGAGTTAATGAACCATAATGAACCTGATGCGCGGCATTTTGCACGTCGGAAAATTAAATTAATCGAAATTGTTTATTCCGATCAGGCTCTCTCTATTCCTTACATAACTAAACCATGACCATTGTTCGAATTGCACCTGTCCAACGAAATAATCGCTGTGCCCATCCCTTCCGTTCGACATAAACTTGATTGCTCATGTGGGTGGGCGAATTTTCGCGGAATATTTTCGTCGGGCGGGAAATGTGGGAGGAAATAGTGAATTTATTCACGGCTTTGATACTGGTGAAACCAGCCAGGACTCTTTCTCTATCGCAATCACTCTACAATCACAATCCAAAATTTACACCAGATGAATAATTCCAACGATGTCAAAAAACCCATGATCCGTATGATGATCATAGGTGGTACTATCACAATAGTCTATGTCGAAAATGAGTCTCAAGATAGGTACGCTTTTGGCCCACAAAAACTCTATTTAAAGTAGTTCCGCAACCTCATGCTTGTATGTTTGGTTATAAATAACGAAAAAAAAAACAACAAAAAAAAAACAATAAGTGAAAATGCCATGGCAAAATGAATGCTTAATAAACTTTCCTTCGTTGCAGGATATCATTTGTTTGATTGCAAAAATTGCTGAATTGTGTTTATTGCAAACACTATTAATGTGCTGATCAAAATTCAAGAATTTTACTTTCCCAAGAATTTTACTTCTTGCGACATAACTATTTCCTTACTGGAGACTATTTCTTTCGGTATGTTATCCTTCCTTTTCAAAAATTTCATAGATACTGATTTCTTAGTGTTCAGGATGAGCATGTTACGGTCAAACCAAGATGCAAATGTGTGCAAATTGTCGATATTAGAACTTACTGTGATCGTGATATCATCAGCAAACACAGTTGAGTGGCAGTCTTTTATATATTCAATCATTAGCAAATAGCACAAATAATAATGGACCCAAAATCGAACCTTGTGGAACACCCATTTCAACGTTCCATGTATGATCTCAACCAGGTTGAAATATTTTCTGGAAAACCAGGTGCAGCTGTCCTATAGGTTAAAAAATCCGAAGATACCGTATCGAAAGCTTTCGATAGATCGAAAAACAGACTGATAACAAGGTTATCAGCGTCAATTTCTGCATAAATATAATTGAGAAAATGATAGGTGCTATTTCAATAGAATAGCTTTTTCTGAAGCCATGTTGATTTGAGAGTTTGCTCGTTTCCAAATGATCCACTAATCTGTTAGCTACTACTTTTTCAAACAGTTTTTACAAGGAACAAATTTGTTTGTAATTATGGAACTCATTTTTATCACCTTTTTTATAGAGAGGTATCACTAAAGCCTTTTTGAATTCAATGGGAAAATATCCTTGCATGTAGAACTGATTCATCAAATGAGTGAGAAGATCAATCATAATGTCAGTTACATTTTTGATTATGATTCGTTTATTTCTTATTTTTTATTTTTTCAGAGCATTATATATTTCGACTTCGGTTATAGGTTCGTTGGGGAAGGGCTGAATGATTTTGAAATTTCTAATAGTACAAGGTAATGATAGATTTTGCCCAAAGTAGATATTTAGCCATAATTCTGTAGTCTTGATAATAATATTTGGTTTAAACTCGTCGATGTGTTTGTTCATTTACATCAGCTGTATCATGATAATCGTATATTTAGGTAACATTTGAAAAGAAGTGCTTTTTTCAGTTGAACAACATTTTTCTTGCCGGATCAGGAGTGAGCGTTGTGAAGGGGTCCTAGAACACTTCCTTGAGGTACACATCTACATTGTTCCCAATCTCTGGGTTGTCAACTAAAGTCGACAATGGACCATATTTCACATGAGTGGATTATAACGCACTGGATGAGCTCGGAGTGTGATTTTCTCAGGCTTCTTTTGAAAAAAACAAATTGATCAGTTCAGATTTAATCAAATTTAATAAAATAAAATACTGACAATCATATTAACTTTTTTTCGCGGTTCTTATTCATTTTCCGCCATCACAACAACAGTACAGCATGTATTCATACTGTTCGCATAAATCATATGAGTTGAAAGGGCATAGTAGAAAAGGTGGACATTTTATAGGTAGCATATCTGAAAAAGAAAAAATAAATTGAGAAATGGAACTGAAAAAAAGAAATATGTAGCTATTCCACCCTTTTCCTATTCTTTTAATTTTTTTATTTTCACCACAGCTTTGTCAGTGATGAGATACAATTCTTCTGACCGAAAACTTCAATAAATTAACTGTTTGATTGGTCTATACAAATGTCAACTTATAAAAATACCCACCATAGAGTTTTGCACATCCGCAGCAGTATCCACTGATTAATGCAGGGTCGTCGTCACAAAAACGAGGGGGGCAACCGGTGCAATAGGGTCCTATTCCAAAAAAAGGTAAATGCACTGAAAAATTAATGAATAAAAACAAATTTTGCCCTGCATGATTATTCATGGCAAGTTTCCATGGGCATTAATGCAATTAATGAATGGAATTTCCTTAGATTTTATTCGAGAATGCAAGTGATATTTGTATCAGCATGTGACCTAATATGTACTAATGATGCCGAATGCAAATAAAACGAAGTTCGAGTGTGTTATTGAAGAGTCCAATTCAATGAAACAAATATTTCGTAAAACCGAAAAGTACCTGTCTCTCCACACAATTCCACAAAGTGGAAATTGAGACAAATATCTGACAGAAAACAACTACTTCCCCCTACGGACATTGAATTATATCTGTCATCCATTTGAGGAACGTTCCTCACGGACACATAATTGCTTGAATATTACGTGTTCAATTGATGATATATTTATTTTGAGAAAATTCATGATAATGTAGATTAGAGATGATTGTTTAACAAACTGAAACCGGATGTAATACGAAATAAAAAATCGTAGTGCAAATTAGACAAAAGTGATTACAATCTTCTCTATCCTACACCCATTGAATATTATCCTTCATTTTGTTGGAAATGACCACATGCATGTTTCGAGGTTTCTTCCTCTCATCAGTGCAAGGATAGGTCAGAGACAATGTAGTCGTCTTGTTCCACAATATGAATGATGACATTCAGAAGTCTCATAGTATCCGTCAACGAATGGAGCTACGACATATATTAAAGTAATTCGCAGCACCATCCGCAAACAGATCAAAAAACACTCCTTACAGCACTGTCTCCAGGCAAATAAAACGAACAGAGTTCTGTAGAGTCCTGTCTAATGATGGATAATTTTCCTGAACTGGGAGAAGGTCCGAAGTTTCAAATCAGCTTGGATGAGTAGGGTACTATCGGTAGCTTCTCCTGTTCTCTAGGTCAAGTATTTCGAAGACTGCTGAGGGTTGCTCTTAAGAGTACAGCTAGTTGACGAAAAGAAAAAATATACAGTTATTGCTCTACTCCATTGAAAGGAACTATAAAACGCATGTTTGTATACGTCAATAAATACAATTACTACTACTATTATTCCCTATTATAAATTGATTGATCACCACTTTAAACTCTGCTTCGGTAAACCAATATTGATTAAGAATTATCTATTTGTCATGAATCAGTTCACATATCTGCTTTAAAACTAATATCATGAATAAATGAAGAAAAACGTAATTGCGTTTTACAATGCAATTCCGTTCAATGCCAAATTATTTTGGTTCCTTCGTGAAGTTGATTGGAAATTGCGGAATGGCAAAAACATATTGTAACATTAAATCTGTGATAAACTGACCAAGGCTAAGAACTCTGAAGAAGCTAAGAATTGATTTCAATAAAGTACGGCTTTTAACCTGGAAAGAAATAGTTATAATTTGAACTATGTTCTCTCAAACTTTTGAGTTAACTTGACCTATACTTTACGAACATATTCAGTCGGTTTGATTCCCACAAACTTTAAGTAATATTAAGTATTTTGGTTCTAAATTTGTCCCTCCGTAAATCCAACTGTACCCTTAGGAGCAACCCCCAGAAGCCTCAAACCTAGCCTAGACTGGTCTGACTGGCGAAAAGCGGGGATATATAAGAGAATCCAAACAGCTGAACGATATAAGTAGATAATACTAAGTTGACTAAGCTGTATATACAATAGTGACATAAATTACTGTATTTCGTTTAAATTAATTATAAGTTATAATATTTTGTCTAAATAACTTTGAGGACAAATTTAGGTGTATTATTACACTATACCACCATTATTACACTATAATAAAATGTATTATCAATATCTGTAAATATGATTACGTATAATTGGTATATTTAAACAAGAAATGTAATTTTACAAGGAAGAATTTTGTTTTAGATTAATATTTTCGTTTGAAATTTTCTGCTGTTGTGTAGAGAATTGAAAGAAATTTCAAATGAGGTATTCCTCGACCCCCAATGCTATTAAAAAAAATTAAAAGACATTTTTTATTGTAGTCAAAAAGAATTTATACAATAAAATCAAAAAATAATGTCAAAAGTTACCAGGGTTAACAGATTACTTTATGGATAGACTGTATATCTCGTATGATGTCGATGTATGTAGATTTTAAATGTTATTTCTGTTTGTCCAACTCAAACGTACTAACAGAGACAAAAATAATCATTTAATTTAGATACAGACTCTTAATTTTTGAAATTTCATTGTTCTGTCTTGAATATTTTTGAAATACTAGGTGTATATACAAGTGTTACTTGTTCTTGGGTCAACTCTTGATTTCTGTTTTAAGTATGCAAAATTGAGCTTTTTTTGCTGGTCCGGAATATGGAAACATCCTATAGTCAATATCGTTGTTTATAATGGTGAGGTAAACTACTTGGATAGCTTTTCAATGGATTTACTTTGCAAGAATTGTGTTTATCAAATTAACAAGATATTGTTGACTGCTATATTTTTTATGAAATTGGACCCTTTTTTGAATTTTTCATTCAAAAGAACAATCATTAACCAGCCTGTGGATCACATAATCATCTACTGCTTGTCATATAGAAAATGGTGTGCAGAATTATTATGAGTGGTAATATCTGTATGGGATAGTTTATGTATCATGTAGTGTGTGGAAATAAAATCGTTTTATAACTAAAGTTTTAGTATTGAATTAAAGTTCGATAGTACTATTTCCATACTTACGAGTTCTACCGAAAGATCTTTTGACCACACTGGCATGAGATTCGGTAAAAAACCGACAACACAGGAACAAAAGCACATACCACTTCATTTTGGAATAATATTTTTTTCAGCATCCTGTGGTTTTAAAGAAAAGTTTTATCGAAAACAGTAACGTATTTGAAGGAATAGACGAAAACAACTTAAGAAACCATTAAGATTAGATACAAAAAATGGATTGAATAGGTTGTACATTTTCTTGAGTTAGATATCGAAATTTTTTTAAGCGAAGTCATTTGAACCTGGCTTATACAATCTCATACGAGGTATGTTGTTGGTGTTTGCTGGCGGAAATGCAGACTATATTGAGTTTTTTATTCTTATTTGTAGATACTGATATCAGCTGTTTCAATATGTATCTTGGTTGATCCTGTTTCCAAGAAGTCATCTCAACGCTCGCCAACTAAAATCAAATACTGATAAACACTCTAATTAAAAGTAAAACAGGCTAAGGAAACACTTTTTTCGAATTTTAAAAAATTGCTCTTGACTTATAGGACAGTTGACTACTTGAACTAGACTCGGAATGTCAGTACTGTCGAAACAAAATGATGAGCAGATAGTTTGTTTAGCCAAATCACACAATCCTCAAAATTGAAAAGGACCTCGCACTTTTCTTATGTAAAGTGGCGTCCGGTGAAATTATCTGAAACTTTGGTATTTTCTTGTATCAAAAGTGTCAATCCTATGACTAGTTTTCTAGATACGAGGTGTTGAAACTAAAAATTGCCCAGATTAGATTGTGATTTATGTGTGAATCACCATGTAGCAATAAATATTTTAAGCTACATATTTTAATGTACATCCGATCAAAACTTGCATTAAACTAAAATACTCAATAAAGTTAATGCAGTTCTTCAATTTGAGGTAAAAAACTGAAGAAATCAACATTTCTCTACTAACTCCCTGTATCTAGAAAACTGGTCATAGTATCGGAAGTAGAAATCGTACCTCTTAAAAAGTGATTAAAATAAATATATACTGAAAATATTTACATTGAGCAAATGAACCACCTTGTATATCTTGAATTCTTGAATTCACCACTTTTGTATCGAATTTTTTTCGATAGAATGTATATTTCGACCACAAATCGTTAAAAAACACCCTCAAAACGAATATTTAGCTTCCCCCAGCCCCATTCCGATACTTTGAATTTTCTCAATACACTCATAGTTTACCCTAAACTTTCCGATCGCCCACATACTGCTAAGAATTTTCCATGAATTCGGACATTCAATATCGGTGTGGCTTGGTCTATGTCGATAATTTTTCAGTGGAGTACAAAAACTGATGACTGTCTCGGTGACACATCTTCCTATCTTTCAGGTTTGTGTTTCAACTTCCAAGTCAGTTTGTCAGTCGTCAGTTTTGTTCTTGATCGGGTAAAGAATTTGATTTTGTTGTTTGTTTAGTTTATTGGATTTCTGAGTCCTTAGAACACTCACACACATCAACTTGACTACAGACACGAGGACACCGTCAGTCCTCCACCATTGCCGGAATTCGAATGTAAAGAATTTGATTCGAGTACTTGGTGAATATTTCTTCGGTGAAAAAATAGAAGTGTTATTTCTTCAGTGGATTTGGTAAAATGATTATGAAGAACAGGTGGGTGAACTCATACTTCTCACAATAGTTTTTGCTGAACTATTTAGTTGTTGGAACGCATTGAATATTTATTTATTTTTTGATTTCGTATTCTGAATAGTTTTGTCGGGAGTTTTTTACGAGAGTTATTACAGAGTTAGTTTTGATAAGATTCCATTGACAAGCTATAAAAAAAAATTCGTAACTCGCCTAGTTTGGTCTTCTGAACAAAAAATTCCAATAAAATTTTCGGCGGTCTTGAGTGATTTTGGGAGATTTTGGACTATTTTTGAGTAGCACACATTCTTACAGCAAAAACACCCAAAATTATTCCTTCTTATCACTAGCAAAATGTAAACACCCTACTTGACGTGTTTCACACTTTTTCTTTTTTGAAATCGGCACTTTTTAGGAAAAATTTTCTTCTTTTACGATCATATAAACAAAGAAATGTTAGTAAATTATTTCCTTTTCATGTTGAAGTTAAATGGCTCGAAAAGTTGGCCATGCAAATATGCCAAGATCAAATTTACCAACCTGACATGAATAAATTCATTCCACAATTTGCATAAATTTGTTGCTTTTGATGTTCCTAAAAGAAGGTATCCAAACAATGCAGTTATTAATAAAAAAAATGTTTAAAACGGGTGGATTAGGGTGTGTACATTTTGCTAATGTAAGAAGGCATTTTTTGAGTGTTTTTTGCGAGGTAGAAATGTGTCCTAAAAATGCCAGTCATCACTCAAAAATAGGCCCCTATCTCCGAAATTACTTGAGACCGCCGAAAATTGTATTTGGATTTTAAACTACGTAAGTGGGTACGTGAGTACGTAAGTACATTTTTTTGATAGCTTGTGGTTATTAATTAACGGAATTTTAACTTAATTTGTTCGATTTTCGTTGATTTTTGGACAGTTTTTTACCAGTTACATGGTTGTTTTTTTATATATATACAGGGTCTTGCAACAAATGCGCAGTCATCCATTTTCCATTATTGTAATAGATAGATCGATGATTTTATCAGCAAAATGATACCAATTTCTGAGCTCTACAAAATGAAAATGATGGCACTCGTACAAGGGGTTCAGTTTTTTCTGGGCGGATCCCAATTTTGTTTTTTTGAATTGTAGACTGTTTTTTGACGGATAGCCACGAGATATGAAAAATAAATTCCTACGTAATTTAGTCTCCTGCACAAAAAAATCCAAATAAAATTATTGGCGGTCTCAAGTGATTTCGGAGATATAGGCCCATTTCTGAGTGATGGCTGGCACATTTTTGGACACATTTCTACCTTGAAATAAAACAGTAAAAATGATCCTTCGTTTATGATTAGAAACGCATACACTAAATATTCTATATTTCGAAATGGACGTTGTTTATAATCATTGCTTTTCAGGTAACCCCATAAAAAATCTCACGGCGCCAATTCTGGAGATCTAGCAGGCCAAGGATTACCTAAATATCGAGCTATCCATTGATGATCAACCACTTCCACAATTCATTTGAAGAATGAATAGAAGCCCCACTTTGTTGAAAGAATGAACGAATCCGCTCGTACAATGGTAAGTTGTCAATAAATGTAGATATCTCGGTCCGTATAAAGTTCATACACCGTTTGCTATTTCAATTTTGTCTAAAAAAGCAGGGACCTACAATTCGCTTATTCAAAATTCTTTGAAACTGTATAGGTCCCTCTATTTACAATTTTGAGCACTGACTACACCATTTGAGGTGAAAATTGCCTCATCAGAAAATAGCACATTCTTTGAAAAATCACGATTGTCTTCTAACATTTCCTGGGACCATGCACAAAAATTAAATTAAATCGAGCATCATAATCACTGTATAGCAGTATTTGCACAAATTTTGGTTTGTATTGGGGGAAAATGATTTTGCTTTAAAATTTGTCAGAGATTTCAGATATTTCTGCCTTTTCTGCCATAATTTTTGTCGGAACTCTTAGTGTCTCAGTGACGGTTATTAAAACATTGTTTACATTTTTCTCATTGCTGTGTGTTGACGTGAACACTTTTACCTTTTTTTTTTCAACCGAACAGCTGTCCATAAATATTTACAATATCTCTGCCACTTTAGCAAAATGCAATTTTTTGTGTGGACGCCTTATTCTTCCCTTGTTCTTTGATAACTTTCGCCATATAGCAATATTATTTCAATTTTTTCTCCTTAAGTACTCTGTTTTGGAACCATTTCTTTCGATAAATTGAAAAATTCTAAAACTAATAAAGAACGACCACTGATGTACTCTTGTGTGGTGATTGTTATAAATTACATTTATAGGTTGGTTTACAAACAGTTCATAAAATTCAGTATTTATCCTTTAAGATACATAGCCAACTTGATTATTGATACAGATACTTCTAGGTGACTCAAAAATGATATACCTAACGATGAATAATTTGGAGACCGTCTAAGGGGTAGTTTATATTCTTCAAAATTTGTAAAAATTCGTTGAACACCGTCCAAAATACTCGGCCAAACTAATTTTTGGTGCAGATATTTCTAGATAACTCAAGAATGAATAATTTAGAGGCTATCTAGGGGGTAGTCCACATATTAACCAGAATTTGAAAAAATTTGTTTTCATTACTCCGGAGGGTATTAGGTTCGTTTTAGAGAATGAGAAATGCCGAATAGATTGGATGTATAGTAAGCTCGGGTAAGTGTGACCGTGATTTTCATTATTTCGCATTGAATTTAGTCCATCTGATGAACCTGAACTAATATAACAATGAACTTTTGCAGGTATTTACTTCGAAGGTCAGTCTTTGTAATACGCCACAGAAAACTGTTGAAAAACGTATTCTATGAATTTTATTTATATATTCAGATATACATCTCCATAGGTCACACTTCCCCGGAAATTTGGGGCAAGTGTGATTCTGGCCAAATTTAAAGATATTAATGCATGTAAATCTCTCTTTGGGGCAGGTGTGAGTAAACAGTAAAGGAACTTTCACCACAATTTATTTGTTTCGAGATATCTTTATTCAAAACATAGTTAGGAACTTTTTAATATTGAATTTGAAATTCCCCATTAGAAAAAAACAAAAAATAATCGTGAAAGTGAACATTTGTTGAAAAGAAAAATTTACAGGTAGAAATCTGAAAAATCGAATGAGAATTTCATTGATCCCCATCTTCTGACGAGTGGTGATGGAAGCACAGTTGATATTTCATCCTCAGAAAGTGTATCAATGTCTTCCACATCTGGCCAGGTATATTGTTTGGCTCTCTGAGATTTCCGTAGATAATATCGTTCTATAGCTGAAAAAATATTACTGTTTAGATTGGCCAAATGAACCAGGTTCCTACTTACCCCGACAGATAGGTTACACTATCCCCAATAACATTTAATTTCGGGGTAAGTGTGACATGCAATGGAAAAATGTAAAAAAACAACTTCATGAAAAAACGGCAATCTATAGTCAGATTCATTGTTTAGGCAGAAGAAAGTGTATAAAATGGATTCTTACTTTAGATTTTAACAATACACTCAAAGCTTGAAATAAACTCTTTATACTCGTTCGGGTTGTAGAATTGTAGGTTAGAAAATTGGAGAAAATATTTAGATTTCACAAGATCTCTTTTGTATTTTATATGATAGTTATGGATTCATTATAAGTGTAGGCTATTCGTCAATAGACGGCATTGGGCTGTCGCCCGGTTGAGCGAAGATAGCGAGCAAACTCACACTTGCCCCAAATTCACACTTACCCGAGCTTACCTTACTAAATTTTTTTTTGTTTTGGTTGCCACGAAAAGGAAAATCCTGTTATCTCCAAACAACATCGTGGTAGGAAAATTAGGTAGGAATTGGTGTTTTTCTTGAATATCTGCTAGCTGCATTCCTCAAAAGAAAGCGTCAAAAAATACAGATTGCTAACTTTTCTACCCAGCCATTCCGTTAAAATTACTTGTTTTTAATGTTGTGGATTCTGCAAAAAGAATAATTCTATAATATTTAGAGATTACACAGGGAGTTTGAAAATATTAGGCTGTCCGCCGTGAAATGGGTCTTTCTTAAGAAAAGACAGGCTTGTGTTTTGTTCTCATTGAAAGACGATAGAAATTTAACAGGAGATCAAAGAATAAAATATTTTCTTTTAACTTGATGTTCTAGTCTGTCATCCTGTATGCTTCGACGGTCTACTCTCATTTTTTTATAGAAAGAGTCCGGAAAAAACTGTGTGGGTGACAACAACGTTCCTTGGTTTGTGCAAATAAAATTCCGTAACGATCTGAAGTTGCCCTTATTCTTGAAGACTTTGTAGGACAAAGTACGCAAATTTTCAGTTTTGAGTAACTTTTTTCCATTAACAAATGGTGTCGTGTGCATCGTACTTCATAATCACACTGTAGATATATTTATTCTCCTACAAACGAACTATTGCAATTAAAATAAATTATCCAACATTCGGTGATATCCCAATAAGTACCTTCTCTTCGTCATTTGTGAATGAATAATATTTTTTCATGTAAAGAACGATCATTCCCGATAAGCAACGATACAATGAGTAATATTGTATCATACCGATGACACAGTTTCCATTTGAAATCAGTTGTATTGTAGATCTCTAACAGAGAGGACGTTGAATTTTGTTCTGGTCGTGGGGAATGATTTCTTGAGCGTTATTGAACCACGTTGTGAATTCTGTGTTACTATACTGAATGTAATACCCTCAGTGGATTCAAGAAAGAGCATCAATCACAGCCATGATGAAAAGACAAGTGAATGCAGGTTATTTTAATTTGTTCTATTTTCTCAACTATTCGGTGAAAAACTAAAAATTAAATATGTTGGTGTTTTAAAGTACCATTGCTCATGTTAAATCTCAAATGCCCATTGTCGAAATTGTTGTACATATATTGCTTCCTGAACAATCGAAAAACTCTGAACTGGTGAGATTCATTTCTCAACATGTTTCATCGATCCATCAACGACCTGAAAGGAGAAAAGCCTGTTCTTATTTTTTGAAAAGTTTAATTCAATCGATACTTAACGATGGCACTGAATATTTAATAATTTTCCATGAGAGAATGTGAGTTCAGATATGAAGGAAGTAGATTTGGAACCATTTGGACAGTTACCTCATTTTATTATACTCACTTAGCTAGCATAGTTTCGCAATATCCGTGCTTTTTTCCAGTACGTTCTCCGGTATTTTTATTGTTTATTCTTCATACATTTTTTTCAATACCCTCCTTAATTTAGATTTTCCCACTCTTTTCTGCCATTAACAAATCCTGTTGTGTGCACCGTACCTCATAATCACACTGTATGTATATTAATTCATCTGGAAAAAGACTATTCACAATCGAAATAAATTACCCAACTCTTAGTGATATCCCTGTGAATACCTACCCTTCGTCATTCCCGATAAGCGACGATAGAATTAGTGATTATGTTACCGATGACACAGTTTTGATTTGAAGTCAGTTGTATTGTAGATCTCCGACAGAGAGGACGTTAAATTTTGTTCTAGTCTTGGTGAATTTTTGGACTCTGTGTTACTATACTGAGTTTAATATCCTCAATGGATTCAAGGAAGCGCATCAAGCACAACCATGATGAAAAGGCGAGTGAGCAGGTTTAAATTCGTTCTGTTTCCTCAACTATTAGTTGGAAATCTGGGAAATAAAATATGTTGAAGTTTTATAATATTTAATTATAATATTTAATTATAATATTTAATGAAATTGTCGTCTCTTTGACCACGTATACTGATATAATGAATTGCTTTCTGGACGATTGGAAACCACTGAACTGGTAACATTTATTTCTCAACATGTTTCATCAAACCATCAACCACCTGTGAGGTGAATGGTCGTTTCTTATTTTTTGAATAGTTCAATTCAATCGATTCTGAATATTTAGTTAGTAATTTTCCATGAGAGAATATGACTTCAGATATGAGAATTTTTATAATTTTCTGTTTTATGAACGTTTCGGGGGTCATGTGAAGGAAATAGATTTGGAACCATTTGAGCAGTTACTTTATTTAGGTCGTTATTCTCTAAGTTTCGTAATATCCGTGCTTTTTCCCCTTGTATGTTCTCCGGTATTTTTGTTGTTTCTTCTTGATCAATTTCTGCAATATCCTCCAAAACTTAGATTTTGGTATGACTAATACTCGTTCTAACTTGCGGAACTCTTGTATGGTCTGGCAGAAGGAATGGATTTGCTTTTTTAAGTACATAAACGCATGGATAAAATGATGATGATGTCATAAGTGATACTTTGAATGATGACGTGGGAGGACTAATACCAGAGAAGGTGCCTAGTTGAGACTAGACGGAGTAGTGATAGTAGCGATGGTGGTTGTAGTAATTGTATGATGGCTACCAGTACATCCAGGTTATGGGGCCATATGGGCACTTATGCGAAGATGAGGGTATATAGAAATCCACCCTCCTCTTCTTGTTCTCATTTTCGAACATTCTTGACCTTTCATGCATTAGTAAATCCAGGTTATGGGGGCAAATTGGCACTTATGCGAAGATGGGGGGATTTGAAAAATGTCCGATGAAATATGGATGTATGGGTGTTTCATAGTTAATTCTTTCACTTTGGCGCGATATTGATGATGCGCTATAACTGGATCAGAATGTGGAAGACCATTTCCAATACTTATAATTACGATACAATCGGTTTATTCATATTACTAAGGTTATTGATGTTGATGATGGCGAAAACCTTTAAAACAAATAGAGAAAGAACTTTATCTATTTTGAATACCTAAACTTTGTTGTTTATGATACCGATGGACAACACAAATCAAATAACGGAATGATATAGTCAATAATTGAATTGTTCATATTAGTGTGATACTGATCATGTGCTATAACTGGATCAAAATTATTAATATCAATTACACTATTAACTTACACAATAAAATCGGTGCAAAAAAGTTAGTATAGTTGCTGAAAAATTTCAGTAATGTTTATTTCGTTCATTTTGGCGTGATACTGATCATGCGCTACAACTAGATCAAATGTGAAATATCATATCTATTATTCCCGTATGTGATACCATTGATTCATTTGTATCACATACATTTGTATTACTGATTATTCTATACAACTTGGAAGCAATTTGAAAAAGAACGTTTTTCCTTCCAAACACGTAATTTTCTTCGCGTATGATACTGATGCAGCGCTACATTACAAATTCAATTGCTGAGTAATGTCAGTAATGATTGTTTCGTTCATTTTGGCGTGATACTGATCATGCGCTACTACTAGATCGAATGTGAAATATCACATATGTTATTCCCATGTATGATACCATCGATTCCTTTGAATAACATACGTTTGTGAGTGATACTGATCATGCCATACAACTCAGAAGCAAATTGAAAAATACCGTTTTTCATTCCAAACCCTTTTTTTTCGCGTATGATACTGATGCAGCGCTCTATTACAAATTCAATTGCTAAATAATGTCAGTAATGATTGTTTCGTTCATTTTGGCGTGATACTGATCATGCGCAACTACTGGATGGAATGTGAAATATCGTAATTTATTTTTTTGTGTGATACAATCGGTTCATTTGTATTACATACTTTTGTGATACTGATTATGCCGTGAAACTCAGAAGCAAATTGAAATAGGATAAAGCTCTTTTTGAACACGTTTATTTATTTGCGTATGATATTGACAAATTCAGTTGCTAAATATCATTTATAATTGAGTCAGTCATTACACAGAAATCAAATTGCGAAATGATATAATCCATAATTAAATCGTTCAATGGATGGCATTGATTTGGAATGATGACAAACGAACTGACATTCGTGTTTAACGAATATTTTTTCTGTGTCGAGATATGCACTTCATTCAGTTTAAAAAAAATACAAAGCTGTCGTGTATTCTGTATTCATTGGGATTTCAATGTCCTTATTCCACTTGTTTTTCATGCTATTTAGATCTGACATGATTCTCTGGTTATCAGTTATTTCATGCAACAACAAGGATGCCTTGCGATCTCGGGCATATTTGAGGCCTTGAACGATATTGGGATTCAGCACGCCCCACGGTCGGTAAGCTACCGAGCCCGGGTGCACAGTGGATAAAAACCGTGCTGTTCCATACGGGCCACCTCGATCCCAGTAGAGGTTGACAACATAGCAAATTATGTGGTCTCAGTATCTACTCGGCCGCACTTATGTCTGACTAGCAAATCCTATTGTTCTGAAGTACGTGTCCAATTGAATTGCTAAATAATGTCAATTATAATTATATCGTTCATTTGAGCGTGATACTGATCATGCCGAATAACTCAAAACCAAATTGAGATAGGATAAAGTTCTTTCTAAACTCGTTTATTCATTTGCGTATGATACTGCAACGCAAATTTAGTTGCTAAATCATGTCAGTAATAGTGATTTCGTTCATTTTAGCGTGATACTGATCATTCGCTACTACCGGATCAATTGTGAAGTATCATATATATCATTTTATTGTCTCATACCATCGATTCATTCGTAATACATACGTTTGTGATAAAAATTGAAAAACTTTCGTTTCCACTTCCGAAAACTTTTTTTTTTCGCGTATGATACTAATTGAGCGCTGCAACGCAAATTGAATTGCTAAATAATATCAATTATAATTATATCGTTCATTTGAGCGTGATACTGATCATGCCGAATAACTCAAAAGCAAATTGAGATAGGATAAAGTTCTTTCTAAACACGTTTATTTATTTGCGTATGATACTGCAACGCAAATTTAGTTGCTAAATAATGTCAGTAATAGTGATTTCGTTCATTTTAGCGTGATACTGATCATGCGCTACTACTAGATCGAATATGAAATATCATAGATATAATTTTCTTGTCATACCATCGGTTCATTCGGAATACATACGTTTGTGATAAAAATTGAAAAAAAATACGTTTTCACTTCCGAAAACTTTTTTATTCGCATATGGTACTGATAGAGCGCTGCAACGCAAATTTAAATGCTAAATAATGCCAATTATAACTATTTTGTTCATTTAGGCGTGATACTGATCATGCCGAACAACTCGAAAGCCAATTGAAATAGGATAAAGTTCTTTCTAAACACGTTTATTTATTTGCGTATGATACTGCAACGCAAATTTAGTTGCTAAATAATGTCAGTAATAGTGATTTCGTTCATTTTAGCGTGATACTGATCATTCGCTACTACCGGATCAAATGTGAAGTATCATATATATCATTTTATTGTCTCATACCATCGGTTCATTCGTAATACATACGTTTGTGATAATTCGCGTATGATACTGATGGAGTGCTGCAACGCAAATTGAATTGCTAAATAATGTCAATTATAATTATATCGTTCATTTGAGCGTGATACTGATCATGCCGAACAACTCGAAAGCAAATTGAGATAGGATAAAGTTCTTTCTAAACACGTTTATTTATTTGCGTATGATACTGCAACGCAAATTTAGTTGCTAAATAATGTCAGTAATAGTGATTTCGTTCATTTTAGCGTGATACTGATCATGCGTTACTACTAGATCGAATATGAAATATCATATATATAATTTTCTTGTCATACCATCGGTTCATTCGGAATACATACGTTTGTGATAAAAATTGAAAAAAAATACGTTTTCACTTCCGAAAACTTTTTTATTCGCATATGGTACTGATAGAGCGCTGCAACGCAAATTTAAATGCTAAATAATGCCAATTATAACTATTTTGTTCATTTAGGCGTGATACTGATCATGCCGAATAACTCAAAACCAAATTGAGATAGGATAAAGTTCTTTCTAAACTCGTTTATTCATTTGCGTATGATACTGCAACGCAAATTTAGTTGCTAAATCATGTCAGTAATAGTGATTTCGTTCATTTTAGCGTGATACTGATCATTCGCTACTACCGGATCAATTGTGAAGTATCATATATATCATTTTATTGTCTCATACCATCGATTCATTCGTAATACATACGTTTGTGATAAAAATTGAAAAACTTACGTTTCCACTTCCGAAAACTTTTTTTTTTCGCGTATGATACTAATTGAGCGCTGCAACGCAAATTGAATTGCTAAATAATATCAATTATAATTATATCGTTCATTTGAGCGTGATACTGATCATGCCGAATAACTCAAAAGCAAATTGAGATAGGATAAAGTTCTTTCTAAACACGTTTATTTATTTGCGTATGATACTGCAACGCAAATTTAGTTGCTAAATAATGTCAGTAATAGTGATTTCGTTCATTTTAGCGTGATACTGATCATGCGCTACTACTAGATCGAATATGAAATATCATAGATATAATTTTCTTGTCATACCATCGGTTCATTCGGAATACATACGTTTGTGATAAAAATTGAAAAAAAATACGTTTTCACTTCCGAAAACTTTTTTATTCGCATATGGTACTGATAGAGCGCTGCAACGCAAATTTAAATGCTAAATAATGCCAATTATAACTATTTTGTTCATTTAGGCGTGATACTGATCATGCCGAACAACTCGAAAGCCAATTGAAATAGGATAAAGTTCTTTCTAAACACGTTTATTTATTTGCGTATGATACTGCAACGCAAATTTAGTTGCTAAATAATGTCAGTAATAGTGATTTCGTTCATTTTAGTGTGATACTGATCATTCGCTACTACCGGATCAAATGTGAAGTATCATATATATTATTTTATTGTCTCATACCATCGGTTCATTCGTAATGCATACGTTTGTGATAATTCGCGTATGATACTGATGGAGTGCTGCAACGCAAATTGAATTGCTAAATAATGTCAATTATAATTATATCGTTCATTTGAGCGTGATACTGATCATGCCGAACAACTCGAAAGCAAATTGAGATAGGATAAAGTTCTTTCTAAACACGTTTATTTATTTGCGTATGATACTGCAACGCAAATTTAGTTGCTAAATAATGTCAGTAATAGTGATTTCGTTCATTTTATCGTGATACTGATCATGCGCTACTACTAGATCGAATATGAAATATCATAGATATAATTTTCTTGTCATACCATCGGTTCATTCGGAATACATACGTTTGTGATAAAAATTGAAAAAAAATACGTTTTCACTTCCGAAAACTTTTTTATTCGCATATGGTACTGATAGAGCGCTGCAACGCAAATTTAAATGCTAAATAATGCCAATTATAACTATTTTGTTCATTTAGGCGTGATACTGATCATGCCGAACAACTCGAAAGCCAATTGAAATAGGATAAAGTTCTTTCTAAACACGTTTATTTATTTGCGTATGATACTGCAACGCAAATTTAGTTGCTAAATAATGTCAGTAATAGTGATTTCGTTCATTTTAGCGTGATACTGATCATTCGCTACTACCGGATCAAATGTGAAGTATCATATATATCATTTTATTGTCTCATACCATCGGTTCATTCGTAATACATACGTTTGTGATAATTCGCGTATGATACTGATGGAGTGCTGCAACGCAAATTGAATTGCTAAATAATGTCAATTATAATTATATCGTTCATTTGAGCGTGATACTGATCATGCCGAACAACTCGAAAGCAAATTGAGATAGGATAAAGTTCTTTCTAAACACGTTTATTTATTTGCGTATGATACTGCAACGCAAATTTAGTTGCTAAATAATGTCAGTAATAGTGATTTCGTTCATTTTAGCGTGATACTGATCATGCGTTACTACTAGATCGAATATGAAATATCATATATATAATTTTCTTGTCATACCATCGGTTCATTCGGAATACATACGTTTGTGATAAAAATTGAAAAAAAATACGTTTTCACTTCCGAAAACTTTTTTATTCGCATATGGTACTGATAGAGCGCTGCAACGCAAATTTAAATGCTAAATAATGCCAATTATAACTATTTTGTTCATTTAGGCGTGATACTGATCATGCCGAATAACTCAAAACCAAATTGAGATAGGATAAAGTTCTTTCTAAACTCGTTTATTCATTTGCGTATGATACTGCAACGCAAATTTAGTTGCTAAATCATGTCAGTAATAGTGATTTCGTTCATTTTAGCGTGATACTGATCATTCGCTACTACCGGATCAATTGTGAAGTATCATATATATCATTTTATTGTCTCATACCATCGATTCATTCGTAATACATACGTTTGTGATAAAAATTGAAAAACTTACGTTTCCACTTCCGAAAACTTTTTTTTTTCGCGTATGATACTAATTGAGCGCTGCAACGCAAATTGAATTGCTAAATAATATCAATTATAATTATATCGTTCATTTGAGCGTGATACTGATCATGCCGAATAACTCAAAAGCAAATTGAGATAGGATAAAGTTCTTTCTAAACACGTTTATTTATTTGCGTATGATACTGCAACGCAAATTTAGTTGCTAAATAATGTCAGTAATAGTGATTTCGTTCATTTTAGCGTGATACTGATCATGCGCTACTACTAGATCGAATATGAAATATCATATATATAATTTTCTTGTCATACCATCGGTTCATTCGGAATACATACGTTTGTGATAAAAATTGAAAAAAAATACGTTTTCACTTCCGAAAACTTTTTTATTCGCATATGGTACTGATAGAGCGCTGCAGCGCAAATTTAAATGCTAAATAATGCCAATTATAACTATTTTGTTCATTTAGGCGTGATACTGATCATGCCGAACAACTCGAAAGCAAATTGAGATAGGATAAAGTTCTTTCTAAACACGTTTATTTATTTGCGTATGATACTGCAACGCAAATTTAGTTGCTAAATAATGTCAGTAATAGTGATTTCGTTCATTTTAGCGTGATACTGATCATGCGTTACTACTAGATCGAATATGAAATATCATATATATAATTTTCTTGTCATACCATCGGTTCATTCGGAATACATACGTTTGTGATAAAAATTGAAAAAAAATACGTTTTCACTTCCGAAAACTTTTTTATTCGCATATGGTACTGATAGAGCGCTGCAACGCAAATTTAAATGCTAAATAATGCCAATTATAACTATTTTGTTCATTTAGGCGTGATACTGATCATGCCGAATAACTCAAAACCAAATTGAGATAGGATAAAGTTCTTTCTAAACTCGTTTATTCATTTGCGTATGATACTGCAACGCAAATTTAGTTGCTAAATCATGTCAGTAATAGTGATTTCGTTCATTTTAGCGTGATACTGATCATTCGCTACTACCGGATCAATTGTGAAGTATCATATATATCATTTTATTGTCTCATACCATCGATTCATTCGTAATACATACGTTTGTGATAAAAATTGAAAAACTTACGTTTCCACTTCCGAAAACTTTTTTTTTTCGCGTATGATACTAATTGAGCGCTGCAACGCAAATTGAATTGCTAAATAATATCAATTATAATTATATCGTTCATTTGAGCGTGATACTGATCATGCCGAATAACTCAAAAGCAAATTGAGATAGGATAAAGTTCTTTCTAAACACGTTTATTTATTTGCGTATGATACTGCAACGCAAATTTAGTTGCTAAATAATGTCAGTAATAGTGATTTCGTTCATTTTAGCGTGATACTGATCATGCGCTACTACTAGATCGAATATGAAATATCATATATATAATTTTCTTGTCATACCATCGGTTCATTCGGAATACATACGTTTGTGATAAAAATTGAAAAAAAATACGTTTTCACTTCCGAAAACTTTTTTATTCGCATATGGTACTGATAGAGCGCTGCAGCGCAAATTTAAATGCTAAATAATGCCAATTATAACTATTTTGTTCATTTAGGCGTGATACTGATCATGCCGAACAACTCGAAAGCCAATTGAAATAGGATAAAGTTCTTTCTAAACACGTTTATTTATTTGCGTATGATACTGCAACGCAAATTTAGTTGCTAAATAATGTCAGTAATAGTGATTTCGTTCATTTTAGTGTGATACTGATCATTCGCTACTACCGGATCAAATGTGAAGTATCATATATATTATTTTATTGTCTCATACCATCGGTTCATTCGTAATGCATACGTTTGTGATAATTCGCGTATGATACTGATGGAGTGCTGCAACGCAAATTGAATTGCTAAATAATGTCAGTAATAGTGATTTCGTTCATTTTAGCGTGATACTGATCATGCGTTACTACTAGATCGAATATGAAATATCATATATATAATTTTCTTGTCATACCATCGGTTCATTCGGAATACATACGTTTGTGATAAAAATTGAAAAAAAATACGTTTTCACTTCCGAAAACTTTTTTATTCGCATATGGTACTGATAGAGCGCTGCAGCGCAAATTTAAATGCTAAATAATGCCAATTATAACTATTTTGTTCATTTAGGCGTGATACTGATCATGCCGAACAACTCGAAAGCCAATTGAAATAGGATAAAGTTCTTTCTAAACACGTTTATTTATTTGCGTATGATACTGCAACGCAAATTTAGTTGCTAAATAATGTCAGTAATAGTGATTTCGTTCATTTTAGCGTGATACTGATCATTCGCTACTACCGGATCAAATGTGAAGTATCATATATATCATTTTATTGTCTCATACCATCGGTTCATTCGTAATACATACGTTTGTGATAATTCGCGTATGATACTGATGGAGTGCTGCAACGCAAATTGAATTGCTAAATAATGTCAATTATAATTATATCGTTCATTTGAGCGTGATACTGATCATGCCGAATAACTCAAAAGCAAATTGAGATAGGATAAAGTTCTTTCTAAACACGTTTATTTATTTGCGTATGATACTGCAACGCAAATTTAGTTGCTAAATAATGTCAGTAATAGTGATTTCGTTCATTTTATCGTGATACTGATCATGCGCTACTACTAGATCGAATATGAAATATCATAGATATAATTTTCTTGTCATACCATCGGTTCATTCGGAATACATACGTTTGTGATAAAAATTGAAAAAAAATACGTTTTCACTTCCGAAAACTTTTTTATTCGCATATGGTACTGATAGAGCGCTGCAACGCAAATTTAAATGCTAAATAATGCCAATTATAACTATTTTGTTCATTTAGGCGTGATACTGATCATGCCGAACAACTCGAAAGCCAATTGAAATAGGATAAAGTTCTTTCTAAACACGTTCATTTATTTGCGTATGATACTGCAACGCAAATTTAGTTGCTAAATAATGTCAGTAATAGTGATTTCGTTCATTTTAGCGTGATACTGATCATTCGCTACTACCGGATCAAATGTGAAGTATCATATATATCATTTTATTGTCTCATACCATCGGTTCATTCGTAATACATACGTTTGTGATAATTCGCGTATGATACTGATGGAGTGCTGCAACGCAAATTGAATTGCTAAATAATGTCAATTATAATTATTTCATTGATTTTAGTGTTATACTGATCATGCTCAAGTACTGGATCAAATGTTAAATCTCATATAATATCATTTTCTTGTGTGATACCATCGGTTCATTCGAAATACATTCATTTGTGATAAAAATTTAAAAAATTACGTTTTCACTTCCAAAAACTTTTTTCTCGTATGGTACTGATGGAGCGCTGCAACGCAAATTTAATTGCTAAATGTCAATTATAATTACTTCGTTCATTTAGCGTGATACTGATCATGCTCAACTACTGGATCAAATGTGAAATATCATATATATAATTTTCTTGTGTCATACCATCGGTTCATCCGTAATACATACGTTTGTGATTAAAATAAAAAAATTACGTTTTCACTTCCAAAAACTTTTTTTCGTGTATGGTACTGATGGAGCGCTGCAACGCAAATTCAATTGCTAAATAATGTCAGTTTTAATTATTTCGTTCATTTTAGCGTGATACTGATCATGCCAAACAACTTAAAGCAAATTGAAATAGGATGAAGTTCTCTTTAAATACGACCACTATCGAGATTCCATGCCAACTGATTAAAACTTCCGGCATAAAAATTAATTATGATAATTTCATATATTTATAATCTTTAAAAATTAAAAAAAATTAAAAAAAATTTGTAAACGTAACGTAAAATATTATCAAAAATATTGAGTCATTGTTAGTTTTTAAAAATTTTCAGCTATCGAGAAAACACAGTCGACTTTTTCCACACGAAATCATGTCAGGTATCCTCCCGAGGAGAGCGTATCGGCTTTGGTGTCTTTAATTCCTCTCTACAAAGGAGGTTGTCACCATTAAAAAGTCAGGTATAAACAGTGTTTTTCGTTTAGGGGAAATTGTCACCTAAAGGTTATCGAAGAACTGTATTTTCTCTAGCTATCTGTCTTATGCGATACTGTCGGTTTATTCGTAATACATATGTTTCTGATAAAAATTAATAAATAACGTTTTCACTTCCGAATACTTTTTTCCGCCTATGATACAAATTTGAATGCTAAATGATGTCAATTATAATTATTTCGTTCATTTTAGCGTGATACTGATCATGCCAAACAACTCAGAAGCAAATGGAAATAGGATGAAGTTCTCTTTAAACACGTTCATTTATTTGTGTATAATACTGCAACGCAAATTTAGTTGCTAAATGATGTCAGTAATGGTTATTTCGTTCATTTTGGCGTGATATTGATCATGCGCTACTAATAGATTAAATGTGAAATATCATATATATATCATTTACTCATGCGATACCATCGGTTCATTCGTAAAACATATGTTTGTGATGAAAATTAAAAAATTACGTTTTTACTTCTCACTTCCGAACACTTTTTTTTCGCGTATGATACTGATAGAGCGTTGCAGCGCAAATTTAATTGCTAAATAATGCTAACTATAATTATTTCGTTTATTTTAGCGTGA
Organism: Chrysolina americana; assembly: GCA_958502065.1. Taxonomy (NCBI): domain Eukaryota; kingdom Metazoa; phylum Arthropoda; class Insecta; order Coleoptera; family Chrysomelidae; genus Chrysolina; species Chrysolina americana. The sequence goes on along the minus strand of OY293411.1, from coordinate 5,440,945 downwards.
TACTGATCATGCCAAACAACTCAGAAGCGAATTGAAATAGGATGAAGTTCTCTTTAAACGCGTTTATTTATTTGTGTATGATACTGCAACGCAAATTTAGTTGCTAAATAATGTCAGTAATGGTTATTTCGTTCATTTTAGCGTGATACTGATCATGCGCAACTACTAGATCAAATGTGAAATATAATGTATATTAAAATATATATTGTTCTGTTGTGCGATACAATCGGTTCATTTGTATCACATACGTTTGTGATACTGACTATGCCGTACAAAGCAAATCGATAATTCGCGTAAGATAGTGCGAAAATATACTCCATAATCAGTTCGTTCAATTGGTTGTGAAACCGAACATGCGCGCTTACTGGATCAAAACGTGCTAGATATTTCTAGTATTCACGTGTATGATAAAATCTGTTCATTTGTGTTACATATATAGGTACGCCTTTGATCCTGATCATACCGTATAGCTCAAAAAGAATTTGATAAAGAACGCCACTACTTCCGAATACGAATACGTTAAATCTTTCATATTATATGATACTATATATGATAGAGCGATGCAACTCAAATCAAATTTGATATCTCGCTCTTTGGATGCATTTAACCACAAATAGTATGGATGTTTAGTGCCGTGTTGTTTTCAGAAGTTTTCCCAAACTAGTTGGGGTTTTCAGTACTACCAGTTTTTCAGAAACAATGTGAATCCTTATAGCTCTATTCATATTTTCATTAGTACCTTGTTGTTCACGTGCAATTCGTCTTGGATTATTGTGCTGTTCACTTCTAAATATATCTCAAGCTCCCTCTAAATCTTCCAAAGTATTTTTCAGATCCATTGTCAGTCCAGTTTTGGTTGGTTGATTTTGGTTGGTTGATTCTGGTTGGTTGATTCTGGTTGGTTTGTTGTGGTTGGTTTGTTCTGGTTGGTTTGTTCTGGTTGGTTTGTTCTGGTTGGTTTGTTCTGGTTGGTTTGTTCTGGTTGGTTTGTTCTGGTTGGTTTGTTCTGGTTGATTTGTTCTGGTTGGTTTGTTCTGGTTCGTTTGTTCTGGTTAGTTCTGGTTGGTTGGTTCTGGTTTGTTCTGGTTGGTTGTTCTGGTTTGTTCTGGTTGGTTTGTTCTGGTTGGTTTGTTCTGGTTGGTTTGTTCTGGTTGATTTGTTCTGGTTGGTTTGTTCTGGTTGGTTTGTTCTGGTTCGTTTGTTCTGGTTAGTTGGTTCTGGTTTGTTCTGGTTGGTTGTTCTGGTTTGTTCTGGTTGGTTTGTTCTGGTTTGTTCTGGTTGGTTTGTTCTGGTTGGTGTGTTCTGGTTGATTTGTTCTGGTTGGTTTGTTCTGGTTGGTTTGTTCTGGTTCGTTTGTTCTGGTTAGTTGGTTCTGGTTTGTTCTGGTTGGTTGTTCTGGTTTGTACTGGTTGGTTTGTTCTGGTTGGTTTGTTCTGGTTGGTTTGTTCTGGTTGGTTTGTTCTGGTTGGTTTGTTCTGGTTGGTTTGTTCTGGTTAGTTGGTTCCGGTTAGTTCTGGTTGGTCGGTTCTGGTTAGTTCTGGTTGGTCGGTTCTGGTTAGTTCTGGTCGGTTCTGGTTGGTCGGTTCTGGTTGGTCGGTTCTGGTTGGTCGGTTCTGGTTGGTCGGTTCTGGTTGGTCGGTTCTGATTGGTCGGTTCTGGTTGGTCGGTTCTGGTTGGTCGGTTCTGGTTGGTCGGTTCTGGTTGGTAGGTTCTGGTTAGTTCTGGTTAGTTCTGATTAGTTCTGATTAGTTCTGATTAGTTCTGATTAGTTCTGATTAGTTCTGGTTGGTCGGTTCTGGTTAATTCTGGTTAGTTCTGGTTAGTTCCGGTTGGTTGGGTCTGCATGGTTGGTTGGTTCTGCATGGTTGGTTCTACATGGTTAGTTCTGGTTGGTTGAATGTGGTTGGATGATTTTGGTTAGTTGGTTCTGGTTAGTTCTGATTGCTTGAGGTTGGTCGGTTCCAAAGGAGTTTCCTCAAACTTGCCTGGGTTTTTCGACTTACGGATAAACTTAGCCGATACGGTGAGCTGTAGTATGTGTCAGGGAATCCGTAGAAATACTTGTTGGAAATGTGGAAAGAATGCAACAAATATTTTGCTTGTTTTCGAAATACCGATATTAAAGGTAACCCAAGTCTTCTTTCGTATTCTAAAGTGGCTTGCTCATTTCAGGAGCAGGGGTGGAGGAGGGACCAGTTACACCCCCTTTTTTTTAGAACGATCTGGAGTTGTTTTCCCAATGAAAAGTACTCAATATCTCTGGAATTGTCTTCCCTCCTTGAGTTGTCCTCACAAAGAATCTACACAATATGAAATGAAAATAATATGATAATAATAATTTCATTCTCAATTCTCAAGTCAAGTCATTACATTATATAGATATACGACATAGAAATAAACTATGAAACAATCCCACGAAGTTAACTTGTAGTGGGATATTCATTGGATTAATTTTTTACCTAATTATAGTATTCTAAAACATTCTTTGCAGTAATTTACCAGTTAGTATTGAAACACGTGATTGTTTTTTCAATATATTATGAAAAATTATCATTGGATTTTCCAATATACAAATTTTCAGATTTTTTTGTATGAGAAAATCTATGCGATGGCTTATATGTTGTCAGGTACTAAATCATAAACCTGAGGAGCAATAATTGTATAATTTTTCTGAACAACTGTTTTGTTTACTCTAATTTTTGTGGTTATTTCTAAGGTTCCATCCACAGTGAAACACTTAGTATAACCGTAGGACGGATGATTTGGAATGTGGGCTCCTATGAAGACGCATAATTTTGCGACTTGAATGTAATGTACTGTATGGATAAAACTTTTGATCATACGTTGATTTAAATAAAATTTCGCAGCATCATTCTATTCTGATAAAAAAAAGCTTCCGCCTCTTATTAATTATTCTTGAAATCAGCAATTTTGTATAACACGTGAATAAAAAAAAGACAACACTCGGCTTTTACTGTTAGCTGATTTACATGAGCCATTGTGAAACAGATGCGACTTCATGTATGGGCGATGGTCAAGTTCATAAAAAAACTGTAAGAATTCAAACGAGAACAGTTATGATCGAATGCCTTTGGCACTGATTTTTAATTTCGTGTCAGTTTCGCCATTACTTTTGATCAGTAGGTATAGTGAACGAGATGAAATTCCTCCCAGTGTTTGGTTTCGTGATTACTGTCTTTACTGTGGGAAGTTTAGTGGAATCCACGAGTAAGTATGATTACTTTATTGTTTCAAAGTTATGAAGACCACCTTCAAAATGTTTAAAATCTAAACATACAAATAAGCATGATTCTGAAATAAATTGGATTGGATTAGGTCATGATTCAGGAAAAATGCTGAAAAATACCAGAAATTGAAACATATAAACATAATATGTAGGTCATATCAACAACTGTAGAGTGAAGAACTGTTTTTGAGAGATTGATTCATTTGGGGATAATAATACACTAACATCTCGATAATCCCTTCAGTTAACATCAAAAAATTAATATTGCTATGTCAAACATGATGAGTCTCCACAAATATTATCAAACTTGAGACATTTCCACAAATTTTTATGGATATTATTTCGTCTGTATCACCTGTTTTTGTTTTAAACATCTGGGTTTGTTTCTTGGGGATGAAAAAAAATCCAACACTATTCTCGTTGAGCAATGACAATTTATCAGTTTCTGAAGCTGTTTTCAATAAATTTTCCAGCTATTCAGCAAAAGTGATCATTCAGCAAATCAAAGTTCAATTGTTCTTTCATGGTTTTCCTCCAAGATCTAGTGGTCCTCTAGTGGTCCAACTCTCCTTTGACTTTGTTTTGCTATACCATTTTTTTTATAGTGATATGTATTTGCTTACTTGAGAGTGCTCTAATAAATATTTCTGCATCTATTATAATATCCAAATACAAATGATGACCGACATGTATGAATTTTCCAGTATAATATAAATGCTTGCAAACCTTTAGTAAGTCAGGGTTTCTTGTTTTTCTTCTGCTTGATTATTTATTTGCAGTGGAAAAGAATGAATGTGAAAAGAATGAATGTAAAAAGAGGTCTAGTAGTTGTAGCAAAATGATTCAAACGAATGAGAGTAGTCTGGTTGCATAGTTAATAAAATCTCTTAAAATGATTGTTACTGAATAGTAATTCCATTTATTTCCGAAATGTTGAATTGAAATGTCAAGGTGCAATTTACAGAGAGGAAGATATGCCGGGAAAATTAATATTCTTTGTTGCGAAGTTACTACAGATATGATATATTTGTAGGTAGTAGAAAAATATTGGCTGATGTGCATACGGGAGTTAACTTTTATTGCTGAATCGAATGTACAAATTGGGTAACTATCAACTTTTTATTTTCAAATACCTGTATTTTCTCAAATGCTAAAAGTAATGTAAGTTTTTAAGACCTTTGCTATGATGACAGATGTGTTTTTTTTGGGATGTGAGGTCTTGATTTAAAGACAACTCCATTTCTTTATTTTATCAAGTCCCGTTTAGAATTGTTAATTATTTTTGGAGAATTTGACATGGTTATTTGAATAGTCTGTGAAACCTTCCCTCGGCGATATCCGGACAGACCAAAACTCATGACGCAGATCATTCACAAATGTAAAACACACGGCAGTTTGTCAAAAAGCAAAAAAATTAAACCTGTTAATTGTAGACAATGGACCCGGATCATCCATAATTGTTAAACATACAGGAACAAACTCTAGTAAATGTTCGAACTGGTTGCCCACAACTTCCAAACATTAATGAATTCTTCTAAAAAATTCGGCATGTGTGGCTTTCTGAATGTCTCTCTTTCTCTCCTGGCGATAATCTTTTGTTGTTAGCGGCACAGCACGGTCAATATTTTTGTACGACCCCAAACAAAAAAGTCTAATGGAGTGATATCGGGTGAACGAGAAGGCCATTCTTCGCTACCCAATGAACTTCTAAATGATTTTCTAAATTTTGAACATTTTTCAGCCGTGTTTAGTAACTCCATCGATCACCTACCAAACCAGCATGTGGGATTCTCCGGGATACCAGTTTTGGCGAACTCTTTGAGAAGAAGATGCCCTCGATGTGATTCCTCAGTCGACAGTTATTGCTCTGAGAAACTGTTCCACGATTCTTGCTGTTGCTTCGACCCCTATAGCCCATATGGTAAGTGAAAACCATCCTCTTTTCCACACGCTATACACAGGGTACTCAAACATATCTTAATCGAGTTTTTATCGAAATCATTCGACTATCATTCTTATTTTCATTTTAGATCGTTTGCCAACTCAGTGTAGATATGCTGACTGTAGCTTCCTCCATGCAGACAGCTGTCAAGCACACCAGTTGATTACAGCTTGTTGCTGCACGAAAAAGGCTCTGTTATACAGGAAATGAAAACGAAATATTTTATAAAACATTATTTATTGACTTTTTTATAATAAATTATTTATTACATTGACTTTTGAATTGTTTCAGTTAAAACTACCTAAACTAGGTGATATTCCGTTTTACCTTGTTTCTTTTGCACACCAAAACGCGAGAAGTATACTGAATATTCGAAGCACCATTTTTGGTCCACTTTGGAATCACTCGAAATACATGTCTTGCGAAAATTTCTTGATCTTTTTTTGCAATTCGGCTTCCAGATCAATTTTTTTCTTCAAAATTCTTTGTGAAAACTTTAAATCGCCTGGTGGCCAATAGCTGTAATAACTTTGTTCAAAAAAGTACAGTTGCCTGCTTTGAATTGGACAGTAACTCATCATGGGTATCCAACAGACGTAATTCAAATGTAGTTCACATATTAGCTTAAACAGTAGTTATCTTTTGCTCCATTTCCTTTAGTAAAATTCAAATATAGGTTGTATCAAACATAGCTGCTTCCAAGATAGAAAAAAATGTTTTATATAAGAGTTGTAGATAGCAATGAAAGCTATGTTCCAAAAATAACTACCAACATACAGGGTTTCCGATAAATGTGTGACTTATCAGAGTTATGTTTATTTGAATTAAACACCCTATACATTCTCACGCCATCGAATTTCTTTGAAACAGTTTTTCTCATCTACCGACGCATCGTTGATACACCCTGTATATGCCTGCTCCCTTTTCTGATTGACGATCTTGCAAAAAGTCGTGAAGATTCGTTTCAAACTGATACTGTGAGTGATTCCAAGCTGGATTACCATAGGAAAATTCACAGAATATTGCTTTCAGTAACTAAAATAAATCAGTCTTGAGAAACTCAATTACGAAATTAATAAATATACGAGGCAAAAAATATGGCACGAAAACTATACGAGCTTTATGTTACACGTTGATCAATTCCAATTTTATTGTGAAGGTTACTTACTCCACAACCATTCTATATATTTTTGTGCGGCACTAACACAGAATGACGAACATTTATTCAAGAGTTAGTTGTTTCGAAGACTCGTTTTCTGTGAAAATTTTTCATACCAAAATATTTCGAGTCGGTGGTGAACTTTTACGCTGAAGTCAGGTGTCTTCTAAGTGGTTAGTAACATTCAAGAATAGACAATTAAGAAGAACGCCATTTCTACAGAAGTTAGACAGTTTTGCAATACAATTTTTTGTTGAACGTTCACTCAAAGAAAACGGTAACACCCATTTTTATGTACAATAGGCATAGAAACAACGTTTGCCAAAAGTCCCCCCTCTAGTAACAATCGAAACAAAATTAATAGCTGAAACAAAATTGGATGTGAACATCTAATAAAGCTTTATTTTTCATAAAAACAAGAATAGAGGCAACTTTGGAACCTTCTGCGCATGTACAGTTGATAGGTAACCTCTTAAATCTATTGATTAATACTTCAACGGGTTTAATAACTATAAAAATTATAAACGGGGAGGGGACTTTTGGCAAACACTTAATAGTAATATTATAGTGATGTTCAATTCCTTGGAAAATAATATTCGAACATATAATAATAACTAAGTTTCACAGCACAAACAAAAAATAAATATCACACTTTCTGAATTATCAATGCGATTGTTATCCTCGAAGGAACAATGAAATGAAAACCTTCAATTTTAACGAATTACAGAACATATTGCAGAGTTTTTAAATTCATCAAAAAATTGCCCAATATATATGTATATGCTGCTAACAGGAACTGTTACTGTTAGATAAATGGAAATGCATGTGGCTGATGAGATGAAACGTCAATTGAACGATTCATCAACATAAATTAGAAATGTGATAATTTTCAGTGTGAATAAATCCAGAGTTTTGAAAGTGATACCTCTTGTTCATACTGTCCAGAGCTCCACACTTGAAATCAACAACAAACAATTCCGAAATTGCTGATTGCTTGACATTTTCCAATCATCTGTCACCTTTCATTGTTTCCATTGATCCTCAAATCCGATGGACATAAGCAACATGATAAAAATTTGTGATGTGCTGAAATCCATCAATCAGCGATAGATTGATAGATTTGTGGTCGATGTGTCCACTTCTTCACACTTATGAATTAAAAACTCACCAATATGGCCTGTGAAGAGGACAATTGAGGTTATGTTATCAAAGTATCACAAAAATCCGTAATCCATAATACAGCAGACAGATGGAGACAGTGGAAGAAACTTTATTGCAACTATTCGGAAAACTATCACTGCCTTTCGTGAATATGAATACAATTAAACTTAGGTCAGCTAAATTCTATTCCTTGTTACCACAAGCAGAAGGCAGCAGTGATTGTGCTAATATGTTTTAATGTTCGTAGCTTAGCCTACCAAAATATCATATATTTTTCAGTAGTTCATGGAATAGTCTGGTGCTGAATTTGAATCTATTACAAAAGGTGGCTGATATTGACAGTAATTTCGGTGAATCATATGTTGAAACTGGTGAACTATGACCAGTTACCGAAAATAAAATGATGTGCCAGTCTATCGTGTGAAAACACCTGTAAAATATCAGAGCTTTCCGTGATTTATATATATTTTTTTGTTAGCTAACTGACTCAAAAACTTTGTTGTGATTCCGCCTACGATCTCTCGATGTCCAATATCCATGATTTTAATCGAGCCGATCGTAGTTTCACGCATAGTGCAAGTAGTGTGACGCTGTCTGTGTCTACCAAAACATATTTTGGTGAACCAATCGGTCAAAAAGCACTGGATAACTATGAACGAACATTGGTTCTCTTACTCGAGTGAAAGCGACACCAACATTATTTACTTCCAACTTCCACGTGATGATGATTTTTGCAATTCCTCACTGTGAGTCTCGCTAAACTTTCATCTTAAAGTACCAGCTTCAGTCTCACGTGGTGGGGAGAGCACACTGTATATTTTTTTTGTAATCAGTTATAGTTCACCCTGTATACGTTTACATGCCTATCATTCAAATTACAGTTTCAGTACTGAACATTTTGATAGGAATGTGAATCATTTTTGGTTTGGTAATAGTCTAGATGTTTACATACCTAGATCCAAATCAATTCTGAGAGTCCAAACTTTCAGCCAAAATATCTTATTATCGAAATTGCAATATGAATGATGCATTCAAAGTTTTTACAGCCATCTTTATAGATCAAAAATAAATGAACTGGTCTAAACGTAATTAGCTAGGATGGTGAGTGATGATATGAAAGTAATTTTACACTTTGCTGGCTTTTACTTATCTTACTTATAAAAACATTTTAATAATACCTGCACATTACGGTTTTCTGAATATGAAGATGTCAAAAAGAGAGTCAAATACAAAACGACAATCTAGCACAATGGACTCTGTGTAAATCTTCCGTCTTTTCAAGATAATTTATTAAAAAAAATTACTGGAAGAAAATGACCTTTCTTAACTCCACATGAATTTTTCAACTCGAGAACGGTTAAAGAATTATTCTGCGAAAACCAGTCGATTCAGAATTGTGAAATTAGTATATTCTTCGAATTTCAAGTTGATCGAAGAATGGAAGTATCTATCACAAAAAGTCGTAAGGGGTAGAACCCCAAAAATCAAGAAAGATATAAAATCATCAGATCCACGTTGAATATGCACAATATACGCAAAATTTCATGCTGATTTCGAAAAGATACAATTTGTTTAGGCCCAGATGCAAAGTTCACCATAAAAGAGGATCTAACGAAAAAACGTATATTTTCAACTCGAACTTGCAAATGTTCCGTAAAAAACCTATGAAATCTTTAAGTGGCTTGGAATCGACTCCAAATTTGGTGTGCATATTGAAAAAAAGTTGAGTTTTTAGAAAATCATTGAAAATATTTTTCAAAAAGATGTTTGGAGGAAAATGACCTTTCTCAACTCCAGATGAATTTCTCATCTCGAGAACGATTAGAGTTAGAACGAAAACCAGTCGACTCAAAATTATAAAATTAATACAATCTTTGTATTTCAAGTTTATCGAAGAACGAAAGTAATCACTCGAAAATATTTTATACCTGATGATATCTGTTCACACATACTACAGATCTTTGTCTGTTGGAAAAAAACTGAAAGTACGCAAGTTCAACGTTAAGATCTCAAATAATCCGTCCTGAAATCGTCTGATCTACCTAATCTACAGTGTAAATGAATCAAGCATTGATAGAAATAGGTCGTCCTTACAGTGTTGTCAAATTTCTTCACCCTGATTCGGAGATGGCTGTGGTTAGATGTATCTTTATCCATTGCACATTTCCTTTACCCCTTTTATAATAAGCCTATGTTGCATTTCAGTCCAAATGTGTATAAAGAATTGACGTGTAAGGAAACGGTCGATAATATTTAGGAGTAATATATCTAGCAAAAGATGTGATAGAGATTTACAATATTTCGAAATTTGTACCGTTCCGGTCAAGCTCATTTGACATGAGAAAGTGTTTTGCTCATATCTTTGCAACCATTTAACATGCTTAATCCGGGCCCATACAATTTAAGAAACAGAAACTACCCAAAACAACGACGATTTCACTCGACGCGCGTTTCGCCAACAAAGTCGGCATCCTCAGGAGCTCGGATAGCGTGATCTATTTCTAGATATATTTCTTGAATGTTATCCACACCAAAGGTTCCAAATATCCGTTTATTTGATAATCTCATAACATTGGAACCAAATAAGAAATTATGCAGGATGAACCATTCAAAAATAAAATAATTTATTTTTCTACGACGTTTTAAATAACCCTATAAGTATACCTAATTTGTTTGTTGCAGTAGGTTTTAAAAAATCTTGAAACATTAGAATATGACATTTCTTGGCATTAAAAGTAATCGGCCGTTTCCAAACACAGAGGTTTTATATAAATTACAACCGACTTGGAAGAAACACACGTTAGATCATTGAGGTTATGTTTGATTCTGCAAAAAATAGGGGCAAACTGAATTTGAATGTTTTGCAGCTTCAAATAACTACGAAAACAAATAGTGCTTCTTCCAAGGAAGGTGAAGGTGGTGCAAACGATGATAACTATCTACATTAACGCTTTAAATTTTTGTTTTCACTTCAGTCTCATGTTTAGCAAAAAACAATCTCTCAATTAATATCACATGATCATGGTCAAGTTTTCAACTTATTTGATCATGTTTCCATTTGAAATGTATTGCTTTTTTATTACATTTGAAACAATGTATTTGTCATTTCCATACAAATAAAATAAACTAAAATAAAAATTAAAAATAAAGAATAAAATGTTTAGCAGAAAACAAACCTTCAAGTAACTGCCAACAAAGCGTGAAACTCCGGATTTTCAATAGAGCGATTCGAAATTGTACTATAGTAATTAAGATCCCACCGTCTGACTACTTATACTCTCGGTGTGTCTCGAACTGGGCAACGGTTTCGAAATGCCCAGCTTGACGATCCCGGGCAAGGTACCTTTGAGCGCTTGGACCGCCTGATCCAGCGTAGCGTTCTTGATAACTTTACCGTTCACGCTAACGAGTCTATCACCGGGAGTTATTTTCCCGTTTTGTTCCGCTGCTCCTTTCGGGACCAGACTTCTCACGACTATGACGCTCGATTGAGCGTCCAGGGGGTCCTGGTAGTCCAGTATGGAGAACCCGAGGCCTCGGTCGGTCTTGACGAGTTCCACGTACTCGATCTCTTCGGCCCACATGGCGACGTTGGTCACTTCCAAAGAGCGAGATTTCGCTTTTTGCAGGCTTGGCTCATCTGTTACTGAAAAATATGTTTTTTAGACAAACTAACTTCAACTCGCACGGAACACGATCGACCAAATACCTGAACTATGATTTAAAGCATTAAAAAATACAAGGGAGCATATGTTGCAATTACTAGAAAGAAGAGATATATAGCTGTACTATGCAATAAAATATATATTTTCAATGCACTTTTTGGATCTTTATGCGGTCGTAGAAAAAATAATGTTCCGTCCGTCCTTGACGGTTTGTCCGACCTCCGCTTTGAGTTGTTCGGGTCAACAGCAGTCGCGTGCGGGAAGTATCACTTTCTGCACTTGTTATGAAATAGTTATTTACCTAACAAGTGCGGAAAGTAGTACTTTTCCGCACGCGACGGCAGTTGCACGAACGACGCGGAGGGGAGTTAGGGCAAGCAGTCAAGGGTGGAAAAGACATTTTCCGCCAGAGTTAGGTACAATGTTATTCCTACGAGTGTTTTTGTCCATCTTATTTATGAAAAAAAAGGTTTTTAATAAACAAAATTTTATAATAATGCTTCAAAATGGCACATAAGACAGAATAGTTACATAGATCATATATACTTATTGTCAACAAAACAAAAAGATTTTTTTATGCACTGAAAAGTACAACTTTCAAAACGAAAAATCGTGCGGAAAAGTTACTTTTCCCCACTCTCGTAGGAAAATAACTATTTAATATAAAAAGCAATAATCTGTACAGAATAATAGTCCTAGGATACTTTTAGTAGGCTAGATAAGATTAGGTTGGGTGAGGATAATGCTTCGTATTACGAGCAAATTCGTCTTGTCGAGCTGTAAAAACTGCAAATTATCCTAAAAATGCGATTACAAATTAATGTCGATCATTGTAGAAAAGGGGAGATAATGCTTTTTGAGGTTATGTTTGAGCCTCACTCTTATTCATGAGTATTATGAGGACTCCGAAAGAGGGGAACATTGTTGGCTTGGAATGTGTTGAATAAGATAATAAAAAGTTTAGTTCATCCGCTTTCGTTCCCGATAGTCAGGGGTTTCTGACAATCCCGCGGTTCGATTAAATTCTTGATCTTAGAAAAAAACATGAGTTTTTAGACGGCCTTCGAATGTATGCAGGTGTCACATGATTTAGTGTTGTTTTCGCATGTTCATCAACAAAAATGCAAGTACAAACCTCAAGCTTGAAATTGCATACTTAATTTTTCATGCAGGGTGAGTATATAAGCATAATCATGACAAGATAACATGACGAAATACACTTTCCTTCTCTAATCATTATTAGCAAAGTTATGACAATTTTAATGTTCGTTCCCGCTGGAACTTACAGCGGTAGGTTAATGTAAGCCGAAATTTGATGTCGGCGTTCAATCACGTTTTCTGAGAAAACGAGATCATTTTTTAATACACTACTAGGAATCATTCCCAAAGGGAATTGAATTGTCTTTCATCCTGTTGATACCATTTCTTGATAAAGCTTATACTTTTCAAGATAAACTATAAATGACTTGGGGAATATAAGAACTGAGGGCAGATTTACTATATTTGCAGATGATGTAACTATCCTGTGGCATGATAAGAATTTAGATAATCTTCATAGTAAAATGACGCGAGATATTGCTGCTCCAAAACACATCTGTTATCCTTTCAGTGCACTATACCAGACCTTCCTCTTGGGAAAGATACCATCTCATCTACTTATAACAGCACATTTTTGGGAATTCGTCTGGACAATGACCTAAACTTCCGAATCCACGTTGAGGTGTTGAGCAAAAAACTCTCCTCAGGATGCTATGCCTTACGGGTGGTGTCTAACGAATTGGGTATGACCACTGCCAAAATAGTGTACCATGCGCTAATCGAGTCGCACATTAGGTATGGGATTCCTTTCTGGGGAACTTGTAGTAATCAATGCTTGAAGGTGATTTTCACTCTTCAGAAGCGTGCTGTTCGATATATGTGCAAGGTTGGGCCAAGAGTTTCTTGCAAGGAACTGTTTAGAGAACAGAAAATCCTCACCCTCCCCTCTCTTTTCATTCTTGAAACGGTTTGTCTAGTGCAAAAGAATCTATCAATGTACAATATCACCACTGGACCTACCCGCCAAAATAACAACATAAGGCTACCCATCCCTACTTCAAGTCTGATAAAAAACTCGCTAATTTATAATGCCACTAAACTATACAACCACCTTCCAGCGAGCATCAGAGCCATCGAGTCATTGGCGTTATTTAGGAGATCAGTGAAATTGATTCTAGTAAAAGAGGTATTCTACGATGTCAGTGAATACTTGAACAAAAATATGGGCGACACATGACTTGCTCAATGGTTGTAATTGAAGTTGTATTTAGTTATTTATTTTTTGACTCTGTCTATCGCTTCTCGCTTCTTGTAGTGTTTTTATTGTTAAAGTTTTCCCTGTATGTGTTTGTTTGTTACATGAATTTGTTTTACTGTTATTTTTCAACTTATTATGTCATGATTGTTTTATACTTTGTCAACGAGATGTGAATCTTCAGGCAATAAAGAATATTTTGATTGAATGATTGATTGAATAAGTTTGTGTTTATCGGGTAAATTTGGGTTGTTTAATGAGAAACTGTTGCCTAGAAATTAGACGAGAAAAACCAACCAAGGTGAAGCACTAACAAATAAAAACTTTGTTATAACTTCCATTAACTTTTTAAATGAACGTATTGGGCAAATATCTTCCTCTAAAATACTAGGCATAATCCATTTACTGTCACATAACTTATTGATACCGCCTTTTCTCGTTTTCGAAAATAGAGAATTATACTCGATACGTCCAGTTTCTTTTCCACTATTTTCACTTTCAGATACTAAATAAGTGGTTTTGCAGTAAGATGCTTCTCCTCCGCGCCAAGCTAATTCAAACGCCATAATGTGATATAATTTATTTTGAAGTCTTTCCGGTTCATTTTCGTCATATAATCTGGCCCCATAATTTTCATTCCAATATCCAAGGTACTTTGTGGGTAACTTTCTACAGAATAACTTGTTAGACTATACGTTTACCTGTGACAGTACTCGAAGTATTCAAACTCGTATCGCTCAGAGCCTTGATCAACTTCTGTTCTGGTTGGGGGAGAAGATTTTTCAAGCTACCTCCCAAAATATTCCTAGCTTCAAAAGCTTCCCTGTCCTGCGAAGTGTTTATCACTCTGTTCTTGTGCTCCCTAGAGCAGACCAGTCTCACTGTGCTAGGAAGTTCTCGGAGTATTTTAACCACCTCGACGTGTTTTATACCCAACAGCTTCTGGCCATTTACCTAAAAAAACATTAAAATCAGAACATAGTTTGCCAGCATGTTTGCAGAATATTCCACTGTGGTTTCATTGGGGAAACAAAAAAAATTCTGTTACCCCTGATTTAATATCAGTTCTTTAGAAGTTATTCAACCCTTCTGTTCTGGAAAATTACGAGAATACATAACAAAATATGACAGCATGTAAAGTGTCACGTCATCATGCTCATGAAATATTTTTTGGAGAAATAATCGGATGCAAATCCAAAAATATAGGCGCTATTGAACTACAAAAGCTTTAGGCTCCTGAAGATGCCAACTTTGTTGGCGAAACGCCTGTCGAGTGAAATTGACGGTGTTTTTGGTGGTTTCTATTTCTTAAATTTTATTCGCACAAAATATTTCAAATATTCATTTATTCAAGAGTAAGGTAATCGAAAATCATTACTCCTTGTATTCATAAATCATCTTGTTTTTCAAGTAGTTAGATATTTTTTTACTTGGTGTTTCATAGATAATAATTTTTTTATGGATTAATTCAAATCACTTTACTTATGGGTTGATTTGAGGGAAAATTAATACCACTAATATATGGGTGTCTATAAGCTTCAAGATATACAAGATGTCTAAAGGTATTCTATTTTGAGATGAGAACAAAAACTATGAACACTGTATTGAAACCTGTAATATGTTGATCAGTATTTTGAGAATATTCAATGATGAAAACTAAAACATTCTTTTATTTGTTTTCACCACAGCTGCCGCGTTGCAAATAAATTGTATACTTAGGTTACATGGCGACATCTAGTAGTGGATTTCAAAAGCTCATTTCCTTATATGCATTTTTAACAAGTTATATTACTCTTCACTGCTAATATGCATAACGATATTTTTATAAATAAATGTACAATGAACATTTTTGTTGGGTTTCAATATATATCAGAATCAACCAATAAATTTATGGTCATCAACAAATACATGGTGTTTATTTAGTACTTTTACAGAGTGGCCAAATTGGACAATGTTAAAGGAAAGTCCTGTTTTAAAACTAGATAGATAAACTGATGGCTATGTCTGAGGGTAAAATTTTATGACAAACTTAATGGTGAAAACCGCATATCGATATCTATCATAGTTTCTGAGTTACAGCATGTTTTTCGAAAATGTGCATTTTCGGAAAGTACCTATTACTTTTTTTTCTGTCAAAAATTTTGTCTATTTTTTCAAATGAGATATCCATAGTTATTAATGGAAAAATATATTTTTTAAACGAGACAATAGAACTCAAAATTACCTTTCCATAAATGTAACACACTTGATGTTTTGCTAGAGTCATCTTTGGAGTACAGAGCTTTCAGGTTTTTTCATTAAAACGCACACTTTGAACAAGTAGGGTTTGGACGACGCGGTGATATAACAGAAAGAAATTGTTCAGTACTAGTTATCAAATGTTGAGAAAGCTTTTCACAGCAGTAATTAAAACTCATAGTGTCAATAAAACTGATAACGAAATGTATACTAAATTGACTACTAATAAATGAAACTCATGCAATAATAATAATGATAAAGAACAAACAATGAAATATATTTCGTCAGAGGAGGTGTTCAAGATATCACTAGCTTCTCCTACATACAGGCAACGCGTTTTCTGAACGTTTTTTGCCGAATTAATTAGTTCATTAGGATTGAGAGAAGCAAAACTTTGCATCACTGCCGCTTCCAATTGGTATGGTTGTTTGTAAGAATGATATGTATGAAGTTATTTGTATACTGTGCTATATCTGTATATATGTGTATATATACATTGCATGACTTGTACTATTTCATATAATGATCTTAAAGGATGAATACAGATCATTATTATCATAAAAATTGGTTGGCAATTTGAAAATAAGATCTGTCAACCTTCCTCAGAGATAAAAGTCCATAGGCGTTAGGTACGGTGAACTGGTCGGCCAACGGTCGAGTCCTTTGTTGGCTATCCAATTTTCATCAAAATTTGCAGCCAAAAAGTGGTGACAATTACTGTGTTGTGAGGCGAAGCTCCGTCTTGTTGAAAATATATTTTTCTGAGCTCTATTAGTGGCAATTCATCAACAAACCTCTGAGACGTGAGAGTACCATTATAAATGAACCGGGCCAATAATTCTGTCCCTGAAAACACCTGCCCACACTAAATCCAAATCTTCCATGACTTGTCTGCTCCACAATTGAATGAGCATTTTGTTGTCCCAAGGATAAGAATTGTAGCGGTTGAAAATGCCGGCACTGCTCACATAAGCTTCGTCTGTCCAAATACAATTTGATTTTCCAGAAACCACTGGCAAAAATCCATTCGGCGTTCAAAACCTCCTGATCTGAGTTTATGCACTCTTCTGGTCCTATATGTCTTGTATTTGTGCTTTCTCTTGATATTTTCAAATTTCGCGTTGACGTTTTGGGGTTATTTTCAACAGCTCCTAAAACAACTATTTCTTCCAACTCCTCATCCCTGTTTGATTCATATAATTTTGGCCTTTTCTTTTCAAATTGACCACCATCAGTTAGATTGTGCTAGAAGGTTGTCTCCTTTCTGGAAACTTCTCGTGATACAATTACTTGCTGCTTCTGCATTTTCCCCAGTTTGTATAAAATAAATAGACTATCATATCCCATTTCTCATGATTCATTGCGAATGTGTTAGAAAATTGAGCAGAAACAACGAATTAAAGAGCGTTTTCACTGCTTGAAAGCCTAATAGTGTTTAAAGTGTGCATTTCAAAGTCTACATGAAAAAATCTAAAAGCTCTGTGTTTCAAAGATAACTCTAGCAAAACATCAAGTGTGCTACATTTTTGGAAAGGTGATTTTAAGCTCTAATGAAATATGCAGGAATGGAAAGGGGACTAAGGCTTTCGCGTCCGAAATTTTCACCATCACTATTTAGATTCGGGTTTAAAGGCCGTCGTGATTTGGAAGTTTCCTAACGTTTCGCTAGCACAAGTGGCTAGCTTCCTCAGAGGTCTGAAGTAAGTCTGTTCCCTAAGTTATTATCTTCCTCGGGTAGTTTTGGGCCTCAATTACCTGGGTCGACTTGTGTTTGTTATTGTGTCGTTAGTCGAAAAAATCTCATTACCTGCTATCATTACGTTGTTATTTGTTATCCTTTCCCTCGTAATTCTCAGAATTGGGGCCAATATACGGTTGATGTTCAGAGTTTCTTCCTTTCTATTAAATTTCTCCGCAAGTTTATGGATTTATATTGCTTTTTTAAAACCTTAAAATTAGTCAAAAGATTGGCCCTTTGAAGTTTGTTCAAGTACTTAATAAACACTCTGTATATTCAAGTGAAAATAAAATATATGAGAACAAGTATTTTCGACACTTACCGCGCCCCATAGTAATTCACCATGTATGTGTGTTTTTTTTGTGTGTACTATTTATTTTCTGTTATCTGAATGTCTCTATGTACCATTTAGAATTTTTTGTTATTCTATACTACTACTACTATGAATGAATAAATAATGAATGAAAATAGTTCTGAAAATGTTAAGATTTCATCAAATGACTCTCAAGATTCAACAATAATTTCCATAGAATCGAAATGGTTCAAAATAAATTTCTAACTCTTTTGATAGGGTGGTATTCGTACAACTGAATTTTCTGATAGAATGATTCTGTAGATATGTATTGTAATACAGATATGTTTATGCTGAAGATCTTCTAAAATATCATTAATATTTTAGTCTCCACACGGCTTTGCTGTTTCCTACGGACTGTTCTTTTGATGAACGACAATCAATGAATGCTTTTGAACTTATGACCAACAGAGGTATTCCCCAAGTATATTCTAGAAAAAACATCAATTCCCACCTCCTCTCCCTTGGTTCTCACGAACATTACAGAAGTCAGATAATTGAAAAAAAAAAACAACAATAGCTTAGCTGAATATTTAATGAGGTCTGAGCAACTAAAAGAAAAAATAAAAAGCGAAAACTTGGTGGAAAATTCACCTCTAAGAGCTCATCGCCTGGACTCAGCTTTCCGTTCTGCCCAACAGGTCCTTCTGGTAGAATAGACCGGATGTAGTGATGAGGGCGGAGTTCTATTCCCCCTTCCACATCCACAGTTCCTTCGAGACTAATCCCCAAGCCTGTTGAAAAAACTCCATTGAATTATTTTCATCAAACTACAAAATCTTCATTCATTTTACTGAAACTTTTCAGGAAAGAAACAGAAAGCAAATTACTTAAATGGAGCACTTACCTTTGAGTTTGGTCAAGTTTGCAACTACTATATCAGCTCCTGTTCCTATGATTCCTTGCCATTTCAGCTTGATGTCAGTTTCGAGATCATCTTCTGGGTTAGCTTCGAAATCGTCTTCAATGAATATTTCTTTGCTTTCAGAGCTCTTGTATACCACGCTATCAATACTTCTTATTGAGGCCCTTTCGGGATCGACTTGAGGCTGAAGAAAAACTCAAACTGCTCAGATTTATTAACAGTTGAATAAAATATATAAAATTTATTAGTTTTTGCGAGATTACCTAATATGATTGATTAAGAGGATTATGTAAAGCCGTGAAGAGACAAGAAAGTATAATTTATAATAATTTTACCTCCGTATTCTCGATAGGAATCCAACTCAGAGTAGTAACTGCGGGAGAAACGGGGCTTGTACTGAATTTCCGTTCCCTATCGGCTAGAGCTTCTTGTAGCTGTTCATACTTTGGTCCACTCAGGTATCTCTCAAAAGTGATAGAAACTTCGGAGCCAGAGTCCCTTAATTTCTTCACTGCGTCGTAGTTCGTACAATTTTCCAATGACTGACCGTCGACCTCTACAATTCTGTCATTGATGCTGATTTTTCCGCATCTATAGGCCTCGGATTTTTCGTTCAGACTCTTCACGAAAATACCGCAAAGGGATTCTCGTTCACAAACGTATCCTGCTACAGTTATACCTAGAAAAAATATTGTCAAATTTCCGAATGTCATATAAAAATGATAAAGTAAGAGGCCAGAATGAGACCCTAGTTACTTTAGAAATAAATCCATACATTTTTGTATACTGCCGCTTCCATATTTTGTCAGATAGTTCAGGATTGACAATAATGAAGAATTCCATCGACAGAAATAAATTACCGAGCGTTGGGGGAGAACAGCTGGGGTCAGCAATTTTTTATTCAGGAGTCATGCTTCTAGCATATTCCGTTAGAGCGTTAATGATTGAGAATAATGAAATATTCCATTGACATTTCAAGAAAAATATACATTCCTACACTGCCGTCCTAAGCAAAAAAGCCGTATCTACAAAAAATGTGAATATGGAGATATTGGTTTCTGTAGTCTTGAAACATTATAAATTTAACTTTCTCCAAAGAAAAAATTACGTAAACTTGATTTAAATAGTCAAAGTTAATCAATCATTTTGCCTTCAGTACACAAGTTTGAGACTTTTCGTACTTAAGTTGGTCGAAACTACAGATTCTCAGCTTCAGAGTTTTTGCAGATACGGCTTTTTTGCTTAGGATGGCAGTACAATAATCAACAGACCTGCCAAAAATGTACCTCAAAAAAAATGAAGATTTTATCAAATGGCTTAGTTGACCAGCCAGATTATTATGTAAAGGCATCTGGTTTTTTCCAAAGTAATTTACTGTACATAACAAATTATCAATTTTTAGATATACCTATCAAATATCCGATGATTTCTTTATGCCGTCCTTCGATTCACCAATTCATGCTGATATGTATTTTAGGAATGATTATAGGTTGAAGAATGCACATGATCTAATGAAATATTCAAATGATATGACCAACATGTGTCCTTTATGAGGGCCGTCAACAGATGTTTTGGACATAAATATTGGTTATATTTTTTGTGATAGGTGTTATAAGTGTTATCACCAAGAGTGTATCAGCACGTTAAACTAAAAAAAAATATTATTCCTATAGGACATATATCTGTGTGTTATGTCATATTTTTACGACTTCTTGACTGATACTAACTCTTCCCCAACGCCCGGCAATTTTTTCTGTTGATGAAATATTTCATTATTCTCAATCATAAACGCTTAGACGGAATATGGTGGTAGCAGGAACTTTAATTAAAAAATTGCTATGTCCAACTTTCCCCCATCTCAGTTATTTTTTTCTGTCGATGGAATCTTTCATTATTTTCAATCATGAACGATGTGACAAAATATGGAAGCGGCAGGACCTCTGATAAAAAATTGCTGAGTTCAACTCTCCCCCAAACGCTCTGTAATTTTTTTCTGTCAGTGGAATCTTTCATTATACTCAATCACGATCGCTCTGACAAAATATGGAAGCGGCAGGACCACTAATAAAAAAAATTCTGAGCCCAACTCTCCCCCAACGCTTTGTAATTTTTTCTGTCAATGGAATCTTGCATTATTCTCAATCATGATCGCTATGAAAAAAAAAGTCAGCGGCAGGACCTTTATTAAAAAAATTGCTGGATTTATAGCTAAGTAACTAGGATCAGAATGAGAACATTAATATCAGAATCTATATAATAATAATAATAATAATAATCGTCTTTATTGTTTTACAGTTGCAATTTTAACATGGATTTATTCAAATAAAAACTTGGATAATATGAAAAACAAAAGGCGGAGTTCAACTTAGGTAGCACAAGTGCAACTAAGTTGCTCTTCCACTCAACCTCAAAAACTCTACCTACGCTAAGACAAGACGCAGAAGAAAAATTGAAAATAAGATAATGGTATATGGTACATATGGCTTGTAAAATGTACACAACCGAAACTTACTTTGGTTGATCACATCAAATTAAGAACGAAAAGATTCTCAATGATTAAGATTGGCTTTCCAGCAGAAAAAGTTTGAACTTTTTTCGGAACTCAGACATTTTTGCATTTTTTAATTCTTTTGGTGAAAGGTTCATCACTTGACATATATGGTAAGAGAATGATCGCTTGAAAAATTCAGCTTTGAAGCTAGGTGGTGTGAGGGTACCTTTATATCTAATGTTTAAATTGTGAACATCAGTACGAAAAGTGATTTTTTTGTATAGATAAGGTGGCGTTTTAGTCAGTATAATTTTCTGATATAAATTTGCGGCATTTAACTTTCTTCTATTTTCCATCGTGATCCATCCCGTTTCACGTAGTTTATGGGAGATTCTTTGATATTTTCTAATTCCATGAATGAGCCGTAGACATGAGTTCTGTACTTTCTGTATTTTCTGAGCATACTGTTTGGTTAAACAAGGGCCATACAAGGTATCCGAAAAATTAAATCGCGATAGAACCAGCGTATCACAAACAGTTGTTTTCACCTGATTTGAGAGTACCTGTATATATGAGTTTCAATGATGAATAGGCAAGTTGTATTTGCTTGATAATGTGTTTCTCAAATCGTAAGTCGGAATCGATTATAACTCCAAGACTTTTGGATTCATTTGTGGGTTGTAATGAAACGTCATCAACCATGATTTTAAGGAATTCACTTACTTTCTGGCGATTTGTCTTTGATCCAAAGAGAATAATGTTCGATTTAGTGGCATTCAACAATAGACAGTGGTCACTAGCTGACTTAACAAATGACTCAAGATCATTGTTCATAAGTGTGCAAGCATTTTCTACAGATTGAGGAGTGAAACTGTAGTAGAGTTGAGTGTCATCGGCGTAAAGGTGGATTTTACAAGATTTTAGGCAACGCAAAATGTTCTATGAATAGACTGTGAACAACAGAGGACCCAATATAGAGCCCTGGGATACTCCTGACTTAAGATTTAGATAGTTAGAATAGATACCATTTTGGCATACACTTTGTTCCCTTTTTTTGATATAACTTTCAAGTAATTTGATAGCATTTCTCGATAATCCCATATAATGTAATATTGCTAACAGAAGATCATAGTTCAAAGTGTCGAAAGCACGACTAAAATCAAGTAGCACGAGCACAGAACAAAGACCCTCATCTGTGGCCCTGATAATGTCATCTACGATGTGTGGCAGAGCAGTGGCGCAACTATGACCTTTGCGGAATCCAGACTGTATCTCTGGAAGTAACGAGAATGTATTAAGATGGTTTTTCAGCTGTTCTTCGACTGCTCTTTCAAAAACTTTTGATAAAGTTGGTAAAACACTAATTGCACGCATCTTTATATTCAGTGGGATTAGATTTTTTGGGTAATACTCTTACCACTGCTCTTCCCCACATCGCTGGAAATACACTATGGGTTAAACAAAAGTTAACTATATGAGTGATATATTGCACGATATGTGGACAACACATTTTAATCATTTTAATATTCATATCGTCACATCCTTTAGCGTTTGATTTTATGTTACATATAATTTTATATGTAAATATATCATTTATTTCTTGGAAAGAAAATTCAGGTGCCACTAGATGGCTACCCCAGTAAAAAGCTAATAATTCTTGAGGTGCCTGCATGTTTGGTATAGAGTTAATAAAAAAATTGTTCACTTCATTTGGGTTTATCAATTTATCAGGAAGTTCTACGCATTTTTCGAGTAAAATACCATTTGTTTTCCACATTTCCTTGTTGTTTTTAGTATTGCCTAACTGATAAGTAAAATATGCTTTTTTCTCTCTCTGAACTGCTTTGTTCACATAATTTCTGATTTCTTTATAATATTGTAGCCGTACCTCGGGTCTTTTTCTTTTCAAGGCTCTCAGTGCTTTATCCCTAGAGGATATCATTTCTCTAATGTTATACTTTAGCCATGGAGCTTTGGGTTATGTAACTCTAGATGTTGACATCGGGGCATGACGATCAAATAAGTTGTGAAGAATATTTATCAATAGAGAAATTTTTTCATCAACACTTTCCTGATCGTAAATTTGATAAAATGGCATATTATATATTGAAGTTTTTGAAATTTCTGTAAGTACACATTTTTGTATTCCGTTTGTTACTATCAACTTTCATCTTACAATGAACTATGAGGTGATCCGAGATACCGTTACTGTCGATGACACCCCCTTCCACCACAGAATTCTCATTTACAAGGATTACATCCAAAAGGGTTTGGCTGTTTTTGCCTATTCTTGTGGGGATATCAATGATTTGAGTCAAATGAAAGATTCTTATAATTGACAAGACTCACAAATTGTAAAAATATCAAAATTTTCCCGTGCTAAAATATTTTTAACCTCTAATAATGATGGTACCAGAGATCTCACATTCAATCCACCTAAGTTCAAATAGTTCATACCGGGCAATTCAAATTACTTTTACTTAAAAAAAAAGTTTTACTGGAGGTGTACGCTTTACAAAGCCAAAAAAAAATATATAAAAAGAAGTATAATCCTAATCTGAAATGTAACAAAAAGCAATAAATGGGCAAGACTCGTCTGCATATACTTTGTTAATCTACAAAATCTATAATAAAATTATTATTATTATTATTATTATTATAAGCGAGGGGGCCAAACCCTCATCCGAAACCTTGGAGAGTTGCGACACCCAGAGCAACGTGTGCAAAGCATCAAATTTATATTATAAATCATGGAAAATTCTCATACCAAGTCCGTATTCATCTTTGATGAGGGTTACTGTAAACTTCTCCGTTTCTGGTTCGGAGTTGTACTGTATATCGACAGCTACAGGTGACACAATCAGCTGGTTGCTCTCTATGGGAGACACTCCATTTGGTGTGACACAATTTTTATCATTGAAAACGACCGATTCGCTCGCATTCAAAGCGTTTATGCGATTCTCAACTTCGGTGTGTAACAAATCATCTTTGACAACCACTAGAGCATCGGTATATTGGTAAAAGGTTGTGCTGTAGCCGTTCTGTATCAACTGACGGTCGAGTTCCTCGGGATCTGTGAGTAT
Source organism: Chrysolina americana (assembly GCA_958502065.1). Classification (NCBI taxonomy): domain Eukaryota; kingdom Metazoa; phylum Arthropoda; class Insecta; order Coleoptera; family Chrysomelidae; genus Chrysolina; species Chrysolina americana. Next base: position 5,416,711 of record OY293411.1, on the reverse strand, counting down.
TTTTGTGGGCACAACCGGAGCAGAGCGATTGAAAGTATTGAAGTCTACCGAGCTAGGTTCTATTGAACGAGCTACCACCATTCTCACCTGAAAGCCAATTAGCACAGTAATACAACAGGAACTTGTATAGGAACACTTTTCTGAATGTATGTACAATTCAAATATTTGGAGTAACTAAAATTGTAATAAAGCATGCATGCTTCTACCACCTAAAGACACAAAATCAAGCCTCACTGGATATATTGTTTTTATTCGTGTACTAAGAAAGGGATGGATTTGTTGAAAAGAACGCTCTGAATAATACAAAAACCATAACTGCAATTGTGTTTCTCATCAAATATTCTTGAATAAGAGTTTTGAAGTATGATCAAGTATATTAGGCTAAAAATCTATCACTGCATATTATTTAAATTAATTTTTGTGACCTTATAATTGTATTTGTCCACTGAGGTCCTTCCACAAGATATTATGATATTACTAGATACGACGAGGGTTGTACAGCCATACTCGATCTCCTTCTTTAAATCCATCAGTATTGGCCTTCGGATCGTATCGAGCCTTCATTCTACCACTAGTTTTCTTCAATCTTTTTCTTGCAAATTCGTGGATCCCAGTCAAGCTATCTCGCAGTTCGTCTGCATAATCCTGTACCTGTTTTACTTCAGCACTTGGTAACCCGAACACCATATCACAGGTCAAACGAAGTTCTCTCTCGAAAATAATGCAAGCTGGGGTGAGCTTTGTGCAATCGTGCACAGAAGCTCTGTAGGCCATCAAGAATAGTGGAAGATGTCGATCCCAATTCTTTTGGTGCTTCTCTACTACTTTGGAAATATGTTCTTCCCTAGTCCTTTTGAACCTTTCAACCATGCTATCAGTCTATGAGTGGAGGGCAGTTGTTCTGGTCTTGCTAATTCCCATCAATTCACAAACTTCCTTAACCCATTACCGCCTACAGGGACCAAATGGGCCCACCAGCTGATCTCTCAAAAAGAGTTGAAATTTCGTATGTTTTATGCAACCAGACTTACATAATGCCTACTAACCATTAGTAGAGGCATTGTGCTAACACGTGCAGCGTGATTTTTAGTGTGCTAAGGAATGTTGACAGAATTAGGTTAATTTGAATATAGTGTTGTAGTGAGAATCGAAATATATCATGGATTTCAATCTAAGGTAAGTATTTTTCTTAGTTTCTTCTTGTATAAACGAAATGAAACATAATCAGCCTAATAAAAGAGATACTAAAAAACATCGTGACGTAATAGTTTTAAGCATATATAAAAACATTCGTCATATACCATATTTTAAATATCGATGTACCCGTATGGGCCCACTAGGCGGATAGGAAGCCAAAATGTGTTGTTGTTTTTTATTTCAGAGGAATTACTTTGAAAGAAGCCCTAGATATAGCTTATGATGAAACTGACGTGTCGCAAATTTATATTGAGCCCCCCCGAATCACATTATTTGACGGATGAAGACTTGGGGGACGAGGATGATGGTGGCGCAGCAGATAACTTGAATCCAAGAAAACTTTCCGCTGGTGCTGAAATAGTATTTGCGAACTCTGAAAGATTAGGCGATTTTCAAACGGATCCCTTGGAAACTAACAGTGACAATTTGGTTACTCAAGATTTGGATAACAAAAGTGAAAAAAGTGGCACAGAAGTCCTTAACAGTTTCGATTCCAGAAGAAATGACATTTATTCAAGGCGACTTAGCATGCCCAGAACAGAATTTTCCAATAGGCGATTATACGAAATACAGATCTATGTCTTGTGTTGAATTGTTTTTGACACCTGATTTCTTCCACCAGATCATTTCCGAAACTCGCCATTATGCATTATTCAAAAATGAATCTGATCCAAATTTGACAGTTCCCGAACTAAAAGTATTTATTTCCATTCTTCTTCTAAGTGGATGTAACCAACTGCCGGGACCGATTTCTGCAAATATGTCGACTTATACACTTTGCGGACAATAATAATATAGACAAGAATGATAAAATGTATAAACTTCGGCCAATTGCTGATATGCTGGAAAAATCTTTCCTAGAACATTTCATTCCAGAACTAAATCTGTCCTACGATGAGTCCATGATCCGTTATTTTGGACATCACAGTTGTAAACAGTTCATAAGGGGAAAACTACTGAGGTTTGGCTACAAAGTATGGTGTCTTAACACGCCTAGTGGATACCTAATAAATTTTGAGGTTCATCAGGGGAAGAATCTACTGCTCCTTTATTACAAATGATAGAGGAATTGGGCGAAAAACGACTGTTTCGTTATAATTTCTTCGTTGATAATCTCTTTACTAGTAAGAATCTTATGAGCACTCTAAAAATGAATGGTTATGGTACAACTGGTACCCTAAGAGAAAACAGAATTCCCCAAAACAGTCCACTAGTTACTAAAAAGAAGATGGAGAGGCGAAGTAGGGGTGATTATTCATCTGCGCTAGATAGGGAGACTGGTATTTTATACTTTCGTTGGAAAGACAGTAAAGTTGTGACAGTTGAAAGTACCTGCTTTGGTGTTCAACCGATTCGAAATTTAGATAGATTTTCCAAAGAGGTACGTAAGGCTGTTCCAATTCCTCGTCCATATCTCATTTCCCAGCACAATAAAAGTATGGGTGGGACCGATCAAATGGACAATAATATATCCTGGTAAGGAAAATTGGCATCTTTATTTTGTATTTTATATTTTTCTACTATATCATTATTATTTCAGCTACCGAATCGGGATACGTTCGAAAAAATGGTACTGGCCCATTTTCACCTACTTTATGGACGCTGCTGTTCAAAATAGTTGGATTTTATTCAAAAAATCTGGACGAAATATTAGCCAATTAGAATTCAGAAGAAATATTTGTCAGGTGAGATCAACTGCAATAGTTATTCGTACCATAAATATTGAATGTTAAGTGCGTACATATATTTTTTCAGAGCTATTTGACAATGTACAAGACACCAGCTAAAAGAAGCGGTAGGGTGCCAAGAGCAGCTGGAAGTGATTTTCGTATTTCAGATACCGTCAGGTATGACTGTACTAATCACTGGATTGTTCCAGTTCCAGAAGGAAAGAGAAGAAGGTGTGCTTTACCAAATTGCAAATCAAAAGGGCGTACAATATGTGATAAATGCGACTTGGGTCTTTGTGTTGCTTGTTTTAAAAGTTTTCATACAAATGGTGAAAAATAAATTATTTTTCCAATTTAGTTCCTGGGATACGCCTAGTGGTTCCATATGGACCCGAGCTCTTTTTCAGTAACAAACAGATACTTTTGTGTTTTTTAAGTGAATCAGTGTTAAGTTAATGCAGATTAATATATTTATCATAAATGTTTTGAAATTCACAGATTTTTTTCTTTCTCGGCGTTAATGGGTTAAATAAGTTCGATTAAAAATTCCTTCCTTGAACGGAATGTAGCTCCCAAACCTTGAAAACATCTTATCCACCAGAGCTCTTGCAACTGTGGATGCTTCCTGATTAAGCAGGGCATAAGCTTCAATCCATTTGCTGAAGAAATCTGTGGCAACGAGGATTTATTTGTTGCCATCATTCGTCATCGGAAACGGTCCAGCTACATCGATGGCGATTCGTTCGAACATTATATTTGCTTTTTTCACACTTGGGACATCTTCGGTACCATTTTTATACGTCTTCACGACATTGGATCCAGTTAAACCTCTGCCGTATTTCATCCAAGGTCTTATTTACTCCGAAATGTCCACCTGATTTGCCGACATGAATCTCGTCCAAGACATCACTTATTCTCGACCTAGGCACAACCAATTGAGAAATCACTTTTCTGCCGTCGGCTGATTCCATCGTTGTTCGGGTTCTTCTATTGAAACCGCTCGTACTTTCGGACTTAGTGGGTTAGGGCCGCCTCCACTTCCAGAGAACGTACCAAAGCATCGCTATTCCTCTTGATTTCGGTGTCTCTCAGTCCATCTATGAATAATTGCACCGCTAGCTGTTCCTTGAAATCTCCCGGTGCTTCTGGGTAAGCCAGATGAATTAGGCGTCTCACATCATCTGCTTCAAATTCTTGCAGACTCTCACCGGATTTTTGAGTGCGCGTTGTCATTTGAGCCCGATACAGCTGTTCTCGATGTTGATCGCCATACCGTAACTCTAATGCAGTAATTAAGTCTTCATGTTTATTTTGCTGTTCGATGGGTATCGTCTGCAACATACCCAAAGCTGGCCATCTCAAAGCTACTATAAGTGACGTAGCTTTTTCTTCTTCACTCCACCCATTAGCCGCTGTTGCAGCTTCACATTGTCGGCGATACATGGACCAAGAAGACTGTCCATCAAAAGTCGGTGGTTTGGTCTTGGTTCTTCAAGATAGCGATTTGATTGTCGGCGATATGCAAATTCCCGATTCCCAAACTAGCGCCCCTCGCTTATTTTAAACGTGAGTGTAAAGTTACGGCAACTGCACTAGTTGAAAATAGAGAATTTGCATCAAATCTCTACCTTGAGGGATCGCTCGCTTAATACGGTAGCGGATTAAGGATACCGCCCCTGGTTTTTAAGTCCTTGCAACTCCTCTATCACTGTATCCACTTTCTTATTATCGCCCATTTTTTTTAAGTTTTCCTTTAGTTATTCTTTCATTTCCTCCAATAATTGTACTTCAGTTTTCTGTAATACATGTTGGAAGAACTTGTCTTGATGTTCTAGAACTCTCTGAAAATCTGTTTTCTTTTGTTTTTCTATTCGTTCTTTTGTTGTTCATGAATTTTCTGGAGTGCCTTTTCTCGTTCTTGTTTTTCGTCTTCTCGCTTTTGCTCTGTTCTACGACAATTTTCTGTAGTGCCTTTTATCGTTCTTTCTTTTCACCCAACAGTCGCGTTTCCTCTTCTTGTTTTTCCTCCAGGCGCTTTCTTTCCAAATCCACAAATTGATTTTGAATAAATTTTACAATGTTCTCCATCGTATCGTACGATGTACTCCTCGTATTCACCATAAATTGTTCATTATAAATAGTTTCTGCTTTCCACTAGTACCCTACTTCCGACACCACTGTTACGATATCTCTAAATAATACGCCGAGCAGACCAATAAACTAGTTTTATTAACTTCGCTATAAAAATACAACTACTTCACTAACTAATAAAACACTTAGATCTCTTTAAACTGCTCAACTAGCTAAATATTTTAAAAATTTCTTAAAAACAACTTCCTCTCCCGAGTGAAATGTGTCGCCTTATACAAACAAAAACTTGGAACCATATGGGAACATTTTTAACTAATGGTTTCTCAAAAAATTTCATTCTACATAAAAGTTGGTGCATTTAATTAGACTAAATATGCGCATAGCCATTTTTATCAGTGGCGAGCAGCTAAGCGAGAATCGGCCGATATTCTAATTTGCCTATGGAGTAAGTGGCATTACCATACAAAATACTGAAAAACGTTACTGAAAAAAGTTATTTGCAATTGAAAGGTATTTTCAGTTATTCAGTTTAGTCTGCCAATTACCAATTTCAATAACGTCTCAAAATGTTGGCCTCTATTTTTAATGGGAAATATATCGACAATAATTTTTGCGTAGCAGGGTTTTCATCTACGAATTATCTTTCAAAAGACAATATAGTTTATTTGCGTCTTTATTCAAGTGTGAAAAAGAACCTCCATTATCTATTGCTCATTAAGTAATAATTGAAATCATGAATTGGCAGACTAAACTGAATAACTGGAAATATCTTTCAGTTGCAAACAACTTTTTCTAATAACATTTCCCGATATTTTGTATAGTAATGCCACTTTACTCCATAGTGAAATCAGAATATCGGCCGATTCCCGCTTAACTGCACGCCACTGACAAAAATTAATCTAATTGAATGCACCAACTTTTATGTAGAATGAAATTCTTTGAGAAACCATTAGGTAAAAAGTTTCCTATATTGGTTCCAAGTTTTTGGCGGACACTGTATACTCCATTCGTCCAGAGCAGATTTTTCGGGATTCTTCCATTTGTCAGATTGATAAGTACAGAAAAATTTCGAAATAATTCCAAGAATGAGAAAATGTTTACTGCGATCGGCGCCGGTTTGTTTGTTATGCAAATGAGTTCCGTTTTATGGTCGGTACTCAACAGTGGCGAAGCTAGGGGATTTTTTCAATCTTTTAACAATATATTCCTATGACAAAGTATATTTATAATATTAATATTAAAATAGTATAATATTATTTTAATAGTAGTACTCAACTTTGGTTACCTCGTTTATATGTGAATTAAGTTTGAAACAACACTTCTTTTTCATGAGAAAAATATTCAAGGATCTAAAAATTGAAAAACACCAACTTCATTATGTTCACTGCATACAGTAGGATTTTGGATCTTTACCAACTGTATCGGTAGGAATTCAGTTATTCTGGCAAGCAAAGATCTACATTTTAGACACAAATCCAAATATTTTAAATTTTAGTAAATTTTTTGGTTTTGAAATGATTTCACTTAAAATTATCTCAACAAGATTAACATCTGTGTGACTCAATGGTGATTCTGAATGTTGGTTTTGTTGTTTTATTTTGACAATAAAAAATTAGAAATGAAGCCTTCACAGCTGCAGTGCATCCAAGAATTGTAGCAATGCATGTATAAAGTTTGCAATTTTCTTGTTTTTCAATATGCAAATGCCATTTTCTATTTGTATCGTGGATGTAGTGTACAGGGGAGTCCTAGACCAATAAAGGTTGATCATTATTATTCAATCAACAATTCCCTTAAAAGTTTCATACAGAGCTCTACCTACTAATGCAGAGAACATAAATTGAGACAGAACTTGAATGTAAAAATCAAGACCTCTCCTCGACATCAAAACACATTCACTAACACATAGGTGCAACATACTGATGTGAATTCTTACGTATTGACATATTGGTGTAGTTTATAAAAATGGTAACCACCTGCTGTCCCGCCTGTCTCAGCACAGTAGCGACTTGTTCTGCAGTGAGGCCTCTCAGATTCACATCACCGATTTGAAGGATATGATCGCCACTCTGTAAGCGACCGTCTTTGTCTGCGATTCCGCCGGGTAGGATTGATTTTATGACGACTCCTGTACTTCGGCCTCCAACGATTCCAAAACCCAGACCAGAGCCATCATTGATGAGATCAATCACTTCAACTTGAGACCATTCTGTGCTCAATACCATGTTTTTTGATTTTATTCATTTCTCTGTTAGTTGGAATTTATGGTAGTTTGAAGTACTCAGATTGTCGTTTGAATCGTATAATATAGAGGCATCGGTATTTTTCAGGTTAGGTTCCGATTAAATTAAATTAATAGTAACTTTATGAATTAACATCGGGTAAGGATGACGTTCCCGACATTATCACTTATTTGAGCGCACTTATAAATAAAAATGATTAATATTGCCCAACTCCCCAACATGATTTGGAATTGGTAACCAAATAATTAAAATTTAACACAGCTGATTGTCAATGTCAATATTGTCATTATTATTGTCATTTGTCATACATGTCAAAGTCAAGTGTCACTTCAGTTTCCACGCTAGAATTCCTATCAACCAGACTTCACATCGGTGATCTACATAGACCAATCAGAACAGTTGTAGAATGGGCGTGTCTAATTTGGAACTTTTATGTAATTTTGGATGGTCATTCGTAATTCGCAAGAATTCTTATCCACAACACTTCCCGATAGGCAATCCGAATTTATTTTTATTTTATTTATTTATTTGTTTGAAAATGACAAATACATAGTTTCAAATATAATAAAAGTCATTAATATTTCATGAAAACATGATCAAATAAGTTTTAAAACTTGTCCATGATCATGTAAAATTAATTAAGGTAATTATAATTAGATATCATAATATATAAAAATACTGAAAAATCATAATATATATACATATACAAAGAAAGAAAAATAGTAAAAATTAATAATTGGTCACATTTTGAATATATAAAAACAATGACATAAAATTTAAATGGACAATCAAATCTATATTGTAGTTGCGCCTGCGTGGTGTGCAATGTAATTTTAAATTAAGTTGAGGTGGTTGAGGAAAGAACAATAGCTACGTTTTCCAAACTAATTTCCAATATTTCATCCTATCTACTATTGACTGCATATTTGCACTTAGTAACCAGTACTTGAGAGCTATTTTTAAGATATAAACTTCACACTATGTATAAAAATGTAGCAATTTTTCCTTCCTCAACTTAACCTAAAATTACATTGCACACCACGCAGGCGCAACTAAAATAGTGTTTTGATTGGTCCATTCGTATTGTCTATCGGGAAGTGTTGTGGATAGGAATGAACAGTTTAGTGTGACGTCACACCGCATCAGTGTCACGAACCATTATCCAAACAAACCGTATTTATCATTGGTATATTTTTGTGTTTTTGTCGAAATTAGTGCAGAGAAATGAGTGAAATAATCAAAAACATTGCATTCTCTACCATTTTCAAGCTAAAAATAAAAGTTATATATAAATATATTATTTTTGAATTTTTATATGGGTACTTTGTTACAGTATTATTTACACATAAGATACTTACTGTTATTCGCTTTGAAGCCCTTCAATAAATCAAATATCAACAAAAATCCAACAGCTTATATAGGAATCAAACACAAGATAAGTTTGTTTGGATAATGCAACAAAATTGACAGCTCTAACGTCAGCACTAAAATGGTGTATTCTTGCTCGTCATTCTATCTACGTTATGTTAGTCAGGTCAGGTGAGATTGGCTAATAGTTTACGCATATTCAACTGACAATAAATGTAACTTTTCCATCCCTTGCCCGTCTTTCCACCCTCACAACTATTCTGGTTGTTCATGAGGGTGAAGTGGTGAGGTCTGACCGAAACAAATGATTGCACCAAGATGCATAGAAACCCTGGTGTGATCACATATACCTGTGATACCGACATACAAAAGTGTTGATGTACGGCCTACTTGATTCATGTTATTTTTATTGCATTGGTACCGTTTCACTTCTTTAGCACAGATGGCGGCAAAATTACAGATTAATGTTATCATTGACGATTGACGGTTGGACAAGCGACAAGTGTCATGTCAATATTCAAAAACAATCAAATGATAAATCAAGGCACCGTGGAATGTTGGAAACTTGTCTATTTTCGACTTCTGCGCCATCCATCGACGAATGAAGCCAACGGTATCAATGCAATTACAGTATCAATAACTTTGGTAGAAACAAAATCGAATCTGTGATCGCACCAGGGTTTCTATGCATCTTGGATTGCACTTTACATAAGGTGTGTTCGGGTTACGGATTTGCTTCTTTTCGTTTCTTGTTTCGGGATCTTGAAATTCTTGATATAATCGTATCAATCAATAACACTTTGATTACACCTATCGAACAAATATGAAGAGAATTAACTTCGTCTTCATCTGACCATAAATGTAAAATTTATTCTGTGGCATTCATCATTTCGTTCAATTTGTCACAATTCATCTATCAATTAAACCCCATTAATAAAGTAAGGTGCTGTTCAAGTTCAATTCTGAGATAACTAGCTTGTACTAGATGCTACTTCCAGTGGTATTACTTAAGTCGATTCAGATACATGCGTGGCCACACTGCATTTTCAACCCTGCGTGAGAAATGCATACCCATCGACGTTCACACCTGTGCCTGTTCGCGTGCGCGAAAAACGCATTGTGGGCACGGCACACACGGAACTTGGACATGTTCTATAGTTTGACAAAATTATTACAGAACCAGATAAAATATGACCTCAGCCGCTGGGAGTAGCACCGGGTAGCTCCTGAAGTGATCTGACAGATCATGATAAATAATGTTTCAATTAAACCCCATTCATAAAGTCAGGTGCGGTTCACTTCAGGTTCAGTTCAGGGGTAACAAGCTCCACTGGGTGCTACTACCCTTAGCAATATGAAAGCAGCTCTCGTCATAGAAACTCAAGTGTAGCCACATAAAGGCCGGTTTAAACGCATTTTGAAGCCATAAGCACACGAAACCTACAAGCTTCAATGGGTTTTTAGACAGCAACATAAATGAAACTGATGAAGACATCAGCGTACTTGAATCCGGTTTATTTTTCGTGATGAGTCAAAATAAATTCGAATCAGAGGACAGGTTTAGCAAACTTTATGTCGGTGGACCATGTGGCTGAGGTATCTAGCAGTGGAACTTCTGGCTCGCATCAAACAGACGTTCGAGGCTCCGGTACCGAATTTATGTCTTTAGGTGGCCACATGCCTTGTTGTAAATCAAATATGATGTGAGATGCATATATGCCAATCCCGACGTCTGGTGCCAGCTTGAAGTGCGCACCGACCACCCGGGGTGGTGCTGTAGGTTTTCCCACAGCTGAAAAGCGAATACACCACCAAAAACATCAGTAGGTCGCTCCGGAGCGCCACGGCAAATATTAATAATAGCCGACCTCTACCCGCACAGGCTATGCCTTTGAGTAAACTCTGAGGGGTTATGGGAAGTATTATTATTATCATTATGTACACAGTGCCTATATTTTCGTAACCATTTTTGATTCATAGACTTCTAACCGGTCGTGTTAATGATATGAAAAAAAAGTTATGGGAGGCAAACCATTGCTTGAGGCGGCTCAAGAATAAACAGTTGTGTCAAACTGTCTTAAAATTACGTCACTTGTTTGATCAAACTATTTGTCATCGAGATCTTAGCGCTGTCTTGCGGATATTTATGGAACTGAGGCGTAACTCAACAGTTTTGGGATTGCTAGTCGTGATCTTGAGGTAAATTTTCCTGGCGTTTCCTCCACATCTGCGATAGACATTTTCAAAGGCGGTGCGATAACGGCCCAAGCATTTTTGTAAGCATAGCTGGTGTCTGTGCTTCATTTCTTCTGTTATTGTGCACATCCTAATCCCAAATAGGGGGCGTGACTTCCATTAATCCTTGATTCCGTAAATTCAGTGAATTCCGATACCTATTTTGTTATTGATTCTTATTACCTTTGTGGAAAACCTTTTTTGGAAAACAAAACCCTTTCCAGGTACAAGCAATAGAAACCAAAAACTAATACATATATCGGACTTCTGTGAATTATCGGAATCAACGCTTAATGAAGTCACCCCCCCCTAATATGATGAGTCCAATGAAAGAAGAAATCAGCACAGATACCGAATCAGTAAGGTTACCGCACCGCCTTTGAAAATGTCTACCGCAGATGTAGAAGAACCGTCAGGAATATAATTTTTGAGTGGGATAGAAAAAGAACGTATATAAATAAGTTTCATATATTTGTAAAAACAGAATTAGAATAGAACTATAAATATGTAAAAGCTTCTTCGGGGGCAAAAAATAAATTACCAATTAAAGACTAGATTAATATTACAAAAATATTTAAAGAGCAATACTTAAACAGGAATTATTACTGGAGGGAATCCATATTTATGTACAAATAGCTAAATAAATTATCCAAAATGTGTTTTGGCAAGATTCACAACAGAATACATAACTATAATAATATAATCATTTAATTATCAATTAATGGAATATACAACCTTAGATTGGTCCTTTATAAAATTTGTATTGTAGTTATCAGTCACTATATTCTAAATAGTACCATAACAAAATTTCCAATAAATTGTAATAATAATTCAACAAGTTTTACATGTCCACATTTTTTAAATTTGTTACCCAACATCAGATGATTACACTTGAATTAAAAATGCAATCGTTAATGCTAATATTGCACAAGCTTTCTGAAAAAAAAAAAATTTATTTTTAGAATCATTGAGCTTTACTTGGAAATATTTACAAGAAAAATTCAGGATTTTGGTTAATTACCGTACATATGAGATCTCTTTTGGAATGGGGAGTTCAAATTCTTGGATCATTCAAAGTCTCAAAAGAGAATCGCTGATATTTTCCAACTCTAGTGTTGATAAAAAAATGTGATTTGTACAAAATCAATTATATAATAGTTTTGCAAACTTTAAGCTGCACTGTATAGTTCATCAGTTTGTTTCAACACCTAATAAGATTTCCTAAAGTACAACAGTAAAAATAATCTACAACAAAATTAAGGTACAAATTAACAGTCGAGTTCGTAACGATAAATAAGCGAGAGTGAAAATAGTCCTGTGAACGAATATACTGAGTTTCTGATAGTGACAAGTTAGAGGAAAATGGTAACCCTTACAATTCAGTGTGATGTTAGAATTAAGGCGTCTGCACAAAGCTAATTGTACACCTGTTTTTATTTGTAATTCTGGTATTTTTGTGATAGAAAATAGTTCATTTTTACTAGAAATAATGTACTAATATTCAAGACAATACAAATTTTTCGAAATAAATTCTCATCATAATTAAATTACACACTGTTCTTACTGTGTGTTTATCAAATGATGCATTTCAATTATCCACACTTATTGTACCAAATCTCCCGAGCCTTTCTTGAGACACAGGCATTGTTTTTTTATATCAATTTTCATTTAGAGAAAGTTCGCTTATTGAGTCGTCAGAGCTAAGTATTGGCAGTTTCCTCCTGATACTGTCAAAAAAATGTGATAACTGTTCATAAACTTCGAAAATTTTCAGACATTCTTACATTTCACCTTTGATTATTATTCCTTTAATTGGAACAATAAGAAGAATTTATTTTCTCAAAATCTCATTTATAATGCCTATATTGTTTCACATATTAGATATTTGATAACAATATGGTATTCTTGTAGCAAAAACCATACAGTTTGATGAAAAAAGGCAAAGAATTGTTTCATTCAAAAAGTCTAGAAAAAACTCCACGATGGCAAATGTGTGAAGCGGGGGCGGGTCACTATATTTTTCCAAAAGAATATAGAATTTCTCTATATGTCCTATACCCGATCATACTACGAGTAGAGGAAGCTAGTGCAGATCTGAAAAAAAGTACGAAAGCGTGGAAGGAGCACAACAAATTTTTTTTCAATTCTTTCCGACTTAGATCTCGGAATTCTTACTTGGATCTCGGAATTCTTACTTGGATCTCGGAATTCCGACGTACTTCTCGAAATTCCTACTTACATCTTGGAATTCCGGCTTACATCTTGGAATTCCAGCTTACATTGCGCAATTCCGACTTACACCTCCGAATTTTGACTTACATCTCGAAATTTCAACTTATAGATCTCAGAATTCCCGCTCACATCTCGGACTTCTAGCTTATATCTCGATATTCCGGCTTTCCAGCTCACATCCCAGAATTCCGACTCACATCTCCGAATTCCAACAAGAGATCTCGGAATTCCGACTTACATCTTGGAATTCCGGCTTACATCACGGAAGAACTGAACTTTAGGGTACCAAGGGCTCATTCACGGCTGAATCTCACTTTTTACTGCTCCACAGCGCGAACAAATTTAATCCTGCATTCCCCAATTGAATATATGTGTGATAATTATAACTCCATATGCAATTCTTGCGATATCAATACTTGTTCTGTGAAGCATATGAAAAAAGTAGCGATGGAAATATGGAATTGACTATAATCTGTTTTTGTTGTTTTCTTTTTTTGTTTTTTTGTTTTTTCCCATTTTTTGTACCGCAAGAAATTACGTAACATCATTTTTACTGTCTAGTACCGTTCATTACCATTAATTAGTTTATACTGGTTTAGTGATTTTTCGTCTCACCAGTGTAATTTACACTTGGTTTTTTTCGTTTCTTTTTCTTTTTTTCTTTTCGTTTCTTTCCTCTTAGATATTAATATTAATATTGTATCACATGTCGCATTTGAACTTAATATTACTTGTTAATCATCTACTACTTAACAGTACTGTTGTATTTAATTATGTCCTGTAATTGGGTTTTACCTGTTGGGCAATAAATGATTATTATTATTATTATTTTGGCTTACATTAGGAATTCCAACTTCCATCTCAGAATTCAGACTTACATTTCGAAATTTCAAACTTGGACCTCGGAATTGCCGCTTACATCTCGGAATTCTTCGCCCCTCTTAATATTTTCCGTTTCTTTTCCACTTGTGATGAGTTCCCTATGTTCCGTTTTGAAATGATCCGAGTCGAAATTCCGAGACGTAAGTTGGAATTCCGAGATCCAAGCCGGAATTACGAGATCCAAGTCGGAATTACGAGACCCGAGTCGGAATTTCGAGACCCGAGTCGGAATTACGAGATCCAAGTCGGAATTAGGAGATCCAAGTCGAAATTACGAGATCCAAGTCGGAAAGAGTGTTGCGGCGCTTCTACACTTTCGTACAAAACAGATACGTGTCGCAGACGGCTTGACGTTCAAGAATGTGATGGTAGCGAGGAGATAGTAAACCAGAAGGAAAAGTAAACGCAAAAATTCAAATTGACCAGACTTTCATAATATAGGCTATCCGTGTGGATCAGTCAGAACAGTTGTGGAGTGAATGTGTCTTATTTTTATTCGGAAGATTTTGTATGATTATTCTCTTTACGTAACGTTAGTCAGATCAGGTTAGGCTGGCAAATAATTTACAAATTTTTAACTAACAATAAATGTTAACTTTTCTGCCAGTAGCCGCAAGCTTTCCAGGTGAATTTCCCTTGTATCGCCGAATTTTCCAACTTAGCCATACTCACACCATAACTGTTATGATTGGTCAATGCATCTGTCTGGAGGATTTGAAATCTTGCAAAAACAGCTAACAGCGGACAGTCAGACGCTCGCTCGCTCATGTTCTTCCAGAATAGTTCTTGAATATACATACAAATCATTTAGAACATAATTTGAGTGTCCACTTCCGGGAAAAACGAATAAAAATGTATAATTTGTTTGGTTTTGCATTACATATCGTGTTATAACTGCACAAAATCTTCCTTCTTGTCCAGTAAGTCCAGGCCGCTGCGCATTGAGGGCACGACAGTTACGCCACTGGGGGCTTATCATAATTTCAATTGAGCTCTTGGATTCAATCTTGGTACAGTTCTTCCTATCCACAAAACTACCAAAGTCCACTCTTAACAATACCCTAAATTTTACAACCGGTAAGTATTATAAACTCAGACCCAATTGTTAAAGCTGTTCGTTATTGTGTGTGCAAGGAGATGGTCTCGACTATTTTATTGTCGTCATTCGTCCAGCTCGTCCATTCGACACCTCACCGCCATCTCTACAACTTCCAGACTGGGATAGTCCAATTCCTTGACTAGACACAGCACCGCAGAGAGAATGTTTGAATTCTGAAAAAACATATTAAGCAAAAGTCAAATTATGTAGAGAAATATGACAGGTAAATTCATTCATTCATTCATTAAATTTTCGTTACTCAACATAAACGATTTTCACAATGGCAGTAGTTGTTATATGAGTTTGATTTTCTCTTGTTGAACAAGAAATAACTAGATTCCATAAAATTCAATCATTTTGAAATCAGTAAAAGGATATCGTCTGTGAAGTACTAATACCTCGTATGCCTGTATGTATGCCTGAATGTACTTGGCTATCGGGTTAGGAGCTATTGCTTGCACACAATATTGATATTCTTATACGAGCTATTAGAAATTCTCAATTTCTACTGAAATAATTTTTTGTAGCTTACAAGTTGTCAGTACATCATTAGGTATAGGCATACAGTAGTCGTGAGTGCAATAATCGAATTTTTGATATTTTGTGGCATAAGAGGTACTACTACTTCACAGACGATATGATAAAAACAGAAGCGCACCCGCGCGACTTCGCCAAAATTAGAAAAATTATTCCTCAAAATGTTAAAAATCTATTGCCACAGATTTTTATCTACGATTCCAAAATCAAAAAATTAATAAGTTTGAGAAAAATAATATGCAAAATTTCCGGAAGTGGTGTTTCCGGTTAGATATAATATAATAATAATAATACTACTCCTTCACATAGGGTCACCCATCTGTTTTACATGGATGACCTCAAACTATATGCCTCCGGCGAAACGGATCTTCATCAGTCCTAAACGGTGGTGCAAGAGTTCAGGCATGCTATTGGAATGGAGTTTGGAATCGACAAATGTGCCACGGTTCATCTCAAAAGAGGACGATGCGAGGAATACGGAGAAGACGTTCAGCTCGTAGACGGAAGCATCCTACATCATCTGGATGCCGGAGAGACGAATACCTACCTAGGGGTAGAATAACGCCACACCCAAGAGGTATCTACTGTGAAAAACTCTCCGGCAAGTACCAGGATAAACTCCGACAGATCTGGTCATCTGAACTGTTGGGGAAGAACAAAGTTGCTGTAACTAATATGCTTGCTGTTCCGATTTTACTTCAGTTCTTTGGAGAAATTAAATTGACTCAGGAAAAGCTGCGACAACTCGACGTCAAAACTCGCAAAATAATGCATCCATAGGAACTTGCGTCCTAAATTGTCCGTTCCACGGTGATACTTCCCCAGACAACGGGGAGGCCGTGTACTTTTGAGTTTGGGTCTACATAGCATAATGGTACTGGATGCAGCCTGTTATGTCATCAGAAGTTCAGATCTCCTTCTCTGCTAAGTAGGCGATCATACTGAACCATTCTCCTTTTGTTGTACATATGCGTTTATGCGCCAAAGAAGCTCATTGATAACAAATCTTGCCAAAAACTTTAGAAGTAAGTCCAAATTTTGGAAACATTAAATTAATAATCAAATTACATGAACACATATCTCTCCTCAATGCGAGCAATAGCTACTCATTTTTTTTTTCCTTTTGGCCATGGACATTAGTCCTTCAGCCACAATAGCTACTCATCAATTCGTAGTTTGTAACAAGCAATGAACCCAACATTGAATTTGTATTAGTTATACATTGAGGACAGTAGTTTACTATTGTCAAATATTTCAGAAATAGAGCCCGCGTCCAATTCATTCATCCAGTCAGGAAATCATACAAAAAACTCTCTTCTAGGTGAGCTGAAAAGAAATGTATACGAGAGCAATCAAAACATTTACAGCATTTCCACGAAAAATATTTCGATACTATTCTGAAGGGGATCCTGTTCGGGATCCTGAGAGAAAACGGTATAAACAGACGATTTTCCATAACAGAAAGAGTAGTTACGTGTTTGATTTTCTCTTGGTGGACAGGAAATTATTGAATTCCCTATAAGTCAAACATGGAAATATCAGTAAGAGGTTAAATTAAAACAAGACTGCATTTCCGCGACTCCGCCAAAATTTCAAAAAATCCGAGTCTTCTAGTAAAAGCACATTTAAAAACCTATCGCCACACGTTTTCACTAACGACTCCAAAATCAGAGAGAACAGCATCAAGTAGATATAATGTTGCAGGTATCACTAGTGGATATTTACAATAACCTCAGAAAAACGAATGTTCGAAGTTTCCGTTCTTTCCACCAATTCTATCTCAAAATATTGTGTATGATTTAATGACTTCACCCCCATGCGTATACCTAGACTATATTATTAAATTGTCTTACCCTTGTAACTGGTCGTCTGGTGAATGGGGGTCGATGGGCAGCCGCAGGGCAGGTGTACCTATCCCGTTTTTCTGGGTTTGTCACCGATATCTCGCTACCACCATGAGAGGGGGCATATCTGTCTCCATTTGTGTATTCCTAGATAAATATAAGAATTACCGTTAGAATTCGCAGGGCTCGAAAAAGAAACTCAGTAGAGAACATTTATAATGAACAACTGGGATACGAGTTGGCAATAAAAGAGTGTATGCTTTTCATAAATTAACAAAGTAGGCGCCACTGAATTTTGCAGTATTGATAATCTAATATTGAACTGGAAGCAGGTAGAGTATTTGGATGATGTGTTAGTATGCAATAATACATAACCTACCTTGATGCAGCTCGCCGACTGGCTGTTAACAATTTTAGTTTCTCTAAAAGTCGTCGACTCACATGATTGCGCCTCGTCGAATGAATTGTTAGTTGATGATTTCTGTTAGAAAAAAACGTGTATTAGTAGGCAGATGAACACAATAATATGTCGATTGATGTTAACCATTCCTTTCATGCCCAATACGACTGAAATCTCAAATAGGATTACATATGGTAAGGAAAATGGCTACTTGAAGATGGTTACTTGATGAATGAAACGTGTAGAAATATTAAAAATTGTGATTTGTGTCGGGATAGAGATACAATTTCAGTGGATATTTCAAATAAAAACAAATTGAATGGAACATCCGAGTGTTGTTCAAAGTTGACCGTTGCTAACTTGTAATGTATGTAATTATTGTAGGTGACGACTGATGCACTACGAACTAGATCAATTTTGTACCTCATCTTTCTGTTTCAGCATCCTGTCGAGCCCCAAAACCCTGAGGAATTTGAGGATTTTTAATGGATCATTATGTGATATTTTTCCCATTGTCAGCTGAAAGGTATCAACTGGTTGTCCAAGGAATATCGTAAGAACCAAGGGAGAAGAGTGAACAATTACAAATTGTCGAAGTTTCGTATTTGTGGAGGTTGTGAACTTCTAAAAAGTTTCCAAGAATGATTTGAAAATGGTGTAAAAGGCAAAACCGCGATCTTACTAAATAAAGTTTTAGTGGAAATTAGACAAAAGTTTTATCTTCATCCTAAAATAAATAGATCCTCAGTCAAACGAATTACTGAATATCCTGACTGCAGAAAATTATTAAGTCCACTTTCCTGGATCCTTCATAAATAAACAGCCAATTTAGGATTGGCTATAAATGAGGAGTCCGGGATCTCTGAAAACAGAGTATCCGAAGGTGATTACTCATACAAGACTTGTCCAGATCCCATCATACCGGGAATGCATCAGCGTGGCACAGTCCTGTCGCTCAAAAAACATGGTCTAGCTTAGCGTTGGAAACCATAGCAAGGATTTTGAAGCCAATCAGGGCGATAGTTATACCAAATGATACACTCAGTAAGTAACGCAGTTAGCGTGGGAAAATCTGGCGGACAGATCTGCAGCAGATGTGCAGCGTTAAGGGCGCTAACTGATGGGTGTGCCGAACGGCCCGTAACGGGTTCGCTTCTAGGGTGGAAACGAGGTGCCCTGCCCGGTACGGAAGTACGAAAAGGTGGCGACAGGAATGGGCCGAGATGGACCCAACACAAGCAGAAGAGAGAGAAAACGGAAGGAATATCGGCTCACTGAGGAGCTGTACAAAAAACGCACAGCGCACAGGATGGTGAGCGAGGCGAAACGGAGAATATAATCGACGGGAAGCCTTCCACCAGTACTGGCGTGAAGTCTTTGAGACACTTAGTCAGGAAAACGCAGCGCCAAATGGGGTGGCTCCCACTAGGACCCATTACAAACTATCTGCGAAGGTCGACCATGCTTTTGTCGCAAATACTAAAGCGCCTGGGCCCGACGGTATTCTGCCTAAGGACTGTAGGAAAATCGCCACAAAGTGTCATCCTCTTAAAAACCTTCATAGGGAGAGGCGCGTTTCACGAAAAACTACATGCGTCTAGAACGGTCTTTATCCCCAAGCACATTGAGGACGACCGAGAAGCTTTACCGTCAGCCCGGTAACGATACCATCGGTTAGAGAAACTTCACCGTTAGATCTTTCAACGATCACATTGGTTATTGTCAGGCATTTCCATAAAGTGCTGGGTGCCAGAGTCAGAGAAGTGTACGGGATCCTCAGCGACGAGCAAAGGGCCTTCAGAAGAAACGCTGACGCCTGCCGATGAATAGCTGGCATTTTCGTACCCACTGTAAATTACCCAAGTGACGAATAAGCTTTCGCATTGTTTCCAAAAAATTTCTGGATAGAAATCAAACACTCAAGCCCATGCCTGTGCTTCGACCGAGAGCCCCTTTCACCAGAGCTCTTTCGCCATTGACCGTGAGGTCGGCACACTTGACAGGCAAGTTGGTTCCATGGTCGGAGATGAACGTATTTCACGATTGGTATTTGCAGACGATCTAGTGCTATGCTGAACCTCCAAGTTTGCCTTTAAAGCATCCTCCATATTCTGAATGCAGAGTTGGCTCACTTTGGTTTATTGCTGAATGTGGCAAAATGTATTGCTCTCTGTGTCAGCGCGGGCAGCGACAATAAATTGAAGATCGTGGATCAGCCTCAGTTCTCCCTCCGGAGGCAGGTCATCCGCCAATGTGCGATCTTGAATCTTTTGAGAGCTTCCTCGAAGTGGATTGAGTTTATTGAAACCTCAGCAGCGCCTCATCAATAAACTCTGAACTTGCCTTGTTCCGAGATACATCCAGACATGGGCACTCGGAAAGGTTTCGTCCGGGTAGTGAAAGATGTTGGACGTAAAAGTTAGAACAGTGGTGCGCTGTTTGTTCCATTTGCCTAGTAGCAGTAGGGTATTTTAACTGCCCAGTAAAATGTGGAGAACTCGGCGTTCCACGACTGGGTAATATCCAAAAACCCTTCATTAAACGAGAGGACTTCGTGCGTTACAACTAGATCAGGTCAAACGCACTAGCGAATGGTATGAGGTGCTCACGCGGGCGTAGGGGAAGTGGCAACCTGCCCGTCATGTGCCGGGCCGGTGTCGGAAACGGTTGGTCACATGATCCAGAAATGCTTCCATACGCACGCCAGGCCAGGAGGATCCCGGACCACAACTGTATAGTGAAGGCTGTAGAGAACTGGCCACGAAGGAGTGGACAATATAAAAATCTGAGACATACCAACGTGGAATCAAGAAAGTCAGATATCACGACGTAGAAAGGTAATCGTGTTGTCATTGTGGACGCTCAAGTAGTGTCGGTCAATTACTTATAACAGAGCGTATGATGCAAATGTGGCAAAAAACATTCGCTACTTTGGTGAAGAATTAATGATATCGGGATAGGTCAAGTAGCTTGGTGTTGGCTCCAAGCTTACCTAGAAACCTCCAAAGGAAATCACCCTATCAGAAATAATATAATTGGCAAGAATAAAGGGCGGAAGTTTCCGAAAAACTCTGACACATAGTTATTTATGCAACAAGTGCAAAAAGTAAGTGTTTATTGCACTCGACGTGCACGTCGAGTGCAATAAACATTTTTTGCACGAGTTGCAAATAACATTATTTCTACGTTCATGCAAAAAGCAAAAAATTATTTATTTAGGTGCGGCACTAGGTGAAGGAAAATGAAATACGCAATTTAAATAAATAATTATTACTATCGATTTCATCACCATCATCTAGTTTTCCATTAATATTACTCATTTTAAAACTTTCAGTTCTGTAATTGTCAGAATTGAATTTTGACTGAAGTTTATATAACCACAGTTGCATTATAAAAATCAAAATCATAGTAGCCATGAGCGCGTATGTTATCATGAGGTGTGTGATAGTACAGGCAGTTTGCTCTAGGCAGGTAGACGGTTTAGAACATAGCGGGTCGGTTTTGATTATAGAGTTATTTTCGGGAAGGCATTGTTTGTTCAACTCTGACTGTATGTAGCTGTTTAAAACGTATGACCAATTTCACAGAATATCTGCTAAATATGCAGTGGGTTTGAACGTTTATGTTTATCATGATGACAGCACGTTGAAGTAGAATGACAGATGAGTGCAATAAAAACTTTATTGCACTAGTGCAATAAAGAGCTTCTTTTTCCATTATTTCCAATATAGTTCAATAAAGTTTTGCTTTTTGCATGATTGTAGAAAAATAAAATAAAGTGAAACTATTAGCTACGAATCACACTGACCGACTAGCATCGACCGTCCGCGACCGTCCAGCAACGACCAAAAATTGAAAGGGGTCAATAAAAACTTTCAAACTCACACTGATCGACCAACATTCTCAGCAGATTGCAATTTTAAACATGGTCTTCAAAAACCGGTTGAAGACGATCATTCAGTTTGAGTTAACCGATAACAATACACGTTTTGGAAATTTTGGTCGTTCAAGGAACTACAACCTAACGAAATATGTAGGTTTACATTTTTTCGTCAGTATTCAACGATATCAAATACACTTAGTTCAACGAACACATCAAGATAATACCCACCTCATAATATTGCTGTTGCTGCAGCTGCCTTGGTGATTCTCTTTCAAAACTGCTTCTTCTCCTCTCTACGTATTCCGGCTCAGGTGAGTATGTTCTTCTACTAACAGGTTCGTTTCTTCTAGGAGGGCTGGTCTATATAATTATAAAAAGGTTGATTATTTCCAAGAAACATCTTGTTCATACAATTGAATATCAAAGTATGATAGATAAATATTTCAGTTTCACTCTGAATTTATGTAATCAAATGACAAAACAGTTACTGAAATATCTTCGATTCAAGCTACTCGGCATTCTAGGGTAGTTTTTTTTGATAAGACAGTATTTAACTGAAAATTGTTTCTAGTTTCATTTTACTGCGAACCGTTTGGGAGTTATTCAGAACAAAAGTGGTCTCTAGGACGCACTGGATAGATAATAATTGTGTAAATGTATAAAACCTTTAGAGACCTAGTCTCCTTCGATTCTGATTGATCCATTCGCTTTGATGATTTGTCGGGATCATTTTCTATCTTGCTATGGAAAGGAGACGGAAGAGGAAGGCTTACACGATAATAAGTGTGCAATTGAGCACCCATTACGATTGCGATTGCCACGAATTATGATCATGGACCTGAATTTAATGATTGTTATTCGAGTTGAAATGAAATTAGATCTTACCTGCCTTGGTGGGGAAAATTCTCTACTTTCTTCAGAAACGTCTTCTCTAGGGTAGTTTTCTTCGCTTTCTTCCACATCCTCGTACTCAGTTGTCTGCATGAATTGTTAATTCATTAATGGTAACGATTGATGAGTTAGGATTGGGAGTAAGTAATGAACAGTGCGAGTATGACAAAACGTGGTATATCTTCAACATTTCGTCCTCACCCATACATTTAGGATTATTTTTAAGAAAAATTCACTTTGAATTCTGTAGATACCTATATGCATTATGCATAGTATTTAAATTTTTGGCAGATGCCGCCTTTCGCAAAAATAATCATTTTAGCAATACATACGAGTCAAATAAAAGGAATAATTCCACGATTATTATGTTGCTCCTAAAAGCCAATGCATTGATAAAAAATCTACTGATAACTGTAACTATACAGAACCAAATATTATCGGAAAAAATGCATCTTTAAAATAACTGAAACCATTCATTTCAAATTGTATGGTCGTAGAAAAAGTATAGTACATTTATTCGTTGAGTTTTCTACTGCTCACCTCGTGTTGTGTAGGGCTCGTCTGCATCTCGGGTGTAACAGGCGGCGAAGGGTACTGGCAATTACTCGGGGGACGCCGTTGGGGAGGCGAGGATCTCACGACGGCGACGTACTCTTCTTCGCTGTCCTCTTGGGTGTCGTCGGGATGGTAGAGAGTCCTTCCTCTGCGTTGAGCTTCCTTGATTTCTTCCTGAGTCACCTGGACGTTATCCAACTTTTGCAGTTGAGGTAGAGCTTTGATCACTGCCATGCGGTACCTTGAAATTATTCAGATATTCGGTACCCATGATAATTGCAAACATTCAAAAAAATATATCTTTCCATCTGATACTCCAATCGATGGTCCCATTTTGTACCATATGGGCGTTTTATATAAGACAATTCGTTTTTTCTTTGACAGAATATCACCTTCTTGTTTACAATTGTCTTCTGTTTCCATGGCACACTTAAATAAACAAAATCAATTGGCAAAATATGGATTTTTTTTATTTTCATGGAATAACTCGATAGAAAGTTCGGTATAGGGAAATCTTGAGTGAATCATCTTAAAATTCAATTTTCTTCAGAATGGTGTCAAAAAATATTAGGTATCATTTGAACAAATTGGGTTTTTGACAACTTTTTAAAGCAACATTCGAAAATCGCCTTCGCCCTTATGGTACAAAATGGGACCATCGATGAAACATCAAGTGTTAGTCTAGACTACCAGCTAACTGCTCCACAAATTTTGTTTCCTAAATTTTAACGTTTTGCGTGTTACACTTTTTTACATAAACTGTTACGGCGGTAATTTTTTTCAGAAACATGAAAATATATCAAAAACTGGAAAAGATAAGTTAACATAACTTAGGTTGTCAAAACTCATAATCAGAAGGCAAATCAAAAGTTGTAAAAAAAATTAGGTTTCCATTTAAAATAAGAAAGTTGGTACGAACTTTTGGCATATCCTGTATAGGTGTAGTCCTAATATTTTATAGGTAGAACGGACATGTTCGATTATGACAGCATACCAAATTTCAAGTTTCTAATCCAACTGCGAGTTGAAAAACTTTCAATAGACGGCCTACGTAAATCACCCTGTATATGCCCTTTGTAGTCAAAGTGAACTAAGTATATCATTGTTCTGAATTCGTCCGGCTAATATTTCTGCTTATTTACGGCAAGTAAGTATTTGAAGATGAATTTGACGTGTACAGCTGATTATTAAACTTGAAACATTGATTGTTTAATAGGTATTTTTATTAAGAAAACAATAGTATATTGCCAAGTTTTTGAAAAGGTGTCATTTCTTTGTCGATAAAAATATTGAAGTGAAGTAAGAGGGTCACAAAAAAATTATAAGACCTTAAAAAAGAAGTACGGTGCGACCCCTTTCCTCTTTTTAAATTCTGAGGGTTGTTCACTCCCCAGCTACAGGGTTAGAGCTATGGGGGTGAAAAAAGCTGAAGATTAGTTACCTCTAATCAAAACTAGACATGTACGAGCGTTTTTCCATTTTTTTTTAATCCTAAACATTGGAGTGGTAAGTTTCCAGTGACCCACACTAAATATATAAAATGCATATGAATTAACATTTTATGATCATTACTGGTAATAATACGATTGTAGACATAGACCTTGTTCTTACCCCTCGGTGTTCGCACAAGGGTTCTCACCCAACCACAGATTCTTCAAATTCGGCAAGGACTGCAGATACATCACTTCGTTGACGTCTCGTATGTCGTTTTGCCTTATATAGAGTTCCTCTAGACGATTACAATGTTGGAAATCAGCAAGGCTGTTTATTTTATTGATACTGAAAAAAAAAATGTATCGATAAAAATTATGTTGGTTTTATGTGTCTATTTTGGTTCAAACGCATGCAACAGTGTAGACTATTCTGAAAAATAATGAAGCAATTTCTGATCACAAATATGTTTTTTCTATTTGTCTATCTCAAAACTTAAGTATCAACCCTCGTATAACAACCCAAGTCCTCGATAAAAAAAGTTCTCAAAGTTTAGAAATTCAGCTTTTGTTCTATGGAAAGCGCCCTCTCTGTATATCTAAAACAGTGGGTTTTCAGAAAAAGTTTAATTCTCAAAATGCTGAATTGGTATCTTATATCAGTTTGGTAATAAATTCTCGAGAATTCTATGACTAATCTAATGTTAACTTTAGTGACAAATACAAACTCATCTTCTATCAAAATAACCTTTGGATTTTATTTGCAGAGTGAAATAATGGAAAGCTATGTGGAGTGTTTGTTGGCAAATGCATAGATTCTTGGAAAAGCCAGTACAAGGACTACTTTGCTGCTTTATATTTCACTTCATATTGAAGTTGAAGTTACAATGTGGGGTGCCTTTGGGCCCTAGGCCTAGAGATGGCGTCGTATTAATGTTGAAATGTTTATCCTAGGAATTCCCATTTAATGTCCAAGATATTTTCGGATTGAACTGGAACAAGTATTTTGAGTTGAAATCTAGACAATACAAAAATAGTTCTAGTAGAAGCTTTGTTTAGAATCGAATAGCTGTAATAATAATAATAACACTCCCTCATACACACTCGTAGAGTGAACCCACAGGCGCATAGCATGTGCGGGTCTAGGACGGCTGTTATTAATATTTGTCGTGGCGCTCCGGGACCATTTTTCTTTGTGACGTCAATTTTCAGCTGTAGGGTACTCGGATTTAAATTCGAAAAATATGTTGATCAGATCGTAAAATGATGTAAGTACAGGGTAGGCCAAATTGGACACTTTTAAAAGGAAAGTCCTGAGGGTCAATTTTTATGACAAACACAATGGTGAAAACCGCATATCGATATTTATCATCGTATATGAGTTACAACATGTTTTTCTGTATCAGAGAGCACTGTTATATGTTTTTAAGGTAACCTGTATTATAAAACGGTCTTCAAAATCTTAAGGAATACTATGTGTGTCTAGGTTCTATTCGGTGGGAGAAAAAGATTCATAACTTTTAATGTTAATTACTGTTGATATAAACAAAATAGAAAAGGTCCCTCTCTCTATGTGTTGAAAAATTCAATTGTTTTTGACACGACGACCTAAAGTAGGACAGTCAAGGGTATCGAGAATGTCGTGGGAAGGAACAAGGGTTAATATGTTGAAATTTATTTGATGTTGGACAGTCTTAGTGAGAATTTCGGTTGGTTGGACCACTGAATGATAAAGTATATTACATCACTAGTGCGGAAAGTGACATTTTTTACACGAGTGGGAAATATTGTGGCACGAGTAATGTACGCTATTTTTCCCACGACCACATAATAATTTTACCAAATAGTGTATTAAAATATTTTGACTTTTCACACAAATTTTTCAAAGCCTGCTTCTAATATACAATAAATAACTAACAAGAAGATTACAAGATTGCCTGAAGAGATAAATGAAACTGTTTTATCGAAATAAACATGAATTTTGAAAATTCCTTATTGCTTCATTTAGATGATTCGGAATGCTTTTAAATGGATATTTGTTTAAATCAAACTCCAAGAAATATAGATGATATTGACATGTGTCCAAGAAAACCGAATGAGAACCATGCTGACTTCATTCATTTTTAATAATTACTTTTAAATACAAAATATTTGAAGCAATCTATTTGAAAAGTGTAATTTTTTTCCATATCATATTGAAAAAAAAGTATCCGCGGGCGAGGATCGAACCCGCGTACTCTTCGTCAGAAGTCAAATAAGCCCCGCTTCTTTACGAACTGAGCCAACGGAGCGTGCGAAAAGTTACTCCGCCCTATTCCCGCACGCAATTTAGTTTGAGAGGTGTCATATTCCCGCACTAGTGCAGGAAAAATTTTCCCGCACGCTAATGTCACTTCAAGTGAGTTTTTCCCGCACTAGTGCGGTAATAATTTTTCCCGCACGTGAAAGTTTGTTCAAGAGCATCACATAAGATGTTTCAATGCTCTTGTAGAAAAAATCTTGATCCTTACTCATACGGAAAGGTACTATCCCGCACTCGACTGCTTACTCGAACTCCGCTTTGCGTCGTTCGGGTAACGGCAGTCTCATGCGGGAATGGTACTCTTTCCGTACTTGTTAGGATAATAACTATTACGCGCCTGTGTGAAAAAAATTTCGCACGCTTGTGATATATAAGCCTCTTTCCGTGTAACTATACAGGGCGATATAGGTTACTTTCCCATGTGGTCGTAGGAAAAGTAAATTTTCTTAGGCGCATGTGTGTTTAATTTTTATATCAAGTAAGTAGTTTTACGATATAATTTCAGAATTTTTCCATGTCCAACAATAATCAGCCAGCCCTATGCTGTGTAAACCGTCAAAAATAACGTCACCGTTATTCGCCATTTCCGTTATTTTGCTATTACCGAGCAGAAATGGCGAATAACGGTGACGTTATTTTTAACGGAAGTGATACAGCATACGGCTGAATATTCATTCAGTATATTTCGAAGCAAAGCTTTTGTTTGGATAGAAATATGTTTTTTTACCGAATCACCGTTTTATTCAATGTGAGCTTCAGGCATTTAACGCAGTTGCATGTGAATACTAATAATTGTGAACTCAAAGTTGGGTGTTTTGTCACTTTAAATCTTATCTTGAGGGCGTTATGAGGGCGAATATGATTGGATAATAATATTTTGAATACAAACTTGACCATAATTTTCATTTTAATAGTAATAGTAGTAATTTGATCTTAAATTTGGCTGTTGTTTTATTACCGCGGATGCGTTTTAAAAGGGAACTAAGGGCTAATAAGAATGATACCAGTAAATATGATGATTCCAGTTTGGAGAGAGATTTTAAATTTAGTATCAAAATTTAAAAAAATACTTCCTAGGGTAGGGACTGAGGAGTGGTTGTTTGCTTTAGTGTAAGTTTGCAATTGAAACAGTCGTCGCCTAACACCCTAGCGATTTATTACATTAAAAAAACGTGCACAAATGAATCAGAATTTGTTTCAATATCACAATATGTCTATACTCTATAGGTATATTTTTTTTCGTCAACTTGAATTAATCTTTTGCTGGAAATCCATTTTTATATCACTATCGAAATGGTGCCGATGGCTCAAAGAATCAATTGCCCGCTCTAAAAATTATCGCCAAGGCCCTCTACGGTTCCGCTATCTTTTAATTTTTAGCGTTTCCACGGCCAGCCGCGAATTTAGCCAAATCCAATTGTTTGCGATGCGTAAACAAGATAAATGGCTCCTAATAAGCGCAGGTGTCTTATTAAGCGGTGAGTCAGTCGTGGGCGAAAAAGAGAGGGCGGGGAATGCCCTAAAAAGGCGTGCATGCACACGCTGCACAAGGACGACTCTTTGTCTGACCGGACCCACGCGGTTTGTTTATTTGGTCGATTTTTTTATCAACGGCACGGCGGTTTCAACAATTCAATAACTTTCGACTACTTTTACTAATTATCATTACTTATACCTATTATACGTTATGTTCTACATAACTCTTTATTTTTTATATTAGCGAGTTGCAATTTTCTGTATCGTCATGATACTGACCTTTTTTTATATTGGTAGAATGATGTGATTGAATAAAATGTTAAATTCAATATTGATACACAGCAATATTGGTTCAGTAAAGGCTGAAACACAACGGAAGTTTTATGTTTTTAGTTTTAATTTTCAGAATTCTGGATATTTTTTAACGCGAAACTATCATTGCCATTATTATTCTGATCACGCCTCATAAATAATCTTGTTGATAAAATTCAAGCTACATTTTTCAATTCTGTTTTGCATCTTGTTTTATTTGTAAAATTGATTATCAAAATCCCAAAACTTAAAACTTATTACATAAAACTTCCATTGTGTTTACGGCTTAACAAAATTTATTGTTTTTAAATGCTTCTAAAACTAATAGGACGAATATTCTTCAATGAGCATATAATGATAGCTATAATAATCGAGGAAACAAATCAAAACAAGCCGCAGAAAAGCAAAACGAAAAATATCCCAATTTTGTTCATCCATCGTACGTACCAACATATAATATACAGGGTGGCTCCAAATTTAACATTTTTCAAGTGAAAGTCCTGTTTTCGAACTAAATAGATGTAAACTGATGGCTTTGACAATTTTCATAACAAACCTTATGGTGGAAACCGCACATCGATATCTGTAATAATTTCTGAGTTAAAACACGCTTTTCGAAAATGTGTGTGAAGATGAGGCTGCAACTGTTTACGTAGGATTCAATGGTGTGATCAGTGGAAAAATGATTTTTTTACATGAGACAACCTGTATATCCCAGCATATTTCAATAGAGCTTGAAATTACCATTGCAAAAATGTGGCACACCTGATGTTTTGCTCAAGTTATATTTGAAATGAAGCGCTTTTAGATTTTTCCATGTAGACTTTGAAACGTACACTTTAAACAAGTAGGCATTGGACGGCGCGACGATAAAACAGAACGTAAACGTTTATTGGTAACTGAAATTTTTTGATTTGAGCAGTAAAGACGTCCCTCAATGGCCTCAATTCGCGGTTTTCGTTAAATTTCAAAAACATTTACAATAAGGGATGAAAATTATGATAAATGGGATATGATACTCCGTGTTATACAAACCGGGAAAAATGCAGAGGACGCAAGCAATTTGAACCACGAGACAACCCTTTAGAGACATTTTCGCTAGATTGCGACACAACCTAATTGATGGTTATCAATTTAGAGAGGAAAGGCCAAAATTCAATTGTCTTATCCATCAGATATATATCCAAACTCAAGGTATCATTTTTTTTAGCCCTAGGTTCATTGCAATATTCACAAATGTTTTAATGCCCTCATTGGAGAGTGACACGAGCCCACCCTCGACGGGCGTTCGTGAACAAATCAAAATTGTCACTACGACCCTCCAACATCGAATGACTCTCAAAATATCAACCCCTGTTTTTTCTTCAGGACTTCTGAATACCCCCAACTGTCCTAACTTAGGTCGTAGTGTCAAAAGCCATTCAATATATCAACACAGAGCGACCCTTTATATTTAAATTTATTTTTTATGTTATTAGATTCAGTTGAGAGGTATGAATCCTTATCTTACACTGGCATGCATTATCATATTGGATAAAGATAAAAAACAAGTTAATTTTCCAACAAATGATATTTTTTTGTAATCTCTTGATTCCATATTGATGTTGATTGCTTTCCAATAAAACAGTTATGCACTGTCCAGTGAGTTGGACTATACAGTGGGTTCACCACCCACAACAAATGTAAAAAAATGCCCAATGTACGAATATATTTGTTTCCCAATGCTAATAATTGCATTTTATTTCACAGGTGCTGCAGATAAAGCACATGAGAAATTGAGTACGGCATATTGAAATAGCCGAAGAGAGTCAGTGAAAGAAACTAAATTCAGAGATTCCAAATCGTAGTCCTTTATATTTCACCATTTTCACTTGCCAGCTTTTTAATTACGTTTTATTAATTTGTTATCAGTGATTTCAGTTATCGGAAGTGAATATTCATCTTATTGTTATTGATTTGTGCAATGTTAATAATTTGTTAATATATTTTAGTGTGTTGTTCTATCAAATTCTGTTAATAAATTATTCGAAATATGTTTTATATTGATTGTTTTACCTTTACAATCAGCCGTATGCTGTATCACTTCCGTTAAAAATAACGCCACCGTTATTCGCCATTTCCGTTATTTTGCTATGATTGGTAATCTAGTATAATCTCTATTCTACGGATTCATTTCGGACGTAGGTACAATAATGGATATACTTTGGACGTCCAGGAAATATCTACAGTTGGATATATTCTGGACGTACATTTTACAAAATTTGGACATACTATAGACGTCCAAAATACGCACAATGTACATCCATCTGACAGTACACTGGATTAATTCTGGACATCCATAGTGGATGTCTGGAACTAACATATTCAGCGTCCATTGGTTATCCATTGTACATACACGTGCTGTATGTGAGCGAATTCAAAAAGAAGGCTTGCTCGTGAGGTTGACAGAACAAATCAGCTCAGAAAAATGGTTTGGGATTCTTTGCAAAAATGAGCCAAAAGCTGCTTTATGAAAGACAAGTGCCTTGAAACTATACCAATTTTTAAGTAGTCTAGTGAACAACCAGCGGTAATCATTTCTTCCACTAGAGAAATTGATTTCCTCGCATTTCTGGAAGATTTCCAACTTCCAGCAAGGCTGACGCCAATTCTTAACGGCAATCTAACGTTCCCACGCCAAAGAAAACGACATAATTTCCCTATCATTGTAGGGTAATTTTCTAAGTGTCGATACCGTTTCCTGTGCCAATTTCCACGTCTTGATTTCGACCCGCGTGCTGACAGGTGTTTTACTGTTACGGTAATGACAAAGAGTGTGATATAGGCAATGATCTGCCTACCGCATTTCCTACAATTGTTGCACTCAATCAGCGCATTATATCTAGCGTGCGTACATATACTCGCATGAGTTGGTCGAAACGTTCAGAACAGTTTTAAAAAAAACAAGAAAATACCGGCACGACAAGCAGTTTATCGTGAAATGGGTACGATGAGCACAGGACCGTACGTGGAGCACAGAGTACTGAGAATTTTATTTGGAAATATTGTCCCTAATACATCACAAAAAATACTCTGGAAGATATACAAAAGACTAAAATCCGCGGAAGATTACCAAACTTATCGAAACTCGAAACACTACGCATAGGTCAAGAGTTTGAAAAAAATATTCCAAATTTATCCAACCAACTACAGGGTCTCTCGTGACGATCGTTCGTAAGGAATATATGGAGAACCATTCAAAATAAAAACCTGAAATAAAAACTAAAATATTTTCAACTTCCGGTCTCTTTCCGTTATATCGAAAGTGAAGGACAACTTCCTCATTTGACAAATGGAACACCCTGTATTTCAATACATTTATTTATTCCTACATCCAAATTTTTTGGTACATGGCTCACTCACAACTTGAACAGAAGAGAACAAGTGATTATCATCCGACTACGCCTAGGACACACGGGACTCTCACTTGAATATTTTATATCACGTGAAGAAGAACCAAGCTGCCAACAGTGAAACATATTTTAGCAGAATGCCCGATGTATGATGAACTTCAAAGAAACTTATCCAAAGTATCCTCTGAAATTAAAGAAAGTCTGGACTATAAAAATCATATCATTTTTAACATCATCCAATTTAGTCAACAAATTGTAGAATGTTTACCCATCGGGTTGATGCGGTTTTTGTAAATAAAAAAATTAAAAATATTTCAGGGAATTATTCATGGACATCCATAATAGTTATTTATACAACAAGTGCAAAAAGTAAGTGTTTATTGCACTCGACGTGAAATTGTCCGACGAGGCCGTCAGGGCGAGTTGGACAACACGTCGAGTGCAATAAACATTTTTTGCACGAGTTGCATACAATATTTTTTCTACTTCATGCAAAAAGCAAAAAATCATTTATTCAGTTCTGTAATTGTCAGAATTAAATTTTGACTGACGTTTATATAACCACAGTTGCATTGTAAAAATCAAAGCCATGAGCGCGTATGTTATCACGAGGTGTGGTCATAGTACATAGTACAGTTTACTCTATGCAGGTAGACGGTTTAGAACAGCGGATCGGTTTCGATTATAGAGTTATTTTCAGGAAGGCATTGTTTGTTCAACTCTGACTGCTAACATTAATACAAAAAAAATATCAAATATGTAGCTGTTTGAAACGTATGGCCAATTTCACAGAATATCTGCTAAATATGTAGTGGGTTTGAACGTTTATGTTTATCATGATGACAGCACGTTGAAGTAGAATGACAGATGAGTGCAATAAAAACTTTATTGCACTAGTGCATGAATGCAGAAAAAGAATATTTTTTAACGTCGTGATTCGTGATTGATGTTAACAGCGCTGTCAGTCACGTCAGCTGTCACTTGTCAAACAGCCGATAGGGGGGAGTGGGAGTCCAATTGCAATTGGACGACGGCTTACGATAACAACATTCCGACACACAAAAATCAAGTGGTATGAGATCTGGGATTATTGGTGGCCATATCTCACTACTTCACGATTTCCTATCCACTTTCTAGGAAATAATTCATGGACATCCATAAAGAATATTTTATGAACGTCGTGATTACTGATTGATGTTAACAGCACTGTCAGTAACATCAACTGTCACCTGTCAAACAGCCGATAGGGGAGTGGGAGTCCAATCGCGATTGGACGACGGCTTACAATAACAAAATTTCGAGAAACAAAATCAAGTGGGATGAAATCTGGGATTTTTGATGGTCATATCTTACTACTACACGATTTCCTATCCACTTTCCAGGAAATCATTCATGGGAATCCATGAAGGATATTTTATGAATGTCGTGATTGATGTTAACAGCACTGTCAGTAACGTCAGCTGTCACTTGTCAAACAGCAGATAGCAGAGTGGGAGTCCAATCGCGATTGGACGACGGCTTACGATAACAAAATTCCGATACGCCAAATCAAGTGGAATGAGATCTGGGATTTTGAGTGGCCATATCTCACTACTGCACGATTTCCTACCCAATATCCAGGAAATTATTCATGGATATCCATAAAGAATATGTTTTGAACATCGTGATTCGTAATTGACGTTAACAGCCCTGTCAGTAACGTCAGCTGTCCCTTGTCAAACAGCCAATAGGGTAGTGAGAGTCCAATCACGATTGGACGACGGCTTAAGACAATAAAATTCCGATACGCAAAAATCAAGTGGGATGCGATCTGGGATTATGGGTGGCCATATCTTACCAGTACACGATTTCCTTTCCACTTTCTAGGAAACTATTCATGGACATCCATAGAGAATATTTTTTTTAACGTTGTGATTCGTGATTGGTGTTAACAGCACTGTCAGTAACGTCAGCTGTCCCTTGTCAAACATCCGATAGGAAAGTGGGAGTCCAATCGCGATTGGGCGACAGCTTACAATAACAAAATTCCGATACGCCAAGTCAAGTGGAATGAGATCTGGGATTTTGAGTGGCCATATCTCACTACTGCACGATTTCCTACCCACTTTCCAGGAAATTATTCATGGATATCCATAAAGAATATGTTTTGAACATCGTGATTCGTAATTGACGTTAACAGCCCTGTCAGTAACGTCAGCTGTCCCTTTTCAAACAGCCAATAGGGGAGTGAGAGTCCAATCACGATTGGACGACGGCTCAAGACAATAAAATTCCGATACGCAAAAATCAAGTGGGATGCGATCTGGGATTATGGGTGGCCATATCTTACCAGTACACGATTTCCTTTCCACTTTCTAGGAAACTGTTCATGGACATCTATAGAGAATATTTTTTTAACGTCGTGATTCGTGATTGGTGTTAACAGCACTGTCAGTAACGTCAGCTGTCCCTTGTCAAACATCCGATAGGAAAGTGGGAGTCCAATCGCGATTGGGCGACAGCTTACAATAACAAAATTCCGATACGCCAAGTCAAGTGGAATGAGATCTGGGATTTTGAGTGGCCATATCTCACTACTGCACGATTTCCTACCCACTTTCCAGGAAATTATTCATGGATATCCATAAAGAATATGTTTTGAACATCGTGATTCGTAATTGACGTTAACAGCCCTGTCAGTAACGTCAGCTGTCCCTTTTCAAACAGCCAATAGGGGAGTGAGAGTCCAATCACGATTGGACGACGGCTCAAGACAATAAAATTCCGATACGCAAAAATCAAGTGGGATGCGATCTGGGATTATGGGTGGCCATATCTTACCAGTACACGATTTCCTTTCCACTTTCTAGGAAACTGTTCATGGACATCTATAGAGAATATTTTTTTAACGTCGTGATTCGTGATTGGTGTTAACAGCACTGTCAGTAACGTCAGCTGTCCCTTGTCAAACATCCGATAGGGGAGTAAGAGTCCAATCGCGATTGGACGACAGCTTACAATAACAAAATTCCGACACACAAAAATCAAGGGGGATGAGATCTGGGATTATGGGTGGCCATATCTCACTACTCCACGATATCCGATTCAATTTCCAGGACATCATTCACTGAAACATTGGCATATATTTTCTGTATCACAATGACAACATGCGCTGTTTAGGGCAAAATTAAACTCTTTCAAAGATTAGCTGACTTTTGTTTTCAAGAGTTCTAAATATTGGTGATTAGTCAAATGGCAGCAAAAAAATTAAAAGACCAATAGGGTTCCGCATATACCAATCCAAGAGGAAAAATCGTATTTGCGGTTTTACTTCTCTCAAGTTATGTATTATTCTCTCTACTCCGGATATGTTCATTATATCGGTTGAACATACTACAAGTCGTGAAGTTTCGTAGTTGTATTCATCTGTTGGTAAAAGTCTTGATAACATACCTACCAGCTGTGAATAAAATGTTGTACTTACTGCAATTCATGTCTTTTTAGCATATATATAAATCAAAGCTGTGTTGACGTACAAATTATGAATAAATAATGAGAACGATTTGCTGCCGTCAGAAAAATTAACTACGAAAGGGAATTGACTTAAATGTACTTACAGAGCAATTTACAAAGAAACCGTGGAAAAATCCGCCAAACCTAATGTACCTAGGTCACCTCCGCTAAGAAGTTAGTAACAATAATGAGGTGACTATTTACAAAAAGATTTCCCCTTGAATTAAAAATTATAGGAACAAGATTTTTTTTATTGATCATTAAAAATTGTGTTTGTTTCTTTACCACTGCTTTTTCCTCTATTATTACTGACCCGCTTTCCTAAACATACTCGATCGTATAAAGCTGATAACAAATTCAGTTCCCAGAAAATTCTTAAAATAATTCCCAGCTTTTTTCAGATAAAAACGTCGGAGCAAATCCACAGAATATAGTCCATATATAGTAATATGCCAGAGCAAAACCGAAGAACGATTTCACGACAAGGACAAATTGCTAATCGATACCCCTCAGGGTTGGTTACACTTATGAAATATCGGCATGTTCATTTTTATTCTGAACGACTTCTAGCCGTTATGCATATTAAAAGTTGTTTGTGTCCGCTCGCGAGTTAATTAAATTGAAGAATGCCGTGTTGAACATTAGATACACGTAGAATTGTGCGTTCCCAGAATATTTCCTTTCATTCTAGAATACCGGATGACCAGAGAGTTCCATTCCATCCATTATTTATGCACATCTCTTAGAATTCATGGTTTATGTATACGAATGGGGTTTATATACAGTGTGTTCCTTAATAAAAATCGAATATTTGAGGGTGGTATTCTACATGAAAAAAAAATTGTTGGATTTATAAACTATGGTCCAAATATGTTCCGTAACAAAAATACTAGACCAGGGCCAAACCGATTTTAAATACCGGAACTCATGAAAAATTCTTAGCAGTCTTAGGTGGGAGGTCGGAAAGTTTCTGGTAAATTACAACACAAGTGTATTGAAAAAATCAAGACTACTCAGCAAAAGTTTCGGAGGGAGGTATCTAAATATTCGTGTCGAGGGTTGAATGGTGGTTTATTACGATTTGTAGGTGAAATATGCATCCTTTTTTTATATCCCGCATTTTTTTAATTTTTTTATTAAACTTAGTGAAAACGTTCTTTCTTTAGTTTTAAATGGACTGTATATCCGTTTTTCTACTATATACGAATTTAAATTTTAAAAAAACAAATTTTCTGTTGAAAAAGTTGGTTCAATTTTTTTATTCTTGAACATTTTTAGTATGTACTGATTTTCTCCGTTGAAAACTCGACTTCAAGATGGTATGAACAAAATATATTGTTCGTATGAAAATATATCGTTAAAAAATGCAACATACTGAAAAAAAACTATTCATAACCCATTTTTTAATAACCTTGAGAATGTGCCTGACTTCATATTATCGATGTTGAAAACAGAAAAAAATGACAGTATTAAGTTCAAAACATTCCATAAAATTATATTTTTTTAATGGAACACCCTATATTTCATCATGCATTTCGATTCGTAATCACATTCTCAACAAAACAAATCCGTTTTTGCTAAAGTTGAGAAGAATAAAAGTTTTATTGATAGGAAACATTTATAACAATCGGACTTGACAAAAATATCAAAGCGAGAGAGAAATTCTATACACCGAAACAAAAATTTCTGTACTAGTGAAAGAGAAAATATTTCCACATAAGTCGTTCATTTTCAACTTCAGGAAGATAATTCATATGAGCTTTGTTGTCGAGGATGTAATTACGAATCGAAATGCATGATAATAAATAGGGTATTCCATTTAAAAATATATCATTTTATGAAATATTTAAAAAATGCGACTGTCAATTTACTTGTTTTCAACATCGAGAATAAGGCCAAATAAAATGTCACTAGTTTGCTCATTTAACCGAATTCGTAATAACGGAGTTGGCAATATTGCAGACTCAATTTGGGACACTCTGTATAACTGACCTTAACAACTTTTTACTTCACCCGAACAAGCCACCCGGTACGTGCGAAGAGTTTCCGAACTGCAAAGTAATCTTTGCAGGCCCTCATTTGAATTGCTGGTTAAAATACAAAAACATGCGGGAAACAAGATTTCACTTATTAAAAAAGAAGAGAGTGTTACGCTCTATACTCCCATATAATCGGCACATCGACAATGAATTTTCACACGATAAACCTCATAGGCCATTATCTAGTCTAATGATCCCAATTTCACATCTGGCTGTTGGCTTGCATTGCCTTCATTTATTTTTTCAAAGTTGCATTTCGAACATATGGCAGCAGGGAACGAGATGAGTAACGAGCCAATTCGAACAAAAAATAATTGATAGATGCAGCCGTTACTGTTAGGAGATCGTCATGAAAATCGAGAAAAAAAAACTTTCTATGATTTTACACCACATATTTGTATCAAACACTAGCGTTACTGCAGTTCCAAACTTTATTATTACCATAGAAGTTGAACTCAATTTTGAAGGGTTTAAAGTCCTTCCAGGACAGATTGGTCTAGCCTTTTT
Source organism: Chrysolina americana (assembly GCA_958502065.1). Taxonomy (NCBI): domain Eukaryota; kingdom Metazoa; phylum Arthropoda; class Insecta; order Coleoptera; family Chrysomelidae; genus Chrysolina; species Chrysolina americana. The sequence goes on along the minus strand of OY293411.1, from coordinate 5,378,634 downwards.
TGGTTGTGATAATTTTATTTTCACGTCAAAACCTTTTTTTGTAGACTGTATTCTGAGGAAATCAAATATAATGCCAGATTTCTTCTCTGTAGATAAACAACATATACAGGGTGTTTCAAATTCGACCCTCACCATTGGGATCTCGGAAACTACTACCTTTGCCAAAGAAGTGAGTATCTCTTATATTAATTAGTAACTGCACATTAATTATATTTCGCAAATTAATGTATCTCCTACAATTACATAGGCATATTTGTTTCATAGAACAAATGCATCATCAATGTAGATTTATTCAATTAGGTCTGGTCATTAATTTAATCTCCAAATCTCTAAAATATTCAATTGCATGCCTTTGTTTTTGACATGTGTTATCTAACATTTCAACAGCTACCGTAAATAATGAATAGTTACTACCAAGATTCTGGCATTTTTTACGAATGAACTTCTTACTGGATGATGAATTGAAGAATAAAAAAACTACATCTTCTGTCTAATAATAAAAATAAAAATGTTGTTTATTGAACCAGAATTACATTCCATTCAAAACCGAGGTCCTTCTGTCCAATTTCCTCTGAATCTTCGTTTATATATTTCGAAGGACCACGTTATAAAATAAAATATATGTCAAATAATTAAGACTTTCAGTTGTTTATCTTGTCATGGTCATTCCAGCCGAATCTTAGGTGTTCATGAGATATTATCTTTCATTCATAATCTGGTCCTTCGAGCCGGATGGTACAAAAAAAATTAACAATAGCTGTCGCCTATATAAATTTTGACAACAACGCTACAGATCTACTTTCAATGCAGGCCTGAACTTCAATCAATCATTTGTGACGGCATTTTAGAGACTTCTGACGAAATTGAGAAACAACTTCATACAATTAAAGATAATATTTTGAAGATGTACCGTTCGATTAGAGAAAATAAAAGCATAATTTTTTTGAGCATGTGCTACTGAGTAACACTGGGGTTGATCCATATTAAACTAAAACTGAAAACGATGAATTATTCTTAATATCCTAAGGGTACCTACGAGGTTCCATCGAATGTATCTTGTAAGTTTGATAATGTGTCTTCATACAAATAAGGGTTACAATAGCATATTCTGAATAATAACACTTACCTCAGAGATAAAACCTCGACTGATGGCATTTTTCGTAGTAAAGAGACATCCACCAGTTCACTGCCCCTAGAATCACATAAAAATAAATGTAATTTGAATCGAATCAGATATATAAAATGATATATTATGAATTAACTAATAATACTAATATTATTCATCAATTAACAGGATTATGATTCATTAGCATGTTAAAAATTAAATATTGGGAAATAACGTACCAACAGTTCAGTCGTTTGATTTTGCCAAGATCTGATATTTTTGTCCTGGCAATGACCATCTCTTCAGTTAATCTTTTTGCCATTTTGAGTATTTGTTCAATCACAACACTAAGATATCATTAACAAATAATGTATTTCACGCAATATTTCACATAACTACACGCTAGCCCATACACCACCGCTGTCACCAATATACTGACAGATCAAAATAAAATAAATTCACAAGTTATTCATTTGGAATCTTACGTAGCCAATAGTGCCAACGAAGAAGATTGAAATTGAATTTGGGTGTTCTACGAAAAGTTATTTTTAGCGAGATTTCGTCAAACGGTATGTCTCATAAACTCACATGCCCAACTTATGACTAATTAAAGCGCAGGTTGTAGACGTTATAATCAGTTATAACGTACTTATATCACGTCAGTTTATACTGGACAACATACAAATGCGAATTTAATGAAAACCAGTACATTTTCTAAGCCTAAGCTGGTCAAATAACTGAAATTTTGTATTTAGTCAACTGGTAGCTGGTAGTCCTCTCATACGTCATACAAGAAACCTTTAAAAAAAGTGGTATTGAATGGATTGATGCGGATTGTGGCCTGCGGGCCAAGAAAGCAGCTTTAATAGTATATTACGTAACAAGAGTTGTAAGTAAAGAAATTTATGCACGAAGCCTCGCGTGTGCGTAATGGGCTTACAACTCGAGTAACGTACTATACTTTTTCTACGCCCAATAATTTTCTTCCATTAAATAAAAAACATCGCAATCAGACATATTCGTAGATAAAGTTGAGAAAATGTTCGGATACAATTATATTTTGTTCAAGACATTGACAATATACTTTCATAGCATGCTACTTAATGAAACGTGTCCCATTTTTAAAGAAATTTCATAACGTGCTGCCTACATTTAGGGGCATCACTCTTTCAATACTAAATATATATCCCGCTATTGCTAAAAGTTTTTATGTTTTTTAATTGACTATATTTGTGTAAATAGACCAAATAAAGTCTTACGTGAATAAAAATTTGATTGTAATTGAATTAAACCAAGATGTTTAAGTTTTCTTCTCAAAACGCACGTGTATGTTATGAGATCTCATTACGTGCATGTTATTGTTAAATGTCATTTACAAGGAATGTTGACAGTGCGATTTTTGACGTTTACAGACATGGGCGTAGAAAAAAAATATTATCGCCAAGCGTTCTATTGTCTGTTGTGCTGTATACTGTGCGCTTTTATGCTGTGGCAAAAATCGATAGAGAGCTTTTTCCTTTTTATGTAAAATTTTCTCATCAGTGATGCCAACGTTACTTTTCCTACCAATACCATCTATAGTGTATATGACGTCATCCAGAATATTTACAGGGGTTTGTTTGGATGCCTATGCCAATATCAGAGATAAAATTGTATCATAGTAAACGATTGCATTGCAAGCAGAGAAGTTTTGTGTTTTTTTTTTTTGTTTTGTTTTTTGTCATCACAATTTGTGTCAATTCATGAAATTAATCGTTGGGTAGTATTAAGTAAATAGGAATTATCTACACTTATTTCATTCTTAATGTAAGATACCATAAGATCCATTTTCCTATTCCCGATATTTTTTTTTCTGGGCAGGCGCGTATTCGTGGTCACTCGTTTCTTTGGGGTCGGCCTACAAGGTAGTAAGGTTAGTATATTTTCCAATATTCTCATTTTAGTTTTTCGTCAAATTGTTCATAATTCATAGACGAAAAACATCAACTACGACCCATAAAGGTAAAAATTGATTAATACCCTTAATGATGGCAATCATTTGACATTGTCCAATGGCTCTTACATAATACCTAATATCTCACGTAACTTTTTTTAGGCTGGAAAATGTTCGTAAGATTTGGAAGTTTCGGTAATGTTGCACCGCTGCTAACTCAAAATGCACAAACGCAACAGCAGCGGGGTATGGCCACCCTCAAGTCCATTTCAATGCGTTTGAAATCTGTCAAAAACATCCAGAAGATCACCCAGTCCATGAAGATGGTGTCGGCAGCTAAATACGCCAGGGCTGAGAGGGATCTTAGAGCCGTAAGACCCATTGGGAATGGTGCTAAGCAGTTTTACGAGAAAGCTGAGGTAGCCCCAACAACTGAAATTCCCCAGAAGTTGGTCATTGCTGTGACCTCTGATAGAGGTAAGTGGAATTATCTCATCCACACAACTATCTGGCTTGTTACATTCAGTCACTCTTGTTGTTTAAATGTCTAATCTGTGAATGTGTTTAATTTATTGAAACTAACTTAAAAATGAAAGCAAATATTCTGAAATATTTCGAAGGTTAACCATGTCTCTTTGTTCAAGGTCTGTGTGGAGCAGTGCACACTAGTGTTGCCCGTTACATACGTGGGGAACTCGGCAAAGACAGCGAAAACATCAAAGTGGTATGTGTCGGAGACAAATCTAGAGCGATATTGCAGCGTCTCTATGCCAATAACATCATTCTGGCATGCAATGAGATTGGACGTCTACCCCCAACTTTCATTGATGCCTCGAAGCTAGCAGATGCAATCTTGAAATCCAACTACAAGTTCAGTTCGGGCGAGATCGTCTTCAATAGATTCAAATCTGTCGTGTCCTATAACACACAGACTTTGCCAGTCTTCAGCTTGGCCTCTGTGACGGTAATATGAAGTGAGTATATTTTTGATGCCAAGTTATTTCAATATTTGATTTTTAGGCTGCTCCTAAACTTTCTGTATACGACTCTTTAGACGACGAGGTGATCCAGAGCTATCTGGAATTCTCTCTTGCTTCATTGCTTTTCTATTCGATGAAGGAAGGGGCTTGCAGCGAACAATCCTCCCGAATGACAGCTATGGACAACGCCAGCAAAAACGCAGGCGAGATGATTGACAAGCTCACTCTTACGTTCAATCGTACCAGACAGGCTGTCATCACCAGAGAACTGATTGAAATTATTTCAGGAGCTTCTGCTCTGTAAATTAGTCGTCTCTAAAAAAGTCGTCTTTTGTCTGTGAACACATGCTTACCTGGGAAACTTATCTTTAAAATTTAGCTCAACTTGAAAAGATGGGACAGTTAAGACCATCACTTATCTAAATGCAAGTTGCGAAAAGATAACTGTTCTGACTTGTTGCTGTAAAAATGAACAAAAATGAAAGTAAGCCCAAATTCTCTGATAACATCAATTTTTTATATTTGTGTTTACTGCAATGAATCACTGTGGAGATGGTAAAAAAAAGACTTAGATTTCTTTTATTATACTAGAGGATGTAATTATTTCCAGTAATGAAAACTTTCATGGGCAATTATTGTAACTTTTTAGAAAAGGTAATGAAAGCTTTTATTATTTTTCAAAATTATCGATGGTAGGCTGATTTTAAAGATAATTAGCTCAAATTGGCTGTTTTCTGGAATTAATAGAGAAAGATTCACTTAGCATGCTAATATTCATGGTAATAATGGTAGTTGTCTGTAAAACTAAATTTAAGTTGAAAATGGATAGGTAAATGTAGATGTACTATTTTATTTTGTCAATTATGCAGTTGTAAGCTCTGATTATTGTCACAGTAAAAATGAATCTGAAAAGAAAGTAAGCCCAAATTCTCATCAACATCATATTTTTTGTTCATATTTACTGTAACAGCCGAAGTTTGTGAAATTGAAGGTGATGATAATTAAAATCTTTGTATAATAATGTGTGTTTTGAATTCTACATTTTTTGAAGGTTTTTCCTGAAAAAATCATTGTTTTAATCATCCAGTTTTATTGGAAAACTCATTGTAAGAGCAAGGTAGATCCAGCATTTTGTAAGAGTCCCATTCTTAAAAACTCTTGGCTCTGTTGGCAAATGCAAAAGTTATAACTTGTTAAATGATTTTCCTTACATAAATCAGTATAAACCAGATTGAATCCCCAGTTTTCGAAATGAAAGATTTTATTGCATGAAAACTGTTTTTGTTGGTCAATTTTTATCACATAAATAAATGAAGAACAAAATTGAGAGTAAGTGTAATTAATAACTCCATGATCTTTGGATATGTCCACATATTAATATATTATTATAATACCAACAGAAAACACAAATTAAATTCATAAATAGATTTTGGATGCTGATCTAATGATCTAATAAAAATAATAATTGGAAATAATCATCTTTAATTTCAGTTTTCCATCACAATTTCAGCTCGGGTGTCTTAATTCAATACATTTCAGATTCATATCTGGTTGTCTCCTTTATAATAACCCAATATATGGTGTATATCAATTCTTAGACAAGAGAATGTGTGATAAAGCCTACTTTCAAGTACATTCGCTTTCTGGTTCCAAAGTTTGTTCTGTATCACTGCCATTATCACTTTCTTCATCATCAGTTTCGTCATCATTCTCAGCTTCTGGGAACATTCGATTCAATCTGATCTTCACCTGTTCATCTTTGACTCGTTCATCCTGCTTTTTCAAAATATCCATTGATTCAGGCAAAAGTATCAATTTGGTAGGATTATTGGAAGCTTTACAGTCTTCAATCAACTTGAAAATTTTACTATTTGTTGGTACTACCTGTACTTTATTAAGTGTAGAAAATGGCTTGTACCTTTCTTTTACAGGCCCCTTCTCGAATTCACAAATTTTACGAACATGCTTGTCTTGTTCTGTAATGAATACTTTACTCAATGAATCTTGAATATCATCGATACTCTGTTGATATTTTATTTCATTATCTACTTGAGTAAGGAATACTTTAATTGATTCTCCTTTGTCTGGTAACTTGTTGATTAGATTTCTGTTTCTCAGTAGTTTTTGCTCGCGTTCTAAAATTTCTTTCAGTTCAATTAGTGGCAGTTTCTTAAGGTTTTCCGGTTTTCTTCCAGAACTTCTTGTACTTGCCATTAAAACTAAAATAATTGGTGTTCTCACAAAAAAATTAGTAGATAATTAAAATATTTCCCTATTCTGTAATCTAAACACTCTTAAATTAGCAATACACAACTCTTGACTATCGTCATTCGTCAATGCAACATGCAATAAAAAAATTTGACACTTCACTCTTTACTTTTATTTTAAATGACAGTAATGACACTTTGGAGACATAACACAGTTTAGGTGTTCTGTGCTTTGGACGACTGGACGTGGGCACAGATCACAGAAACTTGTCAAAATATATTTTATTTGTCATTCCCGATGTTCCATGATATTTTGACAATCCACTTCTAGGTAAAACTTGCAAATGTGGATATTAAAGAACCGTAATTCTCTGTTTAAAAATTGACGATTTTGTTTCATCACATGAATCAGAGCGTTAATTATTACCGGACCGAAATTTCAAAAAATCTAAAAGTATGGGTTGTGCACCCGTTCTCAACGGATATGTGACGAGTCAACTTGTTCGGCTGAACAGTCCGCAGCACCATTTATCACTCTCGCCGTTCAGCAGCGGATTCAACAAGTTTAGTGATTAACAGGTGCACACGGATGAACAAATCCAATGATTTTATCATCATTAAAATATCTCTTTAGCAATGCTTTTGTGAATATAGGCAAGTACAAGTTTGTGATTGGACAAACCGAAAGGTCGCCAGCGACAGACAAAATTTCTGAAGCACTACCCTTTGGACGTCATTTGTCAAAAATCAAATTTCAAAATAAAAAAATCAAAAATAGAACTCGTATGTTGTCAATGTTGTGACGTATTCAAGTAATTCACGAGTGATTATTTTTATCAATTTTTAAAAAAGCTGATAACGATGATAAGCCTACTATATAAATCGAGTTACGTATTTGTACTGTTCTACTATGCCATCATACCGCTCGGCTACTTAACGAAGTAAGTAAATTCGAGGTGAGTTTTTAAAATTCAACTGTTCTCATTAATTTTTATTTGTCAATTTTCGTATACTTTATTCAAAAATATTCAATGTGTTCGGTTTCATCTAATAACTTTTTGTCTGGTTTTCAGGTGGTGGGTTGCAATTGAAAAAATGAAGGGTAACAGCACTATTTTGGTAACTGGGGGTGCAGGATACGTAGGATCTCACACCGTAGTGGAGCTTCTAAAAAATAACTATTCCGTTATAGCCATAGATAATCTTGTTAACTGCTACGCCGACGGAAATGACAAGCCAGAGTCTTTGAAAAGGGTTGAAAAAATTACTGGGGAATCCGTTATCTTTTATAATGTAGATACCAGAGATAAGGAGGCTCTGGATAAAATATTTAAGACTGTACGTAATCACAAAATAACATGTTCAAACCCTAGCAATTTCGAAATTTAATTTTTTTATCACTCGCACACACATTAACTAATATTGAATTTGTGTCTTGCTATAACAAGGTGTTTTGTCATGTTTTCAATCACACTTTCATTTTCAGCATAAAATTGATTCCGTTATTCACTTTGCTGCTCTCAAAGCAGTTGGTGAATCTGTTCGAATTCCCCTCACTTATTATCAAAATAATATTGGTGGATCCAGTGCACTTTTCGAGGTAAGATTATGAAATATTCTCAGGGGACATGTCATTCAACTTTTTCCAAAAAATCAGTAATTTTTTTTAAGATTTCAAGTATGTAAACAAGCAACAATTTATTCATGAAAATTATACATTACTTTACATCCAAGAAATGAAAATGACCCAAAAAAGTATGCTTTTTGAACTCCTGAAGATACCAACTTTGTTGGCGAAATGCGCGTTGAGTGATATTGACGTTGTTTTGGTGTTTTTGGGTCATTTCCATTTATTGAATTTTATTCACACCAAGGTTCCAATTTTCACTTATTTAAACTATTTAACATATTCATAATGAATACATTTTCTTGATAATTTCCTGATTTTAAAATTTCCTGGGTTGTGTCAAACAGGCCAGAAAATCTAGAATATATTCACCATTGAAATCAATTTATATAATTTTTTCGCCCACAACTTTTATATTGTCTCAACGAGTCTGATTATCACAAAATTATCACAATCACAAAAAAACGGATGCATGTTAATTTCGCGATAAGACCTAATTTATCTGGAAAGACATGAAATACTCGGATGATTCTCATTCTTATGTATAAATTGATAATTATCAACAAAAAAATACCGAATATTTACTGTCTGCTTTCACATATTCGCCATATATAATATTTATACAATTTATTCCTTTTTTGCATGCTTTCATGCAGTCAGTTTATAAAAATATCAATTTATCTTATGTGAGTTTTTTAACTGATAAGGTTCCACACCGACTTTTTCTATATTATGCTTGACATAATCTAAAGAACCAATAAACTATTATTATTATTAGTATCTTTAAGAAATACATTTTAATATAGGAATTTTGCTGTATTTAGCTGCAAGCACATAAAAATCAAATTATGCATCAAAGATAAAAGATCTTTCAAAATAGACTATCAACAGTTACCTATATAAATCAATTTTAAACATACAACCATTAACAACAAATAATTTTACTCCAAACACCTTGAAAAGGCAGATTTTTGCTGCGAAAATGGAATAATAGTGAGTGTAGACATTCTATAAAATGTTTTAGGTTATGGCAAAAAATGGAGTGAAAAATATAGTATTTTCTTCATCAGCTACTGTATACGGCGACCCTCAATTCTTGCCCATCACCGAACAGCACCCCACCGGTCAGGGGTGTTCCAACCCTTATGGAAAAACCAAATATTTCGTGGAGGAAATTTTGAAAGATGTGTGTGCTTCTGATCCGGTGAGCTGAACATTGTACTTCCATTATGAGGCATGTTCTGTTAGCAAGTACAGTTTTTATATTGAAAAGTGCAAGTTTGTAACTATTTTATTTTTACATAAAAAAGCCTAAAGTACCTTGATAGTAATTGTGAAAAACAAGTGTACTTGTATTTTTAATACCAAAAAAATACTTCCAAAATATCCCTCCTGAAGTCACCTGCCTGCCAATTGGATTCCTATCATGACCTTTATTTTGATCAAAACAAATCAACAAATTTCTCTTTTTCCTCTGGTATATTTATATTTATAAAAATAACATTTATAATTTTACCCCAACCATTAATTCTAGATGACCAAAGCTGAAACCTTTTTTTTGTTCGAATTCCGTATTATTGTTGTTGAATTATTAGTTGCATTCCTCAAAAATTTCAAAAACGAATTAGAATATATCTTAGAAAAATTTCGCTATCCCATATTTAATGAGTTTTATTATTGATCACCTCTTTTCTGGATAAACTATTATTTCCAAAACACCTAAGTAAAATTAAACTAATTGGTCTACAACACCCACAATTATTTTATAATATGGTTAATGTGTTTCATTGTTTAATTAATTGGAGTAAAAACAAACAAATTCGGTCAATGACTGAATGTGTCTGAAACACATTAGAATTCATGATCTTCTTGTTTCTCAAATCTGATGAGGAACTGAGAAATTGTTCAACTAGTTTAATAGCAAATAATGTATTATTGACAAATCATTTACAGTCAATACAAGCAACTGCAAGGATTGTATTGATGTCATCTTCAATAAACCATTTCGTCAATGACCTCTTCATGACTACTTTCATTTCTTTGATGAATCAGTTTCATCAGATTCCTAATCAAATTGCTTTCATAATCTTTCAATTCAAATTCCGTTGTTTTAAGTCCATTCTATTTGAAGGTCATCTGTTGATGTCATTGTACTGCAAGGTGATTCTTCTATAAATAATTGTTCAGTGCAGACATACATTGCTTTTAACCGTTTCATGCAGTGGCGGTATTAAGTTTTCTGCAAGGGGATATTTCAAGTGAAAATTGATCGCTGATATGTCATAATTTTTTATTAAGCTTTGAAAATATAATAACTTGAGTATTGTAATGAATATTATTATCGAGGCTAACTAAATATTTTGATAAAAAAAACTTAATATTATTATTATGATCTTATGTGGGTTGTTTTTGGATACACTACCTTGTTTCATTAGTTGTGTTTTCAAATTGTAGGGCTATATTTCTAAATACTTCCCTATTCTGATTGAATACTTGATAGTTTTAGATATTGAAGCTATCTCAGATCTAATTCATATTTATTACAGGAATGGAAAGTCATTTTATTGAGGTATTTCAATCCAGTAGGAGCCCATGAATCAGGACTGATTGGGGAGGACCCCTCTGGTATCCCCAATAACCTCATGCCGTATATTGCACAGGTCGGTATAATGTTGAATGTACTTAAAAAATTATTGTATATGTTTCATTATATTCTGATAATATTGCTATCACAGTTGGGTCTAAGAGTTGAAAGGAAAAAAATGCAATTTCAGGACCTAATAATTTGCTTCGAATTTATAAGATAAGATTTTGATTTTGTAGACTACGAACTTTATTGCGTATTTCAGTTTGTTACACATTGTAAATTCGAATATGCTTGAAATCTAAAGCAAACGTGTGATTGTAATGATATGAGTGGTCTTATCTACTTATTTTTTTATCATCCAGAGTCGAAAATATTTACTCACATACTTGAATTATATAATCAGACATGTGCAAAATGTTCGACTGATAAGAATAATATTCAGGTCGTACACCTATTATTTTATAAAGCAAATGGTCTACAATATTTAATTTATATTCCATCCAGACAAAATTCAATATGTTTCAGAATCATATTCATCTTCAGCTAATTACAGGTTGCCTCATTCTGTGGCTGATTTTATTTGAGCTGTAAAGTTGTTCGAGTGAAAAAATAGGTCCCCTATATAAATACATTTTTGATTAAGTCCTTTTCCATCTTCAAACAGTCAAAAACACAAATGTTGAATAAAGGTGAATTTCAAAGATTCATAACAAGATAACCCATTGAGAAATTTGTTTAATGAATATGACTGCATTCTCTGTTTTTTCATGAAATCATGAAACAATTTATTCACTGTTTTTTATAAATTGAGATCAAGTTGTCTTAGGAAATAAATGTTATCACACAGTGAACTTCAGATTCAGAATCAAGTGTTACACCACTAAAGTGAGCAATTTTATAAAACGATTATGTCATATATGGTTTCTAATAATATCAATAGTTTTATTTACAAATAATAGTTCACATAACGTTATTGAATGAAACTAGAGAAATTGAGGTTTGGAGAAAATATTACACTTCTCAATTGGTTCACCAGTTTCACCCCATTTTTTTTTTGTTACTAATACAACAGAATACTCTTGTCAAACATTGTGACTTTTTTACAATTTTGGTCCTGGGCATTTGGATTTTAGTAAAAATGAATGTCTGTTATCCTTCATACTTTAAAAAACAATTCAATCTTATTAACTACTGTACCCAGTGCAGTCACCTTATTTTTTATAAAATCAGTATAAAGTTTATAATTATCTGGTCTTTCAGTGCCTCCAGTAGTTGCACATATTTTTTTTGAGATGAAGAAAATATTCTGTCTAATATTTACATCCAAAACATGTCTTTGCTTATTCCTTCTTTTATTGTGCTAATCCTAATAGGGGGCGTGACTTCATTAAGCCTTGATTCCAATACCTGCTTTTGTTTTGGGTTGTGATTATCATTGCTTGTACCTGTGAATGGTTTTGTTTTGTTATCTCTGATTACCTGGTTCCACGTTCCTTTCGGTTGATATCATTCGGGTGTTTTTGAATTTCAATGCCCTCTCTGAAAATTAGACATTTGCTCAGATGCCTTGCAGTACCTGATCAAATGGTTAAATGCATTGAACAGCTGATGTTGTTCTGTAGGACTCGCTCCACCATAACATCTGGTCTGGTCAAGTCAGAATCCAAACAAAGCAGGTTATCTTTAAGGCGGCTCCACACATTCGGGTAGTTGTCACAAATATCCAAATATTTGGCATATAGACGAATATGTGTGTGGAGTGTTTACAGGAAAATATTCGCTAAAAATTGTATATTCGGCAAATATAACGATTTCCCGTTCGATGTCGGTAAATGAACACAAATCAAAGGCGCAAATATTGGCACAACAAGCAAAGACCTGTCTGATCCACATATTCGTACGGTGAGATCATTTAGTAGATAGCAGTGCGCTGCTCTATTTCAGACATTCTGCAAAAGTTTGCAAATGAACCAGAAAACTTCTTCAATTAACAAATCGGCAAAAAGATGTGTGCCATTATACCTGAAAAAGTTACATGTTTTAATAATTTATTTTAGTAACTCAGCTGCTCCTGCTCCTTTTAAGCGTTAACATCCTCAGTCTTCTTTTAGATTTTTTTTTTCATCTTTTATAGAAGTAAAAAAAGCTGAATTCTTCAGCAGAAATGCTGCTGATGCAATCACTGAAACGTCTTCAACTTCCACTTCCATCGTATGAATATTTGTGCTTCCCGCGTCGAATACACCAAGACATACATGCAAATGTGGGGATATATATTTGGCATAAAGCAAAATATTTAAACACAAATATACAGACAAATATACCTCTATTTGCCAAATACCCGAATGTGTGGAGCCGCCGTTAGAAGGGGTGTGGTTCAGCCCTCTTCTTTTCTGCATATCCCTATTGCCTCTGTCCGTTGCACTACGGAAAATCCGCGGATACAACTGCGGCACCCCCCCCCCATAAACCGGACCCATCTATTTTACATGGACAACAAACTATATGCCTCTGGGGATCTTCATCAGTTCTCAAGGGTGGTGCATGCTACCGGAATGAAATTTGGGACCGACAAAGTTGCCACGGTTCATTTCAAAATGCGAGGAATACGAAGAGGACTGTCAGCTCGTAGATGGGAGCATCCTACATCATGTGGATGCCGGGGAGACGTATACTTACCTAGGGGTGGAACAACGAACGAAAACTCTCTGCGCGACAAGCATAAACTTCAACAGATCTGGTCATCAGAACTTTCCCAGACAACGGTGAGGTCGTAGATTTTGGAGCGTCTACATAACAGAAAGGTACTGGACGGAGCCTTTAAAATCATCAGGAGTTCAGATCCCCTTTTCTGCTTACTATGCGAAACAGGGATTGGAGTTTTCATTTTCAAGGCAGCAACTTGTGTAGCCGATGAACTCTGAACCGAGTTGGAACTTGTTTAGCAAGGCTGCGGAGAATAAGCTATTGAACACCTTGTATTATTAGAAACCAGACCTTCGCATTTCTCAGGTCAAATGAGCTGAATTCGGAAACCGAGGGATACACAATGGCACAATGGCATGTCTTCAACACCCTCGTCTACCGTAATCGTATAATGGGTGTAGACGAAACGAACTTAACGGACTAAATATCCAGATTCACTCTTTGAACTCCGCAGGCTTTACTCAAACCATTCTGTTGAAATGTTGGTTCTGATAATAAAGGCCCTTGGTGAAATGATGAACACGCTGCTCTCAAACTTAAAAATCATACCGTAATATTGCAAAAATCTTAGCCGGACGAATGCAGAAGGCTTAGTCCACTCCGCCTGCTCAGGGCACATGACTCTAGGACCTAATAGTCACTTCCCCCACGGCGTGGGAAGTGGTTATTGGTGCAAATGATCCAGCGTGCCCTCCGGAAATGTCGGAGTTCCGGAGACAGGGCCTGACTGGGAAATTCCTAACGGAAAAAAAATAATAGTTTAGAAAACGAAAAAAACGCGCTTTCGTAGTATCATTAACTAAAAAGTGAAAAATACTTTTTTTAATTAACTCGAAACATTGAAAAAGCTTCGGGTGCATTTCACTTACATTTTCATAATGAGCATTTAAGGATAGCTATAGTAATAAAATAACTGATTAACATTAAAGTTGATTTTCAAAGATAATTTTTACTATTTAGTTCATATTACTAACAGAGTTACATTTTTTATTTATTTTTTTAATCTCAACGGACGGAGACTGGTAACTTCAACTTTTCAATTGTCATCAATACCGTTAAATCAAAATAACAGTATGGGATTACGAAAAAACTAAAATTTATTCTAAAATGATCAATTAGCAATCTCAACAGTACTATTGAATTCTAATTGTTTAGATTGGGATTACCTGTTATAACTTTGATATCCTATCACATCATTTTTGAATGTATTATCTGATATCTGAAGTATCTTATTTTTATAGTGATCCTTTTTTGTCATTTAAAGAAATTTATTTTGATTCCTCCTTGACTCCTATGATGCTTTATATTCTGGATCAATTTTGGATATTAGCTGATTTGAAATAAGTTAATAATGAATAATGAGAATTGAAGTTTTGCTGAACCAATAAAAATCTTAATTTTCATCGTCTACATTGTAAACAAATGCTAGATGAAGGTTTATTGTTATTGTTGATAATACTTTTAGTTTGAATATAATTTCGAGACCAAATTGCAGTATATTAATGATGAAGTATATTTGACGAAATATACAGATATGGAAAAATATCGGCATATAGAGCATTTTCAATACTGCTGCAACTGCGGTTGATTTACGGGCACTATCACGTAAATTGTTTTCAAGGCAATCAATTTGTAGAGGGGGGAACAGTAGTAGTCCTGTTGAATACTTGACTCTCCATCGCGTATATTTGTTATATTTTGTACTGGTCGACTGGCAACAACAACTATCATCCAAACGTATTGGGATCGCTATATGTCGATAATATTTTGTATATACTCAAATTCCTTCAAAAAAGAATTATTATGAGCAATCAACAATAATCATGGTTAATATTCAACTTACGATTGCCCCTAAATGTTCAAACTAACCCTCAAGTAAGAATTCCGATTTTTTTAAATGTTCACTCTTTTTTTTGACAATTAAATTTTCGCTCTTGTCGGTTGCAATTTGTTCAATTTTAGGTGATCAAACCTCAGTAAAGTATTTTTTTTGAGTTCTCACTAAATATAAACAATAATAATAAAAGAAAATATATCACAACTATAAAACTTTTAATTATTAATTAGTGTCTTTAACAATTATTAATTTCTTTTAAGGTGGCCGTAGGCCGACGTGAAAAACTCCAGGTCTTCGGTTCTGACTACCCGACCAACGACGGTACTGGCGTCCGTGACTACATCCACATTACCGATCTCGCCATAGGCCACCTCAAAGCCCTCGAAAGGATCTACTCGTCGTGTTTCAAGTCCTGGAAAGCGTACAATTTGGGCACCGGCAGGGGTTACTCTGTACTGGAGATGGTCAAGGCATTCTCTGAAGCGTCCGGTAAACAGATCAAGTACGAAATAGTCGACAGGAGAGAGGGAGACATTGCGGAATGCTACGCCGACGCCACGCTGGCCAGGATGGAGTTGGGTTGGACTGCAACGAGGGACGTCCATGCCATGTGCAAAGATACGTGGAACTGGCAGAAGATGAATCCAAAAGGTTTCCAAAGTTCTTGAGGACGTTGTATTTTACTCTCTTGGCCGAATTTAGCTTCGAAGAGTTGTTAAATTCTGCTTAGGTTGGTTATAGAAACACTTTGTAAAGCATTTGGAATTTTATGAAACGTATAACTGTCGTGTGACCACATTTACTTCATCTTCGGCAGTCGATCGCTTGTAGTTCAATGTTAGGCGGGGCACTACAGCTCAGAAAGTAGTTTTCTAAATCAGCTATATCTATTTTAGAGAGTGAGGTTTTCTGTTCTGGTTTCGAGGCAGATTAAGCAAGAATCCTAGCTCTTTCAGTTGCTCAAAACTATCTACTATTTAAGATTTTCAACGAGTTGAATCATGCTTTGAACTTCCAGTAATATGCATTAAGTTGAAACACCTCTAGTTCATCATACATTGTGTATTTATGAAAAATATTCTATAAAAAATAAATAAAACAAATAAGAACATTCAGAATTTGTTTGGAAAGCCCATAACCAGGCTGCTATATTAATTTTATGTAGTTTCATCTGAATGTATAGATTTTTCAAAGACGATGATTTCTACTTGAATTGTTACACCACATCTCTTCTTTGACAGGTGATCCACGATTATTTTTCGGTAGAATTCATTCGGTGTTGAAAAATTATTTGTTATTGTGGTTTGTTGAACTTTTTTGATATTAATTACTCAACTATTTGAAGAAAGAAGGAACAGGAAGAACTGACACTCTGTGTAGATATGCTCATGTTAATCACAAATAGACCATTCTCACAAACAAAAGCTTCATTTGCAAACCCATAAAAGGAATTTAGTGAAATGATAATACTACCAAGTACTGTTTTGGTATCTAATATCAACAGAAAAAAGAGTTGAACAAATCATTTGCTGTTGTTTAATGTTATGCTAATAATCTTTGTGAATGTGAGCGAGTTGTATATTCTAACATGTTCCTTTTTCCAGTGAAGTATTTTATTCCTGTTGCCAGTGTATTTGCGAGTATATTTAATATTTATTATCGTATTATTTATAATACCTGTATATAGTGTAACTTATTGTTGCTGCAAAAACTGACAGTATCGTGGAGGTTTGATGCTTGGAGTTTTTTCAAAATAATACGAACAAAATCCAGAAATTCGATGAATAATAGTTTCTTATTTATTGTAGTTGAGAACAAAATTTGTGCAATTTCGTAAAACGAAAAAACTCTGACCAGTGGGAAATGCTTTAATTTATTTACAAATGATTTTTAAGATTTTTAACTAGTGTTTATGATAGTTTGACTTCAGTGCAGAACTACATACACAGTGATTCCTAAAGAGCAATTTCAGTATCACTAAAAGTATACAGTGCTTCTCTGGAATCGCCCTGTGTGGATTTTATGTTATGTGCTGAATGCTTTCTATGAAATATTTATATACTGACGAATATTTCAGGCCTGTCAGTCGCACTAGCAAATTTTTAAAATAAAAGTTTTAGAATATATATTTTTATATTTGGTGGTTCTTTCATTTTACCCTTTGACGAGTTTATGGAAGCGGATGTTTCCAGAATTAAATCCTGTTCATGGGAAGACATTTTCTTCAGAAATTAGAATTAACTAGTAAACATCAAATCAATAATCAATGGTATTGATAAATCAAATAGATGCGGCTGGTAGTAAAGATTTTGCAAGATCTCATCCAACTTCCACCAAGACTGGTGAAATGACGACTTTTTAGCAAGTTTAGAAAAATTGGCCACCACGAACACCGGACCTAACTCCTCTTGATATATTTTCAAAGGGGTCTAATCTCGAGCTGAAGCTTTTGTTTTATTCAGAACATTAATATCTGAATTCATCTCATTAAATTTTCCAAAAAAACTGTTTTCGTGAAAATGAAAAATGTGATCGATCATGAACAACGTCTTCCCTTTCCCGCCCTTGATAATTTGAAAGTGTCTTCATCACCACTTTCACATATTTGTAAATTTCAAGATTAAATCAATTAAAGTTGAAGTGAATTTTTCACAATTCAATTATGAACGAGGTCTTCCCTTTCCCGCCCTTGATAATTTGAAAGTGTCTTCATCACCACTTTCACATATTTGTAAATTTCAAGATTAATTCAATTAAAGTTGAATTGAATTTTTCACAATTCAATTTCATCAAATCCAGATTTATTTTTAACTGAATTATCAATATTTAATGATTCAACGATTTTATTATTGTTAATTTCTCCACCGGTTGACGGATATAACAAGTTTACCCTTCTTTCAAAATCAGAAAATTGGGATTTTCTTTTCTTCACGAAATTTAAATTAGGAATTAATTCATGAAAAATCTACGACACTACTTGACTTGAATTTCAAAGTAGCTCTTGTAGAAAACTTTTCCAAGTATGAAACATACGAATAAACGGTCGTAGAGGGCAGTAATTGTTTTCTGGGTAAAATTCCGTCAACTATTAGCAACAAGCTATCAAGAAAAATTGGGACTTTTGTAATTTGGTCTTCTGAGCAAAGAATCCAAATAAAATTTTTGACGGCCTCAAGTAATTTCTGAATAATGACTGGCATTTTCTAGCACGCATTCCTACCGCGAAATAACAGTACAAACACTCAAAAATATTCCTTCTTATCACTAGCAGAATGTTAACACCTTAATTGACCTGTTCCACACTTTTTCTTTATTGAAAACAGCATTTTTTATGAAAGAACTCATACATCTTTTATGACTACATTAACAACAAATAGTTAGTTACAGCATAAACCTAAGGTTTTTTTTACGGTATTTACCATTATTTTATATGTACTAGTTATTGAATAATGAAGAATTGAATTGAGTTAGTTTCAATCATGTCAAGTTGGTAATTGGAAGAAAAATGTGAATGAATAATTTCCTATTCATGTTGAAGTTGAATAGCTCGAAAATTTGGCTGTGCAAATAGGCAAAGATCAACGTAATCCACCTGAAATGAATAAATTCACTAAACATTATGCATAAATATGTTGTTTTTGAAGTAGTTGTGTTAATAAAAGGTTGAATTTTTGAATAGACAATGCCGTTTTTAATAAAAAAATAGTGTAGAACGGGTGAATTAGGGTGTGTACATTGTGCTAGTGTGAAGAAGAAATATGAGTTTTTTTCGCGGTAAAAATGTGTGCTAGAATGCTAGAAAATGCCAGATATCACTCAAAAATAGGCCCATATCTTCAATCTTGAGACCGCCAAAAATTTTACGTGTTTACTTTTGCTCAGAAGTTTCAAAAAAAATTATAGCTTTTGGCTATTAGTCAACAGAGTTTTATTGTTTGCTGTTGAATACTTGCTGACAAAAATTCCTGTTGTATAAGGTTTTTTTGGATTGGGTTAGCTAATTAATTTTTCATCAATATTAGGAATTGAAATATTTTTCATGGTACAAAGTCATTTTTGGTATGATCGTTTGTTACATAAATTCACTAATGATACTTTTGACATTTAGACATGATAGCCATGTCTGATGAAATCCTTAATTTTTTATCAATTCCATCCCTTAATGAATTATCAATTTTACACTGTCACGAAGATAGGTAGCTTGGTAGCGATGGCTGCCTCCATGTGTGATCACAAACTAATGATTATCAGTGGATTGGTTAGGAATGATCAGTTTTAATCACAATGGACAAATGTAAAAGTCGATATGGGTTTTTCCATGTTTAAAACGTATAAAAAAATATTTATTTCTTTTCAATAAAAATTGGGAAACATAAAAAACATCACAGTTTCAAACAAGAATTACACTCTTCAAGTGAGTCAAAGTATACAAATCAACAGATTTTTCAAGACAAATTAATATCCATAATTACATTCAAAAAACCAATTTGATCAAGATTTTCTGAATTCCTTCACCATATTTATCCTATTTCTTCCTATCTCATTACTTTACTCCAAGATCAGGTGGATCACGTCAACTTCACCCAGGAGTTTCAACAACTCCTTGAAATGATCTTTTCAGTTCGTCAATCAGGTTCTTTGGTAATTCAAGTTCATCAGCATCCGACGGCTGGTTCAACATTTTCCGAACAGCTATTAGAGCCGAGTTCTTCAAACTGTACACTGGAATGGTGATCAAAGCCTTGATTCGAGTTTCAAAACTTTCGGGAATTTCTCTATCAGGATATCTTTTGCTAAAATATTCCACGCTAGTTTGAGGGTGCAAATAGAATTGCCCCTCTATGCATAAGTTGTCTTTAGTCAAGCGGTCCAATGCCAGCCATGGATGTGTTTTGTAAGTATTCACATCACAAAATTGGTTCCTGCCTAAAATTCGGTACGTCTTGTTTCTTCCATGGAAGTCTATCCAAACTAGCTCTACTTCTTTGTTGGATTTGTTGACGAATCGGATGAATGCTTTCTTATCACTTATTACAGATCGCAAGCGGTGAGACATGTTAAAGTTCCATTTACTAAAGGTCTTCATAAATGATGAGCTGAAGTAGGAAGAAGGTAAAACATTTTCAAAAAAAAATATATCGATGTCCTAGGGTACGACTTTATCGATATGGACAGTTTCTTCAGTTGGCGTAGAAGTTGAAGCCATTTGACGCTATGGCCGTATGTGTAGCAATTATCGGAAAAGACGTAAGTTACTTTGTTGAATATTATAAATTATTGCAAATAAAGGACATTCGCTATTTATAGCATCGTTTCACGATTTCACAAATCCGTAATAAGAGATTAAAAATGTTTGAATATTTTGTAAACACCCGTTTGACACGCCCATCGCCTATCCAATATTGACTTGACGTTCGATTGACAATTGACAATTTGCAGCATAAGCATAGAACAACCAATTCGGAATCGGTAATCTTGTCGAAGGTAGTTTTTTGTGATTTCACAGATATGATTTTTCATCGATAAAAAACTAAAATCGGTACAATGCTTTTAAACATCATATCAGAAGCTGGAGAGATTTTTCGATTTAAATGGGTTGACCCATCATTTTTTATCGCTGCATGATGATTGATGATTGGCAAGAACCATGAAACAGGCGATACGTAGGTGTACCCCCATTTTATATCGAAAAAATAATTTAGTTAAAATAAAACTCATATAATAAATTATCTATTTTCAGAATTCGCCAAAATTCTTCACTTGTCTCAATCCAGACGAAGAGTTGACTTTTCAGTACAAAGTTTTATCATGTCTCGATATAGTGGAAGAAAAACTGAACATTGCCAGTGTTAAAGGCAGTACAGAACTGCGAGAACTCTATTTGGGGATGTTATATTCTCTGGAAACGCATAAAATGTATCCTTTATTATATAAAATACTTTTTTTCTATTTTTATTATCAAACTCTCTTGGTGTGACTTTGTTTGATGAAGGGCAATTTTCCTCAACTTGATGTAATGCTAGGTATGGATATATTACAAACACTAAAATCAAAATAATAATAATAGTGGATTCTACAAATTTGGCTCTGAGGGATAATGAAATTAGATCAGTAAGTATATACATATTTTATTTGGAAGACAAGTAGTGCGAGTAGGTGGAGTAACATTGAAAATAAGTTAGTGCGTATAGGGAGTGGTCCCGCTATCAGTTTTGGCGCTTGCTGTACATGAAATACGTGATGCTTATCATCATTCTTAAAATTCAACATCATCCGCCGAGGTGGTACTGTAGGTTTACCGGGTTTTCCTACAGCTGAAAAGTGAATACATCACCTAAAACATCAGTAAGTCGCCCCAGAGCGCCACGGCAAATAATAATAGCCGTCCTCTACCCGCACAGGCTATGCCTTTGGGTACACTCAACGAGTGTTTATGAGGGAGTATTATTATTATTATGTTCTCGAATTTTCATTTTTATGCTAATAAATGATTGAACTATACCTCTCCGCGGTCGTATTGAGCCTTCGTGCAAAATTATATAAACTTTCAGATGTTTCGAAAAATTCATGCAGAATACGCCGATATAGTGTGCAACCCTTTTTACATTCCTGGTGAAGCAATTTGTTCAAAGTGAGTTCATTTTCTATTTGGTTTGCATTATTATATTGTATCCTTATTTTTACAGGTCCTTTGCCACGAGCATCAAAAACATTATGACAGGCACCGTTTGAATTTGTATGATAACTTTCACGAATAAATAATTGATGTGATTTTATGAATTTTACTTATAGTAAAAAGTTAATCATACCCACACACATTTCCTGACATCAATAACCATCAGTCTGTCAATATCCTCAACCACTTGTTTTTTTTTCTGCTAACACGAACACAATAATAACTCCTAATTATATGGAATTACTACAACAACGATTTAGTCGATTTTTGCCTAAATGATGAGCATCAATAGATCTGAAGTAGTGTCAAAACGTTGAAATGAAATTTAATTTGTATCATCGGCAAAAATCCAAAAACTGTCAAACATTTTTTTAAAAAGTTTGACTACGCTAATATTGGAATTGCGATGCTTTCAAGGGGGTATTATTAAAATTTTGGAAAAAAATATTGATTCCTAACAGTATTATGTAGCAAAATTTAAATTACGTTAACGAAATATTTCGATTAAATGAATTAACGTACGAGTCATGCGACATGTTAGTAAAAATAAAATTTTCCAGTTTTTTTTAATGTGCTTTTAATGATGGTTCAAATGTGTATTCCGTTAACTACTATATAAGCCGCTTTCCAGGGGAGTACCACCCGTAATAGAGCTTGCTACCCCTGAACTGAACCTGAAGTGAACACTGCACCTGACTTTATGAACGGGGTTTAAATGGAACACGATTTTGCATGGTCTGTCAAATAACTTTGGAATATACCCGGAGTTACCCAGAGCTACCCACTGGTGCAATTGGAAAACGGCTATAGCTACAAAGCTATCAAAAAAATGTTTATGAAACTTACGTATTTTGGCCTTAAGTGATTCCGGAGATACGGGTCTATTTTTGAATGATGACAGGCATTTTCTAGCACACATTCCTTTCGCGAGAAATTAAGACAGTCAAAATGTCTTCTTCTTTACACCAGCACAATATGTACACACCTCATTCACAAATTTCACACTTTCTTTACGTTAAAACCAACTACAAAAACAACGAACCTAAAGCAAATCTCGACACATGACAGCAAAATGTTGAGTGAATTTCATTTGTCAGATTGGTAATTTAGAAGTGTGTCAACGCCAACTTTTCAATTTGAAATTCAAACGTGAGCAAATTATTTCCTAATCAATCCATATGTTGAAATTGTCGGAATATACTGCTACTACTACTACACTATAAAGATCCATTTCAATGAAACTTATATTTTACCAATGGCGAAATTGTCGGGTTTCAGGAAAAAGGTAAGTTTATATCCAGGCTCCGCCTTGGAATAAAAAAAGTGGCGCATACTTAGTTTGGTCTACTGAAACCGAATCCGAAGAAAATTTGAAAAACACATTTTTTGGTCTAAAAATCAAACATGAGAATGTAAAACATTAATTTGGAGTTAAAACAAAATATAGAAAGGCAATTTGATGAAAAAAGTGATCGGCCAATAGGAACGTACATTTTTTTAACATTGCGGCACTTAACCTGTTAACTTACCTTTACTCACCGATTAACATCCCTGTTTCCTTTGATAACACACCATATAAAAAACAAAAGAACCACCACTCACTGACAGTTCACGAAATGTCTCTGTTGAGAGCAACTACGAATTTCTGTAGAATACAGAGAAACATGGGATATATTCACAACCGATCTCCGTACTGGCTTGAAAGGATCGGAAATCGAGAAGTAGTAGGCTTCGGGATGAATGGGGAGCCCACGTACGTGGACCATCCTAGTTATCCCTTCCCAGCGATTCGTTACACGGAAACCACGCCCGAAATCAGAGCTCTTTATGAGAAGCAAAAGGGAGACTGGAAACGCTTGACGAAAGAAGAGAAAAAAGCCTTATACCGGGCTAATTTCTGCCAAACGTACGCCGAATTTCAGGCACCGAGCAATGGAGAATGGATGGGCGTGGTGGGACTTGGTTTGGTAGGGTGCTCGATTGGAGTTTGGCTGTTCCTTTTCATAAGATTTCTCGTCGATCCGGAGTTACCGGAGACTTTTAA
This sequence comes from Chrysolina americana, assembly GCA_958502065.1. Lineage (NCBI taxonomy): Eukaryota > Metazoa > Arthropoda > Insecta > Coleoptera > Chrysomelidae > Chrysolina > Chrysolina americana. The sequence goes on along the minus strand of OY293411.1, from coordinate 5,354,932 downwards.
ACCGTCCCGCGTCAGAGCACAATTGAGGAGGGCGATAGATATGCAAGCGCATCCCATATTAGGTCTGTCTTCTAACTGGGACTATGAAAGAAACGACTGGAAAGAAAAGAGATGGGATACGCCTCCAAACCCGTTTGTTAGATGTCCGGATGATGGCAAATGAGTTGTATTCGTTAAATATATCACTTGTTTTCATTATAATTTTGGAAAGTTTGTTAGCATTTCAACTCTGTCTTGAAATAACAAGAGTGATTTTACCTAAACGTAGTTTATAGAGTGAGGGTACAGAAAAGTTTATCGGGCTACGTCTTAAAATTAAAGAAAGTGATAGCTTATATAATTTTCGCAATTGCTAAAATCAATAACAATTTTTATTTCTGAGCGGTATATCAAAAACTCCCTTGGAATATCAAGTATTCTCTAATTCTCTCAGTTACTGATGAGAAAGCAGGTCTTTTTATATAAACAAAAGTAACATATAGCACCAACGTGGAAAACTCATATAATCTACCTGATTCAATATATACTGGAAAAAAGTAATAAATTGAAAAAGTTATTCATTTCGTTTCAAAAATAAATAAAATAATTGTATCAATATAGGTCAGTAATAAAAGTATCTATGATACATAAATAACTACATAAATGAATTAAAAAATAGACTAGAAAGACCTTATGAGCTCACTTAGCTTGCCTTCTTGTGGCTTAAGGATGGAAAGAGAAGAAGTAAATGACCTAACCTAACCTAGCTATGGGTTTGGAGGAGATTCGTTAGGAAACCGACATGGTAGCCAGTATCATTGGGCATTGCAACGATTGTTAAATATCTGTCTGTTTGTGGAATTCAAAATTTGATTGTGAAATTGTCAGCCTCCCTTGATCTCTACGCCGATACCCAGGCCGGAAGACAACAGATTTGTCGGAAAAAGTGGCTTACAAATGTGTGAATATTTTCATTTAACGTGCATCAGACTATCATTTTACGGGATAGGTACAGTTACAGAAGTGACACAGATCGGCGGCACCTTTGATCTTGGTGTAATCAAATGAACGTAGGTAGTTTATGTGTCACCATTATATGGTTCTTGCCTCCGGTCAGGAATATTTATCCAGCTCATGTTGGGGGGCTACAAAAGACCCCACAAAATTCTTACACCGACGTCTGGTGCTAGATGGAAGTGCGTACTGAGCACCCGAGATGGTGCTGTAGGTTTTCTGGGTTTTTTCTACAGCTGAAAAGGTTTTTTCGGGTGTTTGCAGAATACGGTGATTGCCTGCTCAACAGTCCTTTTGAAGACAGTCGATCAGGTTATCGGCGCTCTTATGCAACTTTTCCTTAGCACAACAGTCCTTTTGAGGATAGTTGACGAAAACTTGTTGGATGTTTGCAGAATACGTTGATTAAAAGAAACTTCAAAGGATTGAAATAAAACAATAGACTACCCAAACCCTAGTGCTGTCGTCAGGATTGGGCGGAATTTAAACATACTTTTTAAACGTATGGGTAATATACGTGCTGAAAACCCAATAGAAATTATGGATTTGATGATTTTGCTTATTTCCGTCAGGAATAAGGATATAAACGTTTTGATTTTCAATGAAGGATCTGTTAGTTGAATCATCTTGTCGAAAATACTAATCCTAATGTTTAGAAAGGTTCAACGAGTTCCAATAATTTCGACGTCTACTGAAAAATCTTTAACCTTGAAAGTGTGTAATGGAGCGTTAATGACGGGTTGGGGGGGATGAGAGGGTGTGGTGAGGGTAGAATTCTTATTTGACAAACGTTGGTTCATAATAAAGGACTCACAGCATACCTAAATACCATAAATAGAAAGGTTGACGTAAGTATGTGTTCTGTGAGTTGACGTTGATTGAAAAATACCTTGATTGCGCGCATGCGCATTCATATTTGGAATAGTGAATTATGGGGAGTGACACTTCTGTAACACTACCTAACCTGTGGTTTTGTATTTCGTCGTATTTCAAATCGTCAGTCAATGAGTCAATTGTCAAATAATAATTTGATATAACCGCGAAACCGGTCGTAAGAAAAGTGACTTACTGTTCGAATAAAATGGCTGTAAATAAGTATATGCACTCAAGGAATATATACAGATCACCTCCTAATTTCAAACAACTGGCGCTAGAATTCCCGGAATTCAGAGAATACGCCAAACAAGATATAACTGGAAAAGTAACTTTGGATTTTAAAGATCCAAAGTCGTTGCGTGCTCTGTCTTGTACTCTATTGAAGAAAGATTTCGAACTTGACGTCAATATTCCATTGGATAAACTAATTCCGACAATACCGTTACGATTAAACTACATTTTGTGGCTGGAAGATCTTTTGAGTTTAACCAAGAAAAAAGAACAAGTTAGGGGAATTGATATTGGCACAGGAGCATCTTGTGTGTATCCTTTACTAGCTGCTAAAAAAAATAAATGGTTGATGACGGCAACAGAAGTAGATGAAGATAGTATTTCTTTTGCCAGAAATAATGTTGAACAGAATTCATTGCAAGATTTGATAAAAATCGTAAAAGCTGAAAAAGATTCTTTGCTGAAAAGTGTTATTGGCAAGGATGAATATGACTTTTGCATGTGTAACCCCCCGTTCTTCGGTAGCACCCAGGAACTACACCCTAGTTTCAACTCCAGAAACTTGTCGAGACCAAAACCCAAAAATAGCTTCTGTGCATCAGTCAACGAAGTGGTGGTGAAGGGAGGGGAATTGGACTTTCTGAAAAAGTTAATAAATGAGAGTAAAGAATTAGGCAAGAAAGTTAATATATACACCACCATGATGGGGCATAAACGAACATTACCACAGTTGAAAGAACTATTGAGAGAAGTTCAGGTCACCAGTTTCAAAGACACGGAATTTTGCCAAGGCAACACTACTCGTTGGGGATTGGCTTGGACATTTTCTGAAGAAATTGACTTAAAGAAGTGCTTCGATCCTGCAAAGCTCATTGAGAAAAAGATGAAACCTATCAGTCCTCTAACTTTAGAAGTTCAATTGAAAGAAACAAATGAAGTAGAGTTTTGCAGGGTAAACGACATATTTTTGAAGTTGCTGGATGGTCTACAAATGAGTGTAGAAGAAGTTACTAGAAAGAAAAGTGTGAGACGCTATTTCGTTTCAGCATCCTCCAATACCTGGTCCAATCAGAGGAGAAAAAGACGAGAACAGCTGAGGAAGTTGAGGGACAGTTTAGACTCTTTAGAAGGTAATAATAATGAAAAGGAATCATCTGATGAAACGTCAAGAAGCCCTACCAAGCTGGAGCATTGTCACAGTATAATTAATCATCCTAACAAGAGAACATTTGACGACCCCATTGATGGAGCTTTTCAGAAAAAGCTGAAAATTTCGGAAGGAGATGCTGCAGTGTTTTTTAAATTCATTGTAAGTGTGAGACTCGAGGAGTATAGTGTTAAATTGGAATTGGACACTCTAGAGGATGTGGGAAAAAGGGACTACCTACATCAAATACTTCAATATATAAAAAATAACCTAAGAAAAACGGATTAAACAAAAATATATTTGGAATATTTATTGATTTGGAAGACGTATTTTGTTGTATTTTTTTTAAGAATAAATATTATATTTTTTGAAACAATTTATTTTTTAATAAATATAAATGTGCTGTAAACGTATAAATCAATTACAAATACAGAAAATTATATTGCCGTGCCCTAAAAAGTGATAGTATTCACCAAATGGAATACTTATTCAATACGTACTCCATACATATTTAAACTAACATAACTGATATAATATTACTCCAATCAGTGTTCAAGTCAAACTCCTGTTTGGCACATACTTTCCATAAAACATTTATAATGAATAACTACCACATGATAACAACTAATCTATCCGAACCTGCAACACGAATTAGTCAAAAACAAATAAAAAAAATTTTGATGGGTCTTCATATTCATATCATGGATGAATTTATGACTGGCTTATCATTATTATAATGATCATTGGTACTGCTTCAATTTTCGTCTATGCAAACTTTGATCTGCTATCAAACAAGATACATCATCTGCATTCTTCCAAGGCATAGTATACATTTTTTAACAATAGGAGCTTAATGAAGATTATCAATTGAAATCAAAATATACTTTAGAAGAACAGAAGTGTGATGGAATGTCACTTCAATTGATACTTAATTACCTTCCTTTGAGGAACAATTTTAGTAGAAAGTGTGTGGACACTGGTGGACATATTATTTGGGTAAATATAGTTTGTAGTCAAATAGTTCTCCACTGATTGAAAGAACCAAATACATGAATACACTCGACTCACAAGCACCAAATTTCAGCCCTTGAAGTTCTTGTTTTGCATATATGAGGCAAACTACAACAACGTGAATTTTATTACATAAATGCCTCATTTCTGAAGACAAGTCAGCAGGTTAATCACATTTTACCTTCCAGGTACATACCGCAAACCTTTAGTGTTGAGAAAAGATCACAGATTAATTCACACGTTTTCACTTCATCTTTAAACAACACTCAGAAAACAGTTGAGATTGATTAAGTATTGCTCCCACTTGGAGTACTACTGTCTTCGACAAGTTTTTGTAAGTCCAAGTCGCTAAACTTCGATTTGTCCACACTGTTGGATGCATGGGCAAGAAAGAGTTCTTTCAGGAAACCCAATTCCTTCGTCAAGGTCTTCACCCTTTCCTCTAAAATTGTGTTCTCTTCTTTCAGCTTGTTTACACGGTGGACTGTTTCTTGAGTTTTTTGTTTTGATTTCACTCTGCTACGTTTGACAGCCTAAAAATTTGTTAAAATTATCAATTCGCGTTTGACATGAATTCATCAGTTTTCACCTGATTATTTCTGTCTCTTCTTTTCCTGTATTCATCTGAATCTTCCCCTGATTCAGGTCCTTCTTTTTTGACTACTCCTCCCCGTCTAGGCATTATTGGAGTTTAGGTTTCGAAATCACTCAAGAATTTATGTACCGTTTTCTAATGAACTTGTACCACCTGGCTAAAATGACTTGTTTTCTTCTGGTTTCTTCAATATTTCACATTCACAATACACAAATAAATAAGCACACGATTTTGACATGAATGACAGATGATTGACAGAATCAGCACAGCACCCAGTGTAGAACAAATCCGAGTAAGAATCGCTGAAATATACCTTAGAAGGTATATTTCAGTGGTAAATACAGGTAGACGGGGTACCTCCTGAGGTGATTTGACAGACCACTAAAGTTGTGTTCCAATTAAACCCCATTCATTAAGTCAGGTGCTGTTCAGTTCAGGGGAAATAAGCTCTACTGGGTGTTACTACTTGTGGCGACTATTGAACAAACACGACATTCCCGAAATGCGTTTCACAGACCACCTTAGGGTAGGTCTGTGTGGATCAGTTGCCAAAAGACAGAAGGGTTTAATTTTATCCTCATTCAAATAAAATATTAATGAATTGCTGAAGATGTTGACAGTTGAAGAAACTCTAGCAGACATTTTCATCTATGATATTACCAAGTCCCGCATATAGGCTTTTTCATGCCGGACCAATCGTTGATGCAGAACCATGTCGGCAGCCATTTTATTCGCAGAAAAATTGCGAAGTTCGCGAGGGTATAAACGAGACCCAACTCTTTCGTTTTGATTGGAAAAAAATGTACCTGGTGATGATACTTTTTACTTTGAAGTCAGCTCATATTCTGAAACTATCAACACTAAAAAATATCACGGAAATCAATTTGTTGTCCAAAAATGGCTAGGCAAGACCTAAAATATGTTACAACAGTTCAACCAAATAATTATAGATGTCGCACCCTTCGTATAGAATGCACAGAACTCAATACGAAGACGACAGTAAAATTAACGAAATAAACCCTAATGGCGGGAAGTTTAAGACAAGGCAGCTGCAGAGTTGAAAATACACGATTTATTTAGCCAATTCAACGAACCTAACCTAACGTAGACAACATCCATCCATACAAAATTGTTAACGATATAACGACTACACATTCAAAATTGTTAATATCAGTTAGGGTCGGAGCACTTTTATTTCGTGTATTTTACTGTAGTCTAGAATGCGAATAGTGATATTTCTGAGTCTTATTGGAACCAGAAATCTGAGCGACCAGAAACAACAATTTTTATTGAATATAACAAATGTTCTACCATTAGCAGTTTTATTTAAACTATATATTAATCCAGCAAATTGTTCCCGCGTAGTTTAATCAGCTCGGAAACTCATCGAACTCATTTTCCTACAACTTTACTTACAGAGAGTCAAGTACACCATCAGTTCCTACCATTTTTTCAGTTCTTGGGATGTTCTGTCCGACACGTTATAAAAGCTATTTTCTATTCACATACACGTTATCTCTATTCTACAAAAAGACAAAATCCTGTATTTTTCATAGAACGTTTACCATGCGCAGGAGCTACAATCTGGTAGAAATACAGACCTCACGTCATATATAGATTGTTCTTGCTAAAAATGAAACCGGTATACTTGTTCAGAAATGAGCGATTCTAACGAAATATTTGTTCTCGTGATTAAAATATCGACTATTAACTTATAAAAGGTTAAAATTGATCAAAAAGACCATGTCACAAGCACTTTTAGTTATACTATTTGATTTATTTATCCATCTGGAAAATGAAGTACCTAATAAGGTTGTTCTATAATAGGAGCCACTATGATTTTTCTATTCAGTAGAAATTTGAGTCACTCACTTTGTGAATCATGAAACTCGAGATTGAAATTTCAATACAAATTTTATATAAATTTGAAAAATGTAGGCTTGTGATTGTATGTTAAACGTATTGCATTCATCACAAAAACAAAGTCACAGAGATTACAATCTTGATTTTAAATATCCTTGTGTACACAAAATGCTGTGTTTATCAGTCTTCAATGAGTTTTGGACAATTCTTCACTGATGGGAGACTTCAATAATAAACAAAATAATGTTGATACTCATGTGTATAGCGAGGGACAAATAAAAAACATTTACACTGTAATAAATTATCTTTTTGTTTCATTACATACATAGTAAAATATCCTTTGGTTTACGGATTGTACCTGTAACATACATCAACACAAGAAAATAACAAATATACAAAAACTTTTCTTGTCAAACACGTACAATAACATCTAAAAATAAAAATGACCAAGTCATTCAAATACTAATTCTTCAATGAGCAAAAATTAAAATCACATATACTGGCTAAAACAAGATCTGTCTTTCTTCTTGGAGGTGAAAAGTGAACTCTTTCAAAACACCCAAAAGACTAATTTTATATATTATTTCAATCAAAATGGTCCAATTCCCATGAACGATGTTCTATCACCATTTTTATTTTACTGTCATGTTTGTACACTCATAATTATTCATCTTTAGAACTGATATATGAGAAATTGTTTTCTATTACTAGACTAAATTGCTATTCAATTATTAAAAAAAAATTACCAGTATTTTCAAGTTCTTTGGAATTTGTACTACTAACATTAAAATTTCAATTCAGCAGTCTCAAACTGTAAATGTTGAAGCAGAAAATCCAGCTTACCTGTCTTGTATAGGATGCAGAAAGAATTTGGAGGTGTTAACATCCCAATCTATGGAAAGTTCACGTGTTATAGGTTTGTTTCCACTATAACTATGAAATGAGAGAAACATGAAATAATATGGCTGTAGGATACTTATAATTGTAGTCAAACCATATTTTCTCCTGGAGACAGTTTATGAATATTCCAGAAAACAGTCACATTAAAAATAATCAAAACATACAAATACAGCATTTATAAACAGCAATATTTGTTTAGTGGCAAACATTTTTCTTCAGTTTAAGACCATTTACAGAAAGGGAATGAATGATGAATGTACAAAATCAGTTGAATTAAACAACCCATGGTCTACGTAAATCAATTATTTTGTTCACTGACATCAAACATTGGGCAAGTTTTTTATCAATAGGCATGCAGGTAATATATTTTTTGGCAAGGCAGTTGACCTATCTGATAACCTATCAATGGCAATGGCGAGAAGTAGACATGAAATTTATGCAAAGGCTGTCTTTAAATGGGTATTTTAATTCACACTGAGATTTAATGAAGAGGTTCATCATCATCAAGATCATGACCTATCATAAATTCATCATAGTTCTCCTTTCGCCTAAGAAACCGGTTTCTAAACCAGGGAACAAGATGGTATTTTCTAGATACATATATACCACACATCACAAAAACTATCAAAAACAGGAGGACTGAAATTCCAACAGCCACTGATCCGCTACCTTGATTATCCACAATATCGGAGTAACTTCCAGAATCAGGGATTACTTTGTGAACACAAATACTCTCTCTCAGTTCAAAATCTGGTAGGCATTGGCAAGTGTTAGTCTCATCACATAACTCGTTGGCTGAACATTCCTGATCATACAAGCTGGTAAAATCACATTTTTTATCACCTGGAGGAAAAAACTCATGTCAATTATTTGAAGGGTTTTTGTTAGTTTGGACGGTTTGAACTCACCTAGGGTAGTTGCAAACAGAATAACAAAGAAAACTGTTTCTATTGTCCCACACATTTTTCTTCCGTTTTACATGACTCAGATTCCTTCACAATAACAACTTATATACAATCAATCGGTGTTTTCTATAAATCGAACTATGAATATGAATATCATTATGATAAGATAACAAATTAGATTAGGGTAATTCCATGGTGATAAAGAAACCGAGTTTTCTGTAACCTCTACTCCAGCTCCGGTGACAAATAAATTTAAATTAGTGGGTGCACTTATTCAATTTAGTTTAATGAACTAATTTGAACAGTCATTTTCATTACAATGCATTTTATAACAAACATTTCAAACGCATGTATTTCATACTGTTTATAGTTAACCACGGAAAATAAGAAAACAGAAACCTGTCAATTAAATGGTGGGTTTCGTCGATATCCACAAATTTGTGTTCTGTGCCATATTTTATTTTTGAATGCGAAACGAAAGACGCAAACTAACAAATGCGTAATGATGTTTTGGTAATTGCAAGTTAAAATGGTCATCCCGAAGGAAAATTCATTAGATAATAAAATGATGAATTCGACTTCATTCCGCAGGTGACAACTCGAACGTAAAAATTGTAAAAACACGCTTAAAAAATGAGGTCGTGTTCACAGAATACATACATAGTTATGTGACCACAGAGTTTTCACAACGGCGGATTTTCTGTTGCAGTTTATCCGACTAAACTTTAGACTACAGTAAAATACACGAAATAAGCTGCTCCGACTTAAGAATTTTGAATGTATATTCGATATATCGTTAATAATTTTGTCTGGTTATTCTGTCTACGTTAAAAAAGTAAATTATTCGGTAATTTAATCTAACGTAGACAGAATAAGGCCGGAGTCTCATGCAACCGTTTATCCGACGGTACGATGATGCGAGAGTGCTTTTATTGGTCGAAATTCAAATATGGACGAATAAAATTTGAATTTCGACCAATATGAACACTTTCGTATCATTGTACCATCGGATAAACGGATGCACGAGACTCCGGCCCAACTATCCAACGCCCATCCAAGCACACTTCAAAATTGTTCTGATGGTCGCCTATGTGAAGTCTGGTTGATAGGAAGCCTAGCGTTTGTTTCTGTGATCTGTGGTCAAGAAGTTTATTCTTCTAGGTCTGTGGTATGTTTTCGTTAAGGTTAAGTTACACTAGGAGCATTTGGAGGTTATGTTGTAACAAAAATACGGAATGTCAACTTTTAAATTTCGGTTGGAAAATAATGGGAAAATTAAAGAAATCAAAACGGATACCAGCTTGCAAGATTGGAAAATATTCCGTACCTCAATGAGATCATTTAAAAAAGATATTAATGATTACCTTACAAGTATAGTTAATATGGAGGGTAGTGCAGGAAGTAATTATTTGTAGAAATTTTAAGATTTTAGTTGATTTTGATTGTTTTAGATAGCGATTTTGTTAACCAAGAGTCGGACAGTTCTGAAGAGGAAGAAAAGAGTCCCAAAAGAGTTTTAGATTCGCCCAGCGAACTTGTTCAAAAGAGTAATAAAGTTCCAAAAATTTAACATTGTCTTTTACTTACTGATTTTCTAATTTGTACTTTTAAAAGCCCAATTGAGAATTCGATGCTGACAAAAACAATATATCAGTCACTTTATTGTACAACAATGACAATCTTTTGTGAACGTGAACTCAGAGATAGCTTTTTTACACTGAAATACGAAAATTAAATCTCGGTTTTTATAAATAAGACGTTTTTTTTAAACTTCTGGCTTAGCCAGGATGACGCCAGCTCTTTGTTATTTAATGAAGTACCCTGTATATTACTGCGTCTTCGAAACCCTAGATAGCGATATGCAATGACAATTTTTTATTTAATTCTTCAAGAAGATTATCCATTACACCAAGTACGTGTGTACAACAATACTGATAATTTTTTCAAAAATTTTATTAAAAAACTCAACACAATATTTACAATACTAGTATTTTACACTACTTTCATATATGATACAAAATATAAACACTTTTACACATATATACGAATATTGTTCCCTTATGAATTTAAAGATTTGAAATCTTTAGGCAATTGCAGTTTAGAGTTTTAAGGTACTAACTTTTCTTACCGCAGAAATAAATAAGAGAAATTACCTAACAGGAACTTTGATAGAGATAAACATTTATATTTAATCATACGTTGCTAGTTTACCTCAGATATGGTGGGCTAGAATTAACTATGCAACACTAAACTTGAATACACTAGTAAATCTTGTGAATTCATTTTCAAGCAAAGGTAAACAAGAGTACAGCTGGGATTTTTCTGATGACAAAAGTTGTGAAAAGTCATGATTATTTTAAACACTCACCACATGACAGTGTCCCAATTAAAAAATGCTCGAATCTTGTTAAAATTATCTTGCATACAAAAATAGTACCAATTTGGTCACTTTTCTAATTAAATCATTCAATTTTTCATTGAATTTAGCCTAATATATTTCATGTCGATACTTTTATATATCTGTGAATGTTTAAGTACAATATAATACATTTGTGAGAATCACTGGTCTACAACAATGTTGTCAGTACAGTACCAAAAAGTTACCAAAACAACAGCAGCTTTACCATAAATAATTTTAAAGGCCAAAAAAATAACATTCCCTAACCGTACTTTATTCCATCAACTTTTCAAGAAGTTGATTCATCCTTGTTACTTCTGGAATGTTTCAGCAACAATCCAAACATTACCACTTCAGCTAAATCTAAAACTCTAACAACAAATCAACCAATCTTAAAATTTGAAGCATCAACAATACTTATATCCTTTCTCATTATCTCACAATTAAGGCAACATTAGACACAAAAGTTGAGTTGGCACTTGGCAGTCTTTAGTTCTGAGACTTTCTAATTTTATCAACTTATTCATGTGTTTTGCATGTTTGAAAAATTGTTTATTCAACCTTCTTGAGGATACATACAGCCTCTGATTTCCTCTATAATTCTTTAATCTAATGAAATGTGCAACAATTCAAGACATGCCCTTTCTTACTGAATTTGGAATAACAACTCATAGTATTTTGTTAGGACACATTTCTGTACAGGTTGTCAGATCGCACTGATATATCTAATTATCTAATCTAAGCTCTTGTATTGTGTAATTTCAAGGAATATCCATGTCACATTGAAACAGTATAAGTTACCGATACATTTGTGATAGAATCAAATGTAATCAACTCTTATGTAAAGTTTTTAGTTTCAATATTTCATTACCGATATACATATACATATGAACGTCATCATTTCTTGAAACCCTGTACAATAACTCGTATACAAAATTATCTTTTTATAAACAAACAAAAAACAGACCTTAGAATCCACAACTTTGAAAAAAAATCTTATTCATCAATATAATACAGTGTTAAAATATCCAATGATAATCATTTTCGTCTGTTTTATAATTTTTTAATTCATAAAAAAAATCGGTTAAGAATGCTGAAGAATGTGCTAGAACAGGCATTCTAGACCAGTCCAGGTGTTCAGAATTAATTGAACCTCGCCCTATACTGCCGTCCTCAGCAAAAGTGCCGTATCTACACAAAATATGAATATTGAGATATTGGATTCTGCAGGTTAAAAACCTATAAATTTTGCGTTCCACCAAGCAAAAATGATGTATACTCCCGGTTTATAGCCAAAGTTAACAAATCATTTTGCCGTATGTAAAAAAGTTTGAGAATTTCCTTCGCAAGAAGGTCGAATCTACAGAATTCTTAGCAAGATAGCAGATACGGCACTTTTGCTTAGGACGGCAGTATATATTCTGTATCAAATAAATACAGTGTCCTTTCTTCATATGGGAAAACTTTTAAAATAATAATTTATTTAGAAATTCGACTTGTTTAGCCGTGAAGATAAAAAATAGCCAACTATAACGGTGTCACTTGGCTTTTGCCATCTGCCAAACGTTAATTTCTTTCAAAGTGATCGCTCAAACAGGCTTATTTGTTCGAATTTCAAAAAAATATGAAGAAAAAAGTTGATCTTATTTCAATTTTACACAACTGCACCAAATTCGAAAGTTTTATTTGCTATTTTTTTATATTCACGAAATTTCTAATGTATTAAAAGATTTATTTATGATTTCTAGAAAACCACTATCTTCATGCCATCAAGTTTCAATCACTGAATATCGAACAAAACATGTCCAAATTTCTGTTAAGTTTGATGTTGATGTATTGTTGAGCATTTCAGACAAACATTTATTTTCATTTGCTCAGATATGTGAAGTAGTTAGATGATTCTGTTATTGATGAGTTTGGCATGATTTTTGTAATGACAAAAGTCGATTTAAATTAATTTCTATTCAAAATTCTGAACAAAATACATCAACTTTGCATCAAACACAGCAAACATTTTATAGTTTTCACTTAAAAAAAAAATATTGCGTTTTTCGATATTCAGTGATTAAATCTTAGTTGCATGATGAAGTTATTGGTAAAAAAGAGTGTAGCCAAAGTTACGATTATTTTAATACATAAAAATTCCGTAAATATTAAAAAAAATTATTGAAACTGAAAGTTGCAATGGACCGTTGAAGTGTTAAGTAAATTGGAAAAAACAAGTTTTCTCCCTTACATTTTTATAAATTTAAACAAGCCTATTTTGAGAAATTATTTTGAAAAAAAAAAATACCCTTGTTAGCAAAAATTTCAGCAGTATAAAAATGTAATTAATTTTACTGAGTGACTAGTTAGTCTATTGATATTTTTTGTGAAATAAATACACCGAAATGTATTTTTAATTCTGGCCCAGTGATGGTGTATTGTCATATTAGCCAAAACAATGTGAGAGCATCTTCATCACTGTTTATGTTGTGTAACTTATTCACAATTAGACGAGAATAATATCCTTCCTTACAAATTTGAATTTCTAGATACATTGCAATCGCGAACTTTCTCAGCATTAATGGAATGTTTCAAGAAGTTATCAATACGGCATTTATAATAAGGGGAGATTTCTTGGATCTATCAAATAAATATATTGAACGCTTTTGAGAGGCGGTGTCTATTCCATACCATTTGCACTGATTTGAGACAGAAATAGAATTTTCCTTCATAAGCTCTAGGTGTTGGACATGGACATAAATAAATGTCTGAAATCCCTGGATAGCGACTTATACCTGAAATACTGTGGGATAAAACTTCATTTGACTTGGGGCATTTGCCAAATTAAGACATCTCAAGTTTCCTCACTGTAAAAATCCAATATGTCCCGATATATCTCACATAAATAATACTTCCTCTAGTCATTTAAACATTACTGATTCAGGGGTCCAATTCTTGACCATTCGCAATAAGAGCAAGTGCTCGTATCGTTTCATTTTAAGTTACTGATAGTTGAAATGACATATAGAGAAAATCAGACTGTGACGCTACTCGAACACGTTACTATTGCGAACGGCCAAGAATAGCAGCTCCGGACTGTTTGTTGACGAGTTATGGAGATCACAAGGCAACCTTAACCATTTTACTGAATAGTGTGGAGATTGAAATGCCTTCATTGGACCATTCTGAGAATGATGCCTGCCCTTGAATCAAGTGGATGAAGAAAAAGGGACAAAAGCCAACATTCCCTACACCTATTATGACTATCACTTTCAAATCACTATGTTATGTTTATAGGATTTGCAAAGACTTTCATCAGTAGAAAAACGAAAAACAGATTTTCCCGGTGGTGCTCATTCAACTAGCTGCCATTGAGAATTGCATGCAGCTGGACAAAACTAATCTGAAAGTCTCAGCTCCCCAACAGAGTGTGCTCATGGTTTTTATGTTATCCTGGTACTAGCTTTGTTCTGGTTCCAAAAAATAGTGGTTCTGGGACGTCAGGGTCATCAGAAGAATGCACTTAAGGTTCAAATTCGTTCACTTTCATTGAATTGCACATAATCCTGACGTCCCAGCACCACTATTTTTCAGAACCAGAAGAAAGTTACTGTTTATAAATTTCATTGAAACCGCCTAAATCAATCTATATCAGAGCTACAAGCAACCTCTCAAACAAAGGAGCATTTACTGCCATGTGAACCTTCTTAAAAAAGTTTCAAAATAGAAGCAAACCTTCAGCTAAAGATAAACTGTTCCTTTGTGCCCCCATCAGGGTTTTGGTCACTTGGCTGGCTCAAGAAACTACAGTGACTTAGGTTTACCAACTATAATTTTTCATGTTAGAACTTGCCAACAAAAATGTCATGTTGGTATGGCCAGATGGATTTCTGAAGAAGTTGGTACCCCACGTGAAAACAACCCTACCTGGCTATTGAAGATGAATCTCTATAATTTATGCTGAAGAGTGCTCAAGTGTAATTAAAGTGGAGGGAAAGTGAATCTTCACGGTTCTAAATCTGCATGTTTACATCCACCTGAAAAGCACCTACATGTGATATTCTTAGTTCTATTCACACCAAGTATCCTGAATTAGAGAAAAACAAATGAACAAAAATTCCCAACAAACCTTCTAGCAGATAACTGAAAATAACGAATACTCAAAGATACAATCCATAAACCAGGTATTTGGAATTCGCGCTGATGTCAAATAACCTCTTTCTATTTACAGAGTGGGCCATTAAAAACGAAACAGCGGCTCTGTAGGTCGGCAGAACCGAATTATATAAAAACGCTCGGACACGCCAACTACATTTTCGAGGGGGACATCGTTCGCGATGAAATTCACCCGAAATACATTCCATCCCTTGGAACTGTGACCATCACCCCTAAATTTTTAAATAGCAACATGGCAAGTGATAATTTATTTGAAAGGTATTTTTCTTCTTAATATTAAACAACAAAAATAAATTAATTGTATCGATTCGATTTCGAGATAAAGGAACAGGAAGTTGGTAAATCACTTTTTGTTCACTCAATCCATAAAAAGAAGATCTAACAATGCAGCTGTTTAAAGATAACTATCATTGTCAAGGAATTTAATGATATAACTGTTTACCAACAAAAAATAACATGCAATTCCGTTTTAAATTTTTATTTCATCCTCATTTCTTTGATCGAAAAAATTGTGTATGTCTATCAGTGTCAAACTTATCTTTGATTGGACGAAATTAGAGTGAATTACTTTACTAAAGCTGCTGAATATCTTTCCTCAATAATGGTGTGTACGATCGCGGAAAGTTGAAAAAATAACATTTTTTTTTAAATAATGAGTGCGGTAACCGTACAACTAATGTGTTCAATAAATCGCATCCAGATAAACTTGTTCCTAGAAAATACGTTCTAGAATTAGTGCAAAAATTTTGTCAAACTGGATTAGTAGCCAACAAGAAACGAGACCGAGAACTTGAATTTCCGTTGAGAAATGAACCTGTTGAAGTGCAGTTTTAGGACATGTTCATGCAGACCCAACATCGAGTACAAGGAAATTGGATAGTGTTATCTACCAATATCAGTACAACCATCAGTATCCACAGAATCCGGAAACATTGTAAATTTGACCCCTACAAAATACATTTGGTACACCAATTGAATGAAGATGATTTTGATAGGCGACAGGAATTTTGTGAAATTATGACTACGAGGCTAGATGCTGATAAGAATTTTCTTTTTAACATCTGCTTTTCTGATGAGTCTACATTCTTATCAAAAACTCAATTTCTTGGCCGGTATTTTTGGGGATCGTTTGATTGGACCAGTATTTCTCGACGGTAACCCGGGTAACCTGTAGACATCATTGAAACTGAAGATCGTTACCATGAAGACCACTTGATATTTCAACAAGACGGGACGGGTCACTTCCACATTATACACAGCCTGTTAGAACGTTTTTGGAAAGAATGTTTTCTGGAAGTTGGCCAGCCCGATTTCCAGATTCAACCCCACTCGACTTTTTCCTGTGGGGTCACTTGAAAAACAAAATCTATGCAACCAAACTGGAATCTCTGGAAGATTTACGAAGTAGAATTATTGAAGAATGCCGTCGAATAACGCCGCAAATGTTACGAAATGTGAAGTCTCATTTTGTACAGAACTTGTACTATTGTATGGAAATGGATGGTAGACAGTTTAAACATTTAGTTCATTGACAATAATAATTATTGCGACAGTTGCTTTATCAGGTATTGTTTTTATTGATTGAGTGAACAAAAAGTGATAAAATGTAGTAGGACGTGTTCGAGCGTTTTTATATAATTCGGTTCTGCCGACCTACAGAGCCGCTGTTTCGTTTTCAATGGCCCACTCTATTTGGGTACGACATAAGTTCTCGTACTTGTCTGGAACTGAATTTTTTGGAATAGAGACAACATTTTCACAGGATGTATAGAAAGATATTTGAATAATCCAAAAAAAATCACCTTTAAGAATGAAAATTTCTGTGGTCTATTCTATTCATGATGGTAAAAATGGTATTAATTTATTTCCACTCTCTTGTAAGTGGTTCATAAGGTATAATTACTCTTATTTTCTCAACGCAACTTGCATCACCTTTGAAATTTAAGTCTGCATAACAAGCAGACTCCTCAATTAATGTTTCAAATCTATCGAATATTACAACTTCCATCGTCTTTTCAGACGTAAACCAAAGATCAAGACCTCGATCTTACATTATAGGACTTACTGTAACCGGGTCGTTCGGACTCCAAGTAATCCGAATCCAGGCTGGGAATCTTCGACCTGTTCTTCAAAGAAGGGTGGCAATACTTGTAGTAAATAAGTAAAAACGAGATGGCCATCAAAAAAGCAAAGACCTGCCCCCCAGCCGCTCCGTAGTACAGCACTGGGTTGTCCGCCGAATTGTTAGCCACGCACCAGACCACCAGAGCTGCGGTATTCTCCATGAAGCACACCAGGTAGTAGGCGAGGTAGGTGTATCGGGATGGGCCGTCTCTGGGCGAGATGAACGCCACAACGTAGGCGAGGCCTAGAGCTGTGGACAATAGCAGTTCCTCGCATCGGCTGCTGCAGGCTGCGGTTTGGTGTTGTCCCAAGGCTAGCCAGATGAACATCACCCCCCAGTGCAAGGCACACACGCAGGCCATCCACGCTGGGAATATCGTGGCCAGCAGGCTGAGAGCCAAAATTCTGGATACTGAAAAAATAAACGAAATATTAATATAACCTCTCGCTCCTTTCTCTCTGTCTCTCCCCGCCTCCTATATCTCTCTAGCTCCACCTCCTATCTCCCTCGCTCCGCCTCCCATGTCTCCCTCGCTCCGTCTCACTAGCTCCGCCTCCTATCCCTGCCTCGCTCCGCCTCCTATCTCTCCCTCGCTTCGCCTCCTATCCCTCCCTCGCTCCGCCTTCTATCCCTGCGTCGCTCCGCCTTCCATCCCTCCCTCGCCCAGACTCCTATCCCTACCTCGCTCCGACTCCTATCTCTCTCGCTCCGCCTCATATCTCTCCCTCGCTCCTCCTCCTATCCCTCCCTCGCTCCGCTTCCTATTCTTCCCTCGCTCCGCCTCCTATCCCTCCCTCGCTCCGCCTTCTATCTCTCCCTCGCTCCACTTCCTATCTCTCCCTCGCTCCGCCTCCTATCTCTCCCTCACTCCGCCTCCTATATCTCCCTCGCTCCGCCTCCTATATCTCCCTCGCTCCGCCTTCTATATCTCCCTCGCTCCGCCTCCTCTCTCTCCCTCGCTTCGCCTCCTATCTCTCCCCTCACCCTTTCACCCTCACACAGTGTACAGTGCTTTGCACAATTTTTTTTGGTTTCCACCTTTCTGCTTCTACTCAATTTCCTTCCTAAAGCGAATTTTCATTTATACCTTGAAACAATCTGTTAATGTTTCTATGTAGTTTGCCTAATTTCCCGAACAGAAAATAATTGACTATTTATTAAACTGACTTTACTTACATGCACTCATAAGTTGCCAACAAAAAGCGATTATGATACCTCCCCATTTAATTTTATCCTTGTCGTCCCTTGCGTATCGCACAGACCTATGGTAGGACGTCAGTGACCATGCTATTGACATCAATGCTGCAAAAACAGTCCATGCCTGGAGCACAGCAATATCTAAGAACGAAAATAATTTATTTATTATACACAAAGGACGTTTACTGGTAATAGTTCAATATTTTCAAAACATTCTGTAGTTCAGATAAAAAAGCTAGAACAAATTTTTCTTTTAACTGCCCCTATATCTTTTACGGTTTCCGAGTTTCCAATGCATAGACTCAAATTTGAATAGCCCTGAATATTGAGGAATTATTGTAATTCTAGAATTAGGTAAGCACTGATGATGGAGTAGAAGCTGAAATTGGTCTTAACAAATTAACCAACACTCAGTAGTAGTTATAGGTAGTTATTCAAATTCATTAATTCAACATAAATTCCCACAAAACCAATTAAACAAGTCACCACTAATTATTAATTCTAAAGAAAGCCAAAAGGAGATTTATTATCCAAAACAAACAGTTTAAAAATAGATTAGAATTAAACTTATCCCAAGTAAGAATTTTTATCATTAACGTAATTGCTGCTGATCATAAATAATACCAAAATAACAATAATTACCAATTGATTTTCATTACACTTGATATTTTGCCCATGTTCACAATCACTACAAAACTCATCTCCAATTAAAATCAATCAACATCTGACCCTAGAATGAGGCAATCAAAGTCACTTATAGATCCAACTCACCAATATTCAAGGCTGGCCTTTCACGGTGAATGATGCCAAACAGCAATATCACCAGCTGCAAAACAGCTTGGGGGGCAGCATGCAGAAAACAGTGAAAAAGCCTTAACAGGGCACTGTTAGTGTCCTCATCCAACATCCGTCTGTACAAAATGGCTTGTTTGGAGTCATTATCCGTTGCAGCAGCAATTTTACTACGTATGCCAAAGATGAGGGTGTCCATATATCTCAAGAGGGGAGTTAGTTGGAACAGGAGGAAGACTATCCTCACCATCCATTGAGTTACTGACGTGGGTTCCAAAGAAGGGTCGTCATGATCTACGATATACCTGGAATATTAATGGATGCTTATCATACACAACCTTGAAGCACCCACATATATTCATATAGGTGCGGGTTTGCCTGATGCTTCAATTTTACGTTTCTGGGACATATTAGTGGGGCCAACTTTTTAGCTTGGATCATTTCCCCATTTCAAATTGTTTAGAAGATATATTGTTTTTATTTTAGATTCACTAAATGGAAAGCAGACTTATAAAAGTGAGGTGATTTATTTTCAGTTTATTAGGAAAAGGTCCCAGTTGGAAAAAACACATTTTTGCAATAGTTACATACAATAATATATGTGATAAAATTTCCAATGCAAGGAAAATACTCGAGACTTCCTTCCCATTGAAACTCAAAATTCAAAAAATAGCAAATTTTCATTTAATTACTACATGCATTAGCAACAGGATAAAGATAACACTTTATGGCATATTCAAGTAAACACAATAAATCATTATTGCAGCATAATTGATAAAAAGTGTCATTATCAGATAAAAATTGAGTCACAGATTTCCTGGGACTGTAACAAATTATCTTATGTACCTAGATAACACATAATAAGAATGATCGAAGAACGATGCTTAAGTTTACAACTCATTTATAGGTATATAAACAATCAGTAAAATTAACAGTAATTGACAAACTCATTCCAATATAACTTTAGGCTGATTGTTACTACGTTGCTTCTACGATTTTTTCATCAAGGGCCAAAGAAAAATCAGCCTTTCTTTGCTTAAATCTTGGTAGGCAAAATTAGCCATCAAAATATTATTTCTCAGTGATGCAAATGATAAAAATACTCTTGATTAAGAAAATGAATCTCCTAAAAATAAACTCACCATCGAAAGCTGAAGGTCGTCATAAAAAGAGCAGGGATGATCACAAACGAGAGCGTCAAGGCAAAATACAATCCATGGCCGTTAACGGAGTAAAAGTACAACAAAAAGCAAGCCAAAACTAAATCTAGGACATAGGTTATGATCGATAATCCAATACAAACTGCATAAAATACACCGAAATGTCCACAATCTGTGAATTTATCCAGATTATCGCCTTGTTTTAAATTCTCGATTTTCGCGAGGGAAGGTTCCCTTGAAAATCGCACTACTGTGCAATCATCTGCCATTTCATAATAAACAAGTGAAAGCTAACTGAATATCATTTTGCACTTTGCGAACAGCGGAATACGGGCTCATTTTCGTACTTGTACCATTGCAAAATCTCTACCGGAGTCCACCTGAGACTTGGAATCTCCAAAGCAATATTGTTAAAATGAGAAACCAGGAAAAACCGAATTGTTTAACAAAACCACAAACACAAGTCACGTCATAACAACACAACACTAAAAAAGGTACTGAAAAACAAGTTGTTGAAGTCAAAAATTGATCATAAATCTTACTTAAACATAAGTGACAACTGACAATAACTGAACGACATATTGACAAGTGACGTGTAAGCGGCTGCGGCATGAGTTCACTTGGAGTCGCGAATATCGCGATGATGGCGCTGCTTATTTTCAAAATGGTATTATCATTGTTTAAATATAAGTATATTTAAACAATGGTATTATGTCATGTCAAAGCCATCTATTCATTTTCTTTCAATCGTTGTAGAGATGACTGATTGCTGGCTTTCCTTTTTTTTTCGCATGAATCGCATGGCGCACAAAAGTGATTCATGTTTTGAGCTGTTGTTTTAATTTCTCAACCTAGATGTTTCTTACTACGACTATCGTTAAATAGATGGCACTGAGTACACTGAATTCTAAAAAGAATCCAATGTTCGTTCAGTTCTGGACTTGGGGCATGTTTTTATATTCACCTAATTGGTGTGGTGGATTCCATTTGACCAATAGTAACACTGTAAATTTCAAATTGACAAATCAAATGGCGAGTTTGCAATCCACCACACCAATTTGGTGAATATTAAAACATGCCCTTGTATAGGAAAAATCAAAATTATTCTTCTGTCTATATCTTTCTATTTTGTAAAAAGCTTTTAAATCTTTTGAACTTTTTGTAAACAATCCAAATATGCAAAAAAAAGTTATAAAAAGTACCTACTTATCTTACAAATTGGGCCACCAACAACTTTCAATTTTAATAGTCATGTTTCATATTGGCGTAGTAGTTTCATCTGAACTGCAGAGTGTTCTGGAAATAATGAACTATTATTAGGTATATAAGTACCTTTGATATAAAAAAAAATAAAAATAATTCCATAACTGCGATATTTGGGTAATGCCGCAATTTTTCATTGATTCGCACTTTTTACCTATTCTCTAATATTCTTCATTTTTTCTGTCATTGACTTCGAGTGAAAAAGATATATATTCTGGCAACTTTTCTAAAGTCAAGAATACATATGTGTTCATGAGGTCTGAGAAGATCTGACACACGACTGTGGTTTACTCATTGCCTTCGCCAAAGATAAAAAATATTTAGATTACAAAAATGCAAATCAGAATTAGTAGATAGGCCACAAACGAGACATAAAAACAAAAGACAAAGGAATACTTTGGATCAGATTTCAAAGCTTGCTTGCTTTTTTGTATCGCGTCAAATGATTTAGCCGTTATGGATTTTAAATAAAAAAAAATCCTTTCCGAGTATGCATCACCCCGTATAGTTTTCTGAACAACAAAACGCTACTACTTGCGCATCTGTATTACCTTGGACTAAAATATTCATTTGGAATGTCCGATATGTTCGACTGGTCGTCATTAAAGGAATAATTCACTTTAAGGCAAATATACCATTTATCAGCGTTAACTGTAATGTTTACAGATTTTCTCTTTCATTAGTTTAAATGTCAAGATTTGAAGAGGTACCCAATATAGATAGCGGCATATTATTAAGATGCCTTGAAACATAGCGAAGCTAGAAATATTTGCATTACCTATGCACAATTACTCATCTTTGCAAAAGCATATACCGGGTGTAACATGACCATGGTTCATCCCCTGTATCTCCGTTAGTTTTGAAGGTAATTGATTAAAATTTGGGATATCCTATATACATATTGAACGGCGCTTTTTGAAATGATTCTATTTTGATGCACTTGTGACCAATACCTTGTATTTGGTCTGTTAAATAATCACATATTTGTAAACCTAGACTCATCGGAAAATAAAATCCTTCCCAAAAAAAATGTTTAGCTGCACATTATTCTGCAAGATTCAATTGCAATATTCCATCCTACGTTCATAATCATTTTTGTACAAGTGCTGGTGCAATTGATATTTGAAAGATTTATTATTATGTTTGTGCTTGCCGTTCGGTTACTTATTTCTAATTCCAACCCAATTTGCATCAAAGAACCAGTCTTATCAACTTCTATTCGAGCTAAAAAACACTAGTTTCCGTTCCTTCGTAAATG
The DNA here is from genome assembly GCA_958502065.1 of Chrysolina americana. NCBI lineage: Eukaryota > Metazoa > Arthropoda > Insecta > Coleoptera > Chrysomelidae > Chrysolina > Chrysolina americana. The sequence goes on along the minus strand of OY293411.1, from coordinate 5,332,057 downwards.
ATAACGTTTTCTTCGGGATTATATGGTTAGGCTATCTTCGGAATTGATTTTGGAGACGATTATACTAATTTCTTGCTGGACATTGTCCATCAGGTTATCAATCGGCATACAGGTTTCTAGACGCAACGGCTTTTTTTCTACTTTTCCCATAAATAATTACCGTGTCCACTTTTTCATCCCTTGTATAAAAGTGCGGCATTTTGAACAAAAATAACAACAAATGTAAAGACTTTTCCAATACTCTATAAAAACACCGATAAACCAACAAATTTTTATTTGACAATCTGGAGGAATAATTTCATAGTTTTCAAAGCCTCCTTATAGTAACTTCTTAACACTGAATTAGAACAAATGAATGACTGTATTTTCTTATTTTCTTTTAGCTGTAATTTTGATTGTATCTATCGCACATTTTATTACCAGGAATGAATAAATTCCTTATTAATAGTACCTACTAATAAATTATACCACAGAACCAATATGATTTCATTAGAAAAAATTGAGTTTTACCCTAAAATCGATTACGATGAACTTTATTTCTTCATAAAAAGGCAATTTAGTATTTTTGAAGGGATTTCGATTTTTCAAGCATTTACGAAGGCGTAGAAGGGCCAACGGCAAAATATTTTTAAAAATAGTTGGAATTGCCTTTTTGAAGTGACAATTGCCACTTTGATCTAACAATTGCCACTTTGAAGTGACAATTGCCACTTTGATCTAACAATTGCCATTTCAAACTGACAATTGCCAGATCAAAGTGACAATTATCAGATCAAAGTGGCAATTGTCACTTCAAAGTGGACATTCCAACTATTTTCAAAAATATTTTGCTGTTGGCCCATCTACGCCTTCGTAAGCATTAGACGTGTCATCACGGCACACTTAATGGAAAACTGAAAATTCAATGATCAATAATGTTGACGTTTGAAATGTCTGGTATCATTGGATTCAGAAAATTATGAAGATTTCAGAAATGTAATAATATACAAAGTGTTCTATTTGAAAATCGAAAGTTGGTATCACTTCTGGCGAAACCGGAAGTGAAAAAAATATAATTTTTAGGCCAAAAAGTGCCGTTTATTATGTTTACGGGATATCTCAAGTTTCAATCAATTACTTTCAAAACTAACGGAGATACGGGGGATGTACCATGATCCTGTTACTCATGGTATGTGTCATCTGCGTAAAGATATATTTACTGTTCAATGATTTATATTAGTGGAAAGATCATTGACATACAGCAGGAACGATACCTTGAGGGAACCCCGTAGTTACGATAAACTTATCAGACATTACGATATTTTTCTTCACTTGGAAACATGTATTCGATAAGAAAGACACAGGCAACTGTTTGATATTACCTCGAATAACAATTTTGAAAAGTTTTTCAGCCACAATTGATGTTCTAAGTGTCGAATAGAATGCATTTCTCCGATTCTCCAAAGCATCACGATCCTAGCGAAAGATTGAACGATACCTGAACAAATAAAGTCGGCTTTGACTAAGTGAACGACAAATGCTGCGAAACGTGATCATTGCATCGGAAGAGCAGGCCTAGACAACGGTTTCATAACACACGTAAAAAATGGTCGAACTGCAGGCGTACTTTCTATCTAAATAATTTGTGGAAGATTGTCGTTATTTCGATGAAATCTCACGATCGGATGACAAAAATCGTGATGACAAGATGAAAACGCTTCAATGCTGCAGAACGACCACAATAAGAACGCGAATATGCCACACCAAGAAAGGATTTCAAATTTTGGAGAGAATGACGAGATGAGGAAACTTTTTGTTTATGTAATATCATATATCTAGATACATGAACAGGGTGAGTCATGAAACGATTAACAGGATCCCACGATCTAGTCATTATAATAATCTAAAGTGAATCTGGTGAGTTAATCTCGACCACCTACAGGTAATGCTTGAAAGTGCTTTTTCAAACCTATGATCCCTGATGACTAACTCGTCAACATACCTTCTATATTTCACTAATCTCAATTCTGAGACCTTCTTTCGTATTTTTTTCAATAAAGTAAAGAGGAAACTTCGCTGAATTCCGAACTAGCGTAATTCAAAACCAAAATTAACGTGATCTGCGTTTTATCTCTTCAGTTTTAGACTGCACCCCATTGTATACCCCATTGATAAAGCAGAACCCCCAACATCCATAGCATTCTTTGGTAGGTAGATTTCTTCTGAAACATTTTGTAATAAAAAAACCAATTAACTATAAGGTAAAGTCACCACTAATTGACATGGTACTAGTAGTTGACATCTACGGCATAGTTTCCAATTATTAAGCTTTAAACGTCCTCTGAATTTAGTTTGATACATGTTATAGACATATTCGAATTTTCTGCGCCTACTATAGTGGCTTCCATGGCAAAAATATGACAAGGGCCAATATGGCGACGTATTGAAAGGATTTAATATTGACGTTTGATGCTTCTTGCATTTTTCTATCCGAAATTGATAATATCAGGTGAGTCGAGTTTTATTTTGTCATATATTGAAATTTTCGTAGAGAGATTTTTTCAGAGCCAAACTAAAGTAATCATATCATTGAAAGATGACTGTGTTTTCAATTAAAGGTTCAATTTGTCTTTAGAAATAGGGGTGTCAAGTATTGGTACGAAATTGTGTGCGGAAATTAGTAGTTGACACTGGTGTCAACTACTAGCTCCGGAGCAACTGAATTTATTTGAGAGTATTGAGGTCGATATTAGATTCAGGTTGTGAAATAATCAATACACTATTTTTCTTGGAGACTTTTAACTGTCCTGCCCAATAGATGACACCCGTGTCAAGTACTAGTTCAAAGTGTGTCAACTACTAGATCAACCTTTTCTTGGTTTTATTTACAGGATTGAGTGAAATATAACCAACTTCAGTCATGCCTCCTGTTAAAGGACAGATGCTGAAATACAGTGAACAACAAATGCAAGATGCCCTAGCAGACATTGTACGGGGTGTTTCTGTGGCAACAACAGCAAAACACCACAATGTACCTAGGATTACTTTACTGTATAAAAGTAAAGGCAAGACACCAAATTATTGAAAAATGGGACCAATTTTCTCAGGCGATTCACAAGCACGAAGCCCTTTGAGGGCCATTCAACCCATCAGTGAAAGCTCTCCTGATCCAATTCCATCAGGTATTTCACTTGAGAATATCATATGAACCTGTACCAAGAGAAAAAAATAAAAGGAATGAACCAACAACTATAGTACCCTCTCCAGACCAAATACCTGAAAGTACTAAAAGAAAGAAAATTCCAAGTGTTGTAACGTCAAAATCAAGGCAAAATTACTATAAGAAGAAGGAACAAGAAAAGAGAGATGAAGAGTTTCAGAAGTTAAAGAGAGCTGAAGAGAGACAAAAAAGCTAGAGTTAAAAAGGCTGAGATGGAAATAAAACGAAAGAACAGGATGCCGTTAAAAGGAACCAAACATAAACCAAAGAATAATGCATAGAACAAGAAAATCAGAAAGGATGCATCCAGTGATAGTACTGAAGATGAGGAATGGATATAATCTGGAAGTAGCATGGATGTCAGCATGGACGAGGAGCAAAATGATTCAGATGTGGAAAATCTTTGCGAGCAATCCAATAACAAATATGTTGAATTTAAAGAGGGAGACTTTATCCTAGTTTTTTTCCAAGGAAAAAAAAGTCACACGCTATGCTTGTATAATCCAAAAAAATCTTAGTTATTTCGAAAACGAAGTGATTGCCCTGAATTACTCCAATGAGTCAAAAACTGTATTCAGGATCAATGAAAGAGATGTTAGTGTTATAAATACGTCACAAATCATTGAAAAACTAGAATCACCAAACATTATTTCCTCAGGATACCGAGTTCGGTATGAATTTAGTTCCTCTTTAAGCTGTAGAGATGGTTAATCACTTTTCACTGCATTTTTATCTAAACCATTAAACCTCTCAATAATACTCAATTGCTGTTTTATTTGATGTCAAATACATGTCAACAACTGGTCTTTAGATATGTCAACTACTAGAAATTTCAAAATGTCAACTGTCAACTACTAGCACTATTTTGTTCTTTTTCTTAATTCAATTAGTATGCATAAAAACCATTCAAATCATTTTTGACAGATGTTTTGATAATGATAGACAAAAAAATTAACCTTGTAAAAAATTAAATGTAATGTTTTTTCCTTAATGTGTCAACTACTGGTGCTTTTACCTTATTTCTCTAATTTATTTTCACTCGTAAACTACAACTATTTGATTTATTTTATACATTTAAAGTTATCACTGTTGCTAACTCTGTCATAAAGTAGTCATTTCTGAAAGAGAAATATAATTTATTGTTGCGCTACTTTTGCCTTTTTCCTATTCTGAGTATTCGATTTTAAGTAGGCGTGAAAATTGAATAAAAATTTAACATATTTGTTATTGTTTTTATTTCCATAAGTATATTGTAAATGAGGTCAACACTTATAATTAATAATTATACACTTTAAAAAAAAAAAGAGTAAATTGATAGAAAAATTAATGAAATGAGTAGCTAATAATAAAAGAGCCACAATATTTCCGTATCCCAAAAACGATTCGAATAAAATAGTATAACAACAAATTGGGATCACGGATAATAAACCATATTTAATTTGAATGAGTGCTTTCGTTTGAACTTGTGCATTTCTTGGAATCATTTTTATCGAATATGAAATTTATGTTCCATATCAGATGGACCTCGTATCCATCAGACCATGTCGGATTGCAGTATTAAAATTCCAAGAAGAAATTCTCGATTTCTTTTATCTATTGTAATCAAGTCTGCACAGGAGAAATATTGAATTTGCATATTATTTGAAGGAGGCAAATCTAGATCATTTTTATTCGCCAATGACTTGACCAAATAGGTACAAAGAATATGCCACATAGCTTTGTTCACTGATCATATCACGATTACAGTATTCACAGTTGCTATTTCCTGTATTGGCGAAAGAAAATAAGATCGTAGCGCCAACTATCGGAAGACGTTGAACTACGAATCACGGACAAAGTTTTTTGAGTTTACACGAGTTTATATGGCGTTTTGGCGGTCTGTTTATCTATTTTTAAACTGATTTCTCGAACTGAAAAGTGATTGTGTTTCTATTAGAAGACTTGAAGATAGTTTCAGTAAGGTGGTTTGAAGGTATTTTAACTCGGATTAGTTTTGAATGCTTCTGCAATTTAAGGTTGTTTTTTAGATGAAGCTTGGTTTGATGGATTTTTTTGATCACTTGAAAACTTCAGACCATTCCCGATGTATTACCGAGGGAGAAGCAGTTCTGAACGCAGGACATATAATTTTAAGGGGAAGAATGAATTCTGATCTTAAGGATTTAAAAATGTATGCCCTTTGCCTTCAAATCAATGCACTTTCTTCAGAACCACATCAGGTAGATGGAAATTTCTTTATTCAAGATGAAAGAGTCTTGATTGGCACTTTTCATTGTTCATGCAAAGCGGGAAATAGTGGAAAACTAAAAATCTAGTATGAAAATACTTATCGTTAATCAATTGAATGAATCAGATCCACAATTAATCTCAAATCATGACTTCCTAAAACACGGACACTATTTGTGAACTGTACTGAAACTATCTTTCAAGTCTTTTACTAGAAACACAATCACTTTTCAGTTCGAGAAATCACTAATTTTCACAAATTGTTTAAAAGTAGGTGAACAGACCGCCAAAACGCCATATAAACACGTGTAAACTCAAAAAACTTTGTCCGTGATTCGTAGTTCACGTGGTGACGATGATGAAGATTATGACGATGATGACGATGATGACGATGATGACGATGATGACGATGATGAGTATGATGACGATGATAGGATGATGACGGTGATGACGATGATGACGATGACGACGATGATGACGATGATGACGATGGTGACGATGATGAAGATTATGACGATGATGACGATGATGACGATGATGACGATGATGACGATGATGACGATGATGACGATGATGACGATGATGACGATGATGAGTATGATAACGATGATAGGATGATGACGGTGATGACGATGATGACAATGATGACGATGATGACGATGATCTGAAACAAATCTGCAAGAACCAATTAAAGAGTCGATCTCAGAAACTAAATAAAACCTAACAGAAATGTGGATCTAACCTAAAACAACTTATCATCTTACATATTGGAGTGTAGACCTTTATAAGACCTGTATAATTTAGTAGCGAATAATTCTGTACAACTGCCAAACCATCGATGGATCAGGATCAAGAAATCTAGTTGGAGAGGGGACACCATCTGCAAGGGTTGAAGATAAAAAGAAGCGTACATGAAAAAGCTTGTAATAAGCAACCGATTTTTTCTAAAAACGTTGACGCCCTGTATCTCGTAAACGAAGCAAGTTAGGAAACATGCTTGAAGGAAAAAAATCCTAAACGTTTGGTAGTTTAGTCCTAGGCCACCCTGTAGACATTTTTCATACCGCATAAGATTTTATAATGTATCAAAATGAAAGGTTTGATTTACTTCAAAGTTTATTTTCTTCTTTTTAGCGCATTTTTTAAATAAAAGCTTTTTTTTTCACGTTTATTTTTTATTCATAATCTTAAAAAAATTAAACATTCTATGGAGATATCTTTGTGTTACTGTTTCAAAGAACCTTGTTCCCCAACTTTGATTATGAAGTATTATGTCGAATATGTCTTCTATTTATAATTTCATAAGTTTGTCCAAGTTATTATCAATACAGAATTGGTAACCGCATAAAAATAATTGAAGTAAATGGTGGTGTTGTAATCTATTGGCATTTTATTTTAGCCAAGCTATGTGAAACTCATTTATTCTGTTTGAAAAAAATATAACTGGCTTGATACTTCTGATATTGCACCCAAAGCACGTCCTTGACCCCCATCAATATTACACAATATGCCATCTTTCAGAAACAAAAAATGTTTTCGTAATTTCAATAAACCATCGACAAGTAATTTTGTGTACTTACTGCATTCATTTAATACCACGCATTGTGAAATGTTGTTATTTAATAAGTAATTTAATCGTACTCAAGAGTATTGTAGCAGCAATTAAAATTCAAGATTTGTCACTCTTTTTATAGAATTCCATAATTCATTTCTATTACATTAAATGATATTAGAGCTTTCAACAAGATTTAATCACTGTGAGAGCCTTCATGAAGGATTGGCTCATACGTACACTCCACGAATATAATACAGGGTTGATCGTTACTACGTGTATGAATTCATGTTGTGTGAATATATTTAACCAATGTTCATAAAATATGAATTGGCATCTATTAATTATTGTTACTATGGAAGAAACGATGCACATGCAGTTCAAAAAGTGGCTGAAAATAAATAAGCCGTCTTATTTCGATGGAAAAATTCAATGGATAAACTACCGCCGACAATTTGATGCTACTGCCAAAGCAAATGGATGGGATGCAGGGAAAAATCTGTAGCACTAATGCTGGGATTACGCGGAGAAGCAAATGATATTTCGCAAACCCTAATTCCCAAAAAACTGAAGGACTATGAGCAGTCATACTAGTGAAGAAGAAAAAAGCGCTTTTGCGTAGAGTGTCGTCAACTGAACAACCTGACGAAGAAAGACAGTTACCCTCTACAGAGAACATACACCCTAGACACGATGGCTGGTTCTACGATTTTCTCGACCCTTGATTTGAAGAGTGGGTACTGGCCAATAGACTTGAATCAAGAAGATCGAGAAAAGACAGCTTTCACCGTCAGATCAGGGCAGTTCACAGGTATGCCATTCGGGCTTTGCAATGCTCCAGCCAAGTTCGAAAGATTGATGGCGACGGTTTTGAAAGGACTGTCATGAAAGACATGTCTGGTATATCTCGACGACATAATTGTGGTCGGCAGATCGTTCGAGGATCATGTGAAAAATTTAGAAAAGGTATTTCTGCGACTGAGAAACTCTGGATTGAAACTGAGCCCCAAGAAATGCCATTCGTTCCAGAAAGAAGTACGATATCTTGGCCATGTCTTCTCTGGGAGAGGATTAGCAGTAGATGAATGGAAGATCAAAGCTGTTAAAGAATGGCCAATTTCAAAAGAGTTTTAAACAGTTCACAGTTTTCAGATTACAGTTAAGGACTAGTTAGTATTGTTGTCATGGGGACTCATTTATCATTTCATATAAAAAAACTGAGAACTTGGCCTGATTAAGATGCAGATATAATAAAAATATTTTATCTCAAACTACTCAATTTATATAAAAATATGAAACATTCACATACAGCGTATTACAAAAGAGTATGCAACAAATGGAAAACGTTTTTATTATTAAAAAAAAATGCGATGAAAGTTGGTGCTAATTGAGAAACAAATAACGGGAGTTCGTAAAGTTATGTTAAGTCTTTAGTTTGTGAGAAATATCTTTTCTTTTATCGATAAGTCGTCACTAAAAAAGTACCTCTACTTTCAAAATACAGCAATAATTCACACGCTCCACTATTTAGTTATCAGTTAGTCAATATTATTTCAAAATTATAGTTGTATAAACAAATTGTAAGTATTTCCCTTGTTAAATTCGTGTTTTATTGGTGAATTCAGAAGAATATTCAGCCGCAACCTGTATTTCAGGCCATAAATTCAAAATATTTTTGTCTTTGTCTTTTAGAAACATATTTTGTGCCTTCAATTCAAAAAGAAATGGTCTGTTTTGGTAGTATTTCTGAAGTATTTTGTCTTCTTGTGCCCATGAAAAAGGAAATCACCGTGAGAACAAAGGAAAAGTAAGTAGGTTTTGGCATATTTTTAGAAATGTATGACCACAGGTACAAATTTCTCAAGCTTTGCTGTTCGTTGAAAGGACAAAGTGAATTATTATTATATACCGCGTTTGGGACGGTATATATCACCACATATCATTAATTACCTCCTCAATGAGTCTATCACCACGAAAACAATATACTAAACACAATGGCACCACGTTCTCGAATATTAATGAATAATGTGAAAACTTATTATAATAAATGTAGCGCGGAGAAAAAATTGCCCAATTTTATAAATTCACACCTGCAATTGTAAAACGAGATTATCGTTGAAAAAGTGAATGCTTCACATTATGTAAGGATTAATATGATTCTTAAGCACAACTCACAAGAAAGCAGCACCATGTTGTGATCTGTATCAAATATTGCCAATAATCCGATTTGATTTTTTGGAACGATATGAGGCCGCTTGAAAATGTATTTATTAATCTCCGGTGCAATTTGAACAAGCTATCATTAAAATCTTAAACATAAATACCATCCGTGTCCTAGATAGAGAATGTAGTGATGATTTGCGAAACTTTAATTTAGATTCTTGGAACAGTCGAGATCGCATTGAAATCACCGTAATAGAGGACTGTTGTGTGAAGCCAATAACCTGATCATCCTAAAAAAGTGCATCGATTTCACAACCCACCAACTTGTACTATTTTCGCATTTTTCGACAACAAGAAGACACATTCGTTGATTATATGTCTGTATAGAAAGAAAGCTGAGAAAATTTCCTACAGGAAAATGGAATATTCGCGGAAATTTCTTGGTATTACGGTACTTTTAGGTCGTCGAAGTTCGACTGAACATAATATTAGTCTTCGCGGTACTGATAGCGTACGAAAAAAAAATGTCTTTGCAGAATCACGCTTATATTTATTCAATGACGTAGAATACAGGAAAAATAGTGAAAAAATTCTAGAACTTTCGGAAGTAGTTGTTTTTGGCAGTTATACGGGAAAATATACCGAATTAGCCGATCGAAGGTGACCTGCGCCCGCCAGAAATTTTTCAAATTTTTTTTCATATCATATTCGTAAAATGCAATGTTTTTTCTATAGTTTCACCAAATTTCAAACTGCTCGCTAGTCGAACCTAGTTTCAGTGGGCATTTCGGCGTACGTCTGCATCTTCAGACTATTCGAATTTGAAATTAAATTTTTGTCAATTTTTCAAAAGTATGCCGTGTTGAATTAATAGAACACGGAAAAAATTGTGTTTCTATATCATATTCGTAAAATTCTAAGTTTGTTCTATACTTCCACCAAAGTGCAAAGCGATCGCTGGTCAAACATAGTTTCTGCAGGAGTTTCGGCGAACATCTGCATCTTCAGACGCTTCGAATTTGAAATTTGATATTTGTCAATTTTCCAAATTAAATGAATGGCGTAGAACACGGGAAAATAGTGAAAGAATTCCAGAACGGTCGAAAAGTATTTCGTTTAGGGGTTATATGGGATAGCATACCGGATCAGTCGTTCGGAGGTGACCTGCGCCCACCAGAAATTTTTCTGATTTTTTTCCATATCATATTCGTAAAATGGATTGTTTTTTCTATAGTTTCACCGAGTTTCAAAGTGATCGCTGGTCGAACCTAGTTTCTGTAGGCGTTTCGGCGAACGTCTGCATCTTCAGACGCTTTGAATTTGAAATTTGATTTTTGTCAATTGTCCAAAGGTGTATCGTTTTGAATCAATGGCGTAAAACACAGGAAAAATAGTGATAAAATTCCAGAACCGTCGAAAGTATTTTTTTGGGCGGTTATATGGGTTAGTATACCGGATTAGCCGTTCGGAGGTGACCTGCGGCCGCCAGAAATTTTTAAAATTATATTCCATATCATATTCGTAAAATGCAATGTTTTTTCTATAGTTTCACCAAATTTCAAAGCGATCGCTGGTCGAACATAGTTTCTGTAGGCGACTCGGCGAACATCTGCATCTTCAGACGCATCGAATTTGAAATTTGATTTTTGTAAATTTTCCAAAGATTTATCGTGTTGAATGGATGGCGTAGAACTCGGGAAAAATAGTGAAAAAATTCCAGAACTGTTGGGAGTATTTTTTGTGGGCGGATATATGGGTTAGGATACCGAATTAGTCGATCGGAAGGTGACCTGCGCCCACCAGAAATTTTTCTAATTTTTTTCCATATCATATTCATAATATGCAATGTTTTTTCAATAGTTTCACTAAATTTTTAAGTGATCTCTGGTCGAACATAGTTTCTGTAGGCTTTTCGGCAAACGTCTGCATCTTCAGACGCTTTGAATTTGAAATTTGATTTTTGTCAATTGTCCAAAGGTGTATCGTTTTGAATCAATGGCGTAAAATACAGGAAAAATAGTGATAAAATTCCAGAACCGTCGAAAGTATTTTTTTGGGCGGTTATATGGGTTAGTATACCGGATTAGCCGTTCGGAGGTGACCTGCGGCCGCCAGAAATTTTTAAAATTGTATTCCATATCATATTCGTAAAATGCAATGTTTTTTCTATAGTTTCACCAAATTTCAAAGCGATCGCTGGTCGAACATAGTTTCTCTAGGCGTTTCGGCGAACGTCTGCATTTTCAGACGTTTCGAATTTGAAATTTGATTTTTGACAATTTTCCAAAAATGTTGCGTGTTGAATCGACAGTGTAAAACACCGGAAAAATAGTGAAACAATTCTAGAACCGTCGGAAGTAATTTTTTTTGGACGGTTATATGGGTTAGGATACCGGATTGGCCATTCGGAGTTGACCTGCGCCTGCCAGAAATATTTCAAATTTTTTTCCATGTCATATTCGTAAAATGTAATGTTTCTTCAATAGTTTTACCAAAGTTCAAAGCGATCGCTGGTCGAACATAGTTTTTGTAGGCGTTTCAACGAACGTCTGCATCTTCAAACGCTTTGAATTTGAAATTTTATTTTTTGCAATTTTTGAAAAATGTATCGTGTTAAATCAATGACATAAAACATGATAAAAATAGTGAGAAAATTCCAGAGTTGTCGAAAGTATTTTTTTTTGGTGGTTATATGAGTCAGGATACTGGATTGGCCGTTCAGAGGTGACCTGCGCCCGCCAGAAATTTTTAAATTTTTTTTCCATATTATAGTCGTAGAATGCAATATTTTTTCTATAGTTCCACCAAATTTCGAAGCGATCGCTGGTCGTACATAGTTGCTATAGGCGTTCCAACGAACGTCTGCATTCTCAAACGATTCGATTTGGAATTTTTTGTTTTTTGTATTTTTTCAAAATGTATCGTATATAATCGATGACGTAGAATACGGAAAAAATAATAAAAAAAATCCAAAACGTGCATAAGTATTTTTTTCGGTCGATTATATGGATTAGAATGCCGTATCGGCCGTTCGGAGCTGACCTGCGCCCGCCACGAATTTTTCAAATTTTTTTCCTTATCATATTCGTAAAATGCAATGTTTTTTCTATAGTTTCACCAAATTTCAAAGCGATCTCTGGTCGATCATAGTTTCTGTAGGCGTTTCGGCGAACGTCTGCATCTTCATTGAGTTTTAAAGTGATCGCAGGTCGAAACTAGTTTCTGTAGGCGTTTCGGCGAACGTCTGCATCTTCACACGCTTCAAATTTTTCAAAGGTGTACCGTGTTAAATCGATAGCGTAAGAACACGAAAAAAATAGTGAAAAAATTTCAAAATCCTCAAAAGAATTTTTTTTTTGTGCAGTTATATGGGTTAGGATACCGGATTGGCCGTTCGGAGATGATTTTTATAGCGAAGATAATGAAAACAGTTTAGTAGTATGCTCGGCGTATTATTTAGCAAATATCGTAACAATATGTTATAGGTAAATCTGTAGGCGTGTTTTACTTTTGGGAATAATAATTATAGGAATCGTCAGTGAAATCCAATGAGTGGACGGAAACAATTGAGTTATGGGAATATTTGCAATGAAAGCTGTTGCATATGTAGGTACGCTTAACTTATTGAATGGTCCCATAACGTAACATGATCTCGCCTGAAATTCTACCAGAAATCTGCCGAATCTTGTAAACGCCTGCCAATAAATCAAAGGGTACATCACCATGAACATTGCGCGCCTCATCATCTTCGTCGTAATGACATCGCATAGCATTGAAACTGTTACAAAAGTGTAGGCGACACAGAAGATGTTCCCAGAATGTATGCGTGTGGTAAGGTCAGGCCGCTATGGTCTCAACAACTCTTCTTCACTTTCTCCACAGACAACCATCTGCTTCTCATCGTAGATTTACAGCATACTCTAAGCAAACGTTCACTTTTTTTGTTGCCGACTGTGAATTATTCTATCAATGCATTGTTTGATATGAATAATAGGATCGTGATTCGTCCATGGACCGAATCTGGTCTTGCGGGTTTGATTGACATTCACTAGTAACAACTGACTGAACAAAGTATGGAGAATGCAGAGAGGGCTGTGAAGTATTTTACGTGATAACCAAATTAGTCGCCTGACGAAGCACATTTTAGCAAATATTTTCTTTTGTCGGGGTTCACACGGTATAGAAAATTATGTAAATTAGAACAATATCACGAACTTGGCTTCATTTTTGAAATACCTTTAAAGATACAGGATTTTTCTAAATTCACCCGAAAAAATCGAGACGAGATTCATTGTTGCAAAGAAAAAGACAGTGTCATCTTGACACAGAAGAAAAATCTAATATAGTTTATGAAATACCATGCACTCAATGTGAACAATGTTATATAGGTCAAACGACAAGGAATTTGACTGGTCGTATTACATCACATAAGAGTGATTGTAAAGAGGTGTAAAATCATGTGCCCTATCAGATCATGTGATCAATGTCCTTCGTATGCGACCGTGAAAAATTGGACTGCAAGCTTCAAAAGATGAAAATTTTCCATTGAAGATGATGACCGATCGGGAAGGCCAGTTGCTATGTCAGTCCCCGAAAATATCGATGCAGTTCATGACATGATTTTAACAGACCGTCGAATTGGGCTAAAACGGATATCTGAAGCACTGAATATTTCATACGAACGCGATCATCATATAGTTCACGTCAATTTGGACATGAGAAAAATTGCTGCAAAATGTATCCCCAAATGTTTGAATGTTGACCAAAAGCGTGCAAGGGTGGTAGCATCGCGTTCGATCTGTGCCCGATTTGAAAACGATGTAGACTTCTTAAACTGAATTGTTACTATGGATGAGACTAGGGTACATTTCTACGATCCAGAAACAAAGCAACAATCGATGGAATGGCGACACTCCGGTTCTCCAAGACCTAAGAAGTTTCGTGTCCAAAAATCTGCTGGAAATGTTCTTGCTTCAGTTTTTTGGGATTGCCATGGAGTAATCATGATTGATTTTTTGGATAAGGGTAGAACAATAACTGGAGATTACTATTCGACATTACTGACCACTCTACGGGAAAAAATTAAAGAGAAAAGACGCGGAAAGCTATCCAAAGGTGTTTTGTTTTTGCAGGACAACGCCCCTGCCATGCAAAAAATTCGTGATTTAGGGTTTGAATTACTAGAACACCCCCCTTATTCACCAGATTTGGCTCCGTCCGACTATCATCTCTTTCCTCAACTGAAAAAAAGTTTAAAAGGTCGTAAATTTTCTTTCAACGAGGAGGTAATAAAAGCTGTGGAGGTCTGGTTTGCAGAGCAAGAAGAACCATTTTTTTGAAAGGTCTAATGACGTTGCAGGTTCGCTGTAATAAATGTATCCAATTAAGAGGAGAATATGTTGAGTAATAAAATATTTTGACATTGAAATTTTGTTTGGTTCTATAGTAGGCTAAGAATTTTTCAATATATCCTCGTTATAATGCCACAAATTATTTAATTATAAGCTGTACTGGATTCTTCGTTTGCATCATGGAATTCAAAAAATGTATCGAACTTATGTAAATATTATTGAATGAACAGATATAATGAAAATAAAATCTGTATCTGTAACAAAATCGCGATTACAACTGTCTGGGATCACACCCATGGTTGTGACTATAATCCCGAGTATGATGACTGTTATTAAATTAGCTAATGTGAAATAATGTATGTGCTAATTGGCTTTCAATTCAATTATGAGCAGTGTAATCCTTGAAGTCATGAATAGAACGATTAAATCACCTCTAAACCAAGAATATTGATCAAAAGTATTGTAATTAGTAAAGATTGTTTACTATTACTCAACAAAAACTCATCACGACCTCTCAAGAGATTAATTTGACTGTTCGATTAGTAGGTGACCTACAGAGTGAAAGAAAAATTGTAATACTCATCATATTTTGATTAATTATTAAGAGTTTTACTTTTGGTGGGCGCTTGAAACCTCCACTAATTTTTTAAAATATCTTCTTACACAAGTTGTTCCATATAGTGACGTCCATTACAAAAGCCTGAATTCCTCATACACCATGTTTGTTCAGCGATTTTTTTTAAGTTTTCGAGTTATTCCTAATTATTTTTGTAATGTTTTATTGAATTCTGTTGTTTCAATTTCAATAATTTATATCCTTCCTTATAGAAGATATTATTATTATAAAATGTAATGAATTGCGGTGATGTACTTTTATTTTATTGTCTATTTTTGTAATACATGTTTTTTGTTACCATGGTGATATATATCAAAGCAACCTAAGAATTACTTGATACTTGTGGCTTGTACACGATGTGTTTTGAGTACTCGACGTAGTTCTTTCGCAACTAGTTACAGAAATAGCAATTTTTCAATTAATTATAAATCAATTATTAATTATACACTTGAATCGACACTTGTTGCTATTTCAATCATTTCTTAACAACAAGTTTATTAAATTCAAATTGCCTAGTGAGACAAGATAAAAAAAAATATCGGAAAAGTTAAAACAGAACATTCAGCCATATTTACTCTATCAACCTTGTCACGGGAAAAATACTTTTCCTTATTGTTTTGAATTAAAACTGAAACCAGTCAAATGTCATTAGGTCGTTTTCCAACAACCAGCTGCATGTCCATGACTGGCGATATCATCAAATGTTACAAATACCATGGGCGTACTTGAAATTATTCAAAAGGTATTTTCAATTATACGCTGAATAGGTATTCCGGATTTATTGAAATTTTGTCCCGTCTCTTATTCTTCATATGTTCAAAGGAAAGTCAGCAGCTGCAACTTATTAGGTATCTTCCATTCTTTTTTCGTATTTTTTCTTTCAATTAGAAATCTGAACTGAATAATGAGAAATCGCAAACGCGATTCAAGTTTATCTGAAATAGGTGTGGGTACCTTACATTGGTTACAGGAATAACAAGAATAGCTATTTGTTCAACTATAGGGAGGAAAGTGTCACTTTTGCTGCCAGGCGGCCTGCAGTGATGATAGTGACCATAATGTTGTACATTCTACCGTCCAACTTCCAAAAATTCAGATGTGCCATCGAGTCAAGAAATAATATAATCTATTACGAGTAGAAACCATTGAAAATGCAAAAATGGAGCTGAACAAATTTGCATATAAGAAGCGTTTCACAAAACAATACAATAAAAAACATGAGGTCTACAACCACAAAGGAAATTTAATACAAATTCCGCTGTCACAAATGCTAAAGAGTAGAACACAAGGCTTCAGATTGTAAATAAAATCGTGAAACGAAGAGCCTTCAGCAGAACTTACTGGAATTGTATGTCTTTGTAAGACGAAAGTTTTTCTAATCGATGATATCGAATCTGACATGGAATGGGTTTAGACAGCGGTGCTATATTCAGGATTTGGCATCCATTCTTCATTACAAGTCAAAATAAAAGTGCAAATGTTCGTTGCTGCTAGTAATCAGATATTTTGTTGAACGCACAGTACGTCAATGAAGTATACGTTGTTTCATTGACTCATTCGGTCTTAGCAAGGCGGTAAAGAATAAATAAAGAAATTTTCTAAATAAGGGTATATTTATTGGACGATCTTTAGTGTTGTCATTTGAATTGTAAACGACTTCACAGTGTCGTCGGATCTTGATTTTATTGAAAACTGCTCGAAATGGTACCGTAATGGGACAATCAACACAGGAAATTGAATACTAATTCCATTGTTTGTGGGTGCTTGGTGTTATTGGTATTTTAGATTCGTTGTTATTTGTAACGATTAGCTTGATGTCTCTCTAAAGTATTCCTATCGGTGTTTCGTTGTTATTTTGTTTCCAGGTGAATGGAAATTACACAAACCTTCTCTGCGACATGGTGTTGAAATTATGTAGAGAAATGTTCAAAAGATGGTATTGGTGCAATCACATGCGATGATGATTATGAAAATGAATTATTAAGAGAAGAAATAGAAAATCAGATGGATCAATACAAACTTTGTCAACTTGGCAAAACATTTTTCAAAATAATTGTTTTCTCGACAACTGTAGCGGACCAATACAGTAAAACTATTATAAATCTTCCCACCAACGTCTAGCTTCATCGTACACCTCTTCCTTCCAGGTAGATGCCTGCACCCAAAGCCTGTTTGTTAGTCAGACGTGAATGATCGGTATTACATAGGCTTCCTGGGCAAAACTCCACTGTATTTCCTTCCTATTGTTCTATGATCGGAATAGTAAGAGTAAAACTTCTATTCCATCGCAGTCTTCGTCCACTTCAGGATTTTCTCATGTCCTGTTATCACTCCTTGGTTGATCCAAATTGGAAGCGGAGTAGCCTCAGTAATGACTCCAACACTGCGGTTAAACTAGACCAAGCTTTTGGCCTATTGTGTTGCTCTGTGCCCCTGGCCACCATACAGCTAACCCATATTCGATTTTTGGTCTTACGACTGCCGTATATAAACAGCGAATAATATCTGGGTTGGTTACCCAATTACTTCCTACAATTCTCTTCAGTTACCGTAGGATTGCTCAGACCAGAACCACCTCCAGGTTTTTGATCTGTTGGACCAACTTCTGTTCTTGGCCGAACATGATGGGTGGTTTAAACCAGTCTAAACCAGTCTCTTTTTCTCTGTTTGGTGAACAGTTTCATCTCTTTTTTTTTGGGATTTACAAAGGCCTGCTTCACCAAACCATCTTTTAATTATCATGCATACGATTGCAGGCGTCTCCGATGAATCATACCCTGACCAGGACAAGCCCATCGTCCGCATATGCTTGTGCCTCCATCTGTTAGTCTATCCAGGAGTTCGTCCATGACTAGGAGCCATAGATAGGAAGAGGTGAGGCGTTCCTCTGGCCATTAGTATTGCCTGTATGGTCGCTATCTTCGTCCTGTAAAAATTATCTTCCACATCGAAGAACACCTATAATACTGCCCCGGAATATCCTCCTCAAAGCTGGGGTGAGAAGTTCAAGGCCCCTCTGTAACATTGCCGGGAAAATTTTGTCACGTCCTGCTGCCTTGTATGGGTTGAACTCGTTTGCTACCCAAACTATGGCGTCGTGCGTAACAACCTTCTCCGGCAGTTGCCAATCCCTTTGAGACACCTGTTGTATTTGCGGATCCTGTTGGTCTTGGTCGACACCACCTGGGGAGGGTGATATCAAAATGTTATACCCTGGTCGAGTTGCTACTCCGAGAGAATCGCTACCTGATACATTGTGCGCCCTGAAAGACCTTTCAGTTACTCTAGGCTTTACCGTCTGGCTAGCAGGCCGAGACCTTCACCCTCTTTGCTTAGATGATCCGTCTTCAGAAGTTCAACTGCTGGAACCCTTAGTTGACCAGAGGAGTCCATTCTCTCTTCTTTTAGAGCCAGAGTGCTCTTTCTTTGCTTCTTTCAACGGCACGTTCATAATTTTATCTTCTTTTTGGTGTACCATTTTTGTTTTTCTTGCTTTTATGTGGGTGTATGATGTGTGTGTGTCAGAGGAAGTGGCGAGCTCCTTCAATCGACCTTCCTACTAGACCTGGTTCTCGGTCGTGTGCGGCGGAGCTCCCCGGGTAGTATCAGGGCCCTTTTCCAGGCGTCACCTAGCACTAAAATTCAATCCTAGATTTTTCTGCATGCAAAGGTAACCCCCTACATTGGCTGGGCAAGGGTAGGCATCTGTACTACGGCCTAGATGTACTAAGCCTAGCAATATGTGAAAATGATAATGACTACCAAACAAAACTGGTGGATGTAGGGAAGAAGTTAGTGAGGCGAGCGAAAAGCATCACAGGAAACAAGAAGTTCGGCGATAAACTTCCTCGCTTCCATGTGTAGTGGATAACCCATCAGCCGCTGATCTGGTGGATCGCAACCACTAGTTCAGTTCGAAGCTTTCCGCAGTGTTGGTGCTAGAATGGATCCCTATGGAACAACACTATTAATAGGTAAAGTGTCAGAAACCGCCATCAACCAACACGTAGAGTTTGTTGATGTTTGTTACGAAGCTACATATCTTCTGGAGTGGCTAGCCATAAGAAGAAATCTTAGCGAAGTGATCGTGCCTTTCTTCGTTGAATTCGGGTGGTTAGAGTCAAAGGCCAAATACTGTCTGGTGTGAGTCTTCTTTTTATGAATCTATGTGTGGATGGAATCGCTTCTTCTCTTAACTTTTACATCCAAGAAGGGTAGTGAGTTGTTGATTTCCTTCTCCATTGTGAACCTGATATTGTCCCTTATGTCATTAATATTAGATAGAAATCGTTGGAGCTCTTGATCCCTTTGGTTCCATATTATGAATGTGTCGTCAACATATCTCAACCATGATATGATAGCTTAGGTTTGCTTTCAGCTTGTAAGATGACATGTAAATGTTGGAGATGATTGAGGCGAAAAAGAGGCCTTTTTCCTAGAAATATGAATTTCTAGTTATTCTAATATTGCTCTCGTGTAGTTGGTCGTCGTCCTCGAGTTTCTTCTTGATTATATTGATAGATTCCTTTATGGGCACATTAGTGTATAGGCTTTCTACATCAAAGCTGATGAAAAGATCCTCGGGTTGTAATTTGATGTCCTTAATGATGTCCACAAAATTTCCTGAGTTCTATACGTAGGAGCTACTTTTTCCTTGTAAGGTGTCCAGAATGGGCAGGAGGAATTTGGAAAAATTGTAGGATGGCGAGTGTTTAGAACTAGTTATCGGTCTTGAAGGCATATCGGCCTTGTACATTTTTGGAAGACCGTATAGGTAGGGAGGTTTGCTATATTGTGTTAGCTGTGTGCGTTGTTTGTCTGGGATATATGATTCGTATTTCTCCAAAGCATTGTAAATTTTTCTCTCAATCGAAGGTGTTGGATCCGTTTGTAAGAGCTTGGAGTTTTGTTTCCGCAATACATCCTCAATTTTCTCTTGTACCATCTATCACCTATATAATTATCCCACCTGCACCCTTATAATTCAGTATCTGAGGAGTAACACCATGAGTGAATTTTCGCGATAGGTCTGTCGATTTATTTCTGAACGAAACTGAATTGCTTCGTGAAAACACCACGAGTCCGCAGGACGAGTGGTGTTTTCTCAAAACAATTCAGTTGAGTTCAGAAATAAAAGACAGACTTATGATAAATTCAATTACGAGTTGAATTTTATCGGACTATTTCACGAATAAAGTTTCTTCATTAATATAAATACGAACAATGTAGAACAGTCACAAAAAAATTATTAAAATCGTCAATATTATAATGTTTCGTTTCATAATTTCATTTGAATTTGCACCGAAGCGACTCATTTTGACACAATCAGGTACAATTAATATTGATAGAACTGCCAAACTTTGTGTTGCCATGGTTACGTCGTTGAAAATACCGAAGCTGATCCTCCAATCAGAATTGAAGGACAGCTGGTGTTATCGCGATAACACGAGTTGTCATGGGTTTGCGGTTGGTCAGATTATGAGATGAGTGAAATAGTCAAGTGAAGTAGTTGTTTTCTCCCAGGTGTTCGCTTCATATCCTACATTGTGATTTGATAGGATAGACTTCATCAAAATTATTCATATTATTCAATGAAATAGCTCATATAATTGTTGAATATTCTCGGATAGTTGATAGTTGTTACATCTAGACTTTGGAGGTGAACAAATGTGACTAATTTTCAACTAACAATGAAATCAAAGCGCAATTACATGAAAGAGGAAGTTCTTTACAGCATATTTCTTCAGTATGAATAATCATCCAGTTGTTTTCAGTGTAAAGGACTCTTCGAGTTCAAAATTTAATCACCTTTTCTTCAAAGTTGCACAATACTTCTTTTATTAATATTCCAGTGCACAGATGAACATGCGTAAGAATAAACAGTAAATTTCTCTACGGATTGCGACACATTTATTGACAAGCAATATTTCTGAGCACAATTTTTAATAGACAATGGCTACGTAGGAAAATATGATTTGAGAAAGTGAAACGTACAGGGTGACTGAGATATCTCGTTTCATGAGATTATGCAACTTAGTTCATCGTTATTTTTGCTTCCAAGGCTTTAAACACACAATTTTTTTTTCTCGGTTTTTATAGAACGAACAAAAATTGTAACAGTGACAGTGACATTCAAAAAGTACGCGACAAATTGAAAAAATCTTTGCGATTTTTCAAAAAAAAAAAATAGTCAACAACTCAGACTTCGTAGCCCCTATCAGATATACTGAGTGATTTTCAAATTTAAAAAACTCAAAAGTTAAATTTTTTGGAAAATAAGTAACATTTGGATGAAATGCTGGTATCTGAGTCAAAATTCCAAGATTAAAGTCGGAATTTCGAGATCTTCAAGACGGAATTCCGAAATCTAACTTGGAATTCTGGCATCTCAGTCGGAATTCCGAGATCTGAGTCTGAATTCTGGCAACCAAGTCGAATTTCTGAGATAATAATAATAATAATACTCCTTCATACCTAAAGGCAGAACCTGTGCGGGTAGAGGACAGCTATTATTATTATTTGCCGTTGAGATTAAAGTAAGAAATTCGAGATTTCTAAATCAGAATTCCGAGATTCAAATCGGAATTCAGGAATCTAAGTTGGAATTCCGTAATTTTAGTCGGAATTCCGAGATCTGGTTCAAATTTCTGAAACTTAAGTCGGGAATTTCGAGAGTCAAGTCGAAATTCAGGGATCCAAGTTGAATTTCCGAGATTGAAGTCGGAATTTCGAGATCTCTTAGTCGGAATTCTGAAATCTAGGTTGGAATTCCGGTATCTTAGTCGGAATTCTGAGATTTTAGTGTGAATTCCGAGAACTGAGTCGAATTTCTGAGATAATAATAATAATAATAATAGTAATACTCTTTCATACCCAAAGGCAGAACTTGTGCGGGTAGAGGACGGCTATTATTATTAATTGCCATTGAGATTGAAGTCGGAATTTCGAGGTTTTTAAATCATTATTCCGAGATTCAAGTCGGAACTCAGGAATCCAAGTTGAATTACCGAGATGGAAGTAGGAATTTCTGAATCTCCAAGTCGGAATTCCGAAATCTAAGTTGGAATTCCGTCATTTTAGTCGGAATTCCGAGATCTGAGTCTAATTTCTGAGATTTAAGTCGGGAATCTCGAGATGCAAGTCGAAATTCAGGGATCCAAGTAGAATATCCGAGATTGAAGTCGGAATTTCGGGAGACCTCTTGTCGGAATTCTTAAATCTAGGTTGGAATGACGGCATCTTAGTCGGAATTCTGAGAACTGAGTCTGAATTCCGGGAACTGAGTCGAATTTCTGAGATAATGATATTAATAATAATACTCCTTCATACTTCATACCCTAAGGCAGAACCTGTGCGGGTAGAAGAATCATTACCATTTGCCATAGAGATTAAAGTAGGAATTTCGAGATTTCTAAATCAGAATTCCAAGATTCAAATCGGGATTCAGGAATCCAAGTTGAATTACCAAGTTAGAAGTAGGAATTTCTGAATCTCCAAGTCGGAATTCCAAAATCTAAGTTGGAATTCCGTCATTTTAGTCGGAATTCCGAGATCTGAGTCTAATTTCTGAGATTTAAGTCGGGAATCTCGAGATGCAAGTCGAAATTCAGGGATCCAAGTAGAATATCCGAGATTAAATTCGGAATTTCGGGAAACTTCTTGTCGGAATTCTTAAATCTAGGTTGGAATGACGGCATCTTAGTCGGAATTCTGAGAACTGAGTCTGAATTCCGGGAACTGAGTCGAATTTCTGAGATAATGATATTAATAATAATACTCCTTCATACTTCATACCCTAAGGCAGAACCTGTGCGGGTAGAAGAATCATTACCATTTGCCATAGAGATTAAAGTAGGAATTTCGAGATTTCTAAATCAGAATTCCAAGATTCAAATCGGGATTCAGGAATCCAAGTTGAATTACCGAGTTGGAAGTAGGAATTTCTGAATCTCCAAGTCGGAATTCCAAAATCTAAGTTGGAATTCCGTCATTTTAGTCGGAATTCCGAGACCTGAGTCTAATTTCTGAGATTTAAGTCGGGAATCTCGAGATGCAAGTCGAAATTCAGGGATCCAAGTAGAATATCCGAGATTAAATTCGGAATTTCGGGAAACTTCTTGTCGGAATTCTTAAATCTAGGTTGGAATGACGGCATCTTAGTCGGAATTGAGAACTCAGGCTGAATTCCGGGAACTGAGTCGAATTTCTGAAATAATGATATTAATAATAATACTCCTTCATACTTCATACCCTAAGGCAGAACCTGTGCGGGTAGAGGAATCATTACCATTTGCCATAGAGATTAAAGTAGGAATTTCGAGATTTCTAAATCAGAATTCCAAGATTCAAATCGGAATTCGGGAATCCAAGTTGAATTACCGAGTTGGAAGTAGGAATTTCTGAATCTCCAAGTCGGAATTCCAAAATCTAAGTTGGAATTCCGTCATTTTAGTCGGAATTCCGAGATCTGAGTCTAATTTCTGAGATTTAGGTCGGGAATCTCGAGATGCAAGTCGAAATTCAGGGATCCAAGTAGAATATCCGAGATTAAATTCGGAATTTCGGGAAACTTCTTGTCGGAATTCTTAAATCTAGGTTGGAATGACGGCATCTTAGTCAGAATTCTGAGAACTGAGTCTGAATTCCGGGAACTGAGTCGAATTTCTGAGATAATGATATTAATAATAATACTCCTTCATACTTCATACCCTAAGGCAGAACCTGTGCGGGTAGAAGAATCATTACCATTTGCCATAGAGATTAAAGTAGGAATTTCGAGATTTCTAAATCAGAATTCCAAGATTCAAATCGGGATTCAGGAATCCAAGTTGAATTACCGAGTTGGAAGTAGGAATTTCTGAATCTCCAAGTCGGAATTCCAAAATCTAAGTTGGAATTCCGTCATTTTAGTCGGAATTCCGAGACCTGAGTCTAATTTCTGAGATTTAAGTCGGGAATCTCGAGATGCAAGTCGAAATTCAGGGATCCAAGTAGAATATCCGAGATTAAATTCGGAATTTCGGGAAACTTCTTGTCGGAATTCTTAAATCTAGGTTGGAATGACGGCATCTTAGTCGGAATTGAGAACTCAGGCTGAATTCCGGGAACTGAGTCGAATTTCTGAAATAATGATATTAATAATAATACTCCTTCATACTTCATACCCTAAGGCAGAACCTGTGCGGGTAGAGGAATCATTACCATTTGCCATAGAGATTAAAGTAGGAATTTCGAGATTTCTAAATCAGAATTCCAAGATTCAAATCGGAATTCGGGAATCCAAGTTGAATTACCGAGTTGGAAGTAGGAATTTCTGAATCTCCAAGTCGGAATTCCAAAATCTAAGTTGGAATTCCGTCATTTTAGTCGGAATTCCGAGATCTGAGTCTAATTTCTGAGATTTAGGTCGGGAATCTCGAGATGCAAGTCGAAATTCAGGGATCCAAGTAGAATATCCGAGATTAAAGTCGGAATTTCGGGAGACTTCTTGTCGGAATTCTTAAATCTAGGTTGGAATGACGGCATCTTAGTCGGAATTGAGAACTGAGGCTGAATTCCGGGAACTGAGTCGAATTTCTGAGATAATGAAATGATATTAATAATAATACTCTTTCATACTTCATACCCTAAGACAGAACCTGTGCGGGTAGAAGAATCATTACCATTTGCCATAGAGATTAAAGTAGGAATTTCGAGATTTCTAAATCAGAATTCCAAGATTCAAATCGGAATTCGGGAATCCAAGTTGAATTACCGAGTTGGAAGTAGGAATTTCTGAATCTCCAAGTCGGAATTCCAAAATCTAAGTTGGAATTCCGTCATTTTAGTCGGAATTCCGAGATCTGAGTCTAATTTCTGAGATTTAGGTCGGGAATCTCGAGATGCAAGTCGAAATTCAGGGATCCAAGTAGAATATCCGAGATTAAAGTCGGAATTTTGGGAGACTTCTTGTCGGAATTCTTAAATCTAGGTTGGAATGACGGCATCTTAGTCGGAATTGAGAACTGAGTCTGAATTCCGGGAACTGAGTCGAATTTCTGAGATAATGATATTAATAATAATACTCCTTCATACTTCATACCCTAAGGCGGAACCTGTGCAGGTAGAAGAATCATTACCATTTGCTATAGAGATTAAAGTAGGAATTTCGAGATTTCTAAATCAGAATTCCAAGATTCAAATCGGAATTCAGGAATCCAAGTTGAATTACCGAGTTGGAAGTAGAAATTTCTGAATCTCCAAGTTGGAATTCCAAAATCTAAGTTGGAATTCCTTCATTTTAATCGGAATTCCGAGATCTGATTCTAATTTCAGGGATTTAAGTCGGGAATCTCGAGATTCTAGTCGAAATTCAGGGATCCAAGTTGAATTTACGAGATTAAAATCGGAATTTCGAGATCTCCTAGTCGGAATTCTGAAATCTAGGTTGGAATTCCGGCATCTTAGTCAGAATTCCGAGATCTGAATCTAAGTTCCGGAATCCAGTCGAATTTCCGAAATGGATGTTGGAATTTCGAGATTTCTAAGTCGGAATTTTGAGATTCAAGTCGGAATTCTAGGATTCAAGTTGAATTTCCGAGATTAAAGTAGGAATTCCGAGATCTCTAAGTCGGAATTCCGAGACCTAAGTCATATTTCCGAGATTAAAGTTGGAGTTTTGAGATCTCTCAATCGAAATTTCGGCATCTACGTCAGAATTCCGAGATCCAAGTTCAAACTTCGAGATCTTAATTGAAATTCCGATATCAATGTCGGAATTCCGAGATTTGTGCCGGAATTCCGAAATCCAATTCCGGCAAACTTTAGAAATTAAAATTAAAATGGTTGTGGTTGTTCTACGTTGTCGTAGTATTCTGTTTCTGCTGAAACAAATTTAAAAAATGTTCCATCTTTCAAAATATGCGTGTTGCTTCCAAATGACAAAGAGAAAGTTATGCCCCATACGCCATAAGTTTGCCTTTCCAAAGCGCAATGTTTCTAGAATCACCATTCAAAAATTGAAATGTTCGAGGCGCTTTTTAACAAACTGATGTGAATTTCGTGTAGACCATTACTACCCACATGTCAGTGTGCTCTGTGCTCTCTGGACCGTTCAAAACGTTTTTTTCAGTTCCAATGAGGCGCCTATACAATGATATCTCATGATCAAATGATGTCCTTCGAAAATTCGATACGGACGATATTTTAAATCATTCGTATGTGGCATATCAAACCACTGACCTTACTTTGTGATCATCAAAAATCGCTTTGTTTACATTTTTTTCATGAATTATATTCATTCAAGCATTCTTTATTGTCCGGTTTCTCAACCTTTTGATATCCATCTAAAGACTGACATTTAAGTTATTTTATTACGAGGATAGCGGTGATCATCAATCTTCGGAAAGGTTTTGTGAAGATTGGCACTGCTGGGATTGTGTTTGATTACTCTGCTGTGAATTTCAAATTGATCATTACACTGATGACTTTGATGAGCTCAGATTTGCATTTGAATGTGTCATTTCTTGAAAAGAAATTTGCTGTGGTACTTGTTAGAAACGTGGGATTTTTATACAGGGTTGTTTGAGGATACGGAAGGCAACGTTTGGTTGAAAAACGTTTGAATTGAGGGACGATATCGTATAGAATTATAATTTTTATTCATTCAAATAGGGTATCCAGATATAAACAAGAAATAGATAAAATACTCCAACTTTTTTACATAATATAGACAATACAGAACATAGTCATATGAGAAAATTGAATAACAATAATAGATATGAAAATCAAACAACAGAGGAAAAAAAAATATTTACGAACGATGAAGGGCTCTTTTAAGTTCATATAAAAAAATAAATAACGGGAGAGTTGGCAATCCATATACAGAACTTCATTTATTAAAATAGATGACCCTACACAAAAAAGCTATAACAGAACATTACCTACTTTACAGGAATAATCTGATTCCATAAAAGCTACGAGAACCATAATATCAATTAAATGTAATAGAGAAAAGGGAGACATATTTCTAATTTACAACAGATAAAAGAGCGTGAAATATAACAATAGTATTCACACATCAGTTATCAATACACAGCAAAATTGTTATAATAGTTATTTATGTATCAAGGGCGTAAAGTAGGCGTTTATGGCCTGCTGCGTGGATAATGGCCCGAAGGCGTTAGCCGAGGGCCATTACACGCCGAAGGCCATAAACGCATTTTACGCACGTGATACATACAAAATTTTATGCACTAGCGGTTTATACAGTGTCCACCAAAATCTTGGAACAGCATGGGAAACTATCTCTTATGAGGAATGACATTTTCTGAGAAACTATTAATAAAAAAGTTTTTCATATGGTTCCAAGATTTTGGCGGACACTGTATATACATTTATATCGCAATTATCGTGTCAATAATCATCTCTGTATACTGAAATAGATTCATTTATTAAAATTGTACACAGAATACCCAGTATATACCCACCTAATTATGACGTTGATAAGCATGCTGGTTGTTGTCTAGCAACAAATTCAATAAACAAGGTAAACGGTCATCTTCATGTTTATCTGAAAAAGTGCGTGAGTGAACTCAACACGAAACTTATGGAATCATCAGATGAAGAACATAATATACATACCAATGGAAATTTTGGAATCGGCTGAGAGTGCCAAACTCGAACTGCTACCAACAAAGTCAAAGAAACTTTACGAAAAGACGTATAATGAGTTCATAAAATGGCGCAATGAAAATAATGTGAAGGTGATTACAGAAGATATATTACTGGGATATTTTTCCAAATTCCAAGAAAAATTGCAGCATTTTTGAAGCTACCAGGCCCAGATGAATATTTCAGGCGTTCTTCAGCCACTTTATTGGCTGATGCTGGGGAAAGTATCACCAATATCAAAAGACACGTTGGTTGGAAATCAACTACAGTAGCAGAGAGCTACATTGAACAATCGATTTCAAATAAATTGAATATTGCCAAAAAAAATTCCGGCGATGGTGATGGACCGATACCAAATAATAATTATTTGGACCTACCATTCACATCTAAAATGAGCGGTGAGAATGTTTCAAAAGGGAATAATTATTTTCGAGAGAAAAGTGAATATCCCACCCTCAATATTCAAAATTGTAACAATTGCATAGTTAATATAAAATTCTAATTTTCAGGGTTATGAAGCAAAAATGTAGATTATGAATAAAAGTTGTTAAATGAGTATTTCTTTATTGAACTGAATTCATTGTTTCGTGGTAGGTCTTCCGGGAAATGATGTGCGTAGGTATATATGGACAATTTTAGTATATTGTCTACTTTACCGCCCGTGGGCCATGATGCGCCCACGGGCGGTAAAGTGCCACTTTACGCCTGGCGAACCGGGCGGTAAAGTGTACTTTACCGCCCGCTAGTGCATAAAATCCGTTAACCAGCTGTCACCCCCCTACGAACGACAGTCCTCAGAAGTCGAAACTTGTGCGAGCTAAGAATTAACGAGGTCTTACCTTTTAACGTGTGATTCCTAGCACGAGACCAGTGACCATGCTGGGAATCGAACCCACGTCCCTCCTATTGATAGACTAGCGCTCTTCCATCATGACCACTGCGGCCCCATGGTATTTAAATAAATAAAAACATAACTACGGGATATGTATCCAGTATGTGCCAACTATAAAGGCCTATTCATTATATCAGGAGAACTATTTAATTTAAAAAATACACCACTATTATACGTGAATGTATATCTTTGACGGGGAGAAGGAAAAGGAATTTGTCTACTCTTGTATTTCTTCCCCTGAAGAGGGGTAGTTAGTCTCCCATTCGGGATACTCCTTCTTGTCACAGAAGTAACACTCTGGCGTTGTGTTATTGCAACATTCCAGAAATATAACATGTTATTGATGATTAACAAGAGATCAACACTAACATACAACTCTGTCTCGATTCTCTGTTGCAGATCTTTCATTCATGAGGGATGAGTGGCATAGCATAAACTTTTCAAATGATCTTAAAAGGAAAGTCAAAAGGTTTTAAATCAGGGGATCTAGCAGGCCACTCAGTCTTTCTATCTATCCAGTGTCTAGGAAAGCGGACGTTCAAGGAGTTTCTCACAGGAATAATGTGGAGCTGAGCCATTCTATTGAAAATGTGTATCGCCTTCGTTCAAACCGTCTCCATTTTTGATTATGTGTCTGGTTAGTGAATGAATTGTCATTCGAAGCAACTTCAGGTAAACTTCTTCATTTAAATTTGCTGGTATACAAATGGAACCACAATATTTTCCAATTATTTCACCAAAACATTGACTTCACGTTACTGGGTGAAATTTAATTTTAATACTGTTACGATATTTCTAACTAATACTCCGAGCACACTGAACTGTTTTTATTGAATTCGCTAAAAAAATAAAACTACTACACTAGGTAATAAAACGCTTTGATCTCTTTAAACTGCTCAACTGACTTCAACTAGCTAAATCTTCCAAAGAACACTTCCTCCTCCGAGTGAAATGGTTCGCCTTATATACTCAATTCGAGCAGAGTAGACTTTTCGTGATTCAATTATTTTTTATGCAAATGATTACATTACATTATCCCCTTCTCAATTTTGATCGTCCCGATCAAACAATGTGTCGTTGTCTCCATTATAACATTTAAGTTTTTCTAGGTGAACGATCTTTATTTTTGCTCTCGGTCTGCGTTAAAACATATAGACCACATCGTTTATTCTCTTCCCTATCATATAGGGTCCGCCCCTAGATGGTCTCAATTTGGGAAAAACTCCTTGTTGTATAACCACACTCGTTCGCCTTCTTTAAATCCACCAGTATTGGCCTTAAGATCACCCTATCACTAGTTATCTTCAATATTTTTCTCGGAAATTCTTCATCTTCATAATCCTGCACCTCTGCCACAAAGTAAACGAAGATCACCCCGTAGATAATGTTGGCTGGGGTGAGCTTTATGGAATCGTGCACGGATGCCCTATAGCCAATCAAGAATAGTGGAAGATATCGATCCCAGTTGTTTTGGTGCTCCTTTACTAATTTGGAAATAGGTTCTTCCGTACTCCTGTTGAACCTTTCAACCACTTCATCAGACTGTAGGTGGAGGGCACTTGTTCTGGTCTTGCTAATTCCCATCAATTCACAAACTGCATTGAATACGTTTTATTAAAAGTCCTCAGTTGATCGGAATGTTCTCCAATTCTTGAAAACATATAATCTTCCAGAACTCTCGCAACTGTGAATGCTTCTTGATTAGGCAGGGCATAAGCTTCAACCCATTTGGTAAAGTAATCCATGGCAACGAGGATGTATTTGTGATTCGTTCGAAGGGAGCACCTACATTGTTGTTTCATCTTTCCTCTTGATCTTGTCCTGGGGCCTTTGCTTGCTTCACATTTCGAACATCTTCGGCACCATCTTTCTAAATCTTCACCACATTGGACTCAGTAAAACCTGTGCCATATTTTATCTAAGGTCTTCTTCACTCCTTGATATCCACATGATTTGAATCTCCTCCAAGACCTTGACCTAGTCACAACCAATTGAGCAATCACTTTCCTGCCGTCGGCTGATTCCCAAGCTCTCTTCAGTAAACCATTCTCAACAATCAGAGAATCCTATTGTGTCTACAATGCCTTGAAAATTGGTGACCGAATGCTTTCCTTCCATCTTAGAAATTCTACAACGCTTGGATCACATTCTTGGTCTTGTCTCATTTTTGCTGTGGTCCAATTATCGTCAACTATTAATCTCACTTGGTTGATTCCTTCGCGACGTTCAAGTCGCTTACACAAAGATCCGAACAAGGTCTTCTGTACAAGGCATCTGCGTTGTTCTGCAATTCGGTTGTTCTTCTCAGCCTCTTAATAGGTATGACCCTCGGGGCTATATCATTTCTAGCCATCTTGCGCCCCGATATGCTGGCTAATTCTAGTTTTTCCTACCGCCCATTTGATGACTCGCTGGAAGTTCTTGTCCTCACAGATGATTGTGAACGTAGTGGCATTCTTACCCTGCAGCCTTCACTAAGATGTCCCAATTTCCCACATCGTTAGCATGCCCTTTTCTTCTGAGTTGTTATTCTGCTCATCAAAGATTTAATCTCATCCAGAACCTTCTCGAATGAACTAGTAACTGCGCTAAATCGTTGTTCGTGTTCTTCTATTGATACCGCTCGTACTTTCGGCTTCGAGGTATTGGAGGCCGCCTCCACTGCTAAAGAACGTACCAAGGCATCGCTACTCTTCTTGAATTGTGTTAGTCATAGAGTCCTTTGGATTTCGGGGTCTCTCAGTCCATCTATGAATAATTGCACCGCTAGCTGTTCCTTGAAATCTCCCGGTGCTTCTGGGTAAGCCAGATGAATTAGGCGTCTCACATCATCTGCTTCAAATTCTTGCAGACTCTCACCGGATTTTTGAGTGCGCGTTGTCATTTGAGCCCGATTCAGCTATAACTTCATATTTATTTTGTTGTTCGACGGGTATCTTCTGCAACATACCTAATGCTGGCCCTCTGAAAGCTACTATGAGTGCCGTTGCTTTTTCTTCTTTGTCCCATCCATTACCCACTGCCGCAGCTTCGAATTGCCGGCGATACACGGACCAAGAGGACTGTCCATCAATTAAAATTGTTAAAAAAAAAAAATGTTTAAAACTATTTTTTCCGTCAACCAGCTGTCATCCCTCTACCAACGACAGCCCTCAGAAGTCGAAACTTGTACGAGCTAACGATTAACGAGGTCTTACCTTTTAATGTGCGATTCCTAGCACGGAATCAATAGTCGGTGGTTTCATGGAAATCCCTGACGTAGCAACCTGGAGAGCTATGGTTTTCGAGTCATTTAATCTCATTTCACACTGAATCCACTTTCTTATTGAGCTCATCGTTGATTTTCTTGACGTCTTCCATCAACTCTTCTTTCAGTTCCTCCATTTGTACTTCGGTTTTCTGAGAATTGTCATGCATTTGTCATGCACAAGGGTCAAAAATGCATATGTATGTAAATCGCACGTGCTTCGAAATCTCTGCATGTACACACATGTATCTAAATCGGCCTTATTAGAAACGTCTAATATCTATGTGACGAACTTGTGATATTGTTCCAGTAGGGCAAGTATACTGTTTTTCTGTAATTAATTGTTAATAAATTTGTATCTGGCAACTTTGAAATTTCTCTTTGAACCTGAGTCCAATGACCTCTTTCCAAGTGTGAAATAGTATCATCTGCATATGATATTACATCACCTGAGCAAGTTATGAAAAGGAGTTCATTTGAATATATAATAAATGAAACTGGCCCGAGAACTGTTCCTTGTAGTATGCCATGTCATTATTCTAATGAAATCAAATAATCTATAACTCACAGATGAGAATATCCTCCTGTATATGATTTGGCGTGTTGAAATTGAAATGTTACAGACTAAGTGAGTTTTTGAACAGAAATATTTGGGGATGCCTGTCAGAGGACTATAGAACCGATAATGAAAACTTGATTTTTATTCTTTTTTTCGTTAAATGAGTTGAAAAACAGAAAATGTTTTCAAATCAGATAATATAAATATTGTAGATTTTATGAAATTTGTATCAATTTGTTTCTCTCCCTTTGATTGTGAAGGCTTCAACAGTTTTTCATCATGTCTACTTGCGCAAATGTGTTACAGGTTGATGATACCTCCAAATTTATTGTTTCGTCTTATTTTAAATTTATTAAATGATCGAGACTGAAGGAATGCAAACACTTATGTAAAGCTAAATATTGAATACTCTAAACAAACACTGTTTTTCATTGAGGCAATTGCTGCGAAGAAAACCATTTCCTTCAACCGCATCCTAGCTCTGTCATTTTTCATTCGGCTTGTGAATTCATTTTTCAAAAATACCTAATCCCCATATCTCACACACTCTCTCCACTACACTCGGCCAGACTTTTCGTGAGGACGAGCGCGGAGAAGAAAGTGCAATAACTCATTTGGGCGATCACAGTCGCATCCATCCTCTGTGTCTGCATATAAAAGAGGATAACACGAGACGAAACCGCTAGTTTTTAGTTAGTTGGTGTTCACTACCCGATTGGATTTTTTGCACAATACTTTTTGCCCAGGTAAGCAGTGATGTGATTAGTGCACATTTCCAAAAAATCGTTTTGGTGATAGTGATCCAAGTCAGTGACACGTGAATGTGGGTGGATTTTTTTTGTTTTTTGGGAGTTATCAGTTGTGGAATCAGATCGAGCTGAGCAACAAACATAGCGCTCAGATATTAAACATTCCATATAAATATATAACATTATTTTTTTTTTTTTTAAATTCCCTATTTTTTGTTTTTACAAAATGTACAGAACAGGGCTTTTTTTTACTCATAGAAAAAATTCAAAATAAAAAAAATGTGAACAGAATAGAAAAAGTTGATGAAGAAAAATGTAAAACTTTCTGTATACAGGGCTATTCAATTTCGAGTCTATCTCGGAAATGATAAAAGATAGAGGGGTGGTTAAATGGGGGAAATGTAGCGTATTTCAGAGGTCAGGGATGTGAATCGAAAAATTATCCAAGAAAAATCTTTCAAAATGCTGTTTTTGTGAACATTTTTTTACAAAATGTACAGAACAGGGCTTTTTTATTCTTAGAAAAAATTCAAAATAAAAAAAAATGTGAACAGAATAGAAAAAGTTGATGAAGAAAAATGTAAAAATTTCCGTATACAGGGCTATTCAATTTCGAGTCTATCTCGGAAATGATAAAAGATAGAGGAGTGGTTGAATGGGGGAAATGTAGCGTATTTCAGAGGTCAGGGATGTGAATCGAAAAATTATCCAAGAAAAATCTTTCAAAATGCTGTTTTTGTGAACATTTTTTTACAAAATGTACAGAACAGGGCTTTTTTATTCTTAGAAAAAATTCAAATTAAAAAAAAAATTGAACAGAATAGAAAAAGTTGATGAAGAAAAATGTAAAAATTTCCGTATACAGGGCTATTCAATTTCGAGTCTATCTCGGAAATGATAAAAGATAGAGGAGTGGTTGAATGGGGGAAATGTAGCGTATTTCAGAGGTCAGGGATGTGAATCGAAAAATTATACAAGAAAAATCTTTCAAAATGCTGTTTTTGTGAACATTTTTTAAAACTTCCAGCACTTTGTCGTAGCAAGTTGTATTTTTTGGCCTTTTTCAAATTCCAACAATCATCTTTTATATTGGTGTAATATTTTCATCGGAAGTACGGAGTGTTTTGGAAATATTGAATTATCACCGGCAAATTTTCTTTGATTCCGTATCAGCTATCATTGAAAATTGTCAACTTATCATTAATTCACATCCCCATCACTGATATAGTTGTAATGTAATTTAAATAAAATTACATTTTTTTCGTAATAGTTTAGTATTTCCAAAACTATCTGCGTTTTAAATAGAAAAACTAAGTCAATATAAACATGACTCTTGGCATTTGAAAAAGTGCAAATAAAAAATACAGGTCCATTTTAGAAAACATAAAAAGTTGGGGGTGGCCCAATTTGTAGGATACTTTGTATATAATTTTTTTCACCTCTCTGGATAGTGCTATAGCAAAATGCCGAAAGTTTTAAAAAATCTTTACAAAATAAAAGATAGGTAAAAAAAATCGAAAATTTCCATTTTTCCTCGAGAACTGAAGAAGCCAAATCAGATTTATTTGTGTACAAATTTGAATAGCCCTGTATTATATGCTATATTCAGAAAAAGAAAATGTTTCTTTCATATTCATTGACTAGCATGGCAATCCTGTGAACAATAAAGTCGATTAAAGTATATAATTTTGAGTAGAACGATTACATACAGTGTGAACCACGAAGTACGTAACACAGAAAAACAGTTTTGTATTAGAATTCTGGAAGAACATTATGAGTGATCGATTGTACATGTCTGATAACCTAAAAGTTAATTTATATGGAGTAAATGAAAAAAAAAGGATCCGAAGAGACAAAAACGGCTCTTGAAAGTATCGAAAAAGTAATCTGAAAAAGTTTCTGAGAATTTTATTTCATGACCGTGTCGAAATAATGAATAGGAAAAAGTTCTCTAGATATTTGGTACTACGGTTCGATCCTTCCATCCTATTTTTTTGTAACTTCCTCTAATAACTACAGGGTACATCTAGATTATTTTTCCTGCGATCCAATCTATGATCACAAAACGAACTACGGTAATTCATCGGTTAGAGTGAGCATACGAATTTGAAAATCTTTTGCGTGGTTTGGTCTCCTGAACAAAAAATATACATGAAATTTTTGGCTATCACGACTATTTGCGAAGATATAGACCTCTTTTGTTGTGAAACTTCAACATTTGATAGTTTGCATATATGTTATTGATAATACACAAAATTTGTTTTTATTTCAATCCAAACACAAGCCCTTATTCACTTAGTTTTAGCATTTTTTAGTGGAAAAAACATTTAATATCTTCAAAAAAGTCACCCTCCTCCGAAACGTAAACAAATCATTCGAATTTCACTGTTGAGCACTGAATATGGTATTTTTTATTTATGCAATGTTGGCAACGAGATTGGGATTGTTCGGGTTTCGTCGGGTCTAGTCGGTAAGCAAGGTAGAGGTAAACTTATCGGACTCGGCCTTAAAATTAAAAATGAAATACTAACTCACGTAGCTTTGTCTCCTAAACACGAATCCGAAGGCCATAGTCCTAATTACTTATCGTAAAAGATGGGGACATAAACTAACCTAACTAATAAATTAACCTTGCTATGAAAAACTGATATTAAAACAAATGCTCACTGCGCTCGCATTTTATAAATTACCAGAAAAAAGAGACACGTGAGAGGAGAGGACACAACCTAACCTAACCTGACTAACCTAGCTTTCCAAGTTGCTATTCAAGTGACTGGTTAGCAGATGTCGCTGCGCTCGCATACAACCTGCTAATAAACTTACCTTCACCTGGTTTACCGACTAGACCCGACTAAATCCGACAAAACCCGAACAATCCCAATCTCGTTGCCACCATTGCATAAACAAAAAATACCAGATATTCAGTGTTTAACAATGAAATTCGAATGATTTGTCCACATTTCGACAAAGGTTTTTTCCACTAAAAAGTGTTTCTGTACAAAAGGGGCCAATGTCTTCAAAAATTTCATTTGGATTTTTTGTTCTGAAGACCAAACTACGTAAGTTGAAACAAAAAGGTCATCTAGACTAAACGATATGACTGGATTTTAAATTGAAGAAAGGTTCCCAAAAAATTTGAAGGTGGTCCTGATAAGACACAAAATGTCATGGCGAAAATTTTCTGTCATACTTGAAACACAAGATATTAGTTGTTCTCTAATTTGTCTATAATGGAAAATTATGATGAGAGTTTCATATTTACGAAATTATCACACCTTCATTTCCACATATCCAGAACGGTTTACTTCAAGGACATCTATACAATATAAGTGTTTCAAGCTTCCGGTTTTTTGTTAATCTCGTCCAAAATAAGAAATAATACAGTCGGAGAAGCGTGAACTCCGTTGTTAACAAATTTTTATACTTTCTTTACTTATCACTGTAATAATATAATTGATGTTGACGATCTCTTGTGATGAAAGCCCTTATGATCTTTGAACCAAGAACAGAGTAGGCTGTACTTGGTAGAAATCTTCATGAAAATGCCATTTGAGGCCATAGGTATTTTCATAGAGAATATACTTTCATTACAGAACAAACTTGGTTTCTTCGTCGTTTAACTAGAACCATTTCATAATATTTCCTGGTTATAAAGCCCAGAAACTAATTTTGACCAAGGAAATAAACGTTAATCCAGATAATGAAGAATCATCAAATAATATTTCTTAAATCCATTTCCTATTGTTCGTTTTAGTATGAAAAACTGCCCTTTTAATTTTCTTGGGCGAGATATTTCTATTGAACTATAGTTACAATGACATATCAGCAATCACCATATGTTGTGAGAAAATCGATTTTGAGCTTGCAACAGAAAGTAAATTAGGAATCAATAGTTGGATTGTTTGGATTCCTAATATCTGAAAAAAATGTGTTAATTTTGAATAGAAAGAAAAGAGAGGAGTGTTATTATTGGATTTATTTATCAATTCACCATTTTCACCATTTTCAATCGAAAATAAGTTTGAGGCCTAACAACCAAGAAAATTAAAAATGGAACCGAATTATAAAAATGTGGCTCAAGCAGGATTTGAACCCGGGATCTCTCGCTTACCAGCCAAGTACGTTCACCAACTACCCTGTCGATTCCTTTTCAGAAATCGGTGACTTTCATTTCAAATTCTGCTCTGGCTGAGCATGCTCTATCATTTTTTCTAACCTACAAAAATCGAGATTTCTTGTCAGACGACAATAAGATTTGAATGCAACTTAAAAAGTATTCATTTATGAAAATGTAATGTCGAATGTATTTTAGGAAGTTCAATACACAGCTACAATTTTTTCAATAGTTGCTAAGTATAATATTGTTGACCGGATCTTGCCATCTCAATACGGAATTGATGACAATTCGGAAAATAATCTGGCAGTTGTCAAAGTAAAAATTTCAACACTACCATTTAGCTGCACATGATTTATTAGATTTAGTTTAATGTTCGTGGCATTAGTCAGGGAAGTAGTCTGACAGATATTTTGAGATTAAACGACTTACCTTAAGGAAGTTCATATCTCAATGATATGAGATAGCCACGTCTGAAGAGATGACAAAGGTAGTTGTTCTTTCAATAGCTAAAAATCATAGTTCATTGGTCGATTGAAATTGAAGAGATAGGGAAGATTTAGGACACCATCTATTCTGGAAATGATTGGAGAAGCATCCTGTTATTCGTTTTGTCATCATAAAAATCTAAACGAAAGCATCAGGCCAGGATTGGTAGTATTATCTTCGCCCTTTGTAACTCTTATACGGAAGCCAGAATCACATAGGATAGAATCTTGGTAGTTATGTCGTAATCTTCTTCATGGTAGAGAGCCCTAAAAACCTCCATATGTTTTTCGGTAATTTTTGTGTCCTGATGATGAGCTTCAAATCTATTTTTTCCGGGTTATTTTAGAACAGCGATTGATTTATTTCTTGTTGTTTACTAATAAGTCATTTGGAAAAAGACAATTTTAAATCACGCTCGTAAAAAGGAGGCTTAACGTCTAACACAAAAATCAACTGAAAATGTTAAAATACACCTCGAAGCTAGAACTGATAATTCTTTAGGAAAGGCACACCCTGATTAATTAGGCACATTTTAAGGATTACTTAATATTAAACAAGAGTGAATGCCATATATAGGCTATTGCTTTATGTTCTCAAAATTGTGGCAATTAATATATGCTCAAAAATACTTGAATAGTTAATTGAATTCTGTACTTACTCAATACGTTTACACGCAGGAAAGACAGTACATTCTTAACCTATAGATTTTTCTGGTTTGGGATGAGAAATAGAGATAGAGAATATTACACACGATTGCAATAGTTCATTATTGGTACAGTGTGGCAAGATATTTCGAAATGTATGTTCCTTCTTAACTCTAGGGCATTCGCGAAATTAATGTAATTTGGTAAGATATCAGGCGCATGCCTAGCATTTTTTACTTGCTTTAAGAAGAAACATAATTTTGAAAAAAGGTTTAAAAAACTTTGCAATGATATTTCATTTTGCTCAAGAATATCAACAAAGACAAGGGATGGAACATGGAAGAAAATATATTCTGGGCCGAATGACATTTTTATGTAACTTAAATTAAAATATATTTTGACATGACTAAACAAAGGGTATGTTGAGAATGCGTACTTACCTATATCATTTTTCAAAGTATGAAACTTTGACGAAAAGAAAATCGACAAATAAATTGAATTTTTGCACGGACCATTTCGAACGATGATTTTCAATAATTTTCTTTATGTCCTTACTGAACAACAATGCACTGACCGACTTCATAGGACTGGATGAAGCATAAGCGATAGTGCTTGGATATGGTGCAACTGATAACAGCAGAATTCTAGTGTAGCTATTTCAAGTTTGCATCAACGCTTACACATTTTGGAAAACTAATTTTAGTATAATTTCTAACTTCCATTGAAATAATCTTTAATAACTAAATCTAATCTTATGAAACCCAGTAGCTTTGATGGAAATGCTGTTAAATACGGGTGACGCTGAATTCATGTAATAAGGAGCTGAAAATTAAACAAATATACAAAAAAAATTACAAAAAAATTTATACCGGTGAAACTTTCAAGTTTCATATGAAATAACCAAAGTAATACGTATATTTATTCTATAAATTCTGGGTTAGTTCTTATTTTATATTCTTTCTCTAAAAAATCTTAATTGGCCCCAATATCACTCACAATTCTTCTTTCTCGTGTTTTTTTTTGTTACTGTAATCGTATCATTATTGGTCTGATTACTGTATTATTAATATTTATTTAAGATTTTTTTCGTTATTATTTTACTTTTCAATATTTTCTGATTGATGGGAAAGCGTGATATATTTGCGTTAAGTAATTTTTCATGTCTTTCTGGGCTTCTCCCCAACCCCCGTTATTATTTATTGTCACTTCTAGACAGTTAAACTGTGTCCCTCTTGAAACTGTCTTATTCCTATTTTAATATTTCCTTACATTTGTTTCCTTCCTAATCTCTAAATTTTTCCATTTTTCTCAGGTGATCTTAGTCACATTGTTTCCCCATATCCCATGATTTCTTCCAGCATTTCTTTCATTACTTTACCGGTCCTGATAATTATGGCTTTATCGTCAGTGTACACAATTTTTTGTCCTCCTGGGATCACGACTCCCTCCCCAATCCCTGAAACTAATTTCAAGCTTTGTATTCTGCAAAAAAAAAAAAATAACACAACCTAGATGAGTAATACTCAAATAGAACTGAAGGGAACATCTTTTCATAATGTTAATAATAATAATAATAATATATTTACCTATTGGAATGAAATGATACATAAATATAAAACATTGTAATAATTAGAACAGTAAATACGGGTAACCCACAAAGGGATGAATCCCTGTGCGTGGGTATAGTATCTTAAAATCTATGTTACACATACACATATATACTTATACTTATCACACCAATACACACATACATGCACACATAAATTGTATATATAAAACATATTTGAGAATTAAAAAACATAGAAATACATAAGTGAACAGAGGCAGCATATATCACAGCAATATCAGTTATTATAAAATAAATTCCTTCAATAAAGTGAATTTACAAGTAGGAAGAATTTTTCCTGTCGATTTGGCTGTGGATTTCTGTTTTAGGGACAGTTGAGGGATGTTGGATGAGGGATGTTATCCCTCAAATCATGACATAATTGCCATGTCGCAATTTTTTAAGGATACAATAAGCAAGTCGGCTAGATTTTGATATCTGTCGGATAGATTCATGGCAACGAAAATCCAAAAATACTGTCTTGGATGAAATATATAGCAATTGAAACATTCATTGCAGCTTGTTGGGAGCATGCAAAAACTATAGTACTTATTTCCATTGCCGAACGGAGATTCTTTGTTGTCGATATAGTCTTGTCAGTACGACAACGCAGCATTTGATATTTGACAGAACAATCATTTGAAACTACCAGTGTCGTAACTATCGAGAAAGGGAAACCAAATTGGAAAAGAGAAAAATGAATGAATTATGAAAAAAACATGTCAATTAGAGCATCGGCTGTTCTCAAAATCCTATGGAGATTATTTCATCATAATTTCAGGTTTCCATTCCATATTGGGTTTCCATTATTTCAATTTTATTGAACCTCAATATTTCTGTTAACAACGCACGACACTGCCGTTGGGGGAAGATGTCCCTTA
Source organism: Chrysolina americana (assembly GCA_958502065.1). NCBI lineage: Eukaryota > Metazoa > Arthropoda > Insecta > Coleoptera > Chrysomelidae > Chrysolina > Chrysolina americana. The sequence continues at coordinate 5,291,118 of OY293411.1, read as the reverse complement.
CACACAAATCTTAATGCGTGTGCTGCGAGTTACTCATCTAGGTTATGTAATTTGATCGGAGGAAAACGCCTTACAATTTAGTTTGAGAAACATGTTTTCATGAAACCTCCCAAAAACATTGTGTGTACTTGAATACTCGAAAATCTGGCGGATAAATTACCGCCCATTATAAGTGCATATGAAAAAGTGCATCCGAATTCATCACGTCCCGACAACCGCTGTAATTAGTATGAGCATAAGCACATAAATATCCAACTATTAAATGAGAATTATTATACGAAAAGGAAAGTAGGAATAATACTTGTATCGCACACAATGCATTCTCACACTATTATTATATGGTTTAGCTCTTAACCCAAGTGTTTGTGTAATTTTTACAAGGTATTTGTACGAAAACTCACACAATGAATGTCGTTTCATTCATTAAGAATATGTACTAGGGGCTTATGAATAATTCAGTTGGTAAGAGCATGCATTCAAAGCAGGTACTGTTATTCACGAAAAATGTTGCTAACGAAGGATTTGTCGGTATATGGTTTGAACTGATCTAAAACTTCGTTTGGATAATGATGCCCCATTTATTCCATCGACCTACAAGTTTCATCTTCAGACTTTCTAGATTTTTCTGACAAACTCCTGGACTATTCCGCAAAATCTTAGCACTTTTCACTGTCTTTTTGGAACCTCCACTGTATTCCAGAATTTTTCTGATCAGACTTGCAACTGTTTTGGTAATAGTTTTCTAGAAACTACTCTCCGATGGCTAATTGGTTGCAAAAGGTATTGTTGAAGTATGAGAAACTTTTCGATAATCTTCCATTGTTCTTCTTAGAATCGTTTTCTTATTGTCTTATTTCCAAACTCCTCAAAGAATCCCACAGATTTTCTGTACTTTTTCGCTGCTATGAACTCTTCCACCCATTTCATTGGCACATTTTTTATGTTGCAACCAAAAAAAAAGTAAAACTCAATATAGCGTTGTTTATTATTGTATACTATTTCTGTAGAGAAGATCAGTGATTCTTGGCTATCACCAGATATGTTAGTATCAACAGCGTAACCTATAATCGTATCATTGAGATTTTGGAATTTTTCTACAACATGAGGTCATTCGCAAATACGTTAAAAAGAAGAGGCCTAATACTGATCATTGTGGAACTCCCTGTGTGATGCTGCAAGAAGGACTACCTTTTAGTGGCATTGAGTGACACAACCTGATTTCTATAAGTAATTAAGAGATATGATTGAAAAGACATCGGTAAAATTCCGTTAACTAATAGCCACAAGCTATCAAAATTTTTTTTGATATCACACAATTTGGTCTCCAGAACAAAAATCAAAATTAAATTTTTGACAGTCTCAAGTAATTTCGGAGATATCGGCCCATTTTTTAGTGATGATAGGCCCTAGGACACATTTCTACCACGAAAAAATCAGTAAAAATGGTTCCTTCTTTACGCTAACACAATGTTAACACCCCAATTCACCCGTTTCTCACAATTTTTTCATTGAAAACGGTACTGTTTATAAAAAACTTATCCTTCGTAAGATTAGACATCAAACAAAAAATGTATGGTGATCTCGTACGTGACAGCAAGATTTTATTCAAACTATATAAAATTCAAAAAAACATTTTTTGATAGCTCGTGGCTATAAGTAACGGAGTTTTACCAAAACATCGACGGTATACCTCTTATTCCATTTTTAATGATTTTAGTTTGGAAAAACTAACAGAGTAAGCTGATAGCTCTGTAATTCGCATGTCATCACAATTTCCTCTTTTATAGAGCGGCATTAGCTCTATTTAAGATAGTCTGGAAAAGTATCCATTTCATAGGACTTATTTATGAATAATACCAATGGCGCACATACAAGTAACGACGTAATTTTTTGATTATATCATTTGAAACTTGATCATATCCTGATAAGTTGGATGTCTTCAAATCATCAGTAAAGGTTTTAACGTCTGAAAATGCGACAGGTTTTAAGAAAAAGGGCAAGTTACGCATAGGAATATTCACACTGATGAGATCTAGACTTTTACTACGGTCTTGAATTATGTTTTTTGTGAGATGCAAATTGGATTTTGTAGCCAATCCCTGATCAGATAATTGCAGACCATTCTCCTTCAGTTCAATTGATTGTTTTTCTCCTGCTCTCTTTGCACCTTTGAGTATATTGATCAAATCCCTCGTCGCTTTTGATTTATTACCAGAATTTGTTAATAAGTTTTCAAAGTAATTCTTCTTTGCCCTAGTTAGTACAATGCAGAATATTGCTTTTAACTCTCAATACTCGCAATTTTATATTGAGGATCAGTTTGTGACAGATCTGAAAACAAAATCATCTGTTCTTTAAGTTGTTTAACATCATCAGTTATCCACGTATTTTTCACACCTTGTCTTTTAGGATTTGAAGCAATTTTACGAAATGGGATATAGTTATTCTTATGTTTATTATGGTGTTGATGAAATCATCCCTTGCTATATTTTAATTCTGTATTTTTTAGGTATCATTCCAATTTTCAGTGGAGTTTCTATCCCAACACCAAACAACTATTTTTAATGCTATTTTAACACTCATGGACCATTAATGTATTGAGTATCCCTCATAACTTTCAATTAAACAAAAAACCTCTATCGTTAGTCATTACAAAACCATCTTTGGATAAGGCAAATGTCACAACCCCGTTTAAAATTGATGACACCTTGCAGGTATTATTGCGATGCCTGAATATAGTAATTATCCAGTTCCAAACAGATCATTTGACAAATTAAGCAATACACAACACTTCTAATAAATCACAAGATCAGCTTTTACCGTGTGCCATTTATGGAATTACCTCAGATGTATAATTTCATTCCTCCTTGTATTGTGATCAGAATACCGAATATATACCTTCCGGTGGTACCAATCAATAATTATGTAAATGACTGGATACTAATTCACGCTAAAAGTCATGGCACACTGACTTTCTCTGTTTATTGTCTATGGTTATTTTAATTGTGTTTTCGCCGGTCATTGAGGTTTCTAAAGTCATCTTCTGTTACATCATCGTAATTTAGAATCGATCTGAAAATGGAGACCGTACCGCATCTATAACGACTTCATTTTCAGCCACAATACTTTCTATAGGTTATATTATAGTTCACGTCGAAATCACGTTTTGGGTATGAATCGAATCTTGTGTCATGAACATTGATGAATGTTGATTTGAGGATCCTGTCGATACTTTATGACTCTATCCGCAAACATTTTGGGCAGCTGTAACGCAATTGGTCTTAGCATACCTCTGATATATGCCATCAATACGATAACACAAGCCTCAACAAAAATGCCATAGCCTTTGTAATAAATTGCTACGACTGTATTGGTTTAATTCCAATAAACTCACACCAAATCAAACAACCTCTTCTAAGTCGTCCACCCAACGAATTATTTTTTAATATAAAGGTACTATATTATTAATGCTCTCACCCCAGCAGAACATAGTTTTCAATCCATTTCAATCACACAGATTTAAGTTCTGGTGATAGTCTCCCCAAAATCCAAAATAACCAACCCTGAACTTCACAACCCAACTGGTTTACCCATATCTTGCAGGGTAGTTTGTAGATTCGCCACGGCTTCGCATGGAGGGTTGAAGGGGGTTGAATAGTCATCAATATTTCCGCAAACTCGCTCTACTTACCACAACAAGTGGGGAGGAAAACAAATATTACCTCCGAATAAAATGTGTAAAATAACCAAATTCCTGATTAAAATGATACAAAAAGAGATAAAATGATACGGAAAGAGATAAAATTCACATCTGGCAACTCACCGCTATGAAATTTCATTTTTAATAGCCCCAAATTTATACTCAAATCGCACTACTAGTAATACTCGAAAGCAGCCCAAATTTACTAATCATGTACGCGTTGACACGGACAAAACACCCCCAATTTCATAATCGACACTCCCCAATTTTATAATTGAACTGTCCTCTATTGGAATCAAATCCAAACCAAACCCAAAACTGTTATAATTCATAAAAAATGAGAATAGAAAATTTCTATGTTTTTATACCACTTTAATTTGTAACACTTCGTTAATTACTGCAGTTTCTTCCTATATGGACATTCTCAAACAACTATTACCTAACTATTTAAAAAATATTACCTAAAATAATTAATGACCACTAGTTATCCTAGAATAATTACATAAATTTCACAACAAAATTAAATTGACCAGCTATGGATTACTACCTGAATTTTGTTTTTATGTCTGACAATGAGGACGAGATAAGTTAAAAACTGGGAAAATACCAAATCTAATTGATCATTCAGTAGGTCAAATCTACAGTTTTTATGCTTATAAATTTCTGAAGATTCTAAAAAATTCAGTTTCAACCCTTTGCTTGCATAATGCAAAATTTCCTTATCGTTTGGATTCGGGAACTGGTGATTGCATTCTTAGGAATGATTTGAAAATGTTGAATCACTTTTTTCCAGTCTGAAGGACCTTTCATGTTCAACGTATCATTTTGAAAAACTACGTCCACATTGTCCCATATAAACACTGTTACACTCTGGACACTTGAGCTTATGAACTCCAGATTTTTGTTTTTATCCACTCTATCTTTGGCATCAAAAAGGAAATTGGGTAACAAATTTTGTAGTTCCCAATTGTTTGACCTGGGGGTATATTAATTTATGAGCAAATTTAAGGCGTTGTTTTCTGAATACATTCTGAAATGTGACTGTGTTAAAACCATTGTTGTGTCCTAAAAACATAGAAATTTTCATAACGATTTACAGGCACCAATAAAGTACTTTTAGTTCTCAGTATCCGTCGTGGCATTAATCAGGGAAAGTGGAGCGGTTGTTTTCAGTTCTCGCATACATGCCATTAGGCTCAGTTACCAAATCTGGTCAGTAGTACCTACTATCAACTACCGATGATGATGCTATCGGTTTTTTTAATGAATAAGCAATATGCGATACCTATAAAATAAATAAGTAGCCCAGGGGTGCTCCGGCAAGTATAAATAATAGCCGTTCTCTACAAACATTTATGTGATGGTTTAAGAGAGAGATTATTACTATATTATTATTATTTTTCAATGTCTGAGAAATTTAAAAAAGTATTGGCGGTACACTAAGTGTTTTGAACAATGGTTTCTCATCTGAACTCTTTAATGAGATATTTATGTCGAATTACAATTTTGTGCAAGGCAATGTACTAATAGGAAAAATTGTTTTGAATCGTTTCGAAATTGAATTGAGGACAAAACGTTCTTGACTTGAGGTAAAAAGCAGGTAATGAGGTAATTGTGTGGCCTTTTGAATCCATATAACAAGAATTACTCCGCACCAATCATTTTCAAAATCGTCTCTGTAATTTGATCCTCGCGCATTTTGAAATTACTCCACATATCGGAGAGGCCGGGGCTCGGATACGATCATCTCGGTGCAGTGATGCTGAAAATGTGCAGTTCCCGTTTCATATAATATTGTATATTTCATAGAATGTTCAATCAAAACAGCTGTGATAAGTAAAAACACGGGTATTGCAAAAATTACGCTAAAATTGAAAATGAGAGTTTTTAATAGAAAACATTTATTTTATTAGGTCGGATTTAATAAAACACTGAGGTATATTGAGTAAATACCGCCTTCTTGTTGTGCCATCAATACTATTAATTACAGTTCAAATATGATTTTTCAATTGATTTACATTATCATGTTTCATTTTGTAAAACTGTATAATGTAAGTTTCATGTGTTAACAATGAGTAATCAACCAATCAAAATATACTTTATTGTACAAGATAATACCTACCTATCTTATTGACAAAGCATTGTTTAAGAATAGAATTTTTTTTTATATAGGATAGACATATGAACATACAGTACACCTTTATAATACTTACATTAATACATTTACATATACATACCGGGTGGCTACGGAAGTATTGCCTACGGAATATCTCAGTTATTGTATGAAGTAGGTTTGTGAAATTTGGAGCGTCGATATAATGACATAAGAGCTAGAATTTGAGCATATTGACATGTCGAAGTTAACTTCCGGTCTGACCGGAAGCAACATCAACTTTCTTATTTTAAATGGAAACCCTATTTTTTTTTCTTTTCGCTTTATTCATCATTCAATTCCCTTTCTAATGACATATCACAAGTTGGTATCTAACCAGAAACTAGATCAGAAAAAAATTATTATTGAAATTCACCGAGTAGGCCGTGGAAGCAAAATGAAAGCCAAAAATTGAAAAGTTGTCTATGGAAACCATACGTCACTTGATAACAGTTGCTACTACTGTGATATTTTATTTTCATTCGTCGGCGTTATAAAAAGCCGCCAAAAAATATTGGAAAAATTGGGAAAAAAACAATACTCTGTAGGTCCATAACTTAAATAGGAACATACAACTTTTTCTTGCCTGTACTATTCAGCATAACCATTCCTTTCTAATGATATAATAGAAAGTAATTTTTTGAAATGAAATACCAAAATATCCAATTATTATTATTATTCAAATACCAAAAAAAAAAGATAAAATAAATTCAAAACAAATGTTCGAAATGCATTCCTTCAGCGTCAATACATTTATTGTTTCTCAACATTTGGGGCGTGATATCTTGGAAAGCTCTACGAATTTTTACTTCTAGCTCATGTAGAGTTGTAGGCTGTGTGGAATACACCCTATTTTTAAGATGCCCCCATAGAAAAAAGTCGCACGGAGTAAGATCAGGTGACCTTGGTGGCCACCTGACTGGACCATGGGATGTTATAAGTCTCTCTTGAAAGCGATTTTGAAGATAATTTCTCGCTATTCTTGAATTATGCGGAGGGGCGCCATCTTGCTGGAAGTACATTCTCTCAGTTATTTCCGCTGGTAGTTTGTTAATGAATTCCAAAATTTCATTCGTTAAAAAATTAAAGTATCTCTCTCCGGTTAGTTGGCCTTGAAAAAGAATGGGGCCAACAATATGAGTTCCAACTATTCCTGCCCAAACATTCACACCTAATCTCTCCTGGAAGCCACCTTGTCGAAACCGGTGCTCGTTTTCTATCGCCCAGTACCTGAAACAAAAGACCGTTCACACTTTTAGCACTTTACACTTCGACTATCGTCAATAATCCAAATAAAGTACAGTACCTACCTTGTATTATTCCTGTTAAATAATCCATTGTTGGTAAATCTTGACTCGTCCGTAAACAAGATATAATAGTTAAATAGGTGATTCTCAGCATTTTGTCGAAGAAACCAATTACAATATTCCAGGCGCCTTTCACCGTCATTTTCATACAAATGTTGATGCAACTGATACTTGAAGGATTTAAATCGATGTTTTTTCAAAATTTTCCTAGCAGAGTCCTTACTTATAGCTAAATCGGCGCCAATCTGCCTTGAGGAAATTGTGCTATCATATTGTACTAAAGCTAATACATTAATTTCAGTTTCCTCATTAATAACAAATGCTTCTTGGTCTTCGTGAACATCAGGCTCAGTTCTTAATTTTTCTTCAAGCCACTGGAAATACCTTCTTGACGGTTGCTGCCTCCCTGGATATCGCTCTAAATACAATCGTTCAGCGGCATAAGAATTTTTTAAACATTCACCATAAATGAGAAGCATGTCAATTTGTTCGGTTCGTGAATAACGGGGCATTTTTTGAATATTCCACTAACTGATTTCGATTTCCAAACCATTTTAAAATGGCAGAATCAAAAACACTACTTCGAACGTCAAAATAATATGGTGAGAGCTCTCGTTTCTTTTTTGTTTCATTCCAAAATACATCTTAATCAGCCTACTTGTTAATATTTTGGTTCGAATGATTATTGCAAATGGAATGATTATTCTGAATAGCACAAACATCGTCCATAGGTAGATATTAGAATATCTATGGACGATGGCACAGACCGAGTACATTTATGTTCCTATTTAACCTAGAACCTACAGGATATAATTTATCATTCCACATTATTTTTAATGTTATTTTTGCGTATGGCGATAATCTGTTTTGTTATTTGAAGAATAATAATTGGATTTTTTGGTATTTCATTTCAAAAAATTACTTTCTATTATATCATTAGAAAGGAATGGTTATGCTGAATAGTACAGGCAAGAAAAATTTGTATGTTCCTATTTAAGTTATGGACCTACAGAGTATTGTTTTTTTCCCAATTTTTCCAATATTTTTTTTGGCGGCTTTTTATAACGCCGACGAATGAAAATAAAATATCACAGTATTAGCAACTGTTATCAAGTGACGTATGGTTTCCATAGCCAACTTTTCAATTTTTGGCTTTCATTTTGCTTCCACGGCCTACTCGGTGAATTTAAATAATAATTTTTTTCTGATCTAGTTTCTGGTTAGATACCAACTTGTGATATGTCATTAGAAAGGGAATTGAATGATGAATAAAGCGAAAAGAAAAAAAATAGGGTTTCCATTTAAAATAAGAAAGTTGATGTTACTTCTGGTCAGACCGGAAGTTAACTTCGACATGTCAATATGCTCAAATTCTAGCTCTTATGTCATTATATCGACGCTCCAAATTTCACAAACCTACTTCATACAATAACTGAGATACTCCGTAGGCAATACTTCCGTAGCCACCCGGATACTCAATAAACATCTTCCAAAAGTTGGGAGATGTTACTGTCATTATAAATAAAACATACAGTGTATAACATATAAATGAACAAACAGTGCATGAGAAGCAACAAGATACAAAAACAAGTTGAAATGATCGAAGTTGCTGCAACTAATATGCTTGCCGTTCCGATTCTACTTTAACTTTACTCCTTTGGAGTAATGAAATGGACCCCGGAAGAGCTGCGACAACTCGACGTAAAAACTCGCAAAAATTTTTAATCTCCATAAGAGCTTGATCCTAAATCGTCCGTTCCACGGTTATACTTCCCCAGACAACGGGGAGACCGTGGACTTTTAAGCTTGGAGAATCTACATAATAGAATGGTAGTGGATGGAGCCTGATGGAACCTGCAAAATTAGGATCTCCTTCTATCCTTAGTATGCCATCATGAAAAAGCAGGGATGGAGCATTTCTCTTCAAGACAGCAACCCGTGCAGCCTATGAACTCAGTCTCGTATTCGACAATGAACGGACGAAACCAAACTCTGTCACCGAGTTGGAACCCGTTCAGAAAAAAGTCCACGTTAAATCTGCAGAGAGTGAAAGGCTCCTACAGCTACATAAGGATAAACCAATGCATGGGGCCTTCTTCAAGAACACTGAAGACCTTGGCTTATCCAGAAACCTGACATTTGCTTTTCTCAGGTCAAGTGGGCTGAAGTCGGGATTCATAATGGCCTGTCAAGATGGTGTCTTCAACACCCTCGTCCACCGTAGTCGCGTGATGGGTATAGAGGTCCCTGACACTAGATGCAGAGCGTGTCGTGAGGCAACTGAGACCATAACGCATTTGCTGTCAGCATGTCCAGCTCATGCGGTCTCAGCCTATATCCACAGGCATAACGCGGCGCTACGAGTGTTGTACTACCACCTACGAGACCCGTCCGGTATTGACGAGACACCGGTGTTGCCTTATGCTCCGGGCGATATTGAGTCCGTTGTGGAGAATGAGAAGTGCCAAATCTATTGGAACTACTCATTCCCCACCCTTAGGCAAATACAAGCCTAAGCCTGATGTAGTCCTCCTCGACCAAAGTAGGAAGATTTTCATCATAGAGTTTTCGGCTCCTGGCGAAACGAACATTGTCCGAAAAGAGTAGAAAAAACGGACTAAATATCGAAACCTACTTTTTGAACTCCAGAGGCTTTACCCAAACCATTCTGATGTTGAAATGGTGGTTCTGATAATAGGGTTCCTTGGTGGAATGATGGACACACTCCTCTCAAACTTAAAAATCATCGGCATGCTGTAATATGGCAGAAATCTTAGCCGGACGAATGCAGAAGGCCACAATTCTTGGTTCACTCCACCTACTCAGAGCACATGATTCTCACCCCACAGATGTTAATGATACACCAGCGTGTCCTCCGGTTGTATCGGGGCTCCGGGCACAGGGCCTGACTGGGATATACTTGATGCAAAAAATGCTATGGTGACAAAGCTTGAGGAGTATATAAAACGTAAGACAAAGTAAAACAGATTGCTTCATATGACATTTCGAGGACAGTAAGAAAAATGCAATGAACAAACCATGTAGACAAAACTAACATCAAATAATAGACAAATATACTAAATATACAAAATTCACAAAATATAAGACATGTTATATACAGTTAATGTAATAAATGGAAGAATTCCTGCCAAGAGGAGTATGGTTTCTCAGAGATAAATTTTTGGACTGTTTTTCTAAATTGATTTTTATTAAATTCGTTGATCTAATATCAACTGGTAAGTGGTTATACATCATACCACTATTAGAAAATAGAATCTCTAGTGAGATTTTCAGTAGGTAATGGGAGTTTCAGACTGTAACTATTGTTGCGGGTAACACTGTATTTTGTTGCTTGCGAAAATATCTCTACATGATTCGCGGGATCTAATATTACATAAATAATAATGATCTTTTACTGTAAAATCGTCAATTCATTGAGTAGTTTTGATCTTCACTTTTCCCAAAAATATATTTCATAACGTAGTTGAAAATCTAAAAGAGCGTATTATGCCATTTTGGGGGATTCTGACCCTAACTCATTAGAAATTACTCTCACTGCATAACATCCGGAAGAGATCTTGCTTTTGAGTTGCTTAACATGGTCATTTAATTTTAGATTTGTATCTATCAGCTCATCCAGAAATTTATTGCAACCTTTATTTTCTATTACACCTTGACCAAATGAAGGTTCATCAATCAATCTGAAGGTTATTAAATGGGTTTTTTATACATTGAAAGATAATTTTACAGCATCACACCACTCTTTCCCAGTTTTCAAGTCTTCTAAAAGAGATAATTTACCAGAAACTTTGGTTTTAGTGAGGTCGTTAACATAATATAACAGGAAGAGAATGGGGGCGACCACAGATCCTTGCAGAACCCCTGATGTTATCTCCTTTTTATTCGATAGCTCCGTTGTTTCCAACATTTGATGTCCTCCAAAAATATATGAGTCAAACCATGTGAGAGTCACACCTCGGCATTCGTATAGTTGAAGTTTTCTTAGTAGTATTTTGTGATCAACGCAGTCGAACGCCTTTGTCAAATCACAAAATACTGCCACTGTTTTCTCTCTTATTTCATCCAGCTTATGCAATGTATCATGTTCAATGGGACTGCTGCGACCTCTGTTTGTGGTAATAACGAATTACCACCAAATGGTCCCTGATCTGATCTACACAATTGGTGTGAAGCATCTATAAGGTAGATGATCTGTGATATTATAATATAAATGGAAGTATTTTACTAGTTGATAAAAATACCGGATGATATAATCAATTTCGGCGGAAACAATTGATTGTGTTTCCGTCATTTAGTTGCCCTTACCCAAGGCCATCTGTCTGGCATTGCCTTGGCACGATTTCGATGAACTTATGAAATAATTGAAAATTCAAACGTTATGAAGATATTTCTCGTAATTTATACTGAATGGTGTAACAGTTACGAGAGACAATTTCACTTCGATGAATAGCAGGAAATAATGAGAATCAAAAACGACTTCACACGTCGAGTGGGATCATTCAAATTATTCCCAAAAATTTCACAACCTCCTCGCTATGTCAATAACCAAGTTCACAATAAAATATTTGCACATCTTACGCACTGTATCATGTATGTTGCAATGTAGCCCGTTCACCTGACATAATTTTTTTTGGAAAGGATGTTTTGTAACAGAAGATGCTGTTGGAAATGTGCACGTTACCAAATCCCACTCTGATAAACTGGCGGATAATTATACGATGATATTCGCAATTAGATTACAATCTCTTCGAGTTGAACTACTATGTGAATGTGGCTAACAATATGCTTACTCTAAATTAGTTTATTGCAATTTGGCGTAGGATAATTAATAACGTTTTAACTGTTTCGCCTGCAACATGTTACGAATTATATACAGGGTGGTACACTTTGATTGAGAACAAATTCGTATTTCTCAATAAATACAGTAGGACGATAAAAAAAATCTCACAAATTAATCGATAAGCAGAGCAGGGCTTTATCTTCATTTATTCCCGTCTACTGTGAACAAAAAAAAACAATGTGCTAGGCACTCTAATGGATGAGTTGATAGGTCATTCAGTTTGTAGGTATTGGCAGCTTCAAAAATGTAATGTACAGAGTGGGCCAAATTGGACACTTTTGAAGGAAAAGTCCTGTTTTCAAACCTGAGGGTCAAATTTTATGACAAACTTAATGGTGAAAACCGCACATCGATATCTGTCATCGTTTCTGAGTACAGCATGTTTTTCGAAAATGTGCATTTTAGAAAAGTTACTGTAACTTTTTTCCCATCAAAATTTTCTTGTTTCTATGAAAACATTTCCTGAGCACTTTTTTACATAGAATTCAATGGTATAAGTAATTTTTCTGTACAACTTTAAATCCTTTGAAAATTTGATTGGTTTTAATTTAAAATAATTAATTTTTTTTTGAATACACCTCATATATCATTGCCATTGCTGCCAGGTTGCTGAAAATGGAGGACAAAATTTGATCGTAAGTTATTGGGAACTTGAAATAGTTACTATTTTTCAGCATTATTTTCGAGTATACAGGGCGCACCGTAGATCTAAGGAACAACGTTTATTTTATTTTTTGTAGCTCTCTGGATATTAGGCTGAATACAGGGTGTTTTAGCCAATTGAAAATAGCAAAATTCAATCGTTATTTCAGAATACCCTGTGTATTCTGGATCACTCCAGATATTATGTATGTTTTGGCATATACTATTGTATACTCAGATTATATCATTGATCTCTCATATTAAGTTTTTTTGTTGAATTTTTTTCTTCGTGCATGATTTTTCGTTACATTTGAATAAATTTTCAATATCGTGGCAACGTTGCATCTGATCACTGGAAATAAAAATGATTTGTGAAGCACACATATAAAGCAGATTCTGAAAATAAAAGAATATACATGGTGATCGATTTAAAACAGAGAAAAAATGTGCCCCGGAATCATGGTTCACCTTGGAAATTCCAAAATAATTTCAAAGAGAAGCACTTCAAGAATACAATAACTTTCAATCAGATTTGTTCCTCAATTTTCATTAGTCTAGCATCAATCGTCCGAGCAAGGTTAGGTGGACCTCCCTTTATGTTATAGTTTATTTGAAATTTGGTAGGGCTCATTTATTTTCATAATGCCTTTGACAGTTTTATTGACTACTTTGGAAAAAAATACAACTCAGAAGGGGATTTCAGTTACAATTTTGGGAATTTTTGATACCATTGTTTTTCAATGTTTCCAAAAACTTTGAATCGATTCGTTTTTTAACTGAGTTGTGAAACTTGTCACTAAAACAATAATTTTTCAGAAGGGAAATTCACTTATTTTCAACTTTTAAAACTGAACCTACTTTGATATATTCGTTTTTGGACCAAAAATCAATCTAATTTTCCAGTCACATCTAAAGAGATGAATTTTTCGATATATTTTTCTGGTATTATCGACAGACATGGCACAATATAAAAAACCTTTTTTCACAGAAACTTTTCATAAGGTTTCTACTGATGATATCAGTTCTACTGTCCGACGTTTCGTTATCCATCAACCATCATCATCGCATTTTTTTACAGGCATTTTTCGAAAATTTCCTTCATTCTAAATTCAGATATTTCGTTTAATATCTTCCACGAAAATCATCACCAATATTCGAACAGATATTCTCCAATTACTAAGACATGCCGAAATGAATTTTTGATTTTCTTCATTTGTAGGGTACCCAACTCTACAATTATATTTTCACGTGCGTTTTTGGCGCGTTTTTCAAAATATCTTTAAAAATTCAAAATTCGAGATGATCTGAAACGTGATGAAACCGTCATAATGTAATACTTACATCATTGAATTCAGAATAAAAAATAATTCAAAAAACTGAATTCATCAAAACAGAGCCGTACTCAGAGGGGGGCGGGGAGCTGGCCCCCAACCCAAGACCAAAACTCTTACCCTGCTTCAGCTCAAAAAAGGGAAAAATGTATTAAAATTTGAAGATTTTTGTCAAAACCTCCAAAAATCATACTATTTCACCTACACTTCTCACCCCTATGTTTTATAATGTTTCGTGTGAATAATGTGAATCACCCTGTAAACTGAAGTCTAATACTTGAATTTTCCAACAGTAGTTATCACGGGATTACATTTTCTAGAACCTGTAAAACTATAATCCAGGAGGCAGTGACAATTTTTGAACATATTTTCCCAATATTTTTAAATATTTACAACTAGAAAAATAAGTGGGCTTTTATTGTTTTTTATGTTTTGAACCCATCCAGAAATTTTAGCCGGACTCAAAAATCCTGTTTTTTTGTCAGTAAGACATCATTAACACCAACTGGGAAAAAAGTACAAAAAAATCGCTGCCTCCTGGACTACTATACGAGTTCAATGAATTATAATCATATTCTCTCGCCTTGTTGAATAATAGATAACTTTATAACTTTTGATGATTTATGAAAGATATTCCAAACTTTCTTTCGAATAATTGTTCACGAATTAAATTATCCTTGAATCATTATTTGATATTTTCGAAAACATTATACGAAAGTGTTGCAATCTACGAGTATTTTAAATTTATTATCATTTTTGAGGCATTAGGCAATGTTACTAATATCTACTAATGCCATGCATCCTAGATTTCTTGACGAGCTACCGCCTTTTCTTCTCGTCATTCAGATTAGTCGTTGAAAGGATGTTGATTCGTTTCAATGAACTGTTTTATTATTTTAATTAATGAGATTCGAGATATTGTAGTATGAGTGTAATTTCAAAATCTCAAAACTACAGCTTTCTTTTCTTTTCCAAATAAAACTTATATATGAGCATTTGAAAAATATATCGGGAACATGTTTATGAACAACGGTAATTTTTCCATTGCTCATTTTTTAATTATTTTGTAGAGAAAAGATAAAATGTATGTTTTTAACTGCTCACATAATACCATGTACTTACTGTTTTTATTCATACATATATGTTCTATATCATTATTTTACTTTAAATAACCCCTTGGAGATCATTCTAAAGAGAAGGTATTTTTATTATTATTAAAAGCTTTCATCTAACTTGCAATATGTGTTAGTGTGGTCAAATCTTGCAAGCTGAACTAGAACCACTTCCTCTAATCCTAGCCATACTGAAATTTTACAAGCGGTTTGGTTTCGATGACAATATAATTAGGTCAAAAAATGTTACCCCCTGTCCCCCTAGAGGTTAAATAGAGAAGCCAATGGAATTTGGACAAATTTCAAACGGTTTTGAACATGGAAAATTACGACAAAAAATGTTTTGGTTGGGGACCTCGGTTTCCTCTCATTTTCGAAATAAATTGCGAAAACTCGCGAAATAGAATCTGAAAAATCCGTAAAAATGGTGAAAAACATCGGATAGTTAAACAAATCAATTTGAAACAACTTTAGCTCAATTTCCCCCTGAAAGAACGCGCAGAAAATTGAAAAAATTCCAAATGTTTCCGACGTGAAAAATTACGGCGAAAAACAATATCATTCGGTGGGGCTCGGACCCCCTTACTTTTAGAAAAAAGTTGAGGAAACACACGAAAATAAAATTGGAAAAATCCGTAACAATTGTGAAACACATCGAATCGTCGAATTATATTCATAGCTTGACTTGTAGGTATGTATCCAGTAACATGGGTTACGTGCCGATAAGCTGGGATCCTGGCGCAAAAATGGTGCTGAAACTAACCAAAATAAAACTGTAAAAATCCGCAAAAATAATGGAAGACATCGGATAGTCGAATGAATCAGCTTCAAAAAAATTTCGATCCTGTCCCTCCAAAGGCAGACACTCAACGCGTAGAAATTTGGACGCGGAAAATAACGACGAAAAAGAAAAATGGATCAGGGGGCTTGGACCCATTAGTTCAAAGAAAAAGTTGCGAAAACTCATGAAAATAAAATCGGAAAAATTTGTAAAAATTGTGAAAAAATCGGAGAGTCGAATAATTCAGTATTGAGAAAATTTACGTCTCTGTCCCTCTAAACACTAAACACACAAAGCGTATAAATTCGGAAAAAATGTACGGCTGTTTTGGACGTGAAAAAAAAACGTCGAAAAAAATATTGGTCAGGAGACCTCCCCTAATTTAAGGACCAAGTTGCAGAAACTCACAAAAATAAAATGGAAAAATATCGTAAAAATTGTGAAAAACATTGGATAGTTTAATCATTCAGTTTCAAGAAAATCTGCGACCTTGTCCCCCTAAAGGCTAATGACAAAATGCGTAGAAATTAAAAAAAATGTGCAACTGTTTCGGGTGTGGAAAATTGAAAAAGAGATATCGGACAGGGGGCTCGGACTTTTTAGACAATAGTTGCGAAAACTAAAGAAAATCAAATCAGCGAAATTCGTAAAACTTGTAAAAAACATCAAATCGTTGAATAATTTTCATAGCTTGGCTTGTATGTGAATATTCATGAAAATTGTGGAAAATATCGGATAGTCGAATAATTCAATTTAAAGAAATTTTACCACCCTCTATAAATTCGGAAAAAAAGTCCGGCTGTTTAGAACGTGATAAATAACGACGAAAAAAATATCGGTTGGAGAGTTTGGACCACCCTACTTTTAGAAAAAAGTTACGAAAACTGACGAAAGTGAAAAAATCCGTAAAAGTTGTGAAAAACATCGAATCGTCTAGTATCTAGTAAAGTGGGGCATATGCTGAAATGATGGGCACTTATCAAGATATATAATTAAGCAAACTCTAACGCTAAAAAGTACAGAATAATCATTATTTCTATCAGTATTTTCGAACTAATTGTGTTGCAATCGAAATAACAATAATTTTCGATTAAAGTGGCATTTTTTAATGTCATTCTTATCATTCCTCTCATCATCCATGACAAAATGTTACTATGCTTCTTTTGACAATGAAACAGCCTATCATGATACTATTATATTTATGATAATAATAATACTTCCTCATAAAGGTTCATAGAGCATAGCCTGTGCGGGTAGAGGACAGCTATTATTAATATTTTCTGTGGCGCTCCGGTGCAAATTACTGGTCTTTGGTGGTGTATTCACTGTCGGCTGTGGAAAAACCTAAAAAAACCTACAGAACCATCCGGGTAGACTTGATATCATGTATTCCAGTTTATGTGCGATGTTTCTTTTTTGCCTGGATCAAAAGTTAACAAAAGGGGATAATTTACGTCCCCACTGTATATAAAATAACCAATCGTATTCTTTTGACATCGGTTTTGTCGAAATCTAGTTTCACGGTTCTTCTTTCGTGTGAAAAATCACATCGGACCAAACAGTTGCTACTCGATCAAATGTACCAACGGTATCACACGGTTTTAATAATTTAATTAGACAAGAATACAAGAGTATTTGTGAGTTTATTATCACCTTCTCTTTCAATCGGTGAAAATTTTAATGTGAGGATCTGCAACGCAACGCAACAGGCTTGATTTTGAAAAAATACACAAGTTTCTCTCATCACAAACATCTGAGGAAGAGTTATAGGTGGTAAAGGTCGGTCAACTGCATGCTCTGCCAGAGGCGTTTCGCTATAATTTTGTAACGATTTTATGGTAGTATACTATATTTTGTAAAAAGCTTCATTCATGATTATATCCAATTAATATTGAGCTTTATCTTAGGTAGCACACTTATATTGGGTCATTGGTACAATATTGTAAAAATATTGGCAAAATATACAACAAACGCAATATTGGCCGAAAAAAAATATGGATATATTTAGCAATATTGGTTCAATGTTCCTTGTATAATATTGCCGAAATATATTGGATCAATTTAATTTTCACATTTACAAATAGACCAGGAGCTGGTGACAGGTGACGTTCACCCATTTTACACTTCATTGCCTTTTTAAAGCTTGATAATTAACCCTAAAATATGAAAAATAGACGGGTTCCTGGCTGCCTCACGTGTACACTTCATAAAGAAAAGCACTTTTCGTTTTGTGGACAATTTTCGTGTTTTTTCGCGATATTATACTGCCTGGCGTTGTAATATACGGAAGTTCAAACAAATTGAAACACTATTAATTATTGGCATGCAATCCGCAGCGGCCGAAAGGGCTCAAAGGGTTACGAAAAACTGAAAAAAATTAAAGGAAACTTCCGTGTTTTCAAATTGCATGCCGATGGAAAGAATTAAAGTTTCAGTAAAAAAAAACACCCTGGAAAAATTGGCATGCGTCTGTCGTCTGACCAACGGTGGAAAATTGCGGGAAAACTCTGTAAAAATTCAATACAGGTTTAACGTGATTCCAAACTGCATGCCATAAGAAAGATATGTCATTTGTATAATTAATTAATAGTAGGTAGTTTGTCATGCACGCCAGGATTTCGCAAAACAAAGTCACATACATTTTCACAGTGTTTTTTGCAACTTTTGTCATGCATGTTTCTATTTTGCGCATTCCTGGTGTGCATGACAAATTATATACTAATAATTAATTAATCAAATGACGTATCTTTCTAATAGCATGCAGTAAAACCTGAAAACACGAAAGTCCCCTTTAATTTTTTTCAATTTTTCGTAACCCATTGAGCCCTTTCGGCCGCTGCAGATTGCATGCCATTAATTAGAAGCGTTTCAATTTGTTTGAACTTCTGTATATTACAACGGCAGGCAGTATAATATCACGGAGAAACAAAAAAATTCTCCACAAAAAGAAAAGCGCTTTTCCTCATAAAGTGCACACGTGCGGCGGCCAGGAACCCGTCTATTTTTCATAATTTAGGGTTGATTATCAAGCCTTAATAAGGCATGCAGTGTAAAATGGGAGAACGTCACCAGCTCCTGGTCTGAAATACTTGACCCATGATTCGCTCCTAGTCAACCAAGAAAGGCGATTTCTTACTCTGTAATATAACGTTTTTTATCGATTTTACTAGTCAACTCAGTTGGTAGATTCTTGATTTATCCTTCCCCAACACTACATTATAATTATACTCTCCCTCTCGTAGGTATGTCAAAATCAAAACCTGGAAATCGATCCCTAAGACCAAGACCGCTAAAACACCCTTTCCTTAAGGATTTATAACCTTCCCCAGAATTGCAGCATAATGCCGGAAATTTCCTATATTGGGAGAAGATTCTTTCAAATAAGTATAGTTCAAAAACACTAAAAAATCACGCTTCTGTAACACATTGAACTGAACAGTAAAATATAATTGTTTGTATAGGCAGAAAATAATAAAATATGAAAACTATTAAAATCACTTTGGAAAAAGCGTGGGACGCTTTGTTTCATATTGTCGTAAACCTAGCACCCCACGCTTTTTTCACAGTGATACTCATATTTTTTCATTTATTATTATTTTCTGTCTATATAAACAATAATTTTTTATTTTTTAGTTCAATGTGTGGATTTTGTGGATGTGGATTTTTAAAATTCTGGCGAAGGCTCTCACACAGAGTAAATGAGAGGCAAATTATTTAATTCTGGCGATCCTGATCAGGATAATGAGACAAATTATCGTATTGTCACCGGTTCTTGATAAGTGTAGAAAGTTTCAATTGAATATGTTCGTTTAAAGTGGTCAAAATCGAGTCTAAAGGAGTCGTTTACAAACATAAGTACATACAGGTGAAGATTAATAAAAGCGTGTAATAATAATAAAAATGAATCATTCAGTATGTCACTTCAACAATTTGCAGATTCTTTACGTAACTATTATGCAGTATCATTTCAATGGAACAATATTCTGACAAATTCCCAATTAGAATAATTAGAGTTTATGATGAATCATTTCTTCGAAGTCAACTAGGATACAGTTCGTTATAATAAAGTAAATAATGTTTTCATACATTATGGAATTGTGCGGTTGGTGTAAAATACATTTTTATGCATTAGCATTATACCCTAATAGTAATATGATGTTTTTTGCAAACATTTATGGATTGGTTAATTATAACGATTTGTTTGCACATATTCGATTCATTATTAAATCATGTGCAAGAAAGGAAGGACATTTGTGAAAAAATAAATTCAGTTTTTCAGTTTTAATACTGCTGGATATAATAGTCGATACGCCATTGTACTTGTTACCTGTAATTTCGGATTTAAACATATTGCAGTGCGGGTCAAGTTCAGATTTCGATCCAGTTGATCATCTTAATAACTTCTATCACGACATAATTTGCATATATTTCATTCGAAATTCAATGATGCATTAATTCGATTTGCATAAATGAAAAGCTATGCATTAGAAAGGAACAGCGAAAATCAGTTGAACCGGTTGAGAGAGAACTGGAAGATATTTCGAGAAAAAATTACCGAAGTTTTGTAAGCTGGTGTAGATAATGATCTTAACGCCGTATTGAACATTCTTAATGTTGCACGATACTGTTCATGTTTCGCAAGGGACATAATTCTCACGAATTACTAGAACATCGGTGGGTACCCAGTGACCAAAATCTATATTTTCGGAAAAAGAGAGGACTCGCATTTTTGGCATTTTCCAAAAAGGTAGAACCCTATAATACATTGCCTTTACAAATATGAAAAAATTAAAACATTATACTTATACGAGTTTCGGAAAACAGGTCCATGTTATCATCCTTTCCAGTAAATTTCGAATAATAGTTGACCTTCATTTTAAATGAAAATACCTACTAATACCCAGCGTCGAATTGTTGGCAAGGGGGCCTATCGGGAAATTCACAAATGGGGCCTCCCAATTGGGCTTCCACTACGAAACATTCAGTAACTTTTTGTTTGTTGTAGAGCATAGCGTCCTTATTTTCTGTCCGATTCAATGATAATATTCTCCAATGGCAGATATAGGACGGTTATTATTGTTATTATTTCCTGTAGATGACCAGCAAATATATTTGCTGATAATCGGCCCTGATTTCAGTTTTAACGTCAGCAACTGTAATTTTTTTTTTCAATTTGTTTCTATATATAACATAATTCTTCAGTTCATTACAGAGCCACTAGCATTTCTTATCAATCTTATAACCGATACTGGAGAAATTCCGTCCATCTTCAAAATCTCAGTGGTAAAACCAATCTATAAAAAAGGTGATAAATTAGTTACAACGAACTACCGGCCTATATCCTTGAAAACTTGTATTGCTAAAATGTTTGAAAAATCATTAAACAAAGACTGTGGTGTTATCTAAGAAAATATAAAATAATATCCGACAAGCAATGTGGATTCCAAGAAGGAATCTCAACCCAGGGCCCAATAGCACACCTGCGGATTGTGAGTAATTCAACCGATTTTGTATTTTTCATGTTTTTTTTTATTTTTTGAATAATTTCGTTTCACACCGATCGACTCGAAATTCATAGATTATACTAACTTGATCATTCTGCATTTATTGGCCTTCGCAGAATTGCTCTATCTTCAACCGTCCCCGAGTTGAAGAGTTCATCTGGAGTGGAAAGGAGTCAGTCCTGTTCGTGACATTTATGACGTTGTATTTTTTTTATATGCCAAACTGCGGAATCTGCATGAAATTTTGCATACATAGCGCTGATTATGTATTTTTCACGATATTTTGGACTTTTTTGATTTATAAATTTGATTTTTAATGTATTTTTTCAAATGGAATTGATATTTATGAGTATAGGTGGAATTCGGAGGTGTTCAGAGAGAAAATCATGACTTCTGATCAATTTTTTCTTTTATTTTCGGACAATATTTATTAATTCATCATTACAAACATCGAAATACCAGAAAATTGGTCTTTAATCCAGACGACTTGGGTTCAAATCCTAGCTCCACTAAGCGAAAAGTGGTATAGAATACGTTCTCTTAAAAACTGTGTTTCGTATATTCATTCTTGAATCAAATTTCTGGAAATTTGGGTGATTCGTAGAAATTTTTAAAAATATTCTAAGAAAACATTAGTTTCTTGATGAATTTCTAAGAAATACGGTGCATTTCAATCTTGCGATGTAATAGTGTTTGAAAAAGTCATCAAAAAACAACTACGATGTAATTTTGATGAATCCTCAATCATGTCTGACCGTGTTTTATAAAAAATTCTGGTTCCGTGACAAATTTTTTACATTCTGCAAATCACTATCAGATATATTCCAAATTTGGTAACCCCTTCGACTAGAAATCAAGAGGATCCAGGTTCAAATCGTGAATCGATTTTATCTTTTCGTTGTCGCGTAAACCGTATTCTTTTATATCGATTTACGGACACTAAAACCCCCTTTGAATATGCATTGTATATAAAACCACGTACCTACTTTTTTAAATTTTCAATCATTTCTTTTCTAAAGTCGGTTGAAAGCATTTGCAGTTTCATCACTCTCTTTTCTTTTCCAGAATGAAAAAACCTCGCACATTCGTCGTCTTAGCAGCGACATGTTTGTTTGTAGGACAAATTTTAGCAGAACAAAACTCACCAATCAAACAAGAACGGAAAAAAAGTAAGTACCATTTCTTCAGATTATATTTGTTTCCATAACTTGAATACTTATTACTTACTGTTCAACTTAAACATCGAATAAACTGATGATGTTTCGGTCAGAGCTGACCCAAAGCACAGTACTTAGTGCTCGTGAAAGCACTCCAAGCACTTTCGTGCTTCAAAGCACTGTGCTTCCGAGCATTTTCTGAACCAGTGCTCAGTGCTTAGTGCTCCGGAACAGGCTTAGTGCTTGGTAATCCCGAAAAGTGCTCACGAGCACTTCAGGATTCCATATTTTTGATTAAATATCACAATTATTGTCTTTTGTTCCCATGGTATACTTAAAAAAACAAGGAATACTTCGGCATCCCTTGATTTTTATTGAATAACTGGATATAGGTTGACGTTAAGTATGGATAGGAAATGTTTAAGTAATTCACCCCAAAAATTCCTTTTTCTGCATATCCCTATTTGAGCTAAAAATATAGCATCTATCTAGCAAAAAACAACTGCTTTTATCAACAAATCTGTAAGATTCCATATTCAGTTCAAATACCGGTAAAATTATAAATAAAACTAGCCATCGAAACAATTTTGAAATTCACCGCGAAAAAAATGTTCAAAATTCTTCCTTTTGTATACTGACATAATGTACATTCTTCATTAATTATCCAAAAATTCAACTTTATGTCAGGAACAAATCTATGCAAAATATTCAGTTAATTTATTCATATCAAGTTGGTAACTTGAATTTTTGCATAATGCACGACCAACTTTTCGATCCATTCAACTTCAACACGATCAAGAAATTATCCTCTTACGTTTTATCCTAGTTAGTGAATGAAATTCACTAACCATTTCGTCTAGGTATGTCGTTTATGAAGTCCTTAAAGAAGGAAGAGTTTTTTTCAAAAAAGTGTGGTTTTCAATTAAGAAAAAGTGAAAAACAAGTCAGTTCGGGAGTTAATATTGTGTTTGTGATATGGAGGAAGAATTTTGAGTGTTTTTTATAGTTACCAAATTGACATGACTAAAATTTACTAACCATTTTGCCCAGATTTGTTGTTTATGTGGTCATAAAAGAAGGAAGATTTTTTTCATAAAAAGTGCCATTTTCAACTAAGAAAAAGTGTAAAACAGGTCAGTTCGGGCCTTTACGTTCTGTTAGTGATAAGAAGGAAGAATTTTGAGTGTTTTTACTATTTTTTTCCGCAGTAGGAATGTGTGCTAGAAAATGCCAGCCATCACTCAAAAATAGACCCGTATTTCCAAAATTACCTGAGACCGTCAAAAATTTTATTTGGCTTTTTTGTCAGGGGATCAAACTACGATAGCTTGTGGTTATCACTTAACGAAATTTTTCCCAAATAACATAGGTACACGTTTGTATTTTGAGTTACGCCAATTTCAATTTTTTTATCGGATTACCTAGCATGTTCACTACAGCAACATTTTCCTCACACCCCGTATACTCAATTGCAACTTTCATTTTTGTTCGGTATGATATATTAAGACAACCTTGGATCGTTTGAAATTTAACAATTTGCTTCTGACTCTAGATTCTAGGACCTCCAGGCAAACCAGTGCGGACAAGATGGTACAAAACATACTCCAATGGCTCCAAGGAGTATACACCCAACAAAACCGAAGAAGTAGGTCCTACTCGGACGAAATTGGGACCGCCCATTCGCCATATAGCCTGCCTAGAATTGACAATGCTTGTAATTATAACTAATCTTACTAATTTTGTGTAGTAATTAAAATGGCATCGCAAGGTTTGCTTCTAGTATCTTATCAAAACCATCTCTAACAACAGACTGGAAGTAGATTTTTTCGGACTCATCTTTTGTCCCAATCAAATCTAGTTCCAGTCCTAAAAAATTATAATTTTGAAAATACTCAAGCCAGCGCTACTAGATTTGAAATTTTATTGTAAGTACATCTGCAGCTGGAAAAATCATGCACTGCGTCTACATGACCAATAATAGCAGGTCCGTGGTCATCATTTTTCTCTTTTGCTAGCTTCAAATATGTTCTCTTTTGCCTCCAATTTTCTCAGAGAGGAGACGGGATTGCGTTTACTTACTTCTACAATTGCTTGACTGGCTAGTTTGGTGGCTCTTCCCACAGCACAAAGAACAGTGTGTTTTGAAGGAGAATTAAGAACATAATTCATGTGCATTAGCAACATCCTTACATCTTTTGATGAAAGCAGCAAAAAGTTTTTCGTTAGTATACTGTTTCCTATATTTATCATGAACCTCAACTTCACTACACGTTTTCAACAGAATGTACCTTTTCATCCCCTGCCTGCTTGCTTTTTACTTGCCTCAACAAAAGAATTCACCCCCTTTTGTTAAACATTAGTCGTCGGTGTTTCATTTAGGCCGAGTTGTACGAGTTCAATTGCTAAGGAAGTAGAAATTTCATTAGCTAATCCATCATAACAAGTGAACTCCGTCCACTTGAGCTGTTGGTGAACTTGTCTTGTACAACTTAACAACGCACATTCACAAATAATACATTCGCAAGACACGATATCTGAAGTTGACTCATCTCTGCAACTAAAAACAGAAACTTATATACCCAACGAAAATAAACTTTCTTGAAATATCAGTTTTGGATCTGGTATGCTTGGAGTATAGCATACATGTTGACAAACGAAATAAATTATAAAAATGCTATTCAAACTTTTCGAAAATATCATCAATTGTTAGGTAACAAATGAAAGGAATTTTTCTTGGAATCGTTAAAACGACATTATGCCATCCCATTAAAAGAATACTAAAGAATGTTACTTACGATTCAAGAAAAACAATAAATCCGCATTGATTACCAATATAAAAATCATCACCGATATTTCACAGAATAGCGTATTTTAATTCAATGACGAAGCTAATTGCTGCCAATATAAATGAAGTTTGTCAATCGATCTTTTGATCCATAAAACAAGCACGCGCTTTGTTTCCAAACATGGGATTTATAACCTTCTTCTTTTATAATCCTTGTCAGAAATCACCTATATTGATTATTTTTCTAGTTTTTCATTCACCAATGAAATTTTGCGAAATGTTTAGTTATCAAAAACTAATTCAGACCAAAGTTTTCTACCTACACTCTCACAATTTTTTCATGTCACTATTTCTCGTGAAATTATTAATTAGCAAAATTATTTCATTAAAGACGAAATTTATCCGAAAAAAAAAATCTTGTTTTTACCGTTGTTAAAAAAGTCGAATAAATCATATTACAACCATAAAATTAGTTGTTCGTCAGTTTAAATTACCAATTGTCAAAAGCTAATTAGTGTTATCTTCTACTAGGTTAGGTATTGCTTATGCCCAACCATGACATACGCCTCTTCAGTATTCTACAACGCCCCCAAAAACCCCGAACCCTCCGAACAAGGTACCACATTAGAGAATATCACGAGTTCCCAAGGACATAAACTTTTCAATAAGAGCTCAGAGAATAAATAGGAACATGTAGAAAACATATACGTTCCACTTTTAAGGGGATTTCTCTGAAGACCTGGGTGATTCGTATATCAACAAATTTTACAAAAAAAAATACAACAACCTTGCCATACCCTTCACTCTCGATCTAGACCTCTTGTATTTCAATCAGCACATTATTCTCCGTAATCATCAGTAGGATATCTGACGATAATTTGGTTGCAAAAAAAAGTGTGTAGTATAGGGAAAACTCATCATTTCTTATCATTGCGTGGCATCATAGGCGTCCTATATCCCATTTTCGAAGAGACAGATACCGTGGACACTATTATGTCCTAATTAACAAATTATTCCCAAGAGAAAACGAATAATTTTCCATAATTTTTTGCCATTTACTCCAAAAATAACCATATGCATGCAAATTAATGAAGGGTGTGTTATTAATTTATGTTAATATTTTCTAACCTCAGCTTAAAATAAAATATGAACCGTACTCAAAACCTATCATTTTAGTTCGACAGGGTAGCCTGAGAGAATACCTCCCTCCCACTGTAACAGAAAAACCAAGACCTTTCGAGCCCCGACCAGACGGTGATGGTACCGACGAGAGCGGCAACTTCATCGACAGCGGTTACCCACCAGCTGGTAGCGTTACTCCCGAACCATCCTTTTCCTATCCAACTAATCCACCCATACCCCCTAGCACTTCAGCGCCAATAGGATACCCAACTGGACCAACAGGTAAGTGACGTATTCAACATTTCTTTTCGTTCTAAGAGGGCGGACTAAGAAATCTGTTTTATGTGGCCCTTTTTCGCCTTCGTAGGACCCACTAAGGGGTATAAATGATTTTGTGAAGAAACACCTCTAGTCTAGAACTTCCAATTCTTCATCTTTCCCAAGGTCCAAGCACGCTATCTTCCCCGTCACTACCAACCGGTTTCCAGACTGAAAAACCTAACGTTGCTGGTTTCCCAATACCGTCATCGTCTATCCCTTCTGAAGAATCTGAAGTTTCAGGAGTGTCGTCTGAATATTCCGGATTTCCTACACAACCGCCAAACCTTCCTCCTCAAGAGCCTGAGATTTCAAGAGTATCGCCAGAATATTCCGGATCTCCCACCGAAACACCATCCATTCCCCCTCAAGAACCTGAAGTTCCAGTAGTATCGCCAGAATTTCCCGGATCTCCCACTGAATCACCATCTATTCCTCCTCAAGAACCTGAAGTTCGAGTAGTATCGCCAGAAGTTCCTAGATCTCCCACCGAAACACCAACCATTCCTCCCCAAGAACCTGAATTTTCCGGAGTAGCACCAGATTATCCCGACACTCCCACTGAAATACCCTCTACCGTTCCTCAAGAACCTGAAGTTCCATTAGTATCGCCAGAATTTCCCGGATCTCCTACTGAATCACCATCCATTCCTCCTCAAGAACCTGAAGTTCCAGGAGTATCACCAGAATATCCCCGCACTCCAACTGAAATACCCTCTACCGCTCCTCAAGAATCTGAAGTTCTAGTAGTCTCGCCAGAATATCCCAGTTCTCCCACCGAAACACCATCAATTCCCCCTCAAGAACCTGACGTACCAGTAGTATCGCCAGAATTTCCCGGATCTCCCACTGAATCACCATCTATTCCTCCTCAAGAACCTGAAGTTCGAGTAGTATCGCCAGAAGTTCCTGGATCTCCCACCGAAACACCAAGCATTCTTCCCCAAGAACCTGAATTTCCCGGAGTAGCACCAGAATATCCCGACACTCCCACTGAAATACCCTCTACCGTTCCTCAAGAACCTGAAGTTCCATTAGTATCGCCAGAATTTCCCGGATCTCCTACTGAATCACCATCCATTCCTCCTCAAGAACCTGAAGTTCCAGGAGTATCACCAGAATATCCCCGCACTCCAACTGAAATACCCTCTACCGCTCCTCAAGAATCTGAAGTTCTAGTAGTCTCGCCAGAATATCCCAGTTCTCCCACCGAAACACCATCAATTCCCCCTCAAGAACCTGACGTACCAGTAGTATCGCCAGAATTTCCCGGATCTCCCACTGAATCACCATCTATTCCTCCTCAAGAACCTGAAGTTCGAGTAGTATCGCCAGAAGTTCCTGGATCTCCCACCGAAACACCAAGCATTCCTCCCCAAGAACCTGAATTTCCCGGAGTAGCACCAGAATATCCCGACACTCCCACTGAAATACCCTCTACCGTTCCTCAAGAACCTGAAGTTCCAGTATTATCGCCAGAATTTCCTGGATCTCCCACCGAAACACCTTCCATTCCTACCCAAGAACCTGAAGTTCCCGGTGTAGCACCAGAATATCCCGGCACTCCCACTGAAATACCCTCTACCGTTCCTCAAGAACCTGAAGTTCCAGTATTATCGACAGAATTTCCTGGATCTCCCACCGAAACACCTTCCATTCCTACCCAAGAACCTGAAGTTCCCGGTGTAGCACCAGAATATCCCGGCACTCCCACTGAAATACCATCTACCGCTCCTCATGAACATGAAGTTCCAGTAGTATCACCAAAATTTCCCGGATCTCCTTCTGAAGCACCATCCATTCCTCCTCAAGAACCTGAATTTACAGGAGTGTTACCAGAATATTCCGAATCTCCTACTGAAACACCATCCATTCCCCCTCAAGAAATGGAAGTTCCAGAAGTGTTGCCAGAATATCCCGAATCTCCCACTCAAACATCATTTATTCCTCCTCAAGAACCTGATGTTCCACCAGGTTATCCCAGATATCCTACTCAACCAACATACCTTCCTCCTCAAGAACCCACCGAATATCCCACGATGAAACCAGATATTCCAGAAGTATTGCCGGAATATCCTGGATCTCTCACTGAAACACCATCCATTCTTCCTCAAGAGACTGAAGTTCCCAGAGTGTCGCCGGAATATTCCGAATCTTCTACTGAAACACAAACTATTCCTCCTCAAGAACACGGAGTTTCAGAAGTATCACCAGAATTTTCTGTATCTCCCACTGAAACACCATTTATTTCTCCTCAAGAACCTGAAGTTCCAGGAATATTGCCGGAATATCCCGGACCTCCCACTGAAATACCATCTATGCCTCCTCAAACACCTGCTGTACCAGGAGTATCGCCAGAATATACTGGATCTCCAATTCAAACACCACTTATCCCGCCTCAAGAACCTGATGTTTCAGGAGTGTTACCAGAATATCCTGGCACTCCCACTGAAATACCCTCTACCGCTCCTCAAGAACCTAAAGTTCCAGTAGTAGCACCAGAATATCCCGGTACTCCCACTGAAATACCATCTACCGCTCCTCATGGACCTGAAGTTCCAGTAGTATCACCAAAATTTCCCGGATCTCCTTCTGAAGTACCATCCATTCCTCCTCAAGAACTTGAATTTACAGGAGTGTTACCAGAATATTCCGAATCTCCTACTGAAATACCATCCATTTCCCCTCAAGAAATGGAAGTTCCAGAAGTGTTGCCAGAATATCCCGAATCTCCCACTCAAACATCATTTATTTCTCTGCAAGAACCTGAAGTTCCAGGAATATTGCCGGAATATCCCGGACCTCCCACTGAAATACCATCTATGCCTCCTCAAACACCCGCTGTACCAGGAGTATCGCCAGAATATACTGGATCTCCAATTCAAACACCACTTATCCCGCCTCAAGAACCAGATGTTTCAGGAGTGTTACCAGAATATCCTGACACTCCCACTGAAATACCCTCTATTTCTCCTCAAGGACCTAATGTTTCAGACGTATCACCAGAATATGCTGGATCGACCACTGAAACATCATCTATTTCTCATCAAGTACCTGAAATTTCAGAAGTGTCGCCGGAATATCCCAGATTTCCTACTCAACCGCCATACCTTCCCCCTGAAGAACCTACAAGAACTGAAGTTCCAGGAGGAGTGTCGGCAACTCAACCATCATATATTCCTTCCCAAGAATCTACCGGGTATCCCATGGCCAGACCTGGAGTTTCAGAAGTATCGCCAGAATATCCCGGATCTCCCGTAGAACCACCAATTATTTCTTCTCAAGAATCTGAAGTTCCAGAAGTATCACCAGAATATACCGGATCATCCTCTGAAACTCCATCTATTCCTCCCCAAGAATTTGAAGTTTCAGGAGTATTACCAGAATACACAGGATCTCCCACTGAAACACCATCCATTCCTCCTCAAGAATCTGAAGTTTCAGAAGTATCACCAGAATATCCCGGATCTTTCTCTGAAACACCATCTATTCCTCCTCAAGATTCTGAAGTTTCGGAAGTATTACCAGAATTCACAGGATCTCCCACTGAAACACCATCCATTCCTCTTCAAGAATCTGAAGATTCAGAAGTATCACAAGAATATCCCGGGTTCCCTTCTGAAACACCAACTGTACCTCCTCAAAAACCTGAAGTTCCCGTATCTCCCACTGAAACATCAGCTATTCCTCCTCAAGAATCTGAAGGTTTAGGAGTAGTACCAGAGTACACAGGATCTTCCACTGAAACACCATCTATTCCTCCTCAAGAACCCAAATTTCCAGAAGTACCACCAGAATATCCCGGATTTCCTTCTGAAACACCAACTGTAGCTCCTCAAATACCTGAAGTTCCCGTATCTCCCAATGAAACATCAGCTATTTCTTCTCAAGAACCTGAAGTATCAGGAGTACCTGCAGAATATCCCGGATCTCCCACTGAAACACCATCTATTTCTCCTCAAGAACCTGAAATTTCCGGAGTATCGCCAGAATATTCCGGATCATCCACTTTATCACCATTTATTCCTCCTCAAGGACCTGAGGTTCCAGAAGTGTCACCACAATATCCCGGAATTTTCCCATCACCATTACCAGGTGTGTTTCCAAAAAAGTAATACGGAATGTACCAGAACTTCCCCTCAAAAATGGAAAGTAAGTTTATATGGGATTAAAATATCTTCTCTTCGTTTCTTCTGCGTACCACCAAATTAACATCATTGCGTTAATTTCATCAATTCAACGTTGAAGCTGACGAAATCTATTTATTCTCACATTATTGATGGGAGGTCCTGGGATAATCTGTACGTACAGCAAATCCTAATAGTACCCGAGATCCTTAGGATTTCCATTTCTTCTTTGGCAGCTGGGAGTTTAACTGGAAGTAAGGTATCGGTCTTAATCGGGATTATAATATGGCCATAACATATCCTGAGAGTTAACATGAAGCAAATATCTAACAGAAAACTATAACTTCCCTGGCTAATATCGGGGCGGACAGAAGCTTGTGCGATGTTGCTAGAAGAGGGCATCATTGCAAATACTTCTAATCGAACCGTACAGAGAGAGACAAAATCCGAGTTCAGTAATATGGAAAGATAGAAAAATATAACTCATTTCAAACGTCAATGTATTCAGTTGTTTATTATTAGTTCAATTGTGATTATATTGTAAGTTCATCGCAATCAATGATGAAATCTTTGTTTTGATTGTTTACTTGAACATCGATCTTGCAATCGAAATAGTTCCGAGTCAATCACTTTCTAGGCACATCACCAACACACATTTTTTTCAGCAGCATCTGGCATGTGGTGTACTGTTGAAAGAATTGATCTAGGGTTACTAATACAAATTCATCGAAATGCCCGAATATTCTCAAAATCTTCATTGGTGAATTCTCACATGAATCTTCACGTCATGTAGTCGTTTTCGATAGAAATATCAACAGAAAATATGAACACAATAACGAACTTTCAAAAATTTTCAACACGACCTTAAAGAGGTCCCTTAAAAAGCCTACGAAACCTTCAATTGACTAGGAATCGACTTAAAATTCGGTGTACTCATCAGATCGAGTTTTACAAAAAATTAATAGAAAAATTATGAAAACAAAAATTGAAGGGAAATGATACCTTTCAACTTCATATGAAGTTTTCAACTCGATAACGGTTGAAGATAGAGCAATTCTGCGACCGTCAATCGATTTAGAATGTTGAAATTAGTATACTCTGTGAACTTTAAATCTAAAAAACATCAGACGAATTTTTGAATGAACATTAGTGAACTTTCGAAAATTTTCAACTCGACCTTGCAGAGGTTCCTTTAAAAGCCTACGAAATCCTTAATTGACTAGAAATCGACTTCAATTTCGGTGTGCATATCCAAAAAAGATTGAGTTTTACGAAAATAATAGAATATTATGAAAAAAAATTTTGGAGGGAAATGATACCTTTCAACTTCATATGAACTTTTCTACTCGAGAACGGTTGAAGATAGAGCAATTCTGCGACCGTCAATCGATTCAGAATGATGAAATTGGTATACTCTGTGAACTTGAAATGAAAATAGCAACGAACGAATTTTTGAATGAACACATTAGTGAACTTTCAAAAATGTTCAACTCGACCTTGCAGAGCTTCCTTTAAAAAGCCTACTAAACCTTCAATTGACTGGCAATTCACTTCAAGTTCGGTGTGCACATCCAAAAAAGATTGAGTTATACGAAAATTAATAGAATATTATGAAAAAAATTTTTGGAGGTAAATGATACCTTTCAACTTCATATGAACTTTTCAACTCGAGAAAGGTTGAAGATAGAGGAATTCTGCGACCGTCAATCGATTCAAAATGATGGAATTGGTATACTCTGTGAACTTGAAATGAAAATAGCTACGGACGAATTTTTGAATGAACACATTAGTGAACTTTAAAAAATTTTCAACTTGACCTTGCAGAGCTTCCTTAAAAAGCCTAAGAAACCTTCAATTGACTGGGAGTCGACTTCAAAATCGGTGTGCACATTCAGAAAATATTGAGTTTTACAAAAAAGTATAGAGAAATAATGAAAAAAAATTGGAAGGAAATGATACCTTTCAACTTCATATGAACTTTTCAACTCGAGAACGGTTGAAGATAAAGCAATTCTGCGACCGTCAATCGATTCAGAATGATGAAATTAGTATACTTCGTGAACTTGAAATAGAAATAGCAACAGACTTATTTCATTTTTGAATTAGCACAAGATATCGTTATCCTTCGAAACGTCTTTGAAATTGTATAAATTGAGTTAGAGAACGCATGTTCAGCAAGACTCGATTGTGCTATTAGGAAAAGATCTCCCCTGCCCTAAAGTTGGACACAGTGCTTGATATTTGAGAACCATAATGAGGGATGGGGTTTAAATCCCAGCACTGTCACCGGTCCCGTGCTTGTCCGTTAAAAGGTGAGGGCCTCGTCTTTCCTAGCCCGGACAAGTCTCTCGAAGACTTCTGATGGTTCCTCCATATGGGTGCAGCCAGTGCTTCGTCACTGTTCTAAATTCAAACTAACCTTTCTTAATCATTTTAATTTTGATTGCATTAACCTCGATTGTATGAACGGCATGTTTAATGATTTAACTATGTTGTCTCGTTACTCACCATGGTTTAGGAATGTTGCATCAGTTATTATAGAATATGAGCTAAATTCTTCAGTTCTAACAGGTGTTTATTGTATATGGTCGAGGAAATTCCATGTTGTCTTTCCTCCCTCCTTCAACGATAAAAGGGAGTAGTATACATTTTTCTGTTACTTCAGTTTCACAAATTGGCAATAAAACATAAGAACCCAAATTGATGAATAAGCAGAAGGCAAAAAAGCCCTCTTTCGTTAGAGACGTCTGTGATTTTCGGTAGAACTAATAGAATTCGACATTTCTCTTTCTGTCTTTCTCAAGTGGCAATTCAGGGTTATTATTACTCAAGTTATTTTTACCATTCCAAGGCTTCGACTGCGAGTCCATCTATAACGAATTGAGGGACAAATTGAAAATGCTCATGACAACTTTGCAATTGTTTGGACCCATCCGTTCTGTGGACAAACGTGCCTTTGAGCCAACAATGGATCTTCTAAAATTATGTAGAATTGGTGAGGAATTTACCGATATTCTTGTGTTGGCATTCTAATGTTTTATTTGTTAATGAATTGATATTCTTCCAGATTACTTCAGTAAAAATATCCACACTTCTTTTGCTAGTCTATTGACTTTCTAACTTCTCGGTTGAATGAAAATGAAGCCACATCTCTAAGAACGTTCTCAGAGAGACACAGCCCACTTGTCGACAGCAGCACACAGTATGAGTTTTGCCTCATCATACAATTTTTTTTCGCACCCACTACAAATGACACTAATACACGAAGTCATGAATTTACTTGATCATTATAGACTAAATCATCTTTACATTGTTGTTTTACTACAACTACAACGGTCACGAAGATTGGTCAGAATTTTCTTTCATTTTGATCAAATACGGATAAATTCGCAGTGCCCACTGATTTTTCTGAACATAAGGAGTTTATCGTTAGGCCAGATTATTCCTAATGATCTTCGTTCTTTATCTTTATTGTACCTATTACCTCCGATCCTATTACCTTCTACTAGTCATCTCGATATATATGAATTATAAAAAAATATTTTGATTTATTGAGGTCTCGAAGTCGTTATCCACGAAAATCGATGAATGTAAAGTTGAGTATAAACTTTAAGATATTATATTTTCGTGGATAACAACGTCTGAACTCCCCCACCTAACCTCAAAATCACAATATCCACTTTGAGAAAAATGGACCAAGTATTTCCGACAATATAAATTTATATAAATTCTTCAACGAGAATAAATCGCGAGCCTTCCATTTTTGGAGTGAATAGTAGGTATGTACTTCTCACCCACAGAATTAAGGCGTTAGACCACGAGTGAAAAGGAATAGCAGAACTACAGGAATAAATCATCGAAGACCGATGCATCAACATACTTTTTTAGTATCAGATACATTCCAAAACGTCACACTAAACTTTAAGACACTTTTCAACAGACATTTAAACAATATTTAACACGTTAATTACCAATCAGTCGAATATATGTGTATGATAACGTAAAAGCTCTATTATTTATTTTTTTTATCAGAATTTAGAAGATCCAAGTCTTGGGTTATTGAGTTCAATCAGTTGAGCCAGTCAAGCAAGCGATTATTAAATTGATCGACGTAAAATTACTTCCTATTTTCAGTTATCTCAGGGTTATCTGTAGAAATAATTCTGGCTTCTTTGAATTTCAACTTCCCATCAATACTGCTCCGTTCTATGTTCATTCGGTGTTCTTTTATTCTAATAGCCAGTAACCTACTTGTCTGTCCTACAAAAACTCCCCAATACTCATTAAGGCGTTAAAGCTTCAAGATTGAAGCCATCCTCTAGAACCCAAGAAGTAGTTGCTATCTAACATTTTTTTCCAGTATAATCATTTATGAATATCAAAAAATGGTGTGATCCAACAGTACAGCCGGTGTATTTAGCTCAACTGTATCTCCAGCTGGTTTTTCAACGGTTTATTTAATGATACTGATTTTGCAGGTACTAGTACAATTCAGCCAGAGTTCCCAGGGTTTCCCACTGCACCACCTCCAGGGATAACACCTGGTTTTTCAACGTTCCCACCATCGGCAGTAACACCTGGTTTCCCCACCGAATCGCCACCTGCGGTAACACCTGGTTATCCCACTGCACCTCCACCAGGGCTAACACCTGGTTTTCCCACCGAATCACCTCCTGGTATAACACCAGGTTATCCCACGGCACCACCACCAGGTGTGACACCAGGTTTTCCCACGGCACCACCACCAGAGGTTACACCAGGTTTTCCCACAGAAGCTACGCCCGGGTACCCAACAGCGTCTCCGCCAAGTCCGAGTTTTCCTACCGGAGATGTCTCGATCCCCACATCATCTCCAGAGTTCACATCGCCTCCAGGAACTAGTGTAACTGGAGATAACGAACCCAAAGGTATCGATGCACCACACGAGAGTTCGAACTCTTGGACACCAGAATAATTTTTATTCAATATAACGAACTACTCTTTGTTCTGCTTCTCGCACATTTCCTTTATTAAAACACTTCAGGCTAACAACAGGGAGCACGAAGTTGCACATCTTCACCAAATGTTTCTAACCAAATAACCAATCAATGTACTAAATTATCAATGGCAGTACTTCTGTGACATGCTGTCATAAAAACCGTTAAAATGTTACCTATGTTCTAAAAGCTTGCTTGTAACCAGTATATGTATAAAAATACTAACTCACTTTCTCCGTTAGTCTATATACATTCGAAAACCTGCACGAGGTCTAGGCGTTTCAAATCAGGAGAACTAGTTGGCCGTCAGATTGGGGCGCAATCTTCACTTCAACTTGACTCCCAACAAACCAATACTTCTAGTACAAATGAATCTTTAATAACATTCCGATGAAGAAATGAAGTCACTCTAATACTACCACCAAAGCTTTCTTTTGATTGTACAGCGGCATTGAGCGTCAATTCACCTCGTTGTGTCGCCGTATTTCTTGTGGTGGTAAAAATTTGATCCAATCTTCAACTACTGTATGTGCCAAACAAAACAAATACTAATACCAAGCCCCTAGTCTATTCTTCCTCTTTATGGCGTGGTGATAAAATAATACTAAATTTTCACCTCTAACCACTACATGCGCCAAAACGATCACCATTACTTGACCACTAACCCTATGACCCCTTTTCTGTAATGATGTATTCAGTGTGGTGTACAAATAATCAATATTTGGTCTTCTGTAACTCCTGTACTAGCATGTGAATGTTTTTATCAAGTGATTCTGAAAAAATTCAGGTGTGAGGGTGTACATTTTATGGAGTGAGAAATCTGTTAGTTGAATTTTTCAGAATCACCTACGCTATACAAAGTCTCCACTTATAGGTAATAACTCACCCAACTTACAGGACAGGTTTCCCTTATTCTTTCTACGTAATCAACAATTTGGCAATAATTTCATGTTTCAGACCAGAAGAACTTCTTGGTTGGTGTCTGTTCCTACCACATATAGACTCTAATACTTGATACTTTCTCAGGAGGTACCATCGACGAAGACCTGAGGCATCCACCCCACATCCACGCAATTGACGTCGAGTGCGGCAAAGAAATGATGACTATCAACCTGGAGTTCAACAGAGTATTCGACGGAGTGATATACTCGAAAGGTTACTTCAACATGCCAGAGTGCCGATACGTCAATGAATATTCCGGACAAACGAAGTATACTTTCACCGTCAACCTGAATATGTGTGGTGAGAAAAGTTTCAGATTTTTCATAAAATTGTATAACTGCACGATCCCAAATTGATGAAGATAATTCTATTCAATATTTGTAGAAAGACATTTTCCCGAAAGTTTCAATTTCATTTTATTTTCAGTCACGAAATATTATATCATTTGTATCATTGTATCATTACTATATGATACACTAATATGACAATTTCATCCTGCCTTTCGATCCTGTAGGTACGTTATGTGGGAGATTTCTCTCTAGCTCTTTTTTCATTTGCCTTTTTGTCTTTCTTTGGCTCTTTTTCAATTTGTCTTTCCTTAGGTTTATCTTCCGCATTATTCTGCAAACGTTCCTTCCCAATTTCTCTATAGTTCTTTGTCTTTTGTCTTTCTTTGGCTCTTTTTTCCATTTCCGTTTTCCAATATTCCTTTTCAATTTGTCTTTCCTTAGCTTTATCTTCCGCATTATTCTGCAAACGTTCCTCCCCAATTTCTCGCTAGCACTTTGTTCTCTTGCCTCTTGTCTTTCTTCCATTTCCCTTATTTCCCAACATTCCTTTTCAATTTGTCTTTTCCTAACTCTATCTACCACATTCTTCTGCAAACGTTTCTCCTCAATTTCTCTATAGTTCTTTGTTGTTTAGCCTTTTGTCTTTCTTTGGCTCTTTCTTCCATTTCCGTTTTCCATTATTCCTTTTCAATTTGTCTTTCCTTAGCTTCATCTTCCGCATTATTCTGCAAACGTTCCTCCTCAATTTCTCGCTAGCTCCTTCTCTTGCCTTTTGTCTATCTTTGGCTCCTTCTTCCATTTCCCTTATTTCCCGACATTCCTTTTCAATTTATCTTTCCTTAGCTTTACCTTCTGCATTATTCTGCAAACGTTCCTCCACAATTTCTCGCTAGCTCTTTCTTCTCTTGCCTTTTGTCTATCTTTGGCTCTTTCTTCCATTTCCCTTATTTCTCAACATTCCTTTTCAATTTGTCTTTTCCTAGCTCTATACACCACATTCTTGTGCAAACGTTTCTCCTCAATTTCTCTATAGTTCTTTGTTGTTCAGCTCTTTCTTCCATTTCCGTATTCCAATATTCCTTTTCAATTTGTCTTTCCTTAGCTTTATCTTCCGCATTATTCTGCAAACGTTCCTCCCAATTCCTCGCTAGCACTTTCTTCTTTTTCCTTTTGTCTTTCTTCCTTTTCAATTTGTCTTTTCCTAGCTCTATCTACCACATTCTTCTGCAAACGTTTCTCCTCAATTTCTCTATAGTTCTTTGTTGTTTAGCCTTTTGTCTTTCTTTGGCTCTTTCTTCCATTTCCGCTTTCCAACATTCCTTTTCAATTTGTCTTTCCCTAGCTATATCTACCACATTCTTCTGTAAACGTTTCTCCTTAATTTCTGTATAGTTCTTTGTTGTTTTGCCTTTTGTCTTTCTTTAGCTTTCTTCCATTTCCCGTTTCCAACATTCCTCTTCAATTTGTCTTTCCTTAGCTCTATCTTCCACTTACTTTTGCAAATGTTCCTCCTCAATTCGTTTCTCTCCCAGTCTTCACTTCGTTCCCTTGTGCTTCCTCTTATTGTTTCTGTTTGTGCCTTTGTTCTTTCTCTTCTTTTTTCTCCTTGCTCTTCCTCTTCTTATCGGCGTGCTTCATATGTTTCTTCTAAGCCACCAGCTTCTTTTCCTTATTGAAGTGTTTGTACTTTTATCACAGGAACCGAGTTCATCAACGCCTTCGACACCGTAGGCCAGAGCTACCTCGAAAACGTGCTCGTCATCCAAAATGAGGCGGGCATCCAAGAGATCTGGGACACCATACGATCGGTTCGATGCCTGTGGGAGGGCAGCCTCAAGGAACAACTCAGCGTCAGCCTTATGGTAGGAATGCTAACTCAGGAGATAGTCACATTCAGCGGTGACACTGCCATGGCCAAACTGGACATTCAATTGGGCAGAGGTCCGTTCGGACAGCCGGCCACAGGGTTGGTCAAGATCGGAGAGCCGATGACTTTGGTAGTGTCTGTGTCTGGGGATCCTGGTTTCGATATCCAGGTGAAGGATTGCAGAGCTACCGACTCGACTGGGCTCAATATTGTGCCTTTGACAGACGACAACGGTTGTGTGTTGAAGCCTAAGTTGTTCGGAGCATTCCAGAAGACGAGGAATACTGGAAATACAGGTGAGAGATTTGATTATAAAATGAAGTTCTCAATATGGTTACTAATTGTTTCAAAATTCCTTCTTATTATTGTGTTTTCGTCAGTTGCTTTAGTTTTTAATCGTCTTCAGTTGAATACTGGCCGTTGAATTGCCATTCCTTCGGTGTTTTTACAAGTGACTATCATTACTGACACAGAGTTGTTCAATCGAAATGTTACACCATGATTTCTCGTTCCAGGTGCTTCTATCATCGCTTACGCCTACTTCAACGCCTTCAAATTCCCCGACATCATGGACATCATGATCGAGTGCAACATCGAACTCTGCAAAACCGATTGCGAAATGTGTCCCAATCCTGATCAAGCCCTGGAGCCCGCGAAGAGGCGAAAAAGAGACCTGTACGCCTTCAACAGCACCCTGCACGACGGTGTCATGATGGGCAAGCACTTGCGAGTGGTGCTTCCCGAAGATTTAGCAGCGACGACGGTTGTAAATGACGCGGTTTGCTTGTCGACGCAAAGTTTCGTCTTCTCGTCTTCAGTGCTGATCTCTCTGCTCACCGCCAGCTGTCTGTTCAGCGCCTACTTGTGGTTGAAGTCCAACAGGCAGAAAGTCGTCACGTTCTGATAGGTTGGTTGTGGCGCAAGGGCTGATGATTTATGGTAGCTGATCAGTAAATTTAGTTTCGATTTCATCAAGGAATCCGTCCATCAGTTCAAGGACTACTTGTCGAAGTTATTCCAATTCGATTTCATTTTGCACATCACCTTTGTGGGCAATTTTCTCCACCATAAAACATCAACTTAAAATTGAATTTCGAATAACATTTCAGAAAGTTTGAGATTGAATTCAATTCACTTTGCCAAGTTCGAAAAGGCATTTAATCACCAAATTCTCCAATATACTGATGGTAAAAGATTTCCCGATAGTTTGAATCAATAATTCCTGAACTCATGGACATAACTGAATATTTTACAGAAGATTGACGATATTCATGAGTTTGTTGATGAAATCAGC
The DNA here is from genome assembly GCA_958502065.1 of Chrysolina americana. Classification (NCBI taxonomy): domain Eukaryota; kingdom Metazoa; phylum Arthropoda; class Insecta; order Coleoptera; family Chrysomelidae; genus Chrysolina; species Chrysolina americana. Next base: position 5,250,850 of record OY293411.1, on the reverse strand, counting down.
TAAGCTGAGTATTGCGGGTGTATTAGGAAAAAATCTAGGCCGGTGTGACTGAGTTGGTGAAGATCCTCTTTTGAAAAATACCTTTACAGGGTGTATTCTAACCTCTTGCACTCCTGTAAGATATTACCATTTTATGATGAACTATGGTTGAAAATTCAGAGAATAAAGGGAAAAAATCGCCAATATTTTGGAAAACCAGTGTTTAACGAACCCTAGCTAACCGAAAAAAACACTGGCAACCTCCTCCAGGATATAGTGAAAATACACTTAACTATATTTCGCTAATTTATTTCCATTCTAAACAATAATTTATCTGAAACATTTATTTCACTGCCGCTGTCTTTTTACAATAAACTCTCGAACTATATAACTACATCTGCAACTCGTATTTCAAGTCTGCAACTGACTGCCATTTGATAGATAGATATATTTCTGGTACCGCCGAGATTCTACAGTGACTCGATCAGATGGCTCCCGTACGTTCTCGATGATGACTTTTTCAAAGTAAACAAATCGATGTCGAACAATTAGGCGGTCAGGTCCGGCCTCAAAATCGTTACATGAAGTAAACTGTGGACTGATCATGTGATAAGTGTACAGAAAGAAAAAGTCCTGCACCTTTATTATTATCAACAAACAAACGAGCGTCATGATATATCTGACCTGGTGGGGAAAGCAGAATTATTAGTATAAGTAGGACTGTGCACAAGACACCACAAGTATCGAAATATCATTTGTACACAGAGGGACCAACTGAGACCGCGTTTCCTTGACAATTTCCTTAATATCCATTCCTTGATCCGCCTTTTATTGCCTCTCTATTATTATTCCTTGTTTCCATGTTCCTTTCTCTCTCTATATGGTTTTCGTCCCATATTCTTTCTGCTATAGAAGACTTATATCATTATCATTCTGCTATTCCTTTTTGACCATGTTTCTCTTCCTACTTATTTTGTCTTCTGATATTTTACTTGTAACTTCCTTTTCTACACTTTCTTATTTTTGACAATTTTCCCTCAATATGCATTCTACTAATTTCCTCTTTTTCCATCTTCCAATAATTGTTTTTTCCTCATATATTCCTTTCCTAAACCTCCATTTTTTTGGACAATATCCTCGATATCCATTCCTTGATCCGCCTTTCATTGACTCTCCATTATTATTCGTTATTTCCATGTTCCTTTCTCTCTCTCTATATGGTTTTTGTCAGATATTCTTTCTGCTCTAGAAGACTTATCATTATCATTCTGCTATTCCTTTTTGCCCATGTTTCTCTTCCTACTTATTTTGTCTTCTGATATTTTACTTGTATCTTCCCTTTTCTACACTCCCTTATTCTTATTTTTTGATAATTTTCCCTCAATATGCATTCTACTAATTTCCTCTTTTTCCATGTTTCAATAATTGTTTTTTCCTCATATATTCCTTTCCTAAACCTCCATTTTTTTTGTATCCTCGATATCTATTCCTTGATCCGCCTCATTAGAATAACTTTTTCCTCACATTCTCTATTTTTCTCCCTCAGATATCCTGCTTAGAATTATTATAGAAAATGAATTATCCTATGAAACGTCTTTTCATCAACACATTCCTGTGAAGCAGTCATCTTTTATTTTCTTTCACATTCACATAAAAAAATAATTTTTCGTTAGTGATGATAATTTTTAATCTTGCACTGAGTAATCAGGGCGACCACTTCTCGTAATGTTTTATTCAAGATAAAACTACAAATTCGTTTTCACTTTTATAGGGATCATAATGAAAAAATCATAATATAAAATACAGGATGCTTCATTTTTGCATCGCAAAGAATTTCCTAGGATTGAAGACAATGCATGGCCTCTGGGTATCATTTAGATTGAAATTGTTTTAACAAAAAAGTTTTCACCAACTCAGTTATAACAACTTAGAAGTCACTTATGTACTAGGTCCAAGGTCCAAATATGTGTAAAGGTACCATAACTACATATCAAAGGATCTATGTCTAAACTATTGATCTTGTCACAATAGCTTGAAACGTACAGTACATCTGTGATGGTTATACTATTATACCAAATTTCCTCTTTTTATACTGCCTTATTCAATATAATTCAATATAAACACACAAGTAACTCTATAGGCTCCATAGAAAGGCAAAGTAGACATTCGTTAGTAGTAATATTGAAAAGATGGTTGATTAGAAAATAATTGACATATCGGAACTAGAGCGGAAACAAATCAGTTTTGTGTACGTTGCTTTGATTTATTTCTTTGAAAACTTTTTTTTCGAAAACTGCTACAGAAAATATTTAAATAGGTGTAAAAGTGTCAACCTTAGAAGGAATTGCCTATTTTGAATGTTTACAAGTAAATGATTATTTAAGTGATAAAATTGCAAAATTCAATTATTTCTGTCTTAGGAAAATTATCAATTTTAAACCGAAACAAACGTGTTTATGAATATCGAATAAGTACCTACCTACTACTATAGAATATTCAAACAAACATTTTATGCAGAAATTGTATTCTCATTATTTTCATTTTTCGTTCATTTTTAGATATTTATAACGGTATATTGCATATCCTGCCAATTAGATTTGTTTAATACTTTTAAGTATTTCTCACACCTTATATTTTTTATAATGTATTTATGTAAATAAAGATGTAGTTGGTAAGAATATTGACGCTTTATTTTGTATAACCCATATCTGTAAATATTAATAATAATGGAGTGGTTGACTGACATATACCATTATATACGTATTATTCTGGTCTGACGCATGCGTGTTCATCTGATATATTTATTTCTACGGTATATTTTATGAAGTTTTTGTCTTAATTGATTGATTTAATTATTCAATTATAAGAATAAAAAAGATTATTAAAGGAAAACAAATTGATGGTAATACAGGTGATAAAAGGGCATCGAAAAAATTATGAATGTACGAGACAAAAATTTGAAAAATTGTAAATCAAAAATAAAATCATTACTGACAAAAAAATCGAAAAACCTAACAAAATTAAGTAAAAAATCGATTAATACAGAATCTAAATATTAATATCTCAAAAAATACTAACTGTAGGTACTTTCTATTTTCATTTATAAAATTAATATTGTTCAATAATGTTGGATTAAAGGTTTTGTATTTATTAGTAATATTTTATTTGACATCAGATAAATATAATTTAAAAGTTGTCATTTAGCTAGAAAACGACCAAAAATTGAAAGGGATCAATGAAAACTTTCAAGCTCACACAAATCGTCCAAAATTTTCATTAATATTCACTGCTGTCGACAGTTTTCGACTTTGATTTGAAAGGTAGAGGTAATCCACGACGCGGATTATTTAAAATTCTGGCGAGGGCTCTCACACTATTTCTCTCACATTATTCGATAACTTTTAAGACCAAGTTATCGTTTTATTGCACTTGGATTGAAGATCACTTTCTCTACATTATTCCCTTTCAATAATTTGAAATGTATCACATTTTGGAAGGTGAATTATCAAAGTCGAACTTAAAACTACCTAGAGTGGGAATATATACTCACATATTCAGAAGACCGGGTTCAAAGTGATAGCTTTTACTCCTTATGACTAAAAGAGGCATTATGCAATTTTAATGCATTTCAAAAAATAATCAACTGAGATGATTGACTGAACTTTAGCTGAAAGGGGTTTTTGATACCTCAGAAAGTGTTTGGGTGGTATAGATTCATGAAATAAAATTGACATATTGGTATATTTTCGGACCTGTTTTATGGGTTGTTCAGCAACAGTCATAAAAATCACAGAGGCATAAAACTGTCAAAGTGGTAGAAAGCTATAAGCTACTAGTAAAAATGTCGTAAACATATAAAAAGCCATATATAATCTTTATACATTTTTTTTCAAAAAGAGCATTTTCTGGAACAGTGAATCTGATAGTCAGTGAACATCTCCATTCTTCCAGCCATTCGAATATGACACAAATTATCACTTATTTCTATATTTCCACTATCAACAATGTAAAACTCTACTAAGCGCTACATAACTCAATTTACTAATTATGTCATGGTATCCAATCGGCCCCGCTTCGCAATCAGCACAAGTTAGGTATTTATTGTTACCTACAGTGTTAGAGAATCCAACGTTTTGGAAGGTGAATATGTCAGCTACAGACCAAAACAGTGAAACACTTTCAGACTCAGGATTTTGCTCATTCGGTTTCGTCGGTCTGATGAGTGGCAGTTGAAACTGTAATAATAAAAATAAGATGTGAAGGAATATGATTTTAAAATTGCTAACCTCAAAACTTGTGAACGAAGCAGTAGATGGTGATAATATTATTGAATTGCAAAATTTACATTTCACATTTCTTGCATTTTTCCCATCATTTATTTCGTTTTCGTAGTTTGAACTACAATCGGGCATTTTTAATCGTCTAAACAATAAAACAATTATAATAAATTAGGAAAACAACAAACTTCAACCTTTAAACTACCGATGACAACATTGACAACTGACAGTAGTGAGAGTGAAGGTGAGTTCCCAATGCATCGTTTTTGTTTTTCGCGTGGAGCGTCACGGATTCTGATTGGTGAATTTCCTGACGCGAGACGTTATTCGCCTATCAGAATGTATGAAGGCGTGATGTGCGATGCGAAATGCAAAAACGATGCACCCTGAGGGTGAATTCTCAGCATCGTTTTTGCTTTTTGCGGTGAGTTGCGTGTCACGCATTCTTTTTAGCAAATTCCCGATGCCAATCAGAATGCGTGAAGAAAAGCCGAGCGACGCGAAAAGCAGAAACGACACACAAACAAACAACTGACTTGAAACACAGAAACACAACAGGAGGTGCGTTCGGTTATTCGATTACATAATGTCCAAACCGAGTGATATCTCCATTTGTACCACGTTATCACAGAGCTAATCGAGCTCGAGCAAATAGTAATATTGAAGATCGATTCAGATAAATGCGTGCCCACCCTGAATTTTTTTTTAACCGTACATGAGAAATGCATGGCAGTCGACTTCGGGATTAAAAATTATGAAAATTGAAACCAAGAAAACTTTCATTGTGTTTCAGCCTTTAGAATATCATTGCCCCTGAGGGAAACAGCCCGAAGAAATTGAAGAAGAACGCCAATACCTACCCCCCGAATGTTAAGATTTTCCTTTTCGTTGGAGCAAGAACATACAAAATATTTGGAAAAATTTGATAAACTCGTAGTCGAGTACCAATATTGACATAAAGGTTACAATTGGCAACACTGATCGCATATAAGAAGAAGACTGATAACAAAATATTTTTTCCTTTTGGTGAATTTATGACAAGGTATATGTTTCGTTCCCGTTTTTAAAAACATTATTAGAAATATTTTGTAGTTTTTGGTGTGAAATAAGAAAAATATCGAATCATACATATATCTCAGACCGTAAACATATTTGATATCAACTTAATAATTTCCGATTGTAAGTTTGACGCTCGATAATTTGGGGTTAATATAGAATCGGGTGTTGAACTTGGAAATATTTCAGAATATTTGCTGTTTATGTCTGAAGTCAAAGGATCCTATAAAAACTTACGATGTATTGCTGAAATAAATATCTACTTTTATAATCTTTACTTGTAGCCTAACGCACTGTTTTCATTTTGTTTTTTGTTTCAGATGTTGTCCAAAATAATCAAGTCTGGAGGGGCTGAGCCCGATGCTATTGAAAAGAAAGTGGATGAAGCCATCCTTGATTTAGAAATGAATTCCGACCTAAAACCTCAGGTGAGGGAATTGCATTTTACCAAGGCCAGAGAGATTGAAAACGGACAGAAGAAGGTAAGTTTGTTTATTTATTTTAAATATCAAATAATCATAATTTCAATCTTTTTAGTCTGTAATCATCTACGTACCAATGCCCAAGTTGAAGCAGTTGCAAAAAGTTCAACCTAGGCTGGTGAGAGAGCTGGAAAAGAAATTCAGCGGCAAGCATGTTGTATTTGTAGGAGACAGGAAGATTCTGCCTAAACCTACACGTAAAACTCGTGCGTCGAACAAACAGAAGCGTCCTAGATCGAGAACTCTTACCTCAGTATATGATGCTATTTTGGAAGATCTTGTATTTCCTGCAGAAATTGTAGGAAAGCGAATCCGTGTCAAGTTGGATGGCTCACAGCTAACAAAGGTCCATCTTGACAGAAACCAGCTTACAACAATTGAACATAAGGTGAGTTGTACTTATTTTTACAAAATTTGAAAGTGATTCACACTAGTTATTTGGAGCCAATTTATGCAATTTTGTCTTTATCATAGTCCCAATCCCAGTCACTGTCTTGATCTTGAAATATGATTGAAGCAGTACATTTCAGTAGGAGCACTAATGCAATTTCCTTAGTTTTCATTTAAAACTATGACTGTGATAATGATTGTGACTGTTATAATGACCAGTTGCATAAATTGGCCTTTAGTTTTTGTTGTGCTAGTTGCATATATTTATTTCACAAATTGCCAACTCAAATTCTGTTGGATTACCAGATTGCTACATATTATTTTGGTCCACTGAATGTTTGATTTGTTAGAGGGAAGTCCACTGTTATCAGCTTACTATAATTAAACAAATATGGTTTTGAAGAAATGATGAATTGTTTATTACAAAACTGAATTCATAAAGTGTCATTGGCATTTTATTGGACTAGATCTCAAACTTCTTAACTGGCAGGAGGTTTAACTTTGCAATTATTTTCAGATACTGAGTTTCTGAAGTTCCTCAGGGAAGTCATTGTAGCCCCCTACTATTCAACTTATTTATCAATGATATTTTCATGAATTTAACCTCTGGTATTCATATTATTCATCAATGATATTACTTTTTAACTCATTCAGTACCAAACTCAAATCCTTTTTGCAAAGAAATCGAAATTTTCCAATTCTATTATTCGATTTTTTTTGTTTTTAGTAAAACAAAAATTACTCATATGATTTCAGTTCTTGAGTTTTAAAATGTCCCTCAGAAGGGACATAATGACATGTATCAATAAAATGTTGAAAATATGAGAAAGTTGTAAAATCGATTTATTATTTATTTTGGTATGCGGAAAAGCAGTAATAATTTTTCATGATACGATGCACATTACATTTAGTACAAAAAATATGCGTTTTGAGGTTGCAATTCTCCATTTTACAATTTTACATCTTGAATTGTTTTTCTTTGAGCCAATATCTTCTGCATATTATGCACTTGGTCAAAATGACCTGCAAAATTAGGTCTCCATTGCCGTTTTTCTGCGTTCCCCCTCTTTAGAAAGTATTCAGGAAGTTCGATCATAATGTTTTTTTTATTTGTTCCCATCTAAGTTACCTTGTTTTACAGTGCTTCAAGTCACCCAATTTTAAATTTGTTGGTCTTAGGTTTTCCCAACTGACTGTTAACATACAACTGTTTCTTATCATTCATTGACATTTCAATTAAAGTGAGTAACATTTTGAATATTTTTGTGAATCTTGCTGACTGAAATAGTCCAAAGTTTCGATCAAAAATATACAGGTGATCAACCTGAAATAAAAGAAGTTGGTAATATTTACTGTAAAACAACAAAATTGGCAACATTGATTTTTTTCTGATTATTTACATTCATGTGGACTGAATAGTTCAAGGTGTAAGTTGTCATTAATCCATTGAAAATTAAAAGATCATTTGTCATTAATGAACTGAAAATAAAATTACACCTAAATTTTTTTTCAGGTGGACACATTTGCAGCAGTCTACAAGAAACTGACAGGAAGGGAAGTTAGTTTTGAGTTCCCAGAACCGTATTTGTAAATATAAATTGTATTTTAATAAAATGACTTAAAAAATCAGTCTCTACTGATTTGATTGCTAATCCTTGTTTCTTTATTCTAACAAAAATTGTATTTACTGCTATGGTAAAATCTTCAACAAATGATTCTTTTCAGTCTTCTGCAATCTTCAGACTCCTGGAAAGCTTCTTGTACTATATCAGAATAACTGAATTCAATTTATTTTTATGCAACATTGTATTCCGATTCAAATAAGGGTTGTTATTAGATTAGAAAATTAATCTTCTCTCCGTATTTGGCGTTAGTCTTTAGGAGAAAATTAATTTTGTTAAGGTTAGGTTAATTGATGTATCGATATTTCCCTGTATGGATACATGGAAGAATAATACATATCGAGCAAAGGGTGCGACATCTATATGTATTTAGTTGAACTGATATAAAGTAGTGTTCGGACTCTGATCTTTAAAATCTTCGGAATCATCAGAATAGTTAACTAGACTCGATTATGGCCCGATCGTGACTTCGGAATCACACTGCACACACTCTCACGCAAAGGCCGATTCAGACTCATGGTGCTCATGCAGGGTTTTTAGGCACGGACGGACCTTTCACTCACTTTTCTATCGTAAGAATGTATTTTATTTGGTTCTGGAAAAATGTTGTCAATGCTGGATTAATGCTATTTTAGGTTTTCAAATAATCCCGATGTATTTTTCACTGCCTTCAAGGCAGATTCAGATACATGTGTGCCCATTCTGCATGAGATAAAAAATACATCGGCATTTTTGTCGTTTTCGTTATTCCCATTTGTAATTCCAAGTGAAATTTGTTGGTAACCATGTCTTTGGCTTTGGCTTCAAATCAAGTTTTATACTTTTCCACTATCGTATACATCCCCTCCGCACTTTCAAATGCCGTAAAAATCAGAAAATGTACGATGAGTCACTATCTACAATTTAGGAACTAGACTATAGAAATCGCACGTTGAAAGGTAAGGCCTCGTTAATCCTTGGCTAGCACAAGTTTCGACTTCTGAGGTCTGTCGTTCGTAGAAGGGGGATGACAGCTGCATGAGATAAAAAATACATCGGCATTTTTGTCGTTTTCGTTATTCCCATTTGTAATTCCAAGTGAAATTTGTTGGTAACCATGTCTTGCTCAATTGGTTCCATTGGTTGGCTCCACTGTTGAACAGTATCTCCTATATTCGTTTCTTATTGGTTCTTTTTGTTGTACCTTCAACGATGGCGGTTGATTCTGTAACGGTAAGTAGGTCCTACAAAATTCGTTCTTGGCACGTTCTTGGATCATGTAGTAGATGTAGTTAGAGTAGTTGTTTCTGAAATTAGTAATTGTTCAGAAAGTAGTATTTTAGTTATTTTAAGAACCCCTCGAAATATTACTGTTTTTTGCTTATTTTTTTTTATTTCACATTTTAAAAACTAAAAATGAAAAAATCTAAGCTCCCCATTATGTTATTATTTTCAGACCGCTTTGAAAAAATATTTACATAATTATTTTCCTTCTCTATTTGGCTATTTATAATGTACACCTGTTGTTATTGATTGAAAATTATTTAAATTGAATTTTTCAAATTAATTTAATTGAAAAAATCTGATCTAGCTTCTTTAATTCTGGAGTTAAACTGTAAAAATAAAAAATTTCTAAATTATTCTTTTTATATTGTGAAAATTTTCTAAAACATTTGGCACTTTCCTATAGCAATTTTTTGTAAACTGTCCAAATATGCAAATAAAAATTATACACAAAATACAAATTGGGTCACCCTCATCAACTTTTCGTTTTTAGATATGAACCTCTGTACTTTTTAATGCATTTTTTCAAATCCTAAGGGTCAATTTATAAAAAAAGATTTAACACCGATATATATTTATCACTCAAGATTTAATACGAATTAAATTTGATTGATTGATTGATTGATTGAATCCTATGCTGTATCGTTCAAGAGAGAATAGACTTGAATCTTATGTTGAATATTTTTATGAATAAAAAAAATTAATGTTTCATATAGGCGTAGTATTTTCATCTGAACTACCAGAATAATGAACTATAACCAGTAGAATTTTAAAAATTTTTCAATTCCATAACAGCTGCAGGTAATTGAAATATATCGGAGAATAAGAAGTGATTCAATGACATTTTTTTTGCTATAGTCTAGTTCCTAAATTGTAGATATAGTGACTCATATATTATTGGATATCCATTGCTGTATTGCATAAATACATCCTTGAGTAATGGCTACTTTCCATCAAATTTGAAAATTTCTACAGTTATACCCATTCAAAAGGTTCCAAATACAAACAAGATTGAAGAACATAGAGATATTAATATACGTCCGTGTCTAGAAAAAATATCAGAATTATGTGCCTATAACCAACTAATGGGGTTTTTAGATGAACAAAAATTATTATGCCAAAATCAGTCAGGGTTTAGACACGGATATTCGTGTGAAACCGCCTTGCAAAAAGTCATAAATGATTTCAACAATTCAATTGATTCAGGTAAATCTATAGTTGTGGTATTTCTAGATCTACGCCGAGCATTCGAGGTAGTGAATAGATCTCAAATATTAAGAACAATGATAATGGAGTTCCACAGAGGGTAGTGTACCGGGTCCCATGCTTTTTATCTGCTTTGTGAATGACCTACTACATCTGAACGAGAATCAATGTAAAATACATCTATTTGCAGATGATACATCAGTTATATATATTGCAGGTGAAAACATCAACACATTAATCTCTGAAATGAACAAAATTCTAATCAATATTCAAAATTGGTTCACTAATAATAAATTGATAACCAACCCGCAGAAATCAAAATATATGATATTGAAAAGTAAAAAACATCTGAACCAACGAATCTTAAATAATGTTCGATATAACAATTATGTTTTGGAACAAGTTAGCAAGATCAAATATTTGGGTATAATCATAGATGAGAAACTTAATTTCAGGGAACATGTTGATTATATATCCAAGAAAATCGGTTTCATGTATAGAATCAGCAAAAATGTAAGTCAACCAACAAAACACCTTATATATCAAGCCACATTTTGAATATTGTTCTTCAATTCTGTTCATGTGCCAAGAGGGTGATTTGAATAAATTACAAATTCTTCAAAACAGATGTATGCGTTTACTATTGGGATGTAATAGATACGTGAGCATATCCTATATGCAAGAGCAACTGAACTGGCTATGTGTTAAAAAATTTATAATTCTCAAGTCATTAATATTCATATATAAACTACTGAACAATAAGCTCCCAGAATACCTATCTGCAAACCTACAGTTCAGACATAACATACATATAATTATAACACTCGACAAAAAAGTCACATATAGCTCCAACAAACCTAGTCAGCACACAAAAAAAGTATTTTTGATGCAGGAATGTGCACATATAATAATCTCCCACAAGCAATCAAATCTTCTTTAACGGTTAATGTATTCAAACAAAATGTGATAACTTATCTCAAAACAAATGTAAAGTCTGTAGTATATTTAGCTTGATATTTAGTAGGTATTTATTTATAGTTTATATTATTAAACAAAAATATTTCTTCTACTTCTACTTTAGTTTTAAGTTATGTGAATGTATTTTATACCCATGATTGTATTTTGTTTACTTAGCAACGCTAATAAACGAACATCTTATATCGGTTGTACACGGTTCATAATTCATATAAAGCAGGTCAAAAAATAGAACAGAAATAAGCTAGATACTTTGGCTTCAAATCAAGTTAACGAAAAAAACAATTTTAATTAAACAAAACAACAAAAATAACCGATATTTATGAAAATCGAAAGTAATGGGATGTAAAATTGTATGTCACATAAGCTAACTGTATAACTCGCAGATAGGATTAAAAAATTGTAAAACTTCATTTTTTGATATAGAATTGGCTATTCAGTGTTTGTATTCAGTAGCTATACAATAAATACTGTTTAAAACAAGTTTTTTTTTGTTATTCTTGTCATACCACACCAAATTTGTGTGATTTTTAGGAAATGTTCACATATATAGTTTCCTTTTTCAGATGTCAAAAATCGTCAAGGCAGGAGGGGCTTCCCCCAATGCAATCGAAACGCAAGTTGCTCAAGCTCTGCTTGATTTACAAATAAGCTCTGACCTCAAAGCTCAGCTTAGGGAGTTATTTATAACTAAAGCGAAAGAAATCGAATGGGGCAGTAAGAAAGTAACTTAAGTAACTTTTTTATGATATAATAATAACACTACCTAATACTCACATCAATTTCAGTCTATGGTCAATTTCAGTGGCAGGCAATTCAACAAAGACTGACGAGGGAATTGGAGAAGAAATTCACAGGCGAGCATGTGGTATTCATTGGCGATCGTAGAATTCTTCCTAAGACTACTCGGAAAGTTCGTGCAGCAAATAAACAGAAACGTCCAAAATCGCGTACCCTCACTTCAGTGTATAACGCTATTTTGGATGATCTTGTATTTCCTGCAGAGGTTATCGGCAAGCGAATCCGTGAGAGGTTAGATGGGTCACAGTTGACCAAGATCCACTTTGATATCAATCAACAAACTGTTATCGAACATAAGGTGAGTTGTTCTAGGTTTTTTTTGGAATCTGGTACCCCAGGCAACCATCGTGTGACATGAAGGGTTATGTGATGTAACAATGTTACCCCAATGCGATGTCAATTTTTTACCTGTATTCGACGGATATTTGATATTACAGTCACCAATAACACATGACAAACAGGAAAAAGTGTGATAAGACAGCAGCACATTCATCAGACCACACCTATATTCGACGTCAAGAAAGTTACTAAGTCATGTTATCACATCGAGACATCTATGGAGATGAATATTATAGGTTACATTTTCACATCACATACAAGCATGTACTGTAGATTTTATTAAAATCTATCACAACCTTTTGACTGGTAGGAAAATTGTCAAGTACTATTTCGCATTTGGCCTGGAGTCTACTCTACTTTCATTTACTATAAAAATTGCTGATGGTCTGCTACGGCACGGTACAAGCGGTAACCCTGAAAGATAAGTATTTTTCATTCTAAATTTAATGATTTATCACAAAAATGGCAGTTTCATATTATGTGTCAGATATATAATCTCAATTTTTTGAAGAACTCGATAAATTCAGTTGTTCCAAAATAATTTTATAATTCCATACTTTCCATATAGACTGCCCTTCTGTTATGCAACATTTACCTCATTTATCCCAAACGGTACCTATCTATTACCGTTTTAGATATCAACGTGGTGGACAAACTTATCTTGTACTCAATGTATATATATTTGTCAGTCCTAAATGTAGCCTCTCATTGATATCACAGTGCGACATATTTGTGATGATATAAAATGCGGACTTGTATATAATACCAATTGGTAAATTTTTATGTTATGAAGTGAAGTGGTCGTTGTGTTAAAGCGCTAGCCTGTCATCCAGGCGTCCTGGGTTCGATCCTCCTGCCTGTCACGAAGCAAACCATTATTTTTTTCATGTGACTTCGCATTACATGCCTAAAAGACGTCACACAGATAATTTTTTGAGGCGGACAATTTCACATCGCCTCAATGTATTATGGATACATATGTTTGTGACTTCAAATGAGATACAGTTCGATTATTATGTCGTTATCCGTGCGTCATCATCACAATACCATAATTCTTAGCTTAGCAGACAAATGTAAACGAATTTTGAATCGCCCATAGCGGTTGTTAGAAAGAGATGTTCGAAAATGCAAAATTCGTTCTGAAGAATGTGTGAACACCCAATACTTGCAAAATAAGCTAAAATAAAATTAATTGTTCCCATAAAAATGTCACCCTCTCTGAAAATGTACACACTCTACTAATGAAAAAAATATGTTGATACTGTTAAAAATTTAGTTACCTTTTATCTACTTCTTATATTTTTCAGGTGGACACATTCGTAGCAGTTTACAAGAAACTGACCGGAAGGGCAGTTAATTAAAGTAAAAACTTTATTTTCATTTCAGACCATCACCTTGTTGTACCAAAAATTTACAACACTGATAGATTGGAATCATATGAACATATTTTGTATATAATTTAGTAAATTTGAGGCCAGTCTGTTTTATAAAAAAAGTATAGGCAAATACTCGCGACTGAGGGCAAATAGTGATAATGGTATATATTATTATTCAATTACCATTTAATGATGGCTATTAAGATACGAGCATGAGAATTATGACATGAGTCGTTGGTGACTGTCATAATGAATGCGAGTATCTAAAGTTATTAAATGTGAGTTGCATACAGTGTTTTTTCTACGACCAGTCAAAAATGTTGATGAATGACACTAAAATATATGGCTAACACATATGTTTATGTGTTTACGGGGTATGTATAATGATTCTTAGCTGCTTGAAAAAAAATTTGAGCACAAAACACGAGAAATCCACCCTTCATTAATTCCGGGTTTTCATCAAGACTAATATCTGTATGTATGATATAACTCGATTATCAACATTTCAATCGTGCACATTTTCTCATTTGGTCAATTAAAATCGTGTATTAAACTTAAATTACACGAATTGAGATTACTTCTAAGGCCGATTCAGCAAAAAGCGTGCTATCCTGCATGTGAAATGAATGCATGTCAACATTCATGCACAGATCTGCAGTCTGCGTTGGCGTGCTTGAAACACGCGAGGTGAACTCTTACAGAATTAGGACATGTTCTAGTTCAAATAATGAAATATTCGGCCGGAAGATTTTCAAAATTTCAATGGTCATCACTCCAGTAATGACAAAATTGTTAAAGACCCAAATAAAATATAACCTCATGATAGAAACGCAGGTGAATCAATGTATATGCCTGTCATGCAGTCGCACGTGCCTCAAAAACCGCCTGCGCACGCATGTATATCGCGTTTCGAAAATAATCCCGGTTAAAAAACTGTTGGTTATTTCTGTACCAAAATTAATATGATGGAAACTTTCCTTAGGGCGTATTTTCATATATATATCCGACGATCTTTTGTTACGAAAATATTCTGAAATTGTTTTCGCACCAAATACACCATTTTAGTGCTGACGTCAGAGCTGTCAATTTTGTTGAGTTATATCATATGCATTATCCAAACAAACTTGTGTTGTGTTTGATTCTAATATAAGCTGTAGGATTTTTGTAGATATTTGATTTATTAAAGGGTTTCAAAGCGAATAACAGTAAGTATCTTATGTGTAAATAATACTGTAACAAAGTACCTATAGTGAAATTCAAAAATAATTTATTTATATATGACTTTTTTTTGTATGTTGAAAATGGTAGAGAATGCTATGTTTTTGATTATTTCACTCATTTCTCTGCACTAATTTCGATAAAAACACAAAAAATATACCACGTACACATTCTTTCAATGGTAAATACGGTTTGTTTGGGCCGTGACACTCATACAGAGTGACGTCACACTAAACTGGTCTATTTCAATCCGAAACATGCACTCAATGTATATGTTTAATTGTTTAATTTTGGCCATTATTATGATTAATAACAGTTTAAAAAAGTACGTAAGTGAAGTCGTTTTTTTTTAATTTCAAGGCGGAACCCGATAAACTTACCTTTACCTTACCCAAAAATTGCTTTTATGTTACATACAGTTAGTGATTTCAGACAGATTGAAATCACAATTACACAAATCATGGAATGTAATCTGTGACTGAATTCCCGCTGTTGCACAGTGTTCAATGTCCTCTTGCTGCTACTTGTGTGGGAACATACGTTAAACACAAGATTGTAGCACAGAACACCTAAACTATGTAAGGTTTTCTGTGATTATGCTTGCAGCGCCCTCTTTCAGCAGTTTGTGGTTGATATCGAACGTTTGAGACGTCTAAACTCAATTTATTTTCTCTTCGAAATCGCCAAAATGGCATCGCTATGTGGAAGATTGGCAGTTTCTACCGCAAGAAAACACTTTCTCTCAAGTACCTACAGGTTTGCCTCTAAAGGTTAGTATAAAATACTGTCTATTTGGGATTATCTCGCCCTACCCAAGGTTTACCTGAAATTTGACATTACGTAATTTGAAAAATCAAGGGAAATGTCTGTAGGTCGCTAATAAGGCAGAATTGCGAAGAATCTGCAGCTAAATCTAGCTTTTGGCAATTATCAATTTGCGAAGCTGCAATAAAAACTGTATTTTTAAGTCAAGTTATCTAACCTCAGTTTCTTCAACAGTGTCTATGGGCGACCCACTTGAACATGCCACCGGTCTAGAGAAACGTGAACTCTTAGCAAAAGTAGCAGGTAATGATGATCCCTTCGACCTCAAAGTTATCAAAAGAGCTGCTGGAACTAAGTTGCAGCCTAATGAAATTCCTTCAGCTTTCGATGCTCGCTTAGTAGGTTGCATCTGTGAAGAGGATGCGACCTGCATAACTTGGATGTGGTTACACAAGGGCGAGCCCAAACGTTGTGAATGCGGACACTGGTTCAATCTTGTACACAAAGCTCCAGTATAATTTGTATTGCTGTTACGTGCTCTAGAATAAATAGTGCTTATTGTAATAAATTTATTTCGTTCTTATAATGTTGGGTTATTTTTGATTGTGTACATATTGTTTTATTAAATTGAGTGTTTGTCTTACATTAGGTATAGTCAATGAATACTGCTTCTTTCTGAAACTTGGATACCATGAGTGTGACAGGTGACAAAGGCATTGGAAAATATAATTCACAGGAGTAATTTTGGTGTGTAGTTCAAAGCAAATTTATTTACAGAAATCAATGATCCCATACAGTATGTGTAAACAAACTACAAACTGGTTTTTGCTAGAACCCTGAGTCAGATATTGATTTTATTAATAATCTACTTTCTCAATTTATTGATAATTTCGTACCTATAGGGGAATAATGTAACAAAAATAGAATTACTGTGTTTTTCTATTTTTCCTAATGTTAAGTTTATAATTAATTAAACAATTCCTGTAGAAAAAAACACATTTTATGATGACATCTGAGCCACTTTGACAGCGATAAAACCAAGAGACTGCACAAGGCTATTAGTATTTGTCTTTGGGATTTCCAACAGTCTGAAAAGATTTTTCGATTTAATAGGGTTACGCATGTTTGCCAATTTCAATAAAATAAAATGTAAAATTTGCTTAAAATTTCAAAAAAATATGTACTTTTTTACTTTTAATCCCTGTAATGAGGAATTGAAAGTACCCTTCTAGGTATTCCAAAAGCATATCATAGTATATTATACAGGGTGGGGCACCGAAAACGAAACAGATCGAATTTCTTCAAAATACAAAGTCATTGCTCCCTCTTCCTCTTGGTGTTTCCTATTTGTGCTATATAATATATATTAGCAATCGCATCTTATACAACGACAGACGCCCCTTGAAAATTTAGTCTGCTCTTTATTAGTTGACTCCTTTTTTTTTCTTAACTGGGCTTCCAGTATCCGATCCCTCCTCGATATTGTTTATTTTGATTTTTATTTGGTACATCTTCCATCGAAAAAGTTTATCGCGCCTAGACTAGAATCCAGGAGGGGGGCAGCTGCCCCCCTTGCCCTTATGTGGCGGCGCCCTTGGCCAGAACCAGGTTTGGTAAACATGGCAAATAGGCTACCTAAGCGTGACGTCAAAGTGGGTGGATCTTGGTGAACCTTTCCAAACAAATTGGAATGGAAAATGGAATTGGTATTTTCAACAAGAGATGTCGTCTAACAGACCCTTTATTGAAAATAATAACGATTATCCTTATTCTTGGCGGAAATAAACAAAATCATTAAATCAATAATGTCTAATGGGTTTTCAACACGTATTAGAATACCCATTTGTTTGGAAAGGTTTTCTAAAGCTCCGCCCAATCGTGACGACAGCAATTATAGTCTAGTCCATAAATTGTAGATAGTGACTCATCGGTTGTACCTTGTACGATCATAATTCATATAAAGCAGGTTAAAAAATAGAAGACAAATGAAATAAGCTAGGTACTTTGGCTTCAAATCAAGTTTTACTTTGTCACTTTCGTAAAATGTACATTGAGTCACTATCTAAAATTTAGGAACTTAACTATAGGTAGAAAGTCTATTGTTCTCCCAATATGTAGGTAGTCATCCCGTTTGTCAAGACATTAAATATACTGGGAGAAAAATAAACAGGCAGGCCATGGAGCGCGGAAGCCTATTGCGGGCACACTCGAACCTTTCTCATCAAATTCAAAATATTTACCTGATTAGACTGTTGATAATAGATAACAATAAAACACTCATAAAAAATCAGACAAAATATCGTGGAATAACAAACTGATAAAGCCATTAAGCAAATAAATGTTGAGCAAATAAGACAAAGAATAAACTAAATATGGAGTTTATTTTCGTACTACTATATTTTCGACTTCTGCTTAATTTTGTCAGTCCATATAAATAGTTCACTGCATCAGCTCAGAGCACACATGATTCTCGGATCTGTTGACCACTTATCTGAAGGTTATGATTCATCAGCAACTCACAGAAGTATCAAATTATTATCAAGCTAGAGAACATACCAATCTAGCTGACTACCATTATATGAGCTTTATGCAGTCATCGATCACTGCGGTTCTGGAGCTGATTCTGGCCACTATTATACCTTGGAAAAGACAGAACGGACTGGTACACATTTGGTGATAGTTTCGTCAATAGAATGCATTTTTTCGAATTGGAGCCTCTGCGTGGAGACACCATACTTCCTATTTTACAGAAAAACAGATAATCCTGATTTGACGAACATCTCCAGAAGTTTTTCTTCAATTATTTCCAACTCTTCAGATGTGGTGTTGCGGGTTTTTCCGGGTTTCCCTGCAGCTGCAAAAGCGAATGCGCCACCGTCTTCAGTCAAGTCGCCCCGGAGCGCAGATTAATTATTTTTCATGTTGATATTTTACGGTTTTATTCAACTTTTTAATAAATGTTGGTAGTCCATAAAATTATTAGGTTATTTTGGGTTGCTATAATATCCATCCGCAGTCTCCAAAGGTATCTGGGAAAGAGACCCTTAAAAAAAATTGAAAATAACAACTATTGAATGCCTTTAAAATAAAAACACAAATTTCAACTCCCAAAGAAAAGGAAAATCACATTGATATACATCATTTTTTAGTTTACTTATTATTAGATCTTCCCACTACAACTTTTCTGCTTCCCAAAATTCATGATCTTGAAACAATGACCTTTGAAATGTTTTTACACTGACCAATTTTAAAATACTATTTATTTTTTGGTAAATTTATGAATTTTGTTCATCAGGGGGTAGATTTTCGCCATTGCAATGAACTTAAAGAGGCATGGAAAACATTTCATTAGAAAATGGCAAACATTTTTTCGCCCTACTTATATACAAACAGGTTTCTACCTATTTTTTCGTATATAGGTAGATGAAATTTCATTTCCTGAAATCACCTTTCATACCATAATACCTTTTTTATTTTTGGCATATTTTCATCCATCTATCAATAAAGAAACATTACATTACATGATATAAACATTTTTCAGGTTACATACACGATTTACAAAATTATACATTTTTACATTTTAATACTGGTTTCGGATTTATTACCCAACATCGGTACTGATTAGATTTTGCTGTCCTGTATATAGGAAGCACTTGCAAAGTTGTTCTTAAAGAACCCTCGCACGAGTATGTAGCAGATATAATTCAATAGTTGTTATTAAGGAGGTTTTTGTCAGATGCTTCCCAATCAAATTATTATTATATGGAAGGTTGAAATTGAATTTTGTATTTTTTTAGTAATTTATTGATCATAGCTAAATACTCTACCCTTTGTTTCATGATTATTTTCAGTAGCCATCATAAGAGTTCGTTGTTATTATTTGTAAAACTCTGAAGTACCCTATTAAAAATATTGTTATCGATGCCACTGGCACTTTGCCTGCTGAAATAAAAATAGCTGCCAACTTCACACCAATACATGTATTAGTATAATCGAAAAACAACATTTATTTTATATAACAATCACTTTATTTATTTAAAACAATTCCCATTAAAAAACGGTGTAAAAATATCTGATGCAATTAAAACCTAAAATTAAAACACAATGATACACAAGCTTAGAATTAAGATGAACTTGTCACCAACAAAAGTCTTATAACATTTAAATTATTGGCAAATCAGCTCAGAACAAAAACTGGACAATACTTGTACAACATATCATTTATTATAAGGGGCAAGGGTTGAAAAGTGCCACCTCATTTTCATAAATATTCATCTGAATTTCGGTGCGACTGGGATACAGAGAAACAATTAAATACAAAAACGAAAAAATATAAAAAATTCAGCCATTCAGACAGATATTGCGAAAACAATAAAACATCAGATTTTAACAAAAAAAAAACATATTTTCAACCATGTAAAACAATAGGTTGAGGCCCCTGGTTGTTCAATATCTGTCAGAATCAAGATAAAGTAGAAGTCTATTATAAAATTCTTTTACAGATTTTTTTTTATTCAATTATTTCTATAAATTATACTTGCTCACATCAAACAAATTGGTGAAAACCAGAGTGTTTTTTCAAATATCATGAATTGCCATCAACACCAATCAGTAGAGCATAAAATGAGTGATATTTTAACAAAAATACTAGTAGGAAACCGACTGTGCCATCACATGAAAAGTCCGTATGAATATTCTGTTATGTTTTGGACTCGCAACTGTCATTTATTAATTAGTTATATAATATAGTTTTAAGTGTTTTGCTTTTAAAATGATAGCTCATACAGCAATATCTGATTACTCCAATTAGAAACATTGTATAGAATTGAAAAACGAATAAAATGAGAAAAACCAGAAAATTTTACGGACTTTGTCGGATTATTAGTTTTAGCACAATTGCAACAGATTTTGAATGTAGAAATATAGTACTACAAAACATACATTTCATTTTGCACTACAATGCTGAGAAATAGGTGAAAAATGCTTGCAAACATGACTGAAAAAACGGCCGAGTCCTTGTAAGCGGTCGAGTAGTAGAACAAACCGGGAGACGAGGGAAATTGATCTAATAAACACGTTACGTGATAATATGCTTCCCTCATCTCCCGGTCTCTTCTACTACTCGACCGCTTACACAGGCTCGGCCGTTTTCATTCATGTTTGCAGACATTTTTCACCTATTTCGCAGCATAATAGCGGAAAATATACGTTTTGTGGTACTATACTTCCACTTTCAAAATCTGTTCGAGAAATTGAAATGGAACTACCACTAGAGCATCCAGGCATGCTGCAGGATACTGCAAAAGAAATTCAAATTGCAATTGTGCCAAAACTAATAATCTGACTGCTTATGTTTTGTGCACAAATAAAGTACATATGATTCAATACTTTCATAAGAAGGTCCAATCCTACAACTTGAAAAATGGAGGAGTTATGATTTTTAAAAGAATCGCAAAGTTTTCCGGTTTTTCCAGTTCTTCTTCGTTACCAATGATCCGTTCAAGTCGCAAAAAATTTCATTTTGTTCGTATTTCATTTCTCTAAAATTTTTCTCATTGGAGCAACCATATTGCTGTATAAGCAGTGGCGTAGCTAACACCCCCGCAACCCCGGCGGCACGGGGGGGCGCAAGGAAACCAGAAATTTTTGCCTCACATTTAAAGGAAGGTATGTTTTTTCATAGGGAAAAAATTTGGGCGCTTCCGTCCAGAATTAGTTATCATATGTAATAATTTTTATCAATTGTACAAAGTGGCAACATGGCCTAGTTCAGAACGCTTTTTATCGATTGAGCAACAGGTGCCTCTTGCAATTACGTCGAAATCCAAGACCCCCAGATAAGCTCTGTTGCCAGAATGTACATTTTATCATTTTTTGCCTTCAGAACTCTAATACAAAAGAAATTATTTGAAGATGTTCCGGAATGGTTTAGAAGTCGAAATTTTGGGAAAACGTTTCTTATTTATAAATCTATAAGTATGCAAAATCTTATGACCGGTAGCATGGGGCCCAAAAGAAAACACCCTGCTTTAAAAAACTCCCGCCCTCGCTCTTTTGTCGCCAATTTTATTACACGGCGCTGATTGTTTACTGTCAATAAACACTTGTTTCCTTTTTCTAGTACGTACTCTTTTCAATATTTGAAGATTTGAGTTTATTAAAAACGTATGGGTTAGGTTAGGGGGTAGGGGCGCAAGCAGGTTCCTGCGGGGGGGCTCGCTGAAAGTTAGCTACGCCACTGTGTATAAGTTTTCATTTTATAAGCAACACACTAAAAAACAAGTTTTTTGTATTTAAATGTTTATAAAAAATTAATATTTGATAGTTGCAAGTCCAAAATATATAACAAAATACAACTACATACTGTCTTCCATGTGATGGAACAGTAATACTAGTATTTTTGTTACAAAAAATCCTCTTGATAGGCTTAATGAGGTTTTGATGGAAGTCTTTACTGCACAACAGGAAAAATTATTGATAGGGACATTTTTTAAGTATGTTGCCAATGTGGTTAATTTTTTTCCATGCCTGATTAAATCAGCATCTATTCTGTGACAATAATAGAACTCAAAATATCCCAGAGTAAAAAAAACATGTTCTCGAGTCCCTGAAATCAACAAAATCAGTTCTATTCCTTACCCAACTGCCACCTCACAACTCCGAAGGTATTTTAACCTACTTATGGTTTTTATCGAAACTTAAGTGAACCTGAACCTTCGGTTTTTGACAATCATAAACAAATGGCAATCGATTCATATTTTCACGATGTTGAGCTACCGTTTTTCTCGACTTTCTCAACTACTGGCTCATCCTTATCACTTTTTTCAACTTTCTCAACTAATGGCTCATCACTATGACTTTTCTCGATCTTCCTTTCGTCTTGACTAGATCCACTCGGTTCTTTCTTAGGCATATAATCGTCCAGATCGACGTTCTCGAAAATTTGATTCTCACCGAAACTGACTCGTTTCGTATGAGTCTTCGTGCCGTTCGAGAATACTCTAGGAATCGGGGGATCGTCTTGCTTGTGCGTGTTCAGGATCGGCTTGCTCTTGTTTATAACTAGGTAGTTGAGCGGGACTACTCCGGATTGTCCTTTGCACGCCGCAAAGGCCCATCCAGAGTTCTTCAAATTCATTTCTTCTTGTATGTAAGTGGGGGCGAGTATGATCAGGTCGTTGGTCTTGATAGTGAGCTCATTGGGAGCCGTCGCGATGAAATCGAATACCGCCTTCGCTCGTATTCCCGGGGACTTCCAATTCACTGGGTCGCCTCTGTCTGAAAATAATGAATTTTTCATTCAATGGGAAATAAAATGTGCAGATGATATACAAATGCATTTGAACAAATTTATTCTGATCTACGTCAGGGTTGTGTAAGACTTTAAAGTTTAGCAGATTTTCGATGATATCTTCAGTTGATTAGAAATCGGCTTTAAATACGGTGTGCATATTCATAAAAGATCAGATTTCACGAATATGAGCTGATTTTTTTTTAAATCTTTCTTATGTACTTATATGAACCCTTTCAACTCTAGACAGAACGGTGAAAGATAGGGCCATTCTGTGAATCGATTCAGAATAATGACATGAGTATGATCTGTGAATTTGAATCAAAAATATCCCAAGACAAATTTTTTGACTGCACACCTAGCGGATTTACGAACATTTTCAACTAGAAATTGCAGAGGTCCCGTAAAAATTGAAATCAACTATAAATTCGGTGTGCATATTCAGAAAAGAACAAATTTCACGGATATGAGCAGAAATTTTTTTTTTCGAAACTTTTTGATGTATATGAACCCTTTCAACTCCAAGCAAACTTTTCAACTTGGGAACGGTGAAAGATAGAGCAATTCTGTAAGCGCCAATCGATTCAGAATGATGAAATTAGTATACTCTGTGAATTTGATTCAGAAATATCCCCAGACAAATTTTTATGTGAACACCTCAGCAGATTTTCGAAAATTTTCAACTAGAAACGGCAGAGGTCCCGTAAAAAGCCTATGAAATCTTCAGTTGACTAGAAATATGGACTTCAAATTCGGTTTGCATAATCAGAAAAGATCAAGTTTCCCAAATATGAGCTGAAAAAAATGTTTCCTAATTTTTTTGATGTATACAAACCCTTTCAACTCCAGACAAACTTTTCAACTAAAGACAGGTGAAAGATAGAGCAATTCTGTGAACGCCAATCGATTCAGAATGATAAAATCAGTATACTCTGTGAATTTGAGTCAAAAATATCCCCGGACAAATATTTGTGTGAACACCTTAGCAGATTTTCGAAAATGTTCAACTAGAAACGGCAGAGGTCCCGTAAAAAGCCTATGAAATCTTCAGTTGACTAGAAATCGACTTCAAATTCGGTGTGCATATTCAGAAAAGATTGTGTTTCCCAAATATGAGCTGAAAAAAATGTTTCCTAATTTTTTTGATGTATACGAACCCTTTCAACTCCAGACAAACTTTTCAACTAGAGACAGGTAAAAGATAGAGTCATTCTGTAAACGCCAATCGATTCAGAATGATGAAATTAGTATTCTCTGTGAATTTGATTCAGAAATATCCCCAGACAAATTTTTGTGTGAACACCTTAGCAGATTTTCGAAAATGTTCAACTAGAAACGGCAGAGGTCCCGTAAAAAGCCTATGAAATCTTCAGTTGACTAGAAATATCGACTTCAAATTCGGTGTGCATAATCAGAAAAGATCAAGTTTCCCAAATATGAGCTGAAAAGAATGTTTCTTAATTTTTTTGATGTATACGAACCCTTTCAACTCCAGACAAACTTTTCAAATAGAGACAGGTGAAAGATAGAGCCATTCTGTAAACGCCAATCGATTCAGAATGATGAAATTAGTATTCTCTGTGAATTTGATTCAGAAATATCCCCAGACAAATTTTTGTGTGAACACCTTAGCAGATTTTCGAAAATGTTCAACTAGAAACGGCAGAGGTCCCGTAAGCCTATGAAATCTTCAGTTGACTAGAAATATCGACTTCAAATTCGGTGTGCATAATCAGAAAAGATCAAGTTTCCCAAATATGAGCTGAAAAGAATGTTTCTTAATTTTTTTGATGTATACGAACCCTTTCAACTCCAGACAAACTTTTCAACTAGAGACAGGTGAAAGATAGAGCAATTCTGTGAACGCCAATCGATTCAGAATGATAAAATCAGTATACTCTGTGAATTTGAGTCAAAAATATCCCCGGACAAATATTTGTGTGAACACCTTAGCAGATTTTCGAAAATGTTCAACTAGAAACGGCAGAGGTCCCGTAAAAAGCCTATGAAATCTTCAGTTGACTAGAAATCGACTTCAAATTCGGTGTGCATATTCAGAAAAGATTGTGTTTCCCAAATATGAGCTGAAAAAAATGTTTCCTAATTTTTTGATGTATACGAACCCTTTCAACTCCAGACAAACTTTTCAACTAGAGACAGGTGAAAGATAGAGCAATTCTGTGAACGCCAATCGATTCAGAATGATAAAATCAGTATACTCTGTGAATTTGAGTCAAAAATATCCCCGGACAAATATTTGTGTGAACACCTTAGCAGATTTTCGAAAATGTTCAACTAGAAACGGCAGAGGTCCCGTAAAAAGCCTATGAAATCTTCAGTTGACTAGAAATCGACTTCAAATTCGGTGTGCATATTCAGAAAAGATTGTGTTTCCCAAATATGAGCTGAAAAAAATGTTTCCTAATTTTTTTGATGTATACGAACCCTTTCAACTCCAGACAAACTTTTCAACTAGAGACAGGTAAAAGATAGAGTCATTCTGTAAACGCCAATCGATTCAGAATGATGAAATTAGTATTCTCTGTGAATTTGATTCAGAAATATCCCCAGACAAATTTTTGTGTGAACACCTTAGCAGATTTTCGAAAATGTTCAACTAGAAACGGCAGAGGTCCCGTAAAAAGCCTATGAAATCTTCAGTTGACTAGAAATATCGACTTCAAATTCGGTGTGCATAATCAGGAAAGATCAAGTTTCCCAAATATGAGATGAAAAAAAGGTTTCCTAATTTTTTTGATGTATACGAACCCTTTCAACTCCAGACAAACTTTTCAAATAGAGACAGGTGAAAGATAGAGCCATTCTGTAAACGCCAATCGATTCAGAATGATGAAATTAGTATTCTCTGTGAATTTGATTCAGAAATATCCCCAGACAAATTTTTGTGTGAACACCTTAGCAGATTTTCGAAAATTTTCAACTAGAAACGGCAGAGGTCCCGTAAAAAGCCTATGAAATCTTCAGTTGACTAGAAATATCGACTTCAAATTCGGTTTGCATAATCAGAAAAGATCAAGTTTCCCAAATATGAGCTGAAAAAAATGTTTCCTAATTTTTTTGATGTATACAAACCCTTTCAACTCCAGACAAACTTTTCAACTAAAGACAGGTGAAAGATAGAGCAATTCTGTGAACGCCAATCGATTCAGAATGATAAAATCAGTATACTCTGTGAATTTGAGTCAAAAATATCCCCGGACAAATATTTGTGTGAACACCTTAGCAGATTTTCGAAAATGTTCAACTAGAAACGGCAGAGGTCCCGTAAAAAGCCTATGAAATCTTCAGTTGACTAGAAATCGACTTCAAATTCGGTGTGCATATTCAGAAAAGATTGTGTTTCCCAAATATGAGCTGAAAAAATGTTTCCTAATTTTTTTGATGTATACGAACCCTTTCAACTCCAGACAAACTTTTCAACTAGAGACAGGTGAAAGATAGAGTCATTCTGTAAACGCCAATCGATTCAGAATGATCAAATTAGTATTCTCTGTGAATTTGATTCAGAAATATCCCCAGACAAATTTTTGTGTGAACACCTTAGCAGATTTTCGAAAATGTTCAACTAGAAACGGCAGAGGTCCCGTAAAAAGCCTATGAAATCTTCAGTTGACTAGAAATATCGACTTCAAATTCGGTGTGCATAATCAGAAAAGATCAAGTTTCCCAAATATGAGCTGAAAAAAATGTTTCCTAATTTTTTTGATGTATACAAACCCTTTCAACTCCAGACAAACTTTTCAACTAGAGACAGGTGAAAGATAGAGCAATTCTGTGAACGCCAATCGATTCAGAATGATAAAATCAGTATACTCTGTGAATTTGAGTCAAAAATATCTCCAGACAAATTTTTGTGTGAACACCTTAGCAGATTTTCGAAAATGTTCAACTAGAAACGGCAGAGGTCCCGTAAAAAGCCTATGAAATCTTCAGTTGACTAGAAATATCGACTTCAAATTCGGTGTGCATATTCAGAAAAGATTGAGTTTCCAAATATGAGCTGAAAAAATGTTTTCCTAATTTTTTTGATGTATACGAACCCTTTCAACTCCAGACAAACTTTTCAACTAGAGAACGATGAAAGATAGAGCCATTCTGCAAACGCCAATCGATTCAGAATGATGAAATTAGTATTATCTGCCAGAAAAGATCAAGTTTCCCAAATATGAGCTGTAAAAATGTTTCTTTTCTTCGGGCCCGTCAAATTTCGGAGTTATCGGATTGCACAGTTCATTGTGCTTAGGCTATCAGAGCCTCTTGCAGAAAGCTCAGAACTGCGCTAGGGCTGCAGTATTATTATTATTATTATTATTATATGCCCTTCAATAACATATCCACGCAGCTTCTGTGTAACGGTCCAAAAATAAAAAAAAACGTTCATCTCTAGAAAATGTTTCAATACTATGAAATTTCAATACTTTATCACTACAGTAGTTGGTGAAATGATGTCGATGAACTGATAACTATTGACCATGGATAATTTTGACACTCAATTTTTTAATAGCATTCCAAAATCATAAAGGACCATGAGAGTTAGTAGATAGTGGAAAAATAAATAATGACTTCTTATCATAATATTGTGTAATGTTCAATATCTGTTATTTATTATAATGGAAATATTATGAAGAATTATGAAATGTTTGATTCATCATAACACAATATTTCAATCATCCATAACTGCTTTTTTATGGGAATATACAGGGTATACCACGAGAAGCTGAGTCGACAATTATATGAGAAAGTACTGGAGAAGCTCGTTTAAGTTAAAATATTTTCAGTTATCTACGACTTTGGGTTATACCGGAAGTAGACCCCATTGGGATTTTGATCTTTTAAATGAAACACCATGTTTTTTATTGCATTTTTAGAATCTACAATGAATTTCAATATTATTTAATTTTTTTGCAAATTTTGACAGATGCAGCCTTACAAAAAAAAATTTTTTTGAAACAAGTATGGTAACAAATTGCCAGAATTCACCTGAATAAGACCTGAAACTTCCTAAATCTTTGGAAACTTTTGAAAAAAAATATACGGGATGCTCAGAAATTGGCGCCAAATTTGGCTATCTTGAAATATGTTAAACATATTTGTTTCAAATGCCAACCCTATTTTTCTCAACGACAGAGGATTCTAAGCTGAAAAATAGGGGGAGTTTATGCACTTGCAACCCTTTACCTATCTGAATGAAACGGTTTTTGTAGAAACTTGGAAAAACTATAATTTCCGTGTGGTTATTAGAGATATTTTTCAGGTTCAGCATAAAAATTTGAAGAAATAATTTTGAGAGAATTTGTCACAAACAGGTGACATTATCATTTGATTATTCACTAAGGAAGTAAAGGTCAAGTGTTCTATTGTTCTCGATGTCAGCAAGTTATGAAATGTATTGAGTGAGGACATACCTATCTCTCAGTAGCATAAATATTAAAACCTATTTTACCAATGCTACATTGTTTTATTGGTATATGTTTTTTTTTCAGATAAGCAACAAAATAGATAATTAATAGATATTATATTAACAACTAGTGTGTTAATGAAGGCGATTAATGATCGAGATCATTTTAATATACTAGTTGATTACAATATTTTTCCGTCGACACAACTCTTTTTGAAATAAAGGAATTCTTGATTAGAAGATATTTAATCAACGAAACAGTAGATACAAACTCTATTGAACATTAATGATCATCTTTCAATTATTTGAATACATATATATATATATATTAACATTTGCAATGGTAGAATTGAAGAAACTGAAAAAAGACAACTAACAGTATCAAAATACTGCTATTGATTATCCTGCCATAAGCTTTGCAAAGGCAAAATTAAACAGGAATCCAGTACCAACCCACTACCATCAAGGGAAGTGACAGTCATAGTCCATTCCGTGGGTTATACAGTGTGTTTCTGAAATTGGAGCAATAAATAAAATGGGGTGTTCTATAAGGCATAATAACACAATAAACAGCATTTACCATTTTTTCTCAAGCACTTGAAAAGCCCCCAAAAATAGACTAATTTACTCACGATTTTTTGGGAAGAACTGGTTTCATTCATCAGTTCCTAGGGCGCCTATCTTCAAGTATTTTGTTTTATTACTCGTATTCCCGCACCGTTGCCAGTTTATTATTATTTCGTAAACCTTGCTAGTTATTACATTTGGCTTCGAAGTGAACCGAAATAAAATCACTGAATCAAATCAAAATGAGGGCAATGAGGCATTCTCATTTCATAACAGGGGATTAAAAAGTTACTGAAAATAAACAGAATTTGATTTCACAACAGGTGTTCGAAATGATCGCCACCACTTTCTATGCACGAGTCTCGCACGACGAAGTAACGAGTCACAAGCTCGCTGAAAACTACCTTGTTGTCGCATCTGTTGAACGGCGTTGTTTATTTTCTCGCGTAAAATTTTCCGGTACTCTATATTCGTATTTAGTGACGCATCTTCCTATCTCCTTTCATCTGTGGCGTTACTTCCAAGAGGGAGTTCAATAGGGATTGTAGGAATTTCGAAAAACAGAGATGTAGGAATTTCTAAAATCAGAGATGCAGGTAAAGAAAATACGAATGCAGTCGAACACCGTAACGTAAACGTATGGATTCGTCAAACGATTTAACCAAAATTCATCTTTGATATGCACGTAAAATAGTCACAAATATCCTAATGAATGCAAGAAGCCATATGATCAAAGAATACCAAGACAACCAATATACGACTCTAAATCAATTAGCTCGCAAGCTTTGCCCTTGAAGGGGAACAGTTAGAAGAAAGAATATCGTTTACTCAATCATACCATCTTTCAGCCTTTTTTTGTCACAGCTTCGGTTACATCTAGGAACCGTTGATCTCTGGCCAGAGGTTCCCAAAAGTTTGCCAGAGTTTTACGAAAACTTCAAAGTCCAATATTTTCCAAAATAACGTTTTTCCGAGAAGAATGTATTCTTTCATTCCGCTTTAATTTTTCGTTTTCTACTACCCATTCCATTTATTGCTCCAATTTCGGAAACACCCTGTATACGACTCACGGGTTTAATAATTCAATCTAGCAAGAATAAATTAAAAACCTTTCAGCTCCGACTGCGGCTCTACTACCACGCCATGCTCCGGTTGTTTCGAATGTCATTCTTTCGGAACAAGCGAATGCAACTTTTCGTGATATCATCTGAATACAAACTTTCTTCGAAACACTCGGGCGCAATTTTTTTTTGAAGCATCCGAATGCAACTGTTACGTATTATTGAATTCCACGTTTTTCATGATTATCGAAGGCAATTTTCTTTGGAACATATATGAATGAGGCATTATCTCGAAACATCCGAGTGCAATTCTTTTGGAACTATACGAAAGCAACTTTTTTCAAAATAACCAAATGCAATTGTCGATGTAAATTTTTATATTTTCGAATAGGCGTTCTTTTCAATTCACTGTCGTCACCTAGATAATTATAAGTCCTTTAAATAACTCAACAGTCGTTATAAGCCATAATGTCGCTAAAGGCAGAAGGAAATATTGTACGTATGCACATTCTTGTTGTGGTACAAATTTCATTTTACCTTGTTCAGTACATCAATACTTTACATAATTCACGTGCATATAAGTTTTTCATATTATTCAATGTTAACCCAGCGGTTAGTTCAAAATATGCTACAATCAGAATGAGATAACACAGCAGTTTTACTTCAATCACACCACAACTGGACAGAGTACAGAGCATACTTGTTCCCCGACCTGTAGTTTACATCAAATCAACGCCTCTTTCTTATTAATGAACCCCGGCAACACTGTTATCCTATCTCCCAATTCTGACTTCTCAATATGAATCTGACTATAGACTAACTGAGTGCTGGCGTCACGAATTAGCAAATTCCGAGATACTAAGTCATTATTCCGACTTAGTAACTCAGAATTAGCTAATTCCGAGATACTAACTCAGAATTCCGACTTGGTAACTCAGAATTGGCTAATTTCGAGATATTAAGTCAGAATTCCAACTTAGTATCTCAGAATTAGCTAATTCCGAGATACTAAGTCATTATTCCGACTTAGTAACTCAGAATTATCTAATCCCGAAATGTTAGGTCAGAATTCCGACTTGGTATCTCAGATTTAGAACACGTTATGTTACCTCTAATTCTGACAGTATCTCGGAATTAGCTAATTCTGAGATACTAAGTCGGAATTCTGAATTAGTATCTCGGCATTAGCTAATTCTGAGATACTACTTAATACGACTTAATATCTCGAAAATTAGCAAAATCAATTTTTTATCAATAGTGGCCCTTCTACGCCTTCGTAGATCATAACTTTGATGGCTGAAAATCTATTAGATTCTGTGCTTGTAACTTTTTAAAATTCGAGGTGTGTCAAAAATATCTAACGTTCATATAATTTCCATAATTATTATGACTAGAATATTTCCAGGAGTTCCACTTCTGTAAAATTATTTGAGATTTTTTGTTTTTAAAAGTTATGTCAATGTATACAGGTACACAATTTGGAAAACAATGAATGTTTTGATATTTTCTGTTACTGTAATTAGTTTCAACAATTATTTTGGTAATTCAGGTAGGTACACAATTCCCGAATTAATTAATGTGTCATTAATTATAACAAATGTCGCTCTCGATCATTTCGTAATATTTTTCAGCTGTATCAAATGTTCAGGAGTGTAAAGTCTACCGTTTTGTGAAAATATGGATCTAATAGCAATAATACTAGCGTCGGTCAATAATTGATATTCCCCTTTGAATTCGATGTATGCATAAACAGGAGCTATCAATGATATTTCTTTTCAGATATCAAAAGATTCGGGGTATTCTGCGTCATTTATATGGATTGGTTCGTCATTCTATTAACTCGTATTTTTGACCGTATGTTTGTCTGTATCATTTTGTGGTACAATTTTAAACTCACTTCAAATACAGCTCAGACTTTGATAGCACTGCTTTATTTCATATATTTTAGAATTAAATAAAATTCAAGAATATGCACAAATTTTGCTATCGGTTTACTCTTCTAGATTTCTGCTATACCTACCCAAGACATTTGTTTACCGATACTGTAGAATTCTATGTTACACAGAATTTCACCCCTGTTTAAAGAAGCTTCTCGATCTTACCTTCATATTTAGGCAGGAACTTGCTGATGATGTATGGCGCCGATATCAGCATCCCCAAGAAGGCGATGGTAGGCCAGCTGGAGCCCCCAGAGGCTACGCCAGCAGGCACACCAGGCGCCCCACCGACAGCCCCGCCGATCGCCTGCTTCCAAGCCACCTTGCTGGTGCTCCCCCGCACTTTGTACCCCAATAGCCCCATCAGCCTCCTGTACAACCAGCCCAAAAACCTGAAAATGTTGACGGAGTACCAGATGTGGCCGAACATGCTGCGCAATCTGCCGAAATTCTCCGCCACGCTGAGGACCGCCCTGAAGCTGCTGGTCATGGCGAAGAACGTGTTGTCGAGCATCATGGCGATGCTGTTGAAAGCTCTGACGATGCTCTCCACGTTGGCGAAGGTATTCCTCGAGCTCTCCTCGGCGTATTGGATGAAGCGGCGCTCGTGGTCGTCGGAGGCGTAGGCGGGCGGCCCTCCGAAGGAGTTGTAGTTGTTGTAGCCCGTACCGTACGACATGCCGTACGAGTTGTAGGGGGAGCTGCGATAGGGCATGGAGTAGGAGTTGTAGCCGCCGTATGAAGGTCCTGAAAAATCGAGATGGGATGTTAGTGAGAGTAAAGCTCCCATGACTAAAACTAATGCATCTATAACAATATAATTGTAACATTTATTTTACTCCTTTTGCTTCTAGGTAGAAGGACCTTGGTTGGTTGGTTTCAGTTCTATGAAGTTTATTATTATTATGCAAAGGCCCGTTATAATTTATGAACACAGTACTGATAGCGATATGTAGAAACATGTGGGTGAATATATGTCTGAAAGCTAGATAACCTTGCTAATAGGTTTCTATCTCTACGTCAGGCTAATTATTCATGATGGTTTTCTCTCTGTCTGAATCTGTGACTGAAGAAAATGGGATAATTTTTAACCTGTTCTACTCCGTCTAGATACTATATAGATATGTTGGAGTTTATGATCATACTTGCCGCAGAGACTTTATAACTATGGTTACATCTTGGGGGTTGCTTTGTTCTTCCCCTATTTAAGTGAGTAATGCAGTCATGGAAGGGGTAATCACCCCTTTCCCCCACCCCCCGTAGACACGCGGCTGCTCAAGGCCGTGGCAATTCGCAGTGATGCAATTTAGGCCCCAGTCATATTTGAAAGATTAATAGAGACGGTTCTGAAGGGACTCTCATGGAAGACACGTCTAGTGTATCTCGACGACATTATTGTGGTTGGTAGATTGTTCGACGGCCACGTGAAACTTGGAGGGGGTATTCCAGAGACTAAGAAAGTCCGGATTGAAACTGAGCCCTAAGAAATGCCATCTGTCCCAGAAGGAAGTACGATATTTCGGCCATGTTGTGTCTGGGGAAAGAGTAGCAGTATATGACAGGAGATCAAAGTTGTTAAGGAATGGCCCATTCCAAAAGCCATACACCAGCTTCGAAGTTTTCTTGGTTTGGGCTAACATTGCTGAAACACTAGACTTACGGAAGGGCAAACACAGTTCCAGTGGTCCGAGGAATGCCAAGATTTGTTAAGAAAACTGATCAACGCACCCGTTTCGAACAGAAAATCCATTTTGGACATGGACTTCTATAACGTAGGTATATGGAAGAAGATTCCTGTTGAGAATAGACCATGCAGCCCTCAAATGGCTTCTACAATTCGAAATCCTGAGGGTCAAGTGGCACGTTGGATCGAGAGGCTCCAACAATTTGATTTCGAGATCGAACGGGGACCAGCCATAAGAATGCAGATGCCCTATCGCGAAGACCATGCGCATTGCCGATTCATGCATGAATATACTTATACCTATAGAAGTCGCTGGACATGAAGTGACATTAGAAGTTGTGAATAAATTAGTGAATTAAAAAAAACATTTTCATTGCAGTATCTTTCCTGTACGCAACTGCTTGCCATCTTGCATCCGCAGTCGCGTGCCGGAAAGTATACTTTCCGAAGTTGTTAGCATAATAGCATATTTCATTCATGGAATTTGTCAAGAGATTGTTAGAAGACCTTGTAGTTTTTTTAACAAAATGATTCCTAATTATGGAAAAAATGAGGAAATAAACACAAGTTTAGTCAATAA
Organism: Chrysolina americana; assembly: GCA_958502065.1. Taxonomy (NCBI): domain Eukaryota; kingdom Metazoa; phylum Arthropoda; class Insecta; order Coleoptera; family Chrysomelidae; genus Chrysolina; species Chrysolina americana. Next base: position 5,216,562 of record OY293411.1, on the reverse strand, counting down.
CTACTGTCAAATGGCCTCATTTTTCAAGGCCCGCCTTGTAATCAAAAGATCGCCGGTTTAAATCATACAAAGTAAAACCTTTCTTGAGTTGTTTTTTTATTCATTCAAATTATATAGCACTTGTACAACAAATAATGTTAAATTCATCATTTGTTGAAAGTAATTTTATTTTTACACTTTCTCACTTTTGACACTTGTATCATAAATATCTTTCTAGCATGCTGAAGGGCGTTTCTCGTCTTCTTTCACAAGAATAATTGAAAATAGTAAATTTTTCAACAAGAGATGAAAATCTCACGAACGAAAAAATCGTATCGCTATCAGAGTCCATATTAGTTATAGTTATAAATAGAGAGAAGTTCAAATATAATCGTGAAAATGCTTATAAACTGTCAAACGAAGTGACGTTCGTTTGCTGATTTAAGTGCCGAGTAGTGAGATCAACCTGTCATTAGTGTTAAAAATCCATAAAATTGTTTTTAATATATTCCCATCGGGTCGCCTGATTATGTTCATTAGTTTGTTTTATTTTCATCTCTAGAGTGAAAAACTACCACCTTCAAATAGGGTACCTATATCCGGTGAAAAAAATATTATTTTAATATTCATGAGTAGAAAAAGACCTGTTGTCTTCTATACACAGAAGGGCCAACAGATATTACCTATAGAAAAATAACAGCAATCAATCACAACCATTGAAGTGTTTCATCACCCATCATTCAAAGCATTCAAACTACATTATACAGTAATTACAGCTAATAGAAATGCTTGTAAGTTGTTATCAGTTTCTGCAAGTCTGCGAATAATTTATCAATTAATGATTTAGGTTTATATTTAGGAACCATTATCTGACCTTCTAAAACGTTTCTGGTGAGCTATTAGGGTGTCATACAGTTTTTCAAGACAAAAGGTTCAATATTGGTCATGAAATACTTGCGAAAAATTCTTTTATCGGAATTACTCTCCCTCCTACTGAATCAACCATGATCACTGAAAGGTGTTTTATTTATCATAAAATTGTTTTAATTTTCTGAATTGGTGAAAATCTAACTGATTCAAAATAATTATTGATTTTTTCATGACATACATTTGCATTCTGAGGCAAGTACTGGTTGAATCTGAAGATGATGTTGCAGTAAGTACATCTTTTCACAAGCAAAATACTAAATCACAAAAATACAATTTTTACTTGCACTTAAATGTGAAATTGGGATTATCAAGAGAGAAATGGAAAATAAAAAGTTATTCATAAGTGTGATTTGGTATGCACTCATCTCTTATCTTTGGAATAATTATCAGTTAAATTGAATATAATTCATCAATTCAAATAACACCTATATGATACAAAAAATTAAGAATTGCATGTACCTAATGAGCGAATAATAAAAAAAAAATTGTTTTTTATTGACATTCCACAGAACAAGTTTAACTAGTAGATCTTAGGTACCTGTTTATTAGTCAATAAGTTTGGCAAGTTAGGCAATCAAAACAAGTTTAGTTACATGCATCACAACCTTCACCTTAGTAAATAGAAACATACCTGACATGGGCATGAAGGAATTGTATGTGTTAAAACTAGTTGGAACCACAGGGGAGTTGAAGGGTCTAGGGGGCAACACTGGGGCGCTCCTGCTGCTCCCAACCATTGGCAAATTTACATGTGAATTTTTGACGAACTGTGACGCGTTCTGCAGGTTGTTTTCTTCGAATGGTTTCGAAAGAGACATAATTAAAAATTCATTAAATTAATTTTTAGGATTTGAAACTTTCACATAATAAGTAACAGTATACACGAGTATTTGTACGAATATCGCGAATCGCGAGCACTATAAAGTGACTGATGAGGTCCTGTAATCGCGCATCGCACTAAAATTTTCCTTCTAAATAATTGTATAATAAACTTTAACCTGAATGATAACAAAATAGATTGAAAGATGAAAGAGTGAATTGACATGACTTGACTTCCTTCAAAAGTGACACAGAACCGTAGAACTCGTGTAGAAGTTACAGAACACAAAAATAATTATAGACGATAGTAAAATAAATGAAATAAGCGCTCTGTGATTGAACCTCGTGATGGCGGGTGGTTTATACATTATTGATTACGCACGCACCTTTATCTTATTTTTATAGACTTTGACATATCGTCATTCAGCCAGACATAGTAAAGAATGATTTCATGATTTCAATAAAGTGAATACCTACAGAAAATGGAAACTTGAAATAAAAAATAGAACACCATACAACTTAAACTTTAAGTTCTGTGGAAAAGACAGATGACAGATACAGACGCTTCACGTCCGAGTATAGTATGCATCGGCCTTCGGTTCATTCTTTGTTCTGTACTCTGTGTCATTGCCGTCATTTGTCAACTCTATAACCGTCAACGGCGTCAACCGTTAAAAACGTTAAATTCAAAATGTTGAGAAAGTTGTTGTGAGATCAGTGAATTGTTTTTCCAGTAATTTTTGAAATTGTTCCCATTTTTGTAGTCAACAAGCCAACATGTGTGACACTCCATTCAAAACTCCTCATCGACCGTTCCGTACTCCAAAATCCACATCAGATAGTGATGAAAGTTTAGCTTCAGACTGTGGAGGATCCTCGACTGGTGTTTCCATCGGCGATCTCACAATCGTAGCTGTTTATGATGAATTCAAACGCTTAATAGATCAAAAAGTGGACGACAAAGATCGTATGCTAGATTCTTTTCTCAACTTTGCCGAAGAAACGAAATTGATGCATTTGGAATGGAAAAAGGCCCTAGCAGAATGTCATAGATTACAAAATGTACTCAATGACAAGGTATCGGAGAATAGTGAGTTGTTGAAATCCCTTCATAATGCCAGAGACTTACTGGACGCAGAAAAGAAAAAGAGGAAAAACATTGAGCAGGAATTGGGCGGCTTGGAGCACAAGATCAATGCTTTTTGTAATGATCTAACAAGGGACCAAAGAAACAAAATAGCGGAAGAAACTAGGGAGCAAATGAGGCTTCTAAACTCGGGAAGATTCATCTGGGGAGACCCAGATCGTTTGAGTGCCATTAGGGAAGTGAACACAACAGGTTCCATACTGTCAGATTTCAGTTTCTCTCGTTCAGAAGATGACTTGGATTCTTCTAGATCTCTTAGGCCAGGTCGAGAGTGGAACAAACGTCAACAAACATCAGACAAGAATGTTGAGCCAGCCACAAAGAAAAGACGTTCAACTTCCAATAAAGTGGTTGATATAGGATCCTCTGAAACTGTTAAAGCTACCACTACCCTGACTGTATCTAAAAATGGACCAATCACTGCCACATCAATCATTGAATCAGTGCCAAAGCCTGAGGATGAGGCAAATATCGCTCCTCCGAATTTAGTGTTTGATTCATGGGCTAGACATGATAATAAGTACAATACCCCATGCCAAGAGAGAAATAATAACGTGCGCCAGCACTGTTTCCAACAGAAGACCATTGTCATGCCTGAGAATTGCTCAGCTTGTGAGAAAAGAGTGAGATTTGGTAGGTCTGCAATGAAATGTAAGGAATGCAAGTCACTGTGCCATATAGAGTGTAAAGATTTGTTGCCATTACCCTGTGTTCCTGTTATGAACACTCCTGGATCAAAGAAACTTACCGGTACAGTCTCAGACTACACACCTATGACCCCTCCAATGATCCCATCTCTGATTGTTCATTGTGTCAACGAAGTAGAGAGCAGAGGATTGAACGAACTTGGAATATACAGAATTCCAGGCTCCGAAAAAGATGTAAAAGGTAAGATGGTTCATATGGATATTTCTCTTGTACATTAACAGTGAAGCCAATTCATACATCTTTACTGTGTTCATCTGAAAATTTATAAAATGGGGAAGGGTAAATTCAAAGTATTATATTTTGACAATTTTTCAAGGTCTGAAGGAAAAGTTCTTGACTGGTCGCATGACACCGAATCTCAAAGAAGTCGACATCCACGTCATCTGTGGCTGCATCAAAGACTTCTTACGTTTGCTTAGGGAGCCTTTGATCACTTACTCTAGGTGGAATAATTTTATTCAAGCTGCCAGAGCTAAAGATCCACAAGATATCGAACCAGCCCTGTACGAAATAATTTCGCTGCTGCCCCAACCTAATCGCGATACCTTGGCCTTTATGATACTGCATTTGAAGAAGATAGCAGAATCGCCTGAGTGTAAAATGCCAGCATCCAATTTGGCTAAGGTTTTCGCTCCTACAATTGTAGGGTATTCCTCTGATGATCCTGATCCCAACAAGCTCATTGAAGAAACTAAATACATCATGAAGGTAATTTATTTTTCTACATTATGTTTGTTTTTGCATAATACATAGAAGTTGAAAGTGTGAGTTGATGAAAAGAAGCTGAGCTGAACGTTGAAGATTATGTTACTCTGCTTTTTTTTTCGCAAATTAATTAATTTGAATTGCCATTGTTGGAGAAGTGATGTCTTCGGAATTTTTTTAAATTGAACTATTTATGTGTCATCCCTGGAGTACGCACCATATAACTTCTTTTTTATGGGTTTTTCAACAATAATTTTTTTCATGAAAGTTAGTAGTTATATTTATTTAGTGTTTTTTTCTCACTTCAATGGTACTCTCTTCTTTTCCGCTTCTTCCAACTCCAGAAATATATCTATCGGTTCTTTTTTGAATTTTGAATATCCTTGAAGAAATTATCAGATTCTCCCCATGCTATTAAAAAAAATATTCTACTGTCTTTCCAAACTTTGTATGGTAAAGTATCATATCCACTGTAATCATTCTATCTCCAGAGCATGAGAAAAAAAATGTCAATAAATTGATGGATGTAGCCGTTACTACGTGGTAGGAGGTCATCATAAAAAATGAGAAAAGAACATATCTATGTTTTTTTACCACTTCAATTTGTAACACTTCGTTACTGCATATATGGACATTCTGAAACAACCATTTTTAAAATCCTACTTTTGAAGTACTTATATACCTAAAAATATTACCTAAAATAATTTATGAAGATTAGTTATCCTAAAATAATTACATAAATTTCACAACAAAATTAAATTGACCTGGTATGGATTACTACCTGTATTTTGTTTTTATGTTTGGCAATGAGGACAAGATAAATTAAAAACTGGTGAAAATACCAAATCTAAATGGTCATTCAGTAGGTTACATCTACAGTTTTTATGCTTATGAATTTCTAAAGATTCAAAAAAATTCAGTTTTAACCCTTTGCTTGCATAATGCAAAATTTCCGTATTGTTTGGATTCGGGAACTGGTGATTGCATTCTAAGGAATGATTAGAAAATGTTGAATCACTTTTTTCCAGTCTGAAGGACCTTTCATGTTCAACGTATCTTTTTGAAAAACTATGTCCACATTGTCCTACTTAAACACTGTAACCCTCTGGACACTTAAGCTTATTAACTCCAGATTTTAGCATTTTATCTACTCTATCTTTTTATTTCTCTGTCTGGAGTGTGAACTGAATGTTTCTATTGAGATTATTATTAATGTTATTAATAATCTATCCATAACAGGTCAATTTCATTTAGTTGTGAAATTTATATAATTATTTTGGGATAACTAATGTTCATTAATTATTTTAGATAATATTTTTAGGTATATAGATACTTCAACATAAGGTTTTTAAAAATAGTTGCTTGAGAATGTCGATATAGGACGAAACTGCAGTTACGAAGTGTTACAAATTAGAGCACATACTCTTCTAAGGAAGAGTATTTTTCTGTAGAAAATAAACTCGTATCAGAAATATATTTGAATTGAATTTAATTTTCAGGTGATGAGTTATCTAATCGACCTGCCTTCAGATTATTGGTCTTCTTTCGTGAATGTTTGTTCGGCTCCGCCATCCGGTAAGTTACAGCAAACCCCCAGCACAGACTCTCTGTTGAGGCCCACAGCCAGCAGGATCTTCACTCCAGTCAGCCGAACAGAGTTGAGCAGGTTCAAGAGGAAACGAGAGGGTAGAGTGTTCAGTACTCCGCCGACATATAAATAGGTTTATTTGCCATTATTTCCTATAATTTTTTTTTTTTGGTTTAGGTACGTACTGTAATGTTGTATTGCATCAGTATTTTTTAGCGTTTTATCAGAGGTTATCGAGCTTCGACAGGTTTGAGTACTTGTATAATGTGTAGTATAAAGAAGTTATTCGCACTTAAGGTGATTTATTTGGATACTTAAATAGCTATATTTGTTGGTTTTAGTAGACATAGAATTTTCTCAGACTCCTGAGGTAATGTGAATCACCATGTTAGTAGCCTAGTTTTTTCAAGTGTTTATATTGTCTAATTATGACATATTATTTAAACTTACCAGCCTTATTGACATTTTGTATTTTTATTAAACACTGAAATATTTGAAAAATCATTTATTTTAATCAACAAATTTTTCATGTCGCAGAGACACTGCTACAAAAAGGCTGTGCTGCCCCTGAAAACAATACCACTTATTTCTGTACTATTTTCTCTAAGTACGGATTTCTCTCATGAAACTATTGGCAACAATATAGGGTCCAACAGATTTTGAGAAAACGGAAATATACTAGTTTTAGAATAATTTAATAGCCAAAAAATATTAGTATGGGGGGAGGAGAGAATGTTTTATGTCGTGTTATTTTTCTTTGACAGATCTGGTCGCCAGAACTGTCGGGGAAGCACAAAGTTGCTGCAACTAATATCATTGCTGTCCCGATTCTACTTTACTCCTTTGGAGTAATGAAATTGACTCTGGACTCCTCAGGCATAACGCGGCCCTACGAGTGTACTGCCACCTACGACACTCGTACGGTATTGACGAGGCACCGGTGTTGCCTTATGCTCTGGGAGATATTGAGTCCGTTGTAGAGAATGAGAAGTGCCGAATCCATTAGAACTACTCATTCCCTACCCTAAGGCAAATACAAGCCAATAAGCCTGATGTAGTCCTCCTCGACCATCAAAGTAGGACGATTTTTGTCAGTTTTCGGCTCCTGGCGAAACGAACATCGTCCGAGAAGATGAGTAAAAACGCACTAAATATCGAGATTTACTCTTTGAACTCCGCAGGCTTTTCCAGAACCTTTTTGTCAAAATGGTGGTTCTGATCATAGGGGTACTTGTTGGAATGATGGACACGCTGCTCTCGAATCTGAAATTCATACGGGCTTGCCGTGATACGGCAGAAAACTTAGCCGGAAGAATGCAGAATGTCGTAATTCTTGGTTCAGTCCGTTTACTCAGGAAAAATGATTATCGGACCCACCAATCACTCGCCCCACGGACGTAGGGACTGTTTACTGGGGTTAATGACACACCAGCGCGCCCTCTGGTTGTATCGGGGCTCCGGAGACAGGGCCCGACTGGTATATTCCTGATTGAAAAAAAAAATAACAGGGCAAACTAAAACCAAGTGCGGAAAATTGTGAGTACAGTGTGCTCTCACCACCAAAAGAAGTTGAAAACAAAGTAAAATATGAACCAACAAAATAACTATTTGTATGTGTAGGAACCCGTCGCCACTAGATGTAAACACGTTAACAAAGGAAATCGCATAAATACACAGACTATTTGGTGAATTACATTGGAACTATAGGTATCAATGCCTCTTGAACGGTGATTAAAGAAATGAGGTCGAAGTAATGCGTCAGTAAGCACAGGACTGATTGAAAAATTACAGGCTGCATGCACAGTTGTATTGTGAATGAAACCACTGACAAAAACTTGAACATGGACCATCAGCGATTTTTGCACTTTGAGGTCGTGGAAAGAGAACGCGATATGTACTCGAAAAGTGTATTTCTTTCAGTGGCGTATCTTTGGAGGTTACCGAACGAAACATTTTATAAATCATCACGGGTTGCTCTACAATTTTACAGGCGTTTTCCCACATGAAAGACGAATGCACCTTGTTGATGCGACCTCGGTGATCCGGACTATTAAAAAGCGAAACAACTAGAAAATAGTTCATAGACAAAAAAAATTTGTTGAACAGAAGCATACCTACTCAATTTAAAATTATTTTAAATACGTAATTTTTGTTTGATCCTTATCTGGTTCATTGTAAAAGCCGTTTCTTTAATACATTTTTTTCATGTGGGTAAGTAGCTGATTTAGTATTTTTAAGAACTGGAGCCAAGCTCTGTTTAATTGTTATCCTTCAGTTTTGTTGAAGTTGTGTTTCTTATAGATTTCAGTTGCTTCTAGTTCTCAAAACTATCAAATGGAGGCCTTTATGCAGAAACGGACCAACCAACAAAATATTGAAAATGGTGTTATTATACTAGTATATTCTGAAAGTTAGAAATTTAATTATGCAGAAAAAAATTTGAACTTTCAGAATATACTAGTATAATTACACCATTTTCAATATTTTGTTGGTTGGTCCGTTTTTGCATAAAGGCCTCCAAATTATCTCCTTGCCAACATAATAATAGTTGTTGAAACAATGAACATTATTCATGCTGTTTAATTGTCAAATCTCACAATCGGATTTCTTATATAATAAAATGTAGGTTAAACTTCCAAAAAAGTCTACCCTACAAAGAATATTCAAGATCAAGAGCAAGAACCTGAATTTTTAGATGCTTCTTTGGACTATTAGAAATTATGTAACTGTTCGATGGCCTTTTTGAATGAATACACCACCAAAAATCAGCAAGTTGCCTCGGAGCGCCACGGCAAATAATAACAGCAGTCCTCTCTATGAGTGTTTATGAGAAAGTATTATTATTAATACCAGGGCCATAACAATGCAATTCTTGAATTATATTTTTATTCTAAAGTGAAGAAAACGTAATAAAATAAAAAAATTAAACAATATATAGAGTAACTGTGAAGATTTGATACTACAGTTACTTCTAAACGATTTATTTAGAAAATAATTGTGATTTAAATAGTTTCAATGGTCTCCCAAGGTGGAAAAGAACTAAGACAAAAATATATTTGCATGAAATATTAACGGATGGAATCGCCACCATTGTATTTAGTAGTGTCATCTGTAGCAGACCAACAATCTGTAAGGTGATACCTTTTTTTTCCATACTGACTGATACCAATAGACTTGAGGTGAAATATCAACCTGATTTTCCAGACAAAAATGAAACAAAAGACTAAACAAATATATTTATTTGAAAAATATAACTCACCGCATTGTATATCGTAAAAATCATTCGAATATGATAAAAAGTATAAAAAGCTGATCTAGATTTGTTAAGTTGGGCAATCACACTACATGAGAAAAATAAAAATAAATGTATGGTCGTTAGTTATTGTTACTTATTACAACCACACAATCACAACCAAATAAATTAGGCAACTAGTGCACTTGAAGGTGTTTGATTCAAACCGCACACACCTTTTCCTCTGTACACCCTGTAGTAGCCTTGTTCTCCCCAAGATTTGCCCCATGAGTTCTTCACGATCCAGAAAGGCAGACTTTTCTTGAAGCGAGGGAAATCTAGTAAAAAAAAATTTAATGTAAATGTTGCATAACATCTAGCGTCTGTTATGTTCAAATTTCGGCCTTAACGAATTCATCAGAATGTAAAGTGGTTACATCTAGGTAATTTCTATAGAATAGTGATATTAATATTATGTAATATAGTTGTATAACATACACCATTTGTTACTACTTAAAACTCAATAAAAAAATCTGAATGGACTAATAACCTTTTTTAACTGAAAGGTGAAGTAGAAATATTGATTATATCGAAATGTATTGACAACTAAAGCAGTGATAATCCCTGCTACCTACAAATACTGTCAAATAAACTGGAAAAGTTACTCACGAATTAGTACCTCTTACTTGTTCGACTACTTCAGAGTAACGAAATAAATTTTAATGAAAAGATCAAACCACTCACTATCAACTCCGTATCCTACGATGAGGACTCCGTGGTCTAAATTATTAGGACTGCACAGGAACTTCAATGGCCAGGACACCCCTCCCATATAAAATTGCATAGCATTCGCATTTATGGCAATTGAAATTGGGCCGTTCTGTACCAGCCACTTGGCCATGTCTCCTTCGTCGTGACTGATGTTCAAAGCTCCGGACAACCTGACAAGAGCCTTCGATTTGTTGAAATGACACTTCTCGTCTTCAGCTTCGTAGGGATAATCTTTTTCCGATTCCAGTCCACCCATCTTTTCTATAGTTCTAATATAAGGGATAATAGGATGTTTAATAATTTTAAGTAAATCTAGAAACAGGTTTTTCTTGTAGTATTGGGACCATTTCTGCTTTTTATGGTAAAATTCTGTTAACGCCAGGCAACCGATTTTCAAAAAATTTTTGATACTTACCCAGCTCGGTGTCCTGAACAAAAAATCCAAATGAAATTCTCGGCGGTCTCAAGTAGTTTCGGAGATACGCCCCTTTCTTTGGATGGAAACAGGCATTTTCTAGCACACGTTTCTGCTGTGAACACTCACAATGCTTCCTTCTTTTTGTCAACACAATGTACACACCCTAATTCACCTGTTTCATAAATTTTTTTAAATTAAAAACTGTATTTTTATTAACAAATTCTTCCTTCTTTATAGACTGTTACAAACGACATTTTTATTGTGATTCTGATAAATGACAGCCAAAAATCTAGTGTACTTTACTCATGTTGGGTTGGTAACAAAATTTTTTTTGAAAATCGGTTGCCTGGCGTTAACGGAATTTTACCCTTTTTATTTTACGGTGTTCCTGAGGCTTAGCTTCCAGAAATTCAAATAAATCTGTATCTATACTCATTTTCCCATGATTTTCACAATGTTCTCTGTATTATCAACACGACTAACATTAGATGATAATGAGATCATAATCTGTTTCCGAATTATTTAAACAATGAAACTTGATGGTTTGCACCAGCGCGTCAGGTCCCAGAAATCTCAAAAATCTTATTTCTTCTATATATCCAAACTCAGTTGAATATGACTTCATAATTCCCTATATAAAGAAAACAGTAAACCAAATAGAGATTTCTAATGGATTTGGAAACCCAAATAAAAAGAGACGAAAGTTCTTAATTTTTCCATCCTTGTTGCCAGGGGCGCGCTCTGTGATTGGTTACCATAATGGCGGTTAGTTTGGATGACATGACAGCTACAGTTGAAAATGACATTTATACTCCCTGACCTTATAGTAACCAATCACAGAGTACATTCCCTGGCAACAAGGACGAAAAAATTAAGAACTTTCGTCTCTTTTTATTTGGGTTTCCAAATCCATTAGAAATCTCTATTGAGTATACATTATACCTGTAACCGTTCGCCGCCTGGAAACCAATTAGTAATGCGCTGATCGCCTGTTGCATAAATTACCATAAATCACCACTCAATGAGTTCTCCTCTTTGAACATACTTACCGACCATAGGCGGGGATAATTTCTCTTGGGTATAACTTTGCGTATTTGCTGTATAAATATTCCTTCATAGATTAACTAAAAGCAAAAACGAAGAAATTTGCGAATATGTTTCTTGTTATCGTGCTAGGAATCGCACATTAAAACGAAAGACCCCGTTTATCCTTAGCTCGCACAAGTTTCGACTTCTGAGGGTTGTCGTTCGTAGGAGGATGACAATTTTTGTTTTCATATTGAATATAATTCAAGGAATGCGTGTGTATGGGTACGGGACGTTGCTCGTAACTTATTGACAAGTTATCTGACATTTATTTATTTGATGATACGGCTATCTTATACACATCAGAGTCGTGGAAAGACTCAATCATCATAATCCTCCGAATCACCCAGGTTTATTACTGGTTGAATGGATGGCAAAAGGGAATATTCACGTTCTTTTGAAATCACGTGTAAAATGCATTCTGTCCAAAGATATTCTTCACTTAAGATTCTCGTTTTCTATTACTTATTCACTTAGATTTGGACATTGCTTGGATTTTTTAATTAATTTTTTATAAATGTATTAAAATCCAGGAGTTTCAAATTTCACTGTTCTGGAAACAGTTCGTGTTAGAAATTTCGACAAAAGAAAAGATTGCATGTGGGAATTTGGAAAAAATTATAAAAGAGAAAGTTATTTGATTTATTTAATTGAAGGATGAATCATAAGAAGGCTTGTGAATCAAATAGCATCGACAAAAGTAGCGATTCCAAATTCATCCCAATCCCAATTTTGCTTTGTGCCAGATGAAAATCAATTTAAAAATGCGGAAAATGGTGGTGACATGTATCCACAGCCCGTACGAGCAAACTTTGGAAGTGGTAAGAGCAGCTCTAGTATTGGTTGTGCTTCTGCAATCAGAAACCACCCTGCGAACCTAGAATAACTCATCAACAATTGGAAAGGAAATAGCTGAAAATAATCACAGAATAGAATCTGAATTGAGTGATTCAACTGATTCAACTATAGCCTTGAGAAGAAGTACAAGAGTAAGGAAGGAACCAGAAAAATTCTCCGTTCAAGTAACACAACCGAGATGAGTAATACTCAAAAAGTACTGAAGGGAACATATTTCCATAATATTATCCCCCAAGTCATGACATTATTGTCATGTCGCAATTTTTTAGGGATACAATAATCACGGCAGCTAGATTTTGATTTCTGTCGGGTATATTCATGGCAACGAAATCCCAAAATACTGTCTTGGATGAAATATATAATAATAAGAAGGAAATTGAAACGTTAATTGCTGTTTGTTGGTAGCATGTAAAAACGACAGTATTTCCATCACCTAACGGAGATTCTTCGTTGTCGATAGTCTGGTCAGTACGGCAACGCTGCATTTTATATTTGACAGAACAATCATTTGGAGCTGGAAATCAAAAACGTCATTTCATAGGTAAGCTACCAGTGTCGTAACTATCGAGGAAGGGAAACCGAATTGGAAAAAGGTAAAATGACTGAATTATGAAAAAACATGTCGATTAGAGCATCGGCTGCTCTCAAAATCCTGTGGAGATTCTTCCATCATAATTTTAAGTTTCCATTCCATATTAGGTTTCCATTATTTATATTTTATTGATCCTCGATATTTCTGTAAACAACGCACGACACTGCCAATGAGGGGAGATGTCCCTTACAAATAAAGTTTAAGGGGTGAGCGGCGAGTTACTCATCTAAATTGTCTTATTTGATCGGAGGAAAGATTTAATCTGTAAATTTATTCATCTGTATATTTATATATTTGTGTTGTCATGTTTTGAATGATTGGTCATGTTTTTTCTCATTAAAGTTTTCATTCGAATTATAATCTTTCAATACTTAATTTGAGGCCACTTTTATACTTGTTTTTGGATAACTTTATGATAACAAATATTGTTTGTTAATAATTAATTACATTTCCCTAGTGTAACGGCGAAACAAATTAAGCAGAGGGGAAATATTGTGTTCTTCTTGATCGTTCATTAAGTTCTGTGAATTCTTCTCTTCATTTCCAAACTTTCAAGCAGGTTCAATTCCAACCCTTTTTCTTCTATATGTAGTATTTCAAAATTGTGTTCAAAAGTATGATTTTTTTGCCATTTCTCAATTTATTTAAAGTTTTTGGAATATAAATGAAGAACATTGTAATAGTAACTCAGTATACTTCTGCTTGAAGAAACCATATTGTATTGGCGAAACATATGTCTTGGTTTTGTGAACTAAAAGTGTGAACATCAACATTACTGTTTCAATATTGATCCAAAACCAAAAAGCTTTGTCTATAAGTTTTTTATAACTTCCGACAATAAAGTATATTTTGACTTTGACTTTAGTATAAACGTTAAAATGGATTTTCATTAAGTATCGTCTACAACGATTCAAAATTTAAATACACAAATATACACTAAACACTAAAGATTTCACAAAAATAGGTTTAAACATTCACTAAACTTGTTTCTACAGGAAGTGTTTCAAATATTATACACGGTACGCTACTGTTCTTTTTTTCATAAATAAGGTCAGACTACCGAACAACAGGCAACAGGCGGTCAGCGCGTTACACTCAATCTGGTCAACTGTTATCTTCATATAGGGAATCATGAAGTCATATTCAGCTGAGTTTGGATATACTATACCTGTACGCGTTATCCATGAGTCCGCCATTGCATCCCTCATCTAAATTATCGCAGTCGACCAGCTCTTGTTCAGAAAACTCCTGCAGCTTGTTGTACTTGATGGCGTATTGTCCCTCCACGTTGCCAGTGGTACTGAAAGCCCAACAACTACCGCATTCTCCTTGATCTTTCACCTCGGTGACAGCGTTCTTTTTGCGCCAATCGAACTCGGTCGGTATATCGATGTCCGGTATCTTAGCTGAAGGGAACGGTGCATCGTTTTCGGACCCCAAGTCCTTGCGTAGACCGTGCATCTTCGAGAATTCTTCCGGCGTCAAATCCGAAAATTGGGTGACTCCGTACGATGCTGTTCCTAAGACATTCGGAAAGACATACATTCATTATTTTTTTGCTACCAATGCAATACAGTTTCATCTCGAAGCTACCAACAAAGATCCGAGTTGTTTCAAATTGAGAAAAAACATATATTGTAACGATCCGGGAGCCAGACCTGACCGCTTATCGATTCCTTATTGCTCTTCAGAGCAGTAGAATGAATCACCGCGGCATTCCGAACAACCGAGTTTTAAACGGTATCGTCACCGTTCTCGTCGCTTCGAGAAGAAAATCTAGACGTCTAAGCTGTTATAAATAACGGTAAGAGCGGCCTCTCTCGGCGTATCTGCGTATAAATGCAGGGCACTTGACCAGAGATGACAGTTACAGTCCGAGTTCGACACATTTTGCAATTTGTTTGAGATATTTCTGCCTTTCACCATGTAAATTTTCATAGGGGATGAGGTAGAACTGTATCGCCCTATCTACTCAATGAAACAATTGCTACAATTTGTCAATAATAACTGTTGCAGAAAATACTTTGACACATGTTCATGACGAGTTTTATTATACTCGCTTGTTTTATTGAACTAGCCTGTGCCTTATTCATCAAAGTTAACGCTCATACAAAAAAGTAGTGATGATACCACCCTATCCCATAATACTTATTATAACTATAACTATTAGTTTACGACGTGATAAAAAATCATAAATTGTGCAGTTTCAAGTAAGAAACTAATTAAAAATGATTGATATGACAGCTGTACTCTATTAATTCAGAGTTTTCCTACCGTTTTCGTGTGCTCATGACTAACAATAACTACTTATTGTATGAAAGGGCGGATAAAGTGTATCGTTTGTGCTCTTGACGGGAACCCACCTACTAGGTGACTTTTATGACAAGGTAAATTCAGTCTAGTCAGACTAGCGCTACTTTCATTCATATTCACCCAAGTTTACTAGTTATTACCAAGTGCAGAACGAAATTTAATAGTGTAATTTTTCGCAAGTACGGAAGTGCCTCGGAATCTAGCCCACTGTGTTTTCAATACCACATCAAGATGTAGAAAAATCTGTAAGCGAACAAGAAACAATTGCGAGTAAATTACTGAAAGAGTAAAAAAATATCCTTGACCTCTAGTGCAGATTTTTGTAATTATGACCGAACTCAAAAATTAAGCAGGGGAGTTAATTTCAGTTGCTCGAATCTAACTTCTTAGGACGTTCTGAAAAACTCCTTCGCTGTCATCAAATCTAACCGTCTGATGGAGGTCGAAACAAAGGGCTTTCTCCACAAATCCCTGCTTTGCAAACTTGTGTCATAACTAACAATTATATCTTACCTTGTTCAAATTTGTTGAGCAAACAAACAGTCTCCATATTTTTTATGAAAACTTTACGACGGAAATCACGTTCCAGTTCATTGAGGTAAGTTGTTTTATATGTGTCAATGAATGATTCAAATAGAGTATTCAAATTTTCTTGCACTAATTGGTTCTCATCAATGTCTGAAAACAGAAGTAATAAGTACATTTCATGGCATTTTGTATTTATCATGACAACATTTTCTCGGAGATCATTGAAGTGGGTTTCAATATCTTCATTTACACACCAAGTGTACAAAAATTCAACACAGAACGTTTAGATATCAATATAGAAATCTCAAGTACCTTGAAGGCTTCTGGTCTTTCTAACCAAAGAGTAAGTCTTCTCATCATTATCGCAAGTTATGTTTATCTTTGTACCATCTTCCAGCCAAGGCTGTTCCCAAATTTTGAAGTTGCAAATCCTGCTTTGGGCGTCCTTAAGTTCCCCACATTTTTCCAAATTGGTGTTATCGTCTTTTTCGCAATCGGAAAGGATCACTTTGGCTTTCACTCGCCACAATGATCCTGCAACTACCTATAATTATAATCCTCGGTTATGGCAGTTTCATCGAGAAATCTGTTTGAAAATAACACCTCTCAAACTAAAGTGCGTGCGGAAAAAAGGTGAATCACGCACGCTTGTAGGAAAAATTATTTTTCCGCCATCAAAAGAAAATAATAGGTTTTCAATCGAATTTAAGGTAGAGACGCTAGTTATATATCTACAGTATATTGGAAATTAGGTCACTCAAAAAAACACTTGCTTTTAATCTGTCGACGGTTCGACTGTGTATTCAGTAATTCTAGCACTATATTATGGTTGATGGTTTTCCAGGATAAAAAGACAAATTGACATAAAAGCAAATAAAACACAAAACAGGAAATCTTTTGAATTTTCTTGTATAAGCAACACAGAACGAACCAAGTCAGAAGTTTTACCGACGACTGTGGGTATAGTTTTAATGGTCAAAGTTTGGATGGATATGAGCACAAAAATGTTATAAATCATCACGGATTGCTGTAAAATATTAACAATTGTTTTTCCACATGATAAGACTTATGCACCATTTTATTTTCGGTAATTGATCATTTTTCACCCTGTATTTTGAACATCTGAAAATATTCTTTCAAGAAGATATTGCCACAATTTTCAAAGACATCAGAATACGCACAAATCTAGTAGTCATTCCAACAGAATGATAGATTAGAAGTTACCAGTTATACTTAAGGACTGATTATTATTACATCTCACCTGTGAGGAAACACTCAGAATCTCTTGGATCTTGTATCTGTTTTTGTGTGGGGAATGGTTGTCAAGATGGAGAAGGCCTGCTTTCAAAAATTCTTTCACCTTTGGTTCATCTTTAGATACTTCAGTTATACCTCCAGTCATAAATGGTTTCTTGTCCGAAACTGAAACTTTTTGAATGACTTAATTCCAATTACTTGGTTGAAAACTAATTCTAATAAGGAATATGCATGTAGAAAGAAACTGTCTAAACAATGATTCCCAATTTATAAGTATATTTTTATTATTATTATTGATGATAATTTATATATGCGTTGATATAATTCTGTAAAATATTGTATAAAAATAGAACAAATTTCAAATGTGATAAAATGCTTTGTTTCAGAGATGAAACGAAATTGAAAAATTTAAACACAAATACGTACGTTGTTCCTTTTATAAAGTTTGAAAAATGAATAAAAATGTATTCAAAATTCAACTCAAATGGTTTCCGAATATCTTAATAATACTTATTCTGCGAAAACTAACTGATTTTAAGAAATTTTCATTTATTATGATATATCAAGTTGTCCAAATTATATTTTTTATTTTATTTTATTTATTTGTTTGAAAATGACAAATACATACTTTCAAATATAACAAAAGTCATTAATATTTCATGAAAACATGATCAAATAAGTTTTAAAACTTGTCCATGATCATGTAAAATTAATTGATATATCATAATATATAAAATATATTCTAAAAAGGCAGTTATAGTCAAGTTACTGGTTGTATAAACACAGACTGGTGGCTAACATTCTTGATAAATATGAATTGATGTGCTGTGAATTAGTTTGTTCCGAGTTGTTTCGAAAAAAAAAAAATACAACTGTCCAAAATTCGTTTTCTAAGAGTCTTTGTTGGATATTATTATGAATTTTAAAACACTTATTCTGAACTGCAAGTCTCTAACTGCAATATCGCAGTTGAGTGAAAATTGTTCTGTTTGTATCAAAATGGACTTGATAGGTTTGGTATTTTCAAAATTGTAGCCAATGTGTGGTTTGCAACAAGTCTATGCTGGTTTTCGGCGATAGTTTTTGTTGCTGGTAAGTAATTCTTGCTTTTTATTGATTAGTTTCTCCTCACAAGATTGTATATTGATAAATTTTTCTTTTCGTCAATCTTTCCTTTCTAAAATAACTGTCTCTTCAACAAACTTCTCTCTCCACAACAGCAGCTTCTATCACTTTCAAATATCCAATCATGATTATATACTGAGATCTTTTTTTAAACTTGTGAATCTTCGAATTAATTTATACTTGAATTGAACAATAGGCTTGGGTAATTGAACTTATAAACTAAAACTATGATTTACTGGTTTCAAATTAATTCACATATTTGGCGCCCAACGTGGGGGGAATATTTTCCCGTTAGAGTAACATCCTTGAACGAAATGGGATATACAAATACATGCATATTCCTCAACCAATCTATGAATCGCTTACCAAGGTCACGTCTCACCCTGAAAGAATAGGTTTTGTCTTCATTTTCGCACACAATGTCCGTCTTCCGACCGTTCTTCAGCCAGGTTTGGTTCCAAATCTTGAAATTGCAAACCCTGCTAGGCGCTCCTTCAAGTTCTCCGCATTCACTGGCGTCACCAGCAGTTGTTTTCGCGCAGTCCGAGACAACAAGTCTAGCTTTCACTCGCAACATCTGGCCTGACACCACCTAAATGAAGAAGGGCATATTTTCATATTTATTAATAGCTCCACGCTAACTCTCATATTAACTGAGAAAAATAGGCAGATCCAAACATTTCATTAACTTTGTATAACTTCTATAATAATAATCCGAAAACCAGAAAGGTCACCCATTATATAAAGGCCCAAGATGACACTAGTTAACCGAACAACTGATGGAGTAGCCGGAATAAATAAGTATAACAAATTTGTATAAACAAATTTTACATACAAACATTTAGTTTGTATACAGCGTGATTTACGTAGGCCGTGCATTAGAAGTTTTTCAACTTGCAGTTGGACTAGAAACTTGAAATTTGGTATGCTGTCATAATTGTTCATGTGCGTTCTACCTCAAATGTTTTTAGTCCTACAATTATACAGGGTATGCCAAAAGTCGGTACCAACTTTCTTATTTTAAATGGAAACCTAATGTTTTTTTATCATGGTTCGATTGGCCTTCTGATTATGACTTTAGACAACCTAAGTTATGTTTACTTATCTATCACAGTTTTTGAGATATGTCCATTTTTCTGAAAAAAATTACGGCTATAGTAGTTTACGAAAACACGTGTAGCCCGCAAACTGTTCAAAATTAGGAAACCAAATTTGTGGAGCAGTTAGCTGGTAGTCCAGGCTAACACCTGATGTACCATCAACGGTCTCATTTTGTACCATATGGGCGCAGCCGATTTTTGAATGTCGCAATATAAAATTGTCAAAAACTCAATTATTTCAAATGGCACCTACCATTTTTTTTAACCATTCGAAAGAAAATTGAATTTTAGGATGAGTTATTTCAGCATTACCTATACCCAAGTTCCACCTCTATCGAGTTATTCAATAAAAATCAAGAAATATCTTATCCTGCCGAATGCTTTTGTGTTTATTCAAGTATGCCATGAAAACAAAAAACAACTGTAAACAAGAAGGTGCTATTCTGTCAAAGTAAAAACGAGTCGTGCTAATTCTTAAATAAAATTGATTAGAATATGGAAAATTATACAAACGAAGTTGTGTTTGACTTGTTTGTTATCCACGGCATGTGTCAAAAAATTGTGCAGCGAACTGTCCGAGAGTTTAATTTGAAATATCCAAACTTACCGAGGATGACACGGGGCAAGTTCTCACGATTGAAAACGAATTTTATACATTTTGGGAAGGGGGCTAGACCCGTTGCGAGAGTCAAACCACTAACTGGCAATGACGATAATCAAATTACCATTCTCGGATATTTTCAGGCATATCCTGAATTCTCAATACGAACGGCGTCTTTGGAATTGGGATTTTCATACTCTGCAATACAAACCATTTTACCTCGCCATAAGTTACATCCTTTGAAAGTTATACGATTGCAAAAATTAAATTACACCCAGGTGACTTTCTCCATAGAGTAAACTTTTGCGAGGACTTATTACTCAAAATACAAGAGCACGCCGGATTCTTAGACAACATAATTTGGACTGATGAGGCAAAGTTTTGTCAGCAGGGAGTTTACAATAGGCTCAATCGAAATTTTTGGGCTTCTGAAAATCCACATATCGAAGTTGAAAATCAAGTACAATTTCGAATAAATGTGTTTTGTTTGGTAATGAACCAAGAGGTACGCTACTTTATGTACGATGAAAATCTGAATAGTGACAGATATGTAGAAATTCTTCAAAACGTAATAGAAACATTTCTTGACAATTTGCCACTGGCTAGAGCTGCAGGTTCATGGTACCAGATGGATGGGGCACCACCGCACAATACACGAACTGTGTATACCAAATTGACTTCCATGTTCGAGCACCGTTGGTGGGGAAATCGAGGACACTTTCTCTGGCCTGCAAGATCTCCAGATCTAACCCCTTTAGATTTTTATATTTGGGGTAGGGTAAAAGATTTGGTCTATTCTCCACCAGTTCACAATATAGATGAGTTGAGACTTAGAATAATACAGAATTTTGAGTCTCGATCCCAACGAAATCAGACGTGCTACACACATAATCATTCTGTAAGATAAGGCATTTCTTGATTTTTATTGAAAAACTCGATAGAGGTTGAACTTGGGCATAGGGAAATCTGAAATAACTCATCCTAAAATTCAATTTTCTTTTGAATGGTTAAAAAAGAAATGGTAGGTGCCATTTGAAAAAATTGAGTTTTTGACAATTTTATATTGCGACATTCAAAATTCGGCTGCGCCCATATGGTACAAAATGGGACCGTCGATGGGACATCAGGTGTTAGCCTGGACTACCAGCTAACTGCTCCATAAATTTGGTTTCCTAATTTTGAACAGTTTGCGGGCTACACGTGTGTTCGTAAACTACTACAGCCGTAATTGTTTTCAGAAAAATGGACATATCTCAAAAACTGTGATAGATAAGTAAACATAACTTAGGTTGTCTAAAGTCGTAATCAGAAGGCCAATCGAACCATGACAAAAAAACATTAGGTTTCCATTTAAAATAAGAAAGTTGGTACCGACTTTTGGCATACCCTGAATAGTTGTAGGGCTAAAAACATTTGAGGTAGAACGCACATGATCAATTATGACAGCATACCAAATTTCAAGTTTCTAGTCCAACTGCAAGTTGAAAAACTTCTAATGCACGGCCTACGTAAATCACGCTATATATTTATATTAAATTTCTTGAATTCAACGAAGCCTTGAAGCCTATGTATATTATAGGTATGGTAAATAATTATAGACGCCATAGATTGTGTCGCGCAGTGAAAGATCATGATTAAATTAACGGTAATTTTGGAAAAACACCTTGGATGATAGACACCATTCTCTACTCAAAAGAATAACGAATTAAATTACTATACAGTGAGAGGAACTCACCTGTGAAGACGCGCTCAATATCTCTTTGATTTTATATCTATTTGTATGGGCAGAATGCGAGTCCAAGTGGAGGAGACCATCGTTCAAAAATTGTTTCACTTGCGGATTGTCCTTTTCTATATCTATAATACCCCCGGGTATACTTCTGCGAACCCTCTTGTCCACACACATGTTCTTCAATAAGGTAGGGTTTGACAGGTCATCTTCAGTGCGCACCAAGAGATTGCAAACTTTGACTACCGGCGTTTTTTCGATTTTCACACGCATCGAATAATATATGCCGTCTATTTTTCCTTTGCTGACACGAACGATATTGGGTTTCACGTTATACCATCCCAGGCTTGTAATGGCCTTCTGAGCGAATTTTTTCAACAGTTTTATTTCATCCTACAACATACATGACCATCTGAAACTTGGAACCAAATGACATATCATACAAGGAGGTTTGGAGTTCTAATTTGGTCGATTGAGAACACACGACAAGAATTTTGGGAAATAATATTTCGCCCAAGTAGGGAACATCTACAATAGTAGCGTAGGCCAATTCCATACAATGGATGTCCATTTTAGGTCCAAATAAATTCCAAACGACCTAATATGGACGTCCAATGGATAATCAATTCTGGATATATTCTGTACGTTCCATAATTAGACGTCTTATGGATATCCATTGCATTTTAAATAGATAGATAGTTTATTCACTAGTTTACATACTAATGTACATTTGTAGCATGTCATGTTGTATACCTAAAGATAGACAAATATAGAAACGAAACAACTAAAATAATGTAGATATAAATATAGAGAACCTTAGAGGCAGTTAAATACAGTGTGACCCACTTAAGACCGGAGCACCCCTATAAAATCAACATTTTTCAACCGATTCGAATGATTTTTTTTTCATTAGGTAGACATTCTAAAAGTCTACTAGGACACCAAATTTCATGAATAAATCTCCATTTCCAGGGCCAACTAATCTCATTTTTCAAGGTCAAAAATCTAAAAAATTTACTAGCGATTTTTTTACAAAAATTCTAACTACACCACTGGATTCGCGACATTTTCAAATGATTCTTATGTAAATGACATTGAAATGCGTCAATCAATAAAAAAGTTATGAGGGAATTAATTTTGAAAAATATGCCGTTTAATCAACCCACCAATTAAAATTTCAAAACTTTCATCAGAACTTTGACTACACCACTGGATTCAGGAAGTCTCGAAATATCACTGACTGTAATTTTATCGAAATCTGTCGAAAAATAAAAAAAAATTAGGAGATAAAATTGACATTTTCCTGAAATTCCATTAACATATTTTTACAATTTCCAACCGACTCAATTTTTTTTTAGCAGGAAGAGTAACAAAAAGTCTACGTTTGAACAAAACATTTGCAAAATATTCCAAATTTCAGGGTATACTACGATTTTTTTTATGTTCTAATTGCTAAATATCATTAGCGAATTTTTTCGTGAAATTTCGACTCAGCCACTGGATTAAGCATTCTTCATTTAGGTGAATCCTAAAATTTCATTTGAAAATATTCATTGGCAGCAAAGCTATAGCATAATTAATGTTGATAACATGCAATTATTTTTGAATATTTCAGACAAATTCTGAGAATCGGCAATACTGTCAACACAAACGTAGAAGATCATTGAGGTTTCTGATAGAAATTCGCTTTCATAACACAAATTGTTCCCGAGTTATAACATCTAGGAACGAGGAACGAGTACACATTCGGAATAAAGTAATGAAGTCGAAAATACAGCTTATCATAAAAATTTATTTAAAACAATTTTTGAAAGATACTGTCATAGTTTTTGGGTTCTGGTATTATTTACTCATACAGGCTATCCGATTTCTTCCACAAAGTTATTTTGTTTCCCTCTTCGTTCGCTAGTGTCAAAATACAATTACTGAATTTAAAATTTTAAAATGTATCGAACTCGTGAAAGGTAGGCTGTGATGACGTTATTATTTTTAATAGTTATTTGAATAAAACAAAAGTAAGCCCTGACAATGACAGATTGAGTCTCAATTCGAATGTGTGAAAGGTATTGATCAATATTCAATTGCAATAGGACTAAATTTCGTTATGGCTTTACAATTGTCTTTGCCAGAAAAAATTTAAATTGTGCGTCTTACTGGATACAATGATAGGAGTGAAAGAGAAGTGTGCACAATATTCAATGATCGACATCCAGATCGCCCCCCTCTCAGTAATAGTACAGTGCACAGAATAAATGAAAGTTTCAATTAAACAGGCGCTGTATCGAGAAGAAGGATTGGACACGAACAGGTTGTATTAGATTACTTTAGGAATAATCCCAATGCCAGTTTGAGAGTGGCAAGCCTAGATTTGACTTTACCAAGGGAAAATATACGGAGATGCCGAGATGCCTTACGAAAAAACAAAATGAAACCATTCAAACCCAAATTTTTGCATACCCTGGAAGACGGAGATCAAGAAAAACGACTTGAATTTTGTTTGTGGGCACAAGGAGAATACCTGAGTAACAGACGATTTTTAGAATGTATATTATTCAGCGATGAAGCCACTTTCACGACTAACGGTGTTGTTTCATCTCAAAACACAAGATTTTGGGCAACCGAAAACCCTAATTTGGTTATAAACTGCAAAAGACAATATACGGAAAAAGTTAATGTATGGTGCGGAATATTAAATGAACGAATTATTGGCCCATTTTTTTTCGAAGGAAATATAAATGCCATCAAATTACTGGAATTTCTCAGAACTGAACTATGGAATGCTATTTATGATCTTCCTATTGTTGAGCAAATAAACTTACATTTCCAATTAGACGGATGCTCTGTGCATAATGCAGGAATTATTAAACAATGGCTGAATGAACAGTTTCCTCGTCACTGGATTGGTCGAGGAAGTGAATTAATTGGATGGCCACCAAGGTCCCCCGATTTGACCCCACTTGACTTCTTCTTGTGGGGTCTTGTACAAAAAGTCTACAAATCCCGCCCAAGAACTAGACAGAAGACAATGTCCGTTCTTGAACATAATCAATACTATCAACAATCTGGTGAATACTATTAATAAAGTAATAGTTAAATTCGTTCACTATTTCATTTTTATTCCTCACTATATTTATTTGGTTAGTTCAATTAAATTCTATAGAGCTTGGAAAATATTGGCAATTTGAATTTATTAGTTTTTTAATGTTTTCCACATAAGTTGAGAGTTGTTTTTATACCTATCTATTTTTTCGAAGTAATAGTGCTCTTTTTTCTGTTTTCAATATATTTACAACTTCATTTCTTTGTTTCTTAAATTCTTCCCATTTAACATTTTTATTCTCATCCGTAGTTGATACAAAATCTTTATATGTTCTATCACGTTGCTTTATTTTTTTACGAATTTCATTGTCAAACCATGGTATGTTATTTTTGTAATGACATACTTGAATTGGTGCTATCTTATTTATGACTGCTTCACAGTTATTGAAAAAATTTTGATATATAGCATTAACATCTGTTGAATTTAAATTCCAATCACATGAAATTAAATCTAGTTTAATTTTATCCACATTCTGTTCACTGAGATTTCTATACATTTTACTGGAAGTATTTTCATGTCTGTCATTATTTTTGAGACAAATAGATATTAAAGAATGATCACTTAATTTAGGAGTATCATGAACAAAACATTTTGCAAAATTATTATTTACTAGTACATAGTCAATTAGAGTTTCACTTTCATTTGTTATTCTGGTAGGGTCAAGTACCAATTGATCAATTCCATATTGTAAGAACATTGCTTTGATTTTATTTACGTAAAAACTGTTATTTAAAAAATCTAAATTAAAATCTCCCACCAAAATACAACGCATATTACTAGCAAAGAGATCATCGCAAATATTTTCAAAATTTTCTAAGAACACCGCATCGGAGCTAGATGGAGAATGATAAAGGCACCCAACTAACCATTGACACCCACCAAAGTTGACCTTTACCACCTTACACCAGTAGTTATTCTGTAATATGTAAGACTTCTTTGTTGAAAACTGCAGACCATCTTTCACATACATCACAACACCTCCAGTATGGCGATTTGGGGAATCACATCTGATATGACTGTAACCATCAAGTTTGATTTCTGAATCTTGAATTTCACTTGTTACTCTTGCCTCACTAACTAGAAGTATTTTTGGGTAGTAGCTCATAATGCTTATTTGAATTTGATCGATTTTATTTACTAAACTCTGAGCGTTCAAGTAGATTATATCAGTGTGGATATTTATACTAGGGATATTTACATGTTTTTTCGTTGTGAGGTTTCCTTTTTATCGACTATTGTTGGCTTATTGTTGATAAATTTTATTGTTTTTGATTCGTCACCATTTCTTTTATACTCTTCAAGTTTGGCTTTGATGCATTTAAAGTATTCTTGCTGTGCTTTGGTTTGGTCTCCAGATATTCTTATTACTGGGATTTCAGTCGATTTGTTTCTCAGAACAAGTTTGGCGTCTTCTGGAGAGCTTAGAATAACTTTAATTGGTCTGATTTTAGCTGCATTGAATTTTCCGAGCCTAAATAATTTTAAATTGTTTTTGTTAATATTGTAATTAACTAAAATGTTTTCAACTGTTTTCTTATCTTCTGAGTTACGTTCATTTTGTGAATTTTTCTGGGATTCATTTATATTGTAGATCATAACATTAGAAGCTCTATTTTGCCTATCTAGCATTTCTGAAATAATTTCTTCCATTTTCGGTGGCTGGCATACATCAGTTGGAAATGATACTTGCGAGTTGTCTTCTTTAGTTGTAAGTTTTATAACCAGTTCTTTGGGTTCCGATACTTCCTTGATAAGAGCTGGGACTTTATAAAAACCATCCAGTAGGCCATATAGCGGGGTTTATTGCTTTTTCCCAATGATGATCTGCGATTGTTACTTTAAATGAAGCATATATCTGACCAGCTGTCGTTCCCCTACGAACGACAGCTTTCAGAAGTCGATAATTGTGCAAACCAAGGATTAATGGGGTATTACCTTTTAACGTGCGATTCCTACACTTTCTCAGGCCATCAGAATAATAAACTAAAGTCGCTGGGCTTTGAACCCACGTCTGACAAGCCAGAATGATTAAAAAGCATTGATTCTAACCACTCGGCTACCTGACCGACATTATAACTGCATTAGTTATTTCCACATTACTTTTCCTGATAACTGATAGTTATTTAAGTAACAAGGAATGTAAAGACGTGTCAACATTCGAGGTGAGCGAGTGCGAGCCGAGGCAAAGCCGAGGCTTGTCGCTTGCCGAGGATGTTAACAGTCGATACATTCCGGGTTACTTATTACGTTTTTCCCGTTGCTTGTTGACATTTCTCAAAATTTGCCTGGATTGAAGTTTGTTTTCCTTTCCTTAAAAATTATTCGTTCCGCTATTTCATTTTAAGTTGCTTGTGCGCGTAACTAAGTTACCGAATAAACAGACAATAATATTCAAAAAGTCTCATAACCTAAAAATTGATATAAATGAAGCTGAAGGTATTACTTGTCAAAGTCAAAGCCATTATTGCCCTAGGCATGTAAATGACACTATTTACATTCCGTTGTCAAGATGAATTAGTGAACAAAGGATATAAGCCATTTACCTGTTTTGTTGCTAAGCATGTAAGGACTATTTACAGTATCGACAGCGGGAAAAATATATATATTCACATATCCCTTTATGAATCATAAGTTCTATCAACCATCTATTACTATTATTATAAAGGTTACATTGCATACCAGATTTAGACCAAATATGAAAGTTTATGGAAAGAGACATGAGTATAGTCAGTATATTGTATTCAGGCCAAGCCTGAAAACTCTTTTTCTCTCCATTTTCTCTCCAGATATCGACAGAAAGATTAACTTGATTTAAATAATTCTTAAACTTAAATTTCAAAAACTCAAATAATAAAGCTTTATCCTAACCTGTGACAGATTTTCCATATCTCCAGTTGATCGTTTCCTCTCAATTTTAACTAGAGGTATATCATTCTCCTTATCATGTCTTTTCTTGTCACCATCCGAGCTGTCTGAACTATCTGAACTTTTTGAACTCTTCGAACTTTTCGAACTCTTTGCACTTTTCAAACTCTTAGAGCTTTTCGAACTCTTTGAGCTTTTTGAGCTCTCTGAGCTATCTGAACTCTTCGAGTTTGATCTTAACTCTTTCCTTTCATCCGAGTCATGTGGACGTTCATTTCTCTTCCTTTCATCTGAGTCACTGTCAGACTCTGAGCTCTCCTTTGTTTCCTCCGAAGAACTATCAGAGTCATCTGGATGTACATTTCTCCTCATCACATCATGCTTCCTTTCATAGTTGTTAATTTCAGCAGTTGGTTCTTCAGCCTCTTGGAAAATTGTTTTGTCTTGAGGTGTGACATACTCTGGCAAGTTATTGTCCCAGCGGATGCCTTGGTTCAAGACGAAACTCGGTATTATAAGTTCGGCATTTTTTGAGGGTTCTTCGAGTTCATTTCGATAGGAAAAGTATCCTTGATCCGCGAATCTAGACTCCGGGATAATTTGCGATTCAAGTTCAGCAAGGAAGTCATCATTCACATCTTTTACAGTGCTCGCAGTTGGCAGAATCTCAGGCTGCTTTGCTCGGTATTCTTGAGACACAGTGCAATTGTTTCTGATGATATTCTTACCGCTGCTCAGCCAAGGTTGCTCCCAGTATTCTATTTCACAGAGGTAAGTTCCTTTGCTTGCATCTACGGGACAATGGGAAGTGGTCGAATCTTTGGAACAAGTAGTTGGAGCTATTTCTATCAACATGAGGTATTTTATGCCAGCTACAACCTGGAGAAAAAATCCGATTCAATAGATGGCGCTCGGAATGATTCAAAAGATTTGATATTACTGGCATATGAATGACAGTTATTTTATATTCCTGTTATACCATTTGTTACGATATTGAAAAAAATCCGACGCCGTAAGCATTTCCTCGTTGAGTTCCTAGAATTATTTAGTTGTTTTTCTGTACTGAAACGGAAAAATGTTTACGGCTTGACGTGATGCGGCAGAAAACTTAGCCGGAAAATGCAGAAGGCCGTAATTCTTGGCAATACTAGCTAGCGCCATCTTACGGACAACAATGTAACCTGGACACTCAATATATTTCCACTGTAAAGGCTGAAACACAATGGAAGTTTTATGTTTTTAGTTTTAATTTTCGTAATTTTGGATATTTTTTTAACGCGAAACCATCATTACCATTATTATTCTGATCACGCCTCTTAAACAATCTTGTTGGTAAAATTCAAGCTTCATTTATCAATAGGGTTTTGCGTCTTGTTTTATTTCAAAAATTGATATCCAAAATCCCGAAACTTAAAAATTATTACATAAAACTCCCATTGTGTCCACGGCTTAATGGTGATTTAAAAAAAAAGTTCATACCTGTTGCTGCAGTCTGAGAATCCTGACCACAGCGTGTTTTTCATTTCGTTCACTTTCGACATGCCTCAGGGCGGTGTCAACTAGGGTAGAAACACCTTCTGCATCAACATTTAGGTCGAAAGGACAACCCAAACAGGGTACACTGACGGGCCGGCTAGGTTCAGGAGTCGCCTGTACCTAAAATAATGATCTTTCACTTTTTGGGACAAAAAATTCATTGATTTTATCAGGTAAGGGAATTTGACAACATCAGAAAAAGTTAATGAAATTTACCGCATACAGGGTGGTTTGAAGTTTCGAAGCAAAATGATACGTTTTACTGAGCTCTACAAAATAAAAATGATGGCACTTACACAGGGTGTTCAGTTTTTTCTGGGCGGGTCCCAAATTTGTTTTTTAAAAGGAAATCTGTATTTTTCATCAGTTTTTCAGTTTCTACATGAGAAATAAAAGCTACTTTGAGAAAAAAAAAAACACGAAAATACTGACGGATTTCGAGATTTTTAGCATGACAGCTTTTATAAAGAATCTGCCGATTTTGTATTTTTCATGATTTTTAGGGGTCTACCCATTTGGACTTTTTTCGATTTTTCGAATAATTTTGTTTTATATTGATTAACTCGAAATTCACAGATTATACTAGTTTGATCATTCTGGGTGAGTGAAATTCAAATACATGCATGGGGATCTCGGAAACGGTAAGAGCTACAGAGAGGGTTAAATGGAGGCAAAGTTGCGTATTTTGGAGCTCATTACTATGATGTTGAAAAAAACTAAACTTTTGATTTTTGTTTGTCGCTAATATCTTGCATCAATGCAATAGATTTCCAGGAACTGTTTGCACATTGCAACTTTCAATAGGCTGTAAAAATATGTAAACGAAAGTGTTCTACAGGGTGTTATTTTCCTTGGGTCACCGCTATTTATGAAATTTAAAAATCGGACCTGGAGGTTGTATAACTTTGTTTAGGCTTTAATGGTTATATTTTATCATGATTGTGAATACCACTCGAAATTTTCAGCCGTTTCGATGGATCAATCCGTAAATCCTCGTTTTATACAGGGTGTTCCAAATTAATCGGCACCATTACCAACTCCCCGTAATTACTGATGCTACGAATTCGGTTAAATAGGCAAACTAGTGGAATTTCAAATGGACAAAAAAAATGAGTCGCGTTTTCAAAATATCACATGATTTTTTTTAATGGATCTCCCTTTTACATTGTCAACAACAAAGCCCACATGACTCCCTAACCGAATTCGTAGCATCAATGATAACGGAGTTGGCAATGGTGCCGACCTGATTTGGAAAATTCATTCAGAAACAGAACATGAACTCAACAGCTACATCAGTTTCATTCGACGCACGTTTCTCTCATAAACTTAGTTGCATCCTAAATTTATGAACAATCTCTAGAATGAAGACCCAAACTTTTGAAATTTACCTAAAAGTAAGATATTTTTTATTACTGTAGAATGAGATGAGTTAATCCAAACAAGTCTTACCTCAACGATTTTTTTTTCTGCTTGAGATGAAGCATTTTCGTCAACTTCTAAATCATACTGTTGGGGAACACATGATATACTGATTATTTCTAAATAGGAATTTTCAGGATATTTCCTGATTGAACTATGACACTTCAGAGTTTCGCTAGTACAAGGTTTCTCGGGAGAACTTTTACAAGTTACGTCAACTGCCGCGTCTACTTCTAAGATATTGTCCTGAAAATAAAACGTGGGATCGTAGATTTCAAAAATTAAATACCAAATCTTATCCTTTCATTCCAAATTCACCAACAACAATAAATATGTCTTTCTGAACCAAAATCAGTAAAAAAAACTACCAACAGATTGCGCAAAACTCGTCCAGTTTGATTCGATTAGAAAAAAAGGTTTTCAAGTGTTTGATCTACAATAACCTCATTTCAAAACTTGATATGAGTTTTTACTGTTTTCAAATTCTCCCTGGAAGAAATACAGTGTGCTATCAAAAGTGATGGAAATACTTCACAAAAAAGGATTTATTTTTGTTATGTTATAATTCCTGGTAGCATGCAGTTAATGATAACCCAAATTTACTTTAATTATGATAACCTTTTCGGCAATCCTTATTAATGAAATTATAGATTCAGTGATGTTAGATCAATCTCGACAATAACAAACAGTAAAATGTACTAACAACCTGAAGTCATAGATTAATGGAATAACATTTTATAAGGTAGGGCTCTTAAACCGATTCCTGAGGCACTCCAAAACTATGTCACTACAACTGCCACGCAGCCATAATATAATCTTTCCTTTTGGAATCATAAAATTCCGAGTAAGTTGGAATTACGAGATTCCAAGTCGGAATTATAAAATTCCGAGTAGTAACTCAGAATTCCGAGATACCAAGTCGCTATCATAAAATTCCGAGTTAGTGAGTCGGAATTCCGAGATTCGAAGTCGGAATTTGAAAATTCTGAGTTACTCGGAATTTGAAAATTCTGAGTTACTCGGAATTTTATGATTCCAATCTGGTATCTTGGAATTCTGAGTTAGTTTGTCAGAATTCCGAGATACCAAGTCGGAATTTGAAAATTCTGAGTTAGTAACTCAAATTTTGAGATACCAGGTCGGAATCATAAAATTTCGAGTTGGTAACTCAGAACTCCGAAAACCATCAAGTCAGAACCACAAAATTCCGAGAAGGTAACTCAGAATTCCGAAATACCAACTCTAAATCATAATAATCCTTGCTAGTTTGTCGGAATTCCGAGATGCAAAGTCGGAAATATAAAATTTTGAGTTAGTAACTCAGAATTCCGAGATACCAAGTCGGAATCATAAAATTTCGAGATACCAAGTAAAAATCATAAAATTACGAGTTAGTGAGTGCGAATTCTGAGATACCAAGTCGGAATCATAAAATTCCTAGTTAGTACGTCGGAATTCCGAGATACCAGGTTGGAATTATAAAATTCCGAGTTAGTAAATCAAAATTCAGAGATACCAAGTCGGAATTATAAAATTCCGAGTTAGTAACTCAGAATTCCGAGATACCAAGTTCGAATTAAAAATAAAATTCCGAGTTAGTAACTCAGAATTCCGAGATACCAAGTTCGAATTAAAAATAAAATTCCGAGTTAGTAACTCAGAATTCCGAGATTCCAAGTCGGAATAATAAAATTTCGAGATACCAAGTAAAAATCATAAATTTACTAGTTAGTAAGTGCAAATTCCGAGATACCTTTCCTTTTCGGAATCATAAAATTCCTAGTTAGTACGTCGGAATTCCGAGATACCAGGTCGGAATTATAAAATTCCGAGTTAGTAAATAAAAATTCAGAGATACCAAGTCGGAATCATGAAATTCTGAGTTAGCAAGTAGAAATTCCGAGATACTAGGACGGAACTATAAAATTCCTAGATACCAAGTCGGAATTATAGAATTCCGAGATCCCAGGTATATAGGAATCATAATATTCAGAATTAGTAAGTCGGAATTCCGAGATGCGAAGTCAGAAAATTATGAAATTTTGAGTTACCAAGTTGGAATTTCGAAATTCCGAGTTAGTAGGTCGGAATTATGAAATTCTGAGTTAGTGGGTGGTATTCATAAAAGCTAGCAAATGCTTATTCTGTAGGTTTGTCTCTCTCATAACTCAATAAAGTGAATAGGTATCTTTCAAGAAATCCAAGTAAAAGCATTTGCTCCAGGTTTATGCCTACGGCCCAGTAAGTCGAAATTTTGAGATACTAGATCGGAATTATAAAATTGCGAGTTCCCACTCGGAATTCCGACATACCAAGTCAGAATTATGAAATTCTGAGTTAGTAACTCAGAATTCCAAGATACCAAGACGGAATCATAAAATTCCGAGTTAGTAATTCGGAATTCCACGATGCAAAGGCGAAATTATGAAAATCTTGGTCAGCACAAAGTAGGAATTCTGAGATATCAAGTCGTAATCACAAAATTTCGAGTTAGTGAGTCGAAATTCCGAAATGCGAAGTAAGAATTATGAAATTCTGAGTTACTAAGTCCGAATTCCGAGATCACATGTCGGAATTATAAAATTCCGAGATACCAAGTCGGAATCATAAAATTCCGGGTTAGTAAGTCGGAATTTTGAGATGCAAAGACGAAATTATGAAAATCTGAGTCCGAATTCCGAGATACCAAGTCGTAATTTGAAAATGAAATTGGTGTGTTCCTTCTACGCCTTAGTAAATTATCCCAGGAAAATTGAATTTCTCTATTTTTCACAATACATTTTTTATTTGTCCCAAGGAAAATGCACAAACGATATATAATATAAGTTGCCTTTCAACATTAGCTGTTTTTGTTAAAAATGTAATTTTAAGACACACTAACTAGTTTTGAAAATTAATTACCTACCAATCAACACTGGAAATTTTTAGTAAGCAATTTCGCTACTATATTTTTCTTCTCACAAAATGATTTTTTTTGTGGAATAGAACTTTTAACACTAACATCAAGGCATTTTAATTGTAAATAACTTTATATATACCATTTTTAAGAATTTTCATGGCATTATACCAATAACTTCAATGAATAGTGTATGAAATAGTCAATCAGAATGGGACAAGGATAAACATTGTATATAAACAGTTAGTTATCTCAAATGACCTCTTCAATCTTCTTAAGATATGCCAGTAAAACAGCTCGAATGAAAAATAATGAATCAAACAATGCAGTTTACAGAGTAGTATGGAAAAAGTCAGCAATGAATATGTAATTCAGTATAAAACCCTGAAAAGGAAAGTAGATTTCCTAAAGTATGTTACTGTTTTTAAAAAAATACTACAGAGCCCCCTAGAATATTGTGGGTTCCGCAAATCAATCCTAAGTTCTTGTTTATTCATTTGGTTTTCCACTACCTTTTCATCAAATTCGTTATTACCAACAATTTGCCTTATCCGATTTTTTCAACCAGTATCTTTTTATACTCAGAGGACATTGGATGCAAATGAGCCATCTCGTACAAACAATGAAAAGAGAATAAAGGGATGTACCTAACTAGTGGTATATTTTCTTTAAAGGATACAGTTGTCTCTTTGTAAGCATATATTTTTAGAAAGATTAAACTATGTTTCTAACCAGACTAAAGACTTACTAAATCTCTGTCCTAAGACAAACTAAACAAATATCATATCAGTTTTAAACAATTTCTAGCCTTGTTAATTACCTATACTAATGATCCCAAAATTCATATTTGAATGATGTGATATGCGAAGTGTCCTGTAGATTGTGGTTTCAGTTGGTGTATAAATGTATGATTTATCAGTCATACGAACCTTCTCTTTCATTTCAATCAATCTGCCTTCGTTGTAAAGATAAGCACTGGGTTGCCCATTCAAATATTTCAAAATCACAGAAACTGGTTCACTATTCTTCAGATATGCTGAATTTTCCTTTTCATCTTGAGCTGTTGCCAGAATAGATACCAATAGCAGTAAAAACTGCTTGATAAGCAACATTTTTCTCACCATGCACTCGCTTGCTTAAAACGTCTCTGGCAGTACTGAAACAACTTAGTCAGAATTTTATTTATATATTTACTCGTAATTTGCGCAGAAAAACATTGATCTCACAACCTCTTTATCTCCTAAACCAAAACAACAATTGATGAACAGCTCTCAAATCTCTAACCAAGTCATACTTGTATGAACAGTAAAACGATGATTCAATTATGATGATGCATTAGCTCAATTGTATGAGTGTTTACGTTTACTCGTTTCGTTAACCGTTTTCAATCAGTCATCACTGTCATCAGTAATAGAACACTTGTCCATGCATCAGCAACACCCAGTCAGTAACTGTTTATGTTGATATTTTAGTATGACATCAACATATGATTAACTTCACAATTTTCACATTTTTCAATTCACATGTCATTCATCAATCATCATTCATGTCACATGTCACATGTGTCATGACTATGTCACTTTATTAAGCTTACTGTTCACAATCACGATATCCGACGATACGATGATGATTATTTGAAATTGACCAATAGGATCTCCGAGGTAACACTTTCGGATCATTATATCGTCGGATATTGTGATTGTGAACAGTAAGCTTTAGCCGCTTTCCAATTGCCACAGGGAGTAGCTCCGCGTAACTGCGAGTAGCTGCTGAAATAATCTGCCATATCACGATAAATAATTTTCCAATTAAACCCTATTCATAAAGTCAGGTGCTGTTCACTTCAGGGGTAACAAGCTCTACTGGGTGCTACTCTCCATCAAACTATAGCTGCGTTTTATTGGTGCTATTCTGATACCGGTTAGGAAATATATTGTCATTTACCTGTCATTTATGACATCTTAATCATTGTATTTGTGTCATATGTCAATTTTTTCCACCGCACCAGTACCGAAATGGGTCATATAAAACGCAACTTATTTGAACTGTGAGCCACGGGATTTATAATATTTGACAGCTGATCACCATTTGTTTTGTGACCAAATCCTGAGCGCTACCTAGCGAGAAGGAATTTCGCGATGACATTGAATCATTGTACCTGCCGTTTACTTTATCGCCAATAGGTGGTAGCATAAACTCTTGTTTGATCTGCTATTTGAAAAGATAATTTTGATAATTTCATAAATTACGAAAAAATGAAAACCAAGACAACCTGATCGTTGAACTAGCAATCGGACGTTGTCTAGGTAGTATACGAAACGTCAGTTGTTTTTTACTTTTTCGCATTTTCATTTTTGCCGTCCGTTTCATAAATTTTTTGTGTCTTTTCCATTTTCATTCGTGAAGTGAAATACTAAATTATGGGTATTTGAAACCAGTGAGGTGAGTCGAACAATTTCCAGTAGTTATATTAGTATTAGTGCATGATAATTTCATAATTTTCACATAAACTATTTAGAAACGTCAGATCATGAGATTGAATGTCACTGCATGATGGACACTCTGGAAAATCAAGTATTTTTACTTACCAAGTCGACACAACTGCAAAAGGGTATCAAACAGATCAAACTACTACCGATCACATGAATAAACAAGAATTATATTACATTATACATAATTCCGTGTAGGTAAAGGTAATACGTTTATCGGGATCTGCTTGTTAAAATTGGTTCAACTTACGTAGTTTTGTCTCTTGAACACAAAACCGAAGAAAATTTGAGGGTTCTCTATTTCTTTTTGAGTTATGTCCTTATGAATATTTAAAATCTACTATTACAAATTTTTCGATAAAAAAATCACACAAAATGCCTGTTTTTTGCGTAGACACTTTTTTCGGGCGCTAATCTACCTATTTCACGATTACTAGGACCAAAAACAACAGACTTCCACATAAAAATTTACTTTTTATAACCACAAACGTAACCAATTCGCGGTAAGTTGGTCACTTGGAATCTGCCTCGGCGATTTTTCTAATTTAAATATCATCAAATAACTTCATCCCCTGCATTTGTATAATATATGTTCAATTTCTTAATTTTTGCCTTTGTTGTTATGATTATAATACAAAACAAATTTCACGAATTTTTCGATTTGGTCATCAATGATAGATTTAACTGACTATGCTACCAAACATCGGTACGTCGTCCCGGAGCGCCATGGCAAAAAATAATAATAGCCGTCCTATAGCCGCACATCAGGATATGCCTTTGAGTATAAGGGAGTATTATTATTAATATTATATTGTCATGTTATGTGATTTATATTGTAGTGCAAAAGGATTGCATTCAACTTATAGCAAGGTTATATAGCTTATGTTAGGTTAGGTAATTCACTTCTTTTTTCATCCTCAAGCCATAAGCCATATCTGAAAGAGCGAATGAAGCAAACTTTGTTTCTGGATTGTAAGCAGTCTCATAAGCACTTTCCTAGTCTATTTTTTAAATTATTGTAAACATTGTTAATAATTGTAGTATTTGTACAATTATGTAGATAGAGTTAGAAAAAAAGTGTCGACAAAAGGAGGAGGCATTTTGACTGACTTAAAATCGAGAATTCGTGTTTCAATATAGTCGAATTTCGAGTCAATTGATATAAAACAAAATTATTTGAAAAATCGAAAAAAGTTCAAAGGGGTAGACCTCCAAAAATCATGAAAATACAAAATCGGCAGATTTATTTGCAATCCACATTATATACGCAAAATTTCATGCAAATTCCGAAAATATACTATTTTTTATGCCCAGATTCAAGGTCTAGCATATAAAAGGAGTACAACGTCAAAAAAGTCACGAGTAGGAGAACGAATAATTTTTCGATGCACCTGATGAATAATAATTCATTTATTTCAGCAAAATTCATCACATACTCAACTTTTGTCAAGTTTTGAGAAACTTCATCAGGCGCCTATGCGTGACCCCATAATCTGCATCGATTCAGAAATGAGCAAATTTCTCTTGCGTTGTATAGCACCAAATCTGGTGCAAAATATTTATTTTTTCCAAAAGTTATTCAAAATAATTGGATGATGATAATTGAAAAGGAACCAAGCGCCAAATTGCAAAAACTGAGATGAATGTTTCAAACAACAGCGTTATTTTCGTTCGTTATGTGTGAGAGTATTATGCGTCATCTATTGACAAATGATCCAAGGCA
Source organism: Chrysolina americana (assembly GCA_958502065.1). Taxonomy (NCBI): domain Eukaryota; kingdom Metazoa; phylum Arthropoda; class Insecta; order Coleoptera; family Chrysomelidae; genus Chrysolina; species Chrysolina americana. Next base: position 5,179,048 of record OY293411.1, on the reverse strand, counting down.
AATGCAGTTTCCCATTATAGAAAAGACCCATCATTACAATACCGTTCATAGAATATGATCAAAGTCGCTTGGTTCTTTTTCAAATATCATCATCCAATTGAAAATGAAACTCAACTCAAATACTCTGTATCTCCGATACGAAACATTTGCGGACACATTCATATGAACTTTCTATCTTGACATTAGTCAAAGATTTGCCCTTTGAAATTTGTACTTGCTTAATAAACACCATGTAATATAAAATTCATGAAAATTAAGGTAAAACACCCAAATGTTGACAGGGTACCAATGATTGACACTTATGACAAATACACGCTATATTAAGGAATATTATACTCATATGGAGATTTAAATTCGGGAATGTGACATCTAGCGTCATCTTTTATATGCATCCAAAGTCGCAAACTCATATGTTGCATTATTTCAATATGGCTGAATTTTGAGTAGGGCGATGCACGTGCATTTACAAATTTCTGATATTTATTAAGTCAATTGATAAGAAGTGTTTCAACTTTGATTTTCCATAGCTGAGGTAAGAATATATGAATATTTTCTTCATTGTATCTCAGGATATTAGGGCCTTATATCATTGTTTTCCTGTAGAAATAGTTACTTGATTCTGTGTTGCAGTGCTGTTATGAGGGGGTGTCAACCATTAGTTCCAAAAAACGAGAAAGTTCTAAAAATTGACATTGAATGTCAACCATTGGTTCTGTGGCAGTTTTGTTATTGTATTAATGTTTCTGTCTTCTTTTTTTCTAGCGATTTTCATAATTAGTTTAATATGAGTTTCAGTCGTCTCTCTTAGCTAGAACTAGTAGATGACACCCCCTGTCAACATTTGAAACTAAAGTGTCAACCTTAGGTTCTTTCCAGATTTGGCTTTATTAATACAATTATGGCACAGCAGAAACGTCAATTGTTGAAATACTCACCTGAAGATATGGAAGCTTCCTTAAGAGATTGTGATAGAGGCCTTCCCAAAGCCACATCAGCAAAAATACATAAAGTGCCCAGGATAACATTACTTTATAAATTCTGTGGAAAAGTTCCCAGGAAATGCACAATGGGTCTAAAATCTTTTCTATCCAAAGAAGAGGAGCGGATTTTATGTGAATGGATAATGCAGGCAGCGCGGGCAGGGTTTCCAGTGGGAAAAGATCAGTTATTGGACAATGTCAAACAACTAATGATTGAGTTAAAAGGGGAAACTCCTTTTAAGAATAACCGACCGGGTAAAAGTTGGTACAAATTATTTTTAAGAAGGAATCTGACGTATCCGTTAGAACTCCTCAAAATTTAACATCATCAAGAGCTTTTGTTACAAATGAAAAAATTGCTTTTTTTCTTCTACATCCAAAAGGGGCTAAAGTGCTGGCTAAACGAGGAGAAAAAAATGTGTATCAGATCGTCAACAGCGATGAAAAAGAGTGCCTAACGGTTTTACTCACAGCAAACGCTGCTGGCAATATAGCACCTCCCATGGTGATCTTCAAGTATGAAAGAATTCCTGAAGAAATTGCAACAAGTGTACCTGGACATTGGGGACTTGGGAAGTCAGAGACAGGGTGGATAACGAGGGAAACTTTTTATGAGTTCATAACTAATATTTTCCATCCATGGTTAATAGAAAATAAGTTTGAATTGCCTATACTGTTTATAGATGGACATGTATCTCATCTAACATTACATCTTAGTCGATTTTGCGAATAAAAAGGAATCATCTTAGTGGCACTATATCCCAATGCCACCCATCTTATCCAACCAATGGAAGTCGCGGTTTTTCGTACCGTTAAGGCTGGTTGGAAAGAAAATGTTCATGAGTGTAGACTTCAACGAACCGATAATCCGACAATATAGAAGTCCGATTTTTTTCCATTACTGGCCAAAATACTGGAAGATTGACTGGATGTACTCGTTTTACGTAATGGCTTAAAAAAATGTGGCCTGTTGCCTGAGGCAGTTTCTGTCCCAATTCAGAATCCAGTAGCACAAACTAAAGAGGACGACCAGAAGACACTGTTTGAATTACAGAGGGGAAAAACATTTTTAGAAAACCTCATTGACAACGAAAAAATAAAAGAATTTAAAGCAAATTCTGATGCATGGACAGGACAAAAATAATTCAAGAAATTAAAAACTGTGAACAGAAAAATTCAACAAATAATGCATCTGAAATTGATCCTATTCCTTCAACGTCCACTGATAAAACGCCTATTAAAATTTCAAGTGATGTGTCCGTAAAAGTACCAGTAAGAACACCAGATACAAATAAAATGCCAACGCCAGTAACTGTTTTCAGTGATATTGCAAATCAAACACTAAATAATCTTTTAGTACCCTCACCATTCAAACGTGCTCTGACTTGGCCAGAACCTAAACCACTGAAGAAAACAAAAAGAGTAAGAGAAAAGATACCATCAGTGGTAACGTCAAAGCAGTGGCAACTGTATTATGAAAATAAAGAAAATATGAAAAAAACAGAAGAATTGCAGAAAAAAATTAGAGCAGAAGAAAGACAGAAAAAAAAGACAATTCAAGAAAAAAATAAAGAAGAAAAAATGGCAGAGACATCTGAAGAGTGGGTAGCGTCTGATGCTACTGATGAGGAAGTTAGTTCGATAGGAAGTATACAGGACATTGAGGAGAATAAGACAGAACAAGAAAATTTTAAAGAAAGTGATTATGTAGTGGTTAAATTTCCTGGACACAAGAGAACATACTTACATATGTATGTATTATCCAGGAGCTTTTACCAAACAATGAGGCCGAGGTTGTTGGATTGAAACAATGTAGTGATGAAAAGTCATTTTAATCAAATTATTGAAAAACTTGACTTTCCCAAAATGATCATTGCTGGTGATCGTCTAAAATATCAATTTGACTAGGATTAATAATGCAATATTTCAAGTTCTTTCAAAAAATGTATGAGTTTGTTTTTCTACTGATATCATGTATTTGATAATTTACAAAATAAAATTTCGTTTACTTGAAAATGACTACTTATGTAAATAAGCATTGGTTTTTCTTCTGTTGTAGTTAATTCAGATATATTTATGTCAAGCATTGGTCTTGAGAGTGTCAACTAATGAATATTATAACAAAATCTAAAGATGATCTGATTTTTAATATAGAACATGTTTGATACTTGTTTTGAACAGCATATTTATTTTATAGATACTTTAGTCTATCACAGATTTAAGATTAATTCACTTAAAATGAAAAGATTGAAATAAACATCATAATGTCAATCTTTCGTCCTGACATGTGTCAACTTTGAGGTTTTCAATATTTTTACATGTCAATCATAGTGAAAAAAAAGGCTACCGCAATTTCATTAATATTTCTTAAAGCAATAGTGTTTGAAGTCTCTTAAATTCTTATATGAAACTTTAGTGTGTCAGTTTGCTTGTGATACCAAAACAAATTTTGAAAAAGAAAAAAATTGTAGAAAATATTGAAGATATGTCAATTTTCAACTTAATGTGTCAACCTTTGGGCATTTTACCTTACCCGATTCTTTTTCGAAGTACACCCTGTATATGACATGCTCTCCCCTATTCGAACTATAAAAAACGAGAAGTTGTCGTACCCCTATTTTCGAACCACCCTGTATGGAAAAAAAAATGCCAGTTAACTAAGATCTTCATCCAGGCCAAATTTAATCTTCAATTCTCATCAGAGAACTCTCACACTGGTTGGTTTCAAATTAATCGAATTGGATTTTTCTTTGTTTATCATTGTTGTAGAGCACAAAACGAAAAAGCATAATGGAAACGAGATCAAGGTGACATTGTACCGTCATTGAAGCATGGTATTCGCATAATAAATAGGCGTTGTGTCAATTCTAGAAATTGTTAAACATTCTTAGCGGAAAGTGAAATGAATACGAAGTACCCTTTTCTCAAAGCGTTTTCATAGTGGAAAAATAAAGGCAAAACATCTGTCAGAAAACAACTACTTCCCTGGTTAATACCACGACGGACGTTCAACTACATCTGACACATATTTGTGCAACGTTCTTCCAAGAAGATCCAATTGCAAGTGCTTGTCTTGTAATTAAACAGAATCTGAATATTTGGTGGAAACGCTTGGAGAGAAGGGTACTTCGTATTTATTTCACTATGTTGATACTCTTCGGCACATCGAACATGTTCGAAATATTACAGTCTAAGGCCGGGATTCCACCAAGCGGGCAGGACAACAAAACACGAACTGCCCATTTGTTCAGTTCACATAGAGACGCTGGTCGTGCAGTTGTGAGAATGTGGCGCGCAGCAAATTTGAAAAAACAAGATGACGAGGATTTATTTTTTCTAGGAATTACACATTTTCGCTAGTTCTATTAAAGCATTCTTTTTGTTAATTCAGTTTTTGCAGTCGGTGTGTTTGGCATCCCGCATAAGCATTTATAATTTCTGTAGCCCTCAATTAGGTTGGAGGTTTCTTCCGTTGTCCATGAATTTTTAGCAGTATTCTAGAAGTGCATATACCTTTGTAGGTGTGTATTTTGATAATAAAATAAATTACTTACATCAGACATTGCGACTTGTTCCCTTCACACACCAAATCAGGCTACCACTAAATCACAACGAAAATAAAAACAAACTGGTTCTAATTTCAAGGACGTTCACACCAAGCTGACAAACATTCCTAAAACACGTGGACCCATTGAAGTCTATCGCAGACTAACAAGTTTAGAAAACGCTCCAAAAAATCTAGTCTAGAACAGTTCGCAAATAGTTCGCGGACTGTCACAAACGGACCGAGTTCGTGCATTGTTTTTGTCCTGTCCGCTTGATAGAAACCCGGCCTAAGCGGAAAGTTTCACTTTTCAACTTTGATCGATAACTAGTCCGCCGATTTTTTGTGCCCATGGACACATTTGCCGAGAAAATCAAAATTTACAGCGTACCAATAATTCAGGCAATTTAACCGAAACCTATTTTCCATAAGGATGCGGGGTCCTTTGAACGTATTGGGGAACATGAAATGAAATTCCTCGAAGTTGTGTAGATTGAATTTGTTCATTTCGACTACTTAACTTATGTGCAAATTCAACATTACTCTTTTACCCTTCTGGTTTCTAGTTTTTTTTTATTTCAAATTCGCTCAGTAAATACAGGGAATATCAACGAAATCTATGCCATATTTCTTGTGATTTATCTCAGGGTTTTCTGTAATTTTTTCTTTTCTATAAACAATTAGATGTCTTTGTTTCCGAAGATGTATTCTTCAATGTTGGAAACAACAATTTATCTACAGTAGTTCTTGATCGAACACATTTTTTACATTTGTGTGTAAAACACTCAAAACATAAAAAAATCAATTTACTTCACATCTCAGATAACTGAATGTGATGAAACAATAGTTTCGAAGAACTTTACATGAAAGCCTTGGACTTTTATTCCAACATGAAGCATGACGCAATTTTTCTGTAATTAATTGTTAGTGCCGCACACAAAACATGCTTTTTTTACTTTCAAGTTCACAGAAATGAGAAAATCGTTTAATGTTCAGAGAATGAAAAATATTGTAAGAAAGGAAAAGGAGATATGAATTGGAAGTTATTAAGGGCCAGTTTATCAATGTCGTGTTAGCGTACTTAGACTCCCGGTTAAATTTGACTCGTGGTTAGAATGAATATGACATTTGCTGAATGAAGGAATCGAATCACATTCTAACCATGAGTTAAATTTAGCTTGAAGTTAAAGTACATTGAAAAACCGGCACTAAGTCGTGAGAATGGCAAAATTTCTCCCTAAGTATCTAATGATTTTGAAAGCTCAGCCACTCAACGTAGATACTCCAGCCCTAGCACAGTTTGAAGCTTTCTGCAAGAGGCTCTCATGGTTAGAAAGGGGGCAGCAGATTCCGAATTGGTTTGTCGAGGGGCGAACCGTGCTAATCCCCAAAAACGGAGATTTGTCTGATACCAAGAACTACAGACCGATATCATGCTTGAACGCATGTTATAAGATGTTTACCCGCATCTTATCCATGCGAATACTCTACGCAGTTGATCCGGTGTATGAACGGATATATGAGTAAAGAGGGTCAAAGAAAGGGGCCGCTGGATGCAAGGAGAACCTGTTGATCGACAGATGTATCACGCAGGACTCCATGCAGTATAAGCGTAAGATTATTGCAAGGCATTTGATACAACATTACATGAGCTCATGATGTATTTGCTCAGATGTCGTGCGGTACCCGATTAAATAGTGAGATGCATTGAACAGCTGATGCCGCTCTGGAGTACTCGCTTCACCATGACATATCTAGTCAAGTTAGAGTCTAAACAGGAAGACTCCCTCGGCCCTCTTCTATTCTGCATCTCCCTATTGTCATTGTCCGTTACAATACGAAAAACCCGCGGATACAACTGTGGCACCCCCAGCAACCAGAGGCTTAAAGGTCACCCATCTTTTTTACTTGGATGACCTCAAACTATATGTCTCCTTAGGAAAGGATCTTTATAAGTTCTAAATGGGGTGCAAGAGTACATGCATGTTATAGGAATGGAGTTTGGGATTGACAAAAGTGCCACGGATCATATCAATAGACGACGATGCGAGGAATACGGAGGGGACGTTCAGCCTGTAGACGGAAGCATTCATTCTACATCATCTGGATGCCGGATAGACGTAAAATTACGTAGGGGTGGAACAACGCCACAGTCGCCACACCCTAGAGGTGACAACTGTTGGAAACTGTCTCCGCGGCAAGTATCAGTATAAACTCCGATATATCTGGTCATTACAACTGTCGGGGAAGAACAAAGTTGTTGCAACCACCATGCTTGCCGTTTCGATTCTACTTAACTCCTCTGGAGTGATGAAATGGATTCAGGAAGAGCTGCGACAACTCGACGTAAAAACTCGCAAAATGATATGCATCTTTTCGTAGAGTTAAGTCGTCGATTTCACGGTTATATTTCTCCAGACATCAGGGAGGTCGTAGACTTTTGAAATTGGAGTGTTCAGATATCACAATGGTACTGGATGGAGCCTGTACGATGAACTCGCTCTCGTATTCGACACTAAACGGGCGAACCCAAACTCTGCCACCGAGTTGGAACCCGTACAGCACATCAAAGCTGCGGAGAATGAGAGTCTTCTACAGCTACATAAGGATAAAAGCCAATGCATGGGATCTTCTTCAACACCATTGAAGACGTTGGCTTATCCAGAAACCTGACCTTCGCATTTCTCAGGTCAAGTGGGCCGAAGTCGGAAACCGAGGAATTCATAATGGCCTGCCAGGATGGTTTCTTCAACACCCTCGTCAACTGTGGTCGCGTGATGGGTATTGAGGTCACTGAAACTAGATGCTTGCAGAGACTGTCGGGGGGCAACTGAGACCATAATGCATTTGCTGTCAGCTTGTCCAGCTTATGCGGTCTCAGCCTATATCCACAAGCACAACGCGGTGCTTTGAGTTTGGTACTACCATCTACGACACTCGTAATAAGGTATAGACGAGACACTGGTGTTGCCTTATGCTCTGGGGGATAACTTCGTCCGAAGAGAAGAGGAAAAACGGGCTAAATATCGACATCTACTCTTTGAACTCCGTAGGCTTTAATCAAACCATACTTTTAAAATGGTGATTCTGATAATAGGGGTCCTTGCGGGAATAATGGACACACTCTGCTGTCAAACTTAAAAATCATACCGGCATGCCGTGGTATGGCAGAAATCTTATCCGGGTGAATTCAGAAGGCCGTAATTGTTGTTTTACTCCGCCTGCTCAGGGCACATGATTGTCGGACCCAATAGTCACTTACCCCACGGGCGTGGGGGGTGGTTATTGAGGTAAAAGATCCAGCGCGCTCTCTGGAAGTGTCGGGGCTCCGGAGACAGGACTTGACTGGGATATTCCTGATAAAATAATAATAATAATAAACCACGAAACGAATGATAGACAAGAACTCAGTCGCAGCGCCATTTGCGAGCAAAATGGTAGCATAGACTCTGGGCAGAGAATAAATGCAACAAAACAAAGTTCAAGAAGTGCATATGGGAGAGTACCCGCTTAAGAGGTAATCTGGGCTTGGGAACTTGGTTTTTAGTACCTATCGTAATCGAAGATTCCCACAGTTCCACCCTGATAAGCATTGCTGCATCGACCGCTGTCCAAATATTTACTCTGACGTTTTGTAATATTTTCAGAACAACAATAAGCAAATCGGCGAAGAGAAGATAAAGCTCGAATCGGTATATCCGTTCCGAAGGTCGCCGATAGACAGAAGTGGGGAACAACAGAACAACGCCAACAACGGGCAAATCGAATTATGAAACCACTACCGAATCTCCGACAGGCCTATTATAACCGTCGATGAGAATTGTCCGGAGCTGCAGCAGCGACAGTGTGCGATCAGTGCGCGCAGTGATAACAACGACGCTCGCTAAAAATCGCGACGGCCGCGCATCCTTCAGAGTGCAATCGGTGTGTGCGAGTGTGCGAGAACTCTCTCTTTCCGCCGCGCGCTAATGGACAGTTGAATAACGACGACGGACGATATCAACATGGCCGCCGATTCGGGAATGGAAACCTGTCCCTCGCCCGAGGCTGCCGACTCCAGGAAAAGACCGCTCGACGGAGAGGCGGAAAACGGGGACAACAAACGCTCTCACTTCAGCTCAGGTGAGTCAGTCACGTCGCCTTTGATCGCTGCTTTTTTTTTGTTTTTTTTTTTGCCGCTTGTAATTGTTACGTGGTCGCTCGGCGATGACGTTTAGCTGTCGCCCGTTCAATGTCACGTCGAGCGTAACTAACTATTAACCTAGTAAACTGGCTGGCAATCGAAGGTTGTTAGCTAACGAGATCGAAGTAGGCCTAGGATGACTTTCTACTTCCGATCCGACGACGCATGCAACTGACAGCGGCGGTGGGTGTTTACCGGACTCGATCAGCTGTTTGCCGCTCGTTTTTTGCCAACTGGGATGATCGCTTATTGCCTTCGTCGGGAAAACAACGGCGATGCGACAGAGAATTTGTTTTTGTCGCTAGCTACAAAGGCCTACTGAGTGTCTCTTATGTGATGTCGAACGATTTTTCCCGTATGTGGACCAACTTGAATCTGCTTGACCTATTTAATGTGCCGAATTTATCCGTAGTACCTTTCCTGCTTCATTGATCATTCCAGCCAGCAGTGGTTCGGCGGTGACGTCAATGGGCAATGTTGCCGCATCGATTTTTTGTGGATAGAAAGTTTTGTTTTGTCGCGATTTCCTAATCGTTTTGTGGTTTTCCTTTGTTTGCGTTTCGGCTTATGTCATTAGTTGATGGTACCTGGTAGAAATGTTTTGCTGGGAAACGAGAACCGAGTCGCGTTTTTGTTCCTCGTCGTCGGACCAATTTTCTGTACTTAGTATTGACTAGCTTCAGCGCTTCTTAATCGTTTTATAATGTTTATTTTTTTCCTCATTCCGGCAAATTACCCAGATAGTGGAAAGGTTGTTAATGGTGAACAATTTGTATGAAATTATGTCGTAATAGGTATTAGTTGCGAGGCTGGTTTTTATTTAATTGATCAATTATTTATGTGTGACGAAATTCTGGAAACAAGTGCCGCCCTATACATGACTATTTACTTATATAACTGATACATGGGTCATACATAGGCTTGTAATTGCAATAACATTGAAGTGACCACTTATATATTAGAAAAACATTATTCAGCCCTCCGGAGTCTTGAATGGATTCAACACAGGAACACCCGGAAAATTCTGCAAGACCACATGATCTGAACAGTTGGACTGGACTGGAAGAAAACCGTCAAAGAGGACCGTCGAACTGTGGATATCTGTTGTCGGATGTCTCAAGAGGCTCCAAAGAATCCAAGACGGAAGAAGACATTCTTACGCTACTGTCAGCAAATGTGTACCAGTCTTTGGAAAAGGTGTATCGCAGAAAAGGTGGAGGGTCACTCTACGGAGAGGACTATGTACTGAGGTGTTCTGCTAACTTGGAATTTTATAACAGTTCAGTACTTCCGTGGGATGCTGAGTCATTGAAGAGCTTCAGGGTTATTGTTGTTGAATTGTTGTTAAAATTGTTATTTCCGTCAACCAGCTGCACACCCTTTAAGAGTACGACCCTCAAAAGTCTTCGAAAGACTTGTCCGTGCTAGGGAAGACGCAGCCCTTACCTTTTTACGTGTGATGCCATGCACGAGACCGATGACCAAGCTGGAAATCGAACCCATGACTCTTAGATTAAGAGACAAGCACTCTACCATCATGACCATCACCTTGTTGTTCCATTGTGGTTGGTTGGTTTGGCGCAAACTCGGCACTAGAGTTGACATCACCTGTTAGGTGTTCAGTTTTCATGTGATGAATAAGCAAGTTCTGCGCGTACTGGATTTCCAAAAGATTGGGAGAAGCGAGCAATCATTCAGAAAAGTCGCTGAAGTTTCTGCTATTTGTTCTGTTTACTGCAACAAGAAACAATAAGAATTTTCCCTCCAAAATATTGTTCTGTTGAAAAGAGCGGGAAGAATATTAATGAAATTATCCTGTGTACCTAGAGACCTCAAATTCAGATTTCATGAAGCTAACATTGGAAGCTGTGGACATTTTGTTTTTTTTTTTTCTTTTCCTGTAAGGGCCAAGAAGAAATGGATCCACACCCGCAATCAACAACAGAAGCCAACCGCAGGATTTGTGATTTTTTTCAGCGGAACCTTCGTTCGCATGGCATCAATCACTATCATGTTCTGAAGCAGCTAAAGATACCTGCATGGCATCCAAGTCCGAAGTAGATTTCAGAATGTTAACTACACTGAACATCTAGCCAAATTGTGTACTAGACTCAAAATATTTCGAAGACTCGAGACTTAAGATTGGCACTGAAAAGACTCTCAAAATCAAATCCAAGTGACTTAAGATTGGGAATGAAATGACTGAAAGCCAAATATGCTTAACAGAAAGACTCAAGATTGTGATCCTTGTCAGAAATGCAGATGTACGACACCCGGTTATAGCATGCATGAAGAATATGTTCCCAATCAAGTGATGACTGTATATTGTGAGTTGTATCATCAATTTCTTGTATCTATATTTTCATTCATGAGTTGTGATAATAATGAGAAGGTAATCGTTCATGACTGGTAATCTCTGAACTTTCGGCGGTTTTCGGATTTATTAGTCGTGGTCACCAGGTAATTATTCCTGACGTTTCGTCTACATCTGCGGTAGACATTTTCAAAGGCGGTGCGGTAACGGACGAAGCGTTCGTTACTGCACCACAAGGAAGAGCATTTCCGCTGCTCATTAGGAATGTCACAGACAGGATTGGCAAGCGATATTCAAACCAACGAAGTCCATTGGACAAAGTCTGAGATCCGCAAAAGACCCGAGAGACCCCATCTCTCTATTCCACGTGTTTACCGCATCCCTTGCGGCTATGGTGGCGTATATATTGGTACGACAAAAAAAGAGCATAAACACCTGCTCAACGATAACAAGAGGAACCGTAGGTATTTGCACTCCAAGAAATATGCGGTTGCAGAACATGCTTTACTAACTGAGGACAACCACACAATCATGTTTAGCGAAACAAAGGTACTGGATTGGCCCTCAGGGTGATACCCACGAATTTTCAGAGAGGCCATTCAATTCAAAAAATGCCCCAATTTTAGTAAAACGTGGAGGCAGGTAATCAGAGCGATCAAAACAAAACTCTTTTCAGGCACAAGCAATAATAATAATCAAAAACAAAAACAGGTATCGGAATTCAGTGAATTATCAAGGCTTATTGAAGTCACGCCCCCTATTAGGGTGAGCACAATAAAAGAAGAAATCAGCCGAATCAGTTGGCCTTAAACGAACGCATCGTCCTTTACCGCACCGCCTTTGAAAATATCTACCGCAGATGTAGACGAAACGCCAGGAAGAATTACCACTGAAAGTTCACTGTAATAATAATGTCTCAGTAAAACCGGTTATGATCCTAAAATGACAGAACACGTGTACCGTTGTTAATTTGTGTGGAACCACAGAAACTTTGAAGGTTGGCGAAGAAAAAAATATATAAATCATCATGGATTGCTCTGAAATTCCACAGGTGTGTCCCCAAATGATAGACTAGTACTCTAGTTTATTTTTGGTAATTGGTCATATCGACTACTTGGATTTTATTCAGGAAAGGGGCTTTCTCGATACCATGTTACCGCACTGGACAGAAATATTTTCGAGGCGATTTTAAAAAACCTCCTTTTACATTGTTTCATTTCATTATTGTATATACTTTTACCGTAGTAGATCATTGAATGCTTGGAGCCTCGGGTGTCTCGTTATCTTGTGTCACCTGATATACTGGATCTGAAGTTTTTGAGGTCAATACCACGACTACCAGTTTGAACTCAATAGCGAGATAAGGAAAATACGTTGGGCAATATACAGCCATTTATTGGACCTCATTACGAATACAGTATAATTCAACAAAAATATGCGTGCGTGTTACGTCTGATTTTTTTGTGCGTGCAACTTGTTCGAATTGTATGTGCGTGTTTGAATAATGTCCATATATTTGCTTCTTTCTCCTAGGGCACCTGTTGATACAGGTAATTCGATTCTAATTGATGTATGATGGGAAACAGTTATCTCAGATATGTCAAATGAAAAACGATATAGTATCTCGGACCCATTATCAAAATGCTTTATAACTTCTTGGTTCAACTTGGTAGATTTGTTTTCTTTCTGTAACTTCTATCTGGGGTAAACGATAACGTTATCAGTAGGCCAGTAGTAAAATAATAACGAAGTAATAGACACTCATTTTAATCACTATACAAGTGGCGAAGTACTGTTTAGCGAAGACACGTTATATGTGCATATAAACAACTGAGTACGCACTAGGAGCGAAAGGGACATATACCTATATCAGACTCGCAATTCATGTTGCTCATGTTATTATCTTTTACATGAATAAAAAGATGTAGGTATGAAGATAATGAAAACGTACGTGGGCCTATGAATACGAGGATATATTGAAAAATTCTACTATACTATACTATACTATAGAACCAAACAAAATTTCAAAGTCAAAATATTTTATTACTCAACATATTCTCCTCTTATTTGGATACATTTATTACAGCGAACCTGCAACGTCTCTAGACCTTTAAAAAAAATGTTTCTTCTTGCTCTACAAACCAGACCTCCACAGCTTTTATTACCTCGTTGGAAGAAAATTTACGACCTTTTAAACTTTTTTTCAGTTGTGGACGGAGCCAAATCTGGTGAATAAGGAGGGTGTTCTAGTAATTCAAACCCTAAATCACGAATTTTTTGCATGGAACATGAGATTTGTGTGCAGGGGCGTTGTCCTGCAAAAACAAAACACCTTTGGATAGCTTTCCGCGTCTTTTCTCTTTAATTTTTTCCCGTAGAGTGGTCAGTAATGTCGAATAGTAATCTCCAGTTATTGTTCTACCCTTATCCAAAAAATCAATTATGATTGCTCCATGGCAATCCCAAAAAACTGAAGCAAGAATTTTTCCAGCAGATTTTTGGACACCGGAGTGTCGCCATTCAATCGATTGTTGCTTTGTTTCTGGATCGTAGAAATGTACCCAAGTCTCATCCATAGTAACAATTCGGTTTAAGAAGCTACTACCCTTGCACGCTTTTGGTCAACATTCAAACATTTGGGGATCAATTTTGCAGCAATTTTTCTCATGTCCAAATTGACGTCCAATATGATGAACGCGTTCGTATGAAATATTCAGTGCTTCAGATATCCGTTTTAGACCAATTCGACGGTCTGTTATGAACTGCATCGATATTTTCGGGGACTGACACAGAAACTGGCCTTCCCGATCGGTCATCATCTTCAATGGAAAATTTACCTCTTTTGAAGCTTGCAGTCCAAATTTTCACGGTCGCATACGAAGGACATTGATCACCAAGGGTATTAAGCATATCTTCGTAAATCTGCTTACCTCTTAACCCTTTTAAATACAGGTACTTGATGATGGCTCGATACTCCAATTTTTCGATTTTCACAATTTCGGTGGACATATTTTTTCTTTCAATCTATTGCGTAACTCTGGTTTACTTTTTTGACGTCAAACTTTACACTGACACTTCTAATAAGTTATTGTTCGTTGCTATGGTAACGCAATATTTTGTTTATGCAGGGAACTAGATATCAATACATCCTCGTATGCTTGGTTTTCAAGGTATAGAGCGTTGCACTTTTTTTTTCGAATAACTCCTGTGAATTTCGTTAACGACGTCAAGAATGACCACTATAAGAATCCATAATGACGTCAAAAAGTAACATGTATAAGACTTTATTCAACTGACGTAAAATTTCTATCAAATATGGCCTAGGAATGACGTCCGACACTAGAACATACCTACTTGATTAAGGGATGTTGGTTGACCCATTATTCTACATTTATGAAATAGCAAATGCACCAACGGCAAATTCTTTTGTTTCCGTTTTCCAAACCCAGTCAACAAACTAACATTCGATGGATATCAGGTGGATATTTCATTGACATCCGGTGGGTGATCCGACTTCCATCCTTCTGGGATATCTATAGGATATCGTTCGGGGATATCCATGAGATATTGTTCACGGATGCCATCAGATGCTGTTCAGGGACATCTACAAGATATGCACAACGATGTCCATAAGCGACATTGTCCACAGATATCCATAAGATACTAGTCGTGGATATCAATATAAGATATTTATGGAAATACGCTCGCACACGTCAATCTGAATATTTGATAACGCACTTTCATAGCCTGATTCGCAACATACAGGATGATTACTATAAATAAAGAAAGAGTACATCAGAAATGTTTTAAATAATAAAATATTCTCACTGAATTCACAGATGATTTTAAAACATACTTAGTCAAAAGAGATCACTCAGAGAATGACGATATCCAGAAAAATCACAGAAAAGGGAGAATACAGTTTAAATATTGATATTGAAAATTGTTTCGGGTATTTGAAGCCATCTGTAGAATATTTTCTAACGCATATTCATTTTGACTCCACGAAAAATCTTATAGATGATCATATAGATTCCAGACATTCTACTACAGAAAAATGATTATTTGTGTACATTGATGAGAGGAAAAAACACCGATATATTCAAAATTCAGCTCGACATTTACATTCATTTATAGTTGCTTAGACTTCACCGTCAGCCGTAGAATATTTTCTGAAGAATACGATTATTTTCAGAACGATCCAATTTATGTTCCATGAAGAGAGTGAAACCATAGCATTCGTTGAAAATCTTTTCAACATGTTTCGGATTCGTATAATATCTGATTCTTTTCCAGGAATTAATGCCATGGCCGATCTGTAAAAAAATGATAATGACCGTGTGTTCTGAAAATTCCAAATACCAAAGATTCTCATAAATTGACTTGTGTTTCCCAATATGGGATATACGATATGCCAGCAATTCAAACCGGTCGAAGTGGCAACAGCGTTGTCGGAAATCGAAATTATGTCATCGGTATTGAATGTTGAAATCGATTCGGTTTAGTTTCACTACTTAGATTCCAGTTACCTACTTCGCGGTTTTTATGAACTACTCGAGTTGAAATTATGCAACAAAAAATCTGTATCTGGTATTCGTTCTATTCCGATATCAGACTATCTTTGTGTCAGTACATATTTATGTTTTCACACAGATTCATCAAAGTTTTCCTTGAACACCTGGCGTACTGCCTGAAGGTATGTGCCCTTTTTTTAAAGTGATATGCGTGATAGTATTTTGGTGCTTATACGTTTTTCCTACGACAGACAAAACATAATTCTGAAAGCATAACCTGCATTATGAAAGCCCTTTTTAAACCATTTGAATGTAGACAGTCTTATGTAGGCGAGACTAGGCGAACTTTAGACATGAGGATTAAAGAACATCATATCAAATATTGCTAATTGCATAATGCAAAATGAATAGATACACTAGAATGGTACAAGTTGATATAAAAGAACTACTTATTCAGTTACTCCTATTAGTAAATATCGCACATGGCATGTAGCGTGACGGTGAAAACACCTTGAAGCGTATTAGCAGGTTCGCGAAATCACTCTTAATGGTGACACCAGAGTCCCGAACGATCGATAGTCATAGCGGAGAGCTTATTGCTTTCAGTAGAACCTACCTAATCCGGCTTTTGATTTCTAATTAAACTCTGTAGCTGTTCTGAAACTTCAGATTTCGCCGAGATAGCTGGAATTTTGGATCAACAGGTTGATTATGCTACCGATGGTCTGTTTGCGGGTACATTATCTGAATAATGTCGGAACTCTGGCAGATATTGTCTAGTCATTTCCAACTAATCCAACTGATCAAACTTTGAAAATATATTCATCGTTCCCAAGATCTCGATAGTAACCGTAATTTGTTGAGAAGAAAATTTCGCTGTCGTCTATCAGTGAAGGATGAACATGAGGACAAATGCGAGAATTCATAAAAGAAAGACTGATGGATTTGGTGTCTAAGTGTAAAAATGCCTTGGACAACCTGGAGAAACAAAGAACTCTAGTCTCTTCAGGAATCTCCATTAGTCTAGCTGTTGCGGTAATGAAAACAGTTGATAAAAACTTGGTAGGACACACCCAGCATAAAACAATAGAAGCTCCAAATCATTTGCCCTAAAACCTCAAAAGAGGACTCATCTCTCTTGATAGGCGGGATCTGAAACTACTGACTGGGCTCACCTTAGGAGCATAATCACCTGAACAGACAACTGGTTTTCACTGGGATTGTAGATGATCTCTTCCGTAGCTGGTACTTGGAAGATGACGAGAACTTGTCACAGCCTCTCACAGAATGCTCTGCACTGGTGCATCATAGTAAGACTACGTCCGAGAAGAGTATACTGAACCTAAAGGACGTTGAAGAGATTCAGCTGAGGAAGCTGCCTAATTTCGTTAACTAAATCCAAACGAAAATCCCAAGTTGAGAGTCCTACGTGCAGAACTTTCAAAACCCGCCCACCAGTGGTCAGCTGGAGTTGTCAAGAAGGCAGAGAAAATGGCCTTGAGTTATCTCTCAATGGCTATGTCCAGACATGGGAAATACGGATTCTGGTTGAGAAGATTTGCTGCAAAGTCAATTTTGCTGGTAAACCCTCTAAGTCTAGAGGATGATTGCATTATCTACCTTAGAACACTCGTAACAGTCAGGTCCAAAACGGACCAGACAGCAACAGAGGTTCTACTAATAAGACAGAACCAAACTGCCGTGTCATTGTTTTGTTCCAATACGAGTACGGATGCGTTTTGTTGGCACAAGCTCTCAAATGAGCTACTGGAGTTTAGCCATATTCGTATGGCCTTGAAGGGAGTCTACTTTATTTATTTCTGTTCGCCTATGTGATTTATGAGCTACAATTCGTTTGGCAACGTCAAAAACTGCATACATTCCGTCTGAACTATAAATGCAAGATAACATAAACGATGTGGCAACTAATTATTTTGTAATGAGCTTGCCAGAAAGATTTTTGCGTGGGAGCCCACAAATTATCTGTTTCACGCGTTTACAATAATGCAATTGAACTGAATGGAAACAGATGTTGGTTGACCCGGAACGTGGAATTGATAGCATGATTGATACATAATCCTAAACTTGATGTTTTCTGCATTTTCATCACCGGACCAATATAATGTCCCTTGCAGTAAGTAATCTATCGTTTAGCAACTTTAGCAAAGTGATGACAGTACTAAGGAAACCATTTTCTTATCTTGTAAATCTATCTTTCTTAACCGAAACCTCTCCAGATATGTTGAGAGTGGGTAGAATAACTCCAATCTACAAAAAAGACCCCTTTATGCCAGAGAACTACACCTATCACGGTGCCCAGTGTGTTCGAATATTCCTTTCTTGTTAGGCTGTCATGCTTTTTAAAACAAGACATTCTCTCAGATAACCAACACGCTTTCATAAACTATCTGCAACAGCCATCCACTCCTATTATAGTAAAATTGTAGAGTTTAATATAACCCAACTCATGAAACACAGGCGCAAATAAAAGCAGGTATCAAGTAGCTTCAATTTATTGATGTAATGATGGGTGAGCTGGATAATAGCGCCGATAGGAAGCTACATCCAAAATGTCAATGAGAGATAGGGGAGAGAGAGAGCAAGCGACAGAAGTAAACGACAGAGAGAAAGCGAGAGAGAGCAAGCGACAGAGAGAGAGAGAACGAGAGCGGGAGAGAGAAAGAGAAGTGTGCCATATCCAGCGTTTCCGGCAACCGTCAACGATTTCAAACGTATAATTGTTAGTATAGTATCAGTCATAAATATGTAAAGTCTAGTTCATACCCTCGCGAACTTCGCAATTTTTCTGCGAATAAAATGGCTGCCGACATGGTTCTGCATCAACGATTGGTCAGGCATGACTGGGAGCCATTTTATTCGCAGAAAAATTGCGAAATTCGCGAAGGTATGAACTAGACTTTATTCATTCATCACATCATCACCATCGCCTTCGCTGATGGGGAAACAAATTGCGTAAACTCTCTGAAGAATGACAAAAAATTCGGCATAGATCGCCAACAGGACGGACCAAAATGAAATACTCCGTTTCATATTCAAAAAACTGCACTCGTTTAAGAGAGCACAAAAGAAAAAAAATCGCGACCAAGTTTCGTTCGTTTTTCGGGCCAACTTGTTTTTGGACCAAATAACCGTAAGCGGGTATGTGATGCGGTTCTCGACTTCGGTCGACGACTCGTTTCTCGTAGAGTAAGTAATTCATTACATTCGTTTGTCGAAACTGTTTTATTTTCTGTATGCGTTCTTAACCCAGTTTCGACGTTCCATATGTGTGTTCGCGGCCTTGAATAGGTTTTGCGTTACGACATAGACGCCTCGAGCTAGAATAAAACGAAATAAAAAATAAATTATTAGCGTGTGTAGTTACAGCGTGTTGATATCTCTGCTTGACCATCGTCGAGAGGCGTGTTTGACTCTGATTAGTTTGAGGGACGATTCGTGTACCGCGAATGGTCCGTTTTATAAGTGGTTTTTACTTTAACTCTTCTTCACGAAATTTCAGAGTGGTATTCGTTTTGGGGCGTGTTGTATGAAACAGTTTCACCAACAGTTTGATGTCATAAATCGATAGAGTGTTATAGGCGACGATATCTTTGGTTCAATTTCAGGCTTACACCAAAGCAAAAACCATTTCTCAGTCGCCCACTTCGAGAAGTATATTTTGTATTTGAATTAAATCAAATTACCTGGGTATATAATGTGATTCTATACTTTTGCTGCCACATCAGACCTGGGGTGCTATTTTCAAATCGTTCAGTTTTAGTTCGCATGCGAATAAAGACAGACAGACAGACATATTTCGTGTGTGTTGGTATGAAACGAATAATCCAATTCGCATACGAAACGGTTTGAAAATTGCACACCGCTATTCTCGAATCGTTCGGCTTCCCATTCGTATACGAATAACAGAGACAAACATACATATTTCATGCGTATTGGTGTGGAACGGTAGATCGAATTCCTATACATACAAACTCTAGAATAGGATCCCTGATTACAGTTTTGAATCCGCTTTAAATCACACGGATTTGAGCTCAGGAGTTAGCCTCGTCAAAAGCCAGAATGCTCAACCCTAGACTTGAAAGCTCTACTGGTTCTCGAAACTTCGCCATCATCTCTAAGGCCAATGTGTAGATTTGTAGGTTTGGCCACGGCTTCACAATTGCGTGTACTCTGCATGAGGGGATGAAGGGGTAAATAATTAATAGTCAGCAAAGTTCCAGTATCCAGCTTTATTTACCAAAGCAAAATGGTAGAAAATAAGCAATGGAAATATGTGAAATATGAAAATTTGTAAGGAAAACTAACCCTAATGTACATTTCATCGTAAGAATTATGCACTCCGTATATTTGTAAATAATCGAAAATAATATCTGATCTGTTGAAAAGAATGGTCACCCTCTCATAAAAATAAAAGCTCGCTCTACTTTTGAAGCCAATAACTTATCAAAATATGAAACTTGATTTGTCTTGTCCATCAGATTTCTTTGCAAATTGATATCATCATATTCGTAGGCATCATTCTTATTAGCTCTAGGTCCACTTTTAAAATGCACCCGGTAATAAAACAACAAACCAATTTATTTTAAAAACTACTACAATCGTTACCACAATATGAAATATGGCCAAAAATGGTATTGTCATTCACTCATATTCGCCCTCATAATGCCCTCAAGGTTATAATGAAACGAGCCCACCCTCTATAGGCCTTTTTTAGTATTGTAACAGTCTTGGAGCTGGACCTGATCACGTCTGTTTGGATATCCATGCTCAGCCCGCCCGCATGACCTCGTCTCTGCTCATTATCACATCCAAGAAGGAACGAGAACCAGGTTACAAATATCTAGAAATAGCTAAATGACCGCGACACCTCACAGCGTTTCGACAAACAAAATCCTTTCGATATAAATGAAGGAATCTCGAGCGGGTGAGATGGTCAGTCGCAGATACCTATAGCTAGTTCCAGAGTTCGCAAAATGTATGAAATAAATTTAAACTCAGTGTTTGCAATTAAAATAAATGAGCGAGTTATAGCTACGTCTATTTTTACTACTTTGGTGTCAGAAATGGGATTTTTTCAAATAAATAAGTGTTCGCGCGTAGTAGACAGTCTCCGTGCTACGTAAAAAAGAACTGGTAGACTTTTATCGCGCGAAATAGACTAGTGATCCGTTGAACAAATGAGTGTTCGCGAATGGCCAGTTTTATTGTGCATTACGGAACAAAAAGAGTAAGACTTTTTGTGTGAAATAGTCTTGTATCTCGGTCAAAGACAGTGAAATACAAAATTTGTTCAAGAAAAGTTCGTCTGGTTGATTTGAAGGTCATTGAATTGAAGCAAGAATTGGGGGAGCGTGAATATCCAGACAGACGCGGTCATGTTCCAGGATTGTTATATTTTGTATTTTTACGAAACTATTACATACGTTGGAAAACGCAGATAATTCAGTCATAATAGTTAACGGCTAGTTTATAGAGGTCTATGTGGATCTGATGCAATCAGCCCTCGCAGACGTACAGACGTGGTGCATGAGAGACCACCAAGCCCAACTCCCAACCCCTTTCACCAGAAAAAGAAACCTAAAGACAAAGATCTTCGAATTTTTTGTGAAAGCCTGTAGATGCCAGGAGAGTCGAATACCTGGAGTTAAACCTGGACTCAAAGGTCACATGGAAAAGTGCTGACAAGGACAAGAACATCACTTATGATGTTCAGACGAACCTTGGACAAAACATGGGGATTTGGATCCAGACAATTCCTTTGGCTGTACACAGCGATAGTGAGGCCCTCGATAACGTATGGAGCCTGTTATGTTGGCCAAAGGAAGAACCAGAAGGAGGCAGGCTAGTTTACAAAGACTGGCCGTGCTCAGAATCAGTGGGGTTATGTCCAACTCGTCGGTGATTAGCTTGGAGAAGATTCTGAACCTCCCTCCTCTGCAGTTGCATACTGCTGCGGAGGCGAGGATAGAAGCATCCAGAGAATGGCGGTCAAAAGAATCGACACATCTGAGATGGGGAAGTCACACCAAGGGCCATGCCAATGCTCTCAAGAGAGATAATATGGAATATTGATTGCTCTTTGACAAGCAATAGGGTAGGAGCTGGAATTTCTGGGGAGAGACCTAGGCAGGGCATTAGTCTAAGGATCGGTATTCAAAATTCTATATTCCAAGCTGAGGTAATGTCTATTTGCACAAAAGACACTCTTTAGGGGGTATCATAGTCATTCTCTTTAACAGTCAGGCGGAAATAAAAGACAAGCGATCCATCCAAATAAGTTTGAAATACACACGAAAACCTAAACGTTCTAGGAGAAAAACTTCTTTGGGTACTTTGTCTTAGGGGCATCTAGAAGACTGGGAGCGCAGATGCTCTAGCAAGAGCGAGGCAGCAACAACTCTTATTAGACGAGAACCAGCCTGTGGAATCCTGGGAGAATGCCTAATTTTCACAAAAAAATGATGAGGATGGAGTCCAATCTATCGGCTGAAACTGCGCCAAAATTATCTCAAGAAAGTGTTAGTACTCCTGACAGGGCACTGCCATTTGAGAAAACATCTGTATCTACTGGGGATACACCAAGACTCCACATTAAGCAGGTTTTTTAATACCGGAACGTAATCTTCTACGAGTTGTACGATGAAGACTCTTTTAAACTAACCAGTAGTTATTTTTATTATTATCAAGAATGACCACAGAAGTTGTTATTTTCGAATGTTATTTTGAGTGGCCTAAAAACTACCTCGTAGTTTCCAAATCGGCATTTACTCACTTCTAAACTCCAACTGAGATTGTGTGAATTACTTATATCCTCCGAAGTTTCTAACTGCGATAGTATTTATGGATCCGGCTTAATCTGTGAAATAGGTCACTTATAATCAATGGTTTCATTTGAAGGTAACGCAGGATTGTTCATTATGTATACAACTTTTGTGTTCAAGACGTCAGTAGATTGAAATTAATGATTGTATTCGTTTTTTTAATTTTTTTTGTGTTGTCAAGGTTAATTAGAAAACAGCACGGACTGGCACTCCGCCTATTCACTATGATTATTTTCATCAACTTTCACAATACCATAATACACGCTGCGTTACACTTGTTAATTAATTTACTTAATTTTTTTTGTTGTCATCAATATTATTATATATGCCAATGTCCAACTGGAAATTTGCGAAAAGACAACCAGTCCCCCCCCCAAAAAAGAGAAAAGCATTGCTATCTGTTATCTCGAAGGTCATGGAAAAGCCATGGAAAATATCTTGAACGCTTAGGAATTGTGAATGATTGACAATATGGTTTCCTTCATCAGAGATCAACTAGTGACCTGCATATGTCTCACATACATGGCAGATGTCTATTGACAAATATGGTAATACTCAGGCATTTGTCACAAGGAACTTCTCGCCAAACATCCATCTTCTTGCCCTTCCCCCTCCCCAGTTGTTTTTTTACTACAATTAGGTATTCTAAAATCCGAAACATAGCAATATACCTTAATATTGTTGAGATGCACGAATTTAAATATAAGATACATCGAATAGAAGAATGGAGTACCCTAAAAACGTATGTTTTGAAACCTGTCTCAACCTTCAGATCGATGTAATATCCTTCCTTCAAATGTACTAGTTGAATTAATCATCTGAAGGATAACAAATTGTTTGCTGAGAAAAACAATGTTTCTTACGTATAGAATATCGCCAGCGGCCACATTATGAGTAATTTAATTAGTACCTACTCTTTACCATTGAGAGTATTTGTTTATTATTCACGAAAGGATAACGTCATTCGGCAGACCACAAATATTTCTTCGTGCTTGGATAAAATTTATGCCTGTCTTCAATTCTTGTAACATTCTTGAAATAAAATTTGACAAAATAGAAATTAAAGAAAGAGTATCTAAAGAAAATATGAATATGAAAATAACCCGATGATCAGAAATCTTGGTAGGCTGTGGTTACTTTTTAATATATCTTTCTTTTTCATACCTGAAAGGAAGTTTATTATTGTTAAACTCATTGTACCACCTGAATTAAGTATTCTGTTCTATTCATTGTGTTTCATAGGAAAGAACAGATCAATCAAAATACTAGGTTTATGATTTTTGCACATATTTATATTTGGCGCCCAACGTGGGGAAATGGCTAAGTTGCCATTAACTTTGTATTATTAATTCACCCACCATTGTCTCATCTTCTACAAAAAATGTAGCCGTTGACCACTCCAGGAAGTCAGTACATTAGAATATATCGGCTATTGTCTAAAATCGGTCCTGTTTCTCTCCGGCAGAGATTCAAATTTCAGGGTATTCGAAGAGTTTGAATAATTACGTCAGGACATGAATTAAAAAAACTACGTCAAGGTTGATATTAATTAGTTATTTAATCATATGTCATATAGAAATATGAAATTTTGTTATTGTATACCTTCATCCCTTGTCATGTAAAAATGAAAGCTTTTTACTTTTTATCTTGCAGTGATAATTTTCAGACCAAGGAATTGTGAATTAGCCATGCCAAGATATGGTTTTACCACTTTAACGATTTTTATCAAAATTTTCTGTTAAATTATTATAATGTAAACAAGAACTATTAATTCTTCTCATAAAAGACCCAATATACGCTCATATTCCAGATTTCTCATCATCGATTGAAATTTACTGCTGTGTTGGATGCTGGTAATTCCCACATTCCTAATGGATATTTACCGTTTATGGCTCTGTCTCAGATAAGTTTATGAGCTGCTGAGAGACTGAAGTTTCGAAAACGAAGATGACTAATCATTTTTATGTAAATTGTTTTCGTGTCTAATCAGCAGTGTCCCTGATTTAAGTAGTTGGAATGAGATAATTAAAATTCACTCTGAAATTAAAACCTACTTTCGTAATATAAGTAAGTTCTTCATATTCGTGAAATTCGAACTTTTCTGAATACACAAAGAATTTGAAATTGATTATTATTCAGTTAAATATTCGGCTTTTAACGTAACCTCTGCAATTTCAAGTTGAAATTTTTAAATTCGATCATTTGATGGAATTTTTGACGTTTTATTCATTTTTTATGCATCCGAGCTATACAAATCTGTATTATCGGAATTAGCAGGAAATTTTGCGTATGTTTAGGGGTCTACCCCTTGGGGAACTTTTTTCGAGTAATTTTTATTTCCCGCCGATCAATTTGACCGAATTTAAATACAAATCTGATTTATTTAACTATTTCATAGCCTTTTAACGCAACCTCTGCAATTTCAAGTTGAAAATTTTCGGAAATTCGATTGTTTGAGGGAATTTTTTACCTTCTAATCCGTTTTTTATGCTGGATCTTGTATTCGAGCATAAACAGATCTATATTTTTGCATTCAGCATGAAATTTTGCGTATGTAGTGCGAATATCAAGTGATTCTCTTGTTTTCATGATTTTTAGGGGTCTACCCCTTGGGACTTTTTTCGAGTGGTTTTTATTTCCTGTCGATCGACTCGAAATTCATAGAGTATACTAATTTCAACATTCTGAATCGATTGGCGTTCGCAGAATTGCTCTATCTTCATCCGTTCTCGAGATGAAAAGTTCATCTGAATTTGAGTGGGGTCCTTTTCCTTACAACATTTTTTTTTAATTTTTCTCTTCATATTCTTGAAATTTAATCTTTTCTGAATAGACACACCAAATTTGGATACAATTCTGATTTATTTAACTATTTCATAGCCTTTTAACGCAACCTCTGCAATTTCAAGTTGAAAATTTTCGGAAATTCGATTGTTTGAGGGAATTTTTTACCTTCTAATCCGTTTTTTATGCTGGATCTTGTATTCGAGCATAAACAGATCTATATTTTTGCATTCAGCATGAAATTTTGCGTATGTAGTGCGAATATCAAGTGATTCTCTTGTTTTCATGATTTTTAGGGGTCTACCCCTTGGGACTTTTTTCGAGTGGTTTTTATTTCCTGTCGATCGACTCGAAATTCATAGAGTATACTAATTTCAACATTCTGAATCGATTGGCGTTCGCAGAATTGCTCTATCTTCATCCGTTCTCGAGATGAAAAGTTCATCTGAATTTGAGAGGGGTCATTTCCCTTAAAACATTTTTTTTTAATTTTTCTCTTCATATTCTTGAAATTTAATCTTTTCTGAATAGACACACCAAATTTGGATACAATTCTGATTTATTTAACTATTTCATAGCCTTTTAACGCAACCTCTGCAATTTCAAGTTGAAAATTTTCGGAAATTCGATTGTTTGAGGGAATTTTTTACCTTCTGATCCGTTTTTTATGCTGGATCTTGTATTCGAGCATAAACAGATCTATATTTTTGCATTCATCATGAAATTTTGCGTATGTAGTGCGAATATCAAGTGATTTTCTTGTTTTCATGATTTTTAGGGGTCTACCCCTTGGGACTTTTTTCGAGTGGTTTTTATTTCCTGTCGATCGACTCGAAATTCATAGAGTATACTAATTTCAACATTCTGAATCGATTGGCGTTCGCAGAATTACTCTATCTTCATCCGTTCTCGAGATGAAAAGTTCGTCTGAATTTGAGAGGGGTCATTTCCACATTTTTTTTAATTTTTCTCTTCATATTCTTGAAATTTAATCTTTTCTGAATAGACACACCAAATTTGATTACAATTCTGATTTATTTAACGATTTCATAGCCTTTTAACGCAACCTCTGCAATTTCAAGTTGAAAATTTTCAAAAATTCGATCGTGAGGGAATGTTTGACGTTTTATTCCTCATCTTTGCTGAACCTAATATACCTCAATCAAAATTCGTTGATACTTGGATATATTATTTTTGCAGTTTATATGATATCACCACTGGGTTATTTCGGGAGTTGTTGATAACAGTTACACGTACCAGTGTATTGGGTTTTCCATCATTCAGTCTACTCAGCCCATGTGTCTGCATGTTTATTTACAGCAAATGATGAAGGAAACATTCAGACAAGTCACACGAATCGCTCGAAGTGATGACTGCCTGTCAGATAAATGGGAAAGATCGAATTATTACATCATTCCGATTGGCATTTACATGTTTCGATACAAAGTGCGCTTGGATCGTTCGAACTATGCATTCATTGCTGCGCATTATCATTCCATCAAGGCAAACGGCATGCGACCTTGTCTCTGCTAAAATATATTCGTACAGTTAGTTCAGTTCTGTGAATAACGCACACGATTCCATCATTTCGGGTGATTACTGACCCAACAATGGTAATTGCTGGAAATAGTTATTATTGTGAATCGCAATCATCATAATCATCGAGATGAGAAATTATGTTGCGCATCAGGTATTTTCAATTGAGCAACACTTGTTTTTTCAGAAGCGATAATAAATAATGTCAATTATATCAATTATTGTTACGAACTGGCGGATTGTGAAAATGAAATTGCATATCGTAGGTATCCGACGCATTTTGAAATCGAAGATGGGTATTTATGTTTATAGAGAGAAAGTTTGGTGTGCGTATATTTTGATCTCAAGTCTATGAACCTGTCATCGTGATTCCGGACGCTGCAGCTCAGTAGTTCTATTGTTTTCCCCTGATCATCATCTCGTTTTGGTCGCTTCTTTTCAAAGCCGATATTTTAGTTCTTTTGGCAATTGTTTGGTAGAATTGGGATCCTGGCCCTTTTTTATAAGCTCTAATTGAAATACCTACCTATTCAGATCAATGTCAACTCATAAACATACCGAGTTTTGTTTCCCATTCAATTGCGTCTTTGTTCTTATGCTCTACTAAATCTGCCTTACTAAGAGCGAGTTGCGAACTATGAGTATATAGTTAGTTGATTGATGGCCATTTTCTCAACTTATTCTTGATGATTCACTTCCTTCTGAATCATCGAGCTCCTTTTCAATAATGATTCATTTATGACATGTCTACGGCCACGTCTTTTCTCATTTGCGAGCCATCGGTTTCCCTCCGTATCATCTAGCATTCCTTTCATCCTTTCCATGTTTATAAAAGCACCAAAGTTACGTTTTTACCGGAGCAGCACATTTATTTTGCCGCTTCAGGCGGTACATTTTATTTTGTCGCTTTAAGCAACACATTTTATTCCGCTGCTTCAAATAGCGCATCTGATTGTTCCGCTTTAAGCAACCCATTCATTTTCCCGCATAGAGCAGGCACATTTCATTTTGTCACTTTAAGCAGCACAATTATTCTGCCGCTTCAAGGAGCACATTTCATTTTGTCGCTCTAAGCAGCACATTTTATTTTGCCGCTTCAAGCGGCACATTTTATTTTGTCGCTTTAAGCAACACATTTTATTCCGCTGCTTCAAACAGCGCATCTGATTGTTCCGCTTTAAGCAACCCACTCATTTTCCCGCATAGAGCAGGCACATTTTATTTTGTCACTTTAAGTAGCACATTTATTCTGTCGCTTCAAGGAGCACATTTCATTTTGTCGCTCTAAGCAGCACATTTTATTTTGCCGCTTCAAGCGGCACATGTTATTTTGTCGCTTTAAGCAGCATATTTTCCCGCCGATTTGAACTGCGCACTTGAATCTGCTGCTTTTATTTTGTCGCTTGAGTAGCACATTTTATTCCGCCGCTTCGAACAGCACATTCGATTCTGCCGCTTCAAGCAGCACATGCCATTTTTATTATGCTGCTTTGAGCAGCTCATTTCATTTCGTCATTTTAAACATTACATTTTATTCCGTCGCTTTAAGCCGCTCATTTATTTTGCAGCTTTGGGCAGCACATTTATTTTACCGTTTTGAGCAGCACATTTTATTTTGCCGCTTTAAACCACATTTGATATAATTTTTTCGCTGAACAGAGCATATTTTATAATGACGCTTCCACATTCTTTTATGCCGCTTCAAGCAGCTTATTTTATTTTGTCGCTTTAAGCAACACATTTTATTCCGCTGCTTCAAACAGCGCATCTGATTGTTCCGCTGTAAGCAACCCATTCATTTTCTCGCATAGAGCAGGCACATTTCATTTCGTCATTTTAAGAATTACATTTTATGCCGTCGCTAAAAGCCGCTCATTTATTTTGCAGCTTTGTGCAGCACATTCATTTTTCCGTTTTGATCAGCACATTTTATTTTGCCGCTTTAAACCACATTTGATATAATTTTTTCGCAGAACACAGCATATTTTATAATGACGCTTCCACATTCTTTTATGCCGCTTCAAACAGCTTATTTTATTTTGTCGCTTTAAGCAACACATTTTATTCCGCTGCTTCAAACAGCGCATCTGATTGTTCCGCTGTAAGCAACCCATTCATTTTCTCGCATAGAGCAGGCACATTTTATTTCGTCATTTTAAGCATTACATTTTATGCCGTCGCTAAAAGCCGCTCATTTATTTTGCAGCTTTGTGCAGCACATTCATTTTTCCGTTTTGATCAGCACATTTTATTTAGCCGCTTTAAACCACATTTTAAATAATTTTTTCGCTGAAGACAGCATATTTTATAATGACGCTTCCACATTCTTTTATGCCGCTTCAAGCAGCTTATTTTATTTTGTCGCTTTAAGCAACACATTTTATTCCGCTGCTTCAAACAGCGCATCTGATTGTTCCGCTGTAAGCAACCCATTCATTTTCTCGCATAGAGCAGGCACATTTCATTTCGTCATTTTAAGCATTACATTTTATGCCATCGCTAAAAGCCGCTCATTTATTTTGCAGCTTTGTGCAGCACATTCATTTTTCCGTTTTGATCAGCACATTTTATTTTGCCGCTTTAAACCACATTTTAAATAATTTTTTGCTGAAGACAGCATATTTTATAATGACGCTTCCACATTCTTTTATGCCGCTTCAAGTAGCTTATTTTATTCCGACGCTTCAAGCATCACATTTATTTTGTCGTTATTATGCCGCTTTAAGCAGCTTATTTCATTTCGTCGCTTCAAGCAGCCCATTTCATTTTGTCGCTTGAAGCAGCAAGGTTCATTTCGCCGCTTTGAACAGCGCATTTTATTTTGTTGCTTCGAACAGCACATTTAATTTTGCCGCTCTAAGCAGCACATTTAATTTTTCCGCTATATATAGAACATTTCATTATGACGCTTCCACATTTTATTATACCGTTTCAAGCAGCTTATTTTATTTCGTCTCGTCGCTTTAAACAGCACAGCACATTTTAAGCTGTAAGCACCGCATTTTATTTTGCTGCTTGGAGCAGAAAATTTTAGTTGGCCGCTCTAAGCACCATTTATTTAGCCTTTACGCAACACAATTGTTTGGTTGCTACTTCTTCAACGGGGATGGACAAAGTGCCTTTTTCTATGAGCGCTCACTAATATATGCCGCTTCAAGCGACTTTTTAACCCGCTTAGTAGGTAATGTGGGCCTAAAAGTAATTCAAAGGAGAATCCGCGCCATTTGGCTGCTTGCTGACCGTCCTCTGCCTATGCCATCGGGGGGAGAAGATTCGTGTGATAAAAAGAAGCCATATATCGGTTGCCGTAAATGCATTTCTTTATTTTGCTTTTCACAAGTTTAATTTTGAATTTTCTGGAATGAAAATGACATCGATTCGAAAAACCATTTGTGGATAAACATATAGAAATTTAACGTCGAGAAATCGTAGGCAGAGAGTTGAAGCATAGGCGTGTTTGACTCAGTGGTGCATCTGCGGTGGTTGACGGACGAAAAATTTTATAAATCATCACGGATTGCTCTGAAATTTTGCATATCATTTTCCAGAATTGGTCATACTTCACTCTGTTTACTACCGATTGCAGTTGAAATCTTCTTCAGTTGAAAGAGAAGAGATAAATGTAAGTGCAACCGTTCGGACTATACGTATTCTTTATAACGCTATTTAATTACTGAATCATTGATTTATTGCAGAATTATGAAAAGGTATTTTTCATGGAATTGTATGACACTTCGGTTTATGATGTTTAATTTCTACATAAAGTTCTAAATAAAGTAAGAAGTAGCTTGTTATGACAGTTATTTTGTTTCTGTACGTAAAAAAAATTACTGGTGTCTGTAGTCTTTGTTCCTTCTGGAGTACTTTCCTGTATGTATCAGCGATACGCTTATTCAGTTATAGCTACATGATAAATGATGTACTTTTCCATTTTTCAACGTTATGATTTGGAAAATTATAATGATTTCTAAGCAGTGGAATTCTCTCTTTCTGAAAATGATAATGTTACTTCGAATTTTTGAGTAATTGCATTCGAATGTACTGATGTTTTCGTGTGACTGTCAACTAAATGTTTGTAACCATGATGATGGTTTAAATTGAATTGAAAAATTTAATTTATTTCAGATGGAGGGTCAGATGAGGATAGGCCACTAACAGGTGAATATTTTTTTTTGAATCGACACGGAAATTAGTAAGCTGATTTGCATGCGACTTTACGGAACTCGGGATGGTTCTTTTCGAGTGAATATTACGACGTTGTCTTGTATATTCAGTATTCAATCATGTCCAGCTGTTCTACTCGAAAAAACCTGCCTCGAATTCTCTTAGTGTTCTTATTTAAACTGGAATGGATTCGAAAGATTTGCATCTGAAATAACAATATTTCTTTTTTTCTTATGGGTTCTCTAACACTGTTCTGTTCTTTTCTGTAGCACTAGCGTGAATCATAACCTAACCTTTTAGTTAGATTTTATTTGAGTACTGTTTGTGTATGAACAGTTTATATATCTTGTGTGGTACTAACCAGATGTGAGAAGTAGCAGAATATTGTGTATTGTAAGCTGTTCTCATTATGCTGATAATTGTACGAAAATTTGTGCTCTTTTATTCAGATAATTTGATAATGTTCATGACATCTACCTACCCTCTTTCCTTGATTAGGGTTCCAAGCTGATGTTCTCCAAGGAATTTTGTATTTTAACGCGCGAGAACTTATCTTTGCTGCTTTGAGCATCACGTATTTTCTCGCTTCAAGAAGCACTTTTCATTTTGCCGCTTTAAGCAGCTCATTTTATTTTGACGCTTTAAGCAGCACATATTTTGCCGTTTTCCAACACTAAAGTTTGGCTGCTACCTTTTTGGTTGAAAGGAATGTAAACAGCGATGGGGCTGGACGAAGCGCATTCTTTTATGAGCACAGGCACTAGTAAAATAATTGTCAGGGGGGATTGGATTTGGTTTTCATAATCAGAATTTGTCGCTGACATAAATTTGTCGCTTTAAGCAGCACGTATTTTGACGCTTCAAGCAATACATATTTTGCCACTTCAAGCAACACATTTTTGCAGCTTTAATAAAGAAGCACATTTCATTTTGCCGCTTAAAGCAACATATTTAATTTTTCCGCTTTAAACAGCTCATATATTGCCGTTTTCCAACACACACGTTTGACGGTAGATACTTTTTCGATTGCTTTAATGTAAAGAGCGATGGGCTGGACGTAGCAACTTTTTCTATGAGCACAGGCATTCGGGAAATAATGTTCAGTGAGGATTGTGGATTATTCGGTTGTCATATCAGAATTTGTCGCTGAGATTTGTCGCTTCAAGCAACCCCTTTTTTTTCCGCTTCAAGAGGCACATTTTATTTTGCCACTTTGAGCAGTAGGTACATTTTATTTTGCCGCTCAAGCAGCATATTTTATGTTGCCGCTTTAAGCAGCATATTTTTTTGCCACTTAAAATAAAATATGCTGCTTAATTTTGCCGCTTTAAACAGCAAATATTTTGTTTGAGAAATGTAAACATCAATGGGGGTGGACGAAGCATAGGCACTAGAATAATAATTTTTGGTGAGGATTGTGAAGTAATTGGTTTTCATAATCAGAATTTGCCTCTCACTGAGATTTGCCGCATCAAGCAACACGTACCTTGTCGCTTTAAAAGACACTTTTTATTTTGCCACTTTAAGCAGTTCATTTTATTTAGCCGCTTGAAGCAGTACATTTTATTTTACCGCTTTGAGCAGCAAATATTTTGCCATTTCTCAACAAACATATTGGGCTGCTATTTTTTTGATTGAAAGGAATGTAAACAGCGATGAGGCTGGAGAAGTGATTTTTTCTAAGAGCGCAGGCACTGATAAAGTAATTTCTAGTGGGAATAGTGGATTATTTGGTTTTCTTGATCAGAATTTGCCACTCACTGAGATTTGCAGCTTTAAGAAACACCTATTTTGACGCTTTAAGCAGTACGTTTTATTTTGCCGCTTTGAACAGCGATTATTTTGTCGCTTTAAAAAGCACTGTTTATTTTGCCACTTTGAGCAGCACTTTTCATTTTGACATTTTAAGCAGTACGTTTTATTTTGCCGCTGTGAACAGCAATTATTTTGTCATTTTCCAACACACATTATTGTTTTCTATGACCGTAGGCACTAGGAAAATAATTTCTAGTAAGGACTGTTGAGTGTTCGGATTTCATAATCAGAATTTGCCGCTCACTGAGATTTGCCGCTTCAAGCAACACGTTTGTCGCTTTAAAAAGCACTTTTTATTTTGCCACTTTAAGCAGCACATTTTATTTTACCGCTTTAAGTAGCAAATATTTTGCCATTTTTTAACACACATATTGGGTTTCTACTTTTTTATTGAAAGAGATGTAAACAGCGATGAGGCTGGACGAAGTGCCTTTTTCTTCTAAGAGCGCAGGTACTGATAAAGTAATTTCTAGTGAGAATAGTGGAGTATTTGGTGAGATATGCAGCTTAAGCAACACGTATTTTGATGCGTATTTTGACGTGGACCTGGAAATGGATTTTATTGACGAAAAAATATAAATCTTGAAGGCGAATACTTTGGAAAACAGTAGTCATTTATTCTAATTACCTCTCGTATTTTCTGACAGTTAATAAAATGTTTTAGAGTTACCTTTGTACTTACCTATCTGTTTGTGGTTATAAATCCAGGGTATCGATGATATGTAAGTGATTCGAAACATTCTATGCTTGGAGAACGTTTCGAAACCTCAAACTTTTATGGTACACTCGTTCAAAGTCATTCGATCTGGAAATGGCGAGTAGTGCGATACCATCTCCTCTAAGTATATTCTGGAACGTAACCTGGGAATTCAATATTGGCGGCATAGCACGGTGTGATAATATTCAAGTTTGTTGACTTTACTTCCTTCCTGAAATCGGTCCCGAGATAAACTTGGATCCGGGAATGTTTGAACTGGACAGAAGCACCTTCAGCAAGTTGAAAGCTACGGTCTACTTAGTATTCATACCACAAATTTAGGAAGAGGATATGCCGGGTGGGTTTCAATGTTTCGTATTATGGCCGGCCATTATCTGAATAGCCTTGTCGTCCTATGTAATCAGTTCATTCCACTCATCGAGCAACATATAATTTCCATAGTGAACGGAACAATGTATAGTGCATGTGCATTGAGGGGAGCGGACTCAGCATCATAGCCGAATTATGAATTTTCGAAATCGACCTTCAGAGCAAACGTGATGTTTTTGCCAGGCGGAAAAAAATACGGATTGTTTTAAAAATCTTTGGCCAAACTTTGACCCTATGAAAGTACCTAGATACTGTATCTCCAATTTTATTAAGTAAAACAAAAATTTGTAAAATTTGTTTTTGCGTGTGTAGACCGCTCTTCTTTGTGCCACTTTCTCCAGTTTAATTTTGGGGTTTGAATCAATTCATATACATGAAGAAAACTGAACATGTACCCCTCACTTTCGTTGTGGAAAACGAATAAACTGGTGAAAAGGGCTAATGGAACATTGATAGGCAGAGAGGAGTACAATACGGTTTTTTCTGAAACGAATCAAGGTGGAGATAAAAGGCGCAGTGAAAGTAAGTGGTTGACTACAAACTAAGAAAATGTGAACGTATGTCCTGTGAAATTGATAAAAAAGATTCTGTAAAAACGAAACGAACATATTTCCTCAGAAATATTGTTTCTGACATCAAATCTGTTTTGAAAAAATTGTTCTAGAAGTGAAAAATGAAATTACTTATCACTCCCATAAGGCTAGCGCTATTAATACTCTTGCCAAAGCAGAAGAGTCTCAGAACAAGAAATTATCAAGGTGGCCGGACATTCGAACGTGAATTCTCTGAGTATGAATCCATACTTTTAGTAAGACTCAGAAAAGATCATTCCATTGTAATTCTAAGAGAGGAAAATAATCAAATTTAGCAGTCGTTTTAGGGTAGGATTGTATACTTAAATGGTACTTTCACTAATTGTACATTTAAATAATATTTCCTATTGAATGTACTTCTTGTTACAAATTATTAACATCATAACACCACAACAACACAATACATCAATATCCATAATAAAACAATAGTTCAAAAGATTTTCACTAAAGAGGTTTACGAAACCCACGATAATTGTTTCGCTATGCAACAGCTTCTTCAAGTGACAATAACCAAAGTTGTTGATTTTATTTTCACATCATATCATCATATTTCACATCATACGGTAAAGCTTGGAATGTAACTAGATTTCTTATACAATTTGAATAAATCTCAGAAGTTGCATCAGACGACTCGGCGCAAAGCGCCTCGTCGCCTGGCAACGTCTTCGATTATTATAAGTCGCATAATAATCTTTTTACATCAATAGTTATAATGTAATGAATTATATTCTGTGTACTTTTTTTTAATGATTAATTTATTTGATTCGTTCATTTATCTCCCTAAATACCACTCGAGGTTTTGTTTTCATCGGATAAACTTTAATTTTGTTCCACTCAAACTTGGAAGCTTGTAATATGACGCGGGCAAATAACATTAGAAAAAATAACTCACATTCGGTGTCGTCATATAATCTATTTGCTCTCGTCAATTGCTAAAGCAACAGTTTTCTTTCAAAATACAAGTCAATCCGATAAGACTTCTATAATCTAGGTTGTAGCAGCACAATAGGTGGTAGAAACTGATTGTAGTTTTGAATAAGATAGCAGGAGTTTGTCCAGCTTTCTGGTTTTTTATTTGTAGGGTATGTTGTCTACCATTACGATTCCGTATGAACTTGCAGCCTTGGAAGCTTATACTGTTCTGAGTAGACTTTGTAACTTGCTCTATACGCCACCTCATATCGTGCGGGATTCTCCCTAATCAATCCTTAAGATACGAAATTCTACATCTGTCGAACTGAATCGAAATAAACTAAGGTTTATTATAGTCGGTTAAAGTTTCTATTTCATAGTTATATTATTGTTTTATTGGTTTGGTTTCTCAACATCTTACCTCAAAGCGATAAATAAATTATTATCCAGTAATGGATCTCACTTAATATTTGTCAACGGTAAATACGGAAAGCATTGAAATGTTTACTTACACTTTATTATTGTAATTTGCGGTTTGCTATGTTTGCCTAACGAGTTCTGAAGAAGCTAAAATTACCAAGCGATTCACGTTGACGCTATAAGAAAAATTTGTAATTACTTATTTTTTAATATGTTGACATTAAAGTATTGGAAAGTTCGTGAAGAACTTATACATTTCGTGCATACTGGGATGCTACGAGAGCAATACCGATGCAATATCGTTTGTACCAATAATTAAGAACGCCTTTATATTAGACGGGAAGTTTTATTCTGATTGGTCCCAATCGTGGCCACAGACACATACATGTGTGTATGTGTTCTGTGATCGTGATACATACAGCAACAGTTGGTGGACAATCTGCGCCAAACTCGTTCTTTAGTCTTTACGGAAGCACAACCGCACTTCAATTCAACAAACCTGCGCGAAGGGTGTTACACCTATAATTATTTCGTTGAACTGATGTAATGTTGCAAGGTCTTATTTTGCCATGAGAGCTAGTGTATCTATTTTATCTGTTTTCTCATGATTAATGGAGTTTTGGAAATTAAATTGAGTTTGGTGATATTCATTCATGTTCATTGTTTCAGGATATAATAACAGAAATATGGCAGCAGAAGTAAGCAATCCAAACAATAGACACATTTGCTCAGTGCCCCAATGCTTAATGCATCATCAATAGTACCAAACACAAAGTTTCTTTACATCATTTTCCCATTGAAAACATTGAATTAGGCAAAAAGTTGCAATGACTACGTATATGCAAATGTCTGATTAACATATTTCAATTATCGACATCTTCAGCAGTTTATTCAAATTTGAATGAGAATAAAATTAAACACCATGGTCTCTTATGGAATTTGTAGGCTGATCACCATTACACAGTTTCGCGACTAAATTCTGAGTGCCCTCTAGCGGGAACGCATTTCACGAATCACAGAACACATACCTTTATATGTGTTTTGTGATCGTGGTACAGCAACAAAAGTTGGTGGACAATCTTCGCCAAACTCATTCTTTACGGAAGCACAACCGCCCTTCAATCCAACAAACCATTTATAAATAGTAATATTGAATAATAATATCCTAACCGGGACATGGCACAGTGCTAAAGCGAAATTGACCCACACACAATCTAGCTACCTATGACATCTTTGATTCTTTGTTATTCAGGCCCCATTTTCTTTCGTCTACCCTGTAATCTCAATTTATTATATGGATATTATTATGTTTAGACTATGTGGACCACATCTGTTGCCTAATTTCAACGCCGCCACATTTTTTAAGTTTGCATAATTGCACAGTGCTAAAAATAGAGTAGACTAATTTCGATTGATGCAGCACAAAGTTTGGTGCTTGTTATTTTTTATCGAATTTTGAATGCTTCCGTTAGGAGGGATTTTTGGTAAGGATATAAATATATCAGTTTGTCATGCGTAGCATCACCGGTGATATTCATCAAATCTTCATAAAATTAATAAAGTGCCTCTTGTCTCTCATCCAAGTCAAACATCAATCCAAATATTTGTAGGTTGCGGGCCAAGATAACAACTGAATCATTGAGGAATCTTTCTGCAAATATCTAATTTTCTAGATAACTGATATAGTTTAATGTCGTACCAATTATACTCTGGAGGTACTCTGTGAAATTTATTTTGTCATGTTCCTGTAGAAACTGAAATTGTGTACGTAACGTTCTGAGAATATTATGAGAACGTAGAAAAAAGGTGGAATCTGGGTTATTTCAAATGTTTTGAGAATGTCAGAGATGCAACAAAGAGGGATACATCAGGCATCAAGAGACAATAATGTAGGAAATACGAAAAGACTGGGAGAGAGAGACTGTTGATGGTGAGAGGGGGTTAGAGAGACTAGAGAGGCTGAGAGAAAGAGAGGAACTGGAAAAGGCGAGAGACTGAAGACTGGACTTTTACTCCAATAAAACAACGTTACGAGATACTTGGGAAGATAATCTATTTTAATTAGACTGAATTGTAAGTCTTGGGGTACATATCGTACTTCTCTGTTACAAAAGTTGTAGTATGAGAGAATGCTTGGAGTTCCCAAGTTGAATTTCTACCACAAATAATTACGAAACTTCAACTCGATGAGTTTTCCAAAAAGTGTAGGATTAATTTCTATTGCTCAGTATAGTATATCATGCAGCAAAAACATACAGATTCTTCATATGTACAGTGGACCATTTTCTGTCGTAATATAGGAAGGAGTTTTCATATCTAGTCAGCCTATGCCAGTCCCAAACAAAATGAAATATTGTATTATTGGCACTTTGTTCATTATCCTTGGCGATCAATACTCATTGTATGCAATCGTGAAAAATTTAATTGAATGTTTCAAAAAAGGCGATTTAACTAAATTATTTGCTTATTAACATCCATGTCTCCATATACTGCTTCGTTTCAATGTAATTTCACATATTGTTCTGCTTGTTTCGAATGTCCTTTTGTTCTGAGAAAAACAAAAGATATGTCACCTGGTTACATCGATTGCTAGCAGGAAACTAGACAAACAAAAGCGAAGGCGTGCTCTATGACGGTCAGATATTATGAGCATTCATCAATCGAGCGTTGCTGTGTGTTTTCTGTAACAAAGGACTCAACACAAAGGGGAGTTCGGTGGGGATTTTATAATTCCATGCAATGAACCTTCTAATAATTGAATGTTTGATTAACTCAGTTGTCCCTTAGACTTTGATGTAAATGGATTGATTGTGGCAGTATTACTAGATTTGTGGTGGGCTTTTGAAACGGTCGAAAAATATCGTCATTATATTATTGAAATTGGCTCAAAACAGATTTTTTTTATCAACATTCTCATACTCATATATTCTCTCCCCATCCCATCCCATCTCATCTCGTCTCTCATCTCTCATCTCTCATCTCTCATCTCTCATCTCTCATCTCTCATCTCTCATCTCTCATCTCTCATCTCTCATCTCTCATCTCTCATCTCTCATCTCTCATCTCTCATCTCTCATCACATCTCATCTCTCATCTCATCTCATCTCATCCTCTCATATTCTCATCCTCTCATCATCTCTCATCCTCACACCCTCATCTTCTCGCATTCTCTCATCCTCTATCCTCACATCCTCTTCTCTCATTCTAATCTTCTGATTCTCATCTCCTCATCCTTTTCTCCTCTCCTCATCCTTTTCTCGTCTCCTCTCCTCTCCTCATTTCTTCCTTTCCACAAAACGGATTTGCTTGAAATATGAAACTTTGAACTCGCCCAATATAGCTTACTAAACGTATCCTAAGTATAAATAATTTTTTAACTATTCATGATGTCAAGAAAACACGTGTCAAGTTTCATACTGTTAAAATTCATCCTTTACTTTTTACTAAAAATATCCATCAAGTTATCAAAACTGATAACAGAATTTTGAACAGAGAGAATATTCATCAGTTTATCATACTAGGAGATTGATAACTATGGGGTGCCGTTAGTGTCAAAAGTAGTTGTTCTCATATATTTTATTTTTACTCAAATATATTTGTTGATGACCATATATTTATTAGTTGACACCAATATATATTGAAACCTAACAAATATTTCCATTTTAGCGTTCATTCATTCATAAATATATCGTCAAAGCATATTAGCAGTGAAGAGCAATATATTTATTACTTGTTACCAATCCATATATAAAAATGAGCTTTCGATTACCACCACTAGGTGGCGCTCACATCATGTTTTGGAATATAATTTGTTTTGCAAACCTGTTATGTTGATATGCATTGCATTCATACTTTTTGAAGAAATGCAATGATGAAAACTCGAACAATCTTTCGATTATTTTCAACATAGCGGACGCGTTTGGGAAGAAATGGCATGAATCGGTTACATGGCGCTATCTAGTGGTGGTACTCATAAGCTCATTTTTATATATGGATTGGTAACAAGTAAGAAATATATTGCTCTTCACTGCTAATATGCTTTGACGATATATTTATGAATGATTGAACGCTAAAATGGAAATATTTGTTAGGTTTCAATATATATTGGTGTCAACTAATAAATATATGGTCATCAACAAATATATTTGAGTAAAAATAAAATATATGAGAACAACTACTTTTGACACTAACGGCGCCCCATAGATAACAGTCTTGTTGTTGTTTTATCGAGTAGTTACTTTCATGGGGAATTTTTTAAATAAATTATCTTTTCAGCCAGATTGCAAAAAATAAGTCTCACGGGAGGTAATATGAATAAGAAATGGCGTTTTTGAACAATGGTTAATTAATCACGCCGAATGTTTTAATTGAATCTGACACTTCCATCGATTCATCTGATGTTGCAGATAAGATATACATTTTTTCTTGTCACCGTAATTGACTTTCTTCTACATGTATTATTCATGCGGGATTAAAATAAATTGGTAACCATTAAACAATTTGAAATCATTTCGTAAAAGTTTGAAAGTTAATCGACATGAGTGGAAATGTTTTGCTGGTGTGTTTCGCCACTTCCACAGTTGTTATATAAATTATAGAGAGATAATTAGTGAAGACCAGAAACCGTCTTCGAACGGTTTTTCGATTCGATATCGTCGCATTATTTGTAAAGATTTGCATAAAGCATTCTCTCACGAATTTTGGCATATAAATTCTGCCACAGACGATGAATGCCAAGACGAATCTAATTGTTATTCTATTTCATGAATCGTTTCGGAAGGAATCCAGTGGCTTCATCAAGAATACACTTTCCTGAGAACTCAGAAAAAATTATAATTCTTCTTCTGAAAGGTACGTGTATTCTGGGATTTCACTTCGCCTTTCGAAGGGATAGAAATACAAAATTCCATTGGATAACTAATCTGGAGTTATCGGACGATCAAACAAAGTTGTTTTTTAGTGTAAATCAAGATACTGACGTCAACAGAACAGATGAAATATAAATCAGATATTAATCAACGAAGTATGAGCAACATAAACGTACCTAATCTCCTTTCTAGATTACAAAACCAAGTTTTTCTGCAATAGTAGAATAATTTCACCCACTACAACAGCAGATCTAGAGATATGATTTCATTAAATCTCCCATTTGTGGAATCATCAGTTTCTGGACACATATAAATTCACGAGTTTCAACTTCGTTAAAAGGCATTTGCATAATATACGGTTATAGGTGATTTGAGGTCAGCGTTTTATTGGAAGAATGAAATAGTTCCTTAAAATAGTTCAGTCGACAAATAATTTTTGTGGATTTATTCCATACGTACCTTTAATTCGATTTTTCTATAATGTTCCACTACATTTAACTGTCTTCCTCAAAAAAAATCTTGATAGCTCATACGAGCTCATATCAGATTACTTCCATGTGACCTAGTTTCAAGATAAATGAACTTTTATATCAACTATACCATTTCGTTTTCGCGACTTTTTGGAGAGATCAAAAGAAATTCGAAGAAGGCCAATTTGTCGAAAGCGAGATAACATTTTTGTGACCTTTTAATGAAGGGTCTTGTTGTTCGTCTCAAAGGAAATGCGGAGGACGGTGAAACCACTCACTGTAATTAGGGGATTTGGGGTTACCATAGAAGAACCAAGGATGATATTTTTTTGTTATTATTGTGTCACGATTCCGAGTCTGCAGGAATTTTAAGAAAAAAATCATAGTTCCTTATAAATTGTTATCTTCTTGAAGGCAATATATTTTAGTATTCAGGTTGACGTGAGGAAAAATCCTCTAATTTCAGAAATCGGAATCGTTTCTGCGATATTAAACGGGATAGCTGTTCCCTGTGTCATATTGGTTAAACAATAATTACCTCTGCAAGACTGCAAGAAAATGTACTATTTTGTGGCCTCCAAGATCACCTGACTTGGCTCCACCGGTTTTTTTACGTAGTTTATCCTGTCGGAGTATCGTGAGCAAATGAAGAAAAGGAATCAAATAATACAGACTTATGCATGAACCTATTATACAGCAAGTACTTTTTGTCGACAAATCTCCAAGAGAAAATGACTACTGCCCCCGACGACCGATGAACTAGTTCTGTTAGATGTTTGGCAGAGTTTCCTACCTACAAGAACGTCTTTGCGGTCTTCAATAGATTTATTAACAAACATATTATATCTAGGCTAGAGGACACTCAGTATAACATTTATATTCGTGCAATGTCCGGTACATTGTGTAATTCAAAAATGTCAGTCAGCTTCAAAAATGGCACGCAATTATAAGCAACAAAATCACAGATAATTACTATTGTGATGATACTTGTTATAATTACGGTCTAACAACTATGAAAATAATGGTTTTCAATTGTTTCCTAGTCACGCAATATTTACACGCGTTAATGTATTAT
Source organism: Chrysolina americana (assembly GCA_958502065.1). Lineage (NCBI taxonomy): Eukaryota > Metazoa > Arthropoda > Insecta > Coleoptera > Chrysomelidae > Chrysolina > Chrysolina americana. Next base: position 5,136,947 of record OY293411.1, on the reverse strand, counting down.
AAATTATAGCTGCTATAAATAGGAAAATGAATGAAATTGTTTGCAACTGTCTGAAATACAAGAAACAGCGGACACTTAATATTTTTTATGAATGTTTGGTCGCAAAAACATAACGAGTTTTTGACAAAACCTCTACTCTTGTTACTTTACGTATCTCATATATTAGAAATGTTCACATGTTCCTTATGTTGGCAACTAAGATATTTAAAGTTTTATTTTTGACCGGGATATTATTAGCTTATATCGTCATTGTTACGTTTTCAATAAAAATGGTCATAACTCCCTTGGGATATTATACATTCTATAATTCCCTCTACCTTTCACAAGTAAAAATAAAATAAGAAATGCCGATATAATATATACAGGGTGAGTCAGAATAAGAGCGACAAACTCCGACTGCAGATTCCTTAATTTTTGTTCTCCAAAATTACCGAAGCAAAAAATATCAAACTTGGTACACTAATCAAGGTTTATCAACGTGATAATTTGAAGTTATAATTTTTAATTTTCGTAAACCAGTGGCGTAGTTACGTTGGTATGTGGAAATATTTTCCTTCATATTTTCTTTGGACAAGTGAATGGACAAGTGAGCATTTGACATCAGTTAGGCTCATCGATACTCAACTTAAAAGTCATAACATTCCATGTACCTAAAAGTGAAGGTTTCTGAGAAAACTGAGAAAAACTGAAGATATGTCCTGAGTAGCAAAATAATTTCATTTGCAAAAATCGCATAATGCTAAGTTCTTACAACATATCGGAATATTTGTCAACCTCCTGAACATTTTTCAATGTTGAAAGAATCGGAAACATACTACAGGTGAGTCATTCATTCATGATATTATTTGATGAAATTGATGTCGTGTAATCACTGAGTTAGGTCACATTCTGAATCACCCGTACTATGTTTCCGATTCACCCAACATTAGAAAATGATGAGGAGGTTGACAAATATTCCAATATGTTGAGAAATTAGTGTTATGAGATTATTTTACAGAGAAAATTATTTTGCTAAACCAGGACACATCATCAGTTTTTCTCAATTTTCTCAGGTACCTGGAATGTTATGACTTTAAGGTTGAGTATCGATGAGCCTAACTGATGTCAAAGCTCACTTGTCCATTTGTCCAAAGAAAATATGAAGGAAAATATTTCCACATACCAACGTAACTACGCCACTGGTTTACGAAAATAAAAAATTATAACTTCCAATTATCACGTTGATGAACCTTGTTTAGTCAAGTGTACCGAGTTTGGTATATTTTGCTTCAGGAATTTTGGAGAAAAAAATAAATCAAATTTTTTTACGTACTTTCGACACCCTGTATCTCAGAGGCGATGCATTTTAGGACATACCTTGATAGGAACTTTGCACCTCGAAATGAGCTGAGGAATCTGTAGTCGGATTTTGTCGGTCTTATTCTGACTCACCCTGTATATATGTATATATTTCTGCGTATAGTGGGAATAAGCGCATAAGTCAAAATATCGCATTTTTGTATTAAGTCATATTCGTCGAAAACGACTGCAAATGTATAACTGTGTAAAATCACATAAGTCAACAACGAAACGTAAGTACGTTAAAATGATTGTGTATATACACATTAGTCGAAATGCTACGATATACGGTGGGTAATAATAATATAAGTCAGACTTCTGTTAAGTGGCTCATTTTGACTTATGTGCTTTTTCCCCCTATACGCAGATTTATTTACATTTATTTTACAATTTTGAAATGTGCCCTGAAAATTACTTCCACCACTGGAAACAATTCCTTTTTTTGTATGGCTGGAGCTTATGTTCACTACTATCGAGGTACCTGTCTCTTCTAATGGCAAAGTAGACAACATACGCGCCGTTTTATTTCCTAATTCGATGCTATCCTTCCAAATTTCAAGTATTTATGGTGAATAATAAATGTATTATTATTATTATTATATTATTAAATACCCCTCCGCCACTGTGGAACTTTTCCAACCTCCGTGTCTTTTTGAGTTAGTCATAGTTGCTCCTGCAGTAGCTAGACAGTAGCAGAAGTGCGACGAATGCAATGTGCCGTGTAAGAAGATGGGTTTGGCAATCCTTGATACATTACGATTTTGCTGGGTATTTTACCAAACATGTTTTTTCCAATTGGCTGAGCTCAAATAAAATCGTTCAATACCTTTAAGACGCAAAGACATGTAAGGTCTTAATGAAGGCAAAGTGGAGAACTCTTTTTCATCCACAACTGTAAATGTCTTCCATCCACCAGTTTTACTTTTCGTTCAACTGCCATAACGGAATTCCGGTCCTCTACATCCGATATCTTCATATTCAAGAGTTCCTGATTTCTCTCTTCAAACAACCTTTAACAAAAATAAAATGAAATAAATACACACAAAAAAGAAAATAAGGAAAAAAATACCGTATGCAATAAATGAATTTCATTAGCAGTGTTCTTTAGAAATCTGATGACGTCTGTGGGAGATTAAACTGCAGACTTTTTCGGCTTTAAACTCTCACCCTTCCGTTCCAAAAAAGCCTCTAGTTCATTGAACTTGGTAATATCTCGTTTCTCATGGATAGTCACCATCGATTTTAGCATTGACCATTTAGTCCAGAATTCGGACTATACGCTTCTGACTGCAACGAGTAAACACAGTTACTACCAAATCTACTGAAAAACATAGAAGATACCCTATCAACTCTTGATAATATGCCAAAATACAGTTTCATTAGCATCTTTTGGCATAAGATTTTTCCGTGTCAGCCACTCCAGATATATCTTGTATTCTTTTTGGTATACGGCTTCACTTTCCGATGGAATTAATGATTCTCTTTTGTTTTTCAGCTTTTTTCAAAATTTCCTCCATTTTATTTGGAGTAGAAAACTCGTTTTTAACGCAAACCCAGCTTGATAACAAAGTTCTGTTTATAAACAAGTAACATAGCAACATCCTATCAATAACAAAACGCCTATAATCAACGGTACCTGATTAAAATATAGCGGAAAGGTAATGAATTGGTACATTTACTCCGTTTTGGAAATGAATTGACCTCGGACCAGAGGCCCTCGGGACGTAAACTTTGCCATCCACTTTGCTTCAGGAATCAATCAATCCGCGGAAAAAAAAAGTGTCTATTTTTCATAAATCTCTGTGATGAATCTGGCATACCGAAGAGTCATCTTGTCTTCAGCAGATTTCTACTCCGTGTTGTATTGACGAATCTTTTTGCAGCAATATGGCATCATGCAATAATGAATGAGATCTGCGTTAGTCGAGTTAAATTAGATCACAGAAGCCTTGTTGCGCAACACGAATGGCCTTGAACAACGTTTAGAACCACCATATCAGTTATAGTTCCATATATAACTATAGCGTAATACTGTGTATCTATCGAACTGGGTGATCTTCGTGTTGAAATTCTTTCCTACGTTAATATAACCGGTTCGAACTGAAAAACTTGTAGTGGAACAGCCAATGTCATATTGTACCAAATAAAAATATTCTGACGTGTCACAGTTTGATTTGTTTTTTGGGAACTTTTCCATTATATCCTGTTTCGTTAATTGCATGTGTAGTGGAACATTTTGCCATGTCAAAATCAAACATTAATGAGTTTATTTCCTACTGAAGGAGTCAAGTATAGAATCGGAACGGCAAGCATATTCGTTGCGGCAACTTATTTCTTCCCCGCCAGTTCTGATGACCAGATCTGTCGGAGTTTATGCTGATACTTGCTGCGTAATAGTAGTTACTTCTTGGGTGGACGTTGTTCCACCTCTAGGTAGGTATACCTCTCTCCGGCATCCAGATGAAGTAGGATGCTTCCGTCTACGAGCTGATCTTCCTCACCGTATTCCTCGCATCGTCCTCTTTTGAGATGAACCGTGACAATATTTGTCGATCCTAAACTCCATTCCGCAAGCATGCACCACCCTCAAGGACTAATGAGGGTCTTTTCTCCAGAGGCATATAATTTGAGGTCATCCATGTTTAACAGATGGGTGACCTTATGCCTCCGGTTGCTAGGGGTGCCGCAGTGCAACGGACAATGGCAATGGTAGTGAGATGCAGAAGAGAAGAGAGCTGAGGGAGTCTCCCTGAAACACGCCCCTTCTAAAGATAACCTGCTCTATTTGGACTCTGACTTGACCAGATGTTATGGTGAAGCGAGTCCTCCGGAGCGGCATCAGCTGTTCAAAGCAGGCATCAGCTGTTTAATGCATCTCACTATTTGATCGGGAACTGCAAGGCATCTGAGCAAATGGATGATGAGCTCATGCGATGTTGTATCAAATGCCTTGCGATAGTCGATCCAGGCCAATGAAAGGTTACGCTTATATCTGTCGGTCAGCAGGTTCTCCTTGCAATCAACGACCCCCTTCTTTGACCCTCTTTGCTCATATATCCGTTCATACACCGGCTCAACTGCGGATAGTATTTGCTTGTATAAGAGGCGGGTAAACATCTTATAACATGTGTTCAAGCATGTTATCGGTCTGTATTTCTTCGGATCAGACAAATCTCCGTTTTTGGAGATGAGCACGGTCTGCCTCTCGACAAACCAATCCGGAATTTGTTGCTCCCCATCTAGCCATGAGTTAAAAACTCTTGCTAGATAGCAGTGGGTACATGAAATTTTTTTCAGGGCCTGGAGCAGCAAAGTTCTTCGAGCCTTTGAGGGCCCGTCGAATTTCTTCCGGGGTTATCGGATTGCGCAGATTATTGAGCTGACGAAACCTCCTGCAGATAGCTTCGAACTGCGTTAGGGCTGGAGTATCTACATTGAGTGGTTGCGGAAATTCGTAAATGCCCTTCCAGAAGGTTTCTACCCGATCAGCCGCCGGGAGGTTATCCACAACACGTGGAGGCCCTAAGGCGAGAAGGTTTATCGTGAAACTTCATGTTTTCAGCGATTCTTCTCGCCCGCTTCACTAGTAACTTTTTTGCAGCCACCAGCATTCGTATCCTATCGAAGCAGTGCTGTTTGATGGTGAACAGCACGCCTTGACTCAGTGTGTGATGAGCTCGTCTTAAATTTGCGTCAATTAGCCGCACTTCGGGCGTGAAGGGCATATTGACCGCCACGTAGTCCGCCACACACTGGATACGAGACGCGTGTTGTCTCGCCGACTTGATCTTAGCTTCCATCTTGTGAATGCGTCGCTCATGCCAACCAATCAGAGGGGTGGTATCCCTCCTCTCCGCTTGGAACAGTTTCTGAGCGGCGTCATACACGGCAGAGTTGATCTGCCAGATGTCAGCCGCTTCTGAAAGGACATCGTGAATCTCCGCATCCACCCGTTGTTGTGGCTTCAGGGGCTTGGTGGTATGAAGCGCCCTGCGGGTTCTGATGCCTTCCGTTGGTGGTATGATGCCAGGCCGACACGTGACATATCTGCCACTTCTGCCACTGCGTTGACCTTAGATTTTGTGTGGAAAAGACAGCATGCTCTGGGTGTGTTTCACACCACATTGCGGTCGTCATCGTTTGGCAAGTCATCGTTTTGGGTCTCACCACCTTGCCTATGACCCCTAACCCGAAGGGGTCGGTTGTGGGGGCCTCTTCCTCGTGCATCTAGAATCGAGTCTTTAGGTATACCGGGGGGTTGGCCTAGTATACCCACGGCCGACATCAGAAGGAATGAGTATTCCCTCTAGGGTGCGCCTTGGCTGCCGGTCCGGTTTTGCACCGGTTGCTTGTTTATTATTATTATTTATGTTACTATTTACAATGTCAGATTTGACATATTCACATCAGTGTTGCCATATCTCAGAACTTAACTAGCAATCGTCGTATTATCAATATTTCTTAGTTCAAAAGTTGGAAGAAAGGAAAAAGAGACATTGGGCAAGCTTGGCACTTGTTTTTTGAACGTTTCTTGGCAGTCAACTGCAGTTTCATCATAGATGTGTAGGTATACCTACACTCCTCAACCACGATTGATTTCGCAAGAAAACAAGAAGGCTATCACACTGAATCCCAATCATCGTCCGCCGCCTTGATTAATGAAGACCTTTTGTATTTTCAAGAAAAACAGCGAACGAACAAACCTCGGTCACACCTCTCCAGCATTCTTCGTATCTTCAAGCTGATTGCACAACAGAAAAACAAACGCCCATTGTTACATTACAACGTGTTGCTGTGTACCCATTACCCAATTTTTTCAGTCAGATTTTGCCGCATGCATCGACTAACCTTGGAAAGCCATCCGGTATTCAGCAATTCAACGACGAATCCGCCCACAGATCATCACTCGCCAGATTGTGTTTATGTACGGGGTGAGTCATCGGTAGCATGCATGTCACATCGAAAATTTGTTTCGAATATCAAGGCAAGTTGTTCAGTTCTGTTTGTCAATTCATGAACTTACTAGCAGCAATAGTATAGAGGAATGTATGAATGCCTTGAAATGAGACAATCCTGGTAGGTTTTGCCAGAATTGTAATACTTTCCTTGCTGTCCAGGTGTTATATGTATATTTGGCAGAACTTGGTGAGATGCCAAAGCCTGCAGGTTCTGGTCCAATGAATCTGCTTACTTGCGGCAAGAAGGTCCGCCGTTTCATTGCCCTCCATACCGAAGTGGCCAGGAATCCAGACCAGAGACAGATTGTTGAGTCTTCCTACTGAGGAGAGTCTTCTCTGGCAGTTTGACACCAGCTTAGACGTTGATCGATACAAGCCAAGTGCTTTCAAAGCCACTTGACTGTCCGAGAGATCTTTGTGTGTGGTTGGTTTCTTCCAGTCTCTCTACACATAGATCGATGACGTGAATTTCCTCCTTGAATACTGTCGTATATAATCCTAGACAAGTTGATATTTCTGTTTTAGGTATACGACTGTATACACCTGCACCAGAACCTGAGGGTGTTTTAGAACCATCTGTGAACCAACAGTAATCTGCTCTCAGTAGTTCCTCTTCTTGGAGGAGCCAGTCGTCTCTCTTAAGAAGTAGAACGGTATGAGGCAGGTCAAAATTTACTGCATTATATCAGAGGCCATTACCAGAATTGTGTGTCTTTCAGTGTCTGTCTAAGTCTGTTACATACAATTGGCAATATGCATGATTCTCTCCAGGAAGATGTGTTGAGGAAGTAGGTCTAGTAGGATTTCCATAGCTGCTGACGGTGTGGTGATGATGGCATCAGTGATCGCCAGACAAACCTGTCTCTGTAATCATTGATCATTGGTCTAACAACCATCACATGTATCCAGTGAATTTGTTTTCCAAAATTCCTCCTACTAGTCCGTAAGAACATTCTGGCTTTGTGCACAACCTTTTTCAAATGAGCGTTCCATGTGACTCAGGAATAGCTGCGACAAGTCGACGTAAAAACTCGTAAAATGATGCATACCCATAGGAGCTTGCATACTAAATTGTCTGTTCCACGGTTATACTTCCCCAGACATCGGGGAGGCCGTAGATTTTTGAACTTGGAGTGTCTACGTCTACGCTTCGACATTAAACAATTTTTTTTTAAATAACCACCCTTGTATACAACCACATCGTTCCTAATACACTCGACATTCTCTTAGGTCGTGATGTCAGAAGTCATTCAGTATATCAACACACAGCGACCTTTTATACTTTAAGATCATTTTGTTTATATTGTAGTAAATAAAACTGCACTAAGCTAATTTTGTAAATTTATTATAAAACTAGTCTTAAACAATAATTTATATCACAGTCACTATTTTACAAATTTATCTTCACTGTCAGTCTCTATCTGTGAACTTTGGAACTATATTTGTAACTCTCCGTGGCATCTCTCTGACTATCCCGCCATCTGATACCCAGTGGCTTATAAACTCGTATTTACAGTTCTCGACTGATCGGGACAATAGATCGATTCATCTAGATGACTCTCTCTCGAAACTTCGTTTTCTTGGAACGTTCGCGCTTCTTCCACGCGGGACTCATGTGTTTGTCAGCGGGGAACTTGTTTACATTTCGAGTGTGCATTATTAATTGGATGATCAGGGCCGGTCTCGAGGCCGGTCTCGAAATCGTTACAATATTATCAGATTCCGTTGAAAGTTTTGAATCAGTATCTTTCACTGAATAGAATCTAGAGATGCAAATAGATTCCCTAAACTGGGAGATCGTCTTATACAGGGTACACCATCAATACACATAACATTGCACACTGTCATACATATTTTCAATTCTATCTGCAGATCCTGAGGGCCCATCAAATGACTACTATGTTGGTCCGTCACTGACTTACACCTTCGAATAGAAATAACGAATGTTTTGGACCATTTCCAACATCATTTGTTTGATCCGATGTGTGGCATATTATTGTTCTAGTTTTGGAACACCAAGTATTGTTTAAAATGAGATTGCACCAAATGATGTTTTTGAAACTATAACACAATTGAAAACATCACAAAACAGGAGTAACCCAAATTCATTATACAACTACGCACAGTGGGAACTGAGCCAAAAAATCTCATAGCGCATCAAATTAACGAATATTTAAATTGGAAATATTTCGCTTGAGAACAACCGGAAATTTGACTGAAAATAAATCTTGCAAAAAAGTGTTTTTGTGAAATATTGTCGTCGAACTCAAGTACCTACTTGATGAGATTTATCTACGAGAAGCACTGAATTTTCAGCACTTGTTCCACTCTCCTGTTCCTTGGTTCCTGATTATTATCTCACTGTATTTTAGTTAATTAATTTAGAATAGCAAACAGCCAAAAACAATGAGATTATTTCTTGGCCTATTTTGCACCAAAAAGTTCTTATCAATATTGATCCTAAAGTTTCCTGAATGATATGTCGTTGAAAGTGGTGTCGAACTATTTTCTGAAGAACCTCTCAAGGAAAAAAACCTGAATGCAACTATAAGCTAATAGAAATTACATCGTGGGATTGTTTTTGATGAAATAAAATTTCATGCAGATTCCGAATAAGTCTGTATGATTTTTTAAGCCCAGATTCAAGGTTTGGCATATAAAAGGAAAACTACGTCAAAAATGTCACGAGTAGGACTGTAAAAAAAATTTGGAGGAAAATGACACCTTCCCACTCCAGATGAACTCTCAACTCAAGAACGGTTAAAGATAGAGCAATTCTGCGAACGCCAATCGATTCAGAATGATGAAATTAGTGTAATCTGGGAATTTCGAGCCAATCGAAATAAAACAAAAGTATTCGAAAAATCGAAATTAGTCCAAAGGGGTAGACCCCTAAAAATCATGAAAAATACAAATTCGGCTGATTCACTCAAAATCCGCACTATATACGCAAAATTTCTTGCAGATTCCGTAAATATATGATTTATTTATGGTCAGATTCAAGGTTTTGCATATAAAAATAATATCTACAATGTCAAAAATGTCACGAATAGAAGTATAAAAAAATAAGGAAACAAATGACTCCTTCCTCCCTCCAAATGAACTCAATGAAGTCAATCAGTCCAATATTTTCATTTTGTGTTTCATACATGCATGTATGTTGAAAATTTCAATAAAATATGTGAAAGGAACAAATTATTTGTTAAATATTGTCCTGTCCGTTTCTAATTACATAAAAAATTAAAAGAGAAACTACCAGAAAAAGTTTAAAAGAAAGCTGATGTAATCATTTGAGAATCAGGGCCGATTATCAGAAAAATAAACTCGCTGGTCACTTACAGTAAATAATAATGATAATAATAATAACCGTCCTCTATCTCTTCAGCTCTACAACAAAATGTTATTGTATGAGCGACTTGTAGTGAAAGCCCAATTGTGAATTTCCCGGTAGGCCCGCTTGCCGACAATCTGACGCTGTAAATGACGGTATTTATATTGTTTTTGATATTTGAAAACTACTACATGAACGACGTCACTTCAAGGCAGTTTGGTCAAATTAGTGGACCGTGAGAAAAAAATCGATAGAAATGGAGTCACTTCAAGGCAGTTTGATCAAACTAGTTAACCGTGAGCCACAGGCGAAATATTAAAATAAAAACGCATGGGTATCCCATCAACAGCCGAAATGTAAATCAAAAGGTTTTCTGTTACATTTCATCCAGTGAATAGAATATCTATACGTGTATCTTAGAGTAATATAACCAATATAGAGGGGGTCATACTGATATTTATTCGAAAACCCAGTTTTGCGAATTTAATTGCAACTATTCTTAAAAATGGGCAATTTATTTTTGCTCGATCACGTCTATCTGTGGTTTCCGCAATAATTGAAAGTTGACATTTGAACTCACCTTTCGTCTGTCCCATATGGTATAATGCTTTCCTACACATCCTTGCTGAGTCATTTGTAATAATTGAAATTCATTGCATGCGCATAATTTAATTCTGAACCTAGCTTGAAACTGATGAATTACGCAGTTGTCTCGAACAGTATTATTAATATTTTTACACCGTTTCCAAACTGTCAGCAATAAAATCTGTTCGCCAGCATAAATTAAACTACGAAAATATACAGTTTTGAGTTTATATGATCTGAGACATATTATTTCATTTCATATTTTCTTCATCTGGGATTTATCAAACTACAACAATTCTGTTTTTATGAAATCGTTCAAGAATGCCCACTTTCTCGGAGCAACTTCAGGCCTCAAAATACGCTAATCTAGTATTTAATTCCGTTTTATAGTATAATTAAGTTTATTTCCAAACAAATATTTATTATAATAATTAATTACATATATTTAAGTTAATTATTAACTATTAGTTGTTAATGGTAATAACTGAGAAACAAATTCCAAAAAATTCACTCACAAATTAATTCTTGGTATGATTAAAAAAAGTATTTATTTGTAGTTATAATTCACTGTAAAATTGGAACAATTTTGAATTAAAATTCTGGGAGAGTTAGTTTTGGAAACATTTTCTGTAATATTCAAATTAGATGTAGACATTTTCTACAATTTTAACAGAAGTTGAAGGCGAAAATGATGATGATAATGAAGGGTGTGATATCTGGTTCATATTTGTTGACACTATATTTGACATTTGTGGGTTAACTGAATGCATTATTTTATTTGAAATGTTCATTTTGGAGTGCAAAGAGTCATCAACATAACCTTCGGCTACGCTATTTGACCGCCAGCCCCCATGGCGTTTCAGTGTTAACAGATCAGCTCCTGCGTCTGCTAATATGGTTGCCGATGTCCGCCGGAATGTGTGCCCTGTATACAAGTTTGGGTTCGGTAACTTTAAAAATGTTGCTATTTCTTGGGGCATTTTACCAAATTTGTTTATTCCTACCACTTGACGTGTACATCTTCCTTTTTGATAATTTAAAAAGAAACGATTTTCAGAAAGATTAGAAGGACGCAAAGAAATATATTTTCTGCAAAGGTTATAAAAGAGTCCGGTAATTATGAAACTTCTCGGAACTTTTGTTTTTGTGTCCTGTAATTTTATTATCAGAGTTGAATGTAGGTCTTCTGTCACTAATTTTTAGCTTCCATAATTCTCCTCTTCGACATGCACCACTAATTGCAATAACCATTGCAACCTACGATAATAAATATTAACGTTTTATTGTCAAATATGTAAATTTTTCTCATAACGTTACCTTTGTTAACAGGTATATATTGTCCGGGGCTTCTTTTATAAATATATTTATTTCCTCGGATGTCAGAGTCTGTGCTTTCTTCGCGAAATATCCGTCAGACTTTCTCTTTAAAAAAGCTCGTAATTTTGCATACGTTGATATGTCAATTCCGTGATTAATATTAATAGTCGATTTTAGCATTGAATATATTGACCAGAGAGTAGAGGCTTTTCTTGATTTGGATAGTTCTTTAAAATATGCCAACATTATATTTTCAGAAACACTTTTAGTTTTGTATTTTTCCTTCCAATCCATAAACTGTTTGTATGCATTTTCATATTTTCCTCTTGAAGTTGAAGGTAGTAAATTCAATGACAATGAATTAACTTGTTCTCTTAGTTCTGGCGGAGTATTTTCAATTTTAGAACTGTCGCTATCCATTTTAGTTCAATCTCATATAAAAATGACGGGACAAGAATATTTTACGAATATTTTATGCTTGACGTTTGTTGACATTCAAATGATTCGATAGATGTTGCTCCGTTGCCTAGCAATGGATAGTGTGTATGTGGGTATTTGAGACAGCAGTAGTGATGTCTATAATTTTTGTTCAAAATATTATGAATTTGTACGACAATTTCCCTCATATTATATAAACCAATAGACTTTGTCTATTCATTCTTGAAGTTGCCTGATCGAATATCCCTTCGAAATGCAGAATTTTTAAAATATACTTTCACCTTGCTGTCACGAAAACTGTATTGCTTAGAAATTAGGTACTGAAAAATTTTGGCACAGAAATGTCACTTTGCGGCACACTAATGTCAAATTTCAATTATTGTGAGAAATAATCATGTTTGCGAACGTAAAACTATGCAGAAAAGCATGTTTTGGAGTGTGGTTGTAGAAAATAGTTATTTGTATACTATATAAGGCCGCAAAATGCTTTTTCGCGTTCCGAGAGAGAGATTATCGCCGAGGCACTCCTGAGCTGAGAGATCTCATAGACTCAGCACTTTCGGATTTGATACCCGAAAAATCTAAACGGAAATATGAGAAATGTTACAGCAACTTCAAAGATTGGTGTGTCAACCAAAATGTCAAGACGGTGTCAGAAAACATATTAGGATATTTGATGCAGCGATCAAGAGTTGTGAAGAGTTCAACTTTATGGAGCATTTATTCCATGTTAAAGACTATGCTTAACTTCCGAGATGGAATTGACGTAAAGAAGTTTTTAAAATTGGTACCATTCCTCGAGAAAGTCAGTTGGTTATCGAGCAAAGAAATAAAAAGTTTTTACGCATGAACAAATTGATTCATTCCTCAAAGAAGCTAGTGATGCAAATCATCTACTGTGGAAGGTATATAAATATGGAAAAAAAGTGAAGTATGATGTTTTATTCATAATATTTATCATTATAGGTAGTTTTGATAATGGGAATATCAGGAGCATTGCGACGAGATGAATTAGTGAGAATGACCCTCGAAGATATTCAGGAAGACAAAACTGTATTGATAGTAACTGTTCCTGATACTAAAACTGATCAAAAGCGTGTTTTCACCATAACTAATTGAGATTATATGAGAATATACTATAAATATGTAACTCTTCGACCAAAACATACTGCTATTCGTCGTCTATTTCTGAGATATGAAAATGGAAAGTGCTCGGCACAGGTTGTTGGAGTGCATACGATTGGACAAATAACTAGTATGATAGCAAAGTATCTTGGCTTACCAAATAGTGAGGCATACACAGGCCTTAGTTTCAGAAGAAGTTCTGCCACCTTGCTTGCCAATACAGGTGCTGATATATCAGTTCTTAAACGCCACGGTGGATGGAAGTCCACTACTGTAGCGGAAGGATATGTCGAGGATTCCATCCATAATAAGAACAAAATTTCCGATGCAATTTCTGGCACTGTAGCATCTAGTTCAAATGTAGTCAATCGCGAAATGTTAATGTCCAGAGAAAATAATACGTTTTTGTCTAATGTAAATAATGATAATTCAGGAACAATAGATTTAGTTGCTTCATCTTCAGGGATGAATATCAGTAATAATATAAACAGTACAATCAATGTTAATATATATTAAAAATAAAGTTTGTTACTGTTGTGAATTTGGAAATATTTGTTGGTGCAAAATACATTGTTATTGTCATATTTCAGAAATGTCAAATGCTGTAGTGGCGTTCAGTTTGCCGGCAGTCACTATGGGAACGGCCGTAAAAATTTTTGCCGGCCGTCACTCTGGGTAACGGCCGCAAAATATCATTTTGCGGCCTCTGTTGCGGCTGCAAAATGCTTGTTTTGCGTCCGGTTGCACGAAAAATACTTTTTCTACAAGCGTGCGTGTTCCGCCCTATTCCCGCACGCAATTTAGTTTGAGAGGTGTCATATTCCCGCACGCTAATGTCACTTCAAGTGAGTTTTTCCCGCACTAGTGCGGTAATAATTTTTCCCGCACGTGAAAGTTTGTTCAAGAGCATCACATAAGATGTTTCAATGCTCTTGTAGAAAAAATCTTGATCCTTACTCATACGGAAAGGTACTATCCCGCACTCGACTGCTTACCCGAACTCCGCTTTGCGTCGTTCGGATAACGGCAGTCTCATGCGGGAATAGTACTCTTTCCGTACTTGTTAGGATAATAACTATTTCCGTATCGAAAACGGCTTGACGGCTTGTATACATTTTAGACAGTAAATGAATGCACGCAAACAATAAGTATAATTCCTTAATTTATGATAATGCTGATTGCGATTTCAGAAAAAATAGTATGTGTACCTCGAAGTAAAAGAACATTCCCAGACTTCAATGCCTGTTGGCCGAGGCGACATTGTCGTTCGGGAATGTATTACTTTTACTACTAGATACACAATATACTATTCTGGGATATAAAATGCCAACATTTTATTTCTCGCAATTTTACTTAGTGTGATTTCTATTTTCCAATTATTTATCTTCAAAAAAAGTTCACTGAGCGAACATCTAAATGATATTTATAAAAATTTTTTGGTCAAATTTAAAAATAAGGTGTTTGCATCAGACCAGATTTTCACTTTCTTTAAGTCGGCTGATATCAAGCAGTGCAGGTCACAACTGTTTTTATTACTCCAGAGTTTAGTTGTCTCATCTGCAAAAAGGGTGACTTTTCAGAAATGGTGATCTTGGTGATGTAATTCACATAGAGTAAGAACAGTATAGGACCCAACACAGAACCTTGCGGAACTCCCGAAGTAATTTCGCTTTTTTCTAAAAGCTCCGCTGTTTTGACCATCTGATTTCGAACCATTCAAAGTCAATCCTCTGCATCCATAATGTTGGAGTAAAGCACGTAGCTCACGGTCAAATAGTTTGATCAAACTGCTTAGAAGTTACGTAATTTCTGTTGAATTGTTTTACAAAACTTGAAGCAAACCCAACAAATTACGGCACTTTAAGGCATTTTGACCAAACTATTCGACAGTAAGCAACGGGCTTTATGAATTCGCCGTTGAATAATCATTTGATGCAATAAAATTAAAAAATATGATGGTGTAATGAACTGATTATTTAGGTATTTGAAATTGAATAACTTTTTTCTGGATTTGAAGTAGTCGTAAATTGGAATTTCTGCTTCTTTCATCTCCGATGCAGACGGAGCTGAGATAATTGGCAATATGCCTTATTGATTGAAGAAAATTTCCACTTTTGTCCAATTCTTAATTTCCATTCCAATAATTTTTTCGTTACGATCGGTTTTGGCTTTTATCAAGTAACTGGCCTTAAAGTTACATGGAGTTCTCAATCTGTGAAAAATCTTTAGTCTACATGGAGTTTTTCCCAGAAAAAAGTCCAGAATTTTTTCTCAACAATATAACATGATTTTTTGATCGCTGGAACCGATTTTTAACGTTTTCACCTCGTCAGAGGCGAGCTCATTCCAATGGTGTTGTAGTGGTTTATCTCACGATGTTTTTTTTTGATAATGACTGACCATTCAATACAGAATAGAATGAATGTTGGTAGATTGAAGGACCAGGCACACATTTTATGGGAAGAAAAAGTCTTTCGATGAAAATGGCTGGATATTTGATAGTTGTAGCTGGAACCATCCTGTGTGAAAGTCTCTATTGGCTTAACTTTGTGATTTATTCTGGCGTATATTGAAATCTATTTATTTTTATTGCAGGTGGAGATGGAACATTTCACTTCAAATTATTGGTACCCAGTGTTGCCGCCGGTGCCATCATCGGCAAAGGCGGCGAAACAATTGCTCAGCTACAGAAAGAGACTGGGGCACGCGTCAAAATGTCCAAATC
Source organism: Chrysolina americana (assembly GCA_958502065.1). NCBI lineage: Eukaryota > Metazoa > Arthropoda > Insecta > Coleoptera > Chrysomelidae > Chrysolina > Chrysolina americana. The sequence goes on along the minus strand of OY293411.1, from coordinate 5,121,130 downwards.
ACACGATTTTTACCCAGGTGAGTGGGTTGGTTTATAATTTTTTTTCCATTTTTGTCTATTTTCAACTGAAAATATTCGGGATATACTGTAACGTGCGGGAGCCGGACCTGTAGAACCGACCTGATCGCCTGTGTTTGGATGGTCGAGCTCGGTTTGCTTCTAACTCTCTTTTCTCTAGGTCTTGTTTCAGTTCACTGACCTACAAATCAACCAAGACAACTCTCCTCGAAAATATTTCGTCTTTTAGTGTCTCAGACCGAGATATAAGTCTATTTCACACAAAATATCTTCAGTTTATTATATGGTAATGCGCAAAACTGTTCACTCCTTCACTACAAGATAAAGGTCTATCAGTTCCGATTTTACTTAGCACGGAGACTGTCCGCTACGCCACACTTATTTATTTTGATAATTTTTTGACAGTTCTTGCAACCAATCGAAACCATCAATTCAAAGCATTCATGTATGTTCAGGCCAATCACAGCATTATTATAGTGGGAATTTTCTACCTTGAAAATTGCCGTGGGAATTTTTTGTGGTATTTTGTTTTTATTATGTGACAACTGATACTTTTGATCTGACGTCTGTCATCAGTTTGCATAAAAAGTGAGAAATGATTCGAAATCGGTTTAGTACATCATCATTCGTGTCAATTTGGAAACAGTTTCAATTGATAACATAGGGACAGACAGAAAGCAATAGCTTTCAATCCAACAGAACAAAACAATGTTACGGAATCCTCTAGCCAAGGATAAAACATCCATAATAATTGTATATTTCATGATGAGAACTTCAAATTCCAAACTTCATTCTGTTTAAAGTGATTCAAGTAAATTGTTGAAATAAAAATGTCATATGTAAAGAGAATAGGTCTATGATTGGGGCATCAAAAAATAATCCATCGAATACCACACGAGAGTTCGATAGAGTAGAAAATAATTTTCCAGATTTTTTCTCAAACTTATTGCCTGTTACAAGTTTTCGAAAAATCTGCAATTATTTTCACTTTATTCTCACTCTCTTGTGATATTACAACTGAAAATCCCATTTCTGACATCACTGTAATTAAAATGCACTTAACTATCCGCTGATTTATTTTGACTTGTATTCAATTTATATTAATACTATAATATTTATATGCAACCAGGCTAGCTTATGTACAATGTAAACTGACTATATCTGCCATGACTGATCTTGAGCCTCCAGCTTATACAAGGTGTTTCTAATTGATATGCGAATTTTCAAGGGTTTGATTCTACCTGGAAAATTAATGATAGTTTGCTTCATAAACTATGGTTCAAAAACCAATTCCGAAATATGATGGCCTTAAAACCGGAAAGGAATAGTTATAGTTCAAACAATAAAATATCACTGTATGAGAAGATGGCTCATATTTTGAGATCTCTGTAATATTGAATATAACTTTCATGAATACAGTTTTGTTTACTAAATGAAAATAACGATACTTTGTTCTCTCAAGCAATTTTCACATTTTTCAACATCTCGCGTGAATTGAATAAATATTGAACGTTTGGATAATGGGATTTGAGTTTGAAGAGATATACAGGCTTTCATTCTAAACATTTTTCGAAGTTGTATCCATGCCAGATCTTCTAATGGCAATTATTTCTGAATTTATAAAAACAAATGAATATTCATCATTCAATTAATTTTAAATCGTAACGTCTCAATAATGGCATCTTTCCATTTTATTGTTATGTTCGAAGAGAATGGTTTTTGCTTTTTTTATATGCATAGCTCGACTCTTGATCGAAATAAAAATGAATCGCCGCTATTTCTTCCACGTCGAAATTCACGAAACAGTGAAAACGGTAATCGACATTTTATCGTAATTATATGCATCAATTTAATTGTGAAACTCGACACGAACGTTTTTTTCCAGCCATTAGCGACTGAGGTTTCGATAGCATTATGCAATTATTCGTAAAAATTACGTATTTCAAATAATTGACGAGAACTTGCCTGGAATATATAACTAATAAATTCCGAGTGAATTATGCTGGCGTGGACACAGGCGTGTACAGTGTGTAAATAAACTAAGGAACGAATTCGGTACCGCGATAATAATGCAAATTGAAAAAATTAGTTTATTTACCTGTTCATTCATTTCACTTAGAGTATGTTTCTAATTTGTATGTACAAATTCATACAAGCGATTGTACTCGTGACATAAATATTGAAAACCATGTCGGATTCTTGGAGATAATAGAAATACAGGGTGTTCAAAAGTCAAAAAAATATCAGTGTCAATTGGTGTACTTGTCAACATTTTCTCATTATATCTAGAACATTCATACTGCTCAAGCATATGTTTATTTTGATGAGTGAACTATAGCAATCAGACCCAGTGGCACGCTACAGGATCTTGCCCACATTATTCATTCCCAAAAATCTACGTCAATGACTAAAACTGGATTTATTTTCGTATTTTTTATCAATTGTACACCAAGATGACTAACTTTTTACTTATCTAAATGTCATCTATAATAAAGGATTATCAATAAGATTGATGGCAGTAACCGTTAGTAAAAGGATATATGAAATGACTCACCAAAATGTATTTCGAACCACCTTGTATAAAAAAAATTAAGTCAGTTAACTTCGATCGAGAATGAAGGAGTTCTTCCAGGCTAAAATGAATATTCAATTCTCACCAGAGACCTCATTCTGGTTGGTTTAAAATTAATCGAATTCGATTTTTTTTATTCACCCTGTTAAAGCGCACAAAAAAAATATAATGGATACGAGATCAAAGTGACTACCAAGATAGAGGCATGGGATTCCCAGAATGAATAGGCGTTTCGTCAATTCTCGGAACTGTTGAAAATTATAACTGAAAATTTACATTTTTTTCTGATTTTCTACGCCTTGTCCTGTATTTAGTTATTATTAATATTCGAACATGAGCTATCTTCTGTAGACATCTATACAAAATATGCAAAATTAAATTACTGCTGTTGGAAAAGTGTTTCTATTTTCTTGATGAATGTTTGACAACAAACATAGCTTGACACCCAGGAATCGGTGAAATGTTGTAAAATGTTGTTCACGCATACTCACATTTTTATATATTTTAACAATCCTGAGGCTGGACCTCAAATTATAGTGTGAAGTGCATTTTTATTACATTTGGTGTCAGGTGTGGGTTTTTTTGAGTGCTCGCGTAAATTGATTGATTTAGTCTCCGTACTACGTAAAGAAGATCTGATAGACCGTTATCACGCCTAATAGACTAGTGACCCGTTAAACAAAAAAGAGTTCGCGAAGTGGAAAGTTTTGCGTATTACGGGACATTAAACTGAAAACTTTCTAGATGAAATAAATAGACTGATATCTCGGTTGACAACAAAATATTTTCGAGGAGCGTTCACCTGGTTGACTTAAAGGTCAGCGACCTGAAAGATGAACAAGAGGAAATATAGTTTACTACAATTAATGTCAGCAGAAGTGGGATCCGGTAGCAGGAGACAGGAAGTACTCTGAGAAATTCATGATAGGCTCAGCGGAAGACATCTGGGAGTGGCCAAGACCCTCCAGAAACTGCGGCAACGGTTTTTCTGGCCAATTGTCAAGCTGACGTCAAGGACTGGTGCTGTATGCTCTGCCAGCAATGGGCCACGAACACGACCTAAGGCCCCGATGCGTCAGTACAACGTAGGCAGCCCATTTGAAAGAATCGCCATTGATATCGCTGGTCCATTTCCACAATCTGACCATGGAAATAAGTAGATCCTTGTGGCAATGGATTACTTCAGCAAGTAGGCCGAAGCTTATGCCCTATCCATCCAAGAAGCCATCACCGTCGCAGACGTCTTCGTAAAGGAGTAGATATGTCGGCAGAAATTTCGAGTCTAACCTGTTCCAAGAGATGTGTCAGATGCTAAAAATTCGTAAGACGAGAACCACTGCTCTACATACACAGTCCGATGGAATGGTAGAGAGAATGAACACGAAGACGAACACGAACATGAAGACGATAAACCGTCACCTGTCCAAGGTAGTCCCTGGCTACTAGAAAGACCAGTACCGTCATTTGCTCCTGATGGCCTATCATTCTGCAGTACACGAGTCAACCGGCCAATCTCCGGCTACTAGACCGAGAGGTGTGACCTGAAGTTTAGGACGTCCAAGACGAGGCACTGCGGCAGAGGACTACGTCATCAAATTACGACAGAGAATGGACGACATTCATGAACGAGTCCGTTTGAACATCCAGAGTGCCAGCAACAGAATGAAGAAGACCAACGATATCAAAGCCAATGCTGGTGGATATCAAACAGGTGACCTTGTATGGCTGTACAAACCCCAAACGTCGCCGTGGACTATCACGGAAGTTGCGGAACTCGTGAGAAGGTCCGTTCAATATCATGAAGAGGATAAACGACCTCGTCTACCGAATATATAAGCCATCACGAGGAAAACCCAGGGTAGTCCACTTCAATAGGTTGTTCCCTTACGACGGGGTCCAGAGGTTCATGTCCCTGTACTCAAACGGGCAGAAATTTCTACACGGGGTAACCCGAGAGGAGCCACGAGACTTTTTCAAGGTGTCTGCCGATTAGGTATTAGCTCACTGTGTGGCAGAAGATCTCTAAATGCCCAGAGGCATCGCCGTGGTCTTCTCTAAGAAGTTTGGCGGGCTCCAGGAACTACGGGAACAGAACTCAGAAGTTGGAGGGGTGCTAAAGCTGAGAAATGGCCAGAGAAACATCTACTATCTGGCCACCAAGAAGCATTCTCTAGATGAACCGTCCTATGAGGACCAGATTAAGAGGCACGATTTTACCAAAATTGTCCTGTGGGATTGATAGGCTGGACTGACGAGTTATGAAAAGCATGATGGAGACGATATTCTGATCCAGCGGCGTCAAGATTTTGGTGTGCTGTAACCATCTTCCTCGACCCAACGTGAAGACTGTGGAGTGTTACTTCCATCGAACTTTCAGGAGCAGACATGGAGAATACTGCAGGTATCGACACACTCCAAGGACGACAATGTAACAACCCTGAGGCCGGACCTGTCCGCATCTGTTTGGATATTTGAGGCCAGCCTGCTCGGATGATCTATCTCTGCTCCTTAACGGTACACCCATGACTCATCGTTCTATCCTCTTCGAGAATGTACGGGAGCGATTTTAACGAATCATCGTTTAATCTTGATAGTTCGAGAATGATAAAAGGGATCTACTTGCCGTTATATAAGTCGCTCAGCATCAGATGACAGGCAAAGTGGCAGTTGCAGATATACTTAGTTCGAAAGTTCTCAAATAGACAGAGTTAGTGACTGTGATGTAAATGTTTTGAATAAATTAAGTTATCGTTTAGAGTTAAATAAATTAGCAAATCATAGTTAAGTGCATTTTCATTACAATATTCTATTTATAATTGAATCCTGTGATTGTCTTTGTTATCTTGTGGTATGACTGATATTTTAACCTAAGTACCACAAATGTTATTCATTCCCATAACGTAGTAAAAATAAATCTATGTATGTAACGTACCCAAAAGCGACTGTCTCTCAAACTTTACGAGCAAATGAGAAAAACGGAAAGATGTTATTCTGATACACTGACCAAGAACCTTATACCAGATAATGAGAAGTCGGGAATTGCCTTTTACCACAGACTTCCTGACTTGTTATTGTCAGCTCCATTATCACCGCCATAGAATGTGAAGGCTGAACTCGATGAGTCAAACTCGATGAAACTTCACCAGTGGAACGGATGATAATATCTCAAAAAATAGAGATACATCGTCAACTTGTCTTCGGTGTTCCAAAGAAGTATATACTGCCTATTATGGAAACAATATTCCAAGGCAGGTCGGATACGCCTTACGTATAATCGTAACAATAATAATAAGGTAGAAGGGCCAAGTTCGATTTATTCAGTCGTGTTGTTTCACCTAATTTAGTTTCATTGATGAAAAAAATAAAATGAGAATACATCAGTGAGAGAAATAATGGTTAGAGTCCAGTTTTAAATATCATTTAATGGAAAGTGTGTCTACTACAAATAAATCATTTCGAAGTTATGCTGGCAATATCAGCGTTTAGTATCTGTATCCGCTTCCTACTGAAACTCCACGAATTGTTTCCAACCTATTTTTAACGATTATTCGCAGCATGCTGTTTTGAAACGTATTTCGGATGTTTCCGAAGTTAACTTCGTCAAATCGAAAATGTGACAAGTGACCCCAATTCGGCAGTGCATATCGCTAAACGTGTTAGGCAAACTCAGTTAATTTGTAAATGACAACTCCATAATTTGTTCGAACGAAATTGCACGACTGATTTTCATGAAATAGCTATTGCAGGGGAGTTCAAAAAATATGTTTGCTGTTTATTCTTTGTTACGATAATTACAATAAATTAAGAAAAATACCTCACTTGATTTTTCTTTTAAAATGAAATATTAATACCTACATCCCGATTGAAAGTCCAAAGTTTGTGAATAGAGTTCTTGATGGTGTCTTGAATTCTAATATCCTTCATTATTTGTTAATATTTCATTCCTGATATCGAGTCAATTTAGTAGTTTAGTCGCCAATAAAAATTATTCATCGGATAAGGGAGTTACCAGAGACAGCTGGTTCGCTAAGTGGTATGAAGCAGGTTCACAATTAAATGAGCTCCATCCATTTCAGATAAACATCTGCACTATAAGAGAGAAAGAATATTACTATTACTGTTTGACAGGTGGATACGGCGTTGAATTTTTATTTTTATGGGTTTTAATCACGCCTATGAACCAGAATTCGATTCTGCCGAAAGCAGAAACAAAAACCTTTCAAGGGATGCAAAGGTTTTTTTACAAAGGTTCTTCCAGTTTTTAGAAGTGGTGGAGGTGGATCATTTCTTGATGTCATAATTCCCAATGTTACTGATCGTCTATTTTTGCACTCACATATTTTCTACTTCTAATACTGTGTGGTTGAGCTTGTTGGGCTGTGGGTGTTGTCCTCTTTTTTCTTTCTTCTTCTCTCTTCTTTGTTGCGTTTCTTGTTTGGTCTCCGGGGGTTCTCGCAAGTTGAAATCCTACTTGATATAGCTCTAGCCTCTACAGGATGAGCAGCGTTCATATACTTATGCGGGTTTCTTCTTTTCAAAGAGACCATCTTGTCCAATGGGTTCTGCTCGCGGATCTTTGACTCCCCATTGAGACTACTGCTGTTTCTTCTGTTGACCACAGCGTATCGAGAATCCTACCGACTGCGCCAATTTGTTAAATCGGTATTCACTAGTTATTATTTGAAAAAGGCTTCATTTACAATGTTGACAGTACGTCCAATATTGAAAATAATGAATATATAATCTTAAATAGAGATCTGAAGACGAGGACGACTTGACTGGATTCTGGATACGGCGTAGTTCCTGTTATTCCACAAAGATCTTCAAACGTGCTGAGGAATATCTTCCATCTACTGCGAAGGGGCCGATGCTATGTTAACTGGGTGTGTCGCAATTCTGGGACAACGGGCTCATTCATGATTCTGATATAACATGCATGACTCATCGAATAATAATAATAGTAATTATGATTACTCCGGAGGCACTGTTTGCAAAAAGGCTTATTGTAACAGATGTGCTAATAAGCATTGGAAATTACCTGAAAACAATATTTTAAATGCGAAAATATTTATTCTTCTCGGTGTTGGCAAATTTTCTGAAATTTAAAATACCAGAAAGTGCAATTTGTGGAAACAGAGGATTTTTGAAAAAGAGAAGGATTTTGCAAACAATTGCTCCATTCACCGTGAAACGCTCGGTATAGTAATAATATCTCTTCCAACTCTCAACCACATGCAAGGAGAGTTATTATTTTCGAATATTTCCAAACGACCACTCTTTGTTCGCGTGATTTATCTGAAAGCATAGGCAAACAAAACGAACGTCATGGTAAGACGGCGAATGATGTTGATTCAATAACGTTGAATTTACGCAGTTTTAATAATTTAATTCTGTTGATTGTGAGCGATGTTCGTGCCGCAGTAGTGGCTCATTATGTGGAAAATTGTCAGCGATTAAGATTGCTATCTAAACACGCCGTTCCATCGAATGCCAGGTCCTGCCAAGATTGGGTTCGAACAGTATTGTATCCAGCGGAATCGCCCCACTATAAGATCTCCTCCTATACAGAAAAATCCGAACTACATTTTTTATTGTAATAAAAATACTCTCAACTCTAATCTATTGATTCATTTAAACTTGCAAATATATCTGCTATTTGCACCAAATATAGTGTTACGATATCACTAAATAATATGCCGACTGTGTTTATTAACTTCGTTATAAACAAACTACTACACTGACTGAAAAAACACTTGGACCGCTTCAACTAGCTAAATAATCCAAACACTTCCTACGAACTTCATCAAAACTTCTCCTCCTCAATTCGTCCAGAGTAGATTTTTCGGGATTCTTCCGTTTTCCAGATTGATCAGTACAGAAAAAAAACCAAATAAACAGTTCCGAGAAAGAGGAAATAATAACTGTGATCGGCGCTGGATTATTTAATTATGGTCCTATAGACCAGTTCGTTTATTCTCTTCACTATCGTATAGGGTCTCCTGGTCCTTCCGATGATGGTGTTAATTTGGGAGACACTTATTTCTTACGATGAGGGTTGTACAGCCATACTCGATTTCCTTCTTTAAATCCACTGTGTTGGCCTTAACATCGTATCGAGTCTTCACTCTATCTTTGGATATCTTCATTCTTTTTCTTGCAAATTCGTGGATCCCAGTCAAGCTATCTCGCAGTTCGTCTGCATAATCCTGCACCTATTTTTCTTCAGTTCTGATGATCCGAACACCAATCACAGGGCAAACGAAGTTCTCTCCCGAAGATAATGCTGGCTGGGGTGAGCTTTGTGTAATCGTGCATAGATGACCTATAAGTCCTCAATCAAGAATAGTGGAAGATGTCGATCCCAGTTCTTTTGGTGCTCCACTACTACTTTTGAAAGATGTTCTTCCATAGTCCTGTTGAACCTTTCAACCATGCCATCAGACTGTGGGAGGAGGGCAGTTGTTCTGATCTTGCTAATTTCCATCAATTCACAAACATCCTTGAATAAGTTCGATTCAAAATTCCTTCCTTAATCGGAATGTAGCTCCATTGTCACTCCAAACCTTGAAAACATGTTATCCATCAGAGCTCTTGCGACTGTGGATGCTTCTTGATTAGGCTGAGACAGATAGTGGCAATGAACACAGTAGTCGATGCCACTAAAAACACAATAAAAAAATTCGCATTGATTACAAAACACGAAAAAACGATCCATCGGCGATCTCCATATATTTTTGATTTCCACGCTCGGCTGACTGAAGCCGTCATCGATTTAGATATACAATGTTCCTCTATGGATAACACTAACTAGCCTTGTTCCAAATAATTCGATGATGCTTAGTAAAAGCATGATCATCAGTTCCCGATTCAGATATCCCATCGTGATCATCAGTTCCCGATTTAGATGTTTTCCCATGTTTAGTCCACTTTTTGTGTTCTGTTATTCTCACGGGTAACGTTTTTTCGGTCTCTCCGATGTAGGAATCTCCATATTCACATAGGTCATCTAATAGAAGTAGGTAATGCATCTAATGTCACGTAGGTTGACATGGCAGTTTACTGATGATGAAACTGGAAACATAGCTTTGTTATCCATCAACAACCAATCATAGTCATGGTCACAGTTTTGTAATTGGTGATTGGTATATTTCTTAGTAAAGGCATTCGACACCGTCGACCATTCCATACTCATGAACATTTTGGAGGACATGGGAATAAGAGGCCCGGCACGTAGTTTGTTAGAAAGTTATTTGAAAAATCGATAACAACAGGTCGAATTAATGAGAAAATGAGCGAAACAAAGGAAGTGACTTATGGTGTACCTCAAGGGAGAGTGATAGGTCAATTGCTATCCACAATTTACACGAACAATGTATTTTTATTGGAGGAAACTAATCAGATTCGCTGATGATACTGTGATAATTTTAAAGGGCATGAACAAACTGAAAATTCAAATCGATATAGGATTTTGGTAAAATAAAAACAGGGTTCGACTACACAATATTATCAGTAAGCTTGAAAAAAATACGGTAGTACCACCATTCGGTAGCAGTGAGGCGTCTCTGCCAAACCATACAAAATTCTTTTGCAATAAGACCAGCAAATGAAAAAAAAATTTAGGAATCATGTTGGATCGTTCTTTCAGATGGAAAACTCATGTTGACTATTTTAAACTAAAATTAAGATCCATTTTATATAGATACGAAAAAATTGTTGAATTTACCAATTAAAAATTAAAAAAATTGTCAATTAGAGCTTGGTGGAATCGCAGTTGAATTATGAAATCATAGGTTCGGGAGGTGCTTCAAAAACACACTATAATACAGTACGAGTGCCGCAAAATGAATTTTTGAGGTTACTACTGAACAAACATCAAAGTATCCCACATGCCAACTTTCTGCCAGATATTATAAAAAATTAAATTATTAAAAAAACAAAAGATTACGTACTACCAATTTGATTGTGATGCCATGATTGTGAGATGAGTTTTATGTTATCTAACGTCACGTTTAAGATAACACTTTTGTAACATCTTCAAGATTAATTTGAGTACTGAAATTATTTTTTTAGATTTTTACTCACTTTCAATTGTTTCACTACGTACAAACTATCGCTTTGATAGTGTTTATGTGTCTCTTCAATGTTTATTGATGACTTTGAATTTCTTTTATTTGTGATCTGTAACTTTGCTTGTGTAAAAAAAAACAATAAAAAAGAGCTTCTTAAAAAGCAAATGAACAAGTAAATATAGGCAGTACAATTAAATACAGTTGATATATATATTATTACAAAATACATTTAACAATAAAAAAGCGTTAGAACAATATAACAATCAACAATTGATAGGAAAATGGAGCATAATTTTTCCGTAATTATAAAAAAAACTCGTCGGGGCTAATTTCAAAGAATTGTAGTTAAGTTTGATTTTTGAATTCTTGTTATTTTGTTAAATTTCTGTAATTATTCGGAAGTGCATCATATAATCTCCAAACCAAAAATTTTTAGGTAAGTATGCTTTGCCCAAAAACTCAATCGAGTGGAGTCGTGGGGATAACCGTGTTTTGGGTTTGTGAAAATCATGAAAATATTGATCATCTTTAAGTAATGCTTGACAATTGCCACTTTGAACTGACAATTTTTTTCTTTGAACCGGTAATTTTCACTTTGAACTGGCAATCGTCACTTCAAAAGTTTAAACTGGCAGTTGTCACTTTTAACTGAAAATTTTCACTTCAAACTATCACTTTGATTGAACTGACAGTTGTCGCTTTGAAATGGCAATTGCTAATTTGAACTGACAATTGTCACTTTTAACTGACAATTGTCTCTTTGATTTGGCAGTTGTCTCTTTGAACTGGCAATTGCCACGTTGATCTTGCAATGGTCACTTTAAACTGACATTGTCTCTTTAAAACTGGCAGTTGTCTCTTTCAACTGGCATTGGTCACCTAGAATTATTGTATGAAGTGGGCAATAAATAGTCTTTTTGAGTAAAAATTCACAGTTCACAGTGACAATTGCCAGTTCAAAGTAGCAATTCCCATTTCAAAGTGACAACTATCAGTTGAAAGTGACAATTGCCAGTTCAAAGTCAAATTGCCATTTCGAAGAGACATTTGCCAGTTCAAACAGACAATTGTCAGTTTAAAGTGACAATTGCACGTTCAAAGTGGCATTTGCCATTTCAAAGTGACGATTGCCAGTTCAAAGTGACAATTGCCATTTCAAAGTGACAATTGTCGGTTAAAAGTGACAATTGCCAGTTTAAAGTTAAATTGCCAGTACGAAGAGAAATTGCCAGTTCAAAGAGACAATTGTCAGTTTAAAGCGACAATTGCACGTTCAAAGTGGCATTTGCCATTTCAAAGTGACGATTGCCAGTTCAAAGTGACAATTGCCATTTCAAAGTGACAATTGCCATTTAAAAGAGACAATTGTCAGTTTAAAGTGACAATTGTCAGTTTAAAGTGACAATTGTCAGTTTAAAGTGACAATTGCCAGTTCAAAGTTGAATTGCCAGTTCGAAGAGATAATTGCTAGTTCAAAGAGACTATTGTCAGTTTAAAGTGACAATTGCACGTTCAAAGTAGCATTTGCCATTTCAAAGTGACAATTGCTAGTTCAAAGTGACAATTGCCATTTCAAAGTGACAATTGTCAGTTTAAAGTGACAATTGCCAGTTTGAAGTGACAGTTGCCCGTTTGAAGTGACAATTGCCATTTCAAAGTGACAATTGTTAGTTCAAAGTTACAATTGACAGTTCAAAGTGACAATTGTAAGTTCAAAATTGAATTGTTTCATGACTCGTTAGACACGTCTTTTGACAAAACACAAAAGAGTGATTTATTAATTGCCCTCATTATATGACGCTTGGAAACAGGACCATTAATACTTTATAATATGCCAGTTGTGAATAGAAAATGAGAGTACCTGATCCTCTTGTACGCTTTCATGAAACTTCGTTTGGGTAAAAATCAGGCAGCGTATTCATTTGTGATGTTTTGTTCCAGGTACTACGGAACGAGTATGCCTCATTACCGGCAGCGTTGAAGCCATCATAAACGTGTTGAATTTCATAATCGAAAAAATCAGAGAGAAACCGGATCTGACGAAAGCGGGCGACACGGAGAGCAAGATGCACGAACGCGACAGACAGGTGAAAATTCTGGTGCCGAATTCGACGGCCGGCATGATCATCGGCAAGGCGGGCAACTACATCAAGCAGATCAAGGAATCGAGCGGATCGTACGTCCAGATATCGCAAAAGGCGAAAGACGTCAGCCTCCAGGAGAGGTGCATCACTGTGATAGGCGATAAGGAGCAGAACAAACAGGCTTGTCTCATGATAATAAGTGAGTAAATATTACCTGAAACGCTCTACATTCGGTGCGATATTAATTGGTTTATTATGTGACTCGATAGCGATGTCGTTACGAGTCGAACACCACCGGTTGGATACACTTCTACTTCTACTACTTGGCAACACTGTATTGTGCATCGTGCAATACTGACAAATTTCATTCCTCTTGGGCTCTTCTACATCTAGACAGTCCGGCCAAACTTTATTTCTTTTAGCTTTTAGGCTTTTTCTATCTAGGAAGACTAACAAATTTTATTAAAAGAAAGGTTAAAAAATCCAGGTCCGATTTAAAATTTCATAGTTAGGGGTGGCCTAAGGAAAACCACACCCTTTAGAACAGTTTCGTTTACATATTTTTACAGCACATTGAAAATTGCAACGGCAAAGTGCAAACAGTTTCTGGAAATATATTATATTAAAGCAGATTTAGGTGACGAACAAAAAATAAATTTTTCGTTCTTTCCTTTAATCTCGGAAAGTGAGAGGACTAGCTCAGATGTTTCAATATCATAGAAATGTGCTCCATAATACGCAACTTTGCCTCTATTTAACCCCTCTGTAGCTTTTACCTTTTCCGAGATCCTATGCATCTACTCGAATTTCACTCATCCGGTATATAAAAAATATTTTTATTAGATTTTATAAGAGAAAGCTTATCTCCGTGTGAAATATTGAATATTAGGATTTTTCATTATTTTAGTTACAAACTTTATTTGTTAACGAGTAACATATTGTATATATTCATAGAAACCAATTGGGTAGCAAAGCTTAGATGATAAGAAGAAAAAAATGTTATGTAATGTATACCTTTTCATCGGTGGGGGAAAGCGGCTATAGATTTTCAAATTTGTAAAATAAAACTGTTGCATGGACATACTCGAGCGCGTCAGATATTGATAGCATCAATGTCCTACGTATTTTTAATAATGTACGTATGTTTATTTATTTATTTATCAAAGAAACATACAGGACTTAAGCCTATTTACATGTTTCCGTAGCATTAATACTAAATAATATAGCGGATATTGTTAATAACTAGATTCTATCATAGGTATCAATAACACATATATACACCTATATATATATATATATATACCGGGTGACCACGAGGTGAGGTACGCCCCCCAATTTTTCTAAAGTTTTGAAGATACAAGTTTCAAATTTGGTACGTCAATTTATATTACTAAAATACGCATATTTTGAATCTATTACCGAAAATTACAATTTTTTTCATTATCCAGAAGAACATGCAATTTGTGATAACACTATTCTTCAAAATTGAAAATCGGTTGAAAAATGGCGGAGATACAGTTGATTGTTCAAACAAAGTTGGCCATGAACATCAAACTCAAATCATCACAACTGACGAACGGCGTCAACATTTACGAGAGGAAGGTTCGAGGTAAGATACAGCTGAAAACTGGGCTTCTCATGTAATTGCAGCAACCATATTTTCCAACAAATATCAAAAATTTCCTCAAAACGGAGTAGTACCCATAAAGAAAGGCTCACAACTTCCATGTCTCAAATAATGGCAACATACACTTTTCATATTATCGTATTGAAAAGTTATGAATTATCCAAATAATCGTGTTAAAAGTTTAGGAGAATTCTGAAAGTAATCGAAGATACGGGATGTATCATTATGAGTGTTCTCAAAATTGAATTAGATGCGGCTGGAACCTAGGAAAGCTATGCATAAAATCAAATATTTTCATTCGAGTAATCTGATCATTCATCATTTTTCAATCCGAGAATGTAAAAAGAGTATATTGCCATTTGGGAAATAGCAGTTGTGAGCATTTCTTTATGGGTACTAATCCGTTTTGAGGAAATTTTTGATAATTGCTATGGTTGCTGCAATTAAATGAGAAGCTCAATTTTCAGCTGTATCTCACCTCGAACCTTCCTCTCGTATATGTTGACGCCGTTCGTCAGTTGTGATGATTTGAGTTTAATGTTCATGGCCAACTTTGTTCGATTGAACAATCAACTGTATCTCCGCCATTTTTCAACCAATTTTCAACTTTGAAGAACAGTGTTATCCCAAACTGCGTGTTCTTTCAGATAATGGAAAGAAATTTACAGGGTGTCATTTGAAAAAAAAAGTTTGGGGTCACTTCCGGTTAAACCGGATGTTGTGAATTTTCGGTAATGGAGTCAAAATGTGCGTGTTTGAGTAATATATTGACGTACCAAATTTGAAACCTGTATCTTTGAAACTGTAGGAAAATTGGGGGGCGTACCTCACCTCGTGGTCACCCGGTATATACCCATATATATATACACACATGTATATACACACATATATATACACACCCATACACATCGTATTACATAAAAGAGAGGAGAAGTAATAACAGATAACTAGGATGATATAAAAATAATAATGATAATATATAGAATATAAATGGAATCACTAAGTATTATAATAATGATTTATTCAGCATCAATCAGATTTAGAATCGACCAGTAATGATGTAATGGATATACAATCACAAATTACATGCAGGTAGGAAAAGTTTATGAAGCTCATTTTTTAGTCGTGATAATTTAACAATAAATATATCCACAGTAGTGTTTTTTTGCAGAAACCTGTTGACACAGACACAAAGTTTATCAATCAACAGGGGAATTCTGGGAATATGAAATACCATGCTTTTCGGTCGTAGTCGTGGCACGTACAGTTTCAGATTGGATAACAAAAATGCACAGTTGATTTTGTAGGTCAATAGTTTATAAATGAAAATTATCTGTTGGATGGACCGTCTATTTTCAAGTTTCAGTAAATTAAATTCTAGTCTTAGTGGGTCATAGGATGAATATTCCGGGGAATTGCCATACTTTTTGTAATCTAAATATGATATGAATTTGTTTTGTACAGTTTCCAGGCGTTTTTTCAATTTTTTTTTACCGGGGTCCCAAACTATTGCTGCAAATTCCAGACGACTTCGAACAAAAGCGAAATAAAGAGTTTTTATTGTTTGAATATTTTTGAACTGACATGTGAATCGCTTTACGAATCCCAACATATTTTCGGCTTTGTGTCCTGTTTTCTCTATATGCTTTTCAAAAGTTAAGGAAGGTTGGAAGGTGACACCTAGATCGATAGTTTCATAGCATCTTTCCAGCTCTTGATCATTCATAAAATTCAATTTAAATTTTTGAAATTTTTTTGACTTGGAATAACTAAAAACGTGACATTTACTCAAATTCAGATATAATCTATTTTTCTCGCACCAATTATAAAGTGTATGAAGATCATTTTGCAACAGGTTATAGTCATACTGATCTGAAATTTTCCGGAAAATTTTACAGTCATCAGCATATAATAAACAGTGACTTGCTATGTGGTCCAGGAGATCATTAACGAACAATAGAAAGAGAAGGGGACCCAAGTTAGAGCCTTGAGGTACACCAGACTTTGCAAAGAATTTGTCAGACTCAATTCCCCTATAAGAGACAAATTAAATTCTTTTGAAAAGATAGCTTGTTAACAGTTCAATGAGTGAATTACTGAAGGAATACATACTAAGTTTGGATATGAGGATAGAATGATCGACTTTGTCAAATGCCTTGGCAAAGTCAGTGTATATGGCATCCACTTGTGCCCGCTCCTCTATTTTATCCGTGACAATCATTAAAAAAGATACAAGGTTCGTTTCGATGGATCTTTTACTGCGGAAGCCATGTTGGGATTCTGAGATATTATCATTCACATGCCAGAAGATTTTTTGATATAATATGAATTCGAATAGCTTAGCTGTACCATTGAGTATGGCTATAGGTCTGTAATTAGTAATCAGAGTTTTTTCATTTTTTTTTGTATATGGGTGTTAGTCTAGTTTCTTTAAAAGTATCTGGAAAAATTCCAGATCGCAATGAGTTCTGGAAGATTAGTATTAGCGGGTACATTATTATGTAATCCTTGCATGCTTTAATTATGTAAGATGGTATGCCATCGGGCCCAGACGATTTTTTTGGTTTTAGTTTTTGAAAAGCATATTCCATATCTGAGACTGTAATGTGTGATATTTTCAAAATTTCCCCGTTTCTCGCTTCATTTTTGTCATCTCTATAATTGTTATTTGACGCCGATCCGCGTATACTGAAGAAAAATATTCCGCAAAAGCTGAGGTAATTATTTTGGGATCAGTTGTAGTTTCATTTTCAAGAATGGAATGAGAATCGGAGTTTCTACTTTGCTTTTCGGAGTTGACATAATTCCAAAAATTGTTAGGACTATCTATGAGACTGACTTCAGGTTCGTTTATAAAATACTTGTAAGCAGTTCTTATGTCTAGTTTTAACTCCGCTCTGAGCCGTTTATATTCATTTAGGAATTCTACCGATTGATTTTTATTTTTTCTATAATATTCTTTTTTTTTCATTTTGTTTTTAATTGAAATAGAAAACCATGGAGGGAACGTTTTTCTATTCCCAGACTTTTTAATTTTCGGAACATACAAATCGATGACTTGAAGGAGTACATCATAAAAATAATTCACTTGTTCATTGACATCTTTGATATGACCTATTGGTGTCCAGTCAACATATCTAAGCTGATTGCACAACTCAACGAAATTTGCCCTTTTATAATTATATTTATTTTCTAAAGATATTTTGGTGGATCTGAATTTTTGTGTTTTTGGCAAATCTGATCATTTGCATGATGGTGGTGGTCGTAGGTAAGGATTGAAGATGAAAAAAATAATGTAATCGAGCGCGTCGGATTTTCTTAGGGGGTGTTGAGTGAACCTAAAAAAAGCTCCCATGCAATAATCTGACGATGTCGATGTGACGCAAACTCGCGGCCATTATTATATGAAAAAAAAAATCGCCATTTTGAAATACTCAAGCGCGTCAGATTAAGATATATATGGTTCATCTTTATGTCCTAGATGTGCTGTCTCCTAAGCTGACGATTATCTAGAGGGACTCGCCTAATCTGACAAAAAAAAAATAGGAAAACGGTTGACCCTAAAGGCCATCCCTGCAACATCCCGCTAACTCCATACCTAAGCGCTCAACATTTCACTTATTTTGTTTTTGAGCTCTCTGAGCTCAAGTATCATTATTTTCATCGGTAATCACGGAATATGTGAACCTGTATTAACATGTTTTTGTTTGTTCGATCAGGTAAGATAGTGGAGGATCCCCAGAGCGGCACCTGCCTCAACGTTTCGTACGCGGACATCAACGGACCCGTGGCGAACTTCAACCCGACCGGCTCCCCGTTCGCGAACCAGCAGGCCAACGGTGCCGCCGCCGCTGCGGCTTTCAACGCCTCGACGGCGGCGACGCTGAACGCCGGCCTCGGGACGGCCGTGTCGCAGAGTCTCATGCTCAACGGCGGCATCAACCTCAGCCTGAATCTATCGACGCCCGGCCAAAACATCTCGAATTTGACGGCGCAGCTCATGGACCACATCAAGGTTGGTGTTCGTATGATAGATTTGTATTGTCGCTTGACCTGATTCCGTGGTAGTATCGGAAGAGAATGGTGGCGTGTCGTCGCTAAGTCGAACTCGAAATATGCTTTTGATTGCGTGATTCACAAAAATACGTTTGCTTAAACTTCATCATTATGGTTTCAAGGATATCCCTCTCAGATATTGTATTTATAAAACGAAATGAAATAATAAGAAATTCAGCATATCCAGAACTGGGAAATGAGGAGTTCCTCAGGGTTCTATTTGAGGGCCACTCCTCTTTCAATTCTTTATGAATTACATACGTTGCATATCCAAATAACAGGTTTTTCTACTGTTTTTACTGAACATCACAAAAGAAAAAATGGTCTGGATAAAATGAAACGATGTCTTCTTGAAAATAAACCATTGGATAATGACGTGGTTGAAAAAAAAAATACGGGATTGAAATACCTAGGACTGTACCGGGTAGCCACGAGGTGAGGTACCCCCCCAATTTATTTATAGTTTCAAATATTCAAGTTTCAAATTTGGTACGTCGATATATTACTAAAATACGCATATATTTACTCCATTAACCGGAAATGATCCCAATTTTTTTTTTTCAAATGTCACCCTGTACAATTCATTCATTATCCGGAAGAACACGCAATTTGTAATAACACTGTTCTTCAAAATTGAAAATCGGTTGAAAAATGGCGGAGATACAGTTGATTGTACAATCGAACAAAGTTGGCCATGAACATCAACTCGATCATCACAACTGACGAACGGCGTCAACATTTACGAGAGGACGGCTCGAGGTGAGATACAGCTGAAAATTTGTCTTATTATGTATTTGCTGCAACCATATTTTCCAACAAATATCAAAAATTTACTCAAAACGGAGTAGTACCCATAAAGAAATGCTCACAACTGCCATTTCCCAAATGGCAACATACTCTTATCACATTGTCGTATTGAAAAGTTATTGATCTGACAATTGTCACTTTGATCTGACAATTGTCACTTCGAACTGGCAATTGCCACTTTGAATTTGACTGAAAAACAATATTTTTGCATGGAGTTGGCAAAAAAAGTGCCAGTTTTAAGTAACAATTGCCAGATCGAAGTGACAATTGTCAGATAAAAGTGACAATTGCCACTTCAAAGTGACAATTGCCAATTCAAAGTGACAATTGCCACTTCAAAGTGACAATTGCTACTTCAAAGTGACAATTGCCAATTCAAAGTGACAATTGCCACTTCAAAGTGGCAATTGCCAATTCAAAGTGACAATTGCCACTTCAAAGTGACAATTGCCAATTCAAAGTGACAATTGCCATTTCCAAGTGACAATTGCCAGATCAAAGTGACAATTGTCAGATCAAAGTGGCAATTGTCACTTCAAAGTGGCAATTCCAGCTATTTTGAAAAATATTTTGTTGTTGGCCCTTCTACGCCTTCGTAAGAAGCTCAATTTCCAGCTGTATCGTACCTCGAACCTTCCTCTCGTAAATGTTGACGCCGTTCGTCAGTTGTGATGATTTGAGTAATGTTCAATGCCAACTTTGTTCTATTGAACATACAACTGCATCTCTGCCATTTTTCAACTGATTTTCAATTTTGAAGATCAGTGTTATCACAAATTGCGTGTTCTTCCAGATAATGAAAAAAATTGTACAGGATTACATTTGAAAAAAAAAAGTTTGGGATCACTTCCGGTTAAAATGGAAGTGCTGAATTTTCGGTAATGGAGTCAAAATATGCGTATTTGAGTAATATATCGACGTACCAAATTTGAAACCTGTATATTTGAAACTATAGAAAAATTGGGGGGCGTACCTCACCTAGCACCTCGTGGTCACCCGGTATGTTGTTGATTAATTTGTTGAAATTCAAATAGAACCTTGAAATTCTATTTCTATTCTATTTCTAGATTCACTGAGTCAACTGGAACTGGTCTTGAAAAGTATTTCAACTCAACTCATGTTCTTCTTAACTAACTTCTTACTTCATTCTGGAATTATCCAGATGCTGGACCAAAGGTGTGTAGGTACCGAAGCCTCTAGTGTCCTGTTGAGATGCTTCGATGATGATGAGTTCTTATAGTCAATCTGTAGTACTAGATCTATGAATGGCATGTATTCTGGCAAGCTTAACGTAGATGGCGCAATTGTTAGAGGAGGTCAGATTGGAGTAGTTGATAGGTGCATAACGGACATGAAAAGTTTATTCCTATCATAATCCAGTAATCGAAAGAATAAGATTTATAGCCAGTAAATAAATTTCACCAAATATAGACAAGTTAACCTACAAACTGACGTTTATGCACCGATTCCATCCACTCATTTTCGTATCAACTGTTCTTTACGGCTGGAAGTTTTTGCTTTTCCTTTTTTCAGTTCATAAATGAGGCTTTTTACACTTATAGGGCCGTATTTCTCCATAACAGCAACTAATTAAAGTGTTATTGTATATTATTACTTGTTATTACTGTCACTCATGACCTCCACTCACACTAGCGCTCTCTGGCGGGAGCGATATCGTCCATGCCTGCCATTACATGCAGTTAAAACATTGCTTGGGACCGGTGTGAAGTCAATTTTTAGCAGTAACTTTCGATCCAGCAGTAAAACCACCAGTGGCGTCGGTAAAAATATAATTTTCACTGGTTTGGATAAAAATTGAATTAATGTGAAAAAACTTATTCAGAATACCTAATAACTTTTCACAAAATACATATTCCGTATCAATTTGCACTTGCAAAGGGTATGAAGGATGAAAATCAACCCTACAAAAGAATCGATTTGGACAAATGCCTTCGGAAAAAAACTTGAAAAACTTGAAATTCACAGGACAAGTTTGTACACATGGAATGAACGTTCCGTATCAATTTCATCCACTTGCAAAGGAGATAAAGGTTCAAAATCAACCCTCTGAAAGGAATTGAACAAAGGCTTTCAGAAAAAACCTGCCGACTTGAAATTCACAGTTCACGTTTTTGTTCGCGAAGTGAATGAATGAATTTATCAATTTAATTCATTCGCAAAGGGGCGAAGCGATGAAATCAACCCTCCAAATAAAATAAAATTGGCAAAAACCTTATGAAAATCCATTACATTCGTCCCTTAGACAAATGCAACGGATTTCTATACGGTTTTCACTGTCATACGCAGATTTTTTTACGGAAGGTTAATATTTACACTACTTCTCATTAAGTTTTTCTATGGAAGAGAAAAATCAATGTTTTGTAATCAAGTCGTCAATATTTTCACCCTTCATCCTCTTTACCAGTGGAAACGGAACGTTCATTTCGTAAACGAGAACGTGTTGTGTGAATTTCAAGTTGGCAGATTTTTTCTGAAGGCATTCGTCCATATCTATTCTTTCAAAGGGTTGATTTTAACCATTCATACCCTTTGATTACAAATTGGTGTTTTTTTTCCGAAGGCATTTGTCCATTTCAATTCTTTTGTAGGTTCGATTATAATCTTTCATCACCTTATATAGCAAGTGCATGAAATTGATACGTCATTATGGATTTCATCATGCAAATTCTCATTCTGAATAAGTTTCTTCACAGTAATTAAATTCTTATCCAAACCAGTGAATACTTTATTTGTCGGAAGTTATAAAAAACTTGTTGACAAAGCTTTTTGGTTTTGGATTAAATTTTTACCGACGCCCCTGGTGGTGTCACTGCTGGATCGAACGTTACTGATGGAAATTCGCTGCTAACTTCACATCGATTTGCTTTTGAACCCATCACAAATTGGCGCCCAACGTGGGGCCAATTTGTATAAACGATGTCTGAAATACTCAATATTTGCAAGAATTTATGAAAGTGCAGTATATATCAGACAGAGGAATTAATTACATTAATACTGAATGAATATGAATGACGAATTATAACAAAATAACTCAAACAGTTGAATGGAATTTTTATGATTGTGTTTGAAATTGTTTTTTTCTGTTACAGTTACAGTTGAGGAATTCAGGATACGGTGATAGTCAGATAGTTGAAATATGTGCAGCGTTGTCAGTGTTGGCGAAATATGGAATCATTTCAGTAGGCTTAGGTAATAAAACAACTTATCCCAAATGAATGAAAGATTAAAATGATTGAACAAATCGTTTAATTTTTCATCGCTTGGTAAAAAGGTCTTTTTGTCACTGCTCTTTCATATCTGTTGATAAATTTACAAGAAAATCATCGAATCCGATTTTAAAGATGATTTTTATTTTTTTCGATTAAGGAAGACGTTTTTCAACTGCATGCGAATTCATCTACACGTAGGCATTCATTTGTTCATTCATTGTAACGTTTTTTATATCATTAAATCAGTTTTGTCATTACGCAATGGTTTTATTTATATTCATTTCTCTCTTTCTCACCAATTATCTCATTAGTTCGTGACTGTTTGGTTTGGAGCAATCTTTAAAACCTCGTTTCAAATCTAGTAGGAATCCTAATAATACAAAAAGTTCCTTCTAAATGATCATAAAAGTTTTCAATGAGTTGCAGAATCGTACTCGACAATTTTTCTAAGGATTTTTCGTGGTAATTATTGTGCGTGACAAAACTAATTTGAAATAATTGTTCTCGGCCCAATAGACTCGAAAAAAATGGATTACCTGAATGTCGAGACTTCGTATATCTGTTGGAGTTGGACAACATGCTACACGTTTTTTTAAGAAACTTTCGGGACCAACCGACAAATAGAATTTTCCAAAAATTTATCGGAAAATAAAGACCCTCATAGCTGATTTTCATTTCAGAAGAGTTTAGAAAATTTCGATTTTCCATATATAACTCCAGAATTAAAGAACCTAGATCAGATTTTTTTTTTATTCATATCATCGATCTCTTAAGAGGACACGTAAGTAAAATTGAAAAATAGTCGATATGAAATAATATAATGAATAAAAATAAGAATATAAGATGGCAAAGATGAATAAATATAACTTTGAATGTATATAGAAATACCACATACATGTCACAAACAATACCATAACAAATAAGTATAAATAAAACAACTTCCAGTATATTCGAAATATGTGTATACCTGAAGTGCCATAAACTATCGATTTTTAAATGGGACATCTAGTATATTTTCCCTTTTTTGCCTCCAATTTTTATCGGATATTTACAAAAATTTACATAGGGTTTCATTAAAAAAAAATCATTTATTTCGATCATCAGAAGTTTTTTGTTGTTTATCGATCACATTCTATGAATATTTATATCTATAAGATTTACGTGTTTTTTTTTTATTTATTTCTAAACGTGTGTATTTCTCAGCATGTTAGGGACACACGTTTTCTCCAGAATTATATAAAAAAAGTCAAAAACACGATATATTGGAAGAAGTTATGTAACAAAGGTGGAAAAAATGAAAATGATGATACTATACATTAATATGCAAACAAATCGATAATGTTACAAAGTCATATAGTGAAATGATTATTATCAAACAATTTTTTATAACTTGTTCAATTTTAT
This sequence comes from Chrysolina americana, assembly GCA_958502065.1. Classification (NCBI taxonomy): domain Eukaryota; kingdom Metazoa; phylum Arthropoda; class Insecta; order Coleoptera; family Chrysomelidae; genus Chrysolina; species Chrysolina americana. Next base: position 5,097,263 of record OY293411.1, on the reverse strand, counting down.
AATGATTCTGCAATGAGAAAAATTTCGCCACAAAGCCAAACTTTATGAATGAATAAAAAACTTGAATAAACTTTGACTTGGTGATATTATATATTAAGAATGTTTTAGCGTCATTTTCCATATTATCATAATTATGTATATAGATGTTGTTATCCTCACGCAGAACAGAAATGAAAGAGCAATGCAATGAACAGAGAAATAATTGGGTGAATTTACTTTAGGAATAGGCAGTACGCATCCGGGCGCTTTGCCTGTTTCGAATTATCTCAGTGTGATGGACCAAACGGGTGCAACAAATCCTAGTACGGGTGTTTTCGGAGCTATTGGTCAAGTTAGTTTAGGAGAATGTTTGGGTAAGTGATTTTTTTTTATAAAACGAGCCTTCAATTTTCATCTTATGTTAAGAAACATCTAAGGTTTTGTCATTTGGTTTTTTCCTGTAGGTATTTTGTTTTTGATAATTATCCGAATAATATGCTGTTGAGGAAGTTCTGAAATTCCGAGTATATCCGGAAAAAAAAGAAATTTTTGGAAACGGTTTTTATTTTTTACTTTTTTGGACACTATTTTTCGAAGGATTCGAAAATAAATCGCACTTCCACATTGCCACTTTTCCCCTGCTACATAATGTTGTTTTCAGATTTGCTATTCGACGTTTCGTCTTCCGGCCACCATCATCAACTTTCTTTTCTCTTCTTGTCGCTACATTGAATTTTTTCTGTTTTGAATAGAACCGGATATTAACTTTTCAATGCTGTATCACCAGTCCCCATATCCACTATATCTAAACGTGTAATACTTTATACCCACTCTTTTGTGATGAAATTTCAATTTGGTGTATTCCAGGTGCAAATTCTGCTGCTCCCAGGTCGAATCTAGAGAGGTACGATTCTGCGTTCGACCCGTTCAGACACCAGATGTCAGCTGCGACAGCTCCCATTTCCTTGAACAACAACAGTTTCGGTTTGGGTACGGGACAACAAATGACCGTACTCAGTAAAAGCCCTACGCCCGCGGAGCTCAATGGCAGCAAAGACACCAAGAATGTCGAAATAGCCGAAGTAATTGTTGGTGCAATTTTAGGTGAGGAAAAATTGATGTGTTGATAATTCCACTGGTTTATAGTCATGAAAACTGCAATTAACATTTAATCACAATATAAATGAGCCATTTCAAAATAGGGGATCGTATTTAAAATAACCAAGTATAATATACCTAGCAATTCATAAATTATAATATTTCTGAGGACTTGCACTAAGAATATAAGAAAGTCAGATTTGAAAATTTATTAATTTTATTGAAGAAACTACACACCATGTTTTTTGGTGATAAATTTAACATGAGGATTCCAAAACATATACTGAAAATTCAAGACATCTAATTAAAATGTGATAGTAAAGTGGCCTCGCCTTGAAGGCCATATATTAATCCAAATACTGCAGTTTTAAATTGAAATGTATCACGAGTTTATCTAGAGAATGCTATATAGTTGGGCAGGCGTAAAATTAATTTAACACCATCCTTATCTATTTCAAATCATTCAAGAAATACATTCAAAAAATGACCCCACGTTGGGCGCCACGTACTGTTCGAAATGATGGATATTGAAATTGAAGATAAACAAAATGCTATAGAAATATTTACAGTAAACAGTTATATACTCTACTATATCGCGCTTTTTATCATATGTATTTGAAAGCCACTGACAAAATTCAATTCGCGCAGGACGATCTTGAAGTTCTAAAGCTGGTTTTCTGTGATATAATGCTATAGATTTCACTGGGGGGTAATAAAACTTGCAATTGACTCTCAGAGCTTGATAAATTGGTCAACGCTTTCGCGGCCGAAATTTGAACTGTGACTATTGCTTTCCGGATGTAAACTCCATCATTTTTTGAAATTGCTTCCTAACGTTTGGCTCGCCTGAATAGCTAGCGTCTTCAGAGGTATCTGTGCATCTCCGATGTTCGTTAAGAACTTATTCATTTTGATGAAGTTCTTTATCCTTATGGAAAACACTCAATATACCAAAAAAAAAACTGTTTCTAATGTTGGTTAACTGAATGGTTCACCGAAAACTGTGGAGTGGTAACTATCGGTTTACAGAGGAATCTGAAAAATTTGGTTAATATACAGAGCGATCATCAGTTGTCATATTTGTCGATTTATCTGGAGACAAATTAGTAACCAACTAAGGAAACGGAAAATTAAACATACCCGGTGTTAACAAACCGAATACTAAGATTTGGAACGCCGGAAACTAGATGATGTGTAATATTGATAACAAAACGTAAAAGTGAAATTGGAACAGTAAACATGATACTACAAAAGTTACTGTATTGTTATTTTATCCTGTAGGTCCCGGCGGACGATCTCTCGTAGAAATCCAGCAGATCAGCGGTGCCAATATCCAAATATCGAAAAAGGGTATCTTCGCTCCGGGCACCCGCAACCGCATCGTAACCATCACAGGCAACCCCCAATCCATCACGACTGCGCACTACCTGATCGAGCAGCGTATCAGCGAGGAGGAGATGAAACGCGCCCGAAACAACGGCCTCGGCACGCTGGCGATGCAGTGATTGTCTAACCAAATGTCGAAAAAATCGCGAATCTAACCTCAAAAAAAATCAAGTACTTGCAAGGAAAGTCGTTTGTTTGATTGGATCCGTCGAACTATCGTCTGAATTGGGGTGTTTGTATTTCGAGCGCAATCCCGACAATAGGACAACATTTTATCAGTAGCCTTCGTGAGGATGTCATTTTATTCTAAATTGCTTAGAGCACGTGGGCATTTTCATGTGACTTGCTGTGCATTCAGTGTCTTTGTGTTGTTACCGTATTGAACCGGAACCCTCTTTGCCACGTTTCGTGTATGTCTAAACATTCTACGTATGGAAACAATAGCGTTTTACAACTGTTGTTGCAGATTTTCGGTATTCTTGTCACAGAATGCGATAGAGGCGAGAGGATTCCGATTTATCTGTGTTGTTTATTTTTGTTGATAACTGTACCCGGTACAGTATATTGTTTTTTATAGTCATTTGTCTTGTGATTGTGAAATACAAATAATTGTTTTTAAATCATGTTTTAAATGTTTTTAGGTGTAAGGGTAAATTTTATTGATTTTTTTTGTTATTGGCTGAGAAGGACCAATCCGAGCGCATTGTTTTTCGGAGGCTAACACAAAGAGATTTATTTTTGTTGGATTTTATCGAAAACGTATTAATGTATGTTTTCGGGTGAGTTGTTACGAATCGATCTGATTTTTAAGGTTAGATTTAAGAATTCTAAATCGAAATTGTGATGAAACCATTCATGTCACTTATTCTGGTGTCTGTACCGATCATTTTCTCCCATTCTTCATTTCACGTAAGATTTTTACATAGGTCAATTCATTTGTATCACTCAAGCTATTGATTTTAACATTCGATCATATTACTAATCGTAGCGCCTATTCAAGAGCAATTTTATTCTTGTATATTTAGTGAATATTTTAAGTCGCAGCAATCTGGAGAGGTGTATATTTTTTGGTAATTTTTTCAGTATGATTACGTGATACAGCAGAAAATACCATTGAAAATGTCTCTAAACGTCACTTGCCTGTCTAAATTAACTTGGCGTTGATACCAGAGGTTCATAAAATCATTCACTGTAATAGTAGGAGTATTCTAACAAGAGAAGTGGTTTCATTCATAACAGACTCTGAAATGTCAGGTGGACATTGTTAAAATGTATCGCCCGAGCTTTCACGACTGGACGGCAAGTAAAAAATCATATCAGTCAGGAAATACTCACCATTTGACTAGTAATACAGAGAGTTTGAAGAAAAAACTCGTTCCTAATTCACGAGACGAAGAAATCCGCAAATTAAGTGGATGAGGAAGTTTGGCCCTTGTTGGGCGCCAAATATTTTTGATAATGTATAACCGAAAAATTTTCTCCCAAGCTTACGGCAAGTGAAAAATAATATCAGTCAGTGAATATTCATACTTCGACTCGTAAACTGAGAGTGTGAAAACAACAAACTCATTCCTAATTTATAAAACGAAGAATACAGCAAATGAAGTGAACGTTAGACTCTCGATCAAAGTACTTGGCATCAAAATTGAAAATCAAAATGTTTTAAGATTAGGCAAGCACGCAGATTGTTTAATATCAGCGCAGCTTGTTACTATATCATGTAGTATTAATTACATGATTAGTAAAAAGGAATATATGAAATATAACCAACGAAACAGGCAGGCAGCAGCACACTGAGCAACCATGACCGACCGTCCGCGACCGTCCAACTACGACCAAATTTTCCAACACGTGTATTCTAATCGGAAAACTCACACTGAATTATCGTCCTCGACCGATTTTCAACTACCATGTTTGAAATTCCAATCTACTGAAAATTTTGGTCGATCAGTATGAGCTTGAAAGCTTTTATTGATTCCTTTCAATTTTTGGTCGTTGCTGGACGGTCCGGTATGCTCGTCAATGTGCTGGGTATTCAAGTTTTTATCTACAAAATACCATCCGTTCATGTACATTCAATGGAATATCAGAAGTTTTCGTCATCAGGCAACTGATTGAATTTGAAACCAGTTGTCCCACGTTGGGCGCCATGTACTGACCAAAATACCGGAAACTGATACCGGATAGAGAATGATATATGGTTTGGTCAGTATTTAGACCATTTCATATTGGTTTAGCTCATTCCTGTGTTATCATCAGTCAGATAAAGTGTTAACCAACACATTCATATGAGTATAAATAGCGCTCAACCTCAGCACCAATGATTGCAACGGAAGTATGTGGAAATGAACAACGAAATAGCCTTCCCCGCTATGGAATTAATAAAATACTGTTATTTTTTCACCGGCGTTGGAGTGATGTTTGTCCTATGCATTATAGCGAACTATTTTTCTTGTTTTTTTCATAGTGTATCTCCAACTAGTGGTTTATTATTTTCTGTACCTCTACATTCGCCTACTCGGGAGCTTGAAGATATTGGTAAACACTGAAGAACTCAGATATTTCATTTATTTTCAAGTATTTCTTCAAATATGTCAATTAGATTAAAAAACACGCGTTTTTCAAGGACTATTCCAAAATATTGTCGACTATTCAATTGTATTTCTTTTTGATTTTTTTTTTCGGCTTTCCCACTAAGTACGTTTGTAACATTTTCATGGTAGTATTCTCTTTCTCAGGTTGATTTTAGAGATTGCTGGTTTTAGTTTAGGTTTTAAATTAACTAGATAACTTGTGATTGGTAATTTTTCAAGAAGGTAAATATATCGACTACGTAGGGCTGGGTATTTGGTATGGACGAACTCAAATGAAAAAACTAGTTCAAGCTGATGCCATTTGGATTGAAAAATGCTCAAGCTAATGTCAGAGACGATATATTTTTCCTCTTGTTTTCCGAATTGTGTACCTGCGACAAACCTCAAAATATATGTATATTTGAAGATTTATAATATTTGGCGGGCCAAATATTGAGAGAATTGATAAGAAAGAATTTATAAGTATGTTACCAATCATGAAGCATTATTTTATGGGACAACAAATGGGCATGACATACTGTATATAGTCATAGCAGATTAGTCATCTATTTCACTTCTAACACTGTTACATCCTTCTCATTCTAGATATTCATTATATATAATATGCAGAGGTAAATGTGACTCAAATCATATATTGTTGTTATAGCATGTTGTTAATATTGTTAATGTTTGGACACATCTCACCGAAAACCTTTTAACTGAGCTATGAGACGATCGATCCTCAAAAACTGGTGTAGGCTATTTTTCTTCCGAATAATTCGTCCCTCGAAATTCGAGTCTCAATGACAGTCCGTCAATTTACAAAAAGTTTACGGAATTATTGAACTATTGTTCGCGTTACTGGACTTGGCAACTTTTGCGTCAAATTTAATTTGATGGTTTCCATTAATTTTCAGCGAATTGAAATTTGTTCGGATAAGGAATTCAGTTGATTGATATTCCTCCAACTTTTTTTCTATTCACAAATTGCTTCTATGGTATTTTAATTGAAGTGTCGATTGTTCATACCGGCAAGTTGAAAAATTTAGGTGATGTATACACAAATCATAGTTTAATTGTCTAAATGTTTGTGATTGCCATATATTCATGAGAAAACTATATTGAAATATTACTTATAATCACTTGTATCGTATTTTATGGAAACAAGTCTTAAGAGAAAGTTATGATATTTAATGTTGAATATATTTCTATATTTAGCGATTATGCTTCACACATCAAAAAGGATCTGACTACTTTTCACGAAGCTTCGTCGGGATCGAGAGGCTCAGTGGTTGATATTTCGATGGAAAGCAGCCGGATCTCTCCCACATTTCATGAATTGAAAAAAATACTGTTGCTGTGATAATCACATTGTTAAGTCGTCCTGTCACATTCATTCATGAATTATTTTCGTGCAGTTTGTCTATTCGCCGAGTTGAATTTTCAGTTTTGGCTAGGAAAGTTTTCTTTGTAGATTTATTTTCGAAAACACTTGTCGTATGTGTGTTTGAAATGAACCCGTTTCTCTAAATTGTTGTTTGTCGATGATGATGATACTGAATAGGAAAGAAAATTATGAGATACATGGTAGCAGTACTTTATGTAACAAATAATTAAAAATATTCGGATTCTCAGAAAATTACATTTCCAAAATTAATTTTTATCGAAATCGGTGGGAAGATTGGTGGAATCAGAGACAAATTAGGTATTCAAGAAAAAATTATGATTTTTGAGCCGTTACAGTAATTTGAATAGTACTGTTTCTATTTGCAAAAATACAATTTTTTTTATTTTTTTTATTTGTTTGTTTAAAAATGACAAATACATAGTTTCAAATATAATAAAAAGTAATTAATATTTCATAGAAACATAGTCAAATAAGTTTTAAAACTTGTCCATGATCATGTAAAATTAATTAAGATAATTAAATTATATATCATAAGATATAATAAAAATACTGAAAAATCATAATTCATACATACAAAGAAAGAAAAATAGTAAAAATTAATGAATAATCAATAATGTTATGAGAGCTTTCTTTTCATCACAATGAAATAATCTTTGGTGCATTACATACCCATTTAGTATTATTTACGAGTCTGTTGGTGATAACAAATATTTTTTTTTGCCAAAATAATAAAATTCCCTCATAAACACTCATAGAGTGTACCCAAAAGCATAGCCTGTGCGGGTAGAGACGGCTACTATTTTTATTTGCCGTGGCACCCTGGGCGATATTTGGTCGCGTATTCACTTTTCAGCTGTAGAAAAACCTACAGCACCACCGCGTTCTCCAAGCGAGCACCAGATGTCGAGATTTGTATCTGGATAATTTACATTGCCTATCGATTCCTATGAAATAGAGAAAAATTTTCCGATTCCCAGGATTCTGACCTGGCCAAATGCAAACGGAAGTTTCAAAGCCGGCATCTAACCGCCTCGCTACCGAGCCTCCAAAGATATACAGAGTGTTTCAAAACTGAATGCTGATCCTAAGGAGCGACTATCCACATGATCATTAGTCCACAACAGCTTCATTTCTGAGATAGAGGGTGTTAAATTCAACCAAAATAATAATGATTCGCCATATTTTTTTTTTCAAATAAATGTATTTATAATTATTGTTCTTTACCTTCACATAAAAATGATTTCTGGACTTTCATCCGTGCGGCTAACAGTTTTCGATAAAAAAAATATTTTATTTTTTTTCATTCTCATGTACAAAAGTCGAGGGAACATGTTTATGAGAAAATAGACGACTATTATGGACATAATATTTATTTGACAAAAAACAGTAGCGTAATTTGATTGTAAATATTGCGGGGCATGTTAATGATAATAATAATAAAGTTTATTCATAATAAATTACAATTATTTTTATAATAAAATATATGGTGGTATGAATAAACACATTCCCTCACGAAGTATAACTTGTAGTGAGGTGACAAATTCAAATGAATACATGAATATATTTACAAATACATGAATATAAAAATATGAACAATTTTTTAAAATAAAATTATTGACAGCTAGAAATTAAAAAATCTTCATCCTGGAAGAAAAATAATTTTCATTCATATTTATTTACCAAATTTGGAAAAAAAATACTCCTAACGATTTCAAAGATATTGGGAAAAACTGATTTTTTTTTTACTAAATTTCGACACTTCTCAAAAATAAAGCGATTGCGGACTTACGTTCATAGGAAGACGTTTTTCTTGAAATCATCGAAGGATTATCGTCATTTAGGATTACCATCCAACTATGGAACCCTGTACAATTTGTTGTTTCATTAAATATTAGACCAACTTATTTTTTCTCTATTCAGTATCATAACCCATTTTCTTTCAGTGTCTTCAATGCTTTTAAAACCATTAAGTTTACAGCAAAGAATCAACAAACTTTTATTAAACTCTAAACATTACCAGATTTAATATGCATACGTTTTAGGATATGTTCTTGGCATTAGCAGAACTACTAAAAAAACAGTCAAGATTTTGTTAAATATAGAATGGTTCGAACAGCATTAAAGATATTGATTGATCGAATCCATTATAGTTGTTTTTGTTGTAAAATATTTTATTTTTTTATAGTGTATTGTTTCCATTCCCATCACACATTTTTATATAATTTTAAGAGAATATGGGTAGGTTCCGTTTGTACAGAGAAGAAGATTCCATGTTGAATAATTCTAAACTAATATAAAAGGCCTATATCTATATATTTTAGCCTGATAATATATTCGATTGTTGGATATTATACAGAATTGCCATCTTTGTGGTTGTATCTATAGTAAAAGATATTCAATGACTTGTCTATAAAAAAGTTAATGGAAGTACTGGTATACAGGTTTGAAAAATCATTTGCACATACACATTCTATATCTAGTGATACATATAACGATTTTTCAACACAGAAAATCTATCAAGGGAAAGGATGAGAAATATGACTTTGCGTTACTCATACAAATTTTTGAAAAAACGAATATTCTACAGGGGAAGTCTGGGATGATATTTCAAAAGTTTTCATTGTCCAAAGCAGTGCAAACTCCCTTTCATATAATAATATAATAATAATAATACTCCCTCATAAACACTCGTTGAGTGTACCCAAAGGCATAGCCTGTGCGGGTAGAGGATGGCTATTATTATTTGCCGTGGCGCTCCGGGGCGACTTACTGATGTTTTAGGTGATGTATTCACTTTTCAGCTGCAGGAAAACCCGGAAAACCTACAGCACCACCTCGGGTGGTCGGTGTGCACTCCAAGCTAGCACTAGACGAGATTGGCATCTAGACAACTCACAATACACTTGCTTTTCAACAAGGCATGCGGCCGCCTATCGAATCCGATATAAAGTAGTTGAGAAAAATTCTCGTACCTACATCGGATTCGAACCGACTATCGCTATGCTGGAGTTTCGAACGGCCTGTGCATTAGACCGCTGATCCACCGACCACATATAGTATTTGTTTTCTCCCCTTATTCCCGTTTTTGTAATATTTTGTGTTTTTAATAGTGAATCACCGAAAAAATTATTTAAAACGCTTTGTGCATATTTTTTTGTTGTATTATTAGTGATTGTTCAAACCTGTTTATGAGAAACACATTTTTCTAGATCAATAGTTACCGGTTTTTGCACATTTTGATTCATATTCAGTTTTAAAGTTAATTTTATAGTGAACTATACATATTCCACTTCTGCCACTGATATTTTGAAAAATACGCTTGCATTTGTTTGTGTTCAGTTCATATATCCGAAATGCTTAGTTTTGGACCAAGCCGTTGATGTTTGCAAACCAAAACATTTTATTTCTTTTATTTATTTAGAGGTTTATTAACTTTTCCAAAAATCCATGTTGAAGGTAACAATCGTTAACTCAGTAGAAAAATGCAGACTTGTAACTTCTTAGTTCTTATTCCAAGATCAGTGGTGGTTGTTTAATCTGAATCGTTCTGAATGTGGAATCGAAATGTTTTCGGATGTTTCGCTTGTAAAACTTTTCGTGTATTTGTGTCAAACAATTTTTTTTCATAGGTGGTTTATTTCAGACTTGCACACTGTTTTACATACCACATTACAGCAGAGTGTCACCAGAAGATTTTCCTCGAATTTTATCGTTTATTTTCGATTGAATTCGAGGGAAAATTCTGGCGCTGCTGGGGGTTATTAGTTATTTCTCCATTATTTTATCATCTTTATTTGGGGAGTTGAAGGAGTAGTTAGTTCGGAGTATATAATTGTTATAAACACATTAAATTTCAATAAATTCATAGTGCCATTTTACGTATTTATTCATGCTACCTCATTTTCATCACCCATTTCCATTTTCCATACTCTTCAGTGTTTTTGAATGAAGATACCAAATGGTTGTACATATATTTTCTCTACCATATTGGTAATGTTCAGCACTTCCGTTTCATGTTTTGGTATCCTTGCATTTGAATTCACTGACAGCTTCACTCCACACTATAGGAAGAATTCTCAGTCGTTGAATTTAGTTATAAATCTTTTCCTAAGGAAAAAGAAATTGTTACTTGTTAAGTTTTTGTATGGTATGAGAGTTTTATTAAATTTTTATTTTCTTAAAAAAGAATAATGATTGAATATCCCTCAATGAAGGTGTTTTATTTCTCTTGAATGTTTCCAAATTTTAGTATCAGAAATTAACTAGAAAAACAAGAACATCCCCAGGGGGTAGGTTAATTTGCTCCAAAGGTCTGTATTAAACTCAGCTTCAGTTGAACCTACGATTAAATTAACCTTTTTACATCGGAAGATATTTTTCCTCTCTACATAACATTTCTCAGGCATTGATTAGTCAAAAGAACCCGCCATCGGTTGATGGGTTTCTGGGTTCCAGATAAATTGGCAGAAACTTTAGTATCTAAATTTTAATTATCCTCTTCAATAGTTTCATTAGCCCAACTCGATTGTCTGAGTAATTTTCGAGATACAGCTCCTTAAAAGTATGCATTTATACCAGACGAGTGTCAGTAGGACAGAAACATTGTGTTTGTGGCTCAGAGTGATTCTTACAATTAGTTATATAAGTTGTACCATCACAATCATTTCGTTTGATGAATGATTCAAACCACTTGAATAGTTACCGATCACTACAGGCTCATATGGTGTTTATGGTATTTGATTTACGCAAGATATGAGCCCAACATTCCCTCAACAATCCTATTGAATTCTGTGCTAGATGCTGCGAATATTCTACAGCAGAATAATCCTAATTTGTTATATACTCATATCAAATGAGTTTCACGAAATGAGGTTTCATGTGTGCAACGAACGGTCAAGTACTGCCAGATTGTGACTAGAAGGGACTTCGAGATTCTGTGTTCAGAGAGCTATTTCGGCAGTGATAACTGAGACTGGAAACATTACTTACTCTACAAGCTTCCATCATCCAGCAAGCTACAAGCTGAAGATGTCATCCTAGAAAATTACAATTTGATGTCCTTCATGAGAAGAATCCACCAATATTCGTCCTATTTTTCTTTGTTCATTGTGCATCAACGCAAAAATATAAAGTTTCTTCCTACACAGACTTTTCACCCGGATTTCTTAACCGGACTTCCAACCAGGACTTCTCACCCAGACTTCTTACCCGACTTTAGCCGGACCTTTTGCCTGGACTTTTTTTCCGGACGTTTCACCCATACATTTTACCCGGACTTCTTACTCAGACTTTTTACCCGAACTTTTCACCCGGATTTTTTACCAGCACTTTTTACTCGGACTTTTTACCCGGATTTTATCCCTGACTTTTTACCCGGACTTTTTACTCAGACATTTTACCCGGACTTCTTACTGGGACTTTTTACCAGGACTTTTCAACCAGACTTTTTTATCCGAATTTCTTACCCGGACTTTTTACCCAGACTTTATACCCGGATTTTTTACCCGGACTTTTCATCCTGATATTTTACCCGGACTTATTAACCGGACTCTTTACCCGGACTTCTTACCAGGACTTGTCGACCGGACTTCTTACACGGACTCTTCACTCAAACTTTTTACCCGCAATTCTTACCTGGACTTCATATCCGGACTTCTTACCCGGGCTTTTTACCTGGATTTCTTACTCGAATTTTTCACCTGGACCTTTTCCCGGGCTTTATACCCGGCTTTTTATCCGGACTTTTTACCCGGACTCTTCACTTACACTTTTTAACCGCAATTCTTACCTGGATTTCATACCCGGAGCGCGTTCAGATGCTTTGTCCGGTAGAGAAAAAATGCACGGCAAGATTTTTCTTGGTTGTAGTCGTTGACACAAGATTCATCTGAACGATAAAGGGAGATGTCAAATTTCCAAGTCCTAACTTGACAAATCTTTTAATAGAAATGACACAAATTATTCATATTTCTGTGATATCTTCAACTCTTGATCAATATAATTCTCTCTTCGGTAGATTTAATTTCCAATATCTCATTTGAATCATTTGTGCACATAAACATAACCCAACTTCCTGTCATTACATACTGCAATGCGCATGCGGGTCAATTTCTATCAAAGTGTCGACTGGGGTAAATGGTGGGACGGTTGGTAAAATTTATCGCTAGCATCTGAACGACCCAACTTATTACCAGACGTTAGCATCTGAACGCTTAGAACGCGCCCGACGTAAGATCTGAACGCACTCCCGGACTTCCTACCCGGTCTTTTTACCTGGACTTCTTACTCGGATTTTTTACCAGGACTTTCTACCCGGACTTTTTACCCGGACTTTCTACCCGGACTTCTTACCCGGAATTTTTACCCGGACTTTTTACCCGGACTTCTTACCCGGACTTTTTACCCGAACTTCTTACCCGGACTTCATACCCGGACTTCTTACCCTGGCTTTTTACCTGGACTTCCTACTCGGATTTTTTACCCGGGCTTTATACCCGGCTCTTTATCCGGACTGTTTACCCGGACTCTTCACAGACTTTTTAACCGCAATTCTTAGCTGGATTTCATACCCGGAGCGCGTTCAGATGCTTTGTCCGGTAGAGAAAAAATGCACGGCAAGATTTTTCTTGGTTGTAGTCGTTGACACAAGATTCATCTGAACGATAAAGGAAGATGTCAAATTTCCAAGTCCTAACTTGACAAATCTTTTAATAGAAATTACACAAATTATTCATATTTCTGTGATATCTTCAACTCTTGATCAATATAATTCTCTCTTCAGTAGATTTAATTTCCAATATCTCATTTGAATCATTTGTGCACATAAACATAACCCCACTTCCTGTCATTACATATTGCAATGCGCATGCGGGTCAATTTCTATCAAAGTGTCGACTGGGGTAAATGGTTGGACGGTTGGTAAAATTCATCGCTAGCATCTGAACGACCTAACTTATTACCAGACGTTAGCATCGGATCGCTTAGAACGCGCCCGACGTAGAATCTGAACGCACTCCCGGACTTCCTACCCGGTCTTTTTACCTGGATTTCCTACTCGGATTTTTTACCAGGGCTTTTTAGCCGAGCATTATACCCGGACTTTTTACCCGGACTTTTTACCTGAATTTTTTACCTGGACTTCTTACCCGGACTTTTTACCCGGATTTTTTACCAGGATTTTTTACCCGGGCTTTTTACCCAGACTTCTTACCCGGACTTTTTAACCGGACTTTTGACCAGAACTTTTTACCCGGACTTCTTACCCGGACTTTTTACCCGAACTTCTTACCCGGACTTCATACCCGGACTTCTTACCCTGGATTTTTACCTGGACTTCTTACTCGGATTTTTTACCCGGACTTTTTCCCGGGCTTTATACCCGGGCTTTTTATCCGGTCTTTTTACCCAGACTCTTCACTTAGACTTTTTAACCGCAATTCTTACCTGGATTTCATACCCGGAGCGCGTTCAGATGCTTTGTCCGTTAGAGAAAAAATGCACGGCAAGATTTTTCTTGGTTGTAGTCATTGACACAAGATTCATCTGAACGATAAAGGGAGATGTCAAATTTCCAAGTCCTAACTTGACAAATCTTTTAATAGAAATGACACAAATTATTCATATTTCTGTGATATCTTCAACTCTTGATCAATACAATTCTCTCTTCAGTAGATTTAATTTCCAATATCTCATTTGAATCATTTGTGCACATAAACATAACCCAACTTCCTGTCATTACATACTGCAATGCGCATGCGGGTCAATTTCTATCAAAGTGTCGACTATGGTAAATAGTTGGACGGTTGGTAAAATTTATCGCTAGCATATTAACGACCCATCTTATTACCAGACGTTAGCATCTGAACGCTTAGAACGCGCCCGACGTAGGATCTGAACGCACTCCCGGACTTCCTACCCGGTCTTTCTACCTGGACTTCTTACTCGGATTTTTTACCAGGACTTTTTAGCCGGGCGTTATACCCGGACTTTTTACCCGGATTATTTACCCTGACTTTTTACCTAGACTTCTTACCCGGACTTTTTACCCGGACTTTTTACCCGGTCTTCTTACCCGGAATTACCCTGGCTCTTTACCCGGACTTTTTACCCGGACTTTTTACCCGGACTTCTTACCCGGACTTTTTACCCGGACTTTTTACCCGGACTTCTTACTCGGACTTCTTACCCGGTCTTCTTACCCGGACTTCATACCCGGACTTCTTACCCTGGCTTGATACCTGGACTTCTTACTCGGATTTTTTACACGGACTTTTTCCCGGGCTTTATACCCGGCTTTTTATCCGGACTTTTTACCCGGACTCTTCACTTAGACTTTTTAACCGCAATTCTTACCTGGATTTCATACCCGGAGCGCGTTCAGTTGCTTTGTACGGTAGAGAAAAAATGCACGGCAAGATTTTTCTTGGTTGTAGTCGTTGACACAAGATTCATCTGAACGATAAAGGGAGATGTCAAATTTCCAAGTCCTAACTTGACAAATCTTTTGATAGAAATAACACAAATTATTCATATTTCTGTGATATCTTCAACTCTTGATCAATACAATTCTCTCTTCAGTAGATTTAATTTTCAATATCTCATTTGAATCATTTGTGCACATAAACATAACCCAACTTCCTGTCATTACATACTGCAATGCGCATGCGGGTCAATTTCTATGAAAGTGTCGACTGGGGTAAATAATTGGACGGTTGGTAAAATTTATCGCTAGCATCTGAACGACCCAACTTATTACCAGACGTTAGCAACTGAACGCTTAGAACGCGCCCGACGTAGGATCTGAACGCACTCCCGGACTTCCTACCCGGTCTTTCTACCTGGACTTCTTACTCGGATTTTTTACCAAGACTTTTTAGCCAGGCGTTATACCCGGACTTTTTACCCGGACTTTATACCCGGACTAATTACCCGGACTTTTTACCCGGACTTCTTACTCGGACTTCTTACCCGGACTTACCCTGGCTTTTTACCCGGACTTTTCACCCGGACATTTTACCCGGTCTTCTTAGCCGGACTTCATACCCGGACTTCTTACCCTGACTTTTTACCTGGACTTCTTACTCGGATTTTTTACCCGGACTTTTTCCCGGGCTTTAACCCGGCTTTTTATCCGGACTTTTTACTTAGACTTTTTAACCGCAATTCTTACCTGCATTTCATACCCGGAGCGCGTTCAGTTGCTTTGTCCGGTAGAGAAAAAATGCACGGCAAGATTTTTCTTGGCTGTAGTCGTTGACACAAGATTCATCTGAACGATAAAGGGAGATGTCAAATTTCCAAGTCCTAACTTGACAAATCTTTTAATAGAAATGACACAAATTATTCATATTTCTGTGATATCTTCAACTCTTGATCAATATAATTCTCTCTTCGGTAGATTTAATTTCCAATATCTGATTTGAATCATTTGTGCTCATAAACATAACCCAACTTCCTGTCATTACATACTGCAATGCGCATGCGGGTCAATTTCTATGAAAGTGTCGACTGGGGTAAATAGTTGGACGGTTGGTAAAATTTATCGCTAGCATATGAACGACCCAACTTATTACCAGACAATAGCATCTGAACGCTTTGAACGCGCCCGACGTAGGATCTGAACGCACTCACGGACTTCCTACCCGGTCTTTTTACCTGGACTTCTTACTCGGATTTTTCACCAATACTTTTTAGCAGGGCGTTATACCCGGATTATTTACCCGGTCTTTTTACCCAGACTTCTTACCCGGACTTTTTACCCGGACTTTTTACCCCGACTTCTTACCCGGACTTTTTACCCGGACTTTTTACCCGGACTTCTTACTCGGACTTCTTACTCGGACTTCTTACCCGGAATTACCCTGGCTTTTTACCCGGACTTTTTACCCGGACTTCTTACCCGGACTTTTTACCCGGACTTTTTACCCGGACTTCTTACTCGGACTTCTTACCCGGTCTTCTTACCCGGACTTCATACCCGGACTTCTTACCCTGGCTTTATACCTGGACTTCTTACTCGTATTTTTTACCCGGACTTTTTCCCGGGCTTTATACCCAGCTTTTTATCCGGACTTTTTACCCGGACTCTTCACTTACACTTTTTAACCGCAATTCTTACCTGGATTTCATACCCGGAGCGCGTTCAGTTGCTTTGTCCGGTAGAGAAAAAATGCACGGCAAGATTTTTCTTGGTTGTAGTCGTTGACACAAGATTCATCTGAACGATAAAGGGAGATGTCAAATTTCCAAGTCCTAACTTGACAAATCTTTTAATAGAAATTACACAAATTATTCATATTTCTGTGATATCTTCAACTCTTGATCAATATAATTCTCTCTTCAGTAGATTTAATTTTCAATATCTCATTTGAATCATTTGTGCACATAAACATAACCCAACATCCTGTCATTACATACTGCAATGCGCATGCGGGTCAATTTCTATCAAAGTGTCGACTGGGGTAAATAGTTGGACGGTTGGTAAAATTTATCGCTAGCATCTGAACGACCCAACTTATTACCAGACGTTAGCATCTGAACGCTTAGAACGCGCCCGACGTAGGATCTGAACGCACTCCCGGACTTCCTACCCGGTCTTTCTACCTGGACTTCTCACTCGGATTTTTTACCAAGACTTTTTAGCCGGGCGTTATACCCGGACTTTTTACCCGGACTTTATACCCGGACTTTTTACCCGGACTTTTTACCCGGACTTCTTACCCGGACTTACCCTGGCTTTTTACCGGACTTTTCACCCGGACTTTTTACCTGGACTTCTTACCCGGACTTTTTACCCAGACTTCTTACCCGGTCTTCTTAGCCGGACTTCATACCCGGACTTCTTACCCTGACTTTTTACCTGGACTTCTTACTCGGATTTTTTACCCGGACTTTTTCCCGGGCTTTATACCCGGCTTTTTATCCGGACTTTTTACCCGGACTCTTCGCTTAGACTTTTTAACCGCAATTCCTACCTGGATTTCATACCCGGAGCGCGTTCAGTTGCTTTGTCCGGTAGAGAAAAAACGCACGGCAAGTTTTTTCTTGGTTGTAGTCGTTGACACAAGATTCATCTGAACGATAAAGGGAGATGTCAAATTTCCAAGTCCTAACTTGACAAATCTTTTAATAGAAATGACACAAATTATTCATATTTCTGTGATATCTTCAACTCTTGATCAATATAATTCTCTCTTCAGCAGATTTAATTTCCAATATCTGATTTGAATCATTTGTGCTCATAAACATAACCCAACTTCCTGTCATTACATACTGCAATGCGCATGCGGGTCAATTTCTATCAAAGTGTCGACTGGGGTAAATAGTTGGACGGTTGGTAAAATTTATCGCTAGCACCTGAACGACCCAACTCATTACCAGACGTTAGCATCTGAACGCTTAGAACGCGCCCGACGTAGGATCTGAACGCACTCCCGGACTTCCTACCCGGTCTTTTTACCTGTACTTCTAAAGCTAAGTTTTCATGCATCCGAATTTTCGGTTTTTCGTAGGAAATTTGAAAGAAATGTAATTTTTTTGTACGAATGATATTTTGAGCGGTTTTCATTTGTGCGAAATGCCTTCACGGAAAAATATGAAATATTGAACGTCAACCCCCTAATTCATTTTCTCAAGCAAATTCCCCAGCTCGTTTATTAAGCTGTGGTAATTGCCAAGTAATTTTCGTAGTATGAAAATAGGTCTCACCCAAAAAGGTTTGGGAGACCTTTTTCTTTATTTCAAAATTCCAATACGTTAACAAAATCAGTAATATATAAAATATTACGGCTGTTCTCATCCTTATTAATCATGAGATTGCTGTCCATATTTAACATTGAAATTTTTAATATGCCTAGAAACAAACATACATAACCGCACTGATCATTGTTTTCCTTTAAAATTTCGGACAAGTTGACTTTATTTCTACTTCTTGAATTTATTCGTACCATCAGTTAAAATTTGCCGCCACGAAATATATTTGAACAGCATTTGACAGATTTCGTACGAAAAACGAATAATTCCTGTACATGAAAACTTCGCTTTATTCGGATTTTTACCAGGACTTTTTAGCCGGGCGTTATACCCGGACATTTTACCCGGACTTTATACCCGGAATTTTTACCCGGACTTTTTACCCGGACTTCTTAAACGGACTTCTTACCCGGTCTTCTTACCCGGACTTCATACCCGGACTTCTTACCCTGGCTTTTTACCTGGACTTCTTACTCGGATTTTTTACCCGGACTTTTTCCCGGGCTTTATACCCGGCACTTTATCCGGACTTTTTACCCGGACTCTTCACTTACACTTTTTAACCGCAATTCTTACCTGGATTTCATACCCGGAGCGCGTTCAGATGCTTTGTAAGGTAGAGAAAAAATGCACGGCAAGATTTTTCTTGGTTGTAGTCGTTGACACAAGATTCATCTGAACGATAAAGGGAGATGTCAAATTTCCAAGTCCTAACTTGACAAATCTTTTGATAGAAATGACACAAATTATTCATATTTCTGTGATATCTTCAACTCTTGATCAATATAATTCTCTCTTCAGTAGATTTAATTTCCAATATCTCATTTGAATCATTTGTGCACATAAACATAACCCAACTTCCTGTCATTACATAGTGCAATGCGCATGCGGGTCAAATTCTATCAAAGTTTCGACGTTAGCATCTAAACGCTTACAACGCGCCCGACGTAGGATCTGAACGTACTCCCGGACTTCCTACCCGGTCTTTTTACCTGGACTTGGATTTTTTACTAGGACTTTTTATCCGGGCGTTATACCCGGACTTTTTACCCAGACTTCTTACCCGAACTTTTTACCAGGACTTTTTACCAGGACATTTTACCCGAACTTTTTACCCGGACTTTTTACACGGACTTCTTACCCGGACTTCATACCGGACTTCTTACCCTGGCTTTTTACCTGGACTTCTTACTCGGATTTTTTACCAGGACTTTTTACCCGGTCTTTATACCTGGACTTCTTACTCGGATTTTTTACCAGGACTTTTTAGCCGGGCGTTTTATCCGGACTTTTTACCCGGACTTCTTACCCGGACTTTTTACCCGGACTTCTTACCCGGACTTTTTACCCGGATTTTTTACCCGGACTTTTTACCAAGACTTCTTACTCGGACATTTTACCCGGAATTTTTACCCGGACTTTTTATCCGGACTTCTTACCCGGACTTTTTACATGGACTTTTTACCCAGACTTCTTACCCGGACTTTTTACCCGGACTTCTTACCCGGACTTTTTACCCGAACTTCTTACCCGGCTTCATACCCGGACTTATTACCCTGGGCGGGTATAAAGCGGGTATAAACGTTTAGAACGCGCCTGACGTAGGATCTGAACGCACTCCCGGACTTCCTACCCGGTCTTTATACCTGGACTTCTTACTCGGATTTTTTACCAGGACTTTTTAGCCGGGCGTTTTACCCGGACTTTTTACCCGGTCTTTATACCTGGACTTCTTACTCGGATTTTTTACCAGGACTTTTTAGCCGGGCGTTTTACCCGGACTTTTTACCCGGACTTTTTACCCGGTCTTTATACCTGGACTTCTTACCCAGGCTTTTTACCCGGGCTTTTTACCAATACTTCTTACTCGGATTTTTTACCCGGAATTTTTACCCGGACTCTTCACTCAGACTTTTTAACCGCAATATTTGCCTGGACTTCATACCCGGACTTCTTACCCGGGCTTTTTACCTGGACTTCTTACTCGGATTTTTAACCCGGACTTTTTACCCGGACTCCGGCATTTTTTGGAAAGAATCTTCCAGAGCGAAACCCCTCAGAAGCTCCTAGGAGCTTGTGCGAGCAAGGAAAAGATCCGGGGCCGATGGCCGTGCTGGGCTTTGAACCCACGACCTTATGCTTGTTAGGCGAGTGCTCTATCACACGACCATCACAGCCCGGACTTCCTACTAATTGCAGGAATAAATGATAAGGATAAGTCTCCTATATCTTCTCGTTTTCCATAAATAAAACAGCAAACAAATGAATCAGTGACGTTTATTAAATAATTTTCAGCAGTTTAATGCCTACCTCTAAAATCTGTCGATGAGCAAGTTCTCCTTGCAGCCAGCGACTCCCTTCTTTGACTTTCTTTGCTCACATATTCGTCAACTACGAAGAGTATTTGCATACACAAGCTCAACGAAGAATAGCTCATAGTGCATATAACTTAACTAGTGTATAGCGGTTGAAGCGAAAGACTGGATTGTATAACTGATTTTCCTTTATTAGTTCAACAAATTTTTCTCATGAATATTTTAATTTTCTTTTGACGATTTTGACCCCTCTAGTGAGTTTTCCATGTTTCTAGTGGAATTTGAATGTGATAGTTCTTCGAGTTTCAATTATTTTTATTCCATCAATGGTTTGTTTTTGTAACTGTGTGTCAGCGAGCTATTTTTTTTATTTTATTTTATGGTATATCCGTAATCAATTTTATATGCTTATAATGCCCAGCCACTGAGTTTTTCTCTTTCTATACGAGACAGGTCAGTTCATTCACAATTAAAATATCATCCTTTCTATTCGATTAGATATCATTTCTCGTAATTTAATGTTACAGTATATTCCAAATTCAATAAAAGTAATTCATATATATTCATTTATGAACCCATCCTAAACAAAAGTTATTGGTGTACCTCAAGGGTCGATTCTCAGCCCGTAAATTTTTCTACTGTGCACGTAAACGATCTTCCTACATACGTCAGTACAAAAACAACTCATTTTATATGCTGATCTTATTTATACGCCTAAATAAGAGCTCATGCGGTATGAAAGGCATTCTTTGATAGTCAAAACTGCAAAAATTCTGCATATGGTTGGTATGGCACTTCCCCTCTTTGACTTCATTACCTACATTACGGTAGGTGTCTGAGATCATAAAGGATGAATGAAGTATTAGTATTCATGTTGAGGGAACCAATTTGTAGAAAAAAATGCGAGATATATCCATATTTTTTTATTGTTCGAATGAGAGAATAAAAATTCTGCATCTGGATCTGATTCGCCCTCATTTCGCTGAAAAATCGATTGAACAGCCAGAGTAACTAGTAAGTGGGCATTAGGCAAATAAAACTTCTCACATGTTCAGGTCAAAAGGCCACTTTCATGCATATATTCATCAATTGCAAAAAACGCGAAAAAGTCGTTCGATACCGAAATTGAAAAGAAACCAGTTCTGCACAGAAGCTGAAACCCGTATATAGTTTGCATAACGCTTAATAATATGTCATCAGATTCGCGAATTTATCCAGTTCAGTGTTGCCGCTCTGACACATTTACTGAAGCTTTGATAGGATTGAACGAATCGAAGTAAATTGATCAGAGATCTCTTAGGTATTCTAGACGAAGCTTGGATAGCTTAATTTTAAGAAAAATTTGGATGAATTGCGTAAAATTAAGGAATTTTTGGATTTATGTATTATTACATCCGTTCAAGGAATGAATCAAGAAGGGTTCAATAGAATTGTGCGTTAGTTTTTGATCGCAGTGTACAAGAACAGTTGAACCACCTCCAAACACAAAGGGGCGAAGGAAATAAAACTCCCTTTCAACGGAATATCGCAATGAAAACTTTCATTTTCGATTTATCATAAAACTTTATTCTTCCTTATAGATCGTCGAAAATGTATTATAGATTTTCAACAAATTGCCAGTGGCGTATCAAGCGGAAAATTGCAAATATCTGAAAATGAGACATTACTAGACAAATTTGATTTTTCAAGATATTTAAATCAAAAATTAAATATTACAGAAAATGATAATTTATAACCAGATCTATCAAGAAGAAAAAACAATTATTATGGAAAGGTAGATTTTGAACGAAACAATTGACGTAAATTATTTTCATTGATATTTTTTCATGTTTCATCACTATGATTATTATGCTTTTATCTTTGGGTGGAATTAGGGCACTAAATTATGAAAATATAGATATTGTCATTCTCTTATTACTGTTTCTGGTAGTAATAATGTTCGATATCTTGAAAAATTAATTTTTGCAATTTTCCGCTTATTGGTAAGTCACTGATAATTCATTGGAAATTTATTGTAAATTTTGAACAATGCACAAACTCCTGACAGGAATAAAATTATCTGAAAATAAAAAATGTATCCAACTCCATATGTTGTGGTATTAGTTTTTTTTCAAACCTTAGGAACAATAAAAGACCTCAGAAACAAAAGTTGATATCCTCATTTGTCGAGAATTTTTGCATATTTTAGAGATTTCAATCTCCAAACAGCGGCATCACCGCATCTCATTCACCTCTCAGCTCGCGTTGCACTGAATAAAAATATGCCACTCGCGCAATCTTCAGTAGAGAGATAAACGCGCAAGTAGTACAAGGTACAAGAGTAATAATAAATGTTTTTGAGGTTATTTGAAATGTTAGATTCTCGAAATAAATCATAGTAGGTACAAGATTTGGGTCGTCCGAATGCGTTATATTTTGTGAACGTACTGTATGGTTGTAGATCAGCTGAAATGACGTCCTTGTTGGGAAAGGTGAGACAAAACAATAATAATGTTAATAATCACAATATTCGCGTATTTGTTGGTATTTGAGTACCAATTTGATAGTTTTTGTTAAATTCATTGGGTTCTCGTAGAACTGTTGAGTATGTCCCGTTCATCTGTAGGTATTGAGCTGTATTTTTTTTTAATCAGTGTTTTCAATACCAAAAACTGGTTTTATTTAAATAAAATATCAATTAGAATATCAATTATATGACAAAACTAGTATGTACATACCCAGTAAACACTGGCATGACTTAACTGAATAATACTGATCTTTACTTTTTCTTTCTCGATTTAAATCCCAGTGAATATCATTGCGACAGATATCTATTAATATTTGTCGAGGCGCACCGGAACTGTAACTGATTTATTAAGCCCTTCATTGTCTGACAGAATTCTTTATTTTCAGTAATAAGTTTTTCAAGACAATTTAATAATAAAAGTCGAATGCATGAGCAAAATATACTTGAATTTTTCAAAATTATACAACTTTGCAAAGTATGTGGCGCTTTCACGATTTCCACGGCAGTAAAACCTGAAAATCATCCAAAATACAACTAGTTTGAATTCACGTCATGGATTAAATTGTCCACGCTATCAATTTTTTTTGAGTTTTGGTAAAGTATATACTATTACTTACATATAAATTCAAAATAAAATCACATATTGAAGCATCTTTAAATTCTTGAAATACCCAGTCTTATAGTTTCATTCGATAATACAGCATTTGTCAAATGAATTGGTGAACATTTCGTGAAAATTATGAGCTCTCACCACATTATCCTTTTACATGTCTTTCAAAGACTTTGTTTGGCTCAGTAGCATGAATACACTTTACTCTTAATATGCCCCAACAGGAAGAAATCCATTGGGTTAAGATCGGGTGATCTCGCCGGACAACTAAATGACCGCTTTCCCGATTATTAGATGTAAGAAAATGCTCGACAGAAATCATTTTCCAAAACGTAATGTATTCAACGATTTCCATAAAGTGTGTGATCAGATAACTTTTGATTACCAGCAGAATGTACATTTCTTCGGGCCAATTTTCCTGAAAAAATTGAAGTTTTGAAAATGTTTCTAAAATACGCAAAACACAGTGATAGGCCTGTAATAGCCGTTTTATATTAATCTTTTAAAGCCCCAAATAAAAGTCCGAAGTTTAAGAGTGGACATGAAATTATTGCGTGTAATTTCGGTTACATAGCTTTTTGAATAAAATTCCCGTATTTTTTTGAGTTCATGAATTTAACTACCGAGTCCTGAAGGATGCAAAGTTATGGTTTATTTTATTTTGTAAATATGCATTCAAAACAGTAGCGCGCAGAAGCTACCAGAGAATAGTACTTATTTTAAAAAGAACACCCTGTATATTTTTTATTTTTGTATTCTATATATTTCTCGATGAATAAAGCCCATTTATTATTATTATTATTATTATTATATCAGTAGATTCAAAAATATTTACACGTTTCACATCTCAAGTGATTTATGTAAAGTAATAAATTTGAAAAAACATTTGTTAAGCTTCAGAGTTACTTTTGCATCAGGACAACTAGTAAATTGGTTTCCAAATACTTAAATAGTATTCAAAAATATGTAAAAAAATTAATTAGCATTGGCCGAATCAGCAAAGTTATGGCGTATATTAGAATGTAAAAAAAATGTAAAATTTGTTTTTCAGAGTCCATCAGAGCTGATTTTTTTCAGGACTGCGATATGAAAATATAGAAAATTTAGTGGTAACATTGGCCGACAAAATTTTAGGAAATTCTATTTTTCGGACGGTCCCAAAAATAACACCCCCCCCACCTCCCAAAAAATAGCCCCGTAAAAATTTTGACAAATAGCATGTTGTTCAATAAACAATAACATCAGATATGCGAAGTCACAACGTTTGTTAAATTTTTTTCATGGTATTATTGGTATAATAGTCAGATAATCTCTTTTCATTGGCCTCATTCAATCACGTTTTTTTTTCCTGTAGAGTAGATCTTGTTTATATTGCTTCTAAACGGGTTTCAGCAAATTAGAATATTATTTATTTGTGTAACTTCCATGCGATCTTGTAAATATGAGAATTAATTCCAAGGTAAATACTTAGTTATTTATTATAACCGGTGTGAAATTAGCGGCCACTTTCCAGCGGCTGTTTTCATTTAGCGGCCGAACGACCAGTGGCGTCGGGTAAAATAAAAAATTCAAAAATCTTCGGAAGATCAACTCGATTTATGATAATCAATGATGGTGCTAAATTGCATTTATGGGTTGGTTAACAAAAATCAACAGCTCATTCACATCTAGCCAACCTGATTTTTGCTACTTCACCAATCAATAGAGCATAATAAAATAAGCTACTTCTTATCAAAAATACTATACTGACCGGCAGAAAAATTGGGACAACAACCTAATTGGTTATAATTTGTGCTGTCCCACTTTTTATGCGGGGCAGTATAGTAGGAAACCGACTGTGCCACCACATGAAAGAAAGTCATTCATTAATTTGTTATAAACATTTGAATACAAAAAACGTGCTTTTTGCTCATGCAATGAAACCTGATACAGTCGCAATCTGGTTGCTTCAATGAAAGAAATTGTAGAGAATCAAAATACGAAAAAAGATAGATTTTTTTGACGACCCAATCGGATCATTAGTGACAGAAAATTTTTCGAAAAAAAAATTATAACTCGGCCATTTTTCAACTTGTTGGGTTGGCCTTTCTCATGAAAGTATTTAATCATGTGTACTTTATGTGTGTACAAAACAGGCGCTGTTGGATTATTAGAGGTCTGGTTTTTCCAGTTTGTCTCCGATACAAATGATCCGATCCGGGTCGTAAAAATCTCATTTTGTTCTTATTTCAATTATTTACAATGTTTCTCACTGGAGCAACCAGATTGCTGTATGGGTTTTCATGTTCCAAGCAAAACAATGAAAAAAAAAACACGTCACTTCCAGGTGACTAAAGAATGATATAATGTAGTGATTCTGACCGGACCTGACCGCGACATTCACGCTCAGCCTGCTCGGGTGATCTCATCTCTGCTCGTTAACGGTATTCCCATCGTTCTATCCGCATCGAGAATTTACGGGAGCCATCTGAACGAGTCACCGTATACTCTCGAGAATAGGAATCTACTTGTCGATTTATAAGATACTCGACGTTAGATGGCAGGCAGAGTTGCAGTTGCAGATATAGTTGGAGAGTTCGCAAATAGACAGAGTAGTGACAGTGACTGTGATGTGAATTATAGTTGAGTGCATTTTTACTACATTTGGTGTCAGAAATTGGATGTTTGAAATAAGTGTTCGCTGTGTTGAAAAAGAACTGATAGACATTTATCGCGCCTAATAAACTAGTGATCCGTTGAACATTAGTGAACTGTTTTGCGCATCGCGGGATAATGAACTGAAATCTTTTTGTGTCAAATAAATATACTGATATCTCGGTTAGAGACGATAAAAGACAAAATTTTTCCCGAGGAGAGTTCGCCTGGTCGACCTGAAGGTTAGTTAAATGAAGCAAGAATTGGAGAACGTGAGTTAGAAACAAATGGAAAGAAGGCCGTACGTACTCCAGAAGAAGAGCTTCTGGAAGGAGCTCATAGAAAATTTGAAGAGCTTGAAAGAACAAGTTAGCGGTGTGGTGAATCGGTTGGAAGAAATAATGGGAACCGTCGAGAGAGAAATAGACAGAATGAACACAAAAGTAGAAAAAATCAAAGATGGAATCGACGTAGAAATGGACAAAATGAATGAAACAATCAGTAAGTCAGAAAGACGGATGGATTCTACGCACACTCCAGAAAGTTTCGTCAGAAATTCAGTGCTGGACCCGAGTGTGAACTTGGAGGAAGTTTAAAAGAACATAAAAACCTGGAGAAGCA
The DNA here is from genome assembly GCA_958502065.1 of Chrysolina americana. NCBI lineage: Eukaryota > Metazoa > Arthropoda > Insecta > Coleoptera > Chrysomelidae > Chrysolina > Chrysolina americana. The sequence goes on along the minus strand of OY293411.1, from coordinate 5,070,382 downwards.
ACAAATATTTCACAAAGCCTCACCGCCTATGGACAAGGATTACGAGCAGGCTGAGCGTGAATATCGCGGTCAGGTCCAGAATCATTACAATACCAATAGATGAATGATTTGTAGGTCGTCTAGGGGGTGGTGGTCGCTTTTGGTACTTCCAGATGACTCAGCACTGATATACCAAAAATAAATGATTTGGTGGCCGTCTAGTGATGGTACATAATTAGGAAACTTTCACACTTTTAGTTTTATTTGTTCAGTTTTAGTATATTCATTTAAACAGACACATCAATATGTGACCGTGGAGTCCCCGAGTTCTAGTGAATTTTGTTTAGAACTTCATTATGAGAAAAAAAAATTATAAAATAATGTAATATAAAATCTTCATTTCCAGCCAATTTTGTACTCTTACTGGAGGAGTTCCTGCTCATGGCGTGTACGAATAGGTAAGCATAGATTCGTTATTCGTTTGAGTTTAAAATTTTCTCGATAATTTTTATTTTCCGCTAAAACTCGTTTTTTTCTCAAATAAATGGAGAACTTTATCCGATATAATTCACCGATCAAAACATCGTGTTAAAACCGATGTTGATTTCTTATTCAATATTCATTGGCAGTTATATAAATTCCACTTTATAATTTGACAATTTATTAATATATTTTTTCAACCATGCCCACTAGTAGGTCAAACGACAACATTTTATTGAGTTTTTGAGATGCCTGAAACTATACAGTGTCCTCTGAAGTTGCCTAGAAATGGAACACTTTATTACAACTTATTTTTTGGAAAAAAGGTTAATGGTGATTGTTACATACTGTACATAACCATTTGTTTCAGCACTGAATCTCAAAGAGATCCCTTACGATATCAAACCGGTTTCTTTAATCAAATCGGGAGGAGAACAGCATTCAAACGAATTCAGAGAGATTAATCCCATGGAACAAGTACCGGCACTGCACATAGATGGCGTTACGTTAGTGGAATCCCTTAGTATTATGAATTACCTCGAAGAAACCAGACCACATAGACCATTGTTGCCAAATGATTGCATAAAAAGGGCCAAAGTAAGTATTCATCGAAATAACACTGCGTCGTACATTCGTTGTAAGAAAAAAAACATTGTTTTCAAGGTCAGGGAGGTTTGTGAGGTCATTGCCTCAGGTATACAACCCCTCCAAAATCTGACGGTGCTAATCCACGTCGGCGAGGAAAAGAAGAATGAATGGGCCAAACACTGGATAAAGAGAGGTTTCAGAGCAGTGGAGAAGCTCTTGTCAGCTAGTGCTGGAAAGTACTGCATAGGAGACGACATAACATTAGCTGACTGTTGTCTGATACCACAAGTTTTCAATGCGAGAAGGTAAGTATATATCTAAGCTGAACAATAAGGATTATCTTCATTATTCTTTTTGGTGTAGCATTCACTCATACTCATAGCCAGTTACTACTAAGGCAGCAGGACTGGTCCCTGTTATCAAAGGCAATACCACAAGTGCTTAAAATTCTATCGATATTTTTTTATTTTCCACGAAAATTCGTTTTATTTTCAAATAAAGAAGTTTATGTGATGAAAATTAAAAATTATCCTTTACGATTAACAAATTGAAATGTGTTCAAAAGCGATGTTGAATTCTTGTTTACGTTGACCGTTATATTTTCAGCTTATTTATTCAATATCCATTGTCATTTATATGAATTCCACTTATTATTTTGATAATTTGTTACAAGTTTATTTTTGAAACGATACATTTTCTATCTTACACTCAAAACTATAATTTTGTGTTTAGTTGAAATGCTGAAAAATCGACTATTTTCATATTTGTATTGTTACGAATTCATTACAGGTTTCACGTGGACTTACGACCATTTCCAATCATTTTGAGAATCGATAGAGAGTTGGAGACCCACCCAGCTTTCAGAGCGGCACATCCAAGCCATCAACCTGACTGCCCACCTGAAGCAATCAAGTAGAAAATGTGCCAAATAGTTTTTCAAGTGAGAGAAAAATTACAAGTATTATGATGATTCTCATAAATTACCTAAATATAATCGGAAAAAAGTATGAATTTCTATTCACCAAAAATAAGAACCGAAAGAAGTCCCAGAATTGGTCCTTGTGGAACTCTACATTCAGTTTGTCTTTAATGATATTTGATAATTTGTTCTTTCACTTGTTAATACAAGTATTATTAATATAATGGGTGGACCACAAAGCATTATTTTTTACGAACCACACTTTACAACACATTCTCTAAAAAAATCTTCCAAAATAAAATCAAGTAATTTTTATGCTACATAATTTTTTGAGGTTCACCTGTTATTGCATTTTGAAGGTACAAACATATTTTATGAAAAACGTTGCATTTATATTTTTAGAAATTGTAGAGTTTAAATAAAGTTGGCTTCCATTTTTATCAAAATATCAGCGCAACCAAACTTAAACATTTAAGATTAGTGATTCATTATATATGTTCATTTAACATTTTGAGAATCTTGAACTTCAATATTTTTACTTTATTGCAGTAGGCGTAGATATTATTTTTATGTAGAATTTTGAAAATTTGCTTTCCAATATTTTATGTTATTTTACGCGTATGATAATTTTGTATACATACATCAATTGAGATTAAACATATTTTTAAGTTATTTGTGTTTTTGTAAAGCGAAACATATGGGAGAAATGATTTTTAATCCACGAGTCGACGTACTTTTTTCATTCCGGAAAAAACACAAAAAACAATTATTTTTCCAATAAGTGCGGAAAGTATTACTTTCCCGCACGCGACTGCCGTTGATCAGTCAAAGGCGTAAAAGACACTTAAAGCATGAATTAGGAACATTATTTTTCTACCATCGCATCAAGATTCAAAAACAACATTGAAAATATATATTTTATTTCAACATACAAATCTTACAATGAAAATCCACTGATTATTATTGATATTACTCAATATTAAAAACATAATTTGTTGCATTCTGGAAATGAGTCAGAATAGCCGGTCCAGAGTTGTTAGTTGGTGGTAGCTGGCTGTTAATTGCAAAGTGCATGAAGATGACGGACGGCAAACGGTTGCAAGTTGTCAGTACGGAGTCCCTCAAATAACCTTCAGCAACAGCAGTTGACTTCCAGCCTCCAAGAGTCATTTTATGTTGGTTATCCTTTCGTCTGAATCTGCTAGAAACGTTGCCGAAGATCGTCCAAAACTGTGACCTGTGTAACGTTCTGGGTCAGGTAGGCCTAAGTAGGTAGCGATCTCTGCCGGCATTTTACCAAATGTGTTCACGCCTACGCACTGAACAGAGCATTTGCCTTTTTTATAATTGATAAAAAACGACTGTGCGTGGTGGTGGCTTCACTTCTTTTTCCTTACAGCAGTTTAAAAATGGGTTGTATTACAGTTCGTATCATTCTCGTGATTTACTAAGTAACAGAGGTCTGAATTTACCTCATCTGCAGTCTTTAAAATTGGTTCTGGGAGCTGTTCGCCAGACGAATCCATTAAAATATCGCTTCTATTGAAAATAATTTGAAAAATGAAGACTTGAAACTTTGACGTCTTGATGACAACTTAGTTGTCATAGCAAATCTTTCAGATACATGTGTGCCCATTCTGCATGAGATAAAAGATACAGCATTGAAACAGAACCAAATCAAATATGTTCTCACGATAAAAACGTGAGGAAAAGGCGTTTAAACCGTCTGTGCTTCAAAAACTCTGCATGGGCATGCATGTACCGATTCGGCCTTTATTTATAAGTATGGTATTTTATGAAGGAAAATCCAGGACCGGTTATGTACTTTTTTTTTAAAAGCTTTTTACACAATTTCATCAAACCACGGTTAGATCACTATCTTTTTCACACGAAAAGAACTCTGAGAAGTTGGGCTCACCCACTCGAATATAACTTCTCGACTTAGTGAGCGTGTTAGGACGTTTCAGAAATCTTCCGTCGTTATCAGATCAACCTTTGATGGGAAACGTACGGAAGAGTTCGTCACAATGAATAATATAAAAGGGCCTTCGTAGAGAGTATTTTCTCATTAAGCCTGAATACTTGTAAATGTTGACAGAAGTTCAATATTAGACAAATCTATATGATGAAAAATGGTGGATTACGTAATCCAATTTTCCGCAAAAAAACCTATACAATAGGTATGGTCGTCGGCAGGTATTCAACAGAAAACAACTACTGCCCCCTACGACCGTTGAATTATATCTGTTCATTACTTGGCAAAGTTTTCTACAAGAACCACTTTGCAATGCATTTTAAATATCAAAGCTGAAATTATTTTTCTATTTAATTGGGGGAACACCTCCGTACCGGTTTCATGGTCATAGCCAATCATCAGCAAAGGCTAGTTCGACCCAATTCAATTCACTTTGTTTGACAGTTTATAAACATTTTCACGATTAAATTTAAACTTCTTATAATTATAATTAATATGGACTCTGATAGTGAAATTGCAGTATTTTATAAACAACATCTATCGTAGACAAAATAGCATTTCATACGCGATATGAAAAAGGTTTTTTTCTTTCGTAAGATTTCTACACTTTCACCTCACGAAAAAAAAAACAGTATTTTCATCTCTTGTTGAAAAAGATACTATTACCTGCTTTTTAGTACAGAAATAAAGCTTTACAAAAAATACACCAGTGGCCAGGTTGTTGCAGCCGGTACCATCTTTCAATTGTCCTATCCAGAAGGTATCGCGTTTTTTACAACCATCCCTCATGCTGTGTTGAACCGTTCTCGAGCAAAATCATAATAATATTGTTATACAAAAAAAGAGAAAGATTGAAGGACATCCATCTCTTCTCTTCTATCATATGGGAGCCTGGCGATTAAAAAATTGTGGAAAATTTACACAATCTAATTTTCAAAAATAAATCATTTAACAAAAATTTTTAACAAAGGTGAATGTGTGACAAAATGCACGAAAAATGTTTTCTAAAGTTTCCTGGTCTGAACTTACAGAGATTCGATAGACATTATAGGATTGGGAACTAACTCAAAATCTTCTTATTGTCAAATGACGTATATTCTAGAACAACATAAAAAATCTTGAGGTATTGATAATCACCTTGATAATTCAAAAGTATAATTTTTTTATTGAATTATAAAATATCGAAAATCAGACAAACAATATTTTGTAAAATTCCATCAAAATTCACTAAATTTTTTAACAAACTGTGTAAAAAGTGACAACGTGATATATAACAAAATTTCCACAGGGTAAAATATGGTTAAGAAAAATATCAATGAATAAAAATTTTTAAAGTTTGAAACAAAAAAACATACTCTTCTTATTTAAGGGTCCAGAACCTGTAAACAACAAATTGCAAAGGTTACTATCCAACTGAAACATCGCACGAGCCGAGAAAAAGCGTATGTACAAGCAAGAACTTTTAAAGAAAATTAAAAAAGCAAACGATGTACAATGACATAAAGTTTATTACAATTACAACCAACTACTTTACATTCATTTGAATAATTAAATTCAATAAAATATAACTCGGTAGTCCAATCTACTAGAAATACATGTCAAATGTTCAAAAGGAATTCCTCAGAACAAAAAAACAATAGATGCAGGTATCCATCTTGATTACTGATTCCCAAAGACAAGTTTTTGAGAAGCTGCAAATGTGAGAGAGGAGACGCTCCTTCACAACATTTGCAAAAATCGGTTTCGTTAAATAAATGTTTTCTTGTTTTGACCTGGTTGACTGAACTACAGAAAGTTTTTTACAAAATATGACTGCTTTGTAAGAGGAAAGCTGCCAAAAATCATCGTCTCGGCAGTCTTCCCAAACAAAAACCATGAAACAATTACATAACCTCTTACCACGGAGCCATAAAAATACCACAATCTAGTTTCTCAAAGAAAACATCAGGAAATTAAATATAAGATACAGTAAGTAATGAACAACCACAACAACAAAAAGATAACAGTTCATGAATCAAAAATTAATACTACAATAACTCAGACTTACAGTTTCAGCTTGATCTGGACAGAGCTCTTTGAAAATTTGTTCAATCAGTGAGCGCCTGAAAAAAATTGGAGATATTCATTTTCACAAAACAACTGGATATTCATCAATAGACAGGCATATACATCTAACATTGTTTAAAGAGTCAAAGATAGTCAATGCCTGTGGAATCGGCATTGGAGCAAAACACTAGTGCCATCTAGCGTTTTTAGTTGAAAACTAAGAGGAACTACGAAAAACTGTAGAAGGTTTGTACTTAATACAAAATAGTTCTTCGCAATCAATTTCAACATATTCCATAAACTGAATAATCTCGAATTTCATCACCAAATATAATTTGTATGTATAAACTATCCCGATTTTTGCACCAGTCCAAAGAAAACATTCCGAATAGATATTTTGTTTCCCCTTTCCAGTATCATAATTGAATCGCCACCTATTAGTTGGCAGATTCATTACATCCTCACGACCTGATCGGGAGACCAGAGTACTAACGCCATCTACATGTCGTCTCCATCAGATCCAATCAGTATCCCATATCATTGCCTCACTATCTTGTTAGAGCGGCTTTACATTATGCAATTTTCATGCAATTTTTGTGCAATGCAAGACTAAATTTTACATTGCGCTTGCGCCCATGCAAGTTCCGTGCAAGCCCAAAAAATTTCGACTGGTTGAAATTTTCACTCAATTCGTGAGCAATTCTAGTGATTTTTCTGGTGAGAAATGAAATGCCAATAGTACAACAGAGTACCTGCAGACATTGTTTTTCGATTGTCTCCTAACCTATAACTCTAACTTAAAAAAGAAACAGAAAATTTGTCAAAAGCGTTAATGATAGGTGGAAAATAGCAGTGACACAAGTAAATGTTAAATAAATAAAGCAATAAGTGTATATTTGATGATTTACTTTCCGTCATTATGCTGGCAACACAACAATAATAATTGCATAAATGTAAAACACAATTTCTACATTGCCTTGCAATACTTGTTTTGCATTGCAAATGAATTGCATAAATGTAAAGCCGCTCTTACTCTTTATTCAGATATCTACACGATATCCTAATAAAGAAATTCACTAGTGAAATAATGTATATAACTGTGGTTTTTTATAACTTAAAGTATATTTTGACTTTGACTACAAGTAAAAAAACAAATATTTGTTTACTTGAAAAAAAGAATTTATTAGATCCCCTGATAAAGAACTAGAAATAAAAATAATTCAAATGAGTAATGAAATAAAAGATAAAATTTTACAAATAGTAGATGTTTGCCTACAATTTTCCACTTGGTGGAAACGCTTAGAGAGAAGGGTACCCCGTATTCTTTCACATTGTTGATACCTCTCTGGCACAATATAATCGAACTTTGTTCGAATTATTACAGTTTACCCTTCCCGGAGTCTGTGCTACTTGAGAGTGATTTGTCTTGTTTCTTAATTTCCCATGCGGATGGCGCTGCGATCAACTTTGTTGTGGATCGTATTGTGGATCCGTGGGGAAATATTAGTTAAATAGTTGATTATTAATAATTTGGCAGGGACAGGACAATTATAATGTAGTCCGACCTACCCTGTCACTGATGAGAGGCAATAAACCTCGAAACATGCATGTCTGCAGGTGGTCATTACCATCCAAATGACGGATAATCTTCTGTTTAATTACGAGACAAGCACTTGGGTCTTCTTGGAAGAACGTTGCACAAATATCTGTCATATGTAGTTCAATGTCCGTCGTGGTATTAGCCAGGGAAGTAGTTGTTTTCTGACAGATGTTTGCCTTTATTTTTTTCCACTTGGTGGAAACGCTTAGAGAGAAGGGTACCCCGTATTATTTTAAAAATAGTAGATTAAAATTATTTGAAAGTCACAGGTAAGACTTACACATACCTATATGTTAGGTATGACTTACACATACCTATATGTTTCATATATTTTTAAAATCGAACAAATGATAATTTAAAATAAGCTAAATCTCCGATCAAATAACACAACCTAGATGAGTAATACTCAAATAGAACTGAAGTTAACATCTTTTCATAATGTTATCCCTCAAATCAAGACATTATTGCCTTGTCGCAATTTTTTAAGGATACAATAAGCACGTCAGCTAGATTTTGATATCTGTCGGTATATCTCATTTTGAAATTCAATCCAGTTTTTTTCTCCATATATTACTGTATCATCTGCAAGACTATGAATTTCACCTAAAGTATTAATATAAAAAAATGTCATTGAGATAGATAGTAAACAGAAGTGGCCCCAAAACTATCCCCTGTGGCATACCAAATTGAAACATTTTTGTTTACTTCCAGTTTCATCAATTTCAACATATTGGTTTCTATTTTCCAAATAATTTTTGAGATCATAAACTTTGCTGTGAAATCCCATATTCGACAATTTCGTTAATAGTCGTTTATGGTCAACTATATCAAAAGCAAAAAAAACTAGCCATAGCTGAATTTTGATTACCAAGATGTTGATATTATTATAGCATCTTGAGTCAAAACGTCTGTTCTAACTAAATCCAAATTGTTTTTTTTGAGGTTTATCTTAAAAATCAATCGATTCTATATTTCAAAATGTTCTCAAACATTTTAGCTACACTTAAAAGCAGTAGTAGACTTTTAATATATTCATTTGAAGGTTATTCTTTCAATATGAAAGTTAAATCTACCACTTCCTTCATATTAATGTACTATGAACATAACACTGTGGTGTAGCAATTATAACAGCACATTCAAATTTGCAATTTAATACAGGGTGTACGTTTTGAAAATCTAATAAGCAGTCTGCAACAAAAAATTCAAACACCCTGTAAAAAATAAAATAAATTTGAGTGGTGACTTCATGTATTGCAGAAATACACACTGTTGACTCACCCTGTAGACAGAATTATACACTCATTTACTAGCACACTAAAACTGTAAAGAACAAGATAATTTTCATAATTTCTTGTTTTATAGAAGTTTATACTAGTGTTTAAATTTGAAAATCTATAACCAAGTCAATCAAACGCATTTCAATACTCACTTTGAAGCTAATCCACCACCTGGGGGTAATCCTTCCATACTAACAGACATTAGTTTGTCAAGAATTTGAGAAAAATCCCTATCATCACTCTGTTCAACAATATCTGTGAAGAAAAAATACAATTCTATGTTGAAAGAATGAAGAAAAAGAAAGTTTAAGTTGAAACTAAGTAATATAGTGTGTACATAAAGTGTGGAATGAATTCATTCATCATTTATGAATTGTATAGTATTTTGGAGAAATCCTAGTACAGGAAATTTTGTATTTGAATGCTCTACTTTTTTTGACTATTACATTCCCACCTATTTTATTTTTTTTCAATGGAACAGCCAGAATAATAACATGAATTCATTCCATGCTTTATACAGAAACTGAATATATTAATATTAATGCTAATATGTAAAAAAACAATATTTAAATGTTCATTCCTGCTTACCTTTTATGTGCCTTTCAATGGTTGCATCTAGTTCATTTTCAGCCTTTATGGCCTCAGGTGTAGGTGTGGGGGCACCAGGAAATACTACTAAGACGATGCTCATATTATCACGACTGCCCTGAGAAAATAATTTTTCATGTTAAAAAATTAAAATTACTCTTTTATACATAAAAAAAGTTCCAATGAAATATCTTAGTAGTTGAGCATTTATCAGTTCCAGTTAAATAATATACAAGATAATTGCCAACATTTTAGAAACAAAAAACAATGGAAGTTCATCGATGATAAGGATATAAAAATAACATTGATATAGTTCATTTACATGTGCAGCAGTGTTAAAAAACAAAAAGTGCCAATTTTGAATTCTACAATTGGAAGACAGTAAGAATCCATTTTTGATATATTGTGACTTATTATTGAGAAAATTTCCTATCATTGTGACTACACATGTACTTGCAGCCAACAAAGTTTTTTGCTCTTCACAAAACCTTGAACTTCAACTGGATTTCATACATCTCATTAATTTTGTGTTTTCATAAAATTCATATTTAGGTATTTTATCATTAAGTATTGCAGATAAGATATGAGACTATAATGATTTGATAATAATCAGCACTTAGACTCCATTGGTGGCAATCACAACAGAAGATTCACAGTTTTAAAATACAGGATGATTTATTTGAGTATTGATATCACAGTGATTATATTAATAATGATATGTCAATTCTGATGAGAAGTGAATTGAAAAGATTTTTTGATAAACTAGAATTTTAATCCTAGACATTTAGCTAGTGAGATAAGAAACTCGATAATACAATAAAACTTTTTGTTTCAAGTTTTTCGCTGATAAAGGTAACCAAACTTCAGGTTTACTTCTAACCAATGCTAACAAGGTGTGCAAATATGATAATTACCTTATACAAGCAGGTATCAATAACTTGACTGGTAACTTCTTGTAAATTATCTGTAACACACAGCCTGTTGTGGATATATGCACACAAGTCTTCATTGCTCATGACATCCCAAACACCGTCACAAGCCAAAACGAGGAACTCATCTGACGTATCATCCCTTTCTCTGACAAAAATTTCAGGTTCAGGTGATACCAGTTGTTCGCAAGGCCCGCGACCTTCAACATTTTTGTACTCAAAATCTCCCAGTGCTCTGCTAACAGCCAAACTCCCATTCACCCTTTGGATCATCACAGAACCCCCAGCTTTCACAATACGGTCTCTTTCTGTGGGAAGTCCTGGTTTGTGATCAAGGGTGGTGAAAATAGGGGCTCCATCTCGACACAACACAGCACGAGAATCTCCACAATTAGCAACGTAAATTGTACGTGGAGATACGAATGCACATACAGCCGTTGTACCACTTTTATCTTCCCCTGAAGTCATTTCCGGCAGGCCTCTCATCTTACTGTCTAATTCTGGGAAAATTATTGAATTAAACAAAGAAGTAATTCATACTTGTTAAAATTACCTAAAAATCCCTTGTGAATAGCCTTGAGAACATCCTCCTGAAACTCTTCAGCAGCCATTATTGTATCCAACAAATGCTCTGCACAATGTGCAGACACTTTGGCACCAGCATGGCCATCAAATACAGCAAAATAAGACCAATCCTTAAGTGCATCTCCTAGGTTGGTTCTGGCCATGTGAGCATCTTCCATTTCCACACGCCAACCCTGCATGCTTGCAACCCCATAACGAATGCCATTGCCTTCCCCACATTCTTGAAACTTGTCCGTCTTTGGTTTGTCGAGAAAAGCTCCCATTCTGTTTCTAATTTCAAGCTTTGATATACTAACGTAACTTCATTTTCTCTATAAAAAATTGTAAAAAACGCATGGTATAAACAAACGTCAATATTGCAATTTGAGGTACCTCACCTAAATTACATTATCATAAAATCATTTCTATTTTCAATTTTTACATAACAAACCTATCTCTAGGGCCCCCTTTTACAATTCACAACAATAAAATAAAAATATGGCGTTTTGAAAAGTAGTTACGCGTGCGCTATCTAAAAATAGAAAATTCAGATGACGACATTTTCATCCAATCGTACGCTACAAAATGGCTTAAGCATATGGCGCAAAAACAAATTACCTTTTTTATGATCCGACCGAACTCCGAAACACCGAAAAAAGTAGTTCAAAAGTCACTGAGCAAATGTAAATTGTAATGTGACAAGTATAAGCCTCGTCCAAAAAGCTTTGTATTACGCCAGCGACATTACATTTTCGCGAACCACTACAATATTATTTTTATAATACTCATCATATGATTTAGTTCTTGATCTTCTAATTATCTGATTTCAACTGGGTTGATGAGATAGAGCGCTGGTTATTCGGCATTTGGTAATAATATTAATAATCATAGAATATATATGAAGGTAAATAAAAACAGTTATCAAAAAAGTTACGACCGGCTTTTCGGTATTCACAGAAATTATGAAATTTATTATATTTTGCGAGAGTCCAACGAACCACAAACACTTTATACTCTAGAAATTTGGTTACATCCAAGGAATATTTTTTTTCCGAAGATAAAAAACGTATTCCTCCTTTTTCTCATTTACAAGTTTGCATGATGAAAAAACCAATATATATTGTTCAAAGAAAAATCGTGTGAAACCAAAAAAAAATAAAAGTAAAAGGAAAATGCTGTTTTTCTTGAATTCTCGAAGTTTTGAAGAATTAATACTCCGTAGGTTATAATTGCCAAAGCACTGCCCTGTCCAACTATAAGTGGTGGGAAGACTGAGTTAATCTTGATGGAACCATTGAGGATATTTCCTAGAGATGATTATGAAAACTTTTTGGTAGTGTTCCAGAGAAATCCGCGAGTATGTGGTGGATAGAGTCTGAACACGATAAGTAGTTCAAAAATAGAATGTTATTAGTAAACACAAAAAAATAAGCTTTCATGATTTCACTAGGCAGCTATTTATAGCTGCGTTTTATTGATGCCATTTTGATACCGGTTTGGGAAGAAATTGTCATTTATTTGACATTTATGACATTTTTATGATTGTATATGTGTCTTATGTCAATTTATTCCATCCAACCTGTACCGGAATTAATCAAATAAAACGCAGCTTTATGATACGTGATAGGTGTTTTTTCTTGGATGAACCGCATTCAATTTTGTTTCAAATCGCATTCAAGATGACGTAATGAATAATGTCATGCAAGAAAACCAATCGTTTTGAAAGGGTCACATCTACTGACAAATATGGTTACGTTTGTATATCGAAGCTATAACGCTAATAATTAATGCGATGAATGCAGGAAACGGAATACGCCTATAGCCGCTTTCTAATTGCCACAGGGAGTAGCTCCGAGTAGTTCCTGAAGTGATCTGACAGATCACGATAAAATATGTTTCAAGTAATCCCCATTTATAAAGTCAGGTGAAGATCACTTCAGGTTCAGTTCAGGAGTAAGGCCGGAGTCTAATGCATCCGTTTATCCAACGGTACGATGACGAAAGGGTTTCTATTGGTCGAAATTCAAATATTTGAATGTTGACCAATATGAACACTTTCGTATCATCGTACCGTCGGATAAACGAATGCATGAGACTCCTGCCTAATAAGCTCCACTGTGTCACAGATTATAGAAACTTAAATCTGTGACTGTGTGCTAGTGAAGCAAGAATTCCTATTCACGACACTTCCCAATAGGCAATCCGCATGGACCAATCAAAACTCTATTTTAGTTGCGCCTGCGTGGTGTGCAATGTAATTTTAGGTTACGTTGAGGTTCAACTTGGATATCAAGGTCCAGTTTGGTTAGATTGGATCATGTTCCCTTCTTTAATGGCTTAAAAATGAAAAAAGAAGAGAATATGAGTGATATTTTGGCGACACACTACTTCCAAAGGATGATGGAATACTCCGCTTTGGCGACGAACTCATGACGTCACATTTCGTCATGATTTCATATTTGGAACGCGGTTCGTGGAAAGCGATGGAAGCTCCTCTGGAGGAGCGTTCAAAGTTGTGGGTAGTAGTTCGGAAGATGTTAAGTGGTGTTCGACTAGCTTCGTCAAATATCGTTGTCTGAGCTGCATGCTGGAGGGGGTGGAAGCCGGTTAATTTTGATCATTTTGTTTGTTTACCATCTGAAGAAGGCAAGCATCCACGAAAAAATTCATAAGTAATAATATCCATAGACATTACAATAATATGGACTGGTTATTAGAAAGAGACCATTGATATCAGAGTGCCAGAAAAACGACAGAATAAGTAAAGGCAAAAACTTGCTGAAGTACATCAAGTACATTTTCAAACATTATTTCATCAATGAAAAATGTATACGCTCGCTTCTCTCCATTATTTTAGAAATTGAGGTTATGTTTTGAATTAGGATTACTTTATTTACTTTCTCAACATGGAATCACGAAAAAACTTCATTTTGGCGAGAAACTTAGTTCCATTAAAATAATGACGTCAGACCAGTGACTTGAGTTCAATAAGCATGAAATCAGTTCGTCGCCAAAATATCACTATGATCTAACCTAACCAAACTAACCTTGTTATCCAAGTTAAATACTTGGGACTACTATACCGCCTTAGCATCGATTCAAATGGCCAAGGCGGTATGGCCAGGATAGTTTTATTTGGTTCATGCGGATTGCCTATTGGGAAGTGTTGTGGATAGGAATTCTTGCGGCTGGAAAGCGGTTTATATATCAGTTCCCGGGGGCGCAAATTTTTAATTTCATCCATTGGCAACACTGCATTTTTTGACAACAAATTTTTTATACATTTTACTTTCTACTTCTTTCTGCGTTGTGAACACTGCTTGGATTTGTTTATTTATTTATATAATTGTATTGAAAATCACCATACTTTTATTCGCCTTTATGAACTTTATTGTCAACAATTAACTTTCCATTTAATTCTCGTAGCGATTATATTAGTATTACCAAACAATCGAGAGCTACATAGTTGTTTTTCCGTTGTCCAAAAGCTCTGATGTTATGGCTACCATCAGCAGTTCAGATGATAGTAGTACACCTCCAAAAGAATTTCATTTATCGACGTCGTCGTACAGTGATAGCCGTATGAGCCTAGATAGACAAAAGTGCCCGTTGTGCCGCAAACTAAGTGATTCGTTTTATTGTAAGCAATGTGTCCAGAGTGGTTCATTTTATAGCACCAGAGACAGATCTCTAGAGGGGTAAGTTATATAGAAATTAAGATTAAACGACTTACCTCAAGGAAGATCATATCTAAATTGTACGAGATAGCATTGTCTGAAAAGTCACAAAGGTCACACCACCACTTCGAGAAAATGTAAAACAGGTAAACACTCATCAGCATTGACTTATACCTACCTACCTACTAGCTCTGACTAATTATAGTTTTTGAGCCAACTAGATGGATATCTATAAGGGTTGAAGGCATTGAGTGGACTGTTATATTTGGAATGGCTATCATGCACAATTGGACCCCGTTTTGCAAAAAGGAACCAACTACTTTTAGGCAAAATGAGATATGCCAGTTTTCTGGTTTGATAAATGATGCATCCAAATATAGACCATTATCATTTATACCCAGTTTTGCATAGGCTTTTGAAATATGTATATACAACCAATTTGCCAAAAATATATGAATTATCTAAATAGTGGATCAAAAATTGTTCAATTTATGTTAAAAATAATAAACAAGATGTTACCTCAGCATTGCAATGTATTGCAATTCCACTTATATTTATCGAGTTGCTTGAATTCCAGCTTTTACGAAAAACGGGCTGCTTTATCAGAACTGAAAACTAATACAAGAAACTTTGGATATATTATATCCCGTCTACAGGAGCCCCGTTTGAGGTGTAATAAATTGGTAAAATATGCTGAAGCTCTCTTACTGAATATATTACTTGAAACCTTTCGTTCTAGAGTACAAATATAAGACAGGCTAAAGACCGAACAAAAATCATCAAATTGGCTATAGAAGAGAAGAAAGAGAGGAGGGTGATAAATAATGCAAGGTTAGCAGATTTAAAGCTCACAAATCAAGAACGGGACAAGACTTTGCCGAAATATGAAAATAAAGTGAAGGAACTTGAAGATTATGTTTCCCAACGCAGGGACAAATTCGAGGAAAAGAGACAATCCTTGAAGGAAAAACAACGGCAGTTGAAAAAAATCGTTCGTCTTGGAGTACAGCACCTTTTCAAATACATTTTTCCAATAACGAAAATAAAACCAGCAAAGTAAGTGAAAATATTGTAGAAGGTTGAGTAGGTACCATAGATTTTAACCTTTCACTTTTTATAATGATTGAAATTAATATGCAAAGTTCAGACAATTTTACAGAGGATTAAATTTGTTTTTATTCAATATATAAACTTGGCATTACCTACCAGAAATAACTATAATTGAATGCTTAATATCAAGGTTATTGTAAAAAATTTACCCAATTATTTTCAGTGAAACTCAGACTTTGAGTGTCTTGTCAGATGCATCTCAAGCTACAATCATCAGTGAGAATTGGGAATACACTGATTATAAGGGAGAAATGAAGTACTGTATTGTAGGTCCTACTTTACCCTTTTCAGGAAATTATTCAGCCTATAATATCTGGGGTAAGCACACCTTTAATTTGAAATCCATAGTTCCTAAGGAGAGGAAGTTGCAGATGACGATGACAAACACCTTGAATAACCTTAAATATAGAATCAAACACCAACAAATTTTCGTCTTTAATTCGTCATGAAATAATATTTGAACTACAAAATATATTGTAAAATATAAAAATATTATTATAATATGATTTTGGCAGTCGTTTATTTTTTCAATACACATTTTTGTGATTTTTTTGAATTTGTTTTGCAGTTTCACACAACCAAGATGTAGTTCCCAGTTCCAACTCTTCTTTGTCAGTCAGAAATAATCCTGCGTTCAACATGAGTGCTGCTTTGACATACACTGCCCAATTGGTTATACTTTTATCATATTATCTGAACATAAGGCTTCCATGCCAAATGCAGTACAGGTATGCTAGCTTTACTATCATTGATCTTTTGTACAAATCATTGTTGAAATTATAATACCGAAAATACGAATTTCGCTTTATCAAAATACTGATTGAAAATAAAGAATTGTCAATTTTTTTCTCCTCTTCTTAATTATAGGTACATGTTATCTGTTATTCAATTATTTAAACCACATTTTAATAGAGCATAGGGTAATTACAATATTTGACAACAAATCCGAGATTAATAAATGAAGGTGCCGCCGATGTAATTCATTAGCGTCCGATAGAAGTAGACCTTGACTTTTTTTCCCTTTCCTCTAGTACTATAAAATTATGTGATTTTGGTAGAATATTTGCTTCGCTATTTAACTATTTAAACCACATTTCACTAGAGCATAGGGAAATTAAAATATTTGATATCAAATCCGCAAAAAAATAATTCGCTGTTGTGAAACAAAGCCTTAACAACGGCATAGGATTGTCGGCAAACGTCGAACAGAAATAATTCAACAGCCCCATACGACCGCCGAATCACGTCTATCCAACGCCTGGCAAAGTTTTCCTACAAGGATATACTCTGCAATCTTCCTGTAACAACCACCAACTGGCAATCGAAAACATCTGCAGATATCTGCAGATGTCACATGTTTTCTCTACAGCTACGTAAGGATGAACCAATGCATGGGGTCTTCTTCAAGAACATTGAAGTCCTTGGCTTATCCAGACACTAGACCTTCGCTTTTCTGAGGTCAAGTCGGAAACCGAAGGATTCATAATGACCTACTAAGATGGTGTCTTTAGCATCCTCATCTACCGTAGTCGCGTGGTGCATATAGAGGTCCCTGACACCAGATGCAGAGCGTGTCGTGGGGCAGCTGAGACCATGATGCATTTGCTGTCAGCCTGTCCAGCTTATGTGGTCTCAGCCTGTATCCACAGGCATAACGCAGCACTAAAAGTCTTTATTGTACTACCATCTAAAACACTCGTACGGTATTGACGAGACACCGGTGTTATCTAATGCTCCGGGGAATATTGAGTCCGTTGTGGAGGATGAGAAGGACCGAATCTATTGGAACTACTCATTCCCCATCCTCAGTCGAATACAAGCAACCACGACCATCAAAGTAGGACGATTTTTGTCATAGAGTTTTCGGCTCCTGGCGAAACCAACATCTTCTGAAATAGGAGGAAAAACGGACAATATATCGAGACCTACTCTTTGAACTCCGCAGTCTTTACCCAATCCATACTGTTGAAACGGTGGTTCTGATAATAGGGGCCCTTGGTGAAATGATGGACACACTGCTTTCAAACTCAAAAATAATACCGGCTTGCCGTAATATGGACAAATGCAGAAGCCCGTAGTTCTTCGTTACTCCGCCTTCTCAAGGCACATGATTCTTGGACCTGGTAATCACTCACTAATGCTAATGACAAACCAGCGCGCCCTCCGGATGTATCGGGGCTCCGGAGACAGGACCTGACTGGTAAATTCCTGAGGGGAAAAAATCCGTCAAAAACACTCATAGAGTGTACCCAAAGCCAGAGCCTATGCGGGTAGAGGACGGCTACTATTACTATTTGCCGTGACGGTTCGGGGCGACTGAATGATTTTTGGTGGCGTATTCACTTTTCAGTCGGTGCGCACTCCAAGGAAGCGCCAGACAAATGGAAATAGAACACTAAATATAAAAACATTTTCAGACAATTTTTGGCAATTTTCAACCTGTAAATGTTCTGTAATGAATCTGAGACCGGTCCTGGCCGCGCCTGATTAATTATTCGACCTCGACTTGTAAAAACAACGCTAACGGTTCATGCATGACCCATCACGTCTAAGAAGGAACGAGAACTAGCTAAAGAATGTTCTACCCACGCGTCGTCTAGAGCTTACTAGAGTCATCTGATGAATGAGTCGCCGTATAGTCTCGATAGTTCGACTGTAAAAGGAATCTGTATAAGACGCATGAGATGGCGGGCGGAGTCGCAGAGTTGCACATATAGTTCGAGAGTCCGAGCGACAGTAATATAATTTAGTGAATATAAATTAATCTATAATGAGGTTTGAAATAAATTACTAGAATTATTGTTAGGTGAATTTTCAGTAGTAATATCCCGACAAAATGCTGAATTTTCAAAAAATACTTTCACCTTGCTGTCGCGAAAACTGTGTTGCTTAGAAACACCACGAGAGCTTGCTCGAGTACAGCAACACAGTTCGAGCGACTGGCAAGGTAAAAGTATTTCGAAAATTCTGCATTTTAAAGGGATATTCGATCAGACAATTTCACGAATACATTAAATTATTATGGACTAAATGCGTATTGCAGGAACGATTCATCTGGGTCATTAATGTCAGTTGAAGAGTTGAACCGTCAAACTGACGTTTCTATATTTACCGTGATTGTCGTAACTATGGAGATGTATACACAAGCTAGAGGCTATATTCCGAAATCAACTGTCAGTGCTGAATCTACTGAATAACTTTTCCGAAATTAACAAATTTTACTGAAATTGACAGATTGTGTGAGCAGATAATACTATCCATTCTGAATATTTTCCACAGCCATTCTGCTGAAACTGCTGACAGTGCTGACCAACAAAAGGTAGTGTGGCTTCAGTGAACTGTCATGTCTTGTCATTCATCATTAGTGGGGCTGTTTTTCCCGCTATTTATTTTAAATTTTGAAATTTACTTTTCATAATTATCTGTTGTCATTATCCTTGATCTGGAATATCAAAAAAATATGCCTAGTATTAAAATTATCATTATGGATTATTAAGGGGAGCAAAATGTCCCAGTTTTCTCCATCTTCATCACTGGTGCAGCTTGAATCGTCTACAATAGTAGAAAGTATGGAGGATCGGCTGCTCGTCCTCGTTCATTTATGAAATTAAGCATAAAGAACAGAAAGATTTGAATATGAAATAATACAAATCTGCAATGGAAACATGAAAACTCAAAAGTACCTAAACAAAAAATACTGATGCTGCTGAAAGGCTGAAAGTGCTGATACTGACACTAACGGATGTTTCGAATTACATCCTATGATTCAACATAATTTTTGATGAAAGAATTTGGAACAAGTAATTTTTAGCAGTGTCAGTAACACTACTGACAGTACTGACAGTTGATTTCGGAATATAGCCAGAAGCGAAACACCGTTTTAAAAATACCACGGGCTGGAGGAAGTGTTTTCAAAAAGTCCTGTTCTCATTGGTTCGAAATGAGAAAATTATGGCATTTAATTGGTTTATATAATATGAGAGAAATTGTCACTACTGTACCTTTGGAAATGAATGTGTTATCTATCTAATGGTATTTTTTTCAGTGATTATTGCGATTGCTACATGAACCAGGAACAGTTCACCAGGAGAGTTGCAAGGCTGAATGCGAACATCCTTTATCTTTGCTTCATGCAAAACGTGAATCTGAACACGTTACATTCTGTTGAAACCATTCATAACGTTTTACAGTTGATTGAAGATGAAGAGTGTGACTTGGGAAGGTAATCACAATGATTTCATTGATGTTTTATTGTGGTTATTTCTATTTAAAATAAATATTTTCAGTGGTTACAGAGTAATTGAACTGAAATTTGATTTCGTAAACACAAACATTGAAAATATGTTTTGATGATCTATCAACAGTTGAACATGAAATTTGAATATTCATTAGAAATCACCGAGTCAAATTCTCCTTTGTTGCTATTCTTAATTTTGTTTATTCATATTGTCATGCTCCCGCTTTGGTATGGTCACATAGAATAATGAATTGTTTCAGAAAAGGAATTGTTTCTCAGTGAATTGATTAAAAAGTGTTGAGTTAAATATTTGTGAATGAGAATTTGGTGCAAGTTCATAATTACATTTCAAGTACAAATAGATCAGTTTAAAAATAGTTGTTTAAGTTATTTCTTGACAAATATTTGTATTTAAGAGATGGGCCGGCTGAATACAATTATCACCATGCCAGACGTTTAGAGAGGCCTTTGCTTGGAAACCTCAAACCTGGAGAGGAATCCGATTCAGAAGATGGCGACTATTTCCCGGTAGAATGGGAAGCTGTAAGTATTTTATCCATAGTGTATCTTGAATATGGATATGAATGAAGTATAAAATGATAAGTATTCTTTTTTTTTTCCAACACCATCATTCTGTCATGAATCATTTAATGTCGGTCGCAGTGTTAACCGGGAAGTAGTTATTTTATGTCAAATTTTTGCATCACATATCTTATAAGACTTCTGAGAAGTGGTAATGGATTTATTTTCAACTACTTCTTTTTCTCACACAAATATTCATTGCCTCAATGTGAAATTACGGTCACACCAACCAAAAATAACTACCTTCAAGAACAGTGTGGCTTTTGGGAAAAAAATAATTGCACAAGATGCTTCAATAGACATGACAAACATTATTATGCAAGAACATGTATAGAAGCTCTTTGTTTATGATCAAATGACTTTAATTTCTCTGTTTTAACCCTTTTGTTCATCATGTAGCCAAGTGACTACATCTTTACCAACAGATAGCAGCACCCACATGCCGTCTAAAAATATGAAGTACCAAAGTAACAAAACAAAAATATTTGCGCATTACATATGCCTATGAGGCAAATAATTGAAAGTCATCTTTCATCTAGAACAATTTGGAAATATGGAGTGTTGTAATGCGATGATATCATGTGTCGTAAACAAGTCGATGTTGACCATTCAAAAACAGGCGATCAAGTCCGTTATACTGGTCAACAAGCGTCACGAGTACATCTGTAACTACTATAAACCGTATATTTGTTAATTTTGATATCAGTAGACTACCTGCTGTTACTGATAATGAGGTCTCTGAGCATCAAACTATCTTGACTTCACTTCAAATAATTCGGAATAGAAATACTTTTACTTTTCAAAAGTACTGGAGTATGCATTTTTAGAGCGTCTTTTGAAATATTTTTTCTGCGAATCAACATGTCTTTCGAACCAAAAAATCTACAAATAGTGCAATTCATCAGTTCTAGGAACAATATCTTAATGCCCGATTGGGATCTTCTTTGATCTCAGTCGGACATTCGATTGTGTCAATCCTTATGTTCTGAAAACAAGACTGTCAGAATATGGAATACGAGTTGATCTGCAATATGTACAGTGTGTTTAGTATTTATTTGTCTGCCTCTGTCATTCGCTCTCCTATTACTTAATTTGTTAAAAGAAAATCTCCATTGTTATGTATAAACCTAAGTTGTACATCATCCAAAACATTTTCATACCTAACCCTTAATATGCTTGTTCTTTTGAATTACTATCAGATTTACCCTTCACCGTAATAGGGTGACAAATACCTGGGCTCCATTGTTATGGATGAATCTAATTTGTGCATTATCCAAATCAATTTAATAGCTAACCCTCAATATGCCCATCGAGACAGTAACATAAATATTGGTACTGCTGAAATGAGAGAAAAATATCGATACAAAACATGACATATGGTGCAATTTAACAAAAATTCCGATGACGTAACTTCACCAATGGCACATCTAAAAAATATTTGAAATCCTAGAATCATACGAACTTTATTTCGATTATCCTCATATTAACTGAGAAAAATCAGCGGGTCCATACTTGAGCTTGCTTTATACATTTTCAAGAATAATAGTATATTCTTCAACGAGCGTATAATAATAGCTATTATTTTCGAGGATAAAATTATCCGAGAAAATAATAGCTAATATATGCGAGTAAAAGACTATACTTTCTCTACGACTATACGATAGTCAGAGTTTTAATGAAATCTAAATATTATTTATGAAAATAATAGATACTTCATTCATTCATTCATTCATTTTGGATTTCAGATTCATTTGATAAAATGAAATATATTTTACGTGAGTAGAATACCATACTTTATCGAAATTATTGCCTTTATTACCGAAAAGAAGTATATATTATAAAGTAATATAAGGTAGAATATCAATTATACATGAATAATCGGTGTTCATTCATGAATGAATAAATGCCTTAATTGAAAATAATATAAAAACAACTTCCAAGAGTCGGGATTCGAACTCACGCCTATATAACTACCTTCGTTAAACAATTACTTCATTTACACCGCTTCTACCAACTGAGCTATAACAGGCACTCGAAAATTTGTACTAGAGAAACTCTGACCAAGAACTAAGAGAGTGTGGAACGTTCAAGTAAAAATGACATACCTTTGTTGCAAGATAGATTTCATCAGGAGCTTCATTGATAAATCTGTTTACTTCTTCTGGGCCGAATGTTTTTGACTTTTTTGGCTGATAACCTTCAGATTTTCGTTTCAACATCGTACGCAATTTTGAGTACCTCTCTATGTTGATATTGTTGTTCACGTTGAGTGTGCTTCTCAACATAGAATATATCTTCCACAACGTTGATGACTTATACTTCTCTGAGAGTTTCGTAAAATAGGCAAGAAGGACATTTTCTGAGAAAGAATGTGCCTGGTTCGAATTTCGCCAATCCATGAATTCCGCGTATGCCTTCGAATATTGGTTTCTTGATTTTTCCGGCAATAAGTTAATAGTTGCTCTTTTCGCAGTTTCCAATAACTCCGGTGGTGTACAACAGATCTCTTTTTCCTCACTATCACTGCTTTCCCAATCCGCTCTATTAATTTTTATATTAGGTACTTGTCACGCAGATCAAAGTTAAAACTAAGAAAATAGTCAATCTGACATTCGCAGATGCCAAGCTGTGACAAAAGTTCAATCAAGCAAAGCCTTCTTGAGAAATTTGTTTGTTAAACCTCCCAGTTCCCGTGGATTCTGAAAATTCTGAACCTGTGATTGGCCGAGTGCCGTTGAAAAATGAGTTAGGATCCACGGTGTCTTGGAATCATCTTTATTCTTCAATTAAAAATCAATATGTAATGAACGTAGAATACAAAAGTCGTAGAGAAAAGTAAATTTCATAACAAACCGAGTTGTCACGGTATGACTCGACAAAAAGATGACTTCCATCTTCCTTTTGTACGATACAACAACAACAAGTAATTCGCCGTTTTATATGGGTTTGAGAATTTATAATGCACTCCCTCTTCAATTGGATGATGATTATTGAAAAAGAACCAAGCGACTTGGACCATATTCTATGAACGGCATCGTGATGTTGAATATTTTTCTATAATTGAAACTGCTTAGATCCTTTGTAAATAGATCCAATTAAGAATTGTGATGAAAAATCTTTTAAAATAACATTCAAGAAATTTTTAATAGAAAATAGATTTTATACTCTACAGGAGTTTTTTAACAGAGCGCTTTGATGTTCTGCATTTTATAGGTTTTAGGTTAAGTTTCAAATGTTGGGCTTTTCCTATACAGATATACACTGTCATTGAATAAGATATTAATAAATGAAATACAGGTCCGGCTCCCATCAATACAAATATTTGAAGGTTCTATAATCTTTCCGAATACCGTTGAATTTACTAAAAATACTGAAGGGAATATAACCATAGGCGGAGATTTTTTTATTTACTTGAAATTTTACAACTGTTACTTCAACTGGCTTCGGAATGAGAATACATGATAAATTTCTACATTTAATAAAATGTATTAACTTTCTAAGAAAAATTAATTTGTATTAATGAAGAAAAATAAAAATGGTGTGTACTGTTCGTAAAACTTTGTTGATAGATATGTGTATGATAATTGATTTATTGCCAAAGGTACCGCACGTGCAGTGTCCGGAGATGGCGGCCGGCCCCGCCGTCACTCAGGCCTCTCAGATGATGGCTCAGCAAGCGAGCAGTATGGCTGGCAGTTTGGTGAACACCGCGGCGGCCAGCATCGCTTCTATTTGGCGAGGCTTCACCGGCAGGTAGTTCACGTAGATGGGTATTTGTTGCGTAGAGTAACTACTTAAGTCGAGTGAGAGGGCGGCGAAATCCAAGGATTATTTCCGAAGGGTTGCGTTCAGTTGTTTCAGTCGATGTGATTGGGAACGGCGATCTGTTTCGAGTTACTTGATTATTTCGAAGGCGTACGGTTTCTTCGAAGGTTCGAAATATTGTACAGAAGTTGGATTTGGTATAAGGAAGGCTGAAGATGAAGAGTTAGTCCTGAACCGAGTGTAATTTGTTCAAAAAGTTCGGACAAACTTGAAGATCAGGAAATTATTATTTTTTAATTCAATTCAAATTTAATATTATCGTAAAACTCCCGACCACAAAGTATACTTTGACTTTGAACCATCAGTTGATCAACTTATATACTTTAATTTCAGAGATGTGCTTCTTGTTGACAAATTTATTTTGATATTTTCCTATTATAAGCAGCCTATGTTTCTTGGGAATAATAAAGTTATTATTATTATTATTATTAGATAAATAGTGAAAAACGACTTGAATAAGCAACTTTCAGAGTTGATGTCAAGGATATTACAAATAAGAAACGATTTTATTGACTCTGCCGTTACTTGATGAAGATCCGTAGTAATTTTGACAAACTACCCAAAAAACTATTGGATCTCTGCAATAATCGCTCAAATTTCACATATTTTGTGAAACATAATAGATTTTTCAAAAGAAAGTACAATAAACTAAATGCAAACAAGTATAGTCTCTCTGTATTCAGTTATGAATTTAATTCACTGATAGATATGAAACCAATAAATTTGCGATTCATCAATTTTTTGATAGGTTCATAATTAATTTATCAAGACTTAATTCACACACAGACACTGAAAATTCGTAAATAAAAAACTACTTCAAATTCAGTATTGTACTGAAAGACGGAAAAATATTCAGTGACTCATTCTTAGCCTTAGGGTGTCCAAGAGATGCAAGGGAAAAGAGAAGGGAACGTTTTAAATAAAATATCAACCAACCAATTGTACTTTAAGCATATTTTCTTCAAAGCGTATTTCTTTTGATTTCAACCAGTCTTTTTTGTCAAGCAGACGTGGGTACTTTTTCTACTCGCCGTCCTCGCCGACTGTGATACGGAGCATCGTCTATAACGATTACCGATCCGGGCTTCACGCGCACCAATACTGACGAAAACCACTTCTGTGTTCATATCGTGATGATATTAGATAGTCTTCTTGGATTGGGAAATGTTAAGACCACCATCCAAAAATACAGAGTTGCTACCCATGTGGTTAATAATCAGGCGATGGCCCTTACCGGAAGATTTCATACCTGTCGAAAACCCGTCAAAAAATGTTTGGTGTGAACTCGCTACATTTGACTTCAACTAGCTGAATATTCCAAAAACTTCTGTCTTCCAGTGAAATGTGTCGCCTTATATACTCATTTCGAGCAGAGTAGATTATCCGGGATTCTTCCGTTCTCCAGAATGTTCAAAAACGGCAAAAAAATGCTCCAAGAATGAGGAAATGTTCACTGCGATCGGTCGGTTCATTTGTTATGCAACTAAGCTACGTTTTATGATCTGAAGTCAACAGCAGCGTAGCTAGGGATTTTTTCAATCTCATAACATTATCCCCTCTCAATTTTGATCGTCCCGATCAAACAATATTTTGTTGTCTCCATTATAACGTATTTCTAGGTGGACGACCTTCATTTTCGCTCTCGGGCTGCGTTGAATCCTATAGACCACGTAGTTTATTCCCCTTACTATCGTATAGGGTCCTTCCCAAGATGGTGTTAATTTGAGAGAAACTCCTTTCTTACGACGAAGGTTGTACAGCCACACTCGATCTCCTTTAAATCCACCAGTATTGGCCTCAAGATCGTATCAATCCTTCATTCTATCACTAGTTATCTTCAATCTTTTTCTTGCAAATTCGTGGATCTCAGTCAAGCTATCTCGCAGTTCTTCTGCATAATCCTGTACTTATTTTTCTTCAACTTTTGGTGACCCGAACACAAAGTCATATTGCTGGCCGGGGTGAGCTTTATAGAAGCGTGCACAGATGCCCTGTAGGTCATCAAGAATAGTGGAAGATGTCAATACCAATTCTTTTGGTGCTCCTCTACTACTTTGGAAAGATGTTCTTCCCTAGACCTGTTGAACCTCTCAACCTTGCCATCAGACTGTGTGTGGAGGGCTGTTGTTCTGGTCTTGCTAATTCCCATCAATTCACAAACTTCTTTGAATGAGTTCGATTCAAAATTCCTTCCTTGATCGGAATGTAGCTCCATTGGCACTCCAAACCTTGAAAACATGTTATCCACTAGAGCTCTTGCAACTGTGGATGCTTCTTGATAAGGCATGGCATAAGCTTCAACCCATTTGCTGAAGTAATCCATGGCAACGAGGATGTATTTGTTGCCATCATTCCTCATTTCGGAAACGGTCCAGCTACATCGATGGCGATTCGTTCATTATATTGTTCGGACATCTTCGGCACCATTTTTCTACATCTTCACGACCTTGGACCCAGTAAAACCTCTACCGTATTTTATCCAAGGTATCATTCAATCCAAAATGTCCACTTGATTTGCCGCCATGTGTCTCCTCCAAGACATCACTTATTGTCGACCTAGGCACAACCAATTGAGAAATCACTTGTTTGCCATCGCGTCGGCTGATTCCCAAGCTCTCTTTAGTGCCTTGAAAGTTGGTGATCGAACGGAGATTTCCTTCCAGTTGGGTCTTTTAGCTCCGCTTTCCTTCCATCTGAGAATATCTGCATCGATCACTTTATTGGTCTTGTCTCATTTTCGTTGTGGTACAATTATTGTCGTCAACCATTAATCTCACTTGATTGATTCCTTCGCGACGTTCAATTCGCTCACAATGCTCACAAGTATCTGAACAAGGTCTTCTAGACAAGACATCTGCATTGTTGTGCAATTGTCCTGGTCGATGTTTTCATCTTGAAGTTATACTGGTTCAACTTCTCAATCCACCTTGCAACTTCTTTCACGGGTCTTCATCTCGAGTAACCACTTCAGCCTTATTAGTTGCCAGTAGTTCCTTTCTTTTTACACAATGATTTTTTTCTGGCTTGGTCAGTGCTTTGCTGTAAAACTCAATTACTTTTTCCTGGTCATCTTGCTCTTGTGATAGTACGGCTCCAATATCTTTGTTACTGGCATCTGTGTCCAAAACGAACAGGCCTCTTTGACGTGGAAAACTTAAAATCGGACTGGAACATAGAGCAACTTTCGGTTTTCCAAATACCCCTTTCACTTTCGTTGAACCAGACGAATTTGACTCGGTCTTCTGAATTTGAATAGAAAATAAAGGAATGAATGCATCATTTGGACACATAAATTAATGGACTTGAAAATTCGAATACATTATTTAATGGCCAACTTGATGTGAATAGCTCAACATTATTGAATCTGTTTTCTTAGAAATAATTGGAACTAATCAGAAAGTTATGGAGTCAGTATATTCATGTAGAGTCAGTATATTCATGTAGAAATAATGAGGGTGTATATTTTTAGTCATCGTGACGAATACTTACTTGAAAGATGCATTTCTCATATTATCATTACTGATTTCAGAGGATATTCAACTGTTTGTGTCTAGTTTATCGTACATTCACTTGAAAAGCCGCAGCCGAAAAAGATCGTGAAATTTTAATAAATATTGTGAAGATCTAATTGTCTGTGTACTTGTCAAGAAAAGGCGAAAAAAAATAGCATGCACGCTGATATTTTTTGAAAATTATATTTAAACGATGTATTTGTGACAAATCTTTATCAGACTCTTTTCTGTTGGTGGATTACGTGTCAGTCACGCCTGGTACCGACTAACGATTACGAGTAGGGTTTGGGCGCCATATTTCTAGATTTAAATCGATGAAACTTGTAGTGGTTTATAAGGGAAACAGAATTTATTTTGTTTTTTAAGCCCCCCCAGTCTTTTTTAGAAGCGGTTATTCGATCTTCCGTTGTTTTGGAGTTCGGTAACGCGTTGAAACTAATAGGGTGGTATTATTTATATAACGTAAATACAACCGTGGTGGAAAGTCCATTAGCTGGATCTCTAGAGATGCCGCGCACAATGCGTTCGAACACTGCACTCCACTTTTTAGGCCCGACTGACGGTCTTCCCACCATGCCCGTGGCGTCTGACGGTTGTTTTTGGGTGATACGGACTACAGCCTATGACCTGTATCAATTCTAACTTGCATACTATGACTTTGATTTTCCACTTTTACAAGTGACAAGCATTCCACCAACAAAAAAGAGTCTGATGAGTTTTTTATCTACAGTAGTAGAATAAAAACGTAGAAAGTTTCAATTCTCATATTTCACGATGATCTACCACATAGTAACGAATACATCCATCAATTTATTATTGTTTTATTTTTGTTTTTGGTTAATTTGCAAAATTGTGTTTTTTCAAGACGTTTGAGAAAAAATCTTCCTTATTAGCTTGGTCTTCAGCTTTTTTCATATCAAGACAACCTTCAAACAAAAATTCGGCCTGCTTGAATATGATTATGACTCTAGGAACAAGAACAGATTCCTGACTTCCACACAAACTCAAACTCGACCTTTTGGTGCATCGTACTCTAATCCTAACAAAGTTGGAAACTGGGAAAAATAACCTGTTGTTAAAAAAATTATAATAATATTTTTCTAACAAAATACTGTACATGTGTTCAGGTAAAATAGAATTTTGCTTATCAGATATAGTGTCAGTCCTAGAATTTTTCAGTCAGTTTTTAAAGAGGTTTGTATTTGTAGTAAATGTCAAAAATAAACTATTTGGTTAGTAATTTTTCGTCTCGGTAGTTTTATACGTATTTCTCATCTACATTCTTGTCTGACTGAAGATTTTCATAACGGCTTTAATGAAATTTTCTCTCAGGAGTAAGTAGTACTTGGATGAGATTAGAAGAGTAGAAGTACCTAGTAGTTATAGTAGTAATAGTCGAAGATTTTATTTTTATATTTTGTTTTAGTTTTTATTTCTTATTTTATTACTAGAAACTAAAAAACGCCCGTTTTACCAATCTTTCATGGACATTGAAGACAAATCACACCTATTTACTACCTTCACTAATACTGACAAGTTTCAATTTTTAGTTATCTCATTTCATTCTGTTATAATTAATAATAATATTGACGAATTTCTCATGGTTGTCTGAATCACTAAATACCTTCTGTTCTGGAAGCCAATAATAATAAGACTTTTACCTAATGACGACGTTGGAAAATTAATCAAAAAACAATTATTCACTTTGTTACAATAAATGAAAAATTCAATTTTTGGGAATAGCTTTAAACTGATATATTAGATACTTCCTAGCATTTCTATGATAAAATTAAAAAAGCTTTATTGAACCTAAATTACGAATGAGTAATAGTTAACAGTAATATTTGAGATTTATTGAAAGTCTGAAGGTTCTATTTTATTCCGACAATAAACTATATTTTGACTTGACGCTCTACAGCTACAACCACTTCCAAAGGACGCAGTTTTTGTGTTGTCTCAATACTCCAATTATGTGACAGAATCATGACAGGCTGCGACATTGCAAAGGAAGTTACCCAATATTTTTTCCCAAGTGGCGGAAAAAGCGAACCTCATGGTGTTATAAATATAACCACAGACCTTAATGTCAGGTTATTACAGAAATTTTTTCAGAATTATATTTTTAAACTACATTTACAGGTTTTCAACCAACCCCGGAAATCAGAATTATCAGATGCCTGCTAGGGAATTTGTTAAATTTAAAAAATCATCAATAAGGCATCACTAGGTTTGTATAGTAGGTCAATGACTGAATAAATTGGTCCTTTGAGCCGGATCGAAGGACCAATTTGTCTATTGATAAATGTACCAATCATTGTAATACAAAGAAAATTATTGTTCTCCCCTTTTATTTTTACTTTGGATGTGATTTATGATAGTTTTGATTTAAGTGAAAGCTTTCTTAGTTTTATAGGACGTTCTACTGAGTATAGTATCATTAATGTCCTTATTGCTTGATAAAGTTTTGAGAATCGAGGAATAAGGTTCTCCCATCTCCCTACATAGGGAAATTCTTTTTAATATTTAAGATTAAATGCATTTTTGCACTACCCAGAATGAAACAAGCTCTGTATTTGTTTTTTCCTTCTCAGAACTGAGGGGTATTGCCAAAATCGTAGTAGACCATTTTAGTTCCCAACACCATCGAAAAATGATCTGAAGCGATTCTGATTTGAAGGCAACATTTTGAAAATATCTTTTAGAAAATAATGTAATCTCTGTGATCAATGTCATACTTATGGACACTGTAGGACTGATTGCAAAGATTAGTTAAGTTTATGTACATATACTTAGTACCATATTTCAAGGATTTTCCTTTGAATGATTATCCTAATGAAACATTTCTAACTAGTGAGAACAAAGCTGCACAAAAATTGGTTTTGTATTAGCTTTGAACATACTGCGACAATATTTTTTTAAAAGGGCCACGAAATGTTTACTTTGTATGTAGAATAGGCAAATCGACATGTTTTGTATAACGGTTGTGAAAGATCATAGAAATAAACGAATTGTTTCATTTTGTAAATAGGTGTATTTTATTTCAAGAACTCCTCTTTTGACTTCTAAATCTAAAAAAACCCAATCAAACTTACTGTACTTCTCTCTTATACCATCACAGTTGAGTTATTGCATTCTGCAATGGGGTAGTTAAAAAAAAACATAATTTGGTCATGATAGTGTTTTTGGGAATAAATATCTTCTAAATAATTATTTGATTCCTAATCTTCAGATATTCTTAAACTAGGAAACTTGATACAGTTCAATCGTTTTATACAGGGTGTCCCGAAACTATGGTGCCAAATTGAAACAGAAGATTCCTCTTGAAAAATAAATAGGACTCTCCTAATATTTCTCTTCTCAAATGTCGTCCGTTGCAGAGATACAGGGTGCTGAATATGAAAAAATAAAAGTGATTTTTATTCATAACTTCCACAGTTCTAAAAGTTTCTGAAAAAAAATTTAAAGAATATTTGTGTTCAATAGGTGCTTCATTTCGAAAAAGAGAACACAATTTCAGTTGTTACCAGTGGCGTACTAGAAGGGTATCATGGTCCCTTTTCTCTCCTATTTTTTATACCACTGGTGAAATCAGTGAAATTAATAAGTTTTTGCATTCCCCTTTCAATTTTGAGTAAAAAATGTATACCTGTTTCATTTCAGAAAAATCAACCGTTTTCAAAATAATTGCGCTTTTATGAATACAAACATAACTAGTAATGAAAAAAATGTTCGGCTGAAGTGAATTTTACAATCCTAATTACTGGTTAAACTTACAACTAGTTATTCTACCAAAAAAATCAATGACATTTCCACATGCATTTTTTCTTGCAGGTTACAGGGCGTTGAAACTGGAAAATAAAAAGGCAACTTTCATAGTTACAAAAAAAACAACTAAATATGAAGGTATGCCTTTCTTCAATGGGTGCTCTATTTTTGAAAGAAATCAGTTAGATGTTATTTGGACCAGTAATCAGGATTGTAAAATTAATTTCTGCCGAACAAATTTTTCGTTACTAGTATGTTTTCATTCATAAAAGCGCAATTATCTTGAAAACGGTTGAAACGGATTCAAACAAGTATACATTTTAACTGAAAATTGAATGAGAAAGGCGAAAAATATATAATTTTTCTGATTTTACCAGTGGCGTAAAAATAGGGGAGAAAAGGGACCATGATGCCCTTCTTGTACGCCAATGGTAACAACTGAAAATGTGTTTTCTTTCTCGAAATAAAGCACTTATTGAACACAAATACTCTTTAAATTTTTTTTGAGAAATTTTTAGAACTGGAAGTTATGAATAAAAATAACTTTCAAGTTTTCATATTCAACACCCTGTATCTCTGCAACGAACGACATTTGGGGAAAGAAATATCAGGAAAGTCTTATTTATTTTTCAAGGGGAATCTTCTATTTCAATTTGGCACCATAGTTTCGGGACACCCTGTATATTGATTTACATTTTCAAAGACAAAAAAATATATCAGGTTTGATAATTATTTACCTATATGATTTGATATATAAAAATACTCACTGGAAAAACGGAACTGAATGAAAAATAGATATGGTACCTGGTACCACCAAAGGTGTCCTCAAAAATGAAATAGGAAAATTTTCTTAAGCATATCTTTAACTACTGATTTAAAATAAATCAAGTTACTGAATGACCTCTCAGAGTGCCTTCATAAATTTGGTTTAGTCATGGTGATGTTAAAACTTTAAATATCAATTTGTGAATTAACTTCCCAACTTATTACCACTTCTAATGGTTCATACTCATTACAATCAGAAAAAAATAGTAAATTTAAAATTGTTTTAATGAGGAAAAGTATTTTACTGATTCATTTATCTATGCATTGAAAACCTTTATAAAACTAGGTATTTTTGGAGAGTTTAACCATAAACTTTTTTCTTGATTTACAAAGTTCGGTGTAAAGAGTACTTGCCAATAAAGCTTGAAATTTTTTATATATTGACTCTTCTCATTTTGTTTTTACCAAAAACTCGTTCCTTGAGATCTATAAATCACATTTTCAAGTCTCTAGAAAATATCAACAAGTGAAATTGTGAAAAAATTATATGTACATCAAAATAAATAACAGTATTCAACTAGTATCACTATCTTCATCTAAAGTCATCTCAGTCCATGTTGGATCATTGAATCCGTGAAGAGGGCATTCTACAGGACACCTACCATTACTCTGAAACATGGAGTATTTTAAAGTATTTTTTTCTGCTACTATGAAAACTTACATGATACAACCTATGGCTTCTGTGAATTGCTTGGCTTTTCCTAATTTTTTGTATTAGATTGTACTGTACTTCAAGTCTTCCAACACATTGTTCACAAATCGTTTTTGGCAGGTTATCATACTTCTTCAGCTATCAAAAAAATTCAGTGTAATCGTTCACTTCACTCAAATCTGGGCCATACTTACATCAATCGGTAACAATTTAATTTTCTTTAGTAAATCTAGTTTTTTAGCTCTTTGAGAGTAGAGGTGAATAACTAACTTTTTTTGTTCCGAACACAATTTACATATAAAACCAGTCATGATGGCCTTTGCGGTGCTCCCCATTCTGTAGCCAATACAAAAAAAAATGGAATTCAAAAAATCTATACACTGCTTTGTTGATTTATAAAATTCTTCCAATTCACAACTGTCAACTCGAAGCTAGACCAAACAGCTGATTAGACAATCAAATTCTTCTTGTTTTGAGCAAGGCGGTCTTTGGCACTAAGAAAGTCAGGCATGTAACCTCTGGTCCGTTCGTTCTCATCGAAATTTAGGAAGCTTTTAACTTTCCTACACTGTAATTTAACTAGATTTTAGTATTCGTTTTGCAATGCAAGACTTGCGTTTTGGATGAATAGTCGTTATGCAATGACAATTTTGTAAGGTTATTCTTTCAACATATGGTAGGTTCTCTGGTTAAGTTTACTGATAAATTACGAATTTTCAACTTATTTTGCATGCATCTTTAACCCTGCCGTAGTATACCGTGTACCATAAAACTTTAAAGTCGATCAAATAAGAGAGATGTCATTATCGTTGAATTTATAGAAAGGAAAAAGACATAACTGTCGACTTCTATGGTAAACGGAATACGGAATCCCAGCTCTGGCCAACTTTAAACCCGAAAGGTGACAGAAGCATCTGTGAGTTCTGTGATTTGTGATTTGGCAACATTTGGCATATTTGACATTGTTGTCATTGATAATCAGTTTTGTGTTTCTTTATTTACTTTTTGTATTTGAGAAATGTTGATAAAATATGAACGAGGTAGAAAAGAAACTAACAGAATATAGAGCTAAAAAAGCTTCAGGTGAAAAACCAAAAACTTCCCTCTTCAGTTTTTTCTTCAAGAAAAAAAATGATAAAGATAAGGTACGAGAAATGTTCAAAAACATAATGAAAGCATAAGCTTATTCACTTTTTAGGAATCAAAAGAAAAACTTTTGAATGAAACTGTAGATGAACCAGATACTACAAGCACAGTTACTAGTGAAATTGACTTGGGAAGTGATACAGATGACTCCCTTAATTGTTGTACTTACACTGACCTCATTTACTATGGATTGTGCCTTGTCTTTTGGGCTACGCTTTGGTCCATTTTTATAAAGTTACAATTTGGCACTGTGTACCTGCTAACATCAGGACTGGTTGGAATATTTCTCAACACACGGACTAAGCCCAAGGCAAAAGGCGAAGTTAGTGCATATTCAGTTTTCAATAAAGATTGCAAAAGTATTGATGGCACTCTCAAGGCAGAACAGTTTGAGAGAGAAATTCGTTACGGACCTGCTGGGATGCATTAGTTGTTAGTCTGATTTGTGATGTAAAGTCCTTTATGATACATGAATATTCAGTCACCCTAGTGTCTACCTCTCGGTTGAATGTTATTGAAATTTTAAAGTATTGGCATC
Source organism: Chrysolina americana (assembly GCA_958502065.1). NCBI lineage: Eukaryota > Metazoa > Arthropoda > Insecta > Coleoptera > Chrysomelidae > Chrysolina > Chrysolina americana. The sequence continues at coordinate 5,035,568 of OY293411.1, read as the reverse complement.
TTTAGGATTTTTGAAAAGTTATTATTTCTGAATTATAAGCAATTTTCTCATATCAAAAATTTCAACACTCGATTTTTACTTCTAAATTTTCATAACTTTTTGGGAATCCTGAATATTAATGAAATGATACATGTTTCTCGAAAATTGTATCCAAAATTATTCTGTTATTAAGAAATTGCAGTAGAATTCAGAAAAAAATTACTGGGTGATTTATACATTATGAAAGCGTAGAAAGGCCACAAAAGATAAAAAATATAATAAGCCTAATTACTGCTTTATAATTCCAACTTCACAACTCAGAATTAACCTAATTCCGACTACACAACTCGAAATTGACCTAATTCCGACTTCACAACTCGGAATTCGTATAATTCGGACTTCACAACTCGGAGTTAGCCTAATTCCGACTTCACAACTCGGAATTAGCCTAATTCCGACTTCACAACTCGGAGTTTGTATAATTCTGCCTTCACAATTCGGATTCCAACCTCACATCTCGGAATTAGCCTTTAAAACTCGGAATTAATATACTTCTGACTTCACAACTCGGAATTAACCTAATTACAACTTTACAACTCGGAATAAGTATAATTCCGACTTCTCAACTCGGAGACTTTACGAGTCGGAATTAGTATTAACCCAATTCCGACTGCACAACTAGGAGTTAGTATAATTCGGACTTCACAACTCGGAATTAGCCTAATTCCGACTTCACAACTCGGAGTTTCTATAAGTTAGACTTCACAACTCAGAATTAGCCTAATTCCGACTTCACAATTCGGAGTTAGTATAATTTTGACTTCATTACTCGGAATTAGTATAATTCCGACTAAAAATTCAGAATTAGTATAATTCCGACTTTAGTTGATAAGTCGGAATCATACTAATTCCGAGTTAGAATTATATTTTTCAATTATTTGTGGCTCTTCTTTGTTCCTAGCCTTCGTAATATATACTATCGTAGGCAAATTTATATTTCAATTTGTTATTTATCAATACGAATCTTTTGAATACCAGTTATTGTAAGGGGACCCTCCCTTTCAACTCTTGAACCCTACACGATAATCCTATCCTACAACAAAGTCATAGTAGAGAAAGCTTGATTGGTTTTGAGATGAAGAAAAAATTGAATTGAACCCAATTAATAAGATAATAATAATAAGTGGTGGGTGTTTGTTTTTATTGAATGTCCTACATTAGTCAAAAATTAAACATCAACAATTGCCTAAGTTGTTCAGTGTGTAACATAATAAAAAACAATAATGAGAACAAAGATTAGGCAATCAGAGATAAATTGTTTTCTTTTTTTTTTTGGTTTTCTTCTTAATATTGGATTGTTTTCTTTCTTATGATTTGCATCATTTTCCGATTTACTTATTTTTATTCTCCAATCGAATCTAATTTTTGTTTGGGCTTTTCAGGACTTCGGGGCTCCTAAAAAAATATAAATGAATTTTGTATTTGAAATTATAAATTACGAGGTATCATAGACATAATAAACGTATACGTAGTATTGTTTTTTCCTTTGAGTTTTGACAGTAACCCAAAAATGAAATCGAATGTCGGTTGGTAATGAAACAGAAAAAAATTACATGACGAACGGATAGAATGACAGAACCACAGAAAGGGAAAAACAATATTTTGCGAAGAGGATTATCATCTCCAAAGCAACTATGGCTATCTCGCTTTATAAAAATTGTATCGTCCGTTTTGGATAAGATGAATAAATAATGAGAAATTTACGTATGTAAGTTGGTAGGTATTTTTAAACAATATCTAAATATCATGCCAACTATTTTTAGGGTCAATTAAAAAAAAATAACATCGACATATCACTCAAGATTTAATACAACATGATTCAACCAAAAACCATAGATTCTTAGATCTTAAGAGATAAATCGATGTTATATCTTTTTATAAATTGACCCTTTACTTGTTCTTTGATGCATTTTTTTCAATTCTCAATATCAATATGGTCATAATTTGTTGTGAATGGCAAAATATGATTTTCACCGTCTTGGAAAATTTCTTGATATGAAATTAAACCTACAGAATACCACAAACCTATTATTATATTTCGAACTATGATAGTTGTTGTGGGCAACAAAAATGAATATAACTTTTCCCCAACCAATAATTTTATTGGATGTAATGCGATTTGAATATACAACGACCTTCTAATGGTGTTTTATTTTTCAATTCTAATTCTGGCTGGAATCGACCCTAATTTTAAGGGCCTGAGCTAGGCCCTGGTACGCTAATAACTTCCGGTTGAGACATTTCAGCCTCAGCCCTGTCGGCCCCATAGCAGGTGCAAACTTTTTCAAGTGAACATGAAGTCATTTCCTCAATCCGTTCTGACTTCGTGGCGACGTTGAGGTAAATGCCAATAATCGCCGATATCAAAAAGTAGATGGCGCCAGATTCTAAATCCAGAAAGCCTGACCAAAAAACCAACCAAGCACCCAAACAAACAGTGTAGTATAAGTAAGAACACGGATCGTTGTTGTTCTCTTTGTCGACAAGTTCAATGGAGCAATACACAGGTTGGTTTTTGAAATCTTCATCGGGCGCGTCCAGGATCAGTTGCGTTTCTTCCTGAAATTGAGATAAATTATATAGCGTTTCTACCAGCATGTGGAAATGTTCTGGCTATATTTGTGAAATGCCAAAGAAACCTATATGTGCTTGGCCAGGCGCGTATTTCATTGGTAGGGGGTTAATTACCCTTCTTCGGCCATAATATTTACTAGGAACTGAACCAGCGGATAGCCTTCTAGATGTACTCATCAAAAGATATGGCGCGAGACTCACCAATAAAGCGTACCGACGCACACGGATTCAAGTGGCCTTGAAATCGAATGGATATGTGTAGCCGAGATCAACAAGGCCATGAAACCGAAGGTTTGCACGTGCATACCTACCGTATATCCCTAGGATCACTCACAGAATCGGAAAACTTTGGGGAAACACAAAATTAAAACAGTTTTCAAGCCGACCAAGAGAATTCAACAAACCCTTAGGTCGGCAAAATAGACCCACTATCAGCTGCAGGGGTATATCGCATAGGTATGATGTTCTTGTGGAAAAGTATACAGTGGAACCACAAAAAGATCTGTCAAAACAAGCTGAAGTAACATCGGAGAATCTGCAGTAGCGGAAAACGCGCCCAGTGAAGAAGATCATATGATGCTTTTTGAAGAGGCAACTTTTCCCAAACCACGGTTATCATAGTCGACTTGTGCGCGAAGCGATAGAGACCCACAAGCACAGAATTTCAAGAGGAAGGAAGAGAGTCTGAACCTAAACCGGATTTGAAATCCCTTTCTCAAAAATGCAAGGGAAAGAATAATCGAAAACAATTTAGTGACAGCAGTTACACATACATGATACCGAATATAACAATGCAGTCACAATATGTATAGGTGCGAATCAAGGAACAATAATTAATGAGCCAGACTACCTGTGGTAGAATAAATACAATTGGTGAATTATCAAGATGAAACCTCTAGCCAGCCACGCGTGGTAACGAAACGTTCGGAAACAATTCCGAAGAACGACGGCCTATATTAACTCGAACAAAACTAGCGATATTGAAATTTGTTTGGTCTAGAATCTGTTCTAACCGTCATCCAGCTGCATCACTACGAGTAACTCTTTGAAGACATGGATAGAACAAGCCTGCTAGAAATGCCCCGTAAGTGTTCCATAATTATTATTAATGTCTACTTTAGTCATTCAGTTTATTATTCGGGAAATTAATCATCATTAACCCGTATCGTTATTATTATTTATTAATTTGCACACACTTACCTTATTAGTGCCTCTAATTTTAGAGAACAAATCGAAAAATATTTGGAAACCAGCTCTTGATTTTGCAGCAGATATAGCGCTAGCTTTGTTCTCGGCCATTTTTATCTCCACATCGCTCATTATGGTTCTGGTTTCTTAGTTTTCTCGTATACGAATGCGCTCTTGCTGCCCACCCAAAGATAATGAAACAACTGAAGAAATGTAGCCACGGCCAACTGTCTAAATTGTTTGATTAGGTAATTGTTTCATATTATGAATGGCTTCAATCATTGTATATTGCGGGAGATTTTATTGCGAGTTACACACACACACGCTGACACACGATGGAAAACAACACATCTAAGCATCAATGCAAATCGAATCGTGATACCTAAGATCCAGGAATATATCGTTATTCCCAGTATAAGGTAGTTTTTAATTTTTGAAGGGGCTCCAGTTGAAATTTTTGGAGCTACAGCTGAGAAGTGAATACGCCACCAATGCCTTTGGGTACACTCCGAGTATTTATGGGGGAGTATTATTATATTGTTATATCACTAAATCCTCTAGATTATTACTGGTTTTGTTTTGTGGCTATTAAAATTCATATCTTCCTTCGTTTTTCCGCAATCTTGTAAGACAAACTGCACCCGCCATCTCTTGACTCCATGAACAGTTACTGTAACAAAAAAGTTCTGTGGGGATAAACCCAACTAGCATTTCAGATGGATAGTGTTACAACTACAATTATGACAACATAATGTATGAGAATCAACTTATCTTCATTCCTGAGACCATCACAAATCAAAATATGTCACAATTCCACAAAAACTGTCCACTTTCTCTTCATCAAGGTGACAATAACGGAAATGGATGAATACCTATTGTGAAATAAAAGTCAATATTCAGTATTACAGTGTAAATGTACTATATTTAAATGTTGTGTTGATAACTATATATTTTTTTTTTTTTTTTCAGTGGGGTGGAAATCCTCATGGACTCTGATCGCTCGGTGTCCATCGCGTATCAGTCGTGTCAGACTCTTACTGACTAAAACCACCCCAGGTGTGCTGCACTTGCCAAGCCGTTAGGCCATAAAGCTGCACCTACATCCCATTCCAACGTCCACGTCACGATATCCCTCGCTCCTCCGCCCCGCCACACCCCCCCACCACCGTTGGGTCGTGACCCACCGAATACCGGGCGGGCAATCAGCTCATCCTCCACATTCAAACAGCGCCCTCCCTGGTCGGCAGTCTTATTCTATCCGAGCGCCTGCTCTCCCGATTTACTTTCGTCGCTCGTTTATCCCGAAGCCAGGCCACTATTACCGTCGCATTGACACTATGTTGGTTCTCATACTTCTTCATCCTCGACCACAGCCCCCGCCCATTCATTCAATATCCTTACCCATTCATCCTTCACACCATTCGTATCCCTTAGCTGTAACGCTCCAAGTCTATCCTCCTCTTCCTCGATCCTCCTTCTCCATTCTACCCTCTCTCTCCGCATGCAATCGTTCCTGATGTGCTCCGCCGTGTCAGTCCCGCCAGTTCCACACTGGCATGGGGTCTCTTGTGCAATTCCGAACCTTGCCAGGTAACCCCAAAAGTTCCCATGCCCTGTGACCAGTTGCACTGCCTTCCTTGCTAATGGTATACACCCCATCCCTACCCTGTTGCACATACCATGTACGCTTCTGCCGGTCCTGCCGCTGTCCCATTCACCCTGCCATTTTTCCATCACCATTCTCCTAATCCTTTCCCTCTCCTCCATTCTGCTATGTCCCAAGTCTATTTGCCATGTGATCTCTTGCAGTTCCGCACCTCTTCTACTCTCTTCATCTGCTCTTCTGTTACCCTCATTCTCCCTAACATGCCCTTTCCTCCACTCAATTTCCGTCACCAATCCCGCTACCCTTCTGTTTTCAAGCATTCTCCTAATACGAGCTGCCCTTTTGCTCTTCGTCCTCGCATTCCTAATGGTCTCCACTGCTCCAGGCGAGTCACTTATTATTCTTATGTCCATCTCTCCACCCATCAGTACCCCTTTACCTATAGCCACCATTTCGGCTTCCTGTACGCTTCCCAGCTCACTGATTCTTTCCCGACCCATTCTCCACTCGCTCCCCTCCTTATGCGCCCATCCTATACCCACTCGTCCATCCTCTCTCTTAACCGCGTCCACAAATACCTCTTTTAGCCCTTCTCGGTTCTCCAGAATTGTTCCGACCATCCATGGGATAACTATATACAGAGAGGATCTGCGTAAGCGGTGCTTCAGAAGCTTTTCGATTTGTATTTGGATATGAACTTGGAAATTTGACAAGAAGCCATACGGGGTTATAATCGTTCTCCCCAAAATACTTTGTCATGTGTATATCAAAAGTTCATTGAAACTTTTTTAATTCAAATGGAATCCAGCATTTTTCTATATAATTACAGCTTGATTAGCTTTTCGATTTCGAAGTTAGGAAACCAAGTTAGTGGCCTTACCTCTAACATTTTACGAGAATTCAATTCTTTGAGGTGGTGAGACAGAAATAAAAAGGAATTTAGTCGCGACATGAGAATTTATTTATATTGACCGCACGTTGCGCCATCTCTGAGAGAATACAGCAACCCGCGATCCCCTATTCGCTATCCCTTCTCCAATTTCTGATAATAATTTCGGTTCTCTACATTTCGGTTTGACCGTTTATTCTTTGATGACTTTCAATATGACAATTTTACGTCTAGTGATGTATGGATTCAACGAATGAATTTTTTGTTACTCTAATATAACGCTTTGCTGGTTTGATCGAATATCTTTCTTCACAATTTCGTTTATTTCCATTTTATGTTATAACAGATTTAACTTTTTGTATCGTTCAGTTTCTCGAATTTCAGTTCACCATAAGTCTGATGTGATCATTTCGTATTCTATGAATGAATCGTTTTTGATGAAAATTGGTTATTGTGGGTAATATTTTTGTTTTACAACGTTATTTTTCGATTATTTCTATTTCTTCACAGTTATTTCTTATCTAGTTTCGTTCTCCATAATGTCGTTGATAAACTTTCTTGATTCGATACTTCTTATTCATAGACAATTTCATTTCCACATTTTGAAGTTCTGGCGAATTATATGTAATCGATTGTTGCATATGGGGGGTCAAATTTAACACATTCAAAAATATATCTCATAGTTTCAAAAGATATTACCTAAATAGCTTTATCGATATATCTGACTAACAATTATCCCACTGATACAAACAAGTCATGTTTCAAAATTGAAGAGTCTGAGTAGAATACTTTTGATTTTTCTCGCTTCGTAAGTAACTGTTTCCTTGCCGTTGGGGATCTCATTGGCTTCTGACAATGAAGAATACGCTATAGTCCTCACGGTTTTTCCATACACTAAAAACAAAAAAAATTAAATCCCTTTTTCAACAGTTTCAATTCCTCACTACCGCCATTCGATCTTACGCACTAGTCAGTCTTCATCGTCAGTAACTTATTCAACAGAAAGATACATGACCGATTTTTATTATTTCTACAAGCGTACGTGATTCACCTTATACCCACACGCATTTCAGTTTAGGAACTGTTATTTTTCCTACGAGAGTGCGGAAAGGTAACTTTTCCCCACGATTTTTCGTTTTGAAAGTTGTACTTTTTCAGTGTATAAAAGTAACTTTTCCTACGAGCGTGCGCAAAGTAGTACTTTTCGACATACATTTGCGTGCGCAAAGTTACACTTTTACGCCCGGCGTGCGAAAAGCTCACTGGTATGGAAAATTAATATTTATTTTAGTTTTGTTTGTTGTGTAGTTCTTTCTATCAAGTTCAATTAAAAATATTTCAATAAGTTATAATTTTTTTATTTTTGTTATCTAATATGAAGCTCGTAGGAAACATTTTGTTCCTAACACGTGCGCAAAGTGCCTTTTCCGCACGCAAAAACTCATATACGAACTCCGCTTCGCGTCGTTCGCGTAACTGTATTTGCGTGCGGAAAAGTAACACTTTGCGCACTTGTTAGGAAAATAACTATTTCCGCACTAGTGCTGCTAAAAGGTTTCTTTTCCGCACGATTTTCGTATTGTTGGCAATAAGTATATTTAGAACTAACTGGATGATCTATGTAACTATTCTGTCTTATGTGTCATTTTGTAGCATTATTATAAAATCTTGTTAATTAAAAACTCTGTTTTTCATAAAAAGCTGGACAAAAACTCTCCGCGTCGTTTGTGCAATTGCCGTCGCGTGCGGAAAAGTACTACTTTCCGCACTTGTTAGGTAAATAACTATTCCAGCACTAGTGGGGACATTCTTCATTTAAATCCGTCATTGATCACAAGTCACAAGCTCCTGAAGATGAAACCTCTCTCGTTTCGAGTAAAATTGGCTAAGTGTTGGTTTTTGGATAGTTTTATATGTTTCTTAGCAGATATTTAGATGTTCACCAAATCATCTATATGCAGCAATAAGTGAATAGGTTGAAGTATAGGACCCTGAAGAACTTTAGACTTGATAGTTGAATACGTAGAATATTTTGAAAATCTTACTTTATTAGATTTCGTTTGAACAAATATGATTGGAATTGTTTCGGAGTAAGTAGTATTCCTAAAACTCCACATTAAAATTCAGGCGAAACTTTTTTGAACGATTGCAAAGTATAAATATTAACATTAAATACTGGCCAATAACTGATGGCTAGTGTAATTTACTCTAATTACTTAAAAACCTCCAAGAGTTTATAAGCACGTAATCAAGGACTTTTCTTTTCATCTTTACTATTGGATCAAGAGAGCATTGCCAAGTAGTTTGCCAAGAATCTATATGATTCAATAGTCGTAGGGGGCAGTAGTTGTTTTCTGTTGTAGACTTGCGGACGAATATACCTGTTGCATTCGTTATTGAAACGTAATTTTTATTATTTTGTACTTACTCTCGCAGCTTTCTAGAAACTGAATACATTCCTGTATAATGGAATCACGCAGAACAATCATGTGTTTCGCCAAGTTCTCCAACAAGCTCAAAAAACACCTTTTCGCGTAATACCACGTGTCGGTTCCCAGTTTCTTGTCGTAAGGTTCCAAAGATTTTATAACGCGAGAGATGCCGAATTCGTAGTTGCCTTTGGAACAATAGAGAGTGCTGGAAACAAAAACATTCGTACATACTATGATATAGTTTCGTTCCGATAGTATCGCTCATACCCTATCACCAGATTGACGATGCAGTGGTGGAAAACTTTCCTTTCGGGTTCGTCGAAGGAAATCTGATCTTCCTCTTTCTCGATTTTTCTCATGAGATCTTCAGCTTCCTCGTTCTGCGACGTCATTATGTAGGAAACGCATAGATTGGCCAAGACTATGGCGTTGACGTTGAGGATCTGAAAAATAATATTAAGCCCATCGAATGCCAACAAGTATATAACAAACTCTACCTCTGCATAACTTTTTTTCACCAAAGGCTCGTAGAAGCCCGTTGCCTCCTTGAATTTGTTTTCCTGCATGAAGAGAACATGAGCCACGTTGAGTCTCCAGATGTCATTGTCGTTGCAAAATTCAACGCTTTTTCTGAATATTTTCTCCACCTGGGCGTAGTTTTTCATATCCCAGTATATTTTAGCCTGTGCCATCAGGACTGGTATATACCTGCGAATAGCAAACGTAGGGAAAACAAGAGCGTTTTCGAAAACACGAGTTTAGAAACATCAGATAATAAAGAATGTTTTAAGATAGTTTTACCTGTCCAGACATTCTTCGTAATCGATAACGGTTTTTTTGACTTGCTCGGTATCGTTTCGATTTCTGTACTCTTGCACTTGCTTGGTCAGCTTTCTGAGTTGCTCGGTATGCCGACTGGATAGCTCGTCGAGTTTTTGATAAGCGTCACTTGGCGATGTCTGTTGGGTTATAATGGCGTCCAGAAAATCATACAAGTACTGTAAAATACAAAATACTCCAAATCAACACGTACATAAGCAACCCACACAGCACATGTACGTACAATGGATGAACAATGGACGTTCAATATGGAAGTTCAAGACATCCAGTGGATGTCCAGAATTAGTACGGACATCCAATGAACGTTCAATGGACGTCCAGGACACCACTATGGACGTACAATTAAAGTCCAGAAAACGTACAATGGATGTACATTGTACGTATTTTGGGCGTCCATTGTATGTCCATATTTGGTGAAATGGATGTACAGAATATATCAAAATAACTGTGGATATTTTTTGGACATCCAAGGTGTTCTGCAAATAATTAGCAGTACTTAGGTAGATATTATAAAAGTAAAAATTATATAATTTCCCATATAAACATTATTTGTCATTGAATAAATAATTACAAAATCTTCTTACTGGAGTTATCACTAAAATACGGTGAAACAATAATTGAAAGGGAAGAAGCACTTGGTGTCAATTTTTTACCCATACCATGCATTACCATTGTATATTAGCCTGAACTGAACTGAAACACAAAACACAACACTGCAGTCATATCTAACCTCATCATATGTACGTACAATGGATGTATATCTTCGAATATCCACTGTACGTCCGTTTCCTGTACGTACAATGAATGTCCATTAAACATCCATGGACGTTTGGACTAGAGCTGGACGTAATTTCAAACTTACATCAAAACAAACAACTACTTCTCAGTCGCCCACCCTGGGATTATTTTTTTTTATTAAATTAAAGTATATGAAGTTATTTACACTTTTGCTGTCAACCCAATCCAAATTATTATTATATAAAACCGTTGGACACCGAATGAAGTCACAAAATCAACCCTTATTTTTCTATTCTAAAGACTTTCGACTATCCTATCTTTGATCGCAAGCCATTAAATTTATCAACACACATCTTTTCTTTATATTTTTGTTTATATTACCAGTATTAACAGATTTTGCTAAAACATTTGAATCCTTCTCTCTCACTGAATTTTCAAAGACCGTTTTATTATACAGGGTACACTATTAAAACATATAACAGTGCTCACTGTTACAAATACATCGCTGATGATAAGAATAATAATATATCGAAGCCAAATACATGAGGTTTTCATCAAGATGCCTACATATAATAGGTGTTATAAGACGTTCATTACAAAAAATCTGACTGTGTCCTTATGTGACTCGGCACTTACCGGCGTCAAATACTTGTAGGTCAGATGAGCGTTTTCAGCCAAAATGTCGGCGGCCAAATCGTAGCACTCGTGTTGACAGTAGAGCAGGAGAATATTCGCGAAGGTTTCAGGCGGAAACGGGTTCTGTTGCAGGAGAAATTGTAATTTTTCGAAACCCTCAGTCGGATTGTTTTCGAAGTTCATCAGAGCTTGGTTGTGCAACGTGACTGCGTCCAGTTCATATTCTGCTCTTGGAGGCATGTCGGTTAGAGCTTCTTTGGCTGCGTCATCTGTAGAAAGTATTTTCAAACTATTGATTTCATGAAATTTTATGAATACTACTCCACTTTGGGCTAAAATGGAATTCTACTAGAGATCAAAACTACAAAAGGTTTGCAAGTCCTTAGAATCAACTCTTTGCCATTCACGTTAAATCTACCCGAGTACCAATATTGCGGGACAGGTACCAAATCGAAAAAATGATCGGCAGGCGATCACGGTGTGAATCGCTTGGATGAGGCTTGCAAAAAACACGACATTGCATATTTGCAAGTCGTCTCTGGATGACTGATGAGTATTGTAGAACCGAACGTGGAAACCAGTGAAATTTTGTGTTCAATTTTGATTTTCTATGGGGCTCCATGAAAAATAATATTTAGAGAAAAGTATGCTATAACAAATGAGCACTGCCATCCGCTTGGGACAATTATTGCAAAATATTCTTCAATAAGTGATACTTCAGATTTAACAAATTTCACGAAAAGAAGGTTGCCTCCTTAGAAATGGTGACATAGTTATTTTCGAGTATTCCTTTGTTTCGAAACATGAATTTGAGATTCAGAGGTTGTTGCAAAGCCATCTATGATCTCAAACATTGTAAATTGTTGTTAAAATTGTTATTTCCGCCAACCAGCTGCACTCCCTTAAGAATACAACCCTCAAAAGTCTTCGAAAGACTTGTCCGAGCTAGGGGAGACGCAGCCCTTACCTTTTAACGTGTGATGCCATGCACAAACATATGAAGACGTTTTCTCAAATATCCGGATTACTTTTGAATCACGTGATATGGAACCATCCAGAACTGATTGAACAGAATATGAGAAAATACAGAGTGGTCCCTTTAAATATGAGATGAAGAATAACTTTTGTCTTATTTCCATATATTTTCATCCTATGTTTAACATGAATTTCCACAATGTTTAAGTTTAAGATGCATTTCCACAAAATAATTATGTCAACAATCGAACGAGTTTATATCGTTTAAATTTTGAAACTATTGTTTCTATTCATTGCCTGAGGTGATACGAAAAAATGAAGAATATAATGTAAATATAAGAAATATAGAACTTTCGAATTCCGAAATACAAAAACGGTGCATATAGGTAAATAATAACACACCCGCTTTTCCCAGATAATTAAACTGTGGCTTACTGTTTTTGAGTTGGTATTCGATAGCAGCTTTCAAATTGAAAGCTTCCGTAAGAGACGTCTCGTGAAGAGTGATGGTGTTTCCAACAGAGCGAACTTCTATCCCTTCTGTTTGCATTCCTATGCTCAACTCGGGGTGGTCTCTTATTCCCTTCTCTATAATGTCGGCTACAACAATTTTATTGTTTTAATTTCGGGTTTCCAGCGAATTTGTGGCAGTCACCACATACTGAGTTGAAAAAACAGTCGATAACAAGATGTAATCACATGTACAGTTCTAGCCAAAAGTCCCCTGTCTTCTTATTTTTTGAACGATTATACCTAAGTTAATAAAATTTGGAATGTGTACATTAATGGATGTATAATTATTTTTCAGTGGTGATAACTGGTGACATAATCATATTGCTCAAATAACATCTCGTTTGAGAATTATTTTAAATGACCATACTACTACAACCATACTAATTTTGTTTGGGTTCAAGATACTTTTGACTCATTGAATAAGTACTAAAATTTGTGTCTTGCCTTCAATTAATACGGATAAAAAAGTCCGCCACTGAACAACGGGGACGATTTCGGTCGAATTTAGCTGAAGTTTTTGTGATTCTCCAACTTGTTTCACTTCATTTGTATTGGAAGTATGATGAGAGATGGTGGACGACGAAGTCTGATAGAATGGCCAGCTCGTTCACCGGACCTAAATCTTTATTTTTTCTGTAGGGATATCTCAAATCTGATGCTTACGCCACAGCACCTGGCATTATTATTGATTTAAAAATAGTAATTGTTGAGGAATGGAATGATAAGAGTTCCGCATTGAGAAATTAACACAATTATTCAAATCAGACTTTTGGGTCATATCATTTATACGCCTAACTGACCTAAAACCTAACTGTTTGACTCTTTTCAGCCGCCATGACTAGTCATGACTTGCCCAAAATCCGCCACGACTCACGAGGAGGTAAGAGTAGCGTCGAAGCATCAGGTCTTCAGACTCCTCCCAAAAAATCGTTTTCTTTTCCGGCGATGTTCATTTGATGAGAATTTCTAACCATCGATATGTCATGTTCGGAAAGACTATTGAAAATCAACGTCAAAAGCTGATTCCTGAGAATTATTTCAAAAGCAGGCTTTCATGTCAGGAAATTAAATCAAATAGAGATTTGTTCATGAGGACACACTATCAACTGACCCGATATACATCTTGTAGTAGTCATAAAAAATTGTCTTACCGCAGTACTTCAAGGATGGGCCATATTCCTTCAATTTATAATAGCAGAGAGCGGTATTGTAGGCCAGAAATGGTTTGAATCCCTGATTTTGAAGAGCGCCGCTGAATTTTGACAATGCCTCTTCATAATTACCATCCTGAAAATTTTAAATGCATAATATTTGAACTGATTGGTCATTTTGAGCGAGGAAAACATGCCGAAGACTGAAAAATGAGTACGAAAGTACAAATACTTAAGGGTGGATCACTCTGATATAGTAACAGCTCTTCAGCCCAATGCTGTATCACTTCCGTTAAAAAATAACGTCACCGTTATTCGACATTTCCGTTATTTTGCTATTGCTTGGTAATAGCAAAATAACGGAAATGGCGAATAACGGTGACGTTATTTTTAACGGAAGTGATACAGCATAGGGCTGCTTATCGCTTTAAAATACCCCATCGTTGTTAAAAAAAGGATATTTTATTTTCTTGAGTAGTAAGTTAAAAACGACATTTTCTTTTCTCCCACACGGATGACTGTTAGTCAGATATTCACTCTGCACTAGGGGTGGCGCAATATTCTACGAACTTTCTGATTGAAATTCAATATTCTTATAGTCTTAGTTTCAGCATTAACAGACATATTAGAGAGTAAAAATGATAGCATTAATTCTAATTTTGAAAAAAGATAATACCATAGCCTTACGGGTAGAGGACGTCTATTATTATTGTTTGCCGTGGCGCTCCGTGACAACTTACTGAAACCCCGGAAAACCTACAGCACCACCCCGGGTGTGCACTTCAAGCTGGCACCAGAGTAGCATAGGACTAGTACCAGACTAGCATCAAACAAGCACCAGACGGGTTTTTATAAAAAATAATTCACTCACTTTGTATAACAGGCAACCTAAATTGACTTCCTTATCGGGATCGTTTGACGGAAAATCTTCTACCAGATTTTTTGCAGATAGTACATCTTCTTGACTGTATTTGATCGCAGCTTGTAATTTGGTAACTCTTTCTTGATATTCCGGGACTTCTGTCAGTTTATTGCATGTTTGGTAAGATTCCTCGTACATACAAGCTGGAAAAATGCAGAACAGGTCCAAAGGTGATGAGTTAGTTATTCAATTCTGATTGATCAAAGTAAGGTATAAGAATTTTAAGATTTATTGAGATCTAAACTTCCATAGATTCATTCTGTGTTCCTTCTTTAAAACAAGTACATAAAGTAATAGTGATTGAAGATCCCAATACCAGAACTAGAGCTATTAATAAATAAACAAGTATAAGTTAATCGAGTGCTGAGTTATTAGAAAATACAAGTATCATCCTTTCAACACATTCAGTTCTAGAGAATTTGAATGCTAGACAGAAGATGTGATGGCTTATTTTTATGTTGCTCCGCTTGCTACATTTCAAACGTGTTTTCACGAACTAGCTGGACATAACATTTCCAGGTGATCCTTATTACTGCCGACAGGATCCCTAGATTTTGTGCCCTTGGGCTTTTTTTGTGGAGATATATCAAGAGTATTGTGCTGTGCACTATTTACTATTCCAAATGAAATGAAATAAAGGATTAGTAATGTCTTCCAAACAGTTACGCCAAATTTGTTAAAAAATGTCTGAAGCTTCTTCGAAATTCGAATTAGATTCTATGTTGAAATAGATGGTCGTATTGTCGAAGATTCATTACGTTGGTTTTACCTTTCTCTCGCTAAATCTTTCAATTATGCTTTTTGTTTTTTATAATTTTATAACTCTTGAATAAAATGGTATTATATACCCGTTATTAACGATAGTGCAAGAGGTCAGATTACATCCTGTATATTTGTTTCATCATTGGTGAGATTTTGAATTTTTCTTTTGGTCTCCTGAACAAAAAATCCAATTAGAATTTTGGGCGGTGTCAACTAATTTCGGAGATATGGGCTATTGAGTAATGACTGGCTGACTGGCATTTTTTAGGACACATTTCTACCACGGAAAACACTAAAAATTCTTTCTTCTTCAAACTACACTACACTCTTTCTTTATTGAAAACGCTACTTTTTAGGAAAAAAAAATCATCCTTCCTTTATGATCACATAACGAACAAATCTCGGCAAAATGGTTACTGAATTTTATTCATGTCAAGTTGGTTTCTGGAAAAAAAGTGAGTGAATAATTTCCAACTTGATGTAAATAAATTTTGTTGATAGCTTGTGGCTATTAATTAACGGAATTTTACCATATTTTACCTTGATATAACGACTGCGCGTAGTACAACTTATAATCCTTATCATCGGGATACATCGTAGTCAGCTGTTCGTAGTAATTCGCCGCGTTCACGAAATCCTGTATGTAAAAATAACAATACGCCAACAGGGACAGTCCGGCCCTGGTGGAATTCGATTCCGAGATGCCGTGCAACATTTTAATGGCATCGCCGAATCTGTTGTCTTTGATCTGGAGAACAAATTTGATATTTCGACGGACGGACAGATTAATGAGGGAATAAATGTCACTCACCAAGGTGTAGATTGTTTTCGTGAAGTCGCCGTCGTTCAGAATATTTGCAGAAAACATTTTCGGCCTGAGTTCTGATCGAAACCGCCTTTTGTTTGTATTCGCTCTGGTTGCTAGGGTCGCAGAAAAGCCCGTAAGTTCAGGGTTATTATTCATTTGAAGTAATATAACGTAAGTAATGGCTCAACTGTCAGGTATAAATTATCGCCTGTAAATGAACATAGCAGAAGTGACGTTTCAGGGTGATTTATTTCGCTGTTTTTCTTTTCGCCTACTTGATTAGATTATTTGATAGTTGCGTACGAAATACAAAGATGCGGCATGACTTCATGTCTTTATACCATTTTCTGAAACAATTTGTAGTCCAATCATAATATATGAGGATTTTCCTTAGAAAAAATTCCGGAAGCTTTTTCTCTAAGCCATGTCGGTTTTTCTCAGGAACGATGCTTATTTTGATAATGACTATTCGGTACAAAATTGAAGTAGATTAAATTTCCTACAATTCACATATATTGACCATTTCATCCTCAATTTCATCTTTGATTTTATCCATCACTGTTTCGATAGTTATCATTCTTTTTTGTAATTAATTTCCCACCGCACAAGGTTCTTCATTTAAGCTTTCTGTGTTTGGAGAAGTTGATCTCTCAGAATCTTTGAATTTTCTCTTGCAGACTCTTTGAATTTTGTTGGAGTTTATTTTCCAATCTATTCAAATTTTCTATGGGTTCATCTACCAGTTCATTTATTCAAGTTCAAGTTCATTCATTATCGAACTCAAATCTATTCTAGAAACTTCAAATAAAAGGTTTCGGGATCTCCTCCTTCCTGATTCATCTCTTTGAGCCTTTTCTGGAGTACAGAATACTCTTATTTCCGTTAGCTCTTGCTTCAATTCCGCGAACTCCGAATCGACTTTACTCGAAACATAACGTCCTTCAGACTATTCATAAAAAAAGTTCATCTGTTCATTTTCCCGTTATACGCAAACTGCGACGTTTTTTTTCCATTGCACGGAGACCGTTTACTACGCCAACACTCATTCATTTAAAAAATCCTACTTCTAACACCACTGTCATAAAAATACAGGGATCACCACGAAGAGCTGAGTTGATATGTATATGGGAAACTGGTGAGAGTATTTTTGTGAAAATTTGTATACGGAAGTTTAACAAGGAGCTCGTTTCTATAAAAATATTATCAATGCTCTACGACTTCCAGTTATGCCGTAAGAGGACCACAACTTTTTTTAATGAAACACCCTGTTTTTTATTGAATATTAAGACTCTTCGATGAATTTCAATACCCGGATAACGTCATAATTTTATAGTTATTTAACGAACAAGTGTATTAATAAGGGCGATTAACAATTGTTAATCGTCATTTTTATTTACAAGTTCGACAAAAAAAAATTCCGTTTTCCTGTCCCTGCCATCGAATAATAATCAACCGTTCAACTAATATTTCCCCACGGATGACACTCTACTACCCACAACTACTTGATCGCAGCTTCATCCGTACGGGAAATCAGGAACAAGACGAACAATCCTAAGCAGCACAGACTCCCGGGAAGAGAAAACTGTAATGTTTCGAAACAAGTTCGAAAATAATGTGCCAGAGAGGTATCAACAATGTGAAATGAATACGGAGTACCCTTCTCTTTGAGCGTTTCCACCAAGTGGAAAAATGAGCCAAACATCTGTCAGAAAGCAACTACTTCCCTGGCTAATACCACGACGGACATTGAACTATATCTGACAGATATTTGTACAACGTTTTTCCATTTTAAATTAACGCGGTAAGTTGGAAAGAAGTTGGCAACACAGATCGTAGGCAATGTTGGCCAACCTGAAAGCGGGACCCAGTAAACATAAAAACATAACTTAAACATAACTGTTATATCACATTGTGACTTGGTGATGTTATTCAGAGATATGCTTGATGTTACAGATACGTTGCGTCCATATACCTTTGTGCCTCTTTTAAATATTACAATGTAATATGTTAATTATTTAACATTACATAAATGTATCATATTTTGCGTAACTTTAATGTGACTTAATTACATACATATAATGTTACTCAAAACATCTATGTAACATTGTAACATCAGGGTGGAGCATATACTCATGGTTTACCAACACTTTTTTTCTATATTTATAGGTATATTTCTGGAATTTCAGTATTCACTTTTCAGTAGATGAATAACAACAATAGCAATTAACAAAGATATTCATCTACCAAAGAGTGGCGATTGAAATTCCAGAAATACAACTTTAAGTGTAGAAAAATAAGTGTTGGTAAACAATGAGTATAAGCTCCACCCTGTATACTAAGAAATAAAATATGTATATAAGGGGGTAATGATGTAAAACATACCAATCAATCAAAAAACTTTATTGTCAATGATTAAAATCTCATGGATAAAGCGTTATAAAACAAGACAGTTACATCATTAACAATTAAATTAAAATTAGCAGTATAAAAAATATAATCTTGAATCACTATGAACAGACCAAAGTACCTAATAATATGACTTACCACCTGAATCAGATGAAAAGTTTATTGATAGATCTACCAAAAAGTTGAGTGATATTAGAAGAATAATAGTGAATGAAAACCTATTTCTGTTGAAAAATAAAAACAGATATCACTGAATCAATAATTATATGGTTGTTGTCTCGGTCACTTCTCCTTTCTTTTTAGTTTCTGCTCTGCTAATGTCATCCAATCCATCACTATAAGTCAAACTCGTCATCTGTGATTGAACTGCAAACATATTTTACATATTCTGAAAATATAGTCATTACAGTCACTGAAAACTCATATTAATCTTTATGATATAAGAAAACGACCATCCAATAATTTTTAATAATTCTATGTTGCCCCTAGAGGCAAAAGAAAAATAATTACTTACGTTTCAGTATGTCCATAATTATCAATTCAAAACTTTTGGATTTTTTTCTTTGCCCAGTCCAGAAGGGCTCATCTTCGATTAGTTCGGAAACAACAACTGCTATTTAAGTTTTTGTAATCTTCTCATTCAATAA
The DNA here is from genome assembly GCA_958502065.1 of Chrysolina americana. Lineage (NCBI taxonomy): Eukaryota > Metazoa > Arthropoda > Insecta > Coleoptera > Chrysomelidae > Chrysolina > Chrysolina americana. Next base: position 5,016,442 of record OY293411.1, on the reverse strand, counting down.
GTACCACTTTTTACATCAAAACTGATTGAGGAATGTGAAAGGACACTACCAAACTGAAAAGAAAGAGAAAATGCAGTTAGATTATTGATAATTTGTATTAAACAATTCAAGTGATTTCTCTACAATCTCAAGAAACTTTAATATTATCATAGATTAATGAAATTAAAAAAGATCAGAACTCTCTGTATAAAATATATAATTTTGAGTTCACTTACAAATTAAGCAGCTCCAATATTGTTGTTTTAGCAAGCTAAATTCATTGGTTTCAGTTCCAAAAATTCCTTGATCAATCGATTCAAAATAATTTGACACAGCTCCAGATGTCAGCAACCATTTCCATACTGTCTAATATGTGATTAGCAGGAACCACAACTGATAGCTTTTCTACTATTCATAGCATCATATGTAGATACTCTATAATCAATAGTAGATATCACTACATTCACTACATAACCTAAATGAAAAAATATCAATTAGTGGATGGAGTAGTGGAAAATCATAATCTTACCATGAAAATTATGAGTTTTGCAATCCTATTGATTCCAATCACTTTTGAGTAGTTTGAATTATATTTTAATATTCTATGAACTCAAAACTCCTACCATGACCGCCATGATTATTAGGAAAAAAATGAACGATGGCGTCAGTGATATATTTATTTTATATTTACTGGGTAATGTTGTTTGAACGTGGATATCATTTTTTAAGTTACGTAGACTTTGAGTTTTTGTCGACATTTATGATATATGTTGTTGTTATATGGTTGGGAGGTTAGGTTTTAAGTTATGTTGAAATGTCATATGAATGACATCATGACGTGGTCATTACCCAAAAATTACATTGAAGAAACCTTTAAGATAATATTAATTTCCCTGTACACATGTCAGTAATGTTTTGAGAAGGTTAGACAAAAATATCAAACAAATAACATAACTACTCTGTCTAAGGCATATCTGGGCAACATATAATCAACATTATATATATTATCTAATGAATATTATTGGTTACATTATTTTGATGTTACATAAACATTTAGTTGAAAACACTGTGTTGGAAACGTCAAGATGACATTAATATAATGTGAGTTTGCCAATATCACAAAATTGCACAAAAGTTATATATGGAAAATATTTTTGTTATGTATCATGTTTAGTGGGGAGGCAACGGCGTGACCGGCTGTTACCATATTTAGTTCTAGTTCTTTGTTTGTATCAATGCATTGATCGAAGATCGACGCTTTGTTGCTTTGAATGCTTTGCATACCGTTCATGTTCTGATATTTCCAACTGGAGCTGATCACATTTGCGAATTTCAGTGTCCATAAACTTAGTGTGAAAAGTGAGTATCGTTGTATCATTTACCGTTATCGAGATACCAATTGTGGCATGTCCTAAAAAATACGACCTGTATATTTGAAATCAGAAAATTTAGAGCTGTTCAATGGTGCCAAATTATACTAAGTATTCCATTACTGTCTGGATTATTTCATGTCCCATTACTATCTGATGGCATTGTAGCTCATATTGTTATTGATTTCCAGATGTGGTGATGAGCCTTCTCGGAGAGAACGAAAACAATGTGGAAGCAGCCTGTTCCAATTGGTTCAGGTATGCCAAACAAAGGCTTGACAGGAAAAGGAACCAAAGCAATTGACTTTTAGTTTTTTAATTCATATATTTTTATTTTTTACTTTGTTAATTTTTAATTTTGTACTTTGTTAATGTTATGCCAGACCAATTTAATTTTTTGAAGTATTGGTTTATTAATATTTTTGTTATATTTATTTTTTTCATATTGAAAATATATTTTCTTTTCCTTTTTGTTGTTTCTGTCTGGAATATCGCATAGACGTTGACGTCTCTTGAATATAACAGTGAAGAAATCGCTGTTATGTCGCTCTGTTACATCCCTGATACCTTATTACGAGGCATCTTTGCGGCCTCTTAGAACTACATTGCAAAGACGTCTCGGAACTGCGTCGCACAGACGTCGCCAGCATGCATCATGAGTGTGACAAAAGCGAGTCGCTGGGACGTGTGTACGACGTAACGATGCAAGGCGCAGGTCGCGAAGTGACATCGCAGCAATATCTCAGAGATGTATCTGTGTTTGCTGGGTCAGAACAATCCCGTATACAAATTTTCAGAAAAATTCTTCCAGCAGTTTCCCGTAGGTTCATCATGTCAAGCGATTGCCCAGAAAAAGCTCTAATTTCTGTAATTGAAGGGCCCCTCCAGAAATGGTGCTACCTACCACTAACTATATCTGGATAACTCCCTCAAATTGCCTTTCGCAGGTGCATTTAAGCTGTCGAACAGTGTAACCCCAGTATAGCTACGTGTAACTTCCTATACCAATAAAGTTCCTCATAACGTCTGCCTGCGTCTCTCTCTAAACCGGGCCAATCTCCTTAATCTTGCCATCGATAGGTTGCAGATGGAGTGACGTCACTCCGTCGTCGCGTGCTGGTTTACGCTAAAAAAAAGACACCCGCCGGAGTTCACGATCCACGATGCAGTGTTTTGCACGGCTCTGTGAGGGAAGGTGCGTTTCAATTTCATCTCACGCAATCCTCGACAACTTAATCGCGTTATCGAACGTTTCCCTCGAAAAGTCCGACGATCGATTCAACAGTTTGCCAGGCAACGGCGACTTTGATTCGAACCGTTTGTCAAAATCCGCGACTGGCACTCGTTTCGCGCCAGGCCACTAGATATTCGGACAAAGTAATATTGTTCATTGTTTAGAAAAAACATCTCTAGCACACGATAAGATGTATATTTAGAGTTGAGACTTGGATTGCGGCCATAGAATTCAAATTTTTCAATGCCGCATGAGAGTTTTTAACATACCTTCACATCAATGACTTCAACTTCAACTTCTTCTGAACTATGGATCCAAAGAAGCTCGGTGAGTAGGCGTTTTTTGATTGCACCGCTCCGCTGCTTGTTTCTGTCAATATTGCGCTATTCTCCAAACTTGGTTACAACAGGTAGATCCTGAACTCATACCGAGTTGGCTATGCGAGCTACGATCACGATCGTTTAAACATAACTTCAGAGCTGTTCCTGGAAAAATATACAGGGTTATGATAAAGTAATGCACAAAATTCATAAAACGTCCAACGATCACTTTTGAAAAAAATGCAAAAACATGTCAAACTGTTTTTTTTTATTCCGCATCATTTGACATAAGTTACAAAAATAACACGTCAAAGTTGTCAAAGTTATGACGTCATCAACAATTTTTTTAATGGGAATCTAAGAGTTTTATTACATTATGTGATAGAGCTTGTGTTTTTACACAAGGGAAAAATAGTTGCAGCAGGGCTCGCATCAGAAAAACAACGAGAAAAGGGATAAAAAACGAAATAACAAAACCAATTATAAAAAGAGGTCAAACTTAAACTTATCTATTAAGAACATGTGTTCTTATAAATTTTTTCAATTGTTTTACCAAAACAACGGTTTGTCAGTGTCAGTCGTACAATTAGTGCCACCACAGTTTTATTATTATGGCTCGTTTAACCGAAAGAGAAAGGATCGAAATTCTAATGATGGTAGGTTACGGCGATCGCCTTCGAAGTCATGAAGAAGCATGTGCTTTATTTAACGTAACACATTTTGAAAGACCTCCAATTGCTAGTAAGCAGAATTGTTGCAAAATTTGATGCAACGGGAAGCGTGAGGGATGCTCCAAAATCTGGACGACCAGGAATAAGCGACGATGTGAAGTTAGATATTTTGCTGTCAGTAGAAGAACACCCTCACGCAACTACAACAGAAATTGCCTTACAAGAAAATGTCAGTCAGTCGTTTGTACTAAAGATGTTAAAAAAAGAAAAACTACACCCATACAAAGTTCATCTTGTTCACGAACTCTCAGAAGATGATCCGGACAGACGTTTGGAATTTTGTGAAATCTTCATGCTGCATTGTGACAAAAATACAAATTTTCTTAATAGTGTAGTATTTTCCGATGAGGCAACGTTTTGTCTAATTGGTTCTGTAAATCGACACAATTCTCGCTACTGGGCTCGGGAAAATCCCCACTGGATGCAGACAAAACACACCCAGCGTCCCCAAAAAATTGATGTTTGGGTAGGAATCGTCCGGGGAAGATTTATTGGTCCTTATTACTTTCGCGGGAATTTAACAGCTGAACGATATTTGGAACATCTTCGTATGGCAGTGCTTTCGGACCTACTTGCGGCATTTCCGGTATTTGGTTCCAACAAGATGGCGCACCACCACATTATGGTCATACTGTTCGAAGGTTTCTGGATAACCAGTTTGAAGGACGGTGGATTGGAAGACGTGGAACACAGGAGTGCCCACCTAGGTCACCTGATTTAACCCCCTTGATTTTTTTCTGTGGGGACATTTGAAAAGTCGGGTCTACATTAACCGGCCAGACAATTTAGAAGACTTAATGGAAAGAATTAGACACGAAATGACTCGTATAACTCCGCAGATGATCGAAAACTCTATAAATGCAGTCTACCATCGTCTTGGCCTGTCAGTTAGTAAACGGGACACAGTTTGAACAATTCCTATAAGAAATAGTTTTGGTTTAATGGACTGTTTAGTTAATTGAAGAGTTATTATGAAACTTACGTTTATTTCGTTTTTTATTCATTTCCTCGTTTTTTTTCTTATGTGAGCCCTACTGCAACTATTTTTCCCTTGTGTACAAACACAAGCTCTATCACATAATATGATAAAAATCTTAGCTTCCATTAAAAAAAAAATTTGTTGATGACGTCATAACTTTGACAACTTTGACGTGTTATTTTTGTAACTTATGTCAAAAGATGCGGAATAAGAAGAACAGTTTGACGTGTTTTTGCATTTTTTTCAAAAGTGATCGTTGTACGTTTTATGAATTTTGTGCATTACTTTATCATAACCCTGTATATATATCACCGTGCGTAAATGAAGTATTCTACACTTGTGACAAGAAAAAGCTTTCACCGCGTTTACCCTGGATTCCTTTGCGTTTAAACAGGACCGGCATGCAAAATTATATATTATAAATTGGGCTATGTTTATTTTTCAGTTCACGTGAAACCTAGACCTAAATCATATGAAAAATAGAACTTTTTGCTATTTATTGTGGTAATTCCTCCTTAAATGAAACACGTTTATTCTATTTGCACTATTGTTGCGATATTTCTAAATAATACACCGAGCACTCTCAACTGTTTTTATTAACTTCGCTATAAAATACAACAATACAACTATAGCACTGACTAATAAAAGACTTGGATTTCTTTAAAATGCTCAAATGACTTCAACTAGCTAAATATTCCAAACACTTATAAACTTCTCAAAAACTTCTCCTGTAGAAAATGTGTCGCCTCGCTTTTTAAGAAGATAATCATTCACCCACAACTTAGATTTCAATATGTAGAAACATATCTATTGGCCAGTCAGGAAAAGAAAAAATTATTTGTGGAGTGCCTCAAGGATCCATCCTTGGACCTTTGCTTTTCAGCATACATAAATAATTTTGTATCAAGCTTGGATCATTGTAAAGCACATTTCTATGCTGACGATACGCAGTTGTATCATTCATTTTCATCCGGAGAATGATTAACAGCCCAGGAAGTTATAAATAACGATTTGAACCAGTTAGTAGATCTTTCTGGTAAGCACAATCTACAGATAAACACTCTCAAATCACATGTGATGATTTTTGGTAAAGACAAAAAGTACATGGAATCTGTTATGGCAGTCAGAATTCAAGGCAATGATTTGGGTTTACAAATGTAGCTAAGAATTTAGGTTTATTTCTGGACACAGTTTCTGCGATGTTCTTTATGGTCCGTGCTAAGATCAATGTGATATCAGAAGCATAGAAAAAGTACAGAAATCGTGTCTGAGATTCATTTATGGCATTAGAAAATTTGAACCTGTGTCGCATATGCTGAAACCCACAAAATGGTTGAAAATGGAGGATCGTCGAAATCTCCACTTCCTAGTATTAGTACAGTCTGTTATAATGAAACAATTTCCACCGTATCTATGTAATAAAATAAGGTATAGGACTGATATTGATAACCTCAACCTGCGCCATAGAGTTCATATTTCGCTACCACCCTATAATACAACCTTATTTAGAAGAAGTTTCACTTATAATACCTACAAATTATTCAATGATGTTCAACTACACTTCAAAAAATTAAACCATTGCTTTTTAAGAAGATAATCATTCACCCACAACTTACCTATATTTTCCACTGTAGAAGAAAAGTTCATCATACGAACGCTATATAAAAGGTATTGTAGTAAAACTGTACTAACTAATTGTTCTAATTTATTTAAAACTCTACATAAAACAATTATTCACTAAAACATATACTTCAATAACAATTTCAATTTATTTCTACTGTGGCTATCTATCAGCGAACTCTGGAACTGTTACCAACTCTCAATTCTGACTATGACTGTCCAGCTTATATACTCTCAAGCAGATTCCATCCACGGCTCTCGATTATTCGGGAGTATAGAACATTTCATCTAGATGGCTCTTCGAACAGTATCGAAGCGATCGATTTTATTCCAGCTTGTTCTCGGCGATTCGTAGGCCAGCAGATATGCTGTCGTAGTAGGGTGCATAATTAATTAGATCAGGGCCGGTCTCGAAATCGTTACAGTATTTATTGGAAGTTCACTTGGAGCTGAACTAGAACTTTTGTAGATTGTTTTCAGCCCCATTTTGCATTATTACTCTTGTTACCATTTACTCTGTACTATTCTGATAAACTGCAAATAAACATTATTATTATTATTATATACTCAATTTAAACATAGTAGATTTTTCGGGATTCATCCGTTCTCCAGATTGCGTAGTATCCTATAGACCACGTCTTTTATTCTCTTCCCTATCGTATAGAGTCCTTCCCAAGATGGTGTTAATTTGGGAGAAACTCCTTTTTTACGACGAAGATTGTACAGCCACACTCGATCTCCTTCTTTGAATCCACCAGTATTGGCCTTAAGATCGTATCGAGTCTTCATCTTATCATTAGTTATCTTCAATCTTTTTCTTGCAAATTCGTGGATCGTCAAGCTATTTCGCAGTTCATCTGTATAATTCTGCACCTCTTTTTCTTCAGCACTTGGTTACCCGAACACCAAGTCACAGGGCGAACGAAGTTCTCTCCCGAAGATAATGCTGGCTGCGGGGTGAGCTTTGTGGAATCGTGCACAGATGCCCTATAGGCCATCAAGAATAGTGGAAGATATCGATCACAGTTCTTCTGGTGCTTCTTTAATACTCTGGAAAGATGTTCTTCCATAGTCCTGGTGAACTTTTCAACTATGCTGTCAGACTGTGGGTGGAGAGTAGTTGTTCTGGTTCCCATCAATTCACAAACTTCTTTGAATATTCGTAAATAAAAAACTACTTCAAATTCAGTATTGTACTGAAAGACGGAAAAATATTCAGTGACTCATTCTTAGCCTTAGGGTGTCCAAGAGATGCAAGGGAAAAGAGAAGGGAACGTTTTAAATAAAATATCAACCAACCAATTGTACTTTAAGCATATTTTCTTCAAAGCGTATTTCTTTTGATTTCAACCAGTCTTTTTTGTCAAGCAGACGTGGGTACTTTTTCTACTCGCCGTCCTCGCCGACTGTGATACGGCGCATCGTCTATAACGATTACCGAACCGGGCTTCAAGCGCACCAATACTGACGAAAACCACTTCTGTGTTCATATCGTGATGATATTAGATAGTCTTCTTGGATTGGGAAATGTTAAGACCACCATCCAAAAATACAGAGTTGCTACCCATGTGGTTAATAATCAGGCGATGGCCCTTACCGGAAGATTTCATACCTGTCGAAAACCCGTCAAAAAATGTTTGGTGTGAACTCGCTACATTTGACTTCAACTAGCTGAATATTCCAAAAACTTCTGCCTTCCAGTGAAATGTGTCGCCTTATATGTACAGTGTGCCCAAGATAAGAATGAACAGCATGGGGATATCGGAAACGGTAAGTGATACGGGGTCGATTAAATTAGAGAAAAGTAGCGCATTTATGTGCCTAATAATATGCCATTTAGAAAGTTTTAATATTCCGAGTAGTTTCGGAGATATCCGAGAAAAACCGAAATTTGAGAATTTCGTTTTTATTTTCTCCTAGCTTTATTTTCAAAGGAAATGTAAAACAAATAGCACTTTGCCATGGCCACTTTTTGAGGACTACACGATAACGTAAGCAGAATTTTTCTGCGACGTTTCGTCTTTTAGAAAACATCATCAACTTTGTATTTTTATATGGGCCGAAACTAAAGTATACCCTGTATACGACTCCATATTTCATTGTGAATACAGCAACGTATCAAACAATATGATTTCGGAACAATTTCTCGCGCAAAATGTAATTTAGTGATTACTTAATATGTTTTTCTTCAATTTTAGATAGTAGGCGCTGGAAAAAATGACACATATTGTTCCGTTGTCATAATAATACTGTAGTTTGGTAGAATTTTTGACACATTTTCGTTCCTACGTTTACATCTCGCTACCTACCTAATTTGTGTTAAAAATGGAAAACGGCAGCTTTTCGAATACTGAAAAATTTGATATGTTGTCATGTTACATTGTGTGCCAAAGAAATTGTGTTGATGCTGAACGTGCGTACTCTAATAAGTATCCAGAGAGGCGACAACCTGGTAAATCAATATTTAGACGGTTAGTTTTTAATTTAAAAGAATACGGATCATTTAAAAAACCTGTGGTTTCCCGACAAAAGCAATCTAATGAAGAAAGTCAGCGTGATGTGTTACAGGCCGTTGTTGAAAATCCTGAGATATCTACTCGCACCATTGAAGATAATACCGGAGTTGCCAAATCCACCGCTCACTTCATTTTAAAAAAAAATAAATATCATCCTTATAAATTTAGGATTTGTCATGGACTCAGGCCAGGTGATGATGCAAGGCGAAGAACCTTTTGTGAATGGTACACTAGAAAATGCCAAGACGATGAAAATTTCCCTTTCAAAATAATTTGGTCTGATGAAAGTATGATCACCAACAATGGCATTTTTAACAGGCGGAATGTTCATTATTGGTCACAACAAAATCCGCGGGTACACAAAGTGTCCAGACACCAACATCGTTTCGGTTTTAACATGTGGGTTGGGATTCTCGGTACGAATGTAATTGGGCCTTTTATCTACCGAAACAATTTAACAAAAGAGCGGTACATAAATTTGTTAGTAAATGATTTGGAAGATGCTCTAGATAATTTGCCTTTAGCGGTTACTCACAGCTGCTGGTTTCAACAAGATGGTGCTCCAGCACATAACGCTATAATTGTTCGTGATTATTTGAACCGTCGCTTCCCAGGACAGTGGATAGGTACTCATAGTGATACACCCTGGCCTGCAAGGGCCCCCGACCTAACCCCACTAGACTTTTTCCTTTGGGGACATATCAAGAATCAAGTGTACTCTAATCATAATTTTCAAAATGAAGAAGATTTGCTAAGATTGGTAACTGCTTCCTTTAACAATATTTGTCCGAATATGTTAACTCAAGTTTTAAATTCGTCTGTGAGACGAGCGTACTTGTGCTTAGAAAATAACGGCGGGTTATTTGAACACTTGTTATAAGTTTCTGTTTGTTTCCTGTAATACATATCAGCTCCTTGTTATTACATTACAATTACATTTATAAAGTAAACTTTTGATTTGGCGACTCATCTTTGTATTCAACAACGCAAAAATTCTGGAAAGTGGTAAGTTTAAATTTAGTATAAATAGGACTAATCAATTTATTTCATGTACCAAAATATGTCATTTTTTCCAGCGCCTACTATCTAAAATTGAAGAAAAACATATTAAGTAATCACTAAATTACATTTTGCGCGAGAAATTGTTCCGAAATCATATTGTTTGATACGTTGCTGTATTCACAATGAAATATGGAGTCGTATACAGGGTATACTTTAGTTTCGGCCCATATAAAAATACAAAGTTGATGATGTTTTCTAAAAGACGAAACGTCGCAGAAAAATTCTGCTTACGTTATCGTGTAGTCCTCAAAAAGTGGCCATGGCAAAGTGCTATTTGTTTTACATTTCCTTTGAAAATAAAGCTAGGAGAAAATAAAAACGAAATTCTCAAATTTCGGTTTTTCTCGGATATCTCCGAAACTACTCGGAATATTAAAACTTTCTAAATGGCATATTATTAGGCACATAAATGCGCTACTTTTCTCTAATTTAATCGACCCCGTATCACTTACCGTTTCCGATATCCCCATGCTGTTCATTCTTATCTTGGGCACACTGTATACTCATTTCGAGCAGAGTAGATTATTCGGGATTCTTCCGTTATCCAGAATGTTCAAAAACGGCAAAAAAATGCTCCAAGAATGAGGAAATGTTCACTGCGATCGGTCGTTTCATTTGTTATGCAACTAAGCTACGTTTTATGATCTGAAGTCAACAGCGGCGTAGCTAGGGATTTTTTCAATCTCATAACATTATCCCCTCTCAGTTTTGATTGTCCCGATCAAACAATATTTTGTTGTCTCCATTATAACGTCTTTCTCATTTTCGCTCTCGGGCTGCGTTGAATCCTATAGACCACGTAGTTTATTCCCCTCACTATCGTATAGGGTCCTTCCCAAGATGGTGTTAATTTGAGAGAAACTCATTTCTTACAACGAAGGTTGTACAGCCACACTCGATCTCCTTTAAATCCACCAGTATTGGCCTCAAGATCGTATCAATCCTTCATTCTATCACTAGTTATCTTCAATCTTTTTCTTGCAAATTCGTGGATCTCAGTCAAGCTATCTCGCAGTTCTTCTGCATAATCCTGTACTTCTTTTTCTTCAACTTTTGGTGACCCGAACACAAAGTCATATTGCTGGCCGGGGTGAGCTTTATAGAATCGTGCACAGATGCCCTGTAGGTCATCAAGAATAGTGGAAGATGTCAATACCAATTCTTTTGGTGCTCCTCTACTACTTTGGAAAGATGTTCTTCCCTAGACCTGTTGAACCTCTCAACCTTGCCATCAGACTGTGTGTGGAGGGCAGTTGTTCTGGTCTTGCTAATTCCCATCAATTCACAAACTTCTTTGAATGAGTTCGATTCAAAATTCCTTCCTTGATCGGAATGTAGCTCCATTGGCACTCCAAACCTTGAAAACATGTTATCCACTAGAGCTCTTGCAACTGTGGATGCTTCTTGATAAGGCATGGCATAAGCTTCAACCCATTTGCTGAAGTAATCCATGGCAACGAGGATGTATTTGTTGCCATCATTCGTCATCGGAAACGGTCCGGCTACATCGATGGCAATTCGTTCGAAGGGTGCACCTACATTGTATTGTTTCATCTCTCCTCTTGATCTTGTCCTGGGCCTTTGCTTGCTTCACACTTCGGACATTTTTGGCACCTTATTTCTACATATTCACGACATTGGACCCAGTAAAATCTTTGCCGTATTTTATCCAAGGTCTTATTCACTCGAAATGTCCACCTGATTTGCCGCCATGAATCTCTTCCAATACATCTCCTATTCTCGACCTAGGCCCAACCAATGGAGAAATCACTTTTCTGCTGTCGGTTGATTCCCAATCTCTCTTCAATGGGCCATTCTCAACAATCAGGGAATCTCATTGTGCCCACAAGGCCTCGAAAATTGGTGATTGAACAGAGATTTACTTCCAGGTGGATCCTTTCGCTCCGCTTTCCTTCTATCGTAGAATATTCGCAACGCTTGGATCACTTTCTTGGTCTTGTCTCATTTTTGCTGTGGTCCAATTGTCATCAATCATTAATCTCACTTGGTTGATTCCTTCGCGACGTTCAATTCACTCACAAGTATCCGAACAAGGTCTTCTGGACAAGGCATCTGCGTTCTTGTGCAATACGCTTGTTTTTCTGTCTCTCAACAGGAATGTCCCTGGGGGCTCTATCATTGTTAGCCGGCATGCGTCTCGATAAAGCTGGTGACACACTTGATGGTTTGTGCCGTCGCGGCAAATCTGCCGTCGCCGCTGAAAAGAATTGAGCACATTTTTACACTTAGCGGCTAAATGACTGCCGATATTCAGCGGCGACCGCACTTCAGTTTCAGTTTATTCGAGTTCATGGGAGTTGGGATTACACACAAATGTAAACAATCAAAATAGACCAGCAATAAATTCTTGCTTTGTTGTTATACCGCCGCAAAAAGAAGAAGAAAATAAAACATCACTTTATTTCGATTCATCCCATAAACCAGAAAAGAAAATAATTTGGGGCATTTTAATAAATTGTTTGAAGATTTGAGGATTTATGACACGAAGATTTTTAATTATTATTAAGCGACAAACCAAGGTCAACAAACTATGATCACCACTGCTCCGACCTTGACAACGAGAAAAAACCGCAGAGTGTGTAGGCATATATCAATTCACGTACGCCACTACATGGACGGCGACGGTAAAATTGCCGTCGGAGTAGTGACAGCAGATGGCCAACAAGAGTAAAGGCTTTCATTAAATTCTTGAAACTACTGCCCGAACGACGGCGACGGCAAATCTAACGCGACGGCAGAAACCGTCAAGTGTGTCACCAATTCTAGTTTTTCCTGCCGCCCATTTGAGGACTCGCTGAAAAACCTTGTCTTCACAGGTGATTGCGAACGTGGTGGCATTCTTACCCTGCAGTCTCTGATAAGAAGTTCCAATTTCCCACATCGATGCTTCAAATTCTTGCAGACTCTCACCCGATTTTTGAGTGTGCGTTTTCATTTGAGCCCGATTCAGCTGTTCTCAAAACAAAAAACAAGTGGGGCTGGTTGTCAACATATGCCTCCACTTTCAAAAATTGTCTAGAGCAGTAACCCCAACTGTCATTTCCACCATTTATCCATATTATCTACCGCGTAGTACCGACTACATCCATCAATTTATTAAATATTTATACTATGAACGCACGTAAGTATATTCAAAAAAATTCGTAAGTACACTAAAAATCACGGAAATTTTCATAGACATAGTAGAAGTTTTCATTTGAAAGTCTTGGAGTCGAGCAAAATTCATTGTGCATGTGTTTATAAAACTTAATTTTCATAGAGTAACTTTTTTTTTTCTACCGAACGGTCGGTTGATTCAAGTGAAAGACACAAATGGTACGCGTGGCAAACATTGATGATATTTTTTTAGAGATATCGAGGTTTGTTGAAAAATAGTCTCTTTGAGATACTAGTACTTCCATTGGAGTACCTAGCAACGTGAAAATTCTCGTCGGTTCCAAGTGTCTGGAGCCTAGGTTAAAACTATGTATAACAGATCGTTCATTATCATAAAATCCCAACACAAATCCTCACAACGATTTAATCTCGGAAATTAGCATCAACAAGACTTTCTTTGTGGTGTGTGAATCGTGGAAATGCAATGAAAACCAACAGCTAATCGGAACAATCGTACTAACGCCCAGTGGATTTAATTTCCTTGTGCTGTTGAAAGGATTTGAAGTCTTATTAACCATAAAAAACGTATTATTGGCTTCACAAGATCAACATTCTGACATTTATTACTGAACGTTTGTGTTGTTTATATTCTTTGACGAGTCTCCCTGTTTTATGAGATGGTTTTACGAGTCTACGGGATGTTATCATCAATCCTGACACGCAGGAGTCCTACGGGATCCCACGATTTGTTTCGCAAAAACTCACTGTTTCCTTAAATGTAAAACCAATCGTTTTTGTATAAACCAATTAGATAATTTTAAATCATCAGTCAATAAGTTTGATGCACAAAAATACATAATTCTTTTGCTTTTCTCGACCCATACCCATGATATCTGCATTAATAATGTTTTTGTCAAAACCTGATCCCACGCACTGTTTGTAATTTTCGCAATTAATAGAAAACTATCTAGTTAGGGAGAAATTGAGGCTAATAGGAAGAGTAAGAGAACAAAAAAACTCATCCAACACTTTTGTTAAAAAATTAACGTAACGGAATCAAAGAACCATGGTAGAAAAATGGGTCGATAATTTTACCTCTGAATAGAACACACCAATTATTGGTACTAAATCACCTTTGCGGATTAGGGGGATGGACTGGAAATGGATTATTTCTTCTCTTATAATGGAAATTCTAGTAAAATTCCGTTAAGTAATAGCCACAAGCTATCAACGAAATTTTGTTTGGAACTTTTTGGCGATCTCAACTAATTTCGGAGATATGGTACTATTTTTGAGTGATGACTGGCATTTTTTAGGACACATTTCTACCGCAAAAAAACACTCAAAATTCTTCCTTCTTTAAACTACACAACGTACACACCCTAATTTACCCCTCTTACACAATTTTTTTCGTTAAAAACGGTATTGTTCATCCAAATATTCAACCTTCTTTTAAAAACATCAAAACAACACATTTATGTAAAACGTTTAGTGAATTTATTTATGTCAAGTTGGTAACTTTGAACTTTGCATATTTGCTCAGCCATTTAATTTCAACATGAATAGGAAATTATGCACTTACCTTTTTTCCAGAAACCAAATTGACATGAATAAAATTCACTAGCCATTTTGCCTTGATTTGTTGGTAATGTGATCATGAAAGAAGGATTAGTTTTTTCCTAAAAAGTAGCGTTTTCAATAAAGAAAGAGTGTGAAACAGGTCTATTGGGGTGTGTACATTGTGTTAGTTTAAAGCATGAAGAATTTTGAGTGTTTTACCGCGGTAGAAATGTGTCCTAAAAAATGCCAGTCATAGCTCAAAAATAAGCCCATATCTCCGAAATTAGTTGAGACTGCCAAACATTTCATTTGGATTTTTTGTTCAGGAGTCCAAACTAAATTTTGTTAATAGCTTGTGGCTATTAGTTAACGGAATTTTACCGAAATTCTTTCTATTGATCTTTTCAGAATTTGGAAAATTAGTTCTTATCACTTCATATAATATTTCTTAAAGTCTGGATCTTGTGTGCTATTTCTCTTGATAAGTCTCTGACGGAATTACTTGGATTAGCCTCAAAATAGGCTGAAACATGAATTTCTGTAGCCTCAGATATTACAAAAGGTTTTTAGTTCCCCTCTTCTCAAAAACTTTTTCATTGTTCCTGAATCGTCGATGAAGCACAGCAAAAAAACAACGATTAGGTAATTCACTATCGCGGAACGAATTGCTATTACATATCACCTTAATTTATGATATACTTGAGAATATTTGAGAAAGAGTATTTCAACAATGTTCCAAGACAACTTGATTGTTGTTGTTAAAAAATTGAAGTAGTACGCAATTTTGCAATTTTTGTAGTTGGGATCTAACATAAATAATATGGAAACACAGTAATCAAAATGTGGCCGGGGTATAGTTTTGTAAACAATGACTTTAGGTTCAGTCGAGAGAGACTGCGCTATTGTACTTATTTATTTATTATTTTTTGGTGATAAATTCTCTCATCGTATCACTCTGGTGTGGTTTTCTCTTCAATGTTCCAATAAGTTCTGATCTAGCCATTTCTTAACTTGTTCTATTTGGATCATATGAGATAATGTGATCTTTTTTTTTAATTTTATTTGGTATTTATGTGGAAATGAAACAATATTGGACCCAATGCCATTCCCTGCGGTACACCATAGATGTTATCACTGAAGGATTGCTATATTGTTCTTCAAGCACCACCCTCTGAATAATTATGCAGAACATCCTTCCCTATGCTACTTCAGCCGTAGATAGATCCCATATCATCTCCACTGAAAATAGATTCATAGAAGTTCAGATACCAACAAGTGTCAGAGTGTTAATCTGATCCGGTTCTGTTTTCAATCTCGTGCTCATATCCTAAATGATGTAGATAGATATGTTAACTGCTCAATAGAGAGTCAACGTTAACCCCAACTCTTGGCAGAAAAACGTAAACACTGTCGAGCGAAAACGTGCTCTGTCATTCGATGAATTTATTGCATATTTTGAAGTTTTCCGTGAACTTGATAAACATGTCGCTTGAGGCTGGGACTAGTGAATGATGGCTTCACTAGAAGAATGGATTTCAAGGAAATTCTCTCCTTTCCAATGATTGTTTAATTCTAAATTATAACCTGTATTTACTTTGAAAATGAACTGTATTTTCTGTATTTTTACTGGATTTGTTTCCCTTTTCTGCCTAGAATTTATATTAACTCAACATACGTAACATTGACTAGTTAGGTCATTTGATGTTTTTGTCCGTTTGGGTCGAGTGTTCTGTTTAAGAATATTCAATTTTGAGAACACTCAAAATGAAACATCTCGTATCTTCGATTCCTTTCAGAATTCTCCGAAACTTTTAACACGATTATTTGGATAATTCATAATTTTTTAATACGACAATAAAAAAGAGCGTTGCCATTTGAGAAATGACAGTTGTGAACATTTCTTTATGGGTACTACTTCGTTTTGAGGATTTTTTGATATTTGTTGGAAAATATGGTTGCTGCAATTACATGAGAAGCCCAATTTTCAGCTGTATCTTACCTCGAACTATCCTCTCGTAAATGTTGATGTCGTTCGTCAGTTGTGCATGATGATTTGAGTTTGATGTTCATGGCCAACTTTGTTTGATTGAACAATTGTATCTCCGCCATTTTTCAACCGATTTTCAATTTTGAAGAACAGTGTTATCACAAATTGCGTGTTTTTCCGGATAATGAAAAAAATTATACAGGGTGTCATTTGAAAAAAAAAAGTTTGGGGTCACTTCCGGTTAAACCGTAAATGGTGAATTTTTGGTAATGGAGCCAAAATGTGCGTATTTGAGTAATATATTGACGTAGCAAATTTGAAACCTATATCTTCTAAACTATAGCAAAATTGGGGGTACCTCACCTCGTGGTCACCCGGTATAGGGTATGTTGGAGCACCGTCCTGTTGAAAATGTATTCTTCTGCGTAGGTTTAGTGGCATATTGTGAGATAGATCAAAGCAGAAGAGTTTGAAGAAGAAGCAAGTACTTCTCAGAAATTAGGCTCCTCAACAACACTGGACCTATGATTTGGTTAGTTTTTGCACAAAATTCACTATTGAATTAATTCGACGAAAAGTAAAGGAATAAGTAATTGACAGTTTTCAAGGATTTTGTCAATCATAACATTGCTGGGGTCATCATAAAATACAACCGGAGTTTTTGAATCAATTCCTAATAAACGAAATTTGTAATTAAGTAATTTAAATGAATCGCATATAAAGATTTGTTACATTTGTCGCGTATTTTATGAATGTCACTGTATATAAATTAGAATTGATTACAAAATATTCAGAAAAACACACTCGATTCTATTGTTTGTTTCAGATGAGAAAGTTCCTTTATGATCGAAATATTATTATTATGAATTATTATATTCACCAGGTACGAAGTTTATGAAGACCACTGAGAAAACTGCTATTGGCACCTCAGAAGGATGAAACTCTCTTGGGTGAAGTAGATTTTTCAGCATTCAATATTAGAGCTTCAAGGCGTTTGAACGTGTACATTATTTAAAATTAAAAAAACGGTGTAAGTTTTTGTTGAAATTTACAGCCCACTTGTTTATGTGAATCGATAAGAGAAAATGCTTAGTGAGATTGCACAGTCACCGTGTTGGAAAATTTGGTCAAAATTGTACCACGCTTTCATCTGTTCTAACCTTAATACAATATATCGTTTTGCCATAGTCCCTTTGATCTCTATGTGACCTTATTTGGAATTATCCTTGTGATACACAAATTACTTTGTTTTACTAAATTTACTATATTTCTGGAAACATTTTGCTGGCAGCAATTCCTCCCCGCTCATCAGCTGATACGTCAATCTTTATTTTGCTTCATCAGTGCTAAATTTGTTTTTGTAAGACTTCTGTTAGACATCACATAGTTCGACTGTATAACATAAATCAGTGTAATCTTAATATTACGAATAAATTATCGTGATTAACGAACACAAACTAAATTAGTAAAATCGATATTCACCTCTGTTTATATTGTACAATAACAAAACTTGGGAGGTTCAATTCGGAGCTTTTTTTATGGTTTCTATGTGTACATATATTAAACATATATTTTATCGATCTTGTCGAAGCTAAACAGCCATTATTCAAAATAAAATGCTAAACAAACTCGATATATAAAATGTATTTGAAAATTCTGCAGTGGTGGTTTATTGGTTCTGGTAAAATACCTTCAAAAAGTTTGCACAATATGAGAAACTTGTTTGGTATCCATTTTTCAGAATATTTTATTCCTTATAAAAATTGGTGTATGCAAGAAACTTGCATTTGAGTTGTAAAAATTTGAAATTATGTAGTTAGAAAAATTGTTTAGAATTGAAAGCCACCAGCCTCAACTTCCTAAAGAAACTTTTTAGTACTACCTTCTGAGTTGATATTATGAATTCTAAAATATGAAATGAATTGTTTTTTTTTTTTGGTCTTGTAATTTTAACGCATCTGCAACCCTAATCGAGAAAAAAATGTCGAAAAAACCCATTATGACCCATAATGAAGTTTTCCGTATGGTGCGTACTTTGGGGATGACACTGTGTATATGTATGTGTTGCAAATACATTTTTATGAATGATTATCAACAAAATATGTATTCAACTAACGCTCTGTATAAACGCAGTTTTCAAAATATTGTGGTGAAGAACTCAATGTTGCAATTTATTCTGAAACATTTTTTCAAGCACCTCTGCAACACGCGCATCATAAACTTCTGGAATTTATTACTTTTGGATCGTTATCATCAAATTTATTTCACTTTGTATATTCCTTACAACTAATGCTTTATTTTTAGAAGTTTTTCGTTCAAATAAATTGTTAGCTACCTACGTTCCCACCGAAAATTATAATATAATCAATTTTTTACAAAAACCATTCCCATTCAAAATATTTGAATATTAACCAGATTTCCATAATTAATAATAGGTGAATAAGAGTGAACGTATATTATACTCAAATATTTACCCATTCGATTTTGTTCGGAAGATTATATCAAACAAAATACGGTGTTGGCGCTGATATAATGATATTTGTGATAAATATGATTTGATAAATAATGGGCCTATTATAAATCTCATCTTTAAATTTAGAAATTTTGGAAACGTATGATGATAATTTCTGGATGATGTTAACGATATTCAGTCAGTTCAATGACATCTTGGCCAAAATATCAAACTCACAAAATCTCAACGATCTTCGTTCAATAAATATTTCCCGAACTTTCTTTAAAACTGCTCGAGAAAATCGTAAACCTTCTAATACAAAATAATTTTGACTTGCACAACCGTACAGGAGATATCAAACTCCACACAGAAACAGTGTTCCACAGGGCTCCATTCCCGGCCCTCTTCCTTTTGTAATATACCGGGTGGCTACGGAAGTATTGCCTACGGAATATCTCAGTTATTGTATGAAGTAGGTTTGTGAAATTTGGAGCGTCGATATAATGACATAAGAGCTAGAATTTGAGCATTTTGACATGTCGAAGTTAACTTCCGGTCTGACCGGAAGTAACATCAACTTTCTTATTTTAAATGGAAACCCTATTATTTTTTCTTTTCGCTTTATTCAGCATTCAATTACCTTTCTAATGACATATCACAAGTTGGTATCTAACCAGAAACTAGATCAGAAAAAAATTATTATTGAAACTCACCGAGTAGGCCGTGGAAGCAAAATGAAAGCCAAAAATTGAAAAGTTGGCTATGGAAACCATACGTCACTTGATAACAGTTGCTACTACTGTGATATTTTATTTTCATTCGTCGGCGTTATAAAAAGCCGCCAAAAAAATATTGGAAAAATTTGGAAAAAAACAATACTCTGTAGGTCCATAACTTAAATAGGAACATACAACTTTTTCTTGCCTGTACTATTCAGCATAACCATTCCTTTCTAATGATATAATAGAAAGTAATTTTTTCAAATGTAATACCAAAAAATCCAATTATTATTATTCAAATAACAAAAAAACAGATTTATCGAAAAAAAAATAATTCAAATTGATAGGATTAAAGATAAAATAAATTCAAAACAAATGTTCGAAATGCATTCCCTCAGCGTCAATACATTTATTGACTCTGGTGATATTTTCATGTAAAACGTTTCTCAACATTTGGGGCGTGATATCTTGGAAAGCTCTACGAATTTTTACTTCTAGCTCATGTAGAGTTGTAGGCTGTGTGGAATACACCCTATTTTTAAGATGCCCCCATAGAAAAAAGTCGCACGGAGTAAGATCAGGTGACCTTGGTGGCCACCTGACTGGACCATTGGTTGTTATAAGTCTCTCTTGAAAGCGATTTTGAAGATAATTTCTCGCTATTCTTGAATTATGCGGAGGGGTGCCATCTTGCTGGAAGTACATTCTCTCAGTTATTTCCGCTGGTAGGTTGTTAGTGAATTCCGAAATTTCATTCGTTAAAAAATTAAAGTATCTCTCTCCGGTTAGTTGGCCTTGAAAAAGAATGGGGCCAACAATATGAGTTCCAACTATTCCTGTCCAAACATTCACACCAAATCTCTCCTGGAAGCCACCTTGTCGAAACCGGTGCTCGTTTTCTATCGCCCAGTACCTGAAACAAAAGACCGTTCACACTTTTAGCACTTTACACTTCGACTATCGACAATAATCCAAATAAAGTACAGTACCTACCTTGTATTATTCCTGTTAAATAATCCATTGTTGGTAAATCTTGACTCGTCCGTAAACAAGATATAATAGTTAAATAGGTGATTCTCAGCATTTTGTCGAAGAAACCAATTACAATATTCCAGGCGCCTTTCACCGTCATTTTCATACAAATGTTGATGCAACTGATACTTGAAGGATTTAAATCGATGTTTTTTCAAAATTTTCCTAGCAGAGTCCTTACTTATAGCTAATTCGGCGCCAATCTGCCTTGAGGAAATTGTGCTATCATATTGTACTAAAGCTAATACATTAATTTCAGTTTCCTCATTAATAACAAATGCTTCTTAGTCTTCGTGAACATCAGGCTCAGTTCTTAATTTTTCTTCAAGCCACTGGAAATACCTTCTTGAAGGTCGCTGCCTCCCTGGATATCGCTCTAAATACAATCGTTCAGCGGCATAAGAATTTTTTGCTTCCACGGCCTACTCGGTGAATTTCAATAATAATTTTTTTCTGATCTAGTTTCTGGTTAGATACCAACTTGTGATATGTCATTAGAAAGGGAATTGAATGCTGAATAAAGCGAAAAGAAAAAAAAATTGGGTTTCCATTTAAAATAAGAAAGTTGATGTTACTTCCGGTCAGACCGGAAGTTAACTTCGACATGTCAATATGCTCAAATGTCATTATATCGACGCTCCAAATTTCACAAACCTACTTCATACAATAACTGAGATATTCCGTAGGCAATACTTCCGTAGCCACCCGGTATAGTTCTGTTTTCTGAAAGCTTGCACCATACATACTCTTAGCTAGGAGAATAACACCCAAATGAATGATCTATCATCACAGTTTACCATCAAATCAATGAAGATCTGAAAGCTCAGTTAGCGATTTCTGAATACTACTGTCTTTAAAGTATCTTGTCATGCTTTTTGGAGAATAACACCCAAATGAATGATCTATCATCACAGTTTACCATCAAATCAATGAAGATCTGAAAGCTCAGTTAGCGATTTCTGAATACTACTGTCTTTAAAGTATTTTGTCATGCTTTTTGGCAGAGCAGCCTAAGAAAACGTCACGTCAATAATATTAGTATTCCTCTCCACAATTCGAAACTATTCCTTGAATATGAAACAAAGAGTAGTATGTAATGTTACACTCTAGCCAGATATGGACTTTTATTACCGACCGTAGTAAAGTTTTGAACAACACTGGCCTTTGGCTGACGTGTGCACATGTATCAGAGTGCACTTTCGGATGTCAAATTTTCAAAACCCAATGAATTTCATCAGCTGATCACTCCTCTCTAAAGAATGGCACGAGACAATTCGAAGAATGATCCTGACCAGTCACAGAACTCTCCTAACTGGTCTAAATTACAATGACCTCTCTCGTGGTCTCTCGGCGTTTCTGAAACGATTTAACAGAAGCCTACTGTAGGTATAAATGCAGGACTCTCGACCAAAGAAGGCACTTCTACCGTGATATAATAATTATTGAATTTGGTCAAAATTAATTAGAAGTTATAGATTACAGGTTCTAAATAAATTACTGGATTATAGTCGAGTGTATTCTTATTATATTAATATCGCAAAATAGAATTAACTTCTAGTTTTATGTTAATGAATAGTTCAAGGTAAACGTCGTTTAAGCCTCTTTATACAATTTCAACCCGCTAGAAATATTGACTGTTTCTGTCATATTTCCTTGTGTGTGTGTTGATCTTTCCGAATATTTTTCCTGAGACAATTATTCGATCTCAACTTTCACCCTAGTAACAGTCGAATCCTCGGTGGAATCTTAGGCCCGCCATCACTTGTTTTTCGACAGTGTTTCTAAGTATTCACTCTAATCTTGGAAGCCATTAGGAGAGAGTTGAAATAAATATTTAGACGCCTGTCAGGTTAATGCTATTTTTGCGGTAAATATTTTGGCTGGGTTTTTGTGTACGTGCCTAATGACTGTACATTGCTACCTAGACTTTTTTGTTTCCCAAGGCCATGATTATGATTTGAAGAATGTAATAGTTTACTGAAAAACATGTTTGTAGACTTTCGATTATTTTAAGCTGATTCATTTGTTTGGCATCAACAGCAACAAAACCAACGACATGAATTTTCCAAGTTTGTGAGAAAAAACGGAGAAACTGAGGCCCGTATCAGTGAATGATGCAGTTCCTTTCATAAAACTCAAAGAATGCAAGGATCACCAAAAAATCATCCTTAAAAACATATTTTTGTCAAGGCGTGACAGATTTCTATTGTTCCAAAAATAATTCCTATGCTGATTTCCTTATTCATTTCTAGGTATTCTCAAAAATGTTTGAAATATACCTACTGAAATATTATTATTATTTATCAAGTCGGTTATAAAATTGTTACAAATTGAAACACAACTTTTCCTCAAGTACGCATGGTACGTTTCATAAACAGAAACAAGAGTTTTGAATAAGAACACTAGGTACGAAAAAAACTATCACAACTTCGACCTTTTTCTGCCATAATGAAGAATGTACTCTCCTTCATAAATATTTTCATTTTTCAGAATTACTCTATCTCTAACCGTTTTCGAGTTGAAATGTTTATCTGAAGTTGAGAGAGAATATTTGTCATCCCCTTAGGACTTAATTCGAATAATTTTTTTTCTCTGATCGATTTGATATTCACAGAGTACCCTAATTTCTTGATTCTGAATCGATTGGCGTTCGCAGAATTGCTCTATCTTCAACTGTTCAAGAGTTGAAGAGGTTAACTGGAGTTGAAAGAGAATTTTTGAAGTTTTATTCCTTTTTTAAGCCAAACTTTATACCTGCGCATACTCAAATCATATATTTTTGGAATCATCATGAATGTTTGGGTATATATTATTGCGAATCCTAAGTGAATCTGTTGACTCATTTATTTATTCATTTAGGATGATTTTCGTTTTTTTGAAAAGTCGAATCTCATATGAACCCCGAGTTACTCGGGGTTTCGACATCATTTTCAAAACCCTCATTATGAAGGTGATAAACAAATCCTCGTATAAGGTACAATAGATTCTGAGTACTCCCAAACATAAGACAGAAGAAGTATGTGGGTCAAACGAGAAGTGCCATGAAGGTATGGTTCAGAGAGCACATTGCACATGAACGCAGATAAGGTCCCAGTTCCATAGATCCCCGTATTTGCCTGAAGACGACTGCGGATAGAAGAATTTGAATAGTTGTAAAAAAATTATAAGACGATGGGATTCTGAAATACATGTACTTAAATTATAACATCGTCTACAACCTTCAAGCGAACGTTTAATAGATTTGCTACAACTTCACTGGTGACTTTTCTCATAGTACCAGTAGTTCACCAAATATTTGTCACAAAATTTGAACAAAAACTTTTTTTTTTTGAAAAATAACCAAATTTTGAAGTGCTGTATCTCGGAAACTATAAAATGTACAGAGTTGCCGTTGAACTCAAGTTTTTAGAAAATTTAGTGCTCTTCGAAATTTTTTTTCGATACCACAAAAACTGTTGCAAAAAAACAAAACTAAGTGCCACCATTTCGCTGTTTTGCGCGTGTATCTCAAACACACACTAAAACTTAAATAACTTCAGATTCGAATACAGCTCGCTCACCAAAAAACATAATAATGATAATAATAAAATCGACTAATATACTCGATTTTTTAAAACGCAAAACTATCATTTGCCCCACATGAAATTTTGAGAAAATGCATATGAAATCGAAGTACAGATGTCAATAACTCTTCAACTTCATACCAAAAAGTTACCTTGGCCCCTATTGCATTTATATTATTGCAATTGACGCAGACCATGATCGCGTCTTCTGTTTTCATCATCAGATTTATCACCTTCCGTATTGTATACAATGTTTGGCAAATAAAATTTGGAAACTGAATACCCCGTACCTCAGAAAACAAACTGAAAATGAAATTATGGGATATTTACACAGTCGTTTCGATCTATGAGCGTGGATTTAAACCAATAAACATGCCGTTAAAATAAACATATTTCGAATTTAATCTTTAATAGTCTATTATCAGAATATTGCGGCTATTGTTAGATTGTGCGATTCTCCAATGTTTGTAGAGGAAAAGCTACTGTGACTTGATTGATGTCTTTTATCTTTCCTCGGCCGACTATAACTTGGAATATAATGCACATAAAACAATATTTCTCTGCAGGGATCATTGTTTTATGTATAGGTAGATACTCACAGACAAAAATATTGTATAATTAGTTTTTTGTCCCTGTTTTTTTTATTGAATACTTCTATTTATATTTCTGATGTTGCCGTGATTATTTTGTTATACTGGAGCGGTTTACTTTGCCAAAAACTAAACGGATTAGGGCCTAATTTTGTTCGTATCGTTCAAGTGGAATAATTACTGTATGTTTATAACATCATTGTACGATCGTATGGTCAAATCTTGCCTGCAGTAGAAGGGGACTAGAAGGATACCTATAGGTGGTAGGTGGTCTACACCATCGCTCGTTGAAATACCGCCAGGTAACCGAGTTGTTAGAATCACCGCTTTTCAATCATTCTGGCTTGTCGGCTGTGGGTTCCATGCCCAGCGACTGCAGTTTATTTTTCTGATGGTCTGAGAAAGTGCTAGGAATGGCACGGTAAATAGAAAGACCTCGTTAACCTTTGACTCGCACATGTTTCGACTTCTGAGGGCTGTCGTTCATCGGGGGGACGACAGCTGGTTAACAGAAAAAACAATTATAACAACAAAATCGATAACTTCCGGAAATCTTTTTCATTTCTCCTTCAATTTTCAAGTCTTGACCTAACATTAATGATGATGGAGTCTCTTCCATGGGAGAGCGAAATCGTAGACAAACTTACGAAAGCGTAGAATGGCCGATTTAGGCGGAATTCTGACGTAGATATTGGAATTCTGACATAGATCTCGGAATGTTAGTCGCAATTCCATCTTATACGTCGGAATTTCAACTAAGATATCGGAATTCCGATCGAGAACTTGGAATCCTGACCAAGATCTCAGAATTCCAACAAAGCTCTCGGAATTCCGACATAGATCTCGTAATAAAAGTCGGAATTTCGAATTATATCTCGAAATTTTGACTTACATCTCGAAAATCCTAATAGATCTCGGAATTCCGACTCAGATCTCGAATTCCGACATAGATCTCACAATTTAAGTCGGAATTTCGAATTAAATCTCGAAAATCCGACAATGATCTCGGAATTCCGACATAGATCTCGGAATTTAAGTCGAAATTCCGATTGAGTACTTGGAATCCCGACCAAGATCTTGGACTTGCAACAAAGATCTAGAAAATCCGACTCAGATCTCGGAATTCTAACAAGGGTCTCGCCGGAAGTCCGACATAGATCTCGTAATTTAAGTTCGAATTTTGAATTATACCTCGGAATTTCGAATTGAATCTTGGAATTCTAACAAAGATTTCGGAATTCTGACTTCGGTCTCGAAATCCTGACCAAGATATCGGAATTCGAACAAATATCTCGGAATTCCGACAGATCTCGTAATTTGAGTTGTAATTTCGAATTATATCTGGAAATTTCGACTTGAATCTTGGATTTCTAACAAAGATCTCGGAATTCCGACTTAGATCTCGTAATCCAGACCAAGATCTCGAAACTCTGACATAGGTGTTGTAATACGAGTCGGAATTTCGAAATATATCTCGGAATTTCAACTTGAATCTCGGAATTTCGACTTGTATCTCGGAATTTCGACTTGAATCTCAAATTCCTCACTAATATCTCGGAATTACGACTTGAATCTCGGAATCCCGATCAAGATGACGGAATACCAACAAAGATCTCGGAATTTCGCCACAGATCTCGTTATTTAAGTCGGAATTTCAAATTTTATCTCGAAATTTTGACTTGAATCACGGGAATCCGACAAAGATCTCCGAATTCCGACTGAGGTCTCGGAATTCCGATATAGATGCCAAAAGTTCTACTATTATTTCGGAATTTCGACTTACATGTCGGAATTCCGATTGAGAACTCCGAATCCCGACTAAGATCTCGGAGTTCCAACGAAGATTTCGAAATATTTCGACTTGAAATTTGAAAATCCGCCAAAAATCTCGGAAATCCGACAAAGATCTCGGAATTCCGATTTAGATCTCGGAATTCGAGTCAAAATTCCGACTTATATGTCGTAATTTCCACTAAGATCTAGAAATTTCGACCTGTATGTCGGAATTCCAATTGAGTACTTGAAATCTCGACCAAGATCTAGCGGAATTCAAACAGAGATCTCGGAATTCCGACATAGATCTCGGAATTCAGAATAAATCTCGGAATTCCGACATAGATGCTAGGGAAACCGAAGTGTACAGAAGGAGCGTCTTTAAGAGACTGGTTAGGGCCGAACACAAAAACTACTGGGAAACCATGTCAAGGAACAAACACAGGAAAGAATACATCAAGGGACCATGCCACAAAAGAGTGTGTTACGAAGAGTGGTGTTACCTCAAAGCAATTTGATCAAGTTAAAGAGATTTCTGGCAGAAATGACGCTATCATCAGACAGAGGTTCGAGGCCACGGTACTCGTGAATTTTTTCCAAGTGCTATTGATCAAATATCAGTAAGTGGCCCCGGAGCGTCTCGGCCAATAATAATAGCCTTCCTCTATCCGCACAGGCTATGCCTTGAGTACACTCTAGGAGTGTTTATGAGGAAGTATTATTATTATTAGTATTTTCCTACAAATAAGTTCGTAATTGAACCAACAAGGTCAAGTTGATGATCATATCAGTGTGCAATCCTCCCACAAATTGTAGGTAATAATTAACCACAATATAATAAATTTTCTGTCAAATACCGATAAATATTTGAAGAAAACACAATTTCCTAGTATACCGCAGTGTCATAAATCAAAAGCCCATGCGTTGTACGCCCCTGGATTTTGTAACGCCCATAAGGCAATCAATTAAGTTTGATTGTTTTCTTTAAAGCAGGAAATTACAGTTATCTACTACTCGTAATAAAAAAGTAATAAGCGATATTTTCAAGAACGAAATAACTCATAATGCACACCTAATGCTGATCTAAAAATAAGTCACATCAACTTAGTTATTCTTTCCATGCTGACAGTGATCGAGTGGTTCTTAAATAAAATTACGAGAAAATAAAACGATGCGTATACTCTACGGCAAGGAATTCGAAAAAATGAATGTGGTAGGTGTTGCGAATATAAATGTTGATAGAAATCCGTTGATTTAGATCTTGGGTGGGACAAGTCACTCCTGGGGGATTGGTCGACATATTTCACTGAAACGTTCAATGTCGGTCTATTTTGGTGGCAACTGGGTCTTCCAAATGTTTCTTTTAACGGGTGTATGACAACAGGAAAATCCTATGATGTTGAGGAAGATATAAAGAATCCCAGACAGCATGGTATATTCCTGGAATATTCCTCAGATGTCTTAGATAGGATATATATATATATATATATATATATATATATATATATATATATATATATATATATATATATATTCCGAATAATCAAGAAATATTCCTAGAATATCTATATACCCTGGCATATTCAAGGAACATACAAAGTAGAATATTTCAAGAACATTCTTGAAAGAATATACCAGGAATATTACTAATTGTATATTCTTTATAGTACATGCAGGGAATGTTATGCATGGAATATTCGTAGATTATTCTATACAAGACGTTTCCATATTTGGACCAAAGATTATTAATGTTAATATACTAGCGCGCTGATGCTTGATTCATAAACGATTTTCTTTTCTCTATGGCATAATCTCTATTTTGATAAGTAGTTAGCAAAATTCGCATTTGACAGAGAATGACTAATGACTTATACATTTCAACTCGGTTTGCATGCAGGTGATGCTTTGTTATTTAAACTTCCCGCCATTACAGTGACCAATCACACAGATCTCATGGTATAAGTTATTCCGTGCATTTCAACTTCAACAAGTGTCGTCTGTCGTCTGGGAAGTTTCAGGTTTCTGGTTTCATTATTCATTTCGATTTGTTTTATTGAGTATTTGAACTGTTTTTTTTTTAATTAGTGATGTGTTAGTGTTATCATATAAAACGTAAGTAAACTAAGTAGTTTTTGAATAATACTTTTCATCAGAATGAAATGGATGGTAATAAAATAGGAATTTTTATTTCTTGGTGATAGAAACCATCTGAATTCATGTCTAATAATTTCTGTGCATGAGATCTTATCAACAAAGTTTGAAAGCATTCATTACATTCTGATGATAATTAATATTGGGAATAATAATTACGCTATAATTTTTAGGTTATGTCTCATCGTTCTGGCCTAACATTGTAGCTGTTAGTTATTGTATCATTTTCATTTAATTTCCAAGAACTCTTGTGTCAAAATGATTCAGAAGACTTTGACTAACGCCATTCAGAAAAGCAAATTGAAAATGATAATATCAGTAGTATAGATTTGGGTTCTGCTTCGTACTATTATTCGATCTCATATAAATAGAAGTACTTTTATAAATACAGAATAAACTCTACATGTTTTTAATATATTTGAATTAGATTATCAAGAAAATATCAGTCTCAGTGAATCACACACTATCAATGAATTTTTCATTTCTAGATGCAATTCAACGCTGCCACAATAGAACGTATCTGAAGGACATTGAAGTGGTGGTTCTGTTACCTCGCAAAAATCCTCCGACCGATTGAAAGAAATTAGTAAGTATGTATAGAAGTTACAAACTTGTATATTTCTCCATTATTGATAGATTATGGTTCCTAGTAAAATTCGAAGACCAATATATTTGCCTCATATTTTTCAGTTACAATATTTTTACTGAAGACTTATTTTAAGAGTCAATTTAAAACCTTTATAAATGAACAACCACCCATTCATTTTGAGATTTGAGAGGCATTGTTTACAGTTTCGAATTCTACACATTAAACTTACAAATGCACATATATTTTATTTAAAAACATACCAAATATCAAATCGCACAATAACTTTTTTTTTCAGGGTTCTCAATTCAGCAGCCTTGACGGATGTCCCAGAAATGAACGAGTAAATAGGATTTGAATTTTTTCTTATTTTAAAATTAGATATCACACCCTGTTGAAATTTAAAAATAAAGCAATTGTACCTTTGCAGAGATGAACTTTTCTTCCTGAATTATATATAACCCTCAAATTGTAGAGCAACTGTAGACACGTGTTTCAGACTGTTGGTCATCATCCAAGTGCAAAGATGTATAACACTTTTTACGAAGTCAGAAGTGTTGCACATCTTCGCACTTGGCTTCACTGTACTGATAACCAACAGTCTTGAACATGTGTCTATGGTTGCTCTATAATTTGAGGATTATACCCATTGAATTTTTTCTAATCGATTATTCGAAAAGGTAACTGTGGGAATATTACAGTAATATTCCTGGATCATACCATATATTCAAAGAATACTCATTGAATATTCAATAAGAATATTCTATGATTATTCTTCATTTATATTCCTTGGATAATCTTGGAATATCCAAATATTCTGAGGATATTCATTGGTGATATTATAGGAATATTTTGCATGGAATATCCGTGGAATATCCCAAAAATATTCTAGATATTCACAGAATATTCTCTTGGGAATATTCTACGATTATCTGAGGGATTCCCATTAGCATGTTCAGGGAATATTCCTCCAATATCCTGGAATATCCTAGTATATTCCTAGAATATTTCAATATTCCAAAAAGAATGTTTTAGAATTATTCATGGAATATCTAGTGCTGTCTGGGATTAGGTATGGACCACTGGCCCATGATCAACCAACCAATAATCGAAAAATGGTGAGAAAATTTCGATAAAACAAAAGAAAGATATTATTAATTGAAAAAATGCCAGTTGGAATGCATTAAAAATGCATCAACCTACGGACAACCTTTGAACTAACTCTTGATCATAATATGGAGAAACAAGATTAAATATATACACGGTGGCCACCTGAAAAAGAAACAGTCATTTTCAGGAACTGCGTCAACATTTTGGAAAAACGCTCAGACCCGTCGATTTTTTATTCAAAAGGGACACTTTTTTCCGGTCTCGTGACTCCTCTCAAGTTACCCCAGGTAGAACTTTCTATCCGTTTGAGTTCAAGGACGTGAACTTCTGAAACGTCATCTCATTCCCTGGTGATCAGGGGTGGGATTCTGTGTACCATAGAATTCTATAGTCGACACAATACGTGAGATGGCATTATGGTTGAATTTATGGGAGAGAAAGAGACATAACTGTCGACTATAGAATTCTATGGTACACGGAATACTACTCCTGGGGGTGCGACCTTGGTCGTAGTGTCCAGCGTACGGAGACATCCTATTAAAATGAACGACGCTAGGTTTATAGATTCGGTAGACGAAGTCGTTTATTCTCTTCATTATCTTCATTCTGGAGCTGGTACTCTGGATGTTCAAACGGACTCGTTGCCCGTTGGTGGATGTCGTCTATTCTCTGTCGAAGTTTGTTGACGTATTCCTTTTCCACAGTGAATTGTCCTGGTGGCATCCCAAACTTCAGGTCCCAAGAAGGTCACAAGGAAGTCACAGAGAAGTCACAGGGAAGTCGCAGCTCTCGACCCATAGAAATACCTTCCGTTTGTTTTAGCCACTGTTTCAAATTGTCGGCGGTAATTGGCCCATGAAATTTTCCGTCGTACTGATGCGGATTCAATAAAATATTTCCTGGTTCCGCACTGATCTTGAAATGTCATTTTGAACTTCATCCATGTTCTAACTCAGTTCTAGCATTGGATTTTTCTTACTGTGGTGTGCGCAGTCTCAATTCGAGTTTCCATTTTAATGATTGTTACATTTATTTCGTTGATTTCTGCCTCGACTCTGCCTTTTGATTTCCTCCATCTGTCTCGACAGTTCTCATTCTTTCTTCTAATCGGTTTGCAACTCAATAAAATTCTTCTTTTAGCCTTCTGTGTTTTCGAGGAGTTTGCCTTCCAGAAACTTCTAATTTTCTAGAAGTTCCTCTTTTGAAGGCTTCGAATTTTTGTGAATTTCTCCTAGAAATTTCTCTTCCAGATTCTTCGAATTTTATTGGAGTTTGTTTTCCAGTAGGATATCTTGCAGATTCTCCGAGTTTTTTTTGAAGTTCTTTCAGAGTATTCGAATTTTCTAGAAACGTATATTCCAGATTTTTTTATTTTGTTGAAGTTCTTTCAAACTCACCGAATTTTCTTATGGTTTTCGTCCAGACTCTTCGAATTTTGTTATAATTTATCTCCAAAACGAATTTACTAGAAGCTTTTTCTCCAGACGCTTAGAATTTTGTTGAAGCTTTTCTTTTAAACCCACCGAATCTTCTAGAAGTTTCTCTTCCAAAAATTTTATAGTCTTGTCGAGTTTATTCATTATCGAACTCGGATCAATTCCATAAACTTCGAATAAAAAGGTTTTGATGTCTACTCCTTCTCGAATCAGTTCTTCTGAAAGGCTTTTCTGGATTTCTTCTCGTCGTTTGTTTCTAATTCCTGTTTCTCCAGTTCTCGCTTCAATTTTGCAACCTTCAAATCAACCAGGCGAACTTTTCTCGATAACAATTTATCTCTTAGTGTCTAACGGAAATATCAGTCTGTTTCACACGAAAAGTTCATCATTTCATATTCACGTAATACGCAAACTGTCCACTTCGCGAACACTCATTTGTTTAACGGATCACTAGTCCATTTCGCGTAAAAAAAGGTCTACTGTCCACTACGCGAATACTTATTTATTTTAAAAATCCTGTTTCTGACACTACTGTAATAAAAATGCACTTAACTATAATCCGCTAATTTATTTGATCCTTGTAACATATAGCTTCTAATTTGTTTCAATGAAATACTATAAGCCAACTCTTATTTATTTGCAAACTCTGATTGTACCTTATTAATTATTGTAAACTGTCGAAAACTGTAATCCACTGTTCAAGATTCCTGTATTTATACCGACAATACTTCTGTTTGGATTATTTCAGAAACTCTGAGAGATGTCGCCGTCAATTAGAATGGTTCGGAACACTGGGCGACAAGTCTAGATGTTTTTCACATGGTTCTTGTTTCTTCTCCGATGTGACTAGAACAGTGACGATGTCATGCATTGTCAAAAAACCGAGCATGATTATCCAAAGACCAGCGGTCAGGTCTGGCTTCAGATTCGTTACAGTATATAAAAAACTGAGGCCCAGGTCGCGATTTATGGTCATTGATATAAACGGATTGAGGCAAAGACAAGTGACAACAACGTGTTTATTTTCAGGACCTACGGGGAAGTCATCCAATGCGGCTGTTGCAAGCGACCAAGGTACGGCGACGCTCATCGTCATGATAGCAGTCCTGCTGATCATCGTCCTCTTCTGCTGCTTCTCGGCGCCGGGCATACGGGGGCTGTGCAAAAGATATTTATTCAGAACCTGCGACATAGACGACCCCGATCTAGACAACGGTAATAAGTTTTTATTTATTTTTTTGGTGGAAGTGTTCGTGTGAGGTTTGTCTCTTTCGAATAACACATTAAACATAGTGGGTAGTCGATAGAAGAAGACTATATTTATTTAAATAAGAATATACCTATCGTAATTGAGTATGCGCATTACAATCTCATCAACTTTCATTTTGGAATCTCTGAACCGACGAAAAAAACGCAGTGTGATTCCAAATGTTACTCAAAATGATCTAAATGTGACATATAATTCAATATTTGAATTAGAATGAACATTAATATAGTTTTAGCATCACAAGTATCATTACTATACAGTGTGAGTCTTCATGAAGTGCACATATTGAAATGAGGGAAACTATGCTTAATTTTATCGACGGAAAACGTATTGAAAAAAATCGAAAAAAAAAATTGTATTTTTTAAGGAATTTAAAAAATGTTGTTTTGCTGCCGTGACCCCTGTGTGAACAAAACGTCACATCTTTTGAACTAATTGACCTATCACGATGAAACAAACTCCATAATGATTGGAAGTAATGGGGCGTCTTCGCGAAATAAAAATTATGGAAAAAAATACCCCCAATTGAAAATGAACATATTTCTTTAGCAAAAATCTGTTTGTGTTTCATACATTTTTACAAAAATCGTAATTATTTTCAATGAAATGCCCACATTACATACATTTTTTATTACTTTAAGTTATACTTTATCGTATTCTACCTGAAGGTGAAAATTGCATGCTTATAACTCAATTGTAACATTTTCTAAGGGTATCTACGTGGTAAACAATAATCCGTAGGCGTGCGCTAGGCCGATCTTGAACAGTTGATAGACAATGTTATGATTGAGTTATTAACATGAAATGTTTACCATTCGGTAGATAATACGATGAAGAATAACTTAAAGCAATAAAAAATGTAGGTAATGTAGGCGTTTTATTGAAAAAATTTAGATTTTTGCTAAAGAAATATGTTTATTTTCAGTAAGGGGTATTTTTTTTCCACAATTTTATTTTGCGAGGACGCCCAATTACTTCCAATCATTATGGAGTTTGTTTCATCGTGATAGGTCAATTAGTTCAAAAGATATAACGTTTTGTTCAAACAGGAGTCACGGCAGCAACAATTTTTTTTAAATTCCCTAAAAAATAATTTTTTTTTTTTATTGTTTCAATACGTTTTCCGTCGATAAAATTAAGCATAGTTTCCCTCATTTCAATATGTGCACTTTATAAAGACTCACACTGTATAGTGAAACAACAAAGATCATTAACAAGTTTTTGAACAAAGTTTTCTAATATAACATGAAACACTGTTAAAAAAATATAGTCGAATATTAATAACCCCATAATCAGTAATAGGTTCATTCTAAAATAACAATAACTTTTTTACAAAGTAACAAAATATATTCTACTGGTTTTCTGAATTAAAAAACTTGATTCTACACAGCATATTGGATAACAATGTAAAATCAATCTAATCATGAAAAATGGTGGATTACGTAATTTTCCGATAAGGATCCTATACAATAGATGTGGTCGTCGGCAAGTATTCAACAGAAAACAACTACTGCCCCCTACGACCGTTGAACTACATCTGTTCAATACTTGTCAAAGTTTTCTACAAGAACTACTTAGCAATGCATTTTAAATATCAAAGCTAAAATTATTTTTGATTCAATTGGGTGAACACCTCCTTACCAGCGAAGGCTATATAAAAATAATCCTTTCAGCCTAATTTTAAATCCCTGAGACAAATACTGAAGTATGAATTCAACGCCAAAGAGAAGGAGGACAAAATAATTGTATTTCCTTATTTTCTTTTAGCTATAATTTTGATTGTATTTATCGCACATTTTATTACCAGGTATGAATAAATTCCTTATTAATAGTACTAATAAATGGTACCACCGTACCAAAATGGTTCCATATGAAAAAATTGAATTTTACCTCAAACTCGATTACGATGAACTTTATTTGCTCATAAAAAACGCAATTTAGTATTTTTGACGGGATTTCGATTTTTCTAGCATTCAACGGGTCAATTGGAATAAATCGAAACCATCATGGCACACTCAAATGAAAAAAAAATCATTTGTAGGTCAAAAAGTTCCGCTTATTGTGTATATGGGATATCTCATGGGGATATGGTGTTCCATGATCCTGTTACACCTGGTCTTCTTAGTTTATTTATCACATTTGTCAAAAACACGAAGAGATGTTATTCCAATTCACCTAAAGAATGTTAAATTAGAGAATTGTAAATGAATGCGATACCATAATCCGGGGCAGTGATAGATATTTTGTTCCATTGCACTTTTGAAAAGTACCATCATTTATCATATTTCACTTTTCGTTGCAAAAAATAAATGTGCGAATATAACAGGTAATTAGTTTGTAAACAAGTTTCAAAGCATTTATCACAATTTCATTTTCCAAATTATGTGCCGTGTTTAGTAAAAAATAAGATGCACACGGCAAAACAAATGATAATTTCTCGTCAACAAAAAATTGACACTCCCTCGTTTACACTATTGAATTAAAACTATCTTCATTTAAAAAAGTCGATTATTATCCTTCACCGTTCTAGTTCACGATAGCAAACGAATAAGGCAGTAACAAATAACATCTAAGGATTGTTTTATCTCAGAATGTATATTTATATGGTGCTTTGATGTTTCGAAGTTTGTTCGTAGAAAACGGTTAACGTTTATTGAGTACAGAAGTTGAAAGTAGGTATGCAGAAATTCAGTAGAAAGGAAAATAAACTATGCATCCTCAATTAAATACGATTCGTAAAATAATTAAATGATCGTTCTGTTCTTCTGAATTATATCATTTGAAATAAACGACCCCACACAATTATGCAAAATATATAGGGTGTCCCATGTTGAATTACAACCTCTCGAACGGGTTATGTATGGTTAAGATCTGCGTGTTTGCTTAAAAAAATAACTGCTTAACAGTTTCATATCTCTTAATCCTTCTTTTCAATCATCCAATATGAAGAGCAGAAATGTGCAGTTGGAAGGTTGCAAATATAATACCCTTCGCTGTGTCTTTTCATAAAACATCAAAATTTTATTGAATTATCCATGAATTTCATAATACTTAAGCTTGTAAAACAACTAATTCCTGATCAAACAAAACACCCTGTATATGACACGTGCAGAAAAAGTACTGAATAGGTATTCAAGAAGTATCTAAATATATTCATAATATTGGGTACCTTAACTATTTTTTTATTATTATGCACGTATGTAAGTTTAATCTTCATAAAAAGCTAAAAATATTCCAGATATTACTGATTGTTTGCATTTTTATCACTGTTGGCCGTGTTAAAGTGTAGAAATGAAGATTTGATCGACTACTACATAAAAATAGTATATTGTGCGACTAGCTGGAAAAATAGAATATTTCATACGATTGTGACAGGATGATGAGTTATGCACTATACTTTTTCGACGACCTACCTGAAATATTAAATATTTCTCACGTCCAGGAACTATTTTATTTGATGTTTCAGGTGCAAAATGAAATATTTCGCACTTGTGAAATACGTAATTTTTTTTGCTAGTTCACATTGCGAAATAATACCTATTTTTCTTAAGTGGGTAGTCAGAAATAGTTATTTTTGAAATCGGTCATCGAAAGAAAAATCTGGCGCTTTCTGAAGTAGTACACACTGTAGTCATCCTACTGATAAAGAGATAACATGATGATGTGAATTTCCAAGTAGGAATACATTAGTAAACATTTTGTAGCGAAGGGACAATATATCATTTGTTCTCCTCAACAACCCTTATCCAAATCCCCGGCATTCCAACTTGTTGCTGACTGTCATTTTGTTCCAAATTAAAATATGTTTTCCGACATTTCAGTATATACGAGGCGATATGGTTATGACACACGGGACGAAATAAACGAAGTTTCTGAACTGAAAAAGAAGGTAAAATTCCAATGAATCAGCAAGCAGTGTTGTTCGTGTTACATGTACTTTTTCTAACATCTCACTAATTTATGCTTTTTATTTTATGTTATTAATATGAAATGTGGAGCATGCCAAAAATATTTCTCGATGTTATTTTGTAGGTGTCTGTTTTTTATTACAATGCTCGCCGAAATAGGTTATATACAGAGCGTCGAAACGTTTCATTGTATTTTTGAAGCGCGAGGCCAATTCAATAAGCGGATTTTTCGATGGTAAAACACTATATTTTCAACTCGACCTTGCAATACTTTCTTAAAATGCCTACGAAACCTTTAATAAACTAGGAATCGACTTCAAATTCGGTGTGCACATCCAAATAAGATTGACTTTTACGAAAATGAATACGGAAATGATGGAAAAAATTGTTTGGAGGCAAGTGACACCTTTCAATTCGATATGAGCTTTTCAACTCGAGAACGGTTGAAGATAGAGCAATTCTGCGACCGCCATTCGATTTAGAATGATGAAATAAGTATACTCTGTGAACTTGATACAGAAATAACAACAGACGAATGTTTGAATGAACACAATAGTGAATTTTCGAAAATTTTCAGCTCGACCTTGCAGAGCTTCCTTAAAAAACCTACGACACCTTCAATAGACTAGGAATCGACTTTAAATTTGGTGTGCACATTAAAAAAAGATTTTGTTTTACGAAAATCGATAGGGAAATTATGGAAAAAAAATTTTGGAGGCAAGTGACACCTTTCAATTTGATATGAACTTTTCAACTCGAGATCGGTTGGAGATAGAGCAATTCTGCGACCGTCAATCGATTCAGAATGATGAAATTAGTATACTCTGCGAACTTGAAACAGAAATAACAACAGACGAATTTTTGAATGAACACAATAGTAAACTTTCGAAGATTTTCAACTCGACCTTGCAGAGCTTCCTTAAAAAGCCTACGACACCTTCAATAGACTAGGAATCGACTTAAAATTTGGTGTGCATATCCAAATGAGATTGAGTTTTACGAAAATAAATAAGGAACTGATGGAAAAATAAAATTGAGGCAAGTAACACTTTTCAATTCGATATGAACTTTTCAACACGAGAACGGTTGAAGATAGAGCAATTCTGCGACCGCCAATCGATTCAGAATGATGAAATTAGTATACTCTGTGAACTTGATACAGAAATAACAACAGACGAATTTTTAAATGAACACAATAGTGAATTTTCGAAAATTTTCAACTCGACCTTGCAGAGCTTCCTTAAAAAGCCTACGACACCTTCAATAGACTAGGAACCGACTTTAAATTTGGTGTGCACATTAAAAAAAGATTGAGTTTTACGAAAATCGATAGGGAAATTATGGAAAAATATTTTTGGAGGCAAGTGACACCTTTCAATTCGATATGATCTTTTCAACTCGAGAACGGTTGGAGATAGAGCAATTCTGCGACCGCCAATCGATTCAGAATGATGAAATTAGTATACTCTGTGAACTTGAAACAGAAATAACAACAGACGAATTTTTGAATGAACACAATAGTAAACTTTCGAAGATTTTCAACTCGACCTTGCAGAGCTTCCTTAAAAAGCCTACGACACCTTCAATAGACTAGGAATCGACTTTAAATTTGGTGTGCACATTAAAAAAAGATTGAGTTTTACGAAAATCGATAGGGAAATTATGGAAAAAAAAATTTGGAGGCAAGTGACACCTTTCAATTTGATATGAACTTTTCAACTCGAGAACGGTTGGAGATAGAGCAATTCTGCGACCGTCAATCGATTCAGAATGATGAAATCAGTATACTCTGCGAACTTGAGACATAAATGAAAACAGACGCATTTTTGAATGAACAGAATATTGAACTTTCGAAGATTTTCAACTCGACCTTGCAGAGCTTCCTTATAAAGCCTACGACACCTTCAATAGACTAGGAATCGAATTCAAATTTGGTGTGCATATCCAAATGAGATTGAGTTTTACGAAAATAAATAAGGAACAGATGGAAAAAAAAAATTGAGGCAAGTAACACTTTTCAATTCGATATGAACTTTTCAACACGAGAACGGTTGAAGATAGAGCAATTCTGCGACCGCCAATCGATTCAGAATGATGAAATTAGTATACTCTGTGAACTTGATACAGAAATAACAACAGACGCATTTTTGAATGAACACAATATTGAACTTTCGAAGATTTTCAACTCGACCTTGTAGCGTAATCGACTTCAAATTTGGTGTGCATATCCAAATGAGATTGAGTTTTAAGAAAATAAATAAGGAACTGATGGAAAAAAAAATGAGGCAAGTAACACTCTTCAATTCGATATGAACTTTTCAACACGAGAACGGTTGAAGATATAGCAATTCTGCGACCGCCAAACGATTCAGAATGATGAAATTAGTATACTCTGCGAACTTGAAACAGAAATAACAACAGACGCATTTTTGAATGAACACAATAGTGAACTTTCGAAGATTTTCAACTCGACCTTGCAGAGCTTCCTTATAAAGCCTACGACACCTTCAATAGACTAGGAATCGACTTAAAATTTGGTGTGCATATCCAAATGAGATTGAGTTTTACGAAAATAAATACGGAACTGATGGAAAAAAAAATTGAGGCAAGTGACACTTTTCGAACCGACTTTAAATTTGGTGTGCACATCCAAAAAAGATTGAGTTTTACGAAAATGGATAGGGAAATTATGGAAAAAAAATTTTGGAGGCAAGTGACACCTTTCAAGTCGATATGAAGTTTTCAACTCGAGAACAGTTGGAGATAGAGCAATTCTGCGACCGCCAATCGATTCAGAATGATGAAATTAGTATACACTGCGAACTTGAGACAGAAATGACAACAGACGCATTTTTGAATGAACACAATATTGAACTTTCGAAGATTTTCAACTCGACCTTGCAGCGTAATCGACATCAAATTTGGTGTGCATATCCAAATGAAATTGAGTTTTAAGAAAATAAATAAGGAACTGATGGAAAAAAAAAAATGAGGCAAGTAACACTTTTCAATTCGATATGAACTTTTCAACACGAGAACGGTTGAAGATAGAGCAATTCTGCGACCGCCAATCGATTCAGAATGATGAAATTAGTATACTCTGCGAACTTGAAACAGAAATAACAACAGACGCATTTTTGAATGAACACAATAGTGAACTTTCGAAGATTTTCAACTCGACCTTGCAGAGCTTCCTTATAAAGCCTACGACACCTTCAATAGACTAGGAATCGACTTCAAATTTGGTGTGCATATCCAAATAAGATTGAGTTTTACGAAAATAAATAAGGAACTGATGGAAAAAAAAATGAGGCAAGTAACACTCTTCAATTCGATATGAACTTTTCAACACGAGAACGGTTGAAGATATAGCAATTCTGCGACCGCCAAACGATTCAGAATGATGAAATTAGTATACTCTGCGAACTTGAAACAGAAATAACAACAGACGCATTTTTGAATGAACACAATAGTGAACTATCGAAGATTTTCAACTCGACCTTGCAGAGCTTCCTTATAAAGCCTACGACACCTTCAATAGACTAGGAATCGACTTAAAATTTGGTGTGCATATCCAAATGAGATTGAGTTTTACGAAAATAAATACGGAACTGATGGAAAAAAAAATTGAGGCAAGTGACACTTTTCGAACCGACTTTAAATTTGGTGTGCACATCCAAAAAAGATTGAGTTTTACGAAAATGGATAGGGAAATTATGGAAAAAAAATTTTGGAGGCAAGTGACACCTTTCAAGTCGATATGAAGTTTTCAACTCGAGAACAGTTGGAGATAGAGCAATTCTGCGACCGCCAATCGATTCAGAATGATGAAATTAGTATACACTGCGAACTTGAGACAGAAATGACAACAGACGCATTTTTGAATGAACACAATATTGAACTTTCGAAGATTTTCAACTCGACCTTGCAGCGTAATCGACATCAAATTTGGTGTGCATATCCAAATGAAATTGAGTTTTAAGAAAATAAATAAGGAACTGATGGAAAAAAAAAATGAGGCAAGTAACACTTTTCAATTCGATATGAACTTTTCAACACGAGAACGGTTGAAGATAGAGCAATTCTGCGACCGCCAATCGATTCAGAATGATGAAATTAGTATACTCTGCGAACTTGAAACAGAAATAACAACAGACGCATTTTTGAATGAACACAATAGTGAACTTTCGAAGATTTTCAACTCGACCTTGCAGAGCTTCCTTATAAAGCCTACGACACCTTCAATAGACTAGGAATCGACTTAAAATTTGGTGTGCATATCCAAATAAGATTGAGTTTTACGAAAATAAATAAGGAACTGATGGAAAAAAAAAAATTGAGGCAAGTAACACTTTTCAATTCGATATGAACTTTTCAACACGAGAACGGTTGAAGATAGAGCAATTCTGCGACCGCCAATCGATTCAGAATGATGAAATTAGTATACTCTGCGAACTTGAAACAGAAATAACAACAGACGCATTTTTGAATGAACACAATAGTGAACTTTCGAAGATTTTCAACTCGACCTTGCAGAGCTTCCTTATAAAGCCTACGACACCTTCAATAGACTAGGAATCGACTTCAAATTTGGTGTGCATATCCAAATAAGATTGAGTTTTACGAAAATAAATAAGGAACTGATGGAAAAAAAAATGAGGCAAGTAACACTCTTCAATTCGATATGAACTTTTCAACTCGAGAACAGTTGGAGATAGAGCAATTCTGCGACCGCCAATCGATTCAGAATGATGAAATTAGTATACTCTGCGAACTTGAGACAGAAATGACAACAGACGCATTTTTGAATGAACACAATAATGAACTTTCGAAGATTTTCAACTCGACCTTGCAGAGCTTCCTTATAAAGCCTACGACACCTTCAATAGACTAGGAATCGACTTAAAATTTGGTGTGCATATCCAAATGAGATTGAGTTTTACGAAAATAAATACGGAACTGATGGAAAAAAAAATTGAGGCAAGTGACACTTTTCGAACCGACTTTAAATTTGGTGTGCACATCCAAAAAAGATTGAGTTTTACGAAAATGGATAGGGAAATTATGGAAAAAAAATTTTGGAGGCAAGTGACACCTTTCAAGTCGATATGAAGTTTTCAACTCGAGAACAGTTGGAGATAGAGCAATTCTGCGACCGCCAATCGATTCAGAATGATGAAATTAGTATACACTGCGAACTTGAGACAGAAATGACAACAGACGCATTTTTGAATGAACACAATATTGAACTTTCGAAGATTTTCAACTCGACCTTGCAGCGTAATCGACATCAAATTTGGTGTGCATATCCAAATGAAATTGAGTTTTAAGAAAATAAATAAGGAACTGATGGAAAAAAAAAAATGAGGCAAGTAACACTTTTCAATTCGATATGAACTTTTCAACACGAGAACGGTTGAAGATAGAGCAATTCTGCGACCGCCAATCGATTCAGAATGATGAAATTAGTATACTCTGCGAACTTGAAACAGAAATAACAACAGACGCATTTTTGAATGAACACAATAGTGAACTTTCGAAGATTTTCAACTCGACCTTGCAGAGCTTCCTTATAAAGCCTACGACACCTTCAATAGACTAGGAATCGACTTCAAATTTGGTGTGCATATCCAAATAAGATTGAGTTTTACGAAAATAAATAAGGAACTGATGGAAAAAAAAAAATTGAGGCAAGTAACACTTTTCAATTCGATATGAACTTTTCAACACGAGAACGGTTGAAGATAGAGCAATTCTGCGACCGCCAATCGATTCAGAATGATGAAATTAGTATACTCTGCGAACTTGAAACAGAAATAACAACAGACGCATTTTTGAATGAACACAATAGTGAACTTTCGAAGATTTTCAACTCGACCTTGCAGAGCTTCCTTATAAAGCCTACGACACCTTCAATAGACTAGGAATCGACTTCAAATTTGGTGTGCATATCCAAATGAGATTGAGTTTTACGAAAATAAATAAGGAACTGATGGAAAAAAAAAATTTGAGGCAAGTGACATTTTTCGAATCGACTTTAAATTTGGTGTGCACGTCCAAAAAAGATTGAGTTTTACGAAAATAGATAGGGAAATTATGAAAAAAAAATTTGGAGGCAAGTGACAACTTTCAATTCGACATGAACTTTTCAACTCGAGAACAGTTGGAGATAGAGCAATTCTGCGACCGCCAATCGATTCAGAATGATGAAATTAGTATACTCTGCGAACTTGAGACAGAAATGACAACAGACGCATTTTTGAATGAACACAATAATGAACTTTCGAAGATTTTCAACTCGACCTTGCAGAGCTTCCTTATAAAGCCTACGACACCTTCAATAGACTAGGAATCGACTTCAAATTTGGTGTGCATATCCAAATGAGATTGAGTTTTACGAAAATAAATACGGAACTGATGGAAAAAAAAATTGAGGCAAGTGACACTTTTCGAACCGACTTTAAATTTGGTGTGCACATCCAAAAAAGATTGAGTTTTACGAAAATGGATAGGGAAATTATGGAAAAAAAATTTTGGAGGCAAGTGACACCTTTCAAGTCGATATGAAGTTTTCAACTCGAGAACAGTTGGAGATAGAGCAATTCTGCGACCGCCAATCGATTCAGAATGATGAAATTAGTATACACTGCGAACTTGAGACAGAAATGACAACAGACGCATTTTTGAATGAACACAATATTGAACTTTCGAAGAT
Organism: Chrysolina americana; assembly: GCA_958502065.1. Classification (NCBI taxonomy): domain Eukaryota; kingdom Metazoa; phylum Arthropoda; class Insecta; order Coleoptera; family Chrysomelidae; genus Chrysolina; species Chrysolina americana. Next base: position 4,972,665 of record OY293411.1, on the reverse strand, counting down.
TTTCAACTCGACCTTGCAGCGTAATCGACATCAAATTTGGTGTGCATATCCAAATGAAATTGAGTTTTAAGAAAATAAATAAGGAACTGATGGAAAAAAAAAAATGAGGCAAGTAACACTTTTCAATTCGATATGAACTTTTCAACACGAGAACGGTTGAAGATAGAGCAATTCTGCGACCGCCAATCGATTCAGAATGATGAAATTAGTATACTCTGCGAACTTGAAACAGAAATAACAACAGACGCATTTTTGAATGAACACAATAGTGAACTTTCGAAGATTTTCAACTCGACCTTGCAGAGCTTCCTTATAAAGCCTACGACACCTTCAATAGACTAGGAATCGACTTCAAATTTGGTGTGCATATCCAAATAAGATTGAGTTTTACGAAAATAAATAAGGAACTGATGGAAAAAAAAAATTGAGGCAAGTAACACTTTTCAATTCGATATGAACTTTTCAACACGAGAACGGTTGAAGATAGAGCAATTCTGCGACCGCCAATCGATTCAGAATGATGAAATTAGTATACTCTGCGAACTTGAAACAGAAATAACAACAGACGCATTTTTGAATGAACACAATAGTGAACTTTCGAAGATTTTCAACTCGACCTTGCAGAGCTTCCTTATAAAGCCTACGACACCTTCAATAGACTAGGAATCGACTTCAAATTTGGTGTGCATATCCAAATAAGATTGAGTTTTACGAAAATAAATAAGGAACTGATGGAAAAAAAAATGAGGCAAGTAACACTCTTCAATTCGATATGAACTTTTCAACACGAGAACGGTTGAAGATATAGCAATTCTGCGACCGCCAAACGATTCAGAATGATGAAATTAGTATACTCTGCGAACTTGAAACAGAAATAACAACAGACGCATTTTTGAATGAACACAATAGTGAACTATCGAAGATTTTCAACTCGACCTTGCAGAGCTTCCTTATAAAGCCTACGACACCTTCAATAGACTAGGAATCGACTTAAAATTTGGTGTGCATATCCAAATGAGATTGAGTTTTACGAAAATAAATACGGAACTGATGGAAAAAAAAATTGAGGCAAGTGACACTTTTCGAACCGACTTTAAATTTGGTGTGCACATCCAAAAAAGATTGAGTTTTACGAAAATGGATAGGGAAATTATGGAAAAAAAATTTTGGAGGCAAGTGACACCTTTCAAGTCGATATGAAGTTTTCAACTCGAGAACAGTTGGAGATAGAGCAATTCTGCGACCGCCAATCGATTCAGAATGATGAAATTAGTATACACTGCGAACTTGAGACAGAAATGACAACAGACGCATTTTTGAATGAACACAATATTGAACTTTCGAAGATTTTCAACTCGACCTTGCAGCGTAATCGACATCAAATTTGGTGTGCATATCCAAATGAAATTGAGTTTTAAGAAAATAAATAAGGAACTGATGGAAAAAAAAAAATGAGGCAAGTAACACTTTTCAATTCGATATGAACTTTTCAACACGAGAACGGTTGAAGATAGAGCAATTCTGCGACCGCCAATCGATTCAGAATGATGAAATTAGTATACTCTGCGAACTTGAAACAGAAATAACAACAGACGCATTTTTGAATGAACACAATAGTGAACTTTCGAAGATTTTCAACTCGACCTTGCAGAGCTTCCTTATAAAGCCTACGACACCTTCAATAGACTAGGAATCGACTTCAAATTTGGTGTGCATATCCAAATAAGATTGAGTTTTACGAAAATAAATAAGGAACTGATGGAAAAAAAAAAATTGAGGCAAGTAACACTTTTCAATTCGATATGAACTTTTCAACACGAGAACGGTTGAAGATAGAGCAATTCTGCGACCGCCAATCGATTCAGAATGATGAAATTAGTATACTCTGCGAACTTGAAACAGAAATAACAACAGACGCATTTTTGAATGAACACAATAGTGAACTTTCGAAGATTTTCAACTCGACCTTGCAGAGCTTCCTTATAAAGCCTACGACACCTTCAATAGACTAGGAATCGACTTCAAATTTGGTGTGCATATCCAAATGAGATTGAGTTTTACGAAAATAAATAAGGAACTGATGGAAAAAAAAAATTTGAGGCAAGTGACATTTTTCGAATCGACTTTAAATTTGGTGTGCACGTCCAAAAAAGATTGAGTTTTACGAAAATAGATAGGGAAATTATGAAAAAAAAATTTGGAGGCAAGTGACAACTTTCAATTCGACATGAACTTTTCAACTCGAGAACAGTTGGAGATAGAGCAATTCTGCGACCGCCAATCGATTCAGAATGATGAAATTAGTATACTCTGCGAACTTGAGACAGAAATGACAACAGACGCATTTTTGAATGAACACAATAATGAACTTTCGAAGATTTTCAACTCGACCTTGCAGAGCTTCCTTATAAAGCCTACGACACCTTCAATAGACTAGGAATCGACTTCAAATTTGGTGTGCACATCCAAAAAAGATTGTGTTTCAAGAAAATGAATAAAGAAATTATAAAAACTAAATTTTGAAGGCAAATGACACCTTTCAATACGATATGAACTATTAAACCCGAGAACGGTTGAAGATAGAGCAATTCTGCGAACACCAATCGATTCAGAAGGATGAAATTAGTATACACTGTTAACTTGAGATGAAAATAGCAAAAGACGAATAGTTGAATGAAAATAGTGAACTTTCGAAAATTTTCAACACGACATTGCAGAAGTAAAAAGCCTATGAAATCTTCAGTTGACCCGGAATCGACTTCAAATTCGTTGTGTATGTCCAAGACAGGTTAACTTCTACGAAAATTCACAGAGAACTTATAAAAATCAAAATGTGGAGGGAAATGACTTCCTTCAACTCCATATGTACTTTGTCAATTTGAAATAAAAATATCAATAGACCATAAAATATACCGAATAATCAGGAAAGGTAGGTCACAGGTAGTGGGTACTTATGTTTGATAATTGCAATCAATATCTCTGTAAATAACTCAACAATTCCTACAATTCCTATCCTAGATTCTTATCATCCAACAAAACCTCATTATAAAATCTAATTTCGTACAATGCAGCCTTGGCCATTGTTCTGTTCGAAAAAACACAAACAAAAATGTTTTCAATTGTTCCAGAAAAGCCTCGGGATATTTTGGGGTTTTGATTCTCTAATTTATAATTAGAGGACGTGGCATGGATATGTTGAGATTACTCTTGCTCGTGACTGATTGTTGTTTATATTATCAACAACCGAATGAGAACACGTATATGCAGGGCATTCACGGAAACTTTCCGTATGTTATGGATTGATTTAAGATATCGAAAATTTGGTGAACTGACTGATTCGCTTTCGTTCTGATTTTTGTGATGACATAACAAATTGAATCGCGGTGTGCTTTTGAAACAAATGCCAGATGGTAATGCAACCAGTTCTCTGTCTCTCCAATTCGCACATGTAAAAAAGGAAAGAAAATAAAAACAAGGGAAACAGTTATATAATAATCATCATTCATTTAAATTAATGTTTTTTTATTGAATTTTCACCTTTTCAGCCTTTCTATCGGTAATCAAAGTCGAAATGTTTCCGAAATTTCATTTTTGATTGAAAAAGTTGCCAACTTTGATATACACTGTCCGCCATATGGAAAGAAAATTTGTTATTGAAATTTCTAATAAACTCTAATGGCAACTCAAAAATTAGTTGTGACTTATATCACGTGACCACAGATTTGGTGGGAATTAAAAAAAAGTTGTCTTTGGTGCCGAAAAACGTGTCAAACTGGACCCCATGTATCAATTTTGAACCAGATTAAAAAAATATTCAAAACTATTAGATTATAATTATATATATTATTATAATTATAAACACACGATTTAGTCTTTTCATTTGGTTTAGTCATGCCCTGTATATTGATGCACATTGAACTCTTTTAAATGTAAAGATTTCCAAGGTATTTACGAAAAACTGAAAGTATGTCCTGAGGAACAATCATTTCCCGTTTGCAACAATCACAGAATCCCCCTGAATATTTTTGAATATTCCACTTATTATTTCAAAGTGAAGTTTTTCAAGCGGGGTCTTATTGACCTCCAACATGTTTGAGACAAGATGTTTGTTGAGTCTGACAAAAATTTAAGTAAGCTTGCTTTTTTTCTTGAACACGCGTGTTCTAACTGAAACTTTTGGTGAACTACTTTGAGGTCAAATAATATTTTATTCGTTTCAAGATTTCCATTCTAAATTCTCATTAATTAGTGTCATAAATACGCTGGTATATGACCATACTTTCCTGAAAAATTTTCTTCTGATTCTTGATAACTATTTGCAAAGTCACGCTCTGCAGCTACTGTCAGGGACCTCCCTATCCATCTCGCGACTACGGTATTGAAGACAGGAAGGCAGGCCATTATGAATGCTTCGGTTTCCGACTGCAGCCCACTTGACCTGAGAAATGCAAAGGTCAGGTTTGTGGATGAACCAAGGTCTGCAATGATCTTGGAGAAGACCCCATGCATTGGCTCATCCTTATGTAGCTGCAGAAGACTCTCACTCTCTGCAATTTTAACGTGGGCTTTTTGCTGCAGGGTTCCAACTCGGCGACAGAGTTTGGGTTCGTCCGTTTAGTGTTGGCTGCACGGGTTGCTGCCTTGAAAATAAATGCTCCAATCCCTGCTTTTCATGATCGCATACCAAGCAAAGAAGAGGTTCAGAACTCCTGATGTCTACAGGCTCCATCCAGTACCATTCTGTTGTGTAGACACTTCAAACTCAAAAGTCCAGGGCCTCCCCGGTGTCTGAGGAAGTATAACCGTGGAACGGGCGATTTAGGATGCAAGCTCCATGATCCTGCGTCCATTTCATTACTCCAAAGGAGTGAAATAGAATCGGAACGGCAAGCATATGAGTTGCAGCAACTTTGTTCTTCCCCGACAGTTCTGATGACCAGATCTGTCGGAGTTTATTATGCTAATACTTGTCGCGGAGAGAGTTTTTGACAGTAGTTACCTCTTGGGTGTGGCGTTGTTCCACCCCTAGGTAGGAGGTGTACGTCTTTCCAGCATCCAGATGATGTAGGATGCTTCCGTCTACGAGCTGAACGTTCTCTCCGTATTCCTCGCATCTTCCTTTTTTGAGATGAACCGTGGCACATTTGTCGATCCCAAACTCCATATAGCATGTACTCTTGCACCACCCTTAAGGACTGATGAAGATCCTTCTCTCCGGAGGCATATAATTTGAGGTCATTTATGAAAAACAGATGGGTGACTTTATGCCTCCGGTTCCGCAGTTGTATCCGCGGGTTTTCTGTAGTGCAACGGACAATGGCATTACAGTGAGTCTGATAATGCACCCTTCTATCTTGCAGAAAGAACTTAATGTTTTTTATTTGGCTCTTCTGCGGCGAATTAACCTTCAAACCTAACCTGTATATTTTGCCTTAATTCAATAACAAGCATCGAAACCTTGTCGAAATGACCTACAGCAATTTTAACATCAATATGATTTACTGTTCCAGCTAGCAGATTCACAGAAGAGACGTCCCCAACAGTAATTCTCCTCCCGAACGGGAGAATGCTCGTCGTAGACCGAAGGGTCATCCACACCGACATGGAACTCACGGAACTCAGCGCAGATCTGATCCACCCCCAACAGTTGGGTAGCACGCCCAGCATCCTCGATTCCAGCGAAACCAGCAAGGGCATCTCGCCCACTTCTCTGGGATGTCCGCCTCCCACTTACGAAGACGTTTTTCCGGATTTTCCGCCCTCTTATAGTGAGATTAGTCTAATGAATAAAAACTACGAAAGTATCGAGTTGGAGAACTTGAACGTGCGCGTAGTGAACGAAATAAACCAGAATACAATCGAGAGTGATTGTTTCGTCGTCAGCAATTTGAACAACGAACAGAATTGCCGCGATAATCAAAATAACAACGAAGTGAACAACGAAGATCAAGTGAATAATAATTTTTGACCGGCTGGCAGCTCTACTCTGTCATTCGACGATTATTGTATATTGTATATAATTATTAATTATTCTCAGTGAACCCCGCTGAGTATATCATATAGAAGTTGAAAACATGGCTGGCTCTATAGGTATATGTAGTGTATAGACCTTTTCATTTACTTAGTTGATACGTAATTAATGTTCTAGATGTGGTAATTGCATTTGATCCCCAGAGTGTCATGGTGTCAAAAACCGTTCCCAAAAAGATCAAAAATTCCGACTCAAGTTTCACCCTGTGCACTGGGATTTGACAGTGCCCATCACTAATCTGAAAAATGGGTAGTTGAACAGTTTAAATTCTGAATCGAAAAAATGAAAAAACCTGCCATAACCGTTCTATAAAAATAAACAAGTTAGTATTACATTGTTAGAAGAACTTATTTCTGATATTTTCAAAATTTCATTATCTTGTCCAATCTCGGGCAAAAGGGTTATACTGTCATTTACTTCTTTTGATAATAGCGTAAAAAGTTGGAACCAGCTTTCAATGAGAAATTCAGAAAGAATTACTTATATCGAATAAAAACAATTCAGCGTTAATTTTGATGTCATGGTCCCCAGAGGCTCTATTTGGAAATAACGGTCTGTAAGACCGACCTGTGGTCTGTGAGACCGACACGGGGTCTGTGAGGCCGAATATGACTGCAGTAATAGGAGTCCTGTAGTCACACCTAAGTACTATATTCCTGAGTAACAAGGCTGAAATGGAAACATACAAAATAGAAATATTAGGAGACTTCGAAAGACAGTATTCCAGATCAAGTCAAGAATAAAAATTGAAATAGGCGGTATGCCAGAAAACGTTGTCAGGGATCTGACCTAGTTCACAGTCTGGTCGGGAACTGACAACGGAACAACGGATCTGGATTATAAGTAAACGGTATTCTAAATATCCCATACAAAATTTTATCGGCGAATATATATGGAAATCAACTCTTATCATGGCTAATACCACACGACATTTCGGGACCAACTTCAGTGGTCTTTTTCTACAACGCATGATGGAATCCCCGTAGCGCCGCAAAATTTAAACCTGTATATATTGTAAATATTGTCGTAGAACTTTTTTGGATTTGAATTTTGGATGTTTCAATTGTGAGTCGGTTTCGAAGTTTTTTTATTCTAAAATTTGTTCTAACCGTCATCCACCTGCACCCCTACGAACAACCCTCAGAAGTATTCAGAAGACTTGTGCGAGCTACAAGCCTGAACTTTCCTGTGTGGTCGTAGAAAAAAATATGAACATGGTCTGGATAATTTCCCTCTCAATATTTGAAATAGTTTCATTTCAGAAAATTATCAACTATTAACCTATATAATTATTTGTGAATTTTTTCTCTTATCACTTGATATTTCCTCTGCCTCAAAATTTGAGATTAGCAAAAGAAATGGTTTTGGGTTCCTAGTTTGTCTATTTCTGAACTCATTTCAACTCATATGACATATCATGAAAGGATTTGTGTCGTCTGTTATATCATATATAATATATTTATGTTATTTAATATCAATGACAATTTTGAGTATATTTTACTAATGCTTATTGTTACAAATACTCTGTTTATATGCACGTGTATTTCCAATTCGAATCGTTAGAATATGTGAAATCGATTTTTTTATGAACCTCAGCTTTTTCAATGTTTCATAACGTTTTAGTGCCTTGTACCAGGAGTCAATAAATGGAAAAATCATTATGTTCAATGGTCAAATAAACTGTTGAAACTGTTGTTAATCCTTTATTTTCTATATCCTTTCCTTCCTCCTAAGAAATCTTATTTGGCAGAATATAGAGAACAAATTCAGCATTTCAGAAAACCGAATTGACTTTCTGTGCTCTCTCTTTCTCTCTCTGTGTTTATTGGACCTTGCTTCCTATTGGCGCACTTGTCCAGCACTCTCCCCACTACGTAGGGATGCGCCCTACCCCAGCCTGGTTACTGGCGCGAGTAGTGGGGACTTCGTCAGGGGGTGGAGGGGGAATCTTGCTCAAGACAATACCTCCACCAAAAAAAAAATTAAAAAAATAATTTTTTGTTGATTGCACGTTTAACCACGGTTAAAAAACTGTGGACAACACAACAAAAACTACACTATAACAATCACACACATGTACTTGACTTGAGACACGAGAACGCCGTCAGTCCTCCACCATTGCCGGAAGTCGAATGACTTCCTGTGCTCGATGGTATCAAAAGTAAACTATCATTTTATGATTTGTCTACCATGATTTCCATCTAGCGGCAAGTGCATGAATCATGAATACCCAGATATTTTATTCTATTCTGTGTTATGAATTTTGATGACGGATTGACGAAATGATAAACATTATCACGGATAAAAGTAAATTTGTTTTTTTTTTTTATTTTTGGACCGAATTGACCACTCTCAACTCTAGATGAATTTTCTGGAACTGGAGAAGGGTTGGAGATAGATCAATTCTGCGAACGCCAATCGATTCAGAAAGATGAAATTACTATGCTTTGTGAATTTCGAATCGAAAGATGAAGAAAAAAATTAGTCGAAAAAAGTCCCAAAAAAAATTTATCGCTGATTTCGAAAATATATGATTTGTTTATTCTCGCCGGAAACAAGGTTTAGTATGAAGAAGGTATAAAACGTAAAAATTCTCAAATTTTTCAAATATTTAATTTTTTATTTTTCAAAAATTGCAAATGTCCCCTTATTTGCATCTCTACGATGTAATTCCGAATCATACTACAAAAATGAATTTCGATGACGATTTCAGAAGATTTTTTGTCAAATAAATGTTTCTTTCTACCAAATCAACATTTTCTAAGGTAAATGTAAATGGCGTTCTAACTCAAAAATACAAATCGATTTCGGATATTTAAAGATTCCCAAAAGATTGAAGTCAATTATTGCAGTTTTAGATACTGGAGAAAACCAAATTTTCGACATTTTTTATTTATTCATCAATAAATTCGCCATGTCCCCTCAAATGTATATCGTCGAGCTGCTTCCAAACTATGAAAAAATTGGCGAGAAATTACCCCTCTGAACTATAGATGAACTTTTCAACTAGCGAAAATATCTAATAAGGAAAAGCATGGAGGGAGTGCGAATTGGTTTAACGTTAGTAATAGTGAAGTAAGAGAGTTATGTATTTATGAAATACGGATTCAGCCATTGCAACCAAAATATAAGTATTTTCAAAATTCACTTCTCTATTATATCCTTACAATTTTCCCTCTTCAAGTATCCGCCACTGGTCCTGTCATAAACTAGTGGGCTGGTATTCCTTAGATACTAGGACAGTAGAGCGAAAGTACAACAATAAGAAGAAGAGTTAAGGTCGATTCACATACACTTGACGTTCCGTTCGCCGTTGGACTTGACGTTGGCAGTAAATACCACCTTTTATAAAGCTGACGTTCGAGTTCAAGAAGAATTAAACATGTTGTATGAAAAGAAAGGCCAACAATGAGAATTTACGAAAAACAAGTTCAAACGCAGGGTAAGAGAACTGGTTGTGATCTGTGATGTTATAAAACATCAGAAGTGCGGTGACAGGACTGAGAAGTAAAAAATGTATTTGTAACAGAAATGACATCACTTCAAAGCAGTTTCATCGGACTATTTAACCGTGCGCCACGGGATTTCCGAACGGCAAAATACCAAAGATAAAGTGGTGAGCGACATCAGTCAACAGTGTTTATGAATGATTTTAGGAATTTCAGTTTAGGGCCGGTTTACCAATGTCGTGTTAGCGTACTTTGACTTCTGGTTAAATTTGACACGTGGTTAGAATGATTATGACATTTGCTAAAGGAAGGGACAGACTCACACTTTAACCATGAGTTAAATTTAGCTCGAAGTTAAAGTACATTGAAAAACCGGTCCTTACTGAACTGAGGGCGGAACGGCGAACGCAAAAAAACAACGGGGAACGGAACGTCAAGTTTATGAATCAGCCTTTAATCCTTCTTCTTCTTAATGAGTCCATCTTTTTATTTCTTCTCGATCTATAGGACATTTAGCCAGAACATGGTTATAAAGGTTTAGTTTAAAGTTTGCGGCTTAAAGGCTTGTTCATACCCTCGCGAATTTTGCAATTTTTCTGCGAATAAAATGGCTCCTAGTCATGCCGGACCAATCGTTGATGCAGAACCATGTCGGCAGCCATTTCATTCTCAGAAAAATTGCGAAGTTTACGAGGGTATGAACTAGACTTAAGGCGGATTTATCGGATTCATAATGCACAGTTTAATGCATATGCATAACTTTAAAATACAAATTATAACATTTCAATACTCAAGATTCATATGAAACCATTGAAACGGGTAAATGGTGGGTATGTATAGAAATGTTATAAATTATATTTATGCATATGCATTAAATTGTGCATTATGAATCCGATAAATCCGCCTTTACCAAAATGTTTGACAAGAGCAGCAGTATTCAACCAGTAGGTTTTCTTCCGTCTGCTACGAGGTGTAGTGTGGTACAGTGTAACACCACACTTAAATCGAATGCAGTTCAGTTCAGTGCACTTAAACAAAAGCATGTGCCAATGCAATCGGCAAACGAATACTAAAATCGAGTGTAAATTACACTGAGTGCACTCAGTGCCCTACATGTAGGGCGTAGGAAAGTCCTACACTTGCGTACAAAATAATAAACTCAACAAGAGTAAATTACATTACTCCACACCTGACACCACACAACTACACTTCATGCTACACCACGAAGTCTCGAAGCAGACGAGAGAACCGTGACAACGGTTAAAGATGAAAATTAAAATAATATTGAAAGACTGGGGCCCGATTCTCAAATGTCAATTACCCTATGTCGCATGCGACAAAGGGTAGACATTTGAAAATCGGGCCCCTGAGCTTCTAATAATCAAACTTTCAATTGTATCCTACTTGTTCTGCTAGGTATTGAGAAATTATTCTCACGAGTTTCAATATAAAGATATTAAAATATGTCGACAGAGCTTGCCTATATTTCTATATAAATAAAATATTTACAAACAGTAAAACTAAAATGAACCCATCATATATGATAAAATCAAAAACCTATAAATACTTACCTTAGAAATAATATACAAGGCAGCTCAAATTACGGTTGTAATAGATAAATTCAGAAATGACTGTGAAAATCGTCAGCGAGGAATTCATGCGAATTATAAAAGGCTTTCATGAATAGGAGTATTTTCAGGTCATCTCCTCTAAATGGTCAAGAGGAAGGGGGAGGATAATTTTTTTTCCTTTGCATAGTTTAGCTACGATATAATGCTGATGCCTTTTTATTTTTTGTATAACAAGCAACCAGTTTTCAGAATAAATAGACAAGCAAATGATTAAATTCCTTCTGGCATAAAAAGTGGTCTTCAATAATCTCAAGTTCAAATGAGGCATTACATGGGTTATGGAATATGAATTTTGGATTATTACATGAAATAACAGTTTAGTTTCAATGGAACATTTAGTTTAGTTTAGTTAATGAAAATAAAAATGAACAGTAATTTGTAACATCTACAGTCACTAGTTTGAGATATAATATAATATAGGTATGAAAATTTTACCTTTGGCGTCTTTATTTTTCGAAACCACCCCTATGGATTCTAGATAAAATAAGCAATTCTCACCTACTTTCCCACAGTTCTAGCGATACACTTGAACCTTGAAGTTTTGATTTTTGTGGCAACTATACAAGATAAAAAAACTTCACCCAATGTATTGTATAATCAATCACAAGCAATGAAAGAGCTTCAATGAGAACCTGAGAAGAATCTAGAAGAGTATTTTCTTTCGAGTGCTCGAATCTGTTCTACTGTTCTGATACTCCGTGATGTTGGTATCTGAAAATAAAAGCTTAGAATGAAAGTTCTTTGGGAATAGGAAACCGAATTTGGTTTTTGGTTCTATGGGCAGCGAGCAGAACTAAATTAGTGTTGTTCTTTGATCAGCTGTTCCTGACATATATCACGGTTTGTTAAATAAAAAGTCACATAATTTTTGTCAACAAAGACCTTATTCGGTGAATGATTTGTCAACTTAAATGAAAATGGCTATGCCATCAATTGTTAATCCAGCACTTTATATCGTTCAGAGACAATATAAAGACAATATTTTTATAAAAAATAATTTATTTAATGTGAGACTATCGAATGCTAGGAGTTTGTACAGGACTGACCTTCTGTCACATTATGGGTGTGTGAATGCCATAGAGTTTTCCCTGAACGGGGAGTACTTAGTTTCCGGTAAGTTGAAGATATTTTCAAAAAAAAGTAATTAATATACTCCTACCCTATCTTACCTCCTTTTCTTCCAGGTGGCGATGACAAACGTGTACTCTTGTGGTCTGTTGCTGGGGCCATGTTGAACAAGGGGCCCCCAGTTATCATGAAGACATCACATAGAAGTAATATTTTTTGTTTAACCTTCGATTCTTGCAACGAAAAAATATTTTCTGGTGGCAATGACAACCAAGTTCTGATCCATGAAGTCAACACGTAAGAAATTGATAATATAATAATTCTGATCATATATTTGTATTATCTTTGAAAGTACACTTTGATAAATGTTGTTTTAACTGGTACAGTAAATTATTCACCTATCGATACAATTACAAATACACTTGACGTAAATAACTCATCTGACATTTTAAGAGATAATATTGAACCACTCGGTAAGTACTGTAGAAGTGGCAATGAAAAGCATACATGTATGCAAACAAAAATATTCAATTATAATATTGAAAATCAGTTATTGCTACGAATGTAGTTTTACTGATATTGCTGATGTACTTTTGAATGAATTACTCTGACTAACTTTAGATATGATGAAAACTCTTCCTTCTCCATCTTCATGTATGGTAGGTGTGGAAGTTTATTATTTTTGTACTTGTCAGCATTCATACTGGAGGTTTTCAATATTTATGTGGCAGTTTCAAGTTCGCTTTCATTGGTTGGGTATAGAGAAACTAGAGTTCCTCATAGTGTGACATCTGTCAGTTCTGTCTCACTAGTTTATTGGGGAGGTACTTATTCCTTTCGCAATATTACCAATTATTGTGGGACTGAATTCACTGAAATATATTTCTATTTGGCAGAAATTTTACCTCTGAAATCCAACTTACTATCTATATTATTATAAGCTTTTTACTGTTTTTGAGGCCTTTGTTTTACACTTCCTCTTTCGTATAAATTGTAATTTGAATCCCCTAGTGAATAATTTTGAAGGAAAGATAAAATCTAGGCTTTTGTAGAATTAACACACAAAACTTGAATATGAATATTTCGATCACAATTGAAAATAAATATGCCCTACAGATATTGTACAAATATTGGTTAAATTGAACTATATCTGTGTTACATGTATGTCAGTAATCAATGCATTTGAATTGAGCTTTCTCTTCTCCTGGGAAACAAAAATAGGGACTCACCTTGGTGGAATAGTTGTTTCCTTGAAGAGTAAGATCTATAACTTGAAAGATTTATAAGTGACTCACTGTAATATCAATTTTTATATTATTCATTGATTATCTCAAACTTGTTCAATATGAGACAGTAATTTTCTTACCTAGATAAAATTTTCTATTGCTTTTAACTGTACCAGCTTTTCAGTTTCTAATGAGTTTTAATAAGTTTCATTGATTTTTTCAATTGTAAAATTATTGAAAGGTGTTCTGGGCACTTTTTTATTGAAGGGAATTCATATTGTACTTACCATCAAGTCTTGCATTATAATTTATTACAGTATCTTCAGCATATCGCGAAATGTTTTCCTACATCTATAGCATACCTTTGATATATGTATTGAAAACATTTGGGCCCAGAACGAGTCCTTGTGCCACTCCTGTATTCGAACATCTTTTTTTTCATTATATCTACTCTCCCACTGTAGGATCAATTTTATTTGTGTATACTGCTTACATATGTAATGGACTTGAAATGAATATAAAAAAAACCTACCACCTTATTTCAATCTATGCTTCAATTAATAAAAAATTAAACTGGGAATCTCATGTGAAACTTGGGAGTAATCCTGTCAACTGACATTTTGCAAATTATAATCAGACTGTGGTTCATTGAAGGCTTTCTGGTTGGTTGTCAATAATAGTAATAATATTTATTTATTTCAGAAAACATGTTAAAAAAAATTATTTTAAACAACGTTTAAAAAATATGGCCAAAAAAACAAAAACGAGTGCATAAACACGCACAAAATACATACATAGAAAAGTAACAAAAGAGATGAAAATAACAAGCAATATCCATTGGGATATTGTCTAGTAAAAATTTAAATATCAAATAGAGATCTCGAGAACTTGAATTATCCAACAAAAAAAGTAAAAAAACAACATAAGTAACGATAACATCATAAACAGAATTCATAAAAATATAATTATGTCTATGTCAAAAAAAAGTCATCCATAACATAATAACTTTTGTGAACAAGAATATCCTTTACGTGTTTTGTGGAGGAGTGTGTTGATGTTAAACTCTTTACTTCATCTGGCAGATACTTGAAACATCTGCAAACATTGAAGTATAGACTTTTTTGGTATAAGCTTGTGTTATGTTGAGTTTGGGGTTTCCAGAATCGAGTCTTTATTCGTAAATGCAAAACACAATACCTCATAAAAGTACAGAGATATCATAGTCAAGATGTTCAATGATTTTAAAGCTTTCCTGCAAGATTCATTATAATTCTAGGTTACCCAGAATCCGTATAGCACGCTTTTGAAGAACAAAAATACTTTGGGCCTCAGCTGTTTGCCCCCAATAGACTATTCTATTTTTCAAAATAGAATGAAATAATCCAAAATATAACTGCCTCAATATTGTTAACCTGCACGATTTAGATGTGGTTTTCAGTGCATAATATGTTCTAGCCAGTCTACCACATGTAGCCTCAATATGTTTCGACCAATTGAGGCTAGAATCTAATGTTATACCTAACATTTTTGTATTTGTGGAAAAACTAAAATTGATCAATTAGTCAGTCTCAATGCTTTTTGGTGTGTGTAAATTTTATTGTGCAAATTTGACATCATGTAACCTCAATATGTTTGGACCAATTGAGGCTAGAATCTAATGTTATACCTAACATTTTTGTATTTGTGGAAAAACTAAAATTGATCAATTAGTCAGTCTCAATGCTTTTTGGTGTGTGTAAATTTGATTGTGCAAATTTGACATGGATGATTGTTGTTTTATCTTCATTAATACATTACTTTATTTTCTATACCCAGAAACATACTTTCAAATATATGTCCTTAATGTAAATCACGAATAGTGTGGGACCTAATACTGATCCTTGTGGAACACCTTCTTGAACACAAACTAAGTCAGATTTCTCATCGTTCAATGTAACCCTTTGATATCAGTCTGACAGGTACATTATGGTTCAGCTATTCAGTCACGTCAATAAGTTAGTTTTAGGGCGAGAGAAATAGTTTTGGTGTTTGAGCAAATTCTCAAGTTTTGGATTTGAAGTATCCTGAAAACACCAGTTATTGAACTTTTCCACATTGTTGCTCAAAACATGTATTTGTTTTTTAAAAATATTTTCTTATGAATGTTATTGAATGAAGACAGTTGTTGGTCTGTTTGGTTGGGAAATGAATGTAATTTCTATAAGCTATTTCAGCTTGTGGTTCATTTAGTTTACCACACGTTTAGTTGAAACATTATTTTCAGGGGCACTTTGAAAACGTCTATCGCGCACGATAAACCAGTATATGGTGTAAGTATCCACCCCCAGAATGACGACATCATAGCCACTGCAGGAGACGATGGTCGGATTCTGCTGTAT
This sequence comes from Chrysolina americana, assembly GCA_958502065.1. Taxonomy (NCBI): domain Eukaryota; kingdom Metazoa; phylum Arthropoda; class Insecta; order Coleoptera; family Chrysomelidae; genus Chrysolina; species Chrysolina americana. The sequence goes on along the minus strand of OY293411.1, from coordinate 4,956,882 downwards.
GATATTCGAGAACAGCCAAGTCAAGGTGAGTAAAATGTGGTCAGCCAAATGTACGGACTCTTAACCAGTTGATCACTGATGTAATTAATGATTTTCCAGATGTACAAGTGGTAGCCGACCTGGAAAGTGGCTTTCACTCGGTCATGTTCAACCCTTTGAAGCCACGGTACTTAGTGACTGCTAATACTGAGGAAGGCATAGCTCTTTGGGATTGCAGGAAACCGAAAACGTGAGTATATTATTATTGTCAATTCTGGAATTGTTCCGAGTTAACAATGAAATTGTGTTAAGTCAATAGAGTTAGTTATCTTGATCCGGGTATCGCTAATAATGTAAAGGATCAAAGTTGTCCATACATTCGATTTATCCACAAATATTGAGTAATATATATCTGTCAAAAGGCGAATATGATGTGGTGTACAAAAGTTTTATGAATTAGCAACTGACGCAAAAAACATCGTCATTTTCTGGAAGTTTCAAAAATGAAGGACATGCATGTCTCATATAACCTCAAATGAAATATTCATTATGAATCTCTTCATGGTGAAACTCTGGTATTTAAATAGAATCATGAGCTATGAATGTCGCCTTATCGGTTATATTGCGGTAATTGATTCTTTCGTCATATTATCTGATGGTTCTTCAATTGACAATATTCCACAGGCTATCGGTGATCATTTTTTGGTGTCAGGTTGGTAATGAATTTTGGTTTTCAATATTTGAAACACTGTATTTTGATACACTGACATCTGTCAGATTCAAGGGATTGGCTGGGGATTGGTTATAATAATTTGACATTTGTCATTGCTGACACATGACACATGTCAGTGTATCAAAATACAGTGTTTCAAATAATAAAAACCAAACTGACAGCAAAAAACCGATCACCGATAGCCTGTGGAATATTGTCAATTGGTTCTGAAACTGAGCTCCATATTTCACATATTGGAATCTATTTGCAAGATAACTTTTGATTCAATATAATAATTTTGGCCAAGCTTCGAGCTTTGCAAGTAATAAACTATGGTTGACTTTATTGGAGACTTTAGAGTCAACTTGTAGTTTATCCTCAAAAGAATTGATAATGTAGCTCTGATAAAGCCATAAGTTTACTTAGGTTTCGGACGTCCATCTTCATAATGGGTTGGAAGATGTTTGACTTCTTTCAATTTTTCACAACGTTTCAATTACTTGCTTCGTCTTCAGGTGAATATTGACAAATTCAGATGCAACGAGGTCTTATATACGTCTGTTGATGTGGTTTAAACAAGTTGTAATTAGGGTGTAATTATGGCGGTGTTGTGGCGCGTGTAGGTTCGCTCTTTTTCTTCCCTCCAAAGCGGTCTCCATACGTTTTTAATTTCCACGCTCGGCTGACTGAAAGCGCCATTGGCGTTGAACCAATGTTCCTCTCTATGAAGAACACTAGCCTCGTCCCAAAGAATTCGATGGTGCTCAGTCCAGGTGATTTTCTTACAGGCTTCAGATGTGTCTGATCCTTATCTGGAATGAAGGTTTTGTAATTCCTAAGAGCGGTGTTGATTTTCCTTTCTATCGTGGAAGTTGGATCCTTCTATAGGAGTTTATAGTAGATCAACCTCGACAAAAAACATGATAAACAAATCCCTCTATAAAAACATTCTCAATTAAACGTGTTCCCGGATTTGAAGACGCTTTTAATATTGAACTTGTTTCCAATTCTTCAAACCTTTTCGGAGATTCCTTTTATGTACGGTAGGTGGACTACTAGTTCCGGTTGTTCTTCCTCAGTTGGTTTGGAGTTAGTGGCTTGTCTTCTAATATCCTCCAAAAGTTTCTCCGAATATCCGTTTTGGTGCAAATCACTCCTTATATTAGTCAATTCAGCTTGGAGTGCTTCCTGATCACTGCATATTGTCTCCGCTCTCTTGACGAGTGTTCTTACGATGCCTTTCTTCGGTGAATTCAGGTGGTAAGAGTTGAAGGCCAAATACTGTCCGGTATGAGTCTTCTATAAACCGATGTGTGGATGAAATCGCTTATTCTCTCAACTTTTACTTCCAAGAAGGGTAGTGAGTTGTTGACTTCCGTCGCCATCGTAAACATGTTATTGTCCCTTATGTCATCAATATTAGATAGAAATCGATGGAGTTCTTGGTCCCCATGGTTCCATATTTCATGTAAATGTTGGCGATGACTGGGGATAGGGAGGACCACATCGGAAGTCCAACCATTTGGGCGAAGAAACAGCCTTTTTCTCTCTCGTTCAGTTGGTCGTCGTCCTGGAGTTTCTTCTTGATTATATCGATAAATTCCTTTAGGGGCACATTGGTGTATAGGCTTTCTTCCTCAAAGCTGACGAAACGATCCTCAGGTTGTGATTTGATGTCCTTGATGATGTTCAGATGTGAGCAGATGATATATATACCTAGGAACGCAATATACTACCATGCAATATGAAATATAATTTGAGAAACGATTGAGTTACTGATCTATACGATATGAAATGACAAACTTTATTTCCAATATTTCACTTCTCCATTTCTCTTCTTGATAAATTGTATTTTTCTTCAGAGAACTTCTTCGTTACGACTCTCTGAGTGGAAGAATAAGCGGCATAAGCGCCTGCTTCGACGGAACCGGTAAGAAAGTGCTCGCGCTGAGGAGACGTCTGCCGCCAGTCCTCTATACGGCGGAATCCGAGACTGCTATCTGCCAATTCTACCACCCGCAGTACTACAATTCCTGCACTATGAAAACGTGTTGCTTTGCTGGAGACAACGATGAATACGTCCTGAGCGGGTCCGACGATTTTAATCTCTATATGTGGAAAGTACCTCAGGACGACTGTGAGATGATCTTCGGAAATCGATCCCACAGATAATATTGATTTGTTTTCGTTTATTACAGCCGAATGGGGGTCTTCTCATATGGTGCTTCGAGGGCATAGATCTATAGTCAATCAGGTGCGATACAACAATTATAATAAGTTGATGGCGTCCTCTGGAGTGGAGAAAATGATTAAAGTAAGTTTCCTTCAAGTGTTTTCGGTTGAGAGTTTCCGGTTAGGTTTTCGGTGAAATGAGTTTAAATATGATAAAACGAATCTCTCTAGTAGCAGACAAACTGCTATTTTAGGGAATGAAACAATACAATAACTAAAACACAAATACATGCTCATCCATCATTACACCAAGGACCTTTTCATCTCTGCCTCTCTCTGCAACTCCAGCCCGTTATCTCCAGTTTATAAACAAATGAAGAGTATTATGCACTTGAAATTAGAAAAAAAAATTTATCAAATTGTGGATGATATAGAAACGATCAGCAAAGAAAAAAAAAGTTGTAACTCGAACTATGCTCGATTCATGATATAAACATTTAGATTTTTAGAAACTATCATCATAAAACTCTTGTAGACTCTTATATGCTTTTTCTGATAATAAACTTTTTTTCTGTGACGGGAAAAAAATGTGACATTTTATCTCTGTTGCCAGGTAACAAAATATAACTTTTCATGAAATTACTTTTTTCCCGGGGAAAAAAGTGAGTAGTTGACTTTTTTCCCGGACATATTCACACATTGATAAAGGAAGATACTTAAGTTTAGAATATTTTATTGAACATAAGTTACATTTCCTTTATATTAAAAGTACAATTATTGGATGTGCATTGCGTGAATGACATGTTCCTTGAACTATTTGGTACAACAGTCGGATTTTCTTGTGTTGAAATAACTGCCGTTGATGTACCTGGTCACACTGCCACACGTTATTAACACTTTATTAGCAATTTCTGTCCTGTGTGCCACCGATTCATCACCATAGCCCTCAGCGACCGTTGATGACTTCCAACCGCCATGTTTCTTTAGTGTCATCAAATCTCCCCCAGATTCAACTAAGTGTAGCAGACGATCTTTGAAATGAATGACCTGTATATGAGCTAGCATTTTCAAGTTGAAGAAAATTAGCTACTGTTTCAGGTACCTTATAAAACTGATTTTTACCCACAACCTGATTGATACACTTTCCATTGCGATATGCATAAGACAGGCGGCGATCCTTTGCTGCTGCTGGACGAAGGGCAATGTTCATGCGGTAAAATTTAATATATTCTTCAGTTACTACAAATCTTCTGTTTACATCGTTCTTTGTTTGCTTCAGTTTCACAACTAATAACTTTCCCGAATCTTCGATATCATCTTATGTTACCTGGCTGATTTCACAAATTCTACAAGCTCCTTCATCGGGTGAATTATTTAAAAAATCACTAATTTGTGTACTCGTAAAAATCGCAGCTCTCAATAACACCGTCTCCGAGAAAGAACTGCATGTCTTTCTCATCTTCCATTCCATAAATCTTGAATACGCGGTTTCGTACATTTTCCGCGATTTAGCTGGCAATAATTTTCGTGACGCTACTTTCGCTGCTTCTACCAACTCCGGTGGAGTCAGAGAAAACTCGGAATCAGACATTTTTTCACTTTATATTATTCAAAATAACCATTAAACAATTACTGAGTTCGCAATTTTCAAATCAAATCACACAATTAAACTGACAGATGTTTGATTACTTTGAAGTTTTCCTTAGCAACGCTGGTCTAATTGTCGCTATACGTACAACAGCTTACTAGTTTAAAAATTCAAATTTCATATCGATAATATTCTGACTTCAATATGTTGTGATAATAAGTTTTTCTCACTATTGAATCGTCGTTTTTCCCGCCACAGAAAAAAATAGTGTATTATACACGGGAAAAATATTAGATTTTAGCTCTTGGTTTGTTGTCAGCAACACAGCCTCGAGCTAAAATCACCATTGGCAGGAGAACTGCCAATACTGAACGTCGATTTATGTTTATGTATAAACAGTTTCAAGTATAAAAATTGCAATAACGCTAAGAATTTAATGTTCAAGAAAGATAGGTCGGCATAAATCTCGATTCTCACTTTACACAAATACCGCAGAGCACGTTTTTGGAAAATTAGGGCAGTCTGTACACGATGAATACAACAAACTCCTCAAAATGCAATACCATATCGTAGATGAGATTCAATAAGAGAATGATACACTGGTTCGATTTGATTATTTAATTTTAACTGTTGAACTGCAACTATTTGTTCACAGCTGTGGAGTTCAATACCTATAGGCAACTGGGAAGGATCTTTTTCAAAAGAAGAACTGTCAGAGCCTAGTAGAACCATTTTCAGCCATGAGGACTACATGAGTTTAGTTGGGAATACAGATGTAAGTGATAGGTTATTGATAATAGAAAAAAAAAAAAGAACGAATGGAAATGAAACAGGTTTTCATATTTCACATTTTTAGTCACGCAAATCATACATGAAGTTGAGAATTACATTCTAAGCATTTGATAAGCTTGACTAACTCATATATTCATTAGTTAAACTAAGACGAATTGGTATCAGAGGCAATGTTTATGCTTTATTTAAAAATTACTTCAGTGGAAGACAGCAATTTATTAATATGGTGGGCTCAACTTAACCGAGAAGGGATATTCCTTGTGGGGTACCCCAGGGGTCTATCCTTGCAAAATAAAGACCTATTATTATTATAATTATTATTATATTATTGATATGTGAACAAGAAAATCAAACAAAAAGACTGACTTAGAACTGACCTAATCAATTTTTAATAAATTTCTTTGAATTAAAATCATAAGACGTAGATCTGACCAATTAGTCCAATGGCTGGAGCAATGTGACTTCAAATAGGTTGTTTTTTGTGCTCAGAAATTATAAATTTAATAGCTTGAAGCGGTAAATCTTAACAGAAATCACGCATTTGACAGCATATCCACACGCGTGCGATTTACTTTCCGTACATGAGCGGAAAGTAACTTTCCGCACGCGTGTTGAGATAATTAAAGATATTTTTGTATTATAACTGTTTGAAAAGATTGAAAAAAAATAACAAATAATTGTCTGTATCAATTTCAGCGCATCACTCACGACTACAGCGACCAATCGACAAATGAGGATGTGAAAATGATGGCATTTTTCGATTCTCTGATCCAAAAAGAAATCGAAGGCTGGGACTCGCAAACAGAAGCAGCTCACACTACCGATAGCGATACTGACGAAGACGTGAGACGTTTTTTCTACTTCAGATTTCATTGTGTGTACCCAACTTTGTTTTCAGGGCTGGCCGAAAATTATCTCCAAAATGTTCAGGAACGGCAGATGTAATGCTGAGGAGCCAAAGAAATTGAAATTGAATAGGATAACCCATTTGATTTCTAAGAAGAAGAATACGCTGGCCAAGATGGCTAAGAGTAAAAGTCCTAGTTATGTTCGCAAGTGAGTTTCAGAATTTTATCTTGGTGTGAGGCCTTCATGGTTACTTTTATTATTATCATTCCTATATCTGGGCAGTTTTACTTTGTTAAATCCATCTGGTGTATGAGAAACTTTCATTCAGTTCTGGTCTTTAATTTTTCAAGGTACCATCAACAAAAGAACCACAAACGGAAATCCTCGAAATGCAAATCCAGGAAACACAACGGTGTACATAAAAGATCCCACAAAACATCTTCCACAGAGCGGGAATCGACGAGAAAACGCAAACGCGATAGAGAAAACAGGCCTTCAAAGTACTTCACGAGGCAGAGCGTGAGGAACCTCACCGAAATAGCTGAAGATAATTCGACTGAGAACTCTCTAGACACTCCCAGCACCAGTACGGGAATCACGAATTCGGAAAGGTCGCTTTTCAGGCTGTTCGAAGCGGATTCTGAAGACGAGGCTACTAATTCGAACGGGACCGAGGTCGCACCTGTAGTCGAAGAGAATTATTTTGTAAATATTTTGCCAACCCCTTTGAACGGCATGAAAGACGTTTTGGTAAACGTGCTAGAGGTAACTGAAGGTGAATCGTCGAGGAATTTAAGGTGAGAAAGGATGCCTGTGAATTATCAACTTGAGGAATCGGTTATTTTGAAAGAGAGACTACTAGAATAATCTCAGAAATGTTGAGTAACTTGAATTAATTCATCAAAATAGGTTTTTATCCAATTCTCTTTCTAAATACCTCTGATTCTACTCCGAAAACACCTGCCCACACACTTAATCCAAATTTTCGTTGACTTCCTAGTCTAGTTCACTAAGTTTTTGAGACGAGAATCGGTTGTAACACCACCAAATTTGGCATGCTACTAGTTGGAACCATATCAAACGAGAAAAAAAGTTGTTTACCAAAAATCCGGGGGTGGAACCAAAAAAAAATTATTTTAAATTTTTTTTTGTTCTCATCTTGGGAATAATGAAGTTTATAAAAAAATGGTTTGAATATTTTTGAAGATCATTCAATTCCCTACAAGAATGATTCTTATTAATTCCTTACAAAATGCGCCCGTTTTCTCAGAAAACTTGATTAAACATAAACACTCATAGAGTGTAGCCAAAGGCTATTATTATTATTATTTGCTATTATTACTATTATTATGTGCCATAACTTTACTAAAAATTATCAAAGAATGAAAAATAAACGTGCATTTTGGTCGTGAAGACTTCTTCTTCAGTAGCTGAGTACCTAAAATGTTTTTTTATTCGCGACCTGCGCGAAGGGTGCGACACCTATAATTATTTCGTTGCACTCATGTAATGTTGCAAGGTCTTGTTTTGCCATAAGAGATTGTGTATATATTTCATCTGTTTTCTCATAATTAATCGAGTTTTGGATATTAAATTTATTTTGGTGATATTCCTTCATGTTCATAGTTTCAGAATATAATAAATGAAATGGCAGCAGAATTAAGCAATCCAAACAATAGCTCAGCGCCCCAATGCTTAATGCAACATCAATAGTACCAAACACAAAGTTTCTTTACATAATTTTCCCATTGAAAACATAGAATTAGGCAAAAAGTGGCAATGACTACTTATATGAAAATGTTTGTGATTAACATATTTCAAATATCGACATCTTCAGTAATTTATTAAAATTTGAATGAGAATAAAATTAAACACTATGGTCTCTTATGGAATTTGTAGGCTGATCACCATTACACAGTTTCGCGCCTTAATTCTGAGCGCCATCTAGCGGGAACGCATTTCGCGAATTACGTCACATAGCCCTACTGCGTTGTTTACGGAGGATGCAAAAATGATAGATATTATAGTTAATCCGGAATAACTGTTCTAATGCAGGAACCATTCACCTCTTTAGATACTATGCAGTGTGCAGTGATTTAATAGTAGTAAGACAGGTCTCACACTCGCCAAAAAAAAAGGGAGGGTTTTCCTCCTGTCTCATTTTCAACTCCCTCCTAATTCCGACATTTTATCCAGTAAAAAATGAAGTGAGCAATTTCAAGCTGGAAGTACTTTCCATTTCTGTTGTTAAACATACAAAAACAACTCTAAATTGTGTTAAAATTTGAAAAATTCAGAGGCCGCCCATAAAATCATTCTTTTCAAACTACGAATATGTGAAAAAACGTAAAAACAGAAATCTGAAAAATTTAGATAGTTAAAAAGATAATTCAATTATCTTTTCAACGATGTGATGGGGGCATCCGCCGTCCTTAGCAAAACTGCCGTATCTACCAAAATTGAGATATTCAATTCTGTAGGTTTGAAAATCTATGAATTTTGCGTTTCACCAAGCAAAAATGATTATTCTCCCGGTTTATAGCCAAAGTTGACAAATCATTTTGCCGAATGTACAAAAGTTTGAATTCTGAGCAAATAGCAGATGCGGCATTTTCGCTGAGGACGGCAGCCATGTCATTTAAATTTTTTAGTTGTTGTGCCCTCCTCGCCATCTATGGAGCAATCTCGATGTGTTTCAATTTCAAAAGTAGTATCTGTGAAACCCTCAAAACGTTTTTTTAATGTTTTTATCATCGAACCATAATATCTCAGCCAAAAATGAACACACTTTTGAAGCTGTTTTCTCAATATGCTGCCAGTTAGATCTTGAGCTGCGACAGTAGTAGGTATCTCAGAGTCCGGGTGTCCGGCTTATTATAGACTTATCAAACCCACCTGTCATGCAATGATTATTATTGAGAAATTTGATAGTGAAAGACACTTATTAAGATTATAATTGATCCAGCTGCGATTGTCCGTCTGAAAGTAAGTAGAAACATATTGTAGAGCAGACAAAACCTCAAAACTTCTTAGAGTGGATTGGGGTTGTATTGAATGTTGTAGTTATCTTTTACAAATAGTGGGATGGAAATGTGTCAGGGTATTGAATTATTCTGGCAAAGAACAAGAGTTCGCTGAGATCAGTTCAGAATTAAAAAAAACTGTTGACAACAACCTCAATCAAGAAGTATGGTTTCCAGGATTTGGGGCCGTGGTCGGTTCACTTCCGTGGCTTCCAGTCAGTGTAAGTTCTGGTTCGAAGAAGTTGCACATATGATAACCAGTAAAAATTACATATGTACCAAACTCACCATGTTTATAATTTCATTTCAGTTTTTCACCTATGCATTTTTTCATAGTTTTCAAAGATATATGAATTCCTTCTTCATACATTTTCAACCGTGTAAATTCGAATCCGTTTCAGGAGCAGTACGTCGTCTTCCACATCCCACGTCGCAGAGGAGGACGAAGTCTCCGAGCACCTCGAAACGGCTTATCGGCCTACGGAACCGGTCGCAGACAATAACCGCGACGACGGCTTCAGTGAAAGCAGTGATAGTGACTTTGAGTACATGCACACGCCTAAAAAACGGTGCGTCAGTGTTTCGGACAGCGGTTGCGGCACGGGGCCCAGCTCCAGCGCCAGCACGTGCTCCTCCAAGATGCCCAAGATCCGCCATGAGTGCTCGACCAACGGCCGGACGCCGGAGACCAGCCCCGACGGGGAGCGTCGTTACAGCAAGTACAGGAACCACTGGATGAGGAAAGCTAGGAGGAGTATTAGGAAAAAAATCGGCGCTGAATCCGACGAGGATTAGAGCGAGGGTAGGGGGAGGTTTGGGTGTGTGAGGAAACGAGGATTGGCAGCGACGGTGTTTAGTCCTGGGATACATATTCTCGCGTGTAGGTTCGTAAACTAGATTTACGAAGTTTCAATTAAATGGTTGGCGTACGAAAGTTTTTAGGCCCATAACTTTTTTTTTCAAGTGGAACTTTCATTTTACCGTCTTCAAAGTCCAGAATTTCAACTTTGAACTCAAATATTCCGACTGCTGAGTAGGAATTTTTTTTTTTCGTGTTTAAATTCGGAAAATTCGACATAAAACTGAAAAATTTTGTCTATTAGGTTGGAATTTTGTGTTATTACTCCAAACTCGGAAATTCCAACTTGAAAGCCCAAATCCAGAGTCGAAATTTCCGAACTAAAAGTTGAAATTTTCGGAATTACTTGTATGTAAGAAAAATAAAATTTCGAGCTCAAAATCAGAGATTCCGAATTCAAAATCTGAAAAAGTAATAGAAACTATGGTTGCCCTCAAACGCTTTTGAATGGGCATCTAAATTAGGTGAATAATGTTATTCCAGAACCAAAACCGTTCAGTTGTAAAATGAATTCCTAAGCATAATTGTTCTTTCAGGTATAGGCGCCCAACCTGGGGGAGGAGGGATTTATAAGAAAACGGCAAATAGTCGTAGAAAAAGTATAGTGTACACTGAGCCTGAAATGACCCATTTCCTACTTGGGGGTATAGGAAATCGTGTAGCACTTGCTGGGGTCACACTACAAAATTTCATGCATTTTTGGTAAATGTTTATCATTTCATGCCCATTGTAGTCATACGAAATGGTTTAAGGGCAACAAATTTTTTTTCAAATCGAGCCTTCAAAATCAGTATTCCAACTTTGTACTCAAAAATTCCTACTTTCAAGTCGGAAATATTGCCTTTAAAGTCGGAATTTTGTTTTTCCATCGTTAAACTCGGAAATTTTCACTTTGAGGTCGGAATTTTGTTTTTAATTCTCGGAAATTCCTACTTGAAAGACCAAATTCAAAGTCGAAATATCCGAGCTCAAGATTGAAATTTCCGAATTTGAAATCGATTAAAATAATCAACGATTGCTACTTCACAATTGGAAATTTCGGGTTCAAAGTCGTATAAGAAAGTTATTTCAGACCTAAAACCGTTCAGTTGAAAAATGACTGCCTAAGCCTACTTCTTTCAGTCATAGGCGCCCAACCTGGGGGAGGAAGGATTTATACACTTCAACAACCTATCTAAATTTAGTAGTGTCTGTCTTTTCTCACCACTGTCAGCAGTTCAGAGACCGCTTTTATTCATAACATTCAGTCCCAAAAACTTCAAAGCATTTTTATACAGTGTATTAGAAGTATTATTGCAGCAATTTGAAAGGATATAATGATACAATGATGAGTATGAAAACTAGAATATGCTCTGACAAAAATCTAACGCTAGATTAAATGATATAAAGAGGACTTACACTTTTGTTCAGAATCTCAAATTGCCCTTCCCAGAATATTAGTCTAGACCGCCTATAATTTCATTGGCCTGATTGTGGCGTGAATTTTCATACTTTTCAATTTACAGAAACATTTATAAATAATCCGTTTTAATTTTCTGGAATTTATTTCAACCATATCCAAGAATAAATGCCGTTTTCTAAATTTTTGCGATACATGTCCGATAAGTTCTTACTTATTTTTCCGGAAAAATTGAGAAAATCAACTCAAAACCTGAAAAATCTGGCAAAATATACATGATAAATCAATTTTCTCCATGCTTTTCATCTTTTGCCATATGAACTTTCAAATTTAGTGAAATTTATGACATATTTCTGCTCTATTTTACTGTATCAGTCCTCCAATGTCCCTCTTTAATAACTCCCACTCTCGTTGTATCTTCTTTTTATTTCATCCATGTTTATAGTCAGTCTTCCCTAATTACTTAAGTTTTTTCAAGCTCTTCGAATGTTTACCGTTCGTATTACATTTCCTTACAATCTCAGTTGTCTGTTTTTTTTTTTTTCATATATTCCAATCTGGAGACTTTTCTTGCTCTCGTGACTGAAATTACGTTTTTCTGGGTGATAATCGAGAACATTCTGCATCATAACCACCAACACACTGCTCCAGATTAGTGTTCTTTCACAATCCTAGGTGCTATTTTCCTATCTGATCTTCCCTCTCTTGGTATAATAATACTTCCCTGGTTACCTTGTATTTTTTTTTCTTTTTCAATTTTAAACAAGTCTTCCTCTAAATATTATATACATAAGTAAAACATTTTTCACGCAAGTAAAGCTTTTTGTCATTCTGAATGGTTTTCAAGTCTTGCATCCTCACTGCACTTATTTTATTTGTTTTCAACTCAAAGTCCTCTTCGATAACATGAATTGGAAAGACTCCAAGAAATACTACACGAAAGTTGAATCTAATAATTTTTTTGTTGAATAACATTGTTTCAGTGAAATGAATGGCATGAAAATGTACAAAAATATTCATAAAATAAGCAGACTTGTGCACTAATTTATGCTTAGGCAGGCAGGCATGACTATTGCTCATGGTTGGTTGGACACTAGACAAAGGATCTTGAAAAAAACTGTATTAAATTATAACTCATATGGCTGGAAAGGTTCTGGACCTTGTGACGTGGGATATTTTCACTAATTTTGGACTTTGATAGAACTATCTACTTTTTTCATAATTATTAAAGGATGAAGTGGGCATTCACCTCAAAACTCCATTTCAACTAGCCTTTTTAACGAATCTTGGCAACACAATGATATATTTATAGTAGAAACATAAGTTGTGAACTAAACAATTTATATTACTCATTGCCCTAAGGCAAAATTCGTGTATAGTTGGATTTGTGGACCAAATTCAATTTTTATTAATAGTTTTCAACCCTTCCTTTTTTTTGGTAACATAATTGTCTCCTACGAAATTTGACACATGACAGAAAAGAACTACATACTTGAAACAATTGGTACCACTAAGGAGTTAGAAATGTGATACTTACGAATATTGGTAGTAGTCATATGTGCAAATTTTCAAAGAGCCTCTGGTGATAAACAATAATATACAAGTTAGGAGCAATGTTGCGAATAGTTTGTGGGCTTTTTATAAATTATAATACAATAATTGCCATTTTTGGGTTACTAGTCCTCGTTTCCAACATACCCAAATATTTTTATCTTCAATGCGATATTTTATATAGTCTTGTTGCAATTACATTCTTTTTATTTATGATTTTATGTATTGTCATCATATAAAAATATATATGGATAAAATTCATTGTATTTTTTTCTTGTAAAAGGTGTGTCCAACGATATCGGATACTTCTATAATAAATAGAAAATAAAAGCATGCCTATAGCTTTTTGTAGTATAAAATGTGCTTTGTAATTCAAAAAATTCATGGGTTTTATTAATTTAATGGTCTAACTTTGCTTAAAAATCTCAGCGGTACAATCAACAAAGTATAAATCGTTTGTAAATAAGCAAGGTATAATAATAAACTTTATAAAAACTTCAGATCTAATCCAAAAATATTCACAACCAAAAAGTCGCATATAATTAGGATAAATCCTAGTCATAAGTGGCTTGAATATTGGACATAGAATTCATATCAGTGGAACTATTACATCAGAGTCAGAGAGCACCAAAATATTCATGACAACGTAACAACAAACAAAAGATGATTACTATGTCACGTGTTCTTGTTCATAACAAGAGTTGCAGCGAAACGTAACTAATTGAGGTTCAGTAGAATACAATAACTTCACTAAAATGTGAGAACCCCAATCTAATCTCATAAGGTTAGTAACAATAAATGATCCTTGGCAGACAGATCTAGAATGAAACTTCAGCAGCTGTTTATAAGAGCAATGTTAATCGAGTCGAGTATAATTATTTTATATTTTGATGGAAAAGTATAGTTCAACAATGTTACAAAACTTCAACATGGATTTGAAATGGATTTGACATGTTGAAATAAAAAATCTGGTATAAAAACTATTTGATATTCACTCCTATGCGTGAAAAACTTACAACCTATCTGAAAAATACAAATAAATACAAAAACCTTTGAAGCTGCTCTAATTTTCTGAGGAAGCGCTTGTTTCTTAATATCCTAATAATTTTGACGTTGGTTGCCGTCCTGAAAAATAACCAATTAGAATCGAATGAATATTTTATGTCACTATCATACTTTAGGATGGAGAATATTTCCAGCAAAGTTTTGCAACAGTCCGCTCATACTTCCTAATCCCCCAATCGATTCTCCGCCGCCAAATTGTGGTTGTTGCTAAAAAATAAATGAATATTCAGGGTTTTCGATGACGGGCGCTTATTAGGAGTAATATTTTGACATTAAAATTTGTTCATACACCAGTAATATAAGGTAACTTCACAAAAACCGATGAATCTCGATTTTATTTCGGGAGAAAAGGCGCCCAACGTGGGGCCCGAAATATTGAATTATTATTTTTTCATTAATTTGCACAAAAAATATTCATACTGTCAATTGTTTTTTCAGCTCTGTGCTGCCCTGCTTCTGTCACCTGAGTCTTAACATGCGCTGGGCCTCATGTGTTTATAAATTTTTATGGAGTATTCACTTGGTGAACTGGAAAATATACCAGTCGTAATACTAAAATCAGAAGTTGAAAGTGGCTTATTTCCACTGGTACTTACGTGTTGAGATTGTTGACCTCCTCCAAGAAAACCAGATAGAAGGTTTTCAAGAGGCCCTTTTTGTTCTTGCTGCGGAGGATGAGGGTACTGTCCGTATTGCTGTACAAAAAATTGTAATTAGTTTCGAGAATGTTCAGAATATTGGCTAACACAAAAATTTCAGTTTATCAATCATTTACACATTTAAATTTTTTTTCCAAAGGTAAGTTTGTCAGGCCGTTTTCCATATCTATGATAGTTTTGTAGGCCCCACACTATTGTGATTGACCCAACAACTACTTTTTACATCTACGGGATGAGTGATGATGCAAATAAAGTGCCGCAAACAGATTTAATAATCTCAGATTGACAGTCTGTATCCATTCAGCTAAACTTTTGCAAGCCTATATGATGATAAGATTCCAGAGCAAAGGCATAGTGTCTCCTATCCTAAGTATCTGACTACAGGGTATTGAAAACACCATCCTGACAGACCTTTACAAATCCCTTGGACTTCGTCTACAGCCAAACTAACCAACCTAGAGAAAGCCGAAGTTAGATTTTTGGATAGGCCAAGATGTTTGATGCTCTTATAAGAGGAATCGCGTTTTCTGAAAATTTTAGGTTGGCATGTTGTGGCCCCTACAAACTTTGAAGTCCACAGTTTCCTGTTGATGAAGAATAACTATGAAAGTACAATCTGGAACTCGACTTTCCCTGAAGATGCATAGTTTTACGTCGAGTTATCGCAGCTTTTTCTATAATTCAATCTGAAAGTTTGATAACAGTTGAATATTTCGAGTTTGTAACTCGCTTTCTTATTGTTTCAAAACACACATTGAAAATAATTCAAAACCAAGTTGTTGGAAAACCAAAATGTAAGTGATTTTTTTCTTAATTCAAATGTCTTGATTCAAACGGAAATCAAAATTGCATCTTGATCTCGATATGGCCGCCGGCAGATAGAAGAATCATAGTTTCCCCACAGATAACCGATTGTCTGGTTTTGTTGTTTTTAAATATCACTCAAGTTTTTTTCTCATTTGTATCAAACAACTTTTCTGAAGTTCTTCTGTTCAGTCCAACAGTCAAACTGTCAGCATCGTTAATCTTTTTCTGATTTTTCTGGCTGAGCTAGTTCAGAAAACTTAACCTACTGATTATAAAAATTATGATTTATTAGTTCATTAGTATATAAGTTGCAAATTAAATATCAAGAAAATATGTCAAAATCGTAAACATTAAAAGAAAATCACTGACCAGCGAATTTCCATGATTTTTTTCTAAATCTTCTAAAAACAATGAAGACGTTTCTTTCAATGGGATATTTATTTTTCCTAAAAGCCTATGAGTATTCAATAGGTAAAAGCCAATTTTAAATCGAAAAACATGAAACTGAGGTTCCTACTTTTCGGCAATTTTGAAATCTAGGGATGGCAAACAGCAAAATGTTTCAATTTTTAGCGAATACCTGAAACCATTATTATAGACAACGTCTACAGTACATAACTGTTTTCCTCGCTATGTACCACGCCTAACTTTAAATTACATTTGACCAAAGTACAAAAACGACGCAATTTCTGTTCTGATTACAGCTTGATATGCTCTTACCAAATCAAGCAGAATTCAATCCTCTCTTAATTATTGTGAAAAACTTTAGGTCTTCAATTTCGGATGCTTGTATTCCCTGAATTTTACTGGCTACTGTTGAAAGAAATTATGGCCTTCATTAAATAAATAAGAATGTACCTATAATGGACTCTTAAAAATCTTGCCCGTAGGTATGAAAGAAATACATAATACTAGATAACTAAAAATGATTTTCATGACGAATATATATATTGAAGGAAACGTCTTCATTCTCTCAGGAATTCACAACATTTACTATTCCAAAAACAATTATTGAACTTACCAGACAGTATACTTTGTCTTAAATTGAACAATGAATTGTATACATCCAAATTACCAACAACCCTTTTAAAGCAAAACCTGGGAGTGAAAAAAAACACAGAACCCGCCCTTTGGTGCTCAAAGCAGCGAAGCACACACCCAAACCTCCCTTCACCAACAAATCATGCATCAAAACTTATTCTAAAAACCAGTGCATTGTGTTTCAAATTCTACCTCCATCTTTATGAATAATAAAAACTCCTACCTCTTGCGCTTGCGCTTGAGCCTGATGAGACTGTCCGACTTGTTGCCTTTGCGAATTGCCACCATCTGAAGCGATAATTTGCGCCAACTGATCACTAACATCATCATACGCCTGTTTGCTAGCAGCCCTAGAAGCATTTGGAACATCTGTCTGCGCGGTACCACCCTGTGTTGCTTGCCGAACACCACCTCCGGCTTGTGCAGTACCACCTCCGAATTGTACAGTACCACCTCCTGCTTGTGGCTGTTGGTTACCACCCGTTTGCGGCTGTTGGTTACCGCCTGTTTGTGGCTGTTGATTACCGCCTGTTTGCGGCTGTTGGTACCCGCCCGCTTGAGGCTGTTGGTACCCGCCCGCTTGTGGCTGTTGGTATCCGCCCGATTGCGGCTGATTATACCCTTCCGTCGGCGGTTGTTGGTAGCCTCCTTGTGCACCTCCTGCAGGAACTGTGGCGCCTTGTCCCCCAGACAACAGTCCAGATAAAAGGGAGTTCAAATCAATGCCCTGCGACGACTGATTGGGAACGTGTGGCTGTGGCACGTTAGCCTTTCCAGTTTCCTGAATAGGCCTGGTTTGGACCGTTGAGAGCATACCGGATAGCCCCGTAAGCAACGCGCCGACGTCAATATTGTGTGACTGCTGGTTACCAAGAGCGTTTGACTGGCCACCTTGTCCCTGTGGGGTCTGGTGAGCATTGCTGGATAGCAAATTCGTCAGTAAAGACCCCACATCGATTCCTTTGGACTGTTGATTCGGGTCGTGCTGTGGCGGTGGTACCTGACCTGGTCGTCCTTGACTGGGCGGTGCTTGGCCTTGTTGGTTGCCGCCTGACAATAAACCGGACAGCAGGGAACCAAAGTCTACTCCCTGCGATTGCTGGTTTCCAGGTACGTTTTGTTGTTGTAGAGGTGCCGCCGTTTTACTCCCCTGAGGTGGGGCTTGCCCAGGTTGTTGATTACCTCCCGACAACAATCCCGTGAGCAGCGATCCTATGTCCACACCTTGGGACTGTTGGTTGGAAGGTACGTTTTGTTGTGAAGCCGGTACTTGCCCAGGATTTTGGTTACCGCTTGACAGTAAACCCGACAAGAAGGTACCGATGTCAGGACCCTGTGATTGTTGATTGGCAGGTACGTTTTGTTGAGGTCCACCGTACTGTGGTGGTACTGCACCAGATTGCGGTGGATTTCTGTTGGTTTGCTGATTTCCAGCGAGAAGTCCTGAGAGTACGGAACCCAGATCGATACCCTGATGCGTCTGTTGCTGTGTTCCTTGTTGCTGGTAGGGTTGTTGGTTTCCTGGCGGTTTTTGTTGTTGGGAATTGCCAGACAACAAACCACTGAGCAGGCTTTCGACAGGTCCTGGTTTAGATTTGTTTTGTGTTGTTTGTTGCCGGTTTGGATCGATATCTTGTGGTAGATCAGGATAGATGCCGTATTTCTAAAGAAAATTCTCAGACTGTTTTGGACAGTTTGAAACTCTACTACTGTTTCCAGTAACTCAAATGTCTAATTTTGCCCAATGTTGACAGATGACCTCATTTACTGACCTCATTTATGACTGATAATTACTGTATGACTGATGAAAATATTCAAATTGTTTAGTCATGTATTGAATTAAATTGTTATGTAACTGTGCTATAGACATGTTATCTTATATGAATGAAAAACTTGAAAACTCATTCAATTCAACTATCAACAATTTGGAAGTATAAACTGATCTATTCAAAAGGTCCAACAAATATGGCCACCAGCGTAGATAGTAATTCAGATCGGCTTAAGAAAATATACAAGTTCTGCAAGAAAAATGTCACTTCAGGCCTAATTTGTACTGAATATGAATCAGTGTATCTATCAGCAAGTTTTTGATGATATCGGGTGGGATGAGTTCTGACCTATCCTGGCACTGTTCTGCATGCAGGAGGTCATTCCCAACCAGATGAAGGACAGTATTCAATGCTTGATTACAATTAGCACTTGCAATATAGTTTTCCTAGAGGAACATTGCACAAAGCTATGTTAGATGTAATTTAATGTTCGTATGGGCGGAGAGTAGTTGTTTTCTGACAGATATTTGCCTCAAATTTCCCACTTTATAGGATAGTGAGAACAGAAGTAGATTCCGACTTCTTCGAAATTAATATGATACTATCCAGCACATTTTTCGAAATCAAAATAAATTAATTAAAGAGGAAAGTGAATATTGATAGTCCTCAAAGATCTATCCTGCGTCCAGTATTATCAATAATTGTCATAATACAGCAGACTGAACAGGCATGCTTCATTCTTTCTATTGCTAAACAAAATTAAGGATATCTAACGGCAGAAATAAAGAATGAGCTCCTAGAAATGAGGTATAATACAATAATTGAAACTTAGCAATCAAGAAAGAATACACCACGCTAAAATTCCTACATTTAACAGAAGATTAATATGTGGAAGCTGTTTTCTGACACCAATGTTGAACATTTTACCAGAAATATCATCACTCAATTGAGAAACCAGGCATTGATACAAGGGGGAGAGCAACTGCTCCCCCTGACCCCTGACTTATGACCGTAGATCTCTTTTCTTTCTGAAATGAAATAATATCCAAGACAAGAAAACTAGTTAGTCCCCGTGGGAGCGACAGCAATATTCCTGCCTCATTTTCTACCAATGCGTTCTCCATTGTACACGTATAGAAGATTCATTTCCGAATCTGTATACAAACGTGTTATAGTCGATACCTGAAGATGTACCTATGTGCGCAATTTTCATATTTTGTTTCGAGAAGAGAATTGTGTATCACATATTTTTACCTGCTGCAAACAAATTATTTCACTGTACATAGTGTGGTTGAATAAATTGCATTGTTATATCGATACTCATGCACTTTTATTAAGTGAACATTAGGAAATCCTACACCATCCATGCTGAACAATAAAAGTCACATGTAATTATTTACGAGAGATTTCATGATTTTCTTGAAGGTTTTATCACAAATTGAATGATGAGGGATGAACACCTAATCCGATTTTTATTTTCTAAGATAAGTCATAAAATGGAAACAAACTAATACTGAATATAAACCTACAAAAAAATTCTGAGAAAATTGTGAAGTCACCTTGGCAAAGCCTGCCGATTACATAAAAAAAATCTAGAATCCCCATCCGATAATAATCAAAAACCTCACGAACGAAAAATTTTGGTAATCAATGAATATTTATCAACAAAAACAAAACAAACACAATGCACTGTGTGAGGTGTGTGTGACGACACTAGGCAAAATTAGGCAGTTAGTTATTAAAGAAAACACTAGTAGCAAATGATGTGAGAGACAATTATATACACAAAAAAAATGCAGATGAATATGAGAATGCATCTTGAGAAGCTTGCGAAAAAACAAATTAAATCGCATTATTTAATTTTTCAACCTTAGTCAAACCATAAGAAACTGTTGGATATCCTTAACCTTGCATTGATTTTTGGTTCTTTTCATTTTGAACTTCCGAGAATATGCTCCCCACTAATTCAGAATAAAATGTTACAAAATAAAGGTTGAAATATTATTTTTTATATCTTATCCGTATAGTGATACAAGCTTTGTTTGCAATGATACCAAGCTATTCATCTGCTTTTTCTATTTTTTCTATTTCAAGAAAACACTCACCGCATTTTGATGGGCATACCCTTGCTGGACTGGTTGGGAACCACCCCCCGACAAGAGACCCCCCAGTAGCTTCTCAGCAGCACCACTTTTGATAGCTCCTGCTAACATTGATTGTGCGCTCTCCAAAAAGCTATCAAAACCAGATTCAGGTTGAGCCTGTCAAGAATTTTTCATTGTTAACCAGTTTTTCAATTAATCCGACAAGAACGTTATTATTTTCTGTCAGCCCAAGTAGCAAAATCTGTTTTATAAGAGTGATATAAACTGCTATACAACAGATCTAATAAAACTACAAATATCCTATAACGCCCTTTATAGCTCTAATACAGTACGTATACAACCAAAAAAGGCCAAATTATAAAATATTTTGGTTCTTTAACACATAGCTTATAACTATTTATATCATCTCAATGAAATGTCTTTATGTGATAGTTAAAAAACTGTTTTATAATAATGTCTATTAGATTATTTAAACAGCATATCCAAATATGCGGTTTACAACCATTATAATCATATTTCTTAGGGATCCTATAAAGCGGTTTAAAACTATTTTAAGAATAGCTATACGAACATAAAAAACTTGTTTTATAAGGATGATATAACGCAGTCTGGTTAGTGTCCTATAGATGAACAAAAGTGAAATTATATACGATACTTTAGAGACGCAATTTACAATGAGTATGTCGAATATCGTTGACATAACGTGGAACGATAAAACTTCATCGAAATGGTAGTCATAGTTCGAAAAGATGAAAGTGAACAGTCGGCATAATAAAAAACGTGAAAATATGCGATATCATTGGGTTTATAAAACTCTTGAAATGTGTTCAGCACCAAGAATTGCCCTACGCAGCGAAATTTTCTGATTGAATATATATATATATATATATATATATATATATATATATATATATATATATATATATATATATATATATATATATATATATATATATATATATATATATATATATATATATATATATATATATATATATATATATATATATATATATATAGATATATATATATGTATATATATATATATATATTAGGAATTGTGGGTTGAGGAACTGTTCCTCAACCCACAATTCCTCAGTTCTCTCGAAGGAGTAGGCAGATTGAGACCTTAGAGAGAACCAGTGACGAGACATGGGGAGTAGGCAGATTGAGACCCCGACGTCAAGTCACAAAAACCGAACGTAATTATACCTGAGGAGTAGGCAGATTGAGACCTCAGCGTAGAATTACGTTTCAACCATTTATTAATTTTCTTTCTTTTTCAGTTCTTGAAAATGGCTCCAAAATCGGAGCCGAAACGTCGAATTTCAACAAATTCTAGACGCGGTTCAACCCGAACTTTTAGTTTTCATATATATATATATATATATATATATATATATATGTTTTTAGTAAAAAATAGAAGCGCCTTGAATTAGTAACAAATTGGCCGATCTGATAAAAATATTAAAATATGTAATATATTTTTTGAAGTCATTATTTTTAATCGGAAATACCTGGATAATGATCGATTAATTAAATAAATAGAGTGTAGAGCTCTATATTTTTATTAAAGGTTTAAATATATGTTTTTCGTGAACAATGGCGGCTACTTGCAAATGCTCAAACCCGCAAATAAATATGGCGTTGAGTTATACAATAATTATGTGTCAATAAAAACGTAAAAGAAATTTATTCTATAAGAAACCTTATAGAACCTAATGATTTTATAGAGCTCTTTTGAATGGCGCTAAAAAACAATTTTTCCAGAACAAACCTATATTGATTTTATTTATTTCAGTGGATGCCACATTATGTTTTTTTGAGTCTGGTTTAGGGGTGATCATGTAAAAGACACTGAAAGAAATTTAATGCTTGTTTACATGATACATTTCCATCGTCTCATTATTGATTTCTTGTCATATTACAACTAAAATATCTCCAAATTAAAGTTAACATCAGCCATATTTTAATTTGCGTTGTTTTTTATTCTGCAAAAATGGTAAAAAATAATGTATCATATCAGAACATAATTTTCGATCCCCGAGATAGGGAGGAAAATAGTTCTTTATCTCCCACCAACACCGAGGGTAACTCAAGCATCTTCAAAACAACCTGCGACTGCTATTATTTTTGAATAACCGAAAATGTTAAACCAAAAAAGCGTTTATTGCCATTCATGACAACTTCTAGGTATTTATAAAAAAAGCTGTGAAATAATTGATTATATGCACACCCTAGGGTCCTATATATTTTTCAAAAGTTTTTGTTAAGAGCGATAGGTACTTTAGAACAGCAATGCTAATTATTGCCCCGTTTAATTTATTCCAACGTACTCGTAGAAGAATCCGTTGAGTATTGCCAATAGTATATTAAATTCATTAGGTGTATTTGAAGTTCTGCAACATGTGGCAACCCCGTGTACCATCTTTCTGTGAGTATCGTGTAGGGAAACATCAAGAGGCATTATAAATCATAAAGTCATATACGGTTGCTTGAAGCTGCGCTTCAAAATTAATTCGTTACTTTGTGCGGCGCCGGCGGTATAAAACCTAACCTGTAAAACTTGTAAAAACACGTGGTGGGTGAAAATATGTTATTGTGGAAGTATTTTTTGTGAAAAAAATGTTCAAAATAGTGGAGACAGTGGAAAAGGGTAGAAAGGAACTAACGATTGCACCGGAAAGCTGGGAAAATGGTCAGGGAATATTATTTTGGCCCAAAACTACAATCATCTAAAATCTGCAGATACTTTTTTTTCACATTTCTTTAAAAACTGATTCAAGGACTAAGGAAATTATAATAACGCAATATAATTATTAGTTGAAAATTTTATAATGCGGAAATTTGTAACAATTTTGCTCTTTAAATTTTTACAAGAATTCAAACTTGGGCACTAAAGGGTTATTATAAAAATGTTTTGCGCACACACTGCAACGATTTTGTTCCAAATACTACTACTTTGCCCTATAAACTGTTTATAACGGAGTAAGCGACACCTTTATAGGTAGACTATACAACAATTTTATACTTATTTTATAGAGCAATTGTCTCTATCATTAAAAACTGTTTTATTCATCACACTATAAAGATTTTATACAGCTTGTATATAACTGTTATAAAACTGCTTTGTACCGCAGGACTTAAAGGTGTTATACAGAAACTATATAAGCATTATAAAGCACTTAAAACACTCTTTCAAAACAGTTTTAAATCGGTAATATAATGCGTTTTAAAACTATTTTAAGCCAAAAGCAAGCTTGAATTTTATAATGCAAGTTGTAAAAATATTTATATGACAATGTTATCAAAACATTTTTCTACAAACACAAAAATGTCGCAGTCAAACTCACTAATTGATAAAATACTCCTTAATTCGGCATTATAAGATACTTATAAAATATATCAGTTCCATAAAGCAATGATTTTGCTACTTGGGAGATAGGACTAATGAATAAGATAAAGGCTATCAGTATATAGGGTTTTGTATTGAAATTGGTTGGGGACTACTTATCAGGACAGTGCACCAGTTAACAATAATTCTAGAAAGCGTGTTAGGGTATAGAAGCGGGCGAGCGAAAACCAGAGAAGTCGGCCCTGATCAGTGTACGTGTTTGGCGGCTAGTAACTAAATGAAAACCTTCATAAAAAATCGTAACATTTACATTTTTAGCGTAAAATGTCACGAATGTGTAGTAAAATACGACAGGCATTCTTCAAAAAAACATTAAACGTTCGTCAAAAAGCGTCAAACATTTGTCAAAAATCGTCAAACTTTATCAAAAAAAACGACACGAATTAGCAAAAAAGTCGCGAGTTTTTCAAAAACGCCACGTATTGATTAAAAAAACCTCAATCATAAAAATGTAAAATACTGTTAGTGTGAAACGTGACCTTGAAATTGAATTAGAAAACATAATGGACCTAAGAATTTCGTACAAAGACTTACACGGGAAAATGGCATAAATATGTTGCAGCATAGTTTATTTGAATGTAATTAGTTAATTCGGGAAAAGTTAAAAAAGATTTGCAACATTAATATAAAAGAATAAGCACAAATCAAAATGATCAGGGAATATGTACCTATGGTGAGACATCCTCAACTTGGACTTGCTGTATTTCTATTCAGCATGTTTTCCACTTCTTTTTTTCCTTTCATGCAAATTCTGATATTTTGTGTAGCATTTTTACATTGTTACTTACAGTCTGGAATTTTCATTAGGATATATTTTTATTACATAAATATTAAAAATTTATATTTACGATCAATGCTCGGTTGACGATTACTTGAACTTTTTTCAATTAGCATTGAATTCAAGAAAATATCTCAATAATATATAAAATATACAATTTTCAGAAAATGTTTCGAAAATATGAAATATTTATTTTTCTAGGATGAACTTTCCTAATGGCGAAATTTTGTTTCGTCGTCTTAGAACGTTCAGAATTTATTTGAGTGGCCCCAAAATTGTATCCTGAGGTACACCAAAAAAAAAATTCTAACAGTGCTCAGATGATAAACAGCATCTTGGTTCATTTATTTTACTCTAACATTTTATCTGAATCACAGCATTCTTTTGATAATTTACATTTTTTATTTCAAAATTACATAATTTTCATTAAAATTTTCGATACCTAACTCGGTGTAATTTACAGTTCAAGAAGCTCTTTCTTTGATTTTTTTTTAATATTTTGTGGACAATAATTTCTTTCTTAAAATCATCTGTTAAAGTAATTCCATTTTTATAAAATTGCCTACAACTTCTCTAAAAACTGAATTCAGCAGCTTCATAAATATCAAAATCTTGTTAATCTTACCCCTGGTGGAGGTGGGGGCCCATATCCTTGTTGAGGAGCGCCATACCCATCATAGCCTTGTGGGGGAGCTCCATACCCCTGTGGTGGAGCTCCGTAGCCTTGTGGAGGTGCCCCATATCCTTGTGGAGGACCACCATAACCCTGAGGTCCTCCCATCTGCTGTGGAACCCCCTGTGGGCCTTCGGCGTTCAGCTGGGAAGCTCTAGAGGCACTTTCGGTTCCTCCCACTCCTGTTATACCTTCCCAAGATATCAGTGTGATGGAAACGTCTCCATCGATGAGGAGGTGGGTGACTTCGCTGAGAGGGATTCGATGAGAGAACTCACAGAAGTGCTGACCGTTTACTGCTACCTAGATTTGAAAAATATGTGAAAAAAAACTGACTTGTAGCTTAAATTCGCTGATATTTGATATTTACCTTGTAATCCTTGTTGTCCACTAAAATAATTATTTCCCAAAACTGAGCGTGGCCTATGGGGAGGTCGCCATCTCCTTGTTCGTCACCCCATGCCCCATCTTTGTAAGAATTTCGGGCAATGTATCCCTGATTCAATCGGACGGATAAATGAAAAGCCGTATCATCTCGAGGTGTATCGTTAGGACCTACTTGCAAGTTTATGTTGAATCTGAAACACATTTATATCAGTTGGGAGTACAAAAAGCTTTCAGCTGTACTTCAGAAAGTCTTAATGGGAGAGAATAACTGTTTCATAATTGCATGTGATCAAAATAAGAAACCATTCAGTTTGCTTTTAGAGGCAAGAAGTAATGCAGAACTTATTAGTTCTTTCCAATATACATTTCAAGAGTCTTAAGAAAGATTTTTCAAACTAGGCAATCAGTATTATTTATACCTTTAACTTTGGCGATTTTATCAAATTCCTTTGTGATTAGTAAATAACTTTTCAAGGCACTTCAGCAACAAACCAAAGGTCGTGAAAATATAATTACAGTAATTATGGACGAGCTGCCTAATAATGACAAATGCGATTATTTTGAGCTATGAGTTCATAAAACAATTTCAAATGCACTCAGATATTGTAAAAAAAGGAAAAAAATTACCTATCTGCTTCTGGATGCGTTACTCCTTGAATTCTGCACATTGTTCCAGGTTGCAGGCCTCCTGGAATTTCTCCATTATAAGGAACTTCCTAAAATAAAAATAGTGCTTTTATTAATAAACGATTTAAATTGAAAATTCTTAAATCATAGCCTACTTACTGGTTTTACTATTGGAGCCACCATTTTCGATACCTAATTGCAATGAAAAATCTATAATAATACCCAGCTATTTCTGGTATGTTTATTCTCTTGCTTTGATTCAAATCAAACAAATTTGAATGGAGGTCGATGACGATGTATACGTAGAATGCGAAAATAGGCGGGGCTTAGTATAAATTCAACATCTATGAGGTAATATTTATTTAGGAATGTCAGATTCTCAAAACAAACTTCAACTGCCTGGATTATAAACGCCTGCTTTTCGAAAACATATGCAACACTTCATATCGTCGGGCGTATGAAGGGTTGCATAGCATGAGGACCAGCGCAAAACATATTTCTGTGTGTCAGGATATAAATATGGAATTCTTTATTCAAATTCTACTCGTTTTTTCGCTTCTTCAATTAATCCAAAATGCAACTTCAATTTCATTGAAAGAAACTTCTACAACAGAATTCGTCAAATTTGATTGTGTTTATTCTGCCACAACGTTGGGGCTGTAATGATGGATATGCCTATTTTGTGAGCTGTACATGTTTCAAAAGTTTTTCGACACACCAAAATGACCTGTTTAATTATCACAAGTTGCCTAATTACAACCATATTAGCAAAGGCTAATAATTTTATTATCAAGAATGGTTACTCTTGTTTAAAGAGTCTTGAAATTCGCTCCAGCCTCCAGGTATTATAAAACTCGAAAGGCTTTCTGCGTTATCTGTACCAATTATTTATTTCGGTTCAATTTTAATTAAGCACAGGGATGGTCAAATCCCAGAAACCTCAATAAATTTCGTCGGCAATCCCCCTCCTCCGCCTCTGCCCGCCGTTGTCCATTTAACTACCCACATCACACGTAAAGAATACTGATGAGTCATACGTAGTTGTTCAGTTCACGAGAACTTCCAAGAAAAAGAACTCGTCGTTAGACTTCGACCGCGCTCGTACAATCCGCCACCCCCATTGGTTGAAACCTGTGTGGCCACTGGCCAACAGATATTTCTGACGGTGACATCACGTTATCCAGTCGGTGGTTCTGAGAAAGGGTATCCCTTCAAGTGAGTCATTCGTCGTGTTTTTCTTCTGGCCGAGCGGTTGTTTTCAGGGACCTCTTCGTGTTTTCATAACCTAAACAAAAGTTTAGATTTGTTGAAACTAATTTCAGTGTGTTGATCTGCGGAAACGGCCAGCTGTTTTACGTTGTGTGGCGGTTCATCAAGGTTGACTTTGCGGTTGTTGATAAAACAAAATGAAGTCGGAGCTGAGTGACGGGATGTCAAATCATTCGGATTTTTCCAATGACAGTCAAAACTCTCAGATTTCCACCGCCGACTTCTTGGCCAGCATGGGAAATGGAGTGTTGTTGACCTCTACAAGTGTAAGTAAAGTACCTTGACTTGACGTAATAGGGTTAACAACTTTTTACACCTTTTATGGGCATGGAATATAATTCTGTTTTGTTTTGGACAACTGTCATGTCATTGCAAGAATGGTTATAGACTGATTTGAGAAGGCTGTGCTAAATAAAATACACACCTTTAGTTCTATCTTTGTAGAAGTTTGAATAATTTTGGTGACCTTTCAATTTTTTCGTTGGCATTCGTCTTAGGCAGTGGCGTGTTGTACAGGAAGGGTACTTTTTTTATTTAATTTGTTTTAATTCGCCGTTTTGGTTTCAAACACAACCTAAAGTATATTTCGCTTGTACATTAGCACATTGAAGATTTAATTTCAGATGTGAGAGGATTACTTGATAATGGGGGGCGTCGAGCAGAATTTAAAATGATCATACAGGTTGCTTCTATAGAATTAATTAATTTCCTGTATATTTTCCTCACATGAAATTTGTATCCTTTGAACTCTGGGACAATATGCCTATAGAGGCAGGCCATTGGGTTAACTTTTAATTTTTTTAGGATGTTACTAATTGTAAACTAGTTATAATCAAGAGCTAAGCACCGTTTGTGAATGCTGTGCCTCTGCAGTCAGAATAATAGATGGACCATATGTGATGAAAAAAGCTAGGGAAAGAATGCTTTCAGCTTTTTAGTTGCGACTGTGAAACCAAAAAATCTTTTTTTGTTGCATGGAAATATAACACCGAAAAAAACTTTCATATAAAAGTAAATGATTACCGATTGAATGTTCGTTTTAGTGGAGGAAAATCATTTCTTGAAGGTGTGGTCATAAAAAATGGAATCAATTCGTTACTTTTGGAGTTATGAAGACTGCTATTTTGGAAAAATTCTCGGGATGGTCAAATTTTTTTTTAACCCTACCCAAAATACCTATCGCTGATATGTGTGGAAATGCTCGATTATTTCCTAAAGTAAGGCAGCTAGTGAAAAATCTGAATATACAAAAGTTTGAAGGTTTTTTTAATTCTCTAACTTTCATGAAATCGATACGGGACGTTCATTCCATTATACAAACGTCTGCGTGAAATTCAAGTTGGCAGGTTTTTTTCTGATGGCTCTTGACCATTTCAATTCCTTCGGAGGGTCGATTTCAACCCTTTTTCCCTCAGCAAGTGGATGAAATTCATTCGTTCTATTTATACAATCTTGTCCTGTGAATTTCAAGTTGGCAGGTTGTTTCTGAAGGCGTTTGTCCATTTTTATTCTTTTAGAGGGTTGATTTCAACCCTTCAACCCCTTTGCAAGTGTATGAAATCGATACGAAACTTCTCATTCAGAATGAGTTTTTTCCCGGTAATTCAATTTCCATCTGAACTAGTGAAAATTATATTTTTACCTACGCCATGTACAATAATTCACGATTAAAATATATAAATATTAATGTAAAAGTCAGAACAACTAAAAATTTAAATGTTTAAATTATATTATAATTATATTGAAATCCTTACATTAAAATATTCATCCAGAGTGTAACAGCTTCATGATAGTGGAAGTAGGTAATTTCACTTGCTGTTTGAAAATAAAAATGTTTGACGATGTTTTCATCTTTTCTGGAAGCGAGTTGAAAATTTTGCAGCCCGTATATTGGAGATTTTTTTGATAGAATGTTGATCTCAGATGCTCATCTGGTCTTAACAAGTGCTTGGACCTTTTGATTGGATAGAAAGAAACAAAGATCCATGTTTGAACACATATACACATGTTTCATAGATGGGTATGTTAAGTGTGGAATTTAAATGAATCACTCTGTATAAAACCACCAGGTCTGTTCACAGAAGTATTTGGATTTCTGCACCTAAACGGTCCTTGAGATTGCTGAGGGCGGATCAAACAAGAAACAACATTTGTAAATAAAAAATGAAAATTAAAATGTCAAAAAGTGTCGTTTGGTACGAACATTTTATGTACAAGGTTCACGTGTTTCATTTCTTATAATTTACGAATATGAGGACGGTATAATTACCATAACTTTTCATCAATCATAATAACATAAACTACGAAATACCCAAAATTCAGCTGTTTTCAAATATGTACGGGGTCTTTTGAAGTGTCTTTTTATCTAGACTTACTCGTATCATTTTCTCTGATGTCATTTCCGGGAATCATCCGCAATTCAGAGAATCTTAAAAATTTGAAATTCCCGAAATCAAACTTTTGTCTAATACAGGAGGGAAAAACCAAATGACGAGATGGTGTAAATAAGACTAGACAAATATTTGTTCACGTTTTATCTTTTTGATTTGAGATTATTTCAGTGTTTTTTATCCGCTTATCTGTTTCCAGAAAGAGTCAATTAGATTTTATTTATTTTACGTTAAATAATTTTGTATGTAGGTAATACTATATTACATTACAAAGGTTTTGTTTCGTACTGTTTGTAAAACACGTATATCCGCTGGCAGAGCACCTCGGTAACTATAAATTGGCACCAAAACTTCGAAATGAAATTCAAATTTAAATTCTGTTATTGAAATATTTCGAATAGGCCACTTGAAATATTCTATATTCCATTTCTCCATTTAGTCCAGCCAACAAGTGCCTTTTTGGCCAACTTTGTAGCATCGGCAAAATATGAACCAGGTGTCATTTGATTCGGAATATCATGTAGATGATTTTTGAAAAAGTTGCGCTTTCAAAAATTGCTAACGTTATGAACGACTGACTAAAAAAAGGAGGTTTTGTTTTTTGCAGATATCTCAAAAATATATTTAGATTTTTCAAATCTAAGAAAAGATCCGAAAAGAGAAGTAAATTTTCTGAATAAAAGTCTCGACACCCGGATTTGTAGGACCATCAATGAAAATTATTTAAACATATTAAGTAAATATCAAATTTAAGAAATGAAAATTCAGTGGCTTACTGCATAGATAAATGAACTGATGCAAATAGATATTGCAAAATCTTCAAATCCCATCCAGAATGCACACTAAGAGTCTAAAGAGAAATCAATACACGATACCGTTCAATAAGGAATTATGTCGAAAATACTGCAGTTTACGAAAACACGATGTTGTGTCTATTTATCTGTCATTTACCTGAAAAATAATTCTAGATAAAAGAGCAACGAGTTGCAGCTCACACTTGACCGATTTTTTATTTTTTTTTTTTAAAGAATAATGCAACTTCTGTACCTTTTTAGACTCTGGACAAAACGTGCAAGATTTCAAGAAATATCCAAGTTTTCATAGGAGATTAATTTGTCACAAAACAAGTTCAAAGTTTCGTAATAGAAATATTGAAGCATCCAAATCGGAGAATATTTTTTTTTGTATACCATAAATGACTGCTATCGAAAATCTGCCTTCTGCGATTGTTATAACTACTATTCTGTAATATTTATGGAAAATAAGTATCAACATGAAACGCTCGTAATTTACTTGAAACATAAAAGAATGAATGATCTGAGATGGAATTGAATTTTTTCTTAAATTCCAATATCTCGAAAACTGAGGTTTTTACTGATATCAAGTTGTGGTTTTCTGATAGGTAATGGACTTTTATTACAAGCTACAGTATGGTCCATGATTTACCGGACACCCTGTGTACATTGTGTTTCCTACTAATGCAAATTTGTGTGTATGTACATCGTGATCAACTGACCTTTTTTGACACATCCAAAGCATTCGAACCCCCTGAAAAGCATCATACATCTACCGAGCCGTAGATGATAATTCGATTTTTCTTTCGAATTTCCACAACCCCTCTTTCATAGACACTCCTCTGTCAAACCTACCCCAATTCGTACCCTCCGTACATACGCACTATCGAGACCGTACGCAATCTATTGATTTTTCTGTTAAAGATCTACTGGCGCCCTTAGCCAACAGCCGTGGAAAACCCCGTAGTTTGCCAGCTTTGGCAGACACACTTTCGAAAAGCGTTCATTATTTCGTTGTTTTATTATAGTCTAGGGGAGGTCCGGGCGCCAGGAACACGGTCTAGCCGACGCCATTGATTTCACAACCCTTTTACCTCAATTCGGAAATGCAAATCGGGTGGGGTGATCTTGCCAATGAAATAGGGGAAATATTTGAAAAATATCGATTTTTCGCCGCTGTTGATATAACTAGCGCGTGACATTTAAGAACTTCCATATAATGATAATAATAATATAATATAGAATTTTATTGACGGGATATTTTTAGAAATACATTACTTCAAGAAATGTTCAAACAACTTCAATAAATATGTCGCAATAGGAGCAAAACCTCTGTAAACTAGGATTAAGTATCTATCCTCCGGTATACTCAATATCTCCCCCCACAACCGACCCCCCTAGATAAGGGTTCGAGGTCAAGGTGGTGATTTCCAATCAACAACGATAGATTGTCAATCAACGACGATGGTATGTCAATCAACGACGATGGTGTGTCAATCAACGACGATGGTATATCAATCAACGACAATGTTTCGCCAATTAACGACGATGTTTCGCCAATTAACGATGATGAATTGTCAATTAACGACGGCAGATTTTCAACCAGCAACGATAGATTGTCAATCAATGACGATGTGTTACAATTAACGATGATGGATTGCCAATTAATGACGATGGATTGACAATCAACGATAATGGTATGTCAATCAACGACAATGGAATGTCAATCAACAACTATGGATTGCCAATTAACGACGATGTGTTGCCAATCAACGACGATGAATTGTCAATTAATGATGATGGATTTCCAATCAACGACGATGGATTTAAAATCAACTAACCGACAATACATTGTGAATTAACGACGATGGATTGTCAATCAACGACGATGGATTGTTAATCACCGACGATGTGTTGCCAATTAACGATGGTGGAAATTCCATCAGCAACGATAGATAGTCAATCAACGACGATGTGTTACAATTAACCATGATGGATTTTCAATCAACGGCGATGGATTACCAATCAACGACGATGGATTACTAATCAACGACAATAGTATGTCAATCAACGACGATGGATTGCCAATCAACGACGATGGATTACCAATCAACGACAATAGTATGTCAATCAACGACGATGGAATGCCAATCAACGACGATGAGTTGTTAATTAATGACGATGAATTTCCAATCAACGACGATGAACTGACAATGAATGACGATGGATTGCCAATCAACGACGATGGATTACCAATCAACGACAATAGTATGTCAATCAACGACGATGGAATGCCAATCAACGACGATGAGTTGTTAATTAATGACGATGAATTTCCAATCAACGACGATGGATTGACAATGAATGACGATGGATTGCCAATCAACGAACCGACGACACATTGTCAATTAACGACGATGGATTGACAATGAATGACGATGGATTACCAATCAACGACAATGGTATGTCAATCAACGACAATAGTATGTCAATCAACTACGATGGAATGCCAATCAACGACGATGTGTTGCCAATCAACGACGATGAGTTGTAAATTAATGACGATGAATTTCCAATCAACGACGATGGATTGACAATCAATGACGATGGATTGCCAATCAACGAACCGACGACACATTGTCAATTAACGACGATGGATTTCCATTCAAGGACGATGGTATGCCAAAAATGACGATAAATTTCCAATGAATGACGATGGATTGCAATTTGACGACGATGGATTGCCAAACAACGACGATCGCGATGACAACGGACTCTTTGAGTAGACGGATGAATTAGAATAGAATGACTGTAAAATGAAAATAATTTAATTACGAAATGAAACATTGATATAAATATGGGGGTTGTAAAATGCATTCCTAGACCCATTTTTACTACCAAAAAAATATTTTTCTGAGTTGATTGATCTGCAATATAAAGGTGTAATTTGTGTCAAATAAAAGGGTTTTTCGAAGTTAACAGCTTAATTGATATCACATTGAATTTTTTTTTTACCATTGGTAACGGAACTTTTATGAAATATAATTTTATAACGGAGAGTATTTTGCATAGAAAGGCCACATGCAATTTCAATCACGGGGCCGGATATTGAGATCGGGGGTAAGATATTAAAGTGGGGTGTCCAAGATTAAGACCGGGATTAAAAAAAAAGTTGCTCGTGGCTTTTCTACACACCTTTATCTTCGTAGTATTTACTTGAACTGTGTTGGATAATTTCGAAGAGGTAAGCCACTGGTTTCGTTCTGACGATTTCGTTTTTTTTTTCTTGTTATCTTTTGCTGCTGTTTGCATACACACCGGTAGTCGTTCTTATCAATAGGATATACGGAAATATAGAGCAAGATATGGATTAATAAAAACGATTTGATTTACATATCCAATTCACTGCTGAATAAAAAAGTCAGAAAGTTCATAAAACCGGAATAGAGCCCATCCAAACTTTTTGCTTCTCTCAATTTTCGCTTGAAGCAATTTTCGAAAAATATTACATGTCAAAATTCAAATTATTTAATTGCTAACTTTTCACTTAGTTCATTAAATGTTTAAAATAATCACCGTCAGCTTCCATAATAAAAAAGTCGTTCAAAAAGTATGCGCACATTCCAGGATTCTTTGACGCAAATCTTCCTACGACGCTGATTGTGTTCTATAAATTAAAATTTTCAGGTATTCCCACAAAAATTAATCGAAGAGCTATAAATCTGGTGAACGTGGAGGCCATGCATTGCTCAAAGTAGTTGACCCAATGCCATTCAAATATTTTGGGGTGATTCTTACTCTCGCTTGGGGGTGGAAGTGACGGAGTCAAAAATACCGCAAAAGTGTGCCCGCTTTAATAAAAAATCGACAAGTCCGAGCGTTTTTCTGAAATGCTGATGCAGTTCTTGAAAATCGCTGTTTCGTTTTCAGTTGTCCACCCTGTATATCCACAACTGTAATGGATAAATTAACGTACCATGACTCAGAATGACAACAATGAGTGCTTTTCCCCTTTACCACACAAGTAATTTGATTCCTAGATGCGCATTTTGATAACAATGTTCTATAACTCAGAACATAAATCACCCGTTTTTTTGGGGAAGAATAAGACTTACTTACCATATTTTGTGATTCATGATACTAATTATGATAATAAATATGCGTGTTCTTACAAATATATGGTCATTGTGGAAAAATAAAGAAATTCCAGGAATGTAAATGAATTAATATACAGATAAGAAACCTAGAACTAGGAACCACTTAATGAATAAGGAATTTAATAAAAATGTGATGATGTAAATAGTAGCTTTGCTAGGTATCAGACAACGATCTTTTCCAACTCAACATGCAGGGTTATTCTGTTAAAAAGCTATAAAAGTGGCCACAGCTGTAGTCGCCAACACTCTATAGTCCAATATTTATAGCCTTTTGTATTCTACTAACAGAAGAAATGTTCGGGCTATAATGAAGGGTCTACAAAATCATCTGACAACGTCGCTTTTCTGTTGGAAAATGAAAATAACAAATGTCATTTGACTAAGAACTTGGTTCTTAGTTGAAGGTTGGGCAACTTTTTGATCATAGTTCTTAGTTTTTAGTGTAAGTATGGATTGCGTAAACGCGCTCATTGATTTGATGGTGTTGAATTCTTAGTTATTAGTTCTTAGTCATAGTCTTAGTTCTTGGGAACGTTGCATAAACCAAGCATAAGCTAGAAATCACACTGACCGACCAGGATCGACCGTCCAGCAATGACCAAAAATTGAAAGGGATCATAAAAACTTTCAAACTCACACTGGTCAACCAAAATTTTCAGCAGATTGGAATTTCAAACATGGTCTTTGAGGATGATCATTCAGTGAGAATTGTTCAATAAGAATACATCTGTTGGAAATTTTGGTCGTAGTTGGACGGCGGTCGCGGACGGTCGGTCATGGTTGCTCAGTGTGCTGGCTGCCTAAGTACGTACCTTCATTTCGGGGGATAAACCATCTGAACGTTTTGGAGATAAACGGACTCCTAATCTATTTATAATAAATCTTGCTGTTTCCCTGTCAGCTTTAAATAGCCTTACAAATTCAATGTCAGTTAATTCGAAAGGGTTTGACTCATCTCTCAATCTCCTCCTCTCAAGATTTAATTCTTCATTTCATCTCCTGTTCAAATGTCGTAAATGTAGAAGAGCCCCAATCCCCTGAAGAGCCATCCGAGTGACGCTGAGGGCCGGTTTTTCAATGTACTTTAACTTAGAGCTAAATTTAACTCATGGTTAGAATGTGAGTCGATTCCTTCATTTAGCAAAAGTCATATTCATTCTAACCACGAATCAAATTTAACCGGGAGTCAAAGTACGCTAACACGACATTGATAAACTAGCCCTGAATGTTTCAAACTAACTGCTTCAATTCCTTTTGTCAAACAGAACAACTATTTAACGTCGATACATCGGGCTACACAATATTTTAGTCGCCTCTGTCATAGGTTATAAAAATGTCTTTCATACTAGCCCACATGAAAGCCAAAAGATGACTACAAATCTTTATCAGAATACCAAAGGACTAGAACCCTATGATGAACATAGCTACAAATCCAATATTGGCTATAATAAGAGCTTATAGCCTGGCTACAAAATTAGTAGAATAGAACTGCAGGTTGTGATAACGACAAATATCTTCAATATTGTATTCAGCAGGTCTGTAATAATAAAAACATAATGGGGTAATAAATTTTCTAGATTACGATAAACATAAACAATTGTCCAATATTCTACCTGCTTCAACTAGCCGTTTATGTAAATAATGATGTTAGTTTTATGGTCAGTGATGCATGGATCAATGTATTTTGCGAAGGATAGACTAGTTGAGACATCTAGAATCGGGATAATAAAATTATGCTACAACTTTTATCATGATATGTTTTGACTTTTGCCACGCTCAATTGATACGAGATGTTGCCAAAATCAACTCAGTTTTTGTTTTAATATCATTAATAATAATAGCTATAAGTATACGACTCTTGAAAAAAATATTAAAGATCAAACCCAAAATACAGCAAATTACGTCTTGAAATAGAATTTTAATTGAGTAAGTAATCATGTTACCTGGAAATAAAAACCTTGTAATCCTCATTTTAGCTCATTTTGTATAATAAACATTTCAATTTGAAGTCCACGTGTATTTTCAAATGACAGAACGCTGTTGAGAGCACTTTCCTGACCTGTCCTAACATATGACGTCAACATTGATGTAATGAAGCGTATTGTATGGACATTAAGGCCGATTCAGATACATGCGTGCCCGTGCAGGGTTTTTGAAGCACGTGCCAATAGGCATGCATTTTTCATGCAGGGTGGGCACGCATTTATCTTAATCGGCCTATTTACACATCCTTGTTCTATGGAATGAAATACATTTTATCCACAGCTGGTGCGTTTTAAATTAGGTAAAAATCCAGAGAATTTTCTTAAATTTAGGGCTGATGAGTGATGTTTATGAGCAGATTATTATATAGAAAACGGATTTGAAACAGAGTTGATGATATGTCAGATCAATATTTCGCGATTTTCAAACTTGTTTCGAGATGTTGAATGAAAATTATCATTTATATCTTGTAGATAGGAAAATTTTTCTTGGAATCATAACTTTGGTCAATGTATACTCGAACCCTTGTTCGATTTTTAATTCTCAAAAATTAGGCATTGCTTAGACTCCTATTACACTGTATCTCACGATCATAGGACACTATAATGTTTTATTGACCTAATGAGACGTTCGTAAACAGATGCTTTCAACATGCCAGCTGTTAGAGACGTGTTAACATTCGAGGTGACCGAGTACGAGCCGAGGCTTGTTTCACGTCTTTACATTCCGTGTTACTTATTACGTTTTCCCGCTGCTTTTTGACATTTCTCAAAATTTGCCTGGTTTGAAGTTTGTTTTCTTGCCCTTCCTTCATGATTATTCGTTCCGCTATTTCATCCTAAGTTACTTGTGCGCGTAACTAAGTTACCGAATAAACAGACAACAATACTATTCAAAAAGTCTCATGACCTAAAAATTGATATAAATGAAGCTGAAGGTATTACTTGTCTGAGTCAAAGCCATTATGACAAGGCATGTAAATGACACTATTTACATTCCGTTGTCAAGATGAATTAGTAAACGAATAATATAGGCCATTTACCCGTTTTGTTGCTGAGCATGTATGGACTATTTACATGTCGGCAGCGGGAAAAATTTGTTATATTACAACAAGAAATTGTAGTATATTCGTAATAATCCATGTTGAAGTATTGCAGAGTTTTCACCAGCCATATAGTTTCATATTTTCAGCAAGCCGATTTTAAATTTATTATCGATTTTAGGTTGAGAAATGACACTTGAAAGATATGTTTCACGTGTTCGTTGAATTATTTGTTTTTAATTTTATCTCGGAATTTCCAACTGTAAAGTGTTAGGTAAATCGGAAACAGACGTTTATAAAATAGAACGTTATTCATTTATTTTTAATACCAGTTCAAAGCAACTGAAATAGGAGTTGAATAAGTTACTAATATTGTTATTATGTATTTCTTAACATTAATTATGTGTATACATACAAAGGATATTCACAGATTTTTTTTCATGATAATTAGGGGTTGGTTATTCATTTTTTTAGTCGATCGACTTGAAATTCAGAGAGCAGGACTAATTCTGAATCGATTGCTCTATCTTCAACCGTTCTCGAGTTCATATGGAATTGAAATAGGTCATTTCTCTTAAATACTTTGTTTTCGTAATTATTCAATTGATTTTCGTAAAATTCAACCTTTTATATAT
The DNA here is from genome assembly GCA_958502065.1 of Chrysolina americana. Taxonomy (NCBI): domain Eukaryota; kingdom Metazoa; phylum Arthropoda; class Insecta; order Coleoptera; family Chrysomelidae; genus Chrysolina; species Chrysolina americana. Next base: position 4,918,362 of record OY293411.1, on the reverse strand, counting down.
GCACTCATATGCAATCCAAGTGAATCTGATGATTTTGTATTTTTTATGATTTTTAGGACTTTTTTCGAGTAATTTTTTGTTTTTTTCCGTAGAATTGAAATTTACAGAGTATACTAATTTCATCTCTCTGAATCGATTGGCGTTCGCAGTATGGAGTTTAAAGGTGTCATTCCCCTCCAAAATTTAGTTTTTATCATTTCTTCATTTATTTTCGTAAAATTCAATCTTTTTTAGATATGCACACTGAATTTGAAGTCGATTCCGAGTCAGTTGAAGATTTCGAAGGCTTTTAACGGAACCTCTGCAATGTCTAGTTGAAAATTTTCGAAAGTTTGCTAATGTGTTCATTCAAAATTTTGTATGTTGATATTTTTATTTCAATTTCGCAGTGTATACTAATTTTATCCTTCTGAATCGATTGGCGTTCGCAAAATTGCTCTATCTTCAAAGTTCAGAAGAGATTTCTCCTTTTGAGGGAACGGTATTCTGTGTTTTGGATTTGAATATTTTGAGCAATACTTCCGCATTTTGTCAACATCTATAGAAAGTTGGCGGTCGGTGGGTGGCTAGCTAATCTATGCCTACTTGTTTTTAATAGACTACTCAAACAACCGCTTCGTTGATAACACAGTGAAATTAGATACTCCCAACCGGGCACTAATTACCTAAAGCCTCTCAAGCTTTTAAAACCCATAACATCTCGAAAGATTTCCACTACGATAAAAATTATTATTTAAGTACCTTCCATTTAGGGTTCAAATACCATTTTGACCGATGACCTTTAGAGAGTTGGGCCTATAAAAATAATTGAAGAGGCGTGTAGAGACAAAAGACTGCAAGTGATTTCGGTGTCACGCGCCGCAAGGTGGAGGAATGTTTTCCGTTCTTTTAATGGGTGAATCGGATCATCTACGCTTTGTTGATTTGTCGGCTAATCCTTCAAGTGTAGCACGGGAAATATGCGGGAAAAATGGCAACCATTGAGTGGCATAATTGGATGTTACCGAAGAATATTTTGATTTATGATATTTATATCAAGCAGAGCGTTTCCATAATAAAAATGGCATGTACCTATAGGTATTCTTAGATTTTCCACAAATGAATAAAATACCTACAAGACTTCTGTCGTTTAACCTTGAAGATCTCTAATTACTTAAAAAAACAGAAGCCGGCTCTAAAGGGGTTTTTGCACATACCCTTAAATAATTCCATATTGTAAGTGCGATTTCTATGAATCACAAATGTCGTATTACAAAGAATAATAGTTTATTCTTCTTATAGTGAAAACATTCTACGAAACATCACCGAAAACACCGTTAACAGTTTACTTATGTACGGGTGCCGTAGATAAGTAAACTGAAAAAAACAAATCACGTCCTACGCCACGGAACACATAATTCACAGTAACACGGATCCCACATTCACATGGGACCAAAATGGTGAACAGATTCCTCTTTCTGTCTTTCCCTACATTAAAGCTGTTTTTTGGCGTACCACTTTTTTAAAAAAAAACTTTGCGTTATAGCGTTGCAATAGTGACGTCATAGACGGAATGTTTTTTAAGTGTGAATTGAATAGGTTATTAAAACATTGAATGCGGTTCAACGCCAAAATATAGCTTTAGATGCTCCTGTCATTGACAAGTTAAAACTCCTAACATGCATTAGACGTCATAGAACGAAATACTCCTATTCTTTCACTGTTTTTCAATTGTCGGTCACGATGAAGCTTAAGGCTGAAACACAACGGAAGTTTTATGTTTTTAGTTTTAATTTTCAGAATTTTGGATATTTTTTAACGCCAAAATATCATTGCCATTATTATTCTGATCACGCCTCATAAATAATCTTGTTGATAAAATTCAAGCTTCATTTTTCAATTCTGATTTGTATCTTGTTTTTTTTTGTAAAATTGATATTCAAATTCCCAAAACTTAAAACTTATTACATAAAACTTCCATTGTGTCTACGGCTTTAACGTGCTGCTTTTGGCACTGTTCTTCTTCTTTATTTTTTGGGATTGAAATCTAGATCATTTGCCCAGTTCCAATGTTGTTTTTCTGTCCTTGTTTGGTAAGTTTAGTTTGGTTAGTCACCTTTTTTTCTCACCAACATTGGTTATCATTTTCTTTTTTTTTCCAAGGATCTTCATGTTGGTTTTTGTTTTAATTCTTCTGCTGAAAGTTAAAGAGTTTAAACCACGTCCTATGCCACGGAACACATAATTCACAGTATCACAGAACTCACATTCACATGGGACCAAAATGGTGAACAGAGATTCCTCTAATGTCTTTCTCTACATTTGGCTGCTGTCATTGTTCCAGGTCAAAACTTATTGCAGGCATAAGACGTCATAGAACAAAATAGTGCTCGTTTTTTATTGTTTTTTCAATTGTGCATGCCGTGGTACCACGCTAAAGCTAATTGTGCTGCTTTTGTTTGGAACAGTTCTTTATTTTTTGGGTTCGACATCTAGGTCACCTGCCCAGTCCCGATGCAGTTATTCTGTCCTTGTTTGGTAAGATTAATTTGGTTAGTCACCATTTTCCCACCAAAGTTGGTTATCATTTTCTTCTTATTTTTCCTTTTTCTAAATATTTGTATACCATCTTCATTTTGTTTTTTTTTAATTCTTCTGCTGAAGTTTGAAGAGGTGAAACCAGGTCCTACGCCACGGAACACCATAATTCACGTTAACACGGAACTCACGTTCACATAGAACCAAAATGGTAAACAGAGATTCTTCTTTCTGTCTTTCTCTACATTTGGCTGGTGTCATTGCTCCAGGACAAAACTCATTGCAGGAATAAGACGTCATAGAACGAAATAGTGTTCGTTTTTTACTGTTTTTCAATTGTGCGTGCCATGGTGCCATGCTAAAGCTAAACGTGCTACTTGTGGCACAGATCTTCTTTATTTTTTGGGTTCAACATCTAGGTCATCTGCCCAGTTCCGATAGAGTTATTTTGTCCTAATTTGGTAAGATTAGTCTGGTTAGTCATCATTTTCTCACCAACATTGGTTATCATTTTCTTTTTTTTTCCAAGGATCTGTATGCCATCTTCATATTGTTTCTTGTTTTAATTCTTTTCCTGCTGAAGTTTAAAGAGGTTTTGTAGTTAGTTATGAGATTTTTCTCGCTCTCAGGCATCGAAGGATCATTAATTATACCCGAATGGATGCCTCAGTTGATGGATATACAGTTTTCACCGCAGATGTTCCAAATTCAATGGAATAAGTTCGAAAATTTGTGCTGGAGGGTATCAACAAAATGAAACAAATAAAATCGACAATGTCGAAGTACCCTTCTCTCCACACGTTTCCACAAATTGAAAAAAATGAGGCTAACATCTGACAGAAAACAACTACTTCCCTGGCTAATACCACGACGGACATTGAATACCATCTGACTTGCATCGTTTTTCCATGTGAAAAGAAGGGCACTTCGACATTGTCGATTTCATTCGTTTCTTCTAATTCAATGGAGTTTACTGTTACTACGTAACACCCTAAAGATTTTAACACGTTGACCGATAAAAGATTTGTCACATCAGTCTTCGAGTTTTTCAACATCTGGGTCCCGATTTACAAATGTCTATTAACCTTTGTCGCATGCGACAAAATATTTTTCTACAACCACACTCCAAAACATGCTTTTCTGCATAGTTTTACGTTCGCAAACATGATTATTTCTCACAATAATTGAAATTTGACATTAGTGTGCCGCAAAGTGACATTTCTGTGCCACAAAGTGACATTTCTGTGCCAAAATTTTTCAGTACCTAATTTCTAAGCAATACAGTTTTCGTGACAGCAAGGTGAAAGTATATTTTGAAAATTCTGCATTTCGAAGGGATATTCGATCAGGCAACTTCAAGAATGAATAGACGAAGTCTATTGGTTTATATAATATGAGGGAAATTGTCGTACAAATTCATAATATTTTGAACAAAAATTATAGACATCACTACTGCCGTCTCAAATACCCACATACACACTATCCATTGCTAGGCAACGGAGCAACATCTATCGAATCATTTGAATGTCAACAAACGTCAAGCATAAAATATTCGTAAAATATTCTTGTCCCGTCATTTTTTAATGAGATTGAACTAAAATGGATAGCGACAGTTCTGAAATTGAAAATACTCCGCCAGAACTAAGAGAACAAGTTAATTCATTGTCATTGAATTTACTACCTTCAACTTCAAGAGGAAAATATGAAAATGCATACAAACAGTTTATAGTATAGTATTATTTTTAGCAAAAAGGTTGTTGTAGAAAAAGTATAGTGTGTAACACGAGCAGAAATGCAATTTCTCACTCGTTTGAATTGCAGCACTCGCTTGCGCTCGTGCCGCATCTTTTTCAAACTCGTGAGAAATTAGCACTTTTCTGCACTTGTTGCACAATATATTCTCTTAATATCTTTTTTCAATGCACATTCGAGAAAGGCGATGGACATATATTGTCGCATACGACAAAAGGTAGTAGACATTTGAGAATTAGGTCCCTTGGGTGGGATTCCATGTACCATAGAATTCTATGGTAATAGACGAGGAAAGTGTGTCGTCACAAATGTCATTCTTGTCAAAAACTGATTCCAAACAAAGAATTTGAAGTTACGTTCTCTGTTGAATTGTTGTTGGTTTGCTTCTCATTAGTTCGGTTGTTCAAATCAAAGATAACACAAATATTTTTATTTTATATATGTATAAAACGATTACACAATCTTTCATCTACCAAAAACCTTAACGAAATCAATACCTGACAAGCTAATTCAAATTTGACAGAGCTTTGTTTGGAATCGGTTTTTGACAAGAATGACATTTGTAACGTCATGACTTTCTTCGTCTATTAGGTAGGTAGGTATTTTAGAACCATCGTTTGTAGTTTTTTCGTGCCATAATGTCGTACTTATCAACCGCAAGTAAGATGCATTTTTCATTGCCACTTCGATTACTGAAAATTTATCAAAAGACTCGTCTCATTACAAAGCATAATTTCTTTCCTGCAGGCAGTAATCAACATATTCGTACTTCCACAACTTCCGATTTTGTCCGAACCAGCACGAAAAATTCAGCAACTTACTTAACTGATTTCCGAGAACATTTCACTACTTACGTACTTCTTACCGTCCACATTCCGTTTCCCCTCCCCGACTTGCGTCACTGTACAATTTATTCTCATAAGCGCGAACGAAGACGGAGCGATACATACTCGACGCGCAAGACAGAGAGGAAGGATCTCTCAACCTTGTGCGTTTTATAAAAGCAGTTTCGCGAAACAATTCTCACTTCATACTTGATTAGTTTTGTTCTAGTAAACATTGGCTACTTGATCGTGTAGTTGTCGATAGAAGTTTTCGTGGTCAAACAGTGTTCAAGGTTCTTGTTCGTTGCTTTTCTTGTACAGCCCACATATGTCGCAGCTAGTGCCGTTTTTGAATTTCGGTTTGGAGTATTCGGACAGTGCGGAATATAGTGACTTTTTGTACAACTACCGGTTTCCAGAAAAAAGCAAAATGGTAAGATAACCACTTTTTTATTTGGAAAGGTTCAGCCTCCTAGTTACTGCTTGTTTGATTGAAAGAAAAGCTTGTCGCGGGCCGGGCCGTTCTTACGCAATTATTTGAACTGTTTAAAGTGATGATTCATCGGTTCTTGTACAGGCGCAGCAGGGTTATAGGTGCTGATTATTCCTGTTTGTTTTTATTCATAACTCGTTGCTATTATTTTGTGATAACTTTAATCGGTTTAACGACTTGGCTTGCATTTCGCATGCCATGTTGAATCTAATTTGCATTCCTTCAATTATGGATATGAGCGTTTTTCACATGTTTGATCAATCTTATTACCAAGTAGGTATGTATGTACGTAGCCTCCTATCTATTTTTTGCTCGTGATAAGGTTCAATGTCAAATGCCATGACATTTTGCGGACTTGTTTTATACGTATGTACTAGAGTTCGTTTACGTACTTGACAATGACTTTCTATTGTAATATCGTTTTTTTTTATGTACAAATAAACTGAATAAGGTGTTAAAAGGGGTTAAATAGTGTGACAGCGATATCACGATCTCCCCTGTCTTGCCCTTTATTTTTTTTCAAGATATCGAAATGAAACTAGGCTCGACACTTTACAATAGACGTCATTTATCCATTTAACGTTTAACAAAAAATTTAAATAAATATTTTGCCGGTCTCAAGTAATTTAGAAGATATGGTCCCATTTTTGAGTGATGACTTGCATTTTCTAGCACACACTCCTACCGCGAGAAAACACTCAAAATTCTTCTTTCTTTACGCTAGCACGAAATACACCCCCCAATTCACCCGTTTCACACTATTTCTTCATTGAAAACGGCATCGTTTATCTAAAAATACGACCTTCTTTTGAAAACATGAAATAAGTACAACAATCCATGCAAAATGTTTGGTGAATTTGTTCATGTCAGGTTGGTAACTTTGGATCTATGCATATTTGCTCGGCCAACTTTTCGAGTCATTTAAGTAATTTCAACAACCAAAAAAAGCAACGTTGTCAGTCCTTTTTAAATTTCTACAAACCAAGTGAAAATTTCATATTGTGTCTATTAGTTTTCAAAAATGTTGACGAATCTAGAATCTGTAATTTTCCAGATATTAATTATAAAAAAATATGATTTAGAAGATAACACGACACATCATTTGATTATAAGACTGGCTGGTCTTATTTCATTGATATGAAAATAAGGCAAGCCTTCGGCTTTGCACTACATTGTCAGGATAGATGAAGTCTGCGTGTACACAAATATTGGTCGAGCACGCTTGTCAAACTTGCAGTTACGTGTGTAACCACCTTTATGCAATAACCGCCCTATTGTACCTCAGTATTAAATTGGCCAAAATTTTAACAAATTAAAAAAGGTATTAAACTAATGAGTATTCTCATGTAGTAGCGATTTTCTCGCGATTTTTACATAGATTCAACTACTCATGGTAATCCTATACGTTCGACGTAAAAAAATGGAACAAAAACCGTTTTGACCATCACTGCTACTACTTAAAAGACACTGTGATTGCTCAATAGATGGCGCGGGGGGTACATCAACTTAATAATGTCCAATAGCATTGAAGGGGTCAAGGTACAGTTGAAAAGGTAGTTCAATTGTCGTTTCAACTATCTAAATTTTTGCAAATTTCGTGACACTTGGTCTTCCAAGCTATTTGAAACTATTAAGTTGAGTGGTCCCAGCGCCATCTATCGAGCATAATGTCTTTTATTTCAAAAAGTATAGTATCGGTTTATCATTCAAAACTATTTTTCTCCAATTTTTGTACATCTTACCGTTCGAAAGTCAAGAGGGGGGATTATAAATAGCCACACTGTATTTTACATTAATCTGAGACGCATAAAGTGAATACCAGTAGTTTCGGATTTCAGTTGATTAGCAGTGCCTCCTTTTGTTGAAATTGTTATAGACTACAGATATACTCGCCCAATTATAATTTTTGCTACATGCCTCTTCAAAAAAAGCAATCAATATTATATGTATATTGGGACAGATAATAGTATGAAGTGTTAGAACAAAATATATTGAAATAATATGAACGGTCAAAAAACAAATTTATATTATCTGATTCCAACATATATCACTATTCCTTGAACCCAAATTTGATACCCGAAATTTATTTGATAATATGTTATACAGTGCGGCTTTTAATAGCCCCCCCTGTTAACTTTTGAACAGTTAGGTATAAGTACAAACATAAAAAAACCGTTTGGAGGGTTTCACCGAAACATTAATTTCAAAACTTTTATTAAATGTCGAAATAAAACACCTTAGCCCAGAAAATTTTGAAAGCTAATGAAATCTCATATTGATAAAACACCCAGTATTTTAAGTCACACTTGGAAGTTAAGAAGTTTTTGAATAAGTTCAATAAGTGAATAAGTGTTTGGAATAATTAGCTAGTTGAAGCAGATCTAAGTGTTTTATTAGGCAGTATTGTCGTTGTATTTTTAAAGTGGAAGTAATAAAAACAGCTTAGTAGTGTAAAATTAATTACCAGGTAAATAATAATCCTAAGACTTAACCTACAAACTTTGGTAAAAATCCTCCCGTTAAGAAGTTCAGTGAAGTGAAAACTGAACAAAAACCAGAAGCTAGTCTGCGATCTCAAACTTTATCAAAAATACATATTTATAAACTTTCTTTTTTCCATTTTTGGACGAGAATACTTTGTAGAATATTCAGAAGACACCAACCATTTCTTGCAAGATTTTATTATAACAATTTGGCTCTAACAACGTGAGGCAAATACAGGTCAGATAAACACAAATTTATTACAATTCATATCTGGGTATTGCAAATTTAATTGTTATATTCAAATCGTTTCGAATTGGAACGGGTGCCAAGTGGTTTTTCTAGTGATACCAATATCTGTTTAAATATTTTTATTTTGGTACAGCGCCAACTAGATTTTAATTCAGAGTTCCACGTATTGAATGCCATTTTTATTTTTATTTTTTCGTCGTAATGCAGTTCAATGACTGAGGCATATTATTCTTACTGTTATTTTTTTAAATTGCCACATAATGTCTTTTAAATAAAACCTCTTCAGTATGAATTCTTTCTCTAAGTAGACGTATATCTCACATAAACTTGACCTTCTTTCACCATTCTTCTTTTTCAAATCACACGGAATTATCGTCTATTTCAAGACTTATTTGCATTGGTCTACCAAAGTTGACTTCGTATTCATAATGTTTCCCAAATGAACGACATTAAACGTTTTGAAAAGTTTTCTTCGGTATTTCTGCAATTCGAATTTAATGTGCCGCTTCTTTGGCACCGAGTTTGGCATCTTCTAGCAAATTCCGAGTGTAATTTATGAAGACAATCAAAACAACACGGTTCCACTTCGAACGAAACAAAAATAGCAGAATACATTTCCAAGTACATCTAGTTTCCATAATTTTGGCAATTCTATTGTGAATGAATTCGAACATTGTGAGAAGCGCCAATACATGATAGTAAGAACATTGAAAATGGTGTTCATCAAGGGTCTGCATTAGGGCCAGTATGTCCACGCTCTAACGATATTTCAAAGCGGCAATACGGCTAGCCCAAATAAACAAATATACATACAATCAACTAATTACGCTATTTTCAATCACGTACTCATGGTTTTTTCAAATTTTCAAACAAAAAAAAAACGTGATATATGATGAAACTGTTTTATGAATCAGACAGTATTACTGAGAGAACTGCAGACATGTATCTTCAACTATTCACAGAAAGAATACAACCAGCAAGAATTCAAAAAAATTATAGAAACCTTACTGATTATGGTAGTTCAAAAGAACTGAGATATAAATATGGAAATGGATTAGATGAAAATACGAGAAACAATATTCAAAATGCGGTCATAAACTTCTATCCTTACATTAAAATATAATTTTTCTCAACTTATCTGTTTTTTAGATAAATATGAATCCGTCAGTTTCAACACATGACGTTTTTTAAATACAGATATGCCACAAACAAGTGTTTGGAGAGAGCTCAGAAGAAATGGTCTAAAATGCTAAAATTCATGTTTGCCAAAAATTATACCCAGGTGATCCTGAACGGAGGTTGGCTTACTGCAATTGGCTAATGAATAGAAATCATTTCCCCCAATTTCTCTCAAAGGTCATTTGGACGGATGAGAACACTGTCACTAATTGTGATATGTTCAATAGAAGTGATGAGCACATCTGGAGTCAGAACAATCCCAGAGATTTCAGAGCAGTAAAGGCACAGTTACGGTTCAATTTGAACGTATGGTCTGAAATTTGTGGAGATCAAATCCCTGGTCCTTTTTTTTAATGGAACACTCGATGGAGAAATTTTTCTGAAGTTTCTCCGATGCGCTTTTGAGGATTATCTAGATATTTTACCTCTCGTAAATTTGAATCAATATTGGTTTCAACATGACGGTGCTCCTCCACATAATACCAAAGACGTATGTGAATACCTGAAAGAAAGATTCCCAGATAGGTTGATTGGAAATAATGGTGGAAATTGAAATAGTGCGTCAAGGTCGGGAACATTCTCGATTGAGCATAGAATTTTCATTGTTCGATTGAAAACAATGAGGTGTCTTCGATTCTGTTATTGCTGAAATTCTGGTGCGATTACTAACACCGCGCTTATCGAAATCTCGCCATATTTTGATATTGAGGAGCGTGACGAACTTATCGCTTTGGCATAGACGTGTTGGAGACAAAGGAAAAGTGAAAACAGCTGGTCAAAATGTCGAACGTGTTGTTTTCAAATAACAAGATGCTCGCGTGATTCATGCGTTTTATTTGATAACGTTATGTATTTGTTTAATCTACATTGAGAGAGTCATATTTTTAATAAAGTTATATCGGGATCAAGTAGGTTACTGAAATTTTAACGTATTGTCGACAGTTTCTTGGAACTGGGCAAAGGTCAGATTATGAAATTGATGGAATTGCATGTTCGTCTGATTGCTATGCTAATATTTTCCTAGAATTTTTTACTATTATGTTTCGAATTTGAGTGAGTTAATATCTCTTCCTTCGTCTGTTTGTAGTTGTTTGATTGCCTAATAGTAATCAGCGTAGCAATTCCGGAAAATACAGTTTTTTTTGACGAATAGACAAGATTCTAGGACGAGGCGTGCCTTGTCGAGTACTGGAAGTCTTGCAAGTCCAAAAAACAGTTTCTGGACGAGTTGCGTTCACAATTTTTTTGACAATCATGTCGAGTAGCATATCAGTAAAGCACGTTTCTGTATAATATTTATTTGAAGGACAGAATTAACACCATATTGCCTGTTTATATTAATATTTATTGTAATGATTTTTAAAGTTGGTAGTCAGGGTTGCCAGTGAGTCACTATTGTCACTATTGCTCACTATTTTAAAATCGTGTCACCTTTCTCACTATTTAGAAATTTGGTCACTATTGTCACTATTTCAGAGCTCAGAAGTGGATAGAATAGAGGTGCTCGTCAGAATTAAATATCTAAAACCAAGAACACTTGCAATTTCCAATCCAGAATACTATCAGAAAATTAAAAAATTATAAAGAAATCCCTTGTACAAAACAATTACCAAACATCACTAGTCAAAAAAAAATACCAAACGAAAATCAGAATATGTAAAAAATCTTTCAGAAAAATTTGCAGCGGTTATTAAAGATGAACATTCAAAAATAGCGTTTGAAAATAAAAACACCATTGGAAGATATTTCTCTTCACACCTACAAACAAAAACCCCCCTAGATATTACATCAAATGTGGTTTACCAAATTAATTGTGAGAATTGCCCTCAGAGCTATAAAGAACAAACTGAATTTTACGCGTAAACAAGGATAGCGGATCACGAAAGAGATCCAAAAAACACATTACAGAAAAAGGTCACAGTTTTTAACTTTATGACACCCATCGTTCTTGATACGCAACTCTTTTTATCCAAAAGACTACTCTGTGAAATTATTCACATATTCAAACATAACAGTGTCAATACCAGAAGGAATATTGAAGGGTTAAACACAGTATTTTTTTGTTTGAAGTTAATCATATATTCATGTCTCTGATGTTCTCATTTCCTCTTATTTTTTGTTCCGTTTTATAAATTATTCAGAAAAAAAAACATTTGTACTTGGCTCTCAGTATTCGTCTTTTATTTGACAGGTGTGTGTGTGTTACTGTTTAAATTGTTCTAAGAATTATAAATGTCTATTTTTGAAATTATTTCAAGCATTTTAAGTAGAGAAAAACTAAATTTTGGTAAGTCTTATCCAAATCCAAATTTTATTCTCGTCGAGGTGTAGTAGATCATGGCAAGTAATAAAAATTTTCAAAAAAATTCGTTGTTACAGAACCCTGACGATGAATTACATATAGTTCGAAATGTTAGCCCAATAAAACAATGGTTTTTCTTTCCAAAACTTAACATGGAATGCTAGATTTCAGTGCGATTTTATTTTTCAAGTGCAATCTTCAAAGTACAAATTACTTGAATTACTTTAATCTTCATAAAAATTCTTATCCATTTATTGTAGTATTTGTCTTGTCCTCACTTGGTTGGGAAAATGACAAATGAAAAAGTCACTATTATGTCACTATTTCTGTGAAAGATAAGTCACTATTGTACTATTTTTGACCCTCTGAAGCGCTGGTAACCCTGTTGGTAGTTTATTTTTTGACAATTCTTGCAACCAATCGAAACCATCAATGCAAAGCATTCATGTACGTTCAGGCCAATCACAGCATTATTATAGTGGGAATTTTCTACCTTGAAAATTGCCGCGGGCATTTTTTGTGTTATTTTGTTTTTATTATGTGGCAACTGATACTTTTGATCTGACGTCTGTCAACAGTTTTTTAAGAAAATCAACGAAAATGCATGTAAGAATACTATTTTGAGTATCGTGTCAATTTGGTAACAGTTTCAATTGATAACCTAGGGACAGAGAGAAAGCAATAGCTTTCAATCCAACAGAACAAAACAATGTTCATAAAAATTGTATATTTCATGATGAGAACTTCAAATTCCAAACTTCATTCTGTTTATAGTGATTCAAGTAAATTGTTGAAATAAGAGTGTTATATGTATGAGAATATGTATAGAGAATAGGTCTATGATTGGGACATCAAAAAATAATCTATCGAATACCACACGAGAGTTCGATAAAGTAGAAAATAATTTTCCAGATTTTTTCTCAAACTTGTTGCCATTTGGTAATAGCCACTCGAGTCCTTCGGGCTCTCGTGTCTATTGCCTGGCAACAAGTTTTCGAAAAATCTGTCAAATTATTTTCACTTTATTCTCACTCTCTTGTGATATTACAACTGAAAATAAATTTCAAAATCTTTCAGTTTGAAAAACTGATGAAATATCTGAAAAATATGACAAAACACTCAGTTATTCATTTGGAAGCACACATACGCAAAATATCAACAAATAATTCAGAAAATAATTATTGAAAGTATTTGAAAGCAAACTTGAAATAATAAAAACATTCATCATATTACGAAAATATTTGTTAGTTATTTAAACAATTGAATAACGATGACAAAAATAAAATGAGAGTCGTTGCTAGGATGTTTATTTACCTACAGAAGACGTCTAGAATATCGTTAGAACTCGAATGTTTTTTGATAGTTGTAGACAAAATTTCAAAAATAAAGATAAATAATTACAAGTACAAATTATATTATTTGTGAGGAAATAACTATCCCAAGACAAAACCTTGACTGGGATATGCATTTTTACATGGAGCTCCTTTGACCCAAAGTGTAACTTTGTTACAATGAAATCTTTGAAACTTTCCAGAGATGCCCCGCAGAGAATATCCGGTGGACGTCGATGGATGTTCCTAGTAAAAATTAGGGATGTCCAGAGGACGTAGCTGCGTTGATAGGGAAGAGAATGTTCTTGTGAATTTCAATTTCTTACGTAAGTGAATCATCTATAATCCTTCATAGACATTGGTATAGACTTCCAGCCACCGTGTCTCTTCAAATTTGTGATATTTCCTCCATTATCAGTCGAAGGCTTCCATCAAGGCAAAGGCCCGTGTTGTTTTAGGATTCGATGCTTCAAAAGTTCTGCAATCCTCAGTCCTAGATTTCCAAAACTCTGGATACTAACTTAATAGTACATTTTCCTTTATTTATTCAGAAATAATCTGCTGTGCTACTATTAGTCTAGGGTAGAAGCCTTTAAAAATGATAAAAAGTAAAAGAAAATTATAGTAGAATGAAACCCATTGAAAACGGAAGATAATATGACAAAAATGAAAGGAAAATAAAATTTAATGAATAGCTGAAAATTGTAAATGTTTTAAAAAAAAACGAATTTGAGGTTTTTTCTAAGAAAATTTACCACAGTAGTGTATATTTTTTTTACACCATCGGAAAGTAGAGATGTCAACAAACAAAAAGCCCACCAACTTTTTTAAAAAAGTCGATATTTTGACGTGACATTTTTCGATTGAAAATTAGGGTGCTTTTTCGACATTTAGTCAAAATTAGGTGAAAAAATAAATATTTCAATTCAAAAAAATTAGAGTGTATTTGGAACATAAAAAGGTAAGTTTTCACCAAATTTCGCGAAAATTTTTTTTTTTGTTAAAGATAAAAATTAAAAACCAAAATTTTGAGGTTATGTGAAAAAAGAGTGCATACAAAAGTTGTAGATCTTTTGATTACCTACAACTTTGCCATTTAACTTTTTTCCATAGGACTTGTAGTTTTGCCGAAAATCGAGATAAACCGTATTTTACTTAAAAACTCACCCCCTCCTACTTCCCGTCCTCAGATATCCCGTAATTTATTTTTTCTTTCATTCTTGTCATTTATCTTCCGTTTCCAATGGGTTTCATTCTACTATAATTTTTTTTGGTTTCAAAAATTTATCTACCCTGAACTATATGGTAATGATTAACCGCATTCTTTGAAACGTACTTAAGTAGATTTTCATACTATTATTTGGTTATCGAGTGCAATGAAAACATCGATGTGATTCTTCCAGTCCCAGTACAGGAAATGAGTTCTTCCCGGCCTAGTCCTTAAATTACGTTCTTCCTGGTCTCTGGGAAATACGTACTTCCCGAACTAGGCCGGAAAAGTACTGTTTGCTCGAAGAAAAAGCGTCCGGAACTGGGATACATTACGGACAGCGGCCAAAAAAAACTTTCGATCAAAATTTTCATCCCTTTTTCCATTTTGAGGGGATCAATGGTTGGTGTTGACCAAGGTTAATGTACAAACGTCGCACTACAATGGAAAGAGGTGGAGAGAATATCTCTTGAAAATGTCTGCATCTTTTTAAATGTCGATTTAAACTTTCACTATCTTCTTCCTTGATGTACAATGACAATAAAAAATATGAAAATGCTCAGAAGTCAGATTACCCAGAAATTTTACACGAAAGAGAGTTTCATAATTTAAAGAAAAATTTATTGTATCGTTTTTTTTTAATAACAAACAGACTTCTGCCTAATCCTATAAATTAATATATTTTCATCGGCCAGTCTCCAAGATAAAACAACTACTGTCCTCTACAACCGGTAAATTATGTCTGTTTATTATACGATCTGCGATTAAGGACAGTTTTTTGAGTACTTTCAAAAAACTCGAGCAACTCAACGTAATGACAATGGACTATTAATAATATTCGAGGAAGGTAAATCACTTCATAATATACTTGAGTAATGCATTCTAATCCCTTAATGTAGTATATTTTTCCGTGCCGTTGAAATATCGAGATAAAACAACAAAGTAAATTTTCAAAGACTCGTGACAGTTTTGTAGATAATCTCCACTTTCATATTGAGAAAACTTTGTGGAACTTTGTTGAGGATTTCGGTATAATCGAAACCCTGAAAAAACTCTACAAGATAAATAATGTGAAGTGTTATCATATTACCAACGCTCGTTAGTTTTCATTACTGGTACAGTTTAATAAAAATGTATATCTTCAACAGAGGTGGCATTGCGCGATAATGATATTCATAAACATTTTCTGCGGTTTTGTTGTTTTCTGTTGTTATTTTCTGTTGTAACGCTGTTTTTCAATTACGAGCCAATAATTAAGTATGCATTATTTTAATTTAAACCACATTTTACGTCAGCTGTATACGTTGAAAGTCCCTCCATTGTATGCAAATGCAAGCATATTATTTGTACAGTAGCGGCGATTGCATGTGGCCAGTATTACAGGAGAAATGTTTTTTTTTTCAATAGTACTGGTTAACCTTCAATATGAACTGCTTTTCAATAATAATTTACGTATCTTTTTTCAGTTTTATTTAAATCTCACTTCCGACTCTAATTTCTATACATCTGACCATGTTGTTCTTGCAAGTTTTATCGATTATTTTACACGCCATATGGATCTCTTTCGATGCCAGCACCAATCAGAATAGTGTGCTCTGGTAGTACAGAGCTCATGGCCAACCACGAATCCAAACAGAACAATGTTACGTGGTATGACTTAATGTCTATTGAAGAATTCACGACAATGAACGAAATGTGGCCAACTGTATTGACACCAATGAAGGAAAGAAAGTTTATAATATTACAAAATAATTCCATCAACTGTGGCTCATAGTTTCCAGGTAACAATTGAACCAAAAATCAGCTTTTTATCTCTCATTTCTTGGTAAAAAGCTAAATACAACATGCGAAATTACAGAAAATATCAGAATTAGGAAGAACTAAAATAACAAAATTGTAAAGAAAATATCACATTTTTACTATAAATGATGCAAATGTTGTCCAGTACATTATATACATTTTAAAAATCTGTTTTTGTACGACTCGTGGTTATTTTTTCGAATTCGTGGGAATCCAGATCTTCAATACATCTCACTATTCGCCGTCGCAGTTCATCTTTGGTACACACCATAAAAAAGTCAAGCGGCGTGAGATCGGGTGATCTTGGTGGCCAATCCCTGGAAAGTTTCCTCGAACGTGAGTCATGCTGTATAACCTTAAAAAATCGTGAAATATTAATTGTTTTTGAGATGAAATGAGTAGTTATCTTTCAATTTTTCAAATGATTATAGTTTTCATCACACTTTTATTATCTATGAATCGTTTGCTTTATGTAAAAATTGATTTTATGACAGTTTTGCGGCATATCATAAGTGGAAATATAAATCTGGGACTCTGCGACTCGTCAAAGTATGAATAGGTAGCAAAACTTCGTAGCGATATACACACAAACTGATCGCAATATTTCCAAAACTGAGCGATAACAAGATTTTTTTTTAAAGCAATTAGGATTTATACCTATATTTGGAAGAGATCAGATACGTAATTCCATTAGTTAATATTTGGCTGTCGAGGTTGATATTTATTGTTCAGTTAGACAGGTATTTTTGTCATTTTATGCCTACCGCAGCTTATTTCAATTCAAGCTGAATTTTAATTAGGTTTCTGGCTGTTTTTCAGTGTTCATCCTCCAATTAACCGAATACGTGGGCGTAGAAGAATTAAAAACGAAAACATATCTGGTACAATCCGGTTGAACTTATTAACTTCGTTTCTTACTATGTAATATCGTTAATCAACCTAAATGAGTATAATTAACCCATTCTTCTTTGTCTTGTAAAACCTCTAGTTATTTTAAGAACCTTTAGAGTCGGTGGTGACAATGGAAGGTTAACTGCGAGCATTGAAATAGAGTAAGCAGCGACTCAGTGGTGTACCGAAATCCGCAGTTTGAGTTGAGATTTTCAACATCGCAATAAAGGTAATCAGATCGTGTTTAAATTTTTCAAGAATCAATTATTGTTAACGAACATAATGGCAGGAAAATTCATAAATCGTTTCATGAATAAATTATCTGTCAAGTTTGTGGAAAATCACATACAGTGCAGTTTCAGCAAACTCTTATTTCAAAAAGTGTATTTTTATCATATTTTGTTCATGACCGCCTTCTATTTGCAAGTGGTTCAAAGTTATCTTACTTCTAGATCTAGTGTCTTGTCGCTGGTTTTGGTCACAGCATCCTTTCGAACAGAACTCTGCCTTTGGACGCAAGTTTCATGAAATTTACTAGATTGATGAATAATGATCTGAATCTACGTATTCTTAATTTCTCAAGTAAAAAACTACTAGTTATTGTCTTAATGGAATCAAATTTTGGAAAGTTTGTATCACTTTGAAGATTTGCCGCAGGCAGTGCGCTACAGTTCCTTTATGAAGAAAAGGTTCTTGATAATCTGGCAATTTGTGATGAAAAACGGTGAAATGATGTTGCCATGGCTGTATTTATGGCTTATGGCTTATGGCTTATGGCTTATGGCTTATATATATATATATATATATGGCTGTAATTGAGTCGTATAAAAACCGCTCAAAAAGCACTTTTTTATATCCCGTAAATAGGCAACTTTTTCCTCATGAAACCACTTCTGTATTTGTTATGATTACCAAGATAACCATGCTAGCACACGATAAAAAATATATATCAAAGCAATGCAATTTCTGTGGCAATTTTCTAGCATGATGGTTGTAATGCTATTACATGCATCTCTTATTTTCTGTTTGAGATGGTCGATATTCGTACTAGGTGTCGAAAAATCTTTATATTTTATGTATCTCCAGACAAAAAAATCCAAAGGAGTAAGGTCTGGGGATCGAGCTGGCCAGGCAATTAGTCCATTGTTTCCAATCCACTTTGTTGGGAATATTGCATCTAAATATTCCCTTACTATTGCTGCATTATGGGGAGGGGCACCGTCTTGTTGAAAATATTGTATTTCACGGCGGGCGCTTAATGGCAATTCATCAAAGTATCCATCAAACTCATTGAATAAAAAATTTAAATACATTTCACCATTCAAATGCTCTTCGTAAAAGAATGGACCTAGTATGTTTGTTCCCAAAATTCCCAACCAAATATTTATTCCGAACCTCTCCCGGAAATTGGTTTCTCTATGTAAATGTTCATTCGTAT
The DNA here is from genome assembly GCA_958502065.1 of Chrysolina americana. NCBI lineage: Eukaryota > Metazoa > Arthropoda > Insecta > Coleoptera > Chrysomelidae > Chrysolina > Chrysolina americana. The sequence continues at coordinate 4,899,892 of OY293411.1, read as the reverse complement.
TATTCCACCTATAATGGATGTTTCTGTTAAACCAACCATTGTTGGTGAATTTTGATTCGTCCGTCCATATTATTTTCTTACAAATATTTCGAACATCCCTATTTCTAAGTCTTAACCATTTCGCAAATCGTACTCTCCTTGCGTTATCCCTTTCATTAAGGTGATGAACTTTGCGTATCCTGTAGCATTTGTATTTGTTCTTTTTCAAAATATTTCTGGTAGATTTTACAGATATCCCAAGTTCGTGGGCAATTTCTCGTAAAGAACAATCTTGATTAGAAATATTTTTGTAACTGACCAATCCTAGATTTAAAAAAAGACGTTATTTTTCACTTTTTAGTCTTTATAAGGTAATATTTGCTTACCCAAAACATTTATTTGGTTCCTTATACTTCCAGTAACAACACATTTTCTAGTTTTATTTCTGTCAAATGCACCACAGTCTCTCAATTTTCTTTCTAATCGTCTAAACATTTGAATGTTTGGAATGCGACGATTCGGGTATAGCTCACCATACATATTTCTTGCCAATAGAGGATTTCCATTTGATTTTGCATAAGTAAATAGCACATCAGTCCTTTCGTCAATCGAATATCTCTTTAATATGAAACCGAGTGCCTAAATGTCTGACAGTTCTTGACAGATATCAACAACTTATTTATTTTTCCTGCCTTTGATCAAAAACTGATATTTCCATTACTTCCAGAATTGAGAATTATGAAAATAATCCGTGTAAAAATTGATACAGGAGAAATCAGCCTTGAATAAAGGATTACTGTAATACAAAAATCCCCAAAAAGGAAAAATACGAATGTTGGTTGTGTTGGGGTATCTTCCTATCGAAAGTATGGGGTAATGACTGAAGTATCCTAATAGTTGAATGAGTTTTGAAGAAATCAAAACAATTTACAAATGAACTAACGACAGGACCGTAATTAAAAATTGTTGTCACTGATGATGCCAGTTATTTTATATGAAACGCTATAAAAATGTCAAGTGAGATATACCACTGAATTGTGATTTCATCGCTTTATCAATATTGGTGATGAAATAGACAGGTCCGTATTTGAAAAAAATAGTTGATGGTGGCCGAAACGTTTAATTAAAAATTTATCATTACGTAGTTCTAGTACATTTTGAATACAATAAAACTTTCCTCTTTAATTTTTTTAAATTTTCTGAAATAACCATTCTATTCGTAAAAAACCGAAAACATCATTTTTAGTTTTCCCTATATAAGTCGGGAAGGGCGAGAGTCCCCGTAGATTTTCTCTAACCAATGTACTGCTCACCACAATAGTTTCATTTTTTCCCATTTAATCGTCTTTGTATCTATTACAGTTTAGAATATAGCAATGTTACCACATGATAAAATATAATCGTACTATAGATTAGTAGATTTTTTTTAATTCATCTCTTGATATCTGTATGAACTAATAAACGCCATATTCCTTGAAAATTCTAACGATATTAAGCTTTTTTTTTCATGAAGGATCTATTGAAATTTTCCTCAAAATCAATTCTATTTGCAAATTTTCGAATATAAACACTTCCAAAAGTGCGAAACACCTAACTTTGTTCGGACGGTATACTGGGTGGACCAAAACCTACTAACACTTCTATAACTTCTGAATAAATGAGTAGTTCAAATAATAGTAGTTCACCAAAAATACTATTCGAAAAGTGGTCCAGCCTTGGTAAAAAGCACGTGTATCACGGTAACTGAAAAAATAATTTTTGATGGGTTCTCGCACACCTATTTTCAATCTTTACAAAGTCGCAGCCTCCTACAACTAAAAATAGAAATTTTGAATTTTTGAACAAAATTGAATGCCAACAGAGTTCGTATTTGTTTTGGTCTGGTGAATGTTCCACCCAATCGAAAACCTTATCTGATATCAATAATCATATTTAAAAAGGATTCGCAAATTAAAGATGTATTAGTAAGTCCTGGTCCACTCGGTATAAGCATTAAAATCCCATATCTTGTTAACATGAACGCTAATCTGGTGACACCTCATTTCCCAAGATCCTCAAAATATTTTGGAAAGCACATGTTAGAAAACAACTACTCCCCTAGCTGATGCCACGACGGGTATTGAGTTATATCAGATATTGTGCGATGTCCCCCATTGTCGAAGACTCTAGTGATAATATAGGTCTTAATTTTCTTCAACTAGATAAATAACATACATCCCAATTAATAATAAACAGCATAACACTCCGGGTTGAAAGAAAAATGCCTACGATCACGTGATAGCAATCAGTGATTGCACATAGCACTGTCTCTGTTTTTCATCTTGTAATATTGCAGGTGTCTGTCATTTAAAAAAAAAATGTTGATTTGATTCGGACAGGGGATCGCGTGCACATTTTTTCATTAATAATTATACCCGACCCAATTTATCGAACCTCCCCCATATATCGTTTCCCCGAATACCTCTCCGAATCGGCATACGAAAGTGTAAACGCTATCTCCGTTCGATTCAAACGGGTTTTTCGCATCAGCGTTCTACAAAAAAAAATCATTGACCTACTTACGGATTAAAACATAGGTGGCTGCGGCACGAACAGACAAAAGAAAGCGACATACGTTCGTCTGATCTTTTGTGGCCGACACGCTCGGTGTGACGCAATATCTGTGACGCGTTGCACTTGGACATTCCACATTTCGATTCGATTTTCTCCTAAACGGATCCTAGTCGGATGCGAGAATTTTTTATACCGAGGGAGAGAAGAACGAATGATCAGCTTCATGCTGGTTGAATGAGAAAACTCGGCTTATGACCGAAAGTCCGTCTGAGTTGTGTTACTTTGAAGTTACAGGGTGTCAAAAAATGTCTATTGAACTTTTGCAGCCCTCTATCATAAAACACTTAGTCAAACAGTCACTTACCCCCGTAAGTGTGGACATGACAATAATAAACACCATATATAATGCAATTAATAAATGACTACTAGCATTGTTTATAGAGAAATAAGATAGTTAGTCAGTGCCTGTGGAAATCGCGTTTGATACAATCGCGCGAGACATCTAGCCCGATAGCGACGAATATAGGCAGAAAATACACCCGTACGAATAAACGCGATTTCCACAGGCACTGGCTATCTTTTTTCTCTATAAACAACTGAAATGAATGAAATCTCCAGTTACTTACCAGTACAACGCACGTGTCAAAATTATATTTCAGAGCCATCTATCGGATTATTCAATAAATCACAGTTTACGAACTGATCAAATACATACGTTAAAATCAAAAAAAGACGTGACTAGAGACTCGTGGATTAGCGACCTATAGTGATGGTCTCCATCATTCGAATCCAACTGAAAAGTACGCAAGATTGGCAAACTATCTTTTTTCTCTACGAATAATGCTACTGGGTACTAACAAACTAACAAAACTAACCAGTTGTATATATTATTTTTATCGGTACCATTGAAAATTAGGCTTCCTTTAACATCCATAGCATCACAACAACATATAATAATGCATTAGTTACAAAATATAAACCGTTAGTTACTTTATACATTATAATACCCTAGAAATGCCTTGTAAAAAAAAACACTTTTTTAACAAAAACACAATTTTAATTATCGATTAGTTGATGGAAATTTGTCTGTAGTTTTGAAATTCTGACAATAATGTATATTTTGACTTTGTTAATGATACCTAAATGTCCATTCGCCTATAAATTCAACTGATTATCATTTTGGAAAAGAAAATAGCTGATCTTGTTCAAATATATCGAATTCGTTTCATTGAGATCGCCCCGACTAGTTCCATCCTTTCGCACTTCATGCATACAGGCTTTGAGGCTATCCCGTTTTTTGTGAACCCGAGAACGAAGAATATCCAGAACGTGTAAAAGCAGGGGTGCATATGTATACATGTATATGAATACTCGAAGTGAATCGATGGTAAAAAAAAACTTTCTAATAATTGTTTTTCGTGTTCCATAGTTTGATCGAAATATTTCCTTCTCGTGAAATTTTCTACTCGCTGAGAAAAGTGACAAATTCACACTTTTGTTTGGACAAATTATATTGACCTTAATTTACTGTTGTTCGACTCTCAATAAACACAACTTCAATCAAATATATTCGGGACCTCACAGCTCACACTGTGATCCACAGGTTGTAACATGTAGTTCACCGATCTGCGGTGTTGCCATTTTTCAAATCTTCGGTGTAGTTCCTATAAATGTGAAGTAGTTTTGAAAACCAATTTAATTTCTTTATTAATGTAAAATTATCGGAATGTGCCACCGAGCGTTCCTAAGTTGGGAACCATTTGGTGACTTTTGAAAAATATACATAGGTGGATGTTGAAAACTCATGGATGTTTTTTTTTTAATGCCAATTCATTGAGAAAATAATATGCACATTGAGTGCAAAGAAAATGTTGATATTGCGAGACTTCTATTATTGATCTAAAATCCGTTTTTTAAGTCGCGATTTTGAACAAATATGGTGATAATCCCATATTTAGGAATTAACTAGTTCAAAACTGTTGGTATTCAAAGGGCGTTAGAATATTTAATTCCAGGAGAATTTGAGTGAATCTGTGGTCATATTTAGTTTCCCCCTAATATATTGGTAATCAGTCAGATTTCCACTATTTGACAAGGGTCAGTAAAAGGATTCATTCCCACGCATTTACCCATGGAGAAGTTTGGTGGTCATAATACCGTTATTTCTGTATTATTTGCATACAATTTGCGTTTGTCTGATTATTGTTTGAATTTTTGGCAGAGACAGATTGACGCGAAACATTCGATCATATAACGGAATGCAAAACACATCCTTAGTACCTACAGTTGTGAATTTGAAATTATATCGACTGAAATAGTAATATCTTAAATCCCCCTATAAAATGTGCACAGTATCAAGTTAGCTTTCTGTGTCGTTACCATAGAAATACGTTGTTGATACCACGCGCCTTGTAGTTGAACATTTATAGGTTTTTTCATATTTACTTCATGTTTAAGTTGTTTTCAATAAGGTGAATGTTGATTATGGTAATGGTAACATAGCGATATCCCATCCGACAAAGCCGATGTAACAAATCTTAACAATGCGGCAATGTTGCCATTTCTTGAAAAATAAAACCATTTTGTAAAAACTAATTGTGGAAATTTATATCATAGATATATAATCAGAGTTCCCATGTTGGGCGCCATTTCCTCATGTAACCGGTAAAATCCAAATTAATATGATCAATTCAGACAATGTTGAGATAAAAAAAAAACTAAAAAAGGTGACTGAAAATTTGCTTAAATACTTACAATGTTGAGGAAAAATCAATTATTATTGTACGTTATGAAGTACCACCATATCGAGGATACATAAAATAATCGGAGTTCCTACGTTGGGCGCCAATTCTTCACATTACCGGTAAAATCCAAATCATGTATGAGAAACCATACGACCAATTCAGTGAATGTTGAAAAGCTGCTACCTTGTGTGAACTGCCCATTGTTGAGAAGTACATTGCGTGTTGAAAAAAGTTGTTGCCGCCAAATCTGTCGAACAAAAGCGTCGGATATCGAGGGAAAAAATCTATAAAGTTTTATGAAGCGACATTAACGTTCATGTAAGGAACAGATGATGAAATAAATTTAATTTAAAAGGTGCTAATAATCATAATTTTGTAATATTTCATCATTTCAATGTTTTTTCTTTTGTGGATTCATTACTTTTAGGAATACTATCGATGACATTGAAAATGTTGGGTTTATATAGTGAAATTTTTAAACCGGATGCAAAGATTTGTTGTTCAAGAACACTTATGTTACTGTTGATTATAAGTGTGACCAATAATGAGGGACGAATAAAGTTTGGTAATTACCAGTTTGACCGCAAAATGGCAGAGAAAAGACTGTTTGAAACCTACACCGGTCACTGTTTTAGGAGAAGCTTCGTAAAGAATTCACATTGAAAGTAATTATTAGTACTTTTATAAAGTAACGATTTTGCATCTAACCGACTGATCTAGAATAGTGTTAAATATCGACAAGATATTACGTCACGAGCGTTATCTAATTTAAGTACGCGCCCCGTATATAAATCAGCACCAAATATAGACGGAATAGAATGTCTTTGTACTACCCAGGTGTTCATCTAATTCCAGAAAATCGTGCAATCTCCTTCAATTACCTGCCAATTAGCAACAAATAAAAACATTCGCTCGCGATCCGCCGTATCGCGCGCATCGGCAACGCCGCACACCCAACACACTTCGCTTTTGTGACGTCGACGTCACATGAGTTATCACAAACTGACACCCAGAAAACAATTTGAAGTATTCGCCGATATGTCAGTATCGCATTGTATGTGAGGTGCGCGTTGTCGCCGTTCTTTTGTTTCGGAAACGTTTGTTTTGTGCCGTGCACGTGCGTGGATAACTTCGTTCAAAGGTTGGTAAGGTTGATCGCGTGTGTTATTGTTTCCGAGGAGATTTTCTTTTGTTTTCGGGGTGGATTTGCTCGCATTTTTGCGGCGGATTTGCGCCGTTTCACGTTCGACTTTATCGCTGTTTATCAGTGTTTAAACACAGCACGCCTTTTCCTGTCGAAGATGGTTTCGGAATTTCCGTTTAAACAATAGTTGCGTATACCGCGATTGATAAGTTCTTTGTCGCTTCGATTTTGAAACTTTTTTTAGTTTGGCCCTAATAAATTTCCGATGTTTATGGAGGTGCAATTAGTATTTTAATCTCGGCTCTTTGTCGATAAGTTATCATTTTACGACGTGCAATTTTTTGCTCCAACTCGATTTAAAAGTAAACACAGCCTCAATCCGTGTATATGTTACGTACGTACCGACCAATTCGTTGGGTGTGTAGATTGATTTCTTAACGGGTTACCGAACTTGTTTGTATCGTTTTATTTCTCTTTGTATTCTCGGAATTAATATCAATATATGTGTAGTTACAAGGTGCGATGCTCAAATCTGTTGTTTTGTCCTTGAGGAGTCGTACTTGTGAAGTTGTAACATGTCAAGGTCTCAGACAGGTTCTTACAAGTTATCACAAGTTGTAGTAAGCGGTTATTCTACTGTCAGCACCACAGAACTCAAACAACTTGAGTTCTGTGGTCAGCACCCCAATGTCCCATATAAATATTTGAACATGGCCAAAGGAGCCCTATGGGAAGCAACGGCCATTAAATCACGAAGAAGAAATATTTGAACAGGCTTCAGCTTTTGAGGGTAGTGGCGAAAATTTATTTTTGGCATCTTTTCTTTGTAATTGTTTTTTTTAACTACGACCGTATTTTCCATGCATTTTGAAATAGTCATAGTGATGTTATTCTGCGACCCAAATATGTATTTATCTACCTTATTTTCTAAAGCTGTTATCTTTGTTTGACGATGTACTAATTACATTTGCCCAGTCCCAATACATTGGTAACATGTAGGTATTTTAAAAATAAGATGTGTAAAAACCGTGCATACCGCCATATAACTGAAAATCTGTGGACTCGAACGTGAGACATTCTCTGTGATTTGTACATCCGACTCCTGTGTCAAGGGTCCGTGGATCGATTCTTGACTATTGCTAGATTTTTTTTAAATTTATTTATGGTAGTAGATTAAAAGCCTACAAGAATACAAACTATTACTCGCGAAGAATGAAAGTTACAATATTGTCTACGAATAGTTATGGAGTGTATAAAACACCATAATTAGTGGAATATACGGAATATATAATATACGGAACGGAATATACGGAACACCGATAAGTGTTGATTGAAACTGACATCACAGTTCGCAAATAAGTTATTTATGAAACTTGTTAGTGAAGTGGGACTTTTCTGTTTCTTTAAAGGGAGTTGGTAACTGTGTAAAAAAAACTTCGGTATGAAATTGATTGCGAAGTTGTTGAGCATTTTCTCTCGCATTTAATTTTACGCAGATAAAAATATCTAACGATATCCTCGGTCTAACAATAAAAATAAATCTTAGCAGTTTGTGGATGGTTAGAAAATTTAGGATAATTAAAAGTGAGTTAGAGTGGATTTATGCAGCACAAATTTACACTATACTACAATTAACATTAATACTTCAACTAAGAAGATGAACCTCTCATTTGTAATGGTTCATTTTATGCAGGGAAATTAAAACTATATTTAAATTAATAGTTGGTCAACTTTCATCTTTCTAGTGTTAATGTTAATTTTTGACACTACTGCGCAATTATTGGCGCATATTTTGAATTCCACCAAGTTTCACAATTTTTTTTTTATTTCGTGAAAGTTTGCATTTTTTGCTATTTTCCGCATTTTGTATTTATAATGCTAAATTGATTGGCCTGAATATATGAAATGATCAACCCTGAATAAAAACGTTTCCATCGAGATATCGACGAAATTCTGAGAACGCGACCTATTCCCGACATCTTGAACAAATATGTACCGAGCACTATACATAGATATAAAATGGCAATTAATTGCTCTGGAACAGTATTGAAGACGCGACTTCGTAGAATATTTTCAACGAAATATCGGCGCCGTTCTTACCGCAGTTTCCGGCGTAGACTTTGCGGTTGTTTGAACGCAAACACAATAAATAGTATTTTTTGTGCGCGCCTGAATACATCCTGTACGGTAGCAAAAAAACGCACCGAAACAATTCATACTCTCAAGTTCGCATTCGAATAAAAGTCGAATAGCAATGAAACTTACGTCAAAATGAAACACCAATCATAACGGAAATTCTTCAAGTCGAGCAAGGTTGCAGGATCGTCTTCCAAATAACTGGATTACCAAAAGAAGACGTGCGTGAAGTTAGCAACGAATTTGTGTACGTTTCTGAGAAATTTTTCAAAATCCGAACAAAGAACTTCAAAAGTAGCTAAAAGCACGATTTTTGTTTTTTGTCATTATTAAAACGTAGGATACGAGAACAAGGAATGATGCCACCGCGAAATTCAACAAAAGTATGGAAAATGATATGATCTTTTCATCTATCATTGAGAAAATTTTGAAAATTCGGACAAAAAGTTAAAAAGTAGCTAAAATACTGTTTTTTCATTGTTTTTGTCCAATTTCAACACGTGTATCTACAGAATAAGGAATGATACCACCGCAAAATTCAACAAGAATATGAAAAGTTATGTGATCTTTTCATCTATAATCGAGAAAGTTTTGAAAATTCAGATAAAAAGTTAAAAAGTAACTAAAATGCTGTTTTTTCATTGTTTTTGTTTAATTTTAAGACGTATATCTCCAGAATAAGGAATGATACCACCGCAAAATTCAACAAGAATATGAACAATTGTTATCTTCCCATCTATGATCGAGAAAATTTTGAAAATTCGGACAAAAAGTTAAAAAGTAGTCAAAATGCTGTTTATTCAATGTTTTTGTCCAATTTCGAAACGTATATCTCGAGAATAAGGAATGATACCACCGTAAAATTCAACAAGAATATGAAAAATGATGTGATCTTTTCATCTATGATCGAGAAATTTTTGAAAATTCCTACAAAAAGTTTAAAAGTAGCTAAAATGCTGTTTTTTCAATGATTTTGTCCAATTTCAAGACGTATATCTCCAGAATAAGGAATGATACCACCGCAAAATTCAACAAGAATATGAACACTTGTGTGATCTTTTCATCTATGATCGGGAAATTTTTGAAAATACGGACAAAAAGTTGAAAAGTAGCTAAAATGCTGTTTTTTCAATGTTTTTGTCATTATCAAAATATAACACAACAACAAGGAACGATGCCACCGCGAAATTCAACAAAAATATGGAAATGTTGTGATCTATGATCGAGAAAATTTTGAAAATCCGGACAAAAAGTTAAAAAGTAACTAAAATGCTGTTTTTTCATTGTTTTTGTTCAATTTCAAGACGTATATCCCAGAATATGGAATGATACCACCGCAAAATTCAACAAGAATATGAAAAGTTATGTGATCTTTTCATCTATAATCGAGAAAGTTTTGAAAATTCAGATAAAAAGTTAAAAAGTAACTAAAATGCTGTTTTTTCATTGTTTTTGTTTAATTTTAAGACGTATATCTCCAGAATAAGGAATGATACCACCGCAAAATTCAACAAGAATATGAACAATTGTTATCATCCCATCTATGATCGAGAAAATTTTGAAAATTCGGACAAAAAGTTAAAAAGTAGTTAAAATGCTGTTTTTTCAATGTTTTTGTCCAATTTCGAGACGTATATCTCCAGAATAAGGAATGATACCACCGTAAAATTCAACAAGAATATGAAAAATTATGTGGTCTTTTCATATTTGATCGAGAAAGTTTTGAAAATCCGGACAAATAGTTAAAAAGTAGTTAAAATGCTGTTTTTTCAATGTTTTTGTCCAATTTCAAGACGTATATCTCCAGAATAAGGAATGATCCCACCGCAAAATTCAACAAGAATATGAACACTTATGTGATCTTTTCATCTACGATCGAGAAGATTTTGAAAATCCGGACAAAAAGTTAAAAAGTTGCTAAAATGCTGTTTTTCCATTGTTTTTGTCCAATTTCAAGACGTATATCTTCAGAATAAGAAATGATACCACCTCAAAATTCAACAAGAATATGAAAAATTATGTGATCTTTTCATCTATGATCGAGAAAATTTTGAAAATCCTGACAAAAAGTTAAAAAATCCCGATGTTCAACAAAATTATGGAAAATATACGTTTTGATAATGACAAAAACGATGAAAAAACGGGATATATGTGGTATATCCACTCTAGTGGAAAAAAGATAGATAATATTATCTGAAAATCACCAAAAAACCAACCCTGAAAAGTAATCCAGTGCCAGGCAGTCGGTATTAGTTCCTCTCATTACATTGTAGCTCACAATAATCGAAACATTACTTGTAAGTACTAGGATTAAGATAGATAAATACATAGATTGCGTCTCACTTCATAAATACCATTGCATAACGAATGTCGATTATCTTTATTGGCAGACTTTCTGAGAACGATAACAGAAAGGTACACACGAGTTTATAAAAAATAAATAACATTATTATCGACTGAAAAGGGAAATAAGGTAATGTATCGTCGATTGTATTCAGGAATTTTGTTATTACATTCCTTCAAGGTTAGAATATACCCGAAATCTGTGAGTTATTGTTAAAAGTATTTATGAATAATTTAGTTACCCTGATGCCAAACATGGAAATGGTCGCAAATTTGGGGAATGATAAATAATGATATTTTCGGTTCTCACCATTTTGCGACTCTTTAGCATTTTTTCTCTGGGAAAAACTACAATTTTTCATTCTTTATATTTTTAACAACGTTTAGTTTCTTTCAGCACTAAAACACAACTTTTGTGAAAGTTTGCATTCGTTTGCTATTTTTCCCCATTTTTGTTAAATTCTCTGCTGTGTGTAATTTGGCTGCCAAGAAAGATGCCTGGTATTAGCTGATATTTTTTTTATTGTGTTTGGTTTTATGCGTATGCATTTGTGAAGGAAGTTACGAAGAAGTTGCACAAATCCTCAGTGCGTGGTGGCAGATACGGGGTTGGAAATCGCCTGCTAAGATTTTGCAATTTCAAAACAATTGATACCTAGTAGGTACACATTTGTTTGTCCAATATAAAAGATAACAAAAGTGAAGTGTTTGTTTTCCTGTTATTCTCTTCACATCGTCGAACTTGAAGTTGCAATATAAAATAAACAAACTTCACAGCCGATAAAAACTTGGATGGTGACGTAAATAATTACTTCAAATCAAAATTAATGAGCGGTATTGTAAAGATGATTTGGTGAGATCCTGAAACCTATGAAGTATTGGTCTCGGGGAAACAAAAATAATTCATCGAAAGATAGTGACATAATTCTCACTAGTTGATTCGAGTTAATAGTTTTATTTCTGACCGGGATTTTATAAGCTTATATCGTTATAGTTACGCTATCAATAAAGATGGTCATAACTCCCTTGGAACATTATATATTCTACAGGGTGTTCCAAATTAAGTCGGCACCATTGCCAACTCCGTTATTGTTGATGCTACGAATTCGGTTAAAGGGGCAAACTAGTAGCATTTTTAATGGCCTTCTCGATGCCGAAAACAAAGAAAAAATTGACAGTCGCGTTTTCAGAATATTTCATAAAATGATATATCTTTCAATTGAACAGCCTATATTTTTTTCATGCATTTCGATTCGTAATAACATTCTCTACAACAAAGCTCATATCACCTTTCTTCCTAAAGTGGAAAATGAGCGACTTATGTGGAAATATTTATTTCTGTCACTAGTACAAAAAATGTCTTTGTTTTGGCGAATAAAACCTCATGATTGTCCAAATTTTGGTACTGATACGAATGACAAAATTTTTTTACTAATAGCAAAATAAGACAGTAAAAAGAAAAAATTGCGCTGGGATGTGAACTCGTGAAACCCGTGAACATCATGTCGCACCACTCAATTGTAACCAAGGTATTTGGTATTAATGTACAAAACGATAATTTTCATCTTAAAGCCATTCCGCTAGCCGCATTTATTTTGTGAATCAAAATATGTCTGCTGTAATGATAACTTTCAATCCGATTTTGTACAGAACCGAAAATACTGGAGGGTCATATGAATGTGGTCGGAAAAAATGTATTTGATTCGATAAAACATAATAATTATTATGAGCAATCAAGTTGCCTTGAAACTTTGTTGAAATACTATTTGTCAAATATTCTCAAGTATATTATGACAATGTCATAAATTATTGTAACTGTCAACTATACTTTTCGAATATTTTTCGAAATGCCGTTTTCCCATCAAGAAAAATGTTAGAATCCTACTTGGTTTGACAGAAAAATAGTGTAAGAGCACTCCAACACTACAGCAATTCGTTCCCCGATTATGAATTACCTAATTAGCGGTTTTTTGCGATTCAGGAACAATGAAAAAGTTTTTGAGAAGATAAGAACTAAAAAAGTTTTGTAATATCTGATGATACAGAAATTGACGTTTTATCCTATTTTGAGGTATATCCAAATAATTCCATCAAAGATTTATCTAGAGAAATAGCTGTTCCACTGTCTGGTATTCAACGAATTCTTAAGAAACATAAGATTTCTCCTTATAAGTTATGACCAGTGCAAACACTAGAACCGGGTGATCCTGAGAGACGATTGGGGTTTTGTCGGTGGTTTATGAATAAATGCAGACAAGATCCAAATTTCTATAGAAATATTATATGGAGCGATATGGGATGTATAATAGAAAGAATTTTCATTACTGGAGTAGACATAATCCATTTCTAGTCCATCCCCACAAGCCGCAAAGACGAGTATTAATGTTTGGTGTGGTCTATTTAGAGGCAGAATTATCGGTCTATCTACCATGGTTCTTTGAACGGACCCCGTTACGTTAATTTATTAACAAGAGTGTTGGAAGAGTTTTTCGACGATCTTGATCTAGAGGCTCGTCAGATGATCTATTTTCAGCAGGATGGAGCACCAGCACATAATGTCAGTGGCGTAAAAAGAATGCTGCGAGGCTGTTTTGGAAACAGAAGGATTGCTACAAATGGTCCTGTTAAGTGACCCCCTCGTTCACCAGATATGACACCTCTAGACTTTTAATTTTTGGGATTTCTGAAAAATGAGGTGTACTAAATGAAACGCAGGCCCTCGGGACGCAAACTTTGTCATCGGTAATTAAGGCCTTTATAATTCCCTTGATACAAATAACTATTTACATTCTACCATTGTAGGTTCTTTTTATTGTATTATTGTTCCATCGCCTAGTTGAGATCTGGGAACGGTGAACATTACCGAAAAAAAAAAAAAAAACTAAATAGTTAAAATTTCCATCTCCACCATTCCAAATATTTTTGTTATTCAGTGTAAGTACGTGCCGCTACAACAAAATCCGCGACTCGTTGATCGCGTAGTTTCCGCCCACCTCGTACTTTTGCTCGGTATGTAAAGCATTTCCGATCTCGAACGTGTCGCTGACTCATCGACGAAACTGTACCACCGTCTGACATCTCCGACCCAGCGATCCCAGTAGCCTCGCGTACAAAAGTTGACCCACGACCGAGCGTATGTATACCTTTTCGGCGTACGGCAGATCAACGATCAACTCGCCTACGGACGACTGCTCGCTTCTTTTTTTTCTTGTTCCGTTCGAACGGACGAACGAACTTGGGTCGTAGCGTCGGAGCCGTAAGGCCGATCAAGGTTGCTGTGATCGTTCGAAGAAAATTGCTATCGATGGATACCTGGAAATGCCGAGTGAGTCATGTAGAGAATGTTGTGAATGAGTTTGTAAGATGGTGAAATGACTAGGCGTTTTATGCGGTGTGGATCTACCTGTTCATGGAGGATGGGAAAAATAATACAGGCATTTGATAATTGATGAAGTTTTGTGCGCTCATGTCTTGTAGTTGGAGAGCCCACGATGCTAAATGGACCGACCTATTGGATTTTGAAGATTAGATGGAAGGAAAAGAGGTTATTTGATGTACCTACACCATTTCACCGGTGGGAAAGCGTCTACAGTTTTTCAAAAATGTAAACAAAATACCTATTGATTGTGTATATGCCTCACGTGTCTCTGATATTGTAGACACGTGTCATTTCCAAGCAACTCTTCAGAGATAATGCAAATGTGCTTATAATTTTTCAACAAGACCTCACAAATTTGTGGTAGGTACGTTTGTTCACTACCTACCATAACGGAATCCCGGTCTCTATCCGATATCTTCATATTCGAAAGTTCCTGATTTCTGCATCCTCCAAAACAACCTATAACAAAAAAAAGCCTCTTGTTCATTGAACTTGGTGATATTTAGTTTCTCATGTATAGTCGCCAATTACCGATAAATATACTTCTCTAAACGAGGGGCGATATAGGTAGGGAAGGTTTCGAGACCTTTATTCATATGCAGGGTGTTCCAAATTAAGTCGGCACCATTGCCAACTCCGTTATTATTGATGCTACGAATTCGGTTAAATGAGCAAACTAGTAGCATTTTTAATGGCCTTCTCGATGCCGAAAACAAAAAAAAATTGACAGTCGCGTTTTCAGAATATAGTAAGCTCGGGTAAGTGTGAATTTGGGGCAAGTGTGAGTTTGCTCGCTATCTTCGCTAAACCGGCCGACAGCCCAATGCCATCTATTGACGAAAAGCCTACACTCATAATGAATCCATAACCATCATATAAAATATTGTAACGATTTCGAGAGCGGCCCCGAGACCGGCCCTGATCTAATTAATTATGCACCCTCGTTCAACTACAACTGCATATCTGCTGGCGTACGGATCGCCGAGAACAAGCTGGAATAAATCGATTGTTCGATACTATTCGAAGAGCCATCTAGATGAAATGTTCTATACCTACTCCTGAATATTCGAGAGTCGTGAATGAAAACTGCTTGGGAGTATATAAGCGGGACAGTCAGAATGGAGAGGGAGTTACAGTTCCAGAGTTCGCAGATAGAGACTGACACCGTAGAAATAAAATAGTGAAGTAATGTTTTAGTGAATAATTGTTGTAAATACTGTTTTAAATAAATTAGGAAAATTAGTTAGTGCAGTTTTACTACATTTGTTGTCAGAAGTCGGATGTTTAAAATAAACAAGTGTTAAAGTGTTCGTCGCGTTGAAAAACTGATAGACATTTATCGCGCCTAATAGAAAGTTAGTGAACCCGTTGAACATTTGAGTGCAAAGTGGACGGTTTTGCGCGTAGCGGGACAATAAACTGAAAACTTTTTGTGTGAAATAAATAATAGACTGATATTTCGGCAAAGACAATAAGAGACAAAATGTTTCCGAGAAGAGTTCACCTAGTTGACCTTAAAGTTAGTGAATTAAAGCAAGAGTTAGAGGAGCGTGAATTAGAAACAACTGGAAAGAAGGCCGTACTACAGAAGAGACTTTCAGATGGACTGATTGAAGAAGGAGAAGACCCCGAAACATTTTTGTTCGAAGTTTCTGGAGTCGATTTGAGTGCTATAATGAACAAACTCGAGGAAACCACGAATAGTTTGAAGGAGGAACTTCAACAAAATTCCGTAAGTCTAAAAGAACTTCAACAAAATTCTGTCAGCCTGAAAGAAGAACTTCTAGAAAATTCGAATTGTCTAAAAGAGGAACTTCAAGAAAATGTGAAGAGCCTGGAAGAAAAGCTTCACGAAAATTCGAAAAATTTAGAAGTGAAGCTTCTAGAAAGCTCGGAGAATTTGAGAGAAGAGCTTCTAGAAAATTCGAGAAGCTTGAAAGAAGAAGTTTGCAGTGTGGCGAATCGGTTGGAAGAAAGAATGGGAACTGTTGAAACAGAGATGGAGAAAATCAAAGATGTAATTCGATCAGGGCCGGTCTCGAAATCGTTACAATATCAAAGAGATCTTGTGAAATCCAAATATTTTCCACAATTTTCTAACCTGCAATTCATCAACCCGAACGAGTATAACGAGTTTATTTCAAGCTTTGAGTGTATTGTTAAAATTTAAGGTAAGAATCCATTTTATACACTTTTCTTCTACCTATACAATGAATCTGACTATAGATTGTCGTTTTTTTTTACATTTTTCCATTGCATGTCACACTTACCCCGAAATTAAATTTTATTGGGGATAGTGTGACCTATCTGTCGGGGTAAGTGAGAACCTGGTTCATTTGGCCAATCTCAACAGTAATATTTTCTCAGCTATAGTAGGTACGATATTATATACGGAAATCTCAGAGAGCCAAGCAATATACCTGGCCAGATGTGGAAGACATTGATACACTTTCTGAGGATGAAATAACAACTGTGCTTCCATCACCACTCATCAGAAGATGGGGATCAATGAAATTCTCTTTCGATTTTTCAGATTTCTACTTGTAAATTTTTCTGTTCACTTTCACGATTATTTTTTGTCTTTTTCCAATGGGGCATTTCAAATTCAATATTAAAAAGTTCCAAACTATGTTTTGAATAAAGATATCTCGAAACAAATGAATTGTGGTGAAAGTTCCTTTACTGTTTACTCAGACCTGCCCCAAAGAGAGATTTACGTGCATTAATATCTTTAAATTTGGCCAGAATCACACTTGCCCCAAATTTCCGGGGAAGTGTGACCTATGGAGATGTATATCTGAATATATAAATAAAATTCATAGAATACGTTTTTCAACAGTTTTCTGTGGCGTATTTCAAAGACTGACCTTCGAAGTAAATACCTGCAAAATTTCATTGTTATATTAGTTCAGGTTCATCAGAAGGACTAAATTCAATGCGAACTAATGAAAATCACGGTCACACTTATCCGAGCTTACCTTATTTCATAAAATGATATTTCTTTCAATGGAACACCCTATACTTTTTCATGCATTTCGATTCGTTATAACATAATTTGGAACACCCTGTATAAACATAATGATAGAGGTATAATTGTCAGTCATCATGAATAGTCATTTACATTAACAACAACATTAGTTACTATTGAAAGCAAAAAATAAATTATAAGACTGCACGGGAAAGTATCACTTTCCGCACTAGTTTGGAAAATAACTATTCCGACTAGTGTTATTTTGTTTGCTGGATTTTTTATGGATAGAATAATGGATGTGATAAGAATTTCCGAAGAATTATGAACTGTTTCGTCAACGAAATTGGGAACTTTAAAATACGTATAGTTGCTGAAGAGCAGAGAAGCGAGTATGAAATAATTTTACAACGCTTGTAAGTAATCGTGGTATCGCTTAACTTCGGCAATGAAATGAAGACCTTGTTGTATTACACAATTCGGTAGTAACTCGACACTAAATATAGAAATAATTTGTTGATAATTAAAAATGTTATCGTCTGTAATCAATACTAGGTTGTTTGGTAAAACCCACGTCAATGAATTGAACATTTTTGTTTGTCATTGGGAAAGTATGCCGAACTTCAATCCGTTTTTACTACGCTACGAAAATCATAGAGGAAATTTTCCGCTAGTTTGTGTTTTTGAACGAAATAAGCTGTGTTGTCGCTTTGTAAATAGGAAATCGAGTCGCAAATCTGGCAATAGCGATGAGGTGGGTCCAAAAAATTACGTTTTTCTCCAAATGACATTAAAAGCGGCCTTTTAATGACACTTGGCAGGCTTAGAAGTTGTACTTTTGATGCCTAGTCAGAAAAAGTCCACTTTTACTGCCTAGGCACAAAAAGTTTGTTGCTAGGCAACCTTCCATGTAATAATTTAAATCAAACTGGTTATTAAAATTGACAATGACAAAGTTAACAGTAAACAAACAAATTCAACAAACGTCATCAACGGTAAACATAGTAACGCAGGGCCCACTTACCTTTGATGAAATAATTTAGTTATTTGGATATTGATAATGAAACGCAATTTAAATATGAAAAAGTCGATTTTGCGTGGAATTGGAACAAATTTGAAGAAAAAATTATATGTTTCACACGGCAGAAAGGCAGATTTAATGCCTTGGCTGGTTTCATAGCCGAGCGTAGCGAGGCTATGAAACACCAGCCGCGGCATTAAATCTTGTGCTTTTATGCCTAGTAAAACAAATAACTATTTTCTGAAATCGTTCAAGAATGCCCACTTTCTCGGAGCAACTTCAGGCCTCAAAATACGCTAATCTAGTACTTCAGTCCGTTGCTAAGCAACGAACTTTCCCGGACCGTTTTCGGCACTAAACTGTACGGGAAAGTACTTTCCCGTATCGTAAACGATCCGGGAAAATTTTTGACGGCTTGTATACATTTTAGACAGTAAATGAATGCACGCAAACAATAAGTATAATTCCTTAATTTATGATAATGCTGATTGCGATTTCAGAAAAAATAGTATGTGTACCTCGTAGTAAAAGCACATTCCCAGATTTCAATGCTTGTTGGCCTCGGCTTATCGCCTGGGCCAACAATTTACATTGTCGTCCGGGAATGTATTGCTTTTACTACTAGATACACAATATACTATTATATACTTACTTTGAAGTTTAAAGTTGAGGGTTTTGTTGTTTTTTATCTTCAATTCAATGAAAAACAAAACAAGGGTAAGTAAATATAAAATTTAAAAACGTAACTCAACATAATGAAATAATAAACTATTGGTTCATTCATAACAAAGTGAATGTATAAACATTTCTTGTAAAAAATGTACCAAAATATGTGTTTTGCCACTCCTTATCTTAGAACGATCTTTTTATTTCACGTCTGTGCAGTTCCTCTCTGCTATTTTCTGAGGTTTCGTGGATGTTAAAAATTTAATAAGGTTCAGGTCCAGTGATCCAGCTGGCTGGAAATCCAATATAAGTTTATTGCATAGCAGAAGGAAAATGACGAATGAATTAATGAAAAAAAATTGGACCTACCCAAAATATTGAAAAAGACTTTTGGACAACCATGTGTGCCATTTATTAATGTCCTTAGGTAAATGCTGTGATGTAAAACATGCAGTAATAAAAAAAACTATTTTTTTTACTCCATAACAACTTTATATTATATTATATTAATGCTACAGAAACAATAATCTAATCTGATGGTTAACAATTATTATACCTACACAAAAGCAAAATATCCAATTCTGAATCCCATCATAGAATAGTTTTCCACCGTTCCACCAGTTTCTGATATTTCGATGTTATTCTTGGAAGATAGCGAACTGATGCTAGTAACAAAGCATACATAACGATGTTTTTGTTTTTTTTATTGCGTCCAGGTTGTACACATCGCTTTACACCAAGGATAAGTGGCTGGCAAGTAGCCAAAACTGAAACAGAAGAGTATCGTTGTTTGTTATTGGTGTTAATTTCTTTATTTTAAGATTGCGTTTTGTTCGCTAATAACTGTGTTCTTTAGTACATATTTCGGTTTTTGGTGTGGTTAACAAGTTTGGTTAATTAGGACAGTGTGAAACCGTATATAGGCTGTTCTACTTTTACTGGAAATTGTTGGATCTCGATTTTACAAAAACTTTATATAGAGCATCGGTCCTAGAGAGCAAAGAACAGATTTTTATCAATGTGGCAATGATATGTTAAAAATAAATCGACTTTGAACTTGAAAAGAATTATTGCCGACGGGAAAGAAAATTGCTTGGGATGAACAAATCAGTTTTTGGCTAGACTCTAATCTCTTAATCTCTTGGGGCGAGTTCACAAATATCCCAGTTGTGTATTGTTTTCTGCTTTGAAAAAAACCCTGACAATACCAAAAAATTGAGTAGTTGAATCGGGTGATCGAGGAGGCCATATCATCAAGCATTTTCTATCAATAGCCTCATTAAGACAGTGTGTATCATGACAAATACAACAAGAAACAGCACCTGTTGGCTTGATAGCGTGTTGGATTGAACCTTTTTGAAATGTACTTCATGAGGCTAGCGATTTTTTTGGTCAAATGGCTAAAATTGTTAAATAACTCGATTTTCCCGTTAGTGCTAAAAAAATCAATATATTTTGCTGATCTAAATAAATCAATCTTTGGCATGGATTTGGCTTGTCAAACTCGTATCCAAAACAACGAATATTTCTTTATGGAAAGAAACTGGCTCAATATATCCCTTCATTACGTTCCCAAAGAATTTGCATTTATATGGGATGGAACTCTGAAGTTTTAATACCGTTTTCTTGGGTACTAAAGCTAGTCCAGTTTTTGTAGCTGCTTCGTTCGATAACTTTCGTGTTCTCCTTTCTGTATTAATATAACGACGGATCCTGATCCTTCTAACTTTACGAGATACTGCCTGACGCCAACTTCTCTCGTTTTTTTTCAGGGTGTCCTCCGTTGAAATCTATGACTTTCTTGTAATGTGAATACGTTTGCAGCTTATGAGAAAGGAAAAATAAAACGTAGATAAAATACGTGGAGTAGCCGAAAATCGAACCAAGGACCTCTTGATTTTTCAGAGAAGTGCGATAGCCTTCTACTAGTTATTCATCCGGGGTCAATTTTGTTATTGTCAATAGACTCTGAACCTCACGAATGTATGACCCACTCTAGGTGTGCTTGCTCACATATTTTTAATCGGATAGAAGTTAGAGGTCCCAGGTTCAATTTCCGACGGATCCATTTTTTTGTCTGGTACATATCCACAATATTTATATCGAATTGCAGACTATCCTATTACCTTCAAGTCGTCTTCCATTTGTGTACTTTCCAGCGAGACGCTGCTAATCTTGTTTACTTATCTTGCGACACAGTCTATATTTGATCGATTTTTATTTTCTGTTGGTAGGTAAAATTAAATAGCTATGTACTTATGTGAAAGTGAAAAACGTATATAAACAAGACGATTGTTGTTTGCTACTGAATTTGCGCAATTTTTTGCCTTATAGTTGAATATTCTGCCTTATGCTCCTACCCGTATAGAATGATTGTTTATTCCAGCAATGTTTCTTGATATTTCAAACTGAATAAAAAGCTTTGTTTGAAACTGTACCGACACTTGATGATGCTTCTGATTACTGGGTACTTCTGATTTTTTTGCACGAATCAGAAAACAATTTTCAGAATTTGTTAAATTTGTATTGAAAAAGCACCCTTTTTATGAGTAGGAACTCGCCGCCGCTGGCTATAAACACATGAACACCAAGCCATGATTATTTTGTTAATCATGAACATCGTCATCATTAATTGCACTATGACATCATAGACAGAGAACGTAGTGGGTCATCAAAACATAGATGTGTTTACTTCAGTGGCGCATCTTCGGAGGTTGGCAAAAAATGTTATAAATCATCACGGTTCGCTCTAAAATTATACAGGTGTTTTTCCACATCAAATACTAGCACATCCTTTTATTGATTCGACTCGTCATTTATTTTTTATACATTTCAGATTTTAAATTTTAAATTTTATTTTCCACACTTAATTTTAATTAAATATTTTTTTCAGTATTATATTATTTTATTCCATGCAGATATTAATTTACTTATTGGGTTATGATTCATTTACGTTTTCTTCTTCGTTTTTTGTGTAAATTGCTAATTTTTTTCAAATAGATTTCATTACAAGTTATAAGAAACGATATTCAATTATTACCTCATGCATAACCCAAAACTAGAGTAACGCTAACCAGGTCCGTACTGGAGTTCTTCAAACTCTTCCACAGTTTTCTTTTCGTAAATTATCGCGAATATGACCGTTAGAGAAGCTTCAAGCCCTATCACTCGGGACGTAGTCAGGAAGAGAAATAGGGGAACTTGGTTCCTTCTCTGCATACCCACTAAAAAATGAAACACTTCACAGAATCACTATATTCCTGAAAGTGTCTTATTTACTTTAGTGATCCCAAAAAACATTTCTGTTTATAGAGGGATAAAAATAATAATTATAATAATACATACAATGAATAATGGCAATAAATACATAAAAAAAGAAGAATCAAACAATTGATGGAAATAAAAGAAATAAAGGACGAAATATGAATTACAAAATTTTGATATCAAATTAATTCATTTTTGAATTAGCTTCATTCTTGACATATGCCCCCCTTCGAGAAAGATAGTCCCCCAGCTTTAAAATGCAAAAAAATTACGAAATCTCTTTACAATATGAGTTCCCAATTATAATCAAGAATGGATTCCCGGCGCATCCGCCATATTTCGCAATAGGGTCGTTGTGGAGCATCAGCCCCATCGCTTGGGATGTAGTCAGGGAAGAAACAGGGAAACTTGGTTCCTTCTCAGAACACCCACTGAAAGATTAAACACTTCACAGATTCACTATATTCCAAAAGGTATATTATTGAAGGACGAAAACCCAGGGCACAACGCCCTATATACATTCATTTGCCCAACATAGACCAGTCAACAAGTAGTACATATTATACAATGTGCAAGGGCTCTTACTAAATATACATGATCATCTTGCTAGAGGACATCTTTCTGACAAGGGGTCCTCAGAGAGGACTTTTCGGTCGTCGATTTGTACAAATAATAAATTTTCGCACAACGCCATCTATACCCAGGATTTCCCGTAAACCTGCGCTAGATTAGGCTGTCCCCATCGTCCTTTATCATCATGCATTTATTCAATTGTTGTATTGTTGTTGCGTGCATTTTCATTCAGTGAATTAATACGTTGAAATCTTCATAGTCCTATCAATGACACCTTCTGTTCTTGTTATGAATGGTATCCTCCGAAATTGACGTGTTGCTGATATTGCACTGGATCAACCAATAACAATTCATTAAATATAAATATGACGAAGGATTTTGGTATCAATTTTGGAATTAGGTGCCCTTCTTGACAATATCCTTGGTAATTAGGTACTTAAGTTTCAGACGTACATTGTCTTGGTGGGTTGAAAGATGCTTGACTTCTTTCGCTTTTTCCGAGTTAATTTTTTGGAGTCACCTATTCTGATGGGTTCTACATCCTGTTTGAAATATGCCTCAACTTAGTAAACATCCTGTATATGTAGCCCTTTTAGAAAAATATGTACGACGTTCCTTAATGTCAAATCAAAATACTCTTTATTGTAAGAGGAATTCTTTAACATCATAAAAGGCTCTCTCAATCAGGAGCAGTGTGCGTATATAATGATTTATTTTTATGTACCAAGCTTGTTTCGAGAATGAAAAGTGAAGGAAGTGCAAGGATTTTCTGCTCTTTGAATAATTTTTGCAAGAGACTCGCCCAACCTTGCAGAGATATCGAATAGCACGCTTTTGGAGAATGAAAATCATGTTGAAATGTTGATTCCCCAAAAAGCTATTTTTGCCACGTAGGCTCTTCGAGCTCAAAAATATGATTTTTGTGTCATTATGAGCTCTCCGAGCTCAAAAGTCTAATAGAAGTTTATACAATTTTTTGAATTTTCAAACGGCATTAAATTTTGAATAAATGAACCGATTTTCACGCGGTTGGCGGCATTCAACGCAGTTTTTCAAGCTCCATGAAGAATTTTTGAGTTTGAACTGATCGAACTAGAAATTTCAGAGTGATTCCGAAAAAACACTTTTTTCGGTTTTCTTTCGACAACGATAACTCACGAACGAATCAACCGATTCTGATAAAGCCGTTTAAAAGTTATTTCAAAAAAACTTACAAAAAAAATTGTAGTTTTTTTTTGAGATTTCTCAAAATCTACCGGTACGAATCGGTTCAAATTATATTCAAAATCTAAGTTTGACCAGGCCAAATAGAGAAAGAGTGAGAGAGAAATAGTAACGCGGAGAGGGGTATATAGGCATTACGCAGCTGATGCACGCATTAGACTTTATCAACGAATTTTTGATATTTCGCCTTGTGGAAATCGTCGGATTATATATTCTTCTTCAAAATAAAAAAAAAAATTATCCACGCTCGAGAATATCGAGATGACGTTTTTTTTACAACGTAGCCCCCCCCCCCTTTCTTTACGTCACTCTCAAATTGTCAGATTAGTAGAATATACACTTTTTAGTATGTATGTTAATCTGACGCACTCGAGAATTTCAGAAGATTATTTTTTTTTACTCATCTGATCCTTTATCCTGGACGCGCGACCTTATTTATGAGGTTCATATTTGGTGGAGGCACTTAACGGCGTTAAAGGTATCACCCTATATATCAATCTGCCGCGCTTCAATCCAGAAATCCCCGCTTGGGCTCTCCTGCTATAAAGGGATGTCTAGTATATTGCAGTGGAATGACAAAACGTTTGTTTTAGATACATTAAAGGAAAGCATGTTCGAGTTACACCATTCTCTTACAATCGAGATATTCTGTATCATTTAAACGTATAGGTCATTTGAATTCATGTCATGCCACACGATTGTTGTATCATCTGCAAGAACCGTGAACACACCTTCGTTTTTTGAATTCAGAAGGATTAAAGTACAACAGGAATAGGGTAGGACCAAGAACCGAACCCTGCGTTACACCATGTTTAATAAAACTAATATCTGATAGATCATCGGTTTTTACAATTTGTTTCTTTCCTCCTGGATATGACTCAAACCACTCGTCGTTTATGGGCCTTAAAAACAAGTAGTTACGACCTGGTCACGATCCGTATCTTTCGCATCGGGAGCTTGTAGATCATACATGTCGGTATTCCCCGCACTTAATGTAATAATAACTAGATACACTTCGAGAGGAAGCGATAGCCGAGCAAATCTCGAAGTACAAGTAGTTTGAACGTTATAAATAACAACAGTTGCGAACTTGCGTTACCTCGAATCTAAATAAAGCCTCGGTGGGCGACGAACCAAAATTCCCGCTTGGCGATTTTCATTATTCGACAAGCCGAGCCTCGGGAAAGTCGCAGCGCTCGGCTTTTGGTTTTTTCTTTTTTTTTCGCAACGAACGAACGACTTCGATTTTTCAATCGATTATACGAAAACGAGCAATCGTTTAATTTTCTTTTGTTTATCGCTGGTGTCGGTTTTTTTTTCGTCGCGGCATGGCGTTCTTAGACCAGAAGGAAATCACGCATTTTCTTGCGCAGGAGTTGTTCTATCAGCAGGTAAAGGGTTGTTTTTGTACATGGCGTGTGCTTTATAAAATAATTTATCGGAAATTTAAGTCTGTTCCATATACTGTTCAACAGTTGCAAGCTCTTTCCTACATTGCCGATTATTGCCTATATACTAATACGCTACTCAGCATTTGAAGATGATGATAATTATTCTGAGATTTTCCTTAATCAATATTATTGGAAAGATTGCTGTGTATATTATCAATAATGAACACTGCTTAGAGCAATTCCTCGATAATTTGGAAACGAGACTAATATATAACAGTACTAAAGCAACCCAGAAGAGTCCCTAAATGTTATTAAACTCTTTTGAAGAAATTGTTTCCACAATAGAAAAACACTTTATATATTCAATGTAGATGATTTTGTTATACTTGTAATCTTGAGCAGTGTATATAGAATACGAAGGATGGCCCTATTTTTAGGAAAATTTGAATTTTTCAACGAAATAATTCCGACAATCAGTAATTTTACTGTAGGTTGAGCAATTTTGTCTGTTCAGGTCGAGCTATTGCAGTTTTTGTAAAATTATCGATTAAAGAAATATTTCGAATAAAAGAAAAGTTTGAGTGTTTTTGGCAAGATAAAAGAATCAACGACAACATATAAATGCGCTACAATAATAACCACCTTATCTCAAACAATTCTCCGAAGGAAGTTATCAAAAACACCATTGTGATTATGTTTTTTATAATTTGTTCCGTCGAAACTTCTCCAAAATGACTCCTATTCAATAATCTATCCGATATGGGGTGCCGTTAGTGTTAGAAATAGTCGTCGTTTTATTTTTTTGCAACGCGGCAGCTTAGCTGAAAATAATTGAAAAAATTATCGAGTTTCCATCATTCTGTATGCCCAAAAAGTATTAATGCAATGCAGATCAAACAGTACAGGTTTCCAAAACAGATCATATTCCAAAACATGGTGTTGGCGCCATCTAGTAGAGGACCTCAAAAGCTATTTTAATATATGCTTTGGTAACTAGTAACAAAAATTTGACTTTATCAGCTACAATTTTTGACACAATATGAGTAGTTTTGGAAGATTCGTCTGAACAAATCAGTAATAACATAACCAATGTGTTTTTCTCTTTCAAATAATCGTCAGTTCATTTATATATTGTCGTTGATTTATCTTGACAAAAACACTTTATTGAATAAATTTGTTTCAACACAAAATTTTTAAATCAGTGACTTCACTCCAAAAACCGACATTAGACAAAATTGCTCGATCTTATTTCGTTAAGACTCGTGTGTTTTTACTGTTTTAAAAAAAATTACCTTTCTTATCGGATTCAGACGTTAAATAGTATTCTTTTCTTAATTATTCTTTTTTTTTATTCTGAGCAGCTAACAGTAACTATCGGTCCTTATAATGTTATATTAGCAAATAAACTTACAATATTAGTAAAATTTTGTGGGTACTTCCACAATTCATAAAAAGCTATGGATTAAGGTAGATGTTGATGTTTTTCTACGAACTTGAACTTTTTTATATTGCAAAAATTTAACAGTGTAATTTCATGGCAGACAGCTAGCCTGTGTTTTAGAATTCAATAATCCTGCCAATCTTTTGTTTGTATTCATGATTATCATGATTATCGGAATGTTTTCGAACCGTAACATTTTCATGAACCTCCAACAGGACAGAGTAAATATACAAAGTGAGCAGTGGCATAACGCCAAGTTTAATAAAAACAGGTGACGATCTCTGCATGCGTTTTCCAGAATTCTTGGCGCTTTTTCCTGACAAATTTTCTCACATCGAATATCCCCGAAATCGATATTTTGAAGGGAATGACTGAGTGAAATAACAAGTAATTGGGCATTTCGATTTTATTGAAAGTATGAACATGATGTTCATAAAGTCAGATGTGGAATCATCTGCGACTGAAAGATAAACTTTAGTCGCTATTTTCCACTGTTCAAGATGACCTTTTGGAAGGTATTCATGTTGAAAAAGGAAATATTCTCAAGTGCATTTTGGGCTTTTTTTGATGCCATAGGAGTTACAACATCATTCAGTTGTCAGCACATAATGCATGTGTCACAGCTTCAATTCAGCTGCTCAGTCGATCATCAAACGTAAAACTGTACATTTTTCTCCACGGGAAGTAGTGGTCTGACAACTGTGCCTTGAGGAACGCCATGGCCATTTTTTTTTCAAATCTCATTTGATTTGAATATTAAAATTTTATCACAATTCTTTTTGTTGCTTGCGAACCACATCTGTTCATTACTATGTTTTTTTTTGTTGGTTACATGGAAGAACGGCTGTAGCCGAATGTCGCCAACACGTTTAAAAAATTGTATTTACTTGTTTTTTCAAATTAAAAAAGACGCTATTATTATTATTATTATTTATTTCATATTCACACATGACTTTTGTCTTAATGTGGATGTGAGTGAAGTTCCAACTATTTTGACCTGTTTATTCTTTCACTTCCCTGAATTTGATGAATATGTGGCTGAATGATCACTTTAAACAACGAAAATATTACAACTATTGATTAAAAAAAGAAGGAATTGATCTTGATCAAAACTATGCATAATGCACCAATTTATGCTATCAAAATGGAAGGAATAGAGCCAACAAACATTTCAGTTTGGAGGATCCCGATTATGTTAACTTGATTTGCACGTACATCAGATCGAATAGCAACTCGAAATTCGTGTCATCATTGCACACTTATATTTATAATCCCAAACACTTGGAAATGAAACTAGTTCCTATAAGTTTTGTTCTATTTATAATCGTGAATAATTCCCAAACAAAATAACGTGGATTCTAAATTTAAATTGCGCTAACCAAGCAACTAGCCTTTGTTTTTAATTTTGTTTAATTTCCTCGGCATATATAGGAAAATTGAAGTATTCCTATTTCTTACTTGAATTTCTTTGCGAAATATTTGGAAAGAATGCATGTATGTTTCAATCAAACCGTATCCAATGAGACTTTTCTTTTTTTATCGTATATATCATCAATTGTTTTGTTTCCTCCATGGATTTTTTTTTAATATCTGTAGTCTTGTCAATACTGATGAGTGTTCTGATTACCGTTTTTTTGTTTCAGTTTATAAATCTCGAAGGTCTGAATTCAGGAGTGCCAACGCGAACGACGCCGACTTTAACTCCGACAACTTTACGTAACATCGAGCAAACTTTCATCGAACTTCAGTCCAAGCCAGAATCGCATGAGAATGAAGCGGGATTTGTACCACCTTTAGTACATTCAGTTGGTGAGTAAACAAAACATTACGAATGTAGAACATTGATAACATCGAAAAATATACGATACAATACCATAAACTTTTGATGAAATGCAGAGTAATTGGACATTCAAAAACTAGCATGAATTCGAACAAAGTTCGAAAAGTACGCCGGAGATTTTTAAATAAATGAGACTAATAATTTCGACAAAGTCGAAATATCCTTCTTTTAAATTCCACATTTCCACCCACACAGGCTATGGGTAGTGTTCATGAGGGAGTATTATTATTATATCTTGTTGGGATTAATTACCATCAGATAGGTTAGACGACAATAGTGATCCTGAATGATATCATCCAGAGCAACCAAATGTTAATTTATTATATCATTTGAATATTTTCCCCAAGTTCGCCCCTTTTCTTTATAGAATTACAACACCTCTGTTTTGGTTTCCATGTAATTTGAGGATTTGAATGATATTTTTCGATCCTCTGGAAAAAAGCTTTCAAAAGTAATCGGCTTGGGAAAGAAAACACATTGTTGGAACACTTCAACTTATTTCTCAACAAAGTTTTCTGTTGGAATGGGTGTACAACTAATACAATTAAAAAACTGTACAACAACCATCATTGATTCTCTTTTATTCTGCACTCGACGATCGTATCATGTCAGAACACTTCGGGAGCGCTTCTTTGCGAAAGCATGGGCTGTGTTCATATAATTCCATACTCCATTGGCGTTTCTATGGCGGTTATCATAAACAAAAGTTGTTTAAATCATCGCGAATAGCTCTCAAATTCAACAAGTGCTTTTGTACATGACAGACCAGTATTACTACCAGTACTAGAGGAACTTGACGTTAAATGAAGAATAATAAGGGGAATTTCTACAAACTTCTCAAATTTTACGGGTTATAGGGTCTTGAGGGACTGCTTTGAGGAAGAATACAATATAATAAATTAATTGTGAAGCATAATTCGTTTCCACATTTTTTCCTCTTGCGGATTTTTCCCTCATAGTTCTAATATCAGTCAGTAGGAATGCGAACAATCTAAATATAGACTGGCAAAATTCCGTTGTACTCGTTTTCGTCTAATACAATAGAAAGGACGAGTAAACACAGGTACAGCATTTCTAAGAAATGAAAATTTAAAACAAATATGATAACGTCATCGTGCAGAAACGAAACAAGCAGGTGTGTATGATTCAGCTGGCAGTTATGGAGAGAAAAGCATGAAATTCCTTTGAGGACTTCATATAGCTATGATATTATTTTTCATTTCTATGGAAAGTCTGTCGAAGTAAGAAATGACTATGGTGTTTTCTATAAAAACTATGATCGGGCAATAATGGTGAACAATAAAATTGATTGTCACTTGTCAAGTTGGTATTTATGTTTATGTATTTGAGAAGGATAAACCACATTTTTTCTCATGTATCTGCCATAAGTTTCTGAATCCAACTTTTGACAACAAGTTAGTAGTGATGATATATTCATATCGAACAATTCTTCACAGTAATTATCTTTCTACAGTAACAGCTATAAAATCGAGTTTTTGGTACTCTTGGAAAAAGTGATATCGCCTTTTTCACCAGTTTGTACAGCAAATTTTTGATCGCTTTAATTTTATAGTTCCTATTTTGAATTTTACCCTTTTTCTACTTCCACATTTTATCACTAATTTCATCAGCAGCATGAAATGTTTCATTTGCATATCTTTGTTGTAAAACTTGATTCATTAATAAAACCAACTATCAGCGGTAGCATTTTATTGTTTTCTCTAACGTGTAAGATTGAAATCTAGTATGTATGAAAAAAATTCCAATAGATCTTCATTGCTCTCCAAGTTATCGTACAAGGAAGTCATTCATAAATCCTAAATAACTATGGGAATAACACTGAAAGAATCGAACGTTGCTTAACAAAAGATCGCTTTGTTTAAAACAATTCCCACTCAAGGCCGAATGGAACAACTTATTAAACATCGATGAACATTTTCCTAATATGGTTTTGTTTCTATTGTTGTGAGGTTCCCGAGAAAAATGTTATTCCAATTGTATGTCGTAATTTTTTTCGAATTCTTCGGACGCGTATAATGCTACGAAAGCATTGACATTATTGATGTTATAACATCTGTTTCTGCAGTCTCGGTTAGTGAAATGCGGAAGATAAAACGGTTATAAATCATTCGATATATTGACGAACCAAAATCTTGAATACTGAATATTTATTAATTAAATCGTAAAAAACATGGTCAAACTGTAATTGAATGAATTGTTCATTCATTTGTTTTTGTGGGACGGTTATATTATTTTTGATATCCGCTGGCAGTGTGTCAAATATATTTGGCATGATATAGGTATGGTTCCTGGTACCTTTTCAATGCATTCTAAGTAATGCTATTTCTGTATCGTGTTATATAAATTACTTCCATAATTTTTACTCTCTACACTCGCTTAAGGTATTGCTTTAAAAACCTGAAATTGAGTGAATATATCTCCAGTTTTTTTGTATGAAATAAGGAATCTGACGTCATATCTGTAATATCCGTCGATCACAGTTTCCAAATAATTGACGTATTCAGTTTCTCAAATTAACATTTCGTGTCTGTGGTTTTTCAATTAATGTACAAATTTATTTAAATTTCTTCGCCAATAGTACTACTAATCATACCCTAAAAACAGATTCAACTACATCCATGTTTGGTTCGGATTTTTTCATAAAATTCGGAGACAATTTTATAACCTCTATTTCTGTTTCTTTCTCTTTCAGTGATCGAGATAATTTTTCGTTTTTCTTCATATTGATTGATCAGGGGATTGATTGTGTCCAGTTACGAGTATATGCGAATCGCGGTGACTTTATCAGACATGGGTCGTTTATCCACCTTTTACTTTAGGCAGTATTAAATCTATTGAATCCAGTTATTCTAAACGCCAGGCATTGATTTCGTATTAACTTCATAGAAATTGGCCCCCAACGTGGGTCTCATTAGCGAGATACTTGGCGATGCAGATGGCAGATGCTGATTAGAGTATCACGTGATCACCAAGCTAACTGAGTGTATATCATCTGTCACTTGGCTAAGCTAGGGAGCATAATAATAATATGTCATATCTGTTTATCTGACGTCCGATTTGGAGCAAACTGGCTCTGCTGTAATGGGGAATTCTCCTCAATTTGGGTTATTGAAGCAAATGCAAGTTTGAACAAAATATAGATGAGTTTCATTCATGAGTTTTTCAATTTCACTGCGAAAAGTATTCAAAATAATTTTTCAAATGCTGGAATTTATATTTTAAAGGTTTTAGTTTCTAATTGACATGTTGGCAACAGCGCCTAACAAACGTAGGGGATGGTAGATGCTAGAAGAAGAAGTACTATGGTCAATATATCTATCTTTGTTATCGGTTAGGCACAGTACACAAAAATCGAATTTAGGCGGATAACCACAATTTTTTTGTATTTACCGCAAATATACCTTGGTCTTTCATGATAAATGACAGACGTGACGTCAACGTTTGCTTTCGCCTAAACCTTTTGGTTTAAACTCTGGTTTCCTGGTCATTAAAATTCAAAAAGTGTAACAAAAACATTTGTTTTATTTCTGCCTTCTTCCTGTTATTCCTTTGTTTTAATCTTAATTATTGTGGTTTTTCGTATTTTTGTATACAATAACTGTTAAAAGTATTATATTATAAATGGAGAACTTTAATAGTGTGGAAAAAACCTGAGATTTGTGTGCTTATTAGCGTCCGAGTTTTAATTCGATGAAAATGTAGCATTGCTTTTATATAATTTCATAAGGCAGAGAGGATTTTTGCTTTCAACCAGAGGTATCCTCCTAATAAAATTCCGTCAACAGCAAATCTTGTACTTCCACTTGGTAATCTGTCCCTTCATAATTCAAACTCAGTAAATATGTTGTCGCCATATCGTGAAATATGAATTATTTACTTAAAAGACCAATTAAAAACACGGTCAGAATGAGGTTGATTTTCTTTTCGATAATAACCATAACCGAAAATGAAAAACAACTTTGGGGTTGGGTAATTACCACAAATTTTTGTGACAACTATGACATTAAACAGCTGATTCGTGACGTCATTAGATGAAAACCAATCTAATAACCAAAAACGCCTAAACGTTTTGGTAAATAACAATTTAAATTGGTAAATACCAAAACATTTTGGTCATCCGCCTAAATTCGATTAAAATGTCACAGAATGACTCTGAACCACCGACCTATATTTTATTATAGACCGGTGCTCGGAACATTGTCATCTCTGTTCAACTTATTAACGTAGCAGATTTGTTGTCCTTTATTATCTGTGCAATTTGTAGCCGATGTTGCCAGATTTTTGAAATAGAAACAAATCTCTTTAAATTTGAAATTCTCAATTTTATTTTTCATTTTTAAGTACTTGAATATTTTTTCAAAGAAAAATGTTGTATGGGGTGTTTTAAATGCACTGTTTTATGGATCTTTAATATAAAATACTTGATTGTCGTCAGGTGGAGAATTCCCCATTTACCGAACGCCGAGTAGATATAGGCAAACGGAGCAAACAGATTGAATCGATCTGTCGGATAAGCATAAACGAATCGTTTGAACATATATCTCAAATGGACGAGACGCTCTTCTGAACATCGTTTAAGTAGGCGAAACAAAAGTCTAAACCGCATAGGCCATCGTAGATGAAAAGCTAAAAATTATGTGTAATATTCCGGAGACCAAAAGTCATAAATCGGTTATGAATCAACCAAAACGGTTTTTTCTTTGCCCAGCGGTTGTTCTATTCTTCTCTTTTTTCATTGGCGTATGGCTGCTAGGATCACCAGCTAAAGTGCATTTTGTTCTTCAGAAGCATTAATTGACGAGTTCATTAGCACGCGTTTATATTTTTTCCTTCCTTCGTCATCTTTCTCAGCCTATGAACTTATTTGGAAGTAATTCAGCCACACTTCACTATTTTGATAAAAGCACTTTCAACTATGTTCCACTAGTTTATTTAGACTTGTAAAATATAAGTTTCAATTTTTTTCAACCGAATACAGTGGTTTATGTCACTATTGTGTATACCGTTGAGCCGAATTTCTATTGTTTTTTATCTCGTACTACCGCGCGTATTCATGTAGCTGCAGAGTTCTTCGAAATCTCCCGATTCTTCTGTCAAGATGCCTCAAAAGTTCAATGGCATTTATTTAGATGGCTCTCGATGTTTCTGGATTCGACGCGATTATTCCTTGGTTATCTACTGATTTCTTCGTTAGAAGAATGCTGCGCGACAGGCCCGGCTCCAGGATAATTACAGCATATAAAGTTTTACTGTTTTTCATACTATGAGAAACATGATTAACAAAACCTATATCGATTTTTGTTCGTTTCAGGCAACAACCAGTACATTTCGGCTTCTGATGCCGATACGTTCTCGTCGAAATCCCAACCGATCTGGCATAGTTCCGTATCGCAATCCAGCTCGGACTGCGACACCCGCTCGACGCCCCCCCTTTCGCAAAAAAGCAGCAGTCAAACACGCAGGAACATGGGCGGCAGGAAGCCCGCCAAAAACATCGACTGCAGCCCCGAAGAGGAGGAACGCAGGAGGATCAGGAGAGAGCGCAACAAGGCGGCGGCGGCCCGGTGCAGGAAACGCCGAGTCGACCACACGAATTGTCTCATAGGGGTAAGTTGCATTTTCAAAATTGATTGTTTTCTTTGTTCTTTCGCAATAAATCGCAGCTGCACCAAGTAATCGCGGCTCGTAGTTTCAAACCCTGTACCAGAGGGGGTCGAAGACTCAATCAAGTTTCTCGTACGTTAAGGGGAACGCAAACAGAATATAATAAAGCGAATAGAAGTGTTTTCGTTTCAATTCCGAGAGCTCATCATCCGTGGACAGCGCTGTTCCGTAGTTACCTACTCATTAGCAGGGTTTTATGAGCTCTCTCGAAATTGAAACGAATGGACTCTAAATTAGTGCCCCAAGGCAAAAACAGTATAAATGTACCTTGTGACATCTACAGTCACTAGTTTGAAAATTAATTTGAAACAAGCTTGCCATCTAAAGGTAAATAATCATCTACGACATTGGCAGGCAGCCAACAAAATTCGTTGTTCTGATCAACCCAAGACTCAGTCAAATTTCTCGTTCAAGAGGAACGCAAACCGAATCTAAAGTGAATCTAATAATGAAATATGGTGGATTACGTAATCCAATCTTCCGCAATAAAACCTATACAATAGGTAAAGTCGTCGGCAAGTATTCAACAAAAAACAACTACTGCCCCCTACGACCATTGAATTATATTTGTTAAAGTGAATAGAGTGTTTTCGAAAAACATATTATTGAAATGAAAGAAAACCCGTTACATTTCCTTTTAGAACGTTATCCAGGACATATAGGATATTCGGAAACATAAATGTATAAAAAACACATAAAATAGGCGTCCCGGCTTCAATCCCCACCGCCTGTCACTGAGCTAAAGTGTTCGTAATCCACTTGTACGTAATCTGTAGGTCCCGGATCTCCTTTGCTCGTACAGGCTCTGCTTCTGAGGGGTTTTCTACGAAAACCTGGGTGATTCTTGAAAACAAATTTCACAAATTTTACAAATTTTTAAAAACTTGTGAGGAAAACAACTTTTTCTCCGAAGAATCAATTAGTTTTCAACTCTCAATTATATTCGAATATCTGTAAATACTGAATAAAAAAAAAATCTTAATACCTTCAAATTTGTTATTTTATTGTAATTTCAAATTTCTTCATCTTCAGCTTTTTAATTATTACTTTGGAAAGCGCCATCTCGGGATAATTAATTCCATATAATATTCAGTAATTTCACCCATTTTTCTTCCCTTTTTTCCAGAAGAGCTCCGCTTGATTACCTCTCAAACGTACGAATTGCTGTATGACACAGATATTAATGAATTGAAATCATTAATAAAGTCAATAAAAACAAGAAATCCTCAGGAATTGATGAAATTTCGCAAGATATTTCGAAAATCCCCCAGATAATGTTCTCACTATTTTTGTTCGACTTTTAAAAAACATCACTTGTAATTCCTCTCCATAAGGATCCAGCAAATTTCCGACCAATTTCTATAATCGCCATAAGGGGCGGATCCAAAAAATTGCTTATGTAAGAAAAATTTTATAATTGTATTTCACCCTATTTTATATCTCGTGCAATCTTCATCGGTCTGGGGGTGGCACATGCCTCCCCTAGATCCGCTACTGATCCCAACAAAAGAAAAGAAAGCGACAAAATTATTGATGAGGAATGTATTACCAGCAAAAAAAAATTGATTTTCAATTCGGTAAAAATACAAATGATGCAATTTTTTTCTTCCTCTATAAAGTTTATACTGAACTCAACAATGGTGGTGTTGTGGCAGCAGTATTTTGTGATTTGTCAAAAGCGTTTGTGTAAATCAAGAAGAACTGCTGCAGAAACTTTGATTTTATGGTTTCAATGGAAAAACATTGAACTGGGTAAAATCATACCTATTAAATCGCAGCCAGATAGTAAGTAGAGACCTCGTCAAGGTAATCTAGATACACGATAATATGTGGAGTGCCCCAGGACTCAGAACTGGGCCCAGTTCTGGCTTTGTTGTAAATGAATGATCTGTCGAATAGCAATGTATCTGGAAAGTTTACACTATTTGCTGGTTATACCACATTATTTTGGCATGCCAAGAACAGCAGTGAACTGAAAGAGAGGATATATATTGAAGTTAGCAGTAAAGCTACGAACGACAGCCCTCAGAAGTCGAAACTTGTGCGAGCCAAGGATTTACGAGGTCTTACCTTTTAACGCCCGATTCCATTATTTATTGAATATAAAATACTTACGATAATAGCGATATTTACATTGGAAACTGTTAGTTTCATTAGGAAACATTCGAACTTCTTTAACAAACTTCCTTCACAATATGTCATTCGACAAGCCATAAACATGAGTCATCACTTATTAAATATTCTGTTATTTAAATCATCTCCCAGATTATATTAAAATCACCATAAATTTTTTATAATTTTAGAAAATTCGTAAGAAAATTTCTCAAATGTAAGCCTTTTTGTTATACTTTTATTTTAATTACTGACAAGTATGGATCAGAAGTTCTTATAGAAACCTGTATTTAAGCTTAATCAAACTTTGTTAACAAGAATGTAATTTCTTGTGATAATAAAGTATATCTATCTTTTCACGACACCTCAATGTTCTTATTTTTTTGCAGGAAACCGAAGAATTGGAACACAAAAAGGCGTGCCTGCAGGACGAAATGCAGGAACTCCAAACGATGAAAGACCAGCTGGAATGCATCCTCGAAACCCACCGCTCTTCCCCGCACTGCCGCTTGCACACCCGCAGCCCCCCCGACATCAAACCCTTCAACAATAACAACAACCAATACCACAACGATCGCGTAAAAACCGAACTCGTCGATCACGTGAACAGCGACTGCTTCCTGCTGCCCTCGCCGAAGAAGATCATGCTCAGCTCGGCCGTGCCCATCTGCAAGCCCAGCAGGCCCAACACCCTCAACGTGGGCGCGATAGCCCCCAAAAGCATCTCGGACGTGATAGGAGGGCCCATTTCGACGCCGTCCACCGGCATGATATTCAACTTCGAATCTCTGATGGGCGGCGGCACGGGGCTCACCCCGGTGTCCACCCCCCTCGTGCCGTCCTGCAGCAGCCAGCAGAGGAATATTCCGGTTAGTATGATTGATATGGCGTCGCCTGACGCTTGCGGGCCCCCCAAGCTAGTCAGTCTTTGAGGGATGGGGTTCTGTTTTTTCGTTGTGTAGTCCTGTTGTCTTTCTCAGCTCGGTTTGGAGCGAGTGGGAAATTACTACCTAACTTTTGCACAAGCTGTATCGATAACAATGTTGGTGGACAGTTTAGGAAACTAACATTTTTGGTTAGAAGGCTATTTTTCACTTTGAGTGTTTTGAATGTGATTTGTCCTTGGGCAATTGAAAAAAGTAGTGTGGTATGTGCAGAATAATACTCAGATAAAGTCGTCATGCAAATGCGAATTTCTCAAATAAACTTCGAAACCAAACTAATTTCAACATTTTTTCCACCACCTTAAAAACAGCATCTTTTTCCCTGCATATTTTTTTGAAATCATCCCACATGCAGTACCCCATTACTAGAAATAAAACAGTAAAAAAGTATATGTATATCCATCAACAGCATTATTAATACTACTTAAAACAAAACTAGTATCCTATAATAATAAAATAATAAGTACACTTAAACTTTGGTATAATTCAATTTGTGCGTAAAAAACAGTACACATTTTTCTTTACACTAGCACAATGTACACACCCTAATTCACCCATTTTACACAACTTTTTCATTAATAACGGCATTGTTCATCATAAAATTCAACCTTCTTTTGAAAACATGAAATACAACATATCTACGCAAAATGTTCAGTGAAAATTTATTCATGTCAGATTGGTAACACTGAAACTTTAACTTCAACAATCAAGAAAAGCCGCACATCATTTGAATACACGCCATTCTTATTTCATTGATTTGAAGATAAGGCACGCTTTCGGTGTCTATTTCTTCTGGCTGTCCACGATTGCGGACGTTTTCGACCATGGACCTTATTTCTTAACGTAAAAAAGAAAAGGACACAACCTAACCTAACTATCTAAGTTTCTGGTTATTTGATTACTAATTAGTACGTAAAAGTGAAATACAAGCAGATGCCCGCTGCGCTCGCATTTTATTAATTACCAAAAAACAATTTTATCTTATGATTAATTTCTAAAATTTGGCAACGTCGCATTGTACAATTGACTTTGTGAGCTGCCAGTCGTTACCAACCTGACAGGAATAATATTTGCTGTCATGTAAACTTGTTGTTTTTCTAGTCATAAACGAAGGATACATTTTTTCATAAACAGTGTCCTTTTCAATAAAAAAATAGTCTAAAATGGGTGAATTGTGGTGTGTACATTGTGTCAGGAAAAAGCAGGAAGAATTTGTACTGTTTTTTTCGCGGTAGAAAGTAGTCCTAGAAAGGCCAGTCATCACTCAAAAATGGGGCGATATCTCCGAAATTACTCTTTTGGATTTTTTGTTCAGGAAAAAAAAATGTGATTTTTGAGTAGTTTTACTTTTCCGCACTCAGAAAAGTGTAACTTTGCGCACGTTCGTAGGAAGAAATACTAACAATCCATGAAATTCTTGAAAAATTGAACAAAAATACAGCTAAAGCTGAATCAAAAGTTGATTATAGGCATGCCTAAAAACTAAACTATCCTTCATTCAAGAGCCGAAGATCAACTCATTATTACATAGGAGACCCTAGCAATTTTACAGCTTATGTTGTTTACATGTTCGATGAATATTTAACAGACTGCACCACTTTAAAATCATAATTATTGATTTGATATACTTATCAGTTTCAATTTTCTATTTCCTTCATAACAAAACTTATCTAAATTCAAGAATGAATAATTTCCGTTACTCCATTTTTATAATAATCATTGGATTGAACAGTGCATAGAAAATATAGGGACACGTGTGAACTTTAGAAACACCTGAACGTGATTCATAAAAACAAAAGCTATCAATTCAACTCTTTGTTTTCTACAACGCAAAAATGTATGCACTTACGTTTACAACTTTTGGTTTGTTTTTTTATAGGACGTATTCTCAAAATCCTCGTTATAGTATCCACAGTAGATGTTCCTGCATAGAATTCAATTAAAACATTTACAATATTTTCTTTGTCAAACATTTCAAAAACACCGCACAGAGAATCTGGAAAATTCAAATGCTAACAGAACTATGAATGTTGGTAATAATTTCCTAAAAACAATAACAAAATGAAAAATACCAAGAAAGAGTTCTGCTTGCTCATTAAAATTGATATTATCTGATCCATGGTGTTGTAGTATTATCAAACAGCTCATTGACAGTTTCGTTTGCTTTGAAGAAATCTGGGTAGTTAGTTTTTCAATTGTGCTTTTTTGTATTGTGTACGTCCTTGCATTGCATATTTTCTTGAAAATGAAGTCATAGATAAAATTATCAGCTTGTTTTCTTATCAGTTATGAGCATATTGTTTTTATATTTTAGTTGAGCAGCCATGATGTGATGTCGCAACCTGGAGAGATAAATTCGCTTTTCCCCGGATCTTCCGATTATTTTTCATCATCAGTATTTGGCAGTTCGGTCGTTTTGTGAAACAAAAGCAAATCATCGCTGATCTCAACCAATATTCTAGTCTGGCTAAAGAAACACCGGCGTCATAAACAGACATCTGGGTTTTGAAAGCCTTGAAAGTTACTTTCATATTATACCCGACAGTGTATTTAAAAATTTCTCCATTGGCCATACATAACAGATTTTCAATTTCCGAGTTTGTCAATACTACGGTCCTCGTCGCCATACGTAGAGAAACCATCGATATTTTAATTTGTTTGCATCAAATTTCTGGAATAGTCCCTAGTAAATAACTATCATGATTTCTCAATTATCCTTACATATGATATGATTAGAGTGATTAGTTTCTAATATAACTCGAACATTATCACAGCTTGTGCAATTGTTCAGAGGCAATTTTTTAAAGTGATAAAATAGGTAGTTTTTTTCCTACTCCTGTTTGAGCCTTAAATAATTATGAAATTTGTTATTTTAGGGATAATACTTAATGAATGCTTAGCCGAAAACGAAAGTTGGACTGTAGTAAAAATTTGAACAACTCGTCTGGGAGCTAGTATTAAAAACGTGTCCAATGCTTTACCATGTTTAGTCCCCAAGCAATCGCAAACCAAAAATTATTTATTACTAAGTATTAGCAATGTCTTGTGTCATTTTAGTGCGTATGTATATTTATTTAGTATTTTTGTTTTGTACAAGGTCTGGCCTGTGGTCAAGCTGTAAGCAAGTATGACAAAATTTTCGTTTGACTAATTTTTGTCCACAGATTGGGCCTGCCGTTTTTTATTTGTTAATAAGTGCTAAACATGGACCAATATTGTTGATAAAAAGTGCTCAAAAGTTTCATTATGCTCTATAAAATATATTTTGCTACGAAACCAAGAAATGCCTTTTTTTATACAAGAAAAAGATGAAGTGTATTTTCAATTGAAAGAATATTCCCTCCATTATTTTTTTTGTCAGATCCAAACTATAAATAAGAGTATATTTTTGAGATAGACATGCTTCTCAAGTAAAGCAGTTTGTGTTATTATTGATAGGAGTTTGAATTTTGTATGCGGGGTGTTTCAAGAAATACAGTCATTTATTGTTATAATTACCGATTATTTTTGTTTAAAGCCTACCGTTTGCGGAAATGTTTTTCGTGAAACACCCTGAGATTTATGAATAAATTTATATATATATATATTTGAATTAATATATTGATACTTTATACTTGAGTATACATAGCAATATTTAAGGTTACATTTTTTGTAATCCCTCAATTTTATAAAAAGTAGTTTGTCAAATTTTTGTATTTATTTTATGTAATGCTAATATATAAGAAATAAATTGATTTACTATTTTCTATACAGTCTAAAATTCGCTTTATTTTCAGAGTATTCAATACAAATTGTTCATCACGGCAAAAATAATATGCTATGCCTTTGGGTACACTCCCTGAGTGTTTATGAGGGAGTATTATTTTTTTCCATCAGGAATATCCCAGTCAAGCCCTGTTAACCCCAGTAAACAGTCCCCACGTTCGCGGGTGAGTGATTACTGGATCCGAGAATCATGTGCCCTGAGTAAGGGGAGTGAACCAAAAATTATGGCCGTCTGCATTCTTCCGGCTAAATTTTCTGCCGCATCACGGCAAGCCGGAATAATTTTCAGATTCGAGAACAGCGTTGAAGTTCTTCGGATCAGATAAATATCCGTTTTTAGGGATTAGCACGGTTGGCCCGTCGAAAAAAACAATCCGGAATCCGTTAGAAATTTCAGTTAGTTTAGAAATATTTGTCTAAAATATAAAACAGGAGAGCTAGACAGTACTATAATAAAAGTTTCGTTCTGGGTTATTCGTATTAGCCATTACTTGGTAATACCATTTTTATCGAATACAGAACAAATCATTCAAGTGAACGCGCCTTAACGTTAGTAGTTTATTTAAAGGGTGAGTTCACAATGAGGCTAAGTTCATATACTTGCGAAAAGCGAATCTGGCTTCCATTGGTCGATATTTAAAAATATTTGAATATCGACCAATGGGAGCCAGATTCGCAATTCGCATTTCGCGAGTATATGAACGTACCTTGAGACTTTTTGTTTTTCGCGTCACGCATTCAGTTTGGCAAATATCGTCCAGCATCGAAAATTCGCCAATCAGAATGCGTGACACACGAAGCAAAAGTTTCTCTGGGAACTCACCCTAATTCCCAAGGTCAACAGCACAGGGAATGGGAGTACCTACGAGTTACTCCTGAAGTGAACCACAGACCACAACTGAACTTTACCTGACTTTATAAACAGGTTTAATTTGTACACGATTTTTCGTTATAGGTATCTTACTTCAGGAGTTACTCGGAGTAACACGGTGCCACTCTATGTAGCATTTGGAAAGCCTGCAATGTCATTTCATCAGTCAAGAATGTCAAGCTGCCATGGCCATGAATTATTCTTATTTTCGGTATTGTGTAGATGGTGCTTTTGAAATGATTATTATGACCAAATTCACACGATAAAATTTGTTTATCGCAGGAAAATTCAAAAGTTGTAAATAAACACACAATTCTTATAAAATGAATTAAACGTAATTTTGATATAGCACTACCCGAATTTCACCATGGAAGAAAACAAAGAATCACTCATGGGGCCATCAGAAAA
Source organism: Chrysolina americana (assembly GCA_958502065.1). Lineage (NCBI taxonomy): Eukaryota > Metazoa > Arthropoda > Insecta > Coleoptera > Chrysomelidae > Chrysolina > Chrysolina americana. The sequence continues at coordinate 4,857,441 of OY293411.1, read as the reverse complement.
CGCAATTACAGAAATCATAAGCATAAATGTAATTTGCAGATTATGTGCCAATCAAAACGATAAATTAATCGGAATATTCAGCGAGAACGGTCTTGGTAACGATTTAGCGTCCAAAATGAACCTGTATCTTCCCATAAAAGTATATGAAACAGACGAATTACCCCTTCAGTGTTGCTGGCAATGCGCCTCAACAGTTTTAGCTTGGCACGATTTGTTTTTAACGAGTCTAGAAGCAGACCGGAGGCTGAGGAGCTATCAATTTGTATCTGAGAGGCAACTGAAGAGCGTCGAGAGTTATGTTGAGACTGATACACACCAACAACAAGAGTGAGTATTAAATGCAATTCGTACGTTTAGAGGGAACAATAGGCTCGGTTTTTTTATTTTTGGGATAGTTTTGACTGTCTTTTCAATTGAAATAAACAGCTTTGCGGTGATGGAGTATTGTTAACAAAAACCAATTGCCACACTCTTTACTAGAAGCTTCGATCACCTCTTATAGTAAGTTTTGTCCACAGGGATGAACCTGAAGCAAATAAACAAAATGTTCTCGTCAAAAATGAATCTGAACAAGTGGTAAAGCCTGAAGTAGCTGAATACGAAACAAGCAATGAAAGCTTGGGTGATTTAGTCACTTTGGAACCCCGTTATTTGCAACTCAGCCCAGTTGTTTACGAAATAGAGAAACAGAAAACTGACGAGCCTGATACGGGAAATTCAAAGCCAGAAGAACTCGACCAGATATTCGAAGGGGAACAAGAAAACTTGGAAGAAAAAGAGACGACTTGTTATGGATGTCAGACTTGCCAAATGGTGTTCCTTAACGAACAAGAGATGGTCGTTCACCTTTCCGAGGTTCATCCCGAGCAGAACTTCAAGCCCGACGTGCAGAAAAATAACAAAAAGGACAAAAGGAAAAACACGAAAATCGACCAGGACCTCGTTAATTCCGCTAAAATAATCGTCGACGGTAAAATCTACTACAACTGTAAAGAGTGTGGCAGGTGTCTCCATTCACCTTACACCTACGTGTGGCACATGCGCATACACACCGGCGAGCGCCCCCACACCTGTCACCTGTGCGGAAAGTGCTTCCGTGTATCTCAAGGCCTGGTGCGACATCTGAAAGAAACCCACCAGGGAATTAAGAACTTTCCCTGTGACCTGTGCGGAAGGATGTTCGCCACGCGCCGAAACGTCGAGGAGCATCGCAGGATCCACACCAACGAACGCCCTTACGTCTGTGACCTGTGCGGGAAGTCTTTCAAGCAGAAGGCATCTTTGTTCGTGCACAACCGTTCGCACACCGACTCGTTTCCGTTCAAATGTTCGTACTGTGAGCAGATGTTCAGGACTAAGCCACCTTTGATGATACACATCACGAAACACACTGGGGAGAAGCCCTACCCGTGCGATATATGCGGCAGGCATTTCCGGATCAAGTACGAGCTGAAGAGGCACAGGCTGATTCATTCTGATGAAAAGCCGTTTGCTTGTGTTATGTGCGGGTTGAGCTTCAAACAGAAGAGATATCTGAAGAATCATAACAAGCAAAATCATAGTATGCTTGATTTGGCAACATGATTTATTGTATGCGAGATAAAAACTGTTATTTTTAAGTAAATGTAAGAAAGTACTTTTAAATTTGCCTTATTGATCAAACCTCCCTAGGTCTTCTTTTGGATACCATTTATATAAAAAGTGTGAGAGGGAGGAAATGTCCATTAACCCTCACGAAATGCTCATAGTACCGTTCACCAGAAAAAGGAAGCTGGAACATTTAACTCCTTCCATCAATGGTGTAACAATTCCTTTTGCGAGTGACGGAAAATATCTGGGATTAACCGTAGATAAAAAGCTAAATTAGAACTCACATCTATCATTATGGACATGTCGCAGAATATGTGGCAAAACATGGGGCATGTCACCAAAACAAGTGTACTGGCTGTACGTGATCGTCAAATGACCAATAATCACGTATGGCTCTGTAGTCTGGTGGAGCAAGGGCCAACAAAAAATGGCCCAGGCTAAACTGAACGGACTACAGAGACAAGCGTGAATGGCGATTACTGGGGCAACTCGCTCCACGCCAACGGCAGCCCTTCTCGGATTACTTCCTCTTCATATATTTCTGGAGAGAGAGGCAAGATGGGCAACATACAGACTCCACCAAACGGCCATTAGTCTACCGCAGGCAGTGGTCATGAGAAGCAGCAGCATGCTGGAGGGCATAATAGCTCACAACATTCTAAGAATGCCCTCACACATCATGTCCAAAACTATCAACGTTCTCGCGCATTACACTGTGGTCTTCCCCGAAAGAGAAGACTGGGTTCGGAATGAAACTGACCTATGTAGGGCAAATGAACGTTGGTTTACCGATGGTTCTAAAACTCTGGAAGGCGTCGCGTCGGGGCCAGAATATACAGGATGAACCTAGTAGTGAAACGCTCATTCAGTATGAGTAAATTAACTAAGGTATTCCAGGCAGAGGTATATGCAAGGGAGCTGGAAAATTGACACCACACACGAAAAACAATAAAAATATTTTCAGACAGTCAAGCGGCACTGAAAGCGCTTGACTTGAATCGAACTGCTTTAAATCCAAAGCAGTATGGAACTGCAGAGAAACCTTAAAAAGACTGGCACAACGCAACAATGTTAACCTAGTCTGGATACCAGGTCACACGGGCCTAGAAGGGAACGAAATAGCGGACGCCCTAGCACAAGGGGGGGCCGAAATAATGTTCACTGGGCCAGAACCGGTAATCAGTATAGCACATAGCTCTGCCAAGAATGTTATAACATCCTGGGCATACAATAAAAGACTCGAGTATTGGCGTAGTCTACCGGGCTTAGCCCATTCCAAAGCATGTATTGCTTGCACAAGGAAAAAACAGGACCTCGACAACCTGCTAGAACTCAGTAGAGCACATCTCAGAGTTATAGTTTATAGTTTGTCGAACTCACAAAAAGTTTAACAGCATTCAAAAGTAAATTGAAGAAATATTTATTAACATAAAAGTATTTTTTCGTTCTCTGAATATTCTTATACATTATTCATTTCTCCTAACAAATATTCTGCTTTCACTGCTTTTTTACTATGAATGTATCCATTAACAATGGTTCTTAAGGTTCCCTATTATAAACATATTATTGTTTCTTGGGAATAATAAACGTTATTATTATTATTATTATTATAGTAGGATTGCTCACTGGCCACTGCAAACTCAAACACCACATGCATAAAATCGGACTTGCACAAGATGCAGAGTGCCGTCTTTGCATGGAGGAGGATGAAACGGCTAAACACATTGAATGTACATGCCCCGCAGCGGCCAGAACCAGATTCTCAACATTTGTCAATACAACAGTACCGCCAGAGAACCTGGTAAATTGTTCTCCCAATACACTCCTTAATTTCGTTAAGAGATTGGATATACTGGGAGAAATATAACCATTGGGTGAGTCACAATAGGTCATTGGCCGCAGTGGAGGGCCTGATATGGGCCCACTCATGTTAAAACCTAACCTAAACTAGTCCTACATTCGGAGATGAGGTTGAGTGCCGCAAAATTACACTCACATTCGTGTAACTGAAAATTACCTAAATCCTAGGTGGAACATATAATGCATACTTATTTACCCTAAAGTCAAATAGCAAATTTTAAATGAACTATTATTTTCCAGAGAGAACGTACAATATGAAGAGGAATACCATCAAGAAGGCAATTTACCTAATACAGACGCTGAAACCCCGAATGACATCAAAGCAGAACCCCGAGAAGAGCAAGATAACCCGATAGAAACCGCCGAGAATATCTCCGAATACCTTCAAGCGGTCGATTTACCATCGAAAACGTGCAAACTCTGCGAACAGCCTTTCCCGAACAAGACGGAACTGAAAAACCACATGTTCTCCTCGCACAATCTCAAGCAGCCAAAATTCCGACGGAAAAAAACCGAAATCGACGCGCTTTTCTCCTGCCCGGAGTGCCGCAAGCGATTCACCAGAAAATTCGACATGCACAAGCACGTGCAAAACAAACACCCCGACAAATCCGGCGCCATACAACCTTCGGTCAAATCGAAAAACGTTGAAATACTGAAAAAATGCAAAGCGCTCAGCGAAAACCAGTCCTACTATACCTGCGACGTCTGCGACGCCAAATTCGACAGGAGCAGCAGCTTGATGCGGCACAGGAGCGCGCACTTCGACGAGAAGCCGTACTGCTGCCACATCTGCGGCGCGAAGTTTCGGATGTCCGCACACCTCACCAGGCACATCGACCAGCTCCACCACGACAAGAGGCGATTCGGCTGCGTCTACTGCGACCTGCTGTTCAAGAGCAAGCCCAGCAGAGACGAGCACCTGAACATACACACCCAAGCGAGGCCGTTCATGTGCGACGTTTGCGGCAAGGCGTTCAAACAGAAGGCGTCGCTGTTCGTCCACAAGAAGTTCCACGGGGACGATTTTCCGTTTTCGTGCAACGTCTGCGGGAAGAAGTACAGGAGGAGGGGCGAGCTGAAGGTGCACCAGTGGATACACAGCGGAGAGCGACCCTACGGCTGCGACGTCTGCAAGAAGTCGTTCAGGCTGGGGCAGGATTTGAAGAGGCATTACAGGACGCATGCTACCTACACTTGCGGCGAATGCAATTTGAGTTTCGACCAGCTGAAGTCGTTAAAGGCGCACAAGAAATTACACAATAACATAAGACATTAGGAAGCCAATAGACGTCGTTTGAGTTCTAGGGATGTTACAGAGATGAACATTTTACTACGTGGGGTACATACAAGAAGAGAAACCAAATCAAAAAACAAACTAATTCAAGTCAATGACTGGGCATCACTAGACAAACGAATACCAGATCTAAAACATTTCAATGTACAGGGCATACCAGGACGAGCTGAGTTTGATATGTATATGGGAAACTACTGGGAGTATTTTTAGTTATCTAAGATTTCCGGTTATATCGGAATTGGACCCCAACTTTTTTTTTTAATGGAACACCCTATTTATTATTGCATTTCAAGAATCTACTATGAATTTCAATATAACTTTATTCAAAAAATCATTTAATTATCTTTCGAAATGTTTGATGCAGCACTTAACAAAAAAATTTATTTGTTTGAAACAAAGTCAAAAATCATGAAAGAGGGGCGACACTACTTGACGGAAGATCATAAAACTAATAATGAATTATGGTGGATTACGTAATCCAATCTTCCGCAAAAAAACCTATACAATGGGTATGGTCGTCGGCAAGTATTCAACAGAAAACAACTACTGCCCCCTACGACCATTGAATTATATCTGTTTAATACTTGGCAAAGTATTCTACAAGAACCACTTTGCAATGCATTTCAAATATCAAAGCTGAAATTATTTTTCGATTTAATTGGGGGAACACCTCCGTACCGGTTTCATGGTCATTGCCAATCATCAGCGAAGGATAGTTCGACCCAATTGAATCGAAAAATCCTTTCATCCTAATTGGAAATCCCTGAGACAAACACTGAAGTATGAATTCAGCGCCATCTCTGGGTTCCAGATTAAAATGCACTCCGACTACGTGTCGACTTCAATATGAACCCAGAAACATCATCACTATTATACGATTACGTAATCCACCATAATTCATTATTAGTTTTATGATGTTCCGTCAAGTAGTGTCGCCCATCTTTTATGATGTTTCTGGCTTCATATTGAAGTCGACACGTAGTCGGAGTGCATTTTAATCTGGAACCCAGAGATGGCGCTGAATTCATACTTCAGTGTTTGTCTAAGGGATTTCCAATTAGGATGAAAGGATTTTTCGATTCAATTGGGTCGAACTAGCCTTCGCTGATGATTGGCAATGACCATGAAACCAGTACGGAGGTGTTCCCCCAATTAAATCAAAAAATTATTTCAGCTTTGATATTTGAAATGCATTGCAAAGTGGTTCTTGTAGAAAACTTTGCCAAGTATTAAACAGATATAATTCAATGGTCGTAGGGGGCAGTAGTTGTTTTCTGTTGAATACTTGCCGACGACCATACCTATTGTATAGGATTTTTTGCGGAAGATTGGATTACGTAATCCACCATAATTCATTATAGTCAAAAATAGCTAGAATTTGTTTGCTTGAGATCTGAAACTTCCTGGATATTTGGAAAATAAAAAAATTATACGGATGGTCAAAAATTGGCGCCGAATTAGGATATCTCGAAAATTGTGTGACTTATTTTTTTCAAACACCAACCCCATTTTTCTCAACGCTAAAAAATAGGAGTTTATGCTCACAACCCTCAGAGTAACAAAAAACAGAGATGCCATGCCTATATCAACACAATACATGTTCTGGAAACCGGTATCGGACTCCGATCAAATAACACAATCAAGATGAGTAACACTCCGCTCACACCTTGAACTTTGTGAGGCCGATTCAGATACATGCGTGTCCACTGACGAAGTAGCTACATCTTGGGTGTGGCGTTGTTCCACCCCTAGGTAAGTATACGTCTCTCCGGCATCCAGATGATGTAGGATGCTTCCGTCTACGAGCTGAACGTCCTCTCCGTATCGCTCGCATCGTCCTCTGTTGAGATGAACCGTGGCACATTTGTCGATCCCAAACTCCATCCCCATAGCATGCGTGTTCTGTTGCACCACCCTTAAGAACTGAAGATTCTGTTCCCCAGAGGTAAAACAGATGGGTGACCTCATGCCTCCAGTTGATGGGGGTGCCGCAGTTGTATCCGCGGGTTTTCCGTAGTGCAACGGACAATGGCAATAGGGAGATGGAGAAGAGGTCTGAGGGAGTCTCACTGAAACACGCCCCTTGTAAAGATAACCTGCTCTGTTTGGACTCTGTCTTGACCAGATGTTATGGTGAAGCGAGTCCTCCGGAGCGGCATCAGCTGTTCAAAGCAGGCATCAGCTGTTTAATGCATCTCACTATTTGTTGAGAAATATCGTCTTTGTTTCCACTGCCACAGGAGCCGGGCCGACTCTGTCTTCGAGGCAACAATCACGGTCGAAGTTCCAGACAGGCATTGTTGTTAAATCAAGCAAGCTGAGCAACGCTTGCGCGTGGGTTTATGAACTGCCAAAGTAACGAGTCAATATTTAAGAGTTTTCTCAATGTTTTTGAGCATTTACGTGAAATGTTAATATTTGTGACCTGATTCATTAAAGAGATCAGTATACAAGAAGTGTATTAATCAACAACATAATTTGGTCCTACGAGCGCCGGATGAGTGTGGCGTCGTGTTTGTAGAAGTGACTCGCAGTTATCAGATAGGTGTTTGCGATACTGCGAAATATTTGTTGAAATTGTCCAAGTTGGACTGAGAATTCTACTGTGAAAGCGAACACGTGAACTTTTGTGAGTACAGCAAGTCTATATTGAGGTGTATTTGAGGACATTTCGAGATACAGGGGAAAATTGGAAAACAGCAGCGATCAAGCTATATACGACCTTATAGACTTGGAAATAGTGTTCCGAACATAAACATTGAGTGAAACCTACTGTAAGTCCGTTCCTTTCATTTCCTAACATTTTCCAATTCCTTCCCTTCAAACCTTGTGCACTATTTGGTGGATTTTGAATTTTCAGTTTGGTACATTTTAAATTCAAAATGAGTGAAACCAAACTTTGGCGATTTGGTGAAAAAAAGGGGATCATTCAAGAGGCGTTTAACAGCTTTCGAAAAATACATTCTCAACCTAAAAGACAAAGTTGAAAAAGAAAAAAGTTTAGAACGAGAGGGTTTAATTGAACTTGAAAATAAAATAGAACGTGTTGAAAATTTTGTTAGTCAGTTTGAATTAGGTCAAGACGAAATAGAAATTCATAATCAGTGTACTGATGAACAATTTTCAGAAAGGGAAGACTTCGAAAATAAGTATGACAGTTTAATTTCTATTGCAAAGGGTATATTAGCTCAACATCGACAATTAGAAATTGAAAATTTAGGTTCTGAGTCAGATTCGAACTCTGGTTCATCCCATACTTCGAAAAAACAAAACAGTGTGAAGTCATTAAAACAAGGTTCAAGTTTACCAGTCATTAAAAAGAAAAGTATTGAATTGCCACCGATAAAATTACCGGTATTTAAAGGCTCTTATGAAAGTTGGCCAGAATTCCGTGACACATTTCTGCCTTTGATTGATTCGCGAGAAGACCTGGACGATACTCAAAAGTTTCACTACTTACGATTAAATTTAGAGGGTAAAGCTAAGCAAACTATCGAATCTATTAGTTTTCAGGCAAAAAACTATAAAATTGCTTGGAGTTTACTAATAGAAACTTTCGAAAATAAAAACCTGCTGGTATATAACCATTTGAAACAACTTTTGAATATCGAATCAGTGTCACCACCTTCTGCAGCTGGATTGCGAAACTTGAACAATGAAATATTGAAACATTTAAATTCTTTGAAAGAGCTAGGTTTGCCGACTGATGGTTGGGATGTTTTAGTTATTTTCTTAATGTGTGATAAATTAGATAAAAAAAACGGAACAAGCGTGGGAAGAAAATAATAAGGGCAATATTTTCCCAACTCTGGAAAATTTCAAATTATTCTTAAAATCGCGTGCAGACATGTTAGAGAAATTGGAAAATAGAGATACATTCAAAGAAAAACCGAGTAGTTCGAAAGCCAACCAAAAAACTGCATTCAACAAAAATTAAATGCTTCACAAAACCTTTGCAGTTTTCAATTCCAAATGCTCATTTTGTAAAAATGAACATTTATTGATGAATTGCCCGGAATTTTTGAAACTAGCTGTGAATAAACGAGTGGAACATTGCAAATATTCCAAGTTATGTCTAAACTGTATGAAAGCAAACCACATCAGTAAATTTTGTAATTCGAGACCATGTAGAAAATGCGGTATGAGGCATCATACACTATTACACTATGATCGCGGTGAATATGGAAATTCTAGCAGCAGTCCGAGTAACATACAGGGTGGTTCTAAAACAATCACAATTGAAGATGAGCATCGTGAGCATACAACGAACTCAGGTGGAGAAATAAACCCTGGAACCTCTACCAGTTGTTATTTTTTGCAGGGTCAAGAAGTGTTGTTATCTACTGCAGTTGTCATTGCTTATGATGATTTGGGAAACTCATATCAAATCAGTCTTACTTGATTCGGGTAGCCAAAGTAATTTCATTAGCGAAAAAACTTGTGAAAAATTGGGTTTGCTACGGAAAACAATAAATGTGTCAGTGGTAGGAATTACTCAGGTAACCTCAGAGGTAAAGTTCAAGTGTAGTGTTCGGCTTAGGTCAATATATAACAATTTCCAAACACATGTCACATGTCTCGTTTTGCCAAATATTTCTGATCGAGTGCCATCCCTTCCTGTGAATAGAGAGCTGATAGACATTCCGCAAAATATCTTACTTGCTGATAAAGATTTTTGTACTCCTAGCAATATAGATCTTATTCTTGGTGCAGAGGTGTTTTACGAGTTATTATGTGTAGGACAGATACATTTGGGAAATAATAAACCCATTCTGCAGAAAACAGTATTTGGCTGGATAGTATCAGGTTGTGTTGGAGGCTATGGTAATGTCAATAAAACCTCATGTTCCTTCTCAACAATAGATATCCAGAAACAGTTAGAGAATTTTTGGGTGTTGGAGGAAACTTCAAAACCCCATTCAGTACTGTCGAAGGACGAGGAAACTTGTGAAACATTTTTTGAGAAAACAACTCGGCGTGACGAAAAGGGTGCGTTTGTAGTTAATCTACCGCTAAGACAATCTCCTGAAGTGTTAGGTGATACTAGTAAAATTGCAATGAGACGTTTCGTCAATCTGGAAAGGAAGCTTCAGAATAATATTACTCTCAAACAGTTATATGTCGACTTTATGAGCGAATATCGTGATTTGGGTCATATGTCTCTTGTTGAGAATTTGTCTCCAAACGAAAAGTATTACTTTTTGCCACATCATGGGGTACTTAAGGAGGGTAATATCACAACGAAACTTCGCGTTGTATTTGATGCGTCATGTGCTTCAGACAATGGTGTTTCATTAAACGACATTTTATTAGTTGGGGCAACCATTCAGGATGAATTGATAAACATTACCCTACGGTTTAGGCAATATCCAGTTGTGATATGTGCCGACGTAGAAAAAATGTACAGAATGGTGAAAGTTGATGAAAAATATTGGCCTCTTCAGTGTATTTATTGGAGGTCAAATCCAGAGGAAGATATCAAGGTATATCAGCTTACTACTGTAACATATGGTACAGCATCAGCCCCATTCCTAGTAATTCGTTGTTTAAATCAGTTAGCGTACGATAATCGTTACTCATTTCCAGAAGCATCCAAGGTGATTACTAGAGATTTCTATGTCGATGATTTCATTTCAGGGGCTCAGTCTGTTGAGGAGGCTATTCAACTAGCTTCTGATGTATCGTCAGTGCTCAGAACAGGTTCATTCGTTCTCAGAAAATGGTGTTCAAATAGTCAAGAAGTGTTGAATAAAATTCCCAGTGGGAATACGCTTTGCGATAAATTTCACTTAGGTGATCAAACGAATACGAAACTTCTAGGCCTTTTTTGGTGTAGTCAAAGTGATGTTCTATCATACTCAGTTAAGGTTGCCACAGGTCGAACGATTAATAAGAGGTTAATATTATCAGAAATATCTCAAATATACGACCCATTAGGTCTTCTTGGACCATGTATAATTGTGGCCAAACTCATTCTCCAGACTTTGTGGACACTTAAATTGAGTTGGGACGAGTCAGTTCCTTTCGATCTTGCTACAAGATGGATGAAATTTCGAGACGAGCTTACAATTTTAAATCAGTTAGAAATTCCAAGACATAGTTTATGTCATAATCCAGTAGATATACAGTTGCATGGATTCTGTGATAGTTCAAGTGTTGCGTATGGTTGTGCAATTTACGTTAGGAGTATAGATGGAATAGGTAATGTGAAGGTCAGTCTTATGTGTGCTAAGAGTAAAGTTGCTCCGTTAAAATCGCACACCGTCAATAGGTTGGAGTTGTGTGGAGCAGTTTTACTTGCACAACTCATGGAGAGAGTTCAGTCAGCATTGAGTTGCGAAATCTCTGAGAAATTCTTATGGTCTGATTCATCAGTCGTTTTATGTTGGATCAAACAATCACCTCAAACTCCAGCCATTTGTAGCTAACAGAGTTTCAAGTATTCAAAGCTTGACGAATGTGGACGATTGGTGTCATGTTAGTACAACTTCCAACCCAGCTGATCTGATTTCTCGAGGTGTTTCTCCAAGTAAATTGAACGAATGTTTTCTGTGGTGGAATGGGCCGGAATGGTTGTCATACCATCAATCTGAATGGCCCAAGAGCAAAATATACGCACTGGAGGAACTACCTGATTTAAAGAAGAAAACGTGTGGTTTGGTTTCAAGTGTTGTCAACAAATTTCCCTTTGAAAGGTTCAGTAACATTCAGAGTTTGAAGCGAGTGGTAGCGTACATGAAACGATTTGTAAATAACTGTGTGAATTCGAAACCTCGCTTGACAGGCATTTTAAGTGTCCCAGAACTCAATCAGGGTGAGCTTATATTAGTGAAAATGGCTCAGGCAGAGACATTTGAAGAAGAAATTACCAAGCTTAACCAAAGAGCAGATATCCAGTCTTCCAGCATTCAACGTCTTAATCCGTTCCTTGATTCCCAGGGTGTCCTCCGGGTAGGAGGTAGGCTGCAAAACTCCGATTACAATTACGAGAAATGTCATCCTATGCTATTAAGTGGACATCATTATCTGGCAAAATTAATTGTGTCTCAAGAACATATAGTTCTTTTTCATGCAGGTCCTCAACATCTTCTTGCTTCAGTACGTGAACGTTTTTGGATAACTCGGGGGAAAGTATTGGCAAAACGAATAATTCGTGAATGTGTCACTTGTCAAAGATTCAAACCATCCTCAGTCCAACCAATAATGGGTCCGCTACCCAAAGACAGAGTTCACCAAAGTCTTCCTTTTAACGTAACGGGTGTAGATTATGCCGGTCCATTCGTTATTGTGAATAAAAAAGGAAGAGGTGCTAAAACTAATAAGTGTTATGTAGCAATTTTTGTGTGTTTCACAACCAAAGCTATTCATATAGAATTGGTAAGCGATCTCACGTCTGAAGCCTTTATCGCTGCATTAAGACGATTTGTGTCCCGGAGAGGTAAACCGTCCAAAATAGTTTCGGACAATGGTACCACATTTGTAGGGGCCAAAAAAGAACTTGAGTCCTTTATCGAATGTTTGAGTAGGGCCAGCGTTCAAATTCAAACTAAACTAGCTAATGAGGGAATCGAATGGCATTTTATACCTGTGCAATCTCCCCATTTCGGTGGCTTGTGGGAGGCTGCAGTAAAAAGCACCAAATTTCATGTTAAACGTGTCTTGAAAAACGCCCATTTAACTTTCGAAGAGTTTGCAACGATTCTCCACCAGGTAGAGGCAATCCTTAATTCCCGCCCCCTTACTCCTCTATCAAGTGACCCAAATGATATGGACGTGCTCACCCCAGGACATTTTTTAATCGGACGGCGGCTGACGAGTGTTGCGGATAAAGATTATACTGATATTAAAGACAATCGCTTATCTCGCTTTCAGTATTTACAAAAGTTACAAAGAGACTTTTGGACAAGATGGTCTAAAGAATTCATTAGTGAGTTACAAACACGTGCTAAGTGGACAAAATCGTATAACGAATTAATTCCTGGTTCATTAGTGATTATTCGGGAAGACAATCTGCCTCCGATGCAATGGCGACTTGGGCGTATCGTGAAAGTGTTCAAAGGATCTGATGGCCAAGCAAGGGTAGCAGAAATTAAAACTGCTAAAGATGTAATCAGAAGATCATTTGCCAAATTGTGCCCACTTCTGCCAAGCGATAGCGTGAACAATACTTCAAGTTTACTGGGAAACGTCAACTTTCCCAAAGGGGGGACATGTTGAGAAATATCGTCTTTGTTTCCACTGCCACAGGAGCCGGGCCGACTCTGTCTTCGAGGCAACAATCACGGTCGAAGTTCCAGACAGGCATTGTTGTTAAATCAAGCAAGCTGAGCAACGCTTGCGCGTGGGTTTATGAACTGCCAAAGTAACGAGTCAATATTTAAGAGTTTTCTCAATGTTTTTGAGCATTTACGTGAAATGTTAATATTTGTGACCTGATTCATTAAAGAGATCAGTATACAAGAAGTGTATTAATCAACAACACTATTTGATCGGGAACTGCAAGGCATCTGAGCAAATGGATGATGAGCTCATGCGATGTTGTATCAAATGCTTTGCGATAATCGATCCAGGCCATTAAAAGGTTACAGTTATACCGCACGGAGTCCTGCGTGATGCATCTGTCGATCAACAGGTTCTCCTTGCAGCCAGCGACCCCCTTCTCTAACCCTCTTTGCTCATATATCAGTTCATATACCAGGTCAACCGCGGAGAATATTCGCATGTATAAGATGTGGGTAAACATGCGTTCAAGCATTTTATCAGTCTTTAGTTCTTGGGTCAAACAAATCTCCGTTTTTGGGGTTTAGCAGGGTTCGCCCCTTGACAAAATCTGCTGCTCCCCATCTAGCCATGAGTTAATTAACTCTTGCTAGATGGTGGTGGGTGAATGGAATTTTTTTCCACAAATATTTATTTAGCCCATCACGGCCTGGAGCAGCAAAGATCTTCAAGCCTTTATTATTATTATAATACAATCTTTCAATTAGCATAGTCGAAGGATTTTGTATTTTCATAGTTCCGTTTGGATTCAGAGAAAAGAGGGGAAAAAAACATCTGTATCACTTACATTAGTTTTCACCAAGAGAGAAATATCACCACTATTATAATCCAAGGAGAGATGACTCCCAGTCCTGGAAATACTAAAAAGACATTCTAGTGCAATGACTAGGAATCTTTCAGTTTGAAATGAAAACATCCGAATAATTACGAAAAAACACTCACAGTTGATTTACTAATAGTTTTCCACCGATTCAGATCAACTTCTGATAAGATAGAGTATATTTCTCATAAATAAATCACAATAATAACATCAATTAACACTTCTATACTGAAAAATAGCCTGATGCAGCAGTAGAGAGATATGGATTATGGCGCATATAACTAAATAGGGATACCTCAGTATACTACGGACTAATCACTCGGCTGTGGCTGTCACCTGACTGGTATTCGAGTCTCTCCCCAAACTGCTCCCAGGTGAATCGGCATTCTCATTCAACAACCGCTGTCGCTCCCTATACATGGATACCCTGATGTTCTCCAGTTGGTGGTACCGGCATAGTTTCAGCAAGGCACACACAGACAAGCCTACCCAAGTGGCAAAGGAGCCCCATATACCAAACTGTGCAGTGCCTAGCTGCATGTAGAAGTTGGTGGTGTTTATTTTGTCAGCATGGTCTATGTCTTGTCCTGCAGCCAGTTCGCACCTTGAAAAATATACCAAATTATATGTGTTTATTATATAATCACATAAAAACATGACTGGGGTAAGAAATACACATGATTATCAGGGGTATAAGATATATTAGTTACTTACGATGGAAATCTTTCGGTCATATTCTGACACCATGCTTTGAATCCGAGGGTGATCATAAGTGCCGCGATTATGGTCAAAGTACACAAAAGTATCCCAGTGAAGACATCTATAAATGCTGAGAGGAAGCTGCTGTCTGTATTTTTATATAAATACATAGACAACCTAGGAAAAAAATCATCTCATACAAGTAACATCCAAATTATACACTACCTTACTTACCGATAAATTTGAATGATAGAAACAAGCCCAAGCATCACCCCTACGAATATAGTGTAGTTGCAATAACATTGTGACGCCCAGTTTACTGAAAGTTGCCCATCAGTTTCTTGCCAGAGACCAGTGGAAAACAATAAACAATGACCCCTGAAAAACAGAAAATTGTTGAAAAGATGTTGCAGTTCAAACTTGAATTATAGCAAAGTTCTACGAGAAATACTCTATGGTTCAGTTATTTTCTGTGGTTCCCATGATTTTATCATTCTTGCAATGACAACGCGCAATGTGATATTTCTATGCAAATATGAAAGAACAATTCACCAATGACTTTTGTTTGGACTCTTTTGCTGCAATTAAGTAGTTCATACATGAATACCTACTTGAAATCGTCTTGATGTAATCCCATGGGCACTACAACACATAATGCTAAAATAAAAGCGATTACATAGCCAGCTATTTGGCTAAGAAGCAATATATTACTTAATGCCATGATTAAAATATTAATTTGAAATTCGGAGATTTACATTTGTCAGAACATTGACAGTTATGACCATCAAGCATAACAAATAACAAATAAAACAATAGAAAACGAAAACATAAACAACCCATCAAAAACGTCACACCCTTGTCATTCACAATTTCTTCTTCTTAAATGTTAGGGTGAATTCCCAATGAAACTTCTTTGCATTTTACGTCGCGCGTCTTGATTGACGTAACAAAGGCGTGACGCGCGACGCAAAAAAGTTTTATTGGGAACTCACCTAGGGTAGCGTCGTTTATGCTTTTCGCGTGACGCGTTCTTTACGCCTTCTTTGGCGAACAGCGTCAATCAGAATGCGTGGCGCAAAAAACGAAAACGATGCGTTGAGAACTCACCCTTACGAGTATCCGCGAAATGCACCTCTAGGTGGCGCTCAGAATAGTAAACACATAATATTTTTGGCTCTTCTGCATCGCTATGGGTTCCATATTACTTACATTTAATGAAAATAATTAAATAAAATCTATTTTATTCCAAAATTTTAAGTTTTGAAATTGTTCTTCGATTTAACCACAATTTGACCTTGAGGTCCAATAACTTTCCTCAAACATTAGCTTTCCTTGTGGTTATTTCCAAAATATTGAGTAGGTTTGACAGTTTTAAAAAGGCCATTAATGACCACCTGCATCAGTGCTAGGATAGGTCAGACAACAATAGACTCATCTTGTTCGGCAAAGCGAATGATAACTTTCAAAAGTCTTGCAGTATTACCACAGAACAGGTAGGGTTACAGAAGTGACACTCTAAGGTGGTACCAAATTGTATGACTTTGGATAGTTCATCTGTCATCACTACAGGGCTATTGCTTGCGCTCAAGAATATTTAGCCAGCTCGTTTGGGAAGGCTTCAACTTTGACCATAAATAGAAAGTTGACGCACAAAACACTTACATATGTATGTGTTCTGTGGGTTGGCGCTGATTGAAAAACTACAATTCCGGGCATGCGCATTCAAATTTGGAACAGTGAAATAGGGAGACGATTCTGTAACTATAGTCCCCTACGAATGAGGCCGCGACTTAAAATAAGTCAAGTCACAGCGCCAACCGCGAAGGAAAAACAAAACAGCATTCCTTTTTGTATTACATGCTCCAGGAAGAGTGAATGCAATAAATCGAACAAAGTTTGAAGTGTGTATACGGAGAGGGATCAAATAAGTAATAGGAAATAATTTCGACTACGGTTAAAAATACCCTCACTCCACACATTTCCACAAAGAGGAAAAATGAGGCAAATATCTGGCAAGATACAACTATATGTTCTACTTGAGGAACATTGCACAGACAGATCTAATGTCATGTCCGTAGGGAGAAGTAATTGTTTTCCGTTAGGAATTTGCTTAATTTTTTCCATTTTGTAGATATGTGTGAAGATAGTATTTCAATAGTTTTATAACAACATTTTTTTAAATTATTCCCCTATACTATTTCAATATTTGTTTTTATTAGAATAAAACAATTTTTTTATGTATTTGTGCTATATGTACTTAATTTTTTTCATGTATTTTACACATTTACATATAAAACTGATGTTCAATTTGTTGATAAGATTTACTCTTAAGGCCGTAAATGAATACTTATTAAGTGTTTTACAAAACATCTTCATATTGAACATTTCAACCTTGCTCAGTGTGAAAAAACTACATAAGCCAACGTTAAAAAAAACAAAGTGAAAATCAATCGTGTTCGATATATATTCTAAAATTATTTCAATATAATATATTCTACACCTTACAATTATATCATAAAAAAACAAACAATCTTTATAATGTCTTTCGTTTCCTTTTTGGATTGAAACTGACAGGTTCAGGCAAGGGCAACTTCAGCTGAACGACATGCTTGTTTTGGCTTGAAGCATTGAAAGCAAGAATCCTCGATACTTCCAAGGTTTTCTTAACGCCGATTTTCAAATCTTTAGACAGGCTCTGAACATCAACCTCGTAGTCCAACGCTATGGCAGCCAAAACTAACGTGAAGCACAGAGCTTTGTCTTTCATGTGTAAAGGACGGGTCCTAGAAAAATAATTATTTAGAAATAATTGCTCAGTAGTTGTCTGAACAGGAAATCTTATTGATTTTTTCAATATTAAGTAGTCTGAACCTGAACAATGGGAGAAAAAAACTTTTTCTAAAAACGCAGAGTTTCTTAACTTACCTTCCACTCAGACCGTTCACAGAAAAATTGTCCAAAATATGGGCGTTCACATCTGCCGATTTATCACAACAAACGAATTTCCTTTTGACAGACTTCATCGGTGTAATCATATAACTGATCAGATAATGTATATACAAAAAGATAGTGATACTGCGAACCTGTATTTCTTCTGATGCTCCGGACATGAGAATTTTAGAAATGCTGGAGGCAGGAAACGGACTCAAACTGAAAATTATTGTTGACTTATTACCAAATACTTTTAAAATTTATAGATATCCGAACAAAAATCACATATTCTTTCAAGTTGATAAATAATTCTCTTCAACTGTTAGAAAAAACATATTCTCTGATGACAGTGACCGTAAGGAAAACTGACAAACGAATCTAATATTTACTTGAAAGGTTCCACCGTTCCCATGTTCATAATTTGCCCAGCTTCAGATGCCAGTGTGTCTAAAATATAGCCAGGTACAAGATCTTCCAAATTGTAAACCCCGTCTCGAGTTGAAGCATCTCTGTTGATTTTAGGTCGATACAAGCTGTCGTTTTCTGTTAATGTCAGTGCTTCTTCAGCAATGCTTTCATCAACTTTTAGGCCTGAAATAAATACAGTGACATACAATAATGATTTGTGGACAATGGCATCTTAAATTATTTTCAAGTCACCAAAATATTTGGATCAAAAAAAATGTAATAGTATTTGCTAGACAATTACTATACTAGAGGTCTCTTCTGCTTTGAAAAATATATAATAAAGGCAAAAACCGAGTTTGCAATAAATTAGATTTAGCATATAAATAAGAGACAAAAAAATTACATTTTCTCTTTCTACAAGGCTGAGGTTCCCCCAGTCGGAACTCTTTAGTCGTAATTTTGGAGTAGGTACACTTGGATATTCCAGTCGCAGACAAAACTCTTTCTCTGTAGTTAGCTATGGGAATTTTAATCCCATTATGAGCTTCTTCCTTCATGAATTTGAAAACATTGTTGATCACTTCTCTCGCCTGACTGTGAATGATCATTCCTTTGATACCTAAAGTCTGACAAAACTTTCATTATTAACGAGCCGATGCTTCACTTATCTCAGTTACCTTTTTCGGAGGCACCTTGAGCCCCAGCTGCTGACTGTGGTAAGCCATTCCATCGACAGGAAGTCTTTTGAATTTTTTTTTTATCACCACGTTTTCCTTGATCTTCTTACGGGCCGATTTTTTTGGTATCGCCAAGATTAAAGCGTTCAATTGAGACTCATTATTAGACTGAGTTTGCTGCGGCTGTTGGATCTGTTGCTGATGTTGAATCTGCTGATGTTGTTGAAGGTGTACGTGATTTTGCTGTTCGTGTTGTTGAATCTGGTGATGCTGTTCGTGTTGTTGTTCATGTTGTTGTATTTGATGTTGCTGTTCGTGTCGTTGGATGTCGTGTTGCTGTTCGTGTTGTACATGCTGTTGCTGATCAAGTATGTGGCAAGTTGTGGTTGAAGTAATGGGGTTGAGACTTTGTAGTGTGCAATTTTGTAAAATTTGAAACCCACTAGAACTGGTACTGATGGGAATCAATCCCAAATTTTTCAGATCTTGGCATTTCTTCGGGTGTAATTTCCATGTTAACAGCGGGCTGTAATCAATTGTATCTGACACTAAAGACATGCTAATGTTTGTGCAGATTTTGAGTCGACAAAATCTTGTTTGAGATATATCACGAAAACGTAAATTGCTTTTCCTAAAGCATTTTTTCTAATCCTGAACTACTGACGAATATTCAATTCTATCAAATATTTTTGTTGGAAGCAGAAAAGTTGGAATAACTCAAAACATCAACAAACTTTTGACAGGTATTGACCAATTTTTTTAGGTTAGCATAATAAGAAGAAGAATTCAAAAGTACAATTTGCATCTATAAAGGCGGATTTACCAGTTTCATAATGCACAATTTAATGCATATGCGTAATATTAATGTACAATTAATAAAATTTCAATACTCATATGAAACTATATTACCCGTTTCATAATTTATAATTCCTATTCACATTCCATAATGCATAAGTATGAAGTTCCCAACTTTCAACTTTATGCACTAATGAAGTGGAAAAATAAGTTATTCCCCTACCTAGACTCAAAATTTGAAAATGGCAACATATTTCACTTGAAATCTCGTGGTCTAGAGACAAAGTGTTGTTTTGTCAGTGTTTTATTTTGAGAATGAGCATGTAGCATGGTTTTTCATCAAAGAATTCCAAAATTTTTCTTGGTAAACTATCACTTGTCAAATACTTATTCTTATGCCTTGAAGAAGTAGTAAACCATATTTTCCTAATATCTTATACAGTAATAAAGTTCAAATATCAAATTGTACATTAGTGAATATATTATGTTTATGCATCCACTAAAACCACTTCAAGTGTGAATTTGCCTACCTAACCTTCGTTTTATTCTCGATTTTAGTATTCGTTTGTCCCTTGAATTGATACATCCGTTTGTTAAAACTGCACTCGATTTAGAATACCCTTCCGAATTTGCGATATGCGTTTCCGTTAATGACCAGGGTTGACGTTCATTGAAAACCACCACACTTGCGTACGCGCATTCGAATTGGAAACAGTGAAATAAGGAGAGTGACTCTTCTGTAACCCTCTTTTAATCTGTGTTCTGTGATACTATGGTACACGGAATTCCAAACAGAATATTCAACGTATATAGCCGCTTCCCAATGCCACATGGAGTAGCACCGAATAACTTGGGGTAGCTCCTAAAATGCTCTGACAGTGATCAGGATAAATCAAGTTCCAATTAAACCCCATTTATTTTCCATTTGAGAGTTTCAAGCACCGGGGCTTCTTATTCTAGCACAATCATTGGCTAGCAAATGACATCTGTCAAAATCCACTAATAGCAAGTATGGAATAGGAAGCCGCGGAGCTTGAAACTCTTAAATGGAAAGCGGCCATAAAGTCAGGTGCGGTTCACTTCAAGTTCAGTTCAGGGGTAACGGGTAACGCTCCACCGGATGCTTCTACCCCTGGCAATTAGAAAGCGGCTTATAGTTTGAAGTCAAAAGGCTTCAATGGCAGAATATTTCATAAGTCTTGAATAATATAATTACGATGTGATTGCTCTTCAGAGCAAGTAAAGAAATAATACACATGGTATTTTTTTCAGGTACCAATAATTTGGGCACTTGGAAAGCATCCAAAATAACCAATATTACATTACTCACCAATTACAGTTTCCTCTAGATCCTCTTTCACTGTGTCAATGTTCATGGTAAGACGTTGTCTCTGCTCAGTGACCCTTCTAGCTTTCTTCGAACCAAAATTCTTGTTTAAATCAGATATAGACTTATCAAGTGATGTTTCCTTAATGTCTGTCAAATCTTTTTTAGTGTCAAAACAAGGGGTAACCATACAATGATCCGCCTGTATGAGTCGGATCTGGAAATAGACATGCCAGCAAAATGATGTATAAAACTTTTTGAACATTTGCTTACCTTGTTTTTTTTCTTGTTATAGATCAAGATAAAATTATTATATAATTCGTCATCCACCAAATTGCCTGTGTATAGCATATTATCGCGTGTAATGCCCACCACTTTGGTTTCATCCTGGGTTTCATATACGCCCGATTTCAAACGTCCTTCTTTGCCTGGTTGGATTTTACTGTTATGAAATTCGACTGAAAACGTGAAAATATTAAATAAACTGCTATCAGAAATTTGTATTAAACATACCCAGAACTGGCCTAGATCCAATGTCTTTCGTGGCAACTTTTTTAACTATAGGCATTTCGAATTTGAATACAAAAAACTAGTAACTAGAAAACAAGAAAACGTTCGGAATTTGGAAGTTCAACTTAACCCTAATAATTCTTCTTCCACCTCTCGTCTTTGAATGGTTTGTGGCCTTTGCTTCCGTATGGTGTATTCGGCCAGCACATTAGTGACTTTTCGTTGTCTGACTTTTCATCATGTTTCTTTTGCATTTTATCTTCAATATTCTTGTTTCATTCGTCCTTTTTTTCCTTAAATTTTCAATATCGTTTTCCCTATACATTGTATACATAATATGTATACTATATATTCATATCTTCTGTGGTGGTGAAAGGGATATTCTTGCGTCAATAATCAGCGTAGTCAAGCACAGTCACTTGACAGTCGACCGGTTAGATTCCTTTATTTTTATCCATGGAGAAGTTGCAATTTCTCAAATCTCAGAATGAAATTTTTATTAAAATATTCTGAACATCTTTCTGTATATTGAAGTCGTGTATGCGCATCTGCAATCTATAAAGATTGTTGCATTTTGCATTTCTGTTGACGAATTAAATAAATATGGCAGGGTTCATTTGAGTTGGACAGTTGGCAAGTTTGATATCGTGTACACAGAACGTAATGTGCAGTATAAAATTCTTCTTCTTTTATTGTTGCTCGCTTATTTGTAACACCGAAGAAAGTTTGACGACGGTTTGACGCCGTATCCCTGGGGTCCGCATGCCATAGAATTCTATTTTTCTTTCAATGAGTGAGGAAGTCATGGGAGAGACAAAGACAAAACTGTAGAATTCTATGGTACCCCTGGAGCAGGATTCCGTGTATCATAGAATTCTATAGTCTATAGTTGTCTCTTTCTTTCCCATGACTTCAACTAGAACGACATCTCACTTATTTGATCAACTATAGAATTCTATGGTACACGGAATAAATACCTCCCCTTCAACTATTTTGATTTGTACATAAAAAATACCATTCGAAATGCTGATAAGTACATTCAGAAATTAATATCTTTCTGATTTTAATTTCGTTCGTTTCGTCTTCTGAATATTTATATTTTGTACGGAGTTGAAAAAACAATTAGGCAGGAGTAATAAAATCAATGTTGCCAATTAAGAAGTAAAAGCCTATGGTTTCTGTACACGTAAAAAATTACCGTATATACTTTTCTCTGATTGTTATTTCAAGTATTTGAATAGTGATTCCAGAAGCATCGCAGCTTAAGATGGCTCACAAACTTGGTTGAGATTTTTGCTTTTCCATTTGTCTTGAACTGCGACTTCGGAGGCTCTACAGCTAAGGCTTGTTGTTTTTCTCTCGATCAATATTTTCATAAGATATTCTATTTCTATACACTTGGCGGATTGGTTTGAAGAACTTCGGGTAAGGTTTGTCAATTGACCAACTTAGGCGGCCTCCTTGCATTTCCGTTTGATCATATGCTCCTCAAACAGCTACCAATGTTGCTTCCTCAGTACTTCTTCCCTTCAACTCAACTCCAGGGGGGGATTGATTACCTTGCAATAGTGTCTATGAGAGATTTTAAATATTCAAAATCCAAATTCCTGACAGCGAATTTGAGCCGGACCCACAAGTCCTTAGAATAAATAAACAGGTAAATGCGATACATTTATTTCATTTCTATATGAAATGAATACAATACTGCTTCATAAAGTCGAGTTTTTGTCCTGAAATGCGCCAATTTCATTCTCTTTAGTCCTTCTTCTTTGGAACATACGAAAGAACGATCACCGATTTAGGCGAGATGGGTACTGCAGTGGCATCCTTCTTAGCACTGTAAAGAAAGAGAGAACCATAACCTCAAGAAACAGTTAACCACACACAGCAACTCACTTCAAGCTCATGAAATCAGCTTCGTTATAGTTGCTACTGTACTGTTGTATAGTAACTTCCTGCAATTCGGAGAGGGCCGGCACCTCCGCCTGGAAGTTGACTACAACCTTCTCGTCTCTCACATTCAGGGCTACCAACACACCTGGATTTCCCGTAGTTACCCTGAGAAAAAAAGTATTTCAAACCGGTGACGATGAATAACAATTACTACTTCGCCATGATATGACCTGTGTGAAAAGTGAATTGTCTTACCTTTGCCTGTTTCACGAGAGAAAGCATGAAAGAATGAATAGTGTTGTTGAAATAATACATCAGAAGTTGGTTATCATATTGAGTGATTCGAGAAATTTAGAATTTGTAAATTTCTTAATGCAAATATTTTATAACCCGAGGATGTTATATTTATTTCAATGAAACAGTCTGACCCAATAACAATTTCAAATACAGATATGGGTAATTCAAAACGGAACATGTGGAATGGACTACCAAAGAGTGACGTCAGAGTGGGTGGAACTTGGTGAACCTTTCCAAACATTGGAATTGGTATTTTTGACAAGCGGTTTCAACTAACAGACCTGTATTGAAAATAATAACGCTTATCCTTATTCTTGACGGAAATAAGCAAAATTATCATATCAATAATGTCTTATGGGTTTTCAACACGTATTACCCATTTGTTTGGAAAGGTTTTTCAAGCTCCGCCCCATCGTGACGACAGCAGCACATAGGTAGTCTATAGTCTAATGCATAAATAAATAGATAACCCATATTTTGTAAAACTCCATTGATTGACTGCCAAAACAACCTTTCTCTCCATTAACCTGTGTAAAAGACGAAGACAAAACCTGACTACCGGTCTTTTCCAACTTCAAAATTGTTTATCGATTTCGGAGAAAATTCAGATATTGGCTGTTAGTTGGTTTCTTGTATCAATATTGAATTCGTAGATGATCAATGAAATGCAACGAAAATTAGAAAGGGAGGAATCCAATAACTGAATAAACATAAAAAGTTCGATTGTCTCATGGTCCTCATTCCTGAATCGAAGGATTTTAAAATTGTACGACTGAAATTGTGTTGATTGCAGAATTGTTGATGTAAATGTTCATTGTAGCCAGTCACTTTTAAAGACTTTGATTAGATTAGAAGAAACCGTCCCTAGACTGACTGACCATGACTTTTTTTTGAGTAGATGGGACCAAATGGGAGGAAGTGAAAGGATTGTTAATTTTCGTTCTCCCTCTGAGGAAGCTAGCCACTTGCGCCAGCGAAACGTTAGGAAACTATTCCAAATCACGACTGCCTTTAAACCCGAACCAAAATAGTGAAAATGTCGACCGCGAAAGTTTTAGCCAATTTATTATTCTCTTTACATGATAAGTGATAAATATGGAGGACATGAACGTGAAAATTGACGTCAGGTGTCGGTAGTTCAAACGTTGGATTTAACTTTATGTGGATTATTTGATGCATTGGAACTATTAGACCCAAAACCTTCAAGGATTCAGTGACCCTAATACCATTATGGCATTAACACGCCCTCAGAAATAACACTTAAGTGGATAGCCTTGAGGATGAGTGTCATTATTACTTGTCATTTATCAAATATCCAAGGATCACTCCGTATCAACATTATAAATAAATAATATATAAATTTGAAAAGTTCTCACCTGATGAAGGCAAACACAGTGTTATTGCTGATGCTGTGTAAGCTGCAAATGCCCCTCATAACAGAAGGTGACTCCCGAATTTTCAGGAGTTGCTTGTCGATGGTAGCGTTGGTTTCTACCAGGGTCGTACCAGGAAGAAGATAAGTGATTATGTCCACAACATCTGACGGAAGTGTTGAAGAATCGATCTGAAACAATTAAGGCATGTTGTCAGTAGACTATAACCTGATGGCAGAAAGAGTTACATCATGATTGCGATTATGTTTATTCAATTATAAACAAAGCTTCATTAACTATGGTCACTCAGAACTTTCGGAGGTATTCGTCTACATCTGTGGTAGATATTTTCAAAGGCGGTAACGGACGAAGCGTTCGTTTAAGTCTGATTCGCTGACTTTGATGATTCCTTTTTTTATTGTGCCCATCCTAATGGGGGAGATATGATTTATTAAGCCTTGATTCTGATACTCGTTTTTGTTTTGGTTATTGATTATTATTGCTTGTACCTGGGAAGGGTTTTGATCTCTCTGATTACCTGTTTTCACGTTCTGCTCAGCTTGAATTTCAATGGCATCTCTGAAAATTCGCAGGTTATCAGGGGCTGATACAGGACACATTTCAGGAAGGAGCGCATGTTGGATGGGTCACAATTTTTTTGGATACACTTATAGGGGTCGGAGGAGGGATATGAAGTAAATTGTGTTCTTATGGTTGCATGTTTCGTTGGTCTATATCGTTTTATATAATGAAATTACGAAGCGTCTTCTTCCATGTTTTATTTTTACAATAAGTAAAGCAAATACAAAAATCACATGAATCTGACATCTACAGAACGAAATCTAATTTTCTTTACTGTTTGGCAAATATTGCGAATAGCATTATCAATATTTTGGGAATTTTTGTACACCGACATTTCGCCCATAACTACCGAAATTGATGGATTTCCTACCAGGCACCCAAATTGGTCATGAATGTCATTATAGGCTGATCAGACATATTAAGGAGAATGTTTTGACCAAAAAGAAACTGTTCAGAGTATCTTGGGGATATCTATTTTTTTTTCAAATCACCCTTTTCCAATGTAGTCTTTGGCTGATATATAACGTTTTGAAATCAGGAAAATTGTCTCTATGTCGCTGTTTAGAGGCAAGTCAAGGAATTTTCTTCAAACAGTCTTCATAATGACCTTCATTAAAACAGGTCACATAACACTCATGTTTACTTACCTAGTACTACCATTTTCTATACCTGTTCTCATAAGAACTCAATAACATAATTAAGGAAATAAGTCTACCTGTACTGGTAAGAAAACAAAACATATTTTGTTTTGGTTTTTTTATGCCAGAACATAAAATAATAAAGTAATGAACCTGTTACTAATTTTTCTCTCAATTACACCAACTAAAACAGATTTTTAAATAATTTTGTTGTAGAGTTTCACAGATCTCTGTATTGCAACACGAACAGAATCTCTTATACACTGAGATATTCGTTTCGGTATGGAGATAAGAATTAACGTAGAATGAGGGCATTCACGGCCGGAAGTACAATCAAGAAATACGAAAATAAAAACACAAAATAACACCACCGGTATACAACCACTTCAACACACGACAATCGTAAGACAGGGTAATCATGACACCGTAATCGTTAGAGAATGGCAACATCCCATCCGGCCAGGTAACCCAAACACCCCAAACAAAACAAATGGAAATTATTCAAAACAAAGTGATTAGCCAGGGTAAATTTGCCTGGGGGACCAATTCAAATGCAAAATTCCTTTAATAGAAAGTATTGAGTCATGATACATCTCTTGAATTTAATATTTCTTCATAGAATTTGGGAAAAATTGGGGTACATTTGAAATTTTCAAAAAAACGACCAGCAAAAAAGTGGTTCAGTTTTCGATTTTTCCCAATATTTGGAAAGATATGAAATTTGGGAGACATCATGACATGCTCGAAGAAAACTTCTATATTTTTAATTTAATTATTTGCAGAAGACAAAGTGGTCCTTCGTACTTCATATAGATTTATCAACAAAACAATTTCCTATATGGGAAATTTACTGCTGACCCTGCGTATATGTTAAACTCACCTTCCACAGAGGCCACTCGATATTATCCACATTAAAGGTGTGATTCAAGCTGTTGACGATATCCCTGACGTTCGTTTTATCAAACGACTGAACCTTGATGGGCAGATCCACTGCAAGAATGTTGTCTTTGGCCTTATACGACACTACTTTCGCCAGCTCCTCCGCAACCATAAAAGGCCCATCTTCAGTCTTATTTCTCACCACCTGTAAAAATTAATAAGTCAATAAACGGGGTATGATACTTTTTATTATTATTTTATTGATATTTAACGTAAACTTACCTTTTTCCATTTCTTCAAAAGCTCTCCAAGCTCCGGCAGGTTTTCAGTTTTGGAATGCAAGTAGAACCCGTACTGTTTGATATGGGAATGTTCGACGTTGCTTTGTTTGGGAGGTTCGTTCTCGAATTTTTCGTCGACGAGTAAAATTGGAACGTTTCTTAGGCGAATTCCTGCAGCGCCGAGGCCAAGGAACTTTTTGATGACGACGGAAAACTCTTCAATCACGCTGTCGTTGCGGAAATTCAAGAGTTTTTTGCTCAGAGGTGCATAGGAGTACTCTTTACGTTTGGCCGAGTACTGCCAAGAAGAATTGTCGGTTTTGTCCACCTGAAAAAATAAAATTCAGCTGTAGTTTTGCCAGTGCTGTCAATATTAAAAAAAAAATCGAAATATAATAAAATAGCTCTCAATACTGTACTTTTTCAACTCTTTCTATCTTTCTTTGTAGTTGTTTTGAAAATTGTAGATCATTTTACACATTTCAGAAAATTTTTGATCACTTGAAAATATTCTATAATGTTTCAAGGATATTTTCGAGCACTATTACTTTTTGGGAATTTTTAGAACTTCAGTGTTCTAAATCTACTCCTTGGCTGGAACTTTGATAATACTTGATAATGATTTAATAAACCGAAACCGGTCGTAACACTAAAAAATCGTACTGAAAATTGGACCAAAGTAATTTTTTTCTCTATCCTGCATTCAATATAAATGAATATCTGCGATGTCCTTCGTTTCAGTTTATATCATAAGTTGGCACCGATACATTCTGGACTACCCTAAAAACATTTTGACAGACTATGAGAAATACAGTAATTAGAAAGTATATCTAATATCACTTGTGATTTTTGATTTATTTTTTCTGACCGCCAATTTTTCTACAGATTGAAAAAAAGGGGTTTCATGACGTCACGTTCATCAAAAATAAACTTGGCAACGTCGTATAAGTTATACATCATGGACTGTCAAATTATCATTACATCTGGCTTGTCATTTGTTTCATATGTCCTAGAGGCTGTTACTTTTCCAAATGCAAATATTGCAACTGCAACAACAAACATTAACTCCAAATCCCAAATATAACCACAAAACAAATGTATGTGTTCTGTGGTAATAACAACTTTTGTTCCATGAGAACTATTCTTATAATTTGCGGTGTTGCCCACAATAGTTTTTCATCAGAAGGCAGGTTCGTTCAGAAAATTTAAAAGTTAGCCAGTAGCTATATTTTATGGGAGAACGATATTCCCTATTTCGGAACGTGGATTATGGTGGGGGATGTTTCCGATGACCATGACGTCAGAGGCACACTTTGAAATGTGATAGTAATCTTAAATAAAAAAAGTGGAGTGGCACTCTTTGATAGACATTTTAGACTATTAACGATTAATTTTTTGTAAATGTAAAGATCCATTGTATATAATAATAATAATAATAATAATAATAATACTCCCTCATAAACACTCGTTGAGTGTACCCAAAGGCATAGCCTGTGCGGGTAGAGGACGGCTATTATTATTATTTGCCGTGGCGCTCCGGGGCGACTTACTGATGTTTTAGGTGATGTATTCACTTTTCAGCTGTAGGAAAACCCGGAAAACCTACAGCACCACCTCGGGTGGTCGGTGTGCACTCGAAGCTAGCACTAGACGAGATTGGCATCTAGACAACTCACAATACACTTGCTTTTCAACAAGGCATGCGGCCGCCTATCGAATCCGATATAAAGTAGTTGAGAAAAATTCTCGTACCTACATCGGATTCGAACCGACTATCGCTATGCTGGAGTTTCGAACGGCCTGTGCCTTAGACCGCTGATCCACCGACCACATATAATTCTACTTATCCTAGAACATACTGAAATATTCTGAAAGTCGATAGAGAATACTAACACACTTCTTGGGATTGTTTTAGGAATTTTTCAACCTATCACATTTCAGAAATTTCTAAAACCTACATGAAATGTATAGAACATTTTGGAGAATTCTCGATAAATCTGCAAGATTAAGAACCCTTAACATTTTTGGAATAGACAGATGATTGTAGAACATTAAGACTCGGAATCCCCGGGTGTATAAGACGGAAGGAAATAGCATCCCGCATAATCTATTTACTTTATCAACAAACAAGAAATTAATTCAAGAATGATTGTTGATTCAACTTACCCAATTATTGGGAGGTTCGGGAGTTCCATCCCCTGTGCCTTTTGATGGCCTCCAGATGTAGTAATCTCGATAAGTGTCATTATTGTTTTCACTCTCCTCAAACCAAACATCTGACGTAGACGGGTCTAATTCTACGATGGTCCTCGTTCCCAAATCTTTAGCTTGTTTTATGAGTTTAATAACATTGTGCGATTCGTCAAACTGTTCGTAAGCATCACCTAACCAGCTGACTATTATGCCTACAAAATTAAAATTGCTCAGATATTGTCCCCAGAATGTTAAACAGACAACACTGGGATTTCACAATTGTAATAATAATTTCATCTTTTCTTGTCAAAGGAGGTGTTTTGGGAAATAGTTGAAATCTACAAAATGTAATAATTATTATAGTTTCATTCGGGTTGTCTTTTGGAGCAAGACAGCAACAAAGGATTCATGGAAAGGTATTTTTCGTTATTAATAGTGCTGTAGGAATTAAGGGTTTTCCATGAGATGATGTAACTAGGCTGTAGTTGTTATGATCAGTAAGGCGCATTCATAATTACCATCATTACAAAGACACGTGATAAGATAAATGGTAAAACTATTGAAAATTTCGACACAGAAGTATGAAAGAAAATAAAATATCATACCTTTTATATTTTTATCTAAAGATTTTAGTCCTTCTGAGTTGGTGTCGGGTGCTATTTCCGTCAAAGGCCCCTCTTGCCACCTGATGAAATTAAAAAAATTTATGATAATAACGAACTATGTGTGAACAGTTTCAAATATAAGTCACAGCCATACATGCTCATTAAATTGTCAAACAACTAGCTACAGCTTTTTTTTTAATTCTCTGTTGAATGGTAATAATGTACATATGCTTACCAAGTTCTTGGTGGTGGTGGATCACACTTGGGAGCAGCATAGATAATCAATATGGCCCCCACCAACATAGCAGCCCAAAGAATCCAAAATCCAATGAACAGGAACCATCTCAGACGTACCCAAAAAGGATCATTAGCATACTTCATCAGTTCCTCTTTGTTCATTCCACCGAAAGTCAGCGTTGGTGCGCCTGAGACAGTTAATTAAATAATTTAAATTTTTTATTCATCTACACGTAGTATCTACGAGTGGTAGTCTTCAAATAACAAAATACAAATTTTTATATATTTGCCGTTGCTCAACGTTCAATATTACAACACCAAAAGTTGAAAGAATGTCCTAGCTAAGTTCTTGTGTTCTGTTGAAAATATTCTTAAGCAAAATTTGTGTCGGCAGTTGTCTGCAATTTTAGCCTAAAAAAAACAACATTCAAAAATATTATATTACACGTAATACTAAGCAATGCATTCAATACTCTTTTTTATCCAAATTATCCATGATGTAGATTGCACTCTTCTGCATTTTATTTTAACCAGACCCTCCCTTAATATCACTACCACTACCCCAATGAAACATACTTACATACTAAGATGCTCCAGAGTAGATTAGAGTAATTACATATTTTTTCTGTCTTTTGATTAGCCTCAAACCTTAGGGGTAGTAAGCTTGGCTCAATTTATTGAGTAAAGGTCAATATGGAAGTTGAATTTCAGACAAACTATATCTTTGGAGGAGGGAAATTTTGTTATTGCCCAACATAACATCTGGAAGTATTAGAGCGTCAGTAGATTTGAGACTTTGATTTTATTTGTGATTAGGCCTTTGAATTAGTTTGAGTCTCAATTAACTTTGGAAATCTAACATAATACAATGTACCGAATCATATTTCATCATCAGTTAAATCTGTTTTATATTGGTTTTCTTTTGAAACTTCAAGTTGTGTTGAATTTCTTTTTCCGCATTGGTTTTTACGAGAGATAATCTCGGATTCAACCTCACTGACGAATGATAAAAAATCAAGGTTTAATAAAATAATTGAATATTTGAAACCTTTGGTATGAATGAACCAATAAGCTTTGTCTATAAATTTTATATAACTTCGGACAATAAGGTATATTTTGACTTTGAGGAAAATTCAAGAAACAGAAATTACCCCCAAAAACCGAAACAACGTCAATTTCACTCGACAAAGCATACAGAACTACTTATGATATTCTAATCCTATTTTTCTATTTATACTACTTATCTAAGTAGCTAATAGCACTCATCCTTTTACCTACTCTAGTCTACATTAAATTGTGTACCTTCTTCATTTATCTACTTCATTTTCTAATTTACCTACTTTGTTTAGGATTGGATGACATTCTTGAAAAGTAATGACTAATGATTTCTTTACTGTACTATGAACTTGAATAAGGGGATGTATGGTATTGTTCCCTTATTCGCATTAATACTATTTTGACATTTTTGAGATTTCTAGACTCTTGAATGCATCGAAAAGTCAATTATCATGAACCTGTCTAATTAATTTCAAACTTGTGTCATCAAACTGATTGCTGTGATCAAAAGTATGTTGTATGTTCTGGTCTCAAAAAACGGTTATTAATATTGTGCTCTGTTAACCGCACACTCATGGTCTTTCTAGTTTGACCCACATACTTCTCATCGCAGTCCTTGCAGCTAATTTCATAAATACCAGATATTCTTTCTCGCTTGTTGTAGTTTATACTGACGTTATTTTGGTGACTTGGCTTGTTTTTATTCCTTGAAGTTTTGATAACTTTTCTGCAGTTATAAATTATACATTTCAATTCGATAAATGAAAAATATTTCCATGTATTCAGTATAAATTATCAATACAAACACATCACCCACTATTTGGTTCTTCATCGTCTGATATCATTCTATATATTTGAGCCCGCCAAAAACACAAAAACATAAACTCGTTCTGTGAAAAAAACTGCACAATATAAAATACATTTAAGCATTGACTAGACTTCTTCAAACATACATAAATATTTACATTATGTTTTGCTTTGTAATATAAATAATTAGCACAAATAATAATTGAAACAATGGTTAATCAAAACATATATATATTTGAGAACAAATAATATTATTACTAATTAGAAATTGATGGGGTATTATGAAGATATGTCACTCTGAAAACATTTATCCTGCTAAAGAGGCTGGTATTCAGGAATGATTCTGAATGAATTTCATTCATTCTTGACTGTGAAGTTGTAAACTCAGTCTCTAGATACTTTAGTAAGCATTCATGTATACATGATCCTATAACAAAAATGGTCTTTTGAGCCAGATAATAATTATTAAACTCAAAATCGTTCTTCAAGATTTGTGTAAGAGTAAAGTACATGAATTGAGAAGAGTGAAAAAGCTAATCATGTATATAAGCAAAGAAGGTCACATTTTATAAAGCAATTATGAGGTTGTCACAGATCATTAACCACCAAAATAGCTTTTCATGACAATCATTAGTTTTTATGAACAAGCACAATGGAAATGAATATGGGAATATTTTCAGTGACTCATTTTTGACAAATGAAAAAACTCTCGAGTTGTAACTGAATATATTCGATACAAGTCTCAGTTTTTTTTCTAAGAAAGGAGATATCCCAAAATAACTCACCAATATCAAGTTTCGCATCACCATTCTTCTCACTCAAAATCTTCACATCCTTCAAATCGATATCAGATTTGTGAGACACCTTTTCATCTGGAAGCATTTTTTCATCTGCCCCATCGGGATCTCCACTGGACAAGAGCTTGGCAAGCGATTTGGATCGAGAAACGGCCTCATCTGTAAATGGACGAATGTTTCGATTTCAAATAACGGAATTGATCCGGTTAGTAAAAACTGCATACCATCCATGTCTTTCTCGGGTATTGCCTTATAAGTAGTTTTACTACTGTCCGTCTTCAGTTCAGTCTTGTTTCCGTCCATTGTCGAGCCTTTGTGAGCAAATTATAGTCTTTAATATAAATTGCAGACTTCCTGCATTCAATTAAGGAGTTATAAACTAGACCCTTGATGGTTTTACTTGTCTACAACAAGCTTCAATCTTCACTGGTTTCAATCAATAATCACAAACGCCCAAAAACAAGAAACATGATGTAAGATTCCTTCAACTTGCAAAAAAGAGAGAGATCGATAGCCTTCACATTTCATTCCAAACACAAGATCACAAGAACGCAAGGAGATAACGAAAAAAACGAGACCTATTTTTAGGTTATATCCATTTGTAACTCTGCATACGTGATTGTTTGTCGAATCGAGGTCGGACAAAATTTTGTTAATAGTGTAATACTGATTTGATTTGTCTGGTTGAAATCATGCTCTCAGAATCCGTTTGAAAAACGGTCTCGGTGGTCTCAGTCTCACATTCGGATCAAAATCACAATTTACCACGATGAAATATTCAGTGGAGAGACTGCCAATGCTTTAAATCATCTTAGATCTTTTTAGCATTGACTACTATCTAAATTTCAGCTCTGGTATTTGAAGAGCATTGTAACATGCAAAGCAGTACTTGCCAAGTTTTAAAAAATATACGATCCAACAGTGGTAGAGGGTAGTAGTTGTTTTTTGTTTATGTCGTAACGAAGAAAACATATATATAGGTTTTTTGAGGAAGATTGGAATATATAATCCATATAGTATCAGTTTCGTTCGTAGTTTTAATCACAGTATAATAAACATAGTTTGGTACAGGGTTGGGATTTTATGTACCATAGAATTATCGAATAAGTGAGATGGCATCATCATTCAACTCATGGGAAAGAGTGAGGAGTGAGAGACAGAGACATAACTGATGACTACGGAATAGTACACGGAATCTAACGTACTGATAGCAGTGATAGCGACAAATGAAATGGTTTGTTATTTATTGGCTGGTTACATTCAAGAGTAGCGATCTTAGTGATATACAAGTAATAACTGTAAAAAGTTACAGACTCTGCAAAGCCCTCATCACATATGGCATGACACATAACCACAGTTTATAGCAAAAAGTTTAGCTATAAACTGTGACATAACCAAGGACGTCATGTTAAAAACACAGAACACCTTAAAGGGTTCTGTGTCATAAGCCAACAGGGGTGGGATTCCGTGTACCATTGATTTCTATAGTCGACAGTTGTCTCTTACTCTTCCATGAATTCAACGATAATGACATCTCACTTATATTATCGAATATAGAATTCTATCGTATATGGAATTCCTTCCGTCTTTTCAGAAACAGACAAGTTTTTTTATTCACTGGTGAATATACCAGTCTACGAAATTTGCCTTTATTATCTTGTAATATAAGAAAACAGTTGGTGGAGCCACGGGTGAAGAAAAAAACATGCCTGACGATCTAGAGCTTGTTACCACTGAAGTGAACAGCATCAGCACCCGACTTTATTAATGGGGTTTAATTGGAAGATGTGTCATGGTCTGACAAAAGTTACTTATTCATACTCCAACTACACTCTCATTAAACGTGTTCCGATTGTAATGAAAGGAGAAGGTGTATGATAAATAAATTCCCGAAAACTCTAATTATCTGTCTGAAACGATTTTCCCACACGGGAAGATTTAAGGGAAAACTTAATGTCAACACTGATTTCCCTATTGAATTTTTAGATTTGTACAATTGCTGATAATGCAGTACCATTTCGTTACAACCTGTTTGCACTTTTGAACCATAACCACTTAATGTCAACACTGATTTCCCTATTGAATTTTTAGATTTGTACAATTGCTGATAATGCAGTACCATTTCGTTACAACCTGTTTGCACTTTTGAACCATATAGTGGATAATATATATAATATATAATACATATGAATGTATATGGCATGAGTACAATGATTCTAGAGTGTCACCGAAATCTTCTGAATCCCTCATAAACAAAGAAGCATATGTTCTCTTTTATGAGCACAAGAAAACCAAATCACATCTTTAGATATTTTGTAATTTTTAATATTGATATTTTATTTATATATGTATACTTTATATTGTATTGTATTGTTTTTATACTAATAGTATCAACTATCAAAATCATAATACCCAAAATAAATTCTTTTTGATACTTTATATTTTAGAATAACAATATTGGTTTTGATTCCTTACCTGAACAGGTATAACTGAATGTGCTTGTGGCAACACTGAGCTCACTCACACTTCAGCGTGTCAGAACACGCAATTCTACAGTATTGTGTTCTGTGGCGTGACGTTACATTGACGTTGACATAATAGATGGTCTGTGACACAAGATACAATCTATGACGTTGACGTTACGTTACCTGACTTGTTAATTAACAGTTAACAAGCCCAGTATATTATTAATACCGTGGTACGGTATTATTTATCATTAGTTTTCCTTTTGAGCAGAGTGTCCATTGACTCCATTGGCAGTATGGTTATGTTTAATTAAATACTGTAGTGAAACTGGGGTACCTTCAAAAATATTAACTAGATTTTGAACTTACTAGATATCCGCCATGGGTGTTCCAGCATTTTTCAGATGGTTGAGCAGAAAATATCCTTCAGTAATTACTCCTTGTGTTGAGGAAAAGGTAAGTCTAGGATTCCTAATATGTATCAATTTGATTTTACATACTTATCAACATTTCAGCCCGTTGATGTCAATGGAGTTCTTTTACCAGTCAATTCAGCCGCCCCGAATCCAAACGGAGTGGAGTTTGATAACTTATACCTGGATATGAACGGTATTATACATCCTTGTACGCATCCCGAAAATAAACCTGCCCCGAAAAATGAGGACGAAATGATGATTGCCATCTTCGAATGCATAGATAGGATGTTCAGTATTGTCAGACCACGCAAAGTTTTATACATGGCCATCGATGGTGTTGCTCCGCGAGCTAAAATGAATCAACAGCGCTCCAGGCGATTCAGAGCGTCGAAGGAAACATTAGAAAAGATACAGGAAATGAAGAGAATACGAGCCGAACTCTTGCTCAAAGGGGCCGTTCTTCCGCCTGAAAAACCAAAAGAAGAGCATTTCGATTCCAATTGTATCACACCGGGTACCCCATTTATGGCGAGACTGTCGGATTGTTTGCATTATTACATTCACGAGAGGCTCAATAATGATCCTGGGTGGCAGGGAATCAAGGTTATTTTGTCCGATGCAAATGTTCCTGGAGAGGGTGAGCATAAGATTATGGATTACATTCGCAAACAAAGAGCTCAGCCAGACCATGATCCTAACACCCAGCACTGCTTGTGTGGAGCTGACGCAGATCTGATTATGTTAGGATTGGCAACCCACGAACCTAATTTCACAATTATCCGAGAGGAGTTCAAGCCAAACCAACCGAGACCGTGTGAAATATGTGGACAACTAGGTTGGTATTTATATTTACAGTTCATTTTAGTATTTGCTGAGGGTTAATTAATTTTTCAAGGTTAAATGATGAATAACTGCCCTCTTTTTTTTTATCCATACCCCCAGCTGTGCAATCTGATGAACGAGATTGTGGTAATGATGGAAAAAGATTGTAATTTAAAAAAATATATGCCGTCAATCTATTTGGAACATAAACTAAAAGTAATCTTTGTAATTTCATACAGGTCACGAAATGAAGGACTGCACTGGAGCATGCAGAGCGGACCAGGATGGTCCAGGTGTAGATCACTCTCTAAGCTCAGAGATGGAATACATATTTGTTAGACTAAATATCTTGAGAGAGTATCTTGAAAAGGAACTGCAAATGCCGAATCTGCCATTCAAATATGAGTTCGAGAGGGTCATAGATGACTGGGTGTTCATGTGTTTTTTCGTCGGTAATGACTTTCTTCCACATCTTCCCAGTTTGGAAATCAGAGAGGGTGCCATTGATCGTTTGGTGGGTCTCTATAAGAATTGCGTTTATAAAACTGGGGTGAGTGGTTTATCAAGTTTGTGATTGTACAAAAACAAATTATTTGTCTGGTGATTCTGATCATTTTAACTTATTTCAATTCTGATTGGTATTTTTTTTAAGGGATATCTGACAGACAGTGGTGAAGTTAACCTAGAGAGAGTTCAACTCATTATGTTAGAGTTGGGCAAAGTTGAGGACGAAATTTTCAAAACCAGACAACAGAAGGAGATTCAATTCAAGGCAAGGGAAAAGGCGAAGAAACGCCGCACAGAAGGTTTTAACAATTACAAGCCGAATTGGAAACTTGTGCAGGACACACAGTTTGCACCTCAGGTAAGCAAAATATCAATGTGTAATAATTCAATATGAATTGTAAAAAATCCGAAGTTCTACATAAGATGAGACACCCTGCAAAATTCAATAGTTTTTTTTTTTTGCTAAAGTCGTCTTTGGATTACAGAGCTTCCAGGTTTTTCCATGTAGACTTCGAAACTCATACTTTGAACAAGTAAGCTTTGAACTCTGTAAATATGGTCTAATCAGTTTGATTATATTTTTATCTAATGAAAAGTAGATAGGGAATAGGTAATATTTTGTCTGCATTCTGGTTACTAATGGATATTGTTTATTAGGCAATTGGTCAACACAGACCGGTCTCAAACCCCAAACAGGAGGCGTACAATATCCGCAAGGCGGGTATGCACTCTCAGACTGAAGCGAAACTTCAGACAACTAATGCCAAGAACGCTCTGGAAGCGATGTTCAGACCAGCAGGTTCCAGTCCAGATGATGCCAGCAACGGAAAGAGACAGAGGGACGACGACTCGGATGATGAACAAGCTCATGACGAAGTCAGATTGTGGGAAGATGGTTTCAAGGATCGATATTATGAATCGAAATTTGATGTCGGGCCCAATCAGATGGAATTCAGGTGAGATTTTATTATAAGTTTGTATCAGTAGATAAGGGGAAGATACGAATGTACTTTTTTTTGTCTAAAGAAATGATTTTCATCGACCAGTAGTCCAAAATATCGGCATTAAAAAAATATGTCATCGAAGTAAAGTTTTAAAAGACAAAAGACCATGCTATTATACAGGATATAAGCTTGTTGCACTACCGTTAACGTGAAAAAAAATTGTTTCTGGTGAAAAAATAGGAAAAACAATATCAGTGTTCGGTTACCACTGGATTGAAGGATATTAAAGTGGCAATAATCGGTATTAAAGTTTTTAAATATGCTTTTTAATTAAACATTTCTGAAACAATAATAGCTCCTTAAAAGAAGGCCATCAAATAAATAATAAACAAATCATTTGTATATATAACAGGAAAAAAGGGGCCAAGTATTGATTCTTGAGGTACTCCATAACAGACTTCCCAAATTATTTAGGTATCAGACTAAGTATATAGTTAAAAAACAAGATTCAACTTGCATATCATTTCAAAAGAATCAACATGCTGTTGAAATTTTTGGCATTACCATTGACGCATTCTCTGCTCATCAATACTAGTAATGATAATAATAGTAAAGAGTAAAGTAAAGATTGATTGATATTTTACACCAATTTCATCGAGATTAATACCTGTCATATTTTTTACAGACATTCGGTTGCTTTGCATTACGTCAGAGGACTGTGTTGGGTCCTAAGATATTACTACCAAGGATGTGCGTCATGGAAATGGTACTTCCCCTACCATTATGCACCTTTCGCCTCCGATTTCTGTAACATTGCTGGGTTGAGTACCGAATTCGAAACAGATACTAAACCAGTAAGTATTGACCATAAAACTATTTTACAAATTTGGACATTTTAATTGATTCATGTGTTAATTTTTCCTTTTTTTCCAGTTCCGACCTTTAGAACAACTCATGGGAGTGTTTCCCGCTGCTAGTTGTAAACACGTACCAGAACCGTGGGCAGAGCTAATGTCAGATCCTGTAAGTATGAATAACCATGGTATTTTATCATTTATCAACGGCACCAATTCACAAAACATATTGCATCATGTTCTTTCGGGTGTTGGTACACTCGTTTGATACCACAAAAATCTAGAGAGAGTGCTTCCCTCCAGAGCATTTCTTGTGATTTTGGAACAGTATTCTTCAATGGATGTAAATATTGCTCGAGATTCTGTTGTTGTAAGTCATATCCGAAAAACTACTATCCGGCTCGAAGGACCAAACTCCGGCCCGAAGTGCCTAACTCTGGTTTTCTCATTTAAAATCATCACTCAGCACCGTAGCTTTATTTTCCACTCAAAAGTTATGACTTCCTTTACAAATTCTATACCTTAACTTACATATCCAATCTATCCAGAGCAAGCTTGAGTTATAGGTCTTTGAAATTTTACTCTTTCGTAACTCGGTGATTTGATTGATTTAACAAGCATTGTGTAAAAATATTATTTTGGTGCAGTTGCTAACTACTTCAAATATTTTCAGGACTCCCCTATAATCGATTTTTACCCTGAAGACTTCAAAATTGATTTGAACGGCAAAAAATTCGCGTGGCAAGGCGTAGCCCTCTTGCCATTTGTGGACGAAAAAAGACTGTTCAAAGCCTTGGAACCGTACTATAAGAAGCTGTCGCCGGCAGAAATAAAGCGTAACCTCAGGGGCGACGATAAGCTATACGTCTCGACCAAAAATTCAGGATACGACACTTTGACTAACTTGTATGTTCAGCAGGTGGACAAGAATGCAGAATGTGCAGTTTCGATTGATGGCATGAGGGGAACTGTACTCGTTTCGGAGATTTGCGTTCGACTTGGGGGGTAAGTGTTGTTAGGTGAATCAAGCTTGGGTGTATTTCGACAGAGAACTAACAAAGTCGAAGTGAACTCCTAGCAATTCTCACTATATGAACAAGGTGACAATTTAAAAACATGCACACTGCTATATCTCTTGATGTAGAGCCTCTTATTGACACCGATTTACATAATTTACAAATAAATATGTATTTGCAATAAGTATGCAAACGGATCACAGCTAATAGGAAAATTCGGTGTTTTTGTACATTAGTTTTGCTAGCGAGGGTATGAAGGAAATGGGGCGAAAACTCGGTAGATTTTTCAGATACGTGTACCTTTTTAAATTGTCACCTGGTGTATTTTATTTGCGAAAAGTACTAAAGGATAAATTTTTCCAGGGTCTTGAATTCTCCAGTTACTGATTTAGCACCTCTGGAAGATAACGTAGTTTGCTGTGTAAGATTTAGAGACCCAAAATATACAAAGGGTTACATTTTTCAAGCAGTGAAGCTTAAAGGGGCCAAGGATCCTCCTAAAGTGTTGAAGCCGTCCGACTTCAATCCTCAGCAGAATCGGAATTGGAGACCGCAGATAGGAATGGCGCCATCTACACAAAGGTTAGTAAAATATCAGTTATCATTATGATGAAAATTTCATTTTAATATTGAATTGTTAGTTCAATTTTTTCAGTTGAAAACCTCTTGTGAATCATATTATGAAATAATAAATAAATTCTTCATCTCTGTATGACATCTTGATCATAAATTAATAACTAAATGACTAATTCAGTTTAGAATAGTTATTAAGTTTTATAAATGATTTTTTTTATTTGGCGCCCAACGTGTGGCCTTTCTTAGCAAGATCTAACATTTTTTATTTTCCAGGGCTCACTTGGATAAATCTGGTCACAGAGCGATCAACCATTATACTCCCAAACCACAGGGAGCATATGGCAATGTACCGCCACCATCCTACAACAGAGGTGGTAAGTTTTATCATCAGTTTTTATTATTACACACCTATGGTCATAATACTGATAACTTTTCCATTTTCAAAAATGCCCTTGTATACAATTTGTATACGTAGGGGCCAATCAGGAAGTTCCAACAATCTTTGATCACAACACGTGTATTTCTATGTATTCGAATATACTTATGAATTGTTATTGATCAATATCAGGAGCAAGAAGATAAAAATTACTTCAGTACTGCAACATTTTTTTTTACAAATATCGAAGATTATTCTGTACAGGTATTGCATTCCGTATCAGATCATCATAGTTTCCAATATAGGATCAATGGGGCACTAATTTTGTTATGAAAAGAGACAGGTACAAAAATCACAATTAATAATATTATGGTATGGGTGTAAGGGGTTAATTACTTACAGTAAGGTAGATTTCAGGGTATTCAAGGGGTTTCAAAATTCGGTTTGAAACAGTAGTTTGAAAATGTCCAAATATGGTGAAACTGCAGTGACAACTACAAGTGGTATAAGCTGGAAAATTGACTACGCTAACACTTTATACAGTCTACGAGCCATCCCGAAATATTAAAATTATACTACAATGACTAATTCACTCGTCTTAAAATTCTCACATAATCTGACCAATGGAAAACCAAAGACAACTCGTGTTATCGCGATAACACCAGCTGTCTTTCAATTCTGATTGGAGGATCAGCTTCGGTATTTTCAACGACGTAACCATGGCAACACAAAGTTTGGCAGTTCTGTCAATATTAATTGTACCTGATTGTGTCAAAATAAGTAGCTTCGGTGCAAATTCAAATGAAATTATGAAATGAACCATAATATTGACGATTTTAATAATTTGTTTATGACCGTTATACATTGTTCGTATTTATATTAATGAAGAAACTTTATTCGTGAAATTTCAACTCGTGATTGAATTTATCTCATAATTCTGTCTTTTATTTCTGAACTCAACTGAATTGTTTTGAGAAAATACCATTGTCCTGCGGACTCGTGGTGTTTTCACGAAGCAATTCGTTCAGAAATAAATCGACAGACTTATCGCGAAAATTCAATCACTCGTGGTGTTACTCCTGAAAATTGTGTATCACTTTCATGATACTGATATCATCAGCTGTAAAATTATTCATTACTTAAATGTCCGAAGTTGTTAAAAACTGTAGTGATTTCGATTTTTACGAATTTTCCAAAATATTTTCCTGAAACTGTTACATCTTTGAGTACTAACCCCGATCAGAAATGTTAAGATGTTCATAATACTTCAGTAGAAGAATTTGAAAAATCAGATATCATCCACAGTTACGATCAATTAGTTAGTAAATATGCCGAAAACCTAAAAATTGTTAGTAGTAAACTCTATTTCTATTAGGATTGCAATCAGATGTTTTATTTTCTGATAATGAGAATGAACTGAGAATAACTTTGCAAATTATAATATGGCACATTCATTATATGTACCATCTGATAACATTATTTTATCAGTCAGACTTAAATGAAGAGTCTGAAAACAAATTAAAGATCATCTTTGAGGTTTGGATAATTATCAGAAAAAAACTTTAGGACATGGAAAACCGATCTTGACAGTTTTCCCGTTTCTAAGAAATTGATTAAATTGTGATTCCAGTTTGTGATGAAGAAAATGAAACAACCACATTAATCGGCATTATTTCCTCTACAAATTCAGTCTTTTATATATTTTCCTAGTTTTCCGAAGAAACCGATATATCGACCCTAACAAATTAATGAGTCGGACGTTCGCGCGCTGTTGCCGATTTTCTTACCACGGCTCGGGGAATTAACGGACGGCTGTGACCATTCGATATAGGGGAATATTTACGTTATAATACTTGAATATCTTCGTAGCTTGATTAATTATACTTATTTTAATGTCACCTGTTCAAAATTAATTACCCATTAAGTTTCAAATACCTACGTATGTCTAAATATTTGTTATACGTCCTTTTTGACCATTGTTTCGCTATTGTGCTGCCTAAACAAATGTTCTTTAGTATCATTTCCATCTGGAGCAGATTTGCACTTCAACTTTACTCAGCTATTTTTGAACTTCGTCGATTTTTTTATTTGGAATAAAACGATATAGTTATCAAACATCAACTCGAATATGATATATGCGAATATAACAAATAGTAAATTGCATCTTAAAAAATACAAAAATATCACAGCTCCTTCCTAAAATGGAAAGGATCCAAAAGATAGCGAATATTAAATCATTTCGCGTAGAATTCATCCGACTCCTTCAAGTCAGCTTCGACGCCACTCGAAGTGTACGTTTGTTCGAATAGCTTCCTCCTGTACTCCTCTTCGAGCTGCACAATAGTTTTCATCCAGTTCTCGGCATCGGAGATGAGCCGATTGAACACCTTCTTGTTTTTCATGAAGCAAAACTCGAAATCCGTTTTCTTCAGCCGGTAGATCATGGTGGTTTCCAGCGCGACAACCGTGGCTATGGCCAGCTGGTTCTTCAGCACCATGGAAACTTCTCCGAAGTAAGCGCCGTTCTGGAGGTGGCAAATCTCCTTCCCGGAATGGGAGTACACTACGACTGTTCCGCTGGAGACAAAGTACATCGACTCGGACGCCGTTCCGGCTTGAATGATGGTGTCTTTGGGGAGGAAGATCTCCGGGATCAGCTTGTCCACCAGCAGGCTCACCTGATCCGGGGCCATCTCGGAGAACAATTTCACGCCGGCTATCAGCGATTTGCACACGTGGATGTTGACCTCCTTCTTCAGGTTCGCGGAGAGGAGGTTCGTGATCATCTGTTCCTTGAAGAACTCCCTCTGGTACTTGAAATCGTAGTATTTGGATATTTTTTCTCGGAGGTTCAGAGGCAATTGCCTCTGCGTCATGTATTCGTCGAGTTGGTTGACGATTTCGTAGAATTTCACTTCCATGGATCTGGCGCTCAGCATGGCGATGGCCAGGACGATCCATACGGAGATTATGATTATTTTTCCTATCCAGTACGTGAGAATCGATACGACGTAATCCGCAGTTATGTGTATGGGGTACAGGTTTAGCCGTATTCCCAGCATTTCTGCCGAGCCTGTAACAAAAGTCATCTTGGAAAGATGTCAAACTCGGAGTGCCGCAAGGCTCTGTTCTAGGACCGTTACTGTTTCTCCTATATGTCATAGATCTTCCCTAACATATCATGGAAGGTTATGTCATAATTTTTGATACTACGAT
This sequence comes from Chrysolina americana, assembly GCA_958502065.1. Lineage (NCBI taxonomy): Eukaryota > Metazoa > Arthropoda > Insecta > Coleoptera > Chrysomelidae > Chrysolina > Chrysolina americana. The sequence continues at coordinate 4,813,417 of OY293411.1, read as the reverse complement.
AAACATATCTAGTGAAAATGCTGAACAACTCTTCAACAAATCAAAACTCATTTTTGACCAGTTCAGAACCTGGTGAAAAAAACATCTAATCCTTAATACGTCAAATCGCTCGCCCGTTTTCTTGTTGTATTCTAAATATTCATACGAGATATACGAAGTGTATTGAAAGTTGCGAATAAAATAATTATCATTATCATTAAACAAGCATTATGGCATAATGAGCGAAGTCATCTTGTCAAAAAATAACATTTCTTAAAATTGGGTAAACTGTTTTTTGGAGTTCATTTCTCTCTTAAAAATGAACTAGTGCACTCAAAGGCATGAACCAAAAAACAAAATGTTGAAAAGGAAAGGTTCTTACCAAAAATTGGTATTTTGAAAGAATTTCAACAAGAAATTATGCCACGGGATTTTTTAAAATTAGGGTTTAACAACAAAGTTAAAATTAATTATTTTATCTACAATTTCATGAAAAATTTAAAAAAATTGAACTAAAAATTAAAATGAGACCTCAAATTTCACCAAATATTAACTTTTTGCATGTGAGGCCGATTCAGATACATGCGTACCCATGCAGGGTTTTTGAAGCACGGGCGGTGTAAACGCATTTTACTCACGTTTCTATCACAAGAACATATATTATTTGGTTCTGGAATAATTTTGTGAATGCTTGAGGGTTTTCAAATAATACCGATGTATTTTTACTGCCTTTAAGCCGATTCAGATACACGTGTGCCCATTCTCCATGAGACAAAAGATACACTGAAAAGTACATCGGGATTATTTGAATATCTCAAATAAAGCATTACTCCAGCATTGACAGAATTATTACAGAACCAAATCAAATATGTTCTTGTGATAGAAACGTGAGTAAAAGGCGTTTAAACCGCCCGTGCTTCAAAAACCCTGCTTGGCACGCATCAGTCTTAATCAAGAAAGACGCAATGCTATTCTCTCATCCTGTCACCCCACTCGACTCTGTGTAGTGACGTCGAAGGACGGTTCGATACCCCTTCTTCGAGCTATTCGGGGAGAAATCGTAATGCTCTCTCAATATTTAGCGCGCTATTCTTTACGCTCTTATTGAACCGTAATATTCAAAATAAATTCTTTCCGATACTGTATAAGAACTTGGCAGATTCACGTTGGTTTTGTATGGGATCATAACGGATATACAGTAAACCGAACTCATTTGAGTACTTTCGCATATAAATCTTTACAAACCTTTGAAAAGGCAGTGCGCATACTTCAGCCTCCAAGGCTTGGAGTATATCCCGTTCTTGTATATCCAGCTCTCTTCGTACGGATTATTGGGATCGATAAAATACCTTCCAGTTAGTCGGGGCACTATGAACTGCATGCAGGACAACCAGTGGATCAGCAGCACGGCGACCAACATCGAATTGATCATGAAGCGGACCGTCGTGTTCTTGAACTGAAAGTATCTCCAGGCTCTGTTGATGAGCGAGACCACAGTGAATATCCTAACGAACTTCAGCAACCCGAAGACGTTGATGAGGCCCAAAACGGCCTTTATCGGTGTCTGAGTGAAGTAGTAGGGAAAATTCCTCGGCGTCGACGACAATACGTCGCATATAAAGTACGGACTGGTAACGTAGTGTTTCGCGATTCGGCCTCGGCGTAGCTCTATGTGGTGTTTCTTCTTCACGATGAACCCGGTGTTAAAATTCACCAGTATGTCAACCCAGCAGAGGAGGTTTAACGCGAGGCACGTTATTCTGTAGCCGGGGAACATTTGGGCCCTCGCTGATGCGAAGGCGGAATCGATCGGTTTGCCAGCTAGATTCACCAAGTAGACGAATATCACGTAAATGTCGTACCAAATCCGGAACTTGCTGAGCGGATGGATCACGGACGTGCTCTTCGATTCGATCTGCCGCCTCTTCTCGGCTTTCAGTGCCGGTTCGCTTCGGAAAAATTCCCAGGTCAGGGGGTTGTTCGATGAGATCAGGAAGATCGTTCGCAAATTTGCGCAGCTCGCCCTCGAGCCGAATAGTGCGCGGCTTTCGTTTTCCTTTCTGAGCATGCACGAGTGTTGCGTCGATGATGAGAGGCAATAAACCTCGAAACATGCGTTCCCAGCCAAATGAAGGATAATGTTCTGTTTAATTACAAGACAAGCACGTGCGATTAGGTATTCTTGGAAGAACGTTGCACAAATATCTGTCAGAAACAAAGCTTAGACTGGATGAAAATAAAATATTATTGCCCCCCTCTTTCTCGAAAGCTTTTACGTAAACTCGCGAAAATAAAATCGAAAAAAAAAATTGTAAAAATTATAAAAAACATCGGATATTTGAATAATCGATTTCATAAAATGTAACCAACCCCTGAAGGCTAGTTATGGAACCTGTAAAAATTCGGAAAAAATTTTGACTTTCTGACCTCCTACTTTTAGAAAAAAGGTGCAAAAAAATAAACATCGAAAAAACGAATACTTAATAGTTTTGTTACATTACCTAATGAATTTATAAATTTTATTGAAAATTAACTGTGTCGAGATTTATTCCTGCGACAATTTTGATATCATAAAATTTTATAATGCACCAAAGTTTTTATTATTCAAATAAAAGCTTTCTTTTATTTCTTTTCACATCTAATAATGTGGTTCAGATGGTCAAAATAACCCTCTTGATAATAAAAAAACCCTGAGCCCTGTATTTTTACTTTTTTCTTCAATTTCAGGCCATCAAAGAGGCGGGAACCAATACAACCAAAGGACTTTCGACAACCAAGGTTCTTCGTCACAACAACGACAAAACTACAACCGAGGAAGAGACCACTATAACTCCGGAGGCGGTCACAATTCCGGGGGCGGTCACAATTCCGGGGGCGGCTACAACAACTCCGAGGGCGGTTACAACAACTCGGGTGGCGGGTACAACCAAAGTTACGGCCAGCGACAGAATTACTCGAACAATCGAGGAAGGGGCGGATTTCAGAAAGACGACAGGAATCAGCAAAGACAGCCTGGACCCTACCGAGATGGTTACGAACAGTCCAACAGGTACAGCTACAGGAGATAAGTGGGAGCGAGCTGAATTCAACGGGATAAAAATAAATGTACAAAGGGATAATTAAGTAAAATCAGTAATATCATTTGGAAATTTATTTGTAGGAGTAGGTTTTTGTATGGAGGCGTGTATAGGTTTTGGTTGACTACGTTTACCTCGGGCAGTAGGTCCGATTTGATGAATCGAAAAAAAGGGCATACGTGAATGTGAAGGTGTAAATATGAGCAAATTCATGGGAAGATGCGAGCAGCGAGCATTATCCAACATTTTTATAATTTTGAGAATATCAATAAGAGTATTTTTTCATTTTGCAGAATTTTTGCTCGGGGTGTTTCGTGAACACTGTCAATAAGGAAGCAATTGTTCCTTATATTTTTTAAAGAAAATGTCTGTACACACAAGACTGCCATGACAAAAGCTGTTATAATTTCCGAGCACTTGCACTTTCATTGCAAACAAACAACATAGTTATTGCCAGTCACTGACAGCAAGTTGTACAAGTACCTAGTGCTTTTGATTCAAAGGACCCTTCAGCATATCCATTTAGCGTTTGCAAGGCCACTCAGTTCCGCAAATTATTTTCCGTTTCGATTTTTCCGATTGTTTTGAAAGTTCGACGTAAACGTAGTTACTATATCTAAGTTGGTGTTGATATTGATCTCAAGCGCAAAGTGCGATTCAACAAAAATCGCGAATGAATTCATCAGTGCAGATTATTACTCTTTACTATTTCTTTATTTTTAATTATCGATACGTTGAATCACGTTCCTCTGGAATGAGTAAGGATGTTGAAGAAATATAATTTCGAAAATCCCAGATATTTGTAATATTTCCATATGAATGGAAAGTGTGTTGACCGGAAAATTTTATAAACAATGTATTTTGTAGAAACAGTGTATAATAAATTTTATGCTGAAAATAAAGAAAATCGGAATTGAGTCCATTTGGTTTTTCAATCGAACCTGTCAATTTCTATAACGATATATATTGGGAAGTTGAAAACCAGTAACTCTTGTAATTTTGGTTTGATCTCATCATCTACAGCGACATCGTCAAAATATTGAATTATCTCACTAAAAGAATTGTTTGAAACTATCCGTGTTCACCAACGCTTCAAACATACAAAAATTTTCTAAAATTGATGTGTTGGGGAAATTATTTTGATTTATGATAATTTTAGCGATTACGACGAAAACATTTCCATTTTTTCGGTAATCCTTTGTCGAATTCAATTTTTGATGCATAATTCGAAATGAGAGAAGTCTGCGATTTTTCGAAAATTTTTGAAAAACGGTTTACCTCGACATTGCTGAGGTTCCTTAAAAAGCCTACCAAATCTCTATTGGACTGGGAATCGATTTAACATTCGGTGAGCATAAACAGAAAATGTTAAATTTTGTTAAAAATATAGAAAAAAACAGTCGATAACTTCGGATGAACTTTTCAAGATAGAGCAAATCTGCGATGAACTTAGTGAATTCCAAATCGTTCGAAAAATGAAACTGATTACTCGAAAAATCCCAAGGGGAGACCCCTAAAAATCAAGAAAAGTACAAAATCATCAGATTTACTTGAAATTAGCACAATATACCCCAAATTTCATGCTGGTTCCGAAAATATATGATTTGGATATGCTCAGATACAAGGTGCACCATAAAAAAGCGATAAAACGTCAAACATTCTTTGACACCATCAAATTTTCAAAAAAAAAATATTTTTTATTTTTTGAGAAAACGCAAACTTCCGTCGAACGAGTATCGACGAGCTGATTCCGAATATTATCTCAAAAATTGAATTCAATAAAGGCGTAACCAAAAGAGCAAGTTTTTGACGAAAAAATTAACCTATTAATAAAATCGACATTTTCTAGGTCAGCTAGCGTTCTAATTCAAAAAACAAGTACATTTTCGGTTTCAGAAGAAAATTTTCTATCGGATCAAGTAATATTCGCGGGGATTTCGCCTTTTTCAAATATTCACAGGCTATCAAAGTCAAGTAATGCAATATTCAATGTTGAATTTTAGAAAGTTTAAATATTTTTTTTTTAATTAACGCAAACTTCCGTCAAATGTGTCTCGACGAGCCGATTCCGAATATTATCTCAAAAATTGAATTCGTAACAGGCGTAACCAAAAAAGGGCAAGTTTTTAGACGAAAAAAGGCGAGTTTTTAGACGAAAAAAGGCGCCTATCAACAAAATCGACATTTTCTAGGTCAGCTAGCGTTTTAATTCAAAAAACAAGTACATTTTCGGTTTCAGAAGAAAATTTTCTATCGGATCAAGTAATATTCGCGGGGATTTCGCCTTTTTCAAATATTCACAGGCTATCAAAGTCAAGTAATGCAATATTCAATGTTGAATTTTAGAAAGTTTAAATATTTTTTTTTTAATTAACGCAAACTTCCGTCAAATGTGTCTCGACGAGCCGATTCCGAATATTATCTCAAAAATTGAATTCGTAACAGGCGTAACCAAAAAAGGGCAAGTTTTTAGACGAAAAAAGGCGAGTTTTTAGACGAAAAAAGGCGCCTATCAACAAAATCGACATTTTCTAGGTCAGCTAGCGTTCTAATTCAAAAAACAAGTACATTTTCGGTTTCAGAAGAAAATTTTCTATCGGATCAAGTAATATTCGCGGGGATTTCGCCGTTTTCAAATATTCACAGGCTATCAAAGTCAAGTAATGCAATATTCAATATCGAATTTTAGAAAATTTTTATTTTTAATTTTTTGAAAAAACGCAAACTTCCGTCAAACGCTACAAACGATCCTGGTTACTCCCAAGAATAAGACAGAAGAAAAAAGAAAAGTCGGGGATTTGTGAAATTAACTGCAATGACTGCTAGAAGAAGTATGTGGGTCAAACTAGAAGGGCCTTAAAAGAACGGTTCAAGGAACATATTGCTCATATCCGGTTCTCGAGACCAGAAAAGATGTAGTTACGATGAGTTGAAATAAGTTAGCGAAATATAGTTAAGTGAAAACTTCAAATTATTCAAACCATTGCTGGGATTTTTATATTCCATTTTAGACTCGTTTTGTGTTTGTGCAACTTAGATGAGAGTTGAATGAACAAATCATCAATAATCGACAATCATATCGCCTTGGCTTGATCCCATCAAATCGCTCTATTATCGGCCCTCACCCACCCCCTCTAGCCGCCTACCCTTCGATCTGTTATCTGTCGTGTCGCGCGAATCTAACGACCGACGACCAAAAACCCAACAACAATTTGTCGCGCATTGTTCGTTTGTTTGTGGGTGTGACGTAACAATGAGAGCGCGCTGCCGGCGACGGAGCGCGTAATTGCGCCCTTTGTGCTCCCGTCACCGCCACTCACACGCCTAATTTCACGATCGAGCCTTCCTCTTTCCCGCCCCGCGGAATAATCTAGTACGGCGTTGCCAATCCCAAATGCTGATATTACTCGATTTGACTTTCAGAATTCCAAATTCTCTCAAGAAAACAAAATTCACTGGCTAATACCTCGACGGATATTGCGTTGTGTAAAATATGTTTTCAAGTGAAATTAAACAAGATGTTGCTAAATCGAACGATCTCAACTGGTTACGGAACATCGAAATACTTGACAAAAGCTTTAGGAAATCAATAATATATATTTAAAAAAAACTAAAAAACACGCCTTTATAACATATAATTAACATAAAATTCCTGCGAAGGCTCTCACACATCAAATTATCATATCGTTACCGGTTCTTGATAAGTGTACAGAGTTTCAATCAAATCTGTCCATTTAGAGGGGAACAAAATCGAGTGTAAAGGAGTCGGTTACAAACATACATACGAGGATATATTGAAAAATTCTTAGCCTACTATAGAACCAAACAAAATTTCAATGTCAAAATATTTTACTACTCATCATATTCTCCTCTTGGATACATTTATTACAGCGAACCTGCAACGTCTCTAGACCTTTCAAAAAAAATGTTTCTTCTTGCTCTGCAAACCAGACCTCTACAGCTTTTATTACCTCCTCGTTGGAAGAAAATTCAGGACCTTTTAAACTTTTTTTCAGTTGAGGAACGAGATGATAGTCGCATGGAGCCAAATCTGGTGAATAAGTAATTCAAACCCTAAATCACGAATTTTTTGCATGGCAACATGAGATTTGTGTGCAGGGGCGTTGTCCTGCAAAAACTATACACCTTTGGATAGCTTTCCGCTTCTTTTCTCTTTAATTTTTTCCCGTAGAGTGGTCAGTAATGTCGAATCGCAATCTCCAGTTATTGTTTTACCCTTATCCAAAAAATCAATCATGGTAATCCCAAAAAACTGAAGCAAGAACTTTTCCAGCAGATTTTTGGACACGAAACTTCTTAGCTCTTGGAGAACCGGAGTGTCCATCGATTGTTGCTTTGTTTCTGGATCGTAGAAATGTACCCAAGTCTCATCCATAGTAACAATTCGGTTTAAGAAGTCTACATCGTTTTCAAATCGAGCACAGATCGAACGCGATGCTACTACCCTTGAATGCTTTTGGTCAACATTCAAATATTTGGGGATCCATTTTGCAGCAATTTTTTTCCTGTTCAAATTGACGTGAACTATATGATGAACGCGTTCGTATGAAATATTCAGGCTTCAGATATCCGTTTTAGCCCAATTCGACGGTCTGTTAAAATCATGTCAAGAACTGCATCCATATTTTCGGGGACTGACACAGAAACTGGCCTTCCCGATCGGTCATCATCTTCAATGGAAAATTTTCCTCTTTTGAAGCTTGCAGTCCAATTTTTCACGGTCGCATACGAAGGACATTGATCACCAAGGGTATTAAGCATATCTTCGTAAATCTGCTTACCTCTTAACCCTTTTAAATACAGGTACTTGATGATGGCTCGATACTCCAATTTTTCGATTTTCACAACTTCGGTGGACATATTTTTTCTTTTAATTTATTGCGTAACTCTGGTTTACTTGACACTGACACTTCTAATAAGTAATTGTTCGTTGCTATGGTAACGCAATATTTTGTTTATGCAGGGAACTGGTCTAGGCTAACTAGATATCAATACATCCTCGTACATACAGGCGAAGCCAAATAAAAGTATGTAATAAACTACTTAAGAGCCACCATCAGCGCGTCACACCGAAAAGACGAATTTATTTCCCTCCCCGAGCTACAAAGGTTTGTATGTAATATATTCATGAAGCGTGTTATTGAAGGTATCAAACTCGTCAACTCTTAATTCAATGCTAATATTTTATGTAGGGGACAGCGCTAATCAGATATAAATTTCACGATGGCATAGGATCGGTTTTTTGTAAATTAATTACCAAGGAAAAAACGTAAGAATCAAATCTTCAAACCGGGCCAAATACTTGGGCACTACTATTTATTATTACTTACTTTGGGATCGCCGTATAAATAAAAAAAAAACAATCCTCAGCAATATGGCTTTCAGCTGTCTTCTCCTTCCTGAGAGAACTATACTGCAAACTGAATCAGAAGGAAGTTTGCGCGGCGGTATTTTGCGACCTTTCAAAAGCTTTTGATTGTGTAAACCACCAAATCCTGCTGCGAAAACTCCAACACTACGGGTTCAGAAATCTTAGCCTTAGCTGGATGGAATCATACCTGGGGAAGCGTACCCAAATTGTGAGAGTAGATACGTTTTCTAATACGGGTTCGAATAGTCATGGCATACCACAGGGTTCTGTATTGGTGCCTATCTTGTTTCTACTTTATTTCAATGATATAGCTAATCTAAAGATTGACGGTAAATTTACTATTTTTGCGGACGACACAACAATCCTTTGGCATGATAGTGAAGTAAAGAACCTGCACGCAAAAATTGTCAAGGATATTTCCTTTGTGAAGGAGTGGTGTGACGCAAATTTGCTTTCGTTTAACATAAATAAAACCAGCCTCTTATCGATCAAGTGCAATCTTCCAGAGATTCAAGTAGGTACTGACATGTTCATTCAACAAAAAATTAATACCAAGTTTCTTGGCATTCATCTAGATGATAAGCTCAACTTCGAAAGTCATGTGAGAACACTAAGAAAAAAACTAGCCTCTGGTTGTTATGCCGTGCGGGTAGTGTCCAGTGAACTGGGTGTGGCCACTGCAAAAGTAGTTTATCATGCTTTGATTGAATCTCACATCAGATACGGGTTACCTTTCTGGGGTATCTGCAATGACCACAATTTCCATTCTATTTTCATCCTCCAGAAACGGGCCGTTCGCTACCTCCTCAATGTTGGACCTAGGGTATCATGTAAACCTCTTTTCTTGGAACTCAAAATCCTTCCAACTTTATTTATTCTAGAGACTGTATGTTTAGTGCACAGCAAAAAATCGTCATATGAGACGGTTGTTAGTTCTACCCGCCAAAATAATAATATAAGACTTCCCATTCCATCATCGAATTTAACAAAAAAGTCTCTTATTTATAATGCTTTGATACTATTTAATCATCTCCCAATTACTACCAGAAGAATTATCTCTCCAGTTTTATTCAGGAGATCTGTGAAAAATCTTTTTATCAATGAACCATACTCAGTGTTCAAGAGTATCGAGACCAAGATTGGAATTGCTCTAACTTATCTTAATCTCAGACACTCATGCTTTTACATCATACTAATATATTTTATGATGATATTCTATGATGAACCTGTTCTTCCTTCTTTTGACGACTCGTGTTTTTATCAACACATATTTACGCTTACCATTTTTATATTTCTGTACGTCTTTATTTTTATGTATATAAAAGCTTTGTCAATAAGAATTCATTCTTCGGATAACAAAGTATATTTTGATTTGATTTGATTAGAACAAGGATACATGAAGTCAAATACCTTGCAAAAGTACTAGCTTTAGTCAAATGAACAACAAATTTGAGTTTCAATTTTCCAATTCTACTTATTTCTAGTTTTAAACAGAGTATTTTCAATCATCCCAGATTTGATATCATTAACAAAGAAAAAAGAATACATTTTTTTTGTGTACCAACTGAGGTGTAAGTATCTAGCCTTGGCAATCATACATATACCGGGTGGCTACGGAAGTATTGCCTACGGAATATCTCAGTTATTGTATGAAGTAGGTTTGTGAAATTTGGAGCGTCGATATAATAACATAAGAGCTAGAATTTGAGCATATTGACATGTCGAAGTTAACTTCCGGTCTGACCGGAAGTAACATCAACTTTCTTATTTTAAATGGAAACCCTATTTTTTTTCTTTTCGCTTTATTCATCATTCAATTCCCTTTCTAATGACATATCACAAGTTGGTATCTAACCAGAAACTAGATCAGAAAAAAATTATTATTGAAATTCACCGAGTAGGCCGTGGAAGCAAAATGAAAGCAAAAAATTGAAAAGTTGGCTATGGAAACCATACGTCACTTGATAACAGTTGCTCTTGCTCTATTATCGCCATACGCAAAAATAACATTAAAAATAATGTGGAATGATAAATTATATCCTGTAGGTTCTAGGTTAAATAGGAACATAAACGTACTTGGTCTGTGCCATCGTCCATAGATATTCTAATATCTAATATCTACCTATGGACGATGTTTGTGCTATTCAGAATAATCATCCCATTGCAATAATCATTCGAACCAAAATATTAACAAGTAGGCTGATTAAGATGTATTTCGGAATGAAACAAAAAAGAAACGAGAGCTCTCACGAACGCTGCTATCCATATTATTTTGACATTCGAAGTAGTGTTTTGGATTCTGCCATTTTAAAAGGGTTTGGAAATCGAAATCAGTTAGTGGAATATTCAAAAAATGCCCCGTTATTCACGAACCGAACAAATTGACATGCTTCTCATTTATGGTGAATATTTAAAAAATTCTTATGCCGCTGAACGATTGTATTTAGAGCGATATCCAGGGAGGCAGCAACCGTCAAGAAGGTATTTCCAGGGGCTTGAAGAAAAATTAAGAACTGAGCCTGATGTTCACGAAGACCAAGACGCATTTGTTATTAATGAGGAAACTGAAATTAATGTATTAGCTTTAGTACAATATGATTGCACAATTTCCTCAAGGCAGATTGGCGCCGAATTAGCTATAAGTAAGGACTCTGCTAGGAAAATTTTGAAAAAACATCGATTTAAATCCTTCAAGTATCAGTTGCATCAACATTTGTATGAAAATGACGGTGAAAGGCGCCTGGAATATTGTAATTGGTTTCTTCGACAAAATGCTGAGAATCACCTATTTAACTATTATATCTTGTTTACGGACGAGTCAAGATTTACCAACAATGGATTATTTAACAGGAATAATACAAGGTAGGTACTGTACTTTATTTGGATTATTGTCGATAGTCGAAGTGTAAAGTGCTAAAAGTGTGAACGGTCTTTTGTTTCAGGTACTGGGCGATAGAAAACGAGCACCGGTTTCGACAAGGTGGCTTCCAGGAGAGATTTGGTGTGAATGTTTGGGCAGGAATAGTTGGAACTCATATTGTTGGCCCCATTCTTTTTCAAGGCCAACTAACCGGAGAGAGATACTTGAACTTTTTAACAAATGAAATTTAGGAATTCATTAACAACCTACCAGCGGAAATAACTGAGAGAATGTACTTCCAGCAAGATGGCGCCCCTCCGCATAATTCAAGAATAGCGAGAAATTATCTTCAAAATCGCTTTCAAGAGGGACTTATAACAACCCATGGACCTGTCAGGTGGCCACCAAGGTCACCTGATCTTACTCCGTGCGACTTTTTTCTATGGGGGCATCTTAAAAATAGGGTTTATTCCACACAGCCTACAACTCTACATGAGCCAGAAGTAAAAATTCGTAGAGCTTTCCAAGATATCACGCCCCAAATGTTGAGAAACGTTTTACATGAAAATATCACCAGTCAATAAATGTATTGACGCTGAGGGAATGCATTTCGAACATTTGATTTGAATTTATTTTATCTTTAATCCTATCAATTTGAATTTTTTTTTCGATAAATCTGTTTTTTGTTATTTGAATAATAATAATTGGATTTTTTGGTATTTCATTTCAAAAAATTTCTTTCTATTATATCATTAGAAAGGAATGGTTATGCTGAATAGTACAGGCAAGAAAAAGTTGTATGTTCCTATTTAAGTTATGGACCTACAGAGTATTGTTTTTTTCCCAATTTTTCCAATATTTTTTTGGCGGCTTTTTATAACGCCGACGAATGAAAATAAAATATCACAGTAGTAGCAACTGTTATCAAGTGACGTATGGTTTCCATAGCCAACTTTTCAATTTTTGGCTTTCATTTTGCTTCCACGGCCTACTCGGTGAATTTCAATAATAATTTTTTTCTGATCTAGTTTCTGGTTAGATACCAACTTGTGATATGTCATTAAATAGGGAATTGAATGCTGAATAAAGCGAAAAGAAAAAAAAATAGGGTTTCCATTTAAAATAAGAAAGTTGATGTTACTTCCGGTCAGACCGGGAGTTAACTTCGACATGTCAATATGCTCAAATTCTAGCTCTTATGTCATTATATCGACGCTCCAAATTTCACAAACCTACTTCATACAATAACTGAGATATTCCGTAGGCAATACTTCCGTAGCCACCCGGTATATATTTAATTATCGAAATTTCAAAATTGTTCCCATTTTAGACAACCCATTTTCTACGTAATTATATCAACAATAAGTAATATATCTAACAATATTTCTATTTTAAACCGTTTTCCATGAAACGATGATTCTAATGTGACATAACGAAGCCATACAAACTCGTCTCCCCCACTCCCCTTGTCATACTTTGTTGACTTTCTCCCCCCCTCCCCCCTTAGCGTGTGAGATAATTTATGGATAGCTCCTTACCATCGGCATCGGTCATATTTTCCATGTGATCTTGATACCTTCCACTGCTCCTACAAATTCAATTTTTTGTTAAAATTCAGGACTTTTTCAGATGTTCTCCAAATTTCAAAAACCTGGAACATTCCCCAATTCGTCATTAATTCAGAGATTGAGAAATTCCTCAACGACTGGCAACGCTGCTCTAGCAGATCTGCTGTCTTATTTGGTCCATCTCTTTGGCCCGCGGTATTCGTAATTGTTCGGTTGACCGTATGATTGACCGCAGCTTTTTGTAGATTCCAATCAATACCCAGTCAACACACGGATATTCGATGGATATCCACTGGACGTGATGTTCCAAGTGGAAGAAGCTGGACCTCCATTAAATATCCTTCTGGGATACTCATAAGATATTGATAGGGGATATCCATATGATGTTGTTCAGGGTCATCACCGATTTTGAAATTTGATATTTGTCAATTTTTCAAAGTGTTTCGTGTTAAATCGATGGCGTAGAATATGGAAAAAATAGTGGTGGTTATATGGGTTAGGATACCGGATTGGCCATTCGGAGATGACCTGCAAACGCCAGAAATTTTTCTAATTTTTTCCATATCATATTCGTAAAATTCAATGTTTTTCCTATAGTTTCATCGAATTTCAAAGCCATCGCTGTTCGAACATAGTTTCTGTAGGCGTTTCGCAATTTTTCAAAAGTGTTTCGTATTGAATCGATGGCGTAGAACACGGCAAAAATAGTGAAAAAATTCCAGAACCGTCGTAAGTATTTTTTTTCGTGGTTATATGGGTAAGCATATCGGATTAGCCGTTCGGAGGTGACCTGTGCCCGTCAGAAATTTTTCTAATTTCTATATCATATTCGTAAAATGCAATGTTTTTTCTATAGTTCCATTGAATTTCGAAGCGATCGCTGGTCGAACATAGTTTCTGTAGGCGTTTCAACGAACGTCTGCATTTTTAAACGTGTCTAATATAAAATTTGATATTGTTTCTATTTTTCGTGTGTTTCGTGTTAAATCGATGGCGTAGAACACGAAAAAAAAATAAGAAAAAATTCTAGAACCGTCTGAAGTATTTTTTTGGGGCGGTTATATGGGTTAGGATACCGGATTGGCCGTTCGAAGCATTTTTTGAAAAAAAGTGAACTAGTATTTTGATTCGAAGAACAAGTACATTTCCGAAATCACAAGTAAATTTTCAATCGGTTCAAGTAATATTCGCGGGGATTTTGTATTTTTGAAATATTCACAGGCAAAGTTCTGTAATGCAACATTCGAAATTGCCCTCATTTCATTAATCTTTTGTCGAATTCAATTTTTGAGATACGCTACAGAAAAATTTTAAAAATAATTTTTTTTGAATTTTTGACGTTTTATCGCTTTTTTATGGTAGGTACACTCATCTCAGCATATCTAAATGATATATATATATATATATATATATCTGACCGCGGAAACCTATCTGAACATATATATATATATATATATATATATATATATATATATATATATATATATATATATATGATATACTTGTTTCAAGGAGCAAATAATGTTCCAGTGACTGTAAAACAGTCGATAACAATCCTTTAAGAGGTGACTATAACTTTGTATAGTATGTATGGCATATGTCCAACAGAAAACAACTACTTCTCTGACAGATATAATTCAATATCTGTCGAGGTATCAGCCAGAGAAGTAGTTGTTTTCTGTTGGACATATGCCATACATACTATACAAAGTTATAGTCACCTCTTAAAGGATTGTTATCGACTGTTTTACAGTCACTGGAACATATATATATATATATATATATATATATATATAGGCTTCACGACCATTCGTAAAATATATTCTGAAGGTATACGAACATTTTCAAAAAAAATCCAATTTATGTACGATAAAGAGATCGATATTGTAAATTCCGCTCGATATTTATATTTATTTAGGCTTGCTTCGGATATTTCATGGTCATTTCTGAAATATTTTCTGAAAGTTATCCGTTTGGAATATATGGATGTCAAGTCAAGTCTCAAGAACAAACGCACGAACGGCAAGAAAAGAGAAAAGCGCTCAAAACTTTGCTCCACCTTACCGAGGGCCTTAAAACCATTCTAATTGCAATCGGCCGACAACCGACAATAAAGCGTTAAAGGTCACGTGCCGACGGCAGTCACGTGTCTCCAATCAACTATTAAAACAAACAATCGACGTAGCCCCTCGCCGCCTCCGAAACACGTCATCGGCCCGTCACGGCCATACGTCGAAGGAAATCTCGAGATGATTATTATTGACCAGCCCCGTCCGGGATTAGCCGGAATTAATATGCGATTATTCGGTTCGAATTGGGGGACAGCCGGTATATTACCGGTTCGGTAGAGCGGTTCCCAGGAAGAAGGTAAATTTTTCACAACTATACACTACCCTCTACAGATTTGACTGACGTACTTTAATTCAGAAGTATTGCTCTTTGTAGTAGAAATAATAGTTTTCTATACTCACAAGTCATATTACTAAAATGGCATCAATACTAATAATAATCATATAACGTGATGGTCATGATGGTAGAGCGCTTGTCTCTTAACCTAAGGGTCATGGGTTTTATTCCCAGCATGGTTATCGATCTCGTGCATGGCATCACACGTTAAAACGTAAGGGTTGCGTTTTCCTAGCTCGGACAAGTCTTCCGAAGACTTTTGAAGGTTGTACTCCTAAGGGTGTTCAGCTGGTTGACGGTAATAACAATTTTAACAATTTTTTAATTTTTTTTTTAAATAATTATATAACGTCTTTATTATCGTCACAGATTATTATTATTATTATGCTGCGGGGCTGGCCATCGGCCGAAATGCAGGTGTAGTTCTGCGTAGAACCTTTCTACTCCCCGCTCTCAGTTTTATTAATTGAGTGCTCTTAATCTTCTGATGAACTCCTGGAGATTTCTCACAAGGTTTTCCTGTGGGATGATATCTTCTGCACTACAGTATCCAAAGATATCCATCCTTATGCGAGCTAGGATTTTCCATTCGAATGGTATGTGTGAGGCTGTTTTGTCCTCCTCATCACAGAACCTTCATACTGTGGAGTCTTGGTGTATCCCCAACAAGTACAAGTGTTTTCGCAGGTGGCTGTGTCCTGTTATTGGTCTTACCACCTTCCTGAGGAAGATCCGGCTGAGTTCAAGAAGATGCCTTGATAGTCGGTCAGTTGGCCTCATCACCATCATTTTCCCATGAGTATTGCCTGTGGTGTCTTCCCAGCAAGATTTATGATGGTTCTTGGTCCATTTCTTCATGTCCTGCTTAATGTTCCCAAATGGGATTCCACAAGCTGGTTCTGGTACAATGAGAGTTGTTGCTGTCCCCGCTCTTGCTAGGGCATCTGCGACCTGATGACCTGATACCCAAATAAGTTTCACCCTGTTCTATGCTCCTAGGTCGTTGAGGTTTTGGTGAGTCTCTCAAACTAATTTGGAAGTGAATCTACATTATCGCCGAGCCTTTATTGTCACCTGGCTGTCGGAGAGAATGACTATGGGTTAGTTTCTTCCTTGTCAGCTGTTTCCTCGGTTTGGAATACGGAGGTTGAGTACCGAGGCTAGAATCTTATGCCTTGGTCTCTGCATTGGAGTGATGTTGCTGAATTTGCAATCAAAGGTTAGGGTTATTTTGTCCGACGGCATCTCAGAAGCGTCGATTCTTATGACTTCCAATATGTTGGAATGGCCTAAGTTGTTGCCTCTCCATTGGCCCATACACTTTATTCTGGAGGCTTCGTTTCTCGCATTCGCTATAAGGCATAGAAGAGAGGTTTAGGGCCTCCTATAGGCTAATCGTCGATGTGCTGAACATTGCACTAATGAATTTGAGCAGGTCCAGTCTTCGCCAGCTCCCCTTCGTTGTTACTTCTTCTGCCTTTGGCCACCACAGCAGGAATCCATACGTTATCGAGAGCCTCACTATTGCTGTGCATAGCCAAAGCGATTGTTGGGTCATAGTCCCCATGTTTCGCCAAAGAACCGCCCTTGTCAGCACTTTTCAGTTTCGAGTGTAAGTTCAGCCCCAATTATTTCGACTCTCCTGACATCTATAAGTTTACGAAAAGTTCTGTTAGGCCTTATATGCCTCTGTGAGGTCTTATATTAAAATGACGAATTAATAGCTCTGAGTTTAGCACAGAGAAGATTGTGATTGACTCGGTCAAATGCTTTCGAGAAATCTGTATAGATAGAGTAAACTTGCACCCTATTTTATAAAATTTGAGTAATGATATTTTGATGGCACAGGAGATTCGTCTTTATTGACCGACCAGCCATGAAACTGACTCGCTCATTAGTATATTTTTGCATTTTTACAAACAATCCAGTAATTTGGGTATCTCTGATTGCATGCTCATGACTCTGTAGTTTTCAATATTTTCTTTGGGGCCGGCTTTAAATGTCGTCTTTAGAATTTTCAAAATTCAGGGAATTTACAGAAATTATGGGGGAATCGAAGATTTTCGTGAGATGAATGGCTAAGGTGAACACGCAGTTTTTTTAGAAAGGAAGTAGGAAAGCCATCAGGTCCAAAAGAGGCTTATCTTGTATTCTATCTATCAAATCGATAACATTCATAGTTTTTACATCAATAGATTCTGAATATTGGTAGTTTGGCATTTCTACGAAGTCATTTGGCGTATAAAGGGTAGAGAAAGCATTTTAGAACAGATACAGTATTATTTAAATTATCAGACTTTTCAGATTGGAAATTTATCATGTTTGGTAAATCGTAGGAATTTCTGTTTTTGTTGATAAAACTCCAGAATGATCTTGGAATACTTATTAAGTCATTTTCAGTTTTATTTAAATATTCATCATAACAGCGGTTTGTGAGTGACTTACATTAGCTTCGTAATTATTATACATTTTATAGATTTTACGCGCTTTTTTCTTTTATGTAATATTTTTCGTAAGTTCAGGGCTGTACCAAGATGGAAAATTGGTTTTCCTGTATCTTTTCTATAGAATAAATAGATTCATGGCATTGTGAAATACGTCATAGAACATTTTCCAATCTGTTCCATTCAAAACTGGCAAGGTAATTATTAATTGAAAAATAACTGGCATTTTTTAAATCGAAAAACTATTCTTCCAATAAAGTTATTCTCAACAAATATTTATATCTTAATAGGTTCATGATGAAAACTATCTTGTAATATGAAATGAAAACTAGATCAAGAAGAATATTTCTGGTATTAGTTGATGATGGTTTCTTCGAAACGAAACGTTGTACTGTTATTATATGAACACCATTTCGTAGAGCTAAAAAAGTGGCACTTAGAAAGTGCCTTTAGTTTTTCCCAAAAAAATAAAACAAAGACCAAATTGCCAAATTTCTCTTTTTTTTGGAATATCTCTGGAAGCAAAAAATTTTTTTCAGATTTCTTAACATCTATCTATTATTAATTGCGTCAGAATGAGAGTTACTAAAAAAGGTTATAAAAATGGTACATTTTTTGTGTGAAAGGGTTGTTGTTACTGAAAGTTATTGTGGAATCAGGTAGATTAGCGCCTGAAAAAAGTGTCTACAAAAATAACGAAGGATTTTGTGCGATTTTTTATCGAAAAACGTGTTTGAAAATAGTTGATTTCGAAGATTCAGAAGGGCATAACTTCATAAGTAATTGAGACCCAATTTTCTACGGATTCTTGTTCAGGAGTTGAATATTTTTTTTCAATTTGAGGCAGAGTCCGATAAACTCACTTTCACCGATATTGAATTAAGAGGAGAGTAAGTTGAATAATAAAATATCAAGACCTCTATAGTAGGCTAGGACATTTCAAATACATTTCTTTATTTGTTATTTTGTGACTCCATTCCTTGCATTTTTGTCGTCACCTTCGCCACAATTCGAATATTGCGAACTTTCCTCCGTTTTGGCGGTCGCGCAGAGTTTCACGCTCCGCCACATCACACGGAAGCACGTCTGACACCGGCAAGCCACTCGAAGTCGAATTTCTGTTGTAAATTGGATCTTGTGACGGCTCGGGAGGGCCTGTCCGGTCCGTCGACCATTGTCCGCGCTGATTGAAATCCTTTGTGAAAATGCAGGTACCGGCCGATGGAGCATTTCCATTTCGAGGACGCGTCTGTATGGATGCGAGGTGGAAAATTGTGAAGATTTGACGCTTTTCCTCATTAGAGAAATATTACAATAATGTTAGGCAGTATTTGGTTCTATTGGATAAGAACGAAAAGGTAATCTGGAATGCAAATATGCTATCTTTAAACATAGCAAAAACTTATATCATCACTTTCAAAGGTCATCTGCCAGAACTTTATCTGGGTAATCAGGAAATTAGCAGTAGGAAATCAACCAAATTCCTCGGCCTATACATTGATGATAAGCTAAAGTTTGAGGATCATATAAAGACGTTGGGAAAAAAAATTGCCTCTGGGTGTTTTGCAGTAAAAACAACCTCGTGGGAACTGGGTAGGGACATGGCCAGAAAAGTTTACTTTGCTTTAATTGATTCACATCTTAGATACGGAATTTGCTTTTGGGGATCTTGTAGTGGTTTTTTACTTGAAATGATATTCGTTTTGCAGAAAAGGGCAATAAGGTACATGAACAAAGCCAAGCCCAGGGACTTTTGTAAGCCTTTATTCATAGAACATAAAATCTTAATGCTACCTTGCATTTACATATTGGAAACAGTATGTCTCATCCACAGTAAATATAGAGATATAGTACATTCTACAGCGCAATACACTACTAGACAAGTCCTTAGTTTAACCTTACCACTTCCAAGGTCTTCACTAGTGAAAAATTCCTTTATATTTAACGGAAAGAAAATGTCCAACCACCTACCTAATGCAACAAAAATGATTATTGATAAAAGGAAATTCAAAACTTCCGTGAGAAATATCTTACTAGATAGAGCATTCTATTCGCTGGACGAATTCTATTCCGAAAGATTATCTAGATATATCTAGATTTCACTTAGTCCTACATCACCCCTCTCTTTATATCAAATAAAAAAAAATGTTGGTTATTGAATCAGAATTCTCTTAATTATACGAGGTCTGTTTTCCTTTGTTATAATAATAATATTTTGATTTCTAAACGATTGACTGTTGGATTGATGTTACTTGTGAATTTTGTGACTAATTACTTGTAGGTATATGTTAATATATGAAATGTATATTGTAAATTGTGACTCTTTCATTGTATTTAAAATGGTTATGAGTATGGAATATTTTATATTTTATATTTCATATTTTATTTTATTTATACAAATTGACCTATTTTTAAGCCTTGCTTTGTCAATAAGAACTTCTGTTCTTTCTTTAGATAATAAAGCGTATTTTGATTTGATTTGATTAGATTTGACATTATCAAGCTCCTGATGGAATGTGATAGAACTATGCAGTCTAATGCAATACTTAAATCCGGAACATCTACCAGTAATTTGACAAAGGAAAAAGATAAATAAGACATTTGGGCGTTAGTTAGTTATATATCGAAATCTGCTAGGGTAAAAGTACCAGTTATTGTCAGCTTAAGGAAAACTTATACTATACACTATTCTTTCAACAGGTATATTGTCCTTCAGAAATCTGAAATTTATAACCCAAACAAGTTGATGATAGAATAAAACATATTGTTACATGTTCCAAAACTAAAATAATGAATAAAATAATAAAATACCACCATTTGGCCCAGTATCCGTCACCTTAGAATTGAACCTAGGTCGTCATAGAAGTGTCTGAATATCTGTCAGCGTCAATATCTTTATGATACCACTAAGACTTGAATGGTGAACGAAGTCACCAAGAAAACTACTAGTTTAGAAAATTTAAAACATTTTATTCACTTGGTTCACAAGATTTGCAATACAATTTTTTAGCACCCCTATTTTCGTTGACACATACTTCATGTACCCAGAATTTGCAATTTAGACATTGAAGTCTTCTCAACAAATGCATTGCTTTGCTTCTTATTTGCTTATCAGCTTTCTCTTTTTTTTTTTCGAATAGCGTTGCATTAAAGAGACGTTGCAACACAGCAGGTATCTTTTCTTTAGATTTCTCATTGTTTGCATCCCTAGTACGTGTAGGAGGCCAAAATAGAGCTTTTATGATTGGTGAAAGGAAGTCCTTCATTATTGTAGATCTCAATAACCATATAGCATCTGGTGGTTTCATTCCTAGTTTTCCGAAAGATTCCGAAAGTTTCGAAAGCTTTTTGAAGGTCAAGAAATACCACACATATCAATTGTCTTTCTCCAAGACTTTTTCCAATCATCTAGAACACATTAGAATGCTGTTTAACAGCTGTACTTACTTCGAAAACTCTACTTATTTGAGTGGCTAATTGCATTCATTACCTAATGCTAGTGCTTACATTATATCAGTCTACATTAAATTGTGTACCTACTTTAATTATTTACTTAATTTTTTAGTTCACCTGCTAACAAATATGTTTTTTCACAAAAATGTTATAAACACTCCAAAACAAAATCTAAACGTCCCAGCAACAATCAAAGAGTTTTAACATATTTCGATAATGATGATTTAAAAGATGTTGAAGAAAGTGATGATTTCATATTCATAGAGTTTATTAAATTCATCGAACCGTTTGGAAAATAGCGATCTCATGCTCATACTGTGAATTTGTTCGGTTTATATGAAAGTCATTCTTGTGCCATAGTTGAGGAATGATATTTCAAAATGCCATATTTCCATCTGCACCCAAAAATAAACTTTCGACGAAAATTTAATTTAAGGTTAAAAAACATCTTCTAACGGCGACACAACCATTCCAAATGCCTTATTTCCTATGAAAAAAAACAAATCTAAACAGGAATTTCATACTAAAAGAAATATTTCCATAAATGGTGTACACAAATATGTTTAGATATTGCATTCTTCATAGGAAATAAGGCATTTTGAATGGTTCTATCGCCGTTAGAAGATGCCTTTTAACCTTAGGAATTTATTTTCGTCGAAAGGTTGTTTTTGAGTGTAGATGGAAATATGGCCTTTTGGAAAATCACTCCTCTGTTATAATTTTCATCATTTCTCATCAAGAATTCATTGAGATATATGAAAGAAAGTAGGCCTTTGTTCAATTTATAAATGAAAATTATGCTCATGTAAAAAAAAGAGTACTAACTCAAAATCATTGTAGTAAATTCAACATCGGTTGAATTGAAGTGAATCTATAACATTTCATAATGACTCTATTCCTCTATTCTGATGTTGGGAAATTATTGCTATACAATAGTCAAACTCAGGTTTTATTATGGAGTTATAAATTGTTACATAGCAAACTCGGACAGCTCTTTTTCAATTTTTGAGAAAAATAAGATTTTTATAGATATTTTTATAATATATTCTCCATGATTATCAATCGTAAATCACAGATATTTAAATTGATCTCCAGTCTCCACATACTTTCTTCAATAATTATCTCAATCAAACTCACAAGTATTTCTTATTATTGTATTTATATTTAGTTGTAACAATCATTGGTTTGGTTTTGGCTATATATATATATAAATTGAGCTCAATGGTCTGCAGATATCTTTCTATATTGGCTAATGTGTTAATTTTAATTATAGGTTGGCCTAAATGTGATTTGCACAATCGGCAATTCGGCAAATGTGTTAATATAAACCTGCAATTTGATGAATATTGTTCATATATAGAATAAATAGAAGGGGCCTTAAAACGCTACCTTGAGGTTATCAATTATTTCATTTGGAACAAATTGAAATAATTTTGGTTTTTTGATTTCGGTTATTCAGATACTTTTCCATCCAGTTATAGACAGTACCAGCAACCCCATAATACCTCAGTTTACGTAATAAAATGTGTCTTTTAATTGTTTCAAATGTACGTTTCAGTTCTAGAAAAACTGCAATTACATACTTGTTTTCGTCTAGTTGTTTTTTTGAATTTGATAAGGTAAATAAACAACGTTCGAAAAGTGTGTTCGGAGAGGATCAACGAAATCAAGAAAAATAATTCTGACTACGGCCGAAGGCTTTTGAATGGTATCGTTGATTTTGTAGAACAAGACGACTCTATTGTCGTCTGACCTATTCTTGCGCTGACGAGAGAAAATAGCCTCGAAACATGCATGTATGCAGGTAGTCATTTCCAACAAAATGAAGGATGATATTCAATGGCTTTATTACAATCAGCATTTGCAAATAGTGTCCTTCTAGACGACCATTGCACAAATGGACGACAGATGTAATTCCATGTCCGTAGAGTGAAGTAGGTGTTTTCTGTCAGATATTTGCCTCATTGTTCCACATTGTGGAAATGTGTGGAGTAAAGGAATTATTTCTTTTCAATATTATTATAAACCCGTAAAAGTAGAATTTTCTGCATGCTAAAAAGAGAGGTGCGTTCTCTACTTTCTGAGCGAAAAGTTAGGCTGGAAAACGCCTCATATTTTCAGCACGTTCTTAGGAAAACGAATGAATAACCGGAAATACACATTTTTTTAACAAATTCTACCACCATCGTCTAATCCTCGCGCTCGCTACACGACGCTGGCCCTGTAGTTCTGCTCCTCATCGCCATCATCATCAACGCCGCATTCTCTTCGTACCCGCTCGAGGGGACTTAGCTCGGCTACCTAGAGCTTCACGGGCCTCAAGTGGCCATTGTGCACGTTCTAGTACGCCGAGGTCCTCCTGGCCCCTCCGCGCTCCCCGCCCCATTGTCTGCTCGAAAAAAGAACGCACTTATCGCGATGAAAAGCCCTAATGCACTATTTACGCGAGTATTGTTCGAGATTGTGCTGTCACCTGCGATGCGATGGGAAGCGATTCCGAAATTTTTGTGACGTGCGAGCGTTCGTGTACGTCTATAATGTGAAAGTGGACAGGATAGTTCAGAGTGGCCAACCAAAAACGAAACAGCCATTTTCAGGAACCTCGCCAACATTTTAGAAAAACGCTCAGCCCCGTCGATTTTTGATTAAAGGGGGGACACGCTTTTCCGGCATTTTTGACTCCACTACTTTCAACCCAAAGCGAGGTGAAGAATTAAATTACCCAACATTTTTAAATGGCATTGTGGGTCGAAGAAGATGTCTTTTGAAAACTCTCACAAGTTTCTTCACATTTTTTTTTCAATTTACCATTTCCTCCCTATACTTTGAAAAAAATAACAAGTTAACATTCAAATTATTTTAGTTGCCTACTCACTACTTACTTGATCAAATGTTCTAACTATGGCCGCCCGCTTCCATACACTAATAAAGATTTTGTTCGAAACGTTCACGCACATTCCCAAGAATTTCCGGAGTAATTCGACGGTACTCGTCAACGATTCTTTGACGCAAATCTTCCAACGACTCTGGTTTTATAGATTTAACTTTCAGATGTCCCCACGAAAAGAATTCGAGGGCGATAAATCTGGCGACCGTGGAGGCTGCCTCTCTTTCAATCTAATATCGTGGAAAACTTTGCTCTAAATACTGACGAACAATCGACGCATCATCGTCAAAAATATCAGTCAAGGCAGGGTCAATATCGTCTTCCAGTAATTGCAAGGAGCAAGAGCAGTCAATGACAACTCCGCCTTAAATATAGACAGTTTATTTCTTTTATATTTTTTTTTTTCATAAGAAATATACCAGTCAGGCCCTGTCTCCGGAGCTCCGATACAACCGGAGGACGCGCTGGTATGTAGTTAACCCCAGTAAACACTCCCCACGTCCGTGGGTTGAGTGATCACTGGGTCCAAGAATTATGTGCCCTGAGTAAACGGAGTGAGCCAAGAACTACGGCCTTCTGCATTATTCCGGCTAGGTTTTCTGCCGCGTCACGGCAAGCCGGTATGATTTTTAGATTCGAGAGCAGCGTGTCCATCATTCCACCAAGGACATCTATGATCAGAACCATCATTTTTTACAGAATGGTTTGGGTGAAGCCTGCGGAGTCAAAGAGTAAATTTCGATATTTTGTCAGTTTTTCCTCCTCTTGTCGGACGATGTTCGTTTCGCCAGGAGCCGACAACTCTATAAGGAAAATCATCCTACTTTGATGGTCGAGGAGGACTACATCAGGCTTATTGGTCTGATTGTGGGGAACAGTAGTTCCAATAGATTCGGCACTCCTCATTCTCCACAACGGACTCAATATCCCCCGGAGCATAAGGCAACACCGGTGTCTCGTCTATACCGTACGAGTGTCGTAGGTGGTAATATAACACTCGTAGCGCCGCGTAGTGCATGTGAATACAGGCTGAGACCAGGGGCGGATCTAGACTGAAATCCTAGGGGAGGTCATGGAATTTAACCTGACCTGACTTCACTCAATTTAACCTAACCCCTCCTGCCTAATTTAACTTACTTTGACCTGATTCTCTACTCCCTCTCTACTCTCGCACAGTTGTAGAAATTTCTCTTGATTTGATTGGATAATGCGTCGTTGAATTTTCTTCCGTTTAGCGAGATTACCAGAAAATAGTGAAAGTTGGACTGGTCTTCAGAGGGGTCATAACCCTCCTGACCCTCCCTTGGACTAAGACCGCATAAGATGGACAAGCTGAAAGCTTACAGGCTCTGTATCTAGTGTCAGGGACCTCTACACCCATCACGCGACTGCGGTAGACGAGAGTGTTAAAGACACCATCCTAGCAGGCCATTATGAATCCCTCGGTCTCCGACTTCAGCCCACTTGACCTAAGAAAAGTTAAGGTCAGGTTTCTGGATAAGCCAAGATCTTCAATGTTCTTGATGAAGACCCCATGCATTGGTTTATCCTTATGTAGCTGTAGGAGCTTCTCATACTCTGCAGCTTTCACGTGGACTTTTTGCTAAACGGGTTCCAACTCGGTGATAGAGTTTGGGTTCGTCCGTTCAGTGTCAAATACTGGACTGAGTTTATCGGCTGCACGGGTTGCTGCCTTGAAAAGAAATGATCCAATCCCTGCTTTTTCATGATCGCCTACCAAGCAGAGAAGGGGATCTGAACTCCTGATGACTTTAAGGGCTCCATCCAGTGCCATTCTGTTTTGTAGGCACTACACGATTTAGGACGCAAGCTCCTATGAAGATGCATCATTTCACGAGTTTTTACGTCGAGTTGTCGCAGTTCTTCTCGAGTCCATTTAATTACTCCAAAGGAGTAGATTAAAATCGGAACAGCAAGCATATTAGTTGCAGCAACTTTGTTCTTCCCCGATAGTACTGATGACCAGATCTGTCGGAGCTTGTGCTGATCACGGAGAGAGTTTTTGACAGTAGCTACCTCTTGGGTGTGGCGTTGTTCCACCCCTAGGTAGGTATACGTCTCTCCGAAATTCAGATGATGTAGGATGATTCTGTCTACGAGCTGAACGTCCTCTCCGTATTGCTCGCATCATACTCTGTTGAGAAGAACCGTTTGTCGATCCCAAACTCCATTCCGATAGCATGTGTTTACTCTTGCACCACCCTTAAGGACTGATGGAGATCATTTTCTCCAGAGGCATATAATTTGAGGTCATCCATTGCAACTAAAGATAAACACTTATCCTTATTTGCTTGCTCTTTTTTTACAGCAATGCCTATGAGCTGCTCAGATTGTTACGGGAGGTCGTGGGTATCGTTATCTGCTAGTACGACAGATATATCCTTTGACAAATGTAAGGTATAAAGATAAAAGATATTAGGTATGCATGGGCACCAGGTTCTTTTTTATTAAATGAAAATACCAAAAACACTGATTTGTCAAAGGATGATCTTTGTGCTTCTCAACAATAAAAAAAACAAAGTTCAGAAAACACTATATTCACAAAAGTCCTCTGTGACGAAACATGTGTGACAAGGTTCTAATGAAGTGACAAAGTTACAATCAAATTTGTTATTTTGAAGTAACAAAGGATTCTGGTCTCTCAATATTTGCCTTGAAATGACTGGTTGGTTTATTCACATTTTATGATCAGTTCTTGCGATGAAAAAGACTTACTCCAGAGCTCTACTTTATCGAAGAATGTAGGAGCCTTGTATGGTCTCTCGAGACAATGGCTGCTCTACTAGCAGGATACAATCTGTAGTCAGTCTGGTGTTTTTCCTGGATCTCATAAGATGTTCGAACGATGAGGTAACGCTGTGAAAAATAAACACCAACCAGTATCTTGTGGCAGGTTGAGTCACACGACTCAAGATATGACCATGATTGTACAAATCTAATCTAGATTTACTTATAGATTACCAAATGAATGATGATGAAATTTACAATAAATAGTTTATTCAGGGAATATATAAATGAGATAAAGAATTTAAATTTACAATAAATGGAAGATTCTTGAAGGAAGAACATTTGTATTTCGTATTTGTATATTGTTTTCTATTATTTTTCAATTTAATAGTCAATTTCCAACGTTCAGTGGAACTGACAAGCAAAATCATCAAGGATGAAAGGGAAATGTGTATCTCCTGACTGAGGAGAAACAGAGAGAGAGAAAGCAAGAGAGTTGAGATAATGCTTTCTTATAATGTCACAAAGAAAGCAAATGGCTTTATTTGTGTCCAGAACTACTGAAAATGAAAGGTTATCAAAATATATCAAACTTCTGCTGGCTAGGCATCTAAACATGGGTAGTGATGTAGAAGAGAGCGAAAGATCTTACCAAGAGCTCAAAGCTTCATGAGTGAGTATAGCTTCTTCTGATTGAGATAAAGAAATCAGGAATAAAAAAAAAGCATTTACTCACCCATGAATCCTGTTCTCCAAGCTGCCAGATCAGACTTTCTCACCGATCACCATCCAGGTTCAGGAATTTAGATCCTAGTTCACTGTTCTTGCCTTTTAAGCAGATTGATATCTTCTGAACATTCAGGAAAAACTTGTGGAACCACTTGTATCACTGAAAACCATAAAGCACGAACAGAAACAGATCTAATTCATAATCTTTTAACTTCAAGATTGATAGAATTAATGAAAATTATCTCCACACTTTGTCTCGACTTTCACAGGTTAGAATTTATTTCAGCTGTGAGCTGTGACATTTCAGGATTCAGGACCGACTCGTCAAAAGAGGGTACGAGTACAAAATAATATTCGATTATGATCACGCATAATACTCAAACTTTGAAGATTTTCAAATTAATCATGAAATTCATGAGTGACACAGTGACGCACATACGGCCGTTTTACAATGTATCAAAATTGAATTTTCAAAGTTCAAATTAAACGTACCAAAAGAATATCGATTTGTATATCGATTCGATCAGTGAAATAGATAAAAGTTAATTATGTTACAATTGTGTTTAAGTTAATTATTCAAAGATTTGGAGATTTCAAAGATAATCATGAATGACGCACTTACGGCCATTTTGCATTCATGTTAGAAAGTAGCAAATAAAAAGTGCCAAAAGAATATCGATTTTTATATCGATTCGATTAACGAATCAGATAGAAGTTAATAATAATATATACAACCTTTCATTTCCTCGCTCTAGAAAACTTTTAGATTTCCCGATGGGAAAACTGAGAAAACAAACCACCGCTTCGAATGCTCACTTCAGAAAGGGCGATAGAAGTTCTCCAAGGGAGGAAGTCAATCTCTCTCACTCTGTCTATCGTCAGTGTTACCAATCGCATAGCACAATTGAATAAATTGGAACAGCTCAATAGATAGTGTTACCAACATAAAATTCAACAAACCGAAAAATTGGTAACGCAATGTTTTACATTTCGTTACACCATGTAAAACAAATAAGTGACCTTATGCCTTATGCCGCGGGTTTTCCGTAGTGCAACGGACAATTGTAATAGTGAGATGCAGAAGAAAAGAGGGCTGAGGGAGTCTCCCTAAAAAACGCCCCTTCTGAAGATGACCTGCTCTGTTGGGACTCTCACTTGACCAGATGTTATGGTGAAGCGAGTCCTCCAGAGCGGCATCAGCTGTTCCCCACAATTTGATCGGGTACTGCAAGGCATCTGAACAAATGCATGATGAGCTCATAATCGATCTAGGCCATTGAAAGGTTACACTTATACTGCACGGAGTCCTGCGTGATGCATCTGTCGATCAGTGGGTTCTCCTTGCAGCCAGCGACCCCCTTCTTTGACCCTCCTTGCTCATATATCCGTTCATAAACCGACTCAACTGCTGAGAGTATTCGCATCTTATAACATGCGTTTAAGCATGTTATCGGTCTGTAGTTCTTCGGATCGGACAAATCTCCGCTTTTGGGGATTAGCACGGTTCGCCCCTCGACAAACCAATCCGGAATGAGTTGAAACCTTTTGCTAGATGGTAGTGGGTACAAGGAAATGTTTTCCACCAATGTATTAAGCCCATCAGGACCTGGAGCAGCAAAGTTCTTCGAGCCTTTGAGGGCTCGTCGAACTTCTTCCGGGGATATCGGATTGCGCAGTTCATTGAGCTCAGGCTGACGAAACCTGCAGAAAGCTTCGAACTGCGCTAGGGCTGGGGTATCTACGTTGAGTGGTTGCGGAAACTCATAAATGTTCTTCCAGAAGGTTTCCACCCGATCAGCAGCCGGCGGATTATCCACAACACGTGGAGGCTCTTGAAATAGGCGAGAAGGTTTATCGCAGAACTTCATGTTTTTCGCGATGCTTCTCGCCCGACTCACTAGTGACTATTTTGCTGCCACTAGCATTCGTATTCTATCAAGACAGTCCTGTCTAACGGCAAACAGCACGCCCTGATTAATGTGTGGTGGGCTCGTTTTAATTTTGCGGCAATTCGCTGCACTGTAAAGGGTCTATTGGCCGCCACGTAGTCCACCACATATTGGATACGAGACACGTGTTGTCTCGCCAACTTGATAGCGTCCATCTTGTTTATGCGCCGCTCATGCCTCCCACTCATCCATGAGGATCTGTAATAGATATCCTTCAGAAGATATCTAAACCAAATATGAATTCATATAAATACAACTACGAATATTTTTCTCGTAATTTAAGTTCCAAGAAGACAAACTTAGTCATCAAAATACACCTCAAGGGACTCCATCTCGCCGTTTCGTTCTCGTCCTCGAAAACCTTCAAGTTTCGCATGGAAAACAAGGAAACATTTAATTGGGACCAAGAGAGGCGAACAAACGTAAGGGTCGGTCGAAAAACAAAGGAGCAAAGAGCGTCAAGAGAGAGCGGAGAGCGAGAGAGGAGAGGCACGTCGTTTTTCGTGACCCAGCGGCAATTGGCAATTTGTCAGCAATTAAAACAAGACGTCATTAAATCAGCAGCGCAGCGGCTTCGATGGGCTTTGTTAGGTCACGTATGGGCCCTGGAATCGCGCCCCCGCTCGGCACCCTCCACCCTCGACGACGCGATATGACATGCACGGCCTGCTGCGATCTCTTCATCGCTGTGCTCGTCTCTCGTTCTGGTTGCGCCCTTTGCTTTACCTTTGGTTTGCTCCGTGAAAATCACATTTACGATTCGACTATCAAACTCACGGGGTATTCCCAGATAGACAGTATTTTATTCGAGTTCTTTTGGCAATGTGATTCAAAACTAAGTATCGAGATTTTTCAGATCAAAATAGGGCTTTTTTATAAACTTGTGTCCGCAAACGCTTTGTTACCGAAACTTCATCACTTCATTTTTCTGCTGTCAAATTGGCACTGGTAAAATATACATACAGGGTGGCCCATCGAAAACGTTACGCAATGCATTACAGGCTGGAAAAGAACTTTTCGACAAAATCCAAAAACACGTCAAGTTTGTTTGTCAGAGGGACAACTTTTCACGCAAAAAGCATAATAGCAAAACTGTAATCCCCAACTTTTTTAGAATGGAAATGGGGGTTAGATGAAAGCTCTTCAAAAAGGGCTTTCAATTTTTTATACAATGCTGTTAAATTTTTTATTCTTCTTGAATAGTTAAGAGAATCGACACAATTATTGTCGTTAGTGGCTGATACCAATCCAAGTATAAGGTAAGCTCGGGTAAGTGTGAATTTGGGGCAAGTGTGAGTTTGCTCGCTATCTTCGCTAAACCGGGCGACAGCCCAATGCCATCTATTGACGAATAACCTACACTCATAATGAATCCATAACCATCATATAAAATACAAAAGAGATCTTGTGAAATCCAAATATTTTCCCCAATTTTCTAACCTACAATTCATCAACCCGAACGAGTATAACGAGTTTATTTCAAGCTTTGAGTGTATTGTTAAAATCTGAGGTAAGAATCCATTTTATCCACTTTTCTTCTGCCTAAACAATTAATCTGACTATAGATTGCCGTTTTTTCACACTTACCCCGAAATTAAATGTTATTGGGGATAGTGTGACCTATCTGTCGGGGTAAGTGGGAACCTGGTTCAATTAGCCAATCTAAACAGTAATATTTTTTCAGCTATAGTACAAAATTATATACGGAAATCTCAGAGAGCCAAACAATATACCTGGCCAGATGTAGAAGACATTGATACACTTTCTGAGGATGAAATAACAACTGTGCTTCCATCACCACTCGTCAGAAGATGGGGATCAATGCAATTTTTCTTTTCAACAAACGTTCACTTTCACGATTATTTTTTGATATTTTCCAATGGGGCATTTCAAATTCAATATTAAAAAGTTTCTAACTATGCCAATATTCAAAATCCATAACTATTTAATGCATTTACATGAATTGAACGTCCAATTGATGTTTACGATTGGACGTCCAATGGATGTTTACGACTGGACTTTCAAGTAATGTCCACTTAATGTCCTCTCAATGTCCAGATATAGTCTGACAAAGTGCGTTTTATCTAAGTATTACATTTCCATTAGGGATGAAGACAAAATAGCATAAACAGGATAATTAATCATATGTATCAAAAATTGAATTTTTTTTGTACATCATATGTACGTACAATGGATATCCATTAAACATCCATGGACGTTTGGACTAGAGCTGGACGTAAAACGGACATCCATTGGATGTCGTGTGCTGTGTGGGTTGAGAAGACGTATCTTTGAGGTTAGGTATTCTTTTTGGCATGTTTTATAACGTCTTTGAAATGAAGTTGACTGAATAGTTTAATCAGGTTTCAGTTCGAAAATGTATATTCATTTTATTGTTGTTGATATGCGCCACATTTATAATTGAATAATATATTTTAGTTTGTTTTGTTCTATTGAATTTTGTTATTATATTATTGAAATTATCTTGTATAGAAACTGATGTTATTTTTATCTATACAATATATTTCCAAAGTATTCCTCATTATTTGCCGGACATCTAGTATAATCTCTATTCTCTCGATTTATTTCGGACATACAATGGATGTACTTTGGACGTCCAGGAAATATCCACAGTTGGATATATTCAGGACATCCATTGTACCAAATATGTACGTACAATGGACGCCCAAAAGACGTACAATGTACATCCATTGGACTTTAAGTACGTTCATAGCAGTGTCCTGGACGTCTATTGAACGTCCATTGAATATACATTGTCAAATCTGGACCTCCATTGGATTTCTTGAACTTTCATATTCAACGTCCATTGATCATCCATTGTACGTACATGTGATGTGTGAGAAGTTTCTTCAGAATCTATGACAACCGGATCGAAAATAACCTGTAAGTTTTTTGTATTTAGGTGAAATTAAATCGATTTTCGAAATGTTTGTCAAAAGTATTGTTGAAAGAATACAGGAGTACCCTTCTCTCTAAGCGTTTCCACCAAGTGGAAAATAAAAGGCAAACATCTGTCAGAAAACAACTACTTCCCTGGCTAATACCACGACGGACATTGAACTACAATTGACAGATATTTATGCAACGTTCTTCAAAGAAGACCCAATTGCAAGTGCTTGTCTCGTAATTAAACAGAAGATAATCCTTCATTTGGCTGGGAATGACCACCTGCAGACATGCATGTTTCGAGGTTTATTGCCTCTCATCAGTGACAGGGTAGGTCGGACAACATTATAATTGTCCTGTCCCTGCCAAATGAATAATAATCAAATGTTTAACTAATATTTCCCCACGGATAACACCACGATCTACAACCAAGTTGATCGAAGCGCCATCCGCACGGAACAAGACAAAGCACTCCCAAGTAGCACAGTCTCCGGGAAGAGAAATCTGTAAAAATTCGAACGAGTTCGAATATATTGTGCCACCAAGTGGAAACGCTTAGAGAGAAGGGTACCCCTGTATTCTTTCAACATCGTTGATACCTCTCTGGCACAATATATTTGAACTCGTTCGAATTTTTACAAACGTATTGTTGGTATTTCAAAGATCCATATTGTCCAAACGAGTGGATCGATTTTCAAAAACTAATAAGCGGCAATGTATAGGAGGTTAAGAGCCCCTTTTAAAATGGTATCACTAGACCCTGATTCCTATTTGAAAAAAATTGGGGGATGACAGCCCCACCTAGGGCGTTGAAAGTTCTGCAATATTTTTTACGTCAAAAGTTGTCCCTCTGACAAACAAACTCGACGTGTTCTTGGATTTCGTCGAAGAGACTTTCATTATTTCTCAAATCTAAATTACGATCACTTGAAAAAAAAAACAATAGACTGGGTTTCCTTCTCAAACTAGAACTTTAATCCTTACCGCGTCTTTGGATTATTATTTAGAATGTTCGTTAGAAACTAACTGGATTCGTTGAAATGTCGTAGTATAAAGGAACATGTAAGCAAAAGGCTGTAAACAATGGCGAATAAGTTTCCGTGTCAGTGCACTCTAGATGAATACAAGGGGGTCTCCTCTCCGACGGTGCTTGGAGTACTCTTGTCGAACTCCAAAAGTTTTCAGCCCGACGACCATTGTGGACTTATGGTAATGCGCTTTGTAGGCCTCTCTTCATTGCGTCCTGAGCACTTTTCACTTTGACTTTTGGCTCTTTTGACGACCTCAACAGAAACTGAAATAATAACGGCGATTTTTTTGTTTACGGGGTCTTTTTCACTTTTAGCTATTGCCGACTGAAGAACAAAAATATAAATAAATTTTAAGCTGACATTTCTTCATTTTGATAATTTCGTTCGTTCTGGAATTATGCTATCGAGAGCAATGAAACAAGTGAAAACTAGACATGGTTTCACCCAAAATATTTTAACCATGAACAGAAATCATTCTGGGTATTCAGAATCAGAATCAATTTATTCATCACAAAAATGTACAAAAGAAATAAATAATTGAATTATAACTGAACCGTCCCTGAAAATATTGAGTCATAAAACTCAGCAATCAAATAATCCAAAAGTTATAACAGAATGGAATAGAATGTTTCTACTGATTGATAAACACTCGGAAGAACGTTGCAGAAATATCTCTCAGATGTAGTTTAATGTCCGTCATGGTATTAGCCAGGAAAGCAGTTGTTTTCTGTCAGATGTTTGCCTCATTTTTTCTTCGACATTGCCGATTTTATTCTTTTCATATTATTGATACTCTTCGGCACAAATTCTGGAACTTTGTTTGAATTATTGCAGTTAATTCTTCCTGGAGTCTGACTTTCCGAACAGTGTTGCTCATGATTTTCCGTACGGATGGCGCTGCCACTTGGTGTGGGTAGCGGCTTTGTTAGAAAATATCAGTTAAAAAGTTGGCAAGGACTCTAATGTTATTCAAAATTGCTCATTTTGCGGGGATTAATGGACGTTAAAGACCTTGATGATCGTGGCGATATGGTAATAGTTATCATTTCAATTATAAAAACCAAGAAATAACGCACAAATATTGTTTCTGATGACTTAATAAACGGAAAATATGAAAATTCTAGATAGCCCACAACAGATTTTATGTTAATCCTACATAAAGGAAAAACATCTGTCAACGTAATCGGATAGAATAAAATGGTTAAAATTCCATTTAAAATTTAAATCTTATTACAAAATCAAACAGACGAAATTAAAAAAGCTCTTACTTGTGTGAAAGTATTAAAAAACTTAGAGGAAGGGAAATTTTTGTTCTCAGAGAGGAAAAATGTTTTCCTTCCTTTTTTAGGGGTCGAAATAGTATATTTTTCATCAAGATATGAAAATACTGTTTTTTGGTGAGAGTTTGTGACAATCGAAAGAAAAAAACGTGTTTCATCTCGAAAAATACTCGAATTTCGCCATCAGAGTCCATCATAATTATAGTTATAGAAATAAGTTGAAATATAATTGTGAAAATGTTTATAAACTGTCAAAACGAAGTGACGTTTGTTTGCTGATTCAAGTGTCTAAAATCCCTGGTGTGTCGAATCTTTAGATTTTATTTAGATTTTTTGAAGATAAAACAAATGAAATCGTGATCTGCTTCTGTAATCAGTTTCAGAGATGGCGCCTTGTCCTCTTGTTAATATTTCAGTGACATGTGTGATGGTGATTGTTGTTAATTAAGTTTTACGGAATGTCAATGAACTTTTCAAATATCATACTACAGTAATATAGCCCATACTCGAATTTTTTAATTAACACCACACAAATTGTAGATATTATTTTTTCAAAATTCTCTAAACACTGTTTAAAAGTCAAAAAATACTTGTGGGGAATCAAAAATTTCGTGGTACAATATTAGTGACTATTATTGAAGTGCGTTTCTTCAGTTTCCTGTATTTTACATTATTTTCACAACTAATTTGAGCATTTTCCGTTTTTGTGCGGACAAAATCCAGAAAGATGAACACAATAATTCATTTATATCAAGTACCGAAAGTGAGTACCACATAGAATCTGTAACATACTTGAAACCAATTTGAAACTTTCTTTAAATCTTCCATAAGTACAAGTTGTGAAAGTCCGTGATAAAGTAAAAAAAAAAACATTCTACTAATATCTAAAATATTTTCAGTGTAGATAGATGATCCATAAAATATCAATTTTTTGTCGAAAAAAAAATTGCACAAAAAAAAAATTATCTCCACTTTACCTTACAAGAAAACCGACAGTGGCGGTTCATGCAAGTATCGCGGGATGTTTGGAAAGTAGACCACGATTTCATTTGTTTTCTCATAATCAAGCTAGCGAATGTCCAGCGTTTTACAGATATAAGTCGTCACACCAGGGTTTTTAGGCTTCTTATGCCAAGTAGTGAGATTAACTATGACAGTTAATGACACCAATGACTGGTGTCAAAAATTCATCAAACTGTTTTTAGTATATTCTCATCGGGTTGCATGATAATGTTCATTTGCTTCATTTTCATCTCTAGAGTGGAAAACTATCACTTTCATTTAGGGTATCCGGTTGAAAAATTATCATGTTCTTATACATGAGTACAAAAATGAAGTTTTCTAGTATGGAAGTAAAACAAAAATTAGTACATATTTAAGAGTATCTTGACTCTGGGAACTTTGATATCGGCTTTTCTTCAACCGACCTGCTTAGATTGTGTGTAATTTGATAAAATATACTGTTCCATTCAACAAATTGCCCTCCGTACTTTCCGGTAAGACCTCCGATAAGAAATGCTCGCTCTGTGCGACACTTGACGCTCAAGTGGCTCCGCAGGCGTCCGGCATTCCTTCCGCCGAACTGACTCCGCATTGTCGCAAAGTCATATCATTATTTTCCCGTAGAAAAACGCCGAATCCCTGCATGGGAATTCGCGATCGAACGTTCGCAGCTCGTTGCGTCGTGTGGGAGCGCGGACCACAGTGGCGTAGCCCGGCGGGGCGTCGCTCGACTTCGAGGGGGCCGCCTTTTGTTCGTGCTCGTCCACGTCGGCCGGTCCGCGGGAGTCCCGATTCTTCCGGGGCACTCACCGGAAGAATTCGCGCTCGTTATCGGCGGTCTTCGGGAATGTTTCTTGGATTTTTCTCGGCGGTTCGGTGGAGGGAGCGTACGAGCCGGAAATAATTCGGTGTGTGAATTTTTGAACGGCGAGCGTGTATTTCGGATTTTGCAATTGTGATATTTCAAACGGTTTTATTAATTTTTTTTTTCGGTTCATTCCATCTCGGTTCATCTATTGTTCAATTGCAAATTCTCTGATATAAAATACAATAATATTTTAGGCTGATATGTTATAACGTCAGAGTTGATATTGAAAAGTCATTTTAGAATATCAACATCCAAAAAAAATTAATACATCTGATATTCCAGAGTAGCTGGTACACGATATAATCTAGGAGCCTTGTAAAATAATTCGGGGTGTGCTGGACTCAATTCCGAAGGTATCGAAGATTTGAGGAATTGTTAAAGGATGGTAGAGGGTGTGTTTGCTGAGTTTTCGAACACGAGGACCTCGTGCTCTTTACAGGGGTAGTGGGAAATCAGATTTTTTCAGACTTTTTTTGATTTTTTGTCCGTATCTTCTGAACTATGTGGTTTATCAAAAATCAAGAAAAACCATGTGAAAGAGCATTGAATTTCCTTCAAAATTCATTGGTCGAAAGTATTTTTGACGAAATAATAACCTAGATACAGGAGTTCAAATAAAGGTCAAATTTCTCAAAATGTGAGAAATGTGAATGCAAAAAAAAATAAAATTTTGGGTTGATATAATCATATTTTTACACATACCTATGTATTATTACACATATTATTCATACCCCTACTCGATCTATCCCTTTATTCAATATCGAAACGCTGTATTTGATCGAAATCGTATTTCATTCAGTCAAAAATAAAATTAAATATCTATCACATGAGTTATTGGATGTTAATAACCTCGGGCATCAACAATCTGTAACCTTCGGTAATCAACATCCTCATAACTCCCTCAATACAGTAATTTACATACCTGAATTCTTGGAGTTTCTGAAAGTAAGCTCTGTCATTACAAGCAGGTATTACCCAGCAGGCCGACGAAGATGCTGACGTCTTGATAGTGGGGACTGCCATCACCCAAGTTATGAGCTACGACAGCGTCACCATCACCGATGAAAATGTCGATTTGCTGGTTTTGCTGACGGCGTTGGGTCCTTCCAAAAAGAACATGTCTTTCCAGAAGAGTGGAAGAGGTAATATCCAAAGCGTCCTATATTCATCGCATTCCTTCAAATTCAACTGCAAGGACATCATTTTTCTGCATGCGATGACTGGATGCGATACCACCTCAGCTCTACTTAAAAAAAGAGGCCCTGCAAG
This sequence comes from Chrysolina americana, assembly GCA_958502065.1. NCBI lineage: Eukaryota > Metazoa > Arthropoda > Insecta > Coleoptera > Chrysomelidae > Chrysolina > Chrysolina americana. Next base: position 4,775,568 of record OY293411.1, on the reverse strand, counting down.
TGCTCGGAAAACACCAGTGGCTTTCCGATACAGTCAGCATTTTCCGGGACCCTGATACAACGGCAAATCAAATGTCTGATGCCGGGGAAAAGATCCTGGTTACGCTGTATGGAGGGACAGTTGGAGTGGACAACTTGGACGACATGAGATATCGTATGTTCCAAACTGTGGTGGCAAAGCCAAAAGTTCAATTGGCAATACTGCCTCCTACACGCGATTCTGCCAAGTTCCACTCGTACAGAGCCTATCTCCAAGTTCAAACTTGGTTAGGGAATAAAGGGATGCAGCGGAAATTACCATCTGCATGGAGCTGGACGTTAACTAAACAAGGTTGGTATTACTATCACATTTCGATTGTAGGTATCAACATTTCACATTTTTCATCAAGAGGATATTAATAACGATTTTCTTTTCGGTTTTTTTCTAGGAATCGTACCCACAACCATGAGTATGGATGCTGCTCCATATGACATCTTGTCATCTATCAGATGCAAGTGTGCAAACAAAGAAAATGGTCCAAAAGTTACAACGTTAAGTATAGTTTATCCGCGATGTCGATACGTCATTTCCCGTTGTGACGTTCCTTCCATAATTCCCCACAATGGGTTTCTTTTACCGCTGGCAGATCTTCCGGTAACAAGAGACTATCGTCGAGATATCGGCACGTCCCAGGATGAAGGGAAGCAATATGCGTGTGAGGGCGCATTCAAATTCATCAGAACAACCCTTCGCACTCCTTCTCACGATCGCGACAACGACGTTTTGGCAGGGGTGTACGAACCTATGAATATTATATTATCGCGAAACGTCGCGTAGCCTCGTCGTCTGTTTGTTCGCCAATCTGGGCGACGAAATTAAAAATTTTAATATTTGTTTGCTTCTCGTCAATAACGAAGTCATTAGAATTGTAATGGGAATGAATATTCTGAATGGATTTTGTGCGTTTGGGACCTAGGGGATTTTTGATGGTTCGATGCCTTGAACCATATCAAATTAATAGTTTGAGCGTGAATAAAGCTCATTTCATAATCTCAACGAGAATATATACCATGTTAATGAATATCTCCGAATAAAATAAAATGTTCAATATCCTTATACTTTGATTTGAGCAGATTCTTCCACACAGTTGACTATGTGTTACTGCAAGAGAATCTTTATTGTTCAAGTATTCGGGATGAACAATAATTGGATTGCATTGCATTTGATAGTGGTTTTGGACACCAGTCTGCGAGAGTGTGGGTTGGAATCCCACTGCTGTCACCAAATTTTGAGTTTCTATTTAATCCCGCAATCAGTGCTCCCAACCCAAATTGAACGAAATCCCCGAATTTTGGCAATACTATCCTCAACATCTCCAATGAAGTGGTTCTCAATAAGAGCAATTGTGCGAATGGCAATCGATTCAAAATGATAACATTAGTATACTGTGTGAACTTGAAATAGAAATATCAAGAGACAAGTCTGAATTAACAAATTAGCAATTTATCGAACATTGTCAACTCGAAATTGCGAATGTGAAAAGCCTTTGAAATCTTTAATTGACTGAAAATCGACTTCAAATTTGGTGTGGATATCTAAAAAGTTTGAATTTTACGAAAACCAAGGGAGAAATGATAACTTTCAAGTCCATATGAACATTTCAACTCGAGAAAGGCTGAATATAGAGCAATTCTGCGAACACTAATCGATTCAGCATGATGGAATCAGAATACCCAAAGAAATTGAATAGAGAAATGATGAGAACAAAATTTTAAAGGGAAATGACACCTTTCAACTTCAAATGAACTTTTTAACTCGAGAACGGTTGAAGACAGAGCAATTCTGCGAACGCCAATCGATTTAGAATGATGAAATAAGTATAGTCTGTGAACTTGAAATATAAATAGCAACAGACGAATTTTTTATTGAAAACAATGGCAAATTTTCTACTCGACCTTGCAGAGGTTCCTTTAAAAGTATACGAAATTTCTAATTGAATAGGAATCGACTTCAGATTAGCTGTGCACATTCAACAAAGATTGAGTTTCACGATTATGAGTAGAGAAATGAAGAGAACAAAATGTTGAAGGGAAATGAGACTTTTCAACTTCAAATGAACTTTTCAACTCGAGAACGGTAGAAGATAGAGCAATCCTGCGAACGCCAATCGATTCAGAATGATGAAATTAGTACACCCTGTGAACTTGAAATATAAATAGCATCAGACGAATTTTTGATTGAACACAATAGCCAATTTTCAACTCGACCTTGCAAAGGTTCCTTAAAAAGCCTACGAAACTTCTAATTGAATAGGGATCGACTTCAACTTTGGTGTGTACATTCAAGAAAGATTGAGTTTCACGATTATGAATAGAGAAATGATGAGAACAAAATTTTGAAGGGAAATGACACCTTTCAACTTAAAATGAACTTTTCAACTCGAGAACGGTTGAAGATAGAGCAATTCTGCGAACGCCAATCGATTCACAATGATGAAATTAGTACACTCTGTGAACTTGAAATATAAATAGCATCAGACGAATTTTTGATTGAACACAATAGCCAATTTTCAACTCGACCTTGCAAAGGTTCCTTAAAAGGCATACGAAATTTCTAATTGAATAGGAATCGACTTCAAATTTGGTGTGTACATTCAAGAAAGATTGAGTTTCACGATTATGAATAGAGAAATGATGAGAACAAAATTTTGAAGGGAAATGACACCTTTCAACTTAAAATGAACTTTTCAACTCGAGAACGGTTGAAGATAGAGCAATTCTGCGAACGCCAATCGATTCACAATGATGAAATTAGTACACTCTGTGAACTTGAAATATAAATAGCATCAGACGAATTTTTGATTGAACACAATAGCCAATTTTCAACTCGACCTTGCAAAGGTTCCTTAAAAGGCATACGAAATTTCTAATTGAATAGGAATCGACTTCAGATTTGGTGTGTACATTCAAGAAATATTGAGTTTCACGATTATGCGTAGAGAAATGAAGGGAACGAAATTTTGAAGGGAAATGAGACTTTTCAACTTCAAATGAATTTTTCAACTCGAGAACGGTTGAAGATAGAGCAATTCTGCGAACGCCAATCGATTCAGAATGATGAAATTAGTATACTCTGTGAACTTGAAATATAAATAGCAACAGACGAATTTTTGATTGAACACAATAGCAAATTTTTGAGAATTTTCAACTCGACCTTGCAGAGGTTCCTTAAAAAGCATACGAAATTTCAAATTGAATAGGAATCGACTTCAAATTTGGTGTGTACATTCAAGAAAGATTGAGTTTCACGATTATGAATAGAGAAATGATGAGAACAAAATTTTGAAGGGAAATGACACCTTTCAACTTCAAGTGAACTTTTCAACTCGAGAACAGTTGAAGATAGAGCAATCCTGCGAACGCCAATCGATTCAGAATGATGAAATTAGTACACTCTGTGAACTTGAAATATAAATAGAATCAGACGAATTTTTGATTGAACACAATAGCCAATTTTCAACTCGACCTTGCAAAGGTTCCTTAAAAAGCATACGAAATTTCTAATTGAATAGGAATCGACTTCAAATTTGGTGTGTACATTCAAGAAAGATTGAGTTTCACGATTATGAATAGAGAAATGATGAGAACAAAATTTTGAAGGGAAATGACACCTTTCAACTTCAAGTGAACTTTTCAACTCGAGAACAGTTGAAGATAGAGCAATCCTGCGAACGCCAATCGATTCAGAATGATGAAATTAGTACACTCTGTGAACTTGAAATATAAATAGCAACAGATGAATTTTTGATTGAACACAATAGCAAATTTTTGAGAATTTTCAACTCGACCTTGCAGAGGTTCCTTAAAAAGCATACGAAATTTCAAATTGAATAGGAATCGACTTCAAATTTGGTGTGTACATTCAAGAAAGATTGAGTTTCACGATTATGAATAGAGAAATGATGAGAACAAAATTTTGAAGGGAAATGACACCTTTCAACTTCAAATGAAGTTTTTAACTCGAGAAAGGTTGAAGAGAGTAATTTTGCGAACGCCAATCGATTTAGAATGATGGAATTAGTATACTCTGTGAACTTAAAATATGAATAGCAACAGACGAATTTTTGATTGAACACAATAGCAAATTTTCAACTCGACCTTGCAGAGGTTCCTTAAAAAGCATACGAAATTTCAAATTGAATAGGAATCGACTTCAAATTTGGTGTGTACATTCAAGAAAGATTGAGTTTCACGATTATGAATAGAGAAATGATGAGAACAAAATTTTGAAGGGAAATGACACCTTTCAACTTAAAATGAACTTTTCAACTCGAGAACGGTTGAAGATAGAGCAATTCTGCGAACGCCAATCGATTCACAATGATGAAATTAGTACACTCTGTGAACTTGAAATATAAATAGCATCAGACGAATTTTTTATTGAACACAATAGCCAATTTTCAACTCGACCTTGCAAAGGTTCCTTAAAAGGCATACGAAATTTCTAATTGAATAGGAATCGACTTCAGATTTGGTGTGTACATTCAAGAAATATTGAGTTTCACGATTATGAGTAGAGAAATGAAGGGATCGAATTTTTGAAGGGAAATGAGACTTTTCAACTTCAAATGAATTTTTCAACTCGAGAACGGTTGAAGATAGAGCAATCCTGCGAACGCCAATCGATTCAGAATGATGAAATTAGTACACTCTGTGAACTTGAAATATAAATAGCAACAGATGAATTTGTGATTGAACACAATAGCAAATTTTTGAGAATTTTCAACTCGACCTTGCAGAGGTTCCTTAAAAAGCATACGAAATTTCAAATTGAATAGGAATCGACTTCAAATTTGGTGTGTACATTCAAGAAATATTGAGTTTCACGATTATGAATAGAGAAATGATGAGAACAAAATTTTGAAGGGAAATGACACCTTTCAACTTCAAGTGAACTTTTCAACTCGAGAACAGTTGAAGATAGAGCAATCCTGCGAACGCCAATCGATTCAGAATGATGAAATTAGTACACTCTGTGAACTTGAAATATAAATAGCATCAGATGAATTTTTGATTGAACACAATAGCCAATTTTCAACTCGACCTTGCAAAGGTTCCTTAAAAAGCATACGAAATTTCTAATTGAATAGGAATCGACTTCAGATTTGGTGTGTACATTCAAGAAATATTGAGTTTCACGATTATGAATAGAGAAATGATGAGAACAAAATTTTGAAGGGAAATGACACCTTTCAACTTCAAATGAAGTTTTTAACTCGAGAAAGGTTCAAGAGAGTAATTTTGCGAACGCCAATCGATTTAGAATGATGGAATTAGTATACTCTGTGAACTTAAAATATGACTAGCAACAGACGAATTTTTTATTGAACACAATAGCAAATTTTCAACTCGACCTTGCAGAGGTTCCTTAAAAAGCATACGAAATTTCAAATTGAATAGGAATCGACTTCAATTTGGTGTGTACATTCAAGAAAGTTTGAGTTTCACGATTATGAATAGAGAAATGATGAGAACAAAATTTTGAAGGGAAATGACACCTTTCAACTTAAAATGAACTTTTCAACTCGAGAACGGTTGAAGATAGAGCAATTCTGCGAACGTCAATCGATTCACAATGATGAAATTAGTACACTCTGTGAACTTGAAATATAAATAGCATCAGACGAATTTTTGATTGAACACAATAGTCTATTTTTAACTCGACCTTGCAAAGGTTCCTTAAAAAGCATACGAAATTTCTAATTGAATAGGAATCGACTTCAGATTTGGTGTGTACATTCAAGAAATATTGAGTTTCACGATTATGAATAGAAAAATGATGAGAACAAAATTTTGAAGGGAAATGACACGTTTCAACTTCAAATGAAGTTTTTAACTCGAGAAAGGTTGAAGAGAGTAATTTTGCGAACGCCAATCGATTTAGAATGATGGAATTAGTATACTCTGTGAACTTAAAATATGAATAGCAACAGACGAATTTTTGATTGAACACAATAGCCAATTTTCAATTCGACCTTGCAGAGGTTCCTTAAAAAGCATACGAAATTTCAAATTGAATAGGAATCGACTTCAAATTTGGTGTGTACATTCAAGAAAGATTGAGTATCACGATTATGAATAGAGAAATGATGAGAACAAAATTTTGAAGGGAAATGACACCTTTCAACTTAAAATGAACTTTTCAACTCGAGAACGGTTGAAATTCTGCGAACGCCAATCGATTCACAATGATGAAATTAGTACACTCTGTGAACTTGAAATATAAATAGCATCAGACGAATTTTTGATTGAACACAATAGCCAATTTTCAACTCGACCTTGCAAAGGTTCCTTAAAAAGCATACGAAATTTCTAATTGAATAGGAATCGACTTCAGATTTGGTGTGTACATTCAAGAAATATTGAGTTTCACGATTATGAATAGAAAAATGATGAGAACAAAATTTTGAAGGGAAATGACACCTTTCAACTTCAAATGCAGTTTTTAACTCGAGAAAGGTTGAAGAGAGTAATTTTGCGAAGGCCAATCGATTTAGAATGATGGAATTAGTATACTCTGTGAACTTAAAATATGAATAGCAACAGACGAATTTTTGATTGAACACAATAGCAAATTTTCAACTCGACCTTGCAGAGGTTCCTTAAAAAGCATACGAAATTTCTAATTGAATAGGAATCGACTTCAAATTTGGTGTGTACATTCAAGAAAGATTGAGTTTCACGATTATGAATAGAGAAATGATGTGAACAAAATTTTTAAGGGAAATTACACCTTTCAACTTCAAATGAACTTTTCAACTCGAGAACGGTTGAAGATAGAGCAATCCTGCGAACGCCAATCGATTCAGAATGATGAAATTGGTATACTCTGTGAACTTGAAATATAAATAGCAAGAGACGAATTGTTGATTGAACACAATAGCAAATTTTCAACTCGACCTTGCAGAGGTTCCTTAAAAAGCCTACGAAACTTCTAATTGAATAGGGATCGACTTCAAATTTGGTGTGCACATTCAAGAAAGATTGAGTTTCACGATTATGAATAGAGAAATGATGTGAACAAAATTTTTAATGGAAATGACGCCTTTTAACTTCAAATGAACTTTTCAACTCGAGAACGGTTGAAGATAGAGCCATTCTACGAAAGCCAATCGATTCAAAATGATGAAATTAGTATACTCTGTGAACTTGAAATATAAATAGCAACAGACGAATTTTTGATTGAACACAACAGCAAATTTTCGAGAATATTCAACTCGACCTTGCAGAGGTTCCTTAAAAAGCCTACGAAAGTTCTAATTGAATAGGGATCGACTTCAACTTTGGTGTGCACATTCAAGAAAGATTGAGTTTCACGATTATGAATAGAGAAATGATGTGAACAAAATTTTGAAGGGAAATGACACCTTTCAACTTCAAGTGAACTTTTCAATTCGAGACCAGTTGAAGATAGAGCAATTCTGCAAACGCCAATCGATTCAGAATAATGAAATTAGTATACTCTGAGAACTTGAAATAGAAAGATCATCAGACACAAATTTATGAAATAACATATTAGCTAACTCTCGAACATGCTCACTTCGAAATTGCAGAGGTTTCGTAAACAGCCAATGAAATCTTTAATTGACTAGGAATCGACTTCAATTTCGGTATGCATATCTATAAAAATGATCGAATTTCACGAAATCGTGCAAAGAAACTGATTCGATATTGCCTTTTTTCGAAGGGGTAGACCCGAGCATGGTTTGATATTCTGTAATCCGACATCGCCGACGATAGAATGTGATTAATTGTTGCTAAGTAACCAACAGGAGCTCGGGTCAAGTGGTACGCCGTAGCGCTCCCGTTCCCCTCAGGAGTCCCCTTTCCTGCGATCTTCCCTTTTGCAATCTGCACGATCTGATGATATTGCATTCTTCGTGCAATTAGTCACCTTACGAGATTTAGCAATTAGCGGAAGGTATTCATCGCATTAATAATTAGTCACGCTTGAACGTATGTCGATGGATAGAAAGTAAGTTGCGTATCATGTGTGTTGCTTTGTTTCTCGAATAACATTTTCAAACTTTTATATAAACCAACTCCGCAAAATGCCATTGATTTGAGTATATGAAGTCACATAAATTGTTTTATTTCTGACCGGAGATATTATAAGCTCAAATCGTCATAGTTACGCTATCAAGACAGAGAGTCATAACTTCTTTGGGTCATTATATATTCTAGAATTCACAAGTAAAAATAAATGAAATCAAAACTGAACCATATTTTATTTATTCACAATATTGTAATATACTAACTGATAAATTGATTGATTGGTTCAATGTAACTACATCACTATTTTTTCATGCTATTGTTCCCACGAAAAGGAAAATTCTGTAGTATTTAGAGAACATCGTGCATAAATCCAGCATACCAATGTTGAAGTCTCCAGCAACCAGTACATCCCCTTCAGCAGCATACATTTTATAATTTTCAAAAATATTCATATTTCCTGGGTGTACCAATGAAAGTAATTATAATACCTATATCGATCTAGTCCATTGAAACTATTCTCTGTAGTGTGATAAACTCGCGCCAATAACTTCCGTAACAACTTGTATACTACATACAATACAATTCGCGGAGACGGAAATCAAATAATATTTCCGCATCATCATCTCCTTGGAAACTGGATCCGAATCCGACCCCCGATAAACAAGCTGCAGGTATATTGCGCAATTTGACACAGTAAAGATTATTGGAGGATTATCAGGGGAGAATAGGGAGATGATGGAATATAACCTGCGAGAGTTTGGGGTTGTTTTAATATTGACTAAGCTCCGTTTAACTTCTCGTAGTCGATATTTACTGGAATAATGGCATTATTCGGGTATTAGCTGGCTCATCTTTCAATGATGTGCCCGTTGGCATAGCGAAATGCTAATATTATTAGCTGAAAGTCGTTCAGAAAGGGGATGACGTTTATGATGATGCTTGCAGTGTATGCTGTTTTTTACAACGAAGGCCCTTGCTAGTGGTTAATTTTGTATCAGCTTGCATTTCTATCATTTGTATTTTAAATGTTTTCTAGGTCTTTGTGTCTTTTATAAAGTCCTATAAGTTTTTCCAAACACTGTGTTGGGCTATCGTATTTATAATCAAAAATACTACTTATATCGGAGAATTTTTAACGTTTTTTTGAGTCATGCGATAAATTTCTTTGGTACCTTAATTTAAACAAGTCCCGTAATTATAAGTCTTATAATTAATAGAAGTCCCATAATCAACATAAGTCCCCTAATCAACATAAGTCTCATAATCAACATAAGTTCCATAGTTGGCATACGTCCCATAATTAACTAAAGTCCCATCATTATTATCATAAGACTGTGTCGACCCTTATTCGTTAATTTCCAATCTGTGTGGAATATACGAATATTTTGAATTTATCTGGACACAATCTCTCGTTGTGGGTAGTAGCTATTCTTCATGCTTCATTATGAAAACATGTATTTGATTTAATTTCATTATCTACGAAAGAGCTAGAACATGAATACCAGAATCAGTGATAAATCAAGACAGTAACTTATCGAGGCAAATTGATCCGTTGCCATCATACACTTCAATTCCCAAATTTCCCTTTTTTGATATTTTATCATTTCTAGACAGTAAAAGGTTGAAATTCCCAAAGAGCTTTGTCAAAAAACGAATGGCATCGCATCGCATCGCATCGCATCGCTTCGCGTCGCGTCGCGTCGCGTCGCATCGCATCGCATCGCATCGCATCGCATCGCATCGCATCGCATCGCATCGCATCGCATCGCATCGCATCGCATCGCATCGCATCGCATCGCATCGCATCGCATCGCATCGCATCGCATCGCATCGCATCGCATCGCATCGCATCGCATCGCATCGCATCGCATCGCATCGCATCGCATCGCATCGCATCGCATCGCATCGCATCGCATCGCATCGCATCGCATCGCATCGCATCGCATCGCATCGCATCGCATCGCATCGCATCGCATCGCATCGCATCGCATCGCATCGCATCGCATCGCATCGCATCGCATCGCATCGCATCGCATCGCATCGCATCGCATCGCATCGCATCGCATCGCATCGCATCGCATCGCATCGCATCGCATCGCATCGCATCGCATCGCATCGCATCGCATCGCATCGCATCGCATCGCATCGTGAAAAAAACAAGAAAATTATTTGCTATGTTACTTTTCCCTGCAAAAACCTGCCCCCTGCACTTCCAACCTTTAATTCTTCTCAACTATGAAACTATGAACTATGAAATTAGTTCTAATCATAATAATGCTGGACCGCATTCCTGCAATTGTGATCCCGATCGGCAAAACCCCCTTCGATATATGTTTTCCGCGGTCTCACGCCAATGCCAAACAACCCCCATTACATCGGAAGATATATGTTACAAAATCGGGGTAGGAAAGCGATATACGCCGGACCCGCGCGTATCCCAAAAAGTATCAAAGAGCTGTTAGCGACAGTGTGTCGGATGTGTATTGATTGCTCCATAAAATGCTGTCCGGTGACGCTGGCCCTGACATTCGAGATTTATCAGACTTTATATGATACGCTGGCGGTGGCGAATTTCGCCCGCCGCCACCGCCCACAAAAACACGCGTGTCACAGCGGGCGGACGGGGTCGAGAGGAGGTTATGTCCGGCAGGAATATAGTTAATTCAATTAGGCAGTATTTCGTTACTGGAATGGGTTTTTCTTGCGTTGAAGTGATTGTAGCAACGGAAAATTACAAAAAGTTGAGAAAAGAAATGAGTGAATATAGATATTGATAATAAAAAAAACAATTAAAATACAAGAATTGTGAATTCAAATAATACAAATAAAATAGTAGGTAAGATGAAACGAAATGAGTGAAAATTAAAGCGAAGGTCAATAAGCACATTGAGCATAATATTGTTATGTTTCATTTGAGTGGGTTGTTGATGAAATAGCACTACCCAGTCAACACACGGACGTTCGATGGATTTCCAATGGACATTCATTTTGGATATTGAGGATATCCAGAGGACATCCAGTTCTAGGGCGTCGATATTATAATGAAAATACCCTCATTTCAAATATGATTTTATGTTTGCTTTTTTATTATTATTATCATTTTGTATGTGGAATTTTGATATTAAAGTTGTTTATTTAGACATTTTTCAAATTCGTATGGAAATAAAGATGCCCTTTCAATACCTTAACCTGTGTTTACCTTCCATCTTAGTCTAACTCAGACCTTAGAACATGCCGAACTTTGAACCTCAGGAGGGTTGATTACAGCCATGATTCTTTAGATTCTTGATGTTATTTTATGTTTCAATTCTGTAGTGTCAAATAGATGACAAAATATAGGTTTTGTTTCTTTGTTTAATCAAAAATATGGTTTCAAATGGTTCAATTTTGATAACACTATCCATTCAAAAGCTTCCTTTCTTCGTTCTTTAACTCTGAGTTATGAGATAGATTTGAATCCCATAAAACATGAAATGGCCCAAATAAATGAAACCGTAGTAGATCAAATGCCGCGAAACGAATTGATCTGACATCAATGTTCCGAGCTCTTTTATGATGAATAATCAAAATAATGTTTCAGTCATTCAAAGTGAGGTTGGGTAACATTAAAAAACGCAAATAAAAGTGTTTCCGCACTAAAATAGTATTGAAGGGTTCATATGTAGTTAATATGTCCTGGGTATGAGTTTATTAATAGTTATTGTTCGTTAGCTAATGTGAATATGCATGAAGTACCTTGTTTTCTTCGATGTGCCGCTTCTGGAGATCTTGATCGTTCATCAGGACTCAGCTGGATACTTATTCTCACTGGTACGTAAATACTCATTTTCTCACCATACAGGAACTTTGCGTCGTTTATTTAGGTACTCTATATTTTGTTATTTATTGCAATTTTCAATTTATCACAATTTTTCAGTCCTCTGGACGAAAGTAATTTTTTGGCGTTCTTTTTTCCTGTTGTTGATATCACCCATGGTTACCTCACGTATCACTTTTTATCATCGCACTACCGATTTGATTTTTCACTTTCGCTGCTCACTATGATTTTATTAGATACTGTTGATCATTTGAGTTTTCAAATGTTGTCTGTTCTTGTCATTCTTCTCAGCGAAACGTTAGGAAACTACCTATTCCAAATCACAACGGCCTTTAAACCAGAATCAAAATAGTGACAGTGAATTTATATGCTTTTTTGTCAAAAAATTCGTTTTTGAAAATATTGAATATATTATTGGATTAAATTCAGAGAATTAATTTTATTTTATTCGTGTAACATCTAGACGCATTCGTATATTTGTCAAATGCTGTTCCAAAAAATTATAAAAACCAAGAAAAAATTAACAAACATACTTGATTTTGAATTTTACAAGTTTTGTCAATAAGAATTTGTTTCTTCGGCAACACAGTAGGTATATTTCCCTATCTCTCTCTGTTGAACAATATGAACGGTTGAAAACTACTATTTAGTGACACTGTTCTGTGTCACATTTGAATAAATTTCGAGAGAAATTGGCACGATACCTTCTAATTCGATTCAATTTACCATCCAATAAACTTCACCGACAAAATATTTCAAAATCAGTCAATCAATCTGTCCTACACGACCTGTTATCTTTCCTAACGATCTCCAACCTCCAGCAATGTCAACAACTTGTCAAAAGATGAAAAGTTGAGACACCCAACTATGCCAGTCATCGCCGCAGTGGGTGGCATCGTAAGAATGCAGATACACCTTTGGGTGGCGAGAAAAGAGGCATATACAATGAAAACGGTGAATGGAGACATGATTTGAAATAGGTGGCGCTATTAGGTGTCGTTACCCAGGAATTCGCGTCGCGTCGTAGGGAATCCGAACCCCGAATCAACGTGTGCCATGGAACACCTCTCGTCTTCGTACTACTGTCAATGTTCTTTGGCTTAATGACGCGTGGGAATTTCGAAGAGGATGACGTGGCGATTTCTGACAATGAAACTGTTATGGATTTGATTTGACGCTATTTAATACACGTTAGATCGAACAATCGCACTTGTCATTTTAGAGATGTAATTAAATTTAACTGTATGCAAACGAGCTGACTAGGTATTGTGTCTTTATATTTGGGAAGATGCTCAGAACTAAATAGGAAATTGCTGCTAATAAGGCACTCCCAAATTATTTTTCAGTGAACATCGTGTTTTAAAAGTTGCTAGGTAACGGTTTCTCCTCTTTCGCTTACTGAGAAAGCTTTCAGCTCCTGAAGATGCCAACTTTGTTGCACACCCAAGGTTCCAATATTTATTACAAATCATCAACATCACAACAACACATCATCAGTTACAAAATATAATACGTTAGGTATTTTATAATACCCTAGATACCAATTTTATTTCAAAATGAAAATTGACATGAATGTTTTGACAGTTTTCAAAATTGATAGCTACGCCTAAGATGTCTAAAAACCCTGGTGACTGCAATGATTCGATTTTGTTTTGATCTTTTCGGACGGCACCACCTGTTTCATTACGTCCTAGTTCCCGATTCTCCGCTACGCTGTGCTTACATCGCCGACAGAAAACTGTTAGGCAGCTTACGCATAACGGCGTTTTGCGATTACGACTTTTATTTTTATTGCGTTATCTTATTGGTTTCTTCAAAAACTATTGAAGCTGTCATAGATTTGACATTTTTATTATAATTTCTGATATATAGTTGTGATATGATAATTCGTGTAGTTATTGTAGTTTCGGAAAGAGTAGGAAATGTGAGTGAATGAAATTTCCACAGATGGCTTATTTAAACAAGATAAAAATGAAATATCCATTAAAATTTTTCCGCGAAAAGGTCATTTTTACATTTTTCTTTTTTAAAAGTATGCTATACTAAATTTCAAAACACAAACATAATTCATTGGAATCGTATTTCATTGTATCTTTTTGGTTGAAATGCACTGTATTAAGACGAAAATACTTCAAACATATAGTTGCAATTTATGAGTGATGTAATCCACAAATATTAAAAAAAGAGTAAATAGTATGCAATAGACATGCAATCATTTTGAATGCCAAATGACAGCTCTCTCCCTCTTGTAACAGCGAAGCAAATTTTGCGACGTTGCCAGTTTGATTCTAGAAATATTCAATTCACTATCACGAGGTATTTTATGAAAAATGAGTAGATATACCAATTTTTTTTAACATTAAGTGCACATTTAAAATGTTGATACTCAAAATGATTCCAAATGAATGCAGACTGTCAGAATTTTAAGAACGTGATAGAATCACGAAAACTGTTTATGTATGTGCGCGAACATGTATATACATGCGCGCGTACATGTGCGTTAATATGCGCACACGCATGCGTAAGTAATGTTATTCTGTAAACTCAGAGAGAAACTCAGCGTTCAGCTTTGCAAAAATGAAGACTACTTTTTAAATAATAGAACGTACTTGATGACTTTAATCCACATACCTAAAATAAGAATGAGATTGTTCGGGTTTCGTCGGGTCTAGTGGGTAAGCAAGGTAAAGGTAAGTTTATCGGCAGGTTGTGTGCGAGCACCTGCTTTGATTTCACTTCTTCATACCAATTACTGAACCGAAGATTCACCGAAAATAATTTCTCGCATTCTCCGCACTTAGGCTTTCCTTGTGCCAATTCAGGTTGTGGCGTGATATATATTCCATGAAGTTCACATCTTCACCTGTTTTCAGAATGTTCGCCATTTATGTTTCTATTTTTTTTCTATGTTTTAAAATATTCCTATTTCGAATATATCTGGAATTGAATTCATGCTTTGATAGTGTTTTTATTACGTTTTAATCCATCTGTGGAAATTTTGTACAAATCCGACTTTTAACCATATTCCCTACCATTACCGTAATTTATCAACAATAACCTCACCTCAACTCACTCAAAACCACTCCTAACAGTCCAAACCTCGAACATGAACGATTACCATCGGTCAAGAATTATTGGCGACAAGATGTCTATTCTATCGTCATTCCGCAGGTCGTGGATGAAAAATTGGCACGAAAATATGAGCACCTTGTGTATAAACATAATTGAGTCGGCCCTCTGGTAGTACATTCGGTACTAAGCCGTAATTGTCAAAAATCAAGTATAATCAAGTATGCTGGTGCCTTCTGTTTGATCCCACAGTTTTACAGGTATAAGTGCAAACACCAGGGTTTTAAGACATTTTAGCTACCTACGCCTACTCCATTCTTGTCCAAACTGATATGTATGTCCACTGAATCTTGGCCAGCAACATTCTTATTTAGTTCGATGGTCTCTTGCGAACATGAGACAGTGTTTACAGAAACGTCTCCAACTTGAATTTTTGCGCAATGGAAATCTTACTCAAAGGTAAACAAATACAGGACTTCGGATAAGGATTCAGTCATGCCACCACACAACTTTTGGCTTTAAAACTACTGACTTGTTTTTCGATAACTTTTCTTCATGTCGAGGTTCAGGGCAGCCTCAGGAACCTCGTACTAGGATTGAAATTGTCCATAACAGTGTAAATATTAAGATTTTCTATGAAATATAAAACACTAGGGACTTAAGTTTTTATAGTTTTTTTTTAAACGCGCTAAATTTAAAACTGTGGTCGTGGTGCTAGAGCGTTTGCCTTTCACCCAGGCCACCCGGGTTCAATCTCCACCGCCCGCCACTGGGCTAATGTGTTTTGGAATCCACTTGTACGCAAGCTGTAGCTCCTGGACAAGCTCTGCTATTGAAGTGTTATCCGCAAACCAAAGTGATTCGTGAGAACAAATTTAACAGAAAAAGATGCCTGCTAGATCATCCTCATCGAAAGAGAACAAGATTGATAGTATAGTGTAGGGTTGTTTTTTTTGTTCCAAAAAAAACCTATGCAGAAATGTTCTGTACGTGTTGTTCATGAATATTTTGTTTGTATATCCATAAAACACTGGAATATTTGTACAATAATATGTATATTAACACGAAGACGCAAGGAAAGCACTTTTGAAATACTGATGACCAGAAATATCATTTGGTGAATGGGTTAAGAGTAGAAACAACTTTTGCTTTGATAGATTTACTTTTGACAATACAAATATACTCTTATGACAACTATTTTTTGTTATTCATAACAACAACATTAAATTATTCATTTCAATACCCCCCTTTAATACAATATTTCTTGAAGTATTCGATTTTTGATTCCTCTAGGGCCTTGGTAATAATATCTTCTATCTTCAATTTTATCTTCGATGAAATGATACCTCGTATCGATATGTTTGATTTGCTTGTGATCTTGAAGACATTTTGAGATCGCTATGTAGATCCTTGATTGTCTTCAATTAAAGTGGTTGGTTTCGGAAACCTTATGTTCAAATCGGTTAAAATATTTTTAATTCTCAAACAGCATCAGTACCAAGGGAAATATATTCAGCTTTGATTGATGACGAAGAAATTGCACTCTGTAATGACTTCAATTTGTGATATACAGTGATATTTAGGTTGCTTCAAGAACAGCTTCTTCCCACATGAACTTAGACATACTAGCATAATGAATCATGGATCTTGCTTTTTCCATCAGAGTTCTGTTCATGTGTTCACTAACTCTGTTTTGCTGCGGGGTATAGTGAACAGTTTGTATCGCCTCTATACCTTTTTGCTTGCAAAAATCATGGAATCCTGAAGATTTGCACTCTTCACCGTTATCACTTCTCAATTTTGAAATTCTAGCTCTAAAATGGCTTGAAACTGTTTGAAATACTTGTAAACTTCATCTTTACTTTGGAGTAGGTACTTATACCATAGAAAAAGGTGTGTGATCATCGATGAAAGTAACGAAGTATTTCTTTCCATCCTAAGTTTCAGGTGTAGTATACATTCATCGTCAATTTTAGTGGGCGTCTGAATTCAACATGGAATTCTTAATTCTTTGGAAAAGGGTAGTTGAGATTATTTCCCTTCACAACACTTCAATTATTCATAACTATTAACGAACCAACTTTAATCACCACAAACACCTCTCGAAGTTAGGTTATGTTATTGTTATTAAATGAAATGCTTAGAGATTTTATCAAAAAGGTAATAAAAGTTTGTTTGTCCGTGAAATTTTCCAAGCTCAGAATATTTTTTAGATCGATTCATTATTCATTAACTATAAAATGTGAAATAAGCGATTTTCTTTGAATTCAGAAAAATCACATATTTTGAAATTAGCGCCAATATTGTACAAAAACCCCTAAAAAAACTGAAGTCCCTAGTGTTTTATATTTCATGGAAAATCTTAATATTTACACTGTTATGGACAATTTCAATCCTAGTACCAGGTTCCTGAGGCTGCCCCGATCATCGACATGAAGAAAAATTATCAAAAAACGTGTCAGTAGTTTTAAAGCCAAAAGTTGTGTGGTGGCATGACTGAATCCTTATCCGAAGTCCTCTATTAGAATTTTTCAGAACTGAAATTTTTTCAGGAGACAGGTGTAATAGTAGTAGTTTAACCAATAAAAAATGCTATTTTCGTCATCAAAAATGTCTCGTCTGAGACAGTATGAACAAATTCACTAACCTTTCCTTCAACTCCAAACCAGCTCATAACATAGAATATTTAGGCCACAAAGACGATGGAAATTATTCTTTTGAGAGTTTTACAATATAAGCAAGAAGGTAGGTAGGTACGATTTTTTATTAATTCGCACACATTGAGACACGAGGAAATTAAACACGTGAATTTACTTTCGGTGACAATTTCAACACATTTCCCACCTCTCCGGTGAAAATTCAAAATGTACAAACTTTATATTTTCATCTCCACGTCCAGATCCGTTTAATTTTCCTTAAATCGTCGCATTTTATAAAATAAGCCTTAAATACTTTATGACCACATTGTGTACAGTTAAACTACATTTTATTATTTACCATTCCCCGCAAGATTGTTCATCTATCTTCAAATTTATAAAAATAATGAGTTTTTGAAAAATGGTCTGTTTTTAGAGGTTTTGTCGTATTTCCTCCGATCTGGTAGCTCAAAAAATTATTTCGTATGTTTTCATGACTCATATCCTTGCTTTGAGAGTTATTGGAGAAAAGGGCATTACACTTTCAGGGTTGTTGTGTAAGTAGGTATCGTCTTCATTGAATAATTAAAAAACAATCATAATGGGAGATGGTTGTACAGTTTATTGAATGAGGAATTTAAAAACAGTTACCAGACATGACAGTGCATATTACCTACATATACATTATTCTACAGGGATACTGTACATACATTATACTACGTCTAACTATAATAATTTACTATTTACAATCAAATGGACAGTTTATTGCATTTCGATTCACTGAAAGTTTTTCGACCACTATAATGATCGAGAATAAATTACACTCTTTGTACATCCGATATTTTATAATAATTATCTACAGAGGCTTCCAATATTTGGATGACCAGAACAATAATTTTGCCATGATTTCAAGAATTCGTTAACATTGCACTTGTTTAACAAAAGACATTACTCAACTGAGCGATAACTCCACGATATCGATGGTACAATTACTTTGACTATGTACAGTAGTTACTAAAAAGTTCGCAAAATATTAATTTGTTAATCTTTTTTTTAAGGATCACAAAATAATTTGAACGTGTTGTCCCTTTGACAATGTACACGCAAAACAGGTATTTGCAAATAATCGAGTACTGTACATCAATAATAGGAAATAAGGAACAAAAAATAATCGCTTCCAAGTCTTGGAATTTCTTTTATAAAAATTGAGTTCAAATATTTATCAAACACTCAACTTTGCGGTATAACATTTACAAAAAATCATCACCATTTATTTTTATTTACAATCATAGGTGAGTATTTTTTCTAATATTTTATCTATTGTAGAAAAGATTTTCACGTGAAAAGAAGAACCCAATGAAATATTCAGTTTTGGAATGTATGACAACCAAATCATCAATCTGTTCTCCCAAAAATCAATATTTCGTTAAACAATCAAGTTCTTCTCAACAAAAACAAACAATGAAAGAATCACATATTAAATCGTTCTCTAAAGGAGTTTCAACAGAACAAGAACACCCTGTATTAAACTGAAACGTCAGAGCTTCCACTTCGTTGAATTACAAATGTATAACTTAATCATGAATTTTTTTGGTTTTACTTTTCGGCCCAACTATTATTTTCCTGTAAAAAATGTAGAGTTACCGAAAGTTAATAAGAATAAAAATGTTTGGATGAATATATTATATCTTTATTCTTTTCAAAATTTTGAGTTGGATAGGTAATTTTAGTACCTACATTTTTCGGTATGTAGTAAAACCCGAAAAAAATCTATGAAAAAATTTTACCGTACAACTTTCAGACCACATAACAGCTTCATCTTGTAGAGGAATTGGTATAATCAAAAAATTCACTTTTCTTTTCAATTTAGACAGTAATTCAAAAATACCGACCAAAGCTTCAACGGTACATTTCGGTGTAAACACGCTTTTAATTGATAATTTTTTAAAACTTTATTACTGACAGAAAGTTGGTCAAAAATGTACAAATGCATACGTAAGACGGCATACATGACTATTTGGGTGTAAGTAACTACAATTCCGATATAGAAAACCATTGAAGACATTATTTCCAGAACGATCAATTTGAGGGTCTTATATTAAACTTAGTATTTTGAGTAATCGCAAAGATAAAATTGAAAAGTGTGATAAATCGAGGATTAATCAGGAGATTCCCTGTTAAGATTCCAGAAATAAGTATATTGGTCAAACTGGAAGAACCATAAAAACGCGGTTCAAAGAACATATCGCTCGTTATTATATCTGTTACCAGAAAAATCGAGTGTTGCAGGCTTCAGGAAACTATAACAAATTTGATGACATGTATACAGATTATTATGAACATGAATCTCGGACCATAGGTTTAACAATGAGCTAGAGCGAGAAGTAGGCAAACCAGTGGAACAGCACAAAATGTAACAGATCAACGCGATAGATATCTAACTAGACACGTGTAGGAAGTTATCCCTCCCAACAGTTGTGCCCGACCTCGAGCAATAGTCCAGTCGCATTCAGCAGTGTTGCCACAGCCACTCCGTTCGCAGTAGATCTATTTTACTTCCTTATCTCCCCCACTATGATAATTTCCATGAAGTTGTCTACCCTGTAGATACATCAGTTATTCTTATTCCTACATTGTTCGAATTATTCAACAGTCTATAAGCGTTGAATTGATGTCTTCAGCACTATTCTGATATTCATATTTGCTTCAAAGTTCACCGTTGCCAAAACAAACTTGAGAGTTGAAACAAATCCCAATTACTTTCCAAACTGAAGCTGTTATCACACAAAAAAGAACGTCTGCTTCTAGATACCCTTGCAATTCCTATATCCAGCGTCAGTTGGGGCTTACACCGCGCTGACGAGTCGCAATAACAGCGAAATACTCGCTAAGAACCCTTTATATCTCGCATTCACATCGAGTCTTAAGTATGTTATGTTCCGCAAGTACCCCGTTCACATATCACCGCAGTACACCAGCCCGTACTGTTCGTAGCACACGTTCTGCTGTTCGTACTACCAGGCCCGCGTCTGCAGCGGCAAATATCCGCCGCACTGCTGCTGGTAGTTGCCCTGCTGTCGGTAGGCCATCGCCAGGCCGCTGTTGGCCATGCACTGCGTCTGTTGCTGGCTCGGCTGACACGCCGGCGACTGTTGCGTTCGAGAGGTGTCAGATGAGGCGGTCGAGGTGGCCGTTTGATTGGCGGAGCCGCCCGAGCACGGTTTGCCGTCTTTGACTAGGACCGGGACTGCTACTCGGCGTGGGGAACTCGATGACTGTAACAAAGAAACACATATTATTTATATTGTTCAATTTGAGTAGATGGGTATTAGTAAAAACATTATTGAAAATAAAATGGAAGCTATCAAAGTTAAATGCATTTTTTTCAGGGTCTCTATATTGTAATACGAGGTAGAAGCATGCAATTGAATGGTATTATTATTACTGGGCGGGGGCACCGCCCCTCTCATTCTCCTGGATGACCCTAAAACCTGGTCCCCAAATCAGTTTCACCCTGTTTTGTGCTCTCAACCTGAAGCCACTCTATACCACAGTATAGCTTTGTAAGCTGGCTAGCTTCGCTCTGACTGTCGCTAGTTCTATCTTTGGCAACTATGTACATTTTTGACAGCCTCACCATCGCCCTTGTCAACACTTTTTACAGATTTTTTTCCATCTGAGTATAAAGTGCAGGTTGAATTCCAGGTTGTCTACCATCTATAGGCTCTCACCAAAGATGCGAATAGCTCTGGCCTGTGAATTATTCATCAACCGAATTTTGTTTGAAAGAGAACGATTGATTTCGAGAAATAATTTCCTCTCCACACATTTTCAAGTGAAAAATATGAGCCAAATATCAGAAAGCAACTACTTTCGCTTATAAATATTTCATTAGCCTGAAAAAGGGATTGAGATATCCCATAGAGGAGAATAATAATCGAAGAAACGACATCACAATGCAGACTTCATCTGACCGGCAAAAGTAACTACAAATTTGAAATTATCAGTAGGCCGCTGCCTCGTACAAGAATGGAAAGTTTTCTGATTACTTACCACTCAAGGAAACAAGTTCGGTTGGTGGTGGATGATTTTCTACTCTTACCATGATTAAATCTTCATGGAAACATTGCAAACCTACATGCACGTATATTGAAATGAATTAATAAAACTCTTCACGAAATACGAAACATAAATCAAGAACCAAAGTGGCCCCAGTATGGGGTTCTGCGGCACACCGTTGATATTATGCAATGTTGCCAAATGCTTTTATATAATGTAACAAGACTAAGTAGCGGTAGCTTATCTTCACAAGAAACAGATTTACATAATAGGAACGCAAAAATAAGATAATTACTCGATACTCAATACGTACCTATCTAAAATCAATAGTATTGAAACAATTACGTTTCAAAAATTTAGTTGAAATAAAAAGTTATCCATGTGGGTTTAATTCAAAATAGTTGGACTGGGAGCTCTCGAAAGTTGGCGCTTTTTTCATTTTCTTTATTTCATGATATTATATTGATTTTTTTCCAAAGTCACTTCTGAAACTACTCAGGCTTGAAAAGTTTTTTTGGCTTGTTTTTTAATCATGTATATTATATACCTCAATAAAATTTAAAGTTGAAACTTTTTGTTTGATTTGAATGAATGCACAAATTTTCACTTTATTGGTGAATTTAAATATTGTAAACTTTTGGGTTTATACAGATTGGCGGTTGGTTCTGAGTTGTAGATACATTTCATTCAAGACTGAAATATTAGCAGTTCCTCTGATAGTCATCAAATATTGTAAGTTTGAGAGAATGAAACTATAGTAAATATTTCTCAGGTATTTAATAGAACAAATTTTGAACAGAATATCAATGATTAGATTGATTATTTTTTCAATTTATAAATATGAATGTTCCATAATAGATTTTCGTCAATAATAAGACTTGAAAATTCAGTAACGTTGGCATATTTTATAGAATATGAATGTAGAATCATCAAAATTCAGAGTGAGTTTAAAATAAAGTTACCATGTTGAAATCTCATTTAAATAACTTTCAATATTTCCACGAGTTTCGTTGAGGTCATTGGCAAAATATTTCAACGTAGTATCGTCGGCAAATAGTTTTATTTTTTGTTCTAATTCTGATTGTAATTTAGCTAAAATTAATCGAAAATAAAACAGGCCCCAAAATTGATCCTTGTGGTATCCCACATTTGGTATCCATCAAGAAACCGCCAAAGCCATTGAACAATACACACTGCTTTCTATTCATCAAGCTAATTTTCCTTCTAATACTTATTGTTTATAATTTTTGTAATGAAATTTTGTGATCAACTGCTGTCTGTAAATCCCTTAACTTGCAAAAACCGTATTGACTATGATTTAGTATATAAATACATTTTTTCAAGAAAATAAGTAATCCTGGCTTTACTGTTTTTTCCAAAATTTTTGAAACACTGTAATTGGATGATAATTATTATGTCATCTTTTTTACCTCTATTTCATCAATATATTGTCAAAAATGTTTCGAACACACCGTATATTAAATCATTCTATATTATTCAGTGTTATGAAACTATTATGTCTTGAAACACAACTTGTCCTCAATTACTTATGTACGTTTTCTAAACAAAAAACAAGAGTTTGAAAAAGGCCACTGATAGTTCGATCAGGGAGTTGAAGTTAGGCCCAGGCTAAACTTAACGGACTACAGAGACAAGCGTGTCTGGCGATTACTTGGGCCATTCGCTCCACGACAACGGCAGCAATGGAAGCCCTTCTCGGATTACCTCCTCTTCACATAGGTTTGGAGAGAGAGGCAAGATGGGCAACATACAGACTCTACCAAGCGGCCATTAGTCTACCGCAGGCAGTAGTCATGAGAAGCAGCAGCATGCTGGAGGGCATAACAGCTCACAACATTCTGGGAATGCCCTCAGACATCATGCCTAAAACTATCAACCTTCACATGTCCTACACTGTGGTCTTCCCCGAAAGAGAAGACTGGGTTCGGAATGAAACTGACCTATGTAGGGCAAATGAACGTTGGTTTACCGATGGTTCCAAAACTTTGGAAGGTGTCGGAGCCGGAATATACGGGATAAACCCAGTAGTGAAACGCTCATTCAGTATGGGTAAATTAGCTACGGTATTCCAGGCAGAGGTATATGCCATTGAAATGTGTGCAAGGGAGCTGGAAAATCGACGCCACACACGAAAAACAATAAAAATATTTTCAGACAGTCAAGCGGCACTGAAAGCGCTTGAATCCAATTGCTTTAAATCCAGAGCACTATGGAACTGCAGAGAAACCTTAAACCGACTGGCACAACGCAACAACGTTAACCTAGTCTGGATACCAGGTCACACGGGCCTAGAAGGAAACGAAATAGCGGACGCCCTAGCAAAAGGGGGGGCCGAAACAACGTTCACTGGGCCAGAACCGGTAATCGGTATAGCACATAGCACTGCCAAGAATGTCATAACATCCTGGGCTGACAACAAAAGACTCGAGTACTGGCGTAGTCTACCGGGCCTAGCCCATTCCAAAGCATTTATTGCTTGCACAAGGAAAAAACAGGACTCTGACAAGCTGCTAGAACTCAGTAGAGCACATCTCAGAGTTATAGTAGGTTTGCTCACTGGCCACTGCAAACTCAAACACCACATGCATAAAATCGGACTTGCACAAGATGCAGAGTGCCGCCTATGCATGGAGGAGGATGAAACGGCTAAGCACATTTTATGTACATGCCCCGCAGCGGCCAGAACCAGATTTTCAACATTTGGCAATACAACAGTAAGGCCAGAGAACCTGGTAAATTGTTCTCCCAACGTACTCCTCAATTTCGTTAAGAGATTGGATATACTGGGAGAAATATAACCATAGGGTGAGCCACAATAGGCCATTGGCCGTTCAAACCTATAACCTAACCTAACCTAGGCCTCTGCCGTGCCCAGAGGTAGTGAGGGCAAAGGGGGAGTTGGGAAGTACATAAATTCAGAACCTTTAGGTAATGATTAAAAAAGTTATGATTGTAAGTATAGGTCATTTCTAATTAGTTTATCAAAATTTATTGAAATCGAACAACGAGAGATTCATAAATTATTTCCTTTGAATTTGAATTCACAATAATTGTAAGTAAATTAATAAATGTTGTTTTCTATATTGTTTCCAAAGTGTTTCAAATCTTTCAAGGATGAGAATCTGCCTAGTTAGTCGTGAACAACCCCAATTCACGACAATATACTATCAAAAAAATAGACAGAACACTGGATCTATCTCGGTTGTGAATATATTTCAAAGATTTATTCTGTAGTTTTTTTAGAGGTTTCAAAACTGAATTATTAGCACTTTCCCAGATAGATATTTGGGTGTTCTTTAATTCATAAATATGACATTTTTTCAAAGGCTTTGGATAATTTTGGTAAAAGATTTATAGGTCAAAGATCTTTCAGTTCTTGTTGGTTATTTTGTTTCTGCCAGAGAGATTACGCTGGTAATTTTATATATTAGAAATATGTTCTGCTTTCGCTCGAGAAGTTGATGATGTGCCTTTGAAATGGACTGTCGAGGAATATTCCACGATTTACCTGGATTTCATCTCGCTGGCATTCGAATTGTTGCTGCCCATTCCCTTTTAATGTACAGGAAATTCTCGTGATTCGGACATGTCGTTAAATCTCTTATAATTTTCATCGTTCTCGAGTATATCGATATAAAAGGAACAGGGATAAATCTGAACGGTTTTATATTCCTGCAGCAGACCTCTTCAAAACACACGCTATCTCAAGTGGCTACGTCACAATTCACGACCCCAACGAGATTTCGCCCCTTTTACAGCAACAGCCGCTCTATGAAAGCTCCCGGGTCCGTAAACACACAACACGGATAATATATTTCGTATATTTTTTATTGATCTATAAAATTTCACCGAATTATTTGAATGTATTTCAGCGCCATTGAGCGTGTGTAAGATTGACATTTTTATAAGGCATAGGTGGGTGGCACTTTTTAGGGGTTGCATAACATTACAATTTATTTCGACATGGACTTTTTCCAAAACCTTGCATTATCTACAGAAAAAGACAAATATGAAAATCCGCTAAACTATCTGAGGGCGTTGGGTGAGGTATATAGATAGGTTTTCCAAAAGCAGTCGATGCCTATCATATTCTTTGGCCTAGTATGAAAGATTATCCTTATACAATGCTTTGGCTGACTAATCCTGGTGAACAATTATTATGATTATAGAGACGACTGTCACGGGTAAGTTGCAGACTTCACCGTATCGTATTCCAGAGATTAATCAATCTTGTTAACTCAATAAATTGCAGGCGAAGGCTACATCCGACGGAAGTTCACGTTTATTTCGGTGATATGACAGCCAACACCGATTTGAATTAGTGAAATTGCAAGTAAAAGTTTTTTTATCGCGAAAGGTGTTCGTAAAAGAGAGTCTCAAGAGGGCAATTAGGACAAGAATAATATAATTGATCTAATATATAATTTTAATAGTTTCTGCGTTGATGAATTAGTATTTATCTACTCTGAAAGTCTGCGAATATTCATCTGATCATTCTAGTGAAATTTCGAAAAATTTGAAGCCCATCTTGGGATTTTCAGAAATCCGTGCTAACTTTTTTCATTATGATCAAAACTTCAACACTTCATTTGCCTACCGCTAGCACTTTCATTGTTTCGTGGCATTTTTATAATCTTCTGAAAAGTGAATTCAGTCGACTGGGGAACTAACCAATTCTAAGTTTGCCTCTGACGATGATTTGTAATTTCTGTGAATGGCATTGATTATGTTTATTCGAGATCAAGAGAAGCAGGACACTATAAAGAAGCGCGAAGGTGAGTTCTATAGATACGCATTACGCATCTGTCAGATCAAGGAAGTATGTGTGGATCCTTTCACCGTTGAAAATTCACAAGTCACGAGGCGATTTCGAAATATAATTAGGAAATAAATCAATAAAAGAACTAATAGATATATACGTTTGCTATAGTTATGGAAATTCCTAACGTTTGAATTTTAGAAATAAATCGAACAAAGTTGGAAGCTATGTCAGCTCGTTTTAAATTGATAATAATAATACTTATAATCCTCTCTCATAAATACTCATACCCAAAGACATAGCCTATGCTGGTAGAGAACGGCTATTATTATTTTTTGCCGTGGCGCACCGGGGCGACTTACGGTATTGAATTTACTTTTTCAGATGTAGGAAATACCCTTCTTTTCACACAACGACCTCCCTTTACGGACATTGAATTACATCTGTCATCAATTTGTGCATGTATTATCAGTACTAATATCCCTACTGGATAGTTCGTTGGAATTTAATTTTTTTTACATCTTTCCATGGTACTGGATGGACGTAATGTAATACACAGACAAAATCTGAGAAAATTTATCAGAGAAAACTTTTTTTTAATAGGTGGCTGGGATTTCATATTGTTTGATACCATCAATGAAATTTAAAAAATAGCAGTGGTAAGAATAAAATGTTAATTTTCATTTGACAAAGGAAAGAAATCATAGGCCCCGACAAACATTAATTATTTTTATTGGATTAACGAATGAAATTGTATTGCTTGGACAGAAAAATGTATAAGAAGTGAAAGTAAGACAATTTACAAATGGAGAGATATTTCAGACAGAAAACAGAAACACTGTTCTGAATACTCATCGACCGTTTGAAGGAGTGAGAAATTTGGGTTTATTCTTAAATTGGCCAAAAGTATGACAGTTTTTGAAATTAAAAAAGTTCAGTTCATAAACAGCACTCACTGATTTTTTTTATTGATGAAGTATTGCAGAATGTTTTCTGTTTGTATAGATCATCTTTGTGTTTGGTATAAAAATTGTGATGACAGATGAAAAGGCTATAAGTTTTTCCGCAATTTTTCTTAGATGAATCTCGACAAGAATCACCTGATTTCAAGTTGGACAAAATTCCAACGGAAAGTTTATTGAAAAAAAAAAGTTTGAAATCACAACATAGATTCCAGATTCCTCATCAAATTACTGTTAGTGGACAAAATAAAGAGTGCGCATAATTTGACAGCAGCATTGTTTTGACTCGATTTTTAGAACATAACAAGATGTGCATAGTTTGATATCAAATATTTATGTATTTCACTGGCTTAAATTCAAAACGAAAAAGTAATGGACCTAGTATCTTTGAGGGTGCCCTATTGACATTTCTGATGGAGTTGTTTTTTAGTTAATCATTTTAACGATTTTATTTAACTTCACAGATCCTGACTGTCTGTCTATCAAATCTTGCGATTCATTTTTGACACAATTTCTGTGAACCGATTTTAATGAAATTTGGCACAGTAATGTAGGTCCGATGACAATACAATTTTTGAAAAAATTTGGGGGTAGGGGGTGGTTGAGGGGTGTAGTTGAGGGGATAAATTCATACCTTTGGAACCAAAACAGATTCGAACATGCGGTTTTCAGATTTATGAGTTGATGTGGTGACGATACAATTTTATTAAAAAAAAATTTGAAATACGGTGGAGAGTGAGGGGAATAAAGGGGGAAAAATTCAGATCTTTGAAACCCAAGTATATACGAACATGCGTTTTTCAGATTTATGATTTTATCTGCTGACAGTAGCATTTCATGAACAGAAATGGGTGGTAGGAGGTGGGTGAGGGGTGTGAAACGGGTAAATTTAGGACTTTGTAATAAAAACAGATACAAACATGCGGTTTTCTGATGTATGACTTGATTAATGGGCCGCGGTAGTGTGCGGGTTGATTTCTCGCCTCATAAACCAGAGAGCGTGAGTTCGAATCTCAGCATTGCCACCGGTCTCGTGCATGGCATCACACGTATCAAAAGGTAAGGGCTACGTCTTCCCCTAGCTCGCACAAGTCTCTGACTTTTGAGGGTTGCACGTAGGGGTGCAACCGGTTGACGGATATAACAACAATAACAACAATCTGGTCACTATATAATTTTATAGAGGAATTGGAATAATGAGACATTTCTAGAAATGGAAAGGTTGCAAAGGCGATAATTATATAACCTGCATTTTGTTTTTTTTGGGACTAAAAAGTAAAAAATAAAATAGATAATTTTTTTTAAAGCTGAACGATTTTATTAAAAAATTGCACTGAAAATTAAAAAGTTATGTGGCAGAACTCTGTTTACTACAGTCTAGATTTAATAATAGCAATTATGGCACATTATATATTTTTAAGTTCGATATAAAATCGTGGAGCAGTTATTAAAGAAAGCCTTCAATTTTAAGTTCGATATAAAATCGTGGCATGTATAAATACATCTCCATTTGATGGGTATCTTCAATAATCACATTACTGCTGTTGAATCTAGACTGTAGGTAAACAAAGATCTGTCAAATTATTTTTACTTCTCAGTGTAATTTTTTAATGAAATCGTTCAACTTGAAGAAAATGATTTATTTTTTTAATTTAGTTCACAAATCGGAATACGTCAAAGATGCTGTTGTGTTGTGTCCGGTTAGAACTACTGTAAAATACGATTCATGCTGCAACAAAGTATACTGCACCTTTGAAATAACATCATCTATCTCTATTCAGAAACGAAACTGTAAAACGTCCAGTTGTAGGTACTCGTTAAACTCCAGAGAATGACTGTATTGATGAATTCGCCATTCTTGAAATGCAATTTCAATGAGTTCATTATATTCCTCGATTCATGAACTGAAGGTTTGCATAATCATTTCTATACAATTATTACTTCCGCATTCATTTTCATAAGTGGTATCAATCACATTTTCAGTTGTAGTACAGTCATTTGGTGTTCAAAAAGGAGGTTACCCGGAAAGTTTGACGGGAGCTTTGAAAATTGGTGATTTTATTGATCTCGACGTGCTTTTTTCGGATTTCCACTATGCCTTCTCGTTTATTTTCCGCTCGCAACGCTAAATTGGGAAAATGGCGCCCAAAACTTTCACTAATTTCACTCTAATAACAACACGGAAATTTTTGTTTTTTCAACTTTCTACAAAAGCCGTTTAATTTAGTTATAGGGTTGTAAGCATAAACTCCTCCTATTTTTTTAATTAATATTGAAAAAAAAGGGGTTGCCATTTGAAAAAAATTTACAATTTTTGAGACAGCCGAATTTGGCGACAATGTTTGACCACCCCGTATAATTTTTTTAAAGTATTCAAAGATTTAAGAAGCTTCAGGTCTTATTCAGCCAAATTTTGCCAATTCCGACCTGAATCTCTATGAATTCTTTGACAAACTGTTGAATTTTCAAAAAATCTGAAATACTTCAATCAATTTAAATATCAAATGCCTTTATTCCTATATACAGGCCGTTTCTTTTATCATGTGGTAACATTGCTATATTCTAAACCGTAATAGATACATAGACGATTAAATGGGAAAAAAAGTAACTATTGTGGTGAGCAGTAAATTGGTCATTGAAAATTTACGGGGATTCTCGCCCTTCCCAACTTATACAGGGAAAACTGAAAATGCTGTTTTCGGTTTTGTACGAATAGAATTGTTATTTCAGAAAATATAAAAAATGAAAAAGGAAAGTTTTATTGTATTCAAAATGTACTAGAACTACGTAATGATAAATTTTTAATCAAATGTTTCGTGTCAACACCGCCATCATCAACTATTTTTTTCAAATACGGACCTGTCTATTTTATCACAAATATTGATAAAGCGATAAAATCACAATTCAGTGTTATATCACACTCGACATTTTTATAACGTTTCATATAAAATAACTAGCATCATCAGTGACAACAATTTTTAATTACGGTCCTGTCGTTAGTTTGTTTATGAATTCCACAGAATCTAACGCTTCGATATAAAAATTATTTCATCACTTTATCAATATTTGTGATGAAATAGACAGGCCCGTATTTGAAAAAAATAGTTGATGGTGGCCGTGTTGACACGAAACGTTTAATTAAAAATATATCATTACGTAGTTCTAGTACATTTTGAATACAATAAAACTTTCCTCTTTCATTTTTTTATATTTTCTGAAATAGCCATTCTATTCGTAAAAAACCGAAAACAGCATTTTTAGTTTTTCCTGTATAAGTCGGGAAGGGCGAGAGATCCCGTAGATTTTCTCTGACCAATGTACTGCTCACCACAATAGTTACATTTTTTCCCATTTAATCGTCTTTGTATCTATTACGGTTTAGAATATAGCAAAGTTACCACATGATAAAAGAAACGGCCTTTATACTTTCATGCGTGAAAGAGGTTACATCGCCGGTGTTGACATGATAACGTAATCGATTTTTTAAATATGAGTAAGTAAGTATCATGTTATATTTATTATTTGCATAATTAATCTTTACCAGATGAACAAAATTTGTCTATATAATGTCAAAAATACATAATTACCTCACGTAATAACTTTTTTTGAATAAACTTATAAAGAATATTCGTTTTAATAATAATAATAAAGCGCAAAGATAATGATTCACACACAAAAGAGGTAGAATAATGAAGCTAATCGAACATTGAACAATTTAATTATAACCTCACTCTCGATTATCGTATACGATTTTTCTTCAGCTGAAAAGAGAAAATCCTGACCCCAGAGGTACATCGACCTCAAAGTGAACGTATTCCGACCCAAAACGTTTTTTCATCCGAGAACAAATATGGCTGCATCAATATTGATCGAGCGCACCTGTCTGCAAGATGTTTACCGGTATTTCTCTAGCTACCGTTCTCATTGAAATCCTCTTGGAATATTTGGACTGTATTGACGCACCGTTGCCAAAGCTTGTGATTGTTAATTAGTATTTTTTTTGGTAATGAATCATGCTGCTGAGGGGTAGGTACCTGTAAGAACCAAGTGTTAGTTTTGCGAGAAGCTGGGTCACTGACATAAAGATTGTTAGTTCGTTCAAATAGATATATACCCACCTCAAAACTTGGCCATTATATGAAACATCATATGATTGGTTTATATACTTATGATTGTTTTCTTCCACTCATTTATTAGGTTTCCGCATCGGGTTTTGCTGATTCCAAACAGTGGTTCTGGACCAGTGAATGGTAATTCAGATGCACGTCTTGCAAGTTAGTCTGCTTTTTCATTACCTTCTATTTCCCTATGCACATGCACTCGCACCATGTTACTTCGTGTGTTTTGACAGTTCATTGAGGCTCTAAAGGCATTCCTTATGGCTTGTTTCTAAGTTTGAAATACTGTGCTGTTATTGCCAAGTGGAAGTGTACGTTCCTTTTTGGCCTCACTCCATGTATTCCTGTTCCAGTTCCTACCTCTGTTTTTGAGCCATCTGTTTACCACTTGAGCTGTGTTCTAAATGGTTTTTCGTATATGAGTATTGGGGTAGCGTGTAGTTCGGTTATGTTGACTTCATGAATGGTTTTGGTGTGACCATTTTGTGGTTGAGATCTCCAGTTAGCTGTTTGTTTGAGTCTGTATGCACTCATCCTCGCCTCTCGCATGACTGTGTTGTCCGAAGGTGGAAGGATTAGTGAATTTTGTGGCACTTTCACTCCAGAGTAGTTCTCAATTATTTCAACCTTTCTTTGGCGAGTTACATAAACTGCAGTGTTCACTAGTAATTTTCACTCATACAGTTTACTCTGTTGAGAATATCTAGAAATTTGTAAAACATAATCTTCTGAGCGTTTTCATAATACAGGATGCCGTATTGATATCAAATCATATATTTTCGGAACCTGTATGAAATGATACGTATATAGTGCAAATTTCAATTAAATCTGACTAATTTGTATTTTTCATGATTTTTCGATTTCTAGAATAATTTTGTTTCACATCGATTGACTTGAAATTCACAGATCATACTAATTCAACCATTCCGAATCGATTGGCGTTCGCAGAATTCTTTAATCGTTCTCAAATTGAAGAGTTCAAAGGAATCATTTCCCTCCATATTTTTTTCCAGTCCTGTTCGCGACATATTTGACGTTGTATTCCTTTTGAATACCATACTTTGCATCTGAGCATACACGAATCATAAATTTTTGGAAACTGCATGAAATTTTACGTTTATAGTGCGGAATGCCAATGAATCTGTCGACTTCGTATTTTTCACGATTTTTTTTGTAATTTTTTCGATTTTCCGAATATTTTTGTTTCACATCGATTGACTCGAAATTCACAGATCTTACTGATTTGATAATTCTGAATCGATTGGCGTTCGCAGAATTCATCTAAAGTGGAAAGGGGTAATTTCCCTCCATATATATTTTTTCAGTCCTATTTGTAACATTTTTGACATTGTATACCTTTTATATGCCAATCCTTGTATCCGAGCATATGCAAATCATATTTTTTCTGCATGAAATGTACGTACCTACCCAAATAGTGCGAATTTTAAGGGGATCTGATTGAATTGTTTTTGGAAGAGTTAGATAGTTGAAGTCAGTTGAGCAGTTTAAAAAGATACTAGTGTTTTGAATTATTGACCAGTGTATTGTTTTATAGAAGATAATAAAAACAGGTTGGTGTACTCTGATTATTGTTTAGAAATATCGTTAACAGTGGTGTCAGAAGTAGGATATTAGTGAAAAGCAGAAACTGTTAGAACTATTTATGGTGAATACGAGGAGTATTGTGAGCGAATTGAACGTCGCGAAGGAATTAATGGTTGACGAAAATATTGGACTACAGCAAAAATGAGACAAGACCAAGAATGGGATAGATATTTTGTAGTAAATAAGAACTTGGATAAAATAAGGCAGAGGTTTTACTGGGTCCAATGTCGTGAAGATGTACAAAAATGGTGCTAAACATGTTCGAATTGTGAAGCAAGCAAAAGCCCCAGGACAAGATCAAGAGGAGAGAAGAAACAATAGGTAGGTGCTTCCTTTAAACGAATCGTCATCGATGTAGCTGGACCGTTTTGGATGACAACTGGTGGCAACAAATACATTCTCGTTGCCATTGATTACTTCAGCAAATGGATTGGAGCTTATGCCCTGCCTGATCAAGAAGCATCCACAGTTGCAAGAGCTCTGGTGGATAACATGTTTTCAAGGTTTGGAGTACTTGTTGAAGTCAGTTGAGCACTTTAAAGAGATCCTAGTGTTTTGAATTAGTAGCCACCGTAGTAGCGGTATTTTTTTTCAAATCGTAGGTAACAAAAACAATTTTGTGTGCAAATTCAACGTTATTGAATTCATAAATTGCAAGAGAAATAATCTAACCTGTTCAAATAACACCTAGATGAGTGCAAAATAAAAAAAAAATCGTTGAAGCCCTCCACGATATGGTTCCAATATTTCTTCTTCTTCCGAAGAGAGAGACAAAGATAAACTTGTTCTTTTCTGAGAAAGTCGTAGAAAAATGATCAACTCGTGGCAACACTGTTTCTCACTTTTTCCTTATCCGTCAAGTTCTAATGTGTTTTTAGGGCGAACAAACATCAGAAAGCAACGTCCCGAACAGCATCGATTGTTGAATGGAATCAGTAAAGCTCATTTAGAAGAGCTATTTAAGTTCGTGACAGGTCTATGTTTGTATACCGTACGCTGAATATTGTTTGTTAATTAAAAGTATTCGGTTTATTTTCCTACGCAGTCAGGATAAACAAATGAGGAAACCATCCTTGATTGATTTCGAAAGGATACGAAGGCGAAGCATTCATAGATTATTAGCATACTTTCGAAATGAAATGCGTGATTTCGTGTAATAATTGAACTCATCAATAAAAGATATGTATGATTAGGATTAGGCCAAGGCTAGTTAAGTTGATGCTTCGAAATTTTGTGGGGCGCATATAGTAGTTCGAGTGTTATTTGATTATTATATAAATAACTCTTTTCAATAATTTCATAATGTCTTGGGAGAAGTATACAGTGATTGTCGAAAAGTCCGGATCGTATATAAGAGGGTTCAATTTCTAGTACACCTTTGGTAGATAATTGTGGGTATTCCTGATGGAAGTTGGTATATTTCGTAAATCTCTAACTAGAAACTTAATGGTCGCATCATCTAGTAAGTGGTAGATGTGGCAGAATAAGAAGTCTTACTCTACAGCATCGACATAGGACTGTTCCATATCAAAAAAACATTTATAGTACAGTCTACTAAGTTTTGAGACGAGAATCGGTTGTAACACCACCAAATTTGGCATGGTAGTAGTTGATACCATGTCAAATAAGAAAAAAATTGTTTACCAAAATTCCGGGGGCGAAACCCAAAAAAAAATTAATTTGAAAAAAATATTTTTTTTTTGTTCTATCTTGGAAAAATCAAGTTTAAAAAAATATGGTTTGAATAGGGTTGAAGATAATTCAATTCTCTACAAGACTGATCCCCAGTAATTCCCTATAAAATGAGCCCGTATTCTCAGAAAACGTGCTTGAACGCCAACATCAAATTTCAGGCTCGTGTTAGCCCGCCGCTGCAAGTTCCGGCAGTGCCAAAAGTTCAATGTGTCATAACTTTGCTAAAAATGAACAACAAATTAAAAATGAAAGTGTATTTTGGTCGTGAAGACTTCTACTTTTTCATGCAAATATAACATGTGGATATCTGAGTACCTAAGTGGTTCTTTTTATCACATTAAATAATCCAACTGTTTTTTACGAAGGATGCAGAAATCATAGATATTTCAGTTAATCCGGAATAATTGCACTGAAGCAGGAACCATTACCCTCTTTAGACACTAGGCAATGATTTAATAGTGAGACAGGTATCACTTACACACGCCAAAAAAAACTGGGTTTTACTCCCACCCCATTTTCAATTCCCTCAAAATTCCGACATCTTAGCCAGTAGCCAGTAAATGTTGAAAATAATCAGTAGTAATACGTATTGTATTTGATACGATTATTTTTTGAGTAAATTAAGTAAACGTTTTTTTTAACTGAGTTATTTTCGGCGCAGGAAACGTGGCCACTGCTCATTGAAGTGCTGGAAATACTGGAGGTGTTATTACTTGAACCTGCAGCGTTTTTGAAATTGGATCTCATCTTATTTAATGTTTTGGTGATGTTGTTCATCTATCTGTAGGTAGGGTTTGATAGAATTGCTATTACCATGTCCTGTTATTTTAATAAGTTCTTCTTCCGATACACCTGCTTTTGCCAATTGTGAAACAGCAGTGGCTCGGAGAGAATAATTTGAAAATTTTTTGTTTGTCATATTCAAATTTGCCAATTCTGTAGACTTTTTGGTCCATTTACTAATTTCATGCACTCCAATTGGCATATATTTTCTCCAGTTGGGATTTACTGTCAGAAATAACCTATCTGTTTTAATATTGATGTTTCCGCTTCTTTTCATCATTAGCTTTTCTAGAAGACTGGACAACGACTCACTTCATTATGGTTAGGTACAAGCCATTTATTATTAGCACATGGTTTTGCTCCTCCCTGTGTGGTTTTGGTAAAAATAGGATTATATTGTATTCTACCAGTTGGAGTATCATCATTTCCAGATTCTTTTTGAAAATAATGAGTCAAGCATGATGCTCCTTCATTTCCTCTCCACGCAAGTTCTACAATAGCAATTAAGAAAAATTTTATTTGTAATCCTTCCGGTGTATTTTCATCCCACGCTTCTATCATTGCTATGTACTCGTTATCTTTAAATGCTGATGCACTAACCTTTCTCTAGTCCGGTAACATTTGAAGTTCCCTTCTTTTTGAATTTCTTGCGTTTCGTGCGGCTAAAAATATGGGACTAGAGAATGGATCAATTACTCTATTAAACTCCTTCATATATTTTTCTTGTACTTGTTTTGCCGTAATGTTCCACATCGTTTTAACCACATTTTCTTTATAATTTTCTCCATTACATTTTCGCATATTGAAAGCCCAATCTTTCAAAATGGACGCTATCATTTCAGTGGATATTGATTCATTTAGCACAAAGTTTCTTTCACTGCAAAACGTAAGAAATTGTTTCCATACGTATTTTTTGGTTTCACTGTATTATGAGGCTCAGTATTTTGTATACTTTCGTCTATTGCATTTGATGATAAATCTCCGAATCGACTCATTTTTGAACAATTTTTGATAAACGTCACAATTTGACAGTTCTGTTTGCTGTATATTGATGTCGATGTGGTTACTATGAAAATAAAATTATTTTAAAATTTTCGATTGGTGGAGCTACTCTATGTATAATCAGGTATTATCGAAATTATACGAGGTAACTCAACTAAATTGGACATTCTGATTGGTTGAAAATCATACGAAAAAAATAATCGCTTATATACAACCTGCATAAAAAATAAAGTATGCAATTTCAGGCTGGAGGTTTGCACTTCACATTTCTGTTATTGAACTAACAAAAACAACTCCTAAATGTGTTGTTTTAAAAAAATTCAGAGGCTGTCCAAAAACTCATTATTTTTGTACGATAGATAATTTTGTCGAACCACGGGATTTTCAGAAACCCCTCAACATCCGAAACGAAAGAAGATGAATTCATCTGTTCATTCCATATATACAACATAGTCCAGGATCATCGAGCCATGATATCTAAACCAACAATGGCCACACTTTTGGAGCAGTTTTCACAGTATAATGTCAGTTCAGATCATGAGCTGCGAGCGGAGTATCTCGAGTCCGGTTTCCGGCTTAGTATAGACATGTCAAACCCTACTGTCATGCGAAGTTTTTTGTTCTTGCTGTGAAAATTTGAGTTTATTCAAGAAAAATTTCATGGCAAAAGACACTAATTGAGATTATAGATCCGTCCGTCTGAAAGTGAGTAGAAATTCATTTCAGAGAAGACAAGACATCAAAAGTTCTTAGAGTGGATTGGAGTTGTATTGAATGCTGTGGTACCTATGAAATTATTATCGCTTATCTTTTACAAAAAGTAGGTTGGAAATGTGTCAGGGTATTGAATTATTCTGGCAAAGAACAAGAGTGTTGTCAAGTGCATATACCACAATTTTCTCTCTCCCAAAAAAGTGATATTCCATTTGAATTTGTTATGTAGAAGTTTTTGCTAAAGGAATTATTTGAGTTGATAACTAAGTCATACGAATATTCTTTCCCCAGGTGTAAGTAAACGCAAGTATATTAGCTGTGAGCCCACAAATCTGTTCTCAGGATTTTGAAATTTGTACATGCAGAATTGAGAGTACGTACACAAATCATAGGGATTTTTTCGTTCCAGAACAATTTTATGAATAAATACGTTTTCAATATATTTTCATGAATGATAATAATATATTATGTAGGGAACATAGGGGTAGATTTAAATGGTTGAATCTTAAAAAATGCAAGTGTGAAATGTAACGAAAGAGAGGGATTTGTTTTATTTGCAATACAGATAGATTTTGCCAGGATTGGTGTCTTTTCACTTCAGCAGGGCTGGAAACATTGATTTCTGTGAGCAGAAAAAGGGGGTTCTCATACAGAAATCTTGATGAACCGGCGGACGTCAGAGTAAATGAAAAATTTCGACAGATATACACACTCAGGGCAAGCTCTAAGAAGTTCAAGTATGGAAAATTTCATAGCCCTGACTCTCGAATCAGTTTATATTCTCCAATGGATTCCAAACTTAGGAACAGTTCAGGAAGCTTCGATTCCTCGCATTGCTGTTTAACCTGTGACCAAAAATGTGTACAAGAATGAATCGACCGCTCAGAAAAGTTTCTGAAGCACCAAACAAAACTATTGAAAAAGTGGCAACTACTTGTTAGGACGAAATTTCGAAAGCAGTTATGAAGAGCCCATGGATATTTAGTAGCGGTTTTTGCAAAATATCACCGAGACTGGCCAATCTCATAATTATCATAATATTTATTCATGAATGAGATGTGAGGCTTATCCATAATCTCAAAAATTATTCTTACCTTTTGTCTACAATGGCGGCTATTCCTCATCACAATTTTAGGACGACTAACACTGTTTCCAGAGCTCGAAAAGACGGATTTTCTTCAAATATGAAGCATTAACCTCACCGAACCTAACCTAACCCAAACTCCTAAAAGTATCACAAGACTACTTTGTAATTTCATTTATTCTATCGAAGTCGTTTTACGATAGTTTTTTTACTTTCCGAGAAAACACCAATTTTTTTTTATTTTTATTGAAGTGTTCCACCCCTGATTTTTTGGTAAACAATTTTTTTTTCAACTAAACATTATGTCAAGAAGTCACGTGCCAAGTTTCATAGTGTTACACATTCTTCGGCTTTGGCATAAATTTGTCTGTGGATATTGAACTATAAGTATATTGGTTGCAAATGTTATAATTCTCTGGCAGAGCATATAGAGAATGCAGTTTCTATAACAATGTTCAAAAATCGGCTGAAAAAACATTTACTTCTCAAAAACTGCTACACCATAGAAGAATTTTTTAATTATATATATGTAAGTATGATATTGAAGCTCCTATTTTTTTATTCATATATGTATTATACCACAATTGTTCAGTTTGTGCTTTGTTAACCATTTTTGACATTTTCACAATATGTTTGTGTTTTTGTACAAATCAATTTCTGAAATGAATAAATATTATTATTATCATAATATAGCTCTCAAAAATGTGTGTTATATCTCAGCGGAGATTTCTTTGTGCACGTAGGTAAACAAAGTCGAACTGAGTTGATACGATGTCGATCAGGATTTGTTGTTTTGAGTAAATCGAGTGCAATCTACTAATTAAGAAAAATAAATTGGTTACGTATTTTGAAACACACCGTACACGAATTAAATCTGTGGTCCATTTACCGAGCAGGTAAATGAAGAATCGAACAGCGGGGCGTCATAATCTAGTAAGAAAGTGAACGTTTTTCCCCCTAAGAAAGTAAAAACCCCGGACTCGTACAATGAAGAAGAAAAGTAAAATGAGATTAAGGTATTACCTTAAGTGTGAATAAATTCCGCTACAAAAACTCCCTTTGTTGACGTCGATGGACGTTTTGTTATGATAGGATTCCAAAAATATTAGCCGAGAAAGGTGAATGAAAAGCAGAGTCATCGACAGTGGCAGGGGAAAAGGGGGGATTCTGAATAATAAACGTCTAATATAGAGTAAAAACCCAGTTTCATAATTTTAATATGTATATTATGTTTTTCATTGTATAGATGGTGACTGTTCCTATACAAATGTTTTTATCATAACTATTTATATTATTATTATAATTACATCCCTGTCGATATTTGATTGTTTTATTTTCACGATGCCAATTCAGAATTTTACATAGCAAAGAAAGATCGTACTAAAAGGGAACTGTGATATTTGTTCAGATACTGTTGGGTTGGGTTCTATTATTTCAATGATTACTATGTCATTATCATTCTTATATAGCAACCTGACGTTCAAACGAGCTATGCTCTAGGTTATAATGAATGTGAAAGAGATTTTTTATGTTCATTGAAAATCACATAGTCTTTACTCGTTGTTCTATTATTACAAGTATCCTGAGGAGACCATTGTGGTAGAAAAGATGAGAGGAGTGTTAAAAATGGAATTGATGCATTCAAACGGAGCGTGTCTGGGATCGCACGTTGAAAAGACAGCCCCCATTTCCCGTAGCTCGCACAAATAATTTTTCGAAATTTCGTAGTTTCCATTAAATTTATTATAAATCAAATCAACAAAATTGACCCCACCTGATATTACCGTTAAGAAACTTTGACACCTTTTAGTCATATTATAAAAATGCATTGATTTATTTTTGTAGCAGTTAATTTCAGCCTTCAACAAAGTCACTTACATAGAGCCTGGTCGACTATAATTATGGAGGATTAGGTAATTTTTGTTATTCGTCAATAGTGGCATGAAAATTCACGATAGAAACTCTTATGAAAGAAAATAGGTTATTTCATATGATACGATTCGAACAGTTGTAGAAAAACTAGTGTACATTGGAATAGAATTTTGTAGTACTCATTATTCAGAGGAAATGTATATCATTTCATACTTTTTGTGTAAATAGGTATAGCTATTAACAAAAAAAATATTCATTTGATCACTTTTACTGGAGTTATTCGGGCTAAGTATTAAACATAAACTCTCTGCGCAAAATTCATAACGATGGAGAAAACACCTCAAAATAATTGCAATCTACGCCACTGCCCACTTACCTGGTTGTGCTGGTTTTGTTCGGCCATCGCCTTTTCTTTGGCTTGTCTCTTGCACTTGTACCTGTGATTTTGAAACCATATTTTCACCTGTAACAACAAAAATCAGTCGTTAGAGAGTTTTTCAACAGTCTCTAGAGTAAACATGATCTGGCGATCTAGGGGGCCATGGTTCCAAAGGAGAATTTCTACCTATCCACTTCATAGGGAAAATTGCATTTAAAAAGTTCCGAACTATCCCAGAATTGTGTGCGGGGGCCCCATCTAATTGAAAGATTAAGTTTTGTCTTTGTGCTAATGGCAATTCCATGAGAAAATCATAGAGACCATTTTGTAAAATATTTAGAAAATTTTGTCTGGTCAGGTTATCCAGGAAATAAGGGCCAACAATCCGTTCGTTGAATATGCCACACCACACGTTAACTTTTTCACTGTATTGGTTTTTACAATGAATTACCCAATTGGGATTTTCAGCTGCCCAAAACCTACAATTTTGACTAGACACCACACCGTTTGTTGTAAACGTTGCCTCGTCAGTAAACATCATGTTCTTCAGAAAAAGTCTGTCGTTAAGATAGTTACCCTGCAACCATAAGCAAAATTCAAACCGTCGTTCAAAATCACCATTTAACAGAGTATGTAGAAATTTTGGTTTAAATGCCCTAATCCTGTTGCGTTTCAAACATCTCCATACTTTGTTTTTCGTTAAATTCATTGTCCTCGCAACTGCCCTTACAGTACCATTTGGGTTGTTTCGAAATTCTGCTAAGATACGTTCGTCGTCTGGATAGTGTCTTTGATTTAAATTGTACCTCCCTGGTCTTATTTTGAAAACCGCTCCAGTCCTTGCGAACAATCTGTTGATTTTGGCAACGGTATCATGAGAAATTGGTTCTCGATCATGATGCCTTCCATTGAATATTCCAACAACTTGACGCGTAGATCTTTCATTATTACCAAATAAGCGGATAATCTCTACTTTTTCTCCAATTGTAAGAACTACTCTTCGGTTGTGTGCCATCTTATTAACAGTTAAGTAACACTGCTTGACTTATTGACATTTCGTACTGATTACCGATGTCAAACAAAAACTTTTGTTTCAAAGCACTCTTTCATTAATTTGCATGAAAACTCAAATCGGCAAGCCAACGGTAACAAAGTGTGCGTATCTTCGGAAATACCTAAATTGTAGTATAAGGGCAGTTGCAAACGATACAGAATATAAGGAAACGAAGGTGTTTGAAATTTAATATAGGATTAGGGCATTTGAAATAAAAAGTTAGAAACAAACAATCTATTGAAAAAAAGTGAATTTAATTTTGTTTTCTAATCAAATCGAAAATATGAATTGAGGGGTTTTTGCGGTCGCTGATTCCAAATCTGATAAAAAAAAATTGTCTAAAATGAGCCCCTTATATCCTTGGAGAAGAAGTGGAGATTATCCGATTTTTTGGTAATAATGAAAGATCTACGCGTCAGGTTGCTGGAATATTCAATGGAAGGCATCATGATCGAGAACCAATTTCTCACGCCGAAATCAACAGATTGTTCGCAAAGACTAGAGCGGTTTTCAAGACAAGACCAGGGAGGTACAATTTAAATCAAAGACACTATCCGGACGACGAACATTTCGAATTTCGAAACAACCCAATTGGTACTGTAAGGGCAGTTGCGAGGACAATGAATTCAACGAAAAACAAAGTATAGAGATGTTTGAAACGCAACAGGATTAGGGCATTTAAACCAAAATTTCCACATACCGTGTTAAATGGTTATTTCGAAAGACAGTTTGAATTTTGCTTACAAGGACTTATTGAAAAAAGAGTTGAATAATTTTTTATTCAAATCAGCTCTTGAGATGTTGAAAATATGAATTAAAGGGTTTTTGGGGATGCTGATTCCGAGACGAAAAAAGTGAATTTATTTTTTTTTCTCCTCAAATCAGCTCTTGAGATTTCTAAAATATGGATTGGGGGGTTTTTGGGGATGCTGATTCTAATTCTGATAAAAAAAGATATCTAAAATGAGCCCTAATATCCTTTTCCCAAAAAACAGCTTTTTTTTACCCCCCCACACCGCACGCCTATGGTCGATGAAAATGTTCACTATGCCAAAATACTTCATTTACCTAACATATAATCACCACCAAAATTTCAAGAAAATCACATTATTAATAACTGAGATATTAGGGTGTAATCATGAAAAGCGGGACACACTGTATGTACAGGCCGTTCGAAACTCCAGCATAGCGATAGTCGGTTCGAGCCCGATGTAGGTACAAGAGAATTTTTCTCAAATACTTTATATCAGATCGACAAGCGACCACATGTCTTGTTGTCGTGTATTGTGAGTTGTCTAGATGCCAATCTCGTTTGGTGCTAGCTTGGAGTGTACGAGATATTTATTCTCTATGAATTGGTTTTCTATCATCAGATTAAAAAAATCATACTGGGTATACTTGTTATTTTTGTATTGAAACAGGGCGGAATTTGAGTCCGCATATCGTTTAACTGTATTTAATGAAGACCTTAAATTACCCCTAATATATTCCTTAAATTTTCTTTCTGCTAGATTGAATTGCCATAAGGAAAAATGGATCGCTTATATTGATAGATTCTTGATCGTGGTAAGAGTAATATTGGACCTAGAACTGAGCCCTGTGGAACACCATCTGTAATATTTTCACTGTATGATAAATTGTCTCGAATTTTTACCGTCCAACTTCTACTCATCAGAAAAGTACAAAAAAAATTGAATGTTGTTTCTGAAGCCATAAATAGCATTTGAGTTTTTTCAATATTGAAATTAGTGGGGATGTTTATGTTCATAAGTCTGGATATTCACTAAAATCAGTTGTCCGATTCATCTTTACGCAGCTATTTGGAGCTAAAAGAATGTCGTCAACACTGCATTTGGTTTTTGAAAAGTCGAAAGATAAAATATGTGAATCACACAAATCTTCGAGTTTTATAACATCTGAACTGATAGTTTTATGAAGGTCTTCTGTACTTTTTTCGCTCAACAATATGGTTGTTTCATCCGCAAACAGGGTGAATTTTCCTTTGATATCTATAGTTGCCATATCACTAATGTATATCAGAAAATGTATTGGTCCCAGTTTTGATCCTTGTGGAAGAACG
This sequence comes from Chrysolina americana, assembly GCA_958502065.1. Taxonomy (NCBI): domain Eukaryota; kingdom Metazoa; phylum Arthropoda; class Insecta; order Coleoptera; family Chrysomelidae; genus Chrysolina; species Chrysolina americana. The sequence continues at coordinate 4,731,826 of OY293411.1, read as the reverse complement.
CTATTGATAAAAGCCTTCGCTGAGGTTGTTGTGGTTCTTTTACAATCTGACTTCTGCCTGTTGAATATCATTTGAACCATTCATGAGCAATTTCTTTGATGCCATAATGTTTCAGTTTTCGGCGTAATATTTCGTGATTTACACAATTTGATGTTTTGGATAAGTAACAAAAAAACCGTGACAGTCACTTGTCGGCTATTTCTGTTTTTATAGACTTGATATAACAAAGAGAATATGGGATCATATGCATGGGTACTCTTTTGCGATTTTGGAATCCAAACTGTTCACAACTAATTATATTGTATAATGACATGAAGTCGAATAAACAATTTTTTTAATATTTTATCTATGATTTTGGTCAACGAAGGGATGAGAGCTATGGGGCGAAAGTTCGAAGGATCTTCTAGATCACCCCCTTTGTGAAGTAGGATTACCTACAACCGATATTTTTAGGAAAGATGGGAATGAGCCAGATTCAAATGATTGATTTATTACTGCAGCCAAAACACTCGAAGCAGTATCAGGGTGGTTTTCCATTATTCTCAATAATATTACGTCAATGCCAGATGCTTTATTCAATTTTTATTCAACTCTTTACCGTCCTCAGTTTGCTAACATCAATAATGATAATAATATGTTGTTTATCGAACCAGAATCACATTCAGTTCAAAAAGCTATCGACATTTGTAATATTTTTCTAATTACCGATAAATTAGCCACTTGTTGCATACTTTTCGATAGACGCTGTACCTTCTACCTACTTTCCGCCTCCACCGCAGCCAGTCCGTCAAAAATGATTATTGTTAGCAGTTCGAAAACGGAAAATGCGGGGGCGCGATGTGCATTCGCCCGGTTGACCCCATTCAACCCGACCCTATGCTGGTCCGACAAGTGCCAATGCTTTTGTCGGGGGCCCCGGGGCATCGCTCTTGTTATGGGAATGCATAGCCTGTAATTGAAAAAGAATTCGCTCCTCGGGAGCCCACTGTACGGCTTGGCTTCTTTATTTGATATAATAACCGGGTCGGCTTTTGTGTTTGTCCACGATTGCGAGAAATTTGTTGGTTTCGAGATATTTACCGAGGAGTATGGTGTACCGAAGTCGTCAATGGGGTTTGCGGGTTGATGATCATCAGTCAATGCCAGGGTATTTGGAATGTTCACAATAATTCGTTAATAATATTGAGAAAGCAATCACATTGAAGTTTGCTACTGACTTTAACATAATGTGCATTTAGTTGGGTAATAATATCTGTGGCTTAGTACAAGAAATGACTATGCCAAAAATTGTAACTTCAGGAGCGGCATATTTCATGCGGATTAGAACATAATTGTTTTCATCGTATCATTGAAAATTAAGCTTCCTTTCAGTCAAATCTTTATTGCAAATTATCACAACAACACATAATGCATTAGTTACAAAATATAATACGTTAGATACTTTATAATACCCTAGATACCAATTTTATTTTAAAATCTATGAAAATTGACATGAGTATTTTGACAGTTGTCAAAATTGATAGATACACCTGCACCATTCTTGTCCAAAATGATTGGCATGTCTGCTAAATCTTGGCCAGATTCATATTTAGTTAGATGGTCTCTTTCGTACATGGGATAGTGATTACAGAAACGTCTCCAACTTGAATTTTTCGCCCAATGGAAATCTCACTTAAGTTACCTTCCAATTACCCTCAACATTACTCGATTTTCATCTACCAAGTTCTTGTAAATCTATATGTCTCGAAAATCTTCTAATACAATGACCATTATCCTAGTTGGATTTTCGAGTTTTAGATATGTAGCAATTTTCTCAGGAATTTTAAAAAAGAAATGAATACCACAAGGTTGTCGTATGTGGAGAATGAGCTGGACGTAATACAATATATTTTTTAAATAATGTCACAGGATTAACGACTCCGTCAGATATCACCGCAAAAACCTTTCCTTATGGGTTTTTGAATTGTGATTACTAGCTTGCTCTCTAGAATATCAACATTTTCCGTGGACATTTCGTTAATAGATTGGTTCTGCAAGTTTCACCAGGAAAAAATGCATTTAAAAAAGAATCTGCTTGCTTCAGACACGTTTGGCATAAAATCCTTGAGATATTCAACTTTTTTTCCGAATCCGAAATTAACCTATAGATCTAGAAGATAGAACTAGACAACTATGCTTCTCTGGTACTCTTTTTCTTTGAGGGTAAATCCATGATTTTGAAATGTTTAGAGGTGGAAGACATTTTAATGGTAATGGTAAATATGGATGGTGACTGATGCGTTGCGACGTAATTAGATCTATTGTGCCTCATCTTCTTCTGCTACTTCAAGGTGTTCTTGTTTACAGCAGCCCCTCAAGCCCCAATTCCTTGAGGAATTTAAGGATTTTGAGGGGGTCTATTCATGGTATTTCTCCCACAGTCAGCTGGTGTGATCCCAGTATATTCAATCTTTTGTGATGTACAGCATAACACTCCATCAATATATGGTGTGGTGTTTCTGGATGTTCCCCACAGAATCTGCAGGTGCTGTCCTCCTTTAAGCCTAGCTTCCTTAGGTGTTCTTTGAGTCTGCAGTGCCCCGTAAGAAATTCTGTGATTCTCTTTAGACTAGTTTTGCTGAGGTTAATCAGTGACATTTTAAACCCTACGATGCACATGATGGCTCTCCAGGCATGTTTTAAAATCCAGTATATCGTTTTGCTGCATTTCTATACGACTTTAATGGGAGGTTTCCTTAAAACCTTTCTAATTTCTAAATTCTAATTTGGAAAAAATCCCAAAAGCCGAAAATATATGATTTGAATATGCTCATATACTTGGTTTAGCATAAAATGGAATAAAACGTCAAAAATTCCCCAAGATCAAAATTGCGGAGGTTCCGTAAAAACCCTATGGAATCTTTAATTGAGTTGCAGTCGACTTCAGATTTCATATTTCACAAATATGAGCGAAAAACAGTTTTAAATTTTTTATTGAGGGAAATAACACCTCTCAACTCCAGAAATTTTTTTCAACTCGAGAACGGTTATAAAAAGGTTATAAAAAAGGCGAAGGCCAATCGATTCAGAAAGATGAAGTTAGTATACTTCGTGAATTCGAAGTTGATCGAGGAACTAAAGTGTTTACTCGAAAAATCATGAAAAATACAAAATAATCAGATTCACTTGGAATTCACACTATATATTAAAAATTTTACGCTGATTTCGAAAATATATGATTTGTATATGCTCAGATACAGGGTTTAGCATAAAAAGGGATAAAACGTCAAAAATTCCCCTGCTAGACCAAAACTGCGGAGGTTCCGTAAAAAGCCTATAGAATCTTTAATTGACTTGCAGTCTGCGTATTTAGAAAAGATTGAATTTCACAAATATTAGCAAAAAACGGTTTTATTATTTTTATGGAAATAGCTCCTCTCAATTCGAAAAAAACTTTTACGGTTAAAAACAGAGCAATTCTGCGAACGGCAATCGATTCAGAATGATTAAGTTAGAATACTTCATGAATTATTTCAAGTCGATCGGGGTTTTAAAATGTATGTGATTGTTTATTCAGGTTTATATAAAAATTTCATTATGTGACGCATTACGCATTCTTTTAAGTTCAATTCAATTATACGTGGTTGTGAAAAATTTCATAGAAGTATACTAAATGTTATTAATTTACATATTTATCTATACACGCTTTGTTAATAAGAAAACTATTCTTTGATAATGAAGTTTATTTTGATTAATTGATTGAAATATCTAAGTTTACATAAAAATGCAGAGTGAAATAACGTACCTATAAGTTTTATGTGACCTTTTATTTTCTATAACTCTGATATTAACTGAGAAAAATAATAGGCGGGTCCATACATTTGACTATAACTGTATATTAAAGAAACTATTTAATTCATTTTTTCTATATTTTTTCTAGATTGATTTCATGTGTTCAAAAATTGTTTACAACTCGTATTTCCATAGATAATGATTTATTTTCTATATCCACCCCTTTTCCATCCCTTCGGACGACCTGACAAACTATAATTTCGCAACTGCCTTATCAACTCTGAACCCTAGATTGATTTTCCGTGTTCAAAATTCGTTCACAACTCGTATTTCCATAGATAATGATTCATTTTCTATATCCACCCCTTCGGACGGCCTGACAAACTATAATTTCGCAACTATCTTATCAACGTTGAACCCTAGAGTGATTTCCTGTGTTAAAAATTCGTGTACAACGCGTATTACCATAGATAATGATTTATTTTATTCTTCTATATATTTTTCTCAGTGTATTTTGTGGATGTGGCTAGCTTCACTCCCGTATTGCACTCGACGTGTTGTCCAAGCCTCGTCGGACAATTTCACGTCGAGAGCAATATAAACTTACTTTTTGCACTTGTTGCATAAATAACTATTTATACAGTCCACTTTTCTCACACAAGACATACTGGTTTTCAACCCTTGATCAACTAACCTCCCGATGTCGAAATATCGATAGTCATACTCATTATCAGTTGGCGATTTTTCCCGTTTTTCTGACGACTCGTAAAACAATTTCGATTATCGTTTGTTGAACTAAATAATCCTCACGCAGCTTATAGGCGGTTGATTACCATAATCTAGCTTTAATGATTTGACCCTCCATCATATTGTACGGTTTAACGAGTCCCATTATTAGTACGAACCAGTCGTTCGAGCTGTCAACAAAAGGGCATTACGGAGACTTGTTTGTCGAAGAGTGGCTGGGCCTAAATCAATATTGGTCTTCACGATTTTATTAAAAACTTATTGAAACAATGCATTCCGGACCGTCGACGCACAGAATGCACTTTCATTTTAGTTTTTGGAAGAGATGACGTGAGGTGGTCTTCGGAAACAGGTATTCAATAATAATAATAATGGATTTTCATTTTCCAATTGTACGGGTTTAGTTCAAGTAACGATAAAGAGCAACCTATCTCGAAATAATTCACCTTTAAAAATATACTCAAGGCATTAAAATTGCAACAGATAATATAGGATCACTCGATCACTGCATAATATTCAGAGTTTTAACGATGATATTATATTTTTCAACGATTTTCAGTAGATATCGCAATTTTCACAGACAGGGTGTCAAACAATCGAAAGAAAGTTACTAAAGAAGAAAAATTGATAAAGTGAAAACGAATCAAAAAAGACTTGACGAGTAATTAAGAGCAAATACTACCTAGTTGAAACCGGAAGCGGTTTTACACCTACAGTTTTTGTTAAAGAATTTTTTTTCTTCAGCAAATTATACAATGTTTTTGTGTAAATTCGGGAACTTCAGTGATTTTTGGTTATGATGATTTTAAAGTAAAAAATATTGAGAAGTTCCGAAATTCTTATGGGACCATCGAGCCCATACAAAATATATATCTTTCATGAAATCTTTGGTTTTTGCAATCGTGAAATTTGTTCTTGATTAGCTCTACGCCCAACATATAATATTAGCATTGAATTAAATTTGACGACTTCTATATCTTCACTAACATGCTTCATAAATGTATGCCTACAAACCTTTGTTATACGGGGTGAGGAATAAATTCGACGGTTAGGTGTGACGCGCTGATGGTGGCTCTTAATGACCTAAGAGGTAAACATCATAAAGAACATGAAATTTCACCACCACCGAATCTTCTTAACAAATATTATTGCTCTGTTGCAAGAAAAATCAACAAAAAATTGACAGTTCATAAAAACCCCATATGGAAATTCCGCAAAAAATAACAAGTGAATGTTATGCAATTACAGTTTTGAAAAGTCACTTGAAAGTCGATGCACTGAAAATAGCATGTTATGGGACTTTTATAGAAATATGGAATGTTGGTATAGTAAATCAACTAGAACGTATTTTTACCATGCAAAATCGTATCTTGAAGACGATATTGAATGTTAAATATACAGATTTGTGTCGTGATACCTTCAGATGTAACAAATACTCTATATGCTATTTACATATATGTTTGGGTATAATAATAAAGCAAATTTTGAAAAAGACATACAGACATGCGTATTTTACCAGAAAAAAAAACAATATTCTTGTTCCTGAGCAAAGGCTGGCAATGGGCAATGCCACTATATTTCGATTTCGTCATGAATGTATAGCTTTTCCAACAATAAGGGATACGTATTTTGTAATTTATCATTTTTTCATGGTCTTTGTTGAAAAAAGCAAATAATCAAATTGTGACGTCATATGTAGTAAAACCACATTTGGCAACGTCGCATGCCGAAAAGATGTATTCCATCAGTTTTGACACCATAATTCTTGCTCCGTGGTCGCTGACGAGTGACACTAACACACGTGTCTGTGTTACTTCACTCTGACAGCTGTCCAAATCAAAAGATTATGTTATGCGCGTGCGCGAACAAACCCGAACCGCAAATTCAGTAGGCACCGTTGCCATATTGACTTTGTGATCAAATGACGTCACATGCACTAAAAATTGTTTATTGTATTTAATGAAGCATCGCCTGAAGAAAATAATTCAGTTGTGTCATTATTTCAATGTCTTCTTCCAATATATTCAATTTTCACAAAACTTTTATCAAACGTGGCATTCCCATTACAGAGAAAGGGCCACTATGCGCATCCATTACATTTTACAACAATTTACCCTGATTATTAAAGAAGATCGCTCAAGACAAATTTTTCAAAAACGTGTTTTTGATCTGTTGTGTGACATTGAGGCATATTCTGTTTAAGAATTCATGGAGAAATAACTTTATTTCAGCTGAATATCGACGTTGCCAAAGTGATCTGTCAAAAAACCCAATTTGATTGGTTAAAAATTACTGGTGTGGAATTTTCAGTCTTGTACCAATGACTGTGATATTTTTCTATGTTGATGTCTATATTGCTTGCATACTGTATTTACTTGCATTAGAGAGATTTCTATAGTCATATCCAGAGTGTTTTGTATTGTATATTATGTAACGTTAATTATTTGAATTTTATTTGTTTCATACGACTTGACTTTTTCAAATTTTAAAATTAAAAGCTTCCAATAAATCTTTTTATCTATCTGGTTCATCTTGGGAGTTTCAATTGACAGACCAAAACCCGGCCAAATCTAGACTATAGGTAGAGTTGCCATAGTAATTTTTTTAAAAATTTAGATTAACACATTGTGAACCGTTTTTTTCATTTAAGTTGTGCAAGTTGAAAAAAAATTGTATTTTGAATTATTCATTCACGGTCAGAAATCAGGTCCTTTTGGTACCTAGTCTCTCCTGGATAAGGATCATGATTTTCCACAAACTGAACATTACACTGAGACCATAAAAGTGTACCAAATGGTGCGTACTTCACCCAAACAATTTATGTTAATACTAGAGCCATTGAAGTCCAAAAAGTTTCGAATAAAAGGGCTCTTCCAGCAACACGCCATCTCTTTTTTTATTGTTCCGCAACAAACATTTCGAGCAAGCTTTACGCAGGGTAAAAAACAACGAGTCGACAGCTGGTTTTTCCAACAATAACCACTCGAAAATCTGTCCGACATTCGGCCCCCATCAACCACCAAATAGCGGACCGGTAATTCACTTTATATAGACCAAGATGGCGGCGTTTATATTCGATTCAGCCTCGGCGGTAATCAGCCGGGTTCCTAATTTGCTACACACACAAAACATCAGCCCGAAGGGATAAATAGATAGACCCTTTTTGTGTCTATCGTTCATCCACCCAATTGACACTGCCCGCCCTAGCTTCGCATGGTGTGCGTGCTGCGAATTTAGAAAACGGTAAATGTATCTTTTGTAAGTAGATTGATGGGACGGCGTCGATAAGCGTTCAAGGTTTTATCGAAACTCAATGGAATGGATAATAGTGGTCGGGGTTTATTTTCAAGTACTTACTACACATTTTCGGATTCATTTTCTCCCTAATCTGCGTGCGAGTGCACACACACACACATATGTCAATGATATTCTGTGATTCTTTTTTATTTTTACGAAATAATGGCTTCTCTAGACTTTTCAAGCAAGCATGCAGTCTCATTTCTTCAGATACACAATTAAATCGAAAATTTCACTCCATCGGTTACTTTTTTAGTTAAATGTATGCTTTGAAACAACGAAAAAAATAAACACGTGCAGTTTTTAAAAAATACGTTTTTTCAGAATTATCGGTGATTTTTAAAGCACTTATGGTATCCCCGAAAATTTCACTTATGTGTTAAAATGTTCATCGATTATTTTTTTATTTAAAAAAATGTATGCTTTTAAATAAGGAAAAATATAAACTCGTGCAGTTTTAAAAAAACACGTTTTTTCAGAATTATCGGTAATTTTTAAAGCACTTATTATATTACCCCGAAAATGTTATACCAGTTAATTTTAACCAATCAGAGGATTGCATTTTGACATATTGCTATGACAATAACCTAATTTCTTCGGAAATTTCCCTGCGTAGAGGTAAATTAATAAGTGGAAATTTCCCTCGAGCTTGACAGCTGTCATAAACACAGTGGCGTAAAATATTTGTGATAGATACTTATTTATAACTTTTTTTTTTTTAAGAACTTTATTCAAATAATGCTACAACATTTACATGTATATCACAATATTGACTAGAATTCGTGATAGCAGCACTATCCAAAAAAAAAGGTTATTCCAAAGCAGCACAGCATGTGCTGGTCTCAGAAAAGTAGTTAAACAACAATAATAAAATATACATTACAACAACAGCAGAGTAATACTATTAAAATTCACTTAACTTAAGGATATATTGCACAAATGTATCTTAAAATCTAATAATCCTAATAATTGATTTTTTACAAAATAACACAGTTATACCAGTCTTATTCAGTCTTATTCAGTTTTGTGATACAGAAGAAAGAAAATAAAAAATAAAAGAAAATTATGTCAATCATTCGTTGAGTATGCAGGTATGATAACTCCGTACGTACAGGTTCTAAAAAGACATTATTATGTGTTCGAGTATTGTATTCATGGAGCTGATTAACAAATGTAAAGTTGGTATTACATTTAACTTGTTCGTTTATTACCTTGTATGCAAATTTACTTTGTTCAATTTCTAGAATATCCTGAATAGGCAATATCTTGGTTGTTCTGTATGTGGTATCAGTTGAGGTTCTGTAATCAAGGCCGAATAAAGTTTTCACGACTTTGTTTTGAAGTGATTTTATTTTTTTGAATAATGTCTGCCCACAGGATCCCCATATAGGAATTAAGTAGCTAAATATTGATAAGAAATATGCATTGTATATTTGGTGGAGTGAGGATGGGCATAGGTAGTTTCTACAACGATATAGGGCACCAACCATTGGAACTACTTTTTTTTCTGTATGGGTGACATGATTATTCCAGCTTAGGTTTTCATCGACTATATATTAGTCCCAGATATTTAGTATTATGGACTCTCGTTATTTCTTTGCCTCCTATTTCCAATATGACATCCTGTAGTTTCATGTTTTTCTGTGAGAAAATTATATAAGTGGTCTTTTTCACATTGAGCTGAAGTTTATTTTTTGCAAGCCAACTGTGGTATCTTTCAAGGTCAGCATTTACTATTGTTTCGAGTTGTTTCAGATTTTTACCCTTATACACAAGTACGGTATCATCTGCAAATTTAAAATATCTACCTATATTGTTAGCAGTTTTCAAAGACAGAACATGTATTGTATAAAGTAGGGGTCCAAGGACTGATCCTTGGGGCACACCTGCTTTGGTGTTTTCAGTTTGGCTCGAAGAGCCATCAACTACTGTAAATTGCTCGCGATAGGTACATGTTATTATCTGTTATTCAATTATTTAAACCACATTTTAATAGAGCATAGGGAAATTACAATATTTGACAACAAATCCGAGATTAATAAATGAAGATGCCGCCGATGTAATTCATTAGCGTCTGATAGAAGTAGACCTTAACTTTTTTCCCTTTCCTCTAGTACTATAAAATTATGTGATTTTGATAGAATATTTGCTTCTCTATTCAATTATTTAAACCACATTTCACTAGAGCATAGGAAAATTAAAATATTTGATATCAAATCCGCAATTCGCTGTTGTGAGACAAAGCCTTAACAACGGCCTACTATGATGTCCGTTACATGGATAATAATTATGTCACCAATTTAATTTCTATTTTAAAAAAGTTTTGGCATACAATTTTCTTACCGAATCTCCCGCGAGCATGAATTAATATTCCGGAAGTTTTCCTCGGTTGCAAATTTTGTAAGAAAATTCACACTTCGAGAAAATTTCCGGAAATAATTCATACTCTAGGGAGATTATAAATGAAAATTTCACTTATGTGCTAAAATGTCCATCGGGTGTTTTTTTGTTGTTTCAAAAATTGTATGTTTTGATTGCTTTGAAACAAGGAAAAAATAAACTCGTGCAGTTTAAAAAAAAACGTTTTTTCAGAATTATCGGTAATATTTTTAGCACTTATGGTATTATCTCCAAAAATTTCACTCATGTGTTTAAATGTCCATCGGTTATTTTTTCCGTTGTTTCAAAAAATGTATGCTTTGAAACGACGAAAAAAATAGACTTGTGCAGTTTTTAAAAAACCTATTTTTTCAGAATTATCGGTAAGTTTTAAAGCACTTATGGTATTATCCCCGAAAATTTCATTCATGTGTTGAAATGTCCATCGGGTATTTTTTTGTTGTTTCTAAAAATGTATGCTTTAAAGCAAGAAAAATAATAAACTTGTGCAGTTTTTGAAAAACATGATGTTTCAGAATTATCGGTAATTTTTAACACTTATGGTATTATCCCCGAATTTAACTCGGCTGCGCTTAAAAAAAATTTCTCGATCACCAAAGTAGCATTTCGGGCACTAGATACAAAAATAACTATTTTTTCTCGTAGCTCGAAAACTTTGCTAAGAATGTAACCGATATAATTCAACAGTCGTAGTGGGCACTACTCGTTTTCTGATGAAGACTCGTCGACGAAAACACCTATTGTACTAGTTAATTTGGAATTGTGCATAGAACCAAGTGTCCGTTATTGGAGTTGATAAAATGAAGGATGTTATTTAATAACCATGCCATCAATTGAAATTCCAATGACGTAGCAATACTAATATGAGGTTTTTGCTCTGGTTTTTCAAATCATCAAACTCGCTTGCACAAACTGGGCTAATTCGTTTCGAAAATGGAGTTTTCGTGTACCCTTTCCGCCACTATAGCGACCCTCTGCCGTTTTGTCAATTAATCGCAATTTAATTACAGCCAGAGCCATGATTAAATTAAAGGGCCCAGCACTCGCAGCTCTACGCTTTCGAGAGGTTTGTTGGTGATTATTCAGAATTGAATATTGCCGAGTCAAACAGTCGATCGTTTGAATTCGTATACATCAGCGCTCTAGCAGTTTTTTTATTTCAACTACTCCTCACAAAGTTACTTTAAAATTGAGAAAGTTTGTGGTCACACAATTACATGAAGTATTAAAATAACTCACTGTGATTTTCGTCCTTTGAAAATCAAAACAACTTTATTTCGGCTTCAGCTGATTTTGGAATCCACCAGATCAAATATTGAACTTCGGATTATTACGTAGATCTTGTGTTATTTTTCAATTAAACAATGAATTACTTATTGAAAACTTTAATTCAACTTGGAACGCTAGTGTATTAGTTTGTCCAAGTCAAATCTTGCATACTGAAATTGAACCACTTCCTCTTATCCTACATAACTGAAGTTTTACCTATATGTTAGTTCATTTTCCCCTTGAGGGCTAGATAGGAACTCGAAAAAATTTTTGACGTTTTTTGACGTCGATAACTATGGCAAAAAACTTGGGACTCGGCCCTTCTCCTTCTTGAAAAAAAATTGCGAAAACTCGCGAAATTAAAATCGGAAAAATAAAATATAAAAATAGTGAAAAATATCTAACCATCGAATAATTTAGAGAATGTTAGCCTCCTGTTCCCTCGAAGGCTAGATAGATGAAGCATAGAAATTCGGAAAAATGTCCGGTGGTTTCGGACGTCGAAAATGATGGCAAAAGTTCGGTTGAAGAACTTGTACCACTTCCTTTTCCTCAAAAAATAAAGCGAAATTAAACTCTGATAAATTCATAAAGATAGTGAAAGCCCCCTTCGAAGGTTAAAAAGAGAATGCATAGAAATTCGGATTGTTTCGAACGTCAAAAATTATGGCGAAAAGAATTCCGGAGTCAGACAATTTTCTCCTACTCTAAAAATAATTGCGATAACTCACGAAATTAAAATAGAAAAAATTTATAAAAATAGTGAAAAATGTCTCACCCTTGAATAATTTTGCTTTAGAAAATGTTAGCCCCCTACCCCCTTCGAAGGCTAGATAAGGAAAAAAAACTTTGGTCGTGGAACTCGGACCCCCTTCTGTTTCTCGAAGAAAAATTGCAAAACGTGCGAAATTACAATCGGATAAATTTATAAAAATAGTGAAAGCCCCTCTCGAAGGTTAGATAGAGAATGCATAGAAATTCGGATAAATTTCTGCAGACTCTTTTTTCCATCTCGAAAAAATCACGAAAACTCGCAAAATTAAAATAGAAAAAATCTATAAAATTTTAAAAAATATATCTCACCGTACGATAATTTAGTTTCAGGAAATGTTAGCCTCCTGTCCCCCTCGAGGGCTAGATAGACAAAGCATAGAAATTCGGAAACATTTCCAGCGGTTTCAGACGTTGAAAATTATGGCGAAAGAAAGTTCGATCGAGGATCTCGGAACCCCTCCTACTTCTTTAAAAAAATTACGAAAACTCGCGAAATTGAAATCGGATAAATTCATAAAATTCGGGCGTCGAAAATTATGATGAAAAAAAGTTCGCAACTTGGACCTCTTTCTCCAACTTGAAAAAAATTGCCAAAACTCGCGAAATTAAAATCGGAAAAATTAATAAAAATAATGAAAAATATCTCACTGTCGGAATAATTCAGTTTCAGGAAAAGTTAGTTTTGTACGTCGAGCATCATGGCGAAAAAATGTCTTCGCTAAAAATATCTCGCTAGAATAGAAAATGTTAGCCGCCTGCCTCATTCAAAGGTTACATATAGAATGCATTAATATTCGGAAAAATTCCCGACTGTTTCGGACATTGAAGATTATGGCCCTCCTTCTCGAAAAACTCTCAAAATTAAAATCGTGAAAATTTATTAAAATAGTAGAAATTATCTCACCATCGGATAATTTAGTTTCAGAAAATTTCTGATGATTGCGGGCGTCAAAAGTAATGGCGAAAAAAAGTTCGGTCGAGGTACACGGACCCCCTCCTTATTGAAAAAAAATGCAAAAACTTGAGAAATAAAAAATTGATAAATTCATAAAAATTGTGAAAAATATCAAAAATACTGGACCGCCACCTTCTCCTCAAAAAAATTGCAAATCGCGAAATTAAAATGGAAAAATTTGTGAAAAATATTTTATTATCGAATAATTTTACCCTCCTACTCCCTTCGAAAGCTAGATAAAGAGCGCGTCGAGGAATTTTGAAAAATTTCTGTCAGTTTTGAGCGTCAAACATTATGACAAAAAAATTTTTGGTTGGAGGACTCGGCCCCCTATTCTTCGAAAAAAATTGTAAAACTCTCCGAATTAAAATCGAAAAATCTGTAAAATTTGACAGTTGAAAAATTTCGTTTAAAAAAATACTTCCCGCCTCCTCGAAGGCTGAATGAAAAAAGCTTAGAAATTGTAAAAAAAATTCAAGGGTTTCGCACAAGTAAAATGCAGTCTTGAATTTCTGGAAGGATCTCACTATATAAAAAATGCTGTAAGGGAACGATAACCTCGTTCTACAGCGAAGCCACAGGAAACACTTTCTATGTAATAATCACTTTTCTTGTATACCTATTTCAGCATCAATCATGGTAGGCTGGTCAACAGGTACTTGCGTCTTTTGTCAGGTTTGAATTGGAAACGTATAAGGGTAGCCTAGTGCTATTTATATTATACAAAAATTAGTATCTAACTTCCCGACATTCCGTGACAAATTTGATCGTGAGATTCATCAGTAAAATAGTAAACAGCTGAAGTTCAGTTCAATAGTTGAAGTGTTTTGTTTGAACAATTGGAGATATAGACGTTATAGTCGACATTGTAGTTGAAGTGTCAACTGCCATGTAGAGTTGATATGATTTTCGGCCTGAGCTAGTAGGGGCAGTTTTCCAAGAACAAGTGTATCACTTATTCAAAAACCCAAAAACTTATCAACATCATAAATTAATGTATATCACCAGATGGTGTTGATAGCGACCTTGATTCGAAGTTTATTTGTGATTCACATCACGGCTTGAAGTCAAATTTTTCCACTGATTTGTTTTAACGCGAAGTAATCTGACATGCGGCGTATGTGCATCGCGCATAGAGACTCTTATGCGAGTATTGCAAGTGGTCAACTTCTTCCTCAGAAAGAGTAATTAATGTGTATAAACAAACACTTTTACTCCTCCTACCCTACTTCAACTCTACGTGTTTTGTGATAATGAAAAACTTTGAGTGTTTGACTGTTCACTCTTTCTCTACCCACGCACAATTTACGTGCAAGACATGTCCATATTGAAGCAATCTCGGTTACTTCTGAATGTCGATGTGGTCGACAGCTGTCTACCATGAAATAACAGGCAGATCAGTTGACAGCAGCATGTCATCTGCATAATCAGGTTTTTTATCAACTAGATGAATAATAATGAGTATGGAGTTTTGTTTCTGTTTGACCCATCAGAAGTGTCAAATATCATTGTCACAGTTGAGACAGTTTGATCAAACTATAATTGACTCTGAAGCACTGCGGCTTTAAAATAACCCAAAGCTATTGATAACTTCTAGATAATTTGTCGCATATTATCGAAAGCGAGTTGCTTTTTCATCAGCCAGATGACACTCAAAGAAACTTGGGACAAGTTATAAGAAATTATTCGAAGTTGAGAGATATTCTTTTTTTTTTATTTTTTAATGGCTTTGACGTTTCGTCATTCAGCTAGCCACAAGTGGAGTATGAAGTAGTGTATTATTTCAAGTTAATACCTAAACGAATAAAAATGAAATGGAAAATTGAAATAGAAGAGCGCGTACAACAGGAATAGACAGGTACACACGCTTCACGTCCAGGGGTCCGTCGCTCTTAATTAGAATAATTTTCAGAGAAATGAAAACGCAATTATGAAATGAAAAATTGCCGAAAATTAAATTAAAGTACTCACCTATGAGAGTCAAATTATTACCACGAGTAAACAACAAAATAAGAATTTTTGAATAATTTGGTAAAGGTACTTACTTGAGTCGGTGTTAGGTGTATTAAGGATGCTAAATGTTCCCGTTCTGGCGCTGACAGATACTTTTGTTGTTTGAACCTCCTTTCCAATTCATAAACCTATAAATAGAAAGACAAAGTTGTTAACTCCAGTTACAGCTGTAATGGTCTTCAATTAATGAACAACTCAAAAAATACAATTTAGTTGTTTTAATATTAGTTCGTGGAAAAAGTATAGTAAACATATATGCCATACGTTTATGAACACTTGCTCCGCTACGATGTACTCATTATTAAAATACTTGTTACTGAATGGACGTTTATAACACTTGTTACAAATATACTATTTAATATTGTAAGTATATATAATTCATTCATTAATGAAATCGATAACTTTTCCATGTCAAATTTTGGGTTTTGCAGAATTTCATAATATTTTCTCGTGTCCATTGTACTCACAAGGGCCATTCTAACTATACCGATAATCTACAAGCTGGATAATAAATAAACAAGAAGTGATACGGAAATAGTTCGTTAATTATTAACTTGAATATTTCTATAGAGTTTGAATGTCTCGCAAGTTTTTGAAATTAGGCGCCCAACGAGGGACCAACTTACTCCTTGAGTTAGAATTGACTCATGAACATCCCGGTAGGTAGGTAAGTAGGTATGCCGTATGCCTGTAAATATTTTTCGATATCCATTCGCGTGGCGAGAGCTGTTCTGTGAGGAAATCCCGGTAGCGAAGTGTTATGTGAATTACTGGATTTACGTTTTATAATTTCCAGTTGTTATGTCCTTGGGTTTTGCATGTTGGCAAATAAAATTTGTTTTTCTCCAAGTAACTTAGATGAATGTTTGGCCAGATAACAAATTACCAGTTTTTTCAGCACAACTGATTCAAAGTTTGCTTATAATAACCTCCAACAGGAGATATCAATTCAGGCGAATGCCATTTGGACTAACAAACGGGTTGCCTTGTTTCCAAAGACTTACCTATTTTTCCCGCTATATGGGAAGAGAAATTATAACGGTGGTTACGTATGTTTAGATGTCGTTTTGATTTATTGAAAAAAATCAAAATATCCACAAAAATAATAATAGGCAGCAATCGGAAGTCATCCATTTATTTTACATGGATGACCTTAAACTGTATGCTTTGAGAATTTCAAGTCGATCATCATATGAAATTTTGGATTTTGTTGAATTTGAAAATATTTTTCTCGCATTCTTTTTATGGATCACCTACTTATGTTTTCTTCCATTGTACTTACAGAGACCATTCTAACTATAGTAGATATGACGTACCTACATCTTTCGAAATTCTACAAACTGTATAATATTCAAGAACTGCAAATAACCCAAAAACACCAAGACAACTTCAATATACTCAGTACGCTTTTTGAACTCCTGAGGACGCCAACTTTGTTTGCGAAACGCGCGTCGAGTGATATTCCAGTCCTGTTTTATTCAACTGGATAATGAATAAAAAAGAAGTGAGACATGGAAATAGTTCGTTGATTATCAACTATCTATTTCTATGAAGTTTGGCTGTCCCGCACGTTTCTGAAATTTAGTCGCCCAACGAGGGTCTAAATCAAACCTCCAGAAAAGTAAATAATTAAGGATTAGGTACTAAACTTATCAGATAAATGTCAAAGTTTTATTATTTATCAAATCGAAGAGAATTTATTTTTAGATTTAGGTAGATTTAGATTCTCAAATAAATACGAGGTAATTTGTACGTTCCAAATTCTATTAATTATCGTTGCCAACTATAAAGCTATATGTGGTTCACATTGACTGTTTCTCATCACATCTAGTCATTGATTTAAAAAAGTTTATTGCAAAAAAGCCTTATAGTTAGGTAATTACCGGACAAATTAATCGTATCAACGTACTTTTCTTCGTAAACCTGAGATTCCCTTCCGCAATCGGTCTCACTTCAACCCGACTCACCACCTACACCTGGTCACTCAAAAAATCGAAAACTCTGCCAAGTTGTAACCTTAAAAACGCGCCCGTCGCTACCTTCATTTATTTCCAACTTGCCGCTCGCGTGTCTACCGCGATGGAAAAAATTCGGTGGGCGTGGCGCCCGTTGAGCACTCACCTGTGCCTGCGTGAAGAGGACCCGCCTCTTTCGGCGCTGCGCCAACGGGAACTGCATCGGCTTGGAATCGCTGACTGCGCATGCGCCTAGCCCGGACATGCCCGCGTTCAGACCGTGACCCATGTTGGCGGCTGAGGCCGTGCTGCCCATCAATCTGGAAACTGATTTATTTCATCTGGTTAGTTTTTTTTTTTTGTTGTTGGATGTTTTGTGTGGATTTCACAATGTCGGGAGTTCAATTATTCGTTTGGAAATTTCATAGCGGGGTTGCCTCGAGATTCAAATTGAATAAGAATTGGAATTTTCAATCTCTCTTTATTAATATATTTCTACTCACTGGATTTTTCCAGTAGGTACCTCTAGGTAAATATCTATAATAACTCTAAGGTAGGTATTTCTCATTTATACAAGAAAAATATTGTACATTGATTCGCACAAGTCTCTCGAAGACTTCTGGAGGATTTCTCGTGGGAATAGACAGTTGACAGAGAGAACAAATTAAAAAAAAAAACAGACAGATGACATGAAACACATTTTTACCTCAGAGGAATAATAGGAATATAATATAGATAGATGCTTTTCTGTTGGAATACAACCATAATACCCATTTTTCGTATACAGTAGAATTTAGACAAGGCGAATCCAGACCAAGTCGAGTAGGTTCAATTTCGTTGTCCAAAGAATTCTGTAAACATGTGAACAACAAATAAGTATTGGCTTATTAAAGAATCTGGCCTTCTGTGAAAAGCTTGAGTTACAGAAGTGTCACTTCCATCATTTATTATTTCACTGTTCCAAATTTGATTGCACATACCTACACACAGAACACAAAATTTTGAGCCCCCGTAAGCGAGCTGGTTAAATACTCATGGACAGAGACAAAAACATGGCTTTTGGTGACAGAAAAACTACCCAAGGTCCAGGGTTATTTATATAGGAAGGGGTTATGAAATAAGTGGAAATTTGGTCAAGGGGGTGACTGAAGAAAGGAAGAGGATACGTCATTGAAGGGAAATTAAGTTGGCAATCTTGAAATTGGTAATTTAGGTTGTATTGATGAAATTTAGACAAATATGTATTGATATCACAAGCACATTTTTCAATCTACTCGCTCTGACTGGTCCCCATACCACCAATTCAGCAAAAGAGAGTTTGGTTGCAGGCCGCCCAGTCAACACTGCGGGCAAACATCCACATCTCAGGGATGTCAATATCGTCAAATGGGATTTAGATGTCATATCGTTGACATTCCTGCGATATTACACCGCGACATCCCTTAGATATCAAAATCAATAATAGCCGAATATAGATTCTCTGCGATGTCATATTGTTGTCATTACTGCGATATCACACTGCGACATCCCTGTGATATCTGAATTAGTGATAGCTGGATTTAGATGTTCCTGCGATGTCATATTGTTACTTGCCATAGACGTCATACTGCGACATCATTTATACATCAAAATCTATACTTAGATATCTCTGCTACACCATATTTTTATTGAGTTTTATCTCCAAATCAGGTGATAATAGGACTTTCACACACATTCACTGCCGACCACAAGGACGCCATCTGTCCTCCACTACGGTCGAAAGGTGAATCCTCAATTTGTGTTAAATGTTTATTTTGAAGTAACGCGGTAAGTTGGCAAGAAGTTGGCAACACAGATCGTATTCAATGTTGGCCAACCTGAAAACGGGATGCGACTGCGTGACCGGCTGTTACTGTATTGTATAACCATATTCAGTTATAGTTCTTTGTTCTTTGTATCGATGCATTGATCGAATATCGAAGCTTTGTCGCTTTGAATGCTCTCTATACTGTTCATGTTCTGATATTTCCCTGGATTGATCACATTTGCGACTTTTAGTGTCCATAAACAGAAAGTGAGTATCGTTGTTGAGTATCAACAAAGTGAGTTCCATTATTTCTTTCTTTACTATCTGGCATTGTAGCACTCAGTGGTCTCATATTGTTTAATTGATTTTCAGATATGGTGATGAGCCTTCACAGAGAGAACGAAAAAAAGGTGGAAAATATGCGGGGTATATATAGTCGAGTAGACAGCTGTGGTGGATATCTGTTTGGATGGATGACTGATAATTAAACGGACATTTTTGGTATGAATTTTTGACCGTGTTTGGGATCGCACGTTAAATGGTAAGACCCTCGTCATTTCCAGCTAGCACAAGTCTTCTGAAGACTTCTGAGGGTTGGTCGTAGGGTAGCAGCTAGATGACGATTAGAAGAAAAAAAAATGGATATATTTCAGTCCAATCGGCAGGTACAAAAAAAGGAGTATTTCCTGGACAAAATTCCAAAGTTAATGAAACTCTGGGGTATTGATTGGGAATGGTATCGGACGTAGATTAGAAAATTTCAACATCAGGGGGGCAGTGGAAAATCGTGGGTAGCCAATAAACCACGAAATTTTCGGTCTATTCTCGGTTTTCTTAAACTTGGGTTTGTGAGACATTGAATTATCTTCAATTCTCATTTTATTGAGTTATGAAAGAGACAAACCTTTAGTATAAACAATTGCTGGTGTTTATTCATATCACCGATTAACTTGGTTAGTATTGAGCCAAAAAAGTTGGTGGAAATTTAACGCTCTAGAACTTTTAGGCAAGACTTTTTTCTCACAAAGGCATGAATTAGAAGATATAAGCGGAAAACCGAGAA
The DNA here is from genome assembly GCA_958502065.1 of Chrysolina americana. Classification (NCBI taxonomy): domain Eukaryota; kingdom Metazoa; phylum Arthropoda; class Insecta; order Coleoptera; family Chrysomelidae; genus Chrysolina; species Chrysolina americana. The sequence continues at coordinate 4,711,796 of OY293411.1, read as the reverse complement.
AAGTCCCAAAATTGCATGGTTTTTGGCTCCCCATAATTTCCCACATGCTACCCGAGATTGCTCACCCACACCATTGCCGAACAATGGGGAATGCCACGTTTGATAAAAGTTTTTTGGAAATTGAATATATTGGAGGAAGACATTAAAATAATGACACCACTGAATTATTTTCTTCAGGCGATGCTTCATTATACACAATAAACAAATTTTACTGCATGTGACGTCATTTGATCACAAAGTCACAAAGACAGATGTTTTCCTTATTTTTACTTGGTGGAAACGTGTGGAGAGAAAGGGTACTTCGACTTTGTCGATTTAATTCATTAACATGATTTTTGCCTCTGTTCAGGAGTATTTAACTAGCTCGTTTCCGAGGGCTTCAAATTTTGTGTTCCGTGGGTTAACATTGATTTGTCGATTTTATTCGTTTCTCTACCATTTATTGTCATTGTTTTTAGTTTGGATTTTTATTCCATTCCACAAAACATATTTTCCGATATAAAAATTTTTGGCAATCCTCTCTCTTCCCTAATAATTTGTCCACGTCACTTCCGCTTTCTTAGAAAGCGAAACTCTCCGGCGACCGATGAAACTGCGATCAATCTCTCGTCGAAGGAGCAGGAAAACTTTTCGGATTCCATTCGGGGAATCGTCTAGCGCCCGACCGGCCATGCTGCCTAACTGACAGCCCGGCAAATACACTAAGCCAGTCTGTTTGCCGAGCACTCGAAATCCTATGACAATACAGTAGCTGACGAACGTTCAAGGCCCCCTTCGTATATCAACCGTGGTTGCGAGACGAGTTGAAAGTAAATAGACGGAATGTGTAATTACTTACCAGTAATGACATATTGTGTATCAAATAAACGATCTATTTATAATTCAAGGATATTTATTTTGTGATCCCGGTAGGTAGGTAAGTAGGTATGCCGTCTGTAAATATTGTTCGATATCTATTCGCGAGGTTCGAGAGTTGTACTATGAGGAAAGCCCGGTAGCGAAGTGTTGCGTGAATTACTGGGTTTGCAATGATTTCCATAGCTGTTACACCATTGGTAGTAATGAACTGATTCAAGTTTGCTCATAATAACCTCCACTGGTTTTTCAAACAGGAGTTATCAATTCATGCGAATGCCATTTGGACTAACAAACGAGTTGTCTCGTTTTCAAAGAATGATTGTTTCCGCTAAATGGGAAGAAAAATATGAACGGTGCTTGCGCATGTTTTCATGTCGTTTTGATTTATGGAAAAAACGAAATGATCATAATAATAGTAATAATAGGCCACGGCTTTTCAAACAGGAAATACCAATTCTGGCGAATGCCATTCGGACTAACAAAGAGTTATTGTTTCCGCTATATGGGAACAAAAATATTAACGGAGCTAACGTATGTTTAGATGTCGGAAAAAAATCAAAATAACCACAAAAATACCGATAGGCAGTAAGGGGGCGTCCATAAATTACGTGAGGTGTTTAAGGGGGGGAGGGGGTCGAGTCAAATCTCATCTAATCTTACGTTGGAGAGAGGGGGGGTCTCGGCAAATATCACGCAATTTTTTTTCTGATTGAAACAAAAAAAAAATTATACTATTTTGGTCCATTTAATCCAGATTGTACATGCATAAGATTTAATCTTAAGCGTAATCGTAATACGATAAAGATCATTCACTAATTCGTTCAATAGAAAATAATTTCATTCATACTTCGACGTTATACATTTACTTACTGTCAAACCACCATATTTGTTTTATACCAAATAGCTCAATTCAATCTGAATTCACGGTACAGTGTAGCCCGTCCTTTGTTTTCGCGCCACTGTCAGCCGAACGCGACCCACACGGATTGTCACAAGACGAGCTAATGAATTACTTTGTGCAAGTGCCAATGGCTTAGAGTGGCTAGATCAGAACGAAGTTGAAGGATCAGATGATTTTACTGAAAATCATATGGACATGTTGGTTCCAATAGTCTCTCTTGAGACCGTGCATGATTCTCCATGGACTGAATTAGAGTAGATACTCTTTTTTAATCTAAGTAGTTACGATTTAAGTATTCTATTGTTAAATTTTTATTACACTTATAATTAAACTCTCAGCAACATTGATTACTAGTCATAACTAGTCGTAAATAAAAGCACGAAGCAAATTTGTTTTTTTCTTTTTACAATAACAATCCAACACGTTTACGTAAGAAACTCACATTTTGAAAAATCTCACGTGAGATTGGGAGATGGGGGAGGGGGTTGAATAAAATCTCACGACATCTCACCAGGGGGGGAGGGAGGGGCAGAAAATTAAAAAAAAAACCTCACGTAATTTATGGACGCCCCCTAACCGGAAGTCATCCCTTCATTTCACGTGGATGAATTCAAACTTTATGCTTCGTGAGACAATGATCTGCACCAGTCCTTAAAGGTGGTGAAATATTAAGTAAACGCATATTATGAGAATGGAATTCGGTATCGACGAATGTGTCACAGTTCATTTCAAATCTCATTTCAAAAACTCTCTCACAAGATCAAATTTTTTAAAATTTTCAACTCGAAATTGCAAAGTGCGTTAAAATCCTATGAAATCTTTAATGGAATCAAAATCGACTCAAAATTCGGTGTGCATATTCAGAAAAGATTGAAAAAATAATGTTTCAAGTGAAATGACCTCTCTCAATTCCAGATGACATTTTCAACTGGAAAACGGTTAAAGATAGAATTTCAAGTCGAGCATCTCATGAAAATTTGGATTTTGTCGAATTTTAAAATATTTTCCTCGCGTCCTTTCTTTGAATTACCTACTTATAGTTTTTCTCCATTGTACTTACAAGGACAATTCTAACTATAGCAGATCTGACGTACATCTTTCGAGATTCTACAAACTAGGTAATGAATAAAAAAGAAGTGAGCCACGGAAATAGTTCGTTAATTATTAACTTGAATATTTCTATAAAGTTTGGCTGTCTCGCACGTTCTTGAAAATTAGGCGCCCAACGAGAGGCCAAATTTCTTAGTTTACTCAGGTGAAATATTTTAAGTCGAATATTCAATTATATAGAATCATTGAAAATAATGCTCCTTGAATTAGAATTGACTTGTGAACATCCCGGTATTAACAGTGGTTGCGCATGTTTAGATGTCGTTTTGATTTATGGTAAAAAACGAAATGATTATAATAATAGTAATAATAGGCAGCGACTTCTCAAACAGGATATATCATTTCAGGCGAATACCAATTATAATAACCATAATAATGATAATAGGTAGCAATCGGAGGTCAAGCATTTATTTTACGTGGATGACCTCAAACATTATGCTTCTGGAGAAAAGTATCTGCATCATTCCTTAAATGTGGTGGAATAGTACACGAATGTTATGAGAATGGAATTTGGGATTGACAAATGTGCCACGTAAAAAATTCCCTTACACCATCAAATTTTCAAAAATGTTTTCAACTCGCAATTGCAGAGTTGTATTAAAAGTCTTTGAAATATTTAATTGCATCGGAATCGTCTTCAAATTTGGTAAGATTGAAAAAAAAGGTTTCAAGCAAAATGACCCACCCTTAACTCCAGATGAACTTTCGAATTGAAGATTGGTTAAAGATAGATCAATTCTGCGAACGCTAATCGATTCAGAATGATGAAATTGGCATACTTTATGAATTTCAAGCCGTAAAAACCTATGAAATCTTTAATTGACTCGCAGTGGACTTCAAATGCGGTGTGTGTATTCAGAAAAAGATTGAATTTCACAATTATCAATTTTTTAAGGAAATATCCCCTCTCAACTGTAGAAAAACTTTTCAACTCGAGAACGGTTGAAGATAGAGTAATTCTGCGAATGCCAATCGATTTAGAATGATGAAGTTAGTGTACTTCATGAATTTGAAGTTGATCAAGACACGAAAGTAATTACTCGAAAAAAATCCCCAGGGGTAGACCCCTAAAAATCACGAAAAATATAAAACCATCAGATTCGCTTGAAACTCGCACTATGTACTCAAAATTTCACGATGATTCCGAAAATATATGATTTGTATAAGCTCAGATAGAAGGTTCAGCATAAAAAAGGAATAAATCGTCAAAAATAATCCTGCTAGATCAATATTGCGAAGGTACCGTAAAAAGCCTATGAAATCTTGAATTGATTCGTAGTCGACTTCAAGTTTGGTGTACGTTTTCAGGAAAGTTTAAATTTCACAAATATTCGCGAAAAAATAGTTTTATTTTTTTTTTTTTGAGGGAAATAACTTCTCTCAATTCTAGAAAAACTTTTCAATTCGAGAGCGGTTGAAGAAAGCGTAATTTTGCGAACACCTATCGATTCAGAATGATGAAGTTAATATTATATTCTCAGAGTTTCAAGTTGATATAGGAACGAGAGTAATAACTCGAAAAAAAAACAACAATAAAGTCGGGATCTGGAGATCAAAGTCGGGATTATAAAAAAATCTGCCGCTTCAGCGACTTAGTAGAAAGGCACTCAGTCTTTTTTTTTATAAAACACCACTTTCGATGACTGTTCCTCTACATGCTAGGGCAAATAATAATAATAGGTGTCCTCTACCCTCCCAGGCTTTACGTTGGAGTGTTTTTTAAGGGAGTATTATTATTATTATAATACTTATAGAAGAATCGAGATAAAAATGACGAATGTACCTTGTAGATGCATGCTGTTTCATATTCATGAACAAGTATCTACTTGTAACATCACTTTCTCTCATATCCAACAAAAACGTCGTTCATCTCGATGGTTCGAACTTTCCTAATCCATTAAAATTCTTCGGTGCATTTCTGCCTCCAGTCCACAGCAAATATATGATTCGCAGGATACAAAAAGCAAATATTTGTTTTGTAAATGTCCCTTGCATCAATTTTAGAAGTATTAAAGTAGGGGCACTCTTGTATAAACATTGCTCGATACGACTCTCAGTTCCTATTGTAGAAGACGACAGCTGACAGAATAGAATATTGTATTGTTCTACAAATATCGCCAGGTTCACAATCACACCTATTTGTTCGGGGTTCGAAAGTACAGAACTTTCAACTGATTCGTATTGGAGAAATGATGACATTATTCGAATTATTTGGACGATTAACCTTATATGTGATGAAATGTTAAATCTTGATTTTTTTTGGAGAGTTTTCATACTCTTTCATCCAGAGGCATCCTCAAATTACTGATATTTGATTAGATAGAGTTTTGTTTCCACTCATATAACCTATACCTGCCTTTTTACCAGCAAAATCGCTTTGTGGAATTTTTCTAAGCATAAGTGTTATCATAAATTACTATTTTTTGTCACAAACATCTCGAAAAGTCGCATGTGTGACCGAATCGATAATTTTTTTAAGGAGAGAATCCAGAATGATACTCTAGTGCGAAGGTTCATTAAGGTTCAAAGAGTTACCGTCAGGTGTGCTCTTCGATGTGGAAGGTGCTTTTGACAAGGCGATGAAAATCCGACAAAAACAGAGATGTTTACCAAATGAAGGAAGAAAAGATGTAGTTGGTCCAACAGGTCAAATACCGCATGTAGAAAGGCAACAATCCTAGGGCAACTAAGGAGAATTGTAGGACGTAAATGGGGAACCAACCCAGAGATTATGCACATGCTGAGCACGGCAGTCGTAACACCAAAGATCCAGTATCGATGATGGCCAGGCGCACATAGTAGCACAATAGGCTGATGAGGCTCAGAGGTTGGCCAGTTTGGTAATATTGGGCGCAATGAGAACGATTCCGTGGTGTTGGAACTACAGCTGAAGCTACCGCCGCTTCAAGTTTGCATCAAGAAACATTCGAGGATGTGGAACTCGGGAATCTGGGTAAATAAAATGGTCTGTCACTATTCCAAGCAGAGAACAATGGGAAGTGGAGTTTCGCTCAGTAAGCCTGTTATACGGACGGTTCGCGCCTTATTGACGAACAGGCTTTGAGTGCAGGCATTTACCTTGAGAGAAAAGGTGTAAGAGGAAGCTACGCTCTGGAAAAACATGGAAGAATTGTTCAAGCTGAAGTATTCGCGATCCTAACTGTAACTACGAGGCAGTAGCAGCCTCACCACAAGTACTACTATTACAACCTACTACCTACAAATAATATCGAAAAGATGTATAAGCAGTTACATGGAATCTGATATTTTGTCGAAGCAGTCATGATGGAAGACCATGTTTAAAATAATTATTATGGCTCGATGCAAAATATGGCTTGAACAAAATAATTTTGATGCGATATTTTGCTGTTTTTTGAGTTGTGTGGAAACAGTTTTTACATTCAAAAAACTCCAAAGGAGTTAAGCTAAAATTAAAACGTCACGTATGTTTAGTTATAGCACCAACTGTAAACTTTCTTCACAGTTCTGATGAACAGATCTGCTATACTAAACGCAAAAGAAATGTATCTGTCGCTAGATAAATATTCATCTCTCCGGCATGAAGATGGTGTAGAACGCTTTCGTCTACAAGCTGGATGTTACCTTCGAACCCGTTTGAGATTACCAATTGCATTTCGGTAATTAGTTGACACTTCAGATTTCTGGGGGTTGTGTCCATTGTTTCTCGGGGTGCAACTGATAATTGCAATGGTGACAAACAAGAAAGAAAAAAGTTGACGAATTATGAAACCCTAAGTTTCTGTAGATATCCTGAAGGGGACACTCTAGAGCACCAAGAGCTGTCCAATGCTACTATTTGATCCAATGCATCAAGGCATCTGAGTGATTTGCCTCGCCATAATAGGAATCGATCCAGACCACTGAAAGGTTATTCTTGATACATCTATCGATTAGCAGATTCTCTTTGCAGGAATCTGCGACTTTTTTGTGACAAAATTTCTGTAGGTTTCAATTGAATTGTTTATAGTAATGAACTACCAAAAAAAATTATAAAACCAAAACATTTAGATTCACCAGCACTAAAATTGAAAAAATGTTGTTCCCCTGATGGCTAATCGAAAAACCCTTGACTCTTGCTTTGAAAAAGTGGCTATAGCTCATACGTTTCTAGTTCATATAGCTTTCAAGAAAAAGGCCACTTCCTTGCAAGCGGGACGACTGCATAACTTCCTTCGCGAACAAAAAAGAAATCCCACCGATCAAATCCGAGAGCAATTTATCACCCCATAATATGCTCCAACATGCATAAGTGATATTACAGGGATGTTGGTATGTAAACAGGAAGCAGACGATGATTGATGGGATGCGACGGGAAAATCGGAGCGTGCCTTGGAGAATATACGGGCCGTAACGAGCCTCGAAAGGAAGTGAAAGCACAAGAAAGGATGTTTAAAGGGGGCGTCCAAACTAATATTTAATATTCGATGGTATTGAATTTTCAATACAACTGAAGCTTTCAATACAACTGAAATTGATAACATAATAAGCGACTTATGGAAAAAGAGAATTGATTATTAAACCGATTGATGCTCTAGCCAAATTTGTTGAATTACTTTGAGTAGAAAGAGTTTGAGAAAAAGTTATCAGTGTGTGAAATCTGATTTAACTCGTTCTGTCGGTTAGTTAAAAAATTAAGTCTTTCATAATATTGGAATGGAGACAATTCTGCAGACATTTGTAGAACATCACTGGAAATATTATAATATGAGAACCCAGCAAATTGTGTTTCTACTTATTCACCATCTCCAAAATGAATCGTATTTAAAAAAAGTTTCGAGAAGTAATGTGCCAGCAGTTTCAAAGAAAATCTTTTGAATCGTCTTTATGCATATTAGTGTTGAAAACGTCTGTGTCGGTGAATTTTAAATTATTATCACCATTATTATTGAGTTGGCTTTTCTGAAAGAATACCTGTACTAAGTGTGAGAGCAGTGTGTCTATCATTCCACCAAGGACCCCTATTTTCAGAACCAATATTTTAACAGAATGGTTTGGGTAAAGCCTGCGGAGTTCAAAGAGTAGATCTAGATATTAAGTCCGTTTTTCCTCCTCTTATCGGACGATATTTTTTTCGCCAGGAGCCGAAAACTCAATGACGAAAATTGTTTAAGGCCAATTCAGATATATGCGTACCCATGCAGGGTTTTTGAAGCATGTGCGGTTTAAACGCCTTGCAAGCTCCTATGAAGATGCATCATTTTGCGAGTTGTTACGTCGAGTTGTCGCAGCTTTTCCTGAGTCCATTTCACCACTCCAAAGGAGTAAATTGGAATGGGAACGGCATGTATATTAGTTGCAGCAACTTTGTTCCTCCCCGACAGTTCTGATGACCAGATCTGTCGGAGTTTATAGTGGGACTTGCTGCGGAGAGTTTTCAAACGTGGTTACCTATTGAGAGTGGCGTTCTTCCACTCCTATAGGTAAGTATACGTCTCTCCGGCATCCAGATGGTGTAGGATTCTTCCGTCTACGAGCTGAACGTCCTCTCCGTATTCCTTGCATCGTCTTATTTTGAGATGAACCGTGGCACATTTGTCGATCCCAAACTCCATTTCGATAGCATGCGTGTACTCTTGCACCACTCTTGAGGATATTGTTTCAATGCGATGATGGTGGGTTGTTTAATTGTATCACCGTGAGTGTAGGTTTAGTATAAATTTAGGGTATCATTTTTCTTCTATAATAATGATATTAATAGTCTTGATATACATCGGGGCGTGGGGCAAGTGGTATGGCGTCCGGGTTTGGTGCTAAAGGTACCGAGTTCAAGCCGCAGTCGGAGCTAGGATTTTTTCAATTTAATTTCACCAATTAAATTATCAAAATCTCGTGGCTTGATTGGGGTGAGTCCCACACGATTCACTGTTGCGTTCAGATTAACAGTGCTGCTCCTGAAGGCCTTCCCAGAACACGCAGAACACCTAAAAAAACGGAAAAAAAAGAAAAGAGTGGTGATATAAATTTGGAATATTTGTTTGTTTCAAAGCAAGGATAGTTTGGATATAAGTTTGGCACATGTTTATTTGTATCACCGTGTGGGTAAGTTCATTTCAATACAAGTGAATGATAAAAATAGTTTCATTACCCATAATCTATAAAAAGCATTTAATTTTAAGTGTCATAATGGCTGTTACGATTGATATGAGGATATGCGTCAAGTGCTTCTGGCTAGACCTATTTGATATTGCTGAAAAACTACTATTTCTTATCGTGGAACTGGTATTCAAATAAACACGATCGACCCTCGAAAAATCCGTCGATTGTGTACCCAGCTCGAAACTCACGAGTACGTTTCGCCGGTGCGTGTGTCTAAAGTGGCATAATGGGAATGCCTAGCGGTTAAACATAAAATGTAATCGATACCGGGCACTTTACTCTGGAATCCTGCCGACCGACGACTAGAGCGGTGTCTCCGGATAGCGAAATATTTGGCTTTGGTAACCCGATACGGTCGACGTGTTACCGGGGCGTTTCGCGGTATTAAAGCGATCCTATTGACAATGATGACGGGTAACCGGAGGCTAGTGTTCCGTTTCTCACGTCGGTTGTCGGTATGATATGTCTGTCGAGGGTGGTGGGCGGATAGTTGCGGACTTGGCTGAAGGGCCACAACTATTGATGTTGTCGCGATTCCTGGTACATGCGGAAATCATCATCGGTCGGTTTGGGCTCAACAGAGAACTCAAGAAATCCGCTGTTGATGAAAAGTTGTTAATTGGACAAGAATGAATGTATTCTGACCCACCACAAACCACGCCAACTCTAATCCCATTTTAGAGATCACTTCAAAATATTCAAATTCCGACCGCACTCCTCTAACGACCTGGCAATGGACGTTGATGATGAGAAGTTGTTATTTGGACAGGAATTTATGTATTCTGACCCACCACAAATCGCGCCAACTCGAATCCTATTTTTGAGATCACTTCAAAATATTCAAATTCCGACCGCACTCCTCTAACGACCCGGCAATGACCGTTGATGATGAGAAGTTGTTATTTGGACATGAATTATTTTATTCTGATCCACCACAAACCGCGCCAACTCGAATCCTATTTTTGAGACCACTTCAAAATATTAAAATTCCGACCGCACTTCTCGATCGACCCGGCAATGACCGCTGAGGATGAGAAGTTGTTATTTGGACATGAATCAATGTATTCTGATCCACCACAAACCGCGCCAACTCGAATCCCATTTTTGAGATCACTTCAAAATATTTAAATTCCGACCGCACTCCTCTAACGACCCGGCAGTGACCGTTGAAGATGAAAAGTTGTTATTTGGACAGGAATTAATGTATTCTAATCCACCACAAACCGCGCCAACTCGAATCCCAATTTTGAGATCTTTTCAAAATATTTCAATTCCGACCGCACTCGTCTAACGACCCGGCAATGACCGTTGATGATGAGAAGTTGTAATTCGGACAGGAATGAATGTATTCTGACCCACCACAAACCGCGCCAACTCGAATCCTATTTTTGAGATCACTTCAAAATATTCCAATTCCGACCGCACTCCTCTAACGACCCGGCAAAGACCGTTGATGATGAAAAGTTGTTATTTGGACAGGAATGAATGTATTCTGACCCACCAGAAACCGCGCCAACTCGAATCCTATTTTTGAGATCACTTCAAAATATTTAAATTCCGACCTCACTCCTCCAACGACCCGGCAATGATCGTTGATGATGAGAAGTTATTATTTGGACAGGAATGAATGTATTCTGACCCACCAGAAACCGCGCCAACTCGAATCCCGTTTTTGAGATCACTTCAAAATATTAAATTTCCGACCGCACTCCTCTTACGACCCGGCAAAGACCGTTGATGATGTGAAGTTGTTATTTGGATAGGAGTGAATGTATTCTGACCCACCAGAAACCGCGCCAACTCGAATCCTATTTTTGAGATCACTTCAAAATATTCAAATTCCGACCGCACTCTTCTAACGACCCGGCAATGGTCGTTGATGCTGAGTTGTTGTTATTTGGACAGGAATGAATGTATTCTGACCCACCACAAACCGCGCCAACTCGAATCCTATTTTTGAGATCATTTCAAAATATTAAATTTCCGACCGCACTCCTCTTACGACCCGGCAAAGACCGTTGATGATGTGAAGTTGTTATTTGGATAGGAGTGAATGTATTCTGACCCACCAGAAACCGCGCCAACTCGAATCCTATTTTTGAGATCACTTCAAAATATTTAAATTCCGACCGCACTCCTCTAACGACCCGGCAATGACCGTTGAGGATGAGAAGTTGTAATTTGGACGGGAATTAATGTATTCTGACCCACTACAAACCGCGCCAACTCGAATCCTATTTTTGAGATTACTTCAAAATATTCAAATTCCGACCACACTCCTTTAACAACCCGGCAAAGACCGCTGATGATGAAAAGTTGTTAGTTGGATAGGAATTAATGTATTCTGATCCACCACAAACCGCGCCAGCTCGAATCCTATTTTTGAGATCACTTCAAAATATTTAAATTCCGACCGCACTCCTCTAACGACCCGGCAATGACCGTTGAAGATGAGAAGTTGTTATTTGGACAGGAATTATTTTATTCTGATCCACCACAAACCGCGCCAACTCGAATCCTATTTTTGAGACCACTTCAAAATATTAAAATTCCGACCGCACTTCTCTAACGACCCGGCAATGACCGCTGACGATGAGAAGTTGTTATTTGGACAGGAATGAATGTATTCTGACCCACCAGAAACCGCGCCAACTCGAATCCCGTTTTTGAGATCACTTCAAAATATTAAATTTCCGACCGCTCTCCTCTTACGACCCGGCAAAGACCGTTGATGATGTGAAGTTGTTATTTGGATAGGAGTGAATGTATTCTGACCCACCAGAAACCGCGCCAACTCGAATCCTATTTTTGAGATCACTTCAAAATATTTAAATTCCGACCGTACTCCTCTAACGACCCGGCAATGACCGTTGATGATGAGAAGTTGTTATTTGGACAGGAATGAATGTATTCTGACCCACCAAAAACCGCGCCAACTCGAATCCTATTTTTTGAGATCACTTCTAAATATTTAAATCCCGACCGTACTCCTCTAACGACCCGGCAATGACCGTTGATGATGAGAAGTTGTTATTTGGACAGGAATGAATGTATTCTGACCCACCAGAAACCGCGCCAACTCGAATCCTATTTTTGAGATCACTTCAAAATATTTAAATTCCGACCGTACTCCTCTAACGACCCGGCAAAGACCGTTGATGATCAGAAGTTGTTATTTGGACAGGAATGAATGTATTCTGACCCACCACAAACCGCGCCAACTCGAATCCTATTTTTGAGATCACTTCCAAATATTATAATTCCGACCGCACTCCTCTAACGACCTAGCAAAGACCGTTAATGATGAGAAGTTTTTATTTCGACAGGAATGAATGTATTCTGACCCACCACAAACCGCGCCAGCTCAAATCCTATTTTTGAGATCACTTCAAAATATTTAAATTCCGACCGCACTCCTCTAACGACCCGGCAATGACCGTTGAAGATGAGAAGTTGTTATTTGGACAGGAATTATTTTATTCTGATCCACCACAAACCGCGCCAACTCGAATCCTATTTTTGAGACCACTTCAAAATATTAAAATTCCGACCGCACTTCTCTAACGACCCGGCAATGACCGCTGACGATGAGAAGTTGTTATTTGGACAGGAATGAATGTATTCTGACCCACCAGAAACCGCGCCAACTCGAATCCTATTTTTGAGATCACTTCAAAATATTTAAATTCCGACCTCACTCCTCCAACGACCCGGCAATGATCGTTGATGATGAGAAGTTATTATTTGGACAGGAATGAATGTATTCTGACCCACCAGAAACCGCGCCAACTCGAATCCCGTTTTTGAGATCACTTCAAAATATTAAATTTCCGACCGCACTCCTCTTACGACCCGGCAAAGACAGTTGATGTTGTGAAGTTGTTATTTGGACAGGAGTGAATGTATTCTGACCCACCAGAAACCGCGCCAACTCGAATCCTATTTTTGAGATCACTTCAAAATATTCAAATTCCGACCGCACTCTTCTAACGACCCGGCAATGGTCGTTGATGCTGAGTTGTTGTTATTTGGACAGGAATGAATGTATTCTGACCCACCACAAACCGCGCCAACTCTAATCCTATTTTTGAGATCATTTCAAAATATTAAATTTCCGACCGCTCTCCTCTTACGACCCGGCAAAGACCGTTGATGATGTGAAGTTGTTATTTGGATAGGAATGAATGTATTCTGACCCACCACAAACCGCGCCAACTCGAATCCTATTTTTGAGATCATTTCAAAATATTAAATTTCCGACCGCTCTCCTCTTACGACCCGGCAAAGACCGTTGATGATGAGAAGTTGTTATTTGGACAGGAGTGAATGTATTCTGACCCACCAGAAACCGCGCCAACTCGAATCCTATTTTTGAGATCACTTCCAAATATTTTAATTCCGACCGCACTCCTCTAACGACCTAGCAAAGACCGTTAATGATGAGAAGTTTTTATTTCGACAGGAATGAATGTATTCTGACCCACCACAAACCGCGCCAACTCGAATCCTATTTTTGAGATCATTTCAAAATATTAAATTTCCGACCGCACTCCTCTTACGACCCGGCAAAGACCGTTGATGATGTGAAGTTGTTATTTGGATAGGAGTGAATGTATTCTGACCCACCAGAAACCGCGCCAACTCGAATCCTATTTTTGAGATCACTTCCAAATATTTTAATTCCGACCGCACTCCTCTAACGACCTAGCAAAGACCGTTAATGATGAGAAGTTTTTATTTCGACAGGAATGAATGTATTCTGACCCACCACAAACCGCGCCAACTCGAATCCTATTTTTGAGATCATTTCAAAATATTAAATTTCCGACCGCACTCCTCTTACGACCCGGCAAAGACCGTTGATGATGTGAAGTTGTTATTTGGATAAGAGTGAATGTATTCTGACCCACCAGAAACCGCGCCAACTCGAATCCTATTTTTTGAGATCACTTCTAAATATTTAAATCCCGACCGCACTCCTCTAACGACCCGGCAAAGACCGTTGATGATGAGAAGTTGTTATTTGGACAGGAGTGAATGTATTCTGACCCACCAGAAACCGCGCCAACTCGAATCCTATTTTTGAGATCACTTCCAAATATTTTAATTCCGACCGCACTCCTCTAACGACCTAGCAAAGACCGTTAATGATGAGAAGTTTTTATTTCGACAGGAATGAATGTATTCTGACCCACCACAAACCGCGCCAACTCGAATCCTATTTTTGAGATCATTTCAAAATATTAAATTTCCGACCGCACTCCTCTTACGACCCGGCAAAGACCGTTGATGATGTGAAGTTGTTATTTGGATAAGAGTGAATGTATTCTGACCCACCAGAAACCGCGCCAACTCGAATCCTATTTTTTGAGATCACTTCTAAATATTTAAATCCCGACCGCACTCCTCTAACGACCCGGCAAAGACCGTTGATGATGAGAAGTTGTTATTTGGACAGGAGTGAATGTATTCTGACCCACCAGAAACCGCGCCAACTCGAATCCTATTTTTGAGATCACTTCCAAATATTTTAATTCCGACCGCACTCCTCTAACGACCTAGCAAAGACCGTTAATGATGAGAAGTTTTTATTTCGACAGGAATGAATGTATTCTGACCCACCACAAACCGCGCCAACTCGAATCCTATTTTTGAGATCATTTCAAAATATTAAATTTCCGACCGCACTCCTCTTACGACCCGGCAAAGACCGTTGATGATGTGAAGTTGTTATTTGGATAGGAGTGAATGTATTCTGACCCACCAGAAACCGCGCCAACTCGAATCCTATTTTTGAGATCACTTCCAAATATTTAAATTCCGACCGCACTCCTCTAACGACCCGGCAATGACCGTTGAGGATGAGAAGTTGTAATTTGGACAGGAATTAATGTATTCTGACCCACTACAAACCGCGCCAACTCGAATCCTATTTTTGAGATTACTTCAAAATATTCAAATTCCGACCACACTCCTTTAACAACCCGGCAAAGACCGCTGATGATGAAAAGTTGTTAGTTGGATAGGAATTAATGTATTCTGATCCACCACAAACCGCGCCAACTCGAATCCTATTTTTGAGATCACTTCAAAATATTTAAATTCCGACCGCACTCCTCTAACGACCCGGCAATGACCGATGAAGATGAGAAGTTGTTATTTGGACAGGAATTATTTTATTCTGATCCACCACAAACCGCGCCAACTCGAATCCTATTTTTGAGACCACTTCAAAATATTAAAATTCCGACCGCACTTCTCTAACGACCCGGCAATGACCGCTGAGGATGAGAAGTTGTTATTTGGACAGGAATGAATGTATTCTGACCCACCAGAAACCGCGCCAACTCGAATCCTATTTTTGAGATCACTTCAAAATATTTAAATTCCGACCCCACTCCTCCAACGACCCGGCAATGATCGTTGATGATGAGAAGTTATTATTTGGACAGGAATAAATGTATTCTGACCCACCAGAAACCGCGCCAACTCGAATCCCGTTTTTGAGATCACTTCAAAATATTAAATTTCCGACCGCACTCCTCTTACGACCCGGCAAAGACCGTTGATGATGTGAAGTTGTTATTTGGACAGGAGTGAATGTATTCTGACCCACCAGAAACCGCGCCAACTCGAATCCTATTTTTGAGATCACTTCAAAATATTCAAATTCCGACCACACTCCTTTAACAACCCGGCAAAGACCGCTGATGATGAAAAGTTGTTAGTTGGATAGGAATTAATGTATTCTGATCCACCACAAACCGCGCCAACTCGAATCCTATTTTTGAGATCACTTCAAAATATTTAAATTCCGACCGCACTCCTCTAACGACCCGGCAATGACCGATGAAGATGAGAAGTTGTTATTTGGACAGGAATTATTTTATTCTGATCCACCACAAACCGCGCCAACTCGAATCCTATTTTTGAGACAACTTCAAAATATTAAAATTCCGACCGCACTTCTCTAACGACCCGGCAATGACCGCTGAGGATGAGAAGTTGTTATTTGGACAGGAATGAATGTATTCTGACCCACCAGAAACCGCGCCAACTCGAATCCTATTTTTGAGATCACTTCAAAATATTTAAATTCCGACCTCACTCCTCCAACGACCCGGCAATGATCGTTGATGATGAGAAGTTATTATTTGGACAGGAATGAATGTATTCTGACCCACCACAAACCGCGCCAACTCGAATCCCGTTTTTGAGATCACTTCAAAATATTGAATTTCCGACCGCACTCCTCTTACGACCCGGCAAAGACCGTTGATGATGAGTTGTTGTTACTTGGAGAGGAATATATGTATTCTGACCCACCAGAAACCGCGCCAACTCGAATCCTATTTTTGAGATCACTTCAAAATATTCAAATTCCGACCGCACTCTTCTAACGACCCGGCAATGGTCGTTGATGCTGAGTTGTTGTTATTTGGACAGAAATGAATGTATTCTGACCCACCACAAACCGCGCCAACTCTAATCCTATTTTTGAGATCATTTCAAAATATTAAATTTCCGACCGCTCTCCTCTTACGACCCGGCAAAGACCGTTGATGATGTGAAGTTGTTATTTGGATAGGAATGAATGTATTCTGACCCACCACAAACCGCGCCAACTCGAATCCTATTTTTGAGATCATTTCAAAATATTAAATTTCCGACCGCTCTCCTCTTACGACCCGGCAAAGACCGTTGATGATGTGAAGTTGTTATTTGGATAGGAGTGAATGTATTCTGACCCACCAGAAACCGCGCCAACTCGAATCCTATTTTTTGAGATCACTTCTAAATATTTAAATCCCGACCGCACTCCTCTAACGACCCGGCAAAGACCGTTGATGATGAGAAGTTGTTATTTGGACAGGAATGAATGTATTCTGACCCACCACAAACCGCGCCAACTCGAATCCTATTTTTGAGATCACTTCCAAATATTTTAATTCCGACCGCACTCCTCTAACGACCTAGCAAAGACCGTTAATGATGAGAAGTTTTTATTTCGACAGGAATGAATGTATTCTGACCCTCCACAAACCGTGCCAATTCGAATCCTATATTTGAGATCACTTCAAAATATTTAAATTCCGACCACACTCCTCCAACGACCCGGCAATGACCGTTGATGATGAGAAGTTGATATTTGGACGGTAATGAATGTATTCTGACCCACCACAAACCACGCCATCTCGAATCCTATTTTTGAGATCACTTCCAAATGTTTTAATTCCGACCGCACTCCTCTAACGACCTAGCAAAGACCGTTAATGATGAGAAGTTTTTATTTGGACAGGAATGAATGTATTCTGACCCTCCACAAACCGTGCCAATTCGAATCCTATATTTGAGATCACTTCAAATTATTTAAATTCCGACCGCACTCCTCTAACGACCCGGCAATGGCCGTTGATGATGAGAAGTTGTTATTTGGACAGGAATGGATGTATTCTGACCCACCAGAAACCGCGCCAACTCGAATCCTATTTTTGAGATCAGTTCAAAATATTCAAATTCCGACCTCACTCCTCTAACGACTCGGCAATGGTCGTTGATGCTGAGTTGTAGTTACTTGGACAGGAATAAATGTATTCTGATCCACCATAAACCGCGCTAACTCGAATCCTATTTTTGAGATCATTTCAAAATATTTAAATTCCGACCGCGCTCCTCTAACGACCCGGCAATGACCGTTGAAGATGAGAAGTTGTTATTTGAACAGGAATAAATGTATTCTGATCCACCACAAACCGCGCTAATTCGAATCCTATTTTTGAGATCATTTCAAAATATTTAAATTCCGACCGCACTTCTCTAACGATCCGGCAATGACCGTTGAAGATGAGAAGTTGTTATTTGAAAAGGAATGGATGTATTCTGACCCACCACAAACCGCGCCAACTCGATTCCCATTTTTGAGATCACTTGAAAATATTCAAATTCCGACCGCACTCCTCTAACGACCCGGCAATGACCGTTGAAGATGAGAAGTTGTTATTTGGACAGGAATTATTTTATTCTGATCCACCACAAACCGCGCCAACTCGAATCCAATTTTTGAGACCACTTCAAAATATTAAAATTCCGACCGCACTTCTCTAACGACCCGGCAATGACCGCTGAGGATGAGAAGTTGTTATTTGGACAGGAATGAATGTATTCTGACCCACCAGAAACCGCGCCAACTCGAATCCTATTTTTGAGATCACTTCAAAATATTCAAATTCCGACCGCACTCTTCTAACGACCCGGCAATGGTCGTTGATGCTGAGTTGTTGTTATTTGGACAGGAATGAATGTATTCTGACCCACCACAAACCGCGCCAACTCGAATCCTATTTTTGAGATCATTTCAAAATATTAAATTTCCGACCGCTCTCCTCTTACGACCCGGCAAAGACCGTTGATGATGTGAAGTTGTTATTTGGATAGGAGTGAATGTATTCTGACCCACCACCGCGCCAACTCGAATCCTATTTTTGAGATCACTTCAAAATATTTAAATTCTGACCGCACTCCTCTAACGACCCGGCAAAGACCGTTGATGATGAGAAGTTGTTATTTGGACAGGAATGAATGTATTCTGACCCACCACAAACCGCGCCAACTCGAATCCTATTTTTGAGATCACTTCCAAATATTTTAATTCCGACCGCACTCCTCTAACGACCTAGCAAAGACCGTTAATGATGAGAAGTTTTTATTTGGACAGGAATGAATGTATTCTGATCCTCCACAAACCGTGCCAATTCGAATCCTATATTTGAGATCACTTCAAAATATTTAAATTCCGACCGCACTCCTCCAACGACCCGGCAATGACCGTTGATGATGAGAAGTTGTTATTTGGACAGGAATGGATGTATTCTGACCCACCAGAAACCGCGCCAGCTCGAATCCTATTTTTGAGATCACTTCCAAATGTTTTAATTCCGACCGCACTCCTCTAACGACCTAGCAAAGACCGTTAATGAAGAGAAGTTTTTATTTGGACAGGAATGAATGTATTCTGACCCTCCACAAACCGTGCCAATTCGAATCCTATATTTGAGATCACTTCAAATTATTTAAATTCCGACAGCACTCCTCTAACGACCCGGCAATGGCCGTTGATGATGAGAAGTTGTTATTTGGACAGGAATGGATGTATTCTGACCCACCAGAAACCGCGCCAGCTCGAATCCTATTTTTGAGATCAGTTCAAAATATTCAAATTCCGACCTCACTCCTCTAACGACTCGGCAATGGTCGTTGATGCTGAGTTGTTGTTACTTGGACAGGAATAAATGTATTCTGATCCACCACAAACCGCGCTAACTCGAATCCTATTTTTGAGATCATTTCAAAATATTTAAATTCCGACCGCGCTCCTCTAACGACCCGGCAATGACCGTTGAAGATGAGAAGTTGTTATTTGAACAGGAATAAATGTATTCTGATCCACCACAAACCGCGCTAACTCGAATCCTATTTTTGAGATCATTTCAAAATATTTAAAATCCGACCGCACTCCTCTAACGATCCGGCAATGACCGTTGAAGATGAGAAGTTGTTATTTGGAAAGGAATGGATGTATTCTGACCCACCACAAACCGCGCCAACTCGATTCCCATTTTTGAGATCACTTGAAAATATTCAAATTCCGACCGCACTCCTCTAACGACCCGGCAATGACCGTTGAAGATGAGAAGTTGTTATTTGGACAGGAATTATTTCATTCTGATCCACCACAAACCGCGCCAACTCGAATCCTATTTTTGAGACCACTTCAAAATATTAAAATTCCGACCGCACTTCTCTAACGACCCGGCAATGACCGCTGAGGATGAGAAGTTGTTATTTGGACAGGAATGAATGTATTCTGACCCACCAAAAACCGCGCCAACTCGAATCCTATTTTTTGAGATCACTTCTAAATATTTAAATCCCGACCGCACTCCTCTAACGACCCGGCAAAGACCGTTGATGATGAGAAGTTGTTATTTGGACAGGAATGAATGTATTCTGACCCACCACAAACCGCGCCAACTCGAATCCTATTTTTGAGATCACTTCCAAATATTTTAATTCCGACCGCACTCCTCTAACGACCTAGCAAAGACCGTTAATGATGAGAAGTTTTTATTTGGACAGGAATGAATGTATTCTGACCCTCCACAAACCGTGCCAATTCGAATCCTATATTTGAGATCACTTCAAAATATTTAAATTCCGACCGCACTCCTCCAACGACCCGGCAATGACCGTTGATGATGAGAAGTTGATATTTGGACGGTAATGAATGTATTCTGACCCACCACAAACCACGCCAACTCGAATCCTATTTTTGAGATCACTTCCTAATGTTTTAATTCCGACCGCACTCCTCTAACGACCTAGCAAAGACCGTTAATGATGAGAAGTTTTTATTTGGACAGGAATGAATGTATTCTGACCCTCCACAAACCGTGCCAATTCGAATCCTATTTTTGAGATCATTTCAAAATATTAAATTTCCGACCGCACTCCTCTTACGACCCGGCAAAGACCGTTGATGATGTGAAGTTGTTATTTGGATAGGAGTGAATGTATTCTGACCCACCAGAAACCGCGCCAACTCGAATCCTATTTTTGAGATCACTTCAAAATATTTAAATTCCGACCGCACTCCTCTAACTACCCGGCAATGACCGTTGATGATGAGAAGTTGTTATTTGGACAGGAATTAATGTATTCTGATCCACCACAAACCGTGCCAACTCGAATCCCATTTTTGAGATCACTTCAAAATATTAAAATTCCGACCGCACTCC
The DNA here is from genome assembly GCA_958502065.1 of Chrysolina americana. Taxonomy (NCBI): domain Eukaryota; kingdom Metazoa; phylum Arthropoda; class Insecta; order Coleoptera; family Chrysomelidae; genus Chrysolina; species Chrysolina americana. Next base: position 4,691,015 of record OY293411.1, on the reverse strand, counting down.
TCTAACGACCCGGCAATGACCGTTGAGGATGAGAAGTTGTAATTTGGACAGTAATTAATGTATTCTGACCCACTACAAACCGCGCCAACTCGAATCCTATTTTTGAGATTACTTCAAAATATTCAAATTCCGACCACACTCCTTTAACAACCCGGCAAAGACCGCTGATGATGAAAAGTTGTTAGTTGGATAGGAATTAATGTATTCTGATCCACCACAAACCGCGCCAACTCGAATCCTATTTTTGAGATCACTTCAAAATATTTAAATTCCGACCGCACTCCTCTAACGACCCGGCAATGACCGTTGAAGATGAGAAGTTGTTATTTGGACAGGAATTATTTTATTCTGATCCACCACAAACCGCGCCAACTCGAATCCTATTTTTGAGACCACTTCAAATTATTAAAATTCCGACCGCACTTCTCTAACGACCCGGCAATGACCGCTGAGGATGAGAAGTTGTTATTTGGACAGGAATGAATGTATTCTGACCCACCAGAAACCGCGCCAACTCGAATCCTATTTTTGAGATCACTTCAAAATATTTAAATTCCGACCTCACTCCTCCAACGACCCGGCAATGATCGTTGATGATGAGAAGTTATTATTTGGACAGGAATGAATGTATTCTGACCCACCAGAAACCGCGCCAACTCGAATCCCGTTTTTGAGATCACTTCAAAATATTAAATTTCCGACCGCACTCCTCTTACGACCCGGCAAAGACCGTTGATGATGCGAAGTTGTTATTTGGACAGGAGTGAATGTATTCTGACCCACCAGAAACCGCGCCAACTCGAATCCTATTTTTGAGATCACTTCAAAATATTCAAATTCCGACCGCACTCTTCTAACGACCCGGCAATGGTCGTTGATGCTGAGTTGTTGTTATTTGGACAGGAATGAATGTATTCTGACCCACCACAAACCGCGCCAACTCGAATCCTATTTTTGAGATCATTTCAAAATATTAAATTTCCGACCGCTCTCCTCTTACGACCCGGCAAAGACCGTTGATGATGTGAAGTTGTTATTTGGATAGGAGTGAATGTATTCTGACCCACCAGAAACCGCGCCAACTCGAATCCTATTTTTGAGATCACTTCAAAATATTTAAATTCCGACCGCACTCCTCTAACGACCCGGCAATGACCGTTGATGATGAAAAGTTGTTATTTGGACAGGAATGAATGTATTCTGACCCACCAAAAACCGCGCCAACTCGAATCCTATTTTTTGAAATCACTTCTAAATATTTAAATCCCGACCGCACTCCTCTAACGACCCGGCAAAGACCGTTGATGATGAGAAGTTGTTATTTGGACAGGAGTGAATGTATTCTGACCCACCAGAAACCGCGCCTACTCGAATCCTATTTTTGAGATCACTTCCAAATATTTTAATTCCGACCGCACTCCTCTAACGACCTAGCAAAGACCGTTAATGATGAGAAGTTTTTATTTCGACAGGAATGAATGTATTCTGACCCACCACAAACCGCGCCAACTCGAATCCTATTTTTGAGATCATTTCAAAATATTAAATTTCCGACCGCACTCCTCTTACGACCCGGCAAAGACCGTTGATGATGTGAAGTTGTTATTTGGATAGGAGTGAATGTATTCTGACCCACCAGAAACCGCGCCAACTCGAATCTTATTTTTGAGATCACTTCAAAATATTTAAATTCCGACCGCACTCCTCTAACGACCCGGCAATGACCGTTGATGATGAGAAGTTGTTATTTGGACAGGAATTAATGTATTCTGATCCACCACAAACCGTGCCAACTCGAATCCCATTTTTGAGATCACTTCAAAATATTAAAATTCCGACCGCACTCCTCTAACGACCCGGCAATGACCGTTGAGGATGAGAAGTTGTAATTTGGACAGTAATTAATGTATTCTGACCCACTACAAACCGCGCCAACTCGAATCCTATTTTTGAGATTACTTCAAAATATTCAAATTCCGACCACACTCCTTTAACAACCCGGCAAAGACCGCTGATGATGAAAAGTTGTTAGTTGGATAGGAATTAATGTATTCTGCGCCAACTCGAATCCTATTTTTTGAGATCACTTCTAAATATTTAAATCCCGACCGCACTCCTCTAACGACCCGGCAAAGACCGTTGATGATGAGAAGTTGTTATTTGGACAGGAATGAATGTATTCTGACCCACCACAAACCGCGCCAACTCGAATCCTATTTTTGAGATCACTTCCAAATATTTTAATTCCGACCGCACTCCTCTAACGACCTAGCAAAGACCGTTAATGATGAGAAGTTTTTATTTGGACAGGAATGAATGTATTCTGACCCTCCACAAACCGTGCCAATTCGAATCCTATATTTGAGATCACTTCTAAATTTTTAAATTCCGACCGCACTCCTCCAACGACCCGGCAATGACCGTTGATGATGAGAAGTTGATATTTGGACGGTAATGAATGTATTCTGACCCACCACAAACCACGCCAACTCGAATCCTATTTTTGAGATCACTTCCAAATGTTTTAATTCCGACCGCACTCCTCTAACGACCTAGCAAAGACCGTTAATGATGAGAAGTTTTTATTTGGACAGGAATGAATGTATTCTGACTCTCCACAAACCGTGCCAATTCGAATCCTATATTTGAGATCACTTCAAATTATTTAAATTCCGACCGCACTCCTCTAACGACCCGGCAATGGCCGTTGATGATGAGAAGTTGTTATTTGGACAGGAATTAATGTATTCTGATCCACCACAAACCGCGCCAACTCGAATCCTATTTTAGAGATCACTTCAAAATATTCAAATTCCGACCACACTCCTCTAACGACCCGGCAAAGACCACTGATGATAAAAAGTTGTTAATTGGACAGAAATAAATGTATTCTGACCCACCACAAACCGCTCCAACTCTAATCCTATTTTTGAGATATTTAAATTCCGACCGCACTCCTCTAACGACCCGGCAATGACCGTTGATGATGAGAAGTTGTTATTTGGACATGAATCAATGTATTCTGATCCACCACAAACCGCGCCAACTCGATTCCCATTTTTGAGATCACTTCAAAATATTCAAATTCTGACCGCACTCGTCTAACGACCCGGCAAAGACCACTGATGATAAAAAGTTGTTAATTGGACAGAAATAAATGTATTCTGACCCACCACAAACCGCTCCAACTCTAATCCTATTTTTGAGATATTTAAATTCCGACCGCACTCCTCTAACGACCCGGCAGAGACCGTTGAAGATGAAAAGTTGTTATTTGGACAGGAATTAATGTATTCTGATCTACTACAAACCGCGCCAACTCGAATCCAATTTTTGAGATCACTTCAAAATATTCAAATTCTGACCGCACTCCTCTAACGAACCGGCAAAGACCGTTTATGATGAGAAGTTGTTATTTGGACAGGAATGAATGTATTCTGACCCACCACAAACCGCGCCAACTCGAATCCTATTTTTGAGATCACTTCAAAATATTCAAATTCTGACCGCACTCCTCTAACGACCCGGCAATGACCGCTGAGGATGAGAAGTTGTTATTTGGACAGGAATGAATGTATTCTGACCCACCAAAAACCGCGCCAACTCGAATCCTATTTTTTGAGATATCTTCAAAATATTTAAATCCCGACCGCACTCCTCTAACGACCCGGCAAAGACCGTTGATGATGAGAAGTTGTTATTTGGACAGGAATGAATGTATTCTGACCCACCACAAACCGCGCCAACTCGAATCCTATTTTTGAGATCACTTTCAAATATTTTAATTCCGACCGCACTCCTCTAACTACCTAGCAAAGACCGTTAATGACGAGAAGTTTTTATTTGGACAGGAATGAATTTATTCTGACCCTCCACAAACCGTGCCAATTCGAATCCTATATTTGAGATCACTTCAAAATATTTAAATTCCGACCGCACTCCTCCAACGACCCGGCAATGACCGTTGATGATGAGAAGTTGTTATTTGGACGGTAATGAATGTATTCTGACCCACCACAAACCACGCCAACTCGAATCCTATTTTTGAGATCACTTCCAAATGTTTTAGTTCCGCGCCAACTCGATTCCCATTTTTGAGATCACTTCAAAATATTGAAATTCCGACCGCACTCCTCTAACGACCCGGCAGTGACCGTTGAAGATGAAAAGTTGTTATTTGGACAGGAATTAATGTATTCTGATCTACTACAAACCGCGCCAACTCGAATCCTATTTTTGAGATCACTTCAAAATATTTAAATCCCGACCGCACTCCTCTAACGACCCGGCAAAGACCGTTGATGATGAGAAGTTGTTATTTGGACAGGAATGAATGTATTCTGACCCACCACAAACCGCGCCAACTCGAATCCTATTTTTGAGATCACTTCCAAATGTTTTAATTCCGACCGCACTCCTCTAACGACCTAGCAAAGACCGTTAATGATGAGAATTTTTTATTTGGACAGGAATGAATGTATTCTGACCCACCAAAAACCGCGCCAACTCGAATCCTATTTTTGAGATCACTTCCAAATATTTTAATTTCGACCGCACTCCTCTAACGACCTAGCAAAGACCGTTAATGATGAGAAGTTTTTATTTGGACAGGAATGAATGTATTCTGACCCACCAAAAACCGCGCCAACTCGAATCCTATTTTTGAGATCACTTCCAAATATTTTAATTTCGACCGCACTCCTCTAACGACCTAGCAAAGACCGTTAATGATGAGAAGTTTTTATTTGGACAGGAATGAATGTATTCTGACCCTCCACAAACCGTGCCAATTCGAATCCTATATTTGAGATCACTTCCAAATATTTTAATTTCGACCGCACTCCTCTAACGACCTAGCAAAGACCGTTAATGATGAGAAGTTTTTATTTGGACAGGAATGAATGTATTCTGACCCACCAAAAACCGCGCCAACTCGAATCCTATTTTTGAGATCACTTCCAAATATTTAAATTCCGACCGCACTCCTCCAACGACCCGGCAATGACCGTTGATGATGAGAAGTTGATATTTGGATGGTAATGAATGTATTCTGACCCACCACAAACCACGCCAACTCGAATCCTATTTTTGAGATCACTTCCAAATGTTTTAATTCCGACCGCACTCCTCTAACGACCTAGCAAAGACCGTTAATGATGAGAAGTTGATATTTGGACGGCAATGAATGTATTCTGACCCACCACAAACCACGCCAACTCGAATCCTATTTTTGAGATCACTTCCAAATGTTTTAATTCCGACCGCACTCCTCTAACGACCTAGCAAAGACCGTTAATGATGAGAAGTTTTTATTTGGACAGGAATGAATGTATTCTGACCCTCCACAAACCGTGCCAATTCGAATCCTATATTTGAGATCACTTCAAATTATTTAAATTCCGACCGCACTCCTCTAACGACCCGGCAATGGCCGTTGATGATGAGAAGTTGTTATTTGGACAGGAATTAATGTATTCTGATCCACCACAAACCGCTTCAACTCGAATCCTATTTTAGAGATCACTTCAAAATATTCAAATTCCGACCACACTCCTCTAACGACCCGGCAAAGACCACTGATGATAAAAAGTTGTTAATTGGACAGAAATAAATGTATTTTGACCCACCACAAACCGCTCCAACTCTAATCCTATTTTTGAGATATTTAAATTCCGACCGCACTCCTCTAACGACCCGGCAGTGACCGTTGAAGATGAAAAGTTGTTATTTGGACAGGAATTAATGTATTCTGATCTACTACAAACCGCGTCAACTCGAATCCAATTTTTGAGATCACTTCAAAATATTCAAATTCTGACCGCACTCCTCTAACGACCCGGCAAAGACCGTTTATGATGAGAAGTTGTTATTTGGACAGGAATGAATGTATTCTGACCCACCACAAACCGCGCCAACTCGAATCCTATTTTTGAGATCACTTCAAAATATTCAAATTCTGACCGCACTCCTCTAACGACCCGGCAATGACCGCTGAGGATGAGAAGTTGTTTTTTAGACAGGAATGAATGTATTCTGACCCACCAAAAACCGCGCCAACTCGAATCCTATTTTTTGAGATCACTTCAAAATATTTAAATCCCGACCGCACTCCTCTAACGACCCGGCAAAGACCGTTGATGATGAGAAGTTGTTATTTGGACAGGAATGAATGTATTCTGACCCACCACAAACCGCGCCAACTCGAATCCTATTTTTGAGATCACTTCCAAATATTTTAATTCCGACCGCACTCCTCTAACTACCTAGCAAAGACCGTTAATGATGAGAAGTTTTTATTTGGACAGGAATGAATTTATTCTGACCCTCCACAAACCGTGCCAATTCGAATCCTATATTTGAGATCACTTCAAAATATTTAAATTCCGACCGCACTCCTCCAACGACCCGGCAATGACCGTTAATGATGAGAAGTTTTTATTTGGACAGGAATGAATGTATTCTGACCCTCCACAAACCGTGCCAATTCGAATCCTATATTTGAGATCACTTCAAAATATTTAAATTCCGACCGCACTCCTCTAACGACCCGGCAATGACCGTTGATGATGAGAAGTTGTTATTTGGTCATGAATCAATGTATTCTGATCCACCACAAACCGCGCCAACTCGATTCCCATTTTTGAGATCACTTCAAAATATTTAAATTCCGACCGCACTCCTCTAACGACCCGGCAGTGACCGTTGAAGATGAAAAGTTGTTATTTGGACAGGAATTAATGTATTCTGATCCACCACAAACCGCGCCAACTCGAATCCTATTTTTGAGATCACTTCAAAATATTCAAATTCTGACCGCACTCCTCTAACGACCCGGCAAAGACCGTTTATGACGAGAAGTTGTTATTTGGACAGGAATGAATGTATTCTGACCCACCACAAACCGCGCCAACTCGAATCCTATTTTTGAGATCACTTCAAAATATTCAAATTCTGACCGCACTCCTCTAACGACCCGGCAATGACCGCTGAGGATGAGAAGTTGTTATTTGGACAGGAATGAATGTATTCTGACCCACCAAAAACCGCGCCAACTCGAATCCTATTTTTTGAGATCACTTCAAAATATTTAAATCCCGACCGCACTCCTCTAACGACCCGGCAAAGACCGTTGATGATGAGAAGTTGTTATTTGGACAGGAATGAATGTATTCTGACCCACTACAAACCGCGCCAACTCGAATCATATTTTTGAGATCACTTCCAAATATTTTAATTCCGACCGCACTCCTCTAACTACCTAGCAAAGACCGTTAATGATGAGAAGTTTTTATTTGGACAGGAATGAATGTATTCTGACCCTCCACAAACCGTGCCAATTCGAATCCTATATTTGAGATCACTTCAAAATATTTAAATTCCGACCGCACTCCTCCAACGACCCGGCAATGACCGTTGATGATGAGAAGTTGTTATTTGGACGGTAATGAATGTATTCTGACCCACCACAAACCGTTCCAATTCGAATCCTATATTTGAGATCACTTCAAAATATTTAAATTCCGACCGCACTCCTCCAACGACCCGGCAATGACCGTTGATGATGAGAAGTTGTTATTTGGACGGTAATGAATGTATTCTGACCCACCACAAACCACGCCAACTCGAATCCTATTTTTGAGATCACTTCCAAATATTTTAATTCCGACCGCACTCCTCTAACGACCTAGCAAAGACCGTTAATGATGAGAAGTTTTTATTTGGACAGGAATGAATGTATTCTGACCCTCCACAAACCGTGCCAATTCGAATCCTATATTTGAGATCACTTCAAATTATTTAAATTCCGACCGCACTCCTCTAACGACCCGGCAATGACCGTTGATGATGAGAAGTTGTTATTTGGACAGGAATTAATGTATTCTGATCCACCACAAACCGCGCCAACTCGAATCCTATTTTAGAGATCACTTCAAAATATTCAAATTCCGACCACACTCCTCTAACGACCAGGCAAAGACCACTGATGATAAAAAGTTGTTAATTGGACAGAAATAAATGTATTCTGACCCACCACAAACCGCTCCAACTCTAATCCTATTTTTGAGATCACTTCAAAATATTCAAATTCTGACCGCACTCCTCTAACGACCCGGCAAAGACCGTTTATGATGAGAAGTTGTTATTTGGACAGGAATGAATGTATTCTGACCCACCACAAACCGCGCTAACTCGAATCCCATTTTTGAGATCACTTCAAAATATTTAAATTCCGACCGCACTCCTCTAACGACCCGGCAAAGACCGTTGATGATGAGAAGTTGTTATTTGGACAGGAATGAATGTATTCTGACCCACCAAAAACCGCGCCAACTCGAATCCTATTTTTGAGATCACTTCCAAATATTTTAATTTCGACCGCACTCCTCTAACGACCTAGCAAAGACCGTTAATGATGAGAAGTTTTTATTTGGACAGGAATGAATGTATTCTGACCCTCCACAAACCGTGCCAATTCGAATCCTATATTTGAGATCACTTCAAAATATTTAAATTCCGACCGCTCTCCTCCAACGACCCGGCAATGACCGTTGATGATGAGAAGTTGATATTAGGACGGTAATGAATGTATTCTGACCCACCACAAACCACGCCAACTCGAATCCTATTTTTGAGATCACTTCCAAATGTTTTAATTCCGACCGCACTCCTCTAACGACCTAGCAAAGACCGTTAATGATGAGAAGTTTTTATTTGGACAGGAATGAATGTATTCTGACCCACCAAAAACCGCGCCAACTCGAATCCTATTTTTGAGATCACTTCCAAATATTTTAATTTCGACCGCACTCCTCTAACGACCTAGCAAAGACCGTTAATGATGAGAAGTTTTTATTTGGACAGGAATGAATGTATTCTGACCCTCCACAAACCGTGCCAATTCGAATCCTATATTTGAGATCACTTCAAAATATTTAAATTCCGACCGCACTCCTCCAACGACCCGGCAATGACCGTTGATGATGAGAAGTTGATATTTGGACGGTAATGAATGTATTCTGACCCACCACAAACCACGCCAACTCGAATCCTATTTTTGAGATCACTTCCAAATGTTTTAATTCCGACCGCACTCCTCTAACGACCTAGCAAAGACCGTTAATGATGAGAAGTTTTTATTTGGACAGGAATGAATGTATTCTGACCCTCCACAAACCGTGCCAATTCGAATCCTATATTTGAGATCACTTCAAATTATTTAAATTCCGACCGCACTCCTCTAACGACCCGGCAATGGCCGTTGATGATGAGAAGTTGTTATTTGGACAGGAATTAATGTATTCTGATCCACCACAAACCGCGCCAACTCGAATCCTATTTTAGAGATCACTTCAAAATATTCAAATTCCGACCACACTCCTCTATCGACCCGGCAAAGACCACTGATGATAAAAAGTTGTTAATTGGACAGAAATAAATGTATTCTGACCCACCACAAACCGCTCCAACTCTAATCCTATTTTTGAGATATTTAAATTCCGACCGCACTCCTCTAACGACCCGGCAATGACCGTTGATGATGAGAAGTTGTTATTTGGACATGAATCAATGTATTCTGATCCACCACAAACCGCGCCAACTCGATTTCCATTTTTGAGATCACTTCAAAATATTCAAATTCTGACCGCACTCCTCTAACGACCCGGAAAAGACCACTGATGATAAAAAGTTGTTAATTGGACAGAAATAAATGTATTCTGACCCACCACAAACCGCTCCAACTCTAATCCTATTTTTGAGATATTTAAATTCCGACCGCACTCCTCTAACGACCCGGCAGTGACCGTTGAAGATGAAAAGTTGTTATTTGGACAGGAATTAATGTATTCTGATCTACTACAAACCGCGCCAACTCGAATCCAATTTTTGAGATCACTTCAAAATATTCAAATTCTGACCGCACTCCTCTAACGACCCGGCAAAGACCGTTTATGATGAGAAGTTGTTATTTGGACAGGAATGAATGTATTCTGACCCACCACAAACCGCGCCAACTCGAATCCTATTTTTGAGATCACTTCAAAATATTCAAATTCTGACCGCACTCCTCTAACGACCCGGCAATGACCGCTGAGGATGAGAAGTTGTTATTTGGACAGGAATGAATGTATTCTGACCCACCAAAAACCGCGCCAACTCGAATCCTATTTTTTGAGATCACTTCAAAATATTTAAATCCCGACCGCACTCCTCTAACGACCCGGCAAAGACCGTTGATGATGAGAAGTTGTTATTTGGACAGGAATGAATGTATTCTGACCCACCACAAACCGCGCCAACTCGAATCCTATTTTTGAGATCACTTCCAAATATTTTAATTCCGACCGCACTCCTCTAACTACCTAGCAAAGACCGTTAATGATGAGAAGTTTTTATTTGGACAGGAATGAATGAATGTATTCTGACCCTCCACAAACCGTGCCAATTCGAATCCTATATTTGAGATCACTTCAAAATATTTAAATTCCGACCGCACTCCTCCAACGACCCGGCAATGACCGTTGATGATGAGAAGTTGTTATTCGGACGGTAATGAATGTATTTTGACCCACCACAAACCACGCCAACTCGAATCCTATTTTTGAGATCACTTCCAAATGTTTTAGTTCCGACCGCACTCCTCTAACGACCTAGCAAAGACCGTTAATGATGAGAAGTTTTTATTTGGACAGGAATGAATGTATTCTGACCCTCCACAAACCGTGCCAATTCGAATCCTATATTTGAGATCACTTCAAATTATTTAAATTCCGACCGCACTCCTCTAACGACCCGGCAATGACCGTTGATGATGAGAAGTTGTTATTTGGACAGGAATTAATGTATTCTGATCCACCACAAACCGCGCCAACTCGAATCTTATTTTAGAGATCACTTCCAAATATTCAAATTCCGACCACACTCCTCTAACGACCCGGCAAAGACCACTGATGATAAAAAGTTGTTAATTGGACAGAAATAAATGTATTCTGACCCACCACAAACCGCTCCAACTCTAATCCTATTTTTGAGATATTTAAATTCCGACCGCACTCCTCTAACGACCCGGCAATGACCGTTGATGATGAGAAGTTGTTATTTGGACATGAATCAATGTATTCTGATCCACCACAAACCGCGCCAACTCGATTCCCATTTTTGAGATCACTTCAAAATATTTAAATTCCGACCGCACTCCTCTAACGACCCGGCAGTGACCGTTGAAGATGAAAAGTTGTTATTTGGACAGGAATTAATGTATTCTGATCCACCACAAACCGCGCCAACTCGAATCCTATTTTTGAGATCACTTCAAAATATTCAAATTCTGACCGCACTCCTCTAATGACCCGGCAAAGACCGTTTATGATGAGAAGTTGTTATTTGGACAGGAATGAATGTATTCTGACCCACCACAAACCGTGCCAACTCGAATCCTATTTTTGAGATCACTTCAAAATATTCAAATTCTGACCGCACTCCTCTAACGACCCGGCAATGACCGCTGAGGATGAGAAGTTGTTATTTGGACAGGAATGAATGTATTCTGACCCACCACAAACCGCGCCAACTCGAATCCTATTTTTGAGATCACTTCAAAATATTCAAATTCCGACCGCACTCCTCTAACGACCCGGCAAAGACCGTTGATGATGAAAAGTTGTTATTTGGACAGGAATGAATGTATTCTGACCCACCAGAAACCGCGCCAACTCGAATCCTATTTTTGAGATCACTTCCAAATATTTTAATTCCGACCGCACTCCTCTAACTACCTAGCAAAGACCGTTAATGATGAGAAGTTTTTATTTGGACAGGAATGAATGTATTCTGACCCTCCACAAACCGTGCCAATTCGAATCCTATATTTGAGATCACTTCAAAATATTTAAATTCCGACCGCACTCCTCCAACGACCCGGCAATGACCGTTGATGATGAGAAGTTGTTATTTGGACGGTAATGAATGTATTCTGACCCACCACAACCGTGCCAATTCGAATCCTATATTTGAGATCACTTCAAAATATTTAAATTCCGACCGCACTCCTCCAACGACCCGGCAATGACCGTTGACGATGAGAAGTTGTTATTTGGACGGTAATGAATGTATTCTGACCCACCACAAACCACGCCAACTCGAATCCTATTTTTGAGATCACTTCCAAATATTTTAATTCCGACCGCACTCCTCTAACGACCTAGCAAAGACCGTTAATGATGAGAAGTTTTTATTTGGACAGGAAAGAATGTATTTTGACCCTCCACAAACCGTGCCAATTCGAGTCCTATATTTGAGATCACTTCAAATTATTTAAATTCCGACCGCACTCCTCTAACGACCCGGCAATGACCGTTGATGATGAGAAGTTGTTATTTGGACAGGAATTAATGTATTCTGATCCACCACAAACCGCGCCAACTCGAATCCTATTTTAGAGATCACTTCAAAATATTCAAATTCCGACCACACTCCTCTAACGACCCGGCAAAGACCACTGATGATAAAAAGTTGTTAATTGGACAGAAATAAATGTATTCTGACCCACCACAAACCGCTCCAACTCTAATCCTATTTTTGAGATCACTTCAAAATATTCAAACTCTGACCGCACTCCTCTAACGACCCGGCAAAGACCGTTTATGATGAGAAGTTGTTATTTGGACAGGAATGAATGTATTCTGACCCACCACAAACCGCGCTAACTCGAATCCCATTTTTGAGATCACTTCAAAATATTTAATTTCCGACCGCACTCCTCTAACGACCCGGCAAAGACCGTTTATGATGAGAAGTTTTTATTTGGATAGGAATGAATGTATTCTGTCCCACCACAAACCGCGCCAACTCGAATCAAAACACGCTATTTTAGCATAAGTGGAATAATCAGTGTAATTTCGACATGATTGGATAAAACTGTTCCATATGACACAAAATGAAAAAAAAAAATTAATGGTTGTTTGAACTGTCGAAAAATTTTCACTTAAAACTATTGTGCAGGCTCTGGTTTGACCAGAAGTGAACTATCATTTTTCATCAGAATATTCTTCAACTATCAGCCACTCACTTAAGGCCGATTCAGATACGTGAAGCACGTGAGGTTTAAACTCCTTTTACTTAGGTTTCTATAACAAGCACATATTTTATGTGGTTCTGTAATAATTTTGTCAGTGCTGAAGTAATGCTATTTGAGTTTTTCAAATAATAATCCTGATGTATTTTTCACTGTATCTTTTACCTCATGTAGCATGCGTGGCCACCGGCCTCATTTGCATCATTTTTAAACTTTGTGGAAATGTGTGGTGAGAAGGGCGTTCTCGACCTCAGTCGGAATTATTTCTTTTCATTTACCAATGAACGAGATGAAATTTCATTGCTTGAGTTTCATGGGAAGAACTGAACCAAAAATCAGCTATTTATTATATTAAAAGAAAAATCTCAAAATTATAGGTATTTGAAAAAAAGAACTTTTGACCACTTTCATGCATTACGGACATAATAATAATTTCATCACGCCCTGTATGACATGCAGTCGATTTCTCGGTGTGAAATAAATATTTCGAGTTTGTACAACCATGCACCATGAAAATATAAACTTTTCATGAATTGAGAGTACCTACTAATTCACTGAAGTTCAATTAGGGCTAGAGATGGATGTAGGGCATTTTCAACAAAAATGTACTATAATAAAAGGGCGATTCTGAAAATGTGCTTATATACAGGGTGTTCTATTTAAAATAATTGAGTTGCTAAGCTTCTTGAGAGGAGTGATAACGTCGCACCGCCGAAAATATTTTAGATCGATAGAATAAGTAAGGAAATATAAGATGTGAAATTTTCAGAAAAATCCTGCTTTGCGTTTTCCATACACTTCTAACGTGAGACGCTGTATACTTTCATATCGGAAAACTCGATAATGTTTCCCTTATAAAGCTAAATTCTGATTATATAACTCACTTGCGAATCTAGGGTCGGCCGCTGAGCTTTGGTACCATCCAGAAGAATAGTGGGGTGCTAAGCCTAAGTTTTCGGAGACAGGGCAGTATTGGCCCCCGCCGAATTGTCCCATTACTGGATAACCGCCGTTCATACTGCAGCCGCTGCTAGTACCGCCAATTCCAGGAGAGTTTATGCTACTTCCGCTGGAAGTTGACCTGAAACAAAAACTGATTCATTCAAACTTTTCAGTCGACCGGAAGTGTGATATAAAATGCAACAAAAATAGAAGTCGATGGATTGTCGATGATGCTTTGTGGGACCAAAAGTGGTGTAAGTGTAAAATGAAAATGCCTCCATGAAGGATGTGCACTGAATGTTGATTTTCGCAAGCAAAATTGTTCATTTCGTGGGAAGTCGAATAGGTATTTATAGGAAAAGGAACGTTTCTTACGCTGTATTTATAAAATCAATACCACTAATATATGGATGACTCTAAGCTTCAAGATATACAAGGTGGTTCATTTATCGAAACTTATACTAATTTGAGATTAGCACAAAAAACATGAACACTCTGTATTCTAAAATTTCCCCGGTCCAATCTCTCGAATCTTCCCAAATTGAAAAACTGCATTGATTTATATTGCGTATGCGAGTTCGGTATAATTTTTGTTCAGATATACATGGAAAGATACAACTGAAAATATTTACTGCTACAGGGTGATTCTCGAATAATATAATAAATCGCTAGGGTTCAGTCCTGGTTGCAGTATGATTTTTGTGAAGATCGTCCAAAACCGTGGCTTGAGGTATACTTGGGACTTAGTTCCACTCGCATACATTCACTATTGCATGAACATTTGACTGTCAAAAGATTTGTTGGCGTTGGATAACGCATAATTTGACAATCGTCCAAAAACAGCTCTTGTCGATTGTTGCAAAGAAATGTTGAAGAAATTCAATCGTGGTGCGTCAAAAGACTTCTCTAATATCGTAACAGGTGACGACTATACATATGTACCCGAAACTAAACAACAATCGACTGAATGGTCTTTCAAAACGAGCCAAATCCAACAAAAGTTGTTCGCGCTCTTCTAAACAAGTGGTCGCCTGTTTTTTCGGAATAACTGGGCATGTTACCACGGTTCCGTTAGAGCCAAGTAGAACGATCAATTCTGAATGGTCCAGCAGCATTTGTTTGCCAGAAGAGTCCGGAAAAATCAGGGAAACCAATCGCATAAGTGGAATCATTCTCTATCACGACACATCAGCTCAAACAAAAACGTTTTTAAGCAGTCAAAACATCGAATTGATGAGTCCATCCATCGTACATTGTTTAGCACCTACTGATTTTTTCCTATTCCCGCAGATCAAAATTAAATTGCGAGGTTAACGTTTTTAAACGCCTGAAGAAGAGGTTGACGCGTTCAAATCACATGTTTTGGAGGTACCTCAATCGGAGTGAAGAAAGTGCTTGAAAAATGGATTCAAACGCATACAAAACTCTATTGATATTAATGACGATGATGCTTGTGAAGTAGCCCACCAATAAAGATAACAAGAATGAAGTAAAAATGTATGGTGGAAGAAAAATATATTATATGTTCTCGAAAGCATACCTGCTGAATATTTACACTTCTAATTTCAGTGAAATATTTCGAGAGTTACGATTACTGACTTCCAATGCCCATCATAGGCTCCGTAAACCTTACATTATAGAAAAAACTCACCTATATGGGGACGGCGGGTTAGTAGCCAATTCCAATTTCCTGTAGGACTCTTCGATGGGACTGAGGATGTCGGTAACGCTGAACGGAGTCGAGTGGTGGAGCTGTTGCAGGTGACTCAGAACTTGAGGATTCGTCTGATGATGCTTGGGGCTCAGGCTCATAGCAAGCTCGACGCCATTGAGCTCAGGAAGCAGGCCGTGCAGGTCCCCTCTGTCCGATACCACGGGGCCTTCCCCGTAGTTGCCACCTGCGCAATTTCGAATCAAACTTGATCTACGAATTGAAAATTGCACGGGTTTATAGAAAATTGACACTTTCGAAACAAATGAGTTGGATTTCACGGATCGCGTCCACTGTAGAACCGGTCAATGAAAATTAATGAAAAAAATAAATGGGGAAATATTTCAAAACAGTTGCCGAACATTCTGTTGATATTACAATGGGTCCTGCTTTCAGTACAGCTCTGCGCGTTAGAAGTTTTTCAAAATATATCAACTTTTCACTAACGGTGATACTTTGGGGTCGGTTTTGATGAATAGTATAACAAATTATCGAAATATCGTGAATTTCATAACTATAGTGATGATATTAGACGTGATACCAGCTGAATCGATATGGCGCTTGTGGTGGAAAGCGCTTCAACTACTACAAGTAACCATGGAATCAGTTGCACTCCCATTTGTTTTTTTAAACCCTACAAGGTAATCACAGAACATACAACAGATCCCGATGACATATCTTCGCCGATTATGTCAACTACTTCGGATCGATAGGCGACCGCATGCCTTGTTGAAAAGCAAGTGTATTGTAAGTTGTCTAAATGCCAATCTCGTCTGGTGCTAGCTTGGAGTGCACACCGACCACCCGAGGTGGTGCTGTAGGTTTTCCTACAGCTGAAAAGTGAATACATCACCTGAAACATCAGTAAGTCGCCCCGGAGCACCACGGCAAATAATAATAATAGCCTTCCTCTACCCGCACAGGCTATGCCTTTGGGTACACTCAACGAGTGTTTATGAGTATTATTATTATAATTATTATTATCTGAAGGATATCGTACAAAACGGAAGAAATAGTTGAGCATATCCTTTTGCTCGTGACATATTGGCCAACAGTATCCTATAAACTAAAACTTTTTAGAAGTGACGTGAGTTCATAGATATTTCGAGAAAGTTAAGTATATCTGATGTTTGTTGTAAGTCTAGTATAGCAATGAGGTTGATTGGGCCAATAAAAATATCTTTAGAAGAACAACTCAAACTATTTGAAAAAAAAAATATATAAACATAAATCAGTCAGCGAGATCAATCTATAATGATGCTCTGTTCAACCAGGTGTTGAAACTCATTTTGAGGAATAGCAGATCAAATACTTGACAACTACATCATCAGTATATACTTCTGCAGAGGATTTGACTCTTCACCTAAGCAAAAAAGTTCACCAAGTCCAACATAAGAGCTCTAAAGAATAACAATAAATAACAATCTGATGCAAGAAGGTCTGGAATGGCAGTAAATGTCATGATGCTGGAATAGTATACAAAAGAGAACAAAAGGCAACGGTGTATAGTAAAAAAATTGAAAGGACAAGAAATTCTGTTTTTGAAATAGATCACAAAATATGGAGTTTTGATGATATCCAGTCGGTGAAAAGTTGATGGTGCGCTTTTGTGGCCGAATGGCATTCGTTCGGAGTGAAAATTACAAATCAGCCGCAAACAACGGCCAAGTATTGAAATATTGATGATACAAACAAATTTTTTGTTCAGTAATGGAGAAGGAGAAGTGTCGTGCGAGAATAATGGAATGATTGATGTACTTATTGGCTTAAACTCTGAAGTAATTAGGTTTACAGATATAATGCTAAGCTTAGCTCTGTACCAACACCAAACTGGTAGAAAAAGAAGTTTCTGACGAAAATGCCACAAAAATGTGCATTGAAGAAATCCACAGAGAATAATATTGCTACAAAAATTAATTGACAGGTTATGACCAATTGCTTTTTCACGTATTTCATAATAATTCATCTGCTATATCCATCTCTCATTTGGTTCGAAAAGTAAAGTATATTGAACACCTCGTTTGAGTGTATGATTAGGTTAGTACAGTTGTGGATGTTAAAGTAAACTTTCGTCAATTCCAAAAAATTACTCAGTTTGTAATAAAATCTTGTGAAGTCACTAAAATGTTCTTTCTCGCCTTACAAGTATTTACAAAGCAGTTTTCATTTCTGATTATAGAGGCTAGTAGCAATTCAAGGCAATCAAAGATCAAGGCAAAGAAGCTGTTATATCAATTTTAAATCAACCCCTTTCTTGAGCAATTCTCTAAAACATGAACAAGGACATAGTTTTCATGCAATATTCGGTAAATATTCGATTTGTCAATAAGTTCAAGAATGTTTCAATGAAGTTGTGGATGAAACTGGAGAATTCAATGGGTAGGTATCTGTTGTTAAATTCTTATTAGATGAAAATGGGTGTATCGTATTTTTTCCAGTTTTCATTTGGACTTTTAAAAATTAAGTACAATGCAATATTCAATTTCGTAAACAAATTATTCAAGTGCATCTTTTCAAATAGAAGTGCATTCGGAAAAGTAAATTTTCCAAACGCTCGTATAAAAGTAGTAGGCAGATATATTATGGTACAAGTGTTGTAAGGGCCATTGAAGCATGCGCGAAGAGTTTATTAGTACGACACAGAACGGAGTGCCCTTACAGTTGCAAGTGCTTTAAAGACACTCAGCACTATTTTTAATATACCTGCAACATCTACCGAAATTTTTGAGTTGGCTGAAGAGGTTGAATAAAAATTGATGCCAGAAAAAATATATATAGAGTATGAAAAGTTAATGCTATGGATCGAGAAGATACCGTTGTTACCTAGCAGCCTTTATAACACGGCGTGTTTTAATTTTGTGTTTTCTCACGATTTTTAGGTTATTTCACAATGGATGCAGGTTGGTAACGTCATCGTTATTCGCCATTTTCGTTATTTTTTGGTAATAGCAAAACACGGAAATGGCGAATAACGATGACGTTATTTTTAACGGAAGTGATACAGCATAGGGCTAATTGATATTTTTTTTCAGTAATGGGGAAGGAAAATTGTCGCCGGGAATAAATTCGAAGGATTTCTAGTTTATTTGACAAGGGTTGCAGGTATGATAAAAGATTCGTATGAAACATATCGTATATAACCGGTATGGGTATGTAAGCAGGTATGCTGGTTTCGCATTTTGATTTTGAAGTTTGAACATGAATATGAATTAACTTTTTTAGAGATTCACCGGTCAATATATACTGAAAATACTTTGAACATTTCGGAGTTATTGCTATTAGAAATGAATATCTCTGTTTGTATTAAAAATGCTGTAATTTTAATGGAGGATACAAAAAATGTACTTACATACGATACAGATACAAATTTTCGTAGAAAAATAGAGCATTTTTTATAAATACTTGTGATGTGGAATAAGAGATTCAACACGAAGAGGGTAAAAAATTCCATGTTTTAGGAATGGATCACAAAATATGATGGTATCCAATCGGTGAAAAGTTGACGGTGCGCTTTTGTGACCAAATGGTATTCGTACGAAACGACAATTACTATCAGCCGCAAAAAACCGTCAAGTATTGAAATATTGATGGTACAAACAGGTTTTTTTTCAGTAATTGGGAAGGAAAAGTGTCGGACGAGAATAATTTTTCAAGATTTTTAGTTTAATTGACAAAGGTTGCAGGTATGATAAAAAGTTTATTGTATGGTATAAAACATTTCGTACATAACCAGTGGGTATGAAAGTAGGTATAGTTGTTACGCATTTGGATTTGGAAGTTTAAACACGAATCATTTAAAATTAACCATCATAGAGATTCACTAGTCAATGTATACCGGAAATACTTTAAACATTTCGGAGTTATTTTCATTAGAAATGAATATCTCTGTAGGTATGAAAAATACCGAACAACCTTGAAATATATATCTCTCGGATTCGTGCTGAGATCACTGAGATCAGCAAAGTTTCGTAGGAATATAGAGTTTTTTTTTACTTATGATGTGAAATAAGAGATCCAACACCAATAGGTCAAGAAATTCTATGTTTTCACGAAATATGGAATTTTGATATCTGTCATGATATCCAATCGGTGAAAAGTTGATGGTGCGCTTTTGTGACTAAATGGTATTCGTACGAAACGATAATTACAATTCAGTCGCAAAAAACGGTCAAGTATTGAGAAATTATTTTTTTTTTCAGTAATGGTGAAGGAAAAGTGTCGGACGTGAATAAATCCGAACGATTTTTAGTTTATTTGACAAGGGTTGGAGGTATGATAAAAGATGTATTGCATCGTGTGAAACATATCGTACATAATAGGTGGGTATGTAAGTAGGTATGCTGGTTACGCATTTGGATTTTGAAGTTTGAACATTTGAAATTAATTTTTCTAGAGATTCACCGGTCAATATATACTGAAAATACTTTAAACATTTCGGAGTTATTGCTATTAGGAATGAATATCTCTGTAGGTATGAAAAATGCTGTAATTTTAAAGCGGCTAGAAAAAGTGTAGATACAATACCGAACAACCTTGAAATATATATCTCTCGGATTCGTGCTGAGATCACTAACATCACTTTCGTAGGAAAATAGAGTGTTTTTTTGTACTTGTGATGTGAAATAATAGATCCAAGAGGACAAGAAATTCTATGTTTCCGGAATGGATCAAAAAATATGTAATTTTGATATCTATCAGTTATGATATCCAATCGGTGAAAAGTTGACAGTGTGCTTTTGTGGCCAAATGGTATTCGTACGAAACAAAAATTACATTCAGCCGCAAAAAATGGCCAAGTATTGGGTTATTGATGGTACAAACAATTTTTTTTCAGTAATTGGGAAGGCAAAGTGTCGGACGAGAATAATTTTGCACGATTATCAGTTTATTTGACAAGGATTGCAAGTATAATAAAAAGTTTATTGTATCGTATGAAACATATCGTACATATCCGGTGGGTGTGTAAGTTTAAACATGAAACATTTAAAAAAACTTTTTTATAAATTCACCGGTCAATATTTACTGAAAATACTTGAAACATTTCGAAATTATTGCTATTAGAAATGAATATCTCTGTAGGTATGAAAAATGCTGTAATTTCAATGGCGGATAGAAAAAGCGTACTTTGATACTGATTACAATCTTGAAATAAATCCCATACGGACTTGTGCTGAGATCACTGAGATCAGCAAAGTTTCGTAAGAAAATAGAGCGTTTTTTGTGTTTTGATATGAAAAGCTAAGTGAACCAACACTAATTTGTGAATGTGTTCATTCCTAACCTACACAGTATCTTTCGACAGTTTTCTCTTGCAAAGGTGTGTATGGAATTTTTCCACAAATGATTTTAAGTTTTGTATTCCTTTTGTATATAGTAAAGGTACAGTGGAAAATACTGACAAGAATGGCATAGGTAGAGGAGGTACGTTTCAGATATGCTAGTTAGGCGAGTATTATAGGTATGAAATATTGTTTTACTATCAACTTTGCTATTTGCATCAATTTTTGCACGAGCAATGATGCCACCGCTCTCTGGCGTACCGCGCCTTGAAGATGCCTGCACTAGAACCGTCTTCACACACTCAAACCTGGTGGAACGAAGAGGAAAACTATTCAAAACTGACCTGCCGACATGGACTCCAGGACCACGAAGTAAACACGGCGGCTCCACAAAGAAAAACCACAGTCAATTCATGGAAGAACCCGCGCACCTACAGACAGACGAACCGCACTTCTCAAAAACCTCCACAGCCGCCCGAAACGTTCTTCAAAAGAGAGGCCACTCGATTCGATAACCGAATCCAATAAACAAACTGACTAACTATATAAATAAATCAGTGATCGGGCTATAGCACTCTTGATGTAAGACTCTTTAACTCGAAGTGTGCTTAACTCGCCTAAGCGTACTCTTAGAGTGTACTCCAAGTGTACATGGCCCTTGTGCCGCGGCCACGGTGCACGGAGCCCACTCGAAACGGAGGAGGGGCGTGGCTAGATCCGCTTCCGCGAATCGCGCGACCGCCGTTCGGCTCGTGGGCGGGTCGGCGTCGGCTTGGGATTTTCTCTCTTAGACGGCGGCTACGCAGAGACGTTTCCGTGCGCTTTGCGACGGGAAAACGGCCCTTATGGAGTCGGGCCCTTAGCGAGGATGATCTCGGCGCGGCTGAAGTTCGTCCTATCGACCTATTGTGAAGGCCCTCGAAATATGAGAGGGCTGTGCTCGACTGTGATATTGTATATTTATATAGTTTTATTGGGCATATTGATTTGAGGCCGGAGAGAACAATTTTTCGAGGATCATGAATCTCGATTTTTAATGTATGAGATTTGTCGAGTGGTTTTAAATTGCAGCCCTGATGGATTCGCATTTCTGTGATTGTTGATATGCGGATTTGAACTGTTTCATCGGTTTTTGGGGACACTGTTTAAGTGCAGTGCAAGTACTGCCTTTAGGGCGTTCATTTTTGGATGTCATCATACCTAAAACAGAATTTCCGTTTGCTTTTTCCAGGAAATTTCCCTTGAGTAAATGAATTCAGAATGTGTGTAGGTATGGTAGACTTCTACACATCAAGGATCAAGTATTTTGATATTACGATCCTCCACATTAAACAAAGAATACCTACATATTTACCCAAACTACACGCGAATATACGATAGAAATCAAGTGGAAATCCACAACGAGAAAATTAGGATGTATTACGAAAAGGAAAGTACAAGCTCTTACAAAAATTATTCAACACCTTCGATTGAGACAAACATTCATAACGCTTTGAAGAAATACGAATCATACATCCCAGACGAACAACGCACACAGCTAACAACACATTATAGCAAACCTCCTCACCTATATATAGCATTCCAAAAATGCACAAGGCCAGTACCTATGCCTTTGAGACCGATAACCAGTTCGAAACACTCACCAACCCAAAATTTGGCCAAATTCCTCCTGCCCATTCTGGACCCCTGACAAGAAAAAAGGTGCTCCTGCGTAAAGAACTCTGGACATTTTGTGGACATCATTAAGGTCATCAAATTACAACCTGAGGATCGTTTCTTCAGCTTTGATGTAGAAAGCCTATAAAGGAATCTATCGATATAGGTAATCAAGAAGAAACTCGAGGATGACGACCAACTGTACACAAGAGAGCTGATTTACTTATCCGAGCAATATTAGAATTACTATAAATATGTCTCCATACTTCCTATTTCCAGGAAAAAAACGATTTCGCCCAAATAGATGAACTTCCGATGGGGTCTTTCCTATCCCCAGTCGTCGCCAAGATTTACATGGAATGGCTTGGAAACAATATCATCCAACAAGCTGAACCAAACCTGAGCTATATTTGAGATATGTTGACGACAAATTCATAATATGGAACCATGGGGACCAAGACCTACAACGATTTCTATCTAATATTAATGACATAAGGAACAATATCAGGTTCACATTGTAGAAGGAAGTCAACAACTCACTACCCTTCTTGGACGTGAAAGATGAGAGAAGAAGCTATTCCATCCACACGCCAGTTTTGAGAAGGAAGCCTCACACCGTCACACCGGACATTATTTGGCCTTTGACTCTAACCACCCGAATTCAACGAAGAAAGGCATCGTAAGAACACTCGTCAAGAGAGCGAAGACAATATGCAGTGATCAGGAAGCACTCCAAGCTGAATTGACTAACATAAGGAGTGATTTGCGCCAAAACGGAGATTCCTTTGATGTACGGTTGTTCTTCCTTGATAGGTTTGGAGTTAGTGGCTTGTTTTCTAACATCCTCCAAAAGTTTCTCCGGTTTCATCGAAGGCTAGTTCGCTGATGATTGGCAAGGACCATCAAACCTGTACGGATGTGTTCCCCCAATTAAATCGAAAAATATTTAAAATGCATTGCAAAGTGGTTCTTGTAGAAAACTTTGCCAAGTATTGAACAGTTATAATTCAACGGTCGTAGAAGGCGCCGTAGTTATTTTCTGTTGAATGCTTGCTGACGACCATATACCTATTGCGCAGGATTTTCTTCAGAAGATTCGGATTTCGTAATCCACCATTTTTTATGATTAGATTAATGGTCTTCCGTCAAGAAGTGTCGCCCCTCTTCATGATGGTGTCATTTATCCTAACCTCGAACATCTTGTCGACCAGGAATGAGTCCATGATGTCTACCATATAATCAGATATGCCTGCTTGTAAAACTCGTATCCAGACGGATTCGAATGCCTTCTGGATATCCAGCGGCAGGACCGATACTGTACCAAGATTTAGATTGAAGTCCTCCCTCACCTCGTGGACGATCCTGGCCACTTGAGAGGTCGTTGAATGACCTCTTCTGAAGCCAAACTGTTCTTCGGGGATGAGCGAGAGGGTCTTCTAAGAGATTTCCTGGAATCTCTTTAGCATGATTCTATCCACCAGATTGACCACCGCACTGAGCTGTGAGATTGGGCGGTAGCCTTCGATCCTTTCTTAAGTGTTCTGGCTTCACGATAGGGATAATCTCCGCAATTTTCAGGCATTTCGGGTAGTGCTGCCACTTTATCATATTGTTTTTGATGTGTAATAGTTGCACAAGAGATTTTCTTGGGAGGTTCCTGAGCTGTATTGCTTCGATTTTATCCATGCCATGTGCCTTGTTCATGTCATCGAAGTTTGTTAGTTAATTCGAGAAGATTCTGTTGTCCATGTTTACTTTAAATCCTCTGGTTCCCAGCGAAACCTCTTCGTGTTCCTTAGTGGCGTCGATTACTGCCCGAAAAGCACTGTGAAAGTACTCCCCAAACATTTCCGCCTTCTTTGAATCCATCACCTCTTCTCTTTGAGCATTTCTCATGACCGGGATGTCCTTATGCCTCCTTCGGAGGCGTCTGGATTCCTGCCATAGGGAGTTGTCTCTGACGTTCAGGTACTCCAGATTCCTCTTCCAGGCTTCATCCCTGTGGCACTTTCAATCATTTATTTTTCTCCCCAGGCTCATTATGTTTCTCATGTGCCTGGGATTTAGCGTGATTTGTCAATTTTTCCTTTCTTTGTTGTTCAGTTTGATTAAATCTAGGATGTAGCCTGGAAAGAGTCCCGGTTTCCCATTACAACCTTTGACTGTGGAAAACTTGGGGTTATGATCAAAGATGAACTCGGGACTGATTCGGAGATCGAGATATCCATCACATTTTTATTCAGTACCAAATCGAGGGTTTTGGGATCAAGTCCATTTCACTTCACTGTTAGATCTCTTTTTTCGTCATTTTGGCTGCATGCAAAACATCTAAATCCCAGTACTTGTTCTTCCAACGAACACCAAAACTTTCAAACTCACTGCCTCGGAAAGCGATTTTACATGCAAAATATACTCAACGCCAGCACAAACCCCGCCCACAGTCGCACGTGGTTTTTGTGCTGGCGTTAAGTATATTTTGTAAAATCGCCGCCGGGAGGTATTCCCTGGGGCATACAGAAATTCAAGAGGTACACCAATGTATATCTACGTCTCCTCGGCTTTCAGTATTTTCTTCGGACTTGATTTTTCAAAAATTAAAAAAAAAAGTGATTAAAATATTTCGAAAACTAATAGAAAGGTTTCAACGCTGAACACTTGTTTTTGTCAGTAAGTCGCAAATCATAAAAAACAACTTTCGTATTTTAAAAAACGTTTCGCTTGTCATTTTCATACCGCATTTAGATACGAATAATAAACCCGAACTCTTCAAGATCTCAAAGGTTCCAAGGTGCCATAATCTTTGTGTACCATCAATCGGAATGTGTTTAGGATTAAACTAACATGCATTCAATCCCGAACCGATCTTCATCTCTCCTTATCGAATCGCATCTAGAACTCTATTACGGACTATTTACACATGGGCTGTCCCGTACGATTAGTTTTGTTACGGATACGCCAACAATGGGGCGTTTTTGATTCCATTCTTGTTTGCTGGGCCGAAAACATAATCGTTTTCGGATCATTATTCGCTTTGAAGTACCCTGAAGTACTTACTCTCACCACTCACTGTTACTTTCGATGCGGACCAGTGGGATCGTCGGCGATTTTTCAATGAAATCGCGGACCGGTCGGTCTGTACAGATGGGTTTCGAGAGGATGGTGAATTGTTCGCTACATTTATTTTTGATGTTTTTATTAGAAATGAATTATTGTAGATTTGCGGTTATTTTTCTTTGTTAACAATATCGAAAACAGATTTTGGTCATTGCTGAGAGCTTATTGAGCTAACGTTCTTTTTGGAACTTTGGAAGAATGAAATACTGAACCCTGATGCATTGAAAGATGTATAATCGTGAAATATTGATGAAAAATTTAAAAAAATATGGCATAAGAAGAAGAGAAAAACAGGTAACCAAAATTAAGGATGATGTTTCAACAGCAATTGGTGTAGACCATGGCGTTCCCCAGGGAAGTATTCTAGGGCTATTGCTATTCCTAGAGAGAGAGAGAGAAAAATGCTTCATTGTCCAAAGATATAAAATCTTGTTGACAAAGTAAGGGCCTAAACCTAACCTTAAATTAAGGTAAAATATACACAAAAAAGTACATAACAGAACAAACACTAACAAATGTAGTGAGTGCGATTATGAACATTATTTTGCTGATGATGCCCTAACATCAGTTATAGTGATAAAGATTTAGATGAGTAAAGCTAATCAAAAAATTTGTAAACCTGTTGAATACAGAGAGTTAGATTAAAATTAAATTGAAATAAAAATTGATAATGACAAATATTTAGGATTCATGTTAGACAATCATTTCTCACTGAAGCCATTTTAATTTCACACAGAAAAATCTTTTGAATAAATTGTATTTTTTTACAAGAGTGCCTCAGCATTCAACTATGCAGTCACGAATAACAGTATATAAGACTATTTATTATCAACGACATTTCGAATATTTTCCTATTTTTTTGTACACATCTGATTTAAATAAAATGAGAAAACTACAGAATTGCTCAATGAGGAATATTTTGAGATGTGACGATATCTTATATGCTAAATTCTCTAGAATGGTTATCTATAGAAAACGCCTATATATATTTAACGATGACATACAGTGACCGGCAGAAAGTACGCATCATATGGGAAATTCTTTTGTTCATAAATTTTGACATTAAATTTTTGTTCTAATAAAAAATTCAATTTGAAATTATGTAGAAACATGGTTCTTTATTAATAATTTTCTATAACGGGATTATAATGTCCTGAAGATATTTCAGTGACCTCTTATGAAGCAGCTAAACACATGGCAAATTCACAGATTTCAAATTTTCTCTGAATACAAATATAGCTTGTGAATCTCTACAAAATATTATTTGAAATATCACTGATGTCATTACTAATGAGCTTCTATTCCAGAAATCTATTATTTCCAAACAGAAAATTTTTTATGGCAAAAAATGAATTTTTATTTTTTTATCTCAGATTTCTCTCAAAACTAGTACATAGCTATAAAATGTCGTTCTGAACAACTTTTCCGAATAACATTTTTCGATATTTTTTCAAATAAGTGTGTTTTGAGACAAAAATTTTAAATTTTTTGAATTTCCCGCCACATACGAAAAGACGAACGGCACTGTACAACGTCTTCTGGGGTTTCTTCAGATGCAGAAGCGATTGCACGTATCGATATTTGTCAAAATCTATTAACAAAAGAATTTCCCATATGATGCGTACTTTCTGCCGGTCACTGTATATTATATTTACAAAATATTACATAATCTTCTACCTTCATATTTTGACATATTTGTAATTTTTAATCATCAAAGTCACCAGTATAATACAAGAATAAGAAATAATTTGAATGAAAATAATCCAATCAAAACTTTTACTAAAACATCAACTTTTAAAGGATTTTTTAATCAAAACAGTCTATGTACCTGAAAATGTGAACTCTTTTACCAGTATTGTTCTGTTTAAAAAGAATTTATTAAACCATTTAAGAGACCATTAAGATAATATCAAATTATTATGTATTTTTTTTATATTTTTTATACATACCTATACTTTCATACTCATGAACAAATACTGTAGATATTTTTTGAAATGTTTTTATTAATGTTTAATATTGTTATCTTTGTTGTTATCTTATCCAAATACGATTTTCGATAGTCTGTACTACGTAGTCGGATTAATAATTAATTAATTAATTAATTTTTTGAAATCAGCGGGTCAGGTCAAAAATTGCCAGATTTTGCCTGAATAAGACTTGAAGCTTCCTAAATCTTTCGAAACTTTTTAAAAAACATATACAGGGTGCTCAGAAATTGGTACAGAAAATTGTGCAACTCATCATTCTCAAATGGCGAGTCCATTTTTTCTCAACGCCATCAGCGGATTCTACTTACAGAAATCATATGTTTTCGGAACCTGTATGAAATTTTGCGTATATAGTGCGGATTTCGAGTGAATTTGCCGATTTTATATTTTTCGCGATTTTTAGGGTCGTTTTTCGATATTTCGAATAATTTTGTTTTACATCGATTCATGAGTTGAAAAGTTCATTTGGAGAGGAAAAGAGTTATTTTCCTCCATATTTTTTTTTATTCTATTCGTGATATTTTTGACGTTGTATTATATTAGACAATATAAAAATAGAGTTTGGTATGCTATTTTACATAAAAACTAAACAATCATTGTCAGAAAGAGAATGTTTTTAACGAAAAAAATTAATAATGAATTGGAAAAAAAAATAAAAAACTGGTTCATTTCGAACTGTATGAGAGCAAGTTTACAAAATCACAACAATATGAAAACTCATTGAATTTTTGAATTAGATTTCAGTCAATTGAAATGCATTTTATAGTAGAATTCAGAAAATTTGAATACATTGTTTAAATTTGTGTTTTTATAGTTATCTGCTCTGGGGTAGTTCGTGTACCATAGAATTCTATAGTCGACAGTTATGTCTCTTTCTCTTCCATGAATTCAACGATAATGACATCTCACCTAATTGATCGACTATAGAATTCTACGATACACGGACTCCCACCCCTGAGGTCCCTGAGGATGTCGTCATAAACGGCGAAACATCGGCAATATATCTAGAGCGGTTTTAATTTTTCCAGAATCTACTCCACCAAACACAAAATCACGAATGACAAGAGAGGGTCATAAAATATTATGAAGAAAACCAAATATACCTGGAAGATTCAATAAAATCATTCGCTATAATCAGTTCCCCATCGAAACCACTTGCGACTGGTCCAGAATTCGAAGGCCGGAATTGCCCTAGAATGACCGATTTGATAATGTAATAATGTACCTGTAAGTGAGCGATTCCCATTTTTACCTGAAAAACAGGAAGTACAACGTATTAGCGTATAAACATTGTAGTAAATAGTAAACAAAACGCATTGTGGCTCTTTCTTTCACTCTTCGTGAACGTACGGAATGCATCATATCTAAAATCTTTTATTACTACTGCACATGAATGGACCACTCTCACTAATGGTAGGTTCGGTTCCAGCGTCATTCTTCTTACACAATGCTGCCAGATGATTGAGTTTAATGATACTAAATTGTCGGGGATTATTGTGGGTTGAACAGATTTCGTGCCTTTGGTAACGAGGCGAAATCTCAAACTTTCAATTTGAAGCCTGTCTGATCTAGAGTGCACTGATATTTGTATTTATGTTAATAATTATGGGAAAATTTCAATGCTTTTGAAAGCGTAGAAGGACCACATAGCTTTAGATTTTCAAATTTCGACTTAGTAACTCAGAATGTCGATAGCAATCAAACCAGAAATTATTCCATGCAACGATAAAAAACGGGGAGAAAGAAAAACAACGGAGGTAAACAGCATTGAAGATAAAAAAGTAGAAGTAACAAGGGCTCGAGAGATAATGAAAAGATGGAGAATATTTTCAAGAGCTAAGGTAAAACACCCAGTGACCGTCATGGGACCAGTATTCGTCACTTACTTGAATTATAAGCAAATATTAAGGTTTGTGGTCACAAAAATTGGTAAGTTGAACAAAATAATATTTCTAGGTATATTTGTGGATATTGAGTTGGTATTATACAGTGTGTCCCGCTTTTCATGAATACACCCTAATATCTCAGTTATTAATAATGCGATTTTCTTGAAATTTTGGTGGTGATTATATGTTAGGTAAATGAAGTATTTTGGCATAGTGAACATTTTCATCGTGCGGTGTGGGGGGTAAAAAAAGCTGTTTTTTGGGAAAAGGATATTAGGGCTCATTTTAGATAACTTTTTTTATCAGAATTAGAATCAGCATCCCCAAAACCCCCCAATCTATATTTTCGAAATCTCAAGAGCTGATTTGAGGAGAAAAAATAAATAAATTCACTTTTTTCGTCTCAGCATCCCCAAAAACCCTTTAATTCATATTTTCAACATCTCAAGAGCTGATTTGAATAAAAATTATTCAACTCTTTTTTCATAAGTCCTTGTTAGCAAAATTCAAACCGTCTTTCAAAATAACCATTTAACACGGTATGTGGAAATTTTGGTTTAAATGCCCTAATCCTGTTGCGTTTCAAACATCTCTATACTTTGTTTTTCTTTGAATTCATTGTCCTCGCATCTGCCATTACAGTACCAATTGGGTTGTTTCGAAATTCGAAATGTTCGTCGTCCGGATAGTGTCTTTGATTTAAATTGTACCTCCCTGGTCTTGTCTTGAAAACCGCTCTAGTCTTTGCGAACAATCTGTTGATTTTGGCGTGAGAAATTGGTTCTCGATCATGATGCCTTCCATTGAAAATTCCAGCAACCTGACGCGTAGATCTTTCATTATTACCAAATAATCGGATAATCTCCACTTCTTCTCCAAGGATATAAGGGGCTCATTTTAGACAATTTTTTTTTATCAGATTTGGAATCAGCGACCGCAAAAACCCCTCAATTCATATTTTCGAAATCGCGAGAGCTGTTTGATTAGAAAACAAAATTAAATTCACTTTTTTTCAATAGATTGTTTATTTCTAACTTTTTATTTCGAATGCCCTAATCCTATATTAAATTTCAAACACCTTCGTTTCCTTATATTCTGTATCGTTTGCAACTGCCCTTATACTACAATTTAGGTATTTCCGAAGATACGCACACTTTGTTACCGTTGGCTTGCCGATTTGAGTTTTCATGCAAATTAATGAAAGAGTGCTTTGAAACAAAAGTTTTTGTTTGACATCGGTAATCAGTACGAAATGTCAATAAGTCAAGCAGTGTTACTTAACTGTTACTAAGATGGTACACAACCGAAAAGTACTTCTTACAATTGGAGAAAAAGTAGAGATTATCCGCTTATTTGGTAATAATGAAAGATCTACGCGTCAAGTTGCTAGAATATTCAATGGAAGGCATCATGATCGATAACCAATTTCTCACGATACCGTTGCCAAAATCAACAGATTGTTCGCAAGGACTGGAGCGGTTTTCAAAATAAGACCATCAGGGAGGTACAATTTAAATCAAAGACACTATCCAGACGACGAACGTATCTTAGCAGAATTTCGAAACAACCCAAATGGTACTGTAAGGGCAGTTGCGAGGACAATGAATTTAATGAAAAACAAAGTATGGAGATGTTTGAAACGGAACAGGATTAGGGCATTTAAACCAAAATTTCTACATACTCTATTAAATGGTGATTTTGAACGACGGTTTGAATTTTGCTTATGGTTGCAGGGTAACTATCTTAACGACAGACTTTTTCTGAAGAACATGATGTTTACTGACGAGGCAACGTTTACAACAAACGGTGGTGTCTAGTCAAAATTGTAGGTTTTGGGCAGCTGAAAATCCGAATTGGGTAATTCATTGTAAAAACCAATACAGTGAAAAAGTTAACGTGTGGTGTGGCATATTCAACGAACGGATTGTTGGCCCTTATTTCCTGGATAACCTGACCGGACAAAATTTTCTAAATTTTTTACAAAATGGTCTCTATGATTTTCTCATGGAATTGCCATTAGCACAAAGACAAAACTTAATCTTTCAATTAGATGGGGCCCCCGCACCCAATTCTGGGATAGTTCGGAAATTTTTAAATGCAATTTTCCCTATGAAGTGGATAGGTAGAAATTCTCCTTTGGAACCATGGCCCCCTAGATCGCCAGATATTACCCCTTGTGACTTTTTTCTGTGGGGGCATTTGAAGAATAAAGTGTATGCTACTCGGCCGCGTAATAGAGAGGAACTTTGCTTTGCAATTAGGCAAGCGTGTCAGGAAATAACTCCCCAAACTTTAAGAAAAGTGAATGTACATTTGAGAAGAATTGTTGAAAAGTGTATTGTTTCAGAAGGTAGTTATGTTGAAAACACAAAAATCTAAAATAAAGTAATTCGTAATTTTGTTACCACTGTTACAAATAAAGAACTTATTAAAAAAAAGACTTAAACTTTTTTTTTTGTTCAAATCAGCTCTTGAGATGTTGAAAATATGAACTAAAGGGTTTTTGGGGATGCTGATTCCGAATCTGATAAGAAAAGTTGTCTTAAATAAGCATTAATATTCATTTCTCAAAAAATTCCTTTTTTCTCTCCCCAACTTCGCCAATGGTGAATGAATATGATCACTATGCCAAATGCTTCATTTTTTTAACATAAAATCACCACCAAAATCTCAAGAAAATCGCTAATAACAGATATTCGGGTGCATTGACGAAAAAAGTGAATTTATTTTTTTTTCTCCTCAAATCAGCTCTTGAGATTTCGAAAATATGGATTGGGGGGTTTTTGGGGATGCTGATTCTAATTATGATAAAAAAGTTATCTAAAATGAGCTCTAATATCCTTTTCCCAAAAACATCTTTTTTTACCCCCCACACCGCACGCCTATGGTCGATGAAAATGTTCACTATGCCAAAATAAAAATTTACCTAACATATAATCACCACCAAAATTTCAAGAAAATCGCATTATTAATAACTGAGATATTAGGGTGTATTCATGAAAAGCGGGACACACTGTATACACTTCAACGCAACTCAATTAGACTACAGTAACAGTTTACTATAGTGCTTCAGTGATCATCGCAGTTTTTGACAGTTCGTTAGCTTGCAGTTAAGGTAAATACATTTTTCTTAGTTATATAAAACGACTTTCTTTGTGGTATGCGGTATTTATTACTATACAGCTAGCTCATAACATCTTAAATTATGATTTAAAACTGAAAATATAAACTTATAACCTTTCTTTATCTACATTTTTGGGGTGACGAACACTCATGCAACAGAATTAATACTAAGCTCAATATCGTCATGGGTGACGATAATTGGTTCATTTCACCCATGTCATATTATTTGATTTTCATCCTTACTATACGACAATATAAAGCCATAACAGGGTGAATACATTCTTTTTATATTATAATATTGAAGAACCACTAACCGTCATACATTTTTGTTTTATTTCTAACTTTAGCATGCTTTTCAAATCTATGACGAATACCCGTGCACAGGCATTACGAATACTGGCTTCTATTCTTCTTGCAGATGTCTTGAAATAATTATCCAGAGGATGATATGAAAAATACCATAGATGCTGTAAAAACAGCGAAATGAGTGATGCCACAAAA
Organism: Chrysolina americana; assembly: GCA_958502065.1. Taxonomy (NCBI): domain Eukaryota; kingdom Metazoa; phylum Arthropoda; class Insecta; order Coleoptera; family Chrysomelidae; genus Chrysolina; species Chrysolina americana. Next base: position 4,657,743 of record OY293411.1, on the reverse strand, counting down.
TTTAAAGTACCGCAGATGACATTATCAATAAATGTAAGGGGAAAACCCCGCTAGCTAGAAAAATCGGATCACCTACTACCTATACTAGAGGAGGATGATCTAGTGAAATGAATTTTACATTTGGGGGATAATGGTTTTCCAGTTTCCAAGGACCATTTATTGAGAAAAACCCCCTTTACTGATGATCGACCAGGAAAGCACTGATATAAAGCATTTTTAAATCGGCATTCCATTATAATACAGAGGATATCGCAAAAATTAACGATAACTAGAGCTGGGGTTACAGAAGCAAATATTAAACACTGGTTTAATGAAATCAAAAAGTACCTCGAGTCAAAAAACATTTTTCATATCGTTTTAAACGTAGGTAACAGAGTATTTAATTGCGACGAAACCGCGTACTCTTTGAGTCCTGCAGATAATAAAGTTTTGACACCAGGAGGAAAGACAAAGAATAATGAAACCTCAAAAGAATATTTAGATGATGATAAAGAAAAAAAAACGAACAGGGTATTGTCTGAGAGAATTCACAAAAAGAAAACCACGGGGCAAAAGAAATCGACTTTTAAAAAATACAAATGACACCTCCACAGTCACCCAAACCAAAGTCATCAAAACAGCAGCAGAGTATTCCAGAAGGGGTTGCAATGCCATTTAAGAATCTTTCATTCTGGCCGGTAATGTCACCAAAAATATTGAAGAAGGTAGTAGAGAGAATTCCATCAGTAGCCACATGCGAAAAATGGAAAGAATATTACAAGAAAAAAGAAGAAAAGAAAGTCCAGAAAGAAAATGAACAAGAAAAGAGAAAACGGAAAACATTAGAGCAACCAAATGAGACTAAGCTAAAAAAACACAAAAGGATGAAAGCGACTGGCATTGTGTTATTTGCGAAAAGACTATTGAAAATATGATTTGTTGCATGAAGTGCAAACAATGGATGCACAATAAATAAATAAATTTTTACTGCGTTTCCTGTACTGCCCAAAAATGGATATTTCAAGTGACTATAGTGACTGAAGTTTTTTCCTTAATAAATATTTTTTCAATTAGTTATTAATAATATTTTCCCTGGAGCGACTGTGACGAACTCTGCTACTACAGACTGACGACCACTGGGTTAACAGCATTTCTGGCATGACGAACACTGGTATACTAGTTCCTATTTAATTGATATACGAATTAAAATAACTTAAACTGTATGTAATATAAAAACAATGTAACTTCAAGGCCCCTTTACATCTGAAGTGCAACGAAACAATCAAATCAAAAGCTTATCACATCTAATACTATTTTTCACAATCTAATTTTTATAGTGTTAGACCTTAAAGTGACGAACATTGCTGCCTTTACCTTACTAATGGCCACCAACGAATAAAAAAAGAAACGAACGGAAACAAAGAACCAAAAGATGCAAACGAAAACAAAGAAATAAAGTATATAACATCACACAAAATTGAAGAAGTTATACAAAAACTAAGAAATGGAAAATCTCCTGGAGAAGACGAATTAACAACTGAAATGTTCAAAAATATGGTAGAAACTGTGCTAAAAATACTGAGTAACATTTAATAAAGCATGGTCCGAAGAGCAGGTATATGAATGATTGTCCCTATATTCAAAAAGGGAGATAAGTATGATTGCACGAACTATAAAGGCTTAACATTGCTAAGTACAGTGATGAAAATATACCAATGAGAAACGTTATAGATAAAAAATAAGACCTATTACAGTAGAGGCTAAAAGAATCACAAAGCGGTTTTAGAAAGGGTAGAAGTACACAAGACAATATATTTACATTGAAGATAATTGGAGAAAAAAAGCTCCAGCAAGAGCATGATCTATAGGATTCATTGACCTCGAAAAAGCGTTCTACAAGATGCCAAGGATGAAGGTATGGGATATTTCACAGAATAGAGGAGTTGAGAACAAATTCATCAATATAATAAAGAATATTTATAAGAATAACGTTAATTTTATGATTCGACATAACAAAATGTCAGAAAAATTTGCAAGAGAAGGATTAAGATAAGGAGGAGGACTAAGTCCATTGCTCTCCACCATACTGTCTTATAGACGAGATAGTAAAAAAATGTTAAAGAATATTGGATATAAATACCTACATAGAATAGAAATATCAGAGGAAGCTTTTGCAGATGTTTTGATAATAATTATGACCGAGAATGAACTAGATCTACAATAGTTATTTATGTATCAAGGGCGTAAAGTAGGCGTTTATGGCCTGCGGCGTGGATAACGGCCCGAAGGCTAACGAGCCGAGGACCATTACACGCCGAAGGCCATAAACGCATTTTACGCACGTGATACATACAAAATTTTATGCACTAGCGGTTTATACAGTGTCCACCAAAATCTTGGAACAGCATGGGAAACTAACTTTTATAAAGAATGACATTTTCTGAGAAACTTAATAAAAAAGTGTTCCATATGGTTCCAAGATTTTGGCGGACACTGTATATACATTTATATCGCAATTATCGTGTCAATAATCATCTCTGTATACTGAAATAGATTCATTTATTCAAATTGTACACAGAATACCCAGTATATACCCACCTAATTATGACGTTGTTAAGCAAGCTGGTCATCTTCATGTTTATCTGAAAAAGTGCGTGAGTGAACTCAACACAAAAATTATGGAATCATCAGATGAAGAACATAATATATACATACCAATGGAAATTTTGGAATCGGCTGAGAGTGCCAAACTCGAACTGCTACCAACAAAGTCAAAGAAACTTTACGAAAAGACGTATAATGAGTTCATAAAATGGCGCAATGAAAATAATGTGAAGGTGATTACAAAAGATATATTACTGGGATATTTTTTTGAGAAGTCCAAGAATCGAAAACCATATTCTTTGTGGTCATACTATTCGATGTTAAAGTCTACTTTGAATTTGTATAGTAATATAAACATAAGCAAATTTCCAAAATTGATAGCATTTTTGAAACAGAAGAATGATGGATAAGCCGAAGAAATCCAAAATATTGAATAGGGATGAAATCGAACTTTTTCTGAAAGAAGCTCCAGATAATGTATATCTGATGATGAAGGTATGTTATACCTACCTAAATTTATTAAGTAATTAAAAAACTTATTGATTCTTTTATAGATTGCATTAATATTTGGGGTACATGGTGCTTGTCGTAGAGAAGAATTAACAAATCTCAAGCTTGATGACATTCAAGACCTAACTTATGCTTTATTGATTACATTTCGAGAGTAAAAAAGTAAAATACAACGAACATTTACCATCTGCAGTACTGAAAACCAGTCAGTTAATTATTTGGATATTTATAGAAGATATGCTAGTCTACGTCCCGCAAATACTGAACATGGGCGTTTTTTTATATTCTATAAGAACAACAAATGTACAAAACAAGTTGTTGTGAAGAATATCCTCGGTCAAATTCAAAGAATAATTGCAGCATTTTTGAAGCTATCAGGCCCAGAAGAATATACGGGTCATTGTTTCAGGCGTTCTTCAGCCACTTTATTGGCTGATGCTGGGGAAAGTATCACCAATATCAAAAGACACGCTGGTTGGAAATCAACTACAGTAGCAGAGAGCTACATTGAACAATCGATTTCAAATAAATAGAATATTGCCAAAAATTGCCGGCGATGGTGATGGACCGATACCAAATAATAATTATTTGGACCTACCATCCACATCTAAAATGAGTGGTGAGGATGTTTCAAAAGGGAATAATTATTTTCAAGAGAAAAGTGAATATCCCAACCTCAATATTCAAAATTGTAACAATTGCATAGTTAATATAAAATTCTAATTTTCAGGGTTATGGAGCAAACATGTAGATTATGAATAAAAGTTGTTAAATGAGTATTTCTTTATTGAACTGAATTCATTGTTTCGTGGTAGGTCATCCGTGAAATGTTGTGTGTAGGTATATATGGACAATTTTAGTATATTGTCTACTTTACCGCCCGCCGACCATGATGCGCCCACGGGCGAAAAGTGCCACTTTACGCCCGGCGAACCGGGCGGTAAAGTGTACTTTACCGCCCGCTAGTGCATAAAATCATCTAGAGATATTGAATAAAACTTTTGAAAAATACGAGATGAGCGAATGAACAGAAACAAAACAAAAGTAATGGTGATTTTTAAAGAAGAAGAAAAAAACGATAAATATGCACATTGAAGGAGTGCATCTAGAACAAGTAGAACATTCAAATATTCAGGAATAGAAATACAAGGAAATGGAAAACAAGAATTATAAATCAACAACAGAATACAAAACACAACTCAATGAATAAAACATTCATAAATAAAAAATAAATTTCTAAGACAACTAATATATAGACCGAATTTGACATTTTACAGAATGTTTCTATAATCTGTGGTCCTGGATACTCTCTCAAAGACAAATAAGCCGAATTCAGTATTTAAGAAGAGTGAAAGGAGTAACACAAATGACAAACTAAAAAATAAGGATATAAGGGAAAATTAAAAAATACTAATGACACTGAAGTTTATTGAAAAGAGACAACTCAGCTGGTTGGGTCATTTACAGAGGATAAATAGCGAACGCCCGGTGAAACAAATAAGGCAGACAAAGATTCAAAGCAAAAAAAAGAGGAAGACCAAGACGAAAATGGGATGGGGTAATTGTGGAAATTTCAAAGAAAAACGGAGTATTTCGGAATTCAAACCTACTAGGTAGGTAATTAGGAATTCTACAATTCTGTTTTAGTATCTATATCAACTCAAAATTTTGTAATCCCGACTCAGTATTTCGGAATTTTGTCTTAGTATTTCGAAATTCTGACTCACTAACTGAAAATTCTTCAATTCCGACAAAACCCGTCAGTAATTTGAAAGCTAGATTTCGAACAGAACTCATCGTGTCAGAATAAGAAATGTAGTAAGCTACTTACCTATAGAATATGGAGTTCCCCAGGGTACGGTATATACCTCAACTTGTGTAATATAGGAAGTAGAGATTGAATCATAGGTTTTGCAGATGACAATTTTTTACAAAGCGGCTTATTGGAACGAATTACAAATCGAAGTTGAAAATAATATTTCTCATATCAAACATTGTATTGAACAAAAATTATTAACAATTATGTTAGAAAAACTCAATACCCCCCATTTAGCTGCTATGAATTCAATTCTAGGTAAACGTGAGCTATAGGATTAACGATTCGTAGTATATATACTATAGGTATATCGGCAAAAAAGGGAAAATACCTAGGAGTCTCCATTGATGACCGTTTAAGATGGGTTGTTCACATCCAATATGTATATGATAAAAAATTTGCAATTTATAATATATGAAATCAGATTATAATACCTCTGAAACAGCTAAAAGTTGTTTATTTCGCCCTTTTTGACAGTCGTTCGAAATATGGAATACTGGCTTGGGAAGTAGCACTCAAAAACATATAGCCCCTCTAGAAATTTTACAACGTAGATTCTTGAAACTACGACTGTTTCATAAAAAAATAGACTACTCATCTCACGTAAGTATAAAGAATCTGGAGTAGGTATTTGATTTGAGACAGGAATTCTTTCATGAATGTATGATCAACTATCATGCACAGCCGTTATTTTCTGCCCGATATGATGATAATTATAGGTATAGTAAAAAAGGCATAGTAAAAAGAGGACGGTTATTATTATTATTATTTACTGTTGGTGACCAGCGAATATCTTTGCTGATACTCGGTCCTGATTGTCAAATGAATACATTATATTTCTTTTAAACTTTTTCCCTTCATATTTTTTTCTTCTTCTTTTCGTGCATAAACAAATCATATATTTTCGGAATCTGCATGAAATTTTGCGCATATAGTGCGGATTGCAAGTGAATCAACCGATTTTGAATATTTCATGATTTTTAGGGGTCTACCCCTTTCGACTTTTTTCGATTTTTCGAATTATTTTTTTCATATCGATCGACTCGAAATTCACAGATTATACTAATTTGATCATTCTGAATCGATTGGCGTTCGCAGATTTGCTTTATCTTCCCGAGTTGAAGAATTCATCTGCAGTGGGAAGGAGTCATCTTCCTCCATATGTTTTGGTTTTTTCGGTGATATTCGTGACATTATTGACGTTGACTTACTCTTAAATGAGGGGCCTAGTTCCAAAGTGTACAATCTCCAGTTTATACAAATTTCCAGAAAACAGGAAAAACCTCGCAATTGAAGGTGGTCAATTCTTTTTGAAATTTGAATATTATGTTATAAAGTTGTCATTATCTATAGATAATTCAAGAAATCCCAGAAAAAAAATGTGTTTTTTTCCAAAATTATTTACAAAAAAGTTATGGAGATTGTACGTTACGAAATTTTGTAATGGAGAATGTTCACTTTGAAAATGAAATACCGTTTTCGAATTCGAGAAAATATTTTTATTTTGAACCAATTAACAACAGAACTTAGATAACTAACGTAAACAAGAATGCCTTTGAATTCTTTCTCAAAAATTGTTATGAATTTACTGGGTAAAATGCAAAAATTCAAACTATCAAACCACACTCTTCTTCCCTTACTTGCTTCGCATAGTACCGTGGTCTCACCGTCCTCCGCAGTATCTTCTGGTTGGTCTTCTCCTTCCAGTACAAATTTGTAAAATGTTAATCTAGGGTCACTCTTCCATAATGTGAAAGGAGAAGATTGTTGACGTAAACTTTCTTGATTTCGGTAACTGCATTCTACTTGGTGATTATGGTTGGATCCATATTAGGGATGCTTTTACATTTTTTTTGTAATGGGTTTTCATTCCCTAGATCTGTTCTATAATTACTTCCTCCCCAGACTATTACTACTCAATTGGAATTTTGAATGAGTACCGTCCTTTTCATTTTCGAAAAAGCAGAATGCCACTGTCCTGGCAACTTAATTAATTAATTACTTTCATAAAAATATTTGGATATTATGTACACCACAATCTGCAATCCATGAAACTAACCTGTTGAATCGGAATGATTTTAGCGCGCAAGAAATAATGCTTATTTTGAAAAAATCACTCTTGAAAATGTCTTAATATTCATTGGATTATGTACGTTTTGTTCTAATTGACGAGTTTGGAGTTTGTACGGTTTGGACCTTAATTATTTTTGGAGAATGTAGGATATGGACCTAAGCTTGATTTTCTACATGAATAATTAATTAACGATTGATCGTTATGACATTTGTAACGCCATCTTCCTCATTTTTAATAAAATTGTACACTTTGGAACTAGGCCCCTCAAATGTCAAACTTTTCTTCTGATCATACACTAATCATATATTTCAGAGTCCGCACGAAATTTTGCGTATTTAGTGCGAATTACTGCGGATTGCAAGTTTATAAGTTACAAGTGTAATGAGTCGACATCTATCATTTCAAATGAGAACCATTCAATTTGCAGTCGAAGTAAGTTAGATACGTGATAAATGTTGGTACTTATTTTGTTTCCCAACAGGTGGACACAAGTTGTAAATCAAGACAACTATTTTTTAGCAATTGAAAGAACAAAAGGAAAACCATCAGTAGTACAATAGCATTCAAATGGAAAAAATGCTACTGCCAAAAATGCTGAGCATTTTGAGAAATTTCAGTAATTCCAAAGCTACAAGTCAATACATTTGATTGACATTCAGAATATTTAATTTTTTAAGATTGTTTGGATGAAGTAACTTGCCTTCTATTTCTCCATTTTGATGAAAGCCAATTAATAATCTTTCCAAAAGCTAGCAATTGTATATACTCAATTGCTGAGAAACAATGTATTGAGAAATGCACGAGTCATTTAAAGAATTCTTTTTATCACTAAACAGTTCCATCAAAGACAACTACTCCTCTGGATATATACTGCAACAAGGATTTGTTCACCATGAATATGACTAAGCCAAGAGATATGTTAATATTATTCAAATGGAATATCGAATAGATTTGATATTTGAATCAAAACAAGGTATACATTAAAAAATAATTCAACTTTATTTCACAACAAAACTTCAAAAATCTCCCATCATTTCTTGCATCATATCTTGATAAATATACATAAATTTTGCTACAAAAGACTCCAAATGGAAAATGGCTTTGTTTCCTTGAACCATCCTATGCTCATGAATAGCGGCCTGTTCTACAATCTTTGCCCTGATACCCATATCACAATTCTTCAGCAATTCCTCCAGCAAAGTCTTGAATATGATATCAGAAGGAATGCCATTTGTTATCAATTCATACAAATTCTCCCTTACTTTGGACAGAGTCTCCATATTCTGGTTCTGTAGCATTCGTGCAGCTGTCTTCTTGATAAACACTTGCCAGTCTGGTTCAGGAATTTTTTGATTATCGGTAAAAGGATATTGTTCCACTTTGCACGCCTCGCAGATCAGCAATGCTCTCCTCAAGTTTCGGTTGGATACTGCTACAATCCTTTTGGCTAGTTCAACAGGAAGATTGAGGTCCTCCTTTTTACAGGTACTCTGCAAAATATTTATTATCGTCTCTTCAGATGGTGCAGGTATTCTTATACACAAGCAACGTGAACGAATAGCTGGGATAACCCTGGATATAGAAGTTGCACATAGTATAATACGACAGTTAGCTATGTATTTCTCCATTGTCCTCCGCAGAGCATGCTGTGCATCCTTGGTAAGATCATCTACATCTGTTAATACAATGACTTTGAATTCCCGCTGGGCGTTAGAGTTCAACTGCTGACTTTGTGCGACGTTTTTGATTATGTCCATCACAACCACTCTGTCGTAAATACCCACATCACTTGGGTTAACTTCGATGTGATAGTTGCTACTAACAGTCATGATTTCCAGTTTTTTATTGGATGGTGTTGTGAAAGACATCGTCTCCATTTTGAGTCTTTCAACCCCTGGACCATACAAGTCCCTGAGTAAACACATTATTCTAGTTTTCTTGCCCGCCCCCAAAGGGCCGTACACGAGCAAATGGGGAAAATCACCATCTTTTGTGAGATTTTTCAAGTTTGTTGCTTGTTCTTTGTGGTAATCCAAGTTCATAAGGTCTTTTGGACGGTATTTGTCTGCCCACAACATAGTGAATAATATGTTTTTCACAATCCAATAGTTGAATACAACTGAAGAAAATGAAAATAAATAATTCAAATACAAAAAAATACAAATGTACAACCTTCTCACTTCGCGCCACAAATTATTTAGGTTATTCTAGTCGCTTTCCAATAAATTCCTATTACCAATATCACCATAGGGTTAGCTCCAACTAACTCTGAGTAACTGGTGAAGTGATCTGACAGACCAGAAAAATCATGTTCCTTTCAAAACCTATTTATAAAGTCAGGTGAAGTTCCCTGTAGTCATCGTGAAAGCAGCATTTGTATTTGTTCCGTGCTACTGACCACCAGGGTTGTTTTCGTGCAAAAAGTAGGGCTCCATGAGTCCGAAGAAATATCAAACTCTCTTCCCTGAACTGAACTTGAAGTGAACAACACCTGACTTTATGAATAGGGTTTAATTGGAAAATTTTTCATTATTTATCAAATTACTTCAGGGCTACCCCGGCTATCCAGAGCTACTTCCCTTGGTAAAGCCACTTTCTATTTGAGTTTCAAGCACAGGGCTCCTCAATCGGTACTATTGGTGAATTTTGACATGTGTTATTTTCTATCCGATGATTGAACTAGAATAAGAAGCCCTGGTGCAACCACAGATACTAGGTTTTTATTGTCTGTGGTGCAGCAAACTCTCATAAATAAAGCAGTACAATCTAGTTCGTTACCCCTGAACTGAACAGAACCTGATTTTATAAATGGTGTTTGATTAGAACATCATAAGCCGCTTTCCAATTGCCAGGGGTAGTAGCACCCAGTGGAGCTTGTTACCCCTAAACCACAGATTAGAGAACATATCTAATCTGTGCCTAAACAGAACCTGAAGTGAACCGTACCTGACTTTATAAATAGAGTTTAATTAGAACATGATTTATCGTGATCTGTCAGATCACTTCAGGAGCTACCCGGAGCTACTCCCTGTGGCGGCTATAGGCATGTTTTTATTCACCGGCGGATCCGCCATTAACCATTATACCAAATTAGGGCCAGTTTATCAATGTCCTATTAGCATACTCTGACTTCCGGTTAAATTTGACTCGTGGTTAGAATGAATATGACATTTGCTAAATTTTAGAATCGGCTCACATTCTAACCATGAGTTAAATTTAGCTCAAAGTTAAAGTACATTGAAAAACCGGCCCTTACCCCCTATATTCTTTTAAGATTGTATAATGGACCATATCGGATAAGAATCATTTTGGTGGCATATTTGGTGTTCTTGCGTTGGCGTCTCTGGATAAGTAATTTATTTCAAATCAATCAATGGATATTAGATGGCGCCCCATAAAACATATTGGCGGTAATTTTGAATACAAATTGAAATTTGAAATACGGTGACAGCTTCATTGACAAATATTTTTCATTCGATTAACAAGATAGAAAACAGGTATGAGCTGTTAATATATTAAGGTCCATGCAGGGTTTTTGAAGCACATGCGATTTAAACGCCTTCTACTTACAATTCTATATCAAGGATATATTTTATTTGGTTCTGTAATAATTTTGTCAATGCTGGAGAAATGCTATTTGACTTTTTCAAATAATTCCGGTGTATTTTTAATGCCGATTCAGGTACACGCGTGCCCATCCTGCTTGAGATAAAAGATACAGTGAAAATATATAGGGGTTATTTTGAAAACTCAAAAAGCATTACTCCAGTATCTACCAAATCATTACAGAACCAAATAAAATGTCCTTCTCATAGAAACGTAAGTAAAAGGCGTTTAAACCGCAAGTGCTTCAAAAACCCTGCATGGGAACGCATGTATCTGAATAGGTCTTTACATTTCCATTAACTGAATAGAAAAATGTTCAACAGTTTATCCAAAGGGCCATGATGGACTCGGAATCTGGAACCATTCCCAAAAACTTTCAATCTTATGACGTATTTTTTGGACATGAAGCAAGACAGCATTGACATTAAGAGCAAGGGTACCAATGAAGAGAAATTGGATGGTCCACCAATTTGTTTCTTATCGAATATGGTCCTCAATTACTTCAGGAGTTATCTACTCAGAGCTATCCCGAAAAGGGGCTGATGCTAATGTATGGTCTAAATAGCCGCTTTCCAATTGCCAGGTGTAGTAGCACCCATTGGAGCTTGTTACCCCTGAAGTGAACCGCACCTGACTTTATAAAAGGGTACCCGGAGTTACTCGGAGCTACTCCCAGTGGCAATTGGAAAGCGGCTAATGTCATAATAATTAAAGTCATAAATCATGTTTTTTAATTAACCAGTGGCTCCACCAATCCACTAACTGTTAACTGTTTTCTTATATGCAAAGAATATAAGGGCGAATTTCGTAGCTACCGGTGAATAAAAAGACATGACTATAATTATTATTATTATGTCAATACGTCAATGGCATGAGGGGTCGGCCGACTATAAATATAGAACGGTCCATGGCAATTTTAATTTTTGTGGTTTTTCAGTTTTACGTGTTGTTCAAAGAAAGTGCGGCTCAAAATCAAGTTTATTGAAAAATATTCAAACATATTCAAAATATACTTCAAACAGTTCAGACATAAATTAAAATGAGTGAAGTAACAGATAGAATAAACAGTGAAAACAACTATGAAAATGCTAAACGTTTAAAAGGTAACCTCAATTTTTGGTCCCCCTTGAACGATAATTTCAATGTACCCGACAAAAGGTCCGTCTGTACTTGGCATAAAAAAATTAATAGACAAACAACTCCTCATTCTACAAAGGACTGGTAAGTATTTTTCCATGAAGTTCAACTAAGTATAAAGTTTCAAGAATACCGTACACCAAAATTCATGAAATTTTTATTTTTATGTGGGATTTTTCAGGAGACAGACTTCCAAAATACTTCCCAATGCCTTGGCTGCCATAGGAAATACCCCAATGATAAAATTGAACAAAATCCCACAGGCTGAAGGTCTGAAATGTGACATATGTAAGTTTTTTATTTGTTATTTTGTGATGATAGGAAGGTCGATGTTGAAAGAAACATTGTGTTATCACTGCAGATATATGTAATTACAAGATATCATTATTAGGGGTTGAATGACAAAAAACAGAACAGTACTAAATTTTAGATTTTTTCCATTCAAAAAGTGATGACCAAATCCAGTGAAATAGCCCAGTTGAATTGCTTATGAATGCACTAGGATGTATTCTACAGAAGTTACTGGTTGGTTTCAATATTTGAAAGAGGGCATTTTACAAATGATAGTATTCCAACCTTCATGTACTATATAGAATTGAACTTAACATTCTCTAGAGTGAGCTCAAGGGATTAAAAAATCTCCTAAATTGAAAGAGAGTGTAGTGGAAGGAAAACATAATTTTCATCATCAATTTTTCATACAGTAGTATTGGTGCCCTGATCTGCAGTTTTCTGATGATATCAGATGAAGGTTGCTTTCTTCTGTATCATGCATTATTTTTTAACGTTATCTGTTACCAATAATATTGTTGATAATGAATTGATGAAATTTCCAGATGATGAAATATAAAATAGGTTAATGAGTCAAGATTGTTTTGTTAAGACTGTTTTGAAAAACGTATCTTCATTTTATGTAAGCAGTCAAGATTACAACACAACTTTTATTGATAATGTTGCTAGAACATATCTTAAAAAATTCAAACATGGTTGTCAGTAGTAGTTACATTTTATGCCTAGCTTAATTTTATTTTATATTTGGTTGTGTGTATTTTCTTTGTGGACAAAAAAATACAAAAATATATGGGGGTATTTGAAATGAGTCTCTGCAAATTAGACAAAAAATTTAAAACTATATTTTAAATGCAGACCATCCGGGATTTGAACCCGAGACCTCTTGATTTTCAGTCCAGTGAGTTACCAACTCTTGTAACTATGTCTAGATCAAATTAAGTAAGTTAATTTTGATAATATGTAGTACAAATTAAGATACCTAATGATGAAATACTTTGTTTTGTTTTTCAATATTTGTGACATTTTTTTCAGATGTAAAATGTGAATTCCTCAACCCTGGTGGGTCGGTGAAGGATCGAATAGCTTTCAGGGTCATAGAGGATGCTGAGAAACAAGGCCTTCTCAAACCAGGATATACCATCATCGAACCAACTTCTGGTAACACTGGAATCGGTTTGGCAATGGCAGCAGCTGTCAAAGGTAAATCGATATATTTTTTTAAGTACCCATATATCACTATACTCTTTTTTTTCGGAGCCCTGATACCTCCGGAGGGCGCGCTGGTATATTATCAACCCCAGTAGACACTCCCTACATTCGTGGGGTGAATGATTACTGGGTCTGAGAGTCATGTGCCCTGAGTAAACGGAGTGAACTAACAATACGGCCTTTTGCATTCTTCCGGCTAAGTTTTCTGCCGCATCACGGCAAGCTGGAATGATTTTCAGATTCGAGAGCAGCGTGTCCATCATTCTACCAAGTACCCCTATGATCAGAACCACCATTTTGACAGAAGAAGAGCCTGCGGAGTTCAAAGAGTAGATCTCGATATTTAGTCCGTTTTTCCTTCTCCTTTCGGACGATGTTCGTTTCGTCAGGAACCGAAAACTCTATGACGAAAATCGTCCTTCTTTGATGGTCGCGAGGAGGCTTATTTGAGGGTGGTACATGAATAGTTCCAATAGACTCGGCACTTCCCATTCTCCACAACGGACTCAATATTCCCCGGAGCATAAGACCATACAGGTGTCTCGGTAATACCGTACGAGTCAATACCAACACTCGTAGCGCCGCGTTATGCCTGTGTATATAGGCTAAGACCGCATAAGCTAGGCAAGCTGACAGCAAATGCATTATGGTCTCAGCTGCCCCACGACACGCTCTCTTCAGTTGACAAAATTTGTCGAAAAGGGTGAAAGGTCAATTTTTGCAAGTGAATATCTTTCAAAAGGTCGAGAACGATGAAAAATGTGTAAGAACAAACTTGAAAATAATTTAATCAGTTTGAGCTTACCACATACACATGTCTTCAAACTAAACAAACTATACAGAAGTCTGACATTCATGGTACTTGAAATCTGTTTACATTTTATTTTTGGAGCTCCATTTATGAAGATGGTTAAATGAATACATGTATTTCTGTGATTTTTCAGGATACAGATGTGTGATCGTGATGTCTGAGAAAATGTCGAACGAAAAAGTTTCGGTTCTGACTGCTCTTGGCGCTGAAATTGTGCGTACACCTGTCACTGCAGATTCGAATTCAGCTGAAGGAATGTTTGGTGTGACACATAAACTGAGAAAAGAAATACCTAATTCAGTTATTCTAGATCAAGTGAGTATTTTATTTTTTCAGCGAGAATGATAAAAGTATTTGAGTTAACGATATTTTATAAATTAACGAAAATTTTGGCGTTTGAAATTAATTAATTATTTGTTTGTTTCATCAGTATTCCAACCCTGGAAACCCTTTGGCCCATTACGACACTACAGCAGAAGAAATTTATGACCAGTGTGACAAAAATGTTGATATGATAGTAAGTATTATGTAATCTTCGAAAACACAAGTAGAATATACGCCCCACGTTGGGCGCCAAATTGTGGCGGTTATGTTCGCGTGGATATTTGAGTTGAATGAAGCATAGTGGAGCATCGAAACTATAACTTTTTAGCAACTGACCGCCATTCCTCAAGGTCCTCCACGGAGGGTTGATCCGGAAACAGTACCTAACTATCTAGTAATGCGTGACGATACACAATTTTACGTCGCTTAATGATTCTGTAACTTAGTAACACCAAACGAAATTCCTTTGAATACTGTTTCTGTAACTCATTTATATTCCATACATTTCCCACGTTGGGCGCCAAATCATGGTGGTTTGTTCTGGAACACCAAAACTATCCTACAAAATTCAAAATAATGTAAACTAGGTTAGTGAACCTCAGTGGCGTCGTGTCGGAAATATTGTTGGGGGTATTTGTGTAACAAATTGAATTTTATTCCAGGTGATAGGTGCAGGTACCGGTGGCACAGTTTCTGGCATAGGTAGAAAATTCAAGGAAATTTCTCCGGAAACCAAAATCGTGGCGGCAGACCCCGAGGGATCTCTTTTAGCGTTACCGGACAATCTGAATAAGACGGACACTTCCTTCTATGAAGTCGAGGGAATAGGATATGATTTCATCCCCACTGTTTTGGATCGTTCGGTGGTCGATGTGTGGATCAAGACTAACGATAAAGAATCTCTTCCAATGGCCAGAAGGTTGATAAGGGAGGAAGGACTTCTAGTGGGTGAGTATATATTGCATTATTCTCATCCTGCTGGTTATTCATTTCTTTTTTCTTCAGTTAGTAAGTTCCAAGTTTGGTTGAAATCGTTCTTGTAGTTTAAGAGAATTTTTGTCTTAGGTTCCAGTTGTGGTGCAGCTATGGTAGCAGCAATACAAGCAGCCAAAGACCTTGAGGCTGGCAAGAGGGTTGTAGTTATTTTACCCGACAGTATTAGAAACTACATAACGAAATTTGTTTCTGATCAGTGGATGGAAGCTAGAGGCCTTATGCCGTGTGTAAATACGAAAAATCACTGGTAAGAATGTTTTATTATTCATCATTTTTATTGCGATGTTATATACTTCCGAAAACATAACTTTCTATATTGTAAACGTTTTCGTTCTGAAGTGGTTGAATAATAAACATGGCTTTGAAACCATTGGTGCGCCACAAGGAGGGGTATTGAGGCCCTCTGTTTATTATCTGCAAACATACATTGTATACTTCAATAATTGTTTATACTTTCGAATCAAGAAACACTGTTTTATCTAAGTAAACATTTTCCTTATAGGTGGTGGGACACAAGTGTATCAGAATTGAATCTGGAAAATTTGCAAACAGCTACAAGGAATATGCACTGTGAAAAAGTATTGAATATCATGAAGAAATCTGGGATTGATCAGATACCTGTTGTAGACAATGAAGGGTAAGTGGTAATTGGTAAATTTTTTTCTTGGGAACACTGGATAGATTGAAATATTGGAGTATTTCTTTATCGCGAGGTCTATTTTTTTTCAG
Organism: Chrysolina americana; assembly: GCA_958502065.1. Classification (NCBI taxonomy): domain Eukaryota; kingdom Metazoa; phylum Arthropoda; class Insecta; order Coleoptera; family Chrysomelidae; genus Chrysolina; species Chrysolina americana. The sequence goes on along the minus strand of OY293411.1, from coordinate 4,641,657 downwards.
TGGCATCATCGGTATGTTGACCCTTCAGAACCTTATGAATGGTTTGATTTCTGGAAAAGTCAAATCTAAGGATAGCATTGACAAGTGTGTTGTGAGGATCTATCCGAAAGTTTACAAATCAGCAAATCTCGGAGTGGTGTCTCGAATTCTGGAAAAGGAAAATTACGTTATCATCTTGGATGCACAAGGTACAGTTTGGAAATATTTTTCTTTAGCTCTGTTTAACACTTTGTTATTTTTTAGGCACTGGATCCTCGCTGGTTGAAAAACCAGTCGGAATTGTTACAGCCATCGATCTTCTCCAGTTTATCCAAAAAAACTGATGAAGATGTTGTGAGCTTGACGTTAAATGGCATTTCGGAAGTGGTATTGGCATATCTAAAAGAAATATTTTCCTACAATCATGCAAAAATGTACACTTTTGATAATCACAAGAGGTTTTATTTTTTGTACTGATGCAGTAACATTGTTGTTACGTGTCAGTGACAATTCTCAACAGTTTTTCCTGTGTTATTTCTAGTTTACCATGGCAAAAGAGCAACTTGTAACTTGACAGTTATATCGAATTGAGACGTAATTGATCTGATTAGTTCTAAGTTTTAAATGCAACCGTAAATTGTTCAGAAAGTAAAAAAGGATTTATGACACGGGCATGGTTATTTATTGTGTCATGAAGTGTGGATGTCTGTTTACGTTTAACTTTGTTTTTTGCAGGAATATTTTGCACTTGTTACATAAATAAATATGACATGAGTAATTTTCAGTTTCAATACAAAACACAACCATATTTCTTACTAATTAACCGAATGACGTATTGTGGCAGATATCCGACAGAAAACTACAAAAAGTACCCCACACCTGACACCATTGTGATGTATTTTCCCAACAATATATGATAAATCAGTGGATATGAGGTAAATATCAGTCAGAACACTACTATTTCCCTGGTTTATGCTATGACAGTCAAGAAAACACAGAAGACAGATATATGTGAAACAATGCAAGTTTCTCCTGGATCAAAACAGTAAAGCACTGTCTATAAACTTTTAGGCATGATCTGAACTATGAAATTGCAAACTAACTATCTAAGGAATTATCTGCATATCAGGGGCACGGACAAGATCAGTGTTGTGGCTCAGGATGCATCATATCATAAGCTAAATGAAGACTTATTTTACAAGAGAATAAAAAACGTTTATTTCCAAACTTAATTATGATGTATTTTGGTGGGCTACGAGATTTCTATTTTATGAAAGGCTGGTTTTGTAATCCAAAAGGGTCGTATCAAAATTTGTAGATGCATAAAATAATATTTCACAAATCCATTTGTTATAAAATCTAAATTTATTCGGGCTTTTCTTTTCTCAAATCTTTTGATTAGCTGCTATACAGGGTTTTTTATTTACATGCTTATATTCAAGGGATTTTGAGAAAAAAACTTCATATGAACATGTAAGTCCTGAAGGTCTTAACTATTGAACTATAGGGTGCATTGTATGTAGGGGCTTGCTGATAGTGACACTGAATGCCAGGCGGTTGTAAGAAGACCATTTTTATCCATAAAAGGAATTTTGAACCAGATAATCATCTGTAAAGACTACAACGTACTGTAAGAACATCAGAAAGTGAGGTAGCAGTTTTTAATTAAATTGAGGAAGATCTCATTGATTACACGAAAAATAGGAAACAATTTGAATATCCCACATATTCTCGTTCGAAAAATTCTCCATGACATTCAAATATATGTCCACCATATCCAACGGGTTCAGGAGGTACTCCCTCGCGACTTTCCAGTACGGATGAAATTTTTCCAACGGGTTCTGTTAACGTATGGTCTAGAATATTCGGTGATTATTTAATTGGACCCTATTTTCTTTATGCGAGGTGGAACGGCATAATTACTGGCCGTTTCTAGAAAAAGAATTTATTTATTTATACTGATTACAAACAGGCTGGATAGGTCGCGGAGGACCACAGGCATGGCCACCTAGATCCATGGAAATCAATAGTTTTGATTATTCCCTGTGGGGTCATCATTAAGAGGAGTTGAGAAATCGCATTATAGTTTTTTGTGAAGCTTAGAAACGGTCATGGAATTTTCCAAGAAGTACGTCAATCCATGAAAAGAGCAGTCGTAAGCATATTTGCAGGAGGTTCACATTTTGAATGTACTTAGATTGCTCTGATTTTATAATTTTACCGTTTGAATATTTTATATACCGGGTGGCTACGGAAGTATTGCCTACGGAATATCTCAGTTATTGTATGAAGTAGGTTTGTGAAATTTGGAGCGTCGATATAATGACATAAGAGCTAGAATTTGAGCATATTGACATGTCGAAGTTAACTTCCGGTCTGACCGGAAGTAACATCAACTTTCTTATTTTAAATGGAAACCCTATTTTTTTTTCTTTTCGCTTTATTCAGCATTCAATTCACTTTCTAATGACATATCACAAGTTGGTATCTAACCAGAAACTAGATCAGAAAAAAATTATTATTGAAATTCACCGAGTAGGCCGTGGAAGCAAAATGAAAGCCAAAAATTGAAAAGTTGGCTATGGAAACCATACGTCACTTGATAACAGTTGCTCTTGCTCTATTATCGCCATACGCAAAAATATCATTAAAAATAATGTGGAATGATAAATTATATCCTGTAGGTTCTAGGTTAAATAGGAACATAAACGTACTTGGTCTGTGCCATCGTCCATAGATATTCTATTATCTACCTATGGACGATGTTTGTGCTATTCAGAATAATCATTCCATTGCAATAATCATTCGAACCAAAATATTAACAAGTAGATGTATTTTGGAATGAAACAAAAAAGAAACGAGAGCTCTCACGAACGCTGCTATCCATATTATTTTGACGTTCGAAGTAGTGTTTTTGATTATGCCATTTTAAAAGGGTTTGGAAATCGAAATCAGTTAGTGGAATATTCAAAAAATGCCCCGTTATTCACGAACCGAACAAATTAACATGCTTCTCATTTATGGTGAATGTTTAAAAAATTCTTATGCCGCTGAACGATTGTATTTAGAGCGATATCCAGGGAGGCAGCAACCGTCAAGAAGGTATTTCCAGTGGCTTGAAGAAAAATTAAGAACTGAGCCTGATGTTCACGAAGACCAAGAAGCATTTGTTATTAATAAGGAAACTGAAATTAATGTATTAGCTTTAGTACAATATGACCAACAGTGGATTATTTAACAGGAATAATACAAGGTAGGTACTGTACTTTATTTGGATTATTGTCGATAGTCGAAGTGTCAAGTGCTAAAAGTGTGAACGGTCTTTTGTTTCAGGTACTGGGAGATAGAAAACGAGCACCGGTTTCGACAAGGTGGCTTCCAGGAGAGATTTGGTGTGAATGTTTGGGCAGGAATAGTTGGAACTCATATTGTTGGCCCCATTCTTTTTCAAGGCCAACTAACCGGAGAGAGATACTTTAATTTTTTAACGAATGAAATTTCGGAATTCATTAACAACCTACCAGCGGAAATAACTGAGAGAATGTACTTCCAGCAAGATGGCGCCCCTCCGCATAATTCAAGAATAGCGAGAAATTATCTTCAAAATCGCTTTCAAGAGAGACTTATAACAACCCATGGTCCAGTCAGGTGGCCACCAAGGTCACCTGATCTTACTCCGTGCGACTTAAAAATAGGGTGTATTCCACACAGTCTACAACTCTACATGAGCTAGAAGTAAAAATTCGTAGAGCTTTCCAAGATATCACGCCCAAAATGTTGAGAAAAGTTTTACATGAAAATATCACCAGAGTCAATAAATGTATTGATGCTGAGGGAATGCATTTCGAACATTTGTTTTGAATTTATCAATTTCAATTTTTTTTTTTCGATAAATCTGTTTTTTTGTTATTTGAATAATAATAATTGGATTTTTTGGTATTTCATTTCAAAAAATTACTTTCTATTATATCATTAGAAAGGAATGGTTATGCTGAATAGTACAGGCAAGAAAAAGTTGTATGTTCCTATTTAAGTTATGGACCTACAGAGTATTGTTTTTTTCCCAATTTTTCCAATATTTTTTTTGGCGGCTTTTTATAACGCCGACGAATGAAAATAAAATATCACAGTAGTAGCAACTGTTATCAAGTGACGTATGGTTTCCATAGCCAACTTTTCAATTTTTGGCTTTCATTTTGCTTCCACGGCCTACTCGGTGAATTTCAATAATAATTTTTTTCTGATCTAGTTTCTGGTTAGATACCAACTTGTGATATGTCATTAGAAAGGGAATTGAATGCTGACTAAAGCGAAAAAAAAAAATTAGTTTCCATTTAAAATAAGAAAGTTGAAGTTACTTCCGGTCAGACCGGAAGTTAACTTCGACATGTCAATATGCTCAAATTCTAGCTCTTATGTCATTATATCAACGCTCCAAATTTCACAAACCTACTTCATACAATAACTGAGATATTCCGTAGGCAATACTTCCGTAGCCACCCGGTATATTTATGTTTAAAGCAAGTTACATATATATTATATATTGCTTTTTTTCGTGTTTTGTGAGAAAAGCATATACTGATAAAGTCCGTCTAGTCTACAGGAAGGTAAATTTTACTAGGGGGTTGGAATTTTTCATACTAAAATTGCACTTTTAATCTATTCTTTGTTATTATATACAGCAACCTTGTATTATAGGTGTTTAGAACTATTAAGAATAGTCGCATCTCTTCTCGAATTGTGAAAAATTATTGATATGGCAGTTTTGTATCATCATTTCTGAAAACAAATTCGAAAAGATCAGTCCTAGAAAGTTTCTCAATATTTTAATTTGTCCCGACAGTTGCTCCTCCTAATGCCGGCCCTGTATAAGTGGTTGATCAATGAACATTGGTCTTCCCTCCAGAATACCGAGAAGTATACAACATTTTCACTTTTAATTTACTTTCAATGCAGATTTCGGTGAAACGTCGGTGCTTTACATTCAGTAGCGGCAGTAGCGCTATTACTTTGATCTACTTATACACATCAATCAATTATAAATAACTGCGTTTATATATTTGTGGAATCGACTCAAAGACACGTCTGTGAAGTGACCTTGTATCAGCGAGCTTGGAAATTGGGAAATGAAATCATCTGGCACATATTTTTGTTATTGTCCTTCAACCTCTCTTTAATCATTCCACATTTGTTGCAATCAAGCAGTTTCGAACGATTACTTAAGTCGACGAGATAGTTCTTTCGACGACTTTATTCGTATATTATACTTTATTAAGTTTCAGAATTTGACCAGGTATAATGTCGGTCAACATTGAAAATATTCATATTTTCGTGAATGTTTACTCCCTAGCCAATCCAGTGTTCTGTAGTTATTTGCTTTGTGTGTCGCTGTTGGTCCTTAAAATGATGGGCACCATATTATTGATAGTGTACCATAGAATGAAAACCAAGGTGAGAACGGTGAGAAAGCATTAGCATGTATCAGAATCCTGAAGTACTGTTTTTACAAGCACGTTATGAAATTCGTTTGTTGGTAAACATTCAACAATAGTGAAAGATGAGTGAAAGTTCACACGAGGTCAGGCGACCACAGGCGGTACTAGACTGAAATTTGGAGGGGAGTATGGGTAGTTTGAAATTTTAGAAGCCAACCGCACATTTGTGGCTTCAGTCGAAACACCTCGTGTTTACGAGGCAAGAAACGACGTCGCCACAGAGGCAGCTATAGCTACCTGCGTGACATCCGAGTCCGGGAATATAAGTAAACAGGGATGTGCTCTCGAGGGAAATTGTGAATAAAATGTCCTACTTGTTATTCACAATTTCCCTCGAGAGCACATCCCTGTTTACTTATATTCCCGGACTCGGATGTCACGCATCAGGTAGCTATAGCTGCCTCCGTGGTGACGTCGTTTCTTGCCTCGTAAACACGAGGTGTTTCGATTGAAGACACAAATGTGCGGTTGGCTTCCTGTTTGTTGACTCCGTTCGTTTGTTGTTTCACCTGCAATCAAGTGTTGCACATCCTTACACTTGCTTTCACCGTACTGATGAGATCCCTAAGATCGAAACACGTGTCTACGGTTGCATTTTTACCAGAGGGCTTAGTCCAATAAAATGTCCTACTTATATATATATAACGAAAACAAACAAAATTTTCAATAGTGGTTTATCACAGAAATCGACGCTACTAAAAAAATTCTTCATTGCATGCAGCCTCCACAAACCTGAAATGAAAAGTTGAGGATAAGTTGCTGCGCTATTTTGAGGCAGTAGTTTGGGGAATACATTTAATGCGCGTTATCCTAGAGGCCTGTAAAGCCAACCCCACTACATCACTACATAATCTTCAATATTTTTACTCCTCAAATAGAATATATGACTGAAAAATATAATTATTTAGAGAAGACAGCATCAGAAATCAGAAAATGGAGTTTTTTTCAAAGTTATGAAGTGGGGGTGGAAAAAATTATCGAATACTCTTATCAAAGAAGAGTGAACGACCCTACTATTTTTCGTTTGCAAGTATTCAACAGAAAACAACTATTGAATTCATAATTTTCAGTTGCTCATTTTCACTAAAATCGTTTTAAGCCACCCTGTATAATTTGAGGGCATGAGATGGATCAAAAATATCACACACATCTGTCTATCAAATGTTATTATAATTATTTCCTCTATTATTTCGATTTGCATCTGCATATAGAAGCCCATGGCACATCAGTACATTTTTTTATCTAACCTAATCATAATCAATAACGTTTTCAGTTATTTATAGTTGTTTTCAGTATAGATTTTCTCTGCTGCTACCTCACCTTCCTCTTGAAGATGAATCTCGTAGTTTTCATCGAATATGTTTATAATTTTGTTTATTTTACGAAACGAAGTCAAAAAGTTTCACTTACCTTCACTTACCAAAATTTGCAACTTTTCTACACCAAGGGACTGAACTATGCACGAATACCTACAATATACACAACTTTATATATAAAGTACCGATACAATAATTAAGTTTTGTTAGCAACTCACAATTCTAAAACTAAACAAACAATAGCGCTACAAAGCTACAAGTTTATCAACATCAAATGACAAAGTCAAAATGTCTACCATAGGCCGGCCGTTGCCAGTTGATATCCTCTGCCGCTAGTGTCGAAAGAGGCGCTGTTCACTTCTCAAAAAAGTCGCCCGATCATAACCCATGGAACTTCTCGAGTAATATATTATTGAAAATTCAATAAATATCACGAAATGAACGTTAATATAAAACAGTCAAAAATATGTGGCATGGTAGTAACATTGTGAAAGTCGTAAGGACTTCTCTAGATCGTATTGATTTTAACTGCTTTTCAATGGTATTTTGCGAAATCACAAGGTTAATATTTATTGCATATCATTGTCCGCAAAGCGAAATCGCTGGTACTTATTTGTAAAATCGCATTGTGGATCCATATAGAGACATTAAATTGAATTCCCTGCCACTTACTGCGACTTCGCTGGTTGACTGGGAAGCACTACTAGAAGTCTTGCTCAACCTGCCTCCACTCTCCACTACACATATACATTCAAGGAGAAGTCAGGTTAGTCACGAGCAGATTGCTCAGAGAACATTAACGCAACTTCCTTTTTTTTTCACATTCCAATATCATCGGAAATTTTTCCAATTTTTTTTTCGCTTTTTCTGTCTAGCCTTCATGCAGTGGGACGGGGTGTAACAGTTTTTGCAAAAATAATATACGATTATTCGATGTTTTCTAGTAGAAAATTTTATTTTTTCAAATGATTTTTGACTTTATTTTTCCTGATAGATATTCTGGAGTTAATATTGATGATGTACAAATTACTGAATTAAATAAAGTTAATTAGATCTGAATAACATGATTACTTTTGTATTAATTTCAGTCATTCATAAGTGAGGAAGACGCTGTATGGCAGAGAGGAGATACAGCTGTCAATGAAAAGGTAGAAAGAGTAAGAAGGTAAGAATCAATCCTATTCTGCAAGTGCACGTGAGCTGAAACCTTTTTTTAAGTTAATTTGATTATGAAACTACACAACCCTTTAAACAAGTCTACACCCAACTAAACTCAAGAAACTATGCGCGAGAACAAATGCTAACACATAGTACTTTTTTTGCATAATTTCGACAAAAAAAATCGTTGATTATATTCACGGTTTGCCTTGTATATTCGGAAATTCCCAGCAAACACAATGATGTAAAATTAACATAAATGTTACGTAACTAATATTACTTGTTAAGTAACTATGTCATGTAAAATTTACGTCCCTGTTATGGCGAAATCCGCCACAAATACAACCTCAATTTTATATAACACTGTAAAATGTACTATTATATACATTTTATATAATTTTAATAAGTATAAATATTACCTAACAAACTGACAAATATTATTACGTTGCAGTTAAGTAAAACAGGATATTATATTGACCATAAGTTTTTACATATTTAGCTATGCGACATTTACATATGAAATTTTTACCGAAATATGCCGTTCAAGTATATCAGAAATGTGATGGCGTATTTACGTATCTATTTTACATAAATATGTTTCGTTATGATTTGATGTCACATTTACGTAAATGTAACGAGTGTGTTAACTAAGTTATTTCTGGTTACGGACCCTATTTTTTTATGGTCAATTTGGCTTTGGTTCGAATTATCCAGTTACCATAGAATTCGAGCATTCGGACTGTGACGTACTATTGCGCCATCCTGTATAAGCCTATATATTTTTTTCAGGGCTTTTATGAACGATTTGGAAAACATCATAATGTTCCTGTTCATGAGCCTGGCTTACCTGTCAGTGAGACCGCCTCTTTGGGCTGTGAACCTCCTATTTGCGATCTTTTTGTTGTCAAGGGTCCTCCATACCGTCGTATACGCAATATATGTTGTGCGACAGCCAGCTAGAGCCTTCCTGTGGGCAATCGGATTCATCATAACCGGATATATGGCAGCCCATACGGCACTCTATGTTTTAATCAATGGTCATATTTTTTGATTTTTTTTTGTTTCTATATATATATATAATAAATTTTTGTTATGTCAAATCAGTGTTCATCTATTTTATTTGTGGTGTGGAACCTAATGCTGACTCTGAAGGGCGAAATAACCTTTGGATGATTTCAAAAAAAATTATTTATATGCATGAACAGGTTCACAACCGCTTTATTTCCGAGATACAACATAGTGTTGGAATTCAACATAAATTATATTGATACGCCACTGTGTTTCATTTTCCAAATAAATATTTTTATAATTATTCCCTATTTGAAAAAAAATTGGTCTTTTGGCTTTTATTTGACAGAAGAACAGTTTTCGATTAAAAAATTCAATGTATTCATCAAGACTATGGCTACCTTATCCACGGATTTATAATGCCCGTGACTCACAGTCAACCAGTTTGATCAAACTTCAAGTGACGTCATTTCTAGTGGTTTGTTTGAAGTTTTGTGAGATAAACCGATAGAAATTACGTCACTTTGGAGCAGTTTGAACAAACTATTTGACCCTGAGCCACGGGCTTATAACATGTGGTTCACGGTCAAATATTTTCATCAAATTACCTTGTATTGACGTCATTTTCATTCGTTTTTTTTCAAAATATGTGAAACAATCCAATGAAAATGACGTCACTTAAAGGCAGTTTGAACAAACTATTTGGCCGTGAGTCACGGGCTTACGAAAGTAGCAAAACGTATCATACCTTATCCACGGTTTTATAAAGCCCGTGACTCACAGTAAACTAGTTTGATCATACTGGCTCGAAGTGATGTCGTCTAAGCCTGTGGCTCACGCTCAAATAGTTTCACACAATTTGAAACAAACAAATGAAAATGACGTCACTTAAAGGCGGTTTGAACAAACTATTTGATTTGGCCCTGAGCCACAAGCTGATTTATTGGTGTGTGTATCCACGATCTTTTTCAGTTGAATACATTCATCGTTAATTATCGTTTTATTCGAATTAAGCTGAGTTAAAAATAATGACTTCAGAATATCCTCATCTCCAAAAATTCGATATCGTATAATATGGCGCAAATAACAAACATCTGACACGAAATGAATAATTTTCCGTTAATACTGCGACGTTCTTTGAGACACCTGACACAGACAGAATGAACTGTTCCAGCCCCCGGACTCCGATGATTAGAAATGTTTTATAGAATCGAAATGTGACGTCATATTCGAAATATCAGTACTCTACTTCCCATTTCTAACGTTCGAATATGACGTCACATTCTCGACACATTTTGATGCTATGAAACATTTCTAATCATCGGAGTCCCAGTGCTGTACTAATATGAATAAAAAGCTGAAATATGTATATGCTCTACTCTGGATTATTAATTTCGTAGCGTTGCCCTCTGGAAGAATAACTTTTGAACTCTTTCCTCCGAGCAGACCAGTAAAAAAGAAGAAGAATTTACAACACCGTGAAAGCATCACACTTCTTTTCGAGTTTTTAGACAAATGACATGTTGTCTTTCTTTCATGGCGCAAGATGTATTTAGCAAAATGGCTGAGGAACAGTGGATTTTAAACGAAGATGGTTATTTAAATGTGGATACAGATGTGAAAGAAATACTTTACCATCCTTACCTTAATGTTATTCTAATATGTACACACAGTGGAGTGGTGAAAGTGCTTGATGTAAATTCTGGTGTAATCCTACAATCGAGTTATCTCTCAGGTATAATAAAAAATTATTATCCTAATCATTGGTAAGATTTAATCAATCCTTTTTAAAATTTTCAGCCCAAAATTTGACGGAGGTAAAGTGCAAGTACATCTCTACATTGGACAGAGTGTTATTCACTGATGGGCAAGCCCTTGGTGTGAGATCAGACTACAATGGTGTTTTACTTCTTGACAGTGTTCTTCAAAAGACAATCAGTGATAGCAAAGAGGAAGTAAAATTAGAACTACCCCTTTCAGAGGTATAGACAATTTTTCAAAGTACTTCTACATTTCATAGGGACTAATAATATTACAGTGCCCCACCTCAAATGCCTGAAAGTTTCAGAGTCCATATCAGATATATTTTTATTGTTCATGAAGTATTTATTTTTAGTATAAATGTGTAAAACTCCATTCCCATTATGAAAACCACTTCAATTGATTTATTTTTTCCTGGAAGAATTGAAATGATGAATTTCTGTTTTATATTTATACATTATTTGATTGCCTGCAATTTTTAGAATGTTTCAGGAATCCATACAGTAAAGGTGAATTTTGGTTTTTCTCTTTCAATTCTCAAAATTGCCCAGTTTTGAATATGAGTATTTTATTGTTGGAATAAGAGAGATGATATCGCTATGAAATAAAATATAGTTGGTGTCACTATAAGAATATTTTATGAACAATCAGCAGTTACTTGTTTTTCTTATCAATAATTACATGCATATTGATATAGATAAATCTATATTGATCACCGGAATTGGCTACAAAAGTTACAACACATCAGTTGACTCATCCAGACTAAACATAAACCAAAACATCATACAACTGAATATTCTGTTATAGATAAACAATATATTTTCAAGTATTATGAGACTTCCTCATCAAATTAGTTACCCATTTGTTTGAACTCTAATACAAATATAAACTTTTGAGAGATGAATACAAAAATTGAACGAGATCCCTACTTATGGAACCAAAAATAAAACAGAGGGGATTGAGTTCAATTGTTGGAATTTCTTTTCACCAAGGTGGTAGAGTGAATGGTGTACTTCAGGGCTCTGTTTGGGAACTGTATCCATTTTTACTATTTACTAATGACCTAGCAAACATGTAATTACCTGCCATGTAACAACAAAAAAAATATTACCTGCAGTTTTTGTATCATGTTTATTTAGGCTTGTTTTATTTTTTAGGCTATCATTTTGAAAGACAGCTTGTACGGGAATGTCAGTGGTGTTGATCATATAATAAATGAACTAACAGATGTAATTTCCAACGCCCAAAAGCACCACAAGAAAGGTATCAAGGCCCAAAAAGTGAGTATCAAGGAAAATCATGAAAAGGTAAAATACTTTGACACAATTCAAATTAATTGTGGGGGTTATTGGAAATAAAGGTATGTAATGAAATGAGCAATATTTGGCACATGACTCATATGGAATATTGTAATATAGAAGGGTTCTTAGTAAGTGAAACAAAGCAAAGCAGTGTCATTTCCACAAAGTAATGCTAATGAAGTTTAAATTATTTAGTATTATTATCGGATGCAGATTAACCATGTAAAGCTCATTTGATACATAATCTAGAAATTGGGAAAAAATCTGGTTCAACTAGTGGTTTGGGTAGTCACTAGTTGAAAAATATAAAGGATTTTGTCAAAATCCCTAATGATTTCCTGAAATTGTTGGGAATCCCAATGATATCATGGGGTTCAACAAATAAATAGGATCAAGAGGAATTTAATAGTTTTTTCATGGTTTCTCAATAATCAATAGGGATTTTGACGTTTTTGTAAAAGAATACAGGAAAGTAGGTGGAAATTGTTGGTTTTGTTGAATTTTTTGGGACTGTATCACTTGGAAAATATTTTCTTAGATGAGTTCCAAGGCTTTTTTGTTCTTCTAAAGAATGAGCCGTAATTTCAAAAATTGGATACAACAATAAGTTATTATCGTGTATAAATAGTAGGATCAAGTAAAAAATTCTCATTCTTGACAAGAACTGAAGAAGTATTTGTAGGAACTGTACAAGTTTGAACTAAGTTTTTTTTATGTTGTTTTTTTAGATATTTGTATAAGGATATGAATGAAGGGCTTATAAGATTGTGTGTATTTTATGCTTATGGAGTATTACTTTATATGAATGTTTTTGGTAGAGAACAATTTTTTTAAAGAAAAGATAAAAGTGCGGATTTTTAATAAATTTGATTTTACATGAAGGCCTATAGGTACCTTAATATACTATTCAATATTCCACGCCAATAGAAAGACAATCAGCTCCTGAATTCCGCCCTCATAGTAATATGTGGCCTGTTTTACCAAATATTCAGCATTTTGTAGTCTTCATTGTTGTTTTTAATTCCAAGATAAAACGTAGATTGAGGTATAGGCTATTGAAAGCAACTAAAATTGTTGAAAAATTTGCACTTGTGTTTTTCTCAAAACTGTACTTCTTCAAAACAAGCCTAATTTGTAATTTCACAGAATCCTTTCTTTAATGCCATATAATGAGTTTTTGAAGTTAGTATTGATAAAATTTAGTGAAAATGAAAGGTATTCACACTTTAAGAAAAATTTTATAGTGAATATTAGTCTATTCGATAAAGATTTTAAATGTTATCTTCCTGGACTTTTCCAACTTTAATCAATTGATCAAATTTTTCCGTAGTCCAAGTGGCCTTTTTCTTGTCCATGTATTGAAACTTATTTCATCCTTTCCGGAGGTACTTGAATATTTTTTTTTTAATTGAATTTCCAACTCTCTCAACAAATAATTCAGTAAGTAAGTTGATTGGTTGTGAAAAAAAAAATTAAGTTAAGCAAAAATAAGATACCAAAAGTCTACTAAAATTTTGATTTAATGATAATACACAGAAAGTAGTATTTCACAATTGGTTGTTCAATTTGTGTAATGATGCAATGCAATTTCATTTAACAGTACAGGGATACTAATATAGCACAATAGTATGATAGTTTTGAAAACTACAAGGGATGTTGTAAAATTTCATCTATTACTAACCTTCTTTATTATTTTACTGGTGATGTTTTTGAGTTTAAATCTGTTGACAACTACAAAGCTTTCATATGCCGCAAAAGTTTGTTGGTATGAGGTTGTCGTTAAAAACTATTTCTAAACAACTTCCATCACTTCATTAGTCATAATTCATTAGCGCTGTTGAGCGAAAGTGCGTAGAATCTTGAATATTATTGCATTAATTACCATCGAAATTATTATAGTTTCTTCCAGAACACTAGAATAATTTTCAACGACCGTGCGTTTTTATCCACACATTTTAGTTTTGAAAGTGTCACTTTCCCGCACTAGTGCGAAAAAAATCGCTATCCCGCTTTAGTGCGGGAAAGTAAAATAGGTCAATTTAACGTTTTTATATGTACGTTTCATTGATTTTAGCTGTATATTACATCAATAATTAAAAATGCAAAATATTTTCTTAGACGTAATACCTACAATATCAAAAGACGCACTTTGCAATAATTAATAACTATTTCAAAAATTATTTGATATATGAAACTATTTAACGAATTTTGAAAATTCCTTGCTTTATTTAGATGATTCAGAATGCTTTCAAATGGATATTTTTTAAAATCAAACTTCAAGAAATAAAGAGAAATGTGTCCAATAAAATCGAATGAATAGGTCGACTGAGAACCATTCTGACTTCATTTATTTTTAATAATTACTTTTAAATACAAAATATTTGAATCAATCTATTTGAAAGGTGTATTTTTTTTCAATAGCATAATGAAAAAAAAAGTATCCGCGGGCGAGGATCGAACCCGCGTACTCTTCGTCAGAAATCAATACGTCCCGCTGCTTTACTAACGGAGCGTGCGGGAAGTTACCTTCCGCGCCTGTGCCGAAAATAACTTGCTTTGCGTCGTTCGGGTAACGGCAGTCGCATGCGAAAAAGGTACTTTTCCGTACTTGCTATGACGTTAACAGACTCAATTCGATCTCACATTATTTATCAGTATAACATTCGTTGATATGACAGTCTAGTAGCTCATGAAAGTAGTAAGAAATGAACACAGCTAGCGCGTAGGAAAAAATCTATGTTACTACATCGTAGGTTAAGTTTGAGTCAGAAGTTTAGATTTTGTTGGATAACAATGACAAACATTCAAATGTACATTGGACAATAAAATCATTATTATTGATATTATTTATCCGTTCTTCATATGAGCGGTCGTCTCAGGTGGATTTCTATCATTCAACGTTATTGATTGGTAAAATATGATGATACGTTGTAATCTATCTTAAGATAATAGTATTTTTATAATTATCACTCTGTATAATGAGACCTACATGTGGATTTCATTCAATAATACTAATAATAATAGTAAAATATCGAACCGATTCACATCGGATCCGATGGGACATCGCCATATTCGAAGCCAATAGAAGTAGTAATAATAATAATAACTCTTCAATTTCAGTGGAACACAGTATGCTTAACCCTACCTCTGGAAGATCTCCGCGCCGCAGCGGCAAGTACGGTATCAAATTTACTGTTGAAAAACCAACACATTCCCGAATTAGGAGTGGCTTCAGCGATTCAAGAGCGGCTTTCGGATTTGCTCGGAGAAAAAGTAAATGCGTCCGACAGGAAATCAATGGCCAGCGAATGGAGGAGGCGGGAAACCTACTCGCAATGGCCGCACATGGATTATAAGTGAGTTTTTTCTTGTAGTCCATCGATATTTATAAAAAGTTCTTACTGGATTCGGACTTCTGCTGGTGGTAAATTGTGAAAATTAACTTCAAATCTTCGATATGGTTGATTGGATGTTTATATCATTCACCTTCTGGTTCTCATGCAAAATTTTTGGAAGATTTGAGGATATTTGTGACAAGCTTATATCATCTAACAGTCATTTCATTCTGGTAGGCGTTTTTATGCTAAAAAAATCAAGAATCTTTTCACAACTTACGGTATAAATAAAAAAAACTGAGTTTACTAGAAATAAAATAGATTCACAACTATTAATAGATATGGTTTTGACTAAAAACGATAATATAGTTTCAAAGGTTCATTTGGTTCACTCATATCCCAGCAAACGCAATTACGTATAATTGACATAATTGTAACAAAACTAATATAACTTGTTACATAATTATTACGTTATTGTTACGTCAAAATGTCCGCCAGAAATACAATGTTTTCATTTATCACTGATGTTATTACCACATATATTTTATATTATTTTATTAAGTTAATATTATGTAACAAATGTAACAAACTGACATCAATATTACATAATATAAATTAGATATAACTTTTACATAACAGAACTATGATATAACTACTCCACATATATTTTATATTACATAAAAACTGTAAAAAAACTGACAGGTTACATAACATACACTAGATGTTATGTAACTTTTACATTATTGCTATATAGAACTATCTGAAATTGTAGGAGTAACCGCTTCAGTACACTACTCACTTTAGACCTTTTCATGTGCACATTTTATTTGGTAACTATAATGTACACTGTGTAGATCACCCACTGATAATATCTTAGTTATCGAAATGTGTGTGTAGATAACATTTTTATGTAACAAAAGTTCTCAAACACAACCTCATGTTTATATAACACTGATGTAATTACGTTACATGCATTTTATATTACTTTATTGAGTAAATATTAGTCAAAATATACTTTATTGTGTCGGAAGTTTTAAAAAAAACTTATAAACAAAGCTTATTGGTTTTGAGATAATTTCAAAATTGAATTGAATTTAATTATTAATAATAAAGTATAATTGTGATACTCCCTACTATCTTCATATCATCCCAGATGAGGGAACACCACTAGGTAATATATACGTAACAAATGTAACAAAGTGACATTAAAATTACATAATATACATTACATGCTATGTAGCTTTCACATAACTATGATATCCATTTCAATATCTGTATCATTCGATTGAATAAATATTACGCAAATTGCTGAGAATTTTTTCAAAAACAATAATTACGATGTACTTATGTATAGTTCAAAACTCGACGCCAGGGGGATTCCCAATTGAAATAACAACTTTACGAAGCAGTTGAGTAAAGTGAAATAAACTAGATTGACGTAAGATTTTACGAATTAGCTACGACACGCATAATTTTTTTTTGGAATAATTGATTTAAGTATCTTAGAAATGTGATGGAGTATTTACGTAACATATTTTACATAAATATGTTCCATTGATTTCATGTCACATTTACGTAAACGTTGCAAGTGTGTTTGCTGGGTACCTGCGGACGAAAATACCTATTGCATAGGATTTTTTTGCGAAGATTGGATTACTTAATCCATTTTTCATTATTAGTTAATGGTTTTCCTTCAAGAAGTGTCGTCCATTCTTCATGAATATTGTGTTACCATTGAGTTTGAGCTTGAGCTTATTAATATTGAGAAAGTTTGATATATTGGTTATGAATGGTTATTGATTGTTTAGAGTCCATAAACTGTTGAATGTGACACAGTTCAACTGATATCATGGCAATGACATTTCCTTTATTTATTTCAGATGGGCTCTACCCGACCAAATGGCCCAAGCCGGCTTCTACCACCAACCGAACTCCTCTGGCGACGACCGCGCCATGTGTTTCACTTGCACCGTGTGTCTCGTCTGTTGGGAGCGTACCGACGAGCCATGCAGCGAGCACGAAAGGCATTCTCCCAACTGCCCCTTTGTCATCGGCGAGTACACCCAAAACGTGCCGTTGTCGGTCACATACGCCACCAGCCCCGCCATCGACGCCACATACAGAGGACTCAACCTCAATATCATAGGAAATAGCTCGGTGCCCGGTTTGGTGCCCACGGCGAGCACGGACGGCCTCATTTCAGTATTCGACGTCACGGGGAAAGTGAAGAGGGCGCACTCTTTCTACGTGACGCAGTTCGATTCGTTTATTCTGGACAAATTCACGCACGACTTCGGTCAGTCGGGGTTGTGGACCGTGAACGGAAAGAGTAAGTATATTTCTGTAGTAATTTATTTTTATTAGTATTAAAAAACAACCGTATATTATTTCCTACCGTTTCACCCCTTTCACAACTTATTTAGAAACAAAGTGTGTTGTATTGTGCTTGGTCTGATGATGAACGATGCATATCGAAACGTCGGGAAATCTCTCATGAATAAGGAATATAGCGTGAATAAGCGAAATTTGAGCATAGAAAGAAAACAAGACAGATTAATTTGATAAGTATATTGAATAATTAAAAAAACATACATTAGTGTTGATTTAAATGTCAATAATTCTAGTCTAGATCTACTTGCTATCCCGCAAGTCGGACCTCTTTAACATGCATCAAACACACAATATAATAATATAATGCAGGGTAAACAGTTTATATCTAATTATCTCTAGGTAATCTTAACAGTATAACTGTTGCTTCATCTTTCCCCTTCTTCTCAGAGGTTGAAATTCTTATGATTGATAACTCATTTCATCTGAGAACTCCAGGAACCTTGACCATTGGAAGTTGAAATAGATCTAATATTCAATACATTGAATATTAGCATTAGAGTTAGTCATGTTCTGTAACTTCAGGACTAGGCGAGTCCTAACTCAAAACACGAACTATGTATAACTTTTGATTAATGAGCCCCACGTTGGGCGCCAAATTAAATCGAAATATCCGTTGAGAACGCATAATTCCGTTGTACATAAATTTCCAATTGTGCAAAGTTTATTGAAATCTTTGTTACAATTATTTTCTTTTTGTTTGCAGAAAAATATCCGGTCGAAAAGAAAATTACGTCGTTGTGCATCATTGGTGACGATTCATCGAGTACAAAACTGTCTCGCCCAACGATAGTATGCGGTCTAAACCTCACCTGCCAGTCTGAAAAGATTCTTCAGATAACTCCGGAACTTATGGAAAGCGAAAAAGTGAATGACACCAAAATATATTTGGTCGTCTACGATTTCCTGTACAGCAAAGAACAGGAAGAGACCGAAAACGAAATGAACTTCGAAAATACGTTAACGACATTCATCCCCGAAGATAAAAACAGTCAAGCAGTATCAGATGAAAAACTGACGAATATATTCAGTAACTTGGATCCCATTGAGTTGGAGTCCGAGGAACTACCGGGGTATAATCTCATGAAGCAACTGTCGTCGTTTTACAAAACTTTGATACCGGGGGAGAGCGACGAAGTTTTCCTACCCCCCACTTTGGGACCAAAAAAATCACACACCGGTCCGAGATTGCTCATGTTCGATGAGTTCAATAACACCAAAACGGACTCGTCCTCAAGTAGTCATCCATTAACCAACGGACAGCTGAGCAGTCTGGACAGCGATCTAAGTATATCGGATCATATTGCAGAGGTAAGTCGAAGATAAATCTTGATGGAGACAAGAATTCGGGAGAACAATATGTTCTTGTTCATTACACAATGACACTTCAATCCTAGATGCACATTTCGCTAACAGTGATATTTTCATTGGTAGTTACTAAACTAATTGTAAATGATAGAATGTAATGGACTAATATCGCTATTGAGTCCAAACAATGGCTGGCATTAACAGGTAATGAAATCCTGATTAAGGAAACATTGATATCGACAATTATATACGTACTGTGGTGTAGATAATACGGTTTTCAAAATATTAATCTAGTAGTGAAGTGGGAGTGTATTAAAGATGTAATATTTGTTCCCTGAAACCTTTCAAAACACTGTCTATCTCGGTAGACGTCGATGTCATTGTAATGATCTTTCTACTAACAATTTCAGGTCAAAAACAACCAGTCTGCGAAAAAACTCAACTATTCTCGCGCGGTACAATGCGTGAGCCTTCCAGAACAGTGCAGCCACTGCTGCGATCTGGAAGTAACGGACATCATAACCACAGTGGATCAGAACCACGTGTTGGTGGTGTTGAAAAACTCCTTCGCTTCACAATGCTTTCTCGTGATTTACGCTCTGGACTTGTTGGACAAAATGGTGAGGCTGAAAGAAGAACCGGTGTTGGTCAAGGAACTTGCGAGCCACGAGACGCCCATCGAAATTAATCTGTTGCCGTCGGATGATAAGTTGGGCGTTTTCTTGGAACATTCTTGCGACGCGAGAGGAAACGTCGTCATGGTGTGCGTGGACGGAGTTGTGAGGATCGTCGATTTGTCGACGCTGAAGACCATTTGTTTCGCCAAAATCGAGGAGGAGGGTTTCATCTCGGCGGTGTATTGCAATAGTAAGTTCTACTTGAGATCCATGTTTGGGTCTGGTTATCAATAATTGTCTCTTTGAAAGTTTTTATCTAATTCATCAATTAAAACTCAAATGAATCACCCTGGAATATCTACTTAACTTACGTCTACAGTTACCTTTCGTTAATATCTGCAATGACTAATGTCTTCGCATAGTCAGACGCGATTACCGTGTTGTCAAATTTCGTCACCATGGCTCGGAGAATCAAGACGGCTGTGACACCGTAAACGAAATGAGGTCGCGGCAATTCCGAGTTCTCAATAATTCTTTATTTTCACTTATGTCTGAATTGTCGCGATCTCATTTCGATAACAGTGTTTTATTGTCTAATTCGGGATATTTCCAGGCTTGGACAGATTATGTGCGTCCACCAAAAAGGGTTCTCTTCACTTTTTCGCCCTCAACAACACCGACAACGAGTCCAGTGACGATCACGAGGAGGACGATCTCTTAGGCATGCCGGTGGACAACTCAAATATTTTGACGCAACAGCTCGATACTCTGGAAAATATGGAACTCATCAAATACTTCCAGAAACCTCCGGATATCATATCGCTGCCCGATTTGAAGAACTTCAAGCTGTTGTGCGATTTCGAGCCCTTAAAATCGGGATACTGCGTAGTCGTGCCGCCGTGTTGGAGCGAATTTCAGCAATCTCTGCGACAGCGCAGACAACCGCACGCTTCCAAAGGTGAAGGCGAACAGACTACTAAAACTTGGCGACTGCTGACCGATACGACGACTTGGGACGAGCATATTTTCGAGATCACACTGCCGAATTCTACCCTGCTAGGCCATGTCGACGTGCATTTCACGTTGCAACCCAGCACCAGCTCCCCGCACGTGGAAATAACTCTATTGAGGCAGAATAAGAGCGGAATAGGGCACAAGAGGGACGTCAGGTTCGCCGTCGATGAAACCGTGACCATCGACATGCTACAGTGGGTGGAGAACCCGGTTGTTTCGCAAGAGTATCTGAGAGCACACAACGCGGACATTCTCGCCGGTCCTATCGACATTTCCTCCCACCTCGATCTGAGCGAGCAGAGCGGCATCGTAACCCTGACCAGCCCGAAGTTGTACAAAACCAAGGTCAGGAACCTGCTATTACACGTCAGAGCGGTCAACTCCAAAGATGAGGTTGGCACGAGCAAACCGAAATTCGAGAAATCCCCCAACGTCCCCGTCGACAAGCAGTGTCTGCCCAACCGCAAGAATGATTTCTACATGGGTTGCGATGTCATCCACGAACTCAGCGTAACTCTGCACACCCTCAAACACTCGAACGTTCTCAACGAGCGTACCCAAAGAGGTCTGATGTTGGAGTCCAACGATTTCACGCAGTCCTTGATCATCACCGCGGTCTCCAACGCTAGTTCCGAGGTTCTGGGGCTGGTGTTGGATATTCTAGACTGGATAGCGTGCATAAGATTGAGCAGGAATAGAAGTAACAACGGAGAGGCGCCGAATCAACAGTTGGAGTTCGTATTGATGATGGAGGACAATTTAACTATGTTGTTGCATCAATGTTTACTAATGGGAGGAAGGAGCTTGGCGCATAAGTGCGTGAGGCTCATAATTACGCTCTGCAGGTAGGAATGCACATTATTTCATGTTCTGTATTCTTTATTCTCTCAAATATTGTATTCCTCATCTTCTATCTTCTAGCTTGATTCAATAATAGTAACAGTTGGCCAATTTTAACTCTAATTTCTATATACCTAGTAACAATACAGTACACCAAGATAGCACTTCATTGTCCTTGATTCAATTTTTTTCATTCACGCCGGCGCCCAACGAGGGGCCAAAATAATGTATCTCTCGCCTGAACAATTTGTCTCAATTTTACACATTTACTTGCATAGATTCGAACCTTGAATATTTCATGCAAATTAGTTGAAGATTTCTTCGAGAACTGAAATAGAACATTGAATAATTTTTGCTGTTGAAATTTCTGTCATCCAATCCTCCTACAAAACAAGAATTAGACAAAGCATTTGCAGTAGCATCCTACTTAAGAACCATTGCACTAGTATCTATCATAAAATTCAATATCCGCCGTGGTACTGGGAATTTTTTTCCGACGAGATATTTGATTTCTTCAGTGAAATTATCGAATTTATAATTTTTAATATCTATATTTTTAGTGGCGCCGAAAATATCAGCAGCGATCGCGGTGAGCGCTTTTCCTCGTCAGTCCTCATTTCGATTTTCTCAATACTGGACTACATAAACGAAATAAAATCAGCAGCAGGCTTGCAGTGGCTCTTCTGTCTATTGCTGAAAGTAACGAGCAAAAATAAGGAGGGTCTGATAGCCGCGAAATGCACGTCTTTACTCGCTAGGATATCAAACGAGTTGGTCAACCGATCTAATCCCTATCATTTGTTGCTGAGAGGGCGGTATGGTCTATACGGAACGCCCATGGAGCCGGAGTTATTCGATATTGGGCCGCCTCCATACCTGAAAGGCGAGAGTTCCGCGTCTTATCTTGCGACATCGAATCCCGTGAATCAGGATCTGATTCCCGAATCTTCCTCATCGCATCCGGTGAATACTGCGAGTTATTCATACAATAAGGAAACTATTAGCCCGAAAGATGTACTGTCTACATCCACTACTAAGCTGAAATACAAGAATATCGCTTCACATCGTATTCAGAGTTGGGTAAGTAATTTCTAAAATTGAGATATCGGCATTGGAATAAATTCATCCGCAGGTAATAAAAGTTACGAGAAGTGTTTGAGAAATTTTTGGTCTAACGTGAAAGTGGCTTTGCTATCTGAAGTTATCTGAAGTTTTGTTGATAGGCAACAACGAAAAAGTCTGACGTGGTGCACCTCGAGTATTTTTAACGATTGGTTTTGGTTAACGTGTTTGTTTGTCAGTTTTGTTGAAAGTGAAAAATAATTTTATGGCGAGTCTTCTGGGGCACAAGACAGTGGTCGCCTCGCCAAAGTCTACTCGAGATGAATATGAGTATCAATCCTGGAAAAATGGGCTGGCTCCAGAATAACCCATATATTTGTTATCGGCTAAAAAGTAATTTTCTCCGAGAGTTCTTCACTGGGGGACCAGATTATTTCCAAGCAAGCCTCGTATTGTTCACTCTTCGAACTGTATTATTTCTTAAATATAGGGCTTAATCGAAACCCAGCCCCTCCACTTCACATGCATATCGGCCAGCGAAGGCACAAGAGTGGAACGCGCAGATGCAAACACCAACGCAAACTCCTCCTACCTCAACAATCTACTGCCAATCGCGTTCAGCTCGTCCGGGGTCGCTGAGGTTCTGGGCGATAAGAAGGAAAACCTGGAGAAGTTCATGAACATTCAAGTGGAAAAACTGATGAAGAGCGGTAACAAAGCGAAACAGGGAACCAGCACCTCAGTTCCTGCCAACGACAAGTGGGTTTGGGACATGCTGCCGGATGGGGAACAGGTGGTGGATTTCGACATGGATAACAACCTTGGTAATTATTTACTTTGACATCACCGCTTTAGTAGGGGAATAGTATCACATATTATGGGGCATACTAGTTACTTGAATTGGATTTTGACTTCTTTGGGTATATCAACAATTATGAGGATACATTTTATGGCTTATTCAGCTTTTACTTATCATTTCGAAGTTTTTACAGGGAAAACTTCAAAAATTCTTTCAGATGCAATCTTCATGAAAATCTCGAAGCAGATTCATGGAACAGGCACTCCTCCCGCTTCTAAACCGTCGATGCTACCCGAAGACATCGTCCCCATAACCAACTTGTCGTGCATACTGCCTTGGCAGCAAATTCTGACCGTCCCACCGAAACAAGTTATAGTAGTCGAGAGAATGCAATCGGGTGCCAGACGTCATGTCACTTTGGATTTCGGAAAACCAATTTTATTAACCGACGTTTTTATACCATCGTGCTCCGATTTGGTCACAGTTACAGTCGATATCTGGCTGAGGGGGGACGAACAAGACGAAACTAGGTTGGTACTCGCGATGGATATTGGGACCAGGAATTTGTTACTCACTGATTTGCAGCCGCCACCCCTGTGTAGATATATAAAGGTGAGCATTATATTGGCGCCCAACGAGAGGATAAACTTGTATCTCTCACCTGACACCATTTTCTGAAAGCGAGGCAATAATATTTGTGACATTTTGTATCCTTTGCAGATTACTGTAGTGGGTCGATACGGCATGTCAACGATTCGCAGTCGTGTTCCTCTAGGCTACTTCTACGGTCACATCATCGTTCTGCCAGAGGATATACCACCGGAACTATCTCAGCTGTCATCGACTTTTGCATGTACGGATGTAGATAAACAACTCGGTATTCTGTCCAAGCTGTTTGAGGACATAACCTGTAGATATAGCCTCTCGTGTTCAAAACTGAAGGAACTCCTGCAGCCTTTCCTCGTGGCCGACATGAGAAATTCCATGCACCTAGCGGCCTATATGAACATTATAAAGGATAGAAATATGAGCATAACGAACGCCGAATACACCAAGATTTTCGGGGTGTATCAAGAAACCATCAGACACCAACACCAGCTGAATATCATTCGAAACGTAATTGCCAGAATTGAGCGGAGCGTAAGTAGTTCCGAACCAAATCAGGCGCGGAGGTCTGATATATCCACCGATAAGTTGACTTCGATAGCGGAGGGCTTACTGGAAGTGCTGCTGTCTATAGATGCGACGACCGACATATCCAGGGAAATGTGTCAGCAGTTTTTCCAAGGGCTTTGTATGACGCAGCCATCCAGGCTTCAGTTATTGGCCGCCATATTTCTGGAGAAGCATTGCGGTAGACTGCCATTTTGGGGCGACTTTTTGGCGGATACCTTGGCCGCGAACTTTTCGACGTCTTGCATGCTGAAATTCCCCCAAGATCGCCTCTTCATCCTGCTATCTTACCTCAGCAGGAAATCTTCGGAGAGAAGCGCCATCATCGACACGTCCTTACGCGTAGTTCTCGATACTTTACAACCCCTCGCGAACAATCGTAAGTCACTGCTAGCCGTCACCGTGGATTTGCCCCTGTTGTCGTGGCAACTGATGTATTTGTCGCTGCAGCTGTCGCTGTGCAAAAGCCCGCCGAGTTCCGCCAACAGATGGAACTGGGTGTTGGGCGAGATGGTGGGGAACAAGAACATCGACAACACGAAGGGCGCGGCTAGAAAAAAAACTTGCAAGAGGATGGCCCAGACGTGCAACAACGCCATTCAGGTGAGTAGTTTCGATATCCTTTCCTAATCCTAAGTCGGTAACTTGACTCATTTTAGAATTATCAGAGTTACTCGAGTGTCGTGATCAATTCTGATCCACAAACTTACCAGCAGAAGCTGAAGAATATAATGGTGCAGGATAAGCTGTCCAGGCTAAAGTATATGAAGAAAATGCAAGAAGAGGGGAAATTCGTGAAAGAGAGGAAGGAACAACCCGTTGAGAAGCCGACGGTAGCTATGAAAATGCCGCAGTATATCGACAGCGTTCATTGTTTGGCAGTAGCTAAAGGTTTGCTGCAGCTGATCTTGTCCATGGACCATTCAAGTAGCGCTGACATGATGTTGCTCAGCTTCAAAGTGAGTTTCTAGAAAAATACTAGTCATTTGTTCCCAATCAATAGGCCATTGACGGAAATATGTCTGTCTAGTGTTACAATTTCATTCTTTTAGTATTACCTAGACAGTTTTTAAAAATATTTTGGATTCAAATACATACCTATTCGGTTGTATTAAGAAAATAGGAGATAATGTATGCATACCATTTTTTATTCCAGGTTGTATCCAAACTAGTAACTTTGGCGAAACTCCAATTAGGTCAGCTTCTGAAAGAAACCCAGCTGCTGGAACTCATTAACTTCTGCATTTCGTGCAAGATCCCATGGGCCACATTTGCGCTGTCTTGTTTCCTACAAGACGCCATGGAGCTGACTCTCGCCAAATCCGATGAGATTGATATGGAGACCGAAGCAGCTCCTTCAGCGAGCTGGCCACCGAAAAGTGCGTTCGGCGTGTTTGCCGATTTTCCTCTACTAATGTTTGTCTTCATTTCAGATGCCACACAGACAGAGGTAGACAGCGTCATACACCATTTCAATATGGGCGAAGCGCTCACGGATCCGATAAGTATACCCACGAAAACTAGCGGTTCTTCCATCATAAACAACAATAATTTTCCCCCACTGCCTTCGGTGTATGAATCCGAAGACTCCGATTTTGAGGAAATGCTGGAGGACCTACAGAAAGTGCGCTGTACCACCGCCAAGGTAAACAAAAACGCTTCCAGTTCCAATTCCGGGCTATCTTGTGCCATAGATTCTAGACTGGAGCTCGGCGTGCAGTCAAACTCAGAAATAACCCTAAAAAAGCTGGTTATCAAGAACAGCCAGTTGTTACTGCAAAACATAACCGCGGAAGGTACGCAGAAAGAAACTAGTAATGGCCTAAATCCTTGGCCTACGCCTTTGGACGCGTTCTCACCAGAGTCTTCGCTCAGCAACCAGAAGATGTTGATGTACTGCTTTGCCTCACTGTTCGATAACCTCCAGAACCAGGAGCCTTCTAATATCGAAAATATATTGCAGCTTTGGCTGACGTTGAACGCCTCCAGCAAAAACGAGCAATTCGTACCGGGAACCATACCCCAAATATCGCTGGTTTACGGTTCCGTCAATAACCTGATCAACACGATGGCTTGGACTCCTGGAGTGTCGCTGATGACGTGGTTGAGTGCCCTGCAGACACTGACCTTGGTTTGTAATATGAACAACGGGAAGAAATGGTTCGATTTGTCCGGCATGGCCAACACGATTGTCAACCATCCAGACTTTGTGCAACTTTTCCTCAGTCTCCTCTCCGGTACCGGTTCGGTTCTCAATGGAAATATTATGGTAAGTACTCAATTGAAGAATTATTCAAGTATATGGTTAAGAAAGCAGTTACAAAAAGTTGCCGCTTATAGTTAACTTTATAGGCAAACAGAAAATTTCGGTCCCCTCGTCGGGCGCCAAATTTGTGACTGCCCAACCTTTCAATTTGGCTCTAGTGTGTCCTCATTCTTGAATGTGGCGACACAGAGTCCCTAATTACACATTTTAAATTCGTTTGAACTTGGAATATTTTATAATTACGCTTTGGTTTGAAGATGGTTGTGTCACAACCAAAGATATTAATATTTATTCCCTTCACTTGAGCACAGAGCTCAGAGTTAGTTTGGGAGCTGCATTTTCTGTAAATCGAAAGCATATTTACAAGTTATTTGTTATCTACTCTAAAAAAATCCTACAGAATATTTTATTCATGTCTTCTGAACTGTCTGACGTGCCTTTTTCAGGCTGGTCCTTCATTATGCAAAGCCTTGCACGACTTCTTAGTGAGATTACAAATGAGATGTGATATAGTGAGCCCTGTAAGCAAACTAGGCAATAGTTTAAAGACTTCGCTTCTGAAAATCATTTACCAACTGGCCCAACCTTCTGGAGCGATGGGGTCCAAGCTGGGACCATTGGACGCTCAGTGTAAGCTACTGCAAACCATGCTGTACCTCGATTTCGTCAATACCGACCTAAGCATTGCTATGAGCACCTTGGAGAGTACAGGTTAGTCGACTGATTGAATCGTTTCAACAGATATTGCACGTTATATTTTTTTTTCAGCCGCTCTGGTTCATAGCTATGTGCTGAACAGAGACAACATGAAATGCGTAAGCATGGGCGACAAGCAGATGATAACGAGCCCTTTCAGCGATATTTTCGCCACCGTTCTCGGTTCGGATTCTGTGAAGCAAGACAGGCCGGTGTCCTATGACGATTTGTTGATACTGATGTTGAAGCTCTTGGGAAAGTTGGTTCAAACCCCACTTCCAGACCAACAGGTAAGATATATTATTATTCTTTATGTAATGATTCATATTCATCCGGCTCAAGACCTCTGATATGTGAATTTCAAATGTGTTCCTTTTTTGTATTATCTATTACCTACTTCATTTATCGCACCAATTTCGGAAATATGTAAATTAATTCTTTATTTATTCGATTCCAAATAGTTGAAATAATTGTAAATTTCTGAATAATTAAATTCTGTTAGATAATACACCTTTGCTTTGAAAACAGTTGCTATCATCGACAACGATAAAATTTTGAATGTGTCTACAGGAAGCTATGGACACGGAGTCGCCTGCCACCTCTCAAACGGACGAAAGCAAGGCCGAACAGATCCAGCAGGAGAACGCCCAGCACTCGCCAACCCCCATTCCTTGTTTTGCCGACATAGTCCTTCAGCATCACACGACCTTCATCCGATTATGTCGCTGTCTGGCGGCATGTAAGTCATCTTCACTTTGTATGCTTCCTAATGTTTCACAAAAGGTAAAATATCGAAAAAAATTGAACCCGAATGGTAACCGGACGTTTTTTCTTTGTTGTAGATATCGATTTCGAATATCAGCGAGCCGACCACCGTCGGCGACGCTATTTTCTATCTGCTCACCCTGCTGGCTAAGAAGGCGTCCAACAAGGAATTGGTGTTGCACCCTCTTTTGATGTTTTTGTCGCAGATCATGCAGCTCAGCGAGCCGCTGTACTGGTTCATCCGGGAAGTGCTCGATTCTGAAGACGCAATCAAGAGATTTTTCAGTGCGGGTATGATAAAACTGAATACATTTAACTCAAGCATCGAATAGGCATTAATCTGGCGCCCAACGTGGGCTTATTTTTAAAATTTAAGAACTATCTTTCAGCCAGTACAAGTTCTTGTACATGTAGAACCTTTGCACTAATAATTGTCAACCGAAGGAGTTTACATCACAGCATTCATTAGTTAGATTGTAGTCAGCTTTATTTATGTTGAAGTCCCTATACACTACTCAAGAATCGAATTGGAATAAATGTGGCGCCCAAAGTGGGGCTCATTTTCTTTAAAAAGAAGTTCTTGTACATGTGAAAACCTTTGCACTGATAAGGAGCTTACATCACATCACTCATTAGTTAGATTGTAGTCAGCTTTATTAACGTTGAAGTCTCTATATACTTTACCCAATCATCGACTAGGAATAAATCTGGCGCCCAACGTGGGGCTTTTTTTTTTTACAAGTTCTTGTACATGTGAAACTTTTACTCAAGCATCGAAATGGAATAAGTCTGGAGCTCAACGTGGGGCTCATTTCTATTTATTTATTGAAGAAGTAACTAGAAGTTCTTGTACTTGTGAAAACCTTTGCATTAATAATTTTCAACCAAAAGAGCTTATATCACAGCACTCATTGGTCAGCTTTATTGATGTTGAGGTCCGTATACACTTTATCTGCTAAAGCATTGAATTGGAATAAAACTGAAGCCCAACGTGGGGCTCATTTTAATTTATTTTAATGACATTCTGATTTTTTTAAATTCAGGTGGAATAACTGTGCTCGGCACGAGTATCGTAAACAGCAGCAACTCGCCCAGCACTCTCTCCAAAATGGGGACCATTTCGACTGTAATGCAGCATTTCAGCGGTATGAACACGACAGCTTCTGATCCCAACAACGCAGCAGCTTCGTCGGTGGCCTCGAAGAAAATGCTACAAACCCCGGCGGAAAACAAACTGTCTTTGATCAACTTCGCACCGTTTTGCACGATAACGTGCGAATCGAGTACGGCCCAGCCAGCCGATGTTCTGATACAGAGTCAGACGGGAGCGACGCACAGAAGAGCTCGGACTCCGCTGTGGTCTTATCACTTTTATCCGGAGGAGAATCACACCGAGCTGCTGCTGCAGCTGCCCAGCGCCATTTTGCTCAGAGAGGTGCACCTACAGCCACACTCCGCTGGTTTGTCAACTTGTCCTTCGTTTGTTGCTTTAGAGGTGAGATACCGTGTTTGTACAACAATACGCTGATAGAACATCGTGGTAGCCGAGGGAAAAGTTCGATGTAACAAATTTATTAATTAACTTTTCTCGATTTTTTAGGTTTCAGCTCACGGTCCATCAAGACTAGCACCGATCTCTCTACCGCTGCCCACCAGCGGCCTAACGTTCATCCGTTTACAACTGCCCGCCCCTAAAGTGGTCAACTGCGTCCTGATCCGCTTATACAAGCCACGCGATGCCAGCAACATCGGCCTCCTGCAAATTCGCCTGCTCGGAAATTACGCTTTCGGCGGGAGCCTCACTCAATCGTCCGAAAATGATGACGAGGTTCATTGCAAGCACAGCCTCGGTTGGCTGAGACTCCTCCATCACTGCTTCACGATGGTGTCAGAGGATGTCCATCGACAGATCGTAGATTGCGCTTCTCGAGTACCGGACCTTCTTACCACCTGCTGCGGGTTGCTTTTGGTGTCTTCTCATATTCTACCGACCTATTTGCCTTGTCTTGAGAGGGTGTTGAGAGAATTAACGCTGCACAATCCCGAGAACGGCTTCAATGCCATCAGGGTTTTGCTGGATAGTCGACCTGGAGTGATAGAGCCGTTAATGGTAGCTGACAATTGGCAGGATAGATTGATCAATGTTTCGGGATATCAGTCGGCTTGCGAGTTGCTCTACCAGATATGTGAACATCAGGTAGGTTGGGCAAATTCTTTGTCACTTTCTTATTTACCTCAATATAGTATTACAACACTAATGAGTATTGCTAATTAAAAATAAAATACATCAAAAATGTTTTAAACAGTGAAATTTTTAATCCTGATGTTGACATTTGGACATTAATCACGAAATATGTACTGAATAGCATTGAAATATATCAGTAGGACAGAGAACATAGTAATAACTTTTTGTCTAATTTCCACAACGATTTTTTTTTATCCATTAGACCGGTTTCGGGTTTTTAAACCCTTATACAGTAAGAATATATTTTGATTTTTCAGTATTTTTATTTATTATGATATATAATTAATTATCTCAAATTTTTTCACATGATCATGGACAAGTTTTCAACTTATTTGATCATGTTTCCATGAAAAATAACTTTTTATTATGTTTGAAACTATGTATTTGTCATTTTCAAACAAATAAGTAAATATGTCCGTACTTACCACATTTGAAACATCTGGTTCTCAACAGTGAAACTTTTTTCAGGACCAACACACATCATACCGAGTTAAAATCATCCTGGAATGGCTAGAAACAAATGCAAACCACGCGATTTCAACCAAAAACACGGAAAATTGTAACCCAGCGTATATCTCTAGCGTAGCCTCGATTTTGTGGTCGGCCAAACAGTCTAATGTCCAGTACGATTTGAAATCCTTGGTGACTGTGAACATTTTCAACGCCATTTACAATCTGAAGATGCAAACGGAGTGCAGCATCAGTCTCGAATATTCGCTCGATTCTTTGCTGTGTTCGGTGTGTTACATCCGGCCGGAATTTTTCCCGCTCCTGCTGCAAAAAATAGGCGTTCTCGTTCCCAACGTATGTACCGGGCCCCAAGCGTCCATCAGCGATGACAGGAAAGATTCGGAAAGCATGACGGACGATTCCAAGCAAGGTTTCGAAGCCGATTCCGAGTGGTACGGCCATCTGGTGATAGGAGACCTATCTAGCTTGAGTCTGACGAGGGAGCAGCTCGAAAGCATAGCTCTAGTGAGTCGGTCTCCGACTGCGGTACAGCAGTTGTTGGATTCGGGTTTGCCGAAGCTGCTAAACAGCGCCATTTTGGAGTTTTGTCAATCGGAAAACGAGTCGGCAGTGCCGATGTCGAAGCTGGAAAACGTTTCTGGTATATTGCAGTTCTTCAACGATGTCAGCGACGAAAAGTTGATGAGAGATTGGTTGGGGTCCGAAGACGGGTCGTCATTTTGGTTGCCCCTGTTGCAATTTCTGTGCAAGAAGCCTGTCGCAAAATCGTCGAATCTCCAGACTGAAGCTCACGTACACTTGGAGGAAATGTGCGTCAAGTTCCTGTCGAAATGTTGCCTTTGTCACGCCACGAACCAAGAAAGGTAGGTTATATTTTATTTTTATCGCAGTATCACAGCCTTGTTCAGGGCTGGTCTTTGAACAATTTTCAGTCGGTAAACTCATACATATCACGGCAATAAACTTGTTATTATTTCCAGACTAGCGAAGGTGTTGTGCGACGTAATCTACTTGCAGTCCAACGGCATATCAGGGTTCATGCGAAGACTGATCTTACAGCTGTTGCTTGAAAACGAAAAGATACCGGTCAGTATCGAGGCCGACGAAACCCTGTACAAAAGCGCCAGGCTTACGCAATCCTACGTCCCCGCCCACCCGGCATTCAAGCAGACTTACAACCGCGCCATGCTAAGTTTGAGCACCAACACGACCCTCTCGGAAATTCTGGAGCAGCACATCTTCTTCAACACGTCCTACAAATCGGAGTTGGTCCTCAGCAAGAAGTCGAACTCGACCGTAAAGAGGGACATCTTCAAATCTTGGTTTGCGGCCGAAGAACAGGAGATGAGCGTGGCAGCCGCGGTGACGGCCAAAGACAAGCGCGCCAAAGACGCCAAGAACCAGTTGTACGCCGCCGCTACGCCGCAATCGAAAAAGAAAAGGTACACGACGGAGTCGACCGTCACGAACGACATGATCGAGGGACGCGTTATCAAATGCGAGTCGTTTTCGGATCAACCGCTGCCGCTGACCGTGAATTTGGGACAACTTCTCAAACTGCTCGAATCCAAAGGAGCCACCATCGATTGGCCTTACGTACATCTAAAGATATACCAGTGTAAAAGTGAGTATCAGGAGGAAAATTGGAGATTGGTTGTCGGCGCCCAACATGGGGCGGAATTCTATTACCCCAACGGTTTGATTGTTTAATTATCCCGCAGGTAATGAAGATAAATCGAGTAGCGAAACGAATTCATCAATGTTCCAACAACAACCACCAATATGTAGTGCCTTACAAGTATTCAGCTCCATGGGAGGCCTAGCGTTACTGGCTCAACACTTACCAACCGTATATCCAGAAGCAGT
This sequence comes from Chrysolina americana, assembly GCA_958502065.1. Classification (NCBI taxonomy): domain Eukaryota; kingdom Metazoa; phylum Arthropoda; class Insecta; order Coleoptera; family Chrysomelidae; genus Chrysolina; species Chrysolina americana. The sequence goes on along the minus strand of OY293411.1, from coordinate 4,608,794 downwards.
ACGATCCACTCCACAGGAAAAAACTACAGATCAGTTTGATTCGGAATGGATCAAAGTAGAAGGTATGCAGGAAATTAGCTCATCTATTGAATTATTGTTATGATATTACTAAATAATACGCCGAACACACTACTAAACTGGTTTTAATAACTTCGCTATAAAAATACAACTACACTGACTATTAAAACACTTAGATCTCTTTAAACTGCTCAACTGATATCAACTAGCTAAATCTTCCAAAAACTTCTTCAAAACTCCAAAACTTCTCCTCCGAGTGAAATGTGTCGCCAGAGTAGATTTTTCGGGATTCTTCCGTTCTCCAGATTGATCAGTACAGAAAAACTTCAAAATAATTCCAGGAATGAGGAAATAATAACTGCGATCGGCGCCGGTTTATTTGTTATGCAAATGAGTTACGTTTTATGTTCGGAACTCGACAGCGGCGTAGCTAGGGGATTTTTTCAATCTCGTAACTGTATCTTGAACACTTTGGATGCATAATTTTAAATATGGATTTTTTTTTATTCGAGATTGCGACGATATTTACGAGGACATACTGGAGGAAATAGGAACCAACAACTCACCTTCAAAATCCTCGGTTGTCATATCTCACGTACCCACTCACTCCTTGACAGGATTCGGGCTGTTCCTCAGGCTACCCGGCTACGCCGAGGTACTGCTGAAAGACATGAAGAAGGCGCTCTACCTCTTGAGGCTCGTTCTTGGTGTTACGGATGATGGTGAAGGTGAGGATAAACATATTTTTCGGAGCAACTTCAATGTAAATCTTTTATTTTATCATTCAGGAGGAGATATTCTAAATTCACCGATATCGGATACGTTACCCACTCTACCATTTGAGGTGTTAAAGAAGTTATACGACACAACACCACTCAGTACAGACGATGGTAGGCTCTTGAGAAGGCTGAGTCTCAACATTGGAGTTGTGCCCCTACTGTTGGCGTGTTTGGGCGTTTTCACGCATCAGTCCAACGCGAACGGAGAGAAAGATAGCCAGGGCAATAAGGCCAAGGAAGATAGGTCTCAACTCTATTGGGCCAAAGGTACGTATGATCAAGTCTGCTCGAACCAACCTTGAATATCATGTTTTGACCATTTCAGGGACAGGATTTGGTACTGGTTCGACCCAGCAAAGTTGGAACGTAGAGCAGGCTTTGATGAAACAGAGAAATGAAGAGGAACATGTTACGGTCCTTCTAGAGGTCTTGGCTAGTTATGTGAATCCGAACGACGAGGCTGAAGATGAGCTGTGCGAAAATCCGCTGCCTCCTCTATTTCCCGAGCTTCTGGCGCGTAGTGCTTTGTTACCCGCAGTTTGTTCGTATCTCAGGAATGATTCTGGTAATTTAATTTATCTGCAAGAGAATCATAAATGACTGAAGACATTATAGCAGTTCTGTTGAAATAACAAGTTATCTTTATTACTTTGCAGTATTGGACATGTCCAGGCATATCCCTTTGTACAGAGCTGTTCTTCTGTTGCTGAGAGCCCTGGCTGTTAGTTCACAGTTGGTCAGCTTGTTGTTGCCGCAGAAAAATAAGAGCGGCGATCCATCGGTGTGTTCCCTACTCAGAAATATGAAAACTTGTGTAGATACATATGCTTCTAAGTTGAGGTGAGTCATAGTTGATATTGATGTATCATACATTTTCAAAATTTGATGTCAATTGCGGACACGCGAACATTTCTCTTTTGTGAAACATCTTTTAAATTAATTTCAGTTGAGCCTTGAGCAAGAAATTGGGTGAATTGCATTTATATTGACTATAAAACTACTTGAAAGTATTTAAATAGCATTTGTCGGACGCGTGCTTTGGGCCATTCCATGGAGGGGGGGTTATCCTCTCCGGACATATTCTTTACTACCAATGTGACGTCAGATGTGGCGCCCAACGAGTGGTCAGTTTTCTCATATCCAAATCAAAGTCAAAGTCAAAATATACTTTATTGTCGGAAGTTATAAAAACTTATAGACAAAGCTTTTTGGTTTTGGATTAATATTGAAATTGAATTCAATTAATTAATGATAAAGTATAATCTGCATATCATCCCAGATGAAGGAACACCACCACTATATGCGCTCCGGGGCGACTTGAAAATTTGATGGCGCATTTGCTATTTCAACTGCAGGAAAAACTGATGTATCATAACGATAAAAAATTCTGCTTCAAGGACTGAATTTTGTGGGCAATATGAAACACGCAATTTGATCGTGTGCAATACGGACACGAGAACGTTTTCGTGAGAAAGATAGTTTAAATGAATTCCAGTTGAATATTTGCAATAAATTAGTTGTTTGCGTTTATTTTGACTCTTAAACTACTCGAAACTTCTCAAATAGTGTTTGTCAGGCTCCTGTTTAGGATCATTTCCGTGTGGGTTTTCATCATTTTTGGCATATTATTTACTGTAAAGGTTTCGTCAGATTCGGCGCCCAACGGGTGGTCATAGCCATTATTATAAGAAATTCAATCTTGTCTACTGGTCACATGCGAATATTTTAATTGTGTGACAGATATTTTATATGGATTTCAGTTATGAATCGATACAAGATTTCAGTTGAATTGCGTTTATATTGAATCAGAACCCACTTGAATGTTTTCAAACATTAAGGTTTGTAGTCCTGTGTCAACAAATGCGGCACCCAACGGGTGGTCATTTTCTTTATGTTCAAATTCTGATGTGAATTTTTATTGATGTGTGCAGCCTGTACTATATATCTGACCTTACACACGCTATAGGATTTTTGTCTACTCTGATTTCATTGATCTTTTTTTTTTTGTAGGATAAACAGTAAGTCAAAATTGAAATCAAAATCGGGCGAGCCGTTAGAGGATCTTGAACAGGGTGAAGGTTTGGCCACTCTGATGCCAGACATTCAGAATACTGCCAATTTAGTGTCTAGGGTGATGAGTGGTCTGGTAGATTCCGATAGCTCTTACGATAGTGAGAACTCTATGGACAAGAAAATTGTTGTTTCGCTTGAAGAACAGTATTTAAGGATAATGAAAAATTTGCAGTTCTGTGAGTATTGGTTACGTTACAAAGTGACTCTCATCTAGTCGAAATCCTCCAATATTTCTAGCTTCCCACGAAATGATAGCAGAGTTGCCTGAGGGTGGGATAAAATTCGTGGTGTCTCATCATTTCGAGAGCAATGCCAAAACAACCAGTGAACAATCACATCCCGCCAGAGTGAAGAGGATAGCACAAGAGGCTGTGACGTTATCGACTAGTTTACCTTTAAGTTATAGTAGTTCTGTTTTTGTAAGATATGACACTTCAAGGCTAGATGTTATGAAGGTACTTATAACAGGTGAGTCTTAATTTTGTTTTCAATAGAACTGTGGATTGGCAAGGGTTCCGGTGTTTCAATTCGCTGATTTTCCAGGCCCATCCGACACCCCATATGCCAATGGATGTTTCGAGCTAGACGTGTTCTTTCCTCCGGATTACCCTCTGTCTCCCATGATGATCAACCTGGAAACGACCGGTCATCACACTGTTAGATTCAATCCTAACTTATATAATGACGGTAAAGTGTGCTTATCAGTGTTGAACACGTGGCATGGAAGACCAGAGGAGAAGTGGAATACCCAAACGTCCAGCTTCTTGCAAGTATTAGTATCGATACAGAGCCTAATTCTCGTACCAGAACCGTATTTCAACGAACCAGGTAAATATTTCTTTGAATCTTCCGGTCTCCACAAAAATAAAACGCTTGTATTTCACGAGACTGTGCCTCGGGTTCTTTTATTTTTTTTAATATGGCTGTACTACCTCTATTGATAACGGATAATCAGAGGGGTTGTGACGACCGAATTCGATGAAACTGCTCGTAATTGTTGAGAAAAAGGATGTCTTGAGAAGAAATGAGACTGTCCAGAAAGATGTTGAGGGTCTAAAATGATTCGACAAAGAGTTGATAGGGGAAGTCCAAATAGTGAAAGGGTTGGGGTGCGTAGGAGTGAGTGGATAAATATTGGAAAATTAGATCACATTTAGTGTTGGATGAAAAGTGCCTTCCAAAGTTTATTAATAACTGTTTCTGGATTATTTCAGGATACGAGAGAGCTAGAGGAACCCCAGCGGGCACAATCAGTTCCAGAGAATACAACCTCAATATTTGTCAGGCGACGGTGAGGTGGGCAATGCTGGAACAGATCCTGAACCCGTGTCCCTGCTTCAAAGATATCATCCACACCCACTTTTATGTAAAGCGGCACGAAATCATGGCACAAGTAGAAAAATGGATCAGCGAGGTGGAACAAGAGGTGACGAAGGAGAAAAAAATAACGCGGTCGAGTAAAAAATCGCCGGCGAGTACCTTGGACACGTTCAAAAAGGTGTATCAGCAGTTGAAAGATGCTCTGATGAAGCTTCGGCCCCCTCCGGAGTTGGAAGAAGAAGACGAAGAACTGCCTTTGACGCCGACAAACAACATGGAGGTGGCGATTGAAGTCCATCAAGTTGACACAGACAGAGATATGGAAAAAATGGTGAACGATATGTGCGAATAAAGGAACGCAGGCACTTGTTGCATTTACTTCTTTAATTGTAAATTTGACTATACAGTCCACTTTGTTTCATAGAGCAATATTTTATATACTTTTGCAAGTAACCGGAGAATCGTTGATTTTTTTTATTATATGAATACTTTATTTGGAGCAAGGAAATTGAAGCGTGACTGTAGGAAACTAAGTTACCAACGTTCGTATCTTGTGTCATTGACGGATTGATTTGTTGATACTGTAAAGTAACTGAAATTAAATTATTCCTCTAATTTTAAATTGTTTATAAACAAATGTGATTTAAAATAAAATGATACCGTTTTATCAGTGCGTTTCTTTTACAAACTGGAAATGTATGTGTTCACTGAATGAACATTTCAACATTAGCAAGCATACGACTTTCTAATAAGTAGCTAACTTCCTAATCAAAAATGCCAGAAGTCTGTTGATATAAAAATTCACACAACATTGGTATCGCATACAATTTGGACAGATCTGTTCCGTCAGTCGGGATCTTAGACACAATCAAATAACTGCGCGATAAGCAGTGTTGCCAACGAATACATTCTATTCGAGCGGGGTTCTTGATATTAAAAACCCTGTTATTGGAGGAATTCGACAGATGTAATTTTTCAACCAATGATTGAGCCAGAATAACGGTGTATTTTTTTCATGATGACGCTAGATCACAGAACAAACACACAATTTGAGTTAAACACTTATAGATGCTGAATTTGAGCTTCAAATGCGGTCACGTGATGGAATGTCAAATGTGGCGTTCAATTTTAGCGCCAGTTTGGTACCCCTGAACTAAACAGCACGTGACTTTATACAAAATTATTACAGAACCAAATAAAAGATGTTCTTGTGATAGAAACGTGAGTAAAAGGCGTTTAATCCGACCGTGCTTCAAAAACCCTGCAAGGGTACGCATATATCTGAATTGGCCTTAATGGTGAACCCAAATATGAGCTAGCCAACTTCATGTTAGGAAAAGGCCAAAAAAAGAAGATAAAAAAATTGAAGAAGAAAATCATAGGTTATGTCGTTCATTGATGTCAATATTTACCTTAAATTTGAAGCAGTGGGACTTCTAGAGACGAATAATTATTTTCTGAGTGAATTTCATACGAACAGCAAAATGAATCCTTTAACGTAAGTGTAAAATGAAATCACCTTCAAAACCTTTTCTTATAATATATTTTTTAGTAATATGAAAAATGTTCTAAAGCTCAGTGAGCAAGAATTGAGAACAAAAAATAAAACTTCTTGGCATGATCAATACAAAGACAGTGCTTGGATTTTTGTTGGCGGACTTCCCTACGATCTAAGCGAAGGCGATATAATATGTATATTTTCCCAGTAAGTGTAGGTTCTACAAAGTATGTAATATTTCCTTATTTCGTGTGAACTTATAGATGGAAATTATTTTAGGTATGGCGAAGTAGTGAATATAAACCTTATCCGCGACAAAGACACTGGAAAATCCAAGGGGTTTTGTTTCCTTTGTTATGAAGATCAGAGATCCACTGTCTTGGCCGTGGACAATTTCAATGGCATCAAAATACTAACCCGAATCATTCGTGTCGATCATGTTGCTGGTTATAAGGTGCCAAAAGAGGGCAAGAAGACGGATGAAGTGACAAAACAACTATATTCTGAAGGTTGTGCACCAAAGCCTATTCCTATCCTGAGAAAAACCCCTCCCAGAGATTTGAGAGAGACTATTGCAGATCAAATAGAAGCAGATATTAAATTACCACAAAGGCTACCTATTTACCCCATCAAACAAGAAAAACCTGAAGACAGAATTAAACTAGTAAATAATTTATGTGACTTTTGTGTATATGCAGACTAACTGAATTATTTTAGGAAATTAAAAAAGAAAAAAGTGATGACATGAACAAGTCGGAGAGGAAAAAGAATAAAAAATCGAAGAAGAAAAAGAAGAAAAGAGACGCGAGTAGTTCAGAAGAAGACAGTTCCAGCAAGTCTAAAAAACAAATGGATGGTCCTCATGGAAAAACACATAAAAAATCAAGCAAACGAAGGCATAATAGTAGTTCAGATGAAACCTATTTACAGTCAAAGAAGCACAAATCTCGTAAGACTAAAAAACGTGATGAGTATGACTCTGACAGCTCAGAAAAGAGGCAACCCAGCAACTCCCACCACAGAAACAGATGAATAGGTTCCACAATAAATATTACCAAGTTTTATTCACAGATATAAAGTATACTTATAATACTTTCTGAAAATATAAACTTCATTCTCAATTTTTTACCCTGATTATCCTTCTGCTCCTTGGAAATTCGTTGAATAGGTTGAAGAAAAGCTTGAAACTCCTGAATTCAAAATCTTAGCACTGCCCATGCATTCACCATTTTTGGCAAATACGGCATACTGGCCTCCTGTGATAGCGCGTTTTTCTCGTAAAAGTTTTACTGTTATTCCACGTGAAGTTTCGCATATTTCACAAGGCACCCATTCCTGAGAGTGTTGGAATTTGAAGAGGCATTTTAGAATGTTGCCAGTCGCCAACTCTGGTGGCCTAGAATGTATCCAGTGGGGCGGACCCGTAAATAATAGGTCTGTGTAAAGTATCGGGTGGTCCGTACCTTGAGCCTAGAAAAAAATGATTGAAAAAATGTCCATATCAGTGGATTCATAATAATGGTGTTTGAATATTCCATTTTTTTTTTGTTAGGATTGAGTCATCTACAAATACTTACCACATATATAATATTTTTCTCTGCATCTTTCTGTGCTGTAAAATATGCCATAGGAAGACCTGGGAGTTTTGTCCTCTGCCCAAGAGTCCATTGATGAATTCCATTATGTTCTCCTACCACTTCCCCAGTGTCAATATCTACAAAATTACCGGGCTTGTTGGGAATATACTGAAACCAAATAAAAATGCAAACACTTGAAATCTATTGAATGTAAACTGATGAATACTTCTTGAATGAACTCCTGGAAGTTTCTGGAACCTATGAAGCAAATTCCCATGCTTTCTGGTTTGAGAGCTATTTTCTCCAAGCCGTTATCAACAGCTATATGTTTCACTTCTGATTTTGTGAGATCTCCTACAGGGAATATGGTCCTTCTTAGTGACTCCTGCTGTATTTGACACAAAAAGAAAGTTTGGTCCTTCCTTTTATCTTTCGCCAACAATAATCTAGCACCTAGAATATTTCTCTCTGAAATAATCTCGATAAAATGAGTCATTGTTTTACCTTCATTAGGATTATACTTTTCCAAAAATGGGTCAAAGTTTGTTCTGGCATAATGACCTGTAGCTATTGCATCTGCCTTCAGTACTTCCCTTGCAAATTTATAGAAATGGTTGAATTTGACATTCCTATTACACAAAATATCTGGATTGGGCGTCAACCCTGATTGATACTCCTTGATCAGAGGACTGGAAATTAAATGCAATCAAAATCATTGAATATTTTTTTCCATAATAGTAATTACCAAAATACCTCATTCCAATATTCTTTGGTAAAGTTGGCGTGATGCAACTTTATTTTTAATTTTTCGCATACGAACTTCGCATCTTTATAGTCCTCTTCGCTGGAACAAACTCCTTTTTCGTCTCTAATATCCCAATTTTGCATAAACACTCCTTGTACATCAAAACCTGGAAAGTAAAGGAATTTTATTTTTTTAATGAACCGTCACAGGTCACAAGTTAAACCTTTTTGCTTCAGAAGAAGTGCTGCTACTGCACTATCTACACCCCCTGAAATGCCTACAGCAACTTTTTTCATCATATTTCATATTTTTGAAAATTGTGGTCGATCTAACACTACATAACCTAACAAAATAGTGTTTTGTCACAGAATTAGGGTAAAGGCTACTTCATGTAAATGCGAATCGCGAATTGCGAAGCTGGCTCCCATTGGTCGATAACAAACATCATTTTGATATCGACCAATGGGAGCCAGATTCGCATTTACATAAAGTAGCCTTAAAGGGAAACTTAGGGTGTGATTCCGAAAACCTGCAGTCGACAGTTGTCTCTTTCCTTATTATGAATTTATACATGATGACATCTCACTTATTTGATCGCGGAATCTCACCTCTGTGGTTTTGTTGCACTACTCTTCTATTAATTATTAGTTTCATCGACATAACCTTTAAATCATGTTATCTCCTCTTATGTTTTGGCTCTTGTTTCCTTTTAGGCGTATTCCGCCATTTCACTTCCTGAGGCTACATCCTCGTATTTATCAGAAGAATAAAGGCGAGTTCCCAATGGATGGTCAGAAATTTGCCAATCAGAATGCGTGACGCGCGACGCAAAAAGCAAAAACGATACATTGGAAACTCACCGTATTAATTTTTAAAAATTAATGTCGAGAACGGAAAGGTTTGTGGCCTTTGTGCGAATATCACAGTTTGTGGTGAAGCTTTGTGTATGTTGCACTTTGCAATGAAGTTGTCAATTATCCATTCTGTGAGCAAACAGTAATAATAAACTGTTAATTGAGTGCAAGGTGGATGAGAACTGACGAATTGAGTGAGTGCATGAACTAGAAAAATCACCAAGTCGATTGGACGGATTGGTCAAAGTATCATAAGATGGCTAAATATTCAATAGACCGCGATCTGTTTGAAGTTGAAACTAGAACAAAAAAAAGAAGAAAAAGAAATGAGGACGAAAATAGAAAATATTCCAATGACATAACTATGACATAAGAACCATAAATTAATTTTTGATTCAAAGAATATATAATATCGAAGTGAAGTGTTATTTGGAATACGGAATATTTGCATCGAATACAGTATGTTTAATTGTGTAACTACACGCTTCATATCATGTTCTCCAAGGCTGAGGGCTAGACTGATCAAATTCAGATATGGTTCGTCAAGGGATCAGCAAACTTCCTCTTCCGTAACACCCCAACCATCAGGTGAGACTCCTAAACCCGGAAAGTCTCATGGAGAAGCCATTTGGGATTTCCAGATAGCCCCTAGGTATAGAAGAAAACCAATCGATGAAGATGAAATTGCTATCATAAATAATGGGGGACCATTGTAAATGATTACCTGCTAGTATTAGATCAGAAATTACTGCTGATATAACTTATTAATTACTTTAGGTTCCATAATAAATGAATGTTATGTATAAGTGGAGTATGTACTTATATGTGAACATTTAGTTGAATCTTAAAAAAAGCGTGCATTATAATATACAGTTTTGTTTAGAATAATGGCAATTCAGATTCAGTTCATTGCATCACAATACACAAACAGAAACAAGCAAAAAATAGAGGAAGGATAGATTAAATTATATAAATATTTTTGGCAGTGTCTAAGATCCCTGAAACCGGGTAATTCGGGTGGAGTGAAGTTTCAATAATATTGAAGAAATCAAAAATTTCACCTAAATAACTAGAGTCATAATATACTAATTTGAATGAAAACAATTTATTGGGTATTCATTTTAAATAGAATAGAATCGACACACGTAAAATTTACGACTTCACTCTGCATGCAGTGCCGGACTGGCCTATCTTTGCCAAGTGAGATTTTGAAAAATTGGGGCCCCCAATTACCAGGTTCATTCTATTTCACGAGTCGCATACGGAAATTTCAATAAATTATTGGTTTTCGTACTATTAATGATTAAGGTGCAAGATCAGCTCTACACTTGTCTTAGAGTAAAAAATGAAATAAACATAACAAACTTTGAGCGACCCGATATATAGAGTTGTATTTACCTGGCCGCGTTTGCAACTACGCCAAATAAAAGTATTTTTGGACACAGGCAGGCTTTACTCTCAGTGTCTCGCATACGATTAATCAGTAATCCAGCGCGCCAAAACCAAAATCACCTACCGACCATACATACTCGCGCATCACTGTTGCCACGTTGCAAAAGGTCCTCAAGAAATCCTACCAAATCGAAAGTGAATATTTGCATTTGTCATGTTTCTGGCAATAACCAATTTCGACATTTGACCTTTTTTCTTAATTAATTTTAAATTATTGTTTCCATGTCTGTTTTCCTAAGGGCCCCGAGACCCCAAATGGGGGGTGGGCCCCGTGAGATTTGTCTCACTATCTCACCTGGCCAGTCCGGCACTGTCTGCATGATGCTCCCCAAAAATTGGCTGAAGGCTCTGTGGTTAAGTATTTCTAAGTTAATGTATGGTAAATAAATTGAGTGTATTATTATATAGTGCCCAAAGTTCAAAAATAATTTACCCTTCCAGTGTAAAACATTTTTATCTTCTACTGATCTGGATTGGGTAACAAGAAAATTATAATTAATCTGGGACTTTGGTGAGGTCACTACAAGAATGCTCATGATTTTCAGTACTTCCTTAATCGATCTCTTTAGTCTCCGAACTTCTTGATTTGGTCATTATTTGGGAACTTCATGCATCTTGATTTTGTAGAGTGAAAATATGATCATGAGATATTCATAAGATCAGATGTAGAAATGATCTGACACTATATTAAAAGACCAAACAAAAATGAGAATGTTGCTTTTTTTCACATGCATTTCTTGGTTCAGTAATTTGTCATGAAATTTGTTATATCCTTTTTGACTAATACTGTTGAGATAGTATATGTTCTTAATCCTCGATATCTACTTCTGCATACATTTTGAAGTCTAATGAAAGTATTCTGAGAATACATATCAAATTAGAATCTCTGTCCTGCAAATCTGGTCAAACTCGCTGAACTATCGCATTCATTCAAAGCTAGTCACATGAGGCTTGAAATTGTCACCAAATAACGAGGAGTGTCATTGGATATTTTGTAATTTTTAATATTTCCAAGCGTCAAAAGTACCTCAAGTTTTTATGTCTCGCAATTCTTTCATGTCCGTTTTTCTCATAAAATTACTGATTGGCAAAATTATTTTGTTGAAAAATGGAATATACCAGATAATAAAAAGCTTTTGTGTGTTTGCCTTTTCTTTAGACGATTAAATTAGCCGCGCTGGCTGGAAGTGCTGGTACAAACCAACTGTTTGTAGGTAAATTCTGTCAAATCCTCGATCCGCTTATTCCTTGGTACGTGAAAGCGAAGTTTCTTATGCATAAATTACATAAGTGAGAGGTGAGAGGCGGAGGTATGTTTTTGGTGTTATCATAAAAAAGCTAGTTCTTGAACTAGTACCAGTTCTGTGAAGGTATTTAAATTTTGACATTTAATTTTTATCTGTCGTTCTGTGATTGTGTGGTTTGTTGTTCTGTGATTTCAACTTTCAACCGTTGTTCAAGGAGATTTAAATTTCCAATGTATTTTTGAACGTGGAATTTGTTATCTGATCAAGTTTAAAATAAGATGTTTATGAATGATGTTCACAAAAAGGAAGAAATACGTAATTTAGCAGTGAAACACCTTCGTAAATATGGCATCAAACATAGAACAAAATCTTCTAGACAATCGGTACAGGTTAGAATGATTGTTTATTTGAGGGTGTTGAATTTTAACATAATATTGTGTATTTCAAAGGTTGTTAAATCCAAGAAGCTATTCAACGTACCACTACAAAACTTGGAAAATGAGACTGTAACTCTGAAAAATGGACAACAACTAGTTGTTCCCAAAAGACTGTATGAAATGTGTTCCTATATACTGAGCAAAGTCGATACTGAAGGTATTTTTCGAAAGGAAGGCTCTAGATCCAGGCAAAATGTTATTAAGGTATTAGAACCCACAGCTGATAAAAAGTATTCATGACTATTGTATTTATACTTGGTATATAACTGAAAGACATGCACATTCATAATCATATATTAAAAAATTTGGGTTCAGTATCTGAAACAAAGAAGTAATTTTCAATAAAATTTCAAAGTATCCTTTTTGATGAATTCACATAAATGAGACCCATCAATTGACACTCCCTTTGGGATGTGTTGATAGATTAATAATCTTTCTTCCTCAATATTCCTTATAAAGAGTCTCTTAATAACTGTTATTTATGTTTTTCAAAGTTATCTTTGGACCGTGGCTGCATGCTAGGCTATGAACACCATGTCATAGATGTGGCTGTGATCCTCAAGAGTTTCCTGAGAGAACTACCGGAACCTTTAATACCCTACTCGTTTCATGAACTATTTTTGAGATGCTCTCTGATTGAAAAGAAAGTTGAAGCGATTCTTTTGGCTAGCCTCCTTATACCAATGGAGCACTTAAATGTTCTCTCTTATTTGATGCAGGTAATATTTACATTTACTTAATGAAAACTCTGATAAATAGTATATTCTTTCTTCTAGTTCCTCAATGAAGTAGCAAGTTACTCAAAGCACAATAAAATGAACTCCTATAACATCTCAATTCTGGTTGGGCCAAATATATTTCCTATAAGCGAGAAGGTGGCTCCAAAAAATAAGCTTATGGTCAAGAAAACTTGTGATATCATAAAGGTAAATGCTGAATATAAATTTTAATTCATTTAGAAGTAGGAAGGCTTTTTGACAAAGATGCAGCTACTAACCTTATGTTTAAATTATATTTCAGCAAAATAATCTTCATCACTTTCTTCTGAAACCTAGGAGAACTCTTTAAATCAGAATTTGTTTAAATTTTAACAGAACGTTATGATTTTCTACCCACCGCATTTCACAAATTGGTGTTAATTGCATCAGGAAAGTTAGCATTATTGCCCATCATAGGTTATTGATTAAAAGATTTTCCTTAAGTTATTTGCTGATTTGATTGTAAAGCCTTGATAATTCAAAGAGAAATGAATTAATATTTGAAAATATTTCTATTCTATTCTGGGTTGTCTTTGGAGTTGTGATGGTAGACAGTAAAACTAAGTATGTTCTTGCTGTACTGGCTGACTAAAGTTGAAATGATCTAATCAGTAGAGTTGGTTCCATTAGAATGTTTTTATTTGCAGTTGATGATAGACAACTCAAATAATATTGGAGTTATACCAGATTTCATCCTTGAACAGATCGGTAATCTAAGAGCGGGAGAATTGGAAATCGCAGATAAGGCGAAGAGGAGAAGCGGATCATTAACAAGTGGGTATAGCTTACAATTTTACTGATAAAGTTTTCACGCATAAACCGTTAATGCATTACCTGTAACCAATAAACAGATTGATTCCTGCTCAATCAGACTTGAAGCTTTGTTAACTGTTTATATAGGGTGTTTCCGAAATTTAAAACTGAATGAAAGAATTCATTTTTCTCGAAAATACGTTATTTTGGAAAATACTGGACTTTGAAGTTTTCGGAAAACTCTAGCAAACTTTTGGGAACCTCTGACCTGAGATCAACGGCCCCTAGATGTAACCGAAGCGGTGACAAAAAAGGGCCGGCGCATTATAAATAACTTTGACAACGTTGCCGACGTTAAATGTTGAAAGATGGTATGATAAACAAACAGTTCCCCTTCAGTTTCGAGGTAGGCTTAACGCAGGTACTCGGAGCTATGGGGGTCGCTGAGTTGGCTTGGCCTCGGCCGCAACAACCTTTAAGGGCAAAGCTCGCAAGCTAATCGATTTAGAGTTGTATTTGTTTGTCGTGGTATTCTTCGATCATATCGCTTTTTGCCTTCATTGGGATATTTGTGACTATTTTACGTGCATATCAAAGATGAATTTTAATTAAATCGTTTGACGAATCCATACGTTTTATGTAGGTATGTACCTAAATTCTTGTTGTGTTTTTCGGTATTCGACTGCATTCTTATTTTCTTTGTCTATATCTCTATTTTTCGAAATTCCTACAATCCATATTGGACTCACCACTATAGAAAATGTCAGTGTTGTTACGTATTACCTACACGTTATTTGCAATCGCGGTACTTTTCCAGGAACTCGATATTTCAATCGGATAATAGACGAACATTTCGAAGCGATTTGGTAGGTAGTTGGAACCTAGGTAAAATAACAACGCCGTTCAACAGGTGCGACAACAAGGTAGTTTTCAGCGTGCTTGTGACTCGTTACTTCCTCGTGCGTGCATAGAAAGTAGTGGCGGTCATTTCGAACAGCTGTTGTGAAATTCAATTCCATTTATTTTCAGTAACTTTTTAATCCCCTGTTTTGAAATGAGCATGCCTCATTGCCCTCAGTTTGATTTATTTTGGTTCACTTCGAAGTCACTGGCAAGGTTTACAACATAATAATGAACTGGCAGCGGTGCGGGAATACGAGTAATAAACACAATACTAGAAGATAGGCGCCTTAGGACCTGGTGAATGAATCCAGTGCTTTCCAAACAATCATGAGGAAATGAGTCTATTGTAGGGAGATTTTGCTTTAAAACAATGTAAATGCTTTTTATTGTGGCATTATGTCTCATAGAACACCCCATTTCATTTATTGTTCCAATTTCGGAAACACCCTCTATATTCTACTGTGCAGATATTTATAACCGCCACAAATGAACCGAAGAATGTTTCATCAACTTGTCCCACTTACTCCAATATGCAAATGCAACATAAACCACCTATTAAATATTAACTCACTCAAAACAATTTTACCAAGAACAAAAACCTGGAAATTATTAAAACTTAATATCGCGACTGTGTAAAACAGTAAATGTGACTTTACTATTGGCTCTTGAAGATTTTATCATTTTCTTAGTCTAATTGTTTTCATGTTTTCACTTTGGTGAATTCAAGAATCTTCTATTTCAGGAATTTTCAATGGTTTGAAAAAAATTGTGGGAAACAGGACTGACTGTGATGTAACAGCTGTAAATACAGTAACACCGGATCTGCTACTGACACCATCTATCAATCATACTACCAAGAAAAGGTAACATACATAACGATATCCCCAACGAACAAAGCCATAACTAAAATTACAGCTATTTTCAGTTATAGGTGTAGGCGTATTCAGCTTAAAAATCTGATGCTGACGATAAAAAAGCCGTATCTTTAGACCAAGTAGTTACGAAGAAATCTACTTGAAAAAAGTTGTATTTCGACTATATTGAAAATAAAATTCAGTATTTCGGCTCTCCTGAAATATGATGAAAAATGAGTTACGTCTTTGTTCGTTGGGAGTGTCGATAATATAAACATATTTTTTTGATGCCCTCCAATGAATAGGACTTTTCCAATCATAATCACTAAGTTGTTCTTCAAATTGATTCCCGTATCTTCAAATCTTAGGTTATAGAACTTCAACATGAAGCAAGCCATTCATAAATCAACAAGTATCGCCGGATCGCCTAGTAAGAAGGACAAAGATAGAGATTGAAAGTGGGAGTAATTGCATACACACTGTTGTTAATCTAGCCCCGCCCATATTGCCATGGGCGTAACATTCTCGAGGGCAGTTACATAAGAATGAAATGCATTAGATGGAAAAATACTAACTTGAAATAAAAAATTACTAGTTACAAATTATTTTTACTTATTCTAAAGTTAGTTCTATATTATTCAGTTCAAATATTTATACAAATGAGGTGAGTTTACTATACAGTATTAATTTTTTTTCCAATCTAAAGACTTCTCTACACTCGGTTTTGACCCACTTCAAACAGAGAGATTCAGTTGAAACTTTGTACACTTATCAAGAACCGGTGACAATACAATAATTTGATGAGTTTGTCTCATTAATCTGATCAGGATCGCCAGAATTAAATAATTTGCCTCTAATGTGTGAGAGCCTTCACCAGAATTAAAAAAATCCGCGTATTTTTTAGTTTTTTAAATTATATTTTATTTTTCACATTTAAGTTCTCAGTTTATTATTATAAAAAATTATTTTCTCCGGAGAGAGAGCCTAAACAAATAGCGACCAAGGAAGGCAGCAGGCGCTTTAATTACCAATCCACAACGCAGGTTTTTGAAATTCTGTCGAAGGATCTCGCACAGAGTATACGAGAGGCAAATCATTTAATTCTGGCGATCCTGATCAAGATAATGAGACAAATTCATCAAATTATAGTATTGTCACCGGTTCTTGAAAAGTGTACAAAGTTTCAATTAAATGTGTCCGTTTAAAGTGGGTCAAAATCGAGTGTAAAGGAGTCGGTTACAAACAAACATACATAAAGGTGAAGCTGAATAAAGAGTGTAATAAAATATTATAGGTTAAAATAAAATATAGTTTGAAAAAACTTGAAAAACACGCTTTTTTGACTGAGAAATGTTGATCAAATGCTAATCCCTAAATACAACTGCGTATAATCCTGACGTCCCAGGACTAATATTTTTCAGAACCAGAACAAAGCTATCATCAATTGCCTGGTAAATACCCTTACAGAGATTGGTGATTACCTCATTACTAGATTTTCCTTTTCTTGAACCCAACTGCTTTTTTGTCCCTAAATTATCAATTAGTGATCAAATAACACAAATTATTACGCCCACTTTTAGACTCACCGCCTCATTGAACTCATTGACTCATTGAAAATGTCACATATTGTAGAATTATATCTGAATGAGTTGATAAAATCAGATTTATCAGAATAGATTAATTGAATACCTTCTGCATTTATTGAATTTGTTATTTCATCTATTATAATTAATAAACAAACTGAACTCGAGGGCGAGTATTATAAATAATATTTATGATAAACTACGCCTCTATTAGGCGTAACCCCAAAAACTTACCACAATAAAAATACGAAATAAGCCCTATTTAATGCGTTAACACAATTCCTACAAGATTGAGTTTCGTGCCTACTTTGTGGATATTTTGCATTAGAATTATGTTCAAATCACGTTATAAAAACGGAAACAACTTCAACTGGCACTTTTTATGAATGAATAGGAGACTATTGCCGGTTGTTCGAAATATGTTAGCACAAAGGTTCTTCGTTTTTAATATTTTACAACGTATTGGTTTTAAAATCTACGTCTCGCGCTTTCGTAATTTGAATTCCATATACTGATGACTTTGGCGTGTCTTGTCAAATACAGATTGTCTCTGAATTCAACAGCTTTCAATGTCTTTAAGTCATATTCATTTCTTTGTCTTGTTAATTTCAGTCATTTCAACATCAAAATGGACAAAGCCAAGCCCAAAGAAGAATCAGCGACCAACAAGAAAGCTCTTCTGGTCCGACGATGGTCTGCAATTACTTCAGCTAGCAACCTCAAGAGAAAAAAGAGGGAATCCTTCATTTACCATCCCAACGAAGACAGCTTGAACTGTTCGAAAGCAAACTACGTTCGCGTATCGAAAACCGAGTACGAGGAAATAAAAAACCGGGTATCGGCCATCGAGAAACGCCTATCTCTCGAATTAGAGTCGGCCGAGAGCACTGTCATCCACAACAGAGTCGATATCATCCACGATATTCAATCGGCCTACGAAAAAACTCTCGGGCAGTCGCAACAGATGAGTCCGGGGACGGATCAGCTGGCGAGGAGACTCAGCCGAGAGTTGAGAATAAGGAACTCGGAGCAGAAAATCATTCGGTCGCCGAGCGCGAGAAAAATCGGGAATATCAGGAGACGATCGCGCGAGTCTGAACGACCTACAAAGCTCGTTCGGAACCCCTCCTTGCAGCAGATCACCAACGAGATCAGGTCTAGCAATTTGAAACGAAGCGTTTCTTCGCCAGTGAAGAGCAACATCTCGATCAACACAGACATCTTCAGTAGCCCCTTCAACGTGAAGAGCAATACTCGCATTTCATTCAGTACTTCGAGCAATTCTTTCGAATCTGGGAGCTGCTCTCACGATCAAGGCAAGAATTCGAGGCAAACGGACAATTCGTCTTCCTCCAGTAGTCTGTTGAGCGATAAAAGTTCCCCGAGGAGGTCCAGGGAGAGGAAGGTGCCCAAACGCAACGCGATTGTCACTCCTAAGCGCGCTTGTTTGAAGCAGAGGTACTACAATTACGACGGCCATCGCTTTATCGAGATTAGGGGAGTGATGGACTGTGACAAAGAAAACGGGTTCTCTGGAAGGGCGGAACAGGGTACCCCGAGCGCCGTGCCTCATATCAAGAAGGCTATGGCTACCGCACGATCTCCGAAGAAACTGTGTATGACGCCAAAAGGAAGTAGAAATACCCCGCTAAGAGTACTGCCGAGAACAAATTTTACTCTAGCTGATATGTAGAAATCTGTGTTACGTGAATATTGCTCAACTTTTGATTGATTTTTGTTATATTTTGAACTACTTCCTTACTAAGGAAATTTTTATTGTACTTATTTTATACTATCTGATTTATGTAAGGCGTTTACATATTCAATATACTTTTCAATGAGTGATTGATTTTTTTTTGTAATGAAAAATATAGTCAATAGATTTGAGAGCTGGACGGCATGATTCATTGAGGCAGTAAACTCAGCTACATAGTGTAGGTCCATCGGTAAATAAACATATAGGCACTATGTGTGTTCCAACAAAATCGAAACAGTAGTTTTCGCGTAGTACTCGAAAGAACAACTCGCAGGGCTCTTTACACCACCAAGCCCTTGAATCCTCAATAACTGGCTAGAGTGGATGTGGATATTCATGAAGTTCTAGAAAATATTGACATCTCAAATTAACACTGCTTAGGTAATCTTCAGAAGGACGCTGTGTTTCATGTCCTAAATGGTGGTGAAAGAATGCTTACTATCGGCATGTAATTCGAGATCGATGAATGTTATGTGATTTATCTCAAAAATGGACGCTGTACGGAATAGCTAAAACGCCACTCCCGTGAGGTTTTTTACCACAGTTCAAAATTCTACGCGGCAAGTGTCACCATATTGTTATAATCTGGTCATCGGGGAAGAACAAAGTTGATGCACTACATATGCTTCGTTTTTCCTACATGGTGGTGAAATAGACTCAAAAGAGCTGATGTTCGATTCCGTGTACCATAGAATTCTATAGTGGATCAAATAAGTGAGATGCCATTATTGTTGAACTCATGGGAGAGAAGAGACATAACTATCGACTATACAATCCCACTCCTGCTATAATACGACGTGAAATCTCGCACTATGATGCATCGAACTTTACGTTGAGGTAATATTTCCAAAAATGACCAAAATATGTGTTATTATGGTTCAGTTTTGTGTGCATTTTATGATTTATATCGCCAACAAAGATAAGTGATAGCTTCGAACTGTTCCTATTCCATGGTTTTTGAAATTTCTAAGCGTTTCATTTCCTAAAATGGGATGTTTTTTGAACGGAACAATTATTTTTTGAAAAGACAAATTCCAAAAAAAGAGAAGAAGAATGACAAATAAAATGATAGGAAGAAGGCTGACAGCTGACAGCAATGCCGATGGCGTGAAATAAGAAGGCGAAGGATGAGGTATAAATGTAAATAATTTATGTCGTTTTATGTTTTTAATCCCCGTTTTGTTATTTTAAACGTCCATAAAGTTTTTTGAATCCGTTAACAATAAGTTTTTGGTGTCAAATGGAAAAATGTCGAAAAACAAGATACACCTGAAATCTTCCATAATAAGTAATAGAATTGAAGTCAAGAGCAAAGTAAGTACTTATTGTATTGTCTTGAGGGTTTGTAAATAGTATTCCAACGTCAAGGGTTTTCTATAGTAATGTCGAATTAATTAACTAGTTTAATCTTAGAAAGGCCGTTGTTCTGTGGGATTTAGTGCATGAATCATTGATATGCATTTTTAATTACATTCACTGCTTTATATAGATTGCTTCGAATTTATTTATCCTTATGCAGCATATTGCATTATTTTCTTTGTTCTACTCTAGTTGTAACAGTTTTCATGTATTGTTTACTAGTAGACTGTACAACTATGAAAATTAATCTCTGTATTGAAATTTTCAGTTTGATGCAGAATTCAGGAGATTTAGTGTTGAACGTAACTCACAGCAGACATTCGAAGAATTCCGTTTGCTTATTGAACAACTTCACACCTTAAAAGACACCCCGTTCCTTGTATCTTATATAGATCCTAGTGACCAGGACTTATTACCAATAAATAACGATGATAATTTAAGGAGGGCTCTTACAACCGCAAGACCACTGCTTAAAGTTATTATTCTTAGAGAGGGTTTGTAGTATTTAGTATCAATTAATTTTAATACCTACTTATTACTTTATTTACATGAGTTAGTATCTGCTGACAATGACGAGTCATATTATGATATTTATCTCTTTATTCAATGTTTAACTCAGTGTTACACAATGGAAAGATAACAGTGATATAAAACAATTATTACAATAGCTCCATGCCCTATATTCCATTATCTGGGTTACTCAACTGAAAGTGAGTGTTTTGTAGGAAATGCTTTGGAAGAACGAAATGGTTATGGTACCTCAAAAAAAAACCGTATGTCCTCCATACTTGGAGGCACCCCAGCTAGAACTAAGACACTTCCAATATCAAATCCTCATGACTTTAGACAGGTGTCAGCTATAATTGATGTGGATATTGTTCCAGAAACTTGCAGAAGAGTGAGACTGCTGAAACACGGATCTGATAAACCATTGGGGTTTTATATAAGAGATGGTACCAGCGTTAAGGTTACCCAAAATGGTGAGTTGAGGCAATAAGATGCACTGGATACAAGAATTTCAAGATATCTCTGGTTTTTTCGAGGGTATCACAGGGCTATGTATTGAGGCCATTCAGATATTTTGAATTTTAATGATTTGGGTAATTGTTTCTTGTATTTATGATGTTATGGTTCCAAAGTTATCTTAATGAAGCTCTCAAGTGATTGAATGCATGGTTTTGGGCTAACTCTTTTCAATGTATTACTAATAAAACAAAATCAGGTTTTATAATCTTCAAAAATCATGTTTTGAGTTTGTCCTCGATGATAACAATCAGCCCTTTATGGAACAATGAATACATAGATCTTGTAAAGTTTGTTCGTGTCACATAAAATTGAGAACAAAAATTTTCGGCGGTTTCAGACGTCAAAAAAAAATCTCTAGATTAAAATCGGAAAAATGGTGAAAATATGGGACTATCGAATAATTTAATGTTGAAATCGCCATCGACCAACATTACGAGCCATTGATCAGCCGTCCGCGCCAAAAAACAATTTTTCGCGCCTTACTTGAGAACGATCGTATGTACCAGCGGTTTTCACCAGATTTTCGGTTGCATACCCCTAACCAAATTTTTTATCAATTGTTCCCTTGGAATAGATTCTAGACTGGATGCAATAATAAAAACATCACTGCAAACATCCGTTTGGTTAAATATAACTCTACTAAACATCTGAACTACAGACAAGCAAATAAATCAATATTTGGAACATTGGAACCTATTTAAAATCCCATTTATAGTACTTATCTGTGTTTCTGTCTAAATTAAATGTGTACCTACTTTAATTATTTATTATACTTAAATGTGTACTTATTTTTATTAATTACTCACTTTGTGTATATTGATTGAGGCTTTCGCGGCCGGGATTTTTGATAATGTTACTCTTCTTCGGGTTTGTTGGCCGTCGTGATATGGAATTGCTTCCTAACGTTTCGCCCGCACGAGTGGCTGGCTTCTTCTGAGGTTCCATCTTGAAAGATTTCCGATGACTGGTTGGTTCGGGATCTAAGCGCATATTTATATGGCCGGCTGGTACCTGCAATTATTACGTTCTTATCGTCCGTTCCTGGAATTAAATTATCTCTCAGTATTGGGGTTGCAGGTATATTCCTTTCGGCTGTTCTTTTCCTAGCTTGACTAAGTAATGGATTCCAAATTCGGTTGAGGGTCAGTGTCTCTTCTTTTCTATTGAAATTATCCGTATGTTTATGGATTTCAATTGCTTCTCGTATAAGCCGATTGTGATATCCCTGGTCAGGAGCAAGAAGTTTAACGTCTTCAAACAGTATCTTGTGGTCCCCTTCACTCAGCGCGTGTTCTGCAACAGCTGACTTGTCCGTCTGACCTAATCTACAGTTTCTCCTGTGTTCATGTAGTCTTGTTCCCATGGATCTTTTCGTGGTTCCGATATAGACTTTCCCGCAAGTGCACGGTATACGATATACCCCAGCAGCTGACAGCGGGTCTCTCTTATCTTTTCCTGATCTAAGGCTTTGTTGTATTTTCCTGGTGGGCCTAAATACTGTTTTAATATTGTGCTTTCCAAGCACATATAACATATATAAATATAACATATAAATATGCGCTTAGATCCCGAACCAACCAGTCATCGGAAATCTTTCAAGATGGAACCTCAGAAGAAGCCAGCCACTCGTGCGGGCGAAACGTTAGGAAGCAATTCCATATCACGACGGCCAACAAACCCGAAGAAGAGTAACATTATCAAAAATCCCGGCCGCGAAAGCCTCAATCAATATATCAAACGCCTCTACGGGGAGGAAACACTAAAACAATACCATCAGTTGGATAAAATTAGGAAACGAAAAGCGCATTTACTGGAAACATTAACATTCCTATGCCGCTGCCGTGACACTAACATCATACCAGCATTTTTGAAGCTGAGACGTATCTTCAAATCAGCTCAGGCAAATCGGATATTTTCGAGAAGTGAAAGAGCCCTCCTTCGCGAACGAATCCACAACACACGGAGCCAGCTAGCGGAAGTGGACACTACCTTATACAAAATACACCTGGAACTCAGCAACAGAATGGAACCGGAAGACTGGAGCAAGTTAGACGGCATTTCCTTCTCTAAGATGAGAAATGACCGGGACAAAGTAAGAAAGAACCACAAAGATAAATATGAGAAATTTCATAAGATCCAAAAACCAGAACCACCCTGCTTAGACATGTCCAGAGTAGTCGTAAACCGAACAGACCGTGTCCTCACGGAAGACGAGAAAGCAGTACTAGCAAGAGGGGGTAACTTTGCGATCATGCCGCGGTGGGTACCAAATGAGGAAATCATAGCAAACACGGAAGCGGCAATTAGAAGTCTACCGGCTGATGAAGCGGAAGAAATCCGGATCGAAGCAGCAAATATTCTACGTAAGGCACGACCTCCAAAATGCAATATTCCAAGGAGAGAAATTGCAGCTTTGAGGACCCTGAACTCAGATGAGGGAATTACGATTCTACCAGCTGACAAAGGGAATGCTACGGTTCTCCTAAAAACGGAAGAATATATCAGCAAGATTGATGAACTCCTCGATCCGTCCAGCTATCGCAAGCTAAAAAGAGACCCGACGCAATCAAGGTTGCGAACCACAAACGGTCTAATTAAATCATCGTCACTACCCGAAACCGTTAAGAAGGTAATTCTCAGAACGGAAGCCGTTCCACCAAGGCTTTACGGTCTTCCAAAAATTCACAAACCAGATGTCCCACTAAGACCGATAGTTAGTGCCCCAGGTTCGCCAACGTATCATCTGGCAAAACATTTAGCCTCGCTGCTCCAGCCCCATGTGGGAAAAACTCCCTCTTTCGTCAAAGACTCAACAGACTTCGTGAGAAAAATCAAGAACGTAACCTTGGAGGCAAGTGACATTCTTGTCAGTTTCGACGTTGTATCCTTGTTCACCAACGTCCCACTAGAAGATTCCCTGAGGGAAATAGCCAATATGTTCCCAAATGACATTGTCGGACTTTTCAAGGCGTGTCTCACCGGAAGTTACTTTCAATGGAAGGGAGACTTCTATGAGCAATTAGATGGTGTGGCGATGGGAAGCCCGCTTAGCCCAGTAATAGCCAATTTTTTCATGGAACAATTTGAAAAGAAGGCAATCGAATCTTTCGAGTTTAAACCGACCATGTGGTTACGATACGTAGATGACACCTTTGTCATTTGGAGACATGGGAGAGCGAGACTGAATCTTTTCCTGGATCACCTCAATTCTCAATATCCTAGCATCAAATTTACCATGGAAACCGAACAAGAACAACAGATAGCCTTCTTAGACGTACTCATAGAAAGATGTGGCACAAATCTAACCCACAAAGTATACCGAAAACCGACACATACGGATAGATATCTTCATGCACTATCAAACCACCACCCGAGTCAAAAGCGAGGCGTCATCTCCACACTGACAGAACGTGCTCGAAGAATATGTGAGCCAGAACATCTACAAGAAGAATTAAAACACCTTCAAGTGGCCTTCAGATCGAATGGATATAGTGATACCGAGATCAACAGAGCCATGAAACCAAAGAAGTCAACGTCCCGAAATAGAGAGGAAGCTCAAACAGTCGCGCGCGCTTATCTACCGTACATCCCTAAGGTTACGGACAGAATAGGAAAACTCCTTGGAAAGCACAATATTAAAACAGTATTTAGGCCCACCAGGAAAATACAACAAAGCCTTAGATCAGGAAAAGATAAGAGAGACCCGCTGTCAGCTGCTGGGGTATATCGTATACCGTGCACTTGCGGGAAAGTCTATATCGGAACCACGAAAAGATCCATGGGAACAAGACTACATGAACACAGGAGAAACTGTAGATTAGGTCAGACGGACAAGTCAGCTGTTGCAGAACACGCGCTGAGTGAAGGGGACCACAAGATACTGTTTGAAGACGTTAAACTTCTTGCTCCTGACCAGGGATATCACAATCGGCTTATACGAGAAGCAATTGAAATCCATAAACATACGGATAATTTCAATAGAAAAGAAGAGACACTGACCCTCAACCGAATTTGGAATCCATTACTTAGTCAAGCTAGGAAAAGAACAGCCGAAAGGAATATACCTGCAACCCCAATACTGAGAGATAATTTAATTCCAGGAACGGACGATAAGAACGTAATAATTGCAGGTACCAGCCGGACATATAAATATGCGCTTAGATCCCGAACCAACCAGTCATCGGAAATCTTTCAAGATGGAACCTCAGAAGAAGCCAGCCACTCGTGCGGGCGAAACGTTAGGAAGCAATTCCATATCACGACGGCCAACAAACCCGAAGAAGAGTAACATTACTCACTTTGTTTTCTAATGTACCTGGTATCATCTATATTCTACCTGGTATGTTTTGGATTCAATAACAACATTCTTGAAAATTTAATGACTAATAATATATACTATGGATTCGAACAATTTTTATTCTTGAGGAAGTTTTTTGTTTAGTTACAAGCTATTCGTTATATACATATATTCAACATTTGTTTCTCGAAAACTAGAATTTTTCAAGTAGGCTCTGACTCCGTCAAAAACACTTGTTAAATGAGTTGTTTCGTTGTTAAGCTAAGTTTTCATGTACACGAATTATTCGTTTTTGTACGAAATCTGTCAAAAGCTGTTCAAATATATTAGGTGGCGGCAAATTTTAACTGATGGTACGAATAAATTCAAAAAGTTGAAATAAAGTCAACTTGTCCGAAATTTTGAGGGGAAACAATGATCAGTGCGGCTATGTATGTTTGTTTCCAGGCATATTGAAAATATTAATATGGACAGCAATCTCATGATTAATAATATATGGATGAGAACAGCCCTAATATTTTATATTTCACTGATTTTGTTGACGTATTGGAGTTTCGAATTGAAGAAAAAAAGAAAAATGGTTCCCAAACGTTTTTGGGTGGGACCTATTTTCAAACTACGAAAATTACATGGCAATAACCACAGCTCAATTAACGAGCTGAGGAATTTACTTGAGAAAATGGAAGGTTAATTAGGGGGTTGACGTTGAATATTTCTACTACTACTATGGTAGTTTAAAAAAACCGAGGAATAAATGTGGAAATTGATTAGATGAAAATACGCGAAAAAATATTCAAAATGTGGTAATAAACACATGAAGTTGCTTTAAATATAAGTGCGTCACAAACAAGTGTTTGGAGGGATCTCAGAAAAAATGGTCTAAAATGCTACAAAATTTATATTTGCCCAAAATTATACCCAAGTGATCCTGAACGGAGGTTGGCTTACTGTAATTGGCTAGTGAATAGAAATGATTTCCCCCAATTTCCCTCCCAAGGTAATTTGGACGGATGAGAGCACTTTCACCCATTGTGGTATGTTCAATAGAAATAATAAGCATATCTGGGATCAGAACAATCCTAGAAAGTTTAGAGGAGTTGGGTACGGTTCAGTTTGAACGTATGGGCTAGAATTTGCGAAGATCAAGTCCTTGGCCCTTATTTTTTTAATAAAACATTCAATGGAGAAACTTATCTGGAGTTTCTCCGAGGCGCTTTTGAGGATTATCTAGACATTTTACCTCTCGTAAATTTAAATCAATATTGGTTTCAACATGACGGTGCTCCTCCACATAATACCAGAGCAGTATGTGAATATCTGAGAGAAAGATTCCCAGATAGGCGGATTGGAAATAATAGTCATGTGAAATGGCCAGCAAGGTCGCCTGACCTTACAGTACTTGACACTTTTTGTGGGGCACATTAAAAACCAGGTTTGTGGCCAACAAAAATTCAATAATGCTGAGGATCTTAGTAGAAGCATAATTGAACAGTGTCGGTTAATAAGAAAAAGGGATATAGCAAGGGCTGTAGAAAACTTGGGACGGCGAGCATGTCTATGTATTCAGAAATTAGGCAGAAATTTTGAACAGTTGCTTTGATGTTTCAGATTTTTCTTCATCAGTGTTGTGTTATTTCGTTCGTTCATTTGTAGTTAGAGACAGATATTTTCAATGAAGTTCATTAAAAACTAGCTCAATCAGATTATACCTCGTTTCTTGTTAAAAAAAAACATTCTACGTAATTATTACTTTGATAACAACAGCTGACGTGATAATGGGCCAACAACAAATTGATTAGTTCGACAAATGTTCTCAATCTCAATAAAATCTATTATCTAAAATTATCTTCGATTTCTTCTTGGGTAATATCTACAGTTTCTTCAACGAATCTGAGCCGAATAGGACGACAAAATAGCGTTGATGATGGGTTTTGGGTTTGCAAGGTTTTGCAACAATAGTTTTTGTTAATTGAAGAAGAACAAGGCTACTTCGAACTCACATTGAACTTTTTACTGTCACTTCTAATAATCTCATATTTTCGCCGAGATAAATCAGCTTCCATGAGTTTTGAAAGAGCTGCTAACAGCATATGTTGTTTTTCTTTTTCTTCTTGCGCCTTTTTGGTTTTGTCAACTTCGTAGCTCTCGTTGGGGAAGTAATAGTTTGTTTAAATATATTTGAAGCATCTCTTTTTCCAGATGTTCTTAATTTCGTTCGTGCAACTTGTATCAACTCGTCATCATCTGCCGCAATACAAATAACTACATTTTTCTTCTTCTGCTTGATAATAATAATAATGTCGTCTTTATTATGTTGAAATGTAATTTGAACAAAACTTGTAATGAGTTGTCGACGTTCGGCTGAAACCGCTTTTACGCTACTTCTTGCGCTCAATTCGGTGAACGATTTTGATGGCCGACTGCAGCTTTGCTGCTGCATTTTCGGTATTATGATTTATGAACGTTGTTTTCAGCTATTCATCATGGTTTTGAAGGAATGTAGTTTCTATTTTAACTGCTTTTTTCCACCTTCGTTTGAATTCCGACTCAATATACGAAAATCTGTACTTCAGCTTCTTTATTTCATCATCAAAACAAAGTTTACCCTTCAAACTGTCTCAAAATAAGAAAAAAAATTCCTTGCATTTCATCATACAGCGATCTACGGATCACTATTCTCACACCTGATACTCCAGCTGACCCTAAAACAGAATAATTAAAACGTTAACAAAATGTGAGTTTTCAATTAAACTTTTTTCACTATTGTTTAATTACCCCTTACTCGAAAAAGTGCGATTATGTGCGGCTGATCTGATGATGATTATATTCTACAAACTATCATCCCACAATACGAATTGAAAAACTAACCGGAACGAACCCGGAAACACAACAAAATCCTTATTATACGTAAAAATTCGGAGGAAAATTTCATTATCCCTAAGTTATTTTTCGAAAGACGATAAAACAATATTTTATTAGAATAACAGAACAAATAATTTCACAAAAATCAGTTTTCACAATTTTTTTTTTCTTTTTAAATGAGATGATCACATTTTGAAAGCCGAAAAAGATACGTACGCACCTGACCGATACTAGAGCGTCGAAGCAGTCAATGAGGAACGGGGATGGGTTGCCTATTATTCTCTAGTCATTTAGCAATAATATAAACCAGTTTTTTTCCACCTTTGTGAACTTAGAATTTGATTTATGACCGGCTAGATTGTCGAAATACCCGTATGTGCGTCGGATGGTAAATCTGAAAATACCGTCGTATAGCGTGGATAAAAGGCAATGTAATTGTGCTGTTTATTTTGATATACCTACATGAGCAACTAACGCCAAAAAAATAAAAAACAGGTTTTTCAAAATTTCTGTATTTTCCGGATATCTCCGGATATACTCGGAATTTTGAAACCTTCTCAACAGCATATTGTTCGACACATAAATGCGCAAATTTGCCCCAATTTGACCATCTTCGTATCTCGTATATTTTCCGAAATCCCTAAATAGTGGCCCTCGATATTGATTTCCCCCTTATACGAATGTTACTATAATACAAATGCTTTGTCATATGTCTATTAGAACAGTTTTTGAAGGACAATAAAACTTCGCTGGGGCGACCCATCTTGACGAGATATAAAAATTTCTTGTATTGCTCTATCTACTTATTATGGATCCAATGATTTTCCAGGCCTCGAAAAAATTCCGGGAATCTTCATATCCCGCCTGGTCCCAGGCGGCCTGGCCGAATCCACCGGCCTGCTCGCCGTCAACGACGAAGTCCTCGAGGTGAACGGCATCGAGGTGTCCGGGAAAACTCTGGACCAGGTTACGGACATGATGGTGGCCAACAGCTCCAACCTGATCATCACCGTCAAGCCGGCCAATCAGAGAACCGTGGGGCCGCCGAGGAGGGGCAGTTTCGGCAGGAGCTCGCACATGTCTAGCGGATCGCACCAGTCCAATACGACTGCGGGATCCGAGGAGGACAAGTTCGATCAGGATGAGATCGTTGACTTGACAGGAGTCACCTTAGAAGAGGTACGTATTGTTGAAAGGAAAATTTTTGGCACGTGAAAACCGATGAAAGGTCGCATTGGCTCAAAGCTGGGTTTGCTTGCACATCAAATTGACAATGTTCCACAAGCTATCGGTGATCGTTTTTTTGCTGTCAGGTTGGTAATGAATTTTGGTTTTTACTATTTGAAACACTGTATTTTGATACACTGACATGTGCCATGTGTCAGCAATGACAAATGTCAAATTATTATTGGCTGGGAATTGGTTATAATAATTTGACATTTATCATTGTTGATACATGGCACATGTCAGTGTATTAAAATACAGTGTTTCAAATATTAACAACCAAAATTCATTACCAACTTGACAATACTCCACAGGCTCTCGGTGATCTTTTTTTTTGCTGTCAGGTTGGTAATGAATTTTGGTATTTACTATTTGAAACACTGTATTTTGATACACTGACATGTGCCATGTGTCAGCAATGACAAATGTCAAATTATTATTGGCTGGGAATTGAGCCATATTTTCTCCAAAGAAGATTTTGAAATTATTTCGAAACATGATTTTAATAACTACGTCATCGTTTTTGTTGTCGCGAAAATGAATGTTTTCGAAAGAATTACGTAATAACATAACTTCAAAATTGTCAATCGTCGAATAATAAACAATAACATAACCACCTAATCCAAACATGAACACGTTATTATTATTAACATAACAGAAGGGTTCTCAAACAACCCATGAAGAAGATATTATAAATTCTTTAATTATGTGTTTCTATTTTTTAATCCTAGCCCAAGTAGTCCCATCAGGGAAGATACCCAGTAAACATAAAAACATAACTTAAACATAACTGTTATATCACATTGTGACTTGGTGATGTTATTCAGAGATATGCTCGATGTTACAGATACGTTGCGTCCATATGCCTTTGTACCTCTTTTAAATATTACAATGTAATGTTAATTACTTAACATTACATAAATGTATCATATTTTGCGTAACTTTAATGTGACTTTATTACATACATATAATGTTACTCAAAACATCTATGCAACATTTGTAAAATGTAACATTGTAACATCAGGGTGGAGCAAATACTAATGGTTTACCAATACTTTTTTCTATATTTATAGGTATATTTCTGGAATTTCAGTAGTCACTTTTCAGTAGATGAATAAGTGTAGTAAAATAAGTGTTGGTAAACTATGAGTACAAGCTCCACCCTGTATACTAAGAAATAAAATATGTATATAAGGGGGTAATGATGTAAAACATACCAATCAATCAAAAAACTTTATTGTCAATGATTAAAATCTCATGGATAAAGCGTTATAAAACAAGACAGTTACATCATTAACAATTAAATTAAAATTAGCAGTATAAAAAATATAATCTTGAATCACTATGAACAGACCAAAGTACCTAATAATATGACTTACCACCTGAATCAGATGAAAAGTTTATTGATAGATCTACCAAAAAGTTGAGTGATATTAGAAGAATAATATTGAATGAAAACCTATTTCTGTTGAAAAATAAAAACAGATATCACTGAATCAATAATTATATGGTTGTAGTCTCGGTCACTTCTTCTTTCTTTTTAGTTTCTGCTCTGCTAATGTCATCCAATCCATCACTATGAGTCAAACTCTTCATCTGTAATTGAACTGCAAACATCTTTCACATATTCTGAAAATATAGTCATTATTGTCACTGAAAACTCATATTAATATTTATGATATAAGAAAAATAATTACTTACGTTTCAGTATGTCCATAATTATTAATTCAAAACGTTTGGATTTTTTTTGCCCAGTCCAGAAGGGCTCATCTTCGATTAGTTCGGAAACACCAACTGCTATTTAAGTTTTTGTAATCTGATCATTCAATAAGTACCAGTTTGTACATCAAAACTGATAGAGGAATGTGAAAGGACACTACCAAACTGAAAAGAAAGAGAAAATGCAGTTAGTTCATTGATAATTTGAATTAAACAATTCGAGTGATTTCTCTACAATCTCAAGAAACGTTAATATATTATCATAGATTAATGAAATTAAGAAAGATCAGAACACTCTGTATAAAATATATAATTTTGAGTTCACTTACAAATTAAGCAGCTCCAATATTGTTGTTTTAGCAAGCTAAATTAATTGGTTTCAGTTTCAAAAATTCCTTGATCAATCGGTTCAAAATAATTTGACACAGCTCCAGATGTCAGCAATCATTTCCATACTGTCCAATATCTGATTACCAGGAACCACAACTGATAGCTTTTCCACTATTCATAGCATCATATGAAGATACTCTCTAATCAATAGTAGATATCACTACATAACCTAAATGATAAAATAACAATTAGTGGATGGAGTAGTGGAAAATCATAATCTTACCATGAAAATTATGAGTTTTGCAATCCTATTGATTCCAATCACTTTTAAGTAGTTTGAATTATATTTTAATTCTATGAACTGAAAACTCCTACCATGGCCGCCATGATTATTAGGATAAAATGAACGATGGCGTCAGTGATATATTTATTTCATATTTACTGGGTAATGTTGTTTGAACGTGGATATCATTTTTTTAAGTTACGTAGATTTTGAATGTGTTGAAATGTCATATGTCATATGAATGATGTCATGACGTGGTCATTACCCAAAAATTACATTTAAGAAACCTTTAAGATAATATTAATTTCAAGGCTCTCTGTACACATGTCAGTAATGTTTTGAGAAGGTTAGACAAAAATATCGAACAAATAACATAACTACTCTGTCTAAGACATATCTGGGCAACATATAATCAACATTATATGTATTATCTAATGAATATTATTTGTTACATTTTGATGTTACATAAACATATAGTTGAAAACACTGTATTGGAAACGTCAAGATGACATTAATATAATGTTAGTTTGCCAATATCACAACACTAAATTGCACAAAAGTTATATCTGGAAAATATTTTTGTTATGTATCATGTTTAGTGGGTAATTGGTTTACAAATTTTACAGACTATGAATTTTTCATACACTTCCGCATGTCAAAAAATACATTCAGTAAACTACTGAATGAAATAAATAATCATCAATTAGGGGGTCCAATTTAGAAAAACCCTATACTGGAGGTGGATAACCCATTTCCCCAGAGTGGCAGTTGCTTTTAACCCTTTCTTGGTTGGGAAAAGGCCATACTTTATTATCTGTCTCAGACATATTTAAATTATACCTTCTAATAGTCTGGCAGTTGCATAGTCTACTGTTAATATCATATCTTCCAGCTGTATTTGGACCATACCTTTCATTTCACACATTTCCATTTCTCTTTCAGAAAAAGTTATTTATTTACTGTTTTTGTTTGAAGTTTTTGAATTCAACCGAATTCAACGTCTTAAACTAAAAATGACACTTGACGTGCGTCATACTCTTTTGAAACATCCTCCCGATGTGATTTTGAAATACTTTCAATATATGACAGTTTTGACGTCATAGTTCGAAATAATTCCATCGAGAAAATATGTTTTCAAATTATTTGAAATACTTTCACGAGAAAATATGGCTTTGGTTATAATAATTTGACATTTATCATTGTTGACACATGGCACATGTCAGTGTATTAAAATACAGTGTTTCAAATATTAAAAACCAAAATTCATTACCAACCTGACAGCAAAGAAACGATCACCGATAGCCTGTGGAATATTGTCAATTAATGATTGTCATGTGGAAAACAATTGATGGAAGTCTTTGAAATATTTTTGGTAACGTTGTCAAATTTGAACTTAAAAAAATTATAGATGAGAAATCTTTGATTATTCGGTCGATCCTAATTTACGGTTACTTTGTACAATTTGATTGTTAAAACACGACAATACCATAAAGTGGAGTTCACAACTAAACTTTTTACGTTTTGCTTTTCACGTTTCGTGTTCTGGTTGGTCAAGCAGAATCTGAAATCAAACTCTAAATTCTATAGAAATAGTGTCCCATAATCATTTAAGTGAACTTGTGACGATGATCCAAGCTCACTTTGAGAAACATTCACATAGATTGTTAGCCCTACTGAAAAATTAAGTTTAACTTCAAAGTGAAGTTCTCCAATAAAAAAGTACCTATAAAGAATTCTAAATTCAGATGGTGTGGTCAGTGGTGTTGCAGGTTTTTTCTAGGTTTAGCTATAAAAGCTTATGCAGTACAAAATATTTCACCAAAATTTCTGCCATATGTAAACACATCACATTTTGCAACGTCAGTTCAATTTTAGATTCTGCTTGACCAATCAGAATACGAAACGCAAAAAGTAAATCGTGAAAAGTTTGGTTGTGAACTCCACTTATGACGGAAATAATATTCAGTGACGTCAGTCACTTAGAGCGGCTTAAATAGTTATTTATGCAACAAGTGCAAAAAGTAAGTGTTTATTGCACTCGACGTGAAATTGTCCGACGAGGCCGTGCAATAAAAATTTTTTGCACGAGTTGCATACAACTCTTCGGGTGCAATAAACATTTACTTTTTGCATGAGTTGCATAAATGTATGAAATGGTATTTTTCAATAAAAAAATTTATTATTTTTTTTATTCAGAAAGTAATTAGTATAAATAAGATTAGAATAAAAAAATCATTAAAGTATTTCCCTTAATAACTTTATAATTACAAGAGTAGGTAAGTGTTATTAAATAAATAGTTCCTGAATGATTGAAAAACATTATTGATTATATCATAATAAGTATTTATGTTGTCGATACCTGT
The DNA here is from genome assembly GCA_958502065.1 of Chrysolina americana. Lineage (NCBI taxonomy): Eukaryota > Metazoa > Arthropoda > Insecta > Coleoptera > Chrysomelidae > Chrysolina > Chrysolina americana. Next base: position 4,574,724 of record OY293411.1, on the reverse strand, counting down.
TGCATAGTCGTGCTTGTGGGATAATTGGGGTTTTGCTTTTTTTAAATGTATGACTTGCCGGAAAGAGCACACAGTTATTTTAAAAATGAAATGCCTGCCCTGAAGAAAATCAAGGCTGAAGAAGATAACTCCGCAGCCAAAATATTCTTTGAAGTTTTTAAAAAATTGCATCCAGATGGTGTGTGAAGCTCAGCTTGAATCAAGTAAACCTATTCCAACTCATCCTACCTATCGCTTGTCTCTACATAAAAAATTGTCGTATGATAAGTTGAGGTTTCCTCTAAGACAATGAATCATATTCTAACTTTGAAGTGCTATCGAATGTCGCCATGCAATAAAACATATTTGATGTGTATATTCCTCCTCAGGTTTCAACAAAGGATGATGGCATATTGCATCTTTGAGAACACAGCATCCGTCCAAAACGAACATTCCACCATATTCCAATTACAGAGGCAATTATCTTAATTACTTTATAGGAACTGCGAGACTTGGTATTTTTATATCAGTATTTATAGTGTACTTCATTCAGATGTTTCCGTGGTTAATGGAGAGTTTTTTTTCCACTCTCTCTTACCGGGATGTAGGTTTGCTGCAAAACTGTTTTCATTTTGCTATTAATTGAAATGAGGTTATTTTCGATTAAAGTCCTCAAGCTGATCTGAATGGACATTGAATGAAGAATATAGTTGGTTTCTAGTTTACTAGATATCACTAGTTGAACAAAATTAGGTGAGCAGCCTTCATACTAGGTATGGTGTCCATAAATTCAATTTTCAATATGGTGTTGGTCAAACCTTCAAACCAAAATGTGACTTAGCAAACGGAATTGAAATTTAGAAGTCCATTTGAAAAGTTGAATTTAAATCACCTATTCTTGAGTGGACATTAACGTGAAACTTCATAATGACTACATGTTATTTGCTTCCAATTAGTGGAATATTATTTTTGCCTGATTTATAATTATATCGAAAATATCAAACTGAAATAAATAAAACAAGTGCCTTTTGAAATCCGTGATATAAAAACGTTGTGATATCGGCTGAACTTCTGTTAGTGAAAAATCATCTTATAAATATCAAGTTTTAAACTTAAGTATTCTGGAAACGCGATATTGCAGTGTCAGATTCTATGTTATGACGGCACCATTTGAAAATTTCTCCAATTTATGGGCACCAAACCATCAGACTCATGATATTGGCCTATGTTCTTAATTTTTTTATCGTATTAAGTTTAGTATTTTATATCACTGTTATATATACAAAGGCGTGTTGTTGAGAGTGTTTATTTTATTGGAAGATTGTAGTTTTATCGAAGGAAACACTGGCAAGTAATGTTGATAGACTTTTGTACTTAAACAAGTTTGAATTTGTCGCAGCTACAAAATTTTATCGTCGTAAGGTACTATGTTATTTATATTGATTCATTGCTATTGCTAGATTTACAAAGTGTCCAGAAACTGTATGTCGAATTCCCCGAAGGGAATCTTACTGAGCGGGTTGAATTACTCATTCAAAAAATTGTCGCCTTGCAGGGATGTCCGTATTTAAAAGTGATTCGTAATAGAAGAGCAACGGGTCGTTTTATTATTATGATAGAACTTTCAGTAATTCTCTTTGGTATTTCGTAACTGTGATATTTCATCTGGCAAACTTTGTCTCTGACCTTGTTTAGAAGGCTTTTTTGGTGGGTATTTCAACCCTGCATTCTTTATCTGTAAATATAATTTTAATAGTTTATTTATATACCAGTATTTTATTTAACTCGATTATGGAACTTGATTCAATTTATGAGGTGGACGAATCGACTGAGGTCTTGGTTAAGGAATTGGTACAGATTTTTGGAACACTCGAATTCTAAATATATTTTTCCAAAACATGCTATATATCTTTTACTTAAAATCTGAATATGTATTTATCCAAAATAATACTGTGCGTTCTAATAAACGCAGTCTATTTTTAATCGACTTTTATTTTCTGCATACCTGTGTTCGATTATTGATTTATCTGCTAGTAATTTTTTTTTAAAACACTTGTTACTATAGTGACTTCGGGTGCGTTCGGTTTATGCATATCTCACAGCTGGATTCAATCGGTTTGCTCCGTTCGGATCTACTCAATAAATTACAGGTGAGTTAACAGATCTAAATCGTACGTCAAGTACACTGAAATTATTTATTATGCACCCTAGCTTAGCCAAGCGATTCTGTTCAGCAAACGAAGGAAAAAAGACGGGTTCAGGCTACCTACCATGATTGACAAAGAGCTGGAGCTAGTCCAGCAGGTCAAATACCTAGGGAAGGTCCTGGAACTTTCATGGACGCCGCATGTAGATATGATTCTCCATCATGATGTAGATTGGGTGTGTATATAGAAAAAGTATCGAGTTTTACTAATTTGAGTAAAACAATTGAAAAAATTGTTTTGTGGAAAAGTAACTTCTCTCTAACTACAGATAAAGTTTTCAACTCGAAAACGGTTGAAGATAGAGCAATACTGCGAACGCCAATCGATTCAAATTGATGAAATTAGTATACTGTGCGAATTTGAAATGATAGTATCAACAGACGAAAATGTTTGAATGAACACGTCAGTAAATTTTCAGAATTTTCAACACGAAAGTGCAGAGGTTCCGTTGAAAGACTGTGAAACCTTTAATTGACAAGAAATCGACTTCAGATTGGGAGTGCATATTCAAAAAATATTGAGTTTTAGTAATTTGAGTAGAATATTTGAAAAAAATGTTTTGTGGAAAAGTAACTTCTCTCTAACTACAGATAAAGTTTTCAACTCGAAAACGGTTGAAGATAGAGCAATTCTGCGAACGCCAATCGATTCAAAATGATGAAATTAGTATGCTGTGCGAATTTGAAATGATAATATCAACAGACGAAAATGTTTGAATGAACACGTCAGCAAATTTTCAGAATTTTCAACACGAAAGTGCAGAGGTTCCGTTGAAAGACTGTGAAACCTTTAATTGACTCGAAATCGACTTCAGATTGGGTGTGCATATTAAAAAAAGGTTGAGTTTTACTAATTTGAGTAGAAAATTTGAAAAAAATGTTTTATGGAAAAAGGACTTCTCTCTAACTACAGATAAAGTTTTCAACTCGAAAACGGTTGAAGATAGAACAATACTGCGAACGCCAATCGATTCAAAATGATGATATTAGTATGCTGTGCGAATTTGAAATGATAATATCAACAGATGAAAATGTTTGAATGAACACGTCAGCAAATTTTCAGAATTTTCAACACGAAAGTGCAGAGGTTCCGTTGAAAGACTGTGAAACCTTTAATTGACTCGAAATCGACTTCAGATTGTGAGTGCATATTCAAAAAATATTGAGTTTTACTAATTTGAGTAGAAAATTTGAAAAAAATGTTTTGTGGAAAAAGGACTTCTCTCTAACTACAGATAAAGTTTTCAACTCGTAAACGGTTGAAGATAGAGCAATTCTGCGAACGCCAATCGATTCAAAATGATGAAATTAGTATGCTGTGCGAATTTGAAATGATAATATCAACAGACGAAAATGTTTGAATGAACACGTCAGCAAATTTTCAGAATTTTCAACACGAAAGTGCAGAGGTTCCGTTGAAAGACTGTGAAACCTTTAATTGACTCGAAATCGACTTCAGATTGGGTGTGCATATTAAAAAAAGGTTGAGTTTTACTAATTTGAGTAGAAAATTTGAAAAAAATGTTTTATGGAAAAAGGACTTCTCTCTAACTACAGATAAAGTTTTCAACTCGAAAACGGTTGAAGATAGAACAATACTGCGAACGCCAATCGATTCAAAATGATGAAATTAGTATGCTGTGCGAATTTGAAATGATAATATCAACAGATGAAAATGTTTGAATGAACACGTCAGCAAATTTTCAGAATTTTCAACACGAAAGTGCAGAGGTTCCGTTGAAAGACTGTGAAACCTTTAATTGACTCGAAATCGACTTCAGATTGTGAGTGCATATTCAAAAAATATTGAGTTTTACTAATTTGAGTAGAAAATTTGAAAAAAATGTTTTGTGGAAAAAGGACTTCTCTCTAACTACAGATAAAGTTTTCAACTCGAAAACGGTTGAAGATAGAGCAATACTGCGAACGCCAATCGATTCAAAATGATGAAATTAGTATACTGTGTGAATTTGAAATGATAATATCAACAGACGAAAATGTTTGAATGAACACGTCAGCAAATTTTCAGAATTTTCAACACGAAAGTGCAGAGGTTCCGTTGAAAGACTGTGAAACCTTTAATTGACTCGAAATCGACTTCAGATTGTGAGTGCATATTCAAAAAATATTGAGTTTTACTAATTTGAGTAGAAAATTTGAAAAAAATGTTTTGTGGAAAAAGGACTTCTCTCTAACTACAGATAAAGTTTTCAACTCGAAAACGGTTGAGGATAGAGCAATACTGCGAACGCCAATCGATTCAAAATGATGAAATTAGTATGCTGTGCGAATTTGAAATGATAATATCAACAGACGAAAATGTTTGAATGAACACGTCAGCAAATTTTCAGAATTTTCAACACGAAAGTGCAGAGGTTCCGTTGAAAGACTGTGAAACCTTTAATTGACTCGAAATCGACTTCAGATTGGGTGTGCATATTAAAAAAAGGTTGAGTTTTACTAATTTGAGTAGAAAATTTGAAAAAAATGTTTTATGGAGAAAGGACTTCTCTCTAACTACAGATAAAGTTTTCAACTCGAAAACGGTTGAAGATAGAACAATACTGCGAACGCCAATCGATTCAAAATGATGAAATTAGTATGCTGTGTGAATTTGAAATGATAATATCAACAGACGAAAATGTTTGAATGAACACGTCAGCAAATTTTCAGAATTTTCAACACGAAAGTGCAGAGGTTCCGTTGAAAGACTGTGAAACCTTTAATTGACTCGAAATCGACTTCAGATTGTGAGTGCATATTCAAAAAATATTGAGTTTTACTAATTTGAGTAGAAAATTTGAAAAAAATGTTTTGTGGAAAAAGGACTTCTCTCTAACTACAGATAAAGTTTTCAACTCGAAAACGGTTGAGGATAGAGCAATACTGCGAACGCCAATCGATTCAAAATGATGAAATTAGTATGCTGTGCGAATTTGAAATGATAATATCAACAGATGAAAATGTTTGAATGAACACGTCAGCAAATTTTCAGAATTTTCAACACGAAAGTGCAGAGGTTCCGTTGAAAGACTGTGAAACCTTTAATTGACTCGAAATCGACTTCAGATTGGGTGTGCATATTAAAAAAAGGTTGAGTTTTACTAATTTGAGTAGAAAATTTGAAAAAAATGTTTTATGGAAAAAGGACTTCTCTCTAACTACAGATAAAGTTTTCAACTCGAAAACGGTTGAAGATAGAACAATACTGCGAACGCCAATCGATTCAAAATGATGAAATTAGTATGCTGTGCGAATTTGAAATGATAATATCAACAGATGAAAATGTTTGAATGAACACGTCAGCAAATTTTCAGAATTTTCAACACGAAAGTGCAGAGGTTCCGTTGAAAGACTGTGAAACCTTTAATTGACTCGAAATCGACTTCAGATTGTGAGTGCATATTCAAAAAATATTGAGTTTTACTAATTTGAGTAGAAAATTTGAAAAAAATGTTTTGTGGAAAAAGGACTTCTCTCTAACTACAGATAAAGTTTTCAACTCGTAAACGGTTGAAGATAGAGCAATTCTGCGAACGCCAATCGATTCAAAATGATGAAATTAGTATGCTGTGCGAATTTGAAATGATAATATCAACAGACGAAAATGTTTGAATGAACACGTCAGCAAATTTTCAGAATTTTCAACACGAAAGTGCAGAGGTTCCGTTGAAAGACTGTGAAACCTTTAATTGACTCGAAATCGACTTCAGATTGGGTGTGCATATTAAAAAAAGGTTGAGTTTTACTAATTTGAGTAGAAAATTTGAAAAAAATGTTTTATGGAAAAAGGACTTCTCTCTAACTACAGATAAAGTTTTCAACTCGAAAACGGTTGAAGATAGAACAATACTGCGAACGCCAATCGATTCAAAATGATGAAATTAGTATGCTGTGTGAATTTGAAATGATAATATCAACAGACGAAAATGTTTGAATGAACACGTCAGCAAATTTTCAGAATTTTCAACACGAAAGTGCAGAGGTTCCGTTGAAAGACTGTGAAACCTTTAATTGACTCGAAATCGACTTCAGATTGTGAGTGCATATTCAAAAAATATTGAGTTTTACTAATTTGAGTAGAAAATTTGAAAAAAATGTTTTGTGGAAAAAGGACTTCTCTCTAACTACAGATAAAGTTTTCAACTCGAAAACGGTTGAGGATAGAGCAATACTGCGAACGCCAATCGATTCAAAATGATGAAATTAGTATGCTGTGCGAATTTGAAATGATAATATCAACAGATGAAAATGTTTGAATGAACACGTCAGCAAATTTTCAGAATTTTCAACACGAAAGTGCAGAGGTTCCGTTGAAAGACTGTGAAACCTTTAATTGACTCGAAATCGACTTCAGATTGGGTGTGCATATTAAAAAAAGGTTGAGTTTTACTAATTTGAGTAGAAAATTTGAAAAAAATGTTTTATGGAAAAAGGACTTCTCTCTAACTACAGATAAAGTTTTCAACTCGAAAACGGTTGAAGATAGAACAATACTGCGAACGCCAATCGATTCAAAATGATGAAATTAGTATGCTGTGCGAATTTGAAATGATAATATCAACAGATGAAAATGTTTGAATGAACACGTCAGCAAATTTTCAGAATTTTCAACACGAAAGTGCAGAGGTTCCGTTGAAAGACTGTGAAACCTTTAATTGACTCGAAATCGACTTCAGATTGTGAGTGCATATTCAAAAAATATTGAGTTTTACTAATTTGAGTAGAAAATTTGAAAAAAATGTTTTGTGGAAAAAGGACTTCTCTCTAACTACAGATAAAGTTTTCAACTCGTAAACGGTTGAAGATAGAGCAATTCTGCGAACGCCAATCGATTCAAAATGATGAAATTAGTATGCTGTGCGAATTTGAAATGATAATATCAACAGACGAAAATGTTTGAATGAACACGTCAGCAAATTTTCAGAATTTTCAACACGAAAGTGCAGAGGTTCCGTTGAAAGACTGTGAAACCTTTAATTGACTCGAAATCGACTTCAGATTGGGTGTGCATATTAAAAAAAGGTTGAGTTTTACTAATTTGAGTAGAAAATTTGAAAAAAATGTTTTATGGAAAAAGGACTTCTCTCTAACTACAGATAAAGTTTTCAACTCGAAAACGGTTGAAGATAGAACAATACTGCGAACGCCAATCGATTCAAAATGATGAAATTAGTATGCTGTGCGAATTTGAAATGATAATATCAACAGATGAAAATGTTTGAATGAACACGTCAGCAAATTTTCAGAATTTTCAACACGAAAGTGCAGAGGTTCCGTTGAAAGACTGTGAAACCTTTAATTGACTCGAAATCGACTTCAGATTGTGAGTGCATATTCAAAAAATATTGAGTTTTACTAATTTGAGTAGAAAATTTGAAAAAAATGTTTTGTGGAAAAAGGACTTCTCTCTAACTACAGATAAAGTTTTCAACTCGAAAACGGTTGAAGATAGAGCAATACTGCGAACGCCAATCGATTCAAAATGATGAAATTAGTATACTGTGTGAATTTGAAATGATAATATCAACAGACGAAAATGTTTGAATGAACACGTCAGCAAATTTTCAGAATTTTCAACACGAAAGTGCAGAGGTTCCGTTGAAAGACTGTGAAACCTTTAATTGACTCGAAATCGACTTCAGATTGTGAGTGCATATTCAAAAAATATTGAGTTTTACTAATTTGAGTAGAAAATTTGAAAAAAATGTTTTGTGGAAAAAGGACTTCTCTCTAACTACAGATAAAGTTTTCAACTCGAAAACGGTTGAGGATAGAGCAATACTGCGAACGCCAATCGATTCAAAATGATGAAATTAGTATGCTGTGCGAATTTGAAATGATAATATCAACAGACGAAAATGTTTGAATGAACACGTCAGCAAATTTTCAGAATTTTCAACACGAAAGTGCAGAGGTTCCGTTGAAAGACTGTGAAACCTTTAATTGACTCGAAATCGACTTCAGATTGGGTGTGCATATTAAAAAAAGGTTGAGTTTTACTAATTTGAGTAGAAAATTTGAAAAAAATGTTTTATGGAGAAAGGACTTCTCTCTAACTACAGATAAAGTTTTCAACTCGAAAACGGTTGAAGATAGAACAATACTGCGAACGCCAATCGATTCAAAATGATGAAATTAGTATGCTGTGTGAATTTGAAATGATAATATCAACAGACGAAAATGTTTGAATGAACACGTCAGCAAATTTTCAGAATTTTCAACACGAAAGTGCAGAGGTTCCGTTGAAAGACTGTGAAACCTTTAATTGACTCGAAATCGACTTCAGATTGTGAGTGCATATTCAAAAAATATTGAGTTTTACTAATTTGAGTAGAAAATTTGAAAAAAATGTTTTGTGGAAAAAGGACTTCTCTCTAACTACAGATAAAGTTTTCAACTCGAAAACGGTTGAGGATAGAGCAATACTGCGAACGCCAATCGATTCAAAATGATGAAATTAGTATGCTGTGCGAATTTGAAATGATAATATCAACAGATGAAAATGTTTGAATGAACACGTCAGCAAATTTTCAGAATTTTCAACACGAAAGTGCAGAGGTTCCGTTGAAAGACTGTGAAACCTTTAATTGACTCGAAATCGACTTCAGATTGGGTGTGCATATTAAAAAAAGGTTGAGTTTTACTAATTTGAGTAGAAAATTTGAAAAAAATGTTTTATGGAGAAAGGACTTCTCTCTAACTACAGATAAAGTTTTCAACTCGAAAACGGTTGAAGATAGAACAATACTGCGAACGCCAATCGATTCAAAATGATGAAATTAGTATGCTGTGCGAATTTGAAATGATAATATCAACAGATGAAAATGTTTGAATGAACACGTCAGCAAATTTTCAGAATTTTCAACACGAAAGTGCAGAGGTTCCGTTGAAAGACTGTGAAACCTTTAATTGACTCGAAATCGACTTCAGATTGTGAGTGCATATTCAAAAAATATTGAGTTTTACTAATTTGAGTAGAAAATTTGAAAAAAATGCTTTGTGGAAAAAGGACTTCTCTCTAACTACAGATAAAGTTTTCAACTCGAAAACGGTTGAAGATAGAGCAATTCTGCGAACGCCAATCGATTCAAAATGATGAAATTAGTATGCTGTGCGAATTTGAAATGATAATATCAACAGACGAAAATGTTTGAATGAACACGTCAGCAAATTTTCAGAATTTTCAACACGAAAGTGCAGAGGTTCCGTTGAAAGACTGTGAAACCTTTAATTGACTCGAAATCGACTTCAGATTGGGTGTGCATATTAAAAAAAGGTTGAGTTTTACTAATTTGAGTAGAAAATTTGAAAAAAATGTTTTATGGAGAAAGGACTTCTCTCTAACTACAGATAAAGTTTTCAACTCGAAAACGGTTGAAGATAGAACAATACTGCGAACGCCAATCGATTCAAATTGATGAAATTAGTATACTGTGCGAATTTGAAATGATAGTATCAACAGACGAAAATGTTTGAATGAACACGTCAGTAAATTTTCAGAATTTTCAACACGAAAGTGCAGAGGTTCCGTTGAAAGACTGTGAAACCTTTAATTGACAAGAAATCGACTTCAGATTGGGAGTGCATATTCAAAAAATATTGAGTTTAAGTAATTTGAGTAGAATATTTGAAAAAAATGTTTTGTGGAAAAGTAACTTCTCTCTAACTACAGATAAAGTTTTCAACTCGAAAACGGTTGAAGATAGAGCAATTCTGCGAACGCCAATCGATTCAAAATGATGAAATTAGTATGCTGTGCGAATTTGAAATGATAATATCAACAGACGAAAATGTTTGAATGAACACGTCAGCAAATTTTCAGAATTTTCAACACGAAAGTGCAGAGGTTCCGTTGAAAGACTGTGAAACCTTTAATTGACTCGAAATCGACTTCAGATTGGGTGTGCATATTAAAAAAAGGTTGAGTTTTACTAATTTGAGTAGAAAATTTGAAAAAAATGTTTTATGGAGAAAGGACTTCTCTCTAACTACAGATAAAGTTTTCAACTCGAAAACGGTTGAAGATAGAACAATACTGCGAACGCCAATCGATTCAAAATGATGAAATTAGTATGCTGTGCGAATTTGAAATGATAATATCAACAGATGAAAATGTTTGAATGAACACGTCAGCAAATTTTCAGAATTTTCAACACGAAAGTGCAGAGGTTCCGTTGAAAGACTGTGAAACCTTTAATTGACTCGAAATCGACTTCAGATTGTGAGTGCATATTCAAAAAATATTGAGTTTTACTAATTTGAGTAGAAAATTTGAAAAAAATGCTTTGTGGAAAAAGGACTTCTCTCTAACTACAGATAAAGTTTTCAACTCGAAAACGGTTGAAGATAGAGCAATTCTGCGAACGCCAATCGATTCAAAATGATGAAATTAGTATGCTGTGCGAATTTGAAATGATAATATCAACAGACGAAAATGTTTGAATGAACACGTCAGCAAATTTTCAGAATTTTCAACACGAAAGTGCAGAGGTTCCGTTGAAAGACTGTGAAACCTTTAATTGACTCGAAATCGACTTCAGATTGGGTGTGCATATTAAAAAAAGGTTGAGTTTTACTAATTTGAGTAGAAAATTTGAAAAAAATGTTTTATGGAAAAAGGACTTCTCTCTAACTACAGATAAAGTTTTCAACTCGAAAACGGTTGAAGATAGAGCAATACTGCGAACGCCAATCGATTCAAAATGATGAAATTAGTATACTGTGTGAATTTGAAATGATAATATCAACAGACGAAAATGTTTGAATGAACACGTCAGCAAATTTTCAGAATTTTCAACACGAAAGTGCAGAGGTTCCGGTGAAAGACTGTGAAACCTTTAATTGACTCGAAATCGACTTCAGATTGGGAGTGCATATTCAAAAAATATTGAGTTTTACTAATTTGAGTAGAAAATTTGAAAAAAATGTTTTATGGAAAAAGGACTTCTCTCTAACTACAGATAAAGTTTTCAACTCGAAAACGGTTGAAGATAGAGCAATACTGCGAACGCCAATCGATTCAAAATGATGAAATTAGTATACTGTGTGAATTTGAAATGATAATATCAACAGACGAAAATGTTTGAATGAACACGTCAGCAAATTTTCAGAATTTTCTACTCGAAAACGGTTGAAGATAGAGCAATACTGCGAACGCCAATCGATTCAAAATGATGAAATTAGTATGCTTTGCGAATTTGAAATGATAATATCAACAGACGAAAATGTTTGAATGAACACGTCAGCAAATTTTCAGAATTTTCTACTCGAAAACGGTTGAAGATAGAGCAATACTGCGAACGCCAATCGATTCAAAATGATGAAATTAGTATGCTTTGCGAATTTGAAATGATAATATCAACAGACGAAAATGTTTGAATGAACACGTCAGCAAATTTTCAGAATTTTCTACTCGAAAACGGTTGAAGATAGAGCAATACTGCGAACGCCAATCGATTCAAAATGATGAAATTAGTATGCTTTGCGAATTTGAAATGATAATATCAACAGACGAAAATGTTTGAATGAACACGTCAGCAAATTTTCAGAATTTTCTACTCGAAAACGGTTGAAGATAGAGCAATACTGCGAACGCCAATCGATTCAAAATGATGAAATTAGTATGCTTTGCGAATTTGAAATGATAATATCAACAGACGAAAATGTTTGAATGAACACGTCAGCAAATTTTCAGAATTTTCTACTCGAAAACGGTTGAAGATAGAGCAATACTGCGAACGCCAATCGATTCAAAATGATGAAATTAGTATGCTTTGCGAATTTGAAATGATAATATCAACAGACGAAAATGTTTGAATGAACACGTCAGCAAATTTTCAGAATTTTCTACTCGAAAACGGTTGAAGATAGAGCAATACTGCGAACGCCAATCGATTCAAAATGATGAAATTAGTATACTGTGTGAATTTGAAATGATAATATCAACAGACGAAAATGTTTGAATGAACACGTCAGCAAATTTTCAGAATTTTCTACTCGAAAACGGTTGAAGATAGAGCAATACTGCGAACGCCAATCGATTCAAAATGATGAAATTAGTATGCTTTGCGAATTTGAAATAATAATATCAACAGACGAAAATGTTTGAATGAACACGTCAGCAAATTTTCAGAATTTTCTACTCGAAAACGGTTGAAGATAGAGCAATACTGCGAACGCCAATCGATTCAAAATGATGAAATTAGTATGCTTTGCGAATTTGAAATGATAATATCAACAGACGAAAATGTTTGAATGAACACGTCAGCAAATTTTCAGAATTTTCTACTCGAAAACGGTTGAAGATAGAGCAATACTGCGAACGCCAATCGATTCAAAATGATGAAATTAGTATGCTTTGCGAATTTGAAATGATAATATCAACAGACGAAAATGTTTGAATGAACACGTCAGCAAATTTTCAGAATTTTCTACTCGAAAACGGTTGAAGATAGAGCAATACTGCGAACGCCAATCGATTCAAAATGATGAAATTAGTATGCTGTGCGAATTTGAAATGATAATATCAATAGACGAAAATGTTTGAATGAACACGTCAGCAAATTTTCAGAATTTTCAACTCGAAAACGGTTGAAGATAGAGCAATACTGCGAACGCCAATCGATTCAAAATGATGAAATTAGTATACTGTGTGAATTTGAAATGATAATATCAACAGACGAAAATGTTTGAATGAACACGTCAGCAAATTTTCAGAATTTTCAACTCGAAAACGGTTGAAGATATAGCAATTCTGCGAACGCCAATCGATTCAGCCATCTCTGCCAAGGACTCTGTATTTATATCAACAGTAAACTTTTATTAGAGCACTACAGATGTTTCTTGAGACAACGAGAGAGGTCGCTGTTATTTAGAACAGTTAGGATGATTCGGTGACTCGTCTGGAGGAATTTAGATAGCTCTAGGCTCTAGCCTATTTGAGAAGACTGGAGTAGTGACATCTTAGCATTCCTCACGAGCTGGACAAAGGCATAGAGGTGTAGTGGTTTGGCAGGCCCCAGCTCCTCACTACTTGTAATAATACAATAAAAATTACAACTATCTCACTTCTTTGATTTTTCGGTGTGTAAAACAGAACAGGTGAAACACTTTCGATTTTTAATAATATATTTTTCCAAAATGTATATTTACACTGTTGGTATTGGCACTGTTTTGAAAAATATATAAATATTTATGTACATAAATCATTAATAATACAATAAAAAACAAAAATAATACTTATAACAATTTTAAACAAATCAAATTACACCACAAAAATATGGGACTGACTTAGTGAAACGTTGAGATTTCGTAAAAGCTAATGAGTATTTGGATTCCGAGTATCCCCAAATATACAGGTGGTTGTCCAGTTTTGAAATATAAAATAGCAAAATATTTTCACTAGAGAAGAATTCATCCGACTTTTCATTGAATAATATATAAAGTTTCTTTCATCCCTATCTCTAATTTCTTTGAAAGACTGGAGAGATCCATTTACATGAGTATTTGTCATTTAGCCAGTCCCACCCAAAAACATGTGTCGGGGGATGGGAGCTGAACACCAGTTCGAACAGTGGTTTCATTCTAATTTATACAGTTTATAAATGTACGGGATGCAGTAAGGAACAAATTGAATGTTTCGTAAAATGCAGTTTGAAAGAAAATCCCGGGCCACGACAACGTTAATTTACAATAACTCCTCGTGTCGACGAACCAAAAAACATCAAAAGTCGCGCACAGCTCCCACCAGATCGCAAGGCAATCTCTAACATAAGTCATTTAGATCACAACATACAAGAGACAAGTCGTCACTTCTTATCATCTAACTTGGCTTTGTCTAGGGAAGAAGTCACTAACATCGGTTGGCCCTGTTGGGTGTTTTGATTCGGGAAAACTTTGTCCAAGTGTTTCAGGGACTCGCTCAGGAAGTTCTGTATGGCGGTGAGAGCGGCCACTATGGCGGGACTGCCGAAACCGTGGCTGATCAGCGAGAAATGCGTCAGATGCCTCTGGATCGAAGGATCGAGAAGGATCTGCGGCCGGGTATTGCACAGAGGGGAGCGGTCTTGGTTCAGGAGGTCCATGAGCTCTTTAGTTACTTGTTTGGTCGCTTGGAGGAGTTCCTTTCTCCGCATCGTTTCGCCGTGCTGCCTCAGGAGGTATTCGGCGACTTGCCTTGCTGGGAACTCGGTTTCGCAAACGTATCTGTAACAAAAAAATTTTGATAACTCAGGAGTTTTACTGAGTTAATTGCTAAAAGGTAGCTGGTGAATCCCATAACCCAAATACCATGCTGCAAAATTGGCGTATGGAATTTTCAAGTGAAGATTCCACAAATGTATCTAACACTGTTATATGTTTTAATAGTGTACCCTGTATAAAAAAACGGTCAAAGCATGTGGATTCTCATAGTTGAGGAGTTGATCTGTGGATGTTGTCCTTGAATGTCGCCAAAGTGTCTTCTCCACTAGTTCTTTCTCTAATGAAATCGAATTGAGAGATATTTCATCATCATCTTTACCCACATCCTCTAATACTGCGTAGCATCACACAACAATACTGTTCAGAAATCTATATTATTTCATTGTCGAAAGTCTTACCATGTTATTATCTTCTTCGTATTTTAGACTATTTTGTTAATTTCTTAGGAGTACTGATTACTAGTAGGTTGAACCAATTTCTTCGATCACTGATTTTTTCCTCTCTCGGAGCATAGCTCCCTAGTCTCTCGAAGACTTCTGAGGGTTGTTCGAGACGGTGCAGCAGGTTGGCGAAGCTGGATAATTTTACAACCCAAATGGCAGCTTATGGAACTCGGTTGACGACGTTTTTTAAAATTAATCATTGAAAGGTAGCCGGATTATTTTACAGCCCAAAGGACATCTTATAGAACTCAATTATCAAGGCTTATTTAAATGAATCGTTGAAAGGTAGCTGGATGAATTCACAGCCCAAATGGCAGCCTATAGAACTCGGCTGTCAAGGTTTTTTAGAATTAATCGCTGAAAGGCTTATCGAAGGTAGCTGGATGATTTTACAGCCCAAATGGCATCCTATAGAACTCAGCGAGGTTCTGATGAAAAGCCTGTCAATTTTTGTGAACAAACCATATATAAATCAACATTTACTGACTTTAAATTGACAATTCGTATCGTAAAAATAATTTTTGATAATTTTTGTACCCACCCAAAGTCTCTCGCTAAATGAATGGCTTCTCCTTCCACCAAAGACGTCAGAAGGGTGACGTTGGCCGCTTTCCGTCGCCCAGCCGGCAAATTGAGCCCGATCTTCTCCAGCTTCTCCCTGAGGATGCGCCCGCCGTTTTTGCTCTTCGCCCTCCTCAACACTCCTCCCAACAAAGAAGCGTTGAGACATTCAGGAGGCGAGAGTCGACGCTGCACCTCTCCCACCGTAACTTTGTACTTCGACGTAGAGGAAAGCAGCGATAGTCTACCAGGGACGGAACAGAATACGTCGCTGGGGGATACCATGGAACCGCCGGCGTGGTCTTTGCCCCCTTTCATACCTGGAAAAACAACTGAGAATCAATTCGAGGTTCTTATACTGTGCCTGATGGGGAGTATTGCTAGAAAAGTGTTTGCATTGCAAGGTTGCATTTGTTTTTTGTCGCACTGTGTCGAGGAAATGTATCATCGGCGACCTGGTGGTATTTCAAGGATCTATTTAGGAAGCATCAAGGTCATTCTTTAATGACTCCAATTTTGTGCTTTATCAAATGATGTGGTTCAAATAGGGACCCTTGGAGAACTACTAATTTTTTTCAAACATACCTAGATAACGATTTGGAATATATTGTGCTTTCAGGCCGTAACCTTGAACACATTTTCACTTACTTTTCAACAATGGAAGGTCTGTGATGAAGCCAGTGTTGTCGTCCAGACCCCCTTGGGCCTCTTCAACTGCCTGACCAAGGGCCTGGTGGAGGGACAAGGGGTCGTCATGTCTTTGTGGACCCGTCGAGTAATCGGGCCTACCTCCTCCTGGGCCGGTGCTGTAGGGAAAACTTGTTCCATGTCCCAATTGGCTCTGAAAATAATTGAAATTATATTATTTTAAGAAAAAAATTGATAGTAAAGTGTTTTGATAACGGATTCAACGTCTAAAAAATCGGATATGCCACAGTGCCATTGTCACTTTGACAGCGGCAAAAGTTAGCAGTAACTTTTACAGCGACAAATAGTTGACATGTTTGATGACGGAAATGAACCGAAAGGACTTCAAAATAAATTATATGACATTTTGGCGTTTGAATTAGCTTGGCGCGGAGGAGATGCAGCTTACTACAAAATCGCTTGTTTTGTATCTGAAATTGAAAAAACTGGAAAAAAAATGAACGTATCGAGTATAATCCTTTATTTTCGAAAAGGAGACAAGGCGGCAACAATAAATTATTTTGCAGCAAATGGAATAAGCGTAATATTTCAGAGGAAGATATTTGCCCAATACGTTTATTTAAAAAGTTGAATTTACCCGATAAAACACAAACTTCTTGTGCATTCATAATTGAAAATTATGGAACTTATTACTCATTTCTAAAGAATCAAACAGTCACACGTACCTAAAATGAAGTAATAATGTGATGACCACTTCAGATTTTGATTCAAAAATACCTTTTCATTGACGCCACTGGACTCTTATTCTATCGTACATCTCATTACATCGAAGAAATCCATTTGCTAATGCTAATACACACAAGTAGGTGAAAAAAAAACTTCGATTAAATGATAAAAAAATTAATTTTCAGTAAAACTTAGAACTTAGAGAATTAAGCCGGTTAAAACGTAGTTTGAAATATTTTTTTCACAAAGTGTGCGAAAAACAACCTCAACCTCTTGAAATTGAAGTCAACCTATGATGAATGACAAAATTTTAAATATATACAATTTCCATGAAGGTCAGCAGATAAACGGATTCAGTGAAAATTTCCGCAGCATCATTAACACCCTGTAAAATAAATAAACATTTCGGAGATAGTAATACATGTTATCGAAATTGCTCATGATGATTTCGCTAGTAATGTAATGATAATTAATGATGAAGCGGGCATTTCCATTAAATCCATCTATAGGTGGTTCAAAACCGGAAATTGCAGAGATTTCAGCAATTAATTAATTGATATGTGTGTGGTATTGCATTTCCACATAGTGGTTGAATTCCTAGAACAGTATAAGTGAACGTTTACTGAGAGACATTCATAAAAAAACAATCAAACTTGTCAATAATCAGAGGACGGTTAGTCTTGATGGGGGCGAATCAAATGTATTTTGAAAAGTTCTCGGATGGAATATGAAAATTTGGGACAAAGGATTTTTGCCACTGAACTACTCGTGTCAAATGTTTTGAAACCCATACAATTTCGGTACCAGAAACTTACAGAAACTTCCTTACTTTTAATGAAACACCTTGTACTTTTTTGAATTCTTCAGTTTCAAATTCAATTCTGAGCTCAATATATGTCCCATATCTACAGTATACCGTTTTGAAAATAATAGGGTTTTTCACGTCATTGTGTTGAGATACAGGGAATTTTTATTGGGTTCAAAACCATTGATAACAGTGGAACTGTTTTGAGCTCCAAATCTGATTAGTATACACTTGAAAGATGTATTTGCTTTGGTAAGTTTTTCCGACGACATGCCATCTTTTATAACGTAAAACATTAGACAAACCTTCTTAACAAAGCTCAATCAGATCAATGCAGAGTTGAAATGGAATGATTCGTAAACATAATATGCAGTTTTAATTGCCTTTACCCGTGCGTCATCAATTTATGATGAGGTCAGGAGAACGCGGTGGCCAAATAATGAAAGTGAGGTTACGACCAATCCGTTGTCTGAAATTTTCAATCCCACCATTTTCTTAATCTTTGCATAATACCAGCTTTATGGGTATACCATGAAGTTCACCTCTAATGGTTTACTTCAAAATTTGAGATACTAGTCACCTGAAAACTTTTACTAGGTGATCAGTTGAAAACAATAATATCCTGAGAATTCTAATGTACGGTTAGAAATTTTTGACATAAAATTATTGACCAATTTTTCTTTAAAGAAACAATGAATTATTGAACTCCAGACTATCCCATTGTTATTATTTCACACTCTCGAAGAACTAATTTTTAATGTTTGGTACAAAAACACTGTATGATGCATTCATCCATAATGCTGGTAGATATTATATTTAGATGGTTGATTCAAAAATTTACACTAAAATGGTATGGTCTCAGTAGCCCGTTGATTGGCCACCGCGTTTGCCTGACCTTATCCCTGCAAACTACTACTACTGGCTGAAGACTGAACAAAACTTAGAGTTTAGAAATGACTTGATTGAATTTTGTCTATAAATTTTAATCGCGATAAAAAATTGCCCTTAAAATGGTATTGTTGCAATAGCCCGTTGAATGACCGTCACGTTTGCCTAACCTTATACCTGCAGACATCTAAGAATTGGCCTTGAAATAGTAGACTTCTACTTTTGGCGGGAGACTGAACAAAAATTCATAACATGTGATGGATGAAAATTTTCATCGCGATAAAAAAATTGCCCTTAAAATGGTATTGTTGCAATAGCCCGTTGATTGACCGTCACGTTTGCCTAACCTTATACCTGCAGACTTCTAAGAATTGGCCTTGAAATAGTAGACTTCTACTTTTGGCGGGAGACTGAACAAAAATTCATAACATGTGATGGATGAAAATTTTCATCGCGATAAAAAAATTGCCCTTAAAATGGTATTGTTGCAATAGCCCGTTGATTGACCGTCACGTTTGCCTAACCTTATACCTGCAGACTTCTAAGAATTGGCCTTGAAATAGTAGACTTCTACTTTTGGCGGGAGACTGAACAAAAATTTATAACATGTGATGGATGAAAATTTTCATCGCGATAAAAAAATTGCCCTTAAAATGGTATTGTTGCAATAGCCCGTTGATTGACCGTCACGTTTGCCTAACCTTATACCTGCAGACTTCTAAGAATTGGCCTTGAAATAGTAGACTTATACTTTTGGCGGGAGACTGACAAAAATTCATAACATGTGATGGATGAAAATTTTCATCGCGATAAAAAAATTGCCCTTAAAATGGTATTGTTGCAATAGCCCGTTGATTGACCGTCACGTTTGCCTAATCTTATACCTGCAGACTTCTAAGAATTGGCCTTGAAATAGTAGACTTCTACTTTTGGCGGGAGACTGAACAAAAATTCATAACATGTGATGGATGAAAATTTTCATCGCGATAAAAAAATTGCCCTTAAAATGGTATTGTTGCAATAGCCCGTTGATTGACCGTCACGTTTGCCTAACCTTATACCTGCAGACTTCTAAGAATTGGCCTTGAAATAGTAGACTTCTACTTTTGGCGGGAGACTGAACAAAAATTTATAACATGTGATGGATGAAAATTTTCATCGCGATAAAAAAATTGCCCTTAAAATGGTATTGTTGCAATAGCCCGTTGATTGACCGTCACGTTTGCCTAACCTTATACCTGCAGACTTCTAAGAATTGGCCTTGAAATAGTAGACTTATACTTTTGGCGGGAGACTGACAAAAATTCATAACATGTGATGGATGAAAATTTTCATCGCGATAAAAAAATTGCCCTTAAAATGGTATTGTTGCAATAGCCCGTTGATTGACCGTCACGTTTGCCTAACCGTATACCTGCAGACTTCTAAGAATTGGCCTTGAAATAGTAGACTTCTACTTTTGGCGGGAGACTGAACAAAAATTCATAACACCAAACAAATTAATCGAGCACAGTTGAATGGCAGCACTGCAGAAGTTTGGAAATAACTTGTGGAGAACGTACATCAAAACTGGATGAGAGTTTTAAATTTTTTTTGGGAGTTTTTGATGATGTTAAGTGGTGGAACGGTGATGGATGATAATTTTCATTGCGATAAAAAAATTGCCCTTAAAATGGTATTATTGCATTAGCCCGTTGATTGACCGCCACGTTTGCCTGACCTAATCCCTGCACACTTCTAAGAAATGCCCTTAAAATAGTATCCTCACAATAGCCCTTTAATTGGCATCCGCGTTCGCTTGATCTAATCCCTGTAGACTTCTACTTTTGGCGAAAGACTGAACAACATTTCAAAACACCAGACAAATGACTAGAGAGTAGTTGAGTAGCAAAACTGCAAAAGTTTGGAAACAACTTGTGAAGAAGGTACTACAAAAGTGGATGGGAGTCTTAAATTTTTTCCAGACTTTTTGCGATGATGGTAAGTGATGAAATGGTGATGGATGAAAATTTTCATCGTGATAACAAATAGCCCTCACGATGGTATTGTTGCACTAGCCCGTTCATTGACCGCCATGTTTGCCTGACTTCATCTTTGCAGACTTCAAAGAAATGCCCTTAAAATAGTATGCTCACAATAGCCTTTTGATTGGCTTCCACGTTCGCCTGACCTCATCCCTGCAGACTTCTACTTTTGGCGAAAGACTGAAAAAAATTTCATCAAACCAGACAAATTAATAGAGAACAGTTGAGTCGCAGAACTGCAAAGTTTGGAAACAACTTATGAAGAAGGTACTAACTACAAAAGTGGATGGGAGTTTTTAAATTTTTGCGAGCCCTTTTTCGATTATGGTAAGTGGTGAAATGGTAATGGATGAAAATTTTCATCGTGATAAAAGATAGCACTCAATATGGGATTGTTGCAATAGCCCGTTTATTGACCGCCACGTTTCCCTGATCTAATCCCTGCAGACTTCTTAGAAAAAGATGGGCCGTGATGGTCGTGTGGTAGAGCGCTCGCTTTACAAGCATAAGGTCGTGGGTTCAAAGCCCAGAACGGCCATCGGTCCCGAATCTTTTCCTTGCTAGCACAAGCTCCTAGGAGCTTCTGAGGGGTTTCATCATCTGGAAACCTGGAACATTTGTTACAAAAACAAAATTGCCCTTGAAATAGTATGCCCTTTGATTGGCCGCCGTGTCCGCCTGACCTGAACCCTGGAGAGTTCTACTTTTGGCGGAAGACCGAACAAAACTTTATCAAACCAGGCAAATAAATAGAGAACAGTAGAGTTGCAGATTTGCAAAAGTTTGGAAATAACTTGTTAAGTAGGCACTACAGAAGTAGGGAGTTTTTTTTAATTTTTACGGGACTGTATTGAAGATACAAAAATACAGTGTCGCGGCTGAGCAAACTGAAACACACTGCATGAAAATCATGCAATATCAAAGTGTACAACTATTAGAAACGGAATATTCTGAAATTTCGCACACACCGACCGCACCGTTCCTACTCAACCCGTATGTCTCGCTCGGTGCCCCATTAACGAGATTGTGGTAGATACGGATAATAACAGGCCATGTACGCACCCTTCAGGGTTATCGACAAGGAGGTTCGAATAGCTGGCATTCTTGAGAAAATATCCGAGACCGTAACTATGTCAAGAGACTACAAATATGTCAGGATTCTCCCTTCATCTTTAGCCTTAGATCGATGACCGACTTGATCATAGTTTCCTGCATATTTCGTATCAGTTCTAAGACGGCATAGTTCGGGGTTAGGAATAGGGAATTTACGTAGAAAAAATATACAGGGCGTCCGTTTAGTCAGAAACACACAGCGACATAGAAATAATTGAATTATGTTGTGAAAACCATGACGAAGATAATGTTTATGCAATCCTAGCAAGCTATCGAAAGAATCATTCGTAATATAAGTTTTGTATGTTCTCACGGTATAATGAAATATATTGTGGGATTTGGAAGTTCCCTAAAGACTAGTTAGATGCCTGTAATCAGATTTATCCACCAAACTCACATGTAAATTAACGTTCAAGTATTTTAATGCGTCCTAGACTTTCTTAATGCATTTTTCCAAAAGTACTCAGTAATACCATCTACTCACAACATGCGTGTGGTTTCCATCGCCGTCCCTCCTCAATCCCAACTGGTTGTAGTGGTGCAGACCGGAGAGGCCCCCGTACGGATCCGTGAGGTACTCCAGGTGCTGCTGGGGCGGCGGACTGGGCGGGTGGTGGAACGGAGGCGGGAAATATGGCGGCTGGAAGTCGGGCTGCGGCAGCTGGTGTTGCATGGCGGCCGAATGATGGAGGCCCGAGGCCGCCCGATGGTGGGCGGTCGAGCCGCCCGCCGAGTAGCCGCCCGGCGAGCCGCCGCTCAGCGTCAAGGAACCATGACCGGTGGCTGTGAGGCGTTCCTGAAAAAAATAAAAATAAATGAAAATATTGTTACGGAGTCTAATTCCTTGCACGCCAATGGATTCCCAGAGGTCTATGCACCCGAACAAACAACTTTTTTGTATGATCATGCTATTTTGAATGATTTACTGTATCGTAATAATAATAATTTAATAACAGCATGTGCCATAAGAGTTGTCTGAGAACGTCGAAACTTGACAAGTATGGTTCAGAATCAATCTACAATCCTAGATTCTTTTCCATTTTTTTTTCTACCCGAAATCATGATCTGATATTTTTTGAATTTGTGAGTTGTGGGTTGTAGGGAACTTATACAATTAATTTAAATCACTGTTCGTAGTATCTAGTGGTTTGCTGAGATTTAAGGAAGGTAAAAGTGGTGTGCCATAGGCGTATTGATGAATCCCAACATCTTTCATTTTAATGGAAATTAGAAATATAAAGGGAAAAGAGAAGTGGTCCCTAGATGTATCCCTGGGGGACACCGTCACTAACCACTAGTCAAACATCGATTGGATAAATGATGGCGTATTGATTTAATAGCTTCATTATTAACGCCAAGTTGTTGAGTTTGAGACAAAGTGAAAAATGGTCCAAATAAAAAAACGCCTTGATGTAGTCCAATAAAACTAACCAGCACTGGGACTCCGATGATTAGAAATGTTTCATAGCATCGAAATGTGTCGAGAATGTGACGTCATATTCGAACGTTAGAAATAATATGACGTCACATTTCGATTCTATAAAACATTTCTAATCATCGGAGTCCGGGGGCAGGAGAGTATCATCTGTGATTGATAACAGAGTGGTAGTAGTGCTATGTTCTATCTTAACGCCAGATTGTATAGAATTAAATATCTCATTTGCACAGGTAAATGTTATCTGTCATTTGATCCCTCTTAATCGATTCAAAGGCATTGGAGTGCAAATGCAGGACACTTTTAAGTCTCAAGTCGGAATTACGTTTAGCCAAAAGAAAAAGTGCATATGTCAAAGTGGCCGTTTGATAGTATGTATTCTTACTTCGAAGTGGATCGTGGATCGCGAATCAGTGATACTTAAACTCAAATTTAGCAAATACATTTGTACATATTGGAGTATTTTTTGAATATATCGAAATACATTTTTTTCAGAATATTCTTGAATTTTTATATCAGAAATTAACAAATCGATAAACTGAACGTTTCTTTGTTAATTCAACAAAAGGATGAATTGAAATAGTTGAAAATCTAACAAAAAACAAGTCTATACCGGGTGACCACGAGGTGAGGTACGCCCCCCAATTTTTCTTTAGTTTTAAAGATACAGGTTTCAAAAAAATAAAAAATACGCATATTTTGACTCCATTACCGAAAACTCACCACTTCCGGTTTAACATATGACACCCTGTATAATTTTTTACATTATCCGGAAGAACACGCAATTTGTGTTAACACTGTTCTTCAAAATTGAAAATCGGTTGAAAAATGGCAGAGATACAGTTGATTGTTCAATCGAACAAAGTTGGCCATGAACATCAAACTCAAACCATCGCACAACTGACGAACATTTACGAGAGGAAGTAACATGTGTTACTTCAAAATCCATGAAATACACAAACTGGACTTAGCTTAGCACACTGAACACTTATAACGAAGTCCATAAGGACTCCATCCATCAAAAACCAGAGACACTGCAATGGGGAATGCCGTACGTTTGATAAAAGTTTTTTGGAAATCGAATATATTGGAAGAAGACATTAAAATAATGACACCACTGAATTATTTTCTTCAGGCGATGCTTCATTATATACAATAAACAATTTTTACTGCATGTGACGTCATTTTATCACAAAGTCAATATGGCAACAGTGCTTATTGAATTTGCGGTTCGGGTTCGTTCGCGCACGCACATTACATAATTAATCTTTTGATTTGGACAGCTGTCAGAGTGAAGTAACACTCGTCAGAGACCACGGAGCAAGAATTATGGTGTCAAAACTGATAGAATACATCTTTTCGGTATGCGACGTTGCCAAATGTGGTTTTACTACATATGACGTCACAATTTGATTTTTCGCCTTTTTAACAAAGATCATGAAAAAAATTATAAAATACAAAATACGTATCCCATATTTTTGGAAAAGCTATACATTCATGACGAAAACGAAATATAGTGGCATTGTCCATTCTATATAATGCTGTGAACTAATTGACTAGTCTGTATACTGAAGAAGAAAAAATAGATAGGGAATGAGGTCGTTGAACTGAAGAAAAAAGTGCGAGACTGCAATAAGGAATTCCCAAACATTTTATGATAAGTAAATAAGATAAAACAAAGGGAAACTAATATATCGATGTTTGGTTTTCCCTGAAATGTTTCCGATACAACTGGTATTGTTAATGATACTTGTATTAAAGTTATCCAAGACCGGGATCTGAGTTGTATTCGGTTACACCGATTGGGACAACTGCAACAGCAAAATATTTCATTTGGCCACCCTGTAAATAAGTACACCTTGAGTTCAAAGCAAAAGGCGATTTTTTTCGGCATTGTGTGTCGCAAGATCGTCCCAATCAGGTTCCTCGTATATCGAATCATAACTGTACCTACATATCCATTTGTTCCGGACTTTTTTCATCGTCGAAACCGATTTCAAACATAACCGGCATTCAAGTGTGCAAGAATTATTTTTAACTCCTCCCACATCTGATTAACAAGCATAGAATCACAATCGGATCTGAATGATCGTGTGAATACGAATTTTAAGTTCACGAATTACAATAACAATAGCCTCTTCGTCAGTGATGTTTTATTGGTCGTAGCGAAAAGGAGGAGTTATGAAATCATTGTTATTTTCTTGTCGTTATCGCACTTGGCAGTGGTCATTGAACATTTCCATATTTTCTTGTACTCGTAGTTTGTAGCTAGCAGCTATTATCAATCGATGCTAGTTTCTTTGAGTATACTACGTATACTGGGTAGTCCAACTAAAATATTTCTGGAAATCCACCGACAAACAGCTAGTTGAATTTTTCGATCTTTACCCATACGTCATCAATTTATGATCAAATTAATCACACACTCTCTATGTACAGAGTGGGCCAAATAGACCCCGCAAGTGGTGACGTCACAAATGTCAAAATATCATTTGACGCAAAAACGTTTCCTATGGCAGTGAACCTGATAACGAGTTTGGTTGTGGCGATTGCTATTGTTGAAGAGCTTATAAAGATGTAAAAATAAAATTAATTATCATTCACTTGAACTCACTTTTGGAACCCAAACCTAACGGACCCCAACAAAGATGGCGAAGTGACGTCACGCTTGCTGAGTCATTGGATACTTTTGAAGGGAAAGTCCTGTTTTCAAACTACATAGACAAAAAATTATGGCTGTGTCTGAGGGTATAATTTTATTACAAACTTTATGATGAAAACCGCATATTGATATCTGAGTTACAGCATGTTTTCGAAAATGTTATGGTTATTCCATAAATTTTGTGATTTACTATCTTTACACATAGTAATTTTTATAGGAATATTAGCCACGTCGATTTGCATTTTGATAAATATCTGCGCCTACTAGATAATCCACCGTATTCCTGTAGTCAACGCCTGTGAACTCTCGCAACCCATCCAATCCAACGAACCTATCACTTTTAGTACGGTACGGAGCACTTTCCATTTCATAGGTATAGCAACATTATTTGCCTTTATGACAACTAAATGTCTGATATTTTTCACAAGAAAAAGTTACTCACAAGAAAAGTTATATTGAGAAATTTACAACGTATTTTCGGTTGTATTTAAGATTTATAGTTAAGTATTAATGAAAAATTGATTAAATAAATCAGTCTGCCGCAAAAAATCCTATACAATATGTACCTTGGTAGGCAAGTATCCAACAGAAAACAACTACTGCCCCATACCATCGTTGAATTATACCTGTTTGATACTTGGCAAAGTATTTGCAAGTTTTAGGGGAATCGTAATGATTTGCAATATAAATTGAAACAATCAGCGAAAAAACTGTATGTTCAACTCAGCTGCAAAGTTTAGTAACTACCCGAACTACCAGCCTCTACAGTCAACACAAATAACTATTTACCGACAAAAACCGCACCTAATGCAAGTAAACGAGTTCACTAAAAACAGATTCAACCCGCATCATTCTTCCTCAGTGAAATATCTGTTGCGCGCAAGACCTCGTGCCTAGCTCGTCAATCAGATTGAGGAAACTTGAGGGAGAAAGTTGAAGGATGGTATATACGAATTTCTAGGGCATAGTGGCATTCTGTTATCTGCCCTTCATCCACATAAAGATTATGCAGTTCAGAGTTCGGTGTTTGAAATGGATTCGTGAAGGTGTCGTCGAGGGTTGGGTAGCACGTGTGTGCGGAGTGAATAATCCGATAACATTTTTGTAAGTACTGTTTCAAATCCAATAACATTATGTGATAAATGTGAACTTCATTTGGATAATAAAAAACGAAATATTTTTATTTTGATCGCAAATTGAGTGATGAAAAAATGTATGAATTGAATATTGAACACTCCTCTGGTCCAGATGGTATATCGACAGTCGTTATAAAACGTATTCTGACTCAAATTACCAAATCCCTATGTATTATCATAAATGGGTCTTTTCAGAATGGAATTTTCCCAAACAGATTGAAAATGTGACTTCTAACACCTCTTTTTGTAAAAGGCCCTCTGTATAATAGGGAAAACTACAAACCAGTATCTAATATTGGAAAAATATTGAATATATCAATTCTTTGTTGGGGTTTCTGGTGATGAACGATATTTTTTATCGAAACCAACATGGGTTCCATTGAGGTTGTTCAACAATTACCGCAACATAATCTTAAGCTAATGACATTACGCAGTGTTGAAATAAATCAAAGACTAGAAAAGGTTCAAACTAACTTCGTTTCGACAGCTATGCCCAATGGAATTGGAGTACCCCAGGGCTCTGTTTTGGGGCCGGTGTTGTTCGGACTATATTTAATTGGGAGCCTTCTCTTTTTTTCCGAGAAAAAGCCTCTCATTGTGTAAATTTCATGAAATGAAAAATCTGAATGGCAAGTGTTATCATTACACAGAACGAAGAGAATATTAAGGAATATTGATATTTCTTCAACGACGTCCTGTCAAAAATTATCCAAAAAATATAATATTTTCACAGTTTATGGTTTGATTATGTTCGAACTATTGCTGTATGTTTATTTATATAGGTACATCAATAGTTCAATCGTGATCAGTTTATAAAAAATTTATCGGTTCATTATTAGTATAATACAAGAATAAAAAATAATCTTCGTGTTCGACGAATGTCTTTGGGAGAAAGAAACACAATGGCCATTGGAGAAGTTTATGCTAATGGTATTTACATCGCACCAAGTATATATTAGTAACAATAAATGAGTTTAGTTTGTTTATAACGTTTGTTGATAACGTTGATTTAAAAAAGAGTGTCGTCAGCAAACATAGATGTAGAGGCTTCTGGTATATTTTTCATTAATGTATAAGAGAAATGAAAGTGGGCCTAGAATCGATCCTTGTGGTACCCCGTTTTTTATGTAACCCCAAGAGAAGCATGATTCATTAGTGACTAGTGTTATCTGACATCATGACTCTTAGCTCTCTCTCTCTTTGTTCGATAAATAACTTGAGAAGCATCGAAGCGGCATATTTTTTATACCATAATGAGCAAGTTTAAGCAGTGATATTTCGAAGCATACACTTGACATGTTGAACTGTCGTTATAATTTTTTTGGCATTTAAAAAAGAATGAAAAGACATTAATTCGAATATAGCAAATATAAAACATAAAATTGTTTCTTTACTATTAGTTGGGTGATAGGTGATGTATTGCGTGTTGGAATTGCGATAGGCTAGAAAAAAAAAAACATCTACGTTGCTATTATTATAACTTCGACACATTGTTGAGATGGGATAGTGTAAATGATGATGCGTATGCGGAATCACAATGTTGAATAACAGTCGAGATCTAGATGTCACACGTGGAACACTAAAGCTGAGGAAGGATAGTAAGGCTGATGAATCTATCTAGTTGTTGACAATTTTATACATGAATATTAAGTCGCCTTTTTCACGGTGCTTTCTTAAAGAGCACATACCAAATTCTTCAAGAAGCAGATAGCGTCCGCGATTTTTCAGAAAGCAAAATTTTAATAATTTCTTCTCAATATTTGATATTAACTTCAAGTGATTGGGCTTCCACACTGGGCTACAGTATTCGAGCTTACTTCTGACATGACAATAGTACAGGGTGTTAGAGTATCCGCATTGAGGTGAATATCATACTATTTCTTCCCCATGACCTGGCGGCTCTTGAGATGATATTATCAAAGTGTTTTGAAAACGTTAACGCCAAGGTCTTTAAATTAAAAAACTCGAGTTAAGTCCGAGTTGTAGACTTGATAATCAAATTTAACGGGAAATTGTTTCCGAGTGAATGACATTATTTTGCATCAATCAATATTTTATCCTAGTCTATTTTTCTCACACCAACCACAGAGCTTTTTTATATCCTCCTGCAGTAAGTTACAGTCTGATAAATTATCTACTTTCCTGAAGATTTTCATGTCAACAGTATATAATAATGTATGTGAATTTATACAGTGTTATTTCATTGATAAACAAAAGGAATAGAAGAGGTCCTAAGTTAGAAACCTGAGGAACACCAGAAGTAGCAATACATGTTGATGATAACCCAGCCAACACAGATACCTCTCTAAGATATTGCTGCGACGTCACTTCGTGACCTACGACTCGCATCGTTACGTCGCACAGACGTACCAGCGACTCACTTTTGTCACACTCATGATGCGTGCTGGCGACCTTTACGCGATGTAGTTCTGAGACGCCGCAAAGATGCCTCCTAATAACGTATCAGGGATGTAACAGAGCGACATAGCAGCGATTTCTTCACTGTTATATTCAAGAGACGTCAACGTCTATGCGATATTCCAGACAGAAACAACAAATAGAAACAGAAAATATATTTTCAATATGAAAAAAAATAAATATAACAAAAATATAAAGAAAAAATTCTTCAAAAAATGGCACAACATGACCAAAGTACAAAATTAAAAATTGACAAATTAAAAAATGAAAATAAATTAATTAAAAAACTAAAAGTCAATTGCTTCGGTTCCTTTTCCTGTCGAGCCTTTGTTTGGCATGCCTGAACCAATTGGAACAGGCTGCTTCCACATTGTTTTCGTTCTCTCCGTGAAGGCTCATCACATCATCTGGAAATCAATGAGACCACTGAAAGCTACAATGCCAGATAGTACAGAAAAAAATTATGGAATCTCACTGTGTTGATACTCAACGATACTCACTTTTCACTTACAGTTCATGGACAGTAAAATTCGAAAATGTGATCAGTCCAGTTGGAAATATCAGAACATGAACAGTATAGAAAGCATTCAAAGCGACAAAGCTTCGATATTTGATAAATCGATACAAAGAACTAGAACTAATTATGGTTATACAATATAAGCCGGTCACGCAGTCGCCTTCCGCTTTCAGGTTGGCCAACATTGAATACGATCTGTTGCCAACTTACCGCGTTACTTCAAAATAAACATTTAACACAAATTGAGAATTCACATTTCGACTGTGGTGGAGGACAGATGGCGTCCTTGTGGTCGGCAGTCAAGTGAATGTGTGTGAAAGTCCTATTATCAC
The DNA here is from genome assembly GCA_958502065.1 of Chrysolina americana. Classification (NCBI taxonomy): domain Eukaryota; kingdom Metazoa; phylum Arthropoda; class Insecta; order Coleoptera; family Chrysomelidae; genus Chrysolina; species Chrysolina americana. The sequence continues at coordinate 4,544,627 of OY293411.1, read as the reverse complement.
CTGATCTAGAGATAACTCAATGAAAATATAGTAGCAGAGACATCTAAGTATAGATTTTGATGTCCAAGTGATGTCGCAGTATGACGTCTATGGCAAGTAATAATTTGACATCGCAGGGACATCTAAATCCAGCTATCACTAATTTAGATATCACGGGGATGTCGCAGTGTGATATAGCAGTAATGACAACAATATGACATCGCAGAGACATATATATTCGGCTTTTATTGATTTTGATATCTAAGGGATGTCGCCGTGTAATATCGCAGGAATGTCAACGATATGATATCACATGGACATCTAAAGGATTTGAACAATTCAAGTTTGATGATGCAATTCTCGATCAACATTGTTTTGTTAAAGATTTACACGTGGAATGAAATGTTCATAATAGTAAATAATCCGACTTATCAATACTCATTTTAAATATCTTGTGTGCTTTTCCTTAAAACTAGCGAACATCGCTAAAAATAGCGCCTGAGATAAAATGCAGATGAGCGCGGCCGATCCTCTGCACGCATCACTCTGTACACGGCCATTAAAAAATACCATCATTAAAATATTAGAAACCCGGTGAAGGAGCATCGAGCACAGTCTGAAATCTCATTATAAACGAAATTACCGGGCATCTTTGTGTACGGTCGAGAACTGTTAGCTTTTCAGATGAGACAATCAGTTATTATGTTTACAAGAAAGGACACGGAGTTGTCCGCGATCATGTGGGGCCCTCGGGGACTGCTTTCTGGGCGTGCACTTGCCTGACGGCATTCCAAGGCGCTCGGGGCAACTTTACTACACCTCTGCCGTCCCGTCGAACAGATACGTACGATTTCCTCGACGTATTATTAAAAATTCAGACCGACTCGCTTTGCGGCCAGGTATGCAGGTATCGCGATGCTATCTCGGCGATGAATCATATTTTGCGATATTTCTTGGATATTGTCCAAGAACCAGTGGGCCTACTTCATTTTTTTTAGCAGCCAGAGATGTATGAACGACGCGACGTACAGTGACATTCCAAAAGTTTGAACGCAACAAATGAAAAAAAATTCATTTGTGGTTTTTCAGTAGAAACAAATTTGTCTTCGATTTGGACTCGCTTCGAAACTACTTAGCCCATATAAGATAAGCAAAAATGAAAAAAAAAGCCTTTATTGAACAGAACAACCAGGGGCATTAATTATACAGTGTGGTCCACTAAGTGTGCAACAAATGTGAAACTTGTTTATTATCGATTTCTCAGAAAATTTAATTCGTGACAAAAGTTGGTGCATGTTCCAAAACTATACCAAGGGTACCTGAAATGGCTTTATGACAAACACCATACAGGATAGGCCAAAAAATATAGATCGTTCAAGAGTAAAGTACCATTATTTCAAAAAATATAGAAATATGTTGAAGAGAAAAGTTGCTTAGAATTGAAAGTTATGTTCAGATACGAAATCATGGCCTGCCATTCGATTATTTTTTTTTCGTTTGGAAAATATTGAATTACCCCCGTATGATATATATTTTTACTATTTTGATTTAATATGTATGTGAAGTAGCCACAATCAAATCAGTTTGGAGTATTTTTTATCAAATTAAAGTGTATTTGTAAATTTTACTTGGATTTGTATTTTTTTATGTGACCGTCAACTTCATGTTTGTTGCAACGATATTTAACAGAACTCTAGAATAAAACGAATACTTTTTTTAACGAGGCAAATACTTTACTAAACTGTCAAAATCTATCGCGGATAGCCATGAACAAAAAAGAACCAATGAGCGATAGTACAGAAATTTACAGTAGGTAACTGAACAGGTGCTAACAATAAAAATTATCGAAGCGTCTCTGTATGTCCACCTTCTCTTTCGATGCATCTAATTGTTCGCTCATAAAATTCGTTTACTGTAGATCGCAACACATTAGCGGGAATATTTCTGCAATAAACTCGTATTGAAGTTTCAAGCTCAGCAACATTATTAAAGGGGCGATCTCTGTAGACTTTTTGTTTTAAGTGTCGCCATAAGAAATAATCCAGAGGTGTAAGGTCTGGAGAACGAGGAGGCCATCGAGGATCGGTAATTCGTCCTAACCATTTATTACGAAATATCCTATTCAGCCACTGAGAAACATTTCTAGTAGAATGGGCAGGACACCCGTCATGTTGGAACCATACTTTTTGCCGTTCTTCTAATACCATATCATCCAAAAACTCTCCTATTTCAGTTTGCAAAAAGTTCAAGTACCTGTCACTATTCAAATTCTCTCGAAAAAAAAACGGACCTAGTAATGTATCATTTTATATACCACACCAAACGTTTGTTTTCTGATAGTACCTATTGATTTTTGTTGTCAATAATACAATTTGGGTTGACATCTGACCACCATCTCCAATTTTGTGATGATAGAACCCCATTTGTTGTAAAAGTCGATTCATCTCCAAACAGAACACATCGATGAAAATCTCTTTGTTCTTCTATTTCACCCTGAATCATATCTCATATCATAGTCTCTTTCTTGCAATGTACAAATGGATGTAGGTTTGTAAGCATGGTACTTATGTTTCTTGAGATTACGCTTCACAGAGCTTTTTTTTTTAAGCCAGTATAATCACTAATTTCTTGGGTGGACCTTCTAGGATTTTCTACTACTGCTTGAAGTACGTCAAGCTGGTTTTCTTCTGTGCATACAGGTTTCGTACTCTCCGTATTATGTTTATATTCTAGAGAGCGGGTCTGTTTGAAATTCTTTAAAATTCTACTTACACTTGAATAGCAAATTTGTTTGTCTGGATGCCGCTCGTTGAAAATATTTGCAGCTTCGCGCATTGTTTTATAACCATCACCACAGATTAAAACTAATTCTGCCTTTTCAGTTAACGTTAATACTACTGGGCGAGGCATTTTTAATTAATTAATTTAACTATCAAATTACAGTATTGTTTTCGGGCGTATGTGTTTTTTGTCCATGGCTATCCACGATAGATTTTGGAGTGTTTTTAATATCTGTTCTAGTTGAGGAAATGTTGTCAGAAGAACAGAAATTTTATACTTTTATTGACAGTTTATTCATGTGAACATTTACTTAGTAAAGTATTTGCCTCGTTAACAAGAGTATTTGTTTTATTCTAGACTTCTGTTAAATATCGTTGCAACAAACAATGTATAAAAAACAGTTACTGTTCTGTTAGACTTCTGCAAAGCGTTCGACACCATTGACTTCAATGTATTACTAGCTGAACTATGTTTGATAGGTTTTTCTCCACATTCCACTATATTCTTTAGCTCTTATCTCAAAGGAAGAAGAAGTTCAGTTAGCGTGAATGACTCTCACTCTGATTGGGTTGAAACTAAAACAGGAGTTCCTCAAGGAAGCCTTTTAGGACCACTACTTTTTTCGTTGTATGTTTCCTCTTTGACCAACAATATCGATTGCAATTTTCACCTCTTTGCAGATGATCTGCAGATCTGCATTACAACTCCCATTGAACAATTTCCCGAAAACATTGTAAGGGTTAACTCAGTCTTGTCTCAGATATCTAGCGCAGCTTCCAGTGTGGGTCAAACGTTGAACGCCACCAAAACTCAATCGATTATAATTAATACAAAAAATCCACTTGATAAAGCAATTGTCCTTCAGAGAAGTTCTCGAACTAGAAGTACAAGAGATACTCTGTATACACTGTATACAGTCGAACGGCACAAGATTATGAATGACTTAATATCAAAAAGCTACTACAATGTTTCCCGATTGTTCTACCATACATAACATATATCATAAACACATGTTTAGTAACTTATTGCTTTCCACAATTTACAGGTGCCCTATCTGACAAGGTTGAAGTTTTTACTATTTGGTAACGATCCGTTGAATAAGACTTCATTCATCCAGTCGTATACTACACTTCTGAAGCTATGGTGGTGAAGCTTAGCTCACAGCATTTCGTGATCGACACAGTCAAACGCTTTTGAGAAATTACAAAATTCCGCCGCAAACGCTTTACCACTGTTGACATTTGTGTATACTCCCTGAAGAAAAGAGAAGATGGCATCCCTAGTACTTTTTCTCTCCTGAAAACCGTACTGATATGGAGAGATTATGTAAAATTTTTCAGAGAATTTTGCTTTTGCTTTTCTATTTTTTACTAACTTTAATGATTTTAGCTAGAACAGGTATAAGAGAAATAGGTCGGAAGTTTGTTGGTTCGTCATGAGTGCCCCCTTTATGTATAGGTATGACAGTTTATTTTTGATATTGCCGGTTTCAAGTTTTCATCTCCAAATGCTAATCAACCCAGCCAACACAGATACATCTCTAAAATATTGCTGCGATGTCACTTCTTGACGTGCGACTCGCATCGTTACGTCGCACAGACGTCCCAGCGACTTACTTTTGTCACACTCATGATGCATGCTGGCGACCTCTATGCAATGTAGTTCTGAGTCGTCTTTGCGATGTAGTTCTGAGACGCCTCAAAGATGCCTCCTAATAACGTATCAGGGATGTAACAAAGCGACAGCAGCGATTTCTTCACTGTTATATTCAAGACGTCTATGTGATATTTCAGACAGAAACAACAAATAGAAACAGAAAATATATTCTCAATATGAAAAAAATAAATATAACAAAAACATAAATAAAAAAATTCTTCAAAAAATGAAAACATTCTGCCACAACATTAACAAAGTACAAAGTTAATAATTAACAAAGTAAAAAATTAAAAAAACTATAAATCAATTGCTTTGGTTCCTTTTCCTGTCGAGGCTTTGTTTGGCATGCCTGAACCAATTGGAACAGGCTGCTTCCACATTGTTTTCGTTCTCTCCGTGAATGCTCATCACCACATCTGGAAATCAATGAAACAATATGATACCACTCTGAAAGCTACAATGCTAGATAGTAGAGAAAGAAATAATGGAATCTCACTTTATTGATACTCAACAACGATACTCACTTCTCACTTTCAATTTATGGACACTAAAATTCGCAAATTTGATCAATCCACTTGGAAACATCAGAACATGGACAGTATAGAAAGCATTCAAAGCGACAAAGCTTCGATCTTCGATCAATGCATCTATGAAAAGAACAAAGAACTAGAACTAAATATAAGTTATACAATACAGTAACAGCCGGTCACGCAGTCGCCTCCCACTTTCAGGTTGACCAACATTGAATACAATCTGTGTTGTCAACTTCTTGCCTACTTACCGCGTCACTTCAAAATAAACATTTAACACAAATTCGACCGTGGTGGAGGACAAATGTCGTCCTTGTGGTCGGCAGTCAAGTGAATGTGTGTGAAAGTCCTATCATCACCTGATCTGGAGATAACTCAATAAAAATATAGTAGCAGAGATATAGATTTTGATGTCTAAATGATGTCGCAGTATGACGTCTATGGCAAGTAACAATTTGACATCGCAGGGACATCTAAATCCAGCTATCACTAATTTAGATATCACAGGAATGTCGCAGTGTGATATCGCAGTAATGACAACAATATGACATCGCAGAGATATCTATATTCGGCTATTATTGATTTTGATATCTAAGGGATGTCGCGGTGTAATAACGCAGAAATGTCAACGATATGAAATCACAGGGACATCTAAATCCCATTTTTGACGATATTGACATCCCTGAGATGTGAATGTTTGCCCAGTGTTGACTGGGAAGGTATCTGTAGTTCGTAAAGTCACGTCATTTCGATATCAAAAGAAGACTGAACAGTGCCCTGGAGAACTCATTTTCAATTATATTAAAGAAAAAGAGACACAACTGAAAATGATAACTACATGGTGCTGCAGTTTTTTTCGACATGCTTCCACCTGCCATTTATGAATTTTAATTGTCGTTTCGCGAACGCAGAATCCTCCTGCCCGATACACAATTACCGCAACTGATTCCCGTCATCGTACCTCTAATTAACGGCATTATCGGCGACACCCTGTATAATTCAATTTCGAGAGCAGCGCACGGTCATTATCAGGGAGGAAAACTCAATACACAAAATAGCCACTGTAATTACGATCGCCCGGTAGCTAATTGTATGCCGTGGGCCGCACCGCTTCTGGCTCCGAGTTACGGTAGCCCCTTGGGCGATGCGTGAGGCGTGTGCCCCGATTCTGCTGGTCTCCTTTGCCCCCGGGGCGGCCGTACCCAGCAGCCTCGCCGAGATGAACATCGTTATTTCGCTTTTCCGGTCTAAGAGTAACTCACAAATACGTGTGATTATTGCCGTGGAACGGATGTTTACGGTGCCGGGACGGAACAGGTCGTTGCGAAGAAGAAGAGGAATTGGGGTTCCTGATACTATTCGTTCTGTGACTATTATCGTTTTGGACTGCAATTAGGGAACAACGAGAGTTCATAATCAAGTTACCTCCACTTCGTCTACATTCGAATTATTTTCAACTATTCATTTGTAATAATAATAATAAACTTTATTTTCCTTTTTTGACATTAACATATCATATTGTATAGGAATCGTCGATATTGAAATAAAAACTAAATTGACATGTATTTCAAGACTATAAAAACAATAACAACGGAGGAAGTTTTTTAATCTATTCTCAAAAAACCCAATGTTTTACAAAGCACTAAGGTAAACGATTAAATTTCCACAAAACTATTAAATTCGCGACATGTTTCACTACACTGTAGTTTTATCAAGCGATAATGGTTTACTATAAACTTATCAAGCGATAATGGTTTACTATAAACCATTATCGCTTGATAAAACTACAGTGTAGTGAAACATGTCGCGAATTTAATAGTTTTGTGGAAATTTAATCGTTTACCTTAGTGCTTTATACTATGGATTTCCATCAAGTAACGACCAATTCAATCCAAAATCCAATGTTTTACAGTTCTTTATAGTAACTGGCAGTAAGTTGTAAATTCTGCTTGTTTACCTTTACCAAATGGGACATACATATCATTTTTGTGTCTGTTGTTTGTGTTATGTTTCGATTTGTTGGACATAAAACCTTTGTCAACATTTTTATATACAATAAACAACATTTAAATATAAAAAGACTAGGCAACGTTAAAATCTCATACTTAATGAACGCATTTCAGCAAGATTCATTCCTAGGAAGCAATGACGACGTCTTTCCAGTAAAAAGATAAGCCTCAGAAACACAGACTGGCTCAGGTCTGGAGTCAACCTGAGCTTAATACAATGTCAGCAATTGATCATAGTCCAAGACTGGACCTAGAAGATTATTTTTTAATATTCTAATCCCTGATCGATAGATTGGACTGTAGGACCTCAACATTGGCCAGCTCGCAGTCCTAATATGAATCCTCTAGATTTCTATTCATGGGTCATCTGAAGGCTTTTGTTTATAAAACTCCTGTACTAGAGATAAATGACTCAAGGCATCGAATAATTGACAATTGCATTACAATATGAGGGCCGTAACGAAATATCTGCCTGAAACATACAACGAAAACTGGATTGGAAATATAGGTCCAGTTGAGTGGCCGGCGAGGTAATTGTTTTCAACGGAAAAAACAATTTTAAATAATTTTATTTTTAAATTTTAGGACTCAAATTAGTTATTTAAACGTAAAAAAATTAAAAAAACGTTACAAAGAGTAACAAATGTTTACATGGTTGTATTCTAAATGTCATTTGGAGACAAAAAAACTGAAAATATACCAGGTGTCCCATTTAAAAATCAAAAGTTTATGCCTCGAATCCGGAATTTGCATGAAGTTGAGTTACTTGTCAAAAAATGCAGTTTTGTATATTAAACAGATCTTTTAATTTTTCAATCTAGACGGCTCTATGCAGAGATGTATCTTGCGCGCGTGATACCTTATCACACAATTTTTGCACGTCTTCACAAGTACAAGGCAAATCGCTTAAATAATCTAGACCATTTCAAAGGATCATCAATGTATTGTATCCTTACTGCTCGTCATTCCTTGGACGACCAGATCTCCAGATTTGAACCCCTTGGACTGTTGCACCTGGGTTCACCTCAAGTCCTTGGGTTATACGGCCCCCATTGCATGTGTAAACGGTTTGAGGAGTCGGATCACTGCAGGCTAATTTTATAATGCTACGATTGAGGACTGATATCATAATGATATCAAAGTAGTATTTAGTTTTAGTAGCTATCAGACTGTGAAACCGAAATTGAGTTGATATTGGCAGCTTGTCATAGTCTAACATCTATTAAAACTAAATGAAACTTCAGGTAATTATGAAATCGGTACTGAAGTCATTATATGTGCAGACAAAAAGTTACAGCCACTTACTAGATATTTTCAATTTCATTCACAAAACAAACGTCCATGCACGATATCGTGTTTTATTAAAAAACTCTTGCTTTTATGGAAACAACACAAGAGTTGAAGAAGTGCAATCAATCTTTCTTCTCAACACAAATTTTTAAATCGAGAAATTTTGTTTTGTTGAAAAGTTCTGGTAAAAAATGGAATAGGAGTTGCAGGTTTCACCCATTTGGAGGATTAAAACAAATTTTCAGCCTTGGAAGCCTGTAACTTTTCAAGGACAAGCATAAGATCTTTGGTTTACATGAATGACACCATTTAATTTTTGACAAGGAATCACTCCTAAAACCTCCGCACTTATTTGGGAACACTCTGTATATAAGAGACTCTATAGTATTCTTGTGTATGCTGATTTGGGATTAAGTCAAAAAAGAAAAGTGGTAGTGACGTAAGAAAACTGGCAATGAAAAAGAACGGTGCAGACACTGACCACAATTTTATATATCAGTGATGACGACTGATGAAGATTACCGAGATGCTATTTTCATGCTGATTTGCCACACGATTTATGGAAACAAATTAAAAGGCAATTACGCTCAAACTTTCATGAAAATATGACGCAAAAATAGGAATGACCGAGGTTTTAACATTTATGGATAATGCGATAATTCTCTAACAAGCCATATCAAATTACTAGAGGTTTGAAACGCCATCAATAATTAATTCTCTGAAGACAAATATCCAAACAATAAAATTATCAGGAGACAGTAGAATCTTTCGGAAAACGTTTTATAGAGCGACTTGCCATTAGTTTATCCTGAGCTGTCGATAAGTAGAGATCAATATAGGTAGAAAAGCTGCAAAAGACAAAGAAAAAATTGTTATACTTCAGAAAATAAGCTAATAAAGTTATTGTATAATTAAGTTGCCGGATGGGTTAATAAATCTTGAAACTCTCTCCTTACCATCAGCTATAATAATGTACACAAGTTCAGTCTATATAGGGGAAAATATCACCAAATTCAACTCTAGCACGTATCAGCAATATATAAATATACTAATTTTTTCTTCTCACTGTGAAGATTGAATTGTGAATAATTATTATACACCGGTGTCGGAAGTGGGATTTTAAATTTTCGAACAATGAAGTGTTTCTTGAAGATATACTTATTTCTTTCATTGGACCTTTGTTTTTGGGTGTATATTCCTAATGAATGACGTTTCAATAAAAAAAAGGAAAATGTTTCGGTTTATCGTTTCACTGGTTTTTGTTCAGACTTTGTTAAAATGCAGTAATATAAATCTGGCATATAGATTTAATCATTATTATCATACAATATAGATAACTCAATATGATGGTTTTAAATTATCATAGATTTTCTTGTTTCAACCGAGTATTTTGAACCGAAGTATGTCCTTTTTTTTAACTATATATTGTGATATTCTCTTCGGCATATGCTATCAAAATGCTTTGTAGTATCAGTAATTGAATAGAAAAATTCGAGATATTTCTAATTAAGCTACTTGACAGAACTCGGCGTGACGTCCAAGAAAGAAATCGATTTTTAATCTGACTGGTGCTTAGCCTTAATTAATGATTAAAGTCGGTCTTGATCTTCGCCAACTTTGATAGAACTATAATTACCAATTTGAACTCCGAAGCAAATTGAGTTTATTTTCAGTTAGTGCTGGAAATATATCCACAAATATACAAGGTGATCAATGAGCTTCACGTCTGCTACATGCACGAGATTTTACTTGAATTTGTGGAAGCGGAATATTTCCCTAAATAAGTAATTGAATCTTATTAATTTTGAATTGTGGCATCGTTTGGCCCACTCATTCAGTATTGATGAGAACAGAACAACAACAACACTCCAAGAACTAGTTGAAGAAGACATCAAAATTATGTTCATAAAACAATAGGTCAAAAAAATTCTACTTATATCGTTCCTCATTTGTATGACTTATTTCCAAATAAAATATAGAGCATCAAATCACATTTTTTCTTCAAAAAACACGAAAGAATGAATAATAAATCAAAAAATAAATTTTTCCTCAATTTTAGATAATAAAATAGAAATCACAAACTGTCCATATTTGTTACGTTTGTTCAGTTCTGACAACAAGGCCTTTTCGGTTTATTATTGCATAAAACATTCAATTTATAACGAAAATTATTTTGTACTTCATTTATAAATAAGATTTATTATTATTATTAATCATTCATGATTCATCGTAATCGCAGACTTCACTTTTATCAAATTGATACTTTGTATATAACTAAATGGTAAATTTATTGTTTATACCGGACCATCTCTACAGAAAGACAAATTCATTTCAATCTAAAATACAAATGGCAAAATACTCATTTCCTGGTCTTGACCACGTATATAATGCGGGCCCACTTAATGAATACCTTCTCAATAATGAATACTCTGAATGTGCTTACGTGAACCGTACACAAACATTTACGAGCAAAAAATAATTTGTACATCCTGTAATTTCAGTAATTTGCACCGAGAGAAAAGTCTGAAAACCCGTTCTTAGTTTTTACGGCGGACTTAAATTACTGTGTCAACTCGAACCCGGTATCAATTAAAAAGTTCACTAAATAAATCCACTCTTAGAAACAAGTTATATTTTTAGCACCTTTTTTCTTGGAGAAGCGATTTGTAATTGAAAAGTGATGACGGTCAGGAAGAAAACCCGCACGAAATGAAGATGTACTGAATCATTGGCGTTGTCTAACGAAAGTATATTTAATATTCAACAAATCTTTCTCATATTTTCGTGAACCGGTGTTTTTTTACGATTATAATAGGTCGATCACTAGACTGAAAGAATAACCTTGAATGTCTCGGAATACCTGGTCCACGCCGCACACAATTCGCATTATTATTAAAGATCGCCAACAATATCGGCCCCCGTCAGTCGCGTTCGAAGCCTGCCACGACAGGGATACTTCAAGGGCCAGTTTTGGGGCCTTCGTTGAATATAGTTTATGCGAGCGATTAGTTTTGTCTTTCTCCTTCAAAATCGGTGATATTTACACACAATTCAAACTTCCAGATAATTATACTTCTTGTAAACATTTCGCCACGAACTTTTATCTTTGGAGAGTCGATACCTGCAAGGTTCATAGAAGTAATACTCTAGTCGTTTGTCGTGAAAGATGATTGCAACACACCAAAAATCTTGAGCCGCTGGATCAAAATATTCTCCAACAAACTTCTTGTAACTCTTCAATCCAGCCCACAGGACATATTGGAGATTACCAGATCCCAACCCATAATATCTGTCAATCAGAACGGCCAGGCTATTCCACTCGTATCTAGATGAAGCCAGTCTCGAAACTTTTACAATTCTTGGTTCACTGGAATGCAGCGGTGTACTAACTAATTTCATACCGGTTAGTTGGTAACATACAAAAGTATAAGAAGTAACGAGGTTCTATTAACCCTTTAGGCAAATATCAAGTCATAAAGTTTCGAAAAACAACTCGACATTTTAAATGCATTCAGACCAATCGAGTTGAACATTTTGCCGAATATGACAACTCTGGCAAATATGTGAATCGCGGTTTTTAGGACGCCGGGTCTGGTTCTCCCCTTCCCCCCCCCCGACTAGATAATATTTCCTTGATTTTTAAACCTCCTCTAATATTATCGGTTCTTCACCTTAGATTATGAGACGTTTTGTAGTTTCTTTACATTAAATTTTTTGGTGAATGCTTTCATGGTTATATTTTGAGGGTAGATTTTAGTTTTTCCATATCTATTCCATCAGCCAAGGCATTTGATGACGTAAGCCAATGATTTCTCCTAGAATCTTTGAAGGATATGGGCATGGGAGACAAGTGCCTACATCTATTCAGAAACGATATCTCAAATAGAATCAGTATGTCAAGAGTTGGAAATGCGTAGAACGAAACAATTGCTATCGAGTATGGGGTACCCCAAGGCACTGTATTGGGCGAAATTACATCAAAAGGTAAGTAGTAAAATGAAGATGGTAGAGATATGACTTTCATATTTTTTCTACATTCATGCAAAAAGCAAAACTTTATTGAACTATATTCAGTGGAAAAAGAAGCTCTTTATTGCACTAGTGCAATAAAGTTTTTATTGCACTCATCTGTCATTCTACTTCAACGTGCTGTCATCATGATAAACATAAACGTTCAAACCCACTACATATTTAGCAGATATTCTGTGAAATTGGCCATACGTTTTAAACAGCTACATATTTTATATTTTTTTTTGTATTAATGTTAGCAGTCAGAGTTGAACAAACAATGCCTTCCCGAGAATAACTCCATAATCAAAACTGATCCGCTATGTTCTAAACCGTCTACCCGCATAGAGCAAACTGTACTATGACCACACCTCGTGACAACATACGCGCTCATGGCTACTACGATTTTGATTTTTATAATGCAACTGTGGTTATATAAACGTCAGTCAAAATTTAATTCTGACAATTACAGAACTGAAAGTTTCAAAATGAGTAATATTAATGGAAAACTAGATGATGGTGATGAAAACGATAGTAATAACTATTTATTTAAATTGCGTATTTCATTTTCCTTCACCTAGTACCGCACCCAAATAAATAATTTTTTGCTTTTTGCATGAAGTAGAAAAAATATTGTATGCAACTCGTGTAAAAAATGTTTATTGCACTCGACGTGTTGTCCAACTCGGCCTGACGGCCTCGTCGGACAATTTCACGTCGAGTGCAATAAACACTTACTTTTTGCACTTGTTGCATAAATAACTATTAATTACCTATGACTTTCAATTTATTACACTCAATGACATTTTGTTTTCGTACAATTGACTGAATATTTTGGCGAAAAATGGCTTTCACGAATGAAGAAAAAAGAGTTATGATAAAAATTTATTACAAATACAATAGGAACAGTGTTAGAACATCCGAAATGTATTTAAACTTAGATCCCGAAAGACGACAACCACATTGAACTATGTTCAAGTTATTAGATCAAGATATCGCCAAGTTTGGTTCATTTGAGAAGCCAATGAAAAAATACGGAGACAGAATCAACCAGGAAATCAAAGAAAATTTGATGAATGAGGTGAATTAGAAATTGTGTCATTTTCAATGAAAATAGAACTTTGAACAAACAACAATAATTAACTGAAATGTAAAGACAAAAGTAAATCACAGCAAATTGATGATAACAAAACTGTGCCCTTCTTCCCTCCTCCTCAATCTTCCGAACTCTCTAACAATACTGTGTTGAAGGTCCCCAATATTTTGATATACCCTCTGACCATAAACTATATTTTATACTTTCAGCGTACCCCATAAGAATATATCCATAATATTTAAGTCTGGAGACCTTGCTGGCTACTTCATCGGCTCACAATTCCCTTTCCATTTGTCACCAAACGTTTCAGTCAGATAATTAGATACTCATCTGGTATTGTATGGTACATGGGGCACTATCATGTTGAAACCAGATGTTGTTATAGTTAGCTAAAGATAGATGATCCAAATAGTCTTCGATTGTCTACCTTAAAAACTGGGCGATAGGTTTTTCCATTCAGAATTCCGTCAAATAAATGAGGATCCAAAATTCTCTCTTTTCTGATTTTCTTAGGGGGTAAGTGGTTATGTCGAGTAATTTAGTAATATTCAGTCATTAAATTATCAAATCTGAAGTCGATGCACGTAATTTTTCCCGACTTCTTTAATGTTTTCGGAATGTTTATAGCTTTGAGAAAATGTCATAAAATATCAGCATTATCATTTCCGCTATCCACAACATGAAAAATGTATCACAATAATAAACAATTCAGTACCATGATTTGCACTCATTACTCAATTCGCAGAATTTGTTGATTACTCGACACCCTGTACAATTAGCATCTAACCGCTAATCCACCGGCAATCTCTTTGTCGTCGTTAAGGTTAGAAATCGACAATAACAAACACATTTTATGATTTATCAAGTTATTTCAGTGACTGCACAGCGATATCTCGCCGACCAAGACTGGTCACGACACAAACAGGTAGAATACCTATTGGAAAGCTGCCCCAGGTAAACTAGGGAACCCTCCCGCAGGGTATGCGGCGTTGCGGTATACCGGGTGGATCGAAAGATCAACGGAAAACAAAGTGAACAAGAAAGAACAATAAAACAATAATTGTAAATGTTTCAGATCATTTGTGGTTAGAAGAAGCCTTTCAGAAAAGTAGCCCGTTGCTAATCCTGTTTGAAATATTCATCCAAGAGGCTTCGGAAAGCTATGGAGAAGAAATTGTTCATAGTATATAGGTAAAATGTTTTTCTCAAACCAAGAAAAACGGGATATTATGAAACTCTTTAAAAAATCAGACAGCAATACTGAGAGAACTGCAGACATGTATCTTTAACTATATACCCAGAAAAAATACAACCAGCAGCAGAAGTTGCTTTAAATAAAAAATATATAAAAATAAATAAAAGTGTTATTTGAAGAGAGTCAGAAGAAATGGTCTCAAATGCTATACTAGATTCATATTTGCCAAAAATTATATCTAGGTGATCCTGAACGGAGGTTGGCTTACTGTAGGTAATTGGCTAATTGAGAGAAATGATTTTCCCCAATTTTCTCAAAGGTCATTTGGACGGATGAGAGGACTTTCACCCATTGTGGTATGTTCAATAGAAGTAATAAGTACATCTGGAGTCAGAACAATCCCAAAGAACAATTTTTTTTAATTCTAGGTCCTTATTTTTTTAATGGAACACTCAATAGTAAGGCACTTCTGAGGATTATCTAGACATTTTACCTCTTATATATTTGAATGAATATTGGTTTCGATATGACAGTGACCCTATACACATTATACCAGAGCAGTATATGTGATAATATTGAGGATCTTAGAAGCATAATTGAACAGTGTTGGTCAATAAGAAGAAAGGATATAGCAAGGGTTGTGAAAAACTTGCGACGGCGATGTATTCAGGAAGATGGCAGTTTCTTTGATATTTCAGATTTTTCTTCGTCAGTGTTGTGTTATTTCGTTTGTTCATTTGTAGTTAGAGACAGATATTTTCAATAAAGTTCATAAAAAACTAGTTTAATCAGACTATATTTCGTTATAATTATTACTTTGATAATAACAGCAGACGTGACATATAATGGGGTAACAACAAATCGATTAGTTTAACAAGTGTTATTTAATGAAATCGAAGTCAACTAAAACTTTTTTAATGTTATGCGAAGTTGTGACATGACAAAGTATCACATATACGAATCAGAACGAAAAACTCTATTTCAATTTGTAGCAATTCAATATGACGCCCATAAGAAAAAGTAAAGTGGATGATGGAGGCCAAGGGATGAAACGTCGTATAGCGGGACAAAATGGCAATGTAAATGTGCATGCTGTTTATTTTGATATCCATCATCAACTAACGACAAAAAAAATAAAGATGGCTATTCAAAATTGAGTTTTTTTCCGGTTAGCTCCGGATATACTCGGAAATTTGAAACTTTCTTATCAAAATATTGTTCGTTACATTGTTGCGAAAATTTTCTCCCATTTAACCATATTTTTTTCCGAAATCCCAATGGTGACCCTCGAATTTGAGTTCCCCGATATACGAAAAATTATATTTCATGTTTTTTTCTAGCAATTTTTTTTATTGAGAATCATCTAGGTTGATCTAATTCAATAATAATGACCAGAAAAGTCTCCAAAAACCCACTTCAAACACCTAACTTATGAGCTGTTTTATTTTCAGTTTTCGGCATCGTAGACTGAATTAGTTTTTAGATGTTTTTATCAAAACTTCTAAATCTTCCATAGCTGCCACATCTTTGTTATCCAAAGCATTTCGAGGGTTTTCGTTCTTAATGCTAGTTGAAGTCTCTCAGGAATGATATTGCATTCAACACACTTTCGAAAACTGACCAAAGGAGAAGGGGTTTGCTTGAGATATTTTCCAGAATAGTATTTAATGCAATCATCATACAGTATTAAAGATATGACAAAGATATTTTCTTGGAGAAACTAATATATAGAGTCAAAGCACGAACTTAAATTAAAGCTTCATAATTTATCATATTGAAATGGTGAAGTTAACACATAATTTATGATATATTCAAGACATATTTCAGAATATCGATATTTTTGAGACTGAGAAGAGCCCATATTGAAAAAATTTGCTATTCTCGATGAATTTTAATTTCAGTGTTAATTTCATTTTGAATAATATTCTGTTTCTTTACAGATTTTCTTGTTGATTCGTACTTTCTTTTAAGATTTTTAAGTACATATATGTTTTGTGCTTATTACAGATTTTATATTTATTTTGTTGATTTGTATTATTTTGTAACAAATGTTTCTTCATTGTGCTTTTTAATTTTTACGTAAGTCTACGTACCTACTTCGTGAAGCTTTACTTGCTATGTTTATGCTATAAATTATTTATTCCATATTGAATATTTGTTTGTCAATTTTTTTTAATGCGGTTGTTTGCGGCTATTGTCTATAATATCATGGGATTCTGATTTGATTATGATATTTAGACAAAATTTGTTAACAAGATTTTATAGAGGAATGTTACTTTTATTCAATAAACATCTAAGGATTTACAGAATGTAAAAATGTAGAAATATTTTCATCTAATATTAAACTCCTGACAACCAGGCCTTTTCTCTCCCACGTATACAAACACAGCATTGATGATATTATGTATGAACGAAACACCTAAGCTGATTTGAGATCACAGACACTACACCATAAAACATTCACATATCATCTTGGCATTTCCGCCACTATTATCAAACTTGGTGTCATCAACTTCTACCTACCAGGCATTATCCACTAAGTAGCTATCGGTTTTGACCTTTTGGCCTTTGCAGGCCTCCTGAATTATAATAACTCTTCTCAACATGTATGCAATAAGTCACACCTACGCGTTGATACCTGTATGCCGGCACAATTCAACATTCCTGCTGTAACCTCACACCTCATCATTTCCTGCTTTTCAGTGGTCAGATTAGCGAAATTCCTCTTCCTCAACTAGATATTCTTTTACGTTTTGTTCAGTGTGCTGTAACGTGCTTTCAACTTCAGTTGCTATGTTGATAAATTTAAGGTTATTTGGCATTTGTTTCACTGATATGTGACGCCGATGGTTGTCAAATATGTCATGTTCCATGGCACAGAACATGCTATTTTCGACAATGACTAATGACGGACATTAGAGGCACCTAGCGATGAGCAATCCAGACAATAATGCTAAATGTGGTGAATTGTCTTAAGCTTCTGTTCCTGTATTTGCAATTTCGATTTTTTATTGAAAAGAAGAGTTTCATGGAGCTGTGGCTTCTATAGGATCATCATATTTCAAACTACAGGTAATTATTTGTTGTGGAGGAGATGGATAGTATTTTGTTTTATGTACATCAAAAATTAATCGAAGTTATTTGAAATATCATGAACTGACATAAATTTGTAGCGAAATGAATAAGCTTCGTTTAGTTTGATTTATGGTTAACACAAAAAACGTAATCATTTCTTACGAAGAGTTAAGTAAATTAAGTAAACTAAATACGGAGAAAAATCCAAATGAACTTAAATCGATAACGGTTGAAGATGAGCAATTCTGCGAACGTCAATCGTTTCAAAATGATTAAATTAGTATACTCTGTGAATTTTCAGCTAATCGACGTTAAAAAGAATGAAATGAAATCAATACAGTGAGTTTACCTAAACCGGTCGTATAAATTTGATGCCCTATCCTAACACACTCTAACATTTCTTAACATAAACCTAATACTTTTTCATTTCATTAGAATTTGACAATACGTAATCTTAGCGCTAGAATCAGTATATCAAAATACCCCAAAATTCAGTCTGCATGCAGGGTTTCAGCAAAAAGCACTTTGACGGTTTGATTTTGAATGGATCCTGGCAATTTTTTTTGACAGCAAAGACTAATGGTTAAGTAATGCATCTCTCGAAGTACTTTTTTGATAAAAAATAGTACTAGTGAGATAAAAAATAGGGAATTTGGTCTAATTTCTGCCATTTTTTTCAAGTTGTTTTATGAAATATTGAAAAAGTACTCCAAAGTAGATCCAACTTTTTAAAATTAAGTGGTGGAAGACAATCTAGAATTTATCCAGCGAGCTCCGAGTATTTTCTCCCGTTCCTTGTTTTACCAATAGTTACTAAAGAGGTTAAACCCCTCTTAAAAGGAAGTTTAATGGTACTTCAGTTTATGAATCGGACAACGTTTACGTTTACGCGTCTCCGTTGAATTTCAATGGTTAGGAACATAACAAATGACCATCTGCAAACTCTACAAAGTAATTAGATGATGGCTAACTTTCATTATGTTGAATTTGAGTTGCATGAAATGAAATCTGTTCTACTTACTTGGAATGTGAATGTTAATGTTAGCTAAACTACTGGAAATCGAACGTTTCGCAGTAGGTATATCATTGTTGCCAATATAATACGAAAATAAGACTGCAGCAAACAGGTGTGTTGTAATCGGAAGACACAAAAAAGAACAAGAAGGTGACACCGAAAGAATAATTAGTATCTATAAGTAAATAAATCGATTGAACAACGTTCACATGGCTACGTATTCCAAATCAGTGCAGTCTGAATTTCACGAGACACCCTGTAGGGTATGTAATTAGCATACCATATTTTCTCAAATGAGAATATAATTGCTGGTGCTTCTCTCGGCTCACACCTATGCGCAGCAGCAAAGAATGTGCCCTCAATTCGAACAACAGCACTCGGATTCGTTTCATGCTACTCATACAGGGGGATACTTACATAGCATTGTAGCAATTTTCGAAAATGAATACAAATAATACTATAAAAAACAAAGAAGCTGGATTCAAGGTAAAAGGTTTGTTTTTTGATCATAATGTGCAGGACAATCTTCTGGTAAAAAAGTGGCAATGGCCTAAATTATAAACGTTTTCAGAAGTTGTTAATACGATCATTGAGGAAACTGGTAAACTAATTGGGCATGATCTGTATTAAATTCTTTGATATTTATATATATAAAAGAGTAACTGAAGAAAAAACTATACCTTGAAAAACATTGTAAATGCCTGTGTTATATTTTTTCTTTTCGCCTCCTATATGAGTTTTTCTTTTCTTTCTAGTTTTTAAACATGATTTATTTAGCTGGGAGTTCAAAAAATGTATAACCTAGTTACTATTAATTTTCAATAATTGATAGTAAGATATATGTGTCTCGTTTTACATTCTCAACTCTCTATTGAGAAAGATAAAGGCGGTGGTCATGATGGTAGAGCGCTAGTCTTTCAATCAGAGGGACGTGGGTTCGATTCCCAGCATGGTCACTATGGTCTCGTGCTAGGAATCGCAAGTTAAAAGGTAAGAGTTAATCTTCAGCTCGCACAAGTTTCGACTTCTGAGGGCTGTCGTTTCAAACAACAATTTTCAACAATTTACAGAGTAAAAATAGTATCGATATGCTTCTCAGAGATGAACTAAAAAAAGTATAAAAGACCAGTATCACTTCAATATTTTGTTGAGGGTTAACTTCATTTTCAGATGATTCATTTTCCTGAATCCTCATTGACAGTTTAATTTTTCAATTTTCTGTGTTTTTCTCTCATTTAACGGCCTTCATCCCTGAGAAAGAAGGGAGTCAGAAACGATTTTTTTTTGGAGGTATGTATGAGTGTATGAAGATAAAAAAATTAAAAAATATTCTTCAATTAAATGAATGAACAGTATATTTCCCTTAATTTTTGGTCATTTTTGTTCATTTCCAGCATCAAAACAAACGAATATTTTTGTGTAGTTTTATCTGAGTAGCTGGAAAACTACTTACAAATGCTGAATAATGGAAATATTTTGCTTTTTCAGCAAACTCATCAATTGTCCAATGAGCAAGAAAGATTTGTTGTGGAAAGTCGAAATTTCCGGAAGCAGAAAAACTCTGTAATTAGTAAAATTCAATTATTTTCAGTCTCTCGGTATTACCTAGGCACTGTATATTGATTAAATATATTTTTTCGGTTGGAAAGTCATGGAACAATCGTCGAACGACGAAACATATTTGTCGTGAAAATTCCCATTCTTGAATAGCCGGAAAATTACTTTTTAATGCTGAAGAATGGTGAAATTGTCCAATGACCAAATTGTTCGAAAATTATTGTTCCGACCGAAAAAATTATATTCGATCATGAGCACTGTTTCATGATATAAGTATTTTTTCCACTTCAGGAAATTTGTTTTGTTTATTCGAGAATTGATGAGTCAATTTTCAGGGGCAGAAAAATTAACCAACTAATTATGTGCGTGTATTACTGAAAATAGGGAGTATCTTCATTTTCCACCATTTGTATATAGTTTTTCTGCCATAAACAAGTCGGAGTTTTCTTCAGCAATATGTTATAATCATTCAAAAATTGCTTAGTGAAGAGCCTATACAACAGAGATTTTCTATTATTCTATTATTATTAGTTTTTCATTTGTTTCAAAATGGATGCATAACTAATATACAGGGTTATGATAAAGTAATGCACAAAATTCATAAAACGTACAACGATCACTTTTGAAAAAAATGCAAAAACACGTCAAACTGTTCTTCTTATTCCGCATCTTTTGACATAAGTTACAAAAATAACACGTCAAAGTTGTCAAAGTTATGACGTCATCAACAAATTTTTTTAATGGGAAGCTAAGATTTTTATCACATTATGTGATAGAGCTTGTGTTTGTACACAAGGGAAAAATAGTTGCAGTAGGGCTCACATAAGAAAAAAAACGAGAAAATGAATAAAAAACGAAATAAACGTAAGTTTCATAATAACTTTTCAGTTAATTAAACAGTACATTAAACCAAAACTATTTCTTATAGGAATTGTTCAAACTGTGTCCCGTTCACTAACTGACATAGGCCAAGACGATGGTAGACCGCATTTATAGAGTTTTCGATCATCTGCGGAGTTATACGAGTCATTTCGTGTCTAATTCTTTCCATTAAGTCTTCTAAATTGTCTGGCCGGTTAATGTAGACCCGACTTTTCAAATGTCCCCACAGAAAAAATCAATGTGGGTTAAATCAGGTGACCTACGTGGCCGCTCCATTGGTCCACGTCTTCCAATCCACCGTCCTTCAAACTGGTTATCCAGAAACCTTCGAACAGTATGACCATAATGTGGTGGTGCGCCATCTTGTTGGAACCAAATACTGGGATCCAAGTTGTCCCCATTATTTGGATCCGGAAATGCCGCAAGTAGGTCCGGAAGCACTGCCATACGAAGATGTTCCAAATATCGTTCAGCTGTTAAATTCCCGCGAAAGTAATAAGGACCAATAAATCTTCCCCGGACGATTCCTACCCAAACATTAATTTTTTGGGGACGCTGGGTGTGTTTTGTCTGCATCCAGTGGGGATTTTCCCGAGCCCAGTAGCGAGAATTGTGTCGATTTATAGAACCACTTAGACAAAACGTTGCCTCATCGGAAAATACTACACTATTAAGAAAATTTGGATTTTAGTCACAATGCCGCATGAAGATTTCACAAAATTCCAAACGTCTGTCCGAATCATCTTCTGAGAGTTCGTGAACAAGATGAACTTTGTATGGGTGTAGTTTTTCTTTTTTTCACATCTTTACTACAAACGACTGACTAACATTTTCTAGTAAGGCAATTTCTGTTGTAGTTGCGTGAGGGTGTTCTTCTACTGACAGCAAAATATCTAACTTCACATCGTCGCTTATTCCTGGTCGTCCAGATTTTGGAGCATCCCTCACGCTTCCCGTGGCATCAAATTTTGCAACAATTCTGCTTACTGTGATTCTAGCAATTGGAGGTCTTTCAAAATGTGTTGCGTTAAATAAAGCACATGCTTCTTCATGACTTCGAAGGCGATCGCCGTAACCTACCATCATTAGAATTTCTATCCTTTCTCTTTCGGTTAAACGAGTCATAATAATAAAACTGTAGTGACACTAATTGTACGACTGACACTGACAAACCGTTGTTTTAGTAAAACAATTGAAAAAATTTATAAGAACACATGTTCTTACTAGATAAGTTTAAGTTTGACCTCTCTTTATAATTGGTTTTGTTATTTCGTTTTTTATCCCTTTTCTCGTTGTTTTTCTTATGTGAGCCCTACTGCAACTATTTTTCCCTTGTGTAAAAACACAAGCTCTATCACATAATGTAATAAAACTCTTAGCTTCCCATTAAAAAAATTTGTTGATGACGTCATAACTTTGACAACTTTGACGTTACTCGGTAACTAAATGTCAATATCTTTATGTAGATATGTCAATAATTTGCGTTGTATTATTACATTATTGTCACTTGTTTTCACGCGTATTTATCAAATGTATTTCGTTTCAAGCATGAAAACTTTATTTTAGCTCTCATCTGTTCACATGTATATTTTTGTTTCGGTTAATAAATGAAAAAAAAAAAGAAATATATATGTTGTTGTTGCATGCTCATTACCTGCAAATGTGTTTTGTTAAAAAAAACTGGAACTAATACAAAACTTCCGACTATATGTCTCCCTTCTAATTTTGCATTGATACACGCATATTTTATTGTTATTTGTTTGTCAGTAAGATACATTGTGCTTCAAATATTCTACAACATCCTGATGATTTTGGCGTTTTACTTATTAAGTTCATTTCCAGAACTCTTGATGAGTTGATTTTCGTGAATTATAAACACTTGCGGAAATATACAAGGGTTTGATTCATGTTTTTCAAGAAAGTAACCATGAAATTGCCTAAATCAAAAAAATTATCAATTATATTCGCTAAATTTCATTTCCAATTCTTTTGGTAGCTTGCAACAATATTTTACACGTTCCACACCTGCCGAGTCATTCATTTAAACAAAAGACAACGAATATCACTACCATAAACAAGCTCTCGAGCACCCGCCCGCCACAAATCCCGACCCACCCTGTACACGGGCGACCCTAACCTCGAACCGAGCACGCATGTACGCCTCACGCCGCGTTAAAAAACTCAGACACACATACCTCCTCTTCCCCGTTTTCGTGGTGTTCCTGAGCCTGCCCGTGTTCCTCCATAAGCACAAAGTCCACATCGTTGTTGTTGTTCTTGTTGCTGATGTCCGGGGACCTGCGAACGACGTCGCCGATGAGCAGCCTGCTCCTCTTCCTCCTCTGCGAATTGAGCAAATCGACGGTGAGCTGGTCGCCGGCCAGCGAATCTGGCGAATCGGGGTGGCTGTCCATCGTCACTTAAAGGCACATTTTATGGCAAGAACGGAGCTGAGATCTAGAAGGCTTGAGGCGAACTGACGTCCCGGTTAGCCGCGAGCAAGAGTGACCATTTCGGGCGAGAGGGGGCCGGGGTGGCGGGCGGGCCCGTTCGACTCTCTGCCGTTAGGTTACCTGTTCGGTTCTCGGCTTTGGTTACATAATCTTTCTTCTCTTGTTCTGCTTTGATTGAATATAAATATATGGTGCGGTAATGGGTACTGATGATGGGGCATGGGCTTTTTTTCAGGCGTAATTGGGTTCGGAGTTTTGTGGTACGCGTTCATGTTGAATACATAAAGTCGGAATTGGAGTGATACGGGACGTGTCGATCGTTAATATCGGAAAATACGCCGGAGAGGAATCGGTGGAAGGAGGATTTGAGTCGTTCATTATACATATTTTTCTTGTCTTCAAGTTCTGATCACGAAGAAATAAGAGCTTTCATTTTTCAAATTACGATTCGGTATAGCGGAATTCTTTAATTTCTATTTGGTATCTCGAAATTTCGACTTATCGGTTTGATATCTCAGAACTCCGACGTGCTAAATCGTAATTTACTAATTCTGACTTCATATCATGGAATTCTTTCTGACTTTATTTCTCGGATTTTGGACTTACTAATTTGAAATAACATTATTCAGACTTGGTATCTCAGAATTCCTAGTTATTAACTCAGAATTCTTTAATTGTGTGAAAGTCTGACGTCATATCTCAGAATTCCGACTTCATATCTCGGATTTCCGACCTACTAACTCAGAATTACACTATTCCAACTTGGTATCTCAGAATTCCTAGTTGAAAACTCGGAATTCTATAATTCTGTTTTCATATATCGGAATTTCGACATCATATCTCGGATTCCCGACTTAATTACTCGGAATTACACTATTCCGAATTGGTATCTCAGTAATCCTAGTTCATAACTCAGAATTCTACAAAACTGTCCAACTCGATAACTCGGAAATACATTATTCCGACTTGGTTATCTCAGAATTCTCAGTTGATAACTCAGAATTCTATAATTCTGTCCTCATATATTGAGATTCTGATTTCATATCCCGGATTTTCGACTTTCTAACTTGGATTTACGCTATTCTGACTTGGTATCTTGGAATTTTTAATTGATAATTCAGAATTTTATAATTCTGTCTTCATATATCGGAATTCTGACTTCATATCTCAGATATCCGATTTCATATAACTCGGAATTACATTTTCTTGACTTGGTATCTCAGAATTACTGGTTAATAACTCAGAATTCTATAATTCTGACTTCATATCTCGGAATTCCAACCTTATATCACGGATTTCCTACTTACTAACTCAGAATTTCACTATTATGACTTGGTATCTCAGAATTCTCAATTGTTAACTCAGAATTCTTTAATTCTGACTTTATTTATTGAATTTCTGATTTCATATCCCGAATTTTCGACTTTCTAACTTGGAATTACACTATTCCGACATGATATCTTAGAATTTTCAGTTGATAATTCAGAATTCTATAATTCGGTTTTCAAATATCAAAGTTTTGACTTCATATCTCGGATTCCCGAGTTAATTACTCGGAATTACACTGTTCCGAGTTGGTATCTCAGTAAGCCTAGTTCATAACTCAGAAGTCTACAAATCTGTCTTCATATATCCAAATTTTGAATCCATTTCTCGGATTCCCAACTTAATAACTCGGAATTACACTATTCCGACTTGGTATCGCAGTATTCCTAGTTGATAACTCAGAATTTTATAATTTTGTCTTCATATATTGGAATTCTGACTTCATATCTCGGATTTTCCACTCACTAACTCGGAATTACATTATTCCGACTTGGTTATCTCTGAATTATCAGTTGATAACTCAGAATTATACAATTCTGTCTTCATATATTGAAATTCTGACTTCATATTCCGAATTTTCGACTTTCTAACTTGGAATTACGCTATTTCGACGAGGTATCTTGGAATTTTTATTTGATTATTCAGAATTCTATAATTCTGTCTTCATATAACTCGGAATTACAGTATCCTGACTTGGTATCTCAGAATTACTAGTTGATAACTCAAAATTCTATAATTCTGTTTTCATGTATTGAAATTTTGACTTCATATCCTGGATTTTCGACTTTCTAACCTGGAATTACACTATTCCGACTTGGTATCTCAGAATTCTTAGTTGATAAGTCGGAACTCCATAGTTATGCCCTCATATATTGGAATTCTGACTTCTTATCTCGAATATCCAACTTCCTATAACTCGGAATTACATTATCCTGACTTGGTATCTCAGAATTCCTGGTTAATAACTTAGAATTCTATAAATCTCTCTTCATATATCGGAATTCTGACTTCTCATCTCAGATTTCCGACCTCCTCACTCGGAATTACATCATTCCGACTTGGTATCTCAGAATTTCTAGTTAATAACTCAGAATTCTTTAATTCTGTCCACGTATATCGGAATTATGACTTCATATCTCGGATTTCAGATTTCATATAACTCGGAATTACATTATCCTGACTTGGTATCTCAGAATTACTGGTTGATAACTCAGAATTCTACAATTCTGTCTTAATGTATTGAAATTTTGACTTCATATCCTGAATTTTCGACTTTCTAACAATTACAATATTCCGACTTGGTATCTCAGAATTCTTAGTTGATAAGTCAGAATTCCATAATTATGTCATCATATATTGGAATTCTGACTTCATATCTCGAATATCCGACTCCCTATAACTCGGAATAACACTATCCCGACTTATTATCTCAGAATTCCTAGTAAATAACTCAGAATTTTATAATTCTGTCTTCATATATCGGAATTCTGATTTCGTATCTAAGATTTCCCACTTACTAACTCGAAACTACATTATTTCGAGTTGGAATCTTAGAATTCTCAGTTAATAACTTAGAATTCCATAATTCTGTCTTCATATATCAGAATTCTGACTTCATATCTACAAATTCCTACTAACTAACTCAAAATTACATGATTATGACTTGGTATCTCAGAATAACTGGAATAATTTCATGAATGTAATTGTATCAGAGGGGTTCTCACTTAAAACTCGAAATCAATCGAGATAACTATTTTCCTC
This sequence comes from Chrysolina americana, assembly GCA_958502065.1. Lineage (NCBI taxonomy): Eukaryota > Metazoa > Arthropoda > Insecta > Coleoptera > Chrysomelidae > Chrysolina > Chrysolina americana. The sequence continues at coordinate 4,518,014 of OY293411.1, read as the reverse complement.
TACAGAATTATTACAGATTTCTCACATGTAACAAATCTTTCACCAAAGATTAGTTAGGGAAATTATGATGCGAAAATTCGTTGGTACAGGGTGGTTCAAACGGTTCCACCTCAAAATAAGATACCTGAATAACACACAAGAATAATATAAAAAAAATATCATAGTACAATAAAAACATTTCTCATAATAACATTTATCAGAATGAATGAACATAAATTTTGAGAGGTGTAATTTTTTTAGTTTGTTCTAAGCAGAACGATCTAATTTAAACTAGATATTTGGGAGCGAGGAAATTGTGACTGATAATATTTCATATCATGTATTTTTTTGCAATAATAAGTATGGAATTGATATTTTTTCTTATGCAGGTTTAAACATTTATCTGAATCGGCCTTTAAAAATATTTCTGTTCCAATGATACTCACCATCGGACGCAATATAACATAAAAACTAGAAGCAAAACGATTCTACGTATACCGAAGTACCAATAAGAAGTCTTGCTCTTCCATTTAATTTCAATTAATAACATCGGTATAAGTTGAAGATATAGGTAGGCTATACACATTAAATATGCAATTCCGTTCCATAATTAGATGAATAAATGAATGTTAATTTTACTACGTTATGTGAAAACATTTGTAGCAAGTCGTACCGACTGGGAATTTGAAAAAATATCATATGAGGTTGATAAAATATCGTACAAAATATACATCCACAGAGTACAGTGAACAATAACAAATACATCCAAAGAATAGTAAAAACCGAGTTTCAATACTAGAAAAAATACCTGAATTTCTGAATTATTCAGACATTTCTTGATTACATGTTTACAGCTTTCGACATAACAATGTATTATTTCATTGAGATTTGCTATGAATTATCAACAGTATCGCTTTGGATTTTTATTGAATTTGAGAACTGATCAAAAAATAACTTGCGAATGTTTTTTCAAAAATTCTCAGGAGCATGGCGTTCAAATAAATGGCGAATTCGCAAGTTCAACCGAGAAAATGAATGAAAAGGTTATTTAGTGATCCGTGAATGGGATGCTGATATTTTCACTATCACTATGAAAATTACCTTGAAACTAAAAATTGTTCCATAATTTTAGAAAGTATTCAAATCAAACCGACGCCGACGACTATAGATGAGGAAAATGTAAATAAAGTATTGCCATATTGGAATTAATAATTTAAGTGTCCATGTTGCCTGCTAAGGTTCAGACATAGGTATTGGTGTAGAAAATTGCATGAAAACGTTATTAAATGCCTCAAAAGTACTCAATCCTTTTTGTAGAATGAGTTGCCGGTGAAAGTTAAAGATGGAAATGGGCAATTCGTACTTTATAAAAATAAGGAATTACGACTGCTTATATACTTATAATATCAATAAATGAAATTTTGATGGAAACAATATAGACACTTTAGTATTAGGCACAACGGAAATACTTCAGGGGAATTTCTTGCCAATTCAGGTGTACCCCAGAGATCTAACTTAGGACCACTTCTATTCATATTCTTTATTAGTAATCTTCCTTCGGTATTAAAATATCCACAATGTTTACTCTTTCCGGATGATTTGAATATATTTGAAAATATTACAACAGTAAGAAACTGTGAATTGCTTCAAAAAGACACCAGTAGCATTATAACTTGGATTCATTATCCCTTTGTTTTTAAATTTGAAAAATGTGCTGTTTTATCAATAAGTCGCTCGTAAGAAAAAGCAATTTCTGACAATTTAATGAACAAAGAGACCCTGGAAAGAATATTTTGGATGGTTTGGAAAAAATTCAAAACAAATTACTTCATTATTTGTACTTATATCAGCAAATATAAGAATCGACTTGATTATACTGGTATACGTTCAACTCATCTGAGAGTGGAATTTCAAATCTTTGCGCTGCAACAGAGGAGAATTCTACCAGCTCTAATGTTTTTGCATAAATTAACTAATAACAGGTAGATTTATCGAAAATTCTCGAACTACTACCCGTAGCATACACACCTAAAGCACCTCTTACAGCTTTGTTAAAATGGGCGAATCAATTAAATTTATTCATTGATTTTGACTGCCTCAATTAGTTTTTTATAAAGAAATCTTGATCTCATAATTCTGACTATTGACGAATATCTACAGTTCTAATTATTATTATTATTATGAAAGACTGTTTCGTGAGAGTTGAGGGAGGAAGTGGGAGTGCAAGTTTTTAATTTTTTTCCTGACATGTGAAACGATTTGTGCTGGAGTAAATGAATTTCTCCCTATATTTGTGCAACAAGCAAGCTGTATCTGAAATGAAAATTTCATACAGAGTTAGTATTTTATTACGGGCGAAAATTGGGTTGCATCATCCACGCATCTTCACTTTGAAAATCAATCTCAAAGCCCGTTTCTGAAGAACGAATATACTTTGGAATAAAGTTTGGCTACAATAATCCCAGAAGGGAATTCCATACCTAAGGTGGGATTCAATGAAAGCCATTGTGGAATACGATATTCCTAGTTCGCGGGATATTATATTGACTATTTCACTCATCTTAAAATTCTTACATAATCTGACCAATCGCAAACCAATGACAACTCGTGTTATCGCGATAACACCAGCTGTCTTTCAATTCTGAATGGAGGATCAGCTTCGGTATTTTCAACGACGTGACCATGGCAACACAAAGTTTGGCAGTTCTATCAATATTAATTGTTCCTGATTGTGTCAAAATGAGTCGCTTCGGTGCAAATTCAAATGAAATTATGAAACGAAACATTATAATAGGTATTGACGATTTTAATAATTTGTTTATGAATTGTTTTGAGAAAACACGAAGCAATTCAGTTTCGTTCAGAAATAAATCGACAGACTTATCGCGAAAATTCTATCACTCGTGGTATTACTCCTGACAACGTAGCAACCAGAGGTCAACTTTTTTTTTAAGGTCATGATATGTGACTCGAACTTCAGATTACTGGTCGAGAGGTATAAACCAGCCCTTAGACCGGTATTTTGCGCCCTGAAAACCTAGCGAAAAAAGTTAATCAAGTACCAAGGATCAGAGTAGTTAGACAGATTACTTTTTTCAATCGTCTGATGATGACGAGGTCCATCCACCTCGCCGGTCCATCCCTGTCAGATCGGAACGACATGTAACGAATATTCGAGGTGCGGTTCAGATCTGATCAAACCAAACGGTCAACAACCGGCCAAATCGCCGTCGCTGCCCACGGACTTATCTTCCGATGACCCACATCGTCCAAGATCTTTTTGCGCCATACCTAACAGTACACGCTGTACAGAATCCGGAGCGCAGGGCCGGCATCGGGAGAAGTGCGAGTGTCATATGTGATTACATGTGTGATTTTTTTCATAAAGTTATCGGATGACGGTAGCATGACATATATACAGGGTCAACAACAAGCGGGAGGTCTTCCATATCTTCATTATGGTAATAGATAGATGGATGATTTCATCAGCAAAACGATATTTTCTGTTCAGTTTTTTCAGGGTGGTGGTACCAATTTCGTTTTATTAAATGACAATCTGTATTTTTTATGAGTTTTTCGCTTTCTTCATGAGAAATAAAAAGTACTTTCTGTATATATTTTTTTTGAAAATATAGACGGTTTTCGAAATTGTGAGAATGACAGGTTTTTTCACCCAAATTCGTATTTGAAATTATAGAGTTGTGCCACGTCCCATTGAAATTTATTTTTGGTCAAATATTGTACGATCGTGACCCTCTCAAACGATTTATCTAAAATCAATCTGTGAAATACAGGGTGCGAAAAACAACTCGGAATCGACTTCAAATTTGGGAAATAACTCCTCTCAACTCCAGAAAAACTTTTCAAGTCGAGAACGGTTGGAGAGAGGGCAACTCTGTGACTGCCAGTCGATTCAGAAAGATGAAATTAGAATACTGTGTGAACTTGAAATAGAAATATCAACAGACACATTTTTTAATTGACATATTAGCAATTTATCGAACAGTTTCAACTAGAAATTGTAGAGGTTCTGTAAAAAGCCTATGGAATGTTTAATTGACTAGGAATCATCTCCAAATTTAATGTGCATATCTGAAAAAGACTTAATTTCACGAAAATAAATAAAGAAATGCTAAAAACATAGTTTTAAAGAGAAATGATACCTTTCAATTCCATATGAACTTTTCAACTCGAGCACGGTTGTTGATAGGGCAATTCTGTGACCATCAATCGATTCAGAATGATAAAATTAGTGAACTGTGTGATCTTGAAATAGAAATATCAACAGACAAATTTTTGAATTAACATATTAGCAATTTATCGAAAAATTTCAACTAGAAATTGCAGAGGTTCTGTAAAAAGCCTATGGAATGTTTAATTGACTAGGAATCGACTTCAAATTTGGTGTGCTCATCTAAAAAAGATTGATTTTTACGAAAATGAATGAAGACATGATAAAAACAGAATTTTACAGGGAAATGATACCCTTCAACTCAGGAACGGCTAAAGATAGAGCAGTTCTGCGAACGCCAATCGATTCACAATGATGAAAATAGTATACTGCATGAATTTCAAGTTGATCGAAGAACAGAACTCGAAAAAAGTCCTAAACTCATGAAAACTACAAAATCATCAGATTCATTTGAAATGTACACTACATAAGAACAATTTCATGCTCATTTCGAATATGTGTTATTTGATTTTGGTCAGGTATAGGGTTTAGCAGAAAAAACGAATAAAACGTTAAGAATTCCCTTGTAAGATAATAATGGTGGAGGTGCCGTAAAAAAAGGATGAAATCTTTAATTGACTCGGAATCGACTTCAAATTTGCTATGCATATTTAAAATAGATTCATGTGGAAATATAAATGATTTGTATATGCTCAGATACAAGGTTTAGCATAAATAAGGAATAAATCTTCAAAAATTCTTTGAGATCAAAGTTCCAGAGGTGCCTTAAAATTCTTTAATTCACTCTGAATCGACTTCGAATTCGGTGTGCACATTAAAAAAAAGATGCAATTCCACAAATATGAGAAAAAATATACTATTAATTTTTTTGATGGAAATATCTCCTCTCAACTCCAGTGAAACTTTTCAACTCGAGAACGGTTGAAGATAGACAAATTCTGCGAAAGCTAATCGATTCAGAATGATAAAAATAGTATACTGTGAGGATTTCAAGTTGATCGAAAAACAGAAGTAATTACTCGAAAAAAGACATGAAAACTACAAAATCATCAGATTCATTTGAAATGTGCACTATATACGCAAAATTTCATGCTGATTCCGAATATATATGATTTTTATATGCTCAGATACAAGGTTTAGCATAAATAAGGAATAAATCGTCAAAAATTCCTCTTCAAAATCAAATTTCGAGAAACGGAAATTCTTCCTATTTCTTTGCCATAATCTTAATGAACGACTTTTTTTGGCAGAATCCATATTTGCCACTGCAATCGAAATATTTGTTGTTTTGTTAACACATTTCTTGTAATTGAACACCTTCTAATTTCTTCATTAGATCATAGTTTTGGTCCAACCCCTTCTTTAAAATATCATCAATTTTGCACTTTAAACTAGAATGTTGAACATTTTCCAATTTTTTGTGAATTTCTGATTATGTTCCATGAGATGATTGGCATGGTTTGAATCCTATATAATTGTTAAAAATATCATTTTTCAAATGCTTCTCGAACCTTTAGTGCCAAATTTGTTCTGTCTGGCCTACACAGGATGTTCTTGAAACAATTTTTTCAGGATGTAAAACTCTTCGAAATGAACCAATTCACAGCATATCGCCTCTATGAAAGAAGTGAAATAAATAGTAAAAAATCAGATATCATAAGTTGAGCACACAATTTGTTAAGAGTAGGCTTCATATGAATATACCCACTAGCTAACGTTTAATTGTTGTCATTTTTTTTTCTGGAACGACTGACTATATTGACAAAAATACAATAATACTATTCCTAAAATAAAACTAGGTATAAGAAATTTCGAACTTGTGATGAAGTGTCCTCCTGCTCATAGAAGAATATATAGGAGTGAACTTTGTCATAAAATACCTGATAAAACTTTTTTTGGACTAGAATAACTCCTTCAAAACTCTCTTCAAAATTAAAATGTATATTTTGACGACCTTTATTATACCGACTGGAGTTTTTTGTGTTTGAGGAATTGATTTCAAGAAAACTATAATTCTTGAAAATTAACATTCATTTTGACATCTTTGGAGCAATTAGAATGAGTTTTCCGTGCAGAAGGAAAATAATTGATTGAATATTAGATTCATGTCACGTTTTTTATATAAGAGAGGATTTCCTATTCTGCGTTTGAAATAACAAAATAAAAGAAGTACGAGGAGCATGTCAAACTTTAATTTATTTCTGATTGAATATGTTTTTACACATGCTTATAATATTGAAACTATTTATTTTCCATGAGATGATCATTTCGACTGGGAGATGTGAACCTCAGTTTCTGGTAATAGTATTATCAGAAACTGATCTAGTTTGATGATTTCATCTAAAGAATGAAACCCACCTCAACAGTGTTTACGAAGTCTTTGAAGGACAGTGTGTATGAAGAAAGTATTTATCATAGTAAGTATAAAGGTTTGATCTATATTCACCTGAGAAATCACTTTCGTACTTTCAATCACTCAGTTTTAGAGAACATTCTTCACGATTGTAAACCTCACAAAAAAACAGACAATAGAACTTTTTTTCGACACTCGTTGAGACAGTGCTTTGACAATGCACACTCACAATTTATTCTCAAGTGAATATCAGTCGACACGAAAATAACAACGCTGGGATTTGCATGGCCGTTATAGATTTTACAACGAAACGTAACATTCAAATCTTCGTGACTTCGGCCACTAGGTTATAGAAGAATTCTGTTTGGTTTTAATATAATTGGTGGGAAGATATATGCATTAGAATTACAGTTACTACGCTAGTAGCGAATGTTAATTCAGAATTCTGATGCCTTCTATAGAGAATATGTTAACAAAATCACTAAGCTTTATAGAAACATATATGAATACACAGGATCGCTAATATGTATGGAAACGATTGATTATTTCTCCTAAAGTATAGGATAGCTAGCAAAAAATGTTAAAATACGAAAAGTCTTGGTTTTTAAAATTACAATAAAAAAAGTAGGTATGAAGGATCTGTCAAAAGTAATGTGTTTTCTTCAATATATTATTTCACATTTCAATTCTGCTCGGAATTCTAAACAAAACTGATATCGCACATCGTATTCTGAATTTAAATGTTTTCGATATATCGAATATTGAAAATGATTTTCTTATAGCTCATTCATAAAATGTTAGTCATGAAAGTGGATGATCAGTAAGCGTTACAAAATAAGAAAATTCTCTGGATATCATAATAGATGTGGCGGAAAATTGAGAGGGTTTCAAATCATAACATGAGTCGATCTTCTATTTAAAAAATTTGCCAACTGCAGAAATTCCATCCATAAAAGATTCGTTTGTAACAAGAATTAAGTGACGACGATTTTGATCGGTGAATCGAGTTCTGTGAAGTTATTATGGATAAATTGAACGAAAATATCAGTTTTGTCAATGACATAATGGAATATCTACCCCATACAAAGGATGAGTCAACAGTATTCCCTTGCTCCATTTCTCCATGGTGTTAATCACCATTCCATTCAAAATTTATTTTCTCCCAGATATTTGCTTCATATCCTTCCTAGCAGGATTTATAGAAAGAAGGGTATATCTTCATTTTGACTTAATTTTGTTCGATTTCCTTCGCAGCATTCTCTATCCGTGGAGTTGTTTTCGGAGGAATGCTTCTATGGTTTCTTCCTCTGCTAAAAAATGAGGGGCTGCTCATTTATTCGAAATATATAGGCAGTCGCATACGGGAAAGATAATCTTTCCGTATACTTGTTGTAATAAATTAATTAAGTATTAACGATATGTCTACTGAAATTTCGACCATGTATTAAATAAAAAATTGTAAGGTTGTAGTTAGAAAGTCACCGGCATCGAATAATTGCCCTACCATGTGCACAATAATAAAAAAACTATGCGCACGCCTCCCAAACAATGCTTCGCATTACCTTTAGTATTCTCATAATTATTAGTCAAATAATGAACTGTGTTAATGTCACCGAGGGGTCCTCTAATTGGCAGAGTTGAAAGCAATCACCCGCAGAGCTTCGTATTTATCGAGAATTTTCCCCTCGGAAGGACATCGAAGGGTTTGACAAAGTAGCAAATACCTTTTCACGCCTTTCACACATGTCGCATTTTTTCGAGCGGTCATGCAAAAATATTGTCGCTATTAATGTGTCAGTTCGTATTCGGTGAGTAACTGAAAGTCATAACATTTGGCGAATCTCAGAATGTTTTGAATATCTTCTTAAAAATTGTAATGTACTGCCCACCGGCCAGAGAACAATAATCAATTTTTTGTTCTAATCCTGATTGTAATGTATGTTACATTGGTCAAACAGGCCGCAAAATTAGAACTCGTCTTGCTGAACACGTTAGACTTATAGATTCTAACTCCGAAAAAGAACAGGTTAATTCTAACTCAGTTTTTTTCAATCATATCATAAATGAAAAATACATATTTGCAATAAAGGTAAAAACTCAATCTATTAAAAACTCTTGAAATCAACAAGGCTATGTTTTAATTTGACAGCCTAAGACTTTTCAATTCTTTACTATTTTGATAATTTTCCTGAACAAAATTTTTCCACAAATGTCTTAACTACACTCTTTTAGTTCCTGTTTCTGCATGCCATTTTAACCTTCATCTTATAAATTACAGTATAGTCATTCTGACACGTATAGTAAAGTACTTTCATAAAGATAATCATAGCTCTCCCACGAATTCAACCATATAAAGTCATCTCACACATTTTGTCGACTATAGAATTCTATGGTACACGGAATCCCACCCCTGAATCGTGACGTTTCATGATTTCATATGACTGTTGTCAAACCATAACCCTATACTTTTGTATTAAGACACGTGCACTCTTCCGTAAATATTTCAAATTAAATTATGTTGTTCTGGTGGCCAATCATGGTCTCTAATATAGGTGAGCAGTGGAGTTCCTCAAAGTAGTGTATTGGGGCATCTGCTCTTCATAATGTTCATAAATGATATTTTTATCATTGAGTTGGGTTACTGATCCTCGATCAAAAATTGTCATTTGTACCAGACATTGACTATGCTTGTGAAAAGATTTCAGAAAGATTGTTATATCACGATTATAAAATCGCATTTTGATTATTGTGCTACAATTATGTACATGTGTAATAGTGCAGACTTATAAAAACTTCAGAGAAAATATTCCTCTTAATGTACGATAGATGTTTTTTCAGCTAGATGGTGCGTTAATTCACAAATCCAGATATATTCGTCAGTGACTGAACAAGAATTTTTCAATGCGCTGGATTGGAAGAATTTGCATTTTTGAGGTCTGGCCTCCTGGGTCCCCCGATATTTCCCATGTTAATTCAAAACTCTTCCGGTTACTGTGTGTCATATAAAATAATAAAAAGATAAAATATATGAATACATAAATGTAAATGTCTCAAACTTGCAGCTGAATAAGAATGAATGAAAGTAATATTCAAAAGGATCTCCCACAGCACACACAATCTTCAAGGCGTACAGCGTGTCCTGTAACCTAATATAAGGCTATCTGGTAATACGATCAGCAATTCTCCGAATTTGATAATTATGCGGTTGCTTGTTAGACGTCATGAATCAATTAAAATGAGATTGGGAGTTCCCGTTCAATAGTTTTTATGAATATCATGGTAATTCATGAAAGTTTTCAATCGATTCTAATCAACAACTCGAACTGATGAAAGCGGTTTTTTAAACAGCGCATTTTTGGCCACGGCGATTGCAAATAGACAAGAATAAAGTGAGATAGACATGTGGTAAGTAGTTAGATTCATTATATCGCCAAAATATTATCGAATTAACATTCTATCCCAGAAACTGGACTATTACCAATAGACTTTTGTAAATCCACAGCTATACAGTGTGTCCTAGTCTAAACATATCACCCGTATTATCCCCGGAATTTAATAAAAAAACTGAGAACTCATCGATTTTTGTTTTGAGAGGGTTCTCTCCCACCAAATACGTTTTAATTATGCCCTTATCAATAACTCCCTTACTTCAGAATCTCCATTAGGATTATCACACTTCAAGAGATTTAAGAAAAGTTCCATTCAAATGCGTAAAAAGAAATTTAAATAAATCAAACCCATCATTTTGTTACCCTATAAAATTGTGTATTATTATGATAACGTAATAATTTCGATTCATTTCAAAGTTTTTTTTCCTTTTTAGCGCATTTTAAAAAAGTTTTATGTTATTTTAATCTTGTAATATTAAGCGAAATCATCTGCCGAAATTAAAATTTTACTGGAAATCAGACCCACGACGATTATGTGGTGATTGTGTGCAAAAAACACACAAACCAAAAAATTAAGGCTCGTCATTTTGGGTGCCCCATTATGTCCCAATTATTTCATATGCTTGTGGCCAGAGTATACTCAAAAACTATATTTTACAATTTTGGATGCCTTATATCTATGTAAGGTCAGGAATTGTGGTTGGAACAAAATTCAACTTTCCCTTACTGTAAAATGATTTTGACTTACTATTTTGGATGCCCTATTTTGTCTATGTAATGGTGTTAGAGATTAATAAAAAAATAAGTCCCGTCATTTTGGATGCCTCATTATTTTCAAACGAGGTGTGGCCAGAGTATACTAAAAAACTGTATTCAATAGTTTGGAATCAGGAATTGTGGTTACAATAAAAAATAACTTCGGCTCACTATTTTGGATGTCTAAGTTTGTCCATGTAAGGTAATGGTTTCAGAGAATACTAAAAAATATAGTCTCGTCATTTTGGATTCCCGATTATGTCGAAATTAGGGCATGTGGTGTGGCGAGAGTATACTAAAAACTATATTTTACAATCTTGGATGCCTTTTTCTGTCTATGTTAGGAATAGTGGTTAGAATGAACGATAACTTTGCCTCACTATTTTGGATTTCCTATTTTGACTATGTGAAGTAATGGTGTTAGAGAAAACTAAAAATTTGAGTCTCGTTATAATTGATGCCAAATCAGGTCATGCTGTGGTTAGAGCATTGTAAAAAACAATATTTCATAATTTTAGATGCCTTATTCTAAGTAAGGTCAGGAATTGCGGTTAGAATAAAATATAATTTTGCCTTACTATTTTGACGGTCCTATTTTGTTTGTGTAAGGTAATGGTGTTAGAGAATACTAAAAAACTACACTTCACGATTTTGGATGCGTTATTCTAGCAACGTTGGGTCAGGAATTGTGATTAAAATATACGTCTCACAATTTTGGATGCCATATTCTGTCCACGTAAGATCAGGCGTTATGTTAGAGAAAACTAAAATGAGTTTTGTAATTTTGGTTCCTCTTTTTTGACTATGTAAGCTCAGAAATTTTAGTAATAAGATAATACTATAAGAATTAAGACTCGTAATTTTGGTTTCCCCATTCTGTGTTTCTTATATTGGTAATGTTCAGAGGTCATTGTGAGAAATACCTATCTATAAAAAAGCGACGGATCAATAACCTGTCTGAGGTGTTCCAAAGAAATCAGCTAGTTTGTGAGCGAGGCGTCACCGATGAGACGAAATGCATTTTATGATTGATCCAATCAATATTGCAGAGCTATCTGTGAACTATGAACTGAACAAAAAAAGATTGTTTTACTATCTGACATAAGATGAGCTCTACAACGACAAGTGAGACCAGAATATTTCAGCACGCAAAAATCACCTATCTTACTCCTGAATATCGGATATTGTAAGGAAGCGAAAAGCAAATATCTTTCTACTATCGCTTCCCAAACGAGCCCGAGTATTAGAAAGGAAGACCGATACACTACAGGATATTGAAATATCCATAAAGTCGCCCCAGATAAGGGGTTGAATAGGATGGCTGGATACGAGAATGGTATGTGCGTCTTATTGATCGCCTCACGGGGTAATTTGGGATGATGAAGCTGCCACAATAAATAATATCGTGTTGACGACAATCTCGACAAGGGATATTTTTTGTGGTGAAGCTCCGAGAACTGCAATAGTGAGAATAAAAACCTTTAAGGCTTGAGGTATGACAGAGAATTGGTATTCACAGAAAAAAATACTATTGAAATCGACAAACTTCTAGTCAAACAAATCCGTTGTTTCAATATCGCGAAATAAACGTATTATATCAAAGAAAACGGGAATTTAAACTACTCAACACTAATTTCGTCGCACCCCAAAATTTTGACCCTATTAAAATCTGAATAAATTTTTTCTGCATTGGACAATTTGAATTCTGTTCAGACTGTTCGTTAGCCCAGTCCTTTAGCTATAATCTCGTACTCCTTCAAAACATAAGGTTCTTCGCATAAAATCGATACAGGGTATTATCTGAAACTGTGCAAAATTTCTGAATTTTCAAAAGGATCCCAAATGAAGAAATTTTTTTTTTTCAAATTTGACAAAAGTGACATGATGATGAACTCATTACCTCAAGATATTTTTCGAATTGTCTTATCATCTCTTTTGTTTACAGGGTGATATCAAAAAATTTACTTTTTGGTTTTGAAGTCATAACTTTTTTCCTCGTCAACCGATTTTCAAAATCTCGAGCTCATTTTGAAGATGAAACTTTAGATGAAAAGATGTGAAGATCGGAATGGACTCAAGATGAAGATTGAAGATGAAGGGTTTCCTCAAACCGGTTGACAACGAAAAAACTTATGACTGCAAAACCAAAAAGTTAATTTTTTGTGATCACCCTGTAAACAAAAGAGATAATAAGATAATTCGAAAAATCTCTTGAGGTGACGAGTTCATCTTCATCCCACTGTTGTCAAATTAAAAAAAAAAAAAATTTCTTAATTTGGAATCCTTTTGAAGATTTAGAAATTTTGGACAGTTTCAGGTAATACCCTGTATCGATTTTATGCGAAGAACCTTATGTTTTGAAGGAGTACGGGATTATAGCTGAAGGACTGGGCTAGCGAACAGTGTGAACAGAATTCAAATTGTTCAATGCAGAAAAAAGTTATTTAGATTTAAATAGGGTCAACATTTTGGGGTGCGACGAAATTAGTGTTGAGTAGTTTATTTAAATTCCAAAAGAAATATTTGTTTGATACAAAAAAAATCTTGAACAAAGCCGAGTCTTATATTTTCTTCAACCAATTCTTTTGGTTTGTTTGATGCAAGACTCACAATGCATTGTTGTTGTTTCTATTCATTGCATTGGAGAATATATTGAATCAAATGAATAATTGTTTGAATTTAGAATTAATAAAATTGGTTCAAGAATATGAACCACTTGATTGTAGAATTTGAGTCACTCAAATAAAAAAAAAATATTTATATGAGTTACAGAAACATACTCTCCTCTAGTTCAAAGACTTTTTTTTGAATATTTATTTTATTTCAGAATATAAAGTATTGGATATAGAGTATTGCTCTCTGAAATCAATTACATAGTAAGTGATTTCAGAATTGGCAAAAATAGTTCAAGAATGTAAAATACTCGTGAGGAACAAATATTTTCTTGAAGGAAATTAATATTGATCGGAATTTCCAATATTTTGTTGGGGCTGGAATATAGATAAATACAATACAATAATATATTCTAATTCTTCAATCAAAATGGTTTCAGGAACAGGAATCATGAGGAAACAAATTTTTTTTTAATATTAATCAATTCAAAACATAAAGGTGGATGGTGTTCTGAAAGAGATAGGTTCAAGTACTTTTTTTGTTTTTATCTTCCAAGTTGAACCAACTATCACTATGTATGATTGTTACTTCAAAAATTTGTAGCAGTTAAAATTTATTCCTTTCCATTTTGCATCCTCCTGCTGATTTGATGTGGATGAAAATATTCCCACTTTCTGGAGTAGATCGTTTTCAATGGATTTTTGTTAGTATTCAACACCCAGTTCCTACTTTACATGAAATCATACACGTAGTAAATATGGATAAATATCATATTTGGAATCTGAAAACAAAGTAAAAAATATATTGGACTATAAGCAAAACTTCTCGAACCTAATTAATAATAATATGGAAGTCAGTGTCTGCCATAAATCTTTTGTGATATGAGGAAATATTATATTTTTCATATTTTTTTTTCTACACAAAAATATAACGCCCAGAAAACAAATTTTAATTCACGATATTCAGTGAAATAAAAAAGGGTGAAATATATTGTTTTGTTGATGAATTAACGTAAAATATTTTGAACAATGTAGAAGCAGATGAGCCATGAAAACTATAAACAGACATGGAAAAGAATAAGGCATTTTTGACAATCCATGGGGTGTCCTTTGCGCATACAAAGATATTGATAATTGACAATAATTGCAATCTATTTGAAAATTGTTGTAATTGGCTAGATTATTTATATATTATTTTCATTTTAATAAAAAAAAAATATCTTCTATATCGTTTTCATTATTCAATTGTTTTCTTCAAAAGATGCATCGATTAGAAATACACATTTAAGAGTTGGACGTATATTTTCATGTAAAAATAAATTCTGAGAAAATTTTACATTCTTCATTCGAACTCCATCTATCTCGTGATAACTGCAGTAGAGAGTAGAAACGAAGGTGACATTGAAAATGCGCAGATGATATCATCCGCGACATCATCTTTGCTGCATCAGAGACACTATGGACATCTCTCGGGAGATAGCTAGACCAGATCGGAAGCGTAGGACAGAGGCGTGGAACTAGAAGGTGATAAATTACTGAATCTTACATCACATAACTTTCTATCAAGATCGTCAATACCAGGCAAACTGGTAGTGTGGCTTGGTATATTGCAAAAAATACGTTAGCACTACAACTCGAAGCTCAAATTTTCTTGATCATTTCCCTTTCATTTCCTATGTTAATTTCCACGGTTGTCCAGTCTTCAACAGATAGTTTTTTCAATTCTAGTTTCACGACTATTAGCATCGTTTTGTCAAATTATTTCACAAGGTTTGTTTTAAGCTTGTGGACGATATAGTTGCGTCCATCGTTACTCCTTCCACTTTTTAACAACGTTTCGATTGCTTGTGACCGCAATTGCTTCAGGTGAATACTGCAAAGTTGAGTTCATCTGTGAACACCTCATGTTCCGATGAGTTTATGAGGTAAAATATGGCAAACCCTGAAGTATGAAAAGTCTCCTCAAGAAATCTTACTTCATTGGAACTGCTTTTGTTGAGTGGAAATATTTCAGTTTTCGAGAAATCCCATTTTCTCAACAACATGTGGATTCTAGTCAGCCCAGAAACGTTTGTTTGTTCTTTTAAAATAGATTAGAATGTTAACTCGTCTGCCCAAATTACTTTTATTTTTGCACCTCTGCAATTTCCATTCTGCAAGGGAATTTTATTATTTTTTATGCTAAACCTTGTATCTGAATATATTTCAAAATCAGCGTAAAATTTTTTGTATACGGTGCGAATTTCAAGTGGATTTGATTATTTTTTAGGGGTCTACAGCTTAGGAGTAATTACTTTTGTTCTTCGATCAACTTGAAATTTACAAAATAATATCATCATTCTGAATCGATTGGCGTTCGCAGAATAGCTCTATCCTGAACCGTTCCCGAGTAGAAAAGTTCATCTAGAGTTGGGAGGGATCATTTTTTCTTTCATAACAAAAATTTTTTTTTGTTTTCTAATTCAAGAAATCTTTTTTTGAATATGCACACCAAATTTGAAGCCGATTCCGAGTCGATTGAAAATTTCATATGTTTTTACGACACCTCCACAATTTTGATATTTCAATGAAACTTTTTATATTTTTTTTCCTTTTATCCGAGTATATACAAATCACATATTTACGGAATTAGGGTGAAATTTAGCGAATTTAGAGCGAATATCAATGAAAAATACGAAATTTAAACAATATAACAATTTTATAAACAACTAAATCGATGGCACCGTTGACTGATTGAAAGACGATGAAGGATTTCCTGTTGGACATTGTCAATAACGAGACAGCAAAAAACAAGTGGCAATATCACTCGAGAGATCTAACCTACCATCGACAGTGTGTGGCATTGTATGTAAATACGCTGTCAAAAGAGTGAAATTTCTTCTCATCAATTTCATGGTCAGTGCTTATTAATGAAAATGTTGCTGTTTTCATAGTGATATTATCAAATTCAGGCTTCCGATTCGTGCAATATTCATTGTAAAAATCTCGCAAATTATAATACACTGTTTCACCTTTCACAAGTCTCCTAAAATTTAAAAGTAATTTCCTAGATACTTGACGGTAAGTCATTAAAAAAATGAGATTTCTAGAAAAATTCAGGTATAGGGAGTAAAATCACTCCTGCTGTAGGAGAATTTTATGATGATGCATTTTAACTCCAACTCAAACTTGTTTCAACATGTTGTAGCGTTTCTCTTGTACTAGCCTTTATGTTGTTTCATGAGACAACTTATTACTATTTTACCATCTGTGATTTTTACCATGCTGTTAATGTTTCTTCCGTTATCTACTTTTTGTACATATTTTACCTTAATTTAAGGTTAGTTTTAGGCCCTTACTTTGTCAACACGATTTTTTATCTTTGGACAATAAAGCATTTTCTCTCACTCTCTCTAAATTTCTCACATCGATTATCAATCAGAACTGGTAACGGAAAATGACAATTTATAACCTCCAGTCTATCCTCCTTTGGCCACTGAAAAAAAAAACACCCAACTGAAACGAACATTGAGAAAATATGACAGCACTCCACCTTCCACTTGTCTAATTTCGCTATTCGCGCTTGAAACAAAATCTTCAAACTGTAATTACCTTTTATAACTCAACAACTACACCTCAATCTACATAAATTACCGGCAGAGTTCGTCTCAAATACCTAACAAATTCAGAGAGAGCACCTGTTCCCATACAGGGCGGTCCACTTAGTAGACGAAATGTCTTGCCGCATTCTCCATCAAGAATTCACTTAAATATCGTTATTATATGAACAAGTTTTGCCAAATGCAGATGAAAACAATAATGTTTCTAGTTATAGTGCATGAGGAAGAACCTCTAGGTTGACCCCCAAAAAACCACGATTGTCCCTTTCACCAGAAAAAGAAACTTAGAGACCAACAGAGCTCTTCGAATCTTTGGTGAAAGCTTACAGATGACAGAAGAGTCGAAATACTTGGAGCTGAACTTAGACTCGAAGCTCACCTGGAACAACATCTGGGAAAAGTGCTGGCAAGGGCAAGGACATCATCGGTCCTTTGGCAAAACATGGGGACTACGACCCAAACAATCGCTCTGGTTATAAACAGCAATAGTGCTGCATTTGATATCGTATGGTGGCCAGAGGCAGAACAAGTTACAACCAGAGGGAAGCTGGCTAGATGACAAAGACTGGCTCTGCACATCGACGGTTAGCCTGGTGTTGATACCAAACCTCTCTCCTTTGCATTTGCATATTTTAGCGGAGGCAAGAATAGAAGCCTCCAGACTAAAGTGTAAGGGCCAATGGAGGGGCAAGGAGGGGTCCTAGAAACCTACCCGTAGGCATTCTTTCTGACAACCAGGCGACAAGGAAGGCTCTGTGCGATCAAACAGATTTACTTCTAAATTAGTTTTGGAGATTTGCAAAAATCTTAACGACTTAGAAGCCCAGAACAGGGTTAAACTTATCTGGGTATCAGGTCACAAGGGCATCCAGGGGAATGAGAACGCGATGTCCTAGTATCGTAAGAGCAGGGGCAGCAACAACTCTCATTGGACCAGAACCAGCCTGTGGATTCCCATCTGGGGAAATTAAGCTGGACACGAAGAAGTGGGTCAAGAACCATCATCAATCTTCCTTACTGCCTTAGGCAATACGGGAAAATGATGGTGACTGGCCGACTATCAAGGCATCTTCTTGAACTGAGCCGAAACGCTATTAGAAAAGTGGTAGGTCTAAGAACAATGCCCTACCACCTGAGAAAACACTTGTATATGTTGGAGATACCTCAAGACTCCACACTAAGCAGATTATGTGATGAGGAGAACGGAACAGCCTCACACATATTGTTTGGATGTAAAGGTGGGCACGCGTGAATCTGAAAAAAATTAATCTGAACCCATTTTTACATAATAATATATTGCACATGAACACTTTGAATTATTATCAAAATAAAGAAATATTTTAAGCTTTGGTTGTTATACACAAAAGATCAATAAGTAGTGTGAAGTATCTTAATTAACTGCCAATCATTTGTTGTTAATCGTGGATTGTAAATGGCCCGTAGAAACTATTTATTCTCTATGATATTTTGTGAACTCACTGATTATTGTAACGTGTAAAAAGTTGAGAAATAGTCAAGAAAACTGAAACCACTCTGGGATCTGTTGCCGACGTTTCGACTTATATTAAGTCATCCTCAGGGCACTACAATAGTAATTGTGATCATTACTCAGTGAGTAAAGAAAAAAATATCAAAAGTACAAAAAGTTAGTGAAATACATACACATTCGGACTGTGAAGTGTAATTTTTTTTTTTTTGTAAAATTACGTGGAGAAAATTATAAAATTAGAAAAATTATGCAACCGTTCATGTAAGTATCTTGTTGTTTTCCACATAATTCGTTTTATTTTATAATTTTAAACATGTTAATTTAATAAAAAAAATCACACGTCACAGTCTGAATGTGTATGTATTTTATTAACTTTTTGTATTTTTGATATTTGATTCCTTGCTCACTAATGTATTCTCTTATATTGAAATTTGAGTCATAATCCCAATCCCTATTGTAGTGCCCTGAGGATGACTTAATATAAGTCGAAACGTCGCAACAGATCCACAGTGATTTCAGTTTTCTTGACCTTTTCCCAACTATTCACCCGCTACAATACCTATTTATTACCTGAATTTTAAAAGATTATAAAAGCATTTTTCTACTAAGTATTCTTTGGTTGCTTTTCTGAATGCTTGATTGATTTTAGGCTCTTTATATTTTCTGGGAGTCTATTAAATTCTCCGGGATCTGCATAGTTCGGTGGTTTTTTAAATTTCTCAGGTTGCATTCGATGATATGTAGTTTTCTCACCTCACTAGTTTCATTATTATGCAAGCTGCTGTTCTTGAGAAAATAATTTATTTTATTAGTTACAAATACAAGTGGTACAAAAACATAAAAACTATTTCTCATTTTTAATGAAGGTATTTGTATACATATAATATGATATTTTGAATGAGTAGATGCTCGTTGAAGAGAGTATTCTGATTTTTCTCACAACTGTTCTACATGAACCTCGGCAGCTCATGTTGAAGATTATTCTTTTCACTCTTGACCCCATTCAGCTATTTGGTAGGTTATTACCGAATATACCAAGGAGTGATGAGTCGGAAGGACTTTAAAAGGAATTATATCACATTTTGGCGTTGAGTTAGCTTGTCGCGGAGGAGAAGCAGCCTACTGCAAAACCTCTTATTTCGTATCTGAAACTGAAAATAATGGAGAGGAAACTAAAAGTATCGAGTATATTCTCTATTTTCGAAAACGAGACAAGGCAGTAACAATAAGTTACGTGACAGCAAATGGATCACGCGTAATATTTTAGAGGAAGATATTTGACCAATACGTTTATTTGAGACAGAGTATTTCTGACACGAAATCCCTTTTAGAAGAATAAATATTCTGAAGTTTGGTATAAGAATGTGCCGATTGTAATTTATGAAATTTCCAAATGGACTAAATGCTCACCACAACGCATTGATATAGATGTCAAACGTGTCAAAATCACAAATTACTCAATTTGAGCGGCAGCAGTTAGCGAATTGAGTAAAAGCTGAATTGAAGAACAAGCTCTAATGAAAATTACAGGACACAGCAATTCATCATCAATAAAACTATACTTAGAAGTTGACAAAGATCATTCAATCAATTCGTTTGGAAAAAGAAAAAACTTCAACATCTACAGAAACAATCAGCTGTGGCATCCGCAGCGACATCCCTGTTCTTAGTATGAATTTCAATAACTGCGTTTTTAATAATTGTACATTCAAATAAAAATGTTTTGATTTTTATTGTTTCCTAAATAAAGTTTGCATAGATGTTTCTAAATTTCATATTCATAAAATTGTCCTGCCGAATTACACTCGATGTTTGTATTGATATCAGGAGAATTTGTGTTGCTCAAACTGTTTCCTTCAGCAATGTGACACGAAAAACTTTCCAATATTAACGGCCAATTCAAAATTATACCCATCCAACTGGGCCCTCGTTGGACCACCCTGTATAACCAACCCACCCGGGCGACGTCCGCACAAATATTCCTAAAATTTTTTAATGAGTGGGGTTGGTTTCTTGATTTTTGAAGAGCTGAGCACGTCATATTTAATATTAGGTGCATGCCAGAAACAGAGATAGAGAAGGCTGAATGCATGTAGAAGAGAATATGAAAAAATGTACGGAATACCAAGACGACACATGTGATGATACGTGCGTGTGGTTTCGTTTAATTACATAATTACCGATGAGAGACAGAACATAGATGATTTCCATCGGGGAATGAAATGTCGCAAAAAAGAAAATACTGGAACGCTTCAGATAGATGATAGATTCAATAGCACGCAGTATCGAGAAACTATGAAAAAATAAACTGTGATCATTGAGTACTTTGTTTATGAACCGAGGAAAAGTGTGTGGGGACTTTTTTAGACCAAATGGCATTTTCGAGAATTCAGATAATCCGAATGAAATGGTACTGGGGTTTTATAAACATCTTATTTCACTGATATCTAATGGTATGTCGAAACCAAATCGTTATGAAAGAAAAAGTGCGGTCTTGAATATAAAGTAACGAGTATCTGACAGGAACTGCCATCGTGTTCAGATGACAATAGTTTCCAAACGATCTCCATCATGTGGGCTTTTCTTTGGTACCATTAAAAATAAAATATGAGAAAAAATAGCAAAAGAATGCAAACTTTCACAAAAGTTGTGTTTTAGTGCTGAATGAAACTACAAAAATTTGCGCTGGCAACATTGTTAAAAAAAATAACTATAAACAATCGTGGTTATTTTGTACAGATAAATGCAAAAGAGTTATGTTCCTTTTATACGCCAAACCTTGAATCTGAGCATAAAAAAATTATATATTTTTGGAATGCGCATGAAATTTTATGTATATATAGTGCGGATTGTAGATGAATCTGCCGAATTTGTCTTTTTAATGATTTTTAGGGGTCTACCCCTTTGGACCTCTTTCGATTTTTCGAATAATTTTATTTTATATCGATTGCCTCTAAATTCACAGATTATACTAATTCGATCATTCTGAATCGATTGGCGTTCGCAGGATTGCTGTATCATAAACCGTTACCGAGTTAAAGAGTTCATCTCCATATTTTTTTAAATTCTATTTGGGACATGCATATTTAATAATAACCATATCACAAAGGAGCTATTCTCGATCATACCATTTTTCGACGAGTGATTCAGTGTGTGTTGATGGAATGGGTTTATTTTCGTTTCTTATTTTAATGTACACCGTTTTTCGAGAAATTTTAAGTGCATCTGCAACTCTCTAAAATACAGTGAGGAAAAGTTATGACATTTCTTTTGTGGTTTTAATTGTTACCTCCTGAACAGATGAAAGTGGTAAAAAAGGTCCGCCATTCGCTCTTTCTCTTTCAATATAAATTGTAGGGGTTGTGAATTAGTTACAGGCATAATCTAAAAAAGAGTTAAAATATATTGTGAATGTTTTTACCTGTATTTATAGATTTAGGTGATGTTTTTTTCTGTCATTTGGATTTTCGCACTATGAATAACTGTTGTGTGAATATCCCGGCAGTACGCCGGAATTATAGTTACAAATGTCAATGAGGTTGGAAATTTTAAAGAGTATTTGTGAATAAAACATATTGCATTGTACTTACTTTGGAAGTAGTGATTCCAAAGGACGTTTAGCTTTGAAATTTTTTTTTATAATATATTTGACTGCAAAACAAAGTGAAACGATTTATTTTCTATATCCACCCCTTTTCAACCCCTTCAGACGGCCTGACAAACTATAATTTCGCAACTGCCTTATCAACTCTGAACCCCCGATTGATTTTCCGTGTTCAAAATTCGTTTACAATTCGTATTACCATAGATAATGATTTATTTTCTATATCCACCCCTTTTCCACCCCCTGGACGGCCTAACAAACTATAATAAAACAACGCCCTTATTAAATTTGGCCCCTAGAATAATTCCCTGCCATCAAAATACATGTACAACGCGTATTAACATAGATACTGATTTATTTTATTCTTCTATATATTTTTCTCAGTGTATTTTGTGGATGTGGCTAGCTTCACTCCCGTGCTAGATACATTGATTGAGGTACATGTGTTGAATCAAATCGCAACTGCGGATATTTTCCAGCCGGAATTCCAGATAACTTGAAGAAACATAGACCTAGTTCGGTCTACACATTTGTGGATTCCCGTTCATTTTCAAGATTACTTCACGTTAAGGCCATCCACCATACAAGGCCTTTTTCTGTTTGGTTGTTTTACTCGATTACCTTCTACCCTACTTCCTACGAGTTCACAAAGCCATAGTATACGAGAGCATCATCAAACCTCCTCCTCCTCCCGTACGAAGAGCAGAACCCACCCGTCACGATCCGCCGAAAGCAACCGTCAATAGAACACCAAGGAGACGGATATCGACAGCGAATTCAGATAAGCCCTAGCTTAGTCTTTCTCATATTTTGCCAGTGACAGTCAAATCAATGAACTTTCTTGAAACCTATATTAGTTATTCGTGCGGAAAAAACCTGTAAAGGAGGTTATATCTATATTGTGTAAACTCTAGTATGATCATACTAGGGGGCTATGTATAACCCTACAGCAGATATTAGAGGGTGTAGATCTTCTGGCTTGTAATTCTTATAATCGCAATAGTTTTCCAATTTTTATTGTTCAAAATATCCTTGTAGCTGTCACTGTCAGATGGTTAGTTTCTTTGACAAATCACAAAATTCAACATTATGACTTTAACCGTTAACAGCCTTGTCATCGGTCGCAAATAAACCTAATTCCTTTATACGAGTTTAATTAACCCACCCCTCTCAGCCGTGCAAGTATAAGACTACATAAAACCCCCTTGCCACCTCTTCCTCGGAACTTTTCCAAGAACGGGGTAGCAAATTATTATAGGTAATATTTTTAGGTATATAGGTACTTCAAAATAAGGTTTGTAAAATAGTTGTTTAAGAATGTCCATACAGGACGAAATTGCAGTAACAAAGTGTTACAAGTTAAAGTGGTATAAAAACATAGAAATTTTCTTTTTCTTATATTAATACACTTGTTCGTTACCACTAAAGAACGCTACAACATGAAAGCCGACGTATTAAAGATGTCTTTATGATGTTGATGATGGAACCGGCTGTAACTGCCTCATCAACATCATCCTTATCGAATTATCATCAACATTTTCTTTTTATAAAATATTTTGATAATGACTCACCCATTTTCATGAATTCTATAAAACAATACATTATCCATACTTATACACAAGCACATTATGGTACAATAGAAATATATAGATAGTAAAGTTCACAGTTTAACTGATGCCTTCCAGCATCCAGCGTCAATCTTTCATCTCACGGCGAACATAAAGTCAAGGATTCTCTCATTTACTTTTCGCTATTAGCTTTCTTACCTTCGCATGTTCTATTTTATGTTTTATGCATATACCTCGCGGCTGTGGGTCCCGATAGTTCGGTCGGGCCTAGACAGGTCTGGGCACCCGGTTTTTATATGGGAAACGTTCTCAAACAATATGGATCTGGGTCAGCTGCGTGATTGGAAGAAGAAATTAGTATGAAAATTGGGGATTCATTTCGCGAAATTTTCGGTTTGGCAAAGACAGGTAGACGCCTGTGCAATTTTGCATACGGCAGGTATAATCATGGCATGGCTGTTTAGAAAGGTAAACTATGTTAAGTATGGATTAGGTTTTCGGTATGTTCTGGGTAAGATTGGCTTCGCTTCTTAGAAATATACGTTTTTATTCGTGATCGTATCGATTGGGATGCTTGTGAGAAAAAAGTCAGGAATTCGCTCGATTGTATACATGCAGGCCATTTTTTTCATGTGGTAACATTGCTATATTCTCAACCGTAATGGATTTGAAGACAATTTAATGGGAAAAAAGGTAACTATTGTGTACAACGGTCTATATATACTATACCGGGTGACCACGAGGTGAGGTACGTCCCTTAATTTTTCTATAGTTTTAAAGATACAGGTTTCAAATTTGGTACGTCGATATATTACTCAAATACACAAATTTTGACTTCATTGCCAAAAATTCACCTCTTCCGATTTAACCAGAAGTGACCCCAAACTTTTTTTTTCAAATGACATCCTGTACAATTTTTTTCATTTTCCGGAAGAACACGCAATTTGTGATAACATTATATTTCAAAATTTTCGAATGAAAAGATTTGATTTTTTGCTTAGCTTTCGTAGGTTCAAGCCGCATCTGTTTAAGAATATTCAATTTTGAGAACACTCATAATGAAACATCCCGTATTCACGATTATTTGGATAATTGCCTACACTTCTAACCATTTCCATTAAAACGAGTCGATACAATAATGCATCTCAGAACAGGCAAATTCAAATCTATGTGTAAATTTAGAACACTATTAAAAGTCAGGGTAATCATTGGAAAAAGAATTGAACGCCAATCAAAATGATGTGCCACTTGACCCCTTTCCTATTTGAGATTCTAAGGGTATTATCTACCCCTCCTAGGACGTTGAACCACGAGGGATACAAATATTCCTTAAAAGTGTCCCCCTTGAAAATAAACTTGACCTGTTTTTTCGATTCCTCATATTATTTACTGAAAGGAAGATATTAAGAGTGGTGAGTTTTACCCTGTATATATGTAAATAAGTTATATGTTTTTCGGAGTGATGATTGCTTTTGAATAAAGATTTGAAAATCACATCTAATCAATCAAATCAAAATCGTTCCAAGAATATCATAAATATCTTTGATAAATCCAGAATCATATCCCTATACTAACCAAGTGAAAATAAATGGGGATGGATACATTAGTTTTTCTACTACCCTGTTACTTCTGGAACTCGGAGATGCTCCGTTTCAATCTGCCGACAAATTTTAGGAATCATTTAACGGATTTAACCCGGATCCTCCACCAAAATATATAGTGTACGATTATTATTTCATTTTTTTACTAGCAAAATGCTTCTTGAAATGCATTAGTTTTCCAATTTTTCCTATGACTTTCGACTATAATGTCTGTTGAAAATAAGATTTCTGAAGCACCGTTTTCATCTTGTTTTGCACACATCTAAAAAGGAAACATTTTACTACGCATTTCCCATTTTTTCATCAAATAATAGTCTATTTGTCATGGTCGAGTAATATTCAAGAAGATTATTTCATGAACAGTATAAAATCATTCAAATATACTCGTTCATATACTCTTTACTCTTCACGGTATCTTCTGGGATGGATTTGCTTACATGAATAGCCGTGTTCATATCACATATCATGTGACTTCAGTCATGAAATTTCATTGGTGTAGCGATGTGTGAATGAAATAATCAACAAATTTCAGTTAGTCTAGGAAACCAGGATTTCCATTTATGTTGGAATGACTTATGGATTCATTTATGGAATTAAAATTGAACTCACTTAGTTTTACCGGAAGTAAAATGAACTTTGTTAGATAGAAAGCGTCCAACCCATATATTTCAAAATAACTTTGTGAAAACGTATACTCAGTATGTATATTCCAGTAGTCTTCATAACATGTTAATCAAGTGATGTAACTATTGCTCTACTGAGCAAAACTAATTAGTACTAATGGGAAACGTTTATTATAAATTCAAATTCAAGTTTTGAACAATTGTAATTGATGCTTGGACGTTTTCTGATTTACAACTTTCAGTTTTGGTGCCTAGAAGTCAGTGAATTTATATGATAATTAAATTAATACTGGGGTATGATGATGAGAAATAGAAACTTGAGAACAAAAAAGAAGGGTGAAAAAAGAGAAAGTCATGAGCTGTGCCTAGCTGCTGATAAACTCAGCTCATTTGTTACCACTCTTACTACATAAAAACTAGATGATATTTTGTTACACAGGGCCCGAATATGGCCTTCAAATTTTTATTTAAGATTAATACGTAGATACTCATAAATATTTTGAACTGTTTTTGTTTTCACTAATATCATTCCCAATCGGTTTGCAGTCAAGCTCATATCTGCAAGTTACTATATTTGTTTTCAACATATCAAGAGAAAGACGATTTGAGTCACACCAATTTTTTACTTAATTCTTATCAATATAGATATGATTCTTTTGAAATCATTTGGATTGTCGGAGTACCAAAAACTATTGAAGTGTCCTGCGATGTCTGGTTAACTCGCTTATATAGATTAGGAAAAATGTTGGCCCTAGTATTGAACCTTGAGGCACGCCACTATATATTTTCCCCATTTCTGAGCGTTGGTTGGTTTTCACCATCTGACTACGACCTGATAAATATACAGTGAACCAGCTTAGTATCACTCCTCTAAAGCCCTGATAAAGAACTTTCCGCAACAGTATTTCGTGATCAACACTGTCGAAAGCCTTCGAAAAATCATAAAATATTACAGCAGCACCTCCCGACTATTGATTCCAGTATGAACATTTTCCATGAAAGTTAAGTTGTTCTTACATAACGATTTTATGTTTGATAAGAGATGCAGTTATCCTGATATTAACTAGTTTTCCTTTGAGTTTTCCTATTGTGGAAATGAGAGAAATTCAAGAGGTCGTCGTGATTTCCACCTTTATGTAATGGTATTACCGATGATATCTTAAGGAAATCAGGAAACTTCCCTGAGTAAAATGATACATTAATGATATTTGATACGACTATAACGTATTATCTGGAAGATTTTTCAAAATGTTTGCTGAAATGTCTCCGTAACCAGAAGACGCCTTTTTTTCAATGGAAAGTATCACTTCCTTCAACCCATAAATGTCAGTGTCATAATCAGAATCAGAATATGCTTTATTGTCAGAAGATTTGCCAATAGGATGACAAAACTTGTAAGTATAAGTGAATATACAGGCCGTTTCTTTTATTATGTGGTAACATTGCTATATTCCAAACCGTAATAGATACAAAGACGATTAAATGGGAAAAAATGTAACTATTGTGGTGAGCAGTAAATTGGTCATAGAAAATTTACTCTCGCCCTTCCCAACTTATACAGGGAAAACTGAAAATGCTGTTTTTGGTTTTTTACGAATAGAATTGTTATTTCAGAAAATATAAAAAAATGAAAGAGGAAAGTTTTATTGTATTCAAAATGTACTAGAACTACGTAATGATAAATTTTTAATCAAACGTTTCGTGTCAACACCGCCATCATCAACAATTTTTTTCAAATACGGACCTGTCTATTTCATCACAAATATTGATAGAGCGATAAAATCACACTTCAGTGGTATATCACACTCGACATTTTTATAACGTTTCATATAAAATAACTAGCATCATCAGTGACAACAATTTTTATTACGGTCCTGTCGTTAGTTTGTTTATGAATTCCACAGAATCTAACGCTTCGATATAAAAATTATCAGTGACGTTTTGAATGAATGTATCTATGAAAATTGTATTTATACTATGAAAATTCATACAAGATTTCTGCAGTTTCAGAGACGAACGATAGCAATTTACCCCAGAAATAAACTTACTTAAGAGGAGAAGAAATCAAACAAACAGAAAAACAATTTATTTCATAATGAATTTGTGGAAGAAAATAAAACCAATACAGAAAAAGAATTCTACATTAAATGCTCGAATTGACGACCTCTTTGTTGAATGCACTGTCCATACAATTTCTGTGGCAATTTTCTAGCATGATGGTTGTAATGCTATTACATGCATCTCTTATTTTCTGTTTGAGATGGTCGATATCGGTACTAGGTGTCGAAAAAATTTTATCCTTTATGTATACTGAGACAAAAAATCCAAAGGAGTAAGGTCTGGGGATCGAGCTGGCCAGGCAATTGGTCCATTCTTTCCAATCCACTTTGTTGGGAATATTGCATCTAAATGTTCCCTTACTATTGCTGCATTATGGGGAGGGGCACCGTCTTGTTGAAAATATCGTATTTCATGGCGGGTGCTTAATGGCAATTCATCTAAGTAGCCATCAAACTCATTGGATAAAAAATTTAAATACATTTCACCATTCAAATGCTCATCGTAAAAGAAAGGACCTAGTATGTTTGTTTTCAAAATTACCAACCAAACATTTATTCCGAACCTCTCCTGGAAATTGGTTTCTCTATGTAAATGTTCATTCGTATTATTCCACCTATAATGGATGTTTCTGTTGAACCATCCATTGTTGGTGAATTTTGATTTGTCCGTCCATATTATTTTTTTGCAAATATTTCGAACTTCCCTATTTCTACGTCTTAACCATTTCGCAAATCGTACTCTCCTTCCGTAATTCCTTTCATTAAGGTGATGAACTTTGCGTATCCTGTAGCATTTGTATTTGTTCTTTTTCAAAATATTTCTGGTAGATTTTACAGATATCCCAAGTTCGTGGGCAATTTCTTGTAAAGAACAATCTTGATTAGAAATATTTTTGTAACTAACCAATCCTATATTTAAAAAAAAGACGTTATTTTTCACTTTTTAGTCTTTATAAGGTAATATCTGATTACCCAAAACATTTATTTGGTTCCTTATACTTCCAGTAACAACACATTTTCTAGTTTTATTTCTGTCATATGCACCACAGTCTCTCAAATTTCTTTCTAAACATTTGAATGTTTGGAATGCGACGATTCGGGTATAGCTCACCATACATATTTCTTGCCAAAAGAGGATTTCTATTTGATTTGGCATAAGTTAATAGCATATCAGTCCTTTCGTCATTCGAATACCTCTTTAATATGTAACCGAGTGCTTAAATGTCTGACAGTTCTTAACAGATATCAACAACTCATTTATTTTTCCTTCCATAGAAATCAAGCAAAGCCTACGTGTTAAATATGGTAATAGAAGTGAGATGCTATTTAATTGTACCAAATTAGACAACACTTGTATTTTGATCAAAAACTTATATTTTCATTACTTCCAGGATTGAGAATTATGAAAATAATCCGTGTAAAAATTAATACAGGAGAAATCAGCCTTGAATCAAGGATTACTGTAATACAAAAATACCCAAAAAGAAAAAAATACGAATGTTCGTTGTGTTGGGGTATCTTCCTATCGAAAGTATTGGGTAATGACTGAAGTATCCTAATAATTGAAAGAGTTTTGAAGAAATCAAAACAATTTACAAAAGAACTAACGACAGCACCGTAATTAAAAATTGTTGTCAATGATGATGCCAGTTATGTTATAAGAAACGCTATGAAAATGTCAAGTGTGATATACCACTGAATTGTGATTTCATCGCTTTATCAATATTTGTGATGAAATAGACAGGTCCGTATTTGAAAAAAATAGTTGATGGTGGCCGTGTTGACACGAAACGTGTAATTAAAAATTTATGATTACGTTGTTCTAGTACATTTTGAATACAATAAAGCTTTCCTCTTCCATTTTTTCATGTTTTCTGAAATAACCATTCTATTCGTAAAAAACCGAAAACAGCATATTTAGTTTTCCCTGTATAAGTCGGGAAGGGCGAGAGTCCCCGTAGATTTTCTCTGACCAATGTACTGCTCATCACAATAGTTAAATTTTTTCCTTTTTAATCGTCTTTGTATCTATTACGGTTTAGAATATGGCAATTTTACCACATGATAAAAGAAACGGCCTGTATATAGTTATAGTTTACTTGATAATGGTTGAATAAGCCGAAACCGGTCGTAAGAAATAAAAGTATAGAAGTGGAAATTGGACAAAAGTTATTTTTTCTATCCTATGTTCAAGATGAATTTCCACAAAATAAATAGATCATCAACGAAGAAAATAATTTTCAAAATTTTTTCAATTATCTTTTGGATTATTCTACAATTAATCTCGCACATACACGCCGTTTTTTTACCTCCAACACGAGCCTTGCTCTTGAGTGAAAACTTGCCACACCTGCCCACCCGTGGACGTCGCGTAACTCCTCCTTCATGAAGGCACATCGTATATTTTTTGTTATTTTCATAACGTGTAGGTACCATATTTCATACCATCAACTCCACCTCCTCATTATGGTAACAGACAGTTGAAAGACAGGTGCGCGATAAACGAACATCAGCGAGGAAAGATGGGCACTTCATTTCGTAACTTGCAATATATGACTTTTGTGTCTCAATCGTAATTGCCATGTACGGGACAGCAGGGTGGCAAATGCTTCCAAAACGAATTCGAAGAAAAGGTTGCAACAATGTCTGTTTTTTATGAATTTTATCAGAAAAAAGGTTATGAAACTATAGCACAGCTGTCTTCTGCTTTTAAGAATCATTTTTGTATTGTTTCCTACTCGATGTAGGGACAACATCCATATATTTTGAGCTGCTTAAGTCATATTAAGGGATTACTAGTCAGTTCTTTTCAAAACTTTACCAAATAGGGAAAATCAGCAATGTAGCCCACAGCAAATATGATAGTGTCGGGTAATAAGGCCCACTTAACTTTTGTAATTTTTTTGTCCTGTATATTTTATTTGAAAAAATCTGAAACTTGATGAGGAGATTTCTTGACATGTTTGTCGCTATGTTAACATCAATATTCGTCTCGCCCCGCAGTCGACCGCAATTGTTTGATTTTCGGCCGAAATCCCGCAATCACTTAGGAAATCGCTCCAGAAATCCGAAATCACTTTGAAATCCTATCGGAAATCCGGAAATCACTGACAAAACTTTCGAAATCATCACCGAAATCCTCTTCGGAAATCGCAGTCGCTAGAGGAATGCGATATTATAATGCATGCGAAGAAACGAACGATTGATAGATGCTAGGGAAACATATTTTTCCTTGTATTAACTTGTCGAATCATGAATCCCTCAATGGCCGTGATGGTAGTCATTGTAGATCGAGTTTTGAGTTGTCGAAGTGTGAGGTGTCGAAGGGCCAAGGACCAACCAGAGTTTTAGTGAAGAAGATATTTATTCAAATCCTTAAAAAATATGAAGAAGCAAAAGGAGAGTGTTAAGGAAACGAAAGAAATGGATTCAGAGCCCGACAGTGAGAAGGAACCTGAAGTAATCGAGGAGAAAATATAGATGAAAAGATTCTAGTGAATGAGCAGGACTATACGGACATTGAAAGGGAAATAGAAATATTGAAAAACTTCGACAACTAAGATATTAGGGACTATAGTGAGGCGAAACAAAAAAATAAAAACATGGATTCAGATTGTTCTTTTCCTACCATAAATGCAAATATTAAAAAAATGGTTGTGAGAAAATCAACTTTATGTTGGCTCTTTTCCCATGAGAAAGGACATTTGTCTTCAGACAGGAATATGCGATTCAAAAATATGAGTACATCGAAAAAAAAATAATAAAAGAGAATCTAAATCACGCAGACCGAGACGAAGACTCAAGTTTACAAATAATGATAGAACACTATTATGCTGTATATTACGACACGTGGTATATTGGCCGTATTGTGGACATCATCTCAGACAATCAATTCAAAATAAAATTCCTCAAATGGGAACTAGATTCATATATATGGCCCAAGTGTGAGGATGTTCAGTTGGTTGAAGAGAAATATCTATTTTTTGGGCCTGTTGACCTAATCGGAAACGGAACGTTTTGCATTACCCACGAGGAAAAAACAAAAATTGAAAAGATATTCAAAAACAAAAAAACATGTTTGAGTGTGGAGTTTTCAAACTAGTCAATGTAAGATAATTTTGGGTTGAATAAAGTAATGTGAATGGAAATTTCCTATACTTTTTTATATCGTCTATTACCATCCACATATATATGATAAGAATCACAAGGATTGATCGAGTTCTATAATACTCGAGATAATATTTGACGAAAAAACAAAATTGGTCCCATTGAACAAAATTCATTCGAACTAAAAAAATAAAAGTGTCATAACGACAAAATAATTTGTTGAAGCAAGGAAATAATTATTGAATATCAACTCTCAATTCAAGCCTCGATAAATTTGACTGAGAATGACTTTGAAATAACAAATCTTTTCATTTCCTGTGATTCAGGCACCAAAACTTCTTTAAAATCTCCCATTTCCAATAATGTGTCGCAATTATTTTCTTATTATTTCTAGAAAATCCATCGAAATCGGTTGGGATTTCCAAGAAATCTTTGGAAATCTCTCGGAATCGTATGCGATTTCCACGGAATCATCGGAAATCTCTCGAAATCTTATATGATTCCCACAAAATCCCCGGAAATCTGTCGAAGTCACATAAGATTTCCAGGAAATCCTCGGAAATCCCAAATATTTCAGGAAATCATAAGGGATTTCGGCAATACGTGTACGTTTTCTGATGAGTGGTCATCCCCTCGATATAAATACATACACATCAAAAACGGTAGAAACTTAATAATTCTCAAATAAAAAAATAAACATTATTTTTTCATAAAAACTGATAGACGTAACAAAATTCTAACAAAGAAAAAAAAAATATGATAAACTGAATTTTAAGAACATTCACTACAGTAAAAATCCCCAACATCTTCAGCCGTCAGTCCTATGCAAGTTTCGTGGAACCAAGTTCCACATCTTAGACACTTTCCACGGGCCTCATTACGCGATCGTTGGTAGAGCCTTAATACCGGGCGAAAACTTTTTCTTAAACATGCAATTTTCAGAAAAATTACCAATTTTTTTAATTTTTCTCTTTGTGCGAACGATAGTGCTAATGTCCTGCGACACAACCTCCGTTTTTCATCTTAAGCTTTTGATGTTTTGCTAAAGTGATCTTTGAAATACAGAGCTTAAAGAATTTTTCATGGAGACTTTGAAACGCACACTTTAAACTAGTAGGCTTTGAACGCCGCGGCGATAAAACAGATTGCAAATGTTTACTGGTAGCTGTCAAATTTTGATTTAAGGGGTAAAGACGCTCTTTAATTCGTGGTTACTGTTCAATTTTCAAACAAATTCGCAATGACGTATAAGAGTTATGAAAAATGGGATATGATAGTCTGTTTAATACAAACCGGGAAAAATGCAGAGGCAGCAAGCAATTTGTGTCACGAGAGGTTTCCAGAAAGAAGACAAGAAGAGAAGTAGTTGGAAGAAATAGTCGTTTTAGGAGAGTCCTATTGAACTAATTAATTCGGCAAAAAACGTCCAGAAAAGGAGTCGCTTTTCTGAAGAAATATATTTCATTGTTTGTTTTTTATCATTATTATTACTATTAGACTTTCATTTATTAGTAGTTATTATAGTATAAATTGTTATCAGTTATGCTGTAACTCAAAAACAATGGTTTGTCATACAATTTGACCCCCAGACGCAGCCATCAGTTTTCATCTATCTACTTAGTTGAAAACTTTGAAAGTTTCCAATTTGGCCCACTCTGTACATGCTCACGTGCAATTTGTTTTTCAGAATATACGAAAACATTAATGTTTTTCGTGTTTCAATGGATTTGGATACTGTATGAGATGAGCTGAAAACTAGAAAAGCTTTTGCCATTAAAAAAAATACTCTGAAAGGGTTGAGAATATTTTGTGTTCTAAATCAGTCATTAACTTCTGAAAGAAAAACTGTACTGACTCATCAGAGATCATTGTTAAAGTGACATTTTCTAACATAGTGGAAGGAGATTAAATAAGCATCTTGTCTACGAGGCCAGGTTGAAAAGTAATGGATCCTAGCAAAAGATGGCGCCACTCGTATCGAAACAATGTTGGTACCCCTAAATACTAATCTTCAAATGAATCGAATATCTTCTGTTAAATTTTCTGTCAGCTGTGATAATTGGTTTGTGCACGAGAGTCATTGAAAAAAAAAAGATTTTTTACAAAAATCAATCGAATAAAATATCGTCCAGTTATCTGGTATATATCGATTATATATATATATATATATATATATATATATATAATAATAATAATAATAATAATAATATATAATATATATATTTGTACACTTATCAAGAATAGGTGACAATACAATAATTTGATGAGTTTGTCTCATTATCCTGATCAGGATCGGCAGAATTAAATGATTTGCCTCTCATGTACTCTGTGTAAGAGCCTTCGCTAGAATTTTAAAAAATCTGCGTCGTGGACGGGTAATTAATGCGCCTGCTGCCTTCCTCCGATAGAGTCGCAATTTTTTTTACAGGCTCTATTCGGGAGAAAAAAATAATAATAAGGAATTGAGAACAAAAAAGTGAAAAAAAATAGTATAAAAAACTAAAAAACACGCTTGTATAACACATTGAACTAGAAAGTGAAAAATAATTGTTCATATAGGCAGATAATAATAATAAATGAAAAATATTAGTGTCACTGTCAAAAAAGCGTGGAATGCTCGATATACGAAAATATGAAATAAAGCGCCACACGCTTTTTTTACAGTGATACTAATATTTTTCATTTGTTATTATTTTCTGCAAACAATTATTTTTTACTCATTAGTTCAATGTGTTATAAAAGCGTGTTTTTTAGTTTTTTTAAACTATATCTCATTTATCAAACAATTAATATTCATGGTGATAACGTCAATTGACCACCTCAGAATTTATATAATCCTTGCGGACTTGGTAATTCTTTGTTCCCACAATGTAAGTAATAATAAAACTGGATGCGTATATAGCTTATTTCGTCTGGTAATGACCGATTGATTCTACTGAAGTACTTGATGCATGTTCGAGATGAACGAGAGTTTTTTCAGTTGACAGGTAATAAAATATTCTCAAGTAGCATCGTTAATGACTTTGCCGGAACGCAAATGATCGTCAAATTAGCTGGAGTAAAACGACTGGATCATAAATACAGAAATCAGCTACCGACGGATGGCTTATATTTCAGGATTTGCTTGGATATACTTGGATCACTTAACGAATGTTATCTAGATTATAAGAACAATGTTTCAATATATACCATTGTTCAACTTTTTCGATTTTTTATGACTGTATTTGTACAAAAATTGGCAACAAATTATAGAAAGATACCGTGATGATAAACTTCATTCAACCCAAGAAACTAAACTATGTTAGATCGTTTTTGAATCTCTTAGAAAACGTGGGGTTCTCGTGAATCGTACTTGAACTGATGGAAAATTTTCTTCTGAAAAATCATAATTGAAAAATATTCAAGTATATTTGTCAATATTAGGGCGAGTTTTATTTTAAAACTAAGAACTTGTCGGTTGAGTTTTAGGGATACGATAGATTCATCAATTACATTTTTCAAGTGCTGAGAATGTGTCGGTATCCAATGGTAAACGAAGATTTCTTACTGAATTACAGACTTGTAAAGGGTTTTATATATTCAAAGACGTATATTTCAACACATTTTTTACCACTTGGCAAGAAATTCGAACGCATGGAGTATAAATAGTGGCATACCAAAACTTTATCGCTAAGTTTAACGACTTTAAAGTAAGTAGTTGTACGCCATATTAGAATGCACGCAGTTTTAGTACTCGTTGCAAGCTACACGATGGCACTGTTGATTTTACAATCGGACCCTTCATATAAAAATTGATAGCGCGCATCCACCAAAAATTCAAGTATGAATTACCGAGGAAATATAAATTGTTTAGCACTTCAATAATGGGAAACTTTTTTTCAGTTCCTGAGTTCATCACAAAACCTAGGCTTGCCTGATTCATCAACTTGTGTCAGCATTTTCAGAGAAAATTGGTGTTTTTTCAAAAAAAATTGGTGTCACCACCAATTTGTGGATGAAATTGAGTTTTTGACATTGTATTTTTCGGAATACACCCTTCCACAGCCTGAAAATAAAAAAAATACTCTTCTACACTGCATATATTTCCTCAATATTTCATTTCCAGACTGTCAGAAGGGTAAATTCACACAAAAAACATGTCAAGAGAGAAGATGTAATTTTTGTACTTTGTAAGACCTAATTTGACAAATCACAGTCCAATAATAGATCTGAATGTATCGATAATCATTATAAATCAATATATAAGTATTATTTTTATAAATCACGTTTTTTCTTTTGTACTGGATAAAAATTTTAATCGTCTTTCTTATACTACATCAAGAATTTATTTCCTGAAGTACAGCTTTACAAATATAACATGAAATTTTGGTGCTGGGGATTGGTTATAACAATTTACCATTTGTCATTGCTGACACATGGCACATGTCAGTGTATTAAAATACAGTGTTTCAAATATTAAGAACCAAAATTCATTACCAACCTGACAGCAAAAAACCGATCACCGATAGCCTGTGGAATATTGTCAATTGTGACATTTTCCCTTGTTCGAATTGAGTCTTCAAAAGAATTTTATTTGGAGATCAATAAACTTTCAAATCGAATGTATTCTGCAATGCAAACAATTGAAAAAGTATTTTGAAACAATTGCTTCCATATGTAATGAGAATGCTTTGTTTCAAGGTTCAATAACTATTGAACAGGTGACTGTAAAACAATCTCAACCAGTCGGTTCAAAAATTACTATACTTCTATAAAGTTTCAAAGGCAATCGACCAACACACAAAACTGTTTCCATGGTTGGCACCTTCACCGACATTGTAAGTATTAAATCTTGTAGGCATCTAATAACAACTTTGCAATGACCCGATAGTTTTTTAGAAGAACAATTTATAACATTGGTTAGTCAAGAAATGGTGGTAATGAATGAATGTCGTTGAAATTATATTTTCCTCAAAAATCAAACTGACTCTTAAGGGTCTTTAATTAAATTATAAATTATGCATTTTTTTGGTAAATTGCTTTACTATTTGTAAAGCTTACACATGCGAAGAATCAATTACTTAAAATGAACGTTAAAGACCTTGATGATCGTTGCGATATGGTAGTTATCTTTCCAGTTACAAAAACCAAGAAAAAACGCACATTTGTTATTTCTGATGACATATTAAACGGAATGTCCGCTTTGGCTTTACACCGAAAATATAAAAATTCCAGACAGCCCAAAATATCGTACTCCAGATTTTTTGTTAATTACTACTTAAATATAAAGGAAAATCTTCTGTAAATGTTATCGGAAAGAATACAATGGCTTAAATTCCATTGAAAATTGTAACATTTTCAAAATTAAAAAACCGCTAAAGTTATACCAGCAATTGTTTACAAAAAATTTCGGCTACGCTGCTCATCAATGCTGGTGGTGACTTGGTGACACTTGAGCAGCATGGAGTGAAGATTGCTTAGAGATATGTCGCAGAATTATTGACAAGAAAAAGGAAAATTGCAAGAAAATTCATTACTGGTCGGTAATGTACGTCGATGCCAAGTTCTTCTAGGGATTACGTTGATAACTTTGTGTCGATGGCTCTCCCTTCATTGTAAAGTTATCTTGCAAGCAGCCACACTACATCTATAAGTAATCATCATGCATGAAGGAGTGGTTGATATTCTAGCGGAAATTGGCTTTCAAGGAGGGATTACTTTCAATAATTTGACAAATTGTCGTTAAGTTTCTCATTTCATGTATTAGGTATATTATTGTTTAAAAAAGGAAGGAAGGAATTAGACGCGTATAGGTCTGTATTTTCTATTTTATTTTCATAAATCTTCTTCTTACAAAATCAAAGAGACGATTTAAAAAAACTCTTGATTATATGAAAGTTTTAAAAACTTAGAGGGAAAAAATATTTGTTCTCAGAGAGGAAAAGTGTTTTCCTTCCGGCGGGAAGAAAAGTACCTACTATTTTCCTCCCTTCTTCAGGGATAACAGAAAAAAATTCTTTCCATACCGGGAGAAGAAGAACCATTCACCACGTTGTCTAAGAGTTGAAAAAAAGAAAAGTTTTCTAGTTGTGTAGGTACCAGCAGAAGAAAAAACTATTAATCAAAGGAGAATCTAGTAAAACTTTATAGTCGCACTTTGCATTGAATTAGGAATGGATTCCAACTATGAAAGTTATTCACAAAGCTACCTGTGAGACTTTTAGACTCATAAGTTTCGTGAATGGAGGCAAAAGTAAGAAAAATGCATCTGGGGTGTAGAAGGGACATTTTTCAATGATCATTTAATTTTTAAAAGTAGCTTTTTCTCCAAATGGAATTAAAAGCGACTTAACAGGCTTAGTTGTGCTTTTACTGCCTAGGCAGAAAAAGTTCGTTGCTATGCACACTTCTAAATAATAATACAGATCAAACTGGTTATTGAAATTGACAATTGTTGTTGTTGTTGTAGGTTCAATTCCACATTTCGCACCTAGTCTCTTATCTCAGGTGGTGTTAATGGTAATTAATTCATCCTCTCTTTGAATTAAGTACATCCATTTCTAGCCCAGTTACCTTCGATAAAAATTTTGCGTGGAATTGGAACAAATTTGAAAAAAATGTTATGTTTCACACTGTAGAAAAGCAGATTCAATGCCTTGGCTGGATCCATAACCTCGGCTATGACATGCAACACTAATAGCCACGGCATAAAATCTTGTGCTTTTATTCCTAGTTAACAAAAAACTAGTTATTTTCTTTATATAATGTGTGGAAACACTATTGCCTAGATCCAAACCACATTACTGCTAAGAGAATAGAATAAAACGCGTCACTTACACTCCCAATTAAACCATAAGTCAACGAAATTCATTAATGAATTCGAATGCTGTCAAATTTCATAGGCACACTTCATCAGGAAAAGAGAAACGGAATCCTGTTCCGCAAACCCATAGACCGTTCATAATTTCCTTGTTTCTCAACAATAATTTGCCTCACAGACGCGATTTATCACTTTTACATTGTTAGATAACAACTAATGTGTGAGATTTTTTTAAAGGTGTTGTCGAAACGTTTCGTTTGAATACTCTGTAATCGCGTGATACGAACCGATGAGCAAGAGCTTTCGAAGAAAACAGCCAGGAAATAATTAAATTAAAACTATTCACGGATCGCACACAATTATCGTAGAGCAAGCACACCTGTTAGGTTAGAACGATCAAACATGCACATAATTACACGCAGTTTAGGTATTAAATCGTCCGAAACTCACCTCGTATTGCTGGTAATTGGCCAACGAAGAGTTCGAATTGATGTAAAACCTCGACATCATTCCATATTCCACTGTGCGCAAAATAATCACAAAAATCACACACAAACACACCTCACTCCAGTCCTTCGATATCACAGCCTTCTGGCAAAGTCACAAAACATCCCTAAAACTACTTCGACGGATTAGGAAACTCAGGATTACGCGATATGTTAGTTTGAGGCGTTACTGTTGCAGGCACTGTGGACTGTGTGCGAGATAGTGTTGTCGAGTCCTTTGGCTAGTAAACGCGGTTGCCGGGGGTAAGGCCGTCGGCCATTGGCCAGAACGATAAGATGCTCGCTTTGTGATTGGCTTACCGAGTTACGCGCCGCGGGCAACTGCGATTACAAACCTTCAATTTCATCTTTTGATTTACTTCTCCGCGTCGGGCTGTGGGTGTACGCTGTTATGCACCGCAATAAGAAGAGAAAAATCACCGGCGCAGGAGGGGATACGCCCGTGGCGGTGGAATCTGGAAGGAAATATCACACACGAATATTATACGAAATGTTCTGGAATAGCTTTACATGAATTAATTATTGCTACAATGGCTCGTGGAGAAATTGTTTTATCAGATGGTGGAACTGGTAAGTTGGATTCGTTCTGTGTTCTGTGGCAATATTGAAATGTCGGTTTTCGTCGGGCGGTGCCGAGGTGGCGTTACTATTGTCGGGCTAGAAAGGGCTTGGGTGGAGAGATGGCAATTATAATAATGATACGGTTTGTTCCCAGGAAACAATGAAAAATGGATTTTAAATCCAACCTTTCACTGCATTATATACAATACGGATTTCATCAGCAAACACAACAGTAAAGATCTGCCATCCCTTAGGTACGATCGTTCAAGGTATACAGGGTCGTTGATATTTATGGAATAGGTCGATTATTTCCTAAAGTAAAGCAGCTAGTGAAAAATGTTAAGGCACACAAGTTTCAGGGCTTTTAAAAATGTATAACAATACTTTTCAATGAATCCTTTCTTATCTCCGATCAAATAACACAAACTAGAGATGAGTAACTCGCCACACACGCCTTAAACTTTGATTGTAAGAGACATCTTCTGTGAGAGATCTATTATAGACCAATATAACAATAGCCTTTTGCCTCGCCGGCAGTGCCGTGCGTTGTTCACAGAAATATTGAGGTTTAATAAAATAGAAATAATGGAAGCCCAATATGGAATGGAAACCTGAAAATATGATGGAAGAATCTCCACATGATCTTGAGAACAGCCGATGCTCTAATCGACGATGTTTTTTCATAATTCATTAATTTTACTCTTTTCCAATTCGCTTTTCCTTTCTCGATAGTTCCGACACTGGTAGCTCACCTATGAAATGACATATTCTGATTTCCAGCTTCAAATGGTATTTTACACATTTCACAAAGCTTCAACATTGCTTATAATAATAAAAATTAACGATAGTTTTACACAAATCAACTCGAAATTTGCCATTGATTCATGAAATAAAACTCCAATAAGCCAAATAAGAAAACAAACAGAAGTATTTTGTTGTTGCTCTGTCGAATATCAAATGCAGCGTTGCCGTACTGACCAGACTATATCGACAACGAAGAATCTCCGTCGGGAGATAGGAATACTATCGTTTTTACATGCTCCCAACAAGCTGCAATGAACGTTTCAATTGCCTTGTTATTGTTATATATTTCATCCAAGACAGTAATTTTGGGTTTTCGTTGCATACTTATTGTATCTTGAAAAATTGCGTCAAGGCAACAATGTCATGATTTGAGGGATTACACCATAAAAACATGTTACCTACCTTCAGTACTATATTGAGTATTAAGCCAAGTTTTCATGTACACGAATTATTCGTTTTTCGTACGAAATCTGTCGAAAGCTGTTCAAATATATATCGTGGCGGCAAATTTTAACTGATGGTACGAATAAATTCAAGAAGTTGAATTAAAGTCAACTTGTCCGAAATTTTAAGGGGAAACAGTGATCAGTGCGGTTATGTATGTTTGTTTCCAGGCATATTCAAAATTTTAATGTTAAATATAAGTATAAGAACAACCGTAATATTTTATATTCTACTGATTTTGTTAACGAATTGGAATTTTGAATGGAAGAAAAAAAGAAAAAGGGTTCCCGTACGTTTTTGGGTGAGACCTATTTTCAAACTACGAAAATTACAGCTTAATTAACTAGCTGAAATTTCCTACGAAAAACCGAAAATTCGGATGCATGAAAACTTAGCTTTACTCATCTAGGTTATGTTACTTGATCGGAGTTTCCTATTCAGAAAATTTTAAATACCGAAAAAATCTTGAATAACATCTGGAATTGAGACATCCTCAAGAAATGTACGGTCCCTTAATTAAGTCCATAAGAAAAATCACCCATGCCTTTTTTTATAATTACTGTAGAATTTATAAAACTGTTCTAAAGCTTATAAAATCAAATCACTTCCAGAATAGAATTGATTCCTCAAATAACGAAATGAAAGAGACGTGGTCCATAGTGAATGACTTTAGAGAGAAAGCTACAAAAAGGAATAACATTAAAAAATAGCCATTAGTGCTGATGAGATCAATGAATTATATTGTTCAATTGCTCGTGAGCTTATTAGCAATAACATAATTGTCCCATACGACCCTATTATCAATGTTGAAAATTGTCACACAGGGGATACTTTTATATTATATGATACAAATATTGATGAACTCATTAACGTGATTATAATGATATGAGGAACAAATTATCAACTGGATACGATGACATATCCATTAAAATATTTCAGAATCTTACAAGAGAAGCGCTTGATACGCTTGTTTCTTTAATTATTCTTTCTTTTCGTGACGGTACATATACTACATTTCTTAAAAAATCACAAAGACGATCCCTCAAATTATCGGCCAATATTCCTTACCCCGATTCTGGCGAAACAATTGAAAAACTAGTTTAAAAAAGGCTCAATGAATTCCTCATTTCCCATGATGTTATCAAATAAAATCAATTCGGATTTCAAACTAAAAAGAAAACTCATGATGCAATTTTCTTATTCTTGTATGACGTATATTCTAACCTAAATGCAGGAGATGTAGCAGCAGTATTTTGTGATCTCAAAAACGCTTTTGACTGCGTAGACCACAAAATAAGTTTGCACCGATACGGCTGCGAAGGCGTAAGTCTGGAATGGTTCAAGTCCTATCTAACTAGCCACAGTCAATTAGTAAAAAGCGATAAAAATTCAAATTATATCTATATTGATCCTGGAGTGCCACAAGGTTCGGTCTTAGGACCGACTATTTTTCTTTTATACATTATGGATTCATTGAGGTTAACGATCTGAATGATAAGATATTCAGAGATATCATCAAATCTTGGCGCGACTCAAACCTCCTTTCCTTTAAAACAAGAAAAACAAATATTTACAGTAGCTTTCAAATGTACTATTGATGATATGCCTCTTGAGAATGACATAATTGAAAATAGAGATTGCACAAAATTTTTGGGTCTCTTCATTGACAGCAAATTGAAGTTTGAAACACATGTTAAAAAACTGAAAAATAATATTCTCAGGAAATAATATTTTAACGGTTGTGGCTCTCTTTGTTTTGGAAACTGTATGTCCCATAAGAAAACTTATTTTGAAATTCGAAAACATTTCGTTCTGTTATATACTCGTCAAACATCTAAAAACGATTTGAAATGACCCTTACCTTCCTCATCGACCGTTTCCATACACCCTGTATACGTGTGATGTTACAATCTCAGAAATTTCAATTATCAGGAGGAATTTTTATCATTTTACAGTCGGTACACGTACTGCTCACATATTTGGTGGTAAAACCGATTCTACAAGCGTGAGTGATTCACCTAGTGCGGTAAAAGTCTTCTCAATTGAGTTTTTCCCGCACTAGTTCAGCCTCAAGTCTCGTCGACCAACGCAGCTATAACGCTACTTGATAATTTTTCTTTACTGTTCACAGACCATACTTACCTCTGCTAGTCTTTTTGGTGGTAAGAGATAATTTGGCGAATGGACTTATGAATCCACCATTTAAAAACTACACAGTCTCTCATCATTGGCTTCAATCTGTTATTGGGCTGGGTGTCAGAATAGAAAATCACTTTAATCGCGAATGAAGTTAACTTAGGAGCTCTACGGTACCAAGATTCCTATTGAATAAAGGAGTTCCGGATTCAAGCATCTTTTCTCAATTAGATGGTGGTTTCGCTCGTTTTGGTCTTTCGCCAAAATTTTTACCAACATTTTAGCTGCAATTCTACTTCATTGAAAAAACAACCCCAGAATATAACTACGACTGATGGCTATATGCCTGAGACTACCTTCACCAAGAAACAGTCAGACATATTTTGCTGCTGGGTCTTAAAACCAACAGAGCTAGCGGATCTGACGAAATTTCACGCCAATTGTTTTCAAGGAATGTGCTTCCGAACTAACACCAATTCTTTCCACGTTTTTC
Organism: Chrysolina americana; assembly: GCA_958502065.1. Classification (NCBI taxonomy): domain Eukaryota; kingdom Metazoa; phylum Arthropoda; class Insecta; order Coleoptera; family Chrysomelidae; genus Chrysolina; species Chrysolina americana. Next base: position 4,474,339 of record OY293411.1, on the reverse strand, counting down.
AACCTCTTCAGTGATTTGGGGGTATTTCTGTCTAACTGGAAAATTTGTTAGAGAGAAAAGGGCAAAAGACATTACCTCGCAACTACAGATCTATTGCACTGCTATCTTTATCTTAAAGGTCGTGAAAGAACCTTCAACATCGAGTATATGAAATATCTAGAACGCTCAGAAGTGATGAATAATCGAAAATATGGTTTCCGGTCTCGTTGCATCTGATAGTGTCCTCTGCAATGGCGAACATTGCACAAGTATCTGAATAATATAATTCAATATCCGTCATGGTATTAGCCAGAGAAGTAGTTGATTTTCTGTCCGGTATTTGGAGGTGGAGAAGGATAAAAAAATTAAGAATCTCCCAAAAAGATTCTGAGCTTCGTAATAATTCATCTCACTCAGGTCCGAAAGATCTGGTTAGCTTCCTGGGCCCTCATTGCCCTAATGAACTCCTTCTCATTAATATACCGGGTGGCTACGGAAGTATTGCCTACGGAAGTTCTCAGTTATTGTATGAAGTAGGTTTGTGAAATTTGGAGCGTCGATATAATGACATAAGAGCTAGAATTTGAGCATATTGACATGTCGAAGTTAACTTCCGGTCTGACCGGAAGTAACATCAACTTTCTTATTTTAAATGGTAATCCTATTTTTTTTTCTTTTCGCTATATTCAGCATTCAATTCCCTTTCTAATGACATATCACAAGTTGGTATCTAACCAGAAACTAGATCAGAAAAAAATTATTATTGAAATTCACCGAGTAGGCCGTGGAAGCAAAATGAAAGCCAAAAATTGAAAAGTTGACTATGGAAACCATACGTCACTTGATAACAGTTGCTACTACTGTGATATTTATAAAAAGCCGCCAAAAAAAATATTGGAAAAATTGGGAAAAAAACAATACTCTGTAGGTCCATAACTTAAATAGGAACATACAACTTTTTCTTGCCTGTACTATTCAGCATAACCATTCCTTTCTAATGATATAATAGAAAGTAATTTTTTGAAATAAAATACCAAAAAATCCAATTATTATTCTTCAAATAACAAAACAGATTATGGCCATACGCAAAAATATCATTAAAAATAATGTGGAATGATAAATTATATCCTGTAGGTTCTAGGTTAAATAGGAACATAAACGTACTTGGTCTGTGCCATCGTCCATAGATATTCTAATATCTACCTATGGACGATGTTTGTGCTATTCAGAATAATCATTCCATTGCAATAATCATTCGAACCAAAATATTAACAAATAGGCTGATTAAGATGTATTTTGGAATGAAACAAAAAGAAACGAGAGCTCTCACGAACGCTGCTATCCATATTATTTTGACGTTCGAAGTAGTGTTTTTGATTCTGCCATTTTATAAGGGTTTGGAATTCGAAATCAGTTAGTGGAATATTCAAAAAATGCCCCGTTATTCACGAACCGAACAAATTGACATGCTTCTCATTTATGGTGGTTTAAAAAATTCTTATGCCGCTGAACGATTGTATTTAGAGCGATATCCAGGGAGGCAGCAACCGTCAAGAAGGTATTTCCAGTGGCTTGAAGAAAAATTAAGAACTGAGCCTGATGTTCACGAAGACCAAGAAGCATTTGTTATTAATGAGGAAACTGAAATTAATGTATTAGCTTTAGTACAATATGATAGCACAATTTCCTCAAGGCAGATTGGCGCCGAATTAGCTATAAGTAAGGACTCTGCTAGGAAAATTTTGAAAAAACATCGATTTAAATCCTTCAAGTATCAGTTGCATCAACATTTAGAATGTACTTCCAGCAAGATGGCGCCCCTCCGCATAATTCAAGAATAGCGAGAAATTATCTTCAAAATCGCTTTCAAGAGAGACTTATAACAACCCATGGTCCAGTCAGGTGGCCACCAAGGTCACCTAATCTTACTCCGTGCGACTTTTTTCTATGGGGGCATCTTAAAAATAGGGTGTATTCCACACAGCCTACAACTCTACATGAGCTAGAAGTAAAAATTCGTAGAGCTTTCCAAGATATCACGCCCCAAATGTTGAGAAACGTTTTACATGAAAATATCACCAGAGTCAATAAATGTATTGACGCTGAGGGAATGCATTTCGAACATTTGTTTTGAATTTATTTTATCTTTAATCCTATCAATTTGAATTTTTTTTTTGATAAATCTGTATTTTGTTATTTGAATAATAATAATTGGATTTTTTGGTATTTCATTTCAAAAAATTACTTTCTATTATATCATTAGAAAGGAATGGTTATGCTGAATAGTACAGGCAAGAAAAAGTTGTATGTTCCTATTCAAGTTATGGACCTACAGAGTATTGTTTTTTTCCCAATTTTTCCAATATTTTTTTTGGCGGCTTTTTATAACGCCGACGAATGAAAATAAAATATCACAGTAGTGGCAACTGTTATCAAGTGACGTATGGTTTCCATAGCCAACTTTTCAATTTTTGGCTTTCATTTTGCTTCCACGGCCTACTCGGTGAATTTCAATAATAATTTTTTTCTGATCTAGTTTCTGGTTAGATACCAACTTGTGATATGTCATTAGAAAGGGAATTAAATGCTGAATAAAGCGAAAAGAAAAAAAAATAGGGTTTCCATTTAAAATAAGAAAGTTGATGTTACTTCCGGTCAGACCGGCAGTTAACTTCGACATGTCAATATGCTCAAATTCTAGCTCTTATGTCATTATATCGACGCTCCAAATTTCACAAACCTACTTCATACAATAACTGAGATATTCCGTAGTCAATACTTCCGTAGCCACCCGGTATGCATATAAAAGATGGAAGAACACTTCCTTATAAATGAAGCGAGCTGAGTTAATTAATTACTTGATTAAGTCGACTATTACGCTATTTTGAATTATGGATATGGAAAAGCCATGAAAAGCTTTGATAGAAGATGTAGTGAAAATTCTAGAATCCACTGACAGTCATGATTCTGTTCCTATGCTGTGCTGTGTTCTTAGCAAAGCTTTTGATACAGTTAGTCTTGAAAGACTATACCATTATGGAATAAGAGAAACTCCGTACCACTTGATCAAGTCCTATTTGACTGATCGATTTCAGTCAAGCTGGTGGAAGAATAATTTCTAACAAGCGGAATCGGTAATTCAGGAAGTACCACAAGGATCAATCTTGGGGCCAATCCTCTTCATAATTTACACGAACTACCTGTTAGCCAACATTGACGTATTCAGTGCTGCAAAATATGCAGATGGTATGGAAGGTAAAACATTTGACATCACAGCTTACATTGACAGAGGCCAATATATAATTTTCAGCAAATATTCTCTCAGAAAATACAGATAATACTTATACTATAAGAAGGAAATTCATCTGTGTATCCAGGCATAGCAAAAGTATGCAAAATCGGGAATCAAACACACGAAATAAAGTAAAAGAATAAAAGAAGTTGAGAATCGTTGAAATAATTGAACTGATGTGTTTCCATAACCCTTATAAGAGGTGTCAGTAAAAATGAGCCAAGTACTAAAAATTGTCCAAGTGAATAACTCGAAAAGGCTAGAAATAGCCTCAGAAGTGTACATACAAAAAACATTCGCATCTCAATCCTACATTACATGTTCGAAAAATATACGGAGTGTTCCATTTGAAAAACTTGAGAAAATTCAATTCAGAAACTTCCAAATTGAAAATCCTGTATAATTTTTGGGAATGATAATGATTCAGAAATATCGCTCATCTTTCTGACGACTATGATTATAATTATATCCTCCTGCATTCCATAATCTTGAGTACAGTGATTTTTTTGGTATGCATATGCAGATATCTTCATTTGAACAAAAAAATTATAACTCCCAAGTGGTTGGGAGATAGTGAATGAAATTGGAGGGGAGGATGGGGACCACTAAAATGCTTGAAAGATGGATTGAAATACATGGCATTTTATTTTAAAAAAATCAGTTGACCTTGTATACTTTCCTTGGTTGACCCTGTATATAAGACAATAATTTATGGATGTAGACAATGCTGTCTAGTTAACTTTGGTTTTTGAATTATCTGCCTAGCTACCATAGAACTCGAGCAATCGGACTTTGACGCACTGTTGACCCACTCTGTATATTTACATGTCTGAAATACATCTACTTGAAAAGATATCGATTTACCGCAAATTTAGAGAGCCTGTGGGCCAAAACTGCATAATAAACTACTACTGACAGTGAGGAACAAACCAAAAAAATTTCAACGACATTGATTGGGTGTAATTTTTTATGAATTTTATGTTGGTTATATCTGCTATTAATGTCATATGCATCCCAAATTTAAAATTTCATTTTCTGTATTATCACAGTATCCTCGTCAGTTGCAAAATATCATTCATAATAAATAAACTCATCAGAATGAGATTTATTATACGAATGGATCCACCCTGTAAGAAAACCTCGTATCACCCTTGACTTCTTGCTTTCAAAGAGAGTTGCCGTTTCCGCCGCCAGTGTTCTTGGCACATTTGCTTGTCAACCGCGATGAAAATCCCATAAAGAGACATTTCCATTTTCCGAGCTATCACAGTAGGCTTAAAGCTTTGACATAAAAGAGTTCCTTATAAAAGCTAGGAACATAAAAATCCTCGCATCTTTTATTCCTTTCCATTGAAGTTTCGAGACATAATTAACTCAACATACAGAAGGCAGTATTTAGGATTGTATGATTTTTTGTGAAAGCTTTGTAATCGAAAACAGCGGAAAATTACTTTCTGCTTTTTATGTTAATTTTAATACAAAACAGAATTCACGTGCCTTTGGAGTTTTTTTTTTCGGTCAGTGAATCTGTCTTCTTTAGTTACAGAACTGATTTAGTTTGTTACTTTTCTACGATTAATTGTAGAATGATTAAGAAAATGGGTTCAGTTGAAAAACAGCTTTTGCTGACACTTCACATCTTCACCGTATTCCATATGGTTTGATGATAAATCAAGATGATTTATTATTTTTATACCCATTCCCCGAAACTTCGACAAATCCTGGGGGCGTTCGTAATTTACCCAAATAACCAATCTCCGCATCCGTGGTGTAAGTGACTATCCGGTCCAAGAATCACGTGCCCTGAGCAGACGAACTGAACTAAGGATGGCGGCTTTCAGCATTCAATTACAAGCAATATTGATGCAACAATAACATTAAAAACATAATTATTGAAACAACAACTGTTTTTAATGAGTAAATTCATAACGCACTTCTTGAAAAATTGTGTACGATGGTAAACCCTTTATTTCATCTAGTAAATTATTGAAACATCTGCAGGCATTGACATATGAACTTGTTTGTGTTTGATATGTTTCACAGGTAATAGACTATTTTTACATCTCACGTTATAAGTAGTGATTTTGAGTCCAATGTTCGAGAATCGTGCCTTTAGTTTCAAAAGTAAGTTACCCAGGATCCGTAATGGCCGCTTTTAAAGAATAATACAAATACTTTGGGCTTCAACTGCTAACCCCTAATGCACAATTCCAATTTCAGAAAATTTGACCGATCGTCACTTTGCATATAAGAAAAGTGCGGGGTCTTTTAGCATACTTTCTCAACCATCAATATTCTGTTCACGAGAAAGTGAATAAATAATCTGATTTTCTCATCGATATCGAGTTCTGGAAAAGTCAGGTTATTTCAATATTTGTTTACATTTTTGTATATGGGTGCACCGTAGATAAGTAAACTGAAGTAGGGTCACTCGCCGCCATATTTGGGTCGACATCTCCACCCCGAATTTTACGTTTAACCGATGTCAAGGCACTGACTGGGAGTGAATCTACTTCAGTTTACTTATCTACGGTGATGGGTATCCCTCTGTATCTTTTGGACCTTGCTTCCTGCTGATGTACTTGTCCAGCACCCTCCCCACTATGAAGTGGGGACTTCGTCGAGGGATAAAGGGGTGTCTTGCTCGAAGCAATCCCTGCACCCTAAGACATATAGACAGTTCAAGTTTTTTACGTTCTTTAAAAATTAAATAATTACATAAAATAAGAGACTTTGCTCAGCAATGTATCTCAACACAGTGAAATCCTCTTGATCCGACGAATCCGTTGTCATCCGGCCTGGATACCGGCGTAGAGATCCAAGTGTAATAATGCAAGGATTACTTATACATATCTACTGATGAAGTTCTTGGTATTACTATTAGTAGTACTCATTCATGTGAAGACCATGAGCGGTTAATTGAAAAAGTTCTTCTAAATACTCGTTTGACACGTAGAAAATATCGTTAACAAGGAAAAATCATCACTGATGGTGTGCAGGAACATTGCAGGAAAGACGTGGGGCTATAACCCATCAATACTGCGATGGATGTACACCATGATAGTGAAGCCTATGATCACCTACGGAGCAGTAGTGTGGCACGGCAGAACCGAACTCGCCATATCAAAGAAAATCCTGGAGAAAATGCAAATACTAGCATGCCTTTGTTTAACAGGAGCAATGAGGTCTACTCCAACAGCAGCAATATATGTAATTCTGGACCTCACTCCTCTCCATATCATGGTGAGGAGAACTGCTTGGGGAGCAAACCTCAGGTTGGCTAAAGTCGGACTCAAAGGGACAGCACACATCGTAAGGGGCTCAACCCCAACCGAAAGTGCACACCTTGCCGATCTCCCAAATGATGAAATTACCAGGAAATTTAGTTTCGACAAATTCTTTCGAACGAAATTAAATACGAAGAGTGGATGGAGCATAGAATCTATTCGAGCACTGGGAAAGAATACCATACTATGGTACACGGACGGGTCCAAAACTCCCGACGGAACCGAAGCAGGAGTCTTTGGGACTCGCACCAACCCATGGGCCTGTTCCCCAGTATTTTTCAAGCGGAAATTTACGCCATAGAAAGGTGCATTCAATTCAACCTCGAAAGTAAATACCGGAACAAGGAAATCGCAATCCTCTCCGATAGTCAAGCAGCCATCAAAGCGTTGAGCTCATATAACATCAACTCAAAGATGGTTTGGGAATGTCTAGACAAACTTCATGATCTAGGCAGGAACAACGAGGTGATCCTCCTCTAGGTGCCGGGGCACGTCGGAGTGGAGGGCAATGAACAAGCAGATACCCTGGCACGAAAAGGGGCACAAACGCCACTGATCGGGCCAGAACCATTTTGCGGACTTTGGAAAATCTTACTTCCAAGACAAAATCGATGAAACTGAAAAAGCAATGAGAGCAACATACTGGCAAAGACTTCCAGGGCTAAGGCAGGCCAAAGATCTCATCGAAAACTTCACCCGAGCAAGATCGAAGACACTGATTAACCTCAGCAAAACTAGTCTGAAGACAATCACGGAATTTCTAACGGGGCACTGCAGACTCGAAGAACACCTTAGGTAGCTAGGCTTAGAGGAGGACAGCACCTGCAGATTCTGTGGGGAACATCCAGAAACACCAAACCATATATTGATAGAGTGTTATGCTGTACATCACGAAAGATTGAATATACTGGGATCACACCAGCTGACTGTGGGAGAAATACCACGAATAGACCCCCTCAAAATCCTTAAATTCCCCTAGGAATTGGGGCTTGAGGGGCTGCTGTAAACGAGAACACCTTGAAATAGCAGTAGAAGATGGGGCACAATAGATCTAATTAGGTCACAGCGCATCAGTCACCATCCATATTTACCATTACCATTATTAATACCATGTCAGGAACATATAGAGCACATCAAAATGTGACGATTCAAGTCGAGCTCAGTCTTGACAAGTCGAACATATCTTCCTCAGAGATCGTTCTTGCAACCATAAATTTGGGAGGTATTTGAAGAATATAGCCTCCAGAAATGTATTCCTCGGCTGCCACAATGTCTTCTGAACGTGACAGGATTTTCTTTTTCGGGGTAACAGAAATTTGAAAAAAAAACAATGGTGAACTACTTCATTAGATTTTCAGTAAGCCACGTCTTCGTCACATTAACGATAATGAATAACTTCTCTCAGGTGAAGTATCCGGAAACCTAAGATGGTCCAACCCGATTCTATTTTTCCTTCGTGATCAGAAAAAGAACTGAGTAACAGTCGCTGTTCAAAGCCTTTGTTAATACCTGTCATTTAGCGCCAAGATATCAGAATAAAGTTATTACACACCTGTGCTTGCTAATCGTCGTAATGAAACTTACAAGTTTCAATTAAACGGCCGGCAATTAGCGGCTCGGTACTTTGATCTGTCACCCGATACAATTCAAATACTACACCTTCTTGCATCCAGCTATTGAGCAACAACGTCCAATACCAGTGGGCGCGTCCACCTTCTCCACTCATTTGAATATCAACGTTGAACGGTCCATTATCTGTCCCATCTGAAATACTGAAATCACGGCGACTTCACAGAGCATACCAGTCGGGTGTATTGAACTTAGCCTTATGGTCGATTGGAAAACAATGCAAAGACGGCCATGTTGACTACTCAAGAAGCCATGTTTTGTCCTAGAGCGATCCGAGCCGTACGCCCACGAAAATGTACTTGATCACAAGAAGAAGAAGAACTTACCGGTGTATTCCACAGCCGTGGCGATTGATCAATACAATTTTGGACCACGAAAGATGCCTAGCCAGAGGGTACAAGACTGGTCGGTTCGGATGATGTTGGAGGATGAAGAAGCGGTATGGTGTACATAAATTTTACCCTGACGATATCAAATTTATACAATGTTATGTAGCAGCGTCGGCATCAGTGTTGTTATCGGGGGTCTTCGGAATCCAGTCGATATTTTTTCGATAATGGTAAGACTTCTGAATGTTTGATTCATTTATGTCTTCACTTTTTTATATTACACAGATTTTAAAATTTATTTACATAACATTTGAAATATTTCGATAAATTACTATCCAACCTAATCGAAAGCATTTGACAGCATCGATCCCAAAATAATTCAGACTGAGCTGTATTCAATCGATTTCAGAAATAATTTCCCTTCGTGTATAGTATCATACTTGTCTCACAGAAAAAAACGTGTGTAATTAGAAGACTGTTACTCTTCGCCATTCAACATGGATCTAGGAGTCCCACAAGGTTCCATTCGGGGTCCATGTTCCTACACTTCGTTAACGATATTCCAAATCAGGTGAGTACAGGTCATATTATTTTATATGCTTGCAACTGATTCTGAAATTTCTGTGGAACTGCAAGAAAAACTAACAATATTTACAATTAAATTTTTGATGCATAATTCGATATCAGCTTGTCAAGATATATAATGAGTGTAGTTTGCGATTTTTCTACATATACAGGGCTATTCAAATTTGTTTCTGTACATGGGGATCTTGTAAACGATGAGAGAAAGAGTGTCGGTTAAATGGTGGCAAAGTTGCGTATTTCAGAGATCTATTCATTGATGTAAAAAAATCGAATTGGACATATTCTGATAGCCCACATCAAGTGCCAATAGCAAAATGTGGACAGATTTTCAATATGTCTGCGAATAAAGAAGATACAGGCAAAAAAAATAATTTGGGATTTTTTGGTTTTTCCTGTATATCTCCAGAACCAAAAGAGCTAAATTCGATATCATTGAATAGGTCTCTATCATACGCAACTTTGCCACCATTGACCCGACACTCTATCTCTTATCGTTTACGAGATCCCCATGTACAGAAACGAATTTGAATAACCCTGTATATGAAAAATTAAAATTCTTGAAAATAGGTCGACTTGAAATTGCAAAGGTTCCGTAAAAAGCCTACCAAGTTTCGTTTTGATTCGTAATCGATTTGAAATTCAGCGAGCATTTACAAAAGAGAGGTTAAATTTTACGAATTTGAAAAAAGTATTGAAAGAAATGTTTTGCTCGGATATTATTTCTCTAGAAGTGGAGGCGGCCTCTAACACGTCGAGGCCGTAAGTACGAGCGGTATCAATAGAAGAACCCGAATAACGATTTGGCGCAGTTACTAGTTCATTCGAGAAGATTCTGGTTGAGATTAAATCTTTGATAAACGGAGAAGGCACTTAGAAGAACAGGGCGTGCTATAGATGTGGGAAATTGGGTCATCTTATTGAAGACTGCAGGTAAGAAAGCCATTCCCTCACCTGTGAGGACAACGTCTTTCAGATAGTCCTCAAATTGGCGGCAGGAAAAACTAGAATTAGCCAGCATATCGAGGCGCATGCTGGCTAGCAATGATAGAGCCCCCAGGGCCATCTCTGTTAAGAGGCTGAAAAGAACAATCGAATTGTATAGCATCGCAGATGCCTTGTCCTGAAGACTTTGTTCGTATATTTGTGAGCATTGTGAGCGATTTAAACGTCGCGAAGGAATTAACCAAGTGGAATAATGGTTAAAGACAATTGGACCACAGCAAAAATGAGAAAAAACCAAGAAAGTGATCCATCCTAGCGTTGCAGAATTTCTAAGATGGAATGAAAGCGTATCGAAAAGACCCACGTGGAAGGAAATCTCCTTTCGATCACCAACTTTCAAGGCATTGTGGGCACAATGGGATTTCCTGATTATTGAGAATAGTCTACGAAAGAGAGCTTGGGAATTAGCCGACGCCGACGACAGAAAATTTCTCAATTGGTTGTGCTTAGGTCGAGAATAAGTGATGTCTTAGAGGACACTCATGGCGGCAAATCAGATGGACATTTTGGAGTGAATAAGACCATGGATAAAATACGGCAGAGGTTCTACTGGGTCTAATGTCGTGAAGATGTAGAAAGATGGTGCCGAAGGTGTCCGAAGTGTGAAGCAAGCAGAGGAACCATGACAAGATCAAGAGGAGAGATGAAAGAATACAATGTACGTGTTCCCTTCGAACGAATCGCTATCGTTGTCGCTGGACCATTTCCATCGACGAATAATGGCACCAAATTCATCCTCGTTGCCGTGGATTACTTCAGCAAATGGCTTGAAGCTTCACAGTTGCGAGAGCTCTGGTGGATAACATGTTTTCGAGGTTTGGAGGGAGTGTCAATGGAGCTTCGTTCCGACCAAGGAAGGAATTTTTAATCGAACTTATTCAGGGGAGTTTGTGAATTGATGAGAATTAGCAAGACCAGAATAACTGCACACCACCCACAGTTTGATGGCATGGTTGAAAAGTTCAACAGGACAAGGAAAGAACATCTTTCGAAAGTAGTAGAGGAGCACCAAAAGAACTGGGATCCACGATTCCACAAAGCGCACCCCAGCCAGCATTATGTTTGGGAGAGATCTTCGTTTGCCCTGTGACTTGGTGTTCGGGTCACCAAGTGCTGAAGAAAAAGAGGTGAAGAATTAAGCTGACAAACTACTAGATAGCTTATGATCGATACGATCTTGAGGCCAATAGTGATGGATTATCCGGCGGGTTCTCCACAAAATATTGAGGCTCTTGGAATAAGAGAGAAGAATTATCACAGAACTTCATATTTTCCGCGATGCCTCTCGATCGCCTAGGTAGTGATTATTATTCAGTTCAGTCGTTGGGAACAGAAAAAACACGACTTTTGTTCGCCGCCACTGTCATGTCAAGTACGATTCGCAACACCTCAACTTTATCGACGAACATATAGGCTTATTTGTCCTCCAGCATCCCTTCTATCAGCCTATTGATCCTTCATCGATTCTTCGTGGGACTGGTTGCTTTAACAATAATGAAAGAAACAGCGTAAACGCGAATTGACAGACCTCTGCAGAAAAATGTTTTATGTTGTTTTTTTCGTTCGGTAATACTTCGTGCATAATGGAATTTTGTTGTAGAGTAAATAAAGCGTTTTCTTTATATTACAAATGTACAATGCGATTTCACAGTAAAATTACACGGTTTAACTGGCGTAGCTTTTTCGGATGGGAACAAGTGCAGGTAGAAATTAAAAAATAACTGAATTGGGAGCGTAATCGTGGTTATTCGAACAAGTGCGCTTTTGTGAAAGATGTGGGTTTGTTTATCCCATAAATGGCATATCGAGGAGGTCGACAGAATGAAAATATTGGATTGCATACTACAGCAGTAATAATATTTATACAGGGTGGCTAACCGAAAACATTTATAGGAACCTCGTCAACATTTTAGAAAAACGCTCAGACCCGTCGATTTTTGATTAAAGGGGACACGCTTTTCCAGTATTTTTGACTCCACTACTTTCAACCCCAAGCGAAGGAAGAATCACCCCAAAATTTTTAAATGGCTTTGGGATCTAAGAAGAAAGCTCTTACAATTCCCTTCACCATATTCTTAAAATTTTACATTCCCTCCCAATACTTGGTCATAATCATCCTCATCAAGTTCATAGACTAAACGTATGGATATGGATGGAACGTATTTTTCTTCAAAGTGGTTTAGATGCTAGTTCGATTGATCCTAGACACAGATGCCAGCTGCCTCGTACTCAATGTTTGATCAAGATGAACATGTCCCAAAACTGCAACTTCACCAGCTTCCTTAACTACATACAGGCTTTTCTATTTCTTTTTGTATTAGCTACATTTCCTGTCTCTTGAATTTTTTTTACAAACTCTAGTACATACTCTCTACTGAGATGGCGGTCTTGACGTTGTGCATTTAATAGCTGAGCTGTTCTATTCGCACATTCATAAAGTATAGCAGAATTTTTATTTTCAATTTTTCGAAATATCGGTAATGTTCTTCAAACGTATCTTGACGAGCTGATTTCGATTTATGCTTCAAACGGAAAGGCAAAAATTGTCATTATTTCGTTGTTACTTCGTCGAATTTAATTTTTAAGGTAAGATTCGAAAACAGCTTGTCGAGAGATATTTGAGGGAAATTTGCGAATTCCTTACGTTTCAACACCTTTTTTTATGATACACCTTGTATCTGAGCGTATCTGAATCATATATTCCTGAAATCAGCTCAAAATTTCAGGTATATAGTGCTATTAATGAAGTTGGTCGTGGTGCTAGAGTATATGCTCCCACCCAGACGTCCCGGGTTCGATCCACGGGACAGCCTGCCACTGAGCTAAAGTGGTTCGGATTCCACTTTTATTTAAACTGTAGGTCCCGGATCTCCCTTGCTCGCACAAGCTCTGCTTTTGAGAGGTTTTCTCCGAAAAATTCAAGTGAATCTGATGATTTTGTACTTTTCATGATTTTTAGGGGTATACCCCTTGGACATTTTTCTAGTATTTATTTTTTAGTCGCCGATCGACTTGAAATTCACAGACTATACTAATTTCGTCATTCTGAATCGATTGGCGTTCACAGAACTGCTCTATCTCAAACCGTTCTCGAGTTGAAAAGTTCATCCAGAGTTGAGTGCCGTAATATCCGGGCAATTTTTTTATTTATTTTTTACCATATTTATGAAATTGAACCTTTTTTTTGTATATGCTCATTAAATTTGAGATCGATTCCGAGTCAAAGAGATATTTCTAGGATTTTTACGGAACCTTTGCAATTTTGAGTAGAAAGTTTTTTGAATATTTTTCATTTTGATTTTTCGAGAAAATCGATCATGTCTTTCAAACGTATCTTGACGAGCTGATTCCGAATTATGCATCAAAAATTGAATTCGACTAAGGATTAACGAAATGAGGAAATTTTTTTCGTCGGAATCGCAAAAATTGTCGATATTACTTCGTCGAATTTAATTTTTGAGGTAAGATTCGAAAACAGCTTGTCGAGAGATATTTGAGGGGAATTTGCGAATTTCGGGAAAATGAATAATAACATTTTTATGATAAACCTTGTATCTGAACGTATCCGAATCATATATTTCTGAAATCAGCTCAAAATTTCAGGTGTATAGTGCTAATTTCAAGTGAATCTAATGATTTTGTACTTTTCATGATTTTTAGGGGTATAGGTACCCCTTAGACATTTTTCGAGTATTTATTTTTTTGTCGCCGATCAACTTTAAATTCACAGACTATACTAATTTTGTCATTCTGAATCGATTGGCGTTCACAGAACTGCTCTATCTCAAACCGTTCTCGAGTTGAAAAGTTCATCCAGAGTTGAGAGCCGTAATATCCAGGCAATTTTTTTTTTTATTTTTTACCATATTTATGAAATCGATCCTCTTTTTCGTATATGCTCACAAAATTTGGTATCGATTCCGAGTTTAAAGAGATATTTCTAGGATTTTAACGGAACCTTTGCAATTTTGAGTAGAAAGTTTTTAGAATATTTTTTATTTTGGTTTTTTGAAAAAATCGATCACGTCTCTCAAACGAATCATGACGAGCTGATTCCGAATTATGCATCAAAAATGGAATTAAGGATTAACGAAATGAGGAATTTTTTTTCGTCGGAATCGCAAAAATTGTCGTTATTACTTCGTCGAATTTAATTTTTGAGATAATATCCGAAAACAGCATGTCGAGAGATATTTGAGGGGAATTTGCGAATTTCCGGAAAATGAATAATAAAATTTTTCAAAAATGTTATGGTGCCAGTGAATTTTTTTACGTTTTAACACCTTTTTTTTATGATACACCTTGTATCTGAACGTATCCGAATCATATATTTCTGATATCAGCTCAAAATTTCAGGTGTATAGTGCTAATTTCAAGTGAATCTGATGATTTTGTACTTTTCATGATTTTTAGGGGTATACCCCTTAGACATTTTTCGAGTATTTATTTTTTTGTCGCCGATCAACTTTAAATTCACAGACTATACTAATTTTGTCATTCTGAATCGATTGGCGTTCACAGAACTGCTCTATCTCAAACCGTTCTCGAGTTGAAAAGTTCATCCAGAGTTGAGAGCCGTAATATCCAGGCAAATTTTATTTTTTTTTTTGTTTTTTACCATATTTATGAAATCGATCCTCTTTTTCGTATATGCTCACCAAATTTGACATCGATTCCGAGTCAAAGAGAGATTTCTAGTATTTTTACGGAACCTTTGCAATTTCGAGATTTCATATTTCTAAAATTGTAACCCTTTTTTGTATATGCCTGAAAAATTATAAATCGATTCCAAGTCAAAAAGAGCATTGGTAGGCTTTTTAGGGAACCTTTGCAATTTCGTAAAAAAAAAATATTTTCGAAAAATTGCCAACATCCCTCTAACGTATCTCGACGAGCTGGTTCCGAATTATGCATCAGAAATTGAATTCAGCGAAGGATTAATAAAACGAGTGCAATTTTTCATTGGAACTGCAAAAACCAACTTATTATAATAAAATAATCTTTTCCGTTGTCAAATATTCTATTATTCTTCAATAATTATTGAAATCGTTCAAAGATCTTACTTCTTATAATTTGCGCAAGTCAAATGTCTAAGTGTATGCATTTTGATGTGACTTTTAAATGATCGGGTTGGACTACTGGATTTGAAATCTGTCACTATACTGTGATTTGTGAGGTTAAGTGACTATCGTTAATGAAGAGTGTTATTTGTTCCTTTTGATCCCTTTGGAAACAGTTTGTAGTTTATACGGGAAAAGTTCTTACAACAGTACTTCGTTTCTTTTTTTGGTGTGGAGTTTTGCTGGGCTTATGTTCTTTAATGAATTCGTTTTCTCAAGGTAAGTTATTTTTATATTGATCGTTGATATGGCCCGTTCAAATTGTTGGAAATACTTGTTTCTTTCTTCGTATAATACTTAAATAGTCTTCTAGTTCAACCATAACAAAGGGGTCGGGGGGAATTCCTTTATAACTTTTTTATTGATTGACGCATTCCAACGTAATTTACATGTAAATCATTTGAAAATGTCGCGAATCCAGTGGTGTAGTCAGATTTTTTCTAAAAAAATCGCTAGTAATTTTTTTTTAGATTTTTGACCTTGAAAAATAAGATTAGTTGGCCCTGGAAATTGAGATTTATTCATGATATTTGGTGTCCTAATAAACTTTTTGAATATCTACCTAACAAAAAAAAAATAATTCCAATCGGTTGAAAAATGTAAGTTTTATAAGGGTGCTTCCATCTTAAATGGGTCACACTGTAGAAAAGAGTCTTTGATACGAGTGGAAATGGGGATAGGCAATCTAAGTTCATTGGAATGACGAATGAGTTTTTCATGGATTTATCTTTATTGATTAGGCTAACAGTTACCAGATTAAAAAATGATATTAATTTAAGTATTTTTTGTTCTGCAAATAACGCCCTGCAAGAATGTATCTGACTTGCTTTACATAGATATCGAATTGCTCCATTTTGTAAAACAAAAACTGTCTGAAGATGGGTTTTACTACATGCTTTCCAAAATGGAATTACATATCTCAAGTGTGATTCCACTTACGAGTGGTACCTATACTATTTTGGCGACTTTTATCCCCAGTTCTTTCCATGTTTACTCTCACTGCATAACAGCTATATTGAAATTTTTTATATAATCCTCGAAACTCAATTTATTTACAGTCATCATTCCCAAAAACTTGTTTGAATCGTTTTTTTTTCATTCAAGTAAGACTGTAGCCATTTAAGTGGTATTCGATTTATACTACAAAGACTGTATAAATACATCTCCTTTCAAATCATATTCCAAAATATCGTCTGAAACTCATTCTCCATCAAACTCTGCTTTGTGGATATAGTATAATAAATGAAAATTAGTAAGCAGTTATTTTATTCAAAATATCCGAATATATCTTCGTAGCGTTTATTAGAATTCACCCCCTGATAGCTTTAGGGCGTCGGAGCCAGGACCTTCATATAGATGTACCTACTATCAGAAAAGAACATGGGAGTCATTTTGGTTGAGACTGAACTAGATAATATAGATAGGTAGATATTAATTTCAATTAGGGACCTGATATATGCATAAAAAAGGAAATCCTAATATATTTCTTATTATAATAAATAAATGATAACGAATTTATCTACCAATGATGATGCAATGCAACATTTATAAATATGAGGTAAAATGTCAATAGCAAATATCTATGGGACCAAAGACGTTGTTCACAAAAACTTGTCTACGGGTAAGATTTTCATTTCAATTTAGCGACACATTAAACTTATTGAACCACATTAAACGTAAACATCGAGCTGTCTGGAAGAATTCAACGAGTATAGTTGATATAGAAAAAAATTATGCAAATGATGCAAGTACTCCTGTAATTTCTACACCAGCAAAAAGTACCGCAATTGTTAGTTGCTGAAATATTGATTATCAACTTGTTCTTACCCTGCCATATCGATATAGCGATTATTTATTGAAAAATATCGACTATTGATAGTAATTTTTTTTTAACGCTTAAAATTTCGTTTGTACCTACGGGGTATTTCATATACGGATTCTTGACATATTCGTAGGTACACGATCTCAATATTCAGTACTTCAGTAGTACTCTTTCATTCACTTGATTCAATATGTTACTTAGCAACTACCTTCAGAACATGGCGTCTTATCATTGAATATATAGTCTGTTTCAGTTGAAATGGTAACACCTCAGGATCTTTTTCATTTTTCAGTTGATACAAAAATTTAAAAATTCGTTATGTTAATCTTATGAAGCTTTTCAAGATAGGTAAGCTACATTTCAGCCTTTGCAAAAAACTAGCCTACTGTGATTGAAAATGTTTGCATAAATAAACGTAAGAGGATTTTTTTTTAATTCTATTGAAAAAAGTTTTTCGGAATAACTCTAAAACCCCTATTCCAAATTTGGTTGAAAATAAAAAATAATCATTATTAATGAAACAACAAAAGATAATAAAAAATCATCAGCTGGAAAGTTTATCACAAAAAAATTTCAAAGCGCTTTTAGTTCTTTTTATCGAAAAGGAAGTCATGGAAAAACTGAATTTCGATTATGTGATTAATGACTTTGCAAAGTCCAGAAAGGTTCATATTTAGACCAGTCTTTTGTGTGATACATATTTTTCGTTAATTTTTCATCATGAAATATTTTGTTTTGTTATCTCTTTTTTGTTATCGTTGACAGCAGCAGCAGCAAATTTCATGTATTGAATTCGTATAAAAAACGGAATTCGAGAAAAACTGTATTAGATTTTTAAATATATGGCCTGCTGTAAAGGCACATTCCAGAAGGAAAGGGGCGCTGAAGTCAATTGCGCTTCAGTCTGCCGAAGATCATGATCCGCCACTGGGTCTAGTATTCGATATATAGATACATTTTATGGACGTACCAAGTTGATCCCGTTCTCTTTGTCCAAAAGAAGTACATATACGTATGATAAGTAACGTCCGAATAATAGGTTGATAATTGTTCATTCATTATACATCCAAAATCGTTCTTTTATTAAGGTTTCGCATTGGTCCCATATTTCACGTTCACGAATTGTACAAAATATATACAGACCCGATAGTCCATTGGCAATTTATTTCGAGTTCCTGGACGTTGGATCAATCTTGGACCCAAAAATGGACATCCAATGGATGCCATGTGCTATATGGGGTGGGCTTCTCAGACATTTCAAAGTAGTCAGCTTTGTTTTGTCTGAATGCAAATGGCATGGGATATATGACCAAAAAAACACAAGTCCATAGTGTCCTATACTTAATACACCAGACCACCAAAAGAGCTGTAGACTAGTGAACATTCAAGGGCTACGCGCTTTGATAGGAAATGATTGTCAGAAGCACAATGAGCCTCCTTGGCCATACTGCCTGCAGAATCGCCGCACCCGAAGAAAAAATACGCCTCCAAATTCCAAGCATCTGCAGAGGTCCCCAGTCGATGCATCCACGTCTTCGATGAACAGTTAGTTCCCCGACGCAGGAATCAAAATGATGCTTATGAAGAGTTGTTAATCACTCCTAAAAATCAATCGTCGGTCATTTGTCTTGTTGGCGCACATGTCGTAAAAGTCGTAAATTAAACGGCACAAAGAAGAAAATTGTTGCGTCTGTGTGCACAGTTCTGTTGGTATCGTTAGCGATGATCGCGCTGGTCTCCGAGAGCTTGACCACGTGTATAATTAGTTATGGTAATGTCCGCTGGGCGGCGAGGGCGAGGATTTAATGAAGGGGGCCCGATCACGAGAGTTTCGAGGCCCGCGGGCCCGCCGACACGCACGCGATGCCACATCTCTTTCGCCGGCCGGACCCGGACCTTTTACGAATTTTATAATAGCGTTTTGTGGCCCTTCGATGGCCCATAATAGCGTACGACGGCCGACGGAATCGTCTCTAAATCATGCCGGCCAATGAATAAATATTAAAATTCGAAGCTTTATGATTTTTATGCGAGATAAACGTTTATCAAACGCTGTACAACTTGTAATTAAGAAATTTCGGGCATTCATAAATTATAGGTATTGTTTAGGGACGAGGTCGTGATTCAAATTTGTCTGCGGCGACTTCTGGGATGCTTCAAGGGTCGCCCGTCGGACCCATTGTTCTTTTTATGATTTCGTTGCGGCGGTTTGGAACTCTTTACTGATTTTAAATGCTTTCGTTAGCGACTTTGGACCGTATCGAAAACCAAGTACCTACCAGAGTGATATCATTCAGTATTATTGATTTGCGATTATTTTTATTTCCAAAAAAACTATATGTAAGTGTCATACTTCATAGTACATTGTATAAATATACACAATATAATAGAATTGTGGAGAATGTTGAAAAACTGAGCGCAGGTTTCACTAGTAATGATTATATAGTAATTATAGCAGGACAAAATGATTTTAAATATAACCACGCATATCCTTAAAAATATCAATAGTCATGTCAGATTTTGCACCCATACCAACATAATTTTAGTATCAGTACCATATTTGGCGGGCAACAATGCGCATATAAACAACTTTATTTATAAATTCAATGGAAAGTTAAGTGAATGTACCAACAAGTTGAACAGATTTTCACCCAACACTGTTATGATTATAGATATCAATAGTGATGGAGGAAAAATGTTGACTAAAACAAAACTAGCTAATGATATAATCTACCTGATGCAATCCAATAATCTCAATATGAAAAAAACCTAATAACTGTCTCGTTGACAGAAAATAACTTAGAAAACTGTAAAAATTTTCAAAATCGGTCTCATGCAGAGGCCATAGGATAAAAAGTGGAACGAATAGATCAATTAATTCTAAAAGTACAGTGTTGTACTTGAATGCAGAAAGCCTACTATCTCATTTTGAAGAAATATCTAGATATGTGTTAGTATGCAACCCTTATGTAATTTGTGTATCAGAGACTCATGTAACATGCGACATATATGATTCAGAAATAGAAATAGAGGGATATGAAAGTTATAGATGTGATAGTGATAGTAGGCATACGGGAGGAGTCCTAATTTATGTAAAAAAAGGAATAAACGTTGTAGTTTTCCAAAAGTATTGTATACAGAAAATGTTGTGGATTGCCTCAGTTAAATTGTTTTTGTGCTACAAATGGTTCTTGATTGTAGCTTTGTACAGATCACCAAGCAGCAGCTGTGCAATGTTTACTGAATACTTCAATATGTGGGCTGAAGATAATTTATGTGATGTCAATTCGACCGTCATCGTTGCTGAGGATTTTAATGTTGATTTGCTAGTGACAGAAACCTATAGTACTAAATTAAGAAACATTTGCACTGAAAATGGTTTAAAAAATATTGTAAATAAATACACAAGGCCAAACAAGAATGGAGGTGGTACTATGATTGATTTGATACTAACAAATAAAGATCATATTCATGCTGATATCATTGAAACCCCAAGAGTAAGTGATCATTTTATGATCTTAGTGGAAATTATGGGTAATTTCAATAAACCATGTTTTCCAATCAATATAATAAGTAGAGGTAGACAAATCGATTATGACTTAATAAATGCCAGATTAGCTGCAGTATCGTGGAATTTCAAAATAACTGATATCAACCAAAAATATGTTCACTTTATTATGCTGATCTTAGAGGTATTAGATTCGGTAGCACCGAAAACGGAAATGAAAATTTTACCCAAATACAAAGTATGGTGGAATGAAAAGGTGAAAGAAGCAACAAATAGTAGGGATCTGAGTTATAAAAAGTACTCGCAAAATAAGACTGAAAAAAATTGGAATGACTATAAACAAAAACGAAATATTGCTGTTAAGATAATTAGAAATGAAAAGAGCAAGTATATGGAACAAAGAATTCAGGATTCCAAAGGGAATTCCAAAGAAATGTGTAGCAACAGTTGTGCCAGTACCTAAAGTTAATAATTCAAAAAGAGCTAGTGATCTTAGGCCTATCAATGTACTTAGCGCAGTAGATAAGATTATTGAAAAGATTGTATATGAACAGATTGTAAGTTTCCTAGAACAAAATCAAGTTATTACTATAAATCAATCAGGGTTCAGGGGAAAACATAGCTGTGAAACTGCCATCCAATGCGTACTAGATGACTGGAAGATCCAATTAGATAAAAATATTACAACTCTGGCAGTTTTCCTTGATTTACAGAGGGCTTTCAAAACAGTGGATCGAAATATAATGTTAAAAAAGTTACGAAGTGTAGTAATTATGGGAATGGCTTTAAAATGGTGCATAGACTACCTGACGAATAGGAAACAGAAACTGAAACTGAACAGCATCATATCTGATGAAATAAATTGTGATAGAGGCGTACCGCAAGGAAGTGTATTGGGCCCACTTTTTTTTATTATTTATATAAATGACATTGTTGATGTCAGAGGTCATTGTATTATTCATATATTTGCTGATGGCACACTTATATACTTCTCATCGAAAGACACTGAATCTCTAGTTGGAAGTGTGTATAAATAAATGGTGCTCTAGTAACCTACTGAAGGTGAACTCAAATAAAACAAAATATATGGTTATTGGAAATAGTCCTATTCATTCACAATTTATCGATAAAAATAATAAATAGGTAAAAATAAAATAAATATGGTCGATAAATTCAAATATCTAGATATAATCATAGACCGGCAGTTAAAATTCAAAGATCATGCAAACTATATCATTAAAATCATATCATACAAGCTCAACTACCTATTAGTCTAGTCTACAAGTGCCATTTAGACCAACTTTTTTCAGCAGTCTCCGAAAATTATGATTGAGGTGTCATTCGATTCGGAATGACATCCAGATGATTTTTGAAAAAAATGAAGTTCCGCATGAAAAAATTGTAAAAGTTATTAACAATTAACTAAAAAAAAAGATGGCTTTAGTATTTTGTAAATATCTCAAAAACTAATTAAAATTTTTTAAATCTAAAAAAAGATTCAAAAAGAGGAGGAAATTTCCTAAAAAAAAGCTCAATTCCCGGAATTGTAGCATCAATATTTATAATTTTCCCAGAGGGAGGAAAATACGGCCGAAAACGGGTACTCTGGCTCGGGCAAGCCACACCCACTTTGGACACTTTAACAATAAAAATTATTTTAAAATACTAAATATGAAAATAAAAAATTGGAAAAATTCAGGCACTAACTGAATAGATTAATGAACAATAATCCGCTTGAAAAAAATTTTTATCACAATTTTTCAATTAGTTAATCAATAGTTAATTAATAATTTTTTTCTGCTTGAACATGAACATTGCAAGTGTGATAATTGTTAAACTATAAATTTAAGATTTTTTTCCTCTTTTGGAGCAATTCTTGAAAGGCTTCAGAATAGAACCCCGTTGGAAAAATTAAAAAGTTTTTATTTTTCAGTTTTTTATTAACAATTTTCGTTGTTGCAAAATTAAATACTTAAATTAATCATTGAAAAAAAATTTTTTTTTAAATATTATCAATAATCCGTTTTTATGTTATCAGGAACTACATAGAAATAATTTTTTTAAATTTTTATCTCTAATTGTTTAAAAAATTGTTATAAACAAATGCGTTGTTTATAAGATAATTGAAATTTTTTTTATGGAATTTCAATCTTTGATACAAATAATGATTTTTAAAAGAAAAATTGTTCCTTAAAAAAAATTTTTTATTGCTTGAAAACGCATTTGTTAATTAACAATTATTTTCTCCCGCTTCTAATTAATATTAAGGAACCATTTTTTTTTTTTAATCATTATTTGTCTTTCTTTCTGATATAAAAAAAAAAATTCCATTTTATTTAATTTTTCATTGTTTATGCAATAAACAATTTGTTATAAACAAATAAATTTTTACCTTATATTTTTTTTTCTATTCTAATTTCTGTCACAAAAACAGACATGATTTTTTTCTTTTTTAAAATTTTTTTTATTATTTTTTATTTAATTTTCAAATATAAGTTCTCTCTAACTTCGTCATTCTTACCTGGTCTTCATCCTTAAAATTATTATAATTTACAAACTAATGGAGATACGATGAAAATACTTAAGACTTATTTATTCTCCATTACATAAAAAACAAATTTAGCAGAAAAGTTTAGTTGTTACTTATTTATTTATTGAATTTATAGCAATTGTTGTTGAAAAATACTTAGGGAAAAATTTTTTTTTTGTTTTAATGCTTAAAAATCTTATCAACTATTAAAAATATGACTACTTCATTCAAGTATCTTATCAATTATTGTTCATTACTCAACATTTTTACCTTTTATATATTAATATCACTTTATTATACTTCAAATTCTGAATATTACCATGTAAACAAAAAAATTTTGCAGAGTTCATTAGCCTAATGGTTTTTGAAAGGAAGAATGATCTTTAAATTGATTTTCATTTAACAAAATTTATTAATAAGTAGTTATTAACATTTACAATATTTTTTTTTTTTTCATTTTATTGTACATTCTGTTTATTTTTTGAAACGTTTCTTTGATGGTGGCTCATAGTCTACAGTTTCTTCTTGTCTCATGTTTTCATCGTTCTCTTCGTTCTCCAGCAAAGTTTCCACAAATTGTCCAATAGAGATGTCATAATCAGCACAGGCACTATCGTCTTCATTATCATTTTGTAATGCGTTTTCTTCATCAACATCGCCGAGTTCGTCATTATCATCTTCCATCGCTATCTTTTTGCAATTATCGCAACTCTCTCCTTTGCAATGCTTGCAGAGAGACGAACATGGAAGACCAGCCTTCCTGCATCCGCATCTTTTTGAACAATTTTTGAGGCAATTACAGTGAACTAATTTTAAGAGTTCATCAGGAGCTAATTTATCGGTTGTTCGAACTGGCAAAAAAATTGTTTCTGTCTTTATCCAGCCCCAATTTTCCGGATTGAGATCGTTGTTACCGAGCCAATATTGAACTTGGTAATACACTCGGTATGAATGATAACTCAATGCTGTTGACGTAGGTGGTAGAGTCGCTAAATTGATGGCTTTTTTAGACTTTTTCAAAAGTTCCATAAACTTGGAAACACGGCATTGACTCGCAGTTACGTTGGTTTTAAATTCTCCATACAAAGACAGCATCAATCTTTCTCCAGCTTCCTTAATTTCTTCAGTAGATGCACCAGGATCATAAAATTTTTCCACATGCTGCTTCATTCCATCATTTTTTAGAATCAAATCCAATAATTTCTTCTTCCCTTTGCCAAAAATTGAGCTCACTGTATCACAACCCGTAAAAGCATGAACGAAGAGTATAATATCTTTTAGATGTTGATTTTTCGTGCTTTCATAGATTGCATCTAGTTGTTTAGAAGAAGAATGATAATATATATGAACGTGCATAGAATATTCTGTTCGTTGATAAATAATTAAATTTATTAGACTCTATTTTCTCAATAATATTTCAAAAGAAAAAAATAAAGATTGTCATTCATAAACTTTTACAAACATTAAAGAAACCGAACCTGAAAATAAAAATCTAGATATTAATATTAATATATAAAAGGTAAAAATGTTGAGTAATGAACAATAATTGATAAGATACTTGAATGAAGTAGTCATATTTTTAATAGTTGATAAGATTTTTGAGCATTAAAACAAAAAAAAATTTTTTCCCTAAGTATTTTTCAACAACAATTGCTATAAATTCAATAAATAAATAAGTAACAACTAAACTTTTCTGCTAAATTTGTTTTTTATGTAATGGAGAATAAATAAGTCTTAAGTATTTTCATCGTATCTCCATTAGTTTGTAAATTATAATAATTTTAAGGATGAAGACCAGGTAAGAATGACGAAGTTAGAGAGAACTTATATTTAAAAATTAAATAAAAAATAATAAAAAAAATTTTAAAAAAGAAAAAAATCATGTCTGTTTTTGTGACAGAAATTAGAATAGAAAAAAAAATATAAGGTATAAATTTATTTGTTTATAACAAATTGTTTATTGCATAAACAATGAAAAATTAAATAAAATGGAATTTTTTTTATATATCAGAAAGAAAGACAAATAATGATTAAAAAAAAAAAATGGTTCCTTAATATTAATTAGAAGCGGGAGAAAATAATTGTTAATTAACAAATGCGTTTTCAAGCAATAAAAAAATTTTTTTAAGGAACAATTTTTCTTTTAAAAATCATTATTTGTATCAAAGATTGAAATTCCATAAAAAAAATTTCAATTATCTTATAAACAACGCATTTGTTTATAACAATTTTTTAAACAATTAGAGATAAAAATTTAAAAAAATTATTTCTATGTAGTTCCTGATAACATAAAAACGGATTATTGATAATATTTAAAAAAAAAAATTTTTTTCAATGATTAATTTAAGTATTTAATTTTGCAACAACGAAAATTGTTAATAAAAAACTGAAAAATAAAAACTTTTTAATTTTTCCAACGGGGTTCTATTCTGAAGCCTTTCAAGAATTGCTCCAAAAGAGGAAAAAAATCTTAAATTTATAGTTTAACAATTATCACACTTGCAATGTTCATGTTCAAGCAGAAAAAAATTATTAATTAACTATTGATTAACTAATTGAAAAATTGTGATAAAAATTTTTTTCAAGCGGATTATTGTTCATTAATCTATTCAGTTAGTGCCTGAATTTTTCCAATTTTTTATTTTCATATTTAGTATTTTAAAATAATTTTTATTGTTAAAGTGTCCAAAGTGGGTGTGGCTTGCCCGAGCCAGAGTACCCGTTTTCGGCCGTATTTTCATCCCTCTGGGAAAATTATAAATATTGATGCTACAATTCCGGGAATTGAGCTTTTTTTTAGGAAATTTCCTCCTCTTTTTGAATCTTTTTTTAGATTTAAAAAATTTTAATTAGTTTTTGAGATATTTACAAAATACTAAAGCCATCTTTTTTTTTTAGTTAATTGTTAATAACTTTTACAATTTTTTCATGCGGAACTTCATTTTTTTCAAAAATCATCTAGATGTCATTCCGAATCGAATGACACCTCAATCATAATTTTCGGAGACTGCTGAAAAAAGTTGCTCTAAATGGCACTTGTAGACTAGACTATATGTGGATTATCAAAATGGACTAAAGAAGTAATCTTCAACACTATAATTCTTCCACACTTCATCTACTGTTCTACAGTACTGTTCTTGTTGAATCAAAATTTAATCTCCAGATTGCAAAAATTGAAAAATAGGGCAATGAGAATACTATTGTCCTGCTCTAAGTATACTCCCATCCTGGACATGCAACTAACATTACAGTGGTTACCAGTCAAGGAATGTCTCTTATATAATGCCATGATATTTGTGTATAAAATGAAAACAGGCTTATCACCTCCTTACTTACAACAAAAGCTTCATTACAATGTGCATAGCTACCCAACTAGAAATAGAAACAACTTCTATGTTAGTTCTGTTTCTAAAAGTGCAACGCAAAACTCGGTATTCTTCAAAGGCCTCATACATTATAATGAATTACCAAATGATATTAGAGATGCTGATTCAGTGAATATATTCAAAATTAAGTTAAAGAGATATTTGATGAATCAATGCTACTCCCAGCAGTGATGATGGTCAATTGACAAACTATTTATCTCTATTCAATCTTGTTTGATTGATATTATTGTTGTAATGTGTTTTATCTTGAAATTTATACTTGTGTTGTATTAATTGTATATTGACAAAAATTGTAAATCGACATATAATTAGTGTTATAGCTAAATGAACAATAAACAAACAAACAAACAAACAAACAAACAAACAAACAAATAAAAAGCTCTCTGAGTGATAGAAACCAGTTTACTGATGGTAATGATTCACTTAATTGTTCCTCTCGATCATTTATATGATATTGGATAGGTCAAGTCTATGCAAATGCTCGGTATATTCCAATGAAGCCTTGATCTTCTCAAAACTGTATCACTAAGAATGTTTTTAAATGAATGGAACGAACCTGCCATTTGATGAAAAACTATTGTTGGCAACACCGCAAATTATAATAACAGTTCTTATGGAACAAAGTTGTTGTTACCATAGAACACATACTTTATTTGAATTTTCACTGGTGTTCAGACAACCGGGTACAAAGCACTTTTTAGACATTTTCACCGTTATAAAGAATACAGAAATTACTTAACCTCGAAAAATAAAATATTCAAGAGTCTGTTAGTTTCCAGCATACAGATTTGATCTACTAGCATCTATCTTGTATCACATAACATAAGCAAATTAGTTAAACACAGAAAAACAATTGTTATTGATCTGCTCCATGAAACAAACGAACAAAACCATCTGGTATCAAATGACAACTATCATAGAACACAATCCAGATGTAATGATAATTTGAGATTCCATGGTGTACAACTTATACGACGTTGCCAAGTTGAATTTTGTTGAACGTGACGTCACAAAACCCCTTTTTTCAAATTATAGAAGAACTGGAGGTCAGAAAAAATACATAAAAGTCCCAAGTGATATTGGCGTATATATACTTTCTAATTACAATGTTTTGTCATAGTTCGTGGAAAGGTCCATTCAGCCACCTCCCTTACAATCATTTTGTTTGTTTGAAAAATAATAACCCCATAAAAAAACAATCTCACTCCATGTCTTGAAAACTGATTTGAAAAAATTGTTTCTTCTTTACACGACACCAACGGCTGGTGAACGTTCGGTGTCTCATTATTTTCCTCTTACTGAGCTGTTGAAAATTAAACATCGCCATCCAGTTGGCAGGTGATCCGTCACGCACCACATACGGAATTGATGAACATCGGAATTATGAAGCAGTTCGAGGTCGTCAAACACTATTGGATAAAATATCTACGTTTAGGAAGATAAATACACCTCTGTCTTTGTCGGTATTGTACGCTCCGGTAATCGATAGGCTAAACACGAAGAAAATCGTTCGTGAATGGATTTTTACGAAGGCTTAGCACTATATTATTCACTTATTTATTGACGTCTATAGCTATATTTGGAGCGCTCAGAATTCAAGTAGACCAAGTCCACTTTTTGTAACTTATGAGTTAGCAACGCTATAACATGCGCAAAGTATGTTAAATTTCAGTGTAACAATAAACCAAGTACTATCTCTGATAATATCCGCTAGGCAGCAGCAAGTTCTGTTTCTTAGTGACAGATTATTATTTTCTTTCAGAATACTACTGAACCAAGTCAAGTCAAGTTTGTTTACTGTTAAAAGTTCTGTGTTGACGTGCTTTGAACCGATTATTTAGAGCTTTTGGCAGTTCATTACACATTATTTTTGTTGGCTTGTATTCTGCAACGGATATTTCATCTGGATCAGGTGAAGAGTGGTCGCCATACGAATGTACAGGTAAATAAAATGTTATTACAATATTTTACGTTGGGATTGCTATTAGGATTGTAAGATTGTTACGAACAGAAAGTTGTATCTGTTTGTCTGCCTTTTTTGTCGCATTGAAATGATTTATATGGGAAAATATTTTTTATAATTGAATTTGTTTCAAGTCGATGGAGCTTCCGGTGACATCATCGTACCTACGCCTCAGACACTGATGACAGCAACATCATTCGTCGCTCTGTCCATTCAGATGGGGAAAATGAAAATATTTTCCGAGGAAGAAAGCGCCCGAGGAACTTTGAAAACTGGAAAATTAATAAGAGGAAGTTGAATCGTAACAGCGGTAAAGAGTACACATCACGCAGATACAAGATAATGAATGCAAAGATATTTCCCTCTGGGTATGACTGTAAATGCCCCAGAAAGTACCCTGAAAAGTTCCCTTCTGAAGATACATTGAAATATTTTTTTAATTCATTCTGGAAACTGGCAGATTACTCAAAACAAAACTGTTTTTTGCGGGGCTTAGTTAAGGCCATAGCTATCAGTAGGCGTCGGACGAGAGACGGATCAGGAGAAGCAAAATCAAAAGTGTATCCGTACGTTATTCCAGATGAACATAATAATCAGCTGAGGGTTTGTAAGACCTACTTTCTTGCCATTTTACAAATAAGTTGGGGAAGATTATACAGATGTTTGAATAAAACTGAAGTTGCTGCTGTTATTGACGCAAGGGGAAAAGCATCGTCGCGTAAAATTGACGACTCAGATGTTGTTGAGCACATAAAGTCATTTCCCTGCTACCAAAGCCATTACACAAGAAAGGACAATGATAACAAAAGATATTTAAGTCAAGATTTGAATATAAAAAAAAATGTATGATTTATACAAACAGAAAGGTGAAAGTGAGAACAAAAATCCTGTGAAAGAAAGATTCTATTACAAAGTCTTCAGCCATGAATTTAACTTGCACTTTAAACCTCCTTCAAAAGACACTTGCAGCAACTGTGACAAGTTATTTCACAAAATCAGTACTGAAACTGATGAGAAAAACATAGCCGACTTAAGGCGAGCAGAACAAGCGCGCGCAGAACTAAAAAAAGATGCCTTGCAGGATAAATATGTTTGCACATTTGATCTTCAAAAGGCATTGCCTTTCCCCAAACTCACAACTTCAATAGCCTACTATAAGCGAAATCTTTATGTCTACAACTTTGGTATTCATTGTTTTAATAACAACACTGCCTATATGCACGTCTGGGATGAGACTACTGGTGGAAGGGGTTCTGAAGATCTAGTTTCATGCCTTAGGAAACATTTGTATGAACATGCCAAGACATTCAAACACCTTGTTATGTTTTCTGACTCATGCACGGGGCAAAACAGGAATATAAAAACTAGCCTTACCCTGCTGAAACATGTTCAAGATCCTCTACTGGATATGAAATTTATGATACCAGGCCACTCATTCCTTCCCAACGATACTGATTTCGGTATAATAGAGAGAGCAAGCAAGAAACATGGGACCATCAATGTGCCTGGTGACTGGTACAATATCATTAAAACAGCAAAAGTAAAAGAGACTCAGTTTGAAGTTGTAAAAATATGAGAAGAGTTTTTGTGCACAAAACCCCTCGAAGATTCAATCACAAACAGGAAAAAGGACACTGAAGATAGAAAAATCAATTGGCTTACGATACGGTGGTTGAGGTTTGAAAAAGGAGCACCCTTTCAAATAAAAATAAATGAATCCTTCAGTGAAATTTCGAAGTTCCGAACTTTCGACATCTCGAAAAAGACCAGTAAAACATGTGGGCCAGGAAGACCCGTGGAAGTGCAAACCTTGTTGACTGTACAGCAGGGTCAGCTTTACCCAACCAGAAGACCAATGACTTTCAAAAAAAAGGAAGATATGTTGTCCCTACTCCCTTACATACCCCCTATTGATCATGGATACTTCAGAAACCTTCCAGGGCCTCAGACAACTCGTCAAACCCAGGACAACGAAGCAACTGAAGGAAATGACACCGATGATGAGTTTTTTTATGTCAATTAACTTTTCTTTTCAACTAAGAAGTGATATTTTCTGTTAATGCTTCTAATTTGATCTGTAAAAATAAAGTGTATTAACAACAGTTGGAGTTGGTTCATTATATTCCTAAAATTCTTCAGAATACATTTGAACCAAGTCCACTATTTTGAATTTTTTGGGGTTATAACATGAAATTTGGCTAATAAACCTATGTAAATGTTTAAGTTACTCCTTGAACTTCTTAAATTGAATATATACTATTAAAAAATATTAACAGGTAATTTTGTTCTGAAGCTTCAACTTTCAACTTCTGTAGCTCAAAAGTAGCTAAAGTAGACTTGGTTCACTTGTATTCTGAACCCTCCATTTATACAAATTTTAACAAATTCAAGCATGTTTTGTTAGAACTAGTTATATCACTACAATTAAAAGAAGATTTCCTAATTATTTTCAATAATTCTAATCTGGGAGTTTATAAAAGAGTCGAGATTCGCCGCCTCTAGCTGTGGGCTGCAGAAAAACGGTCAATCATGGCCGTTCTGAATGAAGACTCGCGACATATCGACAATTACTCTATTGGGTATAAATACGGAGCGCATAGCAAGAGCGATAGATTTGCTATTATTTACATTTCAAAACTTCTGAAAACTTATACTTTGACGACTGTCTGAGGTGCTTTGTTTTCGTTTTACTTGTAGTAGTTTTGCCACAATATCTTTCTGTATGATCAGACTAATGTCTTTACTTATCGGATAATGAAATCTTTGATAATTTTCTTTAAATTATATGTCGTTGAAGTTTTTGCATCCGCGAAACTAATTGGGAAGAAAACTTGCATTATCTCAATTCCGTCATTGATGCCTGACTATCGGAGAGAATTCCATTGGGATCGTTTCAAGGACCCGTCCTAAGAATCTTCTTCGTGCAAAGGAACACAGCTTAGACTAATGTCCTGCCTAGGCTTCTCCCCTTATATCAGCTAAGGGCTGATATATTCTCTTGTTTTAGAGACATCCGTATGTCAGATTCGCTATTTTTACAGTATTTTGGTATGACCCTTGAAGTGACTTTCCACCAGAGAAGTAGGTCGGAGTCATTTTGCCTGGTAGCATCTTAGATGGGTCGATTCTTATGACCTCCACTAGATGGTTGCCCCTCTATTGGCTCAGAAACTTTAGTCCGCCACAGCAGGACTCCATACATCATCGGAGGCCCCACTCTCGCTTTGTGGAGCCAAAGAGATTGTTTGTGTCCCCATGCTGTTCCAAGTAAACGCCAGTCGAACTTTGAGTTCAAGTTCCACTTCAGGTGTTTCGATTCTCCTAAGATCGTATGAAGGCTTGTACTCTCTCCTGAGATTTGTAGGCTTTCACAAAAATTTCAGGAGATGTGTTGGTCTCCAGGTTCTTTTTTCCGCTGTAAGGAACACTCGTGGTTCTTTGAGAGTTCACTTTAAGATTCTTCCTCATGCACTACGTGAGTGCTGCATCAGATCCATAGGTCCTAATAAACCTTATTTAATCATACTTACGAAGGAAAATCCTATATTTTGTGATACCCTTCGGGCTGAGATTGAATACCCTGCTTATTGGAAATGCCACAGTTCAACACGATCAACCAGGCCCCTCATTTTTCCTGATCCGGTAAAACTACGCAACCGAGAGGC
Source organism: Chrysolina americana (assembly GCA_958502065.1). NCBI lineage: Eukaryota > Metazoa > Arthropoda > Insecta > Coleoptera > Chrysomelidae > Chrysolina > Chrysolina americana. The sequence continues at coordinate 4,442,242 of OY293411.1, read as the reverse complement.
CAACACCATTAGATAGAAGAGCAAGACCTTTGGTTCCATGCTATGGCAGTGCGTTGCCCAGGGTTCTGGGATAACAGATACCACTAACAATTTGTCCAAAATCCAAAATTGGATACTTGTATATTTATATCAACTAGTTTTTCCGTCATTCTGGGCATGAATGTCAAAAGACAAATTATTCTGAATGCCTTAATCTGGGCATAGGATAGTTTTCCTTACTTCGGTATAGAGATCACTTGGACCTTCTCTAGATGCGAGGGTTTTTTTTACTGTGGGCCAGGCTTTCTATGGATAGCCTAACTAGGAATGTTATCAGTATATCTGCTTCTCTGCTAATTTGAATGGACCCATTCTACCTTCCTTTAGCTATGTCCTAGCTCTCCGTTGTGAGACTAGTCTCGACTATTTGTTCTCCCTGAGGTGTGACTGTAGCACTTGCTCCCCCTGAGTCAGTAGAGTGAGACTCAAGAGTAGGTAAGGATCAAGAAATGTCCCTAGAAATCCTTTTCCTGTTTTAGTGAATGATCAGTCAGCTCACCGGATCTTTCGACGAAATCTAGTTCAGCCGTGAGCATTCTGTGCTCTCGACTTCTCAGAAACTCTTCCCCGCATGTACTCTATTTGTATGGCCCTTTTGTACTGAAAGAGGAATTCATTATATTTACCCCACTGGTACATTTAATAGGTCTCATTGAAGAGCTTTCTCCCAGGGTTTTCAGCTTTTTGGTCTTGAATTACACTTCCCCTTTTAATTGGAGGATAACTTTGGGAATGGAGACTGTCGTATCCTGAAGATAAATTGCTGCCCCCTCAGCTCCTCAGCTGCTCTTTGGAGAAATTCACAGACCTAAGTTTAGCAGAGAGCTTCCGTACGCCTTTCAGTCGGATTTTCTTTGGGTTTTGGAAAAAGTTGAACCAGGATGAAACGCCGTTTATGTATGAGCTGATCCATATGATATCTATGACCTCGGATCTAACGCGATTGGCAAAAGTTGCCAACTAGAGTGGCTGGTATTTCCCTGTAGTAGACAGTTTGAGTGACGAGGTCGGTATACGAAGGGTTGATATTGTAGTAAAACTGCACCAAGCTAATTTTGTTAATTTATTTTTAACTAGTCTTAAACAATAATTTATAGCACAGTCACTATTTTTATTTATCTGTCACTTTCTAGCCGCGAACTCTGGAACTATATTTGTGACTCTCTGTGACTATATCTGACTCTCTCGCCATCTGATATCCAGCGGCTTTATATAGTCGCATTTACAGTTCTCGATAAATCGAGTCTGTCCGGCGACTTCTTAGATGTCCTTCGAACCTTCGCGTGACTCATGTGTTTGCGAGAGGAGAACTTGTTTACTTGTCGAGTGTGCATTAATTAGATGATCAGGGCCGGTCTCGAAATCGTTTCAATATAATAAGTAGAGTTAGCAGAAAAATCTGGTTTGTTCATTATCATTCAGATTTCAGTTCGAAACTCTCTTCACATTTTATCTCAGACTGGAAGTAGGTAGATTAGATTGGATTTTGTGTGGGGCTTGTTGGCTCAGAAGCCTCTACATGGAGGACTATAAAGATTTTTTTGTGTATTACACCCTCATGTTGTTTACAGTTATTTACACTACAATTTTGTGATATTACCACCAATAAAGATGGGTCAGTAAAGGCCTGAAAGTAACATTTAACAACTTCAACACTCTGTATCTCGTAAGTTACACAAAGAATTTGTGTGTGCCCACGTTAACTTCTGCTCAAATTTTAGACTATTTGACCGAAAGACTTTTTACATAAGAAGTGTGAAATTTTTCAAAATCTTTGTTGCAGCTCATTAAACATTGTAATGTTGAGAAAAAAGTAATGTTGAGAAGGATTTTTTCTGAAATTCTACAATAATAGATTTTTGGAGTCATTTATAAATTTCGTATAATAGAAATTGATTTTAAAACTCCGTTTGTTTTTGAGTATGACCTTAGCGATGTTATAATTGGCAGAACCATTTCGAAAACTGCCGCTTGTTCCTTTAAATTTCATAGAATTCATTCAAGAGTAAATTTTGTGCAAAACCAAGGTTTTTGAATTACTTTTTACCTCTACCGTGTTGGCTGATAACCTTTGCACCGCTTCACACGCAGCTGACTGTTGTTTTCATACTTTTAGTTATTTAAACAATCACCTAGTGAAATTCTGTCAGACGTTCTTTTAATTTTTTTCAAGCGTTGAGTTCATGCGAGTAGCTGACGCATAATCCCCCCTCCACGATGCAGCTGACAGTTTTTTTCCAACTCAGTATGATGTCAACTACTCATGACAAAACTTTCAGCTGGCGTTCTATTATTTTATTTTTGACTGTCAAGTTCATGCGAGTAGCTGACGCATAATCCCCCCTCTACGATGCAGCTGACAATTGTTTTCCAACTTAGTATGATGTCAACTATTCGTGACAAAAGTTTCAGCTAGCGTTCCATTATTTTATTTTTGAGTGTCAAGTTCATGCGAGTAGCTGACGCATAATCCCCCCTCCACGATGCAGCTGACAATTGTTTTCCAACTTAGTATGATGTCAACTATTCGTGACAAAAGTTTCAGCTAGCGTTCCATTACTTTATTTTTGAGTGTCAAGTTCATGCGAGTAGCTGACGCATAATCCCCCCTCCACGATGCAGCTGACAGTTTTTTTCCAACTCAGTATGATGTCAACTACTCATGACAAAAGTTTCAGCTGGCGTTCTATTACTTTATTTTCTGAATTTCGATTTTTTCACTTATTAGACATACCAGATCTATCAAAAATAATAATACCAATTGATCGGCGTTGATCACTTTGTAATTTGTGACACTGCCTTCCGGACTAAGATATTTAGATCGTTGTTGTCGCAATTCTGTGATAATAAACATATATTCGAGTCCGATCATACTTTGACCAATAATTGAAAATAACACGCTTTTCCCCAGTGAGCAGATGCCCATATTCAAGCTAGGATAATCATTGAAAATAACGATGTTTTCTTTGCCAATCCGGCGAACGCCCATAGTAAGAGTATCATAACATTGTGGCCAAGTTCGTAACTAATCGTTTCCGTGCTAGACCACCAATTACGCTAAATACATCATATCTCATCTACTTAGTATAATTTCGATAAATTTGCGGCATATAATTCATATCTCGGAAAATCGTTCGGATTTAAAAACCACGAGATTTTTTCTTCCCTGCCGGAAGATTTACGATGATCCGTCGAATGAGGGTTTTTAAGTGCCTTACTTGATAGATGTCTGGTGGAGATAATGGGACGTTTTATGTTTGGACTTTTGGTTGTGGAGGGGCAGGACAGGCTCGAGAATTGAGTAGACTTGGCCGACGTCGAAAACGAAAATTTCTGGGGCGAAAAATGTTAACAAAGACGCTGCTTTTCTGATTGGATTGGAACCTTTTATTTTTTGCATATCGTTTAGAACAACTCCGTCCACATTATCACACTGTTACACTCTAGACACTTCAGCTCATAAACTCCAGATTTTTATATTTTATCAACTGTATCTTTCTATACATTTTTCTTTCTGGATCATCTCGCTCTCTGAGTGATTATGGTTTCCATTAAACTATTAACACTTCAACAAGCGCAAGAAATGAATCTAAATCATGTCTCGATCACATAGTTCTTAAAACAAAATAACTTCACTAACATATTACATCTCACTATATCAACAATAAATCACAGATCATTACGTAACATTGTTATGAATAAAACAAAAGTATTATCCAAATAACAAAAAAAATATTATAAAAAATAGACGGAAAATTATTACAAAGAGCAATTAGTGTCATGAATTGGAAAACTTATTTATATCCAATGAACGATCTCGAATTAACAACAGAAAAATTTATTGACATCATAAACACATGTATACAAAAAAAAAATCAGAATATGAAATAGTGAATGGAAAAGGAAAACTTGGATAACAAAGTCATATATAAACCACATTAACCAAACAAAAAAACAATTAATGAAAAATTAAAAAATAAGTATTGAAGGAATAATAAAGAAACTGAGAAAAAATTAAAGACTGCCAAAGACAATCATTGTCGAAAATGAATAGAAAGAAAACAAAATAAAAGTAAAAAACTCTGGAAAACTGTTTATGAAATCTTGAATATGGAAACAAGAAGAGAAATAAGTAATATTATAAAAAAGTACACCATCACAGATTCAAAAGATGCTGCTGAGAAATGTAATCACTTATTTGCGAAAGTGGAAAAAATTTAGCAAAGAACATAAGAGAAAATCCAAATTAAAAACAGATAAATGAAAATTAATTGACATGAACAATAATTTAATTTAGAAAATGAAAAGGCTCCCGGACTAGATGAAATCGAAGATGAAACTCTAAGAATTCATATGTAAACCTTTGACGGATATCATAAATGGATTATTTGAAATAGGCAAATTTCCTTTGATTCTGAAAACTCACTTAATAATTCACATTTTCAAAACCAGCGATACTGAGGATATTTCAAATTATAGGCCTAACCTAACCTATCATCATTCAAAAAGTTCTTGAAAAAAATAAGACTAACCGCATATTGAATTTATCAAAGAATCAGATAATTTCGATGACTATTGGAATGTTGACAAGAAACATCTATGAATCCTTAGGCTCAAGTACTGCTTCTATTGGTGTTTTTATATCTGAAAAAGGCCTTCTATAGTGTCGATTACTCCATACTTTTTGGACACACTAGAAGATATGGGTGTGAGAGGTCTCGCAAATAATCTATTTGAAAGTTACTAAACAAGTAGAACACCAAAAATTAAATTTGAAACATTGAAAATGAACTTGGAAAACTAAAAGACTGGTCCAACAGCCGACAACTTACGATAAACTTCGACAAAAGCGTATATCTACCTTTCAGTGGCCATAAAACATCCTAGCCAGAGTACAATCTATATATCCAACGAGACTTTGCAATTAAAACTGCAAAAAAATACTTTCTACTCTACACTGAAAGACAGATATTGGATATTTTAATTTTTTGTCTCGGGGGTATATCAATTTGTGAGCAAATTTACGGCGTTGTTTTTTGACAGTAGGACTCTTATCGTCCTAAAAAATGTTTCAATGAGAAAGTGAGAATAATTTGAGTATTATTAGTCTACTGATGACCTCAATCTACATATTATATCGTCATAGTTGTCGAATTAATTGTCGGTTTCGAAAATTTTTGTGCGCTCCTGTTGATTTTTACAATGGATCGACTTTGACCTCACAATGGAAAACAGAAGCAATTCCAATCTATATAGAAGCTGGGCGAAATTACCATGAAGCGGAAAACAGATTAACGAGTGGTTTCCTGACAATCCGATACATCAAACTTACTTGAGGAAATTGGTATATCAAGTTACGAGAGAATGGTTGTGTAACAAGGGAAATAAGATCCCATAAAACTTAAAAACAAACGGCTAGAATCTTTTGAACAAGTGTAGGTCCTTCATCAACAACATCAAAAACTAAAAGGACTCTTAAAATGATCCACCCCTATCAACACCCTGAATCACAGCTACACCTACTCATAGAATTCAAATAGAAACCCCCTGCGTGTAATACCTCATTGAATTGCATGTGACTATACAGGATGTTCCAGATTAAGCCGGCACCGTTGCCAACTCCGTTGTTATTGATGCTACGAATTGGGTTAAATAGGTAAACTATAGTAACATTTTTAATGACTTTTCCATGCTGTCTTTTTTTTTGTTTTCAGCATCGAGAAGGCCATCAAACTAGTTTGCCCATTTTACCGAACATTGGCAATGATTTCAACTCAATTTGTATCAAACTGTATAATACCATACGGACTGGACTATATGATAAGAATACTAGGATCTACAACACATCAACATTTCACAGAAATTAGCCGAAAACCATTTTACATAGGAAATGTGTGGGGTTCTTTTAGAGCAATCCGTGACGATTTATATAGTTTTTTGTCCGACAAATCTACCGACGCTCTACTGAAATGAACGCCTATGTTTTGACTCTGCCTACGACTTCTGGATCAAATTCTATGGTTCTTCTCTATCTTCTTCTTCAGAATTGAACCTGGTTTGTGACGGTCCTGAGTATAGAGCTCGCGATATTATTATAACAAGGAAAATGGTATTCATTATGGTTCATAAATTTTGTTTTCATGCAGGTGAGATATTATTTATGGACGATTTCCGAGAATTTGGGAAGTTGTGAATAGATTGACGTTCGCATAATTGATTTATCTTTACCCATTCGCAAGTTTTGACAAGTTCATCTGGAGTTGGGAGGGGTAATTTCCCGCCATTTTTCTTATGATTCGAATTTAACGAATATGAGAAAATGAAAATTTGGGAGAGATGAACTTATCAAATTGATAACGGTTTGAGATAGAGCAATTCTGCAAACGCCAATCGATTCAGAATGACATAATTAGTGTAGTGTGTAGATATCAATTCGATCGGCGGCAAAAAAGTTATTACCTGAAAAAAGTCCAAGGGGTATACCCCTAAAATTCATTAAAAGTACAAAATCATCAGAATCACTTGAAATCACCACCATATACTCAAAATTTCATGCTGATCCCAAAAATGTATGATTTGGATATGCTCAGATACAGGGTGTACCATAAAATGGCGATAAAACGTTAAACATTCCTATGCACTATCGACTTTTCAACAATGTAAATTTTTCATTTTTCGAAAAATCGCAAAGTGCCATCTCACGTATCTTGTCGAACTGATTCCGAACATATCATCAAAAATGAAATTAGATAAAGAATTGAGTGAGAACTTAAAATAAATTGGTCCAATTCGTAAAAATAATAGGATAAGATGATACTTGTTCGTCTTCAAAATTTTTACAGATAGTCATTTCGTTAATCCTCAGTGGAATTCAAGTTTTGATACCAAATTCGAAATCAGCTCGTCGAATATGAACAGTCACATAAATTTTCATAGTGTTTTTTGCTATTTTCGTTATGCATGCTTCAACTTTGCGAAACCCTAGTGTGCATGCCAAATTACCTACTATTAATTAATCATACAAATGACGTATCTTTCTAATAGCATGCAGTTTGGAATCACGTAAAACAAGTATTAAATTTTCACAGAGTTTTCCCGCAATTTTCCACCGTTGTTGGTCAGACGAGGGGCGCATGCCAATTTTTCCAGAGTCTTTTTATTACTGAAACTTCAATTCTTTACATCGGCATGCAATTTGAAAATACAGAAGTTCTCTTTAATTTTTTTTCAGTTTTTCGTAACCCTTCGATCCCTTTCGGCCGCTGCAGATCGCATGCCATTAATTAGTAGCGTTTCAATTTGTTTGAACTTCCGTATATTACAACGGCAGGCTATAATATCGCGAAAAAACAAGAAAATTCTCCACAAAAAGAATAGCGCTTTTCCTTATGACGTGCACACGTGGGGCGGCCAGGAACACGTCTATTTTTCATAATTTAGGGTTGATTATCAAGCCTTAAAAAGGCATGCAGTGTAAAATGGGAGAACGTCACCTGTCACCAGCTCCTGGTCTAAGTACGAGAGCAGAGCAAGCAATGAGCGACTGTTGTAAAGTGACGTCACAGCGGCCGATGAGTTCGCCTCGTCGCGTCGCATGCCTAGCTGAATAATTAAATATCTCAAAAACCATAAGATGTATCGAAAAAAGTATTTTAAAGTATTTTTTTTTCATTTTCAAAAGAGTGTATTGTAATGTAATAATCAAAATTTGGTGATATTCTTCGTAAGACTAAAATTGTAAATAGTAGAGAAATATTAATGAAGTTTAATTAAAATTATTGTTGATTCCTAGGTAAGTTACTGTAGATGAGTCAGTCTGTTTGTTTTTTTTTATAGCCGTCACCGTGACCTCTACACATTATCGAATCCACAACCTAAGAGCGCAATGCAGTACCTGCCGTACCCTCCGGCCGTCGCCGACGTACTCTCGGTACCAGGAGGGATCGCAGCAAGAAGCAAAGCCAATGAAACCGTCAAATCGAGTAGGTAAGTACGCACTTTGCATAAACAACAGATAGCGTAACTGAGACACGGCACGGTCGGCGATCCGAGCGAGCGATCCGCGTCGTCGTGACGTATGGGCGTGTTGCCCCGACCCCGCCCCGACGTTACGCCCATAGCGAGCACGCCGCATCGTTCAGATGTTTCAACGCACCCTGTGATTAGGTTAATAAATAGACACTTAGCTCTAACGGCGCCGACCGTCCTGACCGCCTAATCACAGGTCAAACGTTCCGAATTATACGTAGTTCACCTGACCCGAGAACGGCGAAGTGAGGGTGGTCAGGCCCCGGCAGTGACCTTCTCGCGTGATTTTTTCTAGCTCGGATCCCCCCTGCGCCGTCCGATCGGAAGGACGCGAGCGGCGGATCTGAGGGGGTCGTAGGAAGGATGAAACGAGGTGCGAGAATGTATTGGAGAATTCTTAGCCTATATAGACGCAAACATAAGAAGGCGTAGAAGAGCCACTACGACTAATTTCCAGATGTTATGTCAGAATTCCTACCAAGCATCTCAGAATTAGCTATTTCCGAGATGTTATGTCAGAATCACGACTTAGTTTCTCAGAGTTTTAACCATTTTCGAGATGTTGAGTAAGAATTGGTATCTCAGAATTAGCTAATTCCGAGATGGAATTAGTATATCAGAATCAGCTGATTCCGAGATACTGATTCTAACTCAACATCTCGAAAATGGGTAACTCTGAGATACTTAGTCGGAATTCTGACTTAACATCTCGGAATTAGTTAATTCTGAGATAATATGTCGGAATTCTGACTCAGCATCTCGGAAATAGCTGATTCTGAGATACTTAATCGGAATTCTGAATCAGAATCTCGGAATCAGCTGATTCTGAGTACTAATTCTAACTCAACATCTCGAAATTGGGATACTTAGTCGGAATTCTGACTTAACATCTCGGAATTAGCTGATTCTGATATACTAATTCCAACTCAACATCTCGAAAATGGGTAACGCTGAGATACTTAGTCGGAATTCTGACTTAACATCTCGGAATTAGTTAATTCTGAGATAATATGTCGGAATTCTGACTCAGCATCTCGGAAATAGCTGATTCTGAGATACTTAATCGGAATTCTGAATCAGTATCTCGGAATCAGCTGATTCTGAGTACTAATTCTAACTCAACATCTCGAAATTGGGATACTTAGTCGGAATTCTGACTTAACATCTCGGAATTAGCTGATTCTGATATACTAATTCCAACTCAACATCTCGAAAATGGGTAACGCTGAGATACTTAGTCGGAATTCTGACTTAACATCTCGGAATTAGTTAATTCTGAGATAATATGTCGGAATTCTGACTCAGCATCTCGGAAATAGCTGATTCTGAGATACTTAATCGGAATTCTGAATCAGAATCTCGGAATCAGCTGATTCTGAGTACTAATTCTAACTCAACATCTCGAAATTGGGATACTTAGTCGGAATTCTGACTTAACATCTCGGAATCAGCTGATTCTGAGTACTAATTCTAACTCAACATCTCGAAATTGGGATACTTAGTCGGAATTCTGACTTAACATCTCGGAATCAGCTGATTCTGATATACTAATTCTAACTCAACATCTCGAAATTGGGATACTTAGTCGGAATTCTGACTTAACATCTCGGAATCAGCTGATTCTGATATACTAATTCTAACTCAACATCTCGAAATTGGGATACTTAGTCGGAATTCTGACTTAACATCTCGGAATCAGCTGATTCTGAGTACTAATTCTAACTCAACATCTCGAAATTGGGATACTTAGTCGGAATTCTGACTTAACATCTCGGAATCAGCTGATTCTGAGTACTAATTCTAACTCAACATCTCGAAATTGGGATACTTAGTCGGAATTCTGACTTAACATCTCGGAATCAGCTGATTCTGATATACTAATTCTAACTCAACATCTCGAAATTGGGATACTTAGTCGGAATTCTGACTTAACATCTCGGAATCAGCTGATTCTGATATACTAATTCCAACTCAACATCTCGAAAATGGGTAACGCTGAGATACTTAGTCGGAATTCTGACTTAACATCTCGGAATTAGTTAATTCTGAGATAATATGTCGGAATTCTGACTCAGCATCTCGGAAATAGCTGATTCTGAGATACTTAATCGGAATTCTGAATCAGAATCTCGGAATCAGCTGATTCTGAGTACTAATTCTAACTCAACATCTCGAAATTGGGATACTTAGTCGGAATTCTGACTTAACATCTCGGAATCAGCTGATTCTGATATACTAATTCTAACTCAACATCTCGAAATTGGGATACTTAGTCGGAATTCTGACTTAACATCTCGGAATCAGCTGATTCTGAGTACTAATTCTAACTCAACATCTCGAAATTGGGATACTTAGTCGGAATTCTGACTTAACATCTCGGAATCAGCTGATTCTGATATACTAATTCTAACTCAACATCTCGAAATTGGGATACTTAGTCGGAATTCTGACTTAACATCTCGGAATCAGCTGATTCTGAGTACTAATTCTAACTCAACATCTCGAAATTGGGATACTTAGTCGGAATTCTGACTTAACATCTCGGAATCAGCTGATTCTGAGTACTAATTCTAACTCAACATCTCGAAATTGGGATACTTAGTCGGAATTCTGACTTAACATCTCGGAATCAGCTGATTCTGATATACTAATTCTAACTCAACATCTCGAAATTGGGATACTTAGTCGGAATTCTGACTTAACATCTCGGAATCAGCTGATTCTGATATACTAATTCCAACTCAACATCTCGAAAATGGGTAACGCTGAGATACTTAGTCGGAATTCTGACTTAACATCTCGGAATCAGCTGATTCTGAGTACTAATTCTAACTCAACATCTCGAAATTGGGATACTTAGTCGGAATTCTGACTTAACATCTCGGAATCAGCTGATTCTGAGTACTAATTCTAACTCAACATCTCGAAATTGGGATACTTAGTCGGAATTCTGACTTAACATCTCGGAATCAGCTGATTCTGAGTACTAATTCTAACTCAACATCTCGAAATTGGGATACTTAGTCGGAATTCTGACTTAACATCTCGGAATCAGCTGATTCTGATATACTAATTCTAACTCAACATCTCGAAATTGGGATACTTAGTCGGAATTCTGACTTAACATCTCGGAATCAGCTGATTCTGATATACTAATTCTAACTCAACATCTCGAAATTGGGATACTTAGTCGGAATTCTGACTTAACATCTCGGAATCAGCTGATTCTGATATACTAATTCCAACTCAACATCTCGAAAATGGGTAACGCTGAGATACTTAGTCGGAATTCTGACTTAACATCTCGGAATTAGTTAATTCTGAGATAATATGTCGGAATTCTGACTTAACATCTCGTAATTAGCTAATTCTGAGATACTAAGTCGGAATTAGACAATTCCCAGATACTTAGTGAGAATTCCGACTTAGTATCTCAGAATTAGCTATTTCCGAGATGTTAAAAAGTCGGAATTCTAACTGAGTATCTCAGAATTAGCTAATTCTGACTAAGTATCTCAGACTTAGCTAATTCTGAGATACTAATACAGAATTCCGACTTATCAACATCCCGAATATAGCTAATTCTGAGATACTAAGTCGGAATTAGTTATTTCCGAGATGTTTATAAGTCGGAATTCTGACTTAGTATCTCCGAGTTAGCTAATTCCGACTTAGTATCTCAGAATTAGCTATATCCGGGATGTTGATAAGTCGGAATTCTGAATTAGTATCTCAGAATTAGCTAATTCTGATTCAGAATTACGATTAAGTATCTCATAATCAGCTATTTCCAAGATGCTGAGTCAGAATTCCGACATATTATCTCAGAATTAACTAATTCCGAGATGTTAAGTCAGAATTCCGACTTAGTATCTCAGAGTTACCCATTTTCGAGATGTTGAGTTAGAATTAGTATAACAAAATCAGCTGATTCCGAGATACTGATTCAGAATTCCGATTAAGTATCTCAGAATCAGCTATTTCTGAGATGCTGAGTCAGAATTCCGACATATTATCTCAGAATTAACTAATTCCGAGATGTTAAGTCAGAATTCCGACTGAGTATCTCAGAGTTACCCATTTTCGAGATGTTGAGTTAGAATTAGTATATCAGAATCAGCTGATTCCGAGATACTGATTCAGAATTCCGATTAAGTATCTCAGAATTAGCTATTTCCGATATGTGGAGTCAAAATTCCGACATATTATCTCAGAATTAGCTAATTCCGAGATGTTAAGTCAGAATTCCGACTAAGCAGTATCTCAGAGTTACCCATTTTCGAGATGTTGAGTTAGAATTAGTATCTCAAAATCAGCCGATTCCGAGATACTGATTCAGAATTACGATTAAGTATCTCAGAATCAGCTATTTCCGAGATGCTGAGTCAGAATTCCGACATATTATCTCAGAATTAACTAATTCCGAGATGCCAAGTCAGAATTCTGACTTATTATTTTATTAAACCTCGTTTCAATACACATCAAAAGCATCAGAAACAGCGCATTCAAACATGAACTCAAATCATGGAATTTGCCAAGACTACAGATACACCAACATGTTGATATAAAAAATAATCCCAACTAACACAGAAATAATTATAAATATTGATATTATAACTGATGTATCTAGTCTGTTAATATACTACTTATTAGACTCATCCTAACTTGAGTTAGAACTCTTTCCAGGTCCCAAGGGGACATTAGTTCTGTTACTTTTATGATTAATTATTTTATATTTCCTTTTTTAATATTCGTAGCCGTTAGTATTGTTACGTTTTTGCTAAATAATAGGCCGAGCACACTACTAAACTGTTTATTTTCTAACTTCACTATAAACAAACATACAACACTTCACTGACTATTAAAACACTTAGATCTATACAACTCTCTAAATATTCCAAACACTTCTGCTTATTATCACTTTCTAATCTTCTTAAATAATTCTCTTCATCAAAATTCTTCTCTCGGTCAAATGTCTCGCGTTTATATAGGTACTCAAGTGTAACCAGAATATTCGCGATGCGACGGTTCGGTTATCCGGAATATTCATTACCGACAGTTGTCTGCCTTTTTCTCGGAAACCATATCGACGATACGCGTGCAAGTCTATCCCGCGGCGTAGCTAGGGGATTTTTATCAATCTCGTAACAGTATTCTTAAAGGTTTTATTTAGTAAATTTAACTGACAGACAGTTTGAATACGGTTGAATACAGAAACAATATTGTATGGTACATTTTTCTAATACATTTGTTTGGATTCGCGTGTTTTGTTAAACTCGGCTGCGCTTCATTCAACAAAGTTCAAGCTTCTACAAAAAAGTCCCACTTCACGAACTATCTATCATAAAAAATAACTGTTTCTGGAGAAACTGGTGACAACTTTGGTGTTGCACAGTGACGTGTATTACGGCTATTGCTATTCATTATCTATTTGTTGCCTTTTTCGCTAACTATCAGACGCATTTTGATGGGTTCGACAGCAATAAAGCTATTGGATCAGAAAGAATTCCTCAGATCGTTCTGAAGAAATGAGTCTCCAAACTTATTTTGCAATTCATTCAACCTCTCCTATGATTTGGGGTATTTCTATTCAACTGGATACTTTTTAAGACTACAAAAAATTCCCAAAACAAGAGAAAAAAGAACAACCTACTTCAAACCTATCGCACCGCTATCTGTTATTTCGAAGGTCATGGAAAATGCCATTAACATCGGGTTCTTGAAATATCTAGAACGCTCAAAATTGTGAATGATTGACAATATGGTTTCTGTCATTAGAGATCAACTAGTGACCTGCTTGCCTAAATCCTACATATATGGCAGCTGTCTTTTGAAAAATAAGGCGAACCTTTTGCCATGACATCAAATAAGTATTATATATCTTGAGAGTCAAGTCAGTAATATGCTTCGGACATCAATCATCAATTAAAATGCAATGCTAATAAAATTACTGCAATTAAAAATTCAAATGAATAGTCAGAAATCAAGTCGCAAAGTATTTATTCTGCTCTAGCTGAACTTATCCTAAAACATTTACCTATTTTCATAGAGGCTATCAAATTCTTCAAAAAGCCTTAAATTGCCTCTATGATCACTTTGCCGTCTGAATAAGCACGCTAAAAGTGTGGCTAATTCTTACTGTTCACACTCACGTATCCGACAATACGATGATCCGAAAGTGTTACTATTGGTTGATTTTTTAAAATTATTTTAACTTAACCAATAGGAATCTGGAGTAAGATTATCGGATCATCGTATCGTCGGAAATCGTGAGTATGAACAGTAAGCTTAATAGCCCTGATTTGCTGACTGCTGGCATGAAATGCATGAAATGTTCGGTGTTTTGTGTTTTTTTAAACAACTCGGTAATAGTTTGCTTGAAAAATCTTCGTTGTAGAATATCATCAATAAATCAAGAGTACTTGTAAAATGTGTGTCTTTAGAAACACTATCTGCATCTGAAAGTTTATTTCTTGACAGTGGAAGTTGATTGAAGTGAAATTGTTAAATTTTTTGGTTTTCAAGGTTAGAAAGTGCAAAATTCTGGAGATAAATGTTGGAATTAATGAATACCTTGCCAAATTTTATAGTACTTGGGTGGTGTCTGCAAATGCTCCTGAAGCAGGTAAATGATTTCTCGTAGGTATTTTAACGACTGTTCTATTAGTTGACTTAGTTTTTTAATGAAGGACCCTGCTTTCTTATGTAAAGTGGCGCCCAGTCAAATTTTCTAAAAGTTTGGTATGTTGTTGTTATCTACTTAGTAATAAGAAGTGTCAACTCAATCCTTTGACTAGTTTTCTAGATTCTAGATACGGGGTGTTGAAACTGAAAATTGCCCCGATTTTCGCATTTTTTTGTTAACTGACGAGCTAGATTGAATTTCTGTTGCATATAAACGTACACTACTTGTTTCAGTAATGAAAGGGTGAATACGTGTTACTAAACATATACATATTTACGCGGTGACAAATGAATGACAGTACTTTTTGGCAAAATCTTACTTTTTCTAATGCGTCCTTCAAAGCATATACCTATTCGAGAGGTTACTCCTCAATTAGTATTTTGAGGAGAGAATATCCCATAGTGCACATTTTTCACCGAGTTTTTCATAGAGGGAACCACAATATCGAATATTTTTTAGCGATTAATTCAAATCCCTGTACTTATGGATTGATTTTTGGGAAAGTTAAAACTGCTAATGTATAGATGTCTTTAAGCTTCTGGGTATACAAGGTGACATATTTGTCAAAAGCTATTCTGTTTTGAGATAAGTAAGAAAATCATGAACACTGTATTCCAAAAGTTCCCCTGTCAAAAATAACCATTTTCTAAGTATATCATTATTTCAATAACGTCTTGAGAGGTATGATTTCTACATCCGAACCTATGACCGGTTTTCTAGATTAAAGTTTTTTTGACCTCAAATTGAAAAACTGCATTGACTTATATTGCGTATGTTAGTTCAATATGAATTTTAGTCAGATATACATTGAGAGGTACAGCTAAAAATATTTACTGCTACAGGGTGCTTCCAGAATAATTCACATTGCGTTTTTCAAATACTCAATAATCCAACATTTGCGCCCTAGAGAACTTATTTCTTGATGTTGATACCTACACATTAACAATTTCAAGGCTGAAAGATTTCGTTGATATCAGTAAATAAATATAATTTCTTTTATACAGGATGAGTCACATAACAAACCACCAAATAATCATAATGATAGCGAAATATTTCATCCTCAAAATCGTGAACGTTAACTTCAACATATAAGTAATGTTGAATGTTGAGTGTTTGAAATACGTAATGTGAATAATTCGTGAATCACCCTGTAGCGGTAAATCTTTTTAGCTGAACCTTTCAATGTACATCTGACCAAAACTTATACCTATTGTAAGTCAATGCAGTTTTTTAAATTAAGGAAATCAGCATTTCTCCACTTTAAATCTAAAAAAAGTGGTCACGGGATAGGATGTAGAAATCATACCTCTCAAGAAGTTATTAAAATAATAATATATTGAGAAAATGGTTACATTTGACCGGGTAAATTTTACAACACAGAGTGATCATGGTTTTTGCACTTTTCTTAAAATAAAATACCTTGCGACAAATATACCACCTTGTATCTTGTAATCTTAGAGGCATCCATATATTAGCGGTATTAACTTTCCCACGAACTAATTCATAAGTACTTACTGGGATTTTAATTAATCGTAAAAAAAATTGATTTTATATTATGGTTCTTTATATGAAACACCCTTTAAAAAATGTGTACTAGGAAAGCGATATTTTCTTCTCAAAATACTATAACAAGGGGAACCTTTTGAAAATATGCTTTATTAATTTTTTTTACTTTAATAAAAAGGTTGAATGACAGTGGTCCCAAATGGGACCCTTGTGGAACGCCAGAAGTAACTGTGATGGCATGAGAATAGAAATGATCGACCCTGACAATTTGTGTGCTTTCCGTTAGTTGGAAAAAAATTCTACATTGAATGCTCGAATTGACGACCTCTTTGTTGAATGCACATAAGTTGTCTGTCCATACCACTTCTGTGGCAATTTTCTAGCATGATGGTTGTAATGCTATTACACGCATCTCTTATTTTCTGTTTGAGATGGTCGATATCAGTACTAGGTGTCGAAAAAACTTTATCCTTTATGTATCCTCAGACAAAAAAATCCAAAGGAGTAAGGTCTGGGGATCGAGCTGGCCAGACAATTGGTCCATTGTTTCCAATCCACTTTGTTGGGAATATTGCATCTAAATGTTCCCTTACTATTGCTGCATTATGGGGAGGGGCACCGTCTTGTTGAAAATATTGTATTTCACGGCGGGTGCTTAATGGCAATTCATCTAAGTAGCCATCAAACTCATTGGATAAAAAATTTAAATACATTTCACCATTCAAATGCTCATCGTAAAAGAAAGGACCTAGTTAGTATGTTTGTTTCCAAAATTCCCAACCAAAAATTTATTCCGAACCTCTCCTGGAAATTGGTTTCTCTATGTAAATGTTCATTCGTATTATTCTACCTATAATGGATGTTTCTGTTAAACCAACCATTGTTGGTGAATTTTGATTCGTCCGTACATATTTTACCAATTTACAATCGCTTTGACACACTTGTACCGTTCTTAAACATTCACGATAGACTAAGGTACAAAAACAAGGTCCGTCTACTTTTTTGGACAAAAAATTAACGACTCAATACCTTTGAAATGCGTCGGATACGAATACTATTCTCGAGGTGACTATTTTCGCTGTTATTTCATTATCGATGGATATTTTGGAGTGAAATTTTACGGTCAGATAGTACACGATGAGATCTTCAAAATGAGGTATCGCAACACCCCGCATCCCTATTCAAAATCAAGGGGTTGTGCTCACCCCCGTGAGGTGGTTGAAGTTACGGGGATGAAAACAGCGGAAAAGTTGTTCCCCTCGTATTAGAAATTGACGGGTCCGAGCGATTTTCCACATTTTCATTTTAAAGCCGGAAAATCGAGGTGTTAAGTTTTCGTTGGACCACACTGTATGTATTGGAGCAATGTACGTTGGGTTGCATATACGTAAATCGTTGATTAATAGAAAATCATTCATTAGCAGGGGTCATTAATCAACGATTTGAGGGCGTTAAAATACATCGTAAGTAAACGGTCGACGGAAATGGAATATTAAGATAATTTTCAATAATGTTTTCGATTCTTCTGAAACTCCTGTAGGTAGATTAAACCCACGAGTTCCATTAAATTGACTACTAGTTTCAAATAATTTGATAATATCCCGTTATTACAACGTGCTGTCGAAACTTTTAGCTGCAAAGTTGGATGTTTTTATTTGACATACTACTCCTATCATTAGATCGCATTCATAACAAGATCTTATCAGGTAACTTCGATTTGGATTTGCTCCGTGGTTATTTAAGTGTAACGAACATATATTCGATGTCACTCTTCGTTGATTTATCATGAGGTACGCCCCCCCTCCGTTTTCGGCAAGTGTGCGTCTATGCAGCAAGCGAACAGACAGGGTACAATTTCTAAACGATGAACTTTGGCTGAGTTATAATCTGCCAACGTATTATTATTTTTAGTTATGACTCGGTATGTGTTTAAGGGATTCCAAATTTTGTGGGAGTCGCGCCGAATCCAACGTGTACGACTTGATGGGGGTTATTATCATCGTCGTTTCATAGAATCGCTCGAATTTTTCAGATGTTTTTCTCACACTGGCCGTCCGAATCGTTAGGGAGATATTCGAGGAGGTGGAGTTGGTCTTCGGGTCTGCTATGAAAGATGTTACGTTTGATATTATTATAAAGAGCGGTCTTAATAAATAGGAATCGTTAGAGTCGACAATAATGACATAAATGAAATGTGGGGGAGGATACAGCGATACATGCCCTAAGTGGAAGGTTTATTATAGAAGAGGAGAGAGGAAAGGATGAGGGAATTATGTAGTATCGAAATACCATGAGGCTTAAAATATGAATATGCAGGGTGGCCAGACAAAAACGAAACAGAGTCATTAACAGGACCTGCGTCAACATTTCAGACTGGAATTCGGTACCGTTCTTTTGTTAGGCAGAACCAAACTGAGACATCCGAAGAAACAGACGGGAGAAATTGGCGCCCAACGTGGGGCCGACGTGACAACATTTTCCTTCTAATGTTCGAAGGAAAATTATCAAGAAGAGGCTAAAAATCTATTTGAAATTCTCATCAATTTGGTACCTTTCAAATGACCAGCAAAAAATTGGGTCTAAAGACGTTATCTCCTACAATTCTCCGATAATATATAGATTTTCGGTATCATATCAATGGAACGGTTTATCAAACCCATTGTTGTGGGAAATGGATTCATAAGTGAATAACAAACACAAAATTTTAAAATTTGGGTAATTCTCAAGAGCCCATAAAGAAAAATATTCACGTTGCGTTAGTAAAATTCCAATTTTTGGTGGATCTACAGGGTGTTCCAACCATTGCCAACTCCGTTATTATTGATGCTACGAATTCGGTTAAATGGGCAAACTAGTAGCATTTTTAATGGCCTTCTCGATGCCGAAAAATTAACAGTCGCGTTTTCAGAATATTTCATAAAATGGCATTTTTTTCAATGGCACACCCTATATTTTTTCATGCATTTCGATTCGTAATAACATTCTCAATAACATCTTTCTTCCTAAAGTGGAAAATGAGCGACTCATGTGGAAATATTTATTTCTTTCACTAGTACAAAAAATTTCTTTGTTTTGGCGAATGAAACCTCATGATTGTTCAAACACCTAATTTTGGTACTTATACGAATGACAATATTTTGTTACTAATAGCAAAATAAGACAGTAAAAAGGAAAAATTTCGCAGGGATGTGAACTTGTGAAACCC
Organism: Chrysolina americana; assembly: GCA_958502065.1. Lineage (NCBI taxonomy): Eukaryota > Metazoa > Arthropoda > Insecta > Coleoptera > Chrysomelidae > Chrysolina > Chrysolina americana. Next base: position 4,422,779 of record OY293411.1, on the reverse strand, counting down.
GTGATCATCATGTCGCACCACTCAATTGACACCACTGAGCTATTTGGTATTAATGTAAAAAACGATAATTTCCATCATAAAGCCATTCCGCTAGCCGCATTTATTTTGTGAATCAGAATATGACTGCTGAAATGATAACTTTGAAGCCGTTTTTGTACAGAACAGAAAATACTGGAGGGTCATATGAATGTGGTTGGAAAAAATGTGTTTAATTCGACAAAACATAATTATTATGAGCATCAAGTTGCCTTGAAACTTTGTTGAAATACTATTTGTCAAATATTCTCAAGTATATCATGACAATGTCATAAATTATTGTAACTGTCAACTACTCTTCGAATATTTTTCGAAATGCCGTTTCCCTATCAAGAAAAGTGTAATATGTTAGAATCCTACTTGGTTTGCCAGAAAAATAGCGTGAAAGCACTCCAACACTACAGCAATTCGTTCCCCGATCGTGAATTTCCTAATCGGCGTTTTTCTTTTTGCTGTGCTTCATCGTCGATTCAGGAACAATAAAAAAGTTTTCGAGAAGAGGAGAACTAAAAAATGTTTTGTAATATCTGAAGATACAGAAATTGATGTTTTATCCTACTTTGAGGTATATCCAAATAATTCCATCAGAGATTTATCTAAAGAAATAGCTGTTCCACTGTCTGGTATTAACGAATTATGAAGAAACATATTTTTCTCCTTATAAGTTAAGACCAGTGCAAACACTAGAACCTGGTGATCTTGAGAGACGATTGGGGTTCTGTCGGTGGTTTATGAATGGATGCAGACAAGATCTAAACTTCTATAGAAATATCATATGGAGCGATGAGGCTAATTTTTCAAATCGTGGGATGTATAATAGAAAGAATTTTCATTATTGGAGTAGACATAATCCATTTTAGTCCATCCCCACAATCCGCAAAGACGATTCAATATTAATGTTTGGTGTGGTCTATTTAGAGGCAGAATTATCGGTCTATTTTTCTACCATGGTTCTTTGAACGGACCCCGTTACGTTAATTTATTAACAAGAGTGTTGGAAGAGTTTTTCGACGATCTTGATCTAGAGGCTCGTCAGATGATCGATTTTCAGCAGGATGGAGCACCAGCACATAATGTCAGTGGCGTAAAAAGAATGCTGCGAGGCTGTTTTGGAAACAGAAGGATTGCTACAAATGGTCCTGTTAAGTGGCCTCCTCGTTCACCAGACATGACACCTCTAGATTTTTATTTTTGGGGATTCCTGAAAAATGAGGTGTACAAAATGAAACATAATAATGTAGAACTGAAAAATTATTTTGAAACTATAATTAATAGAATTGATGGCCGAACTGTGTTGAATGCCACACGTAGTGTCAATAGAAGGGCCCAAATATGTGTTCAACAAGAAGGCGGTGTTTTTGAACTTTTACTCGATATTTTATAGCGCTTTATCAAATCCGGTTGTTATAAATGTTTCCTACTGATAAAACTGTCTTATTTTCACCTTTACGAAAAAAAGTCAAATGAGATTTGTTGTTGAGAATGTTATTACGAATCGAAATGCATGAAAGGGTGTTCCATTGAAAGGAATATATCATTTTATAAAGTATTCTGAAAACGCGACTGTCAATTTTTTTTGTTTTCGGCATCGAGAAGGCCATTAAAAACGCTACTAGTTTGCCCATTTAACCGAATTCGTAGCATCAATAATAACGCGAGTTGGCAATGGTGCCGACTTAATTTGGAACACCCTGTATATACAGGGTGAGTCAGAATAAGACCGACAAACTTCGTACACAGCTTCCTTATCTCATTTCGAGGTAAAGAGTTTGTATCAATGTATTCCTACCTTGTAACTTCTTAACATTGAATTGGAACAAAATAATTATATTTTCTTATTTTTTTTTAGCTGTAATTTTGATTATATTTATAGCACATTTTATTACTTACCAGATATATGAATAAGTTCCTGATTAATAGTACTAATAAATGGTAATACGGTACCAATATGGTACCATTTGAAAAAATTGAGTTTTACCCCTAAATCGATTACGATTAAATCTATTTGCTCATAGATAAAAGGAACTTTGGTATTTTTGACGGAATTTCGATTTTTCTAGCATTAAACGGGTCAAATGGAATAAACCGGATTAAAACGAATAACAATTTAATTATCGAAAAATTTGAGGTTTGAAATGTCACTTGTGTGGTATTATTGGATTCAGAAAATTATGCAGATTTCTGAAATGTAATAATATACAGGGTGTTTCATTCAAAAATTGAAAGTTGGTATCACTTCCGGCGAATCCGGAGATGACAAAAAAAATCATTTGTAGGTCAAAAAGTGCCGCTTATCATGTATTCAGGATATACCAAATTTCATCCAATTACCCTTAAAATTAACGGAGATACGGGGGGGTGTACCATGATCCTGTTACACCCGGTTATAACATAATAAAAATAACAGTTTCACTTTATATGTGAGGCTCAAGCAAGTAGGTCATTAATCATATCTGACGGAAACCATACTGTATCTAGTTCCAGATCGTTACAAAAAAGTCATGAGCTTGCGGTGCTGGCATTCGTTATGACTTTCAAGGTAACTTATAATAATGCCATTCCGTCTATGAAATTGAATACATTCTTTAAATTTTCAAATATCACGTAAAACGGATTGATTGTTGACACCTTTTACGCATTTCTGTAGTAGCAGTAATTTTTTGTTGGCATTCGAGACCTTTCAATTAGAAATTCAGCAGCTTTACCTTTCAGTCGAATCAACTAAATTGGAGTTCGTTGAACGAAAATTAATAAGTTTCGTTTATATTAATTTTTCATCAATGATTCAAATTTTTTTGAAATGTTTGCCACTGTATAATAGTAACTCCAAGTGCACAACTGGAACGGAACTGTTGGCATACAGGCACAAGCACATTAACATACGAAATGGGCTTTTGATTCGTCATGCGTGAAGCAGATCGCAATCAAATTCTGATTAAAATTACGTAACAGAGAACTACCGATTGATTAGAGGTTCTGAGTAATTAGATATTGAGCAATCCTGATTGATATAAACATTCCTATATGGTTTCAATCATTTTTCATTTCTACAGAAGAGGTCTCCGATACTGATATAAACTATTTAATTTTAGAGAACACTGAAATAGTAAATATGTGGAATACCAAGCTTTTCTGATGCACAAAAACACATGTTGAAGTTGTTTTTTGTGCCCTCTAACCAACAGTTTGCCAAGGGGCTCATCAGTATTTTATGAAAAGCATACTTGACTCTACTCAAAGTCTACCAACATTTCAAGAATTTTTTCAACTAACCCACAACATAAAACAAACCAGTTGGAGGATGAGAGAATCCATGAGATTGAGTGCGAAGATAAAAGGAAGTAAATATGTCGGTCAGACAAGGCTGTAAGGTTTAATGATCACACCGATTTAAGTTAGAATATAAAATGTAATGATAAACAATAGCCATTTGTATTACTAGGGAGGAAAGTGCCACTTTTCCTCCCGCAGGATGTAGTTTACTTCCCGAAGGGAGGAAAAGGCACTTTACTCCCATCTGATACATATGATTTTTCCTCCTACCCACCTTTTTTTGAAAATTTATTTACGACACAAATAGGTAACGAATATAATTAAGAACACAAGAATTATTTATTAAACAAATTTATCAATATATGCTATACAATTAAGTACATAGTATTGTTTAACTATATTTTAGAATTATTTATGTTAATATTGAATGTGCAGTTTTGAGCAGCACTTATATGAACACCATTGGAAGAAGATAGGGTTTGAACAGGAGCTTTAGTATTTGAAATATTTTCGCTTAGCACATTGTAATGGTGGTAACTTCTAGAAGTGCTTGGTTGATTTTGATCAAGTTCAGGTTCTACATTATTTCCCATAATTTGATCAGAAATTTTTCTTTTTTTTGTGTAAGATTGTTCTACATAACCTTCTGCGATATTGGTTGATTTCCAACCGCCATGCTGTTTTAGAGCTAAAATATCCCCACCAGCGTTTACTAACAGAGTTGCTGAAGTTCTTCTGAAACTGTGCCCTGTGTAATGTTCGGCATTTGGAAGATTGAGATATTCTGCAATTTTTTGTGGTATTTTGGATATACTATTGTTGCCAACCACTTGATTTATACATTTGCCTGCTTCAGAGCATACCAACAATCGTTTATGCTCAGTTTTAGGACGTAGACAGATATACTTTTTAACGATTTGAACAAAATTTGGGCCGTTACCTGTTGTAGTATTGATATCGAAAGTTCGTTGTTTATACGTTTTTGAAGTGGGGATATTTATGACTAAAAGATTGTCTTTATCTTCAATATCATCCATAGTCATTTTAATAAGCTCAACACATCGACATGCTCCAGAAATTCCAATAACAAGGACTACCTATGAATATTTTATATCAAAAATTAAATTATTTGCATGGGAAAAAAGCATCATCGGGGGCTTCCATTAAGAATGTATTTATTTCTTCTCTTGTAAAAGTTGTAGCTTTATTTGGTTTGTATCCGGCATTTTGACGTTTTAGAAATGCAATCAACTTTGGATATTTAATATCAACATTGTCCTTCATTTGTATCATTGTGCGTAGCAATGAATATTTAGACCAAAGTGTTGAAGCTTTTAATGATTTTCCTTGTAGTGAAAAATATGCCAGTAAAACATTCTCTGAATATTTATGTATCTTGTTGTCTTCAGCCCATTGCTTATATTGTGCATATTGTTTTTCATGCCTGTCTTTAGATTTTTGTGGTAGTAAGGTTAATGACGCTATGTTGGCTTGTTCCTTAATATTAGGTGGTGTATTTGGAAATTCAAAATCACTTGAATCGCTCTCCATTTTTCAAAAATTCAACTAAGTTTAATAAATGTAGCGACTTTGCACCTCAAAAGTCAATCGCCGTAGTTACTGTCAGTGAGCCACAGCATACTATGCTTTTCTTATTCTGAACTCAAAAAACGTATATCTAAGATTCCTGAAGTAAAAATTTGTATTGAAGAACTACGTTGAAGTCTGAGTAAATGCATGATGAGCTCATACGATTTTGTATCAAATGCCTTGCGATAATCGATCCAGGCCATTGAAGGTTACGCTTATACTGCACGGAGTCCTGCGTGATACATCTGTCAGAAACAGCAGGTTCTCCTTGCAGCCAGCGTTCAAGCATGTTATCGGTCTGAAGTTCTTGGTATGATGTTTGATGGTAAACATCACGCCTTGATTCAGTGTGTGGTGAGCTTGTCTCAAATTTTCGGCAATTCGAAAACGAGTAGTAGGGTATTCCGGGGGATTAGCCTAGTTAGCCCCCCTGCTAGATTATCATTATTAGTCAAGTCAGGTCAAGTAGCCGAGTGGTTAGAATCAATACTCTGGCTTGCCGGTCGTGGGTTCAAAGCCCTGCGACTCCAGTTTTTTTTTTGATAGCCTGAGCAAGTGCTAGGAATCGCACGTTGAAAGGAAAGACCCCGTTAATCCTTGGCTCAGATAAGTTTCTACTTTTGAAGACTGTCGGTCGTAGTGGGATGACGGCTGGTTAACAGAAAAAAAAATTTTCAATTTTGTTTTGAATTGACCTCTTGCCATCCAGCTTCTTGAAAAATACCACACCCCAATGAATATATACTTACAGATCATGGTATGATATTTTTACTATTTCTATGTATTTTTTTTTCGCTTGTTTTCGTTCCTTTTTTTTTAAGGATGAGGGATCCTCCCCACCCCCCGACCGACTTGTTTATTCGTGCTGCGTGTCGGAGCGTAAGAGGAGGGGTATACTTTTATGAATTTATTGTACCGTCATCGGAGCTTAATACGTGTGCAAAATTTAGTAATATGCATACACATGCATACACATACCTATCCCCACCTTTAGGGAAACGTAGATATATGTTTACCATAGTTATTATGGAATTTTACGATATTTTTTTCAAAAAAAAAGTTCAAAGATTTTTTGACTATTTTTGTCTTATCGTAACATGTGAAGGAATATCTGAAGGGTTATTGAATGTTATTATCATAATGGAAAATAATGAATTTGATTCCTCAAAAACTGCACTACCTACTTACTTCAAATGAATATTTATTCAATCTGGTGTGTGCACGATAAATTCCGTACTGTTGGACCACCGCGCTCATCTCGTCTAGATGAGTATGGCCATATGTCGCCCACGGCTAGGCTAATAGACCTTCGATTTTTCGAAGTATATAAACATGGTTCTCTTATTATAAAGGATTTCCCCTCGAGTTCAAATTCGCCGGCAGAAAAAAGGGATCGACCGACGATTGTGAGTTACAGTAGCATCGGGCCATGCAGATCCAGTGTACACAATAGTGGGTTTCGAGAGTGCAATGTACAGAGTGTGCGGAAAGTAGCTCGCAATCTATTAAGGTGAAAATGTAATTTTTTTCCATAATATATATTGCTCTATGAAAATTTCTGACGACCCAAAAATGACCTTCAAAATATATAAAATCTGACCGCACTCCTCTGACGACTCGACAATGACCTTTGATGATGAGAACTTGTTATTTGGTAAGAATCGAATGTATTCTGACCCTCCACAAAGCGGGCCAACTCAAATCCTATTTTTGAAGTCACTTCAAAATTTATAAAACTCGACCGCACTCCTTTGACGACTCGACAATGACCTTTGATCATGAAAACTTGTTATTTGGGCAGAATCGAATGTATTCTGACCCTCCACAGAGCGAGCCAACTCAAATCCTATTTTTGAGGTCACTTCAAAATATATAAAATCTGACCGCACTCCTCTGACGAATTGATAATGACCTTTGCTGATGAGAAGTTGCTACTTGGGCAAGATTGAATGTATTCTGACCCACCACAGAGCGAACCAACTCGAATCCCATTTTTGTGGTCACTTCAAAATTTATAAAACTCGACCGCACTCCTCTGACGACTCGACAGTGACCTTTGATGATGAGAACTTGTTATTCGGTCAGAATTGAATGTATTCTGACACTCCACAAAGCGGGCCAACTCAAATCCTATTTTTGAAGTCACTTCAAAATTTATAAAACTCGACCGCACTCCTTTGACGACTCGACAATGACCTTTGATCATGAAAACTTGTTATTTGGGCAGAATCGAATGTATTCTGACCCTCCACAGAGCGAGCCAACTCAAATCCTATTTTTGAGGTCACTTCAAAATATATAAAATCTGACCGCACTCCTCTGACGACTCGACAATGACCTTTGATGATGAGAACTTGTTATTTGGTAAGAATCGAATGTATTCTGACCCTCCATAAAGCGGGCCAACTCAAATCCTATTTTTGAAGTCACTTCAAAATTTATAAAACTCGACCGCACTCCTTTGACGACTCGACAATGACCTTTGATCATGAAAACTTGTTATTTGGGCAGAATCGAATGTATTCTGACCCTCCACAGAGCGAGCCAACTCAAATCCTATTTTTGAGGTCACTTCAAAATATATAAAATCTGACCGCACTCCTCTGACGAATTGATAATGACCTTTGCTGATGAGAAGTTGCTACTTGGGCAAGATTGAATGTATTCTGACCCACCACAGAGCGAACCAACTCGAATCCCATTTTTGTGGTCACTTCAAAATTTATAAAACTCGACCGCACTCCTCTGACGACTCGACAGTGACCTTTGATGATGAGAACTTGTTATTGGGTCAGAATTGAATGTATTCTGACCCTCCACAAAGCGGGCCAACTCAAATCCTATTCTTTAGGTCACTTCAAAATTTATTAAACTCGACCGCACTCCTCTGACAACTCGACAATGACCTTTGATGATGAGAACTTGTTATTCGGTCAGAATTGAATGTATTCTGACACTCCACAAAGCGGGCCAACTCAAATCCTATTTTTGAAGTCACTTCAAAATTTATAAAACTCGACCGCACTCCTTTGACGACTCGACAATGACCTTTGATCATGAAAACTTGTTATTTGGGCAGAATCGAATGTATTCTGACCCTCCACAGAGCGAGCCAACTCAAATCCTATTTTTGAGGTCACTTCAAAATATATAAAATCTGACCGCACTCCTCTGACGACTCGACAATGACCTTTGATGATGAGAACTTGTTATTTGGTAAGAATCGAATGTATTCTGACCCTCCACAAAGCGGGCCAACTCAAATCCTATTTTTGAAGTCACTTCAAAATTTATAAAACTCGACCGCACTCCTTTGACGACTCGACAATGACCTTTGATCATGAAAACTTGTTATTTGGGCAGAATCGAATGTATTCTGACCCTCCACAGAGCGAGCCAACTCAAATCCTATTTTTGAGGTCACTTCAAAATATATAAAATCTGACCGCACTCCTCTGACGAATTGATAATGACCTTTGCTGATGAGAAGTTGCTACTTGGGCAAGATTGAATGTATTCTGACCCACCACAGAGCGAACCAACTCGAATCCCATTTTTGTGGTCACTTCAAAATTTATAAAACTCGACCGCACTCCTCTGACGACTCGACAGTGACCTTTGATGATGAGAACTTGTTATTCGGTCAGAATTGAATGTATTCTGACACTCCACAAAGCGGGCCAACTCAAATCCTATTCTTTAGGTCACTTCAAAATTTATTAAACTCGACCGCACTCCTCTGACTACTCGACAATGACCTTTGATGATGAGAACTTGTTATTGGGTCAGAATTGAATGTATTCTGACCCTCCACAAAGCGGGCCAACTCAAATCCTATTCTTTAGGTCACTTCAAAATTTATTAAACTCGACCGCACTCCTCTGACAACTCGACAATGACCTTTGATGATGAGAACTTGTTATTGGGTCAGAATTGAATGTATTTTGACCCTCCACAAAGCGGTCCAACTCAAATCCTATTCTTTAGGTCACTTCAAAATTTATTAAACTCGACCGCACTCCTCTGACAACTCGACAATGACCTTTGATGATGAGAACTTGTTATTGGGTCAGAATTGAATGTATTCTGACCCTCCACAAAGCGGGCCAATTCAAATCCTATTTTTGAGATCACTTCAAATTATTTAAAATTGGACTGCACTCCTTTGACGACTCGACAATGACCTTTGATCATGAAAACTTGTTATTTGGGCAGAATCGAATGTATTCTGACCCTCCACAGAGCGAGCCAACTCAAATCCTATTTTTGAGGTCACTTCAAAATATATAAAATCTAACCGCACTCCTCTGACGAATTGATAATGACCTTTGCTGATGAGAAGTTGCTACTTGGGCAAGATTGAATGTATTCTGACCCACCACAGAGCGAACCAACTCGAATCCCATTTTTGTGGTCACTTCAAAATTTATAAAACTCGACCGCACTCCTCTGACGACTCGACAGTGACCTTTGATGATGAGAACTTGTTATTGGGTCAGAATTGAATGTATTCTGACCCTCCACAAAGCGGGCCAAGTCAAATCCTATTATTAAGGTCACTTCAAAATTTATTAAACTCGACCGCACTCCTCTGACAACTCGACAATGACCTTTGATGATGAGAACTTGTTATTCGGTCAGAATTGAATGTATTCTGACACTCCACAAAGCGGGCCAACTCAAATCCTATTTTTGAGGTCACTTCAAAATTTATTAAACTCGACCGCACTCCTCTGACAACTCGACAATGACCTTTGATGATGAGAACTTGTTATTTGGGCAGAATTTAATGTATTCTGACCCTCCACAAAGCGGGCCAATTCAAATCCTATTTTTGAGATCACTTCAAATTATTTAAAATTGGACTGCACTCCTTTGACGACTCGACAATGACCTTTGATCATGAAAACTTGTTATTTTGGCAGAATCGAATGTATTCTGACCCTCCACAGAGCGAACCAACTCAAATCCTATTTTTGAGGTCACTTCAAAATATATAAAATCTAACCGCACTCCTCTGACGAATTGATAATGACCTTTGCTGATGAGAAGTTGCTACTTGGGCAAGATTGAATGTATTCTGACCCACCACGGAGCGAACCAACTCGAATCCCATTTTTGTGGTCACTTCAAAATTTATGAAACTCGACCGCACTCTTCTGACGACTCGACAGTGACCTTTGATGATGAGAACTTGTTATTGGGTCAGAATTGAATGTATTCTGACCCTCCACAAAGCGGGCAAACTCAAATCCTATTATTGAGGTCACTTCAAAATTTATTAAACTCGACCGCACTCCTCTGACGACTCGACAGTGACCTTTGATGATGAGAACTTGTTATTGGGTCAGAATTGAATGTATTCTGACCCTCCACAAAGCGGGCCAAGTCAAATCCTATTATTAAGGTCACTTCAAAATTTATTAAACTCGACTGCACTCCTCTGACGACTCGACAATGACCTTTGATGATGAGAACTTGTTATTGGGTCAGAATTGAATGTATTTTGACCCTCCACAAAGCGGTCCAACTCAAATCCTATTTTTTAGGTCACTTCAAAATATATAAAATCTGACCGCACTCCTCTGACGACCAGACAGTGACCTTTGATGAAGAAAACAGATCCTTGAGGAACTTCACAACTGACGTTTAGCATAGCTGAACACTCAACGGTCCTAACAATTTGACTTCGTCTTTGTCATATTGCGACTCCACCTTACTTCAAAATGTCATTTTCTACGTTTCTCACTATACACGACAAAAAAATTACCATTTTAAGCGTGCAGGCTCTAGCGACGGTTTGGAATTTAGTCGATATTATGCGATTTGTAAAAAATCTACTTTGATATTGTATGGAACAGTTTAAAAATGAACGAAGTCAGCTCACCTTTGACGAGGCGGCAAAGTTGAAAATCGAACTTAGCGACCAAAAATACATATAAAGGTGTGGAGAAAAAAACTTCCTGGTTTTTTTCTGGGATAAACCCCGTATGATTGGATTATGAACCTAAAGAAGGGAAATTATAATGATCCAGCAACGACCATCCAACCGTTCTTCGTTTCTTCGCCCGAGGAAGTCAATCGCTCACACGACAATGACTAAGAGCTTCGAAAAGTACCGAAAAAATTTGGCACCGACTTGAGCTAGCACACAATCCAATTAAGATATAAAATAGGGTTTTAATTTGTCGGACGTGAGGCGTGAACAGGTAGCAATCAAATACTGATTAGAGTTAACTAACGGAGTGCTACCGGTTAATTAAGGGTTCGGCGGAGGGCGTAACGACATCAGCAATCACTTTGCTAGTAGCCAGTAGTGGTAGCATAGCATAGCCCAGTCCCTAAAGCACAAAACGAAACCGATTGCTCGATAATTAGTATCACAATAAGGATGAAATACGGGCTCGATACTCACCACGATGAAAGTTACCATCGGCATAAATACTGACCATAATTCATTATATACACTCATATATTCCCTGTTATACGAAGACTTGAATCTATATGTGTACTTCATGTGTGTTTGTGTGTCGTCCGAACGAACTAATGTCTTTCTTTATCCAACAGTCGAATCATATGGGGTATTTCCCATCTCTTCGAAAAAAAAATATTCTTCTCAGGAATAAACAATACGAAGAACTCAGATAAGTTCGCAATGGAAAAGGAACGCAATAGTACCTTGCCGTTTCTCGATGTGAACGTCAAAAGAACCGACACTGGCATCCGCATCTTTGTTTACAGGAAGAAAACCCACGACCTGACAAATTGGTCGTATGAATAAAAGCTAGCAAATGCCTATACTGTAGGTTTGTCTCTCTCATAACTCAACATAATAAATAGGTCTGTTTAGAGTAATCTGAGTAAAAGCATTTGTTCAAGGTTTATTCATACCACCCATTATCTCAACTTCTGCTTCAATCACCCGAATTCCACAAAGTGGGGGATGTAAGAACATTGGTGGGAAGGACGATACAAATTTGTGATAACCATGCGGAGATAAACCATATCAGAGGACACCTATGCCAAAATGGTTACTCTGAGAAAATCGTAGAAGTATAGAAACAACTCGAAAGGACCAAGACGATCGACCTGGCCGGAATTCATATGACCAGACCAAGTATTATTTATAGACTGATAAGCTCATCATCCTTCCTTCAAAAAGAAGTGGAAAAACTGATAGAAAGGGACATCGAGAGGTATCTGTCATGGACCGGCCTTTACATATGAACCAACATGCCTACCTAACAGAAAAATTGTGCAAGACGGCTTTGCACCGAATCAACAAAAGCAAATCATTATAAATGATATGCAGAAGAGCTTTTGGGAAAACATGGGGACTGAAACCAAAAGTCATGAACTGGCTATATACCGCAATCATAAGACCTAGAATAACATACGGCTCACTGCTATGGTGGCCCAAAGTGAAACAAAGACAGGCAAAACTCAACCTCGGTAACTTCAGAGGCTCTCTTGTCTGTGTATCACGAGCGCCATGAGCAGCACATGACAGCTGCTATGGAAATCATCCAAAACCTTCCACTTTTGGACATCACAGTCATGGGAGAGGCGAGGATAAGTGCATACAGACTCATACAAATAGGTAATTGGAGATCCCAACCAAAAACTAGGCACACGAAAATCATTCATACAGTCAACATTACCGAACTGTAAATGATATCAGACTACATGCTACCTCAGGTCAGGTGAATGGGAAAACTATAGGTTCGCTCTAACCACATACAACAAAGATATCCGGAAAGCAAAACGAGAATCATGGGAACGGTTCTGCGAAAATGTGTCGAACACATCAAGCGGAGCCCGTATCCACAAGATTCTATCCAGAGAGCAGACACAAGAGCTGGGATCGCTCAAACGTCCAGACGGCTCCTTTACTGCCTCCAGGAAAGAAACATTAGAGCTATTGGCTAATAACCACTTCCCAGGCAGCCTGATTCTGGACAATCGACCTCCAGTCACAAATATAGGCCGGATAAAGCGACCTAGCAGATACGACTGGGTGGTTGCCAACAAAATAATTACACCACAGGCGATAAGATGGGCGGTTAACTCGTTCCAACCCTACAAATCGCCAGGAGAGGATGGCATAGCTCCAGCTCTGTTACAAATCGGACTGGAACATATTGCACCTATCCTCATAAGACTCTTCAGAGCCAGTTTAGTTTGGAACCATATTCCATCTAACTGGACCGCGACTAGGGTGGTCTATATTCCTAAGGTGGGTCGGACTGACCCACACCCAAAATCGCTCAGACCTATTAGTCTGACATCCTTTCTGTTGAAAAGCATGGAGAAAATACTGGACGGGCACATGAGGTGTGGTGTACTAACAAAGCACCCACTCAATGTTCACCAGTATGCATACCAGGCTGGTAAGTCAACAGAACTTGCTCTCAACAACCTTGTCTCAGGAATAAGCGACGCCCTGGAACACCAGGAGGTAGCAGACGCCGCATTCCTTGACATAGAAGGAGCATTTAACAATGCCTATATGAGGACACTGTCTCTAGAGGAATTGAACCAATGAAAGTGTCAGCTTCAAGCCAGCAAGGGGCTGCCCTCAGGCAGCAAAAACTGCATTTACGATGTTATATGTGAATGTGGAGATTCTTACATCGGAGAGACCAAAAGACCAAGAATAACCAACACAAAAACTGGACTCGAGGGGGAGAGACGTCTAAATCCGGAATTGCTGACCATGCCTGGACTGAGCATCATCGAATTCTTCAGGACGAGGATAGTTATAGAGATGAACAATGGTTCGAACAAAAATTTATAAAAACCGCCCATGACGCTTTCAGTTAGCCAAGCGCGGAAATTAAAAACGTATGGAGACCGCTCATAGACCGCTTTGGAGGGAAGAAAATGCGTGAAACTACACGTACCACAACACCGACATAATTACACCACATCGACAGACTTATAATAAAGACCTCGTAGCATCTGAACTAATCAGTATTCTCCTGAAGACGATTGCGTATACAAGCAATCGAAACATTGTGAAAAAGTGAAGACTCGTCTATACTACCTATACTACTATATACTATAAATACCGGTTACTCACCCTTCTCCACCCAAGATTCGTTTCTTTGTATTTTTAATATTATATCACCTTGTGAGACAGTCATGTACACTAAACCACTATTTTCTGAAATAGACATCCCATTACGACGAAGGCCCCGACCCCTTCGAAATCGAGAAAATTGATTGTTTCCAAACCGATCATTTTCGCGGTCGGTTTGCTTTTTAATTCCGAGCACACATGTCAGGAATGTAACCGAGTTAAAATGCCCACTTTAAATCAAAAGATCGCAGTGACGCATCACCTATGCCCATGCTTCGAACGAACGGCGAACGCCTCCCCTCGCGATACATATCTAAATTACACAGTAATTGTCGGTCGGTGGTTAAAAGAGCTTGAAATTGTCCCTTGGTAATATTTACATTGCGGAACCAGCGCCCCCTATGTCTCTGCAATCGCTAAATTAACCATGAGATGATTTTCTCTCCCGCATAGCGACTCTGGGGACGCAACGTTAGATATGGTTATTAGGAAAAATACTAATGCCGAATCGGTATGGAGATTCATGCAAATTCGGGGGTTCTATTTCGATAAATATTCATGCGGAGAGCGGTCATGATACACGTCCGCAAATGTTAGTTTTTTAGATGGGCGGCTTATATTTTTTTGGCTATGAATACGGGATTTATGGGCGATTCGTTGCAATATGAATTTCAGATTTTGAAACAATTACGGAAACACCCGGTAGCTTGTTTGCTTATTTATTCGTTCCCATACAATAACAGATGTCTTATTAACGACCGGTTTTTGTTCCAAATGATGTTGGAATGTTTAAATAATTATATCTCGTAATTAGGACTTAGATTTTAGTATTCCGACTTGGACATCGGAATTTCAACTCATATTTCGTAACTCTAACTCAGATCTCGGAATTCCGACCCATATCTCGGAATTCTGACTTGGATCTAGAAATTCCGACTTGGATCTCGGAATTTTGATACTCAGACTTCAAAATTCCGACTTGGATCTCGGATTTCCGACTCATATATGAAAACTCTGACTTAGGCCTCGGGATTTTAACTCAGATCTTGGAATTCCGACCCAAATCTTGGAATTCTGACATATATCTATAAATTCCGACTTAGATCTCGGAATTCTGACTTAGATCTCGAAATTTTGACACATCTCAGAATTCTGACATAATATTTCGAGATTTCGACTTAGATCTCGGAATTATATTTCGACTCATCTCGGAATTACGACTCATATCTCGAAATTTCCACTTAAATCTCGGATGTCCTGATTAGATATCGGAATTTAACAATAATCATTATTCAATATACTTCTTTCAAGAACCAATTAACCAGCGACTATCAATAATTCGAAAACAATCCTTCCTTCTTCGGTATTCTGAATTAGATCTCGGAATTCCGACTCAGATATCGAAATTCTGACTCAGATCTCGGAATTATGACTCAGGTCCCGAAATTTTGACTCAAATCTATGAATCCCAACTCAGATCTCGGAATTCCGATTCAGATCTATGAATCCCAACTCAGATCTCGGAATTCCGGTTCATCTAGAACCTTCAACTTGAATCAGAAAATTCCAGATCTCAGAATTCCGATGTATATTTCGAAGTTTTAACTCTGATTTCCAACTCATATCTCGAAACTCCGACTTAGATCTCGGAATTATATTTCGACTCATCTCGGAATTACGACTCATATCTCGAAATTTCCACTTAAATCTCGGATTTCCTGATTAGATATCGGAATTTAACAATAATCATTATTCAATATACTTCTTTCAAGAGTCAATTAATCAGTGACTATCAAAAATTCGAAAACAGTCCTTCCAAAAATAAATATAACTCCTAATAGATGTTGTGGCATGTTGGAATGTCAATGAAATTCAAAAGTACTTGCACAAAACAATAACTTCATCCAACTTAAATGCAGGAATTCTAAATTAGATTTCGGAATTCGGACTTAGATTTTGAAATTCCTACTCATATTTCAAAACTTTGACAAGATCTTGGAATTCTAAATTAGATTTCATAATTGCTATTTAGATCCCGGAATTCCGACTTGTATCTTATAATTCTGGCTCAGATCTATAACTTACGACTCAGATCTCGGAATTCTGACTCAGAACTAGGAACTCCGACTCAGAGATCTAGGAATTCTAACTCAGATCTCAGAATCCTGACTAATATTTCGAAACTCTGAGTTAGATCACGGAATTCAGACTTGAATCTCGAAACTCCGACGTATATTTCAGAATTTTGACTCAGATTTTACAATTCCAACTTCGATCTCGGATTCTCACTCACATCTCGGAATTTTGTTCCAGTCAGATCTTGGAATTCTGACTTAGATCTAGGAATTCTGACTGAGATCTCGAAATTCTGGCTCAAATCTTGGAATTCCAACTGTCCTAGAAACTCCGACTTAAATCTGGAAATTTCGACTCAGATCTCAGAATCCTGATGTATATCTCAAAATTTTGACTTGCATCTCTGATTTTCAACTCATATCTCGAAACTCCGACTTGGATCTCGGAATCAATAAGGATGATGGAATTTCGACTCATATATTTCGGAATTTCGACTCTTTTCTCGAAACTTTGACTTAGATTCCTGAATTCTGACTCATATCTCGGAATCCCAATTTGGATTCCGGAATTCGGACTCTAAACTCCGACTTAAATCTCTGTATTCCGACTTGAATCTAGGAAATCCGACTCAGATCTCGGAATTCCGACTCATATCTCGGAACTCCGAACTCAGATCTCGGAATTCAGACTCATATTTCAAAACTCTGACTTAGATCTCGGAATCCAGGCTCGAATCTTGAAATTCCGAATTTTCAATGTGATTTTAGAATTCCGACTTGTATTTCAGATTTCCGTCTCATATTTCGAAAGTTTGACTTCGGAATTCTAACTCATATCTCGGAATTCAGATTTAGATTTCGGATTCGAAACTCCTACTTAAATCTCTGTATTCCGACTTGGATCTAGAAATTTCGACTCATATTTCGTAATTCTGACTCATATCTTGGAATTTCGACTCAGATCTCTGAATTCTGACTTAGATCTCGGATTTACGACTCATATCGAAACTCCGACTCGAAACTCAAAATTCCAAGTTTAGATCTCGGAATTCCGAGTCGGACCTAGGAATTTCGACGTAGATTTCTGAATTTAACATCAAACAGCGACTATCAAAAACTCGAAAGCAATCCACAAAACCAAAACTTTTTCCGACACAAATATCGGAATTCTGACTTAGATCTCGGAATTTCAAACAACTTGCGATTTCTAGAGAACTGTCGATAACATATTATATTATTTTGACATGATAGTATGCACCAGATGACATTAGCGCACCGTAAAAATTTTCGGGCTAGAGCACGGAAAAGGTATACTTCCGGTGCGCTAAATATAGTGTTTTCAGATAGGTGTAATGAAAAATTTCTTGTACGCTGGTTCCAAGAAAGACTCCGAATTCCAGATCATCATTCAATGTAGCGCATAATCTCATCAAAAATGAGTTTCTCATAATAGGTGGAATTTCGTGAAACTTTGGGAATTTCAGAGGGTGGCAGACTGGTCCAAACAAACTAATGCCCGTTAAATTGCACGCTATCACGCTTTATGGTAATGTAATGGAATGAAGACGAAAAGTTGAGGTATGTGTAGAAGAACGGCCCGGGTCACACGCAATTAGCGGCCCGATCGGCGATTCCTTTTGCCAAATTATGCTACCTCAATATACAGGGCGAAAAATATACTAGAATTTCTTTGAAAGATTGAAAATTATGTCGCGATGCCGATGAGGATCAAAGGAAACGAAAATGTATTGATGTTCCTTATTCAATAATATATTCCTTGAAAATAGCGTCTTTTCAAATAATTATAAAACATCGGTAATTATATCTCTTAAAAAAGATACTAATAACGAGTAATATCATAAATGAAGTCCAAGAAGCTTCGATCTTCTGTTCATCTACTGCTACTCCTTCCCCAGAAACAATGTGGCCGAGATATTGTACTTCTTTTTGGAGCAGATGACATTTCTTGGGGCTCAACGTCAATCCAGAGCTTCTTAGTTGCAGAAAAACCTGCCAAACCTGATGGCAACTTGCTGGCTTGATTGACGGTGCCGCGTCCACTCCTAATCACAGAGGAAATTGACGAGCTGTGCCCCGAAATTGTGCCTTTTTTCAAGGTCATCGGGCAATCATTTATCAACACTCAACAAGGACTTCCCTAGTGCGATTCCTCGTCCGATTTCCTCATCGTGAAGTTGGGTTCGAACATCACCACGTTTCCACTGCTCGAAGCCACTTCCAGGCGATCCTCCAGAATGGTTTTAGCCCTCCCAGGTACGCTCACATCTTCAGACAACAGGGCACGAATCATTTTTTCACTTCTCGCATGTAGCACCAGCTCTTTTCCATTCACACATAGGACGACATCTTCAAAATCAAGCTTGAACCCTATCGAATTCATGATGTCCGTTCTAATGATTGCTTCGTCCTCGATGTCTGCTGCTAAAGTCCGGTGATTCACTTAGTGCTGTCTAAAATCAGTTCAGTCAGCATATACTGCGGCTGGCTCTCCCGTTGCTGTAGTTTCCAGGTTGACGGTTCAATTCTTGCTGTTGTTTTAGCAAAAGGCCCAAAGATTGTCCTGGTAGCACCTGTATCGAGCAGCATGGTACAAGGCTCGTTGTTGATAAGACCGTCTACAAAGGTACCTTCGTTAAGTTGTTGAAAAATAGCGATGTATGCGTTATTGAGCAGGGTTTGCTGGATACAGGCCGAGAACAGTCCCTCTTCATCGACCTTCTTCAGTTTTCCTGCGTCGGTGTCGATTCTTTTAATGTTGTATCAGGCTCCTGTGGATCTTACTCAAGCATTCTTACTTCACTGCGGCATTTCCAGAATTGTTTCGCTGCCACAAATTCCAGGGCGCGTATACCATGGCATCTACTAGATGTGCGGGACGAGCTGGTTGTCAATGATTGCCTTGTTTCTTGGTCGCGAAACCCATCCAAGAATGCCTGAACCGCTAGTCGCTCCATTACAATCTCCGGTGTGGCTGGATATGCAAGTCGAACCAAGAGTGCAATGTCTGCTTCGAATTTCTGTGAGTATTTGCTTGATTTTTGGCAGCAAGTCCAAGCTGTGAATGGTATCAGTGTTCTAGGTGAGCCTGGCCATACCGTAGTTCTAGATGTCTCACTAGCTGTTAATAGTTCTCCTGTTCCTCTAATCGTCGCTTCGCCATGCAATGCCAGTGTTAATACTATAGCCTTCTCCCCTGTGTTCCGCCAATTTGCTTCAGCCGCAGCTTCGAATTGTCGGCGGTAATTTGCCCATGGAGTTTTTTTCGGAGACCTTGACATCTTTTATTCCTTTTTGAACTTAATCCAGGTTCAAACTTGGGTCCAGTATTGAATTTCTCTCGACAGTTCCTGTAGTGTGGACAGTATAAATTCGGTTTTCCATCTTGTTGATTGTTTCCCTTATTTTGTTGATTTCTGCCTCGATTCTGCCTTTGATGACCTCCACCAGGAAAAAATCTGGAAGACCTAGCTCCACTTTCTTTTAACGGCAAGGATATTCTATTTGTAGCAGAAGTGAAATATCTGTGGGTCAACCTTGATAAAATACCCACATGGAAAGCTTATTTGGAATAAGGTTCTCCACAAAGCCAGAGTGTACTTGTAGGAGGATTTGTGGAAAGTCTTGGGGCCTAGGTCTCAAACAAATCTACTGGCTATATGTGATGGCTGTCAGAACAATGATCACCATCACCTTCTTGAATCTGTCTTCAAAGTCTTTTTTGCATTACGGTCTTGTTACCGGTTGTTTCTAATTCTCTTTCCCCCAGCTGTTGCTTCAATTCACTGACCTTCAAATCAACCTTTAGTGGACATAAGTCTGTTTCACAAAAAGATAGTTCATCAGTTTATTTTCACGTAATGCGCAAAACTGTTCAATGGGCGAACACTTATTTATTTTAGAACACCGCTGTTATGAAAATGCACTCAACTTCAATCTGCTAATTTATTCAAGACTCACATCAGAATGAATCCTAAAAATTGAATAGAATCATGGAAAATGAAAAGAGTTGCCGGATGGCATCCACAATACATCGAAACATAGAAAAATCCATTTCACTGTGCATATGACATTGATAGTAATAATAATATTCTCATTGTAGCATGGTAATGGTAATGGTAATGGTATTTATGGATGGTGACTAATACGCTGCGACCTAATTAGATCTATCGTACCCCATCTTCTTCTGCTATTTCAAGGTGTCCTCGTTTACAGCAGCCCCTCAAGCCCCAATTCCTTGAGGAATTTGAGGATTTTAAGGAGGTTTATTCGTGGTATTTCTCCCACAGTCAACTGGTGTGATCCCAGTATATACACCCAGTATATAACACTCCAGCAATATATGGTGTGGTGTTTCTGGATGTTCCCCACAGAATTTGCAGGTGCTGTCCTCCTCTAAGCCTAGGTTTCTTAGGTGTTCTTTGAGTCTGCAGTGTGCCGTCAGAAATCCCGTAGACTAGTTTTGCTGAGGATAATCAGTGTCTTCGATCTTGTTCGGTTGAAGTTGCCGAGGAGATCTTTGGCCTGCCGTAGCCCTGGAACTCTTTGCCAGTGTGTTGCTCTCATTGCTTTTTCAGTTTTATTGAGTTCGTCTTGGAAGTAAGGTTTTCCAAGTCCGCAAAATGGTTCTGGTCCAATCAGTCCCTTTTCATGCCAGGGTATCTGCTTGTTCATTGCCCTCTACTCCGACGTGCCCCGGCACCCATTAAGTTGCTCTAGGCATTCCCAAACCATCTTTGAGTTGATGTTATGTGAGCTCAACGCTTTGATGGCTGCTTGACTATCGGAGAGGATTGCGATTTCCTTGTTCTGGTCGAGGTTGAATTGAATGCACCTTTCTATGGCGTGAATTTCTGCTTGAAAAATACTGGGGAACTGGCCCATATGTTCGGAGTATTGGGTGTGAGGCCCAAAGACTCCTGTTCCAGTTCCGTCGGGAGTTTTGGACCCGTCCGTGTACCATGTTATGGTATTCTTTCCCAGTGCTCGAATGGATTCTATGCTTTATTCATGGTATTTAATTCCGTTCAAAAGAATTTCTCGAAACTAAATTTCCTGGTAATTTCGTCAGTTGGGAGATCGGCAAGGTGTGCATTTTTGGTGGGGGTTGAGCCCCTTACGTTCTGTGCTGTCCCCAAGCAGTTCTCCACACCATGATATGGAGAGGAGTGTGGTCCAGAATGACCTGTATTGCTGCTGTTGGAGTCGACCTCATTGCTCCTGTTATACAAAGACATGCTAGTCTTTGCACTTTCTCCAGGATTTTCTTTGTTGTGGCGAGTTCGGTTCTGCCGTGCCACACTACTGCTCCGTAGGTGATCATCGCAGTATTGATGGGTTACAGCCCCATGTTATTCCTGCAATGTTCCTGCACACCATCAGTGATGATTTTGCCTTGTTCACGATCTTTTCTACGTGTCTGTTCCAGAGTAGTTTTGAATCTAGGGTAAGCCCTAGGTACTTCACCTCTTGCTTCCATTCTAAGTCTGCTCCGTCGAGGCGAACAGCCCTTAGGTGCTGAAACTTTGTTCTTCTAGTGAATGATACCACTGTGGTTTTTGATGAGTTAATTCCCCACAGAAAGGCACCATCTTCTGGTAGTCTCTAGCTCCCTTTCTATGAGATCGCAGAGGGTTCCTTCGAATTTGCCTTTTGCCATAATGACGATGTCGTCAGCATATCCAAGGCAAGTGACTCCGTTCCCGGTTAGTGTTCCAAGTAGTTCGTCTACTACGAGACTCTACATCAGAGGTGATAGTACCCCTCCTTGTGAGCATCCCCTGTTTGTGCTGATCCGAAAGCAGATATCGCCTACTTTCGTTTCAGCAGCTCTTGTAGCCAGCATTTGGCACATCCATCTGGATGTGGTTCTGTCCACTCCCTTGTTCGTTAGGGCCCTATTTATTGCTTCGTGAGAGGTGTTGTCGAATGCCCCCTCTATATCTAAGAAGGCGCATAGGACCATTTCTTTATGCTCGAGTTATCTCTGGATGCTTTCGGTAAGCACTTACAGAGCGGTTTCCGTTGATCTGCATGCTGTCCGGGGTGTAATGGCACTATCTCCAGTAACTCGTTTCTATTGTAGTTATCTACTATCTTCTCCAGTGTCTTTAGTAAGAAGAATGAGAGAAGATTGGTCTGAATGACTTTGGGAGGGTAGGGTCCTTCTTTCCTACTTTCGGAATGAAGGTTACCCGTGCTCTCCTCCAGTTGCTCGGTATGTATCTGGTTGCTTTAATAATAAATGGCAGTAGTTCCGTATGTCCTTTTTGTAAAAGGGCCGGAAATATACCGTCAATTCCGGGTGACTTGAATGGTTGGAAGGAGTCAATTGCCCATTTCACTCGTTGGGGAGTGCATATGGTTTTTGATACCTCCCAGTCTTCTCGTCTGGTTCTTCCAGTGATCTGTCGGGTTCAAATGGTATGCTACCTGGAAAGTGCGTCTCCAGTAGGAGGAGAACTCGTTGCTCTTCATCCTCTGTGTAGCTACCATCTGTTCTTCTGAGTCATTGTAGCATAAAACTATATGGATTCGTCAGTCGTATAGGATATTAGTAAATTATTATTAATTCGACCCCATATTGCCTCCTCGATCCTTTTTGAATGGTTTCTCGAAGTGATCTTCAAAAAGTTGAACCACTTCCAAATTCCACAAATATTTTTTATTGCAACTGAAATATTTCAATAGCGGCGTTGACAGTTCAAATGAGTATATTACGAATACATGGAATGAAATATCAGGTTGCTTGTTTCTCCAACGCACTAAACTTGAAGACGCAACTGGAAAAAACGCCTTTCACTCGTTTTCTTTCGACTGCTTCGGGCTGCAGAACACACCAACGTGAAACAATCAACGTCCATCGGCATCGTCCATCATTTCTTCCCACAACTCGACCTGGCTCATCAAAAATCCTCTCCTAATATCCGAAATAAAATTTTCACATTGTCCTCCTAAGTGTGGCGGATCACGCAACCCAAGTATGTGAATTGTTCCAATAAAAAAATCCGGCGGAATGCCGTGTATTTCGGAGCATTCCTCGGTAATAACGGGCTGGGGAAGACTTCATTTATTTCTCATCATCAGATGCTCATTTGAATATTTCTTTCGGTCGCTGCTCGAGTCGGGCGGCGTAATCACGATACCGCTGGACGCGCTGGCCGTCTTTTGTTTTTTAGGGAGTGCTGGAGTGTTTCTATTGATTTGGTGGGTTTTAATTACTGCGGAGCGTGCTGGATGGGAAGTAGTCGTGTTGGAACTAGCCTAGAGCAGCGAGGAATGTGATAGACTGGCTCACTTTTTAGGTTAATGAATTTAGCGTGAAGTCAGAAGTAACTGCACTTCTAGGAAATATAGTGTTCAACTGCGATGTCGTTCCTATTGATAAAAAGTGCGTTTTGAAAATTAATTCTTCCTTTCATTACAATCAAATGCTACAAATGTAATCGAGCAGTCTTACCTCAGTAAGAAATCCGAACTTTTATATTATTCTGGTGGTCGCGGGTTGAGTTGAAAGGCAAAACAACAAAGGGTAGTTATAGTAGTAGTAGTTATATAAACATGAAAAATACGGAATCATCAGATCTACTTGAACTATATACGATCAATTTCATTCTGAAAATATATTATTTTTATATGCTCAAATACAAGATTTAGCAGAAAAAATTAATAAAACGTCGAAAATTCCCTAGCAAGATGGAAATGGCGGAGGTGCCATAAAAAGCCTTTGAAATCTTTTATTTCTGAACGGGATATTATAAGCTTATATCGTCATAGAATTATGTTTTCCAAATGAAGGAAAGACTTTTTAAAAAACTTTATTTACAATTATTCAGTGAACTTTCGGCCAGAGCCTTCGGCTGCACAACAATTGGAGTCAAAATACTAACTATTTTTATCAATATTCCTAACCTATGACACTTTTATAAAAATAAAAAAAGCTAATACATATATATATATATATTTATGAAATGAAAATTGAACCATATACTATTCATTCACGTCATTACAAATAAAACATGTGCAATTTTTAAATGTGCCCTGAAAATTAGTTCCGCCTCTGGAAACAATTTCTTCTTTTCTTTCTTCTGTTCACTACTGTCGAGGTACCTGCCTCTTCTAATGGCAAAGTAGACAACGTACGCGATGTTTTATTCCTTAATTCGATAATATCCTCCAAATACCCCTCCGTCACCGTGAACTTTCTCCAACCTCCGTGTCTTTTTAAGTTAGTCATAGGTGCTCCTGCATTAGCTAATTCTAAATACATTGCGATTTGGCTGGAAATTTTCCAAATCATATTTTTTACAATTACTTAAAATGTACATTTATTTTGTCAGAAGCTCAAATAAAATAAATAGTTCAATACCTTCAGGACGCAAAGACATATAAAGTCTTGGTAAAGGCAAAGCGGGAAAGTCTTTTTCACCCACAACTATAAATTTCTTTAATACACCAGTTTCAGTTTCCGGTACGTTCAATACCATAACGGAATCCCAGTCCTCTATATCAGACATCTTCATGCTCAAAAGTTCCTGACTTCTGCATCCTCCAATATAATCCATGATCGAAATAACCTATAGCAAAAAAACAAGGAAATAAATACACACAAAGTGGAAAATAAGAAAAAAATTACATTGTGCAATAAATGAATTTCATTAGGAGCGTTCTAGAAATCTGATGACGTCTTCAGGAGATAAATTGGCAGACTTTTTTGGCTTACAACTCTTACTCTCCCCTTTCAAAAAAGCCTCTAGTTCATTGAACTTGGTGATATTTCGTTTCTCATGTATAGTCACCATCGATTTCAGCATTGACCATAAGTCCATAAGGAATTCGGACTATACGTTTCTGACTGCAGCGAATAAACACAATTACTACCAAATCTACCGAAAAACATAAAAAATACCTTACAGTTATGAATTGTACGTACTTAGATACATACAAGGATTAGCAGAAAAAAGGAATAAAACGTTCATAATTTCCTAGCATGATAGAAATGGTGGAGATGCCGTAAAAAGCCTACGAAATCTTTAATTAGTCAGGAATCGACTTGAAACACGGTGTGCATATTGAGAAAATATTGTATTTTACGAATAAAAGTGGAAAAATTATTTTAAGAATTTTTTTGGGGGAAAATGATCGTTTTTAATTGTAGATGAACTTTTCAACTAGAGAACGGTTGAAGATAGAGCAATTCTGCAAACTTCAATCGATTCATAATGATAGAATTAGTATATTTCGTGAAATATCAGTTTATAGGCGAAAAAAGAAAATAATCAAAAAAGTGCTTAAGGGTGGTACCCCTTTAAAAATCATAAAAAATACAAAATCATCGGATCTACTTGAAATTCGCACTATACAGGCCGTTTCTTTTATCATGTGGTAACATTGCTATATTCTAAACCGTAATAGATACAAAGACGATTAAATGGGAAAAAAGGTAACTATTGTGGTGAGCAGTAAATTGGTCATAGAAAATTTACGGGGATTCTCGCCCGTCCCAACTTATACAGGGAAAACTGAAAATGCTGTTTTCGGTTTTTTACGAATAGAATTGTTATTTCAGAAAATATAAAAAAATTAAAAAAGAAAGTTTTATTGTATTCAAAATGTACTAGAACTACGTAAAGAAATCGACAGGTCCGTATTTGAAAAAAATAGTTGATGGTGGCCGTGTTGACACGAAACGTTTAATTAAAAATTTATCATTACGTAGTTCTAGTACATTTTTAATAAAATAAAACTTTCCTCTTTAATTTTTTTATATTTTCTGAAATAACCATTCTATTCGTAAAAAACGAAGACAGCATTTTTAGTTTTCCCTGTATAAGTCGGGAAGGGCGAGAGTCCCCGTAGATTTTCTCTGACCAATGTACTGCTCACCACAATAGTTACATTTTTTCCCATTTAATCGTCTTTGTATCTATTACGGTTTAGAATATAGCAATGTTACCACATGATGAAAGAAACGGCCTGTATACGATAAATTTCATGCAGATTCCGAAAATATATGATTTACTCATGCTCATATACAAGATGTAGCAGAAAAATTGATAAATCGTCGAAAATTCCCTGGAAAGATAGAAATGGCGGAGGAGCCGTAAAAAGCCTTCAAAATCTTCAATTCATCAGGAATAGACTTGAAACTCGCTGTGCATATTCAAAAAAGATTGTTTTTCATGAACGAGAGTGGAAAAAGAATTCAAAAATATTTTGGGGAAAATGACCCCTCTCAACTCTGGACGAACTTTTCAACTCGAGAACGGTTACAGATAAAACAATTCTGCGAACTCCAATCGAGTCAGGATGGTGAAATTAAAATATTTCGTGAAACATCAGATGATAAGATAAAAAAATTATACACAAAAATAGTCCTGAATGGTAGACCCCTAAAATCATGAAAAATACAAAATCATCAGATCCACTTGAAACTCGCACTAAATACGATAAATTTTATGAAGATTCCGAAAATATATGATTTACTCATGCACAGATACAAGATGTAGCAGAAAAATTGATAAATCGTCGAAAATTCCCTGGAAAGATGGATATGGCGGAGGAGCCGTAAAAAGCCTTCAAAATCTTCAATTAATCAGGAATAGACTTGAAACTCGTGTGCATATTCAAAAAAGATTGTTTTTCTCTTGAACAAGAGTGGAAAAAGAATTTAAAAATATTTTGGGGGAAAATGACTCCTGTCAACTCTGGATAAACTTTTCAACTCGAGAACGGTTACAGATAAAACAATTCTGCGAACTCCAATCGAGTCAGGATGGTGAAATTGGAATATTTCGTGAAAGATCAGTTGATAGGAAAGATAAAAAGGAATACTCAAAAATAGTCCTAAGGGGTAGACCCCTACAAATCATGAAAAATACAAAATCATCAGATCCACTTGAAATTCGCACTAAATACGATAAATTTTATGAAGATTCCGAAAATATATGATTTACTCATGCTCAGATACAAGATGTAGCAGAAAAATTGATAAATCGTCGAAAATTCCCTGGAAAGATGGAAATGGCGGAGGAGCCGTAAAAAGCCTTCAAAATCTTCAATTAATCAGGAATAGACTTGAAACTCGGTGTGCATATTCAAAAAAGATTGTTTTTTATGAACGAGAGTGGAAAAAGAATTTAAAAATATTTTGGGGGAAAATGACCCCTCTCAAATCTGGATGAACTTTTCAACTCGAGAACGGTTACAGATAAA
This sequence comes from Chrysolina americana, assembly GCA_958502065.1. Taxonomy (NCBI): domain Eukaryota; kingdom Metazoa; phylum Arthropoda; class Insecta; order Coleoptera; family Chrysomelidae; genus Chrysolina; species Chrysolina americana. Next base: position 4,395,491 of record OY293411.1, on the reverse strand, counting down.
ACAATTCTGCGAACTCCAATCGATTCAGGATGGTGAAATTAAAATATTTTGTGAAACATCAGATGATAGGAAAGATAAAAAAAATTATACACAAAAATAGTCCTAAGGGGTAGACCCCTAAAAATCATGAAAATTACAAAATCATCAGATCCACTTGAAACTCGCACTAAATACGATAAATTTTATGAAGATTTCGAAAATATATGATTTACTTATGCTCAGATACAAGAAGTAGCAGAAAAATTGATAAATCGTCGAAAATTCCCTGGAAAGATGGAAATGGCGGAGGAGCCGTAAAAAGCCTTCAAAATCTTCAATTAATCAGGAATAGACTTGAAACTCGGTGTGCATATTCAAAAAAGATTGTTTTTCTCTTGAACAAGAGTGGAAAAAGAATTTAAAAATATTTTGGGGGAAAATGACTCCTGTCAACTCTGGATAAACTTTTCAACTCGAGAACGGTTACAGATAAAACAATTCTGCGAACTCCAATCGAGTCAGGATGGTGAAATTGGAATATTTCGTGAAAGATCAGTTGATAGGAAAGATAAAAAGGAATACTCAAAAATAGTCCTAAGGGGTAGACCCCTAAAAATCATGAAAAATACAAAATCATCAGATCCACTTGAAATTCGCACTAAATACGATAAATTTTATGAAGATTCCGAAAATATATGATTTACTCATGCTCAGATACAAGATGTAGCAGAAAAATTGATAAATCGTCGAAAACTCCCTGGAAAGATGGAAATGGCGGAGGAGCTGTAAAAAGCCTTCAAAATCTTCTATTAATCAGGAATAGACTTGAAACTCGGTGTGCATATTCAAAAAAGATTGTTTTTCATGAACGAGAGTGGAAAAAGAATTTAAAAATATTTTGGGGGAAAATGACCCCTCTCAAATCTGGAGGACCTTTTCATCTCGAGAACGGTTAGAGATAGAACGATTCTACGGAAACCAGTCGATTCAGAATTATATTTTGTGAAATCTCAGTTGATAGTCAGGAGCAAAAAGAATACTCAAAAAAGGCCTAAGGGGTAGACCCCTAACAATCATGAAAAATACAAAAATCATCAAATCTACTTGATATTCACACTATTTTCGAAAAATTTCGTACATATTCCGAAAATATATGATTTATATATATATACCTATATGCCCACACACGAAGTTTGACAGAAAAAAAAGATCAAAACGTCAAAAATTCCTTTGCAAAATTGAAATGGCGTAGGTGTCCTAAAAAGCCTTTTAAATCTTCAGTTGAGTCAGAATCGATTCAAAACTCGGTATGCATGCTCAAAAAAGATTGCATTTCACCAATAAGAGTGGTAGGAAATAAAAAAATGTATTTTGGGGAGGGAGATGAACTTTTCAATTCGGAAACGGTTAGACAGAGCAATTCTGCGAATTCCAATGGATTCAGAATGATGGAAATAGTATTTATCCTGAATTCTAGTATCCCGAAACTGTGTAAACGGATATATGAGCAAAGAGGGTCAAAGAAGGGGGTCGCAGCTTCAAGGAAACAAGACTCCCTTTAGTATTGGCTTAACCTTTCGATGTTCTGAATCGATTATCGCAAGGCGTTTGATACAACATCGCATGAGCTTATCATGCATTCGCCCAGATGCCTTGCGGAATGGTAAAATACATTGGACAGCTGATGCCGCTCTGGAGGACTCGCTTCCCCATAAGATCTGATCAAGATAGAGTACGAATAGAGCAGGTCATCTTCAGAACAGTGTGTTTCAGGGAGACTTCCTCAGCCCTCTTCCCTTCTGCATCTCCCTATTTCATTACACATTGCACTATAAGGAAAACCCGCAGATACAACTGCGGCACCCCCAACATTGTTTCCTTGCACATATTTTCAGCTTGAACATATTTTTTGTACGATCTATGTTATGCCTACTACTTAAGAACAACAGCTCTGGATATAATTTTTTCAGAATGACCAGATATCTTCCGTTAAAAATGAACATGCAGCTTGAAAAGTTGCCATATTTACGTTTTATGTGGTTTAAAAACATTCTCAGAGTGATTTTCTATATACATCATCATCTCACGAGTGTGGTCTATGTTATCAAATAACGAAAGCTTGTGATTTAACTTCGAGAACGCTTTCTCTCAATGATTATAAAAAAAATAGGAAAGGAACGATCAAACAATGGAAAAGGAAAGTGATAGCAGAGTTCATTCAGCATGCAATGGGGTATTTGAACAGCCCTGAGCACTCTGGTCGATAAAATATGAGCGTTCGATACGGAACGACCGATAAATGAAAATAAGGCGTCAGCTTTAATTACCAATCTTCTCACGTCCGAAGCCAACAATCGCGTAAAATTGAATTTCCGTAAATCACGGAACTGGCTTTGTTAAATCGGATTTATAGTCGTCGCATTATAAATCTTTCCTTAACGATTATTCACATTCGGACTCGTTATTTTCATTAAAAATTAATCCCGGCAATGCGGTTAAATTAAAAACACATAGGAACTCATTAAAATATTTCATAGAAGCTAATTTAACACAGGCAATTACCCAGCGCGTATCCTTGCTACGGCCACACTTCATGAAAACTCCATCTACTTAATTCCGATCCACCAACGCGAACTGCAGAGGCAGAGGCGTAGAAGTGAACACCCGAAGAAAATCAACCATGTGACCTTGATGCTCTGATGCTATTTTGATTTGTCCAAAATTCTCGATCCTATAAAGCCCGTGGCTTACGGTCACACTACCTTGAAGTGATATCTGGGAATAACCCTAGATAAAAAGCTAAATTGGAACTCGCATCTGGAAAAGACTATCCGGAAGACTATGCCGCAGACCAAAACAAGTATACTGGCTGTACGTGATCGTCATACGACCAATAATCACGTGTGGTTCTGTAGTCTGGCGGAGCAAGGGCCAACACAAAATGGCTCAGGCTAAACTTAACGGACTACAGAGACAAGCGTGTCTGGCGATTACTGGGGTCATTCGCTCCACGCCAACGGCAGCAACGGAAGCCCTTCTCGGATTACTTCCTCTTCACATAGTTCTGGAGAGAGAGGCAAGATGGGCAACATACAGACTCCACCAAGCGGCCATTAGTCTACCGCAGGCAGTGGTCATGAGAAGCAGCAGCATGCTGGAGGGCATAATAGGTCACAACATTCTAGGAATGCCCTCACACATCAAGCCCAAAATTATCAACCTTCACACGCCCTACACAGTGGTCTTCCCTGGAAGAGAAGACTGTGTTCGGAATGAAACTGACCTATTTAGGGCAAATTAACGTTGGTTTACCGATGGTTCCAAAACTCTGGAAGGCGTCAGAGCCGAAATATACAGGATGAACCCAGTAGTGAAACGCTCATTCAGTATGGGTAAATTAGCTACGGTATTCCAGGCAGAGGTATATGCCATTGAAATGTGTGCAAGGGAGCTGGAAAATTGACACCACACACGAAAAACAATAAAAATATTTTCAGATAGTCAAACAACACTGAAAGCGCTTGAATCCAACTGCTTTAAGTCCAGAATAGTATGGAACTGCAGAGAAACCTCAAACCGACTGGCACAACGCAACAATGTTAACCTAGTCTGGATACCAGGTCACACGGGCCTGGAAGGGAACGAAATAGCAGACGCCCTAGCAAAAGGGGGGGCCGAAATAACGTTCACTGGGCCAGAACCGGTAATCGGTATAGCACACAGCTCTGCCAAGAATGTTATAACATCCTGGGCAGACAATAAAAGACTCGAGTATTGGCGTAGTCTACCGGGCCAAGCCCATTCCAAAGCATTTATAGCTTGCACAAGAAAGAAACAGGACTCTGCTAGAAACTGCTAGAACTCAGTAGAGTACATCTCAGAGTTATAGTAGGTTTGCTCACTGGCCACTGCAAACTCAAACACCACATGCATATAATCGGACTTGCACAACATTTGGCAATACAACAGTAAGGCCAGAGAACCTGGTGAATTGTTCTCCCAATACAATCCCTAATGTCGTTAAGAGATTGGATATACTGGAAGAAATATAACCATAGGGTGAGCCACAATAGGCCATTGGCCGCAGCGGAGGGCTAGATATGGGCCCACTCACGTTCAAACCTAACAAAAACCTAACCTTGAATAGAAATTACATGACTTCAAACCATTTTGATGAAACTTATTAATTGTGAATCAGGGGCTTAAATGCATCGAGTTTATACCTGATTTGACAGAATGTCAAAGTTATTTTATGATAGACTAATATTTTTCAGTGATATCGCTACAATTCAAATTATCCAACGGCATATTGCCAACATCCCTATTCTAAGATCGATAAAAGGCTTACGTGCTTTCAGGAACCTCCTCACTGCAACCTCTGCAGATCTATTAAGTGTACCCTCACAACAAAGGAAATACAGAAAATAACATTTTGAAAAACCTCTTTAGGGATATCAAAATATGCAATGAAAAATTCGAGTCCCCTTCCATACTATCATGCGCAATAATACTGTGGATCCACAGGTTATTAATCACTATTCACAAAAACAGACAGACGGGCTCACATATCCAAATTTTTGTGTCGTCTATAACCATAGTCAACCTCATGACTATTAATACCATTAGTCATTCTGGCGATTCAACGGCGACCAACGGTGGAAAATTGCGAGAAAATTTAATACAAGTTTTACGTGATTCCAAACTGCATGCCATTAGAAAGATACGTCATTTGTATAATTAATTAATAGCAGGTAATTTGGCATGCACACCAAGATTTCGCAAAATAAAGGCATGACAAAAGTTTCAAAAAAAAATGTGAAAATTTATGTGACTTTGTATGGCATACTAAATATAAATGAAAAATATCAAATATTTGAAGGAGAATTTCATTTGAGTCTGGAAATTAAATAAAATTCTGCGTGTTCAAAAAGTAAAATTGAAAAAACATTTCAAATATTTTCACTTTTCAATTTTTCTTGAAAATCGATCCTCTCAAGAAGGGGTCAGTTCTTTTCTATTTCTCCTGGAGTTACCACAAACCCTCTTCTAGTGTCCCATTTGAATCACCCTTCACCTTCAAAATATGGTTTTAGGTAAGATATTTATAATAATTTAGTTTTAGGCTCATATGCAAAATTTGGAATATCTATTCAAAATAATGAACATTGTAATTTTTTCTCAATATTATTTTGGTAATTGAAAATGCTTGTACAAAAAAAAAAACAAAATTTCACTGTCTCTTGCTTACCATATCGTTCAACTCCATTACTTTTTTTATAACTATTTGAATTTTTAATCACAATAGAACAATTATTGCGAAGGGAATCAAATTTTCATACGAAAAAAGAAAATGATAATATTACACAATACAACGTGGAAATTTGATCATTTTCATTATTTCTTAAAAAAAACTGCTTTTCATTTTTGTCAAATTATGCTTTGAAGAGTAAAGTTGTCTGTAATTCTCGCAATTTAAAAAATTTGCCCAGTCGAAATGAATTTGTCAAAATTGCTGCCATATTGGTCACGTGGCATAAGTTCGTCAAAATGAATTTTTAGGTATATCGATATGCAGAAACTATCTCCTATGAAGCGGTTTTGGTAAATCTTACAATAAAAATGTTTCCCATACTCGCACTGTATACAAATATAAGGCACGCAAATAATTCTGTTGCGTTTAAACTTGAAATTTATTAGCTAGTTATGAAAAAATGTCTATTGATCGATACATAATTCAATGCATGCATTCACATAACGCTATACGAATTCGAACACGCTTGTTCCAAAATTGATATTTGAAATGCAACAGTTACGTTGAATGACCATACCCTTGACCGTTCCGAAGGACTACTTTTAGCTTTTCGAAATGAATGAGATATTCAAATATGCACTGAATGACCACCTTGTATAAATTAATCTAACACTAAATACCAATGTCATCATCAAAATCGGATATGAGCAATGTGCTCTTTGAATCGCACTTTCATGGTTCTTATAGTTTGACCAACATACTCCTTTTTGCAGTCCTCATAGCTAATTTCATAAATCTTCGAATTTTCTTTTTGTTTTTTCTTATCATTGGTATCCAAGTTTTTGTGTTTTGGGTGGGTGGCTTCCGTTTCTTGTATTTTATTTACACCAATGGCTCCAAATATTCATTTATTCCTTAAAAAACACTCAAAGAACCTACTTTTGAGACTACACCATATTATGGGACTACGCTACACATTCAGACTTCACCGGTTACCAGGATAGCTACAACCCAGGGTTCCCACAGACCTGGAAAACCTGGAAAACAGGGAAAAGTCAGGGAAATCAAAAAGTGTTGAAAAAATCAGGGAAAAGTCAGGGAATTTTAGAGTTTTCAGCAGAAGTCAGGGAATTCAACGTATATGGAAAACCAAATCGATATACATAATTTTAAATTTCGCGGTCTTTCGTCGGTCACTGCTCTTGACTCGCACATGATTGGTAGAAATTTGAATACGCCTACGATCTTTACTTCTACCTAGTGAGTTTTTGGTTTCCCTTTGTCAGAAGCAAGAATTCCTTTCCACAACACTTCCCAACAGGCAATCCGCATGAACCAATCAGAACTATCCTGGCCACGGCGGTATATTTGAATCGATACTAAGGCGGTCAATTCAAATCGCCGATATATTTTCACAAGGCATGAATAGAAGTCCCAAGTCTTGTTTTCATTTGTAAGTGCAAATATTGAGTCAATTGTAGATAAGATGAAATATCGGACATTATTTTGGAAAATGTAGCAATTGTTCATTCTTCACCTTAACCTAAAATTATACTGCACACCACGCAGGCGCAACTAAAATAGTTTTGATTGGTCCATGCGAATCGCCTATTGAAAAGTGTTGTGGAAAAGAATTCTTGCTTGTCAAAAAGCAAAATATGTTCATTTTTTTATGTATGATTCGAGGTTCGAGGAAATAGTAACGTCAGTGTGGTAATGTTTACTTAATTTTTTCTTGAATCGTTAATTTCGAATTTTTCACGGAATGGAATATTGGTGGTTGTTGCAGCATTGAAATACCTGTTCGATGGTTTTTAATTTTTTATATTATGAATTAAATTTTGATGAACACGAGTTTTTCATTTACTTATTTGTATTAATCACTCTATGAAAGGTGACTTCTGGTCCTGAAAAAAGTTTGTGCATGGTCAGGGAAAACCTGGAAAAGTCAGGGAAAATTTTCTCGCTTCCAATGTGGGAACCCTGAACACTGGGGGGATTCACTGAATCCGAAAGAAGTTTCGGCTCGCTTTCCATCCGACGAACGCCACTGGCATCCGAATCATAACGAACACTGTCTACCTGAACAGTTCGTATGTAATAGCTTGCTTGGCATTTCATTTGCTCTATGACAGATTCCTGTTACTAATTCATTTTTTAATTAACTAACCCATTTCTGAGTGACCTGCTGATGTTGATCGTTTGTTGTTTGACTGGGACGTAATCAAGAAAGGCCGCGGTTCTCAATGAACTTCCAACTCTCGTTGATGGATTTTATGTTTTATGGCTGCGAGGAGATCGTTTTAGGCGCTTTTGTTTTTCGAACTGTTTAGACGATATTAATAATGATGATGATGATATAGTGTAGCGTGTCAAACGACTTCGTTGGAATCGGCAGGAATAAATATCGACACCGGTTCGGCTCCCGACGTTTCGTTTATAACACAATCCATACTCGAGGCATATTCTTTTCCATAACGACAGACTCACATTTACATCAACATCTTCGAAAGAATCATAGTGTGAATGAATCGATGTTTACATCTTCTCAGGAGATCTCAGTGTTTACGATAAGTAAACAGATGAAATTGTCACTTCGTGCATGTTTATTTATTTTTTCCAACAGTACAGCCGAGATTTCGGAAAATCCTATATAATAAGGGATAGAAACGAGTAATTCCTGATTAATCGTGTCGAAAGCTCTAGTGAAGTTCAATCATACCAACACTTTGGTCGTAAAAGTACGGTTCAAGGAGCACATTGCTCATCCGTTTCTCGAGACCGATTTGATGACACAAGCTTGAAATTAATTAGACAGGTTCATGATAATAGACTTCTCGATGCATTCGAGAAATTTCAAAATGTGAAAATAGTATATGAATACGGATAAGAGCCCAATACCATACAGCCCCTTGTTCAAGTTCTTAGTACAGTAAAGAAATAATCATTCGTTTAAAAATTACTCAAGAATGTACAAGAGATAGAAAATAAATAGATTATAATAGCTAGTACAGAATGTAACATTTTTAATGTTCATCATAAGTAATCCCACATCTTTCAGATTAGGTGAAGAAGAAATAAACAGCAGCCATATTGAAACAACTTTTTCATTACCAATACACTGTATCATAATTATTTAATGAATATATTTCACAATGAATCAAATACAATTGTAGGTACGCCTAAATGTTTTGAGAACTTGGTGACAATGTCAGAAGGTAGATGATTCTAAAAAACTAAAAAATTTGGCATGCGAAAAAACAGACGACATAAAAATGTATAGATAAAAACAGAGATTTAATAACAGATTGGAATGATCAGAAATCACGATAATATTCTTCCAAGCGAATAGTAGGTTTTCTTCAATAATCTTGAACATCTTTAGGAAGTTTTGGATTGAATTGGTCGTTACTTGATGGAAATCCATAGTATAAAGCACTAAGGTAAACGATTAAATTTCCACAAAACTATGGTTTACTAAGTAAACTATTATCGCTTGATAAAACTACAGTGTAGTGAAACATGTCGCGAATTTATTAGTTTTGTGGAAATTTAATCGTTTACCTTAGTGCTTCTTTAGGAAGAGTATTAAATCGTTTGCAGCCATTATCAAAGATACCCCTTTGATATAGGCTGGAGGAGTGTTTCGAGTTTCGTGGGTATGTTCTACTCTTCCAGATTCAAAATATGATTTATTTTCGAAAACAAAGCAAACCACATCATAGATATAAATCGATATCATTGTGAGAATTGAGAGGCTCTTGAAATGTTCTCTGCATGATTCTAGTGGTCCGATTTTTGACACAATACAGACAGCCTTTTTTTGTAACAAAAATTCTATGAGCATCCGTATAGTTACCCCAGTGCCATACCATACTTCAGGTTTGAATGGAAACATCCAAAATATAAATGTTTAACAATATTCTTGCTACACTGTTGAAATTATATACAGACTGCATAGCAGGTTTTAGCAAGTTTCGGAGGCCAAATTATTTATATGTGTGACCCATCTAAAGTTACCGTGGAGGGTGAGACCTAAAAAATTTGTTGTGCCAGAGAGTTTAGTTTGAATTGAGAGGTGAATCGGAAAATTTTCAATATTGGACTGAACGAATCCTTATTTATACCGTCAAGTTCATACCCAACGACCTCAAAAACTGAATCTCTTTTCTGATTTTTCTGATTTATTGCTTCCATATTTGCCTCTTGAACGAATATTTCAAAACGTGGCCTCCTGTATAATCGTTGACCTGTTTTTTTATTTTTACTGCAAATTATTGCTTCAAAAGTTATTCAGGGTGGCTCGTTTTCAACTCAAATAATTTGTAGCTCCCGAACCATATGCTTCAGATCATATGTTTTATACTTTGTTGAAATCTGCTCATCTGATAATGCGAAACAATATAGGGTGATCCATTTAAAAAAATTGTTGACATGCTCTTGGGGTGCTATAGGGAAAGTTAGATCAAATGTGAATATGTCAAAATGTGTCCCCCTGTATACTTTTGTTGACGAATTTTTTTATTTTTCCTGCAAATTATTGTACTAACAGTTATTCATGGTGGCTCGTTTTGAATGGAATGCACTGTATATTCATTTAGCAGCCTTTTTCACAAAATTCATTCTCAATGACAGTAAAGTATACTTATTATTATTACTTATTACTATAAAACATTTTCTGAAATTTAAAAGTCTACTCTCCTTTCTGATAAAAATATACTTGTTCCCCTTTCCATGTGCGTTACTGTATTTGCAAAAATCATTATCTTGGCAAACTACAAGAAACCACTTTGGAACATTAACGCGAAATCAAAAAACAAAAGACCGCTCTCTCTAACACCTCTCCTTTGTTCTTGGTCCATCGAGCCAAATTACTATTTAATTCTAATTTCTACGGTACTAAAGTTATAACTCAGGTAGATCCCCGTTGAAGGAATCGTCAAAGGAAAGAAAACGAAAAGTTCGGACATAAATTATCGAAGAACAATTAAATTCAGCACCATCCATTATAGAACCCAAATAAAATTTTTAATGGGCCTTGTCATAGGTAACATCATTTTTGTTTTTTTTTCCTTTTCGGCGTTCCCAATGGGTTTAATGAACGTCCCGAATCAAAATTGCCCTAAAAAATCGGGATTAATTGGATATTCTGTTGTGACAAAAAGAGATTTAGTGGTCTATGACGATTTATGGTCGATATCTGTGAGAACTGTTTTACACGTCGACCAAGTAAAGTGCTTTGAAAATGGGAATTCTAGATTTATGATAACCGACTTTTGGACAAATCGATATTTGCATTCAGACAAGAGAGACCCATCAGTTACGTTAACGATGTTTTCTTGACTAATTGTTTTTTAATTATCATCCTGCATTGAAAATTGATATGTCCCTGTTTGTATTTTTATTTTTCAATATGATGCTGCCATATATGACAGTAATAATAATATTCCGTATTATTCCCAATAATAAATAATTAATATACAATGGCGTAATGAGAAAATGTTTTGGAAATAAGTCTGAGCATCATTTATTCATATTATTCGCAATTTTCACATAGAATTTGTGGAGTATAAAACTAGAACAGTATTAATTCAAAACTTCATTTTTGTAGATCTATAAGACATGTTTTTCGTAGTTATGAAGTTGAATCATTAATTCGCCAAATGAATGAATGAGTAGCACGGTTACAGTAAATTGTTTTCAGGCTGCTGAATGCTCGTTTTTTGTGTGTTTCAAATCCCAAATCAGAGTCCATAATCACTCTGATCACTTACCATCACGATATAAATTTAGATAGATATTGATTGAATTTGAATTTTTTTCACAAAGCTGTCTAGTGCAGAACAACATGAATTGGTCGGATTGATGAGTATAGGCAATGTTCGGAAGTGGCTCTCACGAATGAGTGCGGGAATGAGTTCAGTATTATCTGCATAAGAACATTGCATGTTTGAATATTCTTCAACAGATGTGGAGAATATATTGAAAATAAAGAGGGCCAAGGACAGATACTTGAGGCACACCTCATTTGAGTGTTATCCAAGCACACTTTTTGTTGCCTTGTCTTGAGATAGGCGTCCATTAGCAATAGTAAATTGTTGATAACATCGTGAAAGAAATCTCCGATTGTAAATCTTTTTTGTGTGCCGATGAATTATTTCGACGTATACAAAATCAAGGTGACTGTATTATAATCGGAGAATAAATCCTCTGAAAGATATGAAGTCATCAGCTCCACAATGCAAGATGTTCCTGAGAACACTGTAATTGAGAGAGTTACATCCATCAAAGATCTTCTTTCAAGAGACATTCCAGATCTTTGTTGCAGAATGGCATCAGCTTATTTCCTTTCTTGTTTGATACTGCTCTCTAAGTATTGGGAAACTCGAGGGTCAACATCCTGGAGATCGAACAACAAGCGGGGACTAGCCATAACAATGCAGATGCTCCATCGCGGAGACCATGCCCAGACGAGTTATTTCATTTCGGACGGGAAGAGAAGAAGTAGTCAACGATTTGTAGAACCACGGCGGTAGATGATAACAGGAATGACAACATGATCCAGAAAGTCCAAGAGAAAGATCCAGAGCTGGGATTCCGTGTACCATAGAATTATATAGTTAACAGTTATGTCTTTTTCTCTTTCATGAATTCAACGATAATGACATAATACTTAATTGATCGACTATAGAATTGTATGGTTCACAGAATCCCACGTCCAATCTTGGTTTAGTGGCAGGAAATAGCAAATTATTCTCCAGCCGTTCAATCTTACTGGGTCCAATGGCAGTCCCTTACTCTGGACAATGGAGTCCTGAAGCGTGTGCTGGTCCGAAGTTGGCGTGAAAAAAAGGCGTTAGACAGTAGTACTCAGTGCTCTAAGAAATGGGATGGGGTCACCGAAGGACATCTGGGAGTGACGAAGACCCTCAAGAAACTGAGGCAACCGTTCTACTGGGCCAATTGCAACTCGTTTGAAAGAATCGCCATCGACATCGCTGACCCGTTTTGACGGAAATAAGTACATCCTTGTGGCAGTAGACTACTTCAGCAAGTGGGCTATCCCCAGCCTAACTAGGTAGCCATCATCGTCGCCAATGTCTTGGTAGAGGAGTGGATATGTCGATTCGGTGTTTCAATCAGACCTTGATTGAAATTTAGACCATAAACCTCAATGCGTAACAATTCTTGCGTAATTTATCGCAGAGAGTTTCAATATAAGGGGTCTAGGTCAGTTTATAGTCCAGGGTGAGACCCAACATCATTGTTGATGAGCAGGTTTCAACATGTAACCCTTCATTCTCAAAAATACTGAAGTCTTCAGGGACATTATTCAATAAAAATTTCAATAATTTTGTTTTGGTGATGTTCAGTGCCAAGTGATTTTTATCAGCCCAAGTTACCTCCCGCTCAAAACACCTTGTGTTTTTTTTGTGAGAGCCAACACATTCTGATCCCTTATGAGGAAAGTGATGTCGTCTGCATAAGCAACTACATGAACTGCAGTGACACTATTGAAGTATTGCATAAGGTCGTTGGCATATATGAGAAAAAGTAAGGGGCCAAGTATTGAACCTTGAGGAACACCTTGCTCAATAGTTGCTGATTGACTAACAGTTTTTCAAATAACTACTTTTTGAGTCCTGTCCTCCAAATATGACTTCATCAGCTTCAAAGCTATTCCTTGCACACCATATCTCTCGAGCTTCTGAAGTAAAAGTACATGATTTACACTATCAAACGCTCTAGAGAAATCAATGAGTAACCCACAGATATGCAGTTTTCCATCGAGAACATTTATGACATGTTCATCAATTTCATGAAGTGCCGTTTCAGTACTTTTGCCTTGGATGAATCCATGTTGTTTTTCTAGGAAAAGTTCGTTAGCAGAGAAAAAAATACCAACTGTTCCTTAATGATAAGTTCAAAAATCTTGGAAATGCTTGGAAGTAAACTCATTCCCCTGTAATTTACATAAAGATCAGATTCACATTTTTTTAAAATTGGGATATCAAATGCATATTTCAATTTTTCCAACGACAAATTTATGATATATGTCAAAGGTCTATTGTGATATTATCGTTTTTTCTTACCTTTTTCTGAATTTGATTAACAATTTGCCACATAGTCTTCGATCTATTTTTCGTGTTGGTTATTCTATCAACTATACTTTGTTGTAGTTTTTCTCGTTACTCTCGCGTTACTTGTCTATTTTTCTCTCTCTCTCTCTCTCTAACTTCTTGGATTTAGAATACTTGTCTATTTATCTCTATATAATTTTCATCAGCTCTTGCGCTTTCTGAATAAAAGGACCTAGAATTTTCAGTTCAGATACCCCTGGAGTTGTTAGTTTAATGGGGTTGAATTTGTTCAAATGTTTTCGAAAGGAGTTCAGAGGAAATGCAACTTCAATGTAATGATGTGAAATATTTCATAGGTTTTATTTGGGCAAGTTTCATCGTAAACGTCTTCCCAAGACTCATTTTCCAGGGAGAGTTTGAAGATAATTATGTTATTATACGCAAAAGCTCTACCGCGTAATTCGGAATACGGTAATCATGCTTTTCATATTTTACAATAGGAACTTGAAAAATTTGGGCAAAGTAATAAACTGCCACCTTGTATTCAGAATTGTCCCTTATAATAAAATTATCTAGGCATGTACTTGAGTTAGCAGTTAATTTGTTCTTCTCAACGATGTATACAGACTGGCTCTAGGTAAGATTCTCAACGATGTTCCAAATTCATTTGCCAAATTTGAGTTGGAACGCGGTCCAAGGTCGAGTGAAAATGCATGCTATTGAACGGTCACCTCGAAATATTTTCCATTTTCAGTAGAACAATTCGTGTGAAAATAGTCAATTTTTGTTTCGGTCATTTAGTCATATTGTATCATTTCAAGCGCGTTTAGATTGAAAAAAGCATTTTCCTGTGCCCATTGATGAACCTCTCATACTGGCGTAATCTAGAACCACTAATAGCTGCTCAGCGGCGTGCAAAATGCGCACGAGATAACCCGATATTGTGATAAAACTGAAGGACCGTTAGCTAATTTTCAACTTCGTTACTCCCATAATTTCCAATAGTGCGACGTGTGCCTCATTTTACCTTATATAAAAACATAAACAAGCTCTTGGAGCTTTTTGACGGATAACGCGGGGACTTTTAATGAAGCGCACGTGTCATCCACTTTTTAGCCATCGAGATCCGACACGTGTCACGTGGAAACATCGTAACTTTTTCAAGGATCCGTCTCTCTGTACGCGGAGAAAATTGCTCGGATGAGTACTTGAAATTCGAGCCTTTCAATTACTTTCGTTGGGTTTTTGACGGACCGTTGAAAGATATTAGTTGCTTCATCGATGGATTTCATGAGGGAGGGTACATAAAGTAACAAAGTGATAGAATCTCTTGTTAAAAGTCCGTCACAGCTATCATAGACATTAACATTTTTTTTGTGAAAGTCTTTTGAATTTGACAAATTTTAATATTTGTTAGATTTTCTAAATGACAATACTAGATCCCGATAGTGATACTTTTGGGAGTACTAGTATCAAAAAGTAAAAACAAAACATTAAAAATAATGAAAATATTTATTCATAATAAATTTTAAAGGCTTAATTGTGTAAATTGTTCAAATGAATACTGGAGGTATACAGCAAATTCATTATGGTCTCATATATGGGCCGTGATGGTCATGATGGTAGAGCGCTTGTCTCTTAACCTAAGGGTCACGGGTTCGATTCCCAGCATGGTCATCGGTCTCGTGCATGGCATCACACGTTAAAAGGTAAGGGCTGCGACTTTCCTAGCTCGGACAAGTCTTTTCAAGACTTTTGAGGGTTGTACTCTTGAAGGTGTGCAGCTGGTTGACGGAAATATCAATTTTAACAATTTTTTTTAACAAAAATATGTCGCGACACACTCTGCATCTAGTGTCAGGGACCTCTAAACAGATCACACCACTATGGTATACCGGAATCTGAAAATACAACCCTGGCAGGTTATTATGAATCCCGCGATTTCTGACTTCAGCTTACTTGACCTATGGAAAGCAAATGTCAAGGTCTTCCATGTTCTTGAAGGAGACCCCATGTATAGGCTTATCCTTCAATATCCAATGACTCATCATTATCACTCAATTTGAGCGATTTTTTGGCAAAACTTTGAAGGAAATACGAAGATGCGCGACAAAACCTTGACATTAAACAATGTATAAACGATTCCTTAGAAACAGATTGTCTACACACTTCTACAAAATTTTTAAAATACGATTAAAAGCATAAAAATACCAAATTGTCTCTTTACCGTGCTCAAAATCACTTTTTTCACGACTCGTGACAAATTAGCTATTTTATTTTTAATTGCAAACAAAACTAAAAATGTTATGCTCCGAACTAACGGAAACGCTTCATAGGAATTAATTTTGAACTCCGTACTGAGGGTCATCGTTTATTTTTTCAAAAGCTGTAGTCTTAAAACAAATATGTTACTAGAGTCGACGAGATTTGGTGAAACCCAAGCCTCATGCTCAACTAATGCGTGGATTTGAGGATATTCTATACAGAGACTGAGCGAATTTCATTGTCCATGGCCCCTGCTGCTTTCTCGGGGCATTATGGTAGCTTCGGATCCTGGTGATGTTCCTGGTCAGAGGGCTTCCAAGGATGTGATGTCTATAGAATTTAGCTACGATTTTTTTTACATACTCTGTGATCGTCTCGACAATGGCCAGCTCGTGCAATGCGGTTGGCCGAATGTACCTGTCACTATCCGTGACGATAAGTACAGCCGCACATTATGGTATGCGGGGAGGCTGCAGAATATTGGACAGGCGTAGGTCATCGATGGCGTGATGACCTGTTTGTAGATCAACGCTTTGTTTTCCATCGAAAGCTTGGAATTCCTCGCTATCCTGCCGTCCTAAGTAAAAGCACCGTATCTGCTATCTGCTATTTTGCTTAGAATTCTGTAGATCCGACTTTCTTACATGCGAAATTCTTGAGCTTTCGTTTAAACGGCAATATAATTCGTTAACTTTGGCTTTTTAAACCAAGTATACTTCATCTTTGTTTGGCAAAAAGCAAAATTTAGCTAAGTTTTTCCCGGCTTGACCACTATTTTGTTACTCGCCAGATACGGCACGACCTGCCCATCTAGGTGTATTGCCACCTGGGCAGCAGCGACATTGCTCTCACCCGCCTGGGCAAAAATTGCCCTGTCATCAGCGTATACCGCCGTACTCGGTGTATTCAGACATTGGAAAGTCATGCGTGATTTCCTACCAGTGGACATTTTTGTTACGAAAAAATTCTCTTTTGATTGGCCTATCTACATTTTCAGTCAGCTTGTCAAACATACAGTGCGGCTTTTAATAGTCCCCCCTATTAACTTTTGAACGGTTTGACATAAAAACATGGAAAAAAAAACGTTTCACCGATACTATAATAATAATAATAATACTCCCTCATAAACACTGGTTGAGTGTACCCAAAGGCATAGCCTGTGTGGGTAGAGGACGGCTATTATTATTATTTGCCGTGGCGCTCCGGGGCGACTTGCTGATGTTTCAGTTGATGTATTCACTTTTCAGCTGTAGGAAAACCCGGAAAACCTACAACACCACGTCGGGTGGTCGGTGTGCACTCCAAGCTAGCACTAGACGAGATTGGCATCTAGACAACTCACAATACACTTGCTTTTCAACAAGGCATGCGGCCGCCTATCGAATCCGATATAAAGTAGTTGAGAAAAATTCTCGTACCTACATCGGATTCGAACCGACTATCGCTATGCTGGAGTTTCGAACGGCCTGTGCATTAGACCGCTGATCCACCGACCACACCACACTTTTTGAAATAAAACACATTGTGATTGATCGATAGAAAGCGCGGGGAAAAAAATAAAAAAATGTAAACAGCATGGGGGTCATGTGTCACATCGTTGAAAAGACAATTCGATTCTCTTTTCAACCATCTAAATTATTTAGATTTTTGTTCTTACGATTTTTCACAATATGCATTTGAAATGTCAGAATAAGTGCGGATCTGGCGGATCTGAATCCCTTTTCTTACCCTGACCACGATAACTTTCGAATGGTTTGATGTGAAATGACGGGGCAGAAATTTTTTTGGATGGAACGGAATTCTAAATATTTTAGATGGTTGAAAAGAGAATTGAATTATCTTTTCAACGATGTGGTACATGACCCTCCATTCCTTTTAAAATGTTTTAGTAGATGTGCCCCCCGCGCCGTCTATCGAGCAATCACAATGTGTTTCATTTCAAAAAGTACTATCGGTGAAACTTTCCAAGTGTTTTTTTTATGTTTGTAAGTCAAATCGTTCAAAAGTTAACAGGGGGGGACTATTAAAAGCCGATTCTATTGCATCTATTCCTCACCATCAGGCAAGTAGAAGCCAATCTGATCTAGAGATGAAGAGAGATAGAGGTACTTATAGGCAATATTTAACAAAAATTGTAACACTTCCACCTCTGCTTTGGCTATCCTCTTTGTAGACCGAATATCCTGTGATGGATATCGGTCTATAAGTGAAAAGTGATAGTATTTGGGTGATGTTCTCGATACATAATGAAGCCATCATCGACCGACGGACCATCAATCGTCGACGGCGTGTCGAATGTCGAAGAAAGTTCGCGTGACGAAATCCTCGCATCCCGAGGAGCGTTCGAATTCCGGTAGTCGCGGAGTCCCATGGCGGGGCCCCGCTGCGACAGTAGGAGAGCCCCCGCTGATGCGACACCGTACATCGATCGTGGCCCCGGGCGCCTACACACCCCGGCCACCGCTTCCCGGCGGCCCCGGACCCGCTCTCCGTGACGGTATCTCCTCTCTCTCTCGCCGCTGCCGCGTTAAGAGAATTTCCCGGTTTCGCCAATTTGGGACATTTACTGGATTTCCACCGACGAATTACACCGACGGAATTGATTATAGCTGTATCCCGGATCGGATGATACAGGGTGGGAAATTTTCAGGACTACAGGCAGGACTTACCAACGGTTACGGTTGCAAAGTTTATGTTTTTTTTCCCCCAAAGAGATAAAACGATGAATAAATCCACCAAAACAACATTCGAGTAATCATTTTCAACCATAGTATTTGAACTTGAATTCAGGATGAAATTAAGTAACTAAGTACGTGAATAAGTAGTAAGCAACATGCGCTACATTCAAAAGTCAAAAAAAGAAATACAACTTACACCAGAGTCGGAGAATTTCCCTAAGTTATGAAATAAAATAGAGATTGCTTATGATAAAAGTACATGGATAAAATCTGAGACATGAGTCAAAACATAACATAGAATAAAATGTTTAATAAATACTATGTGCTCGGTAGCGAGGCGGCCTTTGAAACTTCCGCTTGCATTTAGGTGCGAATCCTGGAAAACGAGAAAAATTTCATTAGGCAATGTCAATTGTCTGGATGCCAATCCTGACGTCTGGTGCTTGCTTGCGCGCCACCACTCGGGGTGGTGCTGAAGGTTTTCCGGGTTTTCCTACAGTTGAAAAGTGAATACGCCACCAAAAATCAGTAAGTCGCCCCGGAGCGCCACGGCAAATAATACTAATAGTCGTCCTCTACCCGCACAGGCTATGCGGACTCTCAAACTGTATCTGCCACTCTCTGCGACTCCGCCTCCGAGCGTCTTATATACTGGCAAGCAGATTCTTTTCACAGTTCTCGATTTATCGGGCCAATAAAGCGACTCATACAGATGGCTCTCGAAGCAGATAGAAGCGACCGATTTTATTCGAACTAGTTCTCGGCGATGAGTCATAGTTGCGAGCGGAGACCTTGTTTACTTACAATTCGAGGATGCAACATTAAACAGGGCCGGTCTCGTTACAGTATGTTATAGATAGATTTTGACTTCTTTCGCAAAAGTGTCCACGGGCACGAAAGAAATCGGCAAAATACTTTTCGAGATACAAGGTTAGGTTTAGGTTTGAACGTGAGTGGCCCAATATCAGACTCTATGGTTATATTTCTCCCCTTCAATCTCTTGTCGCGACTAGGGCCTTAGTGAAGCTACCAGCCCTATCGCTTGGGATGTAGTCAGGAAGAAAAACCAGTTTTCTTCTCGGTATAACTGCTGATAAATTAAACAAGTCACAGATTCACCGTATTCAAAAATATATATTAAAGGACACAATACCCAGAGCGCAACAAAGCCCTATATTCATATATCCGCCCAACCAGGACAAGTCAACACACAATCAATAAATAGAATATTATATACAAAGGTTTCTTACCAAATGGACACTATAAATACTCGCTTAAGGACATCTTTCTCAGAGGTTCGTCAAGAAGGCTTTACCGCCGTGAACTAGCTCTGGGTTCGACAGTGTCGCAAACCCACCCTGGGTTCACCTGTCGACCCTTCACTGTCCCATTGCCATCTATCATCTAGTATTTATTCAAGTTTCGTGTTATTACTACGTTGAAGTATTCATAGCCGTGCCAATAACACATGTTTTGTTTTTGTTATGAATCGAACCAGGCCAAGCTCGACCATGACCGATGTTTGAACTTCAAGTAATTCAACAGTTCAACAAATTATGCAATATGAATCATGACAGTGGATTTTGTTACCATAGAAAAATAAATAAGGTTTTGGATTAGCGCCATTCTTGATAAGGAGTTCATTGGGAGAACAATTTACCAGGTTCTCTGGCCTTACTGTTGTTTTGTCAAATGTTGAGAATGTGGTTCTGGCCGCTGCGGGGCATGTACATGAAATATGTTTAGCCGTTTCATCCTCCTCCATGCATAGACGGCACTCTGGATCTTGTGCAAGTCCGATTTTATGCATGTGGTGTTTGAGTTTGCAGTGGCCAGTGAGCATCCTACTATAACTCTGAGATGTGCTCTATTGAGTTCTAGCAGTTTGTCGAAGCCTGTTTTTTTCCTTGTGCAAGCTATAAATGCTTTGGAATGGGCTAGGCCCAGTAGACTAAGCCACTAATCGAGTCATTTATTGTCTGTCCAGGATGTTATAACATTCTTGGCAGAGCTATGTTCTATACCGATTACCGGTCCCCCTTTTGCTAGGGCGTTCGGTATTTCATTTCCTTCTAGGCCCGTGTGACCTGGTATCCAGACTAGTTCAACATTGTTGCGTTGTGCCAGTCGGTTTAAGTTTTCTCTGCAGTTCCATACTGCTCTGGATTCAAAGCAGTTGCTTGACTATATGAAAATATTATTATTGTTTTTCGTGTGTGGTGTCGATTTTCCAGCTTCCTTGCACACATTTCAATGGCATATACCTCTGCCTGGAATACCGTAGCGTCCAGAGTTTTGGAACCATCGGTAAACCAACGTTTTTTTGCCCTACATAGATCAGTTTCATTGCGAACCCAGTCTTCTCTTTCAGGGAAGACCACAGTGTAGGGCGTGTGAAGGTTGATAGTTTTGGGCATGATGTGTGAGGGCATTCCTAGAATGTTGTGAGCTGTTATGCCCTCCAGCATGCTGCTGCTTCTCATGACCATTGCCTGCGGTAGACTAGTGGCCGCTTGGTGGAGTCTGTATGTTGCCCATCTTGCCTCTCTCTCCAGAAATATATGAAGAGGAAGTAATCCGAGAAGGGCTTCCATTGCTGCCGTTGGCGTAGAGCGAATTGCCCGATAATTGCTTAACACGCTTGTCTCTGTAGTCCGCCTGGGCCAGTTTTTGTTGGCTCTTGCTCCACCAGACTACAGAGCCATACGTGATGAGATACAAGATGTCAAAAATGAAAAGTCGGGCTTTCTGCTCAGAATTTTTAACAATTCTGGGGATTAACAAAATGCCTGTTTATTCTGGGAATACCATGGCCTTATTATGGTACAATGTCATCTTGATCTCTTAAGCTGAGTTTTCATGCATCTGAATTTTCGGTTTTTCGTTGTAAATTTGAAAGAAATGTCACTTTTTCGTACGAATGATATTTTAAGCGGTTTTCATTTGTGCGAAATGCCTTCGAATGAAATATTCAACGTCAACCCCCTAATTTACCGACCATTTTCTCAAGTTAATTCCTCAGCTCGTTGATTATGCTGTGGTTATTTTCGTAGTTTGAAAATAGGTCTCATCCAAAAATGTTTGGGAGCCCTTTTAAAAATTTCAATACGTTAACAAAATCAGTTAAATATAAAATATTACGGCTGTTCTTATCCTTCTATTATTAATCATGAGATTGCTGTCCATATATTTGACATTGAAATTTTTAATATGCCTGGAAACAAACAGTCATAACCGCACTGATCGTTGTTCTCCTTTAAAATTTCGGACAAGTTGACTTTAGCCGCTTTCCAATGGCCACAGGGAGTAGCTCCGAGGAGCTCCGGGTTGCTCCTGAAGTCATTTGACAGATCACGACAAATTATGTTCCAATTAAAACCCAGTTATAAAGTCAGGTGCAGGTCACTTCAGGTTCAGTTCAGGGGTAACAAGCTCCACTGGGGGCTACTACCCCTGGCAGTTGGAAAGCAGCTTTTATTGTAACTTCTTGAATTTATTCGTACCATCAGTTAAAATTTGCCAACACGAAATATATTCGAAAAGCTTTTGACAGATTTTGTACGAAAAATAAATAATTCGTTTACATGAAAACTTAGCTTTATCCTTTACACTTTTTCGTGTTGTGCTCTACAAGAGGGTCAACGAAAAAAACTACAATTTGATTAATTTTTAACAAACCAGTGTGAGTTCTCTATTGAAATTTAGAAACTAAATTCAGCCTGGCTGAACTCCCTCAATCACAATCAAAGTTAACTTATTTTTTTTTGTATAGTTTTGAACGGATTTTATTGATACCCCAGCTCTTGTGAGTAGGTGCCTACTCAAAATGCAATAACTTTTATACGTGGTGAATGGAATATCTTTTATTCGAAAGCCTTGTTTCCATAGAAACTAGAGAAAATTTGAATGTATCAGAAGAAGCAATAGCCCTCTCAAGGTAGGGACTAATTCTCTATTGCTTGCATATTTTAATTTTGTGACTTTGAAAACTAATTCAATTTAGATGGAGAAATATTTTATTTCATTTCTATGAAATGTGTAGTTTCTTCAAAATAGGGGATATTCTTCAATACTTATTATTCCCAAAATAAATAGTCGTTTTGTCAATTTTCAGAATCGTTGAAAATTCTGAGCAGAAAGCTTCAATTTTCATTGTTGTCACCCTGTATCTCGTAAACTAATCAACCGATTTTTTTGTGCCCATTGACACTTTTGCCAAAATTGAAGGAATTTAATGGAAAGTCATTTTCCTTCGGGATGGTGCGGGGTTCTTTAAAATTTCGTCACGCAGACACAGCGTATTAATCTGTATTCCCAAAGATTCATTTATATCTATGGTTCAGTAGAAATTAATTCTGTTTTGGTATAAAACAACTGAACCAGTCTTATGAATCATTATACGGCTGCAACATCAAACACAAAACGAACATGCTTCATAAAAGTTTCGCAAGCCATTTGAGGATTTTTTCAATTTCCCCTCAACACACAACACACGAACGAATAATTGAGGTTTATCATCCGACAAAGTTGGTAGGAACCGCGAAATAAGTGAAAAGGAAGAAAGGATAATTAAGTTATCTTTAACAAGGCCGCAATTATTCCACACAAAGACAATATTAAATATTTTTTACGCTTCGGTGGTCCCGCTACGCAATTGGGAATAATATTTGCGTTTGTTTCTTCGGATTGTTCTTGGAAACTCGATTTCGGAAATTGAATAGCATCATTTCGAAATTGCGTAAAGTTATTTATGGAAGGAAGATTTTTTGCGGTAATAATTATTATGATAATGATAATAGTAGGTACATGCATGTACATCAGCATAAACTCCATCGAAACTGTTAGGGATGAACAAACTTGCTGCAACAAATATATTTAATGACAATGCATTTATTATAATATCATAAAAAACAATAAAAAATATTGCAATGTCTCAACCTGTTCAGTTGTGGACGATCGCGCCCCTGTTCTTCCATTAATGCCACTGAAATTTGAAGATTTATAAGGTTTTTCAAAAAAGTATTGAATGTGATGAAATGGTTTTCCCTGACGTCATCGTTCGAGGATTACTCTAGTAATTTCGAAGAATGATCGAGAGTCATCTAAGAATCATCGTGTTACAGCGGATTATTGTTAAGTGTATTTTTATTAGAGTGGTGTCAGAAGTCGGATTTCCAAAATGAATAAGTGTTCACGTCGTGGACAGTTTCCGTGTTACGGAAAAATAGACTTATGAACGTTTTGTGTGAATAGGCTCATTCCTATGAAAGTTCGCCTGGTTGATTTAAAGGTTGCGGAATTGAAGAAGGAGTTGGAAGAATGTAAACTAGAAACACCCGGTTAGAAGGCCGTACTCCAGAAAAAACTCGCCGAAGAACTGATTCAATGAGAAAAAGACCACAAAATCTCTTTTTTCGAAGTTTCTGAAGTGAACAGATTTTTTTAAATTTGTTTTTATGAATCACCCCGGTGTTATCAACCCCTTCAAAAGCAAAGCTTTTGCGAGCAAGGGAGATTGTGGACCTACAGCTTGTACCGAACCACTTCAGCTCAGTGGCAGATGGTGGGGATCGAACCCGGGACGCCCGGGGGAAAGCAGATGTTTTAACACCACGACCACTTCGCTTCTGTCAACATTTGAGTTCTATAATGCACAAACTTGATGAAACTACCAAGTCCTTGGAATATAAACTTCTAGATAATTATGTGAGCATGAAAGTAGAATTCGAAGAGTCTGGGAAGAAAATTCCTAGAAGAACTTCACGGAAATTCAAGAAGTTTAGAGAAAAAGCTTCTAGAAAATGCAAAAACTTTGAAAGAGGAACTTCAAAAAAATGTGATAATTTCGAAAGGAAAACTTCTAGAGAATTTGGAGGGCTTGAAAGAACTTGGAGAAGTTTGAGGGAAGTTCACGAAAATTCCAAAAATGTGGAAGAAAACTTCTAGATAATTCGAATAGTTTGAAAAACCTGCAAGAGAAGCTCCAAGAAAATTCAGAAGGCTTAAAAAGAGAACTCTGTGGTGTAGCGAATCGATTAGAAGAAAGAATGGAAACTGTCGAGACAGAAATGAGTGATATCAAAGATGAAGTAGAGGAAAAAGTAGGAAAAATTCAAGGAAAACCATATTTATAATGCCCACATCACAGAAACTGTCAACAGAAACGCAAAGCTGGACCTGAGTTTGAACTTACACGAAGTTCAAAGAGGCTGAAGCAAACAGTTATAACCGCTGCTGGTATCATTATGGGTCAAGAGCTGCGACATCCCTGTAGCCTGACGTTTGGAACGCCACCAAGACAAGACACTGCGGGAGATTAATATAGGCCGGAAAATTTCGACCAGTCTGTAAAATGTTCACCGATAATATTGAGTTTAGTTTAAAATTCCACAGGATTAGCAGCTTCTTGTAAAATTGAAGTACCACCGGCAAATGGTGAAATTGAACTCATACCAAAAATTGTAGGGGATCATTTATATAAAGTAGAAATATTAATGGCCCTGAAACTCTTTATGATGCAAACTTCAACGGTAACACTTTTTAAAAATGGTACCATGTCGTCGTTAGTGTTATGTTTTTGATATACTCCTAAAATGAATTACATTCCACCTAAAATGAATTATTTGTTTAAAAACTAAACTAATAATAAAAAAACAGAATCAAAGGGATAACTCACAAGAGTCTGCTGAAATCTAAAGAGCTGTAATTGGTTCTTCAATATGTGGAATTATCATCTAAATGAGCATGTAGATGCTTCGATATATCCAAGACATCCGATAAGGATCTTGTCATGCAACTATCACCAAACATAATACACACAAAATACAATCTCAATTAAATCTCAAAATCACTAAGATATACACTTTCTTTAACAATTTTGTGAGCAAGATGATTTCATTTATACCTGCGCCGAAAAATTTTACTGTATCGTCGAACCAATTATCATAAGTGGACTGATAATTTTTTCTCGGGGACATGTGACTTATTTCGATCCGAGTATCATTCCGAACCGAACAGCGTCTATTGTGGACGGTCCAGACGTGGAGGTGCCCCTGAAAAGAATAGGTATAATAAACTTTGTTATCGATCAATCACCATAATTGGGTAATTGCAGCCATATCCAACAATCTGAGACCAGAGAAGTAACAACTGAAATTGGCCAATTACGCTTGACTTTGACATATTGCCATTCATCTTCTTAGAAAATATTTTCGTGGAGTTTTACCAAATTGTATAATCGTCTACAATCGTGATCCTTGTTTGAAGCGATTTCACCGGCTTTATGGTTTGTGGAGACTTGGGAGTACAGGTGTTTTGTGTAGTTTGATGACGAACGGGGGTATCAAATATTTCTTACAGAATTGTAGTTTCTGTATAGATGGAGAGAACATCCTAGTTAATAAAAACAAAGCAAGTAGAAACAAAATAGTATATTGTTCAAAAGATGTTTTCGACGAGTGAAACGCTATGCTTTTTCTACAACTCCGTTTATATTATAATATTTAACTAAAAAAGAAAGATGAATGAATCAATGCTTCATTTTTAATTTAAAATAACAGAATTTCTTTCAACAGTACTTGTGATTCAAATATTGGTGAATTGTTACATTCGAGCAATTATTCAAAATTATAGAAGTATTACAATTTGCTGTTTCTGGTGGTGTATATGGAAAATCTAAATCATTTTCCGAATCAGAAATCATGAAATCTTAAAAAAGTAACAATACTTTCAGATCTGAACTCCTGATGACTTTACAGGCTCCATCCAGTACCATTCTGTTGTGTAGACACTCCAAAGTCAAAAGTCCACGGCCTCCCCGTTGTCTGGGGAAGTATAACTGTGGAACAGACGATTTAGGATGCAAGCTTCTATGAAGATGCATCGTTTTGCGAGCTTTTACGTCGAGTTGTCGCAGCTCTTCCTGAGTCCATTTCATAACTCCAAAGGAGTAAAGTAGAATCGGAACGGCAAGCATATTAGTTGTAGCAACTTTGTTCTTCCCTGGTAGTTCTGATGACCAGATCTGTCGGAGTTCATGCTGATACTTGCCGCGGTAAGAGTTTTTAACAGTGGTTACCTCTTGGTTGTGGCATTGTTCCACCTCTAACTAGGTATACGTCTCTCCGGCATCCAGATGATGCTTTCGTCTAGGAGCTGAACGTCCTCTCTGTATTATTCCTCGCATGGTCCTCTTTTGAGACGAACCGGTGCACATTTGTCGATCCCAAACTCCATTCCGATAGCACGTGTGTAATCGTGCACCACCCTTAAGGACTGATAAAGATCCTTTTCTCCGGAGGCATATAGTTTGAGGTCATCTATGTAGAACAGATGGGTGACCTTATGACTCCGGTTGCTGGGAGTTTTTTTTTTTTTTTTTTTTCAGTGGGGTGGAAATCAGACTCTTACTGACTAAAACCACCCCAGGTGTGCTGCACTTGCCAAGCCGTTAGGCCATAAAGCTGCACCTACATCCCATTCCAACGTCCACGTCACGATATCCCTCGCCCCTCCGCCCCGCCACACCCCCCCACCACCGTTGGGTCGTGACCCACCGAATACCGGGCGGGCAATCAGCGGGGAAGATCCTTCCTTCTTTATTCCGCTCATCCTCCACATTCAAACAGCGCCCTCCCTGGTCGGCAGTCTTATTCTATCCGAGCGCCTGCTCTCCCGATTTACTTTCGTCGCTCGTTTATCCCGAAGCCAGGCCACTATTACCGTCGCATTGACACTATGTTGGTTCTCATACTTCTTCATCCTCGACCACAGCCCCCGCCCATTCATTCAATATCCTTACCCATTCATCCTTCACACCATTCGTATCCCTTAGCTGTAACGCTCCAAGTCTATCCTCCTCTTCCTCGATCCTCCTTCTCCATTCTACCCTTTCTCTCCGCATGCAATCGTTCCTGATGTGCTCCGCCGTGTCAGTCCCGCCAGTTCCACACTGGCATGGGGTCTCTTGTGCAATTCCGAACCTTGCCAGGTAACCCCGAAAGTTCCCATGCCCTGTGACCAGTTGCACTGCCTTCCTTGGTAATGGTATACACCCCATCCCTACCCTGTTGCACATACCATGTACGCTTCTGCCGGTCATGCCGCTGTCCCATTCACCCTGCCATTTTTCCATCACCATTCTCCTAATCCTTTCCCTCTCCTCCATTCTGCTATGTCCCAAGTCTATTTGCCATGTGATCTCTTGCAGTTCAGCACCTCTTCTACTCTCTTCATCTTCTCTTCTGTTACCCTCATTCTCCCTAACATGCCCTTTCCTCCACTCAATTTCCGTTACCAATCCCGCTACCCTTCTGTTTTCAAGCATTCTCCTAATACGAGCTGCCCTTTTGCTCTTCATCCTCGCATTCCTAATGGTCTCCACTGCTCCAGGCGAGTCACTTATTATTCTTATGTTCATCTCTCCACCCATCAGTACCCCTTTACCTATAGCCACCATTTCGGCTTCCTGTACGCTTCCCAGCTCACTGATTCTTTCCCGACCCATTCTCCACTCGCTACCCTCCTTATGCGCCCATCCTATACCCACTCGTCCATCCTCTCTCTTAACCGCGTCCACAAATACCTCTTTTAGCCCTTCTCGGTTCTCCAGAATTGTTCCGATCATCCATGGGTATATTCTGTCGCACCCGTTTATCCGTCCTCTTACTGCTGGGAGTGCCGCAGTTGTATCCGCGGGTTTTCCATAGTGCAACGAACAATGGCAATAGTGAGATGCAGACGAGAAGAGGGCTAAGGGAATCTCCCTGAAACACGCCCTATCTAAATATAACCTACTCTGTTTGGACTCCAACTTGAGCCCTCCCGAGTGGCATCAGCTGTTTAATGCATCTCACTATTTGACCGGGTACCGCAAGGCATCTGAGCAAATGCATGATGGGATCATGCGATGTTGTATCAAATTCCTTGCGATAATCGATCCAGGCCATTAAAAGGTTACGCTTATACAGCATGGAGTCCTGCGTGATGCATCTGTCAATCAGCAGGTTGTCCTTGCAGCCAGCGACACCCTTCTTTGACCCTCTCTGCTCATATATCCGTTCATACACCGGCTCAACTATTAATTCAGTCAAATTTCAAAGTTATCAACTACAATTTTGACAGTTTCGACACATGCAGAAAGCAATTTTCTCAAAATAAAACAATTATCTTTGAGCTTATTTCAACTCACTCATTTCATCGTCGACTTATTTTGTGTTACTTTCTTTATCAAATTTCGTGAAGCGTCATTGAAATAACTCAATAGTTTCGAAAAACTGTTTACAAGTGCAATACCTTCAATAACTTAGAGTAACTTGCACCAAATTAGAGCCACGGTAATTACTTATTTCATTATGAGAACCTGTAAAATCCGTTTTACGAGGACAAATAACCCCCACAAATTGCGAGATGATAGTCGAATCGTTGTGCCCCGAAACCACACGCAAACGCTCTGCATATGCCCCGGAGTAGACTCACGAATACGCCCGAACACCCTCACATTATTTTTTACAGCGCATTCTTACACGCAATAGTAACTTTCGCGATTTTTTCCGAAGACCTGGGACATTTTTTTAAGTATGATCTCCTTTGTGTTGAAGATATGCGATCGAAATGTTGCGGGCGTTCGCGAGTCCAATTTAGTATCTCCAAATTTTGACGTACTAACTCAGAATGCCTATTACAATTTAGAATCAATATCTCGGAATTCCTACTTGGAACTTCGAAATTCCAAATCGGTAATTCGGGATCTCAGTCTAGATATCTCGAAATTCGGAACTTTAATTTCGGAATTCGGGCTCGCTAACTGGAAATTGTATAATTTTGACTTTGGATCTGGAAATTCCCGACATACTGAGAGTTTTATAATTTCGTCCTGGTGTCTCCGAATTCCAACATGCTATCTCGAAACTCTAACTCATTAACTAGGAATTTTGTAGTTCCGTCTTTTGATTTTAGAATTCCCACTAACTTATTCGGAATTTTACAGTTCTGACTTAATAATTCGAAATTTTGGTTTTGGTATCTGGAAAGTTCACAATTCTGATTAGGTATTTCAGAATTTTAACTGACGTGGAATTTCACAATTCCAGCTTGATAATTCGGAATTCCAACCTGTTATAATGAAATTTCTACTTATTCACTTGGAACTTTTTCTCTGAATTTCAGAATTTCTAGGTTGGCTGACTAAAACTCGAAAACTTCACTGTTTCAGATATCTTGATATCTAGAATCTAGATCACCTTCTACCGCATTGGAAATATAGGGCGCCTGAGATAGAAATTCACTATCATTTTCTTATGTATATTGAGAATCAATATGTTGGCACCAGTGACCAAATTCTTCAAAAACTCTTATTACTTCCATATTAAATCAATATTAATCAATATTATTGCAAGCGATTGTAATTGTAGTATCGTCAGCATACTTAGTTATATTTCAACTAGGTAATTAATGAAAGTAGTAGAAAGTAGTGGTCCCAGTACTGATCCCTGGGTGACTCCTAGTTTCACAGGATATTTTCACTGTCATATCTCGTGCTGTCATGTATGAGTGTATCAAGTTCACATGCTGAAGACAGTTTAGTGCCTACAGCGTATGTGTGATTTCTGATTATAATCTATTATAATCGTGCATGTCCTTTTCACTTCACATATAAACTTGACAACTATAATACACCTCTTTAATTTGATGCACTATATTATTGTAAAGTATTGCATTGCAAAGTAGTTCTTGTAGAAAACTTTGCCAAGTATTAAACAGATATCATTCAACGGTCGTAGGGGGCAGTAATTGTTTTCTGTTGCCGACGACCATACATATTGTATAGGATTTTTTGCTGAAGATTCGGATTACGCAATCCAACATTATTCATGATTAGAATAATGGTCTTCCGTCAAGTATAGTGTCACCTGAGCTGAACACATATGCCTTTTTCTTGTTATTGAGCACTCGATAGAAATTATCCGTCACTGTGCAGCAGGAATTTCTTAAAATTTTCTGTTCAAGGTTGCAAAAGAGATATCATAGAACGATTTTATCTATAGAAAGAGAAGGAAGCATACTGATGAGACAAACATTGTTATTATTTAAAAGTAGTTTTGAATTTTTTGTTATTGCTTGTAGAATACTTTGATTCTTTGATCGAATACAAAAACGATTTAGCGGGATGTCTTTACACGACTAGATACCTATAATAATTTTGAAGTGAGTTCTATACGTATATTTGATAATTATGAAAATACACACCACTACTACTTTACTTTGAGTAAATAATTACCCATCAAACCATGCTCAAAAATTGTGAAACTATTCAGAATGTCTATTTTAGATTAATAATGCATCAAATTCAATAAGTAATTTCGAAATTGATGTCTTGAGTGAAACGTTAAAGCAAGATTATCTTCGAAACTTAATTGAAATCTAGAAAACATGAATTTATGTCAGTGGAGTATAATATAGTGACACAAGTGTGGTGATGGATAGTCACAGATGCGAAAACAAAAAAGTCAGCACGGATCATACCACGATCGTCCTAATTGCCACACAAAACCTGTCAATCTCCAACTGTAAGCAAAGCTCCTTTCTGTGCATCGAAAACCAAAATTACAATTATTCCATATGAAAGGCCCGTTGTAAAATTGTTTGTCTGCGTGCCCCTTTTCCTTTGACGCTGACAATTCAATGCGCGATTAACAGAAGGGTTCGCGAGCAATTGGAGTGGGGCCCGTTTTTAAAACACACAAATGCTCGTATAATGCACACGGAGCGAACATAAAGGGCCTGTTTCAATTACAAATGGTCATATTAACGATACATCACCTCGCCAAAGATCCGTCCATTTGTTTAATTTACATTTACATGAGGATTTAACCAGGGACCTTTAATGTCAACTAAGCCCTTTTTAGGTTTTAGGGCTTTGGATAAGTGAATTGGAATTACGGGGGTGGAGTGGGATAAGACTGTATGTGCAATTAGGCACAGTTCACTTAGCCGTAAGTAGCTTCATTAATTGACAAAAATTTTATAATTGATCGAGGGACATAATTATTGGTAAACCAATATCTCATAACAGATTCAAAAATGTATTCGCTAATTTCAACTTCAAACATCTGATTTACCTAAATATGACTCCAATGATTAACGTAAAGTCCATCGTCCTAAGACAGCATGAAAAGCGTTACGATGGAATCAGACCCCATTCTCAAAAGAACTTCCCTAATAGCAGAAAGTAGTCATATGGATATCTATCTGTAGGTCGTCTTCTTTGGTACATTATATGCATCCTTTTCCAGTACAGTGGACATCCTGTGGATGCCCGAGGGACTGTACAGAGGGACTGTCCTGAACAAAAGCATGTTTCATTTGGACGGACCAGACCAGTTTCTGAATTCTTGCACGTCATCAGTGTCAGAGTAGATCATCATCGGTGACTTTAAAGCCCTCTGTCTGTGTCACCTCTGGAGATTCGATTCTTTACTTTCGAAGTAATGAGACATCGTTCAAAGCTAAACAGTTACCACTCCATCTCGCGACCAAAACAAGTAGCGCTATCTCGTAACAATGAATCCAGATAAAGTTATTTGTGGTTATCAAACATAGAAAAAGGGCAGGCTACTTGATAGTGGAACCTACTTGATTTATTTTGGTAAGACTATTATATAATTATTCTTCTTATTTGCTTTCAGTGGCCACGACTCCCAGGATCATCAGCCAAGTTCTTGTCAACCTGCACAGAAAAACATCGGAAATATATTACGCGAAGGACTTGTGTTTTCCGAGTGTATTTCCAGATAACTGCAAGACGCAAGAAACCGCAAATCTCGAACAATGACAATCGTTACTAGCGGCGACCTGAGTGGGCGGCGGGCCCCCATACATATCGCCGATTCTTTTTCCCGTAATTGCATTCGTGTAGAATATGAATAGATATTTGCTGTTATCTGTGTGCATAGGCGGACTCCAGAAATTGTGTATCGTAATGTATAAAGTGCGGCGAGCGAAGTACGGCCGACGAAGAAATGCTCCGATGGAATTTGGTATTTTGTACCCACCAACTTGGGAATAAAAATAAGAAATCATATCTTTGCATTCTGACCAAAAAAGAAACTCGCAGTATTCTGTGGTTTCTCAAAACCCTTGGATTGTGTTGACTACGCATTCAGGGGTATAGTTTTAAAATGGATGGACTCATATACCTACCACGAGTCCAAGATAAGGTTGTCCTGCACCACGAGTCTCAGTCCCCTCTTCTAAACAAGCCAATTTCAAAAGGGTCAGGAACACAGTAGTGACGACAGGCACCTACACCTAGGGTATCCAAATGGCAGTCATCGACAGACGCCATCCAGATGTTTACTCATGCACCAAGAACAATCTGAACTGGTTTAAAATACAATAATTGTGGATCGCTCTACCAGACTTCTTCGGGGAGCGGGAGCGCTCTGCAATTTGAAAGAACTTAATTCAGCGCAGGGGTCGTATCGATCACCTGCGCCAATAAAAGAACAGCGCAATGGCTCAGAGAGCCTCCCGGTGCGGCACAGGGTGCTGTGTGCTGGTCTTCGTGCCTGGGCAGCGAAGGAAGAACCAGCAGAGTTCAGACAATACCTTCAGTTATAGATCCCGGACCTGAGGACGCTGAACACTACTGGGTAAGAACACTGAAAGGAGGGAACAACTCCTAGCCTTCTCAGTAGACGACGCATCTTTCAAGGCAGTGGAGAGAATAAACTTCAGTGTATACTACAGACTGAAAACAAGGCGAAAAAAAATTAAGGAGAAGAAAAGGATAATCCAGCATTGTAAGGCGACTTCGGCAGTCCTTGCAGCGGCTGCGGGGGGTAGATTTGACGTGGCCCTCATACAGGAACCATGGGCTAGACGTGGGAAGATAATGGGACTGGGGAGAAACTGTGCAGAGCTGATTTACAGCGTACCGGCAGAGGTTCCTCGGACCTGCATAGCCATAAAAGAACACATTAAAATACTGCCGCTAACAAATTTCTGTTCCAGGGATTGTATAGCAGTGATGATCAAGATAAAGGAAGGGAACGGGACCAGATAAGTGAACCACCACCCACGAAGGATGTACAAGAACTGGTGAAATATTGCAGGAATAAAAGTATGCAACTAATCATCGGTTGTAACGCTAATGTGCACATCACTTGAGACAGCAGTGACACCAACGAAACAGGTAAAAACACGCCCAACAACATAAACGTTGGAACAAGGCATCGTTACAATTGTGATCGGGGACGCACTGGGATTGAGAACGGATGACATTCCGAAACGGTTCTACTTTAATAAACATACAGGGTGTTGGTGCCAAACAGAACATTTGAAAGAGGAATATCTGGCACACAGATGGATCCAAGACTGGAAATGGAGTGCGCTTAGAAGCGTTCTCCAGGAACCCAATTACTAGCAATCAGCTACTCACTGGGCACCTATACCTCTGTCTTTCAGGCAGAGGTGTATGCAATCCTCCAATGCGCGAAGTTGAACAATTGGAGAAACGCTGAAGACACGCATATCAACATCCTGTCAGATAGATAAGCGGTACTTAAGACCTTGTGCAGCAGGGAAGTGACGTCCAAATTGGTAAGGAACTGCAAAGAACTGAGAGCGCTGGTGGGCCGGAATCACGTCAATCTGATATGGGTTCCAAGACACCAGTTGCAGACAAGCAGACGAACCTGCAATAAAAGGTTCGGAAAATTCCTCAAACCAAGGGCGGATGCTAGGGGTACCGAAGTGTACAGTAAGAGAGTTGTACAATACAATTCGTCGACAGTTCAAGTGAACCGAGTTCAGTTGCTAGGCATTAGCCAACTGTCTTGTACAACTCGCCCTCAGAGACTGGATTGGGAACAACCCCGAAAACTACTGGGAAAGTATCCCAGTAAACGAACATGAGAAAAAATAAACCAAAGGACCCCACAAAAAAATGGCAGATCTATTAGCAATGAACAGGAGCCAACTAAGAATCGTTAAGAGGCTCCTGACCGGTCAAGCACCGGTGAAGGGGCACCTTAACAAATTGAAACTGTATAATGTAGACTTTATTCGCAGATTATGCGGTTAGTATCCAGAAACAGTGATACACATACTGAGCTGTTGCGAGGAACTAGATCGCAAAAAACAAGAAATTTTTGGACAGCATCTAGCAGTCCAGAATTATACAGTTCTCACCTTACAAGGCACAAAAGTACTGGAGTGGTTAATGTGGTCATACGGCAGAAGTCAGATACAATGGGCCACCAGGCTCAAGTGTCACCGGAGTCAATAGTCAGACGGGCCTCAATGGGGGTGAAGCTTTTAGTAAGTATGGAGACCCTTACAGTAGGCCTTGAGATGTAAGGCTCATAACCTCCTCATGACAAAAAAAACACATGGGGAGATCTGAAACGGTAATAGGTACAGTTATAGTTGAATAGAAAAAAAGTTGCGTTGCAGAACGGCCATCTATATGTAGGAGTGAAGGAGTTCACAGCTGGCGTAAATGTTCTGGATGTTTTCCGGGTTTTGCTGTGGTCGTTTTTGGTTGGAATCTTCCAATGTTTCGACTGCAACTGCGGTAGTCATCTCCAGTGGCGTGGTCGAAGTACCCTTCTTGGAAAGTCAGTTGAGGATATTGGAGTCAAAGCTAGCAGATAGCTCGGCACGCGCGAGGCAAAAGAGATTCGCGACTTGATCCTCAATCTGCCAGCCGACAAACCCTACGAGCAATTGAAGGGCGCACTCCTTCGACGCCTTGGAAATTTGCAAGCCCAAAAGAGACAACTTTTGGAGCGGAAGAAATCGTCTACCAGACGCCGTCTCAGTTCCTGCCGAATCTGAAGACTTTCGCAGGCGACTCGGTAGCCGATGATATCATCCAGGCCCTGTGGATGGACCAGATCAACTCGCCCACCGCAAACCGCGCGACCAGGAACTAGCTTCGACGACCTAGCGAAGACCGTCGGCTGCTAAGAGGGCAATCGCGCCTCAGCAAAGACGTGCTCGCGGTATTCACAAATGAATCTCGGTTGTGGAACCTTCCAGCGATTCATTGACGATAACCTACGCAGGATGGACTTCGTGTACGCCTACATCGACTACCGTCTGCCTCCGAAGACGAAAACAAAGACCAGCACGAAGAACATCTCCGGCTACTGTGCGAACGCCTTCAGAAGTCGGGAATCGTCATCAACACTTTAGAGCTTCCGTAGTCAAGTTCCTCGGATACCTGGTGTCTGAGGAAAGCATCAACCACTCCCAGAGAATGTCTCCGCGACCCAGGACTATTCAAGTCCCTAAAGAGCTCAACGACCTTGTTAAGGGGAACATCAAGGGGAAGACACCAATCACATGAAATGATGCTGCCGAAGTCGCCTTCATTACTTTGAAGGACACCTTCGCCAAGGCGACGCTACTTGCGCATCTGCATCTCGGCGCTAAGCTTTCCCTAATCTGCTACGCAACACACCACACCGTCGGAGCCGCGCTGCAGTAACTGGTGAACAATGAGTGAAAACCTCTCGAGTTCTTCTCGAAGAATCTGAGCGGTACTAAAACGGAGTACAGCGCTCACGACTGGGAGCTTCTAGCCATCTACAAGGCTGTGGAATACTTCTGACACTTGGTGAAAGGACGTCATTTTGCGATACTGATCGAATATAAGCCGTTCACCTTCGCCTTCCGCCAGAGGTCTGACAAGTGCTCTCTACGACAGTTCCGCCACCTGGATTTCATCGGGCAGTTTACCACTGGTATCCAGCACGTCTCTAGCAAGGATAATGTTGCAGATGCTCTCTTCCGGGTCGATGCCATTACTACGCCACTCGATATCTGAACTGGCTGATGGGCACCTACCACCTGAGGAATACGGCCTACCACCCTGCAGCCAACGGTATGTTACCGTTAGTTGAAGGCTTCTGTCAATTTCCTGCAATCTGATCGAAGGACTCACACGCTCTTGACAGCTCTTCCGGAATCCGTGCAGCCTGGAAGGAAGATTTGCAAGCCACCGCCGCAGAAATGATCTACGGCAAACCAATCCGTCTTCCTGGAAAATTCCTGGCTTGTACCTCCGCCAGAGACATCTATTACTTCTGACTTACGGTCGCGGGGACTGGTATTTGGGTAAACGACACCGGCGCGCGCCTGACAGTGAAATAATAATAAGTTTTTTCAGAGCCTAACTCCCAAGCCAAGATCTCATATTTGAGATGTATTTTAACGATTGATACAGTTATCGGGCTGAATAGACTTCGTGCAAATAGCTTTTCAGAAGGATCAATGACCGGCGTATTATTCACAATACGCGGAGGCTCTTGTTACAAGCGAGATGGTTTTATTATTATTATTATAGTTATAATTTTGTTGTTGCCCCGAGCATTCACGACCTACAGAAAAAAATCGTAAACTATTCCAATATTATTGTATTTATGCCTAATTTCCGGAGAGTACGCACAAGTACGACGGAGGAATGCGAGGCACAATGACTTGGCTCGGGGGGACAGTCGTGGTCTGCTGTGCAAGAGGCCTGTGTTCTCGGACCCATGAAGGCCCACGGCCATCATGAGTCGCGGCTCTCTAGATTGTGTAGCGGATCCCGAGCAGCGCAGCGGTCTACACGCGACCAGCTGCCGCGGGGGTGGTAGCTTTATTATAAAATATCGCTCCGGTGCTTTTCTTCTTCTTCTCCTTCTTCTTCTTCTCCTCCTCCGATCGACAACAATGCGGCCTTTATTGTACGGCAATTTTCGCCGTAAATCGACGTAGGTAAGTATATAAGTGTGTATGTATGGGCAGAAATGGAGTGAAAAGTTCATGTCGAAATTTCACGTATCAGTTCTCGGAAAATTATTCGAATTGCCTCGTAATTACTTTCGAGAACTACGTGTATTTCTAAAAGTAATCGAAGATTTCTACTTTCTCGAGCTTTGTTAAAAAGTAGCATTAGTTCGGAGGTTCATTTTGGAATGGGGATAATTCCAGTGGCGGTATAAAATGAAGACAGACGTGGCTTGCTAACCAAAACAAAAAACTACTGGTACTGGGATCTGTTTGGAGTCATGCTGAAAATACCTAGCAATCTCCATTGTAAATTCTGAATCGTACAAAGGTCAAACATGTCTATTCTGTAACTCAGCGAACAGCTCCTAAACATTCACTGAAGCTTTCTGATTGATCCAGTCGTTTGTAAAGATCGAATCGTTTGTACACTACACTGAAGCAAGCCGAAACACTATGGCGTCGATGACATCCCTCATAAATGGTTCGATTCTTACACAACAAGTAGGAGTCAGATTGTGAAAACCACAACACCTTCGGAGAAGGCCAATATAAACAGCTGTGTTCCACAGGGAGCAATTCTGGGACCAACACTCTTTCTGATGTATATAAACGATTTGGCATCTACAGATATCATAAGAAAATTCACCTTATTCGCAAACGATACAACTATTTTATGGCATGAAAAAGTTCTGATGTCAATAAACTCATTGATTGGTCTGACTCAAATCTCTTATCGTTCAACATCTCAAAAACCAACATAATATCCTTCAGATGCAGTGTTGACGACATAGTTCTAGCCCCAAACAGTTGCACCAAATTTCTAGGGGTATCTATAGATAACAAGCTCAGGTTTGATGAACACATTACTGCAAACGCCTGGGATGGTGAATCAGCGGAGAAACTCAGCCGAGATTGGATGGCCATCGAGCGGTGGCAAACTACCTGCGCAATGTGTATTGCTCAAGAACGAAGACAGCCTAAGATGGTGATTCAGTGGAGAAGGTCAGAAAAGATTCATCGAGCGGTGGCAAACTATCTGAGCAATGTGTGTTGCTTCAAAGCAAAGAAAGCTTAGGATGGTGATTCAGTGGAGAAATTCAGACGAGATTGGATAGCCATCGAGCAGTGGCAAACTACCGGAGCAATGTGTCTTTCTCGAGAACAGAGAAAGCCTGCTGTGATGGAGATTCAGTGGAGATAGAAGACGAGATTGGATAGCCATCGTGCGGTGGCAAAGACCTGAGAAATATGAATTGCTCAAGTACAAAGACAGCTTGGGAAAGTGATTCAGTGGATAAAGTCAGACAAGATTCACAGAGCGGTGGAAAACTACCTGAGCGTGTACAAAGAAAGCTTAGGATGGTGGTTCAGTGGAGAAAATCATACGAGATTGTATAGCCATCGAGCAGTGGCAAATTACCGGACCAATGTGTATTTCTCGAGAACAAAGAAAGCCTGCTATGATGGAGATTCAGTGGAGATAGTAGACGAGATCGGATAGCCATTGGGCAGTGGCAAACTACCTGAGCAAAGAGAGTTATTCAGGAACAAAGAAAGTTTGAGATGGTGATTCAGTGGAGATAGTAGATGGGATTGGATAGCCATCGAAGGGTGGCAAACTACCTGGACATAGGGTGTTGCTCGAGAATGAAGAAAGCCTGAGATATAGATTCAGTGGAGATAGTAGACGAGATCGGAGAGCCATTGGGCAGTGGCAAACTACCTGAGCAGTATGTGTTGTTCGAGAACAAAAAACGCCTGGAATGGTGAATCAGTGGAGAAAGTCAGACGAGATTGGATAGCCATGTATTGGTGGCAAACTACCTGAGCAGTGTGTGTTGCTCAAGAACGAAGACAGGCTGAGATGGAGATTCAGTGGATATAGTAGACGAGATTGGATAGTCATCGAGCGGTGGCAAAATACATGAGCAATCTGTATTGCTCAAGAACAAAGACAGCTTGGGATGGTGATTCATTGGAGAAAGTCAGACAAGATTAGATATCCATTGAGCAATGGCAAACTACCTGAGAAAAGAGGGTTATTCAAGAACAAAGAAACTTTGAGATGGTGATTCAGTGGAGATAGTAGATGGGATTGGATAGCCATCGAAGGGTGGCAAACTACCTGGACATAGGATGTTGCTCGAGAATGAAGAAAGCCTGAGATATAGATTCAGTGGAGATAGTAGACGAGATCGGATAGCCCTTGGGCAGTGGCAAACTAACTGAGCAATATGTGTTGTTCGAGAACAAAAAACGCGTGGAATGGTGAATCAGTGGAGAAAGTCAGACGAGATTGGATAGCCATCTATTGGTGGCAAACTACCTGAGCAGTGTGTGTTGCTCAAGAACGAAGACAGGCTGAGATGGAGATTCAGTGGATATAGTAGACGAGATTGG
Source organism: Chrysolina americana (assembly GCA_958502065.1). Classification (NCBI taxonomy): domain Eukaryota; kingdom Metazoa; phylum Arthropoda; class Insecta; order Coleoptera; family Chrysomelidae; genus Chrysolina; species Chrysolina americana. The sequence continues at coordinate 4,356,057 of OY293411.1, read as the reverse complement.
ATAGTCATCGAGCGGTGGCAAAATACATGAGCAATCTGTATTGCTCAAGAACAAAGACAGCTTGGGATGGTGATTCATTGGAGAAAGTCAGACAAGATTAGATATCCATTGAGCAATGGCAAACTACCTGAGAAAAGAGGGTTATTCAAGAACAAAGAAACTTTGAGATGGTGATTCAGTGGAGATAGTAGATGGGATTGGATAGCCATCGAAGGGTGGCAAACTACCTGGACATAGGATGTTGCTCGAGAATGAAGAAAGCCTGAGATATAGATTCAGTGGAGATAGTAGACGAGATCGGATAGCCCTTGGGCAGTGGCAAACTAACTGAGCAATATGTGTTGTTCGAGAACAAAAAACGCGTGGAATGGTGAATCAGTGGAGAAAGTCAGACGAGATTGGATAGCCATCTATTGGTGGCAAACTACCTGAGCAGTGTGTGTTGCTCAAGAACGAAGACAGGCTGAGATGGAGATTCAGTGGAGATAGTAGACGAGATTGGATAGTCATCGAGCGGTGGAAAAATACATGAGCAATGTGTATTGCTCAAGAACAAAGACAGCTTGGGATGGTGATTCATTGGAGAAAATCAGACAAGATTGGATAACCATTGAGCAATGGCAAACTCTCTGAGCAAATGGTGTTATTCAGAAATAAAGAAAGCATGGGATGGTATCTCAGTGGAGAAAATCAGACGAGATTCATCGAGCGGTGGTAAACTACCCGAGCAATGTGTGTTATTCGAGAACAAAGAAAGTGTGAGATGGTGATTTAGTGGAGATAGCTCAGATGGGTTTGGATAGCCATCAAGCGGTGGCAAACTACCGGAGCAATATGTATTGTTCAAGAACAAAGATATCCTGAAATGGTGATCCAGTGGAGAAATTCAGATGAGATTGGATTACCATCGAGTATGGTGGCAAACTACATTGTGTTCTGCCCGAGAACTAAGAAATTTCAAGTTAATTATATTGACAGAAAACAAATAAAGAACAAAAACAAAAAACGTGCTTTGTCTGAGAACGAAGAGGTCATGTGATCTCAAGAGCTAATTATTAGGGTTTCTAAATTGTTTATTTCGGTTATACAGATACTGCTAGTACCTAAGCATGAAATGGATGAGCCTAATTAACAACATATTTCAAAAAAAGTATGAACTCCAACAGGGACTAGGGAGATCAAGTAGCTACTTGGAAGTACAGATGATTATTTGCATGTTGAACAGTCTTGGAAAAGACTAGAGACGGGAAATAACGAACAAATATAAAATTATACCATATTTGAATTATAACGGTTAAAAAAGTGACGGAAATATGTGAAAAGTTACCTAATCGAACAACGATTTATAAAAACTTTTGCGAATATTTCAAAAATACAAAAATGTATACTTACATAAGTTACAGGTCTTATAATTTCAACCAGGAAATATTGAAACTATATGAAGAAATTATACCTATACAGATTTATGAAAGACATGCACCAAGACGCACGTTCTCAAACAATTAGCAAAGGATGAAGAAAATAACTAATTGTGTGACACGCATCATCTGCCGCATTTAGATCAAGGGTTGTGTTGAACAAAATTGAAAATACAACTCAAGTTAATTTAAAATATATTATTATATTCGGATGTACTGATATGTATTGGTGTGTGAACCAGCATCTTGAAAAGATTCAATGATTTTTCAATAGAATCGCATGTGAGCTAAAAACCTAAATTATGCAAATATATCCAGAAATAAACTCGGAAAATTTGCATTGATCTTCCTTCGAGATAAGTCGTTTATTCTTTCAAATTTGGATATCACGGTCACTTTTGATATATTTTCGTTCATATTTTCTATATCCGTTTCATCAATGACTCAACTACAGAAATTAACAAATCAATCTTCGAAATATACTGTACTTTTAGGTCATACATGTTCTTCAATTCATTTAAAAAATCTGAAGTCGTGTACCCAACCAAACGATCATAAAGGGCTCAGCTGTAACTTGTATGTCCTGAATACAGACCTTCTGGAACCGTTTTCGGGCGGTGAGATCCTCGCACTCTACCCTGTACACACTCTACTTAACAGTACATCAAGTAACCCCGGTTAATAAAGCAACATCTACCCCACAGAACAAATACAAAATTATACAATTGAAAAAGTTCAATATGTTTCACCAACGAGCCCTCGGGGCCCTTGCCAACCTCCCTGTAATCCCTCTCTGCGTGCATCGGCTCAGAGCAGAGCCCGAGGGCAGGCCCACAGCAAATATGTTGGAATCCCGACGGCAAACAAGACAAGTCCCGCCCCTCGGCATCGATCCCAGCCCAATCACAGCCGTAAGACACGCCCCGCCCGAGGCTGTACCCCTCTTACGGAGCGCCCGGCCAGATTGCAGATTTCTTTGTACGGGATTTGTGAGAGCGTGCGGATTTTTTGATTGTGTTCCGTTTGTTATTTCTAAATTGAATAGGAAAGTTTGTGGAAATGATTAAAGGAATGAAAAGAGAAATGCCGTGTTATTGTAGTAGGTATATGGAAGAAGTGTGCGAATGGCTTTTCTTGAGGAAATAGCGAGCTGTATGAATTTGGGGGACATTCAAAATAATATTAAGACATCTTATTCAGAGTGCCCAATGAAAAAGAAATGAGTATGACTTTTTTTATTTGGAGAACTACAGGACCAATTAGAAACAGAGAAAGGCATTCCTACAAATCCTAAGACTTCATAAGTTACCATCGTAGGCACATCTTTTCGGTCTCATTCCCGTGTAGGTATATGCAGTAACAAAAAAATTCCAATTCAACACGGTGTTCCAAATTGAGTCGGCAGCATTGCCAATTCCGATATGATTGATAGAAAAATGAATAGTCATGTTGGACTCGATAAAATAGAATTATTAGGTATGCGCAATCAAGTTGTCTTGATACTTTGTTGAAATACTAAGTATTTGTCAAATATTCTCAATAGGTATATCATGTCGTAAATTATTGTAACTATTGACTGTTTAGATATTTTTCGAAATGCCGTTTTCTCATTAAAAAATGTGATTGATACCTACGACCTATGTCAAAATCCCCCTCGGTTTGCCACAAAAATCGCGTAAGAGCACCCTACACTTCTATAGCACTTTGTTTCCAGATCGTGAATTAGGTACCTAATCACTAATCAGCATTTTTTGCTGTGCTTCATCGACGTGTAGGTAAGGAACAACGAAAACAATTTTGAGAAGAGCAGAACTAAAAAACCTTTTGTGATATCTGAGGATACAGATATTGACGTTTTAGAATATTTTAAGGCTAATCCGAATGATTCCATCAAGCTTATCAAGGGAAATAACTGTTCTACTGTTGAATACATAAAATTTCTCCTTGAGTTACGACCAGTGCATACACTAGAACCTGGTGATCGGTGGTTTATGAACAAATGCAGACAAGATCCAAACTTTTATAGAAATATTATACGGAGAGATGTTTAATAGACAGAATTTTCAATATTGGAGTTGAGATAACCCTTTTCTAGTCCATCCCCTCAATCCGTAAAGACGATTTAGTATCAATGTTTGGTGTCGTCAACGTCAAATTGTCGGTCCATTTTTCCACCATAGTTCTTTGACCGGACCCCGTTACATTAATTTATCAACAATAGTTTTTCGATTATTTTGATCTAGAGGCTGGTCAGATAAGCAATTTTCAGCAGGATGGAGCATCAGCACGTAATTTCAGTCAGTAAAGAGAATGTTGAGACGCTGTTTTGAAAACAGATGGATTGCTACAAATGCGGTTCTGTTAAGTGGCCCCCTCGTTCACCAGACATGTCACCCCTAGATTTTCGTTTTTGAGGATTTCAGAAAAATGAGTTGCGAAGTTACACAACAAAACATAATAATGAAACCCTTAATAATATCTAAGAGGAATTCTTTGTGCAGTCACTGGGAACAGCTATTTTTGTTGCTACTTAAGTCTCGCATATAATTAATTGTTTGGATTACCCTCAAAATAGGCAAAAACATTAATTTCTATATTATCAGATATTACAATATGTTTTGTAATTCTCCTCTTCGCAAAAACTTTTTCATTGTTCCTGAATCTTCGATTGAGCAAAGCAAAATATCGGCGATCAGGTAATTCACGATCGGGAAACAAATTGCTGTAGTGTTGGATTGCCCTCCTACTTACTATTTTTCTTGCAAACCAATTATGATTCCTACCTATTACATTACCTAGATGGGAAAACGGCATTTCAAAAAGTATTCAAAAGTGAACAGTGAAAATAACTGTAATTATAATAATGGAGAATATTTGACAGTCATTTCAACAAAGTTTCAGGAAAACTTGATTGCACATATTAATCCTATGTTACCTAATTAAAACATCTTAAATGGAAAGGAGGCCAAGTGGAACATCATTTTGATTGGCGTTCAATTCTTTTTCCAATGATTACCCTGACTTTTAATAGTGTTCTAAACTTACACATAGATTTAGAATTTGCCTGTTCTGAGATTCATTATTTTATTGACTCCTTTTCATAATCATATAAATGGTTAGATGAGTAGAATAAATTTATTACGAGTGCATGGGATGTTTTATTTGTTGATTCGTTAAATAAAATCCAATTTGCGAGAAAGACATTAAACATATAAGACATATAAACTGTTCGAAATGTCGTCCATTTTGCTCTAAACAGTAATAAAGTTTGTTTTCGAACTCCTCTCTAACATTACGGAAATCTTCACTAGGAATTGACTGGCATGCTGTTTTAAGATCTTCAATGTCAGAAGGTTGTGTTTTATAAACAACGGATTTAGGATGCCCCCAAAGAAGGAAATCTAAGAGAATTAAATCCGGTGATCTCGGAGGCGATTCAACTGCTCCCCTTCTGCCAATCCAATCTACCCAGAAATATCTTGGTTAACCACTGTCGGACGGGAAGAAAATAGTGAGATGGATCACCGTCCTGCTGGAAATGTAACAGATCCTCCTGCAAAAGTTCATTACCTTCTGCGTTAATTTGAGTTTCTAGCTCGTCAGTTATAAGAGGATCGATAGTCTCTTCAAGCATTTCAATGTACAGACTGCCAGTCTAGTTTTCTTCCAGAAATAATGGACCAATAATGGCATTTCCAAGAATACCAGCCCAAACATTAACATTTTGTGGGTGTTGTGTATGCCCTTCCCGAAAAATATGTGGGTTTCCAATTTTCTCTATTAAACATTGCCATTCAGAAAAAATAAACACTCATCACTGAAATAGATGTTCATTAGAAGATTAGGGATGGTATTGACTCGATGAGACATGGTTTCACAAAACTCTATTCTTCTTTCATAATCATCCTCTTGGAGCTCTTAAAGAATCTGCATTTTATATGGATGAAATTAATGCATTTTCAATGCTTTTCTTACAGTCTCGCGTGACATTCCCGTATATTCAGATACTCATCATGAGGAGTTCGTGGGCTTTTCAGCAAATATTCCCAAAACTTCAATTCGAGCTTCTTCATTTAGTACTCTGGGGTTATTTCTAATTTCAGTTATCACCAAATCAAGCACATTCCGTTTATTTACATTACAATTTGGATGCCTTTCGTTAAAAAGACATGCCGCCCTTCACATGCGCACTTTCCACAGTTTCTCCTTAAATTACAATCATTTCAATTCTTTCTTGAAGAATGTTAACTATTTTTACACTTTTAAACAATTATTAAAGTAATCACTGAACAGCCAAACAGGTAAAACTGTATTCACTCTAATACTACCACACCGTTCGAATTTGCTAAACAATTTTTTGCCTGAAAACAGAATCTTTTTACAGCAGAAGTAGCAAGAAAAGAAGGCTATCTGTAAAATGTCTGCGATGAGAATTAAAAATTCAGCATTTAATAAACACAACTTTACTACCATCTACGTTTTACTATTAGTTTACTTTTTGATGTAATTTTTTTGGAGCTAATGGCTAATGTTACCCTTAATAAAGGGTTGGAACGGTACCATCTAATATTCTTACCAGTTCTGGTCAAACCATACGTTTCAGTATAGGCAAGTTCTAGTAATAACTTCTGTTACACCGAGAAAAAGGTTTTTTGTAGATAATAAATCAATTTGTTCAAACGTAGTTGGCTCAATATTAGCAATTTTGTTTGGTATTCAAACAACCTCGTTGAACATAACACAGTTATTTCAGAAATAAGTATTACCATACATCAAAATATTCGTTACCTGCTCATTTTTTGAAATTAAAACATATTACTTTGCCAGCAAAATCAAAAATTCATAGTCAGCATATTTCTTATTTATCAATTTCAAGAAATTTAATTTTTTGATGATTATTCGTTGAATATAAATAAATGTTTGTTAGATTTGAGTCAGTTTGGGATAAAAATATGACATTTGGAGAAAACTAATAACTCTGTAAGCTACGGGAACTTTATAGTCACCAACACAATAATTTCCAGAAAACGTAAATATGTTAACTGGATTTGGCGGTTGCAAATTATCCGACCTATCCAACCCCTCCACAGAGGCACGTGTCATCGCATCAGCAATTCCATACGATGATCGACTTTATAACGCCATTGTATTCATGTCTTGTATCTTGTAGCTTGTTGGTCAACCTGTTCAACCATATCAATATCATTCATTTCTTTGTCATTGGCAATATAGTCATCATTATTTTTGGCGTGAAAGTTGACAAAGTGAACTGAACCCACGCACGAATGTGCATATGGATTGAAGCCACAGGTGAATGTAAATTGTGAATGTTTGTGCCGGTCTGCCGCCAAAATCGTGGAGTGGACGCAAGGGTTATCTTAGGCTCCTACCCTACTAGTACAGCGATGATGGAAGGATTGTTGAGGGATTGGAACCTTCACGAATACATTACACGATTTCAAGGTAATATGTGATCTAGTCAGGAAGAGTTATTTGTAAACCTTTTTTTTATTAACCTTGGAGGTCACTGCGGGACTATATAATATATATATTCAAGTTACTGTAAGAGATATATATATATATATATACTTGAAAAGTAACACAAATTATATCACAGTCAAAGCGATCATTTTATTGTAAATAAATGAATTTCTATAGTGAACTTCATATAAGTAAATAAAAACAAATATTAGTTAATATTGAAGTAATATGTTTCTCTGAGTTAACAAATATTAAGTTTGTATCAAACAACTGATTCACTATAATACGGATCAGCGGTCTAATGCACAGGCCGTTCGAAACTCCAGCATAGCGATAGTCGGTTCGAATCCGATGTAGGTACGAGAATTTTTCTCAACTAGGTACTTTATATCGGATTCGATAGGCGGCCGCATGCCTTGTTGAAAAGCAAGTGTATTGTGAGTTGTCTAGATGCCAATCTCGTCTAGTGCTAGCTTGGAGTGCACACCGACCACCCGAGGTGGTGCTGTAGGTTTTCCGGGTTTTCCTACAGCTGAAAAGTGAATATATCACCTAAAACATCAGTAAGTCGCCCCGGAGCGCCACGGCAAATAATAATAGCCGTCCTCTACCCGCACAGGCTATGCCTTTGGGTACACTCAACGAGTGTTTATGAGGGAGTATTATTATTATTATATTATTTGAAATTTTCAAACAAATCATTTATTAGTAGTAAAATTACATTAGTTTGGCCATATTCAAAAGCATAATTTGTTGACATTTTAGAAAATTTCTTTACTGCTATCAAACTGTTCTCTCAGTGTAGTTATAACGCAATTTTTCGGAAAATGCTCATCAAAATATAATAAGTCAGGGTACCATTAGAACAAGAATTGAACGCCAATCAAAATGATGTGCCACTTGATCCCCCTTCCCATTTAAAATTCCAAGGGTAACATCTACTTCTCCTAGGGGGTTGAACCACTACGAGCTACAAATATTCCTTGAAAGTGATCCACTTGAAAATAAAATTGACCTGTTTTTTAGATTCCTCACATTGTTTATTGGAAGGAAGATATTAAGGGTGGGAAGTTTTCCCCTGTATTTAGATCAATGCAATAAAACCCCAGAAAATTCATAAAATAATCAAGTAATTTCGACCTCTAACGAATTTCGTGGCTCCTCTCTCTCTCTCTCCCCACCTTCCATTCGAGTTCATCCCCAAAGAGCCCCAATTTAAAATCAATGACACAAACAAGAGGGCAAACTAGGAGGAGGTGGTGTAATAGTAATTTTCCGCTCCGAGTAGCCGGTAAAGAGTCGTGACGTGCTCGATGGGCTTTACTCGATTATAATTTGAGGCAACACACTCGTGTAATAATGGTTTGTGTTCAGCAAGTCTTTTACACGCGTTGTACCGCCGATATTGATCTAATCTCGAACATCTCCGTTTTCATACCTTCGCAGCATGGTAATTTGGAGATTCCTTCTTCAAGTACACTCGCAGGTAAGCTGTCTAAAACCCTGCTGTGTCGACTGATTAGATTTTGTTTAGAATTTTTTGAAGACAAATCAAATTAAATCGTGGTCTGTTTCTGTAATCGGATCGAGAGATGGCACCTGGTCCTCGTGTCAATATTCCAGGGACATAGTGATTGTGATTGTTGTTAATTGAATTTTACGGAATGTCAATAAAATTTTTAAATATCATCCTACAGTAATATAGTGTCCACACCCGAAGTGGAAGACCAAATTTTTTGGAAAAATAACACCACACAAATTTTGTTATTTTTCTAAAATGATCTAAATACCGTTTGAAAGTCAAAATAGTTGTGGAAGAATGAAAAATTTAGCTTGAAATCGCACTTGAAATTACCTAAAGGGTGTTTTAATATGTTCAGTTCACCATCAGGACATTTTGTAAGCTGTATAACTTCTTGCTCCAAAAATATCATTTTACCATCAATTTTCTCTCTCCCAGGCATTCTTGCATTATATCATATAACTGCTTTTTAGTAATCTTCTTGAAATTCCCACTGGAATCTGAACATGAAAGAAATTTATTGTAAACCATGTGAAATACCATATTTATTATCATCACGTTTGAATGTCTGATCTACAAAATGGCGGAGCAGTTCTCTTCAGAAAAGCCTAAACTTTATTTAAAGTAAGAGTAAATTACTCGGAAGTGCCTGGAACACATACAAAAACATTGATGTTTAATTTTCTTCTGCAAAAAAAATACTACTATTGTATGAATGCTTTCATTAAGTAAAAAAACATTGTGGGTTACTAAAATTTCAATGTATTTTGATTACTAACAAAGTACATACCTTCACCTTCCATATCCCACTGATTTATCACCCAAACTACACACAAAACTACTTCAGATGCAGATGTGATTTACAAACAATACAAGTATCGATCAACAGTAAGCATATATGACATAGCGACAATCGAGTTCCGACCACGTATGTTCTGTGCGGTGTGAAGCGAAGGGCGCATATGAAGGCGAAATATTATAAACAATTTATTTGAGTATTAGAAAAAGTCGTTTGCATTGAATTTTAACATACTTTGGGTATTGGACTTTTGGTGGCGGTTCACACAAATATCGCGGGATATTTGGAAAACAGACCACGATTTCATTTGTTTTCTCATAATCAAGCTAGCGAATGTCCAGCGTTTTTGTCTGAATTTTACAGGTATGAGTGGCACACCAGGGTTTTTAGGCATCTAACTCGCATCAGGATGTCTTTTCGGAATCGTACAGGAGAGTTTTACCCTTCTAACTTTCCAGCATACACTGTGCTCCATCAGTCATAATTTTTTGTGCTTCATCAACAATTTCATATCATATTTCAGGTTCAACTGAAGAGAAAAATGGTATATTGTTCGTTGAACATCAGGAAAAGGACATGGGCAGAGTCTTAGCTGATTTTGTGATGAAGCTGCGAGCCTCATGCATTAGGTAAAAAGAGGAATGGACTAATAAGAAACAAAATGAGGAGGAACGTTGGCAGAACGATATGGAAGGAAAAATCTAGAAGGAAAAAAATCAAAGGGAACCTTGAAAAAGGCAAATGAAAGAGAAAGCTAAGGAAATACCAATGAAAAAGAAGAAAGAGCTTAGGAAAGACCGAAGAAGAAGAAAGAGTTTAGGAAAGACCAATAAAGAAGAAGAAAGCTAGAGATTGACAAGAATATAAGGCAAGACTAATACAAACTGAAAAATGATGGCATTCCCAACCTTTTTGCACCTGCGTACCACTTGACTTTTTGAGAAATTTTGGCGTACCACCAGGCCTAAATATTTCAAAAAACGTATAATTTTTACTTTTCTAAAAGTGTTTTTCGTATTAAATTCCTGAGAAAACAATGCTTAGATATTAGTTTATTTATAACATGTTTATAATAAAGAAGAAATAAAAAGATTAAAATGGTATTAATACACAGTTTACCCATAGGTCTGAGAAAATACAAATAAGGAATTAGTACAAACTCAGCAAAAAAATAATCATCATACAAAATATACTTCTATATAGTCTTTAGTGCGAAACTTGTTGTTTGCCTGTGATTAAAATATCAACTTTAGGAATAATGGAACTTATCTTCACTCTTATGTCCTCTTCAACACTGATTCTGCTTCTATGTTTATTTTTTATGTACAAGAGTTAAGAAAATCCACTCTCACACGAGTAGCTCGTAAAAATTGGCATCAAAAATAGCAGAGCTTGTCGGAAGATCAAAGGGTATTCGGTTTTACAACCGATCTAGAAGTTAATTAAAGATTTCTCTTCAAAATAATCTTTCATGGAACTATCTTCTGTGAGATCTATAAAACTTTTTTTTTAGTTCTAGTTCATTTGGTGAGGTTCCGAAAAAAGAATTTCTGATCCAGTTCACTTTTGAATAATCTTCAGATAAATACTTCTCAAAGCTTTTTTGAAGGCCTTTCAAGTGAACAATGATATCTGCAACCACATCTGGCATTGGAGATATTTCATTTTCTTCAAAAAATTTTGACCATGAGTGGGAAATGCAGATAAATCCTCCTCCTGTATTGTGAACAAAACAGGACCAACTTTTAAGGAGATTTTGTCACCGGCTGTGAAGGCTGTTGAGTTTGTCAAAAATGTCGGCTAGATGAGCCAATCTTGACAACCATTTTTTATCAGCAAACAATGTTTTCTTGTCATGATTTTTTTCACTCAAAAACATAAAAACTTCTGATTTCAGTTCAAAGAGACGGTTCAATATTTTCTCCCGAGATAAACACCTCACTTCTGTATGCAGGACTAAAGTCTTAAACTTGCCACCCATTTCTTTACACATCAAGGAGAATAATCTTGTGTTTAGAGCCCCAGCCTTTATGGAGTTAATAACTTTCACAGCATCTGATAGAACGGAGTTGAAATATTTTGGCTTACCTTTAGCATCTAATGCTTCTCACACTGCGTACTTTTGCATTCAGGATCAGCTCCCTGTCAATCTTCCTAACACAGCTTTTGCCCCATCTATACACAAGCCAATACACTTGGACCAGGAAATGCCTACTTTGAGCACATGAGATGCGCTGTGGTATTTGATACAAGTCGTACGCGTACCACCGGTTGGGAACCTCTGCATAGATGAAAGAATATTTGCACGACGTAAATGAAAGGAAGAAAAATTACCGGACAATTTTCCATTGGTAGAAAGACGAAACAGACCTAAAAACCAGAGGAGCAGGACCAGTTGCACGAACAGAAACCACCATAGCTGAAGGAAAACAAGAGAGGGCTTCGAGAAATTTCAGAACATTTGGATTAAAGATACCTATATGGATGGACAATCGAATCCTGATCCGACTGCAAGAACTTCTGGAGAAGCAGAAAGCTAAGAGAGGAGCTCAATTCCTTAGGATCTTACAAGAACGGGCAAAAGTCTCTACGCTGCAGGATTTCAGCCGACTAAAAGAGAGGACATGGGGAGAGATTTAGCTGATTTTGTGATAAAACTGGAAGCCACATGGATGAAAGTAAAAAAGACAGAGCCAAAGAGAAACAAACTGAGGAGACACGTCGGCATAATGAAATGGAAGAAAAAGAGAGAAGAAAGGACAAACGACAAAGAAAAAGAGCTAGAGATAGACAAGCCTCCACGGCAGAAAGAAAAGCAAGAACAATAACCGGACACTTTTCCATTGACAGAAAGAAGAAACAAACCAAAAAGAGGAACAGAACATGGCCAGTTGCAGGTAACCGTGCACGAACAGGAAACCGACAGCTGAAAAAACGCAAGAAGGCCAATTACTCAGGAAGAACGGACAAAAGTCTCTAAACCGCTGGAACATGATGATTTTTGTAAAGTGGAAGATTGGAACCAGAAATGGAGATGTCTAACCACGAGGTGGTCAAGAAAACAGAAAAAATAATAGTTGACCTCGAGTGTGTATGTCGATGAAGACAAGACTTGGGCTCATGTCAGATGTTTCGGACAATTTACAGCTTTCATTTCAAAGTTGCAGCCGTTGTACACGATTGGGAGGCTGAAGAGTTGCTATATGAACTGTATTTCTCATAACCACAAACCCCAGTATCGTAACAATTTATTGTTAAAATAATATTTGTTATGATGTAAGATTTTGTAAAGTTTAGAACCCAATATTATATAATTGATTAATAAAACATCTGAATAAATACTTTACCTGGAGTGGAACATCTTCATCCTAACATCCGGTACCGTCGAGAACTATTGAAATCAATATGAAGATTAGCAGGTATGGTCTTGGACAATTTTCATAACGTTCCGACCAAGAGAAATCATCTTACGAGTTTAGATATTAAAAACGAGAAAATATCAAAATTCATCATTGGTCATAGAAAAGGCACATAAACAAACAATAAAACATACTGTACATGACTGTTGAATATAAAATCAAATAATAGAATCGATGACAATTCAGTGTGAAATTTTAAAACATATAAAATCATAAAATAAAAAGTCGAAAAAAGGCCTAATTGAACGATATGCATAATTTTATGTAATAGTAGTTGATGAGTTTGATATATAATGATAATTAGGTGAAGTTGAAGTAGTAGGTATGTGAAGTAATAGCAAAAGTCTGATTGGTGAATAAGAAAAGGGATCCATAAAGAGGAGTTTGTTGAAAGAAGAAAATAAGAGGAAGCTAGAAAAATTTTGGAGCAGAAGCCTGGTAAAAATTATAAAAAGCGAAGTTTTATCGAAAATTCAAAAGTTCAACACAAATATTCAACAAAGCAAAATACAAGTAGTTCCAACAAACGTACTCAACGACTATTCTGAAACATCATCTCCATAGTGAAAGCTTATTACCTTCGAAAAAGAAAATATTTATGTGATACGTTCCAGCTGCAGTCACCATATAGAAGAGGTTCAAAGTATATTTAACAACTTTACTTGATGATCCACAAAGTATGTAAAAAGTGTAGAAGTTCTCAGTTTATAAGCAATTTTCAACATAACCTCACAAAACCATAGATCATCAACAATAGAAATATCATTTGAACAGCCTTCTTTATGAGCCCAGTGCATAGACTGTCAATATTTGACATGCACAGTGGCAGAGATCGTTACTTTTTCAAATATTCGATGAAAGTTATGACATTTCGACTATGTAACTGACAATTTCAATGAGTTAGTTTTCTCTTAGAATATACAGACAATAGTAGGTACTTCTTGAAGTTGGAGTTTCTTGTTTTGATCTATTATTAATAAATAATGCGTTGAATATTGGGATGGAAATGATTTGATACCATTGACACATACTGATCGAAAGAGAATAAAAGACTTTTATCAAAGGAGCAGCTTAACAGCATATTGCACAGCATTTGCCTACAGGTATGTGAAATCTTATTGATATTTGTTGATATTATAGTTTAATGGAATTGAACATTGTATCTCATGTTCACTCATTTAATAATTAATATTCAAAGTGCATTAGATAAATCAATAGAAATGTATGTAAGAATGTGTCACGATAGCTTTGTGAACTGGGTTTAAATTTTTCTCTGACAGAGAAGTGCGGATAAAGGACTGAGTACGCACTAGAAGTAAATGTGAGAGACATGCATAAGGAATATAATTTTAATGATAAAAATTATAAGGTTCATTTATTTGTATGGATTTCCTACACTTGGTGTAATTTAGACTAATTTTTAGTATTCGTTTGCCGATTAGATTGACACTTTCCTTTGTTTAACTGCACATACTTCAAAATCATACACTACACTAGGTACACCTTGTGTAGCCGAATAATAATGATAATAAATATAGGTTTATTTGCAAATAAATGCTTAAATAACTAAAGATAAGTGTATACATTTTAGTGAATGGACCGAATAAACATTATAAAGGAACCTTTCTGTAAGATAAATTATATTTAACTCGACAACCCACATATCTACTTTAAATATAATATTTTTTCCTGTTTTCAAGTTTATTTCTGAATATATTTTAGAATAAATGAAATGGAATTCAATTATGATGCATCACAAACAGATGGAGGCTAGCTACCGAAATAACGAGGGCAAACAGAATCAGGTGGGCTAACAACAAATTCAAATCATATAAATCCCCTGGAGTAGATGGAATATATCCCATCTTTCTTATTTATATTTATATTGTATTATTATTTAATCGAAACAACGGGAAATAGGTCATAAAAGACTCATGAATCTCTCAATGAATCGTCGAAATTATCGATGAGTTTTTTGCCTAGAAATTGTGACAGGTAAAAAATCTGCTTTGATGTCATGTTTCCGAATGAGAGCCGGCCAATATTAAATAGCCATGGGACGTAGCGGCAAGCAAAGGATGCTAATGACACGATCATGCGGCGCTTGTGGTTTTTGACTCAGCGCACACGCGTCCTCTGTCAACACACTTTCATTTGAGACTCTTCAAAGGTTTTCCCTTGATAGATGAGTTCGATCCCCGCACCGACACATGACATGATCACTTTATTAGATTTTCGTCCGAACGCTGCGAGTATTTCAATCAGCAGAAGACCCGCTACGGGGTGTTCTGAGACGCGATTACGCGGTATATTTATTGAATTAGGACGAATTTTGTTTCAGCTTTGGAACCCTTTTGTTCGTGCCCGATGAATGTTTTCCAACATTTCCACAATTCTTTATGAATTGATTTTTGGCTTCACATTTTTCCGGAACATAGAGATGTATACATGGTGTGGCACCCCATGCACAGAAAAAAAAGATTTGTTAATTCATCCACGTTTATTTGGTTACTTTTATTTGTTCGACCCAACTAGATATAATTCATATCAAAAGACAGTTGTATTCCCCTGATCACATCATGAAATTGTGGCGAAAAAATGGATGTCTCAATGCAATGCTCAACTGACACAATTTCCAATTTATACTAAATGAAAATTTAAATTATTGAATTGATACAAAAAATTAATTGTATCTTCCAGTCTTCCGCCTTAACTCATCGGTAAGTCTAGAGATGGCGCTGTATATATATACTTTAGTATTTATCTCAGGGATTCCTAACTAAAGCTGACAGGATTTTTTGGTTTAATTGGGTTGAACGATGCCTTCAACGGTGATATTGAAAGAGCAAGTTTTTCTTGTAGAAAACTTTGCCGAGTATCCAACATTTATAATTCAATTTAATTCTATTGTAGAGGTTAAAGCGGAATACTGCGGATTATATATTATATAATCCATTTTATATTATTATTTTGATGATTTTCCGCCCAGTAGCATCACCAGATATTCTCCATTAAATTGAATTCATCGATTCGACATGAATACTTGTTTGAATAAAAATTTTTGTAGGGTAATCAAAGAAGTTTGTAGATCTGATCATATTCCTAATCTTATACGGTATCTGCAAGCCGAAAAAATGTTTCGGCAAAATCAAAAAACACGTTAGGTATAGTTTACCCGAATATGAAATGAAAGATAATTGAATTTTCTATTCCTCGGTCCAAAAAACTACAGGGGACTATTTTCGAAAGTTATCTTTGTTCGAAATTATAAAAGAGCGAAAATGATGTGTGAACATTCTGTATTATGTTGAGAATCGGGTTGTATCGTAATCTATACCCCAAAACCTCTTTCATGCATGGTCGATTTCGAAGGGATAATTTCTATAGATGTCAATGTTATTCAGTTTTCAATTGAACCTAGCACATATACAAAAATCATCACATTCACTTGAAATTCGCACTATATAAGAAAAAATTACATTTTACGAATAGGATAACGAAAAAAATTTAACATTTTTTTTTTCAGGGGGAAATGATCCCTTTCAACTCTAGATGAACTTTCCAACAGAAGAACGGTTGAAGATAGATCAATTCTGCGAACGCCAATCGATTCAGAATGATGATATTAGTGTATTCTATGAATTTCAAGCCAACCACCGTGAATGTAAAATTACACGAAAAAAGTCCTAAGGGGTAGACCCCTAAAAACCATGAAAAATACAAAATCATCAGATTCACTTGAAATTCGAGCTACATACGCAAAATTTCACGCTGATTCCGGAAATATACGATTTGTGTATTCTCAAACTCGAAACAGAAATAAAACGTCAAAAATTCCCTTGCAAGATCGAAATTGCAGAGGTGCCCTAAAAAACCTATGAAATCTTTAATTGGCCCAGATTCGACTTCAAATTCGGAGAGCATATCCAGAAAAGATTACATTTAACAAATAGGATAACAAAAAAATTGAACTTTTTTTTGAGGGAAATTATCCCTTTCAACTCTAGATGAACTTTCCAACTGAAGAACGGTTGAAGATAGATCAATTCTGCAAACGTCAATCGATTCAGAATGATGGAATTAGTGTATTCTATGAATTTCAAACCCAACCAACATGAATAAAAAATTACTCGAAAAAAGTCCTAAGGGGTATACCCCTAAAAACCATGAAAAATACAAAATCATCAGATTCACTTGAAATTCGAGCTACATACGCAAAATTTCACGCTGATTCCGGAAATATACGATTTGTGTATTCTCAAACTCGAAACAGAAATAAAACGTCAAAAATTCCCTCGCAAGATCGAAATTGCAGAGGTGCCCTAAAAAACCTATAAAATCTTTAATTGGCTCAGATTCGACTTCAAATTCGGAGAGCATATCCAGAAAAGATTACATTTAACAAATAGGATAACAAAAAAATTGAACTTTTTTTTGAGGGAAATTATCCCTTTCAACTCTAGATGAACTTTCCAACTGAAGAACGGTTGAAGATAGAGCAATTCTGCGAACGCCAATCGATTCAGAATGATGGAATTAGTGTATTTTGTGAATTTCAAGCCAACCAACATAAACTAGCGTAACTTTACCACACTTTAATAACTATTAATATGGGTGATGTTTTTGATACACCACCACACAAGATTATGAAATTAAATAAAAATAACGAGTCACTATTCATCTTACTGGTAAAAAAATTGACCATGTGCGTAATAAGTGACAGAGTGACATACGTTTAGTGCCATAGAGGTTCGCAAATGAATTTACTGGAAAAAACTGGTCAAGTAATAGCAGTAAGCATAAAACCTAGACATATTCAGGAAAACTAAACAACGACCATCATCGATTCTCTTCGATTCTGCACCAAAAGATCGCAACATGTGGAAACACTGCAGGGGTACGTGAGGTAACTCATAACCGCATTTTGTGGAAGCATGCCCAGCCAACACAGATACATCTCTAAGATATTGCTGCGATGTCACTTCGTGACCTGCGACTCGCATCGTTACGTCGCACAGATGTCCCAGTGACTCACTTTTGTCACACTCATGATGTATGCTGGCGACCTCTATGCGATGCCTCCTAATAACGTATCAGGGATGTAACAGAGCGACATAGCAGCGATTTCTTCACTGTTATATTCAAAAGATGTCAACGTCTATGCGATATTCCAGACAGAAACAACAAATAGAAACAGAAAATATATTTACAATATGAAAAAAATAAATATAACAAAAATTTAAACAAAAAAAATTCTTCAAAAAATGCTTTGGTTCCTTTTCCTGTCGAGCCTTTGTTTGGCATGCCTGAACCAATTGAAACAGGCTGCTTCCACATTTTTTTTGCTCTCTCCGTGAAGGCTCATTACCACATTTGGAAATCAATGAAACAATATGAGACCACTGAAAGCTACAATGCCAGATAGTAAAGAAAGAAATAATGGAACTCACTTTGTTGATACTCAACAACGATACTCACTTTCTGTTTATGGAAACTAAAGTTCGCAAATGAGATCAATCCAGTTGGAAATAGCAGAACATGAACAGTATAGAAAGCATTCAAAGAGACAAAGCTTCGATCTTCGATCAATGCATCGATACAAAGAACAAAGAACTAGAACTAAATATGGTAATACAACACAGCAGCAGCCGGTCACGCAGTCGCCACCCGCTTTCAGGTTAGCCAACATTGAATACAATCTTTGTTGCCAGCTTCTTGCCAACATACCGCGTTACTTCAAAATAAACATTTAAAACAAATTGAGGATTTGCCTTTCGACCGTGGTGGAGGACAGATGGCGTCCTTGTGGTGAAAATCCTATTATCACCTGATCTGGAGATAACTCAATAAAAATATAGTAGCAGAGATATCTAAGTATAGATTTTGATGTCTGAATGATGTCGCAGTATGACGTCTAAGGCAAGTAACAACATGCCATCGAAGGGACATCTAAATCCAGCTATCACTAATTTAGATATCACAGGGATGTCGCAGTGTGATATCGCAGTAATGACAATAATATGACATCGCAGAGACATCTATATTCGGCTATCATTGATTTTGATATCTAAGGGATGTCGCGGTGTTATATCGCAGGAATGTCAACGATATGATAACGCAAGGACATCTAAATCCCATTTTTGACGATATTAACATCCCTGAGATGTGGATGTTTGCCTAGTGTATGAATCTCCATAAAATTCCAAAACAAATCAGGAAACTCTCCATCCCAAAGCCTCCATTTTATTTCAACAGCCGTGCCTTCTGATGCGAAAACATTTGAATCCCAAATCTCGCTTTTGATTCCGCTCGCTTCGAAATCTGAATTTCAGATGGAATATACACCCACATATTTATTCATGCATGTGTGTTAGGTGTCTACGTAATAAACTGATGTTGGAGATTTCTCCACGGGGGAAATTTGGGGTTGGCAGGGCGACTACGCCCCCGAGGCGGCGGTCAATACGACGCGCGACTGCGCACTGGAAATTCGCCACTTCGCCCAAGGCTACAGATACGTATACGCACATTTCCAGCTTGATTTACTGTCCAAATTACTCTGTGCATCTTATTGTTGTAGAAGTTTCCCCGGTTGGGGTCTGGAGATGGAAAAATTACAGCGAGAGTTGGTGAAGTTGCTGTTTGTGTTATGTCTGTGATGGTGGAACATGGAAGATGGAAATAGCAGACGAACAAGATATTTGATGAGAAGCGTATGAATATACATGAAATGGTGAACAGTTCCAACATTATTTACCTTCATCCGAATATTTTGAACGGGATAAAACAAAAATAAACGAATAATGATCAACAAACTATACAGATAAGGAAACAGAAGAGAATGAGACCAATACTGTTGCCCAGCCCCCTCCCAATCAATATTGATAAGTAGGTATGATAGACTGTTTTACCGTTCAAAAAAAAACATCATCGATTGTCCATGAAACACTGCTACGTTATTGCCAAAGTATGAGTTACTATAGGCTTTCATACCTGGTGGCTTCGATCTTCCATCCAATTTTATACCTGATGGCTTGTATCTTCCATCGGCCTTTTCTTCTGACGCTTTGATCTTCTATAGGCCTTTATACCTGCTAGCCAACAGATACATTTGGAAGGTAAATGTTATTCATAGCTTCATTTCACGATGCTATAAAGTATGAATAATGAACAGCAAATATCGAATTGTCACCAGGCTGAGAATCTTTCTAATAAGTATGTTCGACTGTTTTCAGAAGAGGAACCAAGCGCTGGCAGCCAAAAAGTCATCTCAGGACCTGCTACTGAACATCTAATTTTCAATTTTATTACTTTTTAAAAGATTAACATATTCCACGAGATACTTTTCTTTCTGTTACATCCACTACACGTTATACAGTGTGTTTCACTTCTCGTGGAAACAGCCTCGTATCTTCCGTAATTTTTGACGAAGAATCATGAAGTTTTCAGGACGAACTCACTGTACAAAAGGGGTCATCCTACGTGATATACACTGCACGCCAGTAGCAATAGCCCTTTTTCTGCACTAAGTTTCTTTTCAGTATATTTATCAATCCTGAGAATTTAATAGTTCTTCGTCGAAAATTACGGAAGATACAGAGGCGTTTCCATGAGAAGTGAAACAAATTAGAATTTTTCAGGACTGAAAATTTTTCAGAAAACAGGTATATCAGTAGTAATTTGATCCTGAACACGAATCCGAAGAAATTTTGGACCAATTTTGCCTCCTAATATTACTTTCCGGAAAAGTAGGTGGTTCCGTATCGCTGCTGCCGTGGAGTGTATATCACGTACGATTACCATTTTTGTACTGTGAGTTCATTTCTAGTGTTTTCATCGATTCTGAAAATTTCTTGATTCTAAAATTACAGAAGTTACGGGGGGTGTTACCACGACAAGTGAAACACACTGTATGTTCAGTAACCCCAAAACGCTTCCTTGAAGTACCCCGTACTCAACTGTATAAATAAATAGTAAATGTGGAATGTAATTCCACGTAGTGTTATTTAGTGAATAACAATAGAATTGTTTCATTTCAAACCACCAACTCTAGCTAAACGATTGTATTTAGAAAGCCGTGGAAAGCTTCAGTATCTACCTATTTCACTCAAATCCACCGGCATAATCATAGTAGCCTCGAATCTAATTACCTAGACAATCGTAATTACCCGCGCAATTAAAACCGGCAATAAAGATCCCAGGAATTATGCACGGCAACGAGCAAAGTACGGATATCAATTTGCACGTTTCACAACAACCCGCTCTCGAGTACTTTCGAAACTGTGGGGGGCGGTGCGGGGGTGGCGAGCACAAAGACACTCGACCGAAGCAAAAACAACGATCACTGTTGCTTACCGTCGAGCGGAGGGCCCTCGAAAGTCTCGTTTGCAGAACAAACACCGGCACGCGACAATACGGCCGGAGTCGTCGTTATTGTGCTCCACCGCCGCCAGTTTATCATTTTCAATAGTGAGATGATGAAGCCGAGAGCAGGACGGTTTAAATGAAAGTTACGTGGAAATTGTGAACGAAGCACAGGGTTGGATTCGCGATAAAAATGGCTGGACCACACTATTATTGTGTTCTTAGATGATGGAACTACAAGATGAAGCGAGTTGGAAAAGTGCACCATACGGAAGCAAAGGCCACAATCCACAGAGGAAGAAGATGAAGCGAGTCATTCATAATTTGACAAAAATGTTATTATTCCGACTAGTATCACCGAATCGCATTTTAAATGGCCTTCTCGATGCCGAAAACAAAACAAATTGACAGTCGCGTTTTCAGAATATTTCATAAAATGATATTTCCTTCAATGGAACACAATATTTTTTCATGCATTTCCATTCGTAACAACATTCTCAACAACAAAGCTCATATCATATCTTCTTAAAGTGGAAAATGAGCGACTTATGTGGAAATATTTATTTCTTTCACTAGTACAAAAAAATTCTTTGATTTGGCGAATAAAACCTCATGATTGTCCAAACATTTGGTACTTATACGAATAACAATATTTTGTTACTATTAGCAAAATAAGACAGTAAAAAGAAAAAATTGCGCTGGGATCTGAACTCGTGAAACCCGTGATCATCATGTCGCACCACTCAATTGACACCACTGAGCTATTTGGTATTAATGTACAAAACGATAATTTTCATCTTAAAGCCATTCCGCTAGCCGCATTTATTTGGTGAATCAAAATATGTCTGCTGTAATGATAACTTTGAAGCCGTTTTTGTACAGAACAGAAATTACTGGAGGGTCATATGAGTGTGGTTGGAAAAAATGTGTTTGATTCGATAAAACATAATTATTATGAGCAATCAAGTCGCCTTGAAACTTTGCTGAAATACTATTTGTCAAATATTCTCAAGTATATCATGACAATGTCATAAATTATTGTAACTGTCAACTACTGTTCGAATATATTTCGAAATGCCGTTCTCGCAATAAGAACAATGTGATATGTTAGAATCATTCTTGGTTTGCCAGAAAAATAGCGCAAGAGCACTCCAACACTACAGCCATTCGTTCCCCGATCGTGAATTACCTAATCGGCGGTTTCTTGCTGTGCTTCATCGTCGATTCAGGAACGATTAAAAAGTTTTTGAGAAGAGGAGAAATAAAAAACGTTTTGTAATATCTGAAGAAACAGAAATTGACGTTTTATCCTACTTTGAGGTATATCCAAATAATTCCATCAGAGATTTATTTAGAGAAATAGCTGTTCCGCTGTCTGGTATTCAACGAATTCTGAAGAAACATAAGATTTCTCCTTATAAGTTAAGACCAGTGCAAACACTAGAACCTGGTGATCCTGAGAGACGATTGGGGATTTGTCGGTGGTTTATGAATAAATGCAGACAAGATCCAAACTTCTATTGAAATATTATTTGGAGCGATGAGGATAATTTTTCAAATCGTGGGATGTATGATTGAAAAAATTTTCATTATTGGAGTAGACATATATCCATTTCTAGTCCATCCCCACAATCCGCAAAGACGATTTAGTATTAATGTATTAATGAAAACTATTTAGAGGTAAAATTATCGGTCCATTTTTCTACCACGGTTCTTTGAACGGACCCCGATACATTAATTTATTAACAGGAGTGTTGGAAGAGTTTTTCGATGATCCTGATCTGGAGGCTCGTCAGATGATCTATTTTCAGCAGGATGGAGCACCAGCACATAATGTCAGTGGCGTGAAAAGAATGCTGCGAGGCTGTTTTGGAAAAAGATGGATTGCTACAAATGGTCCTGTTAAGTGGCCTCCTCGTTCACCAGACATGACACCTCTAGATTTTTATTTTTGGGGATTTCTGGAAAATGAGGTGTACAAAATTAAACATAATAATGTAGATGAACTGAAAAATTATATTGTAACTATAATTAATAGAATTGATGGCCGAACTGTCTTGAATGCCACACGTAGTGTCAATAGAAGGGCCCAAATATGTGTTCAACAAGAAGGCGGTGTTTTTGAACATTAACTCGATATTTTATAGCGCTTTATCAAATCCGTTTGTTATAAATATTTCCTATTGATAAAACTGTCTTATTTTCACCTTTACGAAAAAAAGTCAGATGAGATTTGTTGTTGAGAATGTTATTACGAATCGAAATGCATGAAAATATATAAGGTGTTCCATTGAAAGAAATATCATTTTATGAAATATTCTGAAAACGCGACTGTCAGTTTTTTTTTATTGTCGGCATCGATAAGGCCATTAAAAATGCTACTAGTTTGCTCATTTAACCGAATTCGTAGCATCAATAATAACGGAGTTGGCAATGGTGCCGACTTAATTTGGAACACCCTGTATAAAATTAATATTCTTATTTTATTTTTACTTGTGAAAGGTAGAGGGAATACAATCTATAATTTCCGAAGGGAGTTACGACCCTCTTTATTGATAGTGTAACGATATAAGCTTATGATATCCCGGTCAGAAATAATAGTATATTGTGTATCTAGTAGTAAAAGCAATACATTCCCGGACGACAATGTAAATTGTTGGCCGAGGCGATAAGCCGAGGCCAACAAGCATTGAAGTCTGGGAATGTGCTTTTACTACGAGGTACACATACTATTTTTTCTGAAACCGCAATCAGCATTATCATAAATTATCAAGGAATTATACTTATTGTTTGCGTGCATTCATTTACTGTCTAAAATGTATACAAGCCGTCAAAAATTTTCCCGGATCGTTTACGATACGGGAAAGTACTTTTTCTAAAAGCGTGCGTGTTCCGCCCTATTCCCGCACGCAATTTAGTATGAGAGGTGTCATATTCCCGCACTAGTTCGGGAAAAATTTTCCCGCACGCTAATGTCACTTCAAGTGAGTTTTTCCCGCACTAGTGCGGTAATAATTTTCCCCGCACGTGAAAGTTTGTTCAAGAGTGCTGCATAATTTTTTTTATTCGCTTGTAGAAAAAATCTTGATCCTTACTCATACGGACTCGACTGCTTACCCGAACTCCGCTTTGCGTCTTTCGGGTAACGGCAGTCTCATGCGGGAATAGTACTCTTTCCGTACTTATTAGGATAATAACTATTCCCGTACAGTTTAGTGCCGAAACGGTCCGGGAAAGTTCGTTGCTTAGCAACGGACTAAAATACTAGATTAGCGTATTTTGAGGCACGAAGTTGCTCCGAGAAAGTAGGCATTCTTGAACGATTTCAGAAAAATGCATTTTCCGATAGCCTACCTCTGAAAGATATCGGCTATTCTCAAAAAACATATTTTCCCAGTATTCATACCCTCGCACTTGACGCTCTATCATCGATCCCAACCCTTTGCGAACAAAACCGAAAACCGCCCCGCGGTGCGTGTGGTCCCGTCTCACGGCTTAATTCCGTCCACAAAGCCCGTCATTGGGATGATTAGCAAAGCGCATTCTACTCCCCCTCCCGCGATCGTGTCGGTGTCAAAAGAAAATAACGCGGACGACGCGTGTCGTCGCCGTTTGCGGTCTACTGAGACCAGAATTTAACGAATGAGTTCATTATTCCATTTTCTCTGCGAAATGGTCGTTATTGACGGAGACGCGCCACTCCTGCATAACAATGCCGCACCGGGAGGCCCCCGTCAATAAAGCGTCAGCGTATTTCGAATTGTTTTTATTGCTCGTCGCCGTGTTTTGCTTCGATAGGCTTCGGACAGTGGCGTAGCCTCCGATCAAATAGCACAACCTAAACTTTGTGTAGAAAGGAACATCTTCCCTCACCGGCAGTGTCGTGCGTTGTTTACTGAAATATTGAGTTCAATAGAATAGAAATAATGAAAACCCAATACGGAATGGAAACCTGAAATAACATTATGAAAAGATGTTCCCTTCACTAATATTTGAGTATTACTAATCTAGGTTGTGTTACATGATCGGAGGTGCAAACTGAGGTATGGTGCCTGTTTTTGTGTTAGTTCAAGTATGGCGCAAAATGTATTCATTGCCCGAAAACGTATTTTGCGCTGTATTGCAAGAATTTCAACCAGAGAAGTAACCACTATTTAATATTTTTTTTTATATGTCTGAAGTATGTCTGTATATCTATAAAAACAGGTCAGCTTTTGAAACGAATAAAAACGTTCATCACCATAAAACCCGCATTAGAATTGCACGTGCCAATTGCTAGATTGAGAGAAAATTCTTGTTCACTTGAGTACATTGGTAGAATAATTTTCAGTAAACTTCCTGACCATATAAAGAATTCAGAACATCTTGCTCTCTTTAAAAAGATGTTGAACAATTTTTTAGTTGGAAAATGTTTTTATTCGTCGACAGAATTTTTAGGGTAGATATAAGACATGTTTTTTCAAACGTCCTTCCTGTCCCTGTATTCTTCTCTTCTTTTATTTTTAGGTTCAGAAAGTTCTCATACAATTTGTAATATTGTCTTAGTGGAAATGAAATATTATTATTATAGCTCCGACTCCAGAATCGTTACAGTATAATATTGTGTGAGCAGTATAGGGTGAAAAACAAAATGGAATTATGCAGAACTATGTTAGTGGCCATTCAGACGGGAAAAAATTAAAATTGAAAAACCGAAATAAAACCGTGGACCCCTACATTTTGACTGGACGCACAAAAGTGAACACAAACAAAAATAAATTTCTGATCAACAATGTTGAACTTAGATGTAAGAAACCGATCGAACTTTGAGAATCGTTCGCCAATCATTTTGTTTCACAGCTGAGTGGAATTCTCGCTAGAACCAAGTTCAAAACTCCTCTCCGCTCCGGGCGATCCTCTAAAGGCTATAAGTACGAGTGCTGCTAAGTAAAATTAATGACAATTATCTTCCCATCTAACAGATACCGAAAGAGAACACACATCGTGCTAATCTACATATGCAAATATCCTCTACGCGGCACTTTGACAGACGACGACGCTATGCAAAACTAGGAGACGCGTCCCGACGCGTCGCACATATCCGATCAGCAAATAGTGCGCTAATTTGTTCCCGTAATCCCGTTAGCTTGATAGCGAGCGCTCACAATGGGGACGCTTACGGGATTATATGGAAATTCCCATCGAATACATCGAACGAGGAAAAATGACGGGCGTGCGGAATGCCTCGAACGGCTTTGCGCCCTGAAGGGGGCCGCCGAAAGGCCGAAATCGTTCGACAGGCGTTTTTATCGAGTAGCGTTGTCGGTGTGTGAGCACATCGCAGAAATATATTCTCGCGGTTTCTCTTGATCCAATAAAGACTTTTATTCGGATGGTCATTTGAAAGAAGAAGGGGCGTAATTGAATTCGGCTCGCGATATCCACAATTTGGGAAATTCTGAGTAAATATTTAGGGGACATTCGGCGGTGTGGCATTGTGATATTGAGCAGAACGCAATATGTTGTTTGAAAATTGAAGAAAAATATATAATTAGCACGTATATGGAGCGCCGTCAGTGCCAAAAATAGTAGTTGTTCTCATAAATTTATATGAGGTAAGTTAAATAAGGAATTATTTTGGGGAGGAGGTTGGTTTAAGAGCATATCATGGATGGAGAGACAAGGACAAGGACAAGGGTTGCCAGTGAGTCACTATTGTCACTATTGGTCACTATTTTAAAATCGTGTCACTTTTCTCACTATTTTCGAAATTTGGTCACTATTGTCACTATTTCAGAGCTTAGAATTTGTTAGAATAAGGTACTCGTTAGAATACCTTGCATCATTAAAAATCTAAAACCAAGAGCACTTGCAATTACCAATCCAGAATACCACCAAAAAATTTAGAAATGATAAAAAATTACCCTGTACAAAATAATTACCAAAAATCATTAGTCAAAAATAATACTAAGCGAAAAACAAAACACTGAAAAAACGAGCAGAACAACAAAATCGACATATAACAAAATACCATATGTAAAAAATCTTTCAGAAAGACTTGCGGTTATTAAAGATGAATATTCAAAAATAGCGTTTGAAAATAAAACACCATTGGAAGACATTTCTCTTCACACCAAAAAACAAAAACATCAAATATGGTTAACCAAATTAAGTGTGAGAATTGCCCTCAGGGCTATATAGGACATACTAAATGTTACCTATAACACATCACAAAAAAACATAACAGTTTTAACTTTATGACACCCAATGTTTTTGATACGCAACCCTTTTTATCTAAAAGACTACTATGTGAAATTATTCACATATTCAAACATAACAGTGTCAATACCAGAAGGAATTGAAGGTTAAAACACAATATTTTTTAGTTTGAAGTTAATCATATATTCATGTCTTTGATGTTTTTATTTCCCCTTCTTTTTTAGTCCGTTTTATAAAAATTTCAGAAAAAAAAACATTTGTACTTGGCTCTCAGTATTCGTGTATGTGTTGATGTTTTAATTGTTCAAATAATCTTGAAATGTGCGTTTTTGAAATTATTTCAAGCATTTTAAGTAGAGGAAAACAAAATTTTCGTCAGTCCTCCCGAATATCCAAACTTTTATTCTCGTCAAATTTTAGTACATCGTGGCAAGTAAAACAAATTTTCAAAAAAAAAACCGTTGTTACAGAGAACCCTGATGATGATTTAAATATAGTTCGAAACGTTGGCCCAAAAAAAAGTTTTTCTTTCCAAAGCTTAACTTTGAATGATAGGTAGAAGTTTCAGTGAGTTTTTGAGTACAATTTTCAAAGTATAGATTACTTCAATTACTTTAATCTTGATAAATATTCTTATCCTCTTTTTGTAGTATTTGTCTTGGCCTTCATTTACTTCCCATATCCTAAAAATTTCTCATTAAAATACTGCAAATGAGCTCGGGAATGATGAAGGAAAATATGACCAGCTTTCATAGAAGTTCCTCAATTGGTTGGGAAAATGTCACTATTTAGACAAAAAAGCCAATAAGTAGTCACTATTTCTGTGAAAATTAAGTCACTATTCTACTATTTTTCAACCTCTGAAGCGCTGGCAACCCTGCCCATGAGGGCCTACTTACAGTAGCTACTACTACTACTACTACTAAGTTGTGGTGTAGTCACAAAGCACCCCCTTAAAGTTTACTAGTTCCTATGCCTACCAAGCTGGCTAATCAACAAAACTTGCCCTCAACAATCTTGTATCAATAATTAGCAACATCCTGAAATACCAGGAGGAGCAGTTGCCTCGTGTCTGGACTTGCAACACCTCAAACCCCAATTTAGGCCAGTGCTTCTAGAAAAATTTAACCAATGATTCCTTTTATCAATGGTTTTCTATGGTTGCAATAAGTATCATCATTTCGCAAAATTCTGTTCATCTGTAGTCTAATTCTGGTAAAATTTTAACTTAGATTTTACTTCACTTTTATAACACTCAGGTGTGCAGTACCTTTATGAAAATGGTTGTACCTACTTCTCATGGAAAAATTATTCTGTTTTGCATGCAAGTAAAAATCATTTCAATTATTTCATCCATAAAATAAACATTGCCGCGAACTAAAAAAACTCCTACAAAACTCGGAAGTTTTACCCAATACTTAATAAATTAATAGAAAAAGTCACAAACCTTAAATGTTCATTGTTCACAACACAAAAATACTGTCACAGTTACTGATTATTTGGTGCGTTCTGTGTTATAGCTGTCAATAAATCTTCACAAAACAAGAGAACTATTCAGATAACAGAAGTGAATATATCAGTTACAATCTTTAGTTATGTTAATATAGGAAATGCAAGAATAAACATGATTTGCCATAACTAATTAATCAACTATAATTTCAAACAATTTTATCAAACTATGAATTGAGTTAATCAGAGATTCTGTTCATTTCACTAAAAGTATTGAACACTGATATTTAACCAGGTGTTTTTTATTATTATTTACTTTGGGGTGAGAAATATTATTTCTTATTAGAGGAATGGAGTAAATAATGGTGATTTCTAACTAATACTTACTTATTCGTGAATTACCCGCAAATCACAACAGCTGCAAAACTTGACGGAATTTATGGTTTCGTGCTATTTAGTGGTGGAGATAGTTTGTGTATATGCGAAAGCGTTAATAAAAAATCAAAAGAAGCAGTGGTCGATGTCTATTTCACTGTTCGAAGTTCTATGATTTAAAGGTTTTCGCCAAATTTCCATACTGTAGTGACATCTATTGACAAGGGGCCGAAGTATCCAAGTTTCAAACACGCGATTCGTTGTTAATTCCGCTAGTGACTATGAGATGTCTGGTTGAATTTTATTTCCAAAAAAGATAAACTGTCAACAGATATAGCTTATTTATTTGTTTTATTTTGTTTCATCTCCACCTAGAATCCTATACCTCTGTCTCTCCGTTGAATTCAGCGATAATGTTATCTCACTTATTTGATGAAGGGTAGAATTCCATGGTACCTGAATCCCACCTCAGGTCATCCAAAATTAACTAGAAGGAGAGTTGTTTCGTAGTAAACAAATTTTATTGTTTTTTGCAATATTTCCACGATTTTTTATAGTCGTTAGTTTGTTATGAATTCGACTGAAGTTTGAAAAATGTACCGGAGAGTTTCAAACAAATGAGCAGCCATATTTGATAGGTTGTCACAGAATAAGGGTGAGTTCCCAATGAATCATTCTTGCTTTTCACGTCACGGATTCTCATTGGCGAATTTCACGACGCTCGACGTTATTCGCCAATCAGAAGGCGCGACACGCGACTCAGAAAGCAAAAACGATGCATTGGGAATTCACCCTGATACTCAAATTATTATTTCTATGGTTTTGTGTTTCGATAAGAGAACTGAACCTGAACTCTGAAGTTAACCGCACCTGACTTTATAAATGAGGTTTAATTGGAACTTGATTTATCGTGATCTGTCAGATCACTACAGGAGCTAACAGGAGTTACTCGGAGGTACTCCAAGTTGCCATGTGTGTGGAATGTGAATTATGTAATCCTAAACGACCTAACCTAACTTTTTACTCTTTGCATTTCCACAATTTAGGTTAGTTAATGGGATTTGGGAAACACAACTATTTCAAGAAATTATTGCTAAGTGTCGTATTCCTATAATCTATAATCATGGTTGAACAACAACGCCAGAGAATAGAACAGGAAATGACCAAAATGATAAATGATCTAGATATGCAATATCTAAGGAAAATGCAAGTATGTTCATTATTTCACAATCTCGTGTAAAGAAACTAAGAAACCCTTCCAATATCCGTTTTTCAGGCAGATATGCACAGATGTGCAGCAGCTTGTTGTGAAAATAAAGAAGTGTCTTTAGAAAGAGTGCAGAAATGTGTAGAAAACTGTTCATCAAAAATTAACTGGGCCCAATCCTATGTACAATCAGAGCTGGAAAAGCTACAAAATAAGTTGCAAAGATGCGTCATGGACTGTAACGATGATGTGAGAGTGAAAATGGGACCAAATCCTTCCGAATCCGAAGTATGTTGCTAATCTAAGATGTAATGAGGTTTTAGGGACCTGATACCAATTTTTTTTAGGTTGATAAATTTACCACACTCTTTGAAACGTGTGCGACTAAATGTGTAGACAAGCAGCTTGAATATATGCCTTCTTTATTCAGAAAAATGAAAGCTGACCTATCGAAAGAACATAACTCGTGAATAGATGGAAGTTGTTGTAATTTGTAGTTCCTGTTTTCTCAAAATCGTACTGTAATTATTTGTTATTATATATTTTAAGTACACTGTTATTAGACTTCTTTTTGATTCTAGTCTAGATCATATAAACAATAATAATAACAAATTCCCAATATAGAGGTACATTAACCACAACTAGTTTAATAGTAACATTTTAATTAGTCCTTGCAGTCGACCGTAAATGTGCATTCTCATCCTTACTAAAGAGCTGACATCATTTCAAAATTTCATTAGCACTCTCTGAAAGATCTGCATCAATGGTATAAGGATAGGAGGAAAATTTATCAGTCATGATCTGTATAGTTTAAGAGGTAGTAAATATGTATAACACAATGAATATTCAAATTCGAGTCTATGTATTGGGATCTCGAGAATAGAGAGAGGTGTTAATGAGGAAAAACTTGCGTATTTCAGAGTCCAATTACGTGAAACAAAATAATTTGATTTAGCTTATTTAGTTATGGAGTTATACAAGAAAAATCGAAAATTTCGAAATTCTTTGGCCTATAATTTTTTTATTTGTGAAGATTTTTCAAATCTTTTGGCACTTTGCAACCCAACAACTTTTGTAGACTATCCAAATATTTGAATAAAAATCATATACAAAATATCGTACGAATTGGGCCACAGTCAACTTTTCATTTAATTTTTTCAAATGCTAAGAGTTCAAGTTTCATATTGGCGTAGTATTTCCCGCTGAGCTACAGATTGTTTCAGAAATATTGAACTATTAGTAGTAAAATTTCAACATTTTTCAAATTCTATAACAGTTGTATTGAAAAATGTCAACTTATTGATTCACTTCTTATTCCCAGAAATGTTGCAATTACAGCTTTTATGAAAATTAAAGAAGATTGATATCAAGATAATATCATTAAATCGAGTACTTTCTTAGAAGGATAAAACTGTCTAAAACACTCTTACAATGAATATCTCATTTTTTTTAAATTCCTAGTATAACTCATTAAGTAGGCCCAAGAAATCAATTGAGTGTATTTGAAACTCACATTTTCTTTTTAAGTTAATATTACTTTATTCAACCTAAAATCTACGTAGTTGCGAACAGATACAGCATAGCCTTAACAAACTGCACAATCTCAGACCCACCCAACTTGGATTCCCCATAAACCCTATCGACGAAAGTGATGGGCACCTCTCCGATGCTCAAACCAAGCTGCCTCGCCCTGATGATCATCTCCATTTGGAAGACGTAACCCTTAGAAACACATCGTTTGATGAGTTGGTCGAGAACGTCTTTTTTGTACAATCTGAACGAGCCGGTTAGGTCCGAAGCGCCTGGTCGCAGTAATAGTTGGGTTAGAAAGTTTGCACCGCGAGACACTAGTTTGCGCTTGAAGTCCCAGCCGTAAACTCCTCCTGATCCCACATAACGGGTACCAGAGACCACGTCAAGGTCTTCGGATTGTTGTTTTTCGATGAATTCGGAAATGAACTTTGGCTGAAATAAATAGTATTCAATAAGCCTTTACAAAAAAAAATATCACCAGAAAACTTCAGTTTTTCCACCAGGAATTCATAATAAACCTTGTTGAGAGCCTTGGAATAATCTGTTTAGATGAAATCAACTTGGTTGCCACATTACATGCTTTTAAGACGTTTCAAGAAATAGAAACTACCCAAAACACCAAATATACGTCAATTTCCCCTACTGATTGACTGTGGGCAACTTACATGATGGCTAAGGTCTGCATCCATTATGATTATGAAATTTCCCGTAGCGTGCTTCATGCCGTGAATGTATGCCGTTCCTAAACCTAGTTTCTGTCCTCGAGGTTTCAACACGATTTTATCTTGGCCGTAGATTCTTTGTAACTGCTCAGCGGCTTCAAGGGTGCCATCAGGACTACCATCATCGATGACTATAATTTCATAATTGTAGCCACTGCAAGGAAGATGTTTCATAGGTTGTTTAGACAAGTATTGCGAGTTTACCTTTTGTCCATATACTTCACCAGTAGGTATATGATGATAGGAAGGTTTTCCACTTCATTGTAGGTGGGTAAAAGTATGGAATATTTGTTTTTCGAGCTGGTGCTCTGATTCTCGTTTGTCATGTCTTCTGATTGATGTAAACTAATGTATTCTTCTATATTCGAGGAGACACATAGATATAAAATCAACGAGAGCAAGAAGTATTTGATCATAAACAAAACTTAAAAAGTTTAAACTTCAAAAGTACATTTTTTTATATTTACATGTCACGTCACTCACGTCAACGAACTGTCACCTTAAGGTGCTCTACTACTGGGTCGGTATTCCGTGACCCGTGTACCATATTATTCTATAGTCGACAGTTACATCTCTATCTCTCCCATTAAATCATCGATGACGACATCTCACTTATTTGATCTACTTTAGAATTCTAACTCGGAATCCCACCCGCTCTCGTCTACTTCTTTTTAGGTTCATTCGTTTGCTACAAGGTGTACTGTAGTGTGGTGTATTGTAATTTACACCACATTTTGAAATGAGTGTAGCTGAGTGCAATTACACCAGATGCTTTTATAGGTAATTAGCACCAAAAAGACCTTGTTGCCCCTGAACTGAACCTGAAATAAACTGCACCTGACTTCATTAATGGGATTTTATTGGAACATGATTTTTCATGGTCTGTCGAATTTAAGGATCTACCCGGAGTTACCCTAAGCTACTCCATGGCAATAGGAAAACGGCTACAAAAGAAACTGTCAAATCGAGTGTAAATTACAAGTCTAGGAAAGTTTAAAACTAAGTTTTCATGCATCCGAATTTTCGATTTTTCGTAGGAAATTTGAAAGAAATGTCACTTTTTCGTACCAATGATATTTTGAGCGATTTTCATTTGTGCGAAATGCCTTCACGGAATAAATGAAATATTCAACGTCAACCCCCTAATTTTACCGTCCATTTTCTCAAGAAAATTCCTTAGCTCGTTAATTAAGCTGTGGTAATTGCAATGTAATTTTTGTAGTTTGAAAATAGGTCTCACCCAAAAATGTTTGGGAGCCTTTTTCTTCACTTCAAAATTCCAAAACGTTAACAAAATCAGTAAAATATGAAATATTATATTATTAATCATGAGATTGCTGTCCATATTTTACAATAAAATTTTTAATATGCCTGCGGAAACAAAAATACATAACCGCACTGATCATCGTTTTCCTTCAAAATTTCGGACAAGTTGACTTTATTATTTCAACTTCCTGAATTTATTCGTACCATCAGTTGAAATTTGCCGCCACGAAATATATTTGAACAGCTTTTGACAGATTTCGTAGGAAAAACGAATAATTCGTGTACATGAAAACTTTGCTTAACACTTCGATTTTGATGCCAACGTGGCCCCGTGGAGTTCAGTGACCGGATTCCATGAGTATGTAATACATAATTTCTATGCTGGAGGCTCATCTTTTCTCAATTCAGTTCAGGAAATTGTGTTATATTCATATATTATATACTTTATACAGTTGAAATGGAAGTCGACATTAAAAATGTAAAACTGTCACACCTATTTGTGTTGTTTACACGTGTTCCATGCATTGAATTGAAAATGTAATTTCTTTCAGTGGTTCCATCACAGAACACAGTATGGTTCTGTGGGGTCCATGAACTCTTTTTCGTAATAGGCAACTTCACTTACATAGAGACGATGTTCGGGTTGTCTATTAGCTAATTTATTGCGGCTTCTCTTGAGTGGATTTTTAGGGAGACTAAAATAAAAATCAAAACGATCATAGTTTCACTTTTCACAGATCACTTTAGATAAACAACCCCCTCTTCAGGGTAGTTCATACTTGCGATTTTTCCTATTAGTAGAAAAATATTGCCCAAAATATAAGTACTCTTTGTGCCACCATGGAGAAAATTTTAATCAACTCCCTCTCAAAGTTAGTTTATTGTATTTGTAATTTTTCAAAAAACGCTGATCCGAGATTTCTAGTGAAGATATTTCATCGAAACACTAGAATAGGATTGTTCATAATATGATTTTTTGTCCACATAGAAAAAAATGTAAGAAAAAGATTTTTGATCATAGTTGATCATTATTAGGATATTTTTGAATTGGAAGAACTATTATGATTTGGAACAGGGTATATTCAGTCGATATGGAATCCCAGAACGTGTTATTAGTGATAACGCAATACATATTATCAATTCAGAATTCAAGGATTTTCAAAAGAATTGGAACTTCAAAGATGTCGCTGCAAGTCTTAACCATTCACAAGCACAGCTTTCAAAGTGGCAAAAAATCTGATAAGTAATGAAGAATGTCGAACGTAACAACGTTTTTTATTAAATGCTTCTACTTGAAAGGACATAACAAAACAGGGTCAAGTCCCGCAATAAGACTTATTGCTTGAAACCTGAGATGCACTGTACCAATTAAGGACAGCAAATAAAAAAACAACGGATGAAAACCAAAAGCTACTATGATAGGACGACGAGAACATTTCCCAGTCCTAATATCGGGGATGACATTTTATTCCAAAAGAGAAGACAAGACGAGATATGGAGTCCTAGAATTACATAACAGAAAATAAATCTGAGATTTTTCACAATCGAAAGTGAAAAAAGTGAAGTAAGGAGGAGTTTAGTAGACACCAAACTGATGAGAGATAGAAATAAAATAAAAGATGATGAACGAGGTATTGACATAAGCGAAAAAGGACAAACAGTAGGTACAAGACCTATATACCGGATGACCACGAGGTGAGGTTCCCCCCCAACTTTTCTATAGTTTTAAAGATACAGGTTTCAAATTTGGTACGTTGATATATTATCGAATACGCATATTTAGAGTCTATTACCAAAAACTCAGCACTACCGGTTTTACTGGAAGTGACCCCAAACTTTTTTTTTCAAATTACACCCTGTACAATTTTTTTCATTATACGGAAGAACACGCAATTTGTGATAACACCGTTCTTCAAAATTGGAAATCGGTTGAAAAATGGCGGAGATACAGTTGATTGTACAATCGAACAAAGTTGGCCATGAATATCAAACTGAAATCATCACAACTGACGAACGGCGTCAACATTTACGAGAGGAAGGTTTGGGGTAAGATACAGCTGAAAATTGAGCTTCTCAGGTAATTGCAGCAACCATATTTTCCAAGAATTATCAAAAATTTCCTCAAGTAACGGAGTAGTACCCATAAAGAAATGCTCACAAACTGCCATTTCTCAACTGGTAACATGCTCTTTTCACATTGTCGTATTGAAAAATGATGAATTATCAGATTACTCGAATAAAAATATTTGATTTTTTGTTTAGCTTTCGTAGGTTCAAGCCGCCTCTGTTTGAGAATATTCAATTTTGAGAACACTCATAATGAAACATCTCGTATCTTATTCCTTTCAGAATTATCCGAAACTTTTAACACGATTATTTGGACAATTCATAACTTTTCCGGATAATGATAATGAACAAAATTGTTGAAACCTGTATCTCTAAAACTATAGAAAAATTGGGGGGCGTACCTAGAATCACCTCGTGGTCGGTCACCCGGTATAGTAAATTCCAATCCAAGATTCAGCGCATATGAACAATGATCAGTACGTGATCCCTTCGTGGTATGCTGGAATCTGCAATGGTATTGGTCAATCAATTTAAATACATTGAAACTACATTGCAATAATATATTTTGACAAAATTATTGATAAAGTAGAGCATTCGTCTACTGGATTTTTTTTGAGAAACAAATACATGTTTCAAAACGCACCCAAATGCATCTGCTACTCGAACCTAATTATCCAGAAATTATACAGTTGCCGGTAGCATTTAATAGAAAGGCTACTCGACCGGAGAGTGTCCTCTGATCGCTAATCTTTCCGATCCAGTGACAAAAGGGAATGAGAGAATTGAAATGTTCAATTTGAAGTGGTGTTCTTACCTATTCGAGTTATTGGGTTACAAAAAGATAGGACATCTTTCTGGTTATTTGCTCATCGCTGCTCGAATCCCTTCGCGGCTATCTGGCTCGTTTATCTTTTCGGTTTTATCGA
Source organism: Chrysolina americana (assembly GCA_958502065.1). Lineage (NCBI taxonomy): Eukaryota > Metazoa > Arthropoda > Insecta > Coleoptera > Chrysomelidae > Chrysolina > Chrysolina americana. The sequence continues at coordinate 4,319,311 of OY293411.1, read as the reverse complement.
ACCGCATCTCGACAGTTCTTCGGGTCATCCGCGGCGGCCAGAAGCAGATGCCTACTGGTATTCATTTGAGAGTTTTTAATTTGTAACTGGATGGGTACGTACGTACGATTTCACCCTACATATTGAATTTTACCGATTACCTTTGTCTCAATTTCATCAAGGACAAGACATGATAAAATATTAACGATAGCCGTTGCCGATCGACGTTTACATTTTTATTTCTGACCGGGATATTATAAGCTTATATCGTCATAATTATGCTATTAATAAAGAGGGTCGTAACTCCCTTGGGACATTACAGATTATATAATTTCCTCTACCTTTCACAAGTAAAAATAAAATAAGAAATGCTCATATACAGGGTGTTCCAAATTAAGTCGGCACAATTGCCAACTCCGTTATTATTGATGCTATGAATTCGGTAAAATGGGCAAACTAGAATTTTTAATGGCGTAAATAAAAAAAAATTGACAGTCGCGTTTTCAGAATATTTCGTAAAATGATATTTCTTTCAATGGAATACAATTATATTTTCTCATGCATTTCGATTCGTAATAACATTCTCAACGACAAAGCTCATATCACCTTTCTTTCTAAAGTGGAAAATGAGCGACTTATGAAGAAATACTTATTTCTTTCACTAGTACAAATAATTTCTTTGTTTTGGCGAATAAAACCTCATTATTGTCCAAACACCCAATTTTGGTACTTATACGAATGACAATATTTTGTTACTATTAGCAAAATAAGACAGTAAAAAGAAAAAATTGCGCTGGGATGTGAACTCGTGAAACCCGTGATCATCATGTTGCATCACTCAATTGACACCACTGAGCTATTTGGTATTGATGTAAAAAACGACAATTTCCATCTCAAAGCCATTCCGCTAGCCGCATTTATTTTGTGAATCAAAATATATCTGCTGTAATGATAACTTTGAAGCCGTTTTTGTACAGAACAGAAAATACTGGAGGGTCATATGAATGTGGTTGGGAAAAATGTGTTTGATTCGATAAAACATAATTATTATGAGCAATCAAGTTGCCTTGAAACTTTGCTGAAATACTAGGTATTTGTCAAATATTCTCAAGTATATCATGACAATGTCATAAATTATTGTAAGTGTCAACCACTGTTCGAATATTTTTCGAAATGCCGTTTTCCCGTCAAGGAAAATGTGATATGTTAGAATCATTCTTGGTTTGCCAGAAAAATAGGGTAAGAGCACTCCAACACTACAGCAATTCGTTCCCCGAACGTGAATTACCTGATCGGCGTTTTTTTTTGCTGCGTTTTATCGTCGATTCAGGAATACTGAAAAAGTTTTTGAGAAGAGGAGAACTAAAAAATGTTTTGTAATATCTGAAGATACAGAAATTGACGTTTTATCCTACTTTGAGGTATATCCAAATAATTCCATCAGAGATTTATCTAAAGAAATAGCTGTTCCACTGTCTGGTATTAACGAATTATGAAGAAACATATTTTTCTCCTTATAAGTTAAGACCAGTGCAAACACTAGAACCTGGTGATCCTGAGAGACGATTGGGGTTCTGTCGGTGGTTTATGAATGGATGCAGACAAGATCTAAACTTCTATAGAAATATCATATGGAGCGATGAGGCTAATTTTTCAAATCGTGGGATGTATAATAGAAAGAATTTTCATTATTGGAGTAGACATAATCCATTTCTAGTCCCTCCCCACAATCCGCAAAGACGATTTAGTATTAATGTTTGGTGTGGTCTATTCAGAGGCAGAATTATCGGTCCATTTTTCCACCATGGTTCTTTGAACGGACCCCGTTACATTAATTTATTAACAAATGTGTTGGAAGAGTTTTTCGATGATCCTTATCTGGAGGCTCGTCAGATGATCTATTTTCAGCAGGATGAAGCACCAGCACATAATGTCAGTGGCGTAAAAAGAATGCTGCGAGGCTGTATTGGAAACAGATGGATTGCTACAAATGGTCCTGTTAAGTGGCCCCCTCGTTCACCAGACATGACACCTCTAGATTTTTATTTTTGAGGATTTCTGAAAAATAAGGTGGACAAATTAAACATAATAATGTAGATGAACTGAAAAATTATATTGAAACTATAATTAATAGAATTGATGGCCGAACTGTGTTGAATGCCACACGTAGTGTCAATAGAAGGGCCCAAATACAAATCCGTTTGTTATAAATGTTTCCTATTGATAAAACTCTTATTTTCACCTTTACGAAAAAAAGTCGGATGAGATTTGTTGTTGAGAATGTTTTTACGAATCGAAATGCATGAGAAAATATAGGATGTTCTATTGAAAGAAATATCATTTTATGAAATATTCTGAAAACGCGACTGTAATTTTTTTTTGTTTTCGGCATTGAGAAGGCCCTTAAAAATGCTACTAGTTTGCCCATTTAACCAAATTCGTAGCATCAATAATAACGGAGCTGGCAATGGTGCCGACTTAATTTGGAACACCCTGTATAGATGTCACAAGTTGCTATTCATATATTTCTCAGTTAATATTACAGTATGAAAACAAAGTTTGTATAAAAGTTGAATGGAATTTAACTCTGCATCTTTCTGGGATTTCAATTTTTGAGCTGTTAGTGGAGGAGTGACGTCATCAGCAATTTTTCTAAAAAAAACTATATGTCATGTTTAATATCGTTAGAAAGACTGTTTTTTCTTATTTAATTGGTACTAATATTATTTAAACTCTCTTGATAGATTGAGAGTGTTTCGTATTTTTGTGTCCACCTCTGCAATTCACTTACCTTTTGCTTGATTTTTACAAAAATTTACTCAGCTGGGGTATGTAGCCAGGCGGATATTTAAGCGATATGGCAATTTGAATCAGACAGTGCCGTACGTAGGTATAATATTCCCAAATGATTTTTTTTTTCGAAAAACAATACTAGTTAGTTTTCTATTCGAAAATTTCACAAGAAAAATTTGTTCCAGAATAATAATTCAAGGGCCCTTATTATTAGGGACCTCTATACCTATCACGCAACTACGGTAGACGAGGGTGTTGAAGGTTATTATGAATCCCTCGGTTTCCAACTTCAGCCTACTTGATCTGAGAAATGCGAAGGTTAGGTTTATTATTATATCATTATTATTTGTTTCAATCATTCAGAAAACTACCATTTTTTATAAAAAAAAATTGTCGGATGACATATGTAAAACGGCGATATTATTTATTTATAAGTCCTGAAAACAAATTTTTTATTTGAACTCGTGATCTGAAACCTCTCGAATGGATGAGCCAGTGAGGGGCATTTTGGAAATATTCCATAATAGATGACGAGCCAGCAACGTATTTCAAATTGCCATTTCATAACTTGTAAAAATTTTGATATTGAATTTCATATACCAATTGAACAATTATTATTATACCTGAGATGAATTAAGGAACCGAAATTGGCTATCATTTCAGATAATAAATCTAGAAATATTCGTGAGGGTTGCGGAGAACAATAAGAGTAAAAATTTGTTTAAAAATAGATTTCACACACACCAGTAAAATTATTTCCAAAATCCGAAAATATGAGAATATACAGGGCGTTCCATTCGAAAATTGAAAGTTGAGGACGTTTCGTCTGAAACCGGAAGTAACTCAAAAGGCGAAACCATATCATTCAATGCGAAATGAGATCTTATAAGTATGAACAAAAATTATTTCAAAATTTTCTCTCAACTGACTCAAATGTAAATGTGGTGGCCCGGTTTTCATTGCCACTCGGTATACACCAATACTCAAAAATGACATTTTCATTTTCAAGTTATTTCGGATTTCGGTTCATGTGAGGGGAAAGGAATTAGACGATTCAAAAATATCAAAATAATGTATATTTCATAAATAAATAAATAATTATATTTTTTGTGCAATATTTACATATACGGGTTGAAAAAATGCTCACTTCTGAATATCAATTGTTCCATCAGATCATAAGAAATCGTTTTGTCAAATGCCATTTAAAAGTTGACTTCAATATACAGTTTATGAAAAAAATTTCTTGCTGACCAAAATATAATTCTACCAATCGTAACAATAGGAAATATGTAATCAAACTAAACTCTAAAACTGAGTAGTCTATAGTGAAAAAACTGCTAAACGGAAGTTTCTAGTTAAAATACCTCTCATTTAAACAAACTAGGATTGCCCAAAATATACTGTTAGTGCTGCCATAAAGGAATTTTGAATCCGCCCTCTTTAAGGGTAGTTTTTCGAAAAGCTTTGCTGACTGGGGGTTTCCACTGAAGGTATTCTATTGAAACAGTAACAGTAGATTATGATTGCTTGAAACAAACTTTTTGTGGCACCAAACATTTTCGAAAAATCTCAGGAATAAACTACCATTATCTGGGGACTGATCTGTTTTTTTATGATGGTAGAAAAAGTACGTTCTGAAGAATCATATACTTTCAGCCAAGTTTTTAGAAAAATCCCAATAATGAACTACCCTTATGTGGGGACTGACCAAAACAAAGTTTTTCTGTGGTGGAGGAATAAGTTCGTTTTGAAAAATCATAATTTGTTTTTATATATAGATGCAACAATATTAAAAATTTAACTGTCTCCATGAAATATCTCTACTGGAAATCTCGGTTAGCAAAGCTTTTAGAAAAATCTCAAGAATAAACTGCCCTTATGTGGGAGCTGATCTGCATTTTTTCTATGGTGGCAGATGAAGTACGTTATGGAAAGCAAAACTTTTCATAAAATTACAAGTAGTTATGAACTACCCACAAATGGGTATGGATTCAAAAATTGATTAAGATGGCATCGAATGTCCGTGTATTGACTGGGAGAACAAGTTTAAAGTCAACGAAATATTAGATTTTGGTCAGCAAAATAATTTCTCGCGAAAAAAGTTCCTTCACCAACACCAACACATGTTTTCATTTTCAAGGTCGTAAAGCTGTTGAGGTCCCTTATTCTAAAATGTAGTGAAAAGCTTAGATGCTAAAGATATTTTCAGTCATTTGCATTCTATCAAAACCTCTCATAAAAGACCTGCAGCTGAAACCTACTCTTATAGACTTCCAATCTATCTACTTTCTCCATATCCTTGTAGAATTTTTCACACCCGGCCGTCAGTGCTTTTTGTGTGGCATGAAGAAAATAATCGATATCATCTGTGGCTGAAATCGAGAATATTCTGCTGGCTCACGTAAATGAAAGGCATCGTTACTGGTGCTTGCGGCTGACTTCGAACAAAGCTCCCGCTAGTAGATGCAACACCCATACTCCTTGTTGCAACATCCATACTTCTCGTGAGATCCTCCATAACTCCCGCACTCCCAGTTGAGTCACCGCTCGTGTTCGGGCATTTACGACTGTCCTTCCGTACCAAACCCATTTCTTCCCTCCTCTTTCTTGCTCTTCTATTCTGGAACCATATTTTCACTTTTACGTCCGTCAGTTGGAGTTGTTTTGCAAGATTCGTAGCCTCTTCGCTGCTGAGGTAGGGGCTATCTCGGAATTTTTCTTCGAGAATTGCCGTTTGCTGGTTGGTGAAGGGGATTCTTGGATATCGTCCGAGCTGTCGTTTTTGGGGGGCGTCTCTCTTCGTCATTCCTGAAAAAACGTTGTAGATTAGTACGAAAATGTCACTCTTGTGTTAAAATGTCTATAAGATGTGTGGAATTATCGCTGAATTACAGCGTTACTCCACCTTCAGGCCTTCAAGGTGGCCACCAATTAAAGTTATATCGTCAAAATCATCAATCCACAAAATCGACATTTTCTAAGTGAACTACTGTTCTAATTCTTAGAACAAGTACATTTCCGGATTCAGAAGGATATTTTCTATCGGGTCAAGTAATTTTCGCGGGAATTTCGTATTTTTAATATATTCACAGATCATCAAAGTCGAGTAATGCAATATTCGATATTTAAGGAAATCGAATTGGAAAGTTTTTATTTCTAGAAAAATCGCAAACTTTCCTCAAACGTATCTTGACGAGCTGATTCCGAATATTACGTTAGAAATTGAATTCGACAAAGGGTAACCAAAAAACGGCAATTGTTTTCACGAAAAGATGCATCTATCCACAAAATCAACATTTTCTAGGTGAAATACCGTTCTATTTCAAAAAACAAGTACATTTTCGGATTCAGAAGGAAATTTTCTATCGAGTCAAGTAATACTCGCGGGAATTTCGTATTTTTAATATATTCATAGATCATCAAATTCGAGTAATGCATCATTCGATATTCAAGGAAATCGAATTGAAAAGTTTTTATGTCTTGAAAAATTGTAAACTTCCCCTAAACATATCTTGACGAGCTGATACCGAATATTACGTTAGAAATTGAATTCGGCGAAGGGGTAACCAAAAAAAGGCAATTTTTTTCACGAAAAGATGCATCTATCCACAAAATCAACATTTTCTAGGTGAAATACCGTTCTATTTCAAAAAACAAGTACATTTTCGGATTCAGATGGAAATTTTCTATCGGGTCAAGTAATATTCGCGGCAATTTCGTATTTTTAATATATTCACAGATCATCAAAGTCGAGTAATGCAATATTCGATATTTAAGGAAATCGAATTGGAAAGTTTTTATTTCTAGAAAAATTGCTTACCCCCCTCAATCGTATCTTGACGAGCTGATTCCGAATATTACGTTAGAAATTGAATTCGGCGAAGGGGTAACCAAAAAAAGGCAATTTTTTTCACGAAAAGATGCATCTATCCACAAAATCAACATTTTCTAGGTGAAATACCGTTCTATTTCAAAAAACAAGTACATTTTCGGATTCAGATGGAAATTTTCTATCGGGTCAAGTAATATTCGCGGGAATTTCGTATTTTTAATATATTCACAGATCATCAAAGTCGAGTAATGCAATATTCGATATTTAAGGAAATCGAATTGGAAAGTTTTTATTTCTAGAAAAATTGCATACCCCCCTCAATCGTATCTTGACGAGCTGATTCCGAATATTACGTTAGAAATTGAATTCGACAAAGGGTAACCAAAAAACGGCAATTGTTTCCACGAAAAGATGCATTTATCCACAAAATCAACATTTTCTAAGTGAAATACCGTTCTATTTCAAAAAACAAGTACATTTTCGGATTCAGATCGAAATTTTCTATCGGGTCAAGTAATATTCGCGGGAATTTCGTATTTTTAATATATTCATAGATCATCAAATTCGAGTAATGCAACATTCGATATTCAAGGAAATCGAATTGAAAAGTTTTTATGTCTTGAAAAATTGTAAACTTCCCCCAAACATATCTTGACGAGCTGATACCGAATATTACGTTAGAAATTGAATTCGGCGAAGGGGTAACCAAAAAAAGGCAATTTTTTTCACGAAAAGATGCATCTATCCACAAAATCAACATTTTCTAGGTGAAATACCGTTCTATTTCAAAAAACAAGTACATTTTCGGATTCAGATGGAAATTTTCTGTCGGGTCAAGTAATATTCGCGGGAATTTCGTATTTTTAATATATTCATAGATCATCAAATTCGAGTAATGCAACATTCGATATTCAAGGAAATCGAATTGGAAAGTTTTTATGTCTTGAAAAATTGTAAACTTCCCCCAAACATATCTTGACGAGCTGATACCGAATATTACGTTAGAAATTGAATTCGGCGAAGGGGTAACCAAAAAAAGGCAATTTTTTTCACGAAAAGATGCATCTATCCACAAAATCAACATTTTCTAGGTGAAATACCGTTCTATTTCAAAAAACAAGTACATTTTCGGATTCAGATGGAAATTTTCTATCGGGTCAAGTAATATTCGCGGGAATTTCGTATTTTTAATATATTCATAGATCATCAAATTCGAGTAATGCAACATTCGATATTCAAGGAAATCGAATTGAAAAGTTTTTATGTCTTGAAAAATTGTAAACTTCCCCCAAACATATCTTGACGAGCTGATACCGAATATTACGTTAGAAATTGAATTCGGCGAAGGGGTAACCAAAAAAAGGCAATTTTTTTCACGAAAAGATGCATCTATCCACAAAATCAACATTTTCTAGGTGAAATACCGTTCTATTTCAAAAAACAAGTACATTTTCGGATTCAGATGGAAATTTTCTATCGGGTCAAGTAATATTCGCGGGAATTTCGTATTTTTAATATATTCACAGATCATCAAAGTCGAGTAATGCAATATTCGATATTTAAGGAAATCGAATTGGAAAGTTTTTATTTCTAGAAAAATTGCATACCCCCCTCAATCGTATCTTGACGAGCTGATTCCGAATATTACGTTAGAAATTGAATTCGACAAAGGGTAACCAAAAAACGGCAATTGTTTCCACGAAAAGATGCATTTATCCACAAAATCAACATTTTCTAAGTGAAATACCGTTCTATTTCAAAAAACAAGTACATTTTCGGATTCAGATGGAAATTTTCTATCGGGTCAAGTAATATTCGCGGGAATTTCGTATTTTTAATATATTCATAGATCATCAAATTCGAGTAATGCAACATTCGATATTCAAGGAAATCGAATTGAAAAGTTTTTATGTCTTGAAAAATTGTAAACTTCCCCCAAACATATCTTGACGAGCTGATACCGAATATTACGTTAGAAATTGAATTCGGCGAAGGGGTAACCAAAAAAAGGCAATTTTTTTCACGAAAAGATGCATCTATCCACAAAATCAACATTTTCTAGGTGAAATACCGTTCTATTTCAAAAAACAAGTACATTTTCGGATTCAGATGGAAATTTTCTATCGGGTCAAGTAATATTCGCGGGAATTTCGTATTTTTAATATATTCATAGATCATCAAATTCGAGTAATGCAACATTCGATATTCAAGGAAATCGAATTGAAAAGTTTTTATGTCTTGAAAAATTGTAAACTTCCCCCAAACATATCTTGACGAGCTGATACCGAATATTACGTTAGAAATTGAATTCGGCGAAGGGGTAACCAAAAAAAGGCAATTTTTTTCACGAAAAGATGCATCTATCCACAAAATCAACATTTTCTAGGTGAAATACCGTTCTATTTCAAAAAACAAGTACATTTTCGGATTCAGATGGAAATTTTCTATCGGGTCAAGTAATATTCGCGGGAATTTCGTATTTTTAATATATTCATAGATCATCAAATTCGAGTAATGCAACATTCGATATTCAAGGAAATCGAATTGAAAAGTTTTTATGTCTTGAAAAATTGTAAACTTCCCCCAAACATATCTTGACGAGCTGATACCGAATATTACGTTAGAAATTGAATTCGGCGAAGGGGTAACCAAAAAAAGGCAATTTTTTTCACGAAAAGATGCATCTATCCACAAAATCAACATTTTCTAGGTGAAATACCGTTCTATTTCAAAAAACAAGTACATTTTCGGATTCAGATGGAAATTTTCTATCGGGTCAAGTAATATTCGCGGGAATTTCGTATTTTTAATATATTCACAGATCATCAAAGTCGAGTAATGCAATATTCGATATTTAAGGAAATCGAATTGGAAAGTTTTTATTTCTAGAAAAATTGCATACCCCCCTCAATCGTATCTTGACGAGCTGATTCCGAATATTACGTTAGAAATTGAATTCGACAAAGGGTAACCAAAAAACGGCAATTGTTTCCACGAAAAGATGCATTTATCCACAAAATCAACATTTTCTAAGTGAAATACCGTTCTATTTCAAAAAACAAGTACATTTTCGGATTCAGATCGAAATTTTCTATCGGGTCAAGTAATATTCGCGGGAATTTCGTATTTTTAATATATTCACAGATCATCAAAGTCGAGTAATGCAATATTCGATATTTAAGGAAATCGAATTGGAAAGTTTTTATTTCTAGAAAAATTGCATACCCCCCTCAATCGTATCTTGACGAGCTGATTCCGAATATTACGTTAGAAATTGAATTCGACAAAGGGTAACCAAAAAACGGCAATTGTTTCCACGAAAAGATGCATTTATCCACAAAATCAACATTTTCTAAGTGAAATACCGTTCTATTTCAAAAAACAAGTACATTTTCGGATTCAGATGGAAATTTTCTGTCGGGTCAAGTAATATTCGCGGGAATTTCGTATTTTTAATATATTCATAGATCATCAAATTCGAGTAATGCAACATTCGATATTCAAGGAAATCGAATTGAAAAGTTTTTATGTCTTGAAAAATTGTAAACTTCCCCCAAACATATCTTGACGAGCTGATACCGAATATTACGTTAGAAATTGAATTCGGCGAAGGGGTAACCAAAAAAAGGCAATTTTTTTCACGAAAAGATGCATCTATCCACAAAATCAACATTTTCTAGGTGAAATACCGTTCTATTTCAAAAAACAAGTACATTTTCGGATTCAGATGGAAATTTTCTGTCGGGTCAAGTAATATTCGCGGGAATTTCGTATTTTTAATATATTCATAGATCATCAAATTCGAGTAATGCAACATTCGATATTCAAGGAAATCGAATTGGAAAGTTTTTATGTCTTGAAAAATTGTAAACTTCCCCCAAACATATCTTGACGAGCTGATACCGAATATTACGTTAGAAATTGAATTCGGCGAAGGGGTAACCAAAAAAAGGCAATTTTTTTCAAGAAAAGATGCATCTATCCACAAAATCAACATTTTCTAGGTGAAATACCGTTCTATTTCAAAAAACAAGTACATTTTCGGATTCAGATGGAAATTTTCTATCGGGTCAAGTAATATTCGCGGCAATTTCGTATTTTTTAAATATTCACAGATCATCAAAGTCGAGTAATGCAAAATTCGATATTTAAGGAAATCGAATTGGAAAGTTTTTATTTCTAGAAAAATTGCTTACCCCCCTCAATCGTATCTTGACGAGCTGATTCCGAATATTACGTTAGAAATTGAATTCGACAAAGGGTAACCAAAAAACGGCAATTGTTTTCACGAAAAGATGCATCTATCCACAAAATCAACATTTTCTAGGTGAAATACCGTTCTATTTCAAAAAACAAGTACATTTTCGGATTCAGAAGGAAATTTTCTATCGGGTCGTAATATTCGCGGGAATTTCGTATTTTTAATATATTCACAGATCATCAAAGTCGAGTAATGCAAAATTCGATATTTAAGGAAATCGAATTGGAAAGTTTTTATTTATAGAAAAATCGCAAACTTCCCTCAAACGTATCTTGACTAGCTGAGTCCGAATATTACGTCTAATTGCTATGCGACAGTTTCTTATCAAACAACCCAAATTTACCATAAAATAAAAACCTTTCGTGCAAATATTATAAGTAAAAAAACTACTGGTACTTACTTGGTATCCTCGGTGGACAAAACCTCGTACACTGCAACCAAGAAAATGGATTGGAAATGTTGGCACCTTCGACATTTTCCTCGGCTCTGGATTCTTTTTGAGTTTCACTGCCGGCCCTATTCAAAATATGGTCGATACTGAAGTCACTGAGACTTTTCGTGGCGCCGTCCTCGTTTTCCATTCTCAAAATCATTACTATGACGAAACTCCAAAAAGGAATATGACCCGCAATGTTTCTCTTTCAAAAAAGCATTCACTGTATCCAACCAAAACAAGTTCTACCCTTATTTTATACGTAGGTACACCCCACTCCAAAGAGTAACATAATCGGGCTGATCTTCATCTTTTTGGGCAATTAGGCATAAAATCTGGTAGCCTGTTATGTTTGCCAGTACAAACGCCCTTTGTGGCCTTTGGTGTTTCTTACAAACCAACATGGTAACTACGGCTAATTTACCGATCACTATAGCTTTGCTTTGCGGTCCGAGATGCTATCTCTCGCCTTTTGTTGCGTTTTTTAATGTTGTGATACGCTAAATGGAAAGCGATAGTTATAATTTAATCATTCTATTTTTGATGAGCAGACCACCCCGGTTCCCATGAGGGGTAGAAGAAGCCAATAAAAACGAATATTGTCGGATGAGTTACGCAGGTTCAAGTTGTGGGTCCAATTTTTTGTATTTACACTATTTGTCGGATTTAAATAGAATGCAAAAGAATTATTATATTTATATACCTACTTATAATAAAATGTTCATTTATTTTTCAATCTTGAACAATTTCCATTGCATAACTTATCAGGCTTGAAAAACATTGTATAGTTATTGAATATATAATAAATTGATTAATAAAGAAAACAAAACTTCACAATTCAAATCTTATTATGTGATAGGTATTATACATTCTTTTTTCCGAACATCGAAAATTATTCAAAGGACATAAATTAGTATACAATCCACTGATTGATATTTTGAAATCAGCATTATCAATTTCATTCACGAATAAAAGCTGCCATGATATACATTTGTTTTGTAACTATAGAAACAAAATACCTAATATTCAATTGTCAAACTTATATTCGTGGACTTGGAGAAAGCTTTCGATACGGTTTGGCATGAAAAACTCCTGAAAGTTATTGAAAGCTACGGAATCGGAGGAACGCACTCGATCTTCTGAAGAGTTTTCATCGATGATCGATTGAGTAATCCCAAAAAAATAGTTATGGCCTACCGCAAGGAACTGTTCTGGGTCCAATTTTATTCATAATGGACATAAACGACATATTCAATCCAGATAAAAACCGATAAAATTTCAGTTTCGCTGATGACACCGTTATTCTCTATAGCGCAGACACATTGAAAGATCTAAAAACTAAGACTTTTTGATAATCAAGAGTTGGTTTGATTAATACAGAGTATCAATATAGTGTAATGAATACGAAGTACCTTTCTCTCCAAGCGTTTCCACCACATGGAAAAATAAGGCAATCATCTATCAAAAAACAACTACTTTCCTGGCTAATACCACGACGGACATTGAACTACATCTGACAGATCTTTGTGCAACGTTCTTCCAAGAAGACTCAATTGCAAGTGCGTATCTTGTAATTAAACAGTACATTATCCTTGATTTTGCTGGGAATGACCACCTGCAGACATGCATGTTTCGAGGTTTTGCCTCTCACCAGTGCCAGGGTAGGTCGGACCACATTATAAGGACAATTATTATATACATTCCTCGAAAAGCATAGAATTTCGTATTTTTTTAAGATTTCTCAAAATCTACCGGTACGAATCGGTTCAAATTATATTCAAAATCTAAGTTTGGACAAGCCAAATATGTAGAGAAAGAGTGAGGGAAAAATAGTAACGCGGAGAGGGGAATATAGGCATTACGCAGCTGCACGTATTAGACTTTATCGACGAATTTTTGTCATTTCGGCTTGTGGAAATCGTCAATTTATATATTTTTCATTATCCTTGAATTATTTCTTTCAAAATAAAAAAAAAATTGCTACGCTCGAGAATGTCGAGATGACGTTTTCTCATACAATTTTGTAGCCCTCCCCTTTCTTTACGTCACCCTCAAATTGTCAGATTAGTAGAATATACACTTTTTAGCATGTAATTAACTCACCATACCTTAACCTGACGCGCTCGAGAATTTCTGATGATCAATTATTTTTTAATAATCTGATCCTTTATCCTGGACGCGCGGCCTTATTTATGAGGTTCATATTTGGAGGAGGTACTTAACCGGGAACAAGGTATCCGCCTATATATTAATCCCGAAATCCCCGTTTGGGCTCCCCTGCTGTTAGGTTCATCTCTTAGGTGATGCCTCGCTCACAAACTGATTCATTTATCCAGAAGAAAAACAGGTGACGTTACAGCAATTGAAAAATCGGCATTTTGTTGCTTAATTTCAGGTTATTGCTTAATAAGGACAAAAGATTTTGAAGAGTTTTCAAATTTCATGATGCACTGTATGTCAGAATATTTGGAATATGAAAGGTATTCTTTTTCTCTGGTTATTGACAGTCCTTGGTCCTTTCAGATGCGAATATCAATTTTGTCATAACTGGATGTCATAAGAAAATTACCGAATAAGAAAAGTATTCATGAAAAAAACAATGATGTGGTTCGCGCATTGACAACAATATGCGAAGTGACGCTTTTTTTCATTTTCCTTCGTTACCATGACACCGTGCGCGTAGTGTGCGAAATACTTACTTCGCACACTGCATGTAAACTATATGGGATTTTTATATTTTAACCTTAATATTCCTCAATCAAGCAAAAATCCAAGAAATACCATTTTACTTCCATAGTTACACGCTGCGCCTCGTTAAAAAAAATCAGTTCTCGATCACGAAAGTAGCATTTCGCGCACTAGATGCAAAAATAACTATTACCGCTTTGCGCCCATATAGGTAAGTAAAATTTTAGAATTTTTCATCTTGTGATTTATTATCAGTAGTAATACTATAAGTACTTCAAAATAATCAGGTTATACATCGATAACTTGTTGCATAATTATAAAGAGTGTCAGTTTGACAGTTTAAATAATCCGACCGCGAAGCGGGAGGATTATTCTGTCAAACTGACACGATTTGTAATCATGCAGGAAGTTTGAGATGTATAACCGTATTTATTTTGAAGTACGTATTGTATTTGATACGATTATTTTTTGAGTAAATTAAGTAAATATATAAACAATTTATTAATTTAAATACAAATTGGTGCAATGAAAGTTACAATTATTATATACTACGTTTTTTTTAACTGAGTTATTTTCGGCGCAGGAAACGTGGGCACTGCTTATTGAAGTGCTGGAAATACTGGAGGTGATATTTCTTGAACCTGCAGCGTTTTTAAAATTGGATCTCATCTTATTTAATATGTTTTGGTGATGTTGTTCATCTATCTGTAGGTAGGGTTTGATAGATTTGCTATTACCATGTCCTGTTATTTTAATAAGTTCTTGTTCCGATACACCTGCTTTTGCCAATTGTGAAACAGCAGTGGCTCGGTGAGAATGATTTGAAAATTTTTTGTTTGTCATATTCAAATTTGCCAATTCTGCAGACTTTCTGGTCCATTTACTAATTTCATGCACTCCAATTGGCATATTATTGTACCAGCCAAGGGTTTTTTTCTTTTCTCCAGTTGGGATTTACTGTCAGAAATAACCTATCTGATTTAATATTGATGTTTTCGCTTCTTTTCATCATTAGCTTATCTAGAAATCTCACTGGACAACGACTCACTTCATTATGGTTAGGTACAAGCCATTTATTATTAGCACATGGTTTTGCTCCTCCCTGTGTGGTTTTGGTAAAAATAGGATTATATTGTATTCTACCAGTTGGAGTATCATCATTTCCAGTTTCTTTTTGAAAATAATGAGTCAAGCATGACGCTCCTTCATTTCCACTCCACGCAAGTTCTACAGAAGCAATTAAGAAAAATTTTATTTGTAATCCTTCCGGTGTATTTTCATCCCACGCTTCTATCATTGCTATGTACTCGTTATCTTCAAATGCTGATGCACAAACCTTTCTCTTGTCCGGTAACATTTGAAGTTCCCTTCTTTTTGAATTTCTTGCGTTTCGTGCGGCTAAAAATATGGGACTAGAGAATGGATCAATTACTCTACTGTACTTGTTTTGCCGTAATGTTCCACATCGTTTTAATCACATTTTCTTTATAATTTTCTCCATATTATTATTATATTTTCGCATATTGAAAGCCCAATCTTTCAAAATGGACGCTATCATTTCAGTGGAAATTGATTCATTTAGCACATAGTTTCTTTCACTGCAAAACGTAAGTAATTGCTTCCATACGTACTTTTTTGTTTTCACTGTAATATGAGGCTCAGTATTTTGTATACTTTCGTCTATTGCATTTGATGATAAATCTCCGAATCGACTCATTTTTGAACGTCACAATTTGACAGTTCTGTTTGTTGTATATTGATGTCGATGTGGTTACTATGAAAATGAAATTATTTCAAAATTTTCGATTGGTGGAGCTACTCTATGTATAATCAGGTATTATCGAAATTATACGAGGTAACTAAACTAAATTGGACATTCTGATTGGTTAAAAATCATACGAAAAAAATAATCGGCTTCAATATGATTTTTTTTTACTTTGGGTTTGAGTTTCTCAGGGCAATTTCTAATACCTAATCGCTATAATGATGATTTTATTGAAATTGAAATCAATATAAAAACATGCAACCCCAGATATCTCCTCTTTTGAGAGTTGGGAGTTCCATATTATGTATGTTCTGTTCATCATATCATCCCCATATAACCTTTCATGCAGAAAGCAGACACCCTGCTGCCTATAAATGAGATTTTATTGTTCGAAATTTACTAATTTTTTGCATGGACAAACAGGATTACGTGTAAGTGATACCTTTCAACGAGGTTAAGATAATTGAATTTTAGTTGGCTGTGTCAGACGTCAGAATGTGTATGTTTCTCATTAGAATTCGTTGTAGCAACGAAAATATTCCACAAGATCTTAACGCTAGTGTGTTTTCAGTTTATTGTTTACAATATGTTCGTCTTCGACATTATACAAAATAAAAGCCATTCAAAATATTATCTGGGTTGAGACAATAAGTTATTGACACCCGCAGAACTGTTAGCGTACAGTGTAAACAAATCATTGTTAGTATAAAATGTTAGATAAGTTGGGTCACTGGGGATAGTTGTGCAGAAACTGTTTCAAGGATATTTTGTGTAGTGACAGCGGTGTAGTGCTTAAAGATAAAGATGAAGATAGTGGGTTGACATTTTATTAATATACTGCAAATAATCTCAATTGCTTTGCTGTCAAATTCATAGATGGGAAATGGTGACTCAAAAAGTGCCTGTATTTATCAAATATCAAATTTTGAATATTCAATAAGTAACAGTTGCGACAAATAGAAATGAATATTAGACTTTTGAACATGCTCCGAGGCGTGATCTTTTTTTCAATCTTTACCTACATACGTTTAAATGAGCATGATTTTAACTTTAGTGCCGTGAATCCTGAAACTGTCCTGAAATACCTCAATAAAATCAAGAGCAATGCAGTTGGATCTGATGAGATTTCCATTCGCATGCTGCAACTGATAAAACCACATTTATTGAAATATATTACATATATTTTTAATTTCGCCATCGCATCCAGTAAATTCCCCTCTGTGTGGAAACATGCCAATGTCAGGCCATTAGCAAAATGTAATGAACCGTCAGAACTCTCAGATATAAGACCGATCAGTATTCTCCCAACATTTTCGAGTAGGACAAATCTGATCACCGATGTACAATCTGGTTTTCGCCCACAATTCAGTACTACTACAGCATTGAGTTTGATTACAGATGACATTGATGAGGGAAACCTCATTTGTCTCGTTTTGTTGGATTACAGCAAAGCATTTGATACTCTGGATCCAACAGTTCTCTGTGAAAAATTGAAATATTTTGGTTTTTCTGGAAGTGCGGTTTCATTGGTGAAGAGTTATCTGACCGGTCGGACACAAACTGTCATTCTGGATGGTGACCATTCTTCAGCTTTGAGTAGACAATATGGTGTTCCACAAGGCTCTGTCTTGAGACCCCTTCTCTTTGCTCTGTATATAAGCGATTTTCATGAGTATGCAGGTCAATAAAAATACACCACTACGCGGATGACACCCAATTGTATATGTCATTCAGTTTTAGTGAAGTCAATGTAGGCGAGGAAAATATAAGCAGAAATCTTGAAACTATATTTGACGCGTCTTGTGCACACAATTTAAAACTGAATTCTAAAAAATCTCAAGTTATGCTATTTGGCGCCAAGAGAAAGAGAAATTTTGTTCGCAACTTACTTTCTATACGAATTGATAGAATTCCTATTTCGTTTGTGAGCGAATGTAAGAACCTGGGCTTATGGATCGATACTGATATGAGATTTACAAAACATATCAACCAGTTGTGTAAAGCCACATTTAATGTTTTAAGGCAGTTATATCCCAGTAGACATTTGATGTCAAAAAAACTTAAATTAAATCTCTGCGAGTCATTGATATTCTCACGAATTGCTTACTGTGATTGTATTTACGGACCTGCCTTAGATCAACATAATGCGCTACGGTTGCAAAAGATTCAAAATAGCTATATTAGATTCGCATATAATATACGCAAATATGACCATATTAGTGACTCCTTTGAGGACTCTGGGTGGTATTATTATTAACTAGCAAATAATGAATATGAATTAGTAATAAACAATGAATTACTTACTTTGATATGCTGCCAAAAATCCTATACAATAGGTATTTGCGTCAGCAGGTATCCAACAGAAAATAACTATTACCCTCTACCAGTATTGAGTTATATCTGTTTGATGCATCAGATAATGAAAATAATCAATGACAAGTTGACATTTTTTATTAAAGCTGTTATGGAATTTAAAAAATATTGAAATTTTACCGGTGATGGTTCAATATTTGCAAAACACTTGTTTAGTAGGTGCCCTTAGAATGGTTGCAATTGAAACAGCATACATATTTTGGTATTTAGGCATACCTTTTAATAACAAGCAACTTTTCCTGATAAAATTTTGATTTAATGAGGATTTAAATCAAACCAATAGTGACTATTTTGGCCATGGCAACCTCTGCTAGTGGAAAACAACGACTCATCGCACCACATTTTTTGCATCCTTTTTAGCTTGTCTGGGCAAAATTTGTATTTTTTACTGATTGACATATTTAAACTCGAGTGTCATCCGCGTAATAGTGTATTCTGATTGACCTGACGTACTCATGAATATCGCATGTGCAGAGAGCAAAGAGGAGTGGTCCCAAAACAGAACCTAGTGGAACGCCATGATGTCTTCTTAGAGAAGAAGATAGGTTACCACACAAGTTGACAGTTTTAGTTCGTCCAGTTAAATAACTCGCAATAAGTGAAAGTGCACTGTCAGAAAAAGTAAAGTATTTATTTGACTTTTGACATAAAACCGAGCGCTCCAAAGTGTAAAAAAATTAAATATACCTAATATCATATGCTATTTTGTGTTAGTAAGAGTGTTTGAAACGATTAGGAATAATAATAATAAGGGTGAGAGGTTTGCGGAAAATTGCGCAATCATATTTGTAATTAATTTTTCTGGCAGATATGGTGCCTTGTGAAATTTCAAAGGTGGAGTAGCTGATAGAGATAATTATGTACAAATAAGTAGATTCTATACCAACCCCAATCACTTGGTACTTCATCCATTTTTTAATTACAGTTTGTTATTTACAAATTTTGGAGATTTTCTTGCTATAGATTGGGTGAATGAGGTCACTCGGGAATATTTGTTTCAAGAGTTCGAAGACAACCGTTCTTCATTCTCTGAATCAGACTTATAATTTATAGGTGATGATCTTTGTTATAGCCAAAGAAAACCCCAAACATCGTCAAATTTTAATTCAATACGAAGCATTGTTGAAAAAATATAACCTTCAAGAGAATTGAGTATATTTTAAATCCACTTTGATAATATTTTTCAGAAGATTCCAATCATTTAATCTGATGGTGAAGTCATACTGATATCGGTCGCCTAATTTTTTTCCACGGAAACATTCTATTCTCAGCAAAACTACCTCATTCACCAGCCTAACCTTTGGTTGGCGAATAATGAACGAGAATATATTAGTTGTTAAATATTAATTTCATAATCGTGATTTCAACATAATCAAGATTCATGAAGCCATGGGTGCAGTTCTTAGTGCATTAAAGTGCCCGTTGGTGAATCATCATCCTCTTGTAATTTGACTTCTGCTATGAGTTTTTACGCCGTAAGTCGCATTTTTTTAGAAAAATTTACATTTTCCACTAGTCCACATAAACTTTTAGAGACAGAATAGCCTAAGATAGTCCACTTTACACATTTGTACTATGTCTTCCTCTAGACTCAATTATACTAAATTAATAATAATTCTGCTTACAAAGTTCGTACAGTGTTTTCGTAAAATTTTTTGGAAAATTTTGATTAAATTCAGGTTATGCCTAGGTCAATTTTTATTTTATTTGTGGATTTCGTTGACTTGAAATTTTATCTGTTTTTCAATCTTCTCCAAATGACAATTACTACTTCAACGTGCTCAAAATTTGATACTCAAAGGTGTGGACAAAAAAAAATTAATGTATAAGTATTTTCTGAGACAGTGAATGAGCTTTATGTTTATATTTGTAGTAACTATGAACGAGAAAAACAAATACTGCAATTCATTGACTTCCTGACAGTTATACATTCTATTTTATGACTTTTCTAAAGTCTCTAGGTCTATTCTATCACATTCTTCATCAATTCTTTCTCGTAGATTCAAGATAGCTTTGATCGAGAACTTTGAGATAACCCCATAAAAAACGAGTAGGGTACGATATGGCGTTCTTGGTGGCCATACTGTGGACTCATCTGAAAATATTTAGAGTGGAGTTCTGATCATGAGTATTAAGATTTCAAAAGGGCCGATGTGATGGTGCCAGGATATTTTATCCTAGTCATGAGGCTAGCTGATTTCGTTGATTTGGACTCGTTGTAAGGGTTAATATTTCTGAACAGTTTCCATTAAGTTTGAGTGAGGAAAACCTTTTTTAAGTTGCTATTTCTATGGTATAGGAGGTGTTTATTAGACTGTCATGGTTAGAATTTCAACTAAATGATGAAATGAACTTATCTTTGATTATTTATATAGGCATTAAAAAGTAACGTCCCCTGTACTGAGCCCTGGGCCCTTTCCTTATATATTGGATAGAAATCTGAACATATAGCAATACTATAGATTTGTAGTTGTGAGGGCTTTTGCCCTGATTTTGGGATCGCGTGTATACCTGTAGCTTCGAAATTTTCCAGATGGATGAAAATTAAATAACTTGAGAAGGCAATGATTATAGCCATCAATATTACTGACAAAATATTAATTTTAAAAGCTCAGAAACAACACCAGAGGCGTTATAATTCCAATGACATTTTAATTATGATTAGCGAGTTAAAATTGATTTTATTTTTGAATGAAAGGAAGAATTGTTAGATCATTACATAAAAAGTAATCATGAATGTTGTTCAAAATAGCTACCTTCGAGTTATTGGCTATATAGATAGATAGATAAAGTGAATAGATATATAGATAGATAGCTTTATTTGAAACTTTAAATTTAAATAGATAAAAAACTCAAGTGATACAATACAAAATACAAATGTCTCTTAATATAAATCTAGAAATACCTGTCGTGAAAATAAATACAATATGCAAGAAATATATTATGAACATATATAAATATCACAGTCATTGCTGTAAGATTGAAAATTCCATTCAGCAGAAATATTTATATTTTTGGCCCAATGTCACACAACAGATCAAAGACATGTTTTTTTAAATTTGTGTTTAGCAGTTTTCTTTCATGATCAAGGGTAAATTGTAAATTGCTAAGGAACAATAACATTGGTTTTCTTTCTGGTAGAAAACATGTCTGTATGTATTTTTTCAAAATTTGCATTTTGTTACATCTGAAGGTACCACGACACGAATCTGAATATTAAATATTCAACATAGTCCTCAAGATACCTACGTTTTTGTATGATAAAAATACATTCTAGTTGTGTACTCCCTCCCCATACCAATATTCCATATTTCATAAAAGGGGAAAACAGACCCATATAACACGCCATTTTCAGTGCATGGATTTTCAAGTGACTTTTCAAAACTCTAATTGCATAACATTTACTAGCTGTTTTTTGCGAGATATTTTCAATATGTAACTCATCATTTAGTTTGTCATCTATCTTCATTTAGTATCCACTTTTCGTTTTTCATTAGCTTTTTCAGATTCAGAAAAAACGAATTGAAAATATTTACTCAATTTATTCAAGAATATATTCCATTTCGAATTGGTATCAGCGTCACTGACCTCAAACCAATTAAGTGAAAAATTGTATTCCGTTTCGAATTGGTATCAGCGTTATAACCTCAAACCAAGTAAGTCGTAAGACTTGACTCCAGAAATATTCTCGAATACTTTGAAATGTTTAACAGATTTTTCTGTTCAGTGATATATACTTTGTTTTCCGATATTGTATCGAGATGAAGCTACAGAAGAAATTCAAGAGGTTCAAATCGGGCGAACTAGCCGGCTACTCCGTTGGTCCACGTCGAGCAAAAATTCTAACTTTTGATAAAATACCAGTATATTTTAATTAAAATAAATGCTCAATGATAAACACACAATTGGCAAGTTTTCATGTTGGGTATCAATAATCGGGTTATAAAGAAAAAAACACTAGAGCCGCGTGTCAGACGTATTTGTTCTACATTAAAACTTATTTATTCCAATTTTTTCAGATAACACGTTTCATACTACTTCTATCAGTTCTTCTGCCTCTTGGATATGCCACCGATGCAAGAATAAACGAACCACCGAGTTACGAGGCCAAAATCGTGCCTGCAAACTTCAAAGATGCAAGAATGACGCTAGGATACGACAATTTTATGAGGTTGCCGTCGTCCCCGATCAACCACCCGAAGAAGTATGCATGGGATCGAGACACTCCAGAAGTGAAGCTCAACTTTGGCTTCGAGAATTGATCAAATTGATTTTTTAGCTGGCTAGGCTTAGGGGCATAAAGTTATATGTATTTATATACTGTCTAGTCGGCACATTTTTATTAAAAATAAAAAAGTTTGTGTACAGTTCAATGTTCAAATAGCCTGAATATCAAAAAAAAAAAATAATAATAATTCTCATACACAGGAAATAAAAAAGAGGAAACACGTTGTAAGAAATATAGCTCAATACATGCATATAAAAGTTGCATTTTTTTTTTCGCGTCAAGTATGTCTGTTCCTCAAATCTAATAAGCGACCGTCACTTCAATTTCTCTCTTCTCAGCTGACATAGTTGAGTAAGGCTGACAAAATACACAAATCACAAAAAATATAATCATCTTTTTAATAACTGCTTCCTGCGTCCACTGAGACGCCACTGGCCCTAATAATTTCAATCTAGTTAGGGCTAAATGAGCGCTTCATTAATTCAAATGAATGTACCAAATTTCAACCAAAAATGTTATAGGATATTCATGATATTTTATAATTATCGTTTTTTTAAATTTCAACACCCTGTATCTCAGAAACGAAGCAACTCCGGACATATGTTCATGGGAGCTTTTCTTCTTACAGGAAAATTCGAAAATTTCTGAATTTTTCTTTTGTCTACATCTTGGAAAAGTTTTGAGAATAAGTTCACATTTTTCATTAAAACTGGTATGGAATTCTAAACAATTTTTAAATTATCTGGTAATAATTCAATATTTCCAATAACTCTGTAGTTGAGATGGAAATACTACGCCAATATAAAACGTGACTCTTAACATTTGAAAAAATGCTATACAATAATACAGGTCCTTATTGGAAAATAAAAAGTTGAGGGTGTCCCAATTTGTACGATACTTTGTATATGATTTTTATTCGCATATTTGAATAGTCTACAAAAAATTGCTATGGCAAAGTGCCAAAAGATTCAAAAAATCTTCAAGAATAAATGAAATATAGGCAAAAATAATTTCGAAATAAATTAGCTAGATCAGATTTTTTTGTTTTACGTAATAGACCCCTGATCAATGCCCTAGATTGATGAGGAGAGTGGTGTGATAATTATTTTTTAGCTTCTATTATAATATCTGCATCTTCATTATGTTTCTTTACAATAAAATTGCTTGACTTGAAAGTTTTTATAACTTTTTTTTAGAGAAACTGCTAAGATATGGTGCCACTGGCAAACATATTTGCAGAACCCTTGTATTTTTCAAATATAAGTGTGGCTTGTGGTTTTTCAATTATCATGGTTTAAGGGTTTTCACATATTAATTATTGTTGAAAGTCGAAAACGTAGGGTTCTGTAAGGATTCTATTGAATGAATGATGTACATAACTTCTTGATAGAATATTTTTCTGATTACTCCGATATAGTATTGTGTTATTGTGTTAGTATTGCTTTTTCAAATTGTAAACATTACAGAGCTATATCTCGAAATTAAATTAGAAAATATCTCAATAATACTAAGTTGAGTAAACAACGTCGAAATTGGATGTTTTGAGTTTCCCTGGTAAGCTAAATACAGTTCGATTATTATATCTTTACCCATGCGTCATCATCACAATACCATAACTCTTAGCTTAGCAGACAAATGTAAACGAATTTTGAATCGCTCATAGCGGTTGTTAGAAAGAGATGTTCGATAGAGGATGTGTGATTTCTTCGATCATAAATTGATGGCGCATGGGTAAAGATACAATAATCGAACTGTACTGTTTTGGATCATAATAGTATGGCGTTTTCGAAGGCATGACATATTTTAGCCGAATTACGTGAATAAATCAGAAATAATCTCAATTTGTGTAAATTACTTTTATTTTGTGTTTTCGTGACATCTTTCAAAATCACCCTGTTTCTCCGACACTAATCATACGATTTGATTATGGTCCATTTAAATTTTTACCGACAGATCGTGATCTACAACATACCAACCAAATCCCATGTATTTCGTGCGGGGTCCTTTAGTGACGTCATTTGCGGCCTCTTCAATTTCAGGTGGAGTACATGGATCATCACTATTAATCTCTGCATCCATGTTTTATGGAATTTTAGATACTATTTTTACGGTTTTGTATACCGGGTGACCACGAGGTGAGGTACCTCCCCCAATTTTTCTATAGTTTTGAAGATACAGGTTTTAAATTTGGTACGTCAATATATTATTCAAATACGCATATTTTTACTCCATTAGGTACCGAAAATTCACCACTTTCGGTTTAACCAGAAGAGACCAATACATTTTTTTCAAATGACACCCTGTACATTTTTTTTCATTATCCGGAAGAACACGCAATTTGTGGTAACACTGTTCGCCAAAATTGAAAATCAGTTGAAAATGGCGAAGATACAGTTGATTGTTCAATCGAACAAAGTTGGCCATGAACATCAAACTCAAATCATCACAACTGACGAACGTCGTCAACATGCACGAGAGGAAAGTTCGAGGTGAGATACAGCTGAAAATTGAGCTTCTCATGTAAAATCAGCAACCATATTTTCCAACAATTGTCAAAAATTTTCTCAAAACGGAGTAGTTCCATAAAAAAATGCCATTTCTCAAAAGGCAACATACTCTTTTCATATAATAATAATAATAATAATAATAATACTCCCTCATAAACACTCGTTGAGTGTACCCAAAGGCATAGCCTGTGCGGGTAGAGGACGGCTATTATTATTATTTGCCGTGGCGCTCCGGGGCGACTTACTGATGTTTCAGGTGATGTATTCACTTTTCAGCTGTAGGAAAACCCGGAAAACCTACAGCACCACCTCGGGTGGTCGGTGTGCACTCCAAGCTAGACGAGATTGGCATCTAGACAACTCACAATACACTTGCTTTTCAACAAGGCATGCGGCCGCCTATCGAATCCGATATAAAGTAGTTGAGAAAAATTCTCGTACCTACATCGGATTCGAACCGACTATCGTTATGCTGGAGTTTCGAACGGCCTGTGCATTAGACCGCTGATCCACCGACCACCTCATTATTGAATTGAAAAGTTATGAATTATCCAAATTATGGTGTTAAAAGTTTCGGAGAATTCTGAGAGGAATCGAAGATACGGGATGTTTCATTATGAGTGTTCTCAAAATTGAATAATCTTAAACAGAGGCGGCTTGAACCTACGAAAGCTAAGCAAAAAATCAAATATTTCCATTCTAGTAATCTGATAATTCATCATTTTTCAATACGACAATGTGAAAAGAGTACTTATATTGCCATTTTAGAAATGGCAGTTGTGAGCATTTCTTTATGGATACTACTCCGTTTTGAGGAAATTTTTGATAATTGTTGGAAAATATGGTTGCTGCAATTACATGAGAAGCACAATTTTCAGATGTATCTCACCTCGAACTTTCCTCTCGTGAATGTTGACGCCATTCGTCAGTTGTGATGATTTGAGTTTGATGTTCATGGCCAACTTTGTTCAATTGAACAATCAACTGTATCTCCGGCATTTTTCAACCGATTTTCAATTTTGAAGAACAGTGTTATCACAAATTGCGTGTTCTTCCGGATAATGAAAAAATGTAGAGGGTGTCATTTGAAAAAAAAAGTTTGGGATCGCTTCCGGTTGAACCGGAAGTGGTGAATTTTTGGCAATGGAGTCAAAGTATGCGTATTTAAGTAATATATCGACGTACCAAATTTGAAACCTGTATCTTTTAAACTATAGAAAAATTGGGGAGCGTTCCTCACCTCGTGCTCACCCGGTATGATAAAAATGAGGCATATGGAAAACTGACACTTCTGAAGTTTATCTGACGTTTTCGCAATATTAATTTCAGAGCACACTTCAATTCCATTATGAAATAAATATAACTATAGATACACATATCAGTCTGTAGAGTTATTTAATCATCTCTAGGGTGTTATTTGTCATTTTCGCATGTGGAAGTCGGAAAAACAATTTAGGAATTTGTGCGGCATTATTTTCATATAAATATATAAGCCCACGAAGTTTATTGGTCTCATTCTGAATCACCGTACACAAGCAGATGCGATAAACAATCGACTGTTTGTACCACAGTTGGTCGCACATCTCCAATGCCCATCTTATCCTGTTTATCCTACTTTTCTCATCATCCTCTAGTCTAATTCCGAAAAGCGGCGGCCAAATGGCTATCATGTACCCATTTAAAATTAATGCATCGAAGGTATTATTATCTCCCTTACGCAAATACATGTTTGTTTCTCATTTTGAATGGCAGGTAATTCGACACCGCAGGGTGTAAGTTACAAAGGGCGCCGATCCTGGAATCGTTCGAAAGCTGTGTTGAACTCGTGCCCTTCGAACACAAATTAGATTTAATCTCTTAGTGGTGAATGCTACGATTGAAGAAGTTCGGGAGATTTATGTTTTGAAAAAAGGCAAGAATTATAAAAGACGAAATTGTAACACATCACAGTAGCATTCTAATAGTCTGTGGATTATGATATTTGTTCGTTTCTAAACCTTTCTTCTCCATATATACTTAAGAGCCACCATCAGCGCGTCACGCAGAATAGTCGAATTTCTTCTTATATAAAATATATTGTCCGTTGATATATCCGTTTGAAACTCACATATATTATAATATACTAAGTAATTTCGCCATTCTGAATTGATTGGCGTTCGCAGAATTGCTCTTTCTCCAATCGTTCTCGATTTGAAAAGTTCATCTGGAGTTGAAAGCTGTTATTTCCATCAAAAAGTTTTTAAATTTTTTTCTTTTTTATATTTGTAAAATTTCATCTTTTTTGTATATGCTCACCGAATTTAAAATTGATTCCTAGTCGAATAGAGATTTGGTAGGCTTTTTACGGAACCTCTGCAAACTGTTTCGAAAATTTTTGTATCAATTTTCGAAAAATCGTATCTCAACGAGCTGATTTCGAACTATGGATCAGAAGTGGATTTTGGCCTAGGATTATCGAAATTACCACAATTTTTGCCAATTCGACAAAATGATTGCTGTTTTTCGGTTGATACTTCATCCAATATGATTTTAATGACATATTCGGAATCAGCTCGACAAAATAATTTATTTTACGCAACACCTTGTATTTATGCATATACAAATAGTATATTTTGGGAATCAGCATGAAATTTAGAGTATATGGTAGTAATTTCAAGTGAATCTGATGATTTTGTGCTTTTAGAGGTATACCCCTTGGACTTTTTTCAAGTAATTTTTTTTTTCGCCGATCGATTTGAAATTCATTTCGTCATTCGAAATCGACTAGCGTTCGCAGAATTGCTCTTTCTCCAACCGTTCTCGATTTAAAAAGTTCATCTGGAGACCTGGAGTTGAGAGCTAAAATTTTTATTACTTTTTTCAACTCTCATATTCGTAAAATTCAATATTTTTTGTATATGCTCACCGAATTTGAAGTGGATTACGAGTCGAATAGAGATTTGGTAGGCTTTTTACGGAACCTCTGCAAATCGAATTGACCTTTTTTCGAAAATTTTTATGTTTGATTTTTCGAAAATTCGCAGACTGGTCTCTTACGTATCCCGACGAGCTGATTTCGAACTATGGATCAGAAGTGGATTTTGGCCAAGGATTATTGAAATTACCACAATTTTTGCCTATTCGACAAAATGATTGCTGTTTTTCGGTTAATACTTCATCCAATATGATTTTAATGACATTCGGAATCAGCTCGACAAAATAATTTATTTTACGCAACACCTTGTATTTATGCATATACAAATAGTATATTTTGGGAATCAGCATGAAATTTAGAGTATATGGTAGTAATTTCAAGTGAATCTGATGATTTTGTACTTTTAGAGGTATACCCCTTGAACTTTTTTCAAGTAATTTTTTTTTTCGCCGATCGATTTGAAATTCATTTCGTCATTCTAAATCGATTGGCGTTCGCAGAATTGCTCTTTCTCCAACTGTTCTCGATTTAAAAAATTCATCTGGGGTGAATAGCTGTTATTTCCCGCCTAAAAATTTTTAAATTTTGTTTATTCTCATATTCGTGAAATTCAATGTCGGACAAAATAAGTAAATTTCAAAAACTGATTTCATTAAAAAAAAATCGAAATAATCACATGAAATAGCAAAACTTAAAAAACTGATGAGCACAATAATATCTCAATCAGCCATTTATTTGGAAGCACACAGATGCAAATAATATCAAATAATAATTCAGAAACTGTTTTTTAAACGTATTTGAGAGCAAAATTTAATATGTCTTATGTCAACAAAATAAAAACATTCAGAGAAAATTTGTTAGTTATTTAGACAGTTGAATTACGATGACAAAAATAATAAGACAATCGTTGCTATGTATTTCTTGATAGTTAAAAGAAATAAGTTCAAAAATAAAGTCAGTAGAAATAATTTTGGAGAAAATAAGTATCGCAAGACATAACCTTTTAAAAGTGATATAATTTTTTTTACCTGTAACAAGAGTTGTGAAGTGAAAATTATTATATATAACACTTTGTTTTCACCACCATCGATCGAAAAAGTCTATAAAACTATTTAGAAGACACCGTTTCTCAACTCCCATCGAGTTTTTTGACAGAAATAAGAAATTTTCTTCAAAACAGACATTTGCGCATTGCCTGCGTGTATGTTCGAAAATGCTATATAAACTTCAATTAAATTTGATCATAGGTAAATTCTTGCAATCGTTCTTTCTTCTTCTTTCAAAAATCTAATAAATAACGAAATAAAGGAACTTACCTTACGATGTCAACCATCTACATTATAGTCCTCTGTCAAATATCTTGAAATTAATTAACCTCTTTCTATAATTGAAGATTTCTTTGGTGCATAACCGCTTTCCTTTTAGGGAAGGCTATTTACTAAATCTGGAAACTGGATGTCTATATTTTCCCCTACAATATCAGGCCTCATCGCAACAACTAATTTTAGTACATCATAATCGAATTTAGGCGGATAACCACAATTCTTTGGTATTTACCGCATATATACCTTGGTCTTTCATGATAAATGTAAGACGTGACGTCAACGTTTGCTTTCGCCTAAACCTTTTGGTTTAAACTCTGGTTCCTGGTTATTAAAATTCAAAAAGTGTAAACTAAAACATTTGTTTTATTTCTGCCTTCTTCATCTTATTCCTTTGTTTTAATCTTAATTATTCTGGGTTTTCGTATTTTTGTATACAATAACTGTTAAAAGTATTATATTATAAATAGAAAACTTAAATAGTGTGGAAACAAAACTGAGATTTGTGTGCTTATTATTATTCGATGAAAATGTAGTATTCTTTTACATTATTTTATCAATTCTCGTCAGGAAGGATTTTTGCTTTCAACCAGAGGTAGGTATATCCCTCCTAATAAAATCCCGTCAACAGCAACAGAACCGTGGCTAATGGAATATAATAACTTACAGTTTTTCCGCCTCTTCCGTATGGAGAAAAATACGTTCCACAAACTTGTAGAAGTTTTAGGAAAAGTTGACACCAGCAAAGTTTTATCCAGGCCGTACACTGGAGGGTACTACCCACGAGACATAAAGACCCATTTATTAGTGTTTTCGTGGTATATGGCCACACCAGATTCTTTGTTAAGAATTGGAACAAGTCACAGTAATGAAGGTTGTTATTGAAGTGTTATACTTCATATTGAAATTAAATACTAACTATATTCGCTTTCCAAAATCAGAAAAAGAAATAACTCAGTAAATTTATGTTGTCGCCATATCGTGAAATATGAAATATTTACTTAAAAGACCAATTGAAAATACGGTCAGAATGAGGTTAGTTTTCTTTTCGATAATAACCATAACCGAAAATGAAAAACAACTTTGGAGTTGAGTAATTACCACAAAATTTTGGTGACAACTATGACATTAAACAGCTGATTCGTGACGTCATTATATGAAAACCAATCTAATAACCAAAAACGCCTAAACGTTTTGGTAAGTACCAATTTAAATTGGCAAATACCGAAATATTTTGGTCATCCGCCTAAATTCGATTAATGTTGATGGTTTCAATTCTCTTGATCGCTGCAAAAAAATAGGTACCTACCATATCAGCATGGCATATCTTCAGAACACTTTTTATCTCCGCACTTTTCCGACCATTTTCGAACACACTACCTAATTAATTTTCTTAATTTCCGACTTTCCGAGGAGGAAAATAAATTGAAACCATTTTTGTCTCTTCAGCGAAATCTTTTAGCAGATCATTTCAACTCGACAGCTCAGAACGACTTATGTTCATATTCAATTGTTCATATAAGCAAATATGTCATAGCAACAATGCGCTGTCAACACCTACTTGATACTTCATTGCCATAAAATCGCATTTAGTTCCAAAACATCAGGATTAAGCTCGTACGGTATGTATCTAGATACTTATTTCAGACGAGGATGACTGAGCATGTGTTCAACACGGCATGAAGAAAATATATAAATGAAGTCTCAACGGTAAGGGTACGAGAACTATATCATCAGCATGAGATTCCGCATATTGACCGATGATTATCCTTTTAAGTGATTCAGTTGTCTCCTGCCCAAAGGTGTGATTTCCTTTGGGGCCCGGGCCTCGGGGATTTTGCCCCCCCTTTGGTCATCCCTGAACCTATTTTGACCGAGAACCCCTTTCGAATTCCTCAGATATGTCTATGGGGTCGTCCTCTTGGCTCATGGAAGATAATATACGTTGGAGGCAATTGCCCTACATTAACAGCTGTCTCCAATCCGTCTAGTAAAACATGTTGATAAATATTATCAAATGCTTTGGTTATATCTACGAACTGTCCTGATACTTTTCTATTATCAATCATAAAATACTTCATATGTAAATATAAATGGTGGATATCAATTTCTTGATTCTTTATGACCTCGTATTGATTTCCTGGCTAAAACTTTCTAGTTGATATAGCTATGCAATTCGGACATTAATGTTCTGTTCCAGTACTTGATGAATATCATTCAGTTGAAATTAATGTGAACATTCGTCCAATCATGGAATTGTCTTACTACATAACTATCTCACTCGATCTAAGCTCTTGTGAATTCGTCAAAACAACTACCATTGAAACGGCAATAAAAGAACTAAAACAACCATGAAAAATATCATCAGACAGGTTAGAAAAAATTCTATAGCTGTAATTTTGTGAAGCGGCCTCTCTCGTCGTTTCTGGAAGATTCGCGATTCCTCCAAAATAAGTTTACTGTGGACATAAAGACAAAGCCCATGACAAGAGAAGGTAATCTTGGTTTAATCTAACAACCTAGCTGAATAGTTGGCAAAACACATTCAGCAGAGTAAAATATGCACGCATTTCGAAAGTTAACTTTCATCGAAATGAAAATTGATTAAAAATAATAATAATCGCCAAAGCTGCGGAGAGCGAGTCTTCTACAGCTACAAAGGGATAAGCCAATGCATGGTGTCTTTTTCAATAACACTGAAGAACTTTTGGCTTATCCAGAAACCCGACCTTCGCTTTTTTCAGGTCTGAAGTCGGAAACCGAGGGATTCATAATGGCCTGCCAGGATGGTGTCTTCAACACCCTCGTCTACCGCAGCCGCGTGATGGGTATAGAGGTTCCTGACACTAGATGCAGAGCGTGTCGTGGGGCAGCTGAGACCATAATGCATTGTCCAGCTTATGCGGTCTCAGCTTATATCACACGGCAAATAATAATAATAGCCGTCCTCTACAGACTATGCCTTCGGGTACGAGTGTTTATGAGGGAGTGTTATTATTATTGTTATCCACATGCACAACGCGTTGTACCACCATCTACAACACTCGTACGGGGTATTTTGAGTCCGTTGTAGAGAATGAGAAGTGCCGAATCAATTGGAACTACTCACTCATACCTTCAGGCAAATACAAGTCAACAAGCCTAATGTAGTCATCTTCGGCGATCAAAGTATGACGATTTTCGTCATAGAGTTTTCGGCTCCTGGTGGAACGAACATCGTCCGCAAAGCTGAGAAAAAACGGACAAAATATTGAGACTTACTCTTTGAACTCCGCAGGCTTTATCCAAACCAATCTCTTAAAATGATGGTTCTGATCATTGAGGTACTTGGTGGAATGATTAACACGCTTGATAATTATACCGGCTTGCCGTGATGCGGCAGAAATCTTAGCAGGACGAATGCAGAAGGCCGTTATTCTTGGTTCTGGACGTGGGGTTAATGACACGCCAGCGCGTCCTCCGGATGTAACGGGTCTCCGGAGACAGGGCCTGACTGGTAAATTCCTGACGGTAAAAAGAATAATAATAAAAATTGAGCCTATCGCTTATTCCCTACACAATAGGGTGTCGGCAAACGTCGAACAAAGAATAATTCAACAATAATTTTAGTAGAGGCATTTCTTCCCAGATATTTTACGAAGCGTGCAAATTTTGTCAATCCGCTATTTGAATTACATTCCGTTCACAAAGAAAAATTTTCAAGAAATGCCATTCAAAATTTCCACAACAATCAGGGCGGATGAAAATCCCCATGTCGTAATCGAAATTCATTTCTAACACCAAAATCGGTAAACGTTTGGGTCGAAATAAATTGGTAATCACGTTATTTGACCATTCTGCCTGGACAATCTTACCGTAACTTCCTTCAGGAACAATTGTCTTTGCTGCTTGAGGATGTTCCATTAGAAATAAGAAACCAAATGTGGTACATGCACCAGCACATTTCAGTGTAATGGTTCGTAGTTATTTACAAACTGGTAATCCAAATCGTCAATTATAAATATGATGGCTCTAATGTGAAAATGGGTTTAATCTGAAATTCTAGTGGGGGTATATCTCCTTCAACAAGCCATAATCGATCACGTTCGAAGGTTAAATCTAAATAAGACAAAATTATTACAGTTCTTAGTTTATTATAATTTCATATTTATATATTTATATACACCACTGGTTCATCAGAGGCAGTTTCTTCTGCTCGATGAACCACAGTGTTCACATATACAATATTGGCAAAAAAATAAACAAGTAAAATGAAAAAAAAATACTGCTTTTAGATCTGCTCACAACTATTAAAATCACTCACAATTCCATTCGCTCCGTAATCCATACCTACACAAAATTGCTTGTGCTTTTTTTGTCCTAACCTAAATCGCTATTACAGCGAACAAAAGTTAGGTTAGATTAAGTATTTTCAACATATTACTCTTTAAGATTTTGTATAACAAATACAAGAAAGTCCAGTAAATTTTTTAGAAATAATTTGTACAGGTTATAATAGAAATATCTAAAATAAACATCCAATACGGGGCCGCACCAAAGCTGCGCCGTTCTGTCGATCACTTGGATAAAAAAAATTAATTTGAGCTTTGCCATTCGGGTCATCGTTCAATTGTAAAACAACTGCAACGGTTAGAGTACTGTAGACGGCCCATATTTTGGTGCTCCCCGTACATGCATCATTTACTGGTTGACACATAAAAGTATAAAATTAGTAATATGTCAATGTTACGCAATCTTCTGAATCTTAGAGTGTGTTTCATAGTCAAGAAGTAAAACTAAGGTTTTTTCTATCACACATTCAATTACATCAAATTTTTGGATACATTTTTTGTACAGTAAATCCAAATCGTAATCATCGAAGGTAAAGTTGTTGTTTTTACAGTTACAGAGTCATACGCTGCTATAAATTTGGCAGTTTGCAAGAAAAGTGAAAAAAAATCAAGTGTTCCTCAACACCCAAACAAATAAAAATTATTCATCTTCAGATATCCCGAAGCACTCCTGATTACTCTTCGAATTCACCACACTTTTTGGTATAAAACAAAAGAAAATTAAACAGGGATCTACCACTTGACCACAAACTCACTGTTATAGATTATAAATATTTATAATTTATTAACAAATATAACATTCATTTGATAGTCAGTGGGCCAGACCGAGACATAAACCAACTGAAACAAATATATTCGATATGTCACAAGATGAAACTGGCGAGAAAAAAAATACTCGAGTACCTTCTGCTGTTCCTCCCAGACTGGGCATTTTTTCTCCCACCACACAAACAGAATAAACACCTATGAAACAGGCGGCCAATCGTATAACTCAAAAAAAGTAAGTGAAGGTTCCAACGCGAAAAACTACAATACTTCATTGTTAATTCACCTGGCCCACGGTCTAAAAAAGTTTTGGCTAACAAAAACAATGAAATTCGAACTGGAAGGCGCAATTTCACTGTTTCGTTTCCTTAGGACTAGCGGCACATATATTGTATTTTTTATTATTTTTAATTATTAGTCACTACAGAACTAATAGAAGCATACATTTTTCTTTCAAGAGTCCAATTCTGTCCCATTCAGAACGATCGGAACAAGGTAAACGAAAATCATCAAGGAAATAACCTGGGGTTATGTTAAAGGTTACGTAAGAACTGCCGTTAGTACATTTTTTGTTTATCCATACGACATTCAGTAACAGGTGGAAGTTGATAATAAATGGATGAAAAAACGACAAGGTATTTGGACTATTCGGTTCATATTAAAGATGAAATGCCATAGAAATCGATATACAGTTTGTGATAGTGCATAAAACCATTTTTTGTTAGCACAATCATAAATTCAACGTCCTGGAAAAACATTAAACTCACCATTTTTATTATTTTCATTTGATTATTATTAAAAATATTCAATTATCTGAGCATCTCAATTATAGCTTTCAACATTCCTTGAAAGAAAACAAAAGTAGGTACTGATTCACTTATGAATAGTCCAACATTCCATTGGGAATTTAGAAAAGGTTTTCTATTTTGAATTAAATTTTAATCAATAATGGAACATTTCAACTGAAAAAAATGTTCAAGTCAAAGTTTGATTGAATTTTTGCGAAGTGTTTTTTCTTGAATTCACAATGAAATCAGAACTGTTGAATTCCTGACTGCGTCAAAGGAAGCATACTCATAGAGGTTCATCATACGAAAATACGCCCTGTATATTCGTGCATTAATCATGATCCAGCCAAATACGTATTTCTGTGCAGGAAGAATTGAACTGCCTTTAAAGATCTACTTTGAAAAATCAAGGATATTTTCATCCAAAGTATGGAAAGACTGATACATCTATTATTCTGGTTGCAATCAATCTTTCTCGAATATGCACAAATTTACGCAATGTAATTTTCTCGATGTGCGCCTCTTTTACATAAACACCCTGTACATTTTTATGATTTCCTTGATTTTTTACGAGGATTTAAATGAAGAAGCTGAAACAGTCCTGATACGATGACGTTAGTTCACGAAAAGTTTAAATTTAACGGCTAGTTTCATGAAGTTTGTACAATTCTTTCGATTTCTCATCGAAAACACCCGTTTATATGAATTTTAGAGGAATAGCTACCTTATTTCAACGTCCTTTATGGCGGACTTGAAGAATCATACTCGTTTTGTGCAACTACAGTTAAAATGGTCTCCATCGCTAATAATTCTTAGCAATTTGGTTGAAATGAAAAATTAATTTTTGTTCACCCTCCTTACTGAATGCCCAAAAGACATTTCGAGACGGCTTTACCTCGACTGAGAAACTGAAAGATGAAACGTGCGACGAAAAAATTTCTCCTCTCGGATACTTTCCAGTAAAATCAAAAGAGAAGGTATTTACATAGACGAAACAGATGATGATTTCTTTCATAGTGTATCCTGTAAAGAGGATGACCCAGACACAATGTTTACCAACGAAAAAATTGGTACTATAGGCTTTTTGAGACAATTTTCCTTCAAATTTCAAGTAAAACGGTAAAATAACACGTAAGTGTAAATATTTTCTGACTCCAACTTAACAATAAAAATATTGCACTAACTTTCCATTCAACAAAGATACGTATATATATAAAATTTGAAAATAAAAATAGATTAACATATAAAAAATA
Organism: Chrysolina americana; assembly: GCA_958502065.1. Lineage (NCBI taxonomy): Eukaryota > Metazoa > Arthropoda > Insecta > Coleoptera > Chrysomelidae > Chrysolina > Chrysolina americana. The sequence continues at coordinate 4,283,079 of OY293411.1, read as the reverse complement.
TATAAAAATTAAGCAATAACTAGTTAAATGTTTAAACACGTACTTTCAGATTTTGTTTATAGAATTAATATATGAAAACATCTGATTTGATCGTAGACTTCAAACATATTCATAAACATACAAAAGTTATTCAGATCACATTTTCATACAGTTGGTAGGTATTAGTGCAGACGGATACCTGAAAAAATTCATAAAGCATTTCAGCTTTGGTAACCCAGATGATATATAGTAAACCGTATTATAAAAAAAATTGTCTACGTAATACTTCTGCCTCTGAAAATCCAGCAAATAGCTTTTCATATAGTTTCCTAATTCCAAATGAACCGAATTTGCAATATCAACCAGACTTAATGGATGCTAAAAAAAAGTACCCTTCTAAATATGAGCTCTATCTAGATGGTTCAACCCATATTTAATTTTACAGTTTATAGTGCACCAAGTATTCTGCAAAAACCAATCCACAGCAACTTAATAAAGTCTGGCTGAATCAAAGATAACTTCGGTTTATCCAGCTCAGCCTAAATGTTGTCAATATTCTCATTTCCATAGTCTTTCCCAAAACTGAATTACTCAATTTAATATAAAATGTTGGCAGTATTCCCATTTCCATAGTCTTTCCCAAGATTGAATTATTCAATTCGATATACCAGATTCTCTCGCACAATTTCAATTTATTCGTATTTACCATTTTCAGAAATGTACTTATACAGAAAAATATTCTTTCCTAAAGTTTTTTCAGAAATTGCTTTGTTCAAAAATTATTTCATTCAATTCAAATTGATTTATAGTTGAAATAAATTTGATGTACATAAGGGTTTATTCTGAATTCTGATTGCAACTTTAGTTGACATTTACTTTAAAGTCAATCAATCAATAACAATCAATAAAAATGAATAAGCAATTTCCATATATAGGAAACTAGTACGGAGAGATGCATTGTTTTCAATTCAGTTGTAGAATAATTCCGAAATGATTTCTCTTCTCTAGTGTTTTTCCAAAGATTGTATTATCCGATGCACTTTAGGTTACAAAAAATATATCTGTTAGCGGAATTTTCATTCACTGGAAACGATTTTAGATTTCTTCCGTTGACGCAGATGAGAAAATAATTATTGGGAATACGAAATATATTTCATCAAGGTTACCGAAGCTGAAATGTTTCCAGGCCCGTAGCGTGCACTTTAGCGAAAAGTTCATGAATTGCTGCATATTTTCTCCTTATTTGTACTTTCATCTTGCGGACCAGACAGGAACTGAACAACTCGATGGAAAATCGTATTCGAAAATGCTACGGAAATACACCCCGCATCTAAATAACTCGAATCTGCCGTCCATCGAGAATACTCTTCAGCTGTCGAGCTCGCTGTTTGTAGAGATTCACTATATTCTTAAATTTGTCAAGTAAAAAAAAACGCCAGACTTTGGTTACAAAAATTATTACTTGTTGCGTTGTATTTTATTGGTCCTACTTGGTTTTCACGCTAGATATTTAGAGGATGGTGCATAATGAAGACAACGGAGAAGCTACCGATAGTTTCGACTCCAAGCTGTGAGAATATGGTATAGCTTGAAATGTACTAGATGGTTGCTGTACCAGAATGTTTGCGAATATAATGAAAAATTTCGGAAAAGCAGTTTTGCCGAAACCGAAACAACCGCACCAATCCACCACCCATAGAAAACAGAATTTGTTAAGTTACGCACAGTACAATTGACCTAATGTTTCCGATAATGGAACACAGAGCCGGCAACACCGAAAATCGATGCCGCCGACTTCAAAAAACACGAAAACAAAATATCTACTATATGAATGAACTATAGAACGCGATCATTCTACGGCGATCATAATTTTTTTATTTGACAAATACTAAGCGAATGTTAGATGGGAGGAGATTAGCGCTGGAGACAAGAAAGATGCTATAAAATGAGGTGGGCGGTTATAATAGTTCGTATTGACGGAGGTGCATGCGTTGAATGATGTCCCTACAGTCATTGAAGACCCTCTTTATATTTTCAGTGTCTACGGCACAGGTAAAATGTGGGTAGCAGTAGTGTTTGCCCTCTCCCGAAGCTGTACTTATGCGCTGAAAAAAAAACGGTTTCAATTCATAAATTTCACATTTTTTGAGAAATGATCTGTTGTAATATCAACTCGTAACAATATCAACAATAACACTATAGTTCAAAAGATTTTCACTAAAGAAGTTCACAAAATCCACGACAATTGTTTCGCTGTACAACAGCTTCTTCATGTGGAGAAGATATACTAAATTAAATGTTTGTTATGTTACCTTAAATCCACATCGTAAATTAATTAGGATACGGTTGTATACCTGGCTCCTAATAAATTTTTTCTACTCTCGTATGTGAATTACTAACGTCACACATCGATAAAAATGTGTAAAGCTTCATTTCACGAATCGGTGTGTGAAGTGCCATGCTTTTCTTATGGGATTTATTTCACGCACCGGTGCCATAAGAGTCAATACAAATTCACACACCGGTCGCTGGTCTAGGTAGCGGTGGCAAGAGAAATTGACAAATATGACAGTTCCCGCAGAGTGAAGTTCAGAGTTACATCAGTTAATAGACCGTAATTAGTAATTAATTACCCTCTGAATTAATAAATGGTACGAGGAAATTTTGATTTAAACCGATTAGCCGTGTATTTCACGTAAATTCCTGATGGACAGCATTGAAGTACTCCCATCAACAACTCCAAATATAACGTTAGCAGCCAGTGAAGCAAGTTTATCGTTATTGCCACAAAAATCGTTGGGAATTTACGAAAACACTTTGGAAAAGTTTATGCAATGGCGCAATACAAACAACGTCCAATCATTCTCCGAAAGGCTAATATTAGCCTACCTATCTGAATTATCAGCAAAGGTTAAATCTTCTACCTTATGGAGTCACTACTCAATGTTGAAAAGCACCCTTAGTGTTAAGTACAACGTACAAATTGGTGATTATCCGAAAGTTCGCGCTTTCTTGAAACGGAAAAACGAGGGATACATTCCTAAAAAATCACGCGTTTTGGAAAAGGAACACGTATTAAAATTTCTCAAAGAGGCACCCGATGAAAAATATTTATTATCCAAAGTAAGTCCATTTGTATAAATATCTAGGAAAACAAATTAAGAAGTGGTGAGTTATTCAACATTGAGAAGGTTCTAAGAATTTTTCGATTTATTGATCTCCATACTTTCCAAAAGATTAAGCTTCATACCTTTGTTTTGAAAATGAATGATGTCGAAATCATGGTCGAAAGTATGGTTTTTGGTCAATAAGTGGTTAGGATAAATAGATTTTTTTTTCGTTTACAAAGCTGTTTCTGCATTCGGTTAGGCGTTTTTTATAGGGTCTACCAGTTTGGCCAAGATAACACTTGGGGCAACTACCACAATTTAATTTATAGACTCCACACTTATCTTCTTTTTCTACTTTATCCTTGTTATTTTCAATATGCCTATCTAAAGTGTTGTCTGTCTTGAAAGCAATATTGAAATCTTGCTTTTTCAAGAAATTACTCTTTAGTGCTTGGTTCACCGATATAAGTGATTGTTTTAAACTTCTGGTGGACTTTTAGACGAAGATACACTTCTTGAATTGCTTTCTTATATTGCTTCTTGGGCAGAAGGTTATCAATCAGAGACGATTTATAATCATTATTTACTGCAATTCGTTTTATTATATCTAATTCTTTATTAAAATTTGCGGTACTAAGAAGAATTCTCACTAATCTATGTATCATACTATTGTAAGCTGCTACTTTATGTTATATGTTTATATGGGTGTGAATCGTGATATCTGTCAAAGTCAAAGTCAAAATATACTTCATTGTCAGAAGTTATAAAAACTTATAGACAAAGCTTTTTGGTTTTGGATTATGAGACGGTTCGTGGAAAATAGGAAAATTCATGTTCATTGTTTACTTTAGTTATTGTTATGTCCAGAAAATTGATCGAATTTTCCTTTTCAAATTCTATAGTAAAGTGGATAGAAGGGTGAAGAGAATTAATAAATTCCAAGAATTGATTTAATTGTCTGGTTGTACTTGTGAAAACTACCAAAATATCATTCATCATATGGGCCGTGATGGTCATGATGGTAGAGCGCTTGTCTCTTAACCTAAGGGTCACGGGTTCGATTCCCAGCATGGTCATTGGTTTCGTGCATGGCATCACACGTTAAAAGGTAAGGGCTGCGTCTTCCCTAGCTCGGACAAGTCTTTCGAAGACTTTTGAGGGTTGTACTCTTAGGGGTGTGCAGCTGGTTGACAGAAATAACAATTTTAACAATTTTTTAAGAATTTATTTGAATTTCCAAATTATCCATAAAAATTTCAGCCAACAAAGGGCTTGAGAGATTACCCATAATTAACCCTTAATTAGATGAATAAAATTTATTGTTGAACTGAAAATAATTTTGACTCAAAGAAGCACTGAGTAAACTTAATCTCTCCTGTTTAATGACGGGGTTTACACGATTTATATCTAATAGTTTTTCTACTAAAAATATGGTTTCCTTAGGAGGTGTACTGGGAAACAATTTCTGTACATCAAAAGAAATTAAGTTGGTATTATTCGGTAATTAATAGCTTTAATCTTATTGATAAGATCGTATGAATTTTTCAGACTAAAGGACCCCGCACATTTTTTATGGGAAATGGCTTTCCGTGAATTTGGCTGAATCTTTGGTATGTTGTAATTCTTGATGAGCTGATTACAAGTGTTCGCAGCCACAAAGGTAAAAAAAGGACAGTTTTCGAGATATGGAGCTTTGAAAATGGATATTTTCCATATTTTGGGGTATTTGCTCATCTCTTGTTGGGATGGAATTCGACTATTCGGTGCCTAGAACCCGACTGAAAAATGGTCTTTCTCAGTTATATTAGTCACCGTTTTCGAAAAATTTCCATACACTGCTCTACACTGTCTATGGAACGAGGTACAAATTCCAAGATCTTCCCTACATCTTTCCATGCTACAAGATAACAATTTATATTTTCGGAAAATGTCATATTGTTATTGTTTACTTTGGTTATTATTAAGTCCAGAAAATTAATCGAATTGTCCTTTTCAAATTCTATAGTTAGTAAAGTTGATAAAAAAAGTTTTCGAGATATGAAGCTTTGAAAATGTATTTTTTTCCATTTTTTGGGGTATTTGCTCGTCCGTCGGAGAGCTCTCATTTCTTGTTGGTTATATTAGGCACCGATATCAAAAATTTTACATACACTGCTCGACAGTGCCTATGGAATGAGATACAAATTCCAAGATCTTCCAAACACCTTTCCATGCTCAGGATGACGCTAGAATAATTTATATTTTCGGAAAATGACGTTTTTCGGATATTTTTTGAAGAGAAACGATAATAACCAATTCCAAATATACCTGATGTCCAATAATATCTAATATGTTTTCCAAAATGTTCATAACAGGCTCAGCGAGCTGTAATGGGGGAAAACGGAGAAATATTATCATATATCCTCAGAGATAACAATTGTTATCACTATTAATGTCATTCGCATATGATGTGTCATTTATTTCTCATAAATCTCGATAATCTGACAAAGGGGTGCCTAGACATTTTCCTCAGAATGGCTCGAAATGGATGATAGCAACTCACAGCCAAACGAATCCGTGAAAATGTCTGCATCTTTGACACCTGATAGAATGGAAAGTTCAGGTGTTGGAAGCAATTAGAACTTTTGATATTTACACATGAATCCATCTTTTTATAAATGTTGGGTTGAAGTTTCCACAAATATAAACGACTGTCTATTCATATGATTTTTGCAAAATAAATAAGTGGATCAATCAAAAACGATAAAAGGAGTAACATTGAAAATGATAATGATGATAATAACGATACTAATCAAAAAACAATAATAAACAATCTTAGCATCGAAAAATCATTTGAAATATTATGATGGTGCTGTTGGTGTTACCGTTGCTTTTGGGGTCTGACATCAGTTGCAGATCGGTATTCCAGTTGTTGATTGTTTTGCTGATGAAAGAAGGGACGGTAGAGGATGTTCTATAGATATTCAGTCGATCCATGCGAGTGACATATATTTGTTTCTTTATTGCAATCCTAATAAAGCATTTTGCTTGTTAGAAGGCAATTATTACAACCGTACTTGTTTTTGACAATTCCTTTCTGTTCGGCTGGAAACAGTTGGTCGTACAATCTCTCAGATATTTATGTAAAAATTTTATAGATATTATTGAGGCAGGTAATCGGTCTGTAATTCTTGGCTAGTTCTGTGTTTTCATTTTTGGGTATTAGGTATGTTCTTTCTTTGTCAGCCAATCCAGAATGCTTTGGTTGTTGTTAATTATTCTTATCTAATTGACTGTATTTCCAATGGCTGGTTTTACTTTGTTTTCGTCGGTGTTCTTTATTATTATTATTGTTATTATTATGAATGTCATTCTTACTAATATATTGTTTTCGATTCATCCACTTATTCATTTTGTAAACAATCGTATGAATAAACAGATATTTATATTTGTAAACTTTAATGTAACATTTATGAAAAAGATAGTGTTTTCAAGAATTTGGGTGTATATATAGAAAGTTCCATTCATAGTTTGCTTCCAACACCTGAATTACCTCATTCTACCTGGAAAGTACTGTCACGTATCAAAGATGCAGACATTTTCACGGATTCATTTGGCTGTGAGGAGCTAGTATCCATTTCGAGCCATTCTGAGGAAAACGTCTTGGCAGCCCATTGTTAAATTATCGAGATTTGTGAGAGACAAATCACATATAATATGTAAATGACATCAATATTGATGACAATTGTTATCTCTGAGGCATGATTACGATTTTTTTCATTTTCCCTCATTACAGATCGCTGGGCCTCGTTATGAACATTTTGGATAACATATTAGATATTATTGGACATCAGGTATATTTGGAATTGGTTATTATCGTTTCTCTTCAAAAAATATCCGAAAAACGTCATTTTCCGAAAATATAAATTATTCTAGCGTCATCCTGAGCATGGAAAGGTGTTTGGAAGATCTTGGAATTTGTATCTCATTCCATAGGCACTGTCGAGCAGTGTATGTAAAATTTTTGATATCGGTGCCTAATATAACCAACAAGAAATGAGAGCTCTCCGACGGACGAGCAAATACCCCAAAAAATGGAAAAAAATACATTTTCAAAGCTTCATATCTCGAAAACTTTTTTTATCAACTTTACTAACTATAGAATTTGAAAAGGACAATTCGATTAATTTTCTGGACTTAATAATAACCAAAGTAAACAATATCACAATTCACAATAGTTCATCACACCCATATCAAAAAGCAAGGTTTTAATATTTATATTAAGACAGACAATACTTTAGATAGGAATATTAAAAATAACAAGGATAAAGTAGAAAAAGAAGATAAGTGTGGAATCTATGAATTAAATTGTGGTAGTTGCCCCAAGTTTCATCTTGGTCAAGCTGGTTGAACCTATAAAAAACGCCTACCGGAACACAGAATCCGCTTTTGTAAACGGAAAAACAAATTCTACTTATTTTAACCACTTATTAACTGAAAACCATAGTTTCGACCATGATTTCAAAATAATATATGTTCAAAACAAAGGTACAAAGTTTAATCTTTTAAAAAGTATTGAGATTAATGAATGGAAAAATTCTTAGAACCTTCTCAATGACCAACTGCAATTAAATAACTCACCACTTCTTAATTTGATTTCCTGAAAAGGTTAGATGAAATATAATTAGTAATGTAATGTAATCATTAAATAGTATATTGTGTATCTAGTGCGTGAAGTATACTTTTTTACGCGAGTGTGGAAGTTTGTGGAACGAGCCGCAGGCGAGTTTCACGATCCGCACGATCTATCTTTTTAGTTAGGGATTCTTCCACTGAGGATGATTTCCAGCCGCCGTGTTTTTTTACGGTTAGGAGATCTTCTCCACCTTCGACTAATAAAGACGCAGATGAACGCCGTAGGCTGTGCCCGGTGGGATTGGGGAGTTTCAAAAATGTGGCAACTTCTGAAGGGACTTTTCCTATCTTATTTATACCAATCCAATCACTTGCCGAGTACATTTCCCTCGTTGATAATTAATAAAGAATTTATTTTCGGCATAATCCTTGGGACGAAGAGCCACGTATTTGTGATATATGTCCAAGTATTCAGCAACAGTAAATTTTCTAGAAACCTTAGTCTTCGTATCATTAACTGACACAATGAGAACTGTTCCCAAATTTTGGATGTCATCCATTTTTAATTTATAGAGCTCATCTCTGCGCAGGGCTCCAGCTACCCCAAACAACAAAATAAGCTAAAAATTTAAAGATTAGTATTTATCGATATTTATACAAATGGACTTACTTTGGTTATTAAATATTTTTCATCGGGTGCCTCTTTGAGAAATTTTAATACGTGTTCCTTTTCCAAAACGCGTGATATTTTAGGAATGTATCCCTCGATTTTCCGTTTCAAGAAAGCGCGAACTTTCGGATAATCACCAATTTGTACGTTGTACTTAACACTAAGGGTGCTTTTCAACATTGAGTAGTGACTCCATGAGGTAGAAGATTTAACCTTTGTTGATAATTCAGATAGGTAGGCTAATATTAGCCTTTCGGAGAATGATTGGACGTTGTTTGTATTGCGCCATTGCATAAATTTTTCCAAAGTGTTTTCGTAATTTCCCAACGATTTTTGAGGCAATAACGATGAACTTGCTTCACTGGCTGCTAACGTTATATTTGGAGGAGTTGATGGGAGTACTTCAATGCTGTCCATCAGGAATTTGCGTGAAATACACGGCTAATTGGTTTAAATCAAAATTTCGTCGTACTATTTATTAATTCAGAGGGTAATTAATTACTATTTACGGTCTATTAACTGATGTAACTCTGAACTTCACTCTGCGGGAACTGTCAAATTTGTCAATTTTTCTCGCCACCGCTACCTAGACCAGCGACCGGTGTGTGAATTTGTATTGACTCTTATGTCACCGGTGCGTGAAATAAATCCCATAAGAAAAGCATGGCACTTCACACACCGATTCGTGAAATGAAGCTTTACACATTTTTATCGATGTGTGACGTTAGTAATTCACATACGAGAGTAGAAAAAATTTATTAGGAGCCAGGTATACAACCGTATCCTAATTAATTTACGATGTGGATTTAAGGTAACATAGCAAACTTGTAATTTAGTAATCTTCTTCACCTGAAGAAGCTGTTGTACAGCGAAACAATTGTCGTGGGTTTTGTAAACCACTTTGGTGAAAATCCTTTGAACTATAATCTTATTATGGATTTTCAACAAGAATCGGCTACATCAATTCAAAACAACTCACCAGAAACTCATCTCTTATGAAGTACTTGGCTTTGAATACTTCCGGCGATTCGTTCGGATCATTCGTCACTTCTCCGGGGATTTGGTACCGGCTGTACTCCGAGAAATAGTCTTCTAATTTGCTTTTGCCTAAAACGCAAATTACGTCCAACGGTAAAACAACAAACGCAAAACAGAAAGTACACATAATTACCTGCCAAAATCTTTTCGGCAAGGAGATCTTGCTTGTTGAGGAACAAAATGACGGAAATGGTCCTCAGCCATCTGTTATTCCATATCGACTTGAACAGGTCTAGGCTTTCCCTCAGCCTGTTCTGAGTCGGATCTTCCCTCAAGACCATGTTGTATGAGCTGCATGCCGTGACGAATATTATCGCCGTTACGTCATTGAAACATTGGATCCATTTGCGTCTCTCGTCGCGTTGCCCACCGACATCAAACATACTGCGAATCAAGGCAATATAAGTATCCAGAGCGCCACTGCAAATAATAATAATAGCCGTTCTCTACCCGCACAGGCTACGCCTTTGGGGACACTCTATGAGTGATTATGAGAGAGTATTATTATTACTATTATTATTATTTGATCAGTATAATATAATACTCATCAACAGAACAGTGGAATGGGGAATGCCACGTTAAGTAAAAGTTTTTTGGAAATTGAATATATTGGAAGAAGACATTGAATAATGACACCACTGAATTATTTTCTACAGGCGATGCTTCATTATATACAATAAACAATTTTTACTGCATGTGACGTCATTTGATCACAAAGTCAATATGGCAACGGTGCCTTCTGAATTTGCGGTGCGGGTTCGTTCGCGCACGCGCATAACATAAATAATCTTTCGATTTGGACAGCTGTCAGAGTGAAGTAACACAGACACGTGTTTAAGTATCACTCGTCCGAGACCACGGAGCAAGAATTATGGTGTCAAAACTGATGGAATACATCTTTTCGGCGCAAGAATTCCTATTCACAACACTTCCTAATAGGCAATCCGCATGGACCAATCAAAACTCTATTTTAGTTGCGCCTACGTGGTGTGCAATGTAATTTTAGGTTACTTTGAGAATCAATTTGGATATCAAGGTCCAGTTTGGTTAGATTACATCATGTTCCCTTCTTTATGGCTTAAAAATGAAAAAAGAAGGGAACATGATGTAATCTATCCAAACTAACCTTGCTATCCAAGTTGAATACTTGGGACTACTATACCGCCTTAGCATCGATTCAAATATACCGCCTTGGCCAGGATAGTTCTGATTGGTCCATGCGGATCGCTTATTGGGAAGTGTTGTGGATAGAAATTCTTGCCTTTTCGGCAAGAGACGTGGTTTTAATAAAGATCATGAAAAAAATTATAAAATACAAAATACGTGTCCCTTATTTTTGGAAAAGCTATACATTCATGACGAAATCGAAATATAGTGGCATTGCCCATATGAACATTCTCCAAAAGTCACTGAAACGGTTTGTGGCATTCAAGATACAAGAGAGACCAACTGAGTTGAAAATGTGGAGCGGGCAAGATTTGAATCCAGGACCTCTCGACTTCCAGTCGAGTACTATAACCACTCTGAAAGTGGGAAATTGACCGCTGATGCTTTTCTGCCAGTAGTGGAGGAAGATGTTTTGTATTAGTATGAGTCAAACGAATAAATATAAAGAGTTGTAGTGTGTGAATACGATTCGCGGTATTTACTGACGTTGATTCAAAGTATTTTCTCCTATCAGTGCTAGGGTAGATGAAAGGCATTAGAAACATGTCTGTAGGTTGTCAACGCAGCCACATGAAGGATAATGAGCAATGAGCCTTTGCAATTGGATCTTGGATATACATTGTACAGAGTGGGCCAAACTGGACACTTATGTGCATTTTCGAAAAGTTGCTGCAACTTTTTTCCTGTAAAAAATTTCTTGTTTCTATGCAAACATAGTCCGAGCACTTTTTTACGTAGAATTCAATGGTGTAACTTATTTTTTCAAATAAGATGTCCATAGTTATCGATGGAAAAATATTTATTTTTAACAAGACACCCTGTATATTCCTGCACACTTGATGTTTTGCTAGAGTCATCTTTGAAATATAGAGCTTTTAGGTTTTTTATGTAGACATTAAAACGCACACTTTGAACAAGTAGGCTTTGGACGACGCGGTGATAAAACAAAGAAATTGTTCAGCAGTAGCATCAAATGTTGACGAAGATTTCCACAGCAATAATTAAAACTCATAGTTTCAATAAAACTGATAACAATTTATACTATATTGACTTTCAATACATGAAACTCCAATTTTAATAATAATATAGAACAAACAATGAAATATATTTCTTCAGAGGTGTTCAAAATGTCTACCGGCTTCTCCTACACACAGGCGACACCTTTTCTGAACGTTTTTTGCCAAATTAATTAGTTCAATAGGAGTGAGAGAAGCAAAACTTTGCATCACTGCCCCTTTCAATATGTAAATAAAATTGGTCGGCAATTAAAAAATAATATCTTTCAACCGTCCCCAGAGGTAAAACTCCATAGGCGTTAAGTCCGGTGACCTGGCCGGCCAACGGATGGGTCTCTGGTTGGCTATCCAATTATTACCAAAATTTGTAGCCCAAAATTTGGAGACAATTGCAGTGTGGCGAAGATCCGTCTTGTTGAAAATATATTTTTCTGAGCTCCAATTCATCAACAAGGGATTCAAAAATTTTACTTAAAATTTCTACATACCTCTGAGATGTATTTCGAAGATGACTCTAGCAAAACATCAAGTGTGCTACATTTTTGGAAACGTAATTTAGGGCTCTATTGTTCAAATTCTCGTACACTAACCCACCGAAAAAATAATCTGGCATATTACAAAAGCCAAGTTTGAATTATAAGCCGCCACTTTCTGAACCGGGCTTGTCCCAGGTTCAAATCTCGGCTCACCCACATTTTCAATTCATGACTGGATTGCCGCGAGGCATATATTTTATAACTTCAATAAGTTTTCGATCTCAATCCAAACTCCATTCCAAAATACATTTTATTAGATTTTAACAGCAAACGGTGTCTATACAAAGTTTCCAGTTCTATAACCTTCGAACCACAAGCACTAGAGAAATAATTGAAACAAAGTTGTGGTGAAATGGGATTGAATGAGAATGAATAGAGCATTTTTTCAATAGAAGTTCGACTTATACAAGTATACCTTGATATTACACTTTAAGAAGTTAATTCATTAGGAAACTCAAAATATTGGTCCTTTGAGCCGGATACTTTATATCTTTCCACTGTTATTACAATTATCACACCAGCTGAGAATGGTGCTTCTGGGGTTGATCCAAGGTTATTATGTACAGGATAAAACAAGTGATTATTCCTACTTTGTTACATATAAACATTCATATAGCTAGGAAACTTATTATGCATATTTTTGGTTGTGTATTTGTAGTTTATGATATTTTTATTGTAAAACTATCAAATGACTTACTGGAAATTGACTTTGTCAACTTGGAAGAGCGTTTCAAAAATACCGCTGGTGAGGACACGACAACGAAGGATGTCCTGCTCGGTGGGGGTGTAGTCGGGCCGTCTGATTATACTAACTTGATCAAGGAAGTATTTTGCACAGTCGATCAACTGATATTCGTTACTTCTCTCGAAGGTAGACTGTAAAGAGAAAATTCCATTATGAAGGGAAGGGTTATTTCCGACAATTTTCTTTTATGATTTTTGCAGTTTTCACACCTGTACGCCCCTATCCTTCCAGAGAGCTTCTGTATGGTCATAGAATTCAGGGGGGTAGTCGAAATCAGGACCGGTTGCACAATCTTGTATCCAGTCCACTCTTGCTTGGTTTTCGGGTTTCTCTAGGGGTACAGGGGGGCTCAGTGTTGACATAGCCCCTGTAATTGTCTGCAAAACACAAAAAACGGTTTGAACAAAAAATGCAAAAACTTTACTAAAGAGGAACTAATGATTTCGAATTAAAATTCATCGTGTGACGTCATTCAGTCATAGGTAGAATGGTTCTCGGTGAAATTGTCTGAATTTTTAGTATATTGAAGTATTCGATGTACTGATTGAACGTGCAGAATCGCAAAGTTCGTTTATGGATAGATTTTGAAATACAGGGCGTTCCCCTGTATTTCAAAATCAGTTTAGCCCCCAATCCCTCTGTCAGGACCTAGATGGCTTCAATGGCGTCCGAGATAATCAACCCTGACGCTGATCAGACACCAGAATCCGGACACCTGTCCGCGAGTGGATACTCCGTCCAAATTAAAAGAATTTCCACTGTTCGAATAATAATAATAACACTCTTGATATCTCAATCAATTATCATACATTACAAACAATCAACACAGATATGAAATATCATTAGGATTCGACATAAATTGTTAGTAATATATTCACTGTTAGGTAATCGTTCACACTATGTGGTTCAATATGTATTAATAGTTCGCGTATTTACTTCTTATATAAATTTATGGTATCCATATTCTTAATATAGTTTGGTAATTTGTTGTACAATTTGATGAAGGAGTGATACAATTTTTTTCCGTTGGTGTCAAGTGATGTTTTGAATATTTATTATCTCGAGTTTTTGTTACATGAGGGTCCAAGATATTCTTAGTGTCGTTAAGAGGCTTACTATTATCGCGAAAATTCAACTCATGTATAAAAAATTGCATATGCCACAGTGCAATTCTTGATATTTGTTCATCAATTATCGCGATGTTGATTGCCAAAATGACAACACATTTTGGCGTTAGATTTAGCTTGTCGCAGAGGAGAAGCAGCTTACTCCAAAACCACTTATTTCGTATCTGAAATTTGAAATAATGGAAGTATAATCCACTATTTTCGAAAACGATAGCAATAAATTATGTGACACCAAATGGATTACGCCTAATATTTTAGAGAAAGATATTTGTTTATTTGAAAAGTTGAATGAAAAACGATACACTTCTATAACATCCTTTTTGGAAGAAGAAAAATTCTAAAGGTTGGTATAAGAATGTGCCGATTGGAATCAATGAAACTTCCAAATGGACTGAATGCTCAGCAAACGCATTGGTATAGATGTCAAACGTGTCAAAATTACAAATCACTCAAATCGAGCGGCAGCAGTTAGCGAAATAAGTAAAAGCGGAATTGAAGAACAAGCTCTTATAAAAAAACGGCACAGAAATTATCATCAATAAAACAATATTTACAAGTTGACAAAGAGTATCATTCGAGCATGCCCTGAGCTACTGAAATTATTGAACTTTAGAGTATCCTCTAGATCCACGCGCACCACAGACCTATATACAGAATATTTTTAATGTATCTCAAGATGAATTTAAAAATGCTCTCAAAAGATCTTACCAATTATTGTAAATACAAAATTCCATAACTGGTTACTTTATGTTGAAATATCAAAGTCTGATGGCTTCAGGAGAGAGACAGAAATTTAAGTGAAAACCCCTTATTCTCTCCTCAATTTAGGCAGAAATCTGACCGAAAACAACTACTTCCCTGGCTAATACCACGACGGACGTTTATGTTTATATGTTTATATGTACTTATTTTATCTTACTCTATAAGTGTCTGCGTATTTTGATGTAATTGAAGTATTTTAATGTATTTGATGTATTTCTGTGTAGTTTAATGTATTTTAATCATACCAATGTATTTCTATTGTATAATGGTGTTATCCGTATATAATAAATAAATAAATAAATTCGGTTGGAAAAAGAAAAAACTTCAACATATACTACAGAAACGATTATAGACCGCGGGCATATCTGACAGACGACAGTAAATGACAGTTGTCAATCCAGCCTGCTGGACAAACAAACGGATCTACAAATGCTTATTGTGCATTTATGTCATATTCTACAATTTTTGTTCTCAATAATGCCTCAATTTTGCGCGATTCTGAAATGTGGAAGTAAAAGCGGTAGAGAGAAGGTTTCATTCGACAATAGAAAAAATATTTATCCTCTTGTTGAAAAGATATGTGGAATTGTAGATTCAGACAACTAGAAGAGCAGATTTTAACTACTAAGAAGTTGAAATGGGCAACGGTATGTTCAAAACATTTTGTAGGAGGTATGTTCAAAGAATCTAGGAAACAAAGACAACATAAAATTTTCAATTTTTTTTTCATTTTAGGCAAGTCAAGTGCACTGATAGATGTTGTCAATATAGACTGGGTACCGAATCAATCACTATCAAAGCATTCAGAGATTGAATCGTAGGAAGCAGCGTGATGAAAATGAGATCACAATTCACAAACTCAAATATTCCAGTTGATATGGATAGAATTGAGGATCCAATTGACAATGATCCTTTGTATGAAGCCTTGAATAATCCAACTGTTCAAAACTTGGATATTATTGATGAAGAAGATCAAGCTCTGAGTGATATGAATGAACCTGTTGAAGAAGTGGAACATGCACAAAACTCTTGTGAACACCATGTCCAGATATCAGTTTCGAGTTAATTGTTATGTGAAATCCATAATCACTGGAAACTTTGCAGACTTCACAATGAAACTTTTAGAGCATAATCCATCTAAGTGCGTTTTTTATATAGGATTCCCATATGGAAAGTTGGTTGTGATTTATAATTTTGTAGGGCCTTATATAACACATCCATAATCTCCTCAAAATTGCAATTATAATCTCATTAAATTACCATTGTTTTTTGTTTGTCCAGCAGGCTGATGACAGTTGTCATGTGACGTCACGTGCCCGCGGCCTATGCTGTGCTACCATCGACATAACCTTAAACCTTTAAGGTTATGTCGATGTGTGATACCCGCATCGACCTCACTGTTCCTAGTATGAATTTTAATAACTGAGTTTTTAATAATTGTACATTCAAATAATTCAAATAAAAATGTGTTTATTTTTAATATTTCATAAATAAAGTTTGCATTGATATGTTTCTAAATTTCTTATTCATCAACAGTTTCTCATTATATTAAACAATCCAAATTTAATCACTGAATACTGTACACCAGGAGACCAAGAACCAAATTACCCCCCTGTATTTTCCTTTTCCTTGTTATTTTGTATGGATGTTTCAAATTTGGTTCAAACTTTCTGTTTGACCGGAAACTCACCAATTTTATTAGTTCAAATAGAAATTACAATTTTTTATTTTTTTAACTACGATTAGGTATAGAATTACGTTTCCAACGATATATCACAATCATAATAATTAATTAAAAAAAAAAAAAAAATCATTATAATGCACATTGTTCGCCTATAGAAATAAATGGGGAGGGGGTGTTACTCACAGAAGTCTGGGAGGACTTGAATCCACATTGATATAATTGACATTGAGATTAAATTTACAACAAATATTTGAGGGGCCTAGTTCCAAAGTGTACAATCTCCAGTTTATACAAATTTCCAGAAAACAGGAAAAACCTCCCAATTGAAGGTGGTCCATTCTTTTTGAAATTTGAATATTATGTTATAAAGTTATCATTATCTATAGATAATTCAAGAAGTCCCAGAAAAAAAATGTGTTTTTTTCCAAAATTATTTACAAAAAAGTTATGGAGATTGTACGTTACGAAATTTTGTAATGGAGAATGTTCACTTTGAAAATGAAATACCGTTTCGAATTCGAAAAAATATTTTTATTTTGAACCAATTAACAACAGAAATTCAGACTTAGATAACTAACGTAAACAAGAATGCTTTTGAATTCTTTCTCAAAAATTGTAATGAATTTACTGGGTAAAATGCAAAAATTCCAACTGTCAAACCACACTCTTCTTCCCTTACTTCGCATAGCAACGTGGTCTCATTGTCCTCCGCAGTATCTTCTGGTTGGTCTTCTCCTTCCAGTACAAATTTGTAAAATGTTAATCTAGGGTCACTCTTCCATAATGTGAAAGGAGAAGATTGTTGACATAAACTTTCTTGTTTTCGGTTACTGCATTCTACTTGGTGATTATGGTTGGATCCATATTAGGGATGCTTTTATCTTTTTTTTGTAATGGGTTTTCCATTCCCTAGATCTGTTCTATAATTACTTTCTCCCCAGACTATTACTACCCAATTGGAATTTTGAACGAGTACCATCCTTTTCATTTTCAAAAAAGCAAAATGCCACTGTCCTGGCAACTTATTAATTAATTACTTTCATAAAAATATTTGGATATTATGTACACCACACTCTGCAATACATGAAACTAACCTGTTGAATCGGAATCAGACAAAAAAACGTTTCATTGCTAGTCATAACCTGTTAAGACAATACTCTAAACAGTTGATTTTAGCGCGAAAGAAATAATGCTTATTTTGAAAAAATCACCCTTGAAAATGTCTTAATATTCATTGAATATTGTACGTTTTGTTTTAATTGACGAGTTTGTACGGTTTGGGCCTAAATTATTATTTGAGATTGTACGTTATGGACCTAAGCTTGATTTTCTACATCAATAATAAATTGGCGATTGATCGTTTTGGTATGAAACGATAGTTTATTTGAGTTCAGCCATCTTCCTCATTTTTAATAAAAATTGGAGATTGTACACTTTGGAACTAGGTCCCTCATTTCTAATGACAGTAAAACAGACTGTGCGGCAATTCTTGTTCATTCACTAGACCCAATTTGCACAGCAATGATGAAAAAATTGACGCGACTGAGTAAGAGTCAATGAAAAATTTAGAATCAAATATTCGGGAATACTAATCCAAATGGAACAATCACATAAAATCAGATTGGGAAGCTAATTTGTAAAATTCATAAAAATGAAACTAATCGTTTCTTAAAACGTTGTTGCCATTGTCAATTGTTAATGAAGCTTTGGTCTGGGAACCTGGGACTATGTCTTAAATTAAACGTTTATCATAATGACAATTTTGAATGTAATTTTTCAAATAAAAAAATCGTTACCTAGCCCGACTACTTCAGTTTGCCAAAATCACCAATAAAGACTTGCTTTACTCTGATAGTCCAAATAATCCTCGAATTCCTGATTAATTACTAGAGCTGTCAACGCTGTTCGCCATTACGAGCAGGTGACAATGCAGACCAATCAAAGCTGCCGTTAATGCAGTCGCTAAAGGACAATTTCTCCTAATTAACATTCTGAAGAAACACATTTGGGACATAATTATAACGAAATAACGATTTGAAAAGGTGATATTCGGATACTGTACGTTTACTGTCTAGTACTCGTGTTATGAAACACGATTCGAGAATTTTGTAACTGTGTAAAAAGAACTTTTCGTTCCGTGGTAATTATAGGTAATTGTTAGCAGAAAAGTCATACTGAAAATTCTAAACTATAATATAAAAAAAAATGTTATTTTGCAGTGAGAAAATTAAAAAGTAATATTTCAAGTTAAATAAAAGCAGTAAAAAAAATAAAAAATGTGGTTCCGCCCGGGATCGAACCGGGGACCTTCTGCGTGTAAAGCAGACGTGATAACCGCTACACTACGGAACCATCTTATCAACTATTCGCTTATTTTACGTTCTGATGCTACTAGGCAATACACTTCAGTCAAACTTTATCAACGATCGATTTAACCAATAATAGTTTGTCCGAGATATTTTCGAGTTTTGGATACGAATAAGAAACCATTTCTCAAAAATTTGCATTGACGCGATGACGAGTCAAGTAATAAACTGAACTACTGTTCTCCTTCCTACAAACAGTTTGCCTGGACCACATTTACATGGTAGTATCAGTATATTATCAACCGCAGCAGTATGGCAGCAGTAATGGGATTGCTATATGCCGATCATATTTTTTCACATCTGTATATTATAGGGAATGCGAAAAGTTATCAAGAATAAAATACCTTTTTTTTTAATTGATGATTTATTTATTTTTATTTTTATTTGCTACCACCGTTTTCGGCTTTTACACATACCGGGTGTCCACGAAAGGTAACTCGCCCTTATACCTTTTTTTTATTTGCAGATATTGAAATGGAATTTGGAGTATTGCTGTATATGTACGACATAAAAGTGCGTTTTCTGTCGGCTCATGCAACTTCCGATTTTACGGGAAGTGACACATAAACTTTTGATTTTTAAATGGGACACGGTGTTTTTAGTTCTTTTGTCTCCATGACATTTTGAATACAACCATGTCACTTTAAATTTTTTGAAACCATTTTTACATTTATTCTTCAATCTAGAGGGCTATGGATACGTTCAAATCAACTCTTTCCAGTTTGGGAAAAATACAACACTACTGTGTGGAAACGTGTAGATCATCGGGTTAGGAAGAAAATAATCATACACTTTAAAAAGAAAGATTTGCCTTTGTGGTAAATAAATGAATTATTATTATAAGTCGCCCTTGTTTGTGAAATTCCACTCTTGTTTTTGTTATACACTGTTTGCAATTCGAAATCGTAACACCCTGCTATTTTGATACACATGGACCGATTTTGAAAAATGAAAATGTCAAGTTATAGTACGAGACGAGCTCTATTCAAAGATGTTGACAGAGAAGAAATCTAATGGAGTCAGGTCTGGTGATCGAGGGGGCCAACACATAAAAGGACTGTTCCGCCCAATCCGTCTTCCTTGAAATGTGTCATCAAGAATGTAACATTTCTGCGATCTTCAATGCTTAGTACTTCCATGAAATCCCAGAAATTCGTAGTTAAAAAGTTATAAAATTTCGTACAATTTATTGTATGTTCAAAAAACATTGGACCTTTTGGTTTTTGAATATTCTTGCCCAGACATTGATTTTTCCAAATTCTCTCTTCGACTAAGTTGAGATTTACCATTTAGAATAAGATATTATTTACAATTTTGTTTTGTTTGGTGTTTGTTTTGGTGTTTTGTAATTTTTTCGTTATTTTTGTGGGGAATTGTGCAATTTTATAGATATACATGTACAGACTGTGATTTTGTTAGTATTTTGCTAGCTAAAAAACTAATAATAAGTTCCTGTCTCTTACGCTTATACAGGTGTTGAACAATTCACGGTAATAAGGTTTCAGAATATTATATTACAAGAAGGTGTTTTGATTCACGCGATTTTTCGGAAAAAAAACGGGTAGCTCGTTGGACCATTATTTCGTGAATGAACGTCCCGGAGGATTCGTTTTCTGTTCATCCTTTCGCATAGATAGAAATATCTGATCAGGAATTAGAATGTGATTATAGTCATATGTTTATACTGATTAATTCCCACTGATATCGACTTATCTGATAAGATACGATTGAATAACTTTTTTCCAGGGAGAAAATGAAAACCGGAAAAATTAGGTCAATGAGTTGTAAACTTCCTTGCCATGAGGGAATGCTCAAATAAAGGTGAATCAATTGCTTCAGTTTGAGTTTTGAACAAAAATGCGACACAGTGCATTTTTAATTATTATTATAAATACCTAATATTTTTGTATGAAATGTGTATCTGATAAATGTATACAAGTCTAATTGGCTCAGTTGATAGAGCGTGGGACGCGACGCTTGTTTCAACTAGGTTCGATTCCACTCAACGTTAATATTATTTTTTTAGGGAAATAGTGTAATAAGAATTCACTTAACAATAATTTGCTAATTCATTTACACGATCTAAACAATAACGTCAGCTTGGCAATTAGCCCAGTAAAACCGTTATCGCAATTTCTGGGGTCTTCATCACTCCCAGATATCCCACTTCTGACACCAATGCAGAAAGAACGCACTCAACTATAATTTGCTAATTCATTTACACGATCTAAACAATAACTTAAATTATTTAAAACATTTATAGAAACCACTGTCGCTACTCTGTCTATATGCGAACTCTCGAACTATATCTGCAACTCTGCGACTCTGCCTGCCATCTGATATACCGGCAAGTAGAATTCTTTTACCATTCTCGAACAGCCGCGACTCTGCGGTGACTCGTTCAAATGGCTCTCAGCAGAACTATTCGGAACGATGAGTCATGGGTGTAACGTAAACGAGCAGATATGAGATCACCCAAGCAGGCTGTGAGTGAATATCGCGGTCAGGTTCGGCCTCAGAATCATTACAATAATAGTTACCTTAATGCACATATCACTATAGAGTGATATTCAACTTTTCACCGCGGAACACCGAATCGACATATCCACTCTTTTCCCAAGACGTCGGATACGGTGATGGCTTCTTAGTTGGGCAGGGCATAGGCTTCCGCCCATTTGCTGAAGTAGTCCATCTCCACAAGGATGTACTTTCTGCACACTTTCTGCACCTGTTCTTGACGTCAGCTTGACAATCAGCCCGGTACAACCGTTGCCGCAGTTTTCTGGAGGGTCTTCGTCACTCTCTGATATCCCACTTCTGACACCAATGTAGTAAGAACGCACTCAACTATGATTTGCTAATAGTGATATTCAATTTTATACCTTTAAGGCAATATTTGTTATTTTTGAAGTAACAAAATAGCGAGTTTTTGTCTTTTTCGCATGTGGTCGTCAGAAAAATCAAAACTCTGCATATATCAATGGGAACACAAGACTTATATTTTGGTGACAGAATTATCGATATAGCTGTGATATTGACATTACCATATGCCAATATACAGGATTATTGAAACAATGTTAATTTATTAAGTGAAAGTGTATACAAAAGTATACATTATAATATATACTTACAATAATGGCATCTCTAATATTCTTCTTGATATCTTCGATCTTCTGCTTTTTCTCCTTTTCGCTGAACCCGTTAACATGCAGAATGCGCATCTGCTTCACAATGGTGGATTTGCCGGACTCTCCAGCTCCCAGCAGCAATAGGCGGTGTGTAGCACGATATACCTATACATCAGATAGCCAGTTTAATTATTCAGGATCATACGCCAATGATGGTAATCAGGAGTGGGATTCCGTGTACCAAAGAATTCTTATTTTCATCGCATAAATGAGAAGACACTATGGATAAATTCATGGGAGAGACAGAGACATAAATGTCAATTATAGAATTCTATGGAGATTTTTTCTAAGGAAGGATAAGTAGACAAGAAAAATTGTAGGCGAGTTGATCTTGAGCATGCCAGAATTGGTACAGGGATAGCAGATTACCTAGTTAGATTTGGACGGTATTCACCAATATTAGTAAAAATTGGAAAGTGAGAAAGTACTCAACACTACATTAGGCCCAATGGTCGGGGACTTAAAATAACCTAATAGTCACTTTCAATTATGAAATTACAGTGTAGGCACCAACTGGCTATTTGTTTTTTCCAATTACCTCATACTGAATTCATCAATTTCCAATTTCCTTATTGATTATTACTACAATTTATCATTAAAATATTCTTCGAGGGTATACTTGAGAGGCCTTCTTGACATAAAGTTAATTCACAACTTTACTGAATGTTTCATGGACTTCAAGGTCAAATTAATATTCATTTTAATTATTTCAATTCCATTGAAAATTACCGAATCTTTTAGTGAACTACTTGGAAAAGGGATATCAATATTTCTGATAGGCATGTTGGTTTTATATTAAGAGAAAGGTAATTTTATGTTTTTGAATTAGAGATGCAGATTCTTAAATAAATATCAAAAGAACCCTTAGAAATTCATAGAAATTCAAGAATGAAGGTTTTGCTAAACGTAAGTGTTTTGTATGATTGGACACCAGACCTACAAAGGTATTCTGTATTTTTGTACTAATATTAGAGAGAACAATTATATTATTTCTATTGTTTTGTCTATTTTCTTGTAAACAAACAAGAATAAGTCCTACACCCAATACGAAATAAAACCATTTAATGATGTTAAGAAAGTTATATTCAACAAGTACAATCTATATTTAGTATTTGAAATGGTCAAAATGGTGGATTTGAAAAAAATTCTGGAAAATAGTCCTAATAATGATGGAATTGATCTACACATAGTCAGGATAGCCTTTAGTCAATCGGACACTGCTTTTTAAATGTGATAAACACTTCATCAAGTAGTGGTGGTACTTTTCCAGGTGCCTGGAAGCTATGAACAGTAGTACCAACTCAAAAAGTGA
Organism: Chrysolina americana; assembly: GCA_958502065.1. NCBI lineage: Eukaryota > Metazoa > Arthropoda > Insecta > Coleoptera > Chrysomelidae > Chrysolina > Chrysolina americana. The sequence continues at coordinate 4,259,765 of OY293411.1, read as the reverse complement.
TCAATACTTTCGTTTAGTTGTTTATGTAAAATATTTGAAGACGACACCGACGGTTAGAGATCTCACTTATATCAGACTTCCTTACAATTTTGAATAGCCCAATGGAAAACAAGTATCAACGAAAAAAATGTGATATGCGTTGTATACTTGGATTAGACATAAGCGATTTTTTTAAACTGTTAATATAGATTTATTAATAATAATAATAATAATAATAATAATTGTATTATTGTATATGGGTAATGTATTGAATTAGTTTAAAAGTTATACAGAACACAAAAAGTAAAGTATTAAAACGTTTTTCCTCATGAACTAGAAACTACGCATGGAGTTCCCCAAGGTTCAATACTGGAGCTATTATATTCATATTCACTGGTGAACCAGATGAAATAGAATCATCCTTAAATGAAGACTTGAATCGGATTTTCGTATGGCTGTGTGATGATGGACTTATGCTAAATCTTGAAAAGGCAAATGTATGTTGATAGGGAACAGAAGCCAGCTCAAAAAATTGAAAGATGATTTTTCTCAAATGACCTTGATGATCAGTCACAGAAAAATTGAGAATCTGGAAATCTTCAAATACTCAGATGAGGATTCAAATATGAATTCTCTCTGTGACATCATAAAATATAAGATTGCAAAAAAAATTCATTTTTTGTGCAGACTCGGCACTGAATTTTCACCTTTTTCCAAGTTGACTTTAAATCTATAATAGCCCTATATTGACCAGTTCAATATGATTCCAAAACACAAAATTCGAGGAATTAGTGTCACAGAAGCGTAACTACAGATTACTAATTTCAAGAAAAACAGAAATAACTGAATTTTATTTACTAATTCATCTATAACGACCGTAATATTCGGAATAGGACAAACATTTTCAGATGAATAACTATTTGATATTCAGGGACCATGTCAAATATTTGAAATACTTGTAAATGATGAAAAATATCCCAAAATTAACGGAATTTTTACAAAAAAATGTAGTTACGCCTTTGTGACACTAAGGCCTCGAATTGAGCCATACTTATGTGTAACAAACGTACTCTAATAAAAAGTACACTAGACTAGAGACATTGTCATTAATTTTGATACCTGCAGGCTGGATTCTATTGTACAAGTTTTAAATCTGTTGTTAGAGCTTCGACCTTTTTGGAATTTCATTACTTGATGTACTTTTACTGTGTTGCCTTTTAGAGGTGTTTTAATTTTTTTTTTCCATTTTATTTTATCTGTATTGTCATTCGGTAAAATGCAAAAATTGTATGCCAAATAAAGAATCATTTATATTACGGTTCAAACCTTCTATCAAGAATTTTCATGTATATTCAGATTTATTTGCAGATTACAATAATGATGCTCTGGCTTGGTGGTACCGAGAACATATCTTCAAAAAATGTATAGTAATGATCGAAAAGTGTTTAAAGCTCAACGAGTCTGTGATAATAACAACAAAACAGTCAAAACAGTGTCAACACACAGAGCATGTGGTTTATTTCTCAACTATTCAGGCTGCGAAAAAGTAAAAGGTCATAATAATTACCTGCTTCTCTTTGGCCAGCTGCCTATTGATCTGGTCACTGATACGTTTCTGAGTCCGGATATCTTCAGATGCTTGTGCGGCATCCCTATTTCCGAAGCAGCCCATGGCCGCCAGTGGGGACCACCAGCAATCGGCCCCCTTGTCGGCGGCCACTGGGCCACAATCTGGACCTGACGCCACCGTGGCTGTCACACTGCGAAGAAAGCTTCACGATGAGTATACAGACAGAGTATGGCTTAAGGTAACGAGCAAGATTCTACAAATTTATCAAGTACTATTGGGAATTTCGTTTATATTACAATGAACTGTTAGAACAGACTATAGTTAAAGCTTAATGATCATCTTCAAGAGTTTTTGTTACCTTAATTCAATTTTTTTCAAAAGAAAAAGAGTGTTACTGTAAATTGAATACACAATATTATAGGTGTGAATACTTGGGTGGTGATTACATTTATCTATTTAATATTATCAAATTCCTGAATGTACGCTGAAGCAAGTAATTAAGACATGCATTATGAAGGTGATAACAAAACAAACGAAAATGACCTGTCATTAAAGTAAAATATTTTATTTTGTTTTGTTTCTTGGAACTGTGATTATTTCGAGAATTCACCTTCGCTTTTATAGATTTTCCAATTTGACAAATGGGTAATAAATGAACCACAACATTAAACACTGTACGAATGAATTGTTTACATAAGGTTCCATTGGAAAAAAGAAATTACCAAAACACTTAATCCCTTGGTATCCAATCAAATGCTTCCATAACTTTTTTCACAGAACATTACATATTCATGGGCAGTCTCTGATCATCGCGAAGAAAACACATTATCATGCCACCTTAGGTTTCTTGATAGTGTCCAAAATCACTCGAGAAAAGAAAAAGGCGATCCAACTGCACTTCTGTCCCGATGGAAAGCGAAAAAATTGTTTAAATATGTAGACTAAAAAATGGCTCCTTCTGATATCCTATCTTATGGACAGGATAGTTATTTTTACTTGAAGATTATCAAAAATAGCCCACACTGCTGAGACAGACATATATTAGTAGTATACAACACAAATCTACACAAGCATATTTTAAAAATAGAACCTGGCTAATATTTTATGGAGTTTTATCGCGAATCCTCTGTCGGACTTCCTAAAAACTACTCGATACACCCTGTCACTAAATCGACTTTTGATCAAACTGCAACTGATTACACATCTTATTGTCGCGAAACGACGCTGCAAGGAGTGAATAACGATGAAACGAGCCGCACTCTTTGTATTTCAACACTTTTCGGGCGATTTAACATGGTTCTTTTAATAATGTTTCGCGATAAACTTCCGAAGTACACAATTGACTTTATTCGGCCTTGCCAAACGCGGCGCCACTGGCGCTGTCATTTATGCGCACATCAAACGCTCCTTGAAAATTGCAGTGGTAGAGCTGCAATTTATTTGTGCAGGTAAATTATTGTGTTTGCCCATTTTATGAAGTAGGTGCGGTGGTGGAAAGAAAACACCAATTTGTGCTAGATAAATGGTATTTATCAGTTATGGATAGACGTAGCAGAAGGGCAAAATTAGTCCCGTGCCATTTTTTAGTGATTTCCAACTTTTCAAGTGGCAGTGGTGGCGTTCACATATTTTTGCCTCTGCTAGAATACAAACATTTAATATTCAATATATCATGAGTTAAATTTACATTGAATTTGATTTGAAAAAGAATGAGGCTGTCAAACAACGAAGTTAGAAAGTTTGATATTTCTCGCTGAGAACTTGGGTCAATACATAGATTTTCCAAACTCATCGTTGTTACTCAAAAAGTTTCCGAATTAAAACCATTACCATTAAACACGCACTCATGTGTTTGTGTCATATACCCTCTGCACTTATACGTAATGTAAAAAATCCTTTTTCTCCTATAAATAATCGCACATTGAAATTTTTATATTTTACGCACTCACAGATTTCCATTGGAACTCCTCAGAAAGTCATCAAAGATCAAGCAAGATTGAAGCAAGAGAGAACCGGAACCTACAGCTTTTTATAAGAGTGAATTCCGAACCAATCTTGGATTGAAGACAAAAGAGCTGAGATTTGAACCTGAGTAAAAGGTAGATACTCTCTATAGCACCACGGCCACCAGAAATGTTTGAAAATTCAATCACTAGGATCATTCAGTCATCCGCTGCGGGATACTATTTTTGAGAAAATTGTCACTTCTATCTTGCGCAACAGCGGTGTCTTGGACACAAAAGAATACAGATAGCTGCGGTCCGTAATATTCTTTGATGAAGATGAAAAAACAGCATTCTACTCAGAATATCAATAGAACCAATGTTCAGTATTAAATAGGTATAGCGAGTAATTTAATATAAAAATATTTATCTGATGAAAAATGATATTTGTTGTTAGGTTCAGAGGTTTGTGAAGTATATAAAGTTTGTTTCATCATTTAGGAATAAAATATTCACAAGGGAAAGATATTATTTATTATGAATCCAAATAGCAACGCCCAAGTGAAGCTATATAAACTCTAGTTCATTAGTAGGGCGTTGTTAACATTTTTTATTTCTAGGCCAAGCTAGATTCAATACGAAAATTGTCTAATTTTATTTGAAACATGTAATATGGAAAACTCCCTTATTTTGTTAGCTCATTTTAAAGTGAAATTAGTCTTTTTATAACTGGTTTAGAAGATTAATAATGATTACATATTATTATACGTTCGATGTTACATTGTTACATCGTTAGCTAGTAGGAATATAAACTTTGAGCAAATGCTTTTTTTCTGATAATTTCAAAGTATCAGGTGCTACTCCTAAGGTAGCGAATCGAGTTACTAAAAACACAGCAGTCCATGCAACTATAAACTCCAAGTGAAAACAAAAAGATTGAAGAATGCGGAACCTATCTTTTGTCACACATCTATCTACATGGGACAGGATTTCTACAATAACTGTCAATACTGTCAACTGTCATTACTGCGTGCGGTCACCTGTCATCCTGTCAGAAGTTCACGTTTGTAGTTCCTAGAGCATTATTCTGTGGTTCTGTGGTGTCAATCACTTTGTTCCTCCATTTTCCATTAGTTTTTGTGGAAGGATAGGAAGGTCAGTAAGCAGAGTTTTACAAACATTGAAATGAAATATTTGCTTTTTTTACAGTTCAGTTTGATATAATTTTATTTGGGATATAATTGGAAGTTCAAATTTATGAGTTTTGTGATAACGTTCCGTTATTTACGTAACAATATATTGCAACATTTCTGGACGTATGACGGAAACATTCTCATATTCATTGAAATGCCTAAACTTTAGTCATCATGCCACCGTCCGTTTGTTATGTTATAATCCTTTTAGTAAATTGTCAGATCTTCATCTGAACATTACATAACATCAAATGACATAACCTCAATTGTAGGCTTGCGAAATGGCTGCCAGACTATTCGCCCTTTCTACTACGAGGGCAATCCTCAATGCCCCTAAGACACCTATACAGTCAGCTGCCATGAGTAGCTATGTCCGGAAATTGATCGGAAAGAGGGAAATCGTCGGTTTTGGGTTCAACGGAGAGCCAAGTTACGTAGACCGTTCCGACTTCCCTATGCCTGCAATCAGGTGGAAAGAACCATCAGCAGATATACTGGTAAGTGTACAAGAGACTGACTACTTCGATGATGGTGGACTTATGAATATGTATGGTTTGTAGGCTCTACGAGAGAAAGAGAAAGGTGATTGGAATAATCTTTCATTGGAAGAGAAAAAGGCATTGTACAGGTCATCTTTCTGTCAGACATTCGCTGAGTTCAAAGCTCCTACTGGAGAATGGAAATCTATCGTAGGATTGAGTTTGGTTATTATGTCTGGAGCTTTTTGGATATTTTATTTCATGAAGGCATTCGGTAAGTCAACTTATTTAAAGAAAGCTCAGCTTTGAATAAGATACGTAAATAGTGCTTTATTTGAATTGAAAACAGTTCATTAAAAAATATTCTTGTGATATATAGTTGTGAAGTACATAATATTGAAATCATGTCAGATTTGAAGTGGATAAATAAATCAGTGGTTTATTAGTTACTTCAGAATTTTTTCAAAGTAATTTTCATAATATGGTTTAAAATATTAGAGAATCCACACAATAATATGACTGATCAAAATCTGGATATATAAAATGTAACAAAATATACTCCAATATTCTATTTCTGATTTAATAATAATTACACTGAAAATCATCCCAGAAACTTCTATATTTTTGTTATTGCTTGTTTTTCAGTTTTTCCTTGAACATATCAATTTCTTTTACTCAAATATCTTTACAGTGTACAGTCCTCTACCTGTTACCTTCGATGAAGATCGCAGAGAAGCCCAGTTGAGGCGTATTATCGATTTGCAAGCTAACCCTGTCCAGGGTATCGCTTCCAAATGGGATTACGAAAAGGACGACTGGAAGAAGTAATTGTTCTATGGTCATTTGGAAAAGGGACATTTATGATTGACAGCCGTGAATGTTCCTTTTTTAATAAAATAATCTAGTAAAATATGCACCTTAGAAACTTATTTATTCCTTACCATTATGTGGTGATATACCCAGTCAAAGGACGAGTTTAGTGTTGATGGTTTATGCTGGGATGAGTATTAACTAATAAAGGAGTTTGTTATAGTTGGGGGTGTTTGAATGACCTATGTCCTTCTTTGTATAATCATTCAAATAAAAGATTGACTTGAAAAATTTGTTCAAATTATTGATTATCCTGTATAGGAGTATTACAGCAATTTCAATGGACACATTGAAGAGACTTCAGATTTAATATTGTAAAGTTTTGCGATACGAAGTTCTTTTGGGTAGATTGAAAATTAATTAAGCTTATGATCCATTTTTGCGAAACAAAAATCTTCACACATCAAATGAAATTTCAACAAGGTGCTCTGAAAGTATCGACACGGACACATCGTGGAAGTCTGAGCTTCGACTACCGTCCAAGAGATGGCAGAGCAGTGTTCGAAGAACATTTTTTTCATACAAATATTTAAAAACCAGAAAGGCTAGAAAAAAACTGATTGCATTTCTGGATTCTGCTCGTCAAGATCTTCCCCTATGTTCATTTTGAAGCAAATTTATTTTTCATTTTCAGCCTGAAAATGTGCAAAGGGGTTACCTTAGATTGTGGATCGTCCAAAAAATTAAGTTCTTCCTAGAGCAACCAAACCAAATTTGGTGTGGATGATCCTGAGGCCATTGTTTACTGCGGAATAGCATCAGTTCGAATTATGAAAATTTATGATTATTGCAAAAAAAAACGCTGAAATTTCATTACGGTGCTCTGAAATATGGACACACCGTGGAAGTCAGAACTTCAGCTACCATCCAAGAGATGGCAGAGCAGTGTTGGAACATTTTTTTATACAATTAATGAAAATCCATAAAAAACCTGATTGCGTTTTTGGAATCTACTCGTCAAGGTTATCCTTTAGGCGCATTTTGAAAAAAATGTATTTTTCATTTCCAGCCTAAAAATTTCCAAAGTTGTTAACCTTGAGAAAGTATCGACAAACAGTATAAGTCAACTTTGGCTACCATTTAAAAGATGGCAGAGCAGTGCTTGAAGATATTTTTTCTTTAGGAAACTCCAAATATCTCGAAAAACCATGAAGAGCTACGCGAAAACTGATTACGTTTTTGGATTAAGTTCGTCCCATTTGCGATTGAAGCAAATAATTTTTGATTCACAGCTCGGAATTTTACATCAAAATCTCAACTTACCTCCCAATCTGTTAGACAAAAAAAACAAAATTATATTTGGTACAATGTATATTTGAAATATTCACCAGAAAAAGTTTTTAAAACATAACAAATTTCGAATAAATAACCAACAAAATCATTATTGCATAGATTTGTGCTTGTTGAAGCAGTGTATTGGTTCTCAGACACAGCATAAAAATTTCCTTCAATCTCCAACCAGATTCGTTCCCGATTTCCACACTCATAGCGATGAAAAGTTCAAACATAGCAAACCTGTTATATTATAAGGCATATATTTTATTTCTGTTCAGTTTTCATCCTGTAGAATTAGGAAACAAAAATCATGGATGTGAAGCGAAAATTAGGCAGCCAAGACGTTTTTATTTGATACTTTAATACTTTCTTCCATTAGGAAAATTATCTGAATACCGGTATCTTATTCAAACAAAATTAAAACAATAATTTCATAACATAAACCGGATAAAACAGGTCTAACTTGGATCCAAAACCTTTAACAGCATTACATGTCCATTCAAAATAAATAATCCACTTGATAGAAATACATTTTTCATGATATATACTCAATAAAATAATAGTTTAGCTAAGAATAAACAGATATAATAATATTAAAAACTGACAGAAAATTTTCCTAAAATCAATATGACAAAAATTGGTATTGATGAAACAAAACCAGGTAAAATAACAAATTTCTAATTTGTCAACTAAAATTGTTGTGGTTCAGGTATTGGAGAAAAATTGTCCTATTTCTTCATCTCTTATTTTGGCAAAACTCATTTGAAATGATAACAAAATTAATTATGCTAACCCTTTTTGGAGTTATCACAATAAAAGGTAAGTAGCTATATCTCTTCCATAATATTAAGTGTGCAGGATTCTGCAATACTGTGCCTATACTTTATATCTTCCGCAAGTGAAAAATTATAAACTGTGTTTATTCCGATTTCAATCTGACCCAAGCGTGTTGCAAAAGCATTGATACCTACTCCCAGTACCAGCTAACAGAAAAATACTGACCCAAGCAGGTTCTTTTTACATTCTGAGCGGTATTCTTCCAGTAACATAAAACTGTACACTCCCACGATATATGAAGTTATTCGACAGTCGATGCCTATAAATTGACACAAACCGATAGTGCGACTGAAAAATGTCAGTAGCTAGCGCTGTTCATTGATTCTGTGCAAAAGTTTGCGTCACGATTAAAACCCCAGAATTCTACTAAGAACAATCTGCTAATAATACTCATAGTTATACTGCGATATTTATGATGGACTCCCGGCCTTTGCCTACTCCAATCCATCTCACTGAAAACATAAAAAATACGTATAAATATATATAATTCTTTCAAATTTCCAGCCTGAATATTCTGCGTCTCATTCATATACTAGTTAGCTCTGGGAACGTCACTGTCAAAAGTTTTTTTTTATTATACCTTCATCATAATCCATCATATTTGAAATCGCGTGAAACTCAAGATTAAAACACGGCATATTTTAAAGGATGTTAGGTAACGACACCAATTTCTCTGTTTTATCATATGAACCATCAAATAAGCTCCAAAACAACAATTTATATTTAAATGTCTAGAATACATGACATCAGATGTCAATTACCATCCTCATTAAATATACTGAAATATAAGGAACATTGTCCTGATCTAAAATTCATTTCCAGCATTTTTTTAAAGTTATAATGCAGGTATAATAAGAAATTGCTTACGATACTCGTGTACAAACGCCTTTAAAACACTCAAAACATTGAAGGAATTTGTTTTTCATGATTTGAAGGTTCACTTACACATTTGTAATTATAATACTCTCCTTTCCTACACTCTATGTTATAATTAATGGACTTTAAGTATAAAATTATCTGGAACAAACAGCACTTGATACTTTAGCCAATACTAGAAACGATTTTCTAATCAAAATCCTTCTCTTCATGTCTCACATTAGCCGACGTGATACCTCTTTGATTAATTTCAACTTGCATCTCTATACTCCGATTTGGATCTCGAAATTCCGACTTGGATCCTTGACTCCCGACTCAGACTCGAAATTTCGACGTATATTTCGGAATTCCAGATCACAGTCGGGATTCCGAGATCTAAGTCGGAATTCCGAGATCAAAGTAGGAAATCCGAGATTAAGTTGAAATTCCGAGATTTAAGTCGAAATCTCCGAGATTCAAGTCGAAATTCCGAGATTTGAGTCAAAATTTCGAAGTTTCAGTCAAAATTCCAGGACTACAGTCGAAATTCCAAGAACCAAGTCTGAATTCCGAGATAAAACTCTGAATTCCGTCGAATAAGTTGGAATTTTGATATCTGAATAATAATTCCCGAGAGTTAAGTCAAAATTCCGAGATTTAAGTCAAAGTTCCAGGATTTAAGTCAAAATTTCGAGATTTGAGTCGAAATTTCGAGATTTGAGTCGAAATTCCGGGATTTAAGTAAAAATCTCCGAGATTCAAGTCGAAACTCCGAGATTCAAGCCTAAATTCCGAGATTTGGGTAGAAATTCTGATATATAAATCAAAATTCTGAAGTTTAAGCCAAATTTCCGATAGTTAGGTCAAAATTCCGGTATTAAAGTCAAAATTCCAGGATTTAAGTCAAAATTCCAAGAACCAAGTCGAAATTTCGACATATAAGTCAGAATTCCGAGATTAGATAGATAGATATTCTTTATAAGTTTATAAGTTTATAAAACCTTTTCAGGTGTAGAACATGTCAATACAATGCAAATATAAAATATTAAAGTAAGAATTCCGAGATTTAAATATTTCAAGATCTAAGTCGAAATTCCGACATTCAAGTCAAAATTCCTATATTTGAGTCGGAATTCCGAGATTTAAATACCAAAATTTAAGTCAAAATTTAGAAGTTTAAGTCAAAATTCCTAGATTCATGTTGAAATTCCAAGAACCAAGTCGGAATTTCAACATGAAGGTCAGAGTTCCGATATCAAAGTCAGAATTTCAAGATCTTCGTCGAAATTTCGATATTTAAGTAAACATTCCGATATTTAAGTCGGAATTTCGAGATTTAAGTCGGAATTTCGAGATTTAAGTCGGAATTTCGAGATTTAAGTCGAAATCTCCGAGATTCAAGTCGACATTCCAAAATTTTAGTCAAAATTTAGAATTTGAAGTTAAAATTCCAGGATTCAAGTCGAAATTCCAAGAACCTAGTCGGAATTTCAACATGCAGGTCAGATATCCGACATCAAAGTCAGAATTTCTAGATCTTCGTCGAAATTTCGCTATTTAAGTAAACATTTCGATATTTAAGTCGGAATTCCGAGATTTAAGTCAAAATCTCAGCGATTCAAGTCGAAATTCCAAAATTTAAGTCAAAATTTAGAATTTCAAGTTAAAATTCCAAGAACCAAGTCGGAATTTCAACATGCAGGTCAGAGTTCCAAGATCAAAGTCATAATTTCGAGATCTAAGACGGAATTTCGAGATCTAAGACGGAATTCCGTGATCAAAGTCGAAATTCCGAGATCCGAGTCAGAATTTCGAGATCTTCATCGAAATTCCGATATTTGAGTAAAAATTCCGAATTTAAGTCGGAATTCCTAGTTTTAATTCGGAATTCCGAGTTTTAAGTCAAAATTCTGAAGTTTAAGCCAAAATTCCAGGATTTGAGTTGAAATTCCAAGAACCAAGTCAGAATTTCAACATGTAAGTCAGAATTCCGAGAAACATTATTCCCGTTTTCTTGTGTTATGTCAAATTGTATAATAAACTTGATCTGCTTCTTCTCTCTAATTTGAATCAGACACAAAATATTCAGGGTAGAAACTTCGCATTGAAAGAGATATAAGCAAAGCACCTATTGATTATTGAAGATATCTTACTATAATAAACATGTAATTAAAAATCAATAGAAAATAGGTGAAATTTGGAAGTTTTTTCTCTAAAGTGTGGACGGAGTGATGAGAATCAATTTCAAAATACGCACCTGGTACATCAAGGAGCTCCCTGATTTTGCTGACATACTTCTTCGCGTTTTCGGGCAAATCACCGAAATCTCGCACCTTCTCCGTGCTGGTTTGCCATCCAGGCATCGTAAGATACTCAACCTAGCAAAATATTTTTATAAAATCAAACGAAAACACTTCTAATATATTCTCTTTTACCTCGACTTCTGCCAAATCTGACGCAGTCGATGGAAAATAGTCAATTTTCTTGTTTCTAAGGATATATCCGACTGCAAGCTTCAGTTCGGGTAGGGTGTCCAAGATGTCCAGTTTGGTTAGACACAGAGCGGTGTAGCCGTTTATCATGTTCGTATACTGAAGAAGTACAATGTCTAGCCAACCGCAACGCCTTTTCCTCTTCGTTGTGACGCCGATTTCACCCCCTCGAGATTGCATGAGCTCACCGATGCTCTGCAAAAAAGGATGAAATTTGGGACTCCTGCATATTAAAATATACATTCAAATCATATCAACAAATGCATTATTGCCCGATAATCATAATTTATATAATTGAGATAAACTCATTTAGTCCAGTCCACTCAGTTTTGAGACGAGGATTGGATGTAACACCACCAAATAAGCGATGCTGGTTAGTTGGAACCACGTCAAACAAGAAAAAAATTGTTTACCAAAAATTCGAAGGTTTTTTGTCGATAATGAAGTTTATAAAAAAATGGGTTGACAAGGGTTAAAGGTGATTCAATTCCATACAAGAATGATCCTCAGTAATTCCTCACAAAACGAGCCCGTATTCTCAGAAAACGTGCTTGAACGCCGACATCAAATTTCAGAATGGCGGTGCCGAACGTTGAATGCGTCATAACTTTGCTAAAAATGATCAAGGAATGAAAAATAAAAGTGCATTTCAGTTGTGAAGGCTTCTACTTTTTTATGCAAATGCAGTGCCGGACTGGCCAGGTGAGATAGTGAGAAAAATCTCACGGGGCCCACCACCCCTTTGGGGTCTCGGGGCCCCTAGGAAAACAGACATGGAAACAATAATATAAAATTAATTAAGAAAAAAGGTCAAATGTCGAAATTGGTTATTGCCAGAAACATGATAAACGCAAATATTCACTTCCGATTTGGTAGGATTTCTTGAGGACCTCTTGCAACGTGGCAACAGTGATGCGCGAGTATGTATGGTCGGTGGGCGGATTTGGTTTTGGCGCGCGGCGTGCTGGATTACTGATTAGTCGTATGCGAGACACTGAGACAGCAGAGAGTAAAGCCTGCCTGTGTCCAAAAATAATTTTATTTGGCGTAGTTGCAAACGCGGCCAGGTAAATACAACTCTATATCGGGTCACTCAAAGTTTGTTATGTTTATTTCATTTTTTACTCTAAGACAAGACTAGACTAGCTAATCTTGCCCCTTAATCATTAATAGTACGAAAACCAATAATTTGTTGAAATTTCCGTACGCCGCGACTCATGAAATAGAATGAACCTGGTAATTGGGGGCCCCAATTTTTCAAAATCTCACTTGGCAAAGATGGGCCAGTCCGGCACTGTATAACATGTGGGTATCTAAGTACCTAAAATGTTTTTTACAAAGTCACATTATCCTACTGCGTTGTTTACGGAGGATTTCAGTTAATTCCCTCATAATTCCAAAATTTTATCCAGGATAAGGTTGAAAATAATAGCTTATACACAACTTGCGTGGAAAATAAAGTATGCAATTTCAAACTGGAGGTTTGCACTTTACATTTCTGTTGTTGAACACACAAAAAACCTCTAATTTTGTGTTATAATTAAAAAAATTCTGAAGCCGTCCAAAATGTAATTTTTTTCAAATGATGAATAATTTTGTCGAACTGCGGAATTTTCAGAAACCTCTGACCATCCGAAACGAAAGAAGATGAATTTGTCTGTTCATTCCATATATACAACATAGTCCAGGATAATCGAACTATAATATCGCCAACAATGGACATACTTTGAGCAGTTTTCTCAGTATGCTGCCAGTTCAGATCATGAGCTGCGAAAGGAGTATCTCGAGTCCGGTTTCCGGCTTATTATAGACATGTCAAACCCTACTGTCATGCAAAGTTTTTTGTTCTTGCTGTTCTATGAATTTATTATTAAGAAATTTCATAGTGGAAGACACAAGACGCATAGAAACCCTGGTGCGATCACAGATACGATTTTGTTTCTACCTAAGTTGTTGATACTGTAATTGCATTGATACCGTTGGCTTCATTCGTCGATGGATGGCGCAGAAGTCGAAAATAGCCAAGTTTCCAACATTCCACGATGCCTTGATTTGTCATTTGATTGTTTTTGAATGTTGACATGACACTTGTCGCTTGTCCAACCGTCAATCGTCAATGATAACATTAATCTGTAATTTTGCCGCCATCTGTGCTAAAGAAATGAAACGGTACCAATGCAATACAAATAACATGAATCAAGTAGGCCGTACATCAACACTTTTGTATGTCGGTATCACAGGTATAAGTGATCACACCAGGGTTTCTATGCATCTTGGGAAGACACTAATTAAGATTATAATAGATCCAGCTGCGATTGTCCGTCTGAAAGTGAGTAGAAACTGATTGTAGAGAAGACAAAACCTCAAAAATTCTTAGAGTGGATTGGAGTTGTATTGAATGTTGTGGTTCCTATGAAATTATTAGTGCTTATTTTTCAGAAAAAGTGGGATGGAAATGTGACAGGGTATTCAATTAATCTGGCAAAGAACAAGAGTAAGAGTAAGCAAGTATATTAGCTGTGTGCTAACAAATCTGTTTTCAGGACATTAAAGTTTATAAAGAATTGAGAGCACGTACACAAATTATAGGGATTTTTCCGTCCCAGGAATATTAAGAAATACGTTTTCAATATATTTTCAAGAATAGAAATATATAATTTTTTTGAGTTGTTTCATGAGAATGTTATACAGAAATTAATGCCGGTCGGATAAGAAGGAACAAAGGTGTAGATTTGAATGGTTGAATCTTAAAAAATGCGTTTGTAGGATGTCACAAAAGAAAGGAATTTGTATTATTTGCAATACAGATATGTTTTGCCAGGATTGGTGTCTTTTCACTTCAGCAGGGCTGGCAACATTGATTTCTGTGAGCAGAGAAAGGGGGTTCTCATACAGAAATCTTAATGAACTGGCGGACGTCAAAGTAAATGAAAAATGTCGACAGATGTACACACTTTGGGCTTCAAGATCTAAGAAGTTCAAGTATGGCAATGAAATATTCCATAGCCTGGACCCTCGAATCGGTTCATATTCCCCAATGAAATCCAAACTCAGGAGCAGTTTAGAAAGCTTCGATTCCTCGCATTGCTGTTTGATCTGTGTCCAAAAACAGGACAGTTTCTAAACCATCAACCGAAACCATTAAAAAAGTGGCAACTACTTGTTTGGATGAAGTTTTCGAAAGCAGATATGAAGAGAATAAATAGCTAATGTAGATGTAGTGCGGTTTTTGCAAAATATCATCGGGACTGGAGATGTGAGGCCTGTCCATAACCTCTCATATTCTCACATCTTGTCTAAAATGGCAGATATTCCTCATCGCAATTTCAGGACGATTAACACCGTTTCCAGAGCTCAAAAATACGGGTTTGCTTCATATATGAAAAATTCACCGAACCTAACCTAACCTAGCCTACTACAAGTACCACAGGACTACTTTGAAATACCATTTATTCTATCGAAGTCGGTTTTTCAATAGCCTTTCTAATTTCCGAGAAAACTCCAATTTTTTTTATTGAAGTCAAAATTTGTTTGTGTTTCACCCCTGATTTTTTGGTGCACACATTTTTTTCAACTAAACATAATGTCAACAAGTCACGTGCCAAGTTTCATAGTATTACAATTCATCCTTCAGTTTTGGCACAAATTTGTCTGTGGTTATTGGACTAAATGACACACGAATATCAGAACTACAGTTGAATCAGGGTCCAAAGCTGACTGAAGTTTCAGCGGCCGACACCTAGACCGCTGATCCAACCGGCCATGAATGATATCACACTTCATATTGTAATCAAAGCAGATAAGGAATTTCGTAACAACAGAATGCATGTTTGAAATTATGATTCAAACTTCAAACAAGCAAATCTTGATAGTTTTGTAATCAGATAAAACAAAACGATACTTGTACAAACAGATACAGAAGAGTTTCAAACGCAATAAACAACCACAAAATCAGTGGAGTATTTCAAAATTATCAGTACTCATTTCAGAAAAAAAAATATCAAGAAACTTATCTAGATACTTTGGATGACTGAAATTTTGAGCTCCTATAACCGAGTATTATAATTCATATTCATAATTCAGTGTCTTTCAAAAGTCTGGGAACGGTCTCATATTTCAGAATAGGCTTGGAGAAAATTCATGAACATTTCTACACGATGGTTTTTGATGATGGTTATATTGTCAATGTTACCAAATCAATATTTTTCAGATTTTGAGTGTAACTCGATTTTTTCAAACGGAACGCCGTTTTTATTTTCATTGCAATAAATTCAGAACCCCTCATGTCTTATGTCTCCAAATATCAGATTTCAATGTGGTTTTTGAAATATGACAACATGGCATTTTCGATGAAATGTCTGCGTACGGTCCAATATTTTCAAAAGGACTCGAGAAAATAGGAAATTTTATACAAGATAGTTTTTGATGAATAAACTTTTCAATAATTCAATACTTTTTCAGTAAAGTATAGAAATGAATGGAATAACAACTGGTTAACGGAAAAAACAATTTCAGACAATTTTTTTGTAAACGGAAACTGAAAACTATCCATGTGCTTAAAATGTTTTCCATCTATTTGCTAAAAAATATCACGGTCATAAAATTTCTCAAAGGTATTTTTTAAGATTACCAAATTTGCTGGTGGTTCCACCAGATTTTTCAAATGTCCCCCCAAAAAAAGTCCAAAGGAATTAAATCAGGAGAGCGGGCTGGCCATTCTATGCTTTCTCTTCGTCCAATCCATCTGTTTGGGAATGTATGGTCCAAAAAAGTATTGAATAAGGTGATGGTGTATCATGAAACAGATATTGCCCGTAGCTCTAATATTTTAAACGGAATATCCCATTTAATTATCAGTGTTCTATTTTTGTAATCAGTGACAAACACTTTAGAATGTCTTTTTTCATGTTGCTAGGCAAATGATAATTAATTATGACAGTTAGGTACCCATTCAACGGATTGACATTTTACGTTTTCGAGGTTAATTATTCCAGTTTTATTTATACCATTATTTTCGCCCGAAAAGATATTTTCAGCTTCAAATAAGTCAGCCGCTTTCTTTGAAAAAAATTGTATGGAAATTAAACTCACATCTTGCAACTCTGTAGGAAAAGGTCCATCTCCAACTCTTGTAGTGTAAGCTTTCACTACGCCAACAACTTCCCCTATTCTATGTGGAGATATGCCAAGACCGGTACAAACACCACCGACACTGCAGTTTGACGACGTGACATACGGGTACGTGCCTAAAATGAGGTAGTTGTTAAAAAAATTATTTTTAGTTTGGTTTGCAAATTTGAAACAGTAAGAGTATGATTTAATCAATTGGAAATCACATACCGGGTGGCTACGGAAGTATTACCTACGGAATATCTCAGTTATTGTATGAAGTAGGTTTGTGAAATTTGGAGCGTCGATATAATGACATAAGAGCTAGAATTTGAGCATATTGACATGTCGAAGTTAACTTCCGGTCTGACCGGAAGTAACATCAACTTTCTTATTTTAAATGGAAACCCTATTTTTTTTTCTTTTCGCTTTATTCAGCATTCAATTCCCTTTCTAATGACATATCACAAGTTGGTATCTAACCAGACACTAGATCAGAAAAAAATTATTATTGAAATTCACCGAGTAGGCCGTGGAAGCAAAATGAAAGCCAAAAATTGAAAAGTTGGCTATGGAAACCATACGTCACTTGATAACAGTTGCTACTACTGTGATATTTTATTTTCATTCGTCGGCGTTATAAAAAGCCGCCAAAAAAAATATTGGAAAAATTGGGAAAAAAACAATACTCTGTAGGTCCATAACTTAAATAGGAACATACAACTTTTTCTTGCCTGTACTATTCAGCATAACCATTCCTTTCTAATGATATAATAGAAAGTAATTTTTTGAAATGAAATACCAAAAAATCCAATTATTATTATTCAAATAACAAAAAAACAGATTTATCGAAAAAAAAAAAAAAAATTCAAATTGATAGGATTAAAGATAAAATAAATTCAAAACAAATGTTCGAAATGCATTCCCTCAGCGTCAATACATTTATTGACTCTGGTGATATTTTCATGTAAAACGTTTCTCAACATTTGGGGCGTGATATCTTGGAAAGCTCTACGAATTTTTACTTCTAGCTCATGTAGAGTTGTAGGCTGTGTGGAATACACCCTATTTTTAAGATGCCCCCATAGAAAAAAGTCGCACGGAGTAAGATCAGGTGACCTTGGTGGCCACCTGACCGGACCATGGGTTGTTATAAGTCTCTCTTGAAAGCGATTTTGAAGATAATTTCTCGCTATTCTTGAATTATGCGGAGGGGCGCCATCTTGCTGGAAGTACATTCTCTCAGTTATTTCCGCTGGTAGGTTGTTAATGAATTCCGAAATTTCATTCGTTAAAAAATTAAAGTATCTCTCTCCGGTTAGTTGGCCTTGAAAAAGAATGGGGCCAACAATATGAGTTCCAACTATTCCTGCCCAAACATTCACACCAAATCTCTCCTGGAAGCCACCTTGTCGAAACCGGTGCTCGTTTTCTATCGCCCAGTACCTGAAACAAAAGACCGTTCACACTTTTAGCACTTTACTCTTCGACTATCGACAATAATCCAAATAAAGTACAGTACCTACCTTGTATTATTCCTGTTAAATAATCCATTGTTGGTAAATCTTGACTCGTCCGTAAACAAGATATAATAGTTAAATAGGTGATTTTCAGCATTTTGTCAAAGAAACCAATTACAATATTCCAGGCGAAAATATCACCAGAGTCAATAAATGTATTGACGCTGAGGGAATGCATTTCGAACATTTGTTTTGAATTTATTTTATCTTTAATCCTATCAATTTGAATTTTTTTTTTTGATATTTGAATAATAATAATTGGATTTTTTGGTATTTCATTTCAAAAAATTACTTTCTATTATATCATTAGAAAGGAATGGTTATGCTGAATAGTACAGGCAAGAAAAAGTTGTATGTTCCTATTTAAGTTATGGACCTACAGAGTATTGTTTTTTTCCAAATTTTTCCAATATTTTTTTGGCGGCTTTTTATAACGCCGACGAATGAAAATAAAATATCACAGTAGTAGCAACTGTTATCAAGTGACGTATGGTTTCCATAGCCAACTTTTCAATTTTTGGCTTTCACTTTGCTTCCACGGCCTACTCGGTGAATTTCAATAATAATTTTTATCTGATCTAGTTTCTGGTTAGATACCAACTTGTGATATGTCATTAGAAAGGGAATTGAATGCTGAATAAAGCGAAAAGAAAAAAAAAATGGGTTTCCATTTAAAATAAGAAAGTTGATGTTACTTCCGGTCAGACCGGAAGTTAACTTCGACATGTCAATATGCTCAAATTCTAGCTCTTATGTCATTTTATCGACGCTCTAAATTTCACAAACCTACTTCATACAATAACTGAGATATTCCGTAGGCAATACTTCCGTAGCCACCCGGTATATCAGTAATAGAACAGTTTTCCTACAACCCCCTAAGAAAGTACACATAATATCAAGAAACTATGCACAAAAACAAATGCTGACACATTTGTTTTTCTTTATAAAGACCATCCAAATAGCTAATAATCATACAAAGCGTTTTGAAACAAGATCTAACACTAATTGTATAAATATTCTCAGGAATACGAATATTTTCATCTTATTACTAATTATATGTAACCATATTCTGATTTGGACGGTGAAGTTTTGTATTTTGAGTCAAATAGTTTGATATTAGTACTTGCATTTTTCTCATTAAGTTCATTCATCCTGAACTTTCAAAAACTTTACATTTGAATTTTAATACAGAACTAGGACTTTTTGACCTTAATTATGATCCCAGTTTCATAATTATTATGATACGCCAGCAGATGAAATCATTTGTACAAAAAGGATTATTGATTTTTTGTTACATGAGCAGAAACCACTGTTGAATACTACCTTTATGATTTATTTGCAACAAGTGTTTTCAATGCATAACAGAAACTGTGTTTCAGAATCCACTGATAATAATTTATAGAAACTACTTAAACAACCTTTGGCCCACTCCCAAAGTCTGAAATAAATCAGACAATTAGGTTACATCTCAGCCGTGACTGACTGCTTCCCTATTAATATTTTGTTTTTCTCGCAAAAAAAAACTGATCATTATTTGAATTTGTCCAGTTCTATCCTCAGTTATAGCCGTAAAACGTTTCCATTCGACAAAGTCATTGAATTTCGTTCCAGTGTGGGATCCTCCAATTCCATTTTTGGATTTTTGGATATTTACCCATGCATCATCAATTTGTGATCAAAGAAATCAAACACTCTTTATGGATCATCTCTTTTTATCAAACGCTATGAGCAGATCAAAATTCGTTAACATTTATCTTCCAAACAAAGAATTATGGTATTTTGATGTTCGATTAACACTCAAAACAGTGTAAAGAGATAGCCATCTATCGAGATTACCAAATTTCCTTTGTGTTTTGCACTCGAATATATATTACAAAAACAGTTTTTCCCAAAGCTAACGTCTCTTGGCATTATCAATTCCAAAGTAAGATGCCGAAACACCCTGCTGTGTCGCCTGATTAGATTTTGTTCAGATTTCTTGAAGACAAAACAAATGAAATCGCTTGTTTGAAGGTTATAGGCGATGATGTAATTTGGAACATTCATATCGGACTTCCGACGTCTTATACTTTGGTATAATCACAACGTTTCAACTGCTTCTATCCGCAGACATCTTGTGACATCATCGACAAGTGATTTACCTATTGATCTTAATTCATTCATTGTTTGTTTTGTGGCTGGTAATCTCAATTAATTATTATTGGGTTAGTTAGTGTGGATTCATGCACCACCAATTAACAATTATCAAGTAGCTATTATTAATTAACAATTATCAATTAGCAAGTATTGAAAATGCTGCATTCATGCACCCAAATCAACAATTACCAAGAAACAAGTGAGCATGCGCACAAAGCAGATCCGTGCCATTTGAGTTAACTTCACTTTGTCGTAGAAACTGTTTAAACATTCAGATTCTATTCGTTTTCCAAACGTTTATAATCAATTTTGTGCATTCACGATTATCATTGAAATGGAAGCTACTCAAACATTTTTTTTGTTGATTTTCGATGCTTTCCGTCATTATACTGACCAATCCACGATCATCTGCGTACTAGTTGCGCACTAGAAGAAAATCGCGTTCAATTAGAGTAGAAAGATAAAAGTTGGCCAACTTCTACTTGTTACTTGATAATTGTTAATTGTCTGCATGAATGCATTCATTGTAATACAAGGAGTTCAACTTGTACTTGTAATTGATAATTGCTACTTGATAATTGTTAATTGGTGCTGCATGAATCCACACTTAATTACTCGTTTCTAGTTTTCCTACCAGCATAAAAATTTTAATGTGAATACTCCTGTATAGGTACCTACTTTGGAAATAGTTCAAAAAATTACCCATCAAAAACAAAACTGATATGTCCCAGCTTTGTTTTCCTACATTATTGAATGACTCAGGTATGAAATAGGTACCTAATAACACTATGTGTCATAAAACACTTTCACAAAATATTCATTCAAACGTTCGAATCTGAAAAAAAATAGATTTAATGTACTCAAATTTTATTAATAATTTTTTTTTTTTTTTTTTTGGAGGTTAGTCCAATAATCAATTTGACGTCCTACTCATTCATTCGTTAATGTAAATTTTCCGCCGACCTCGTAATAACATGTCTATTTAATATGCTTCAATGCAAACGAAATCGACCATTAATGACCCCTATTAATGCTCAATTTGTCATTAACGATCGATTTCTCTGTAAATGCATGATTTTGCGCGTTGCATGGCAACCAGACATCAACGGATTCAGATTTTATGAGCGCTGTAAAACTTTGACCAAGATGCATAGAAACCTTGGTGCGATCACAAATTCGATTATGTTTCTACCAAAGTTGTTGATACCGTTGACTTCATTCGTCGATGGATGGCGCAGAAGTCGAAAATAGCCATGTTTCCAACATTCCACGGTGCCTTGATTTGTCATTTGATTGTTTTTGAATGTTGACATGACACTTGTCGCTTGTCCAACCGTCAATCGTCGATGATAACATTAATCTGTAATTTTGCCGCCATCTGTGCTAAAGAAATGAAACGGTACCAATGCAATACAAATAACATGAATCAAGTAGGCCGTACATCAACACTGTCGTATGTCGGTATCACAGGTATAAGTGATCACACCAGGGTTTCTATGCATCTTGACTTTGACACATACTTTTCCAATCAGAATAATGAATATTGAAGATAATTTTACGTTGACACCGCCAGATGTTGCGGAAACCGCTAAAGTGGCAGCTTTAAGTTTATTGCCTGATAAAAGCAGAAAAATGTATGAAAAAACCGATACAGATTTCACATCCTGGTGCAGTGAGAACATACCACGCTATTCCAAATCAGTGCTGTTGGCATATTTCACGGATAATACAGAAAAAGGCCTCATTGCAAGTTTGTGGCCAAAATATTCAATGCTGAAATCAACACTAATCGTGCAAGAAAACATTGATATTAGCAAGTACAGTAAACTGATCATGTTTATAAAGAAGCAAAGAGTTGGATATGTGCTGAAGAAATCCAAAGTTCTGGAGAAAACACACATACAAAAATTTATCGCTAATGCTCCTGACAACTTTTTTTTAATGACCAAGGTAAATATAAATAAAAGGTTGATAAAATTAATTATTTTCATCATTATGTATAGCAAGTAATTTTGGAAAATGTAGCAAATACTCAACTTATCAAGACGCGAAATTTTATACATGAGCTCCGTAGCTCAGAGGTGAAATGCGGGTGAACGAAGACAAATCGGATGTATAGATCGGCGGTTCGAATCCTGAACCACGAAAATTTCTCAACTTTTTTCCTTTTTTATTTCAACAAGAGTGAGGTCGACGGAAAAGTATTGTAATCAACTCGTATATTAAAATGCGATTAATGATCTCGAACATTAACGCGGTCGCTTCGCTCATGCATTAAAATATCTCGATCATTAATCGCCTTCATTAATACCCTATTTGATTAAATAACTATTATTCACGAAAAAACACTCCAATAAGCCAAAGACAAAAACAATGCTCCCAACAAGCTGCAATGAACTTTTCAATTGCCTTCTTATTGTCATATATTTAATCCAACTACTTAAAACAAAAATCCGAAAGACGATGCCTTTGAAATAGATTTTGTGAAAACTGTCGAACAGAATCCATATTCATCAGGGGCGCGCTCAAGATTTTTTTCGTGGGGGTTAATTTTTCTATTTTAATGTCCGAAATCCAAAATATATAACAAAATATTTTCAGTGATCAATCAAGTGATATTTATAAATTTCAAGGGGGTTATAACCTTTGAATTCCCCCCTTTGGTGTGTCCTTGATGTTTAAGCACATTTTATACAATTATCGGAAGTGTGCTTTGAAACGAAACAAAGTTTTTCGTCACTTGCTTCAGTCACAGGTTTCACGAAACTTGTTTCTCCTGTATGTCAGCTGCCTTTATAGTTTATATTAGAATATCATGTCAAACACTAGCTGTCATGTTAATTTTCGATTACTAAGATTTCCATTTCCAAGTTCTGTGAAAATAGAACGAGACCATATCTCGAATTCCGAAAGAAACAAACGCAAATCTCTGATTCACTCACCAAAATCAATGTCCAGCATAGCAGCATTGGCACCTTCCACCAATATTTTCTTTCCCGAACGAATCATTTTGTCCAGGTAAGAGACAGTATCACGGACTAGGGGTCTTATTTTATCGGCATAATCCTTATATCTCTTCAATTCTTCTTCAACGTCGACATTCAAAGATGGAAACATCCTTTCATACATGTTGACCAATTGCTGGAATCTAAAAATTATTGGTTCAAAGAAAAACACACTAGGAAGTTCCCTTAGTTTTAAACTAACATATCCAGACGCGAACCAAGAAGTACTACTGACAATAATATTGATATTTCAAAACTAGTAGCCCCCCTACTGAAACTTCTACGTTAAACGTCAAATGCATATCGTTGTAACGAAAATAACAGTTCTAAAACCGATTTGAAAAACGAAACAGCTTGAATACAGGTTCAAAATACCATTGACAAGATGTGCCTAATGTTTTTTTGCTAACAAAGCCCTCTATGGGACAGGACAAGTTAACATGCCATTTTCATTCTACATAGTAGCAAAACTGATGCCAATTCGTTTGATATTTACCCGACATCGACATGTTGCGCCGTTCAAACATTTTAAATTGAGGAAAAGAGACGATTTCGCGCTGTACACATTTTGACCCATCACCACTAACCAAAAATTGAATGAGCTACTAGTCTGTCATGTGCGAAAGCACCATTAGAGTTTGGGAGCTACCCATTGATTTGAACAAAGTTTTTGTACGACTATGTCCATAGAAGCGCCACTGAATTATGGTAGTTGCGTAAACACAGCTATGCCTTCGCATGCATGCTCTCCTGTAGTGTTGCATTTCTAACATGTAACAATCGCACAGTGTAGAATAGAAGAGAATCAATGATGGTCGTTGTGCAGTTTTCTTATTTGTTTTGGTTGTATAACCAACATAAAATGTTTTTTTGAATTCCGCGTGTTTTTTCGTATATCAGTTAGCTAGGTAATTTTTTCCCGTTCACCATATGACATTTATCAGTGTTCTCCCATGTTCTTACTTCTTTTCGAACTGCGAAAAATCCCCTAGGAGATCCCCGATCCTGATACCGTTCCTCGTCGCTTTGGAAGAATAAGTGGGGCCGATTCCCTTTTTGGTAGTGCCGAGACCCTGGCCCTTTTGGCTGTTTTCCTGTTCCTGAAGTCCATCCACCTGCTGATGAAAATCGAAAACGAGATGAGCCCTGTCGGAAATGATCAATCGATCTCGCCAATCCTTCAAGCCCTTTTTTTCGTTTTTCTCGATTTCATCGAACATTCCCGGCAGATGAATGACAACGCCGTTTCCTGAAAAACAATCAAAAACATAGTACTCGATATAGGAGATGACTTGTAGGCAAGTCTTACCGATAATTGATTTGCACGTGGGGTGTATTATCCCACTTGGAAGGAGATGGAAGTCATATTCGACACCCTCGATAACGACTGTATGTCCAGCATTGTTGCCTCCCTAGAAATTAAACAGTACTTCCAACAAACTTTTAAATGGCTACACTGGAGTTCTATCCCGAAACCATAACGCTACGTTTACACCTTGACCCGCGGTTTAGTCGCCAAGTGACCATCTTTGTTCTTCATAAAAAGTCTAAACTAAAAATCAGCGTTGCGTAAACCCCCTCACACGCCATCTACGGCTTTGAATACGAATGCCGTGTATTCTTTACTCAAGAGGACAGGTAAAGTAACCTATATGAAAACTTATTTAATGGATTATTCCATATTTTGCCGCTTTTTTGTCCTTAATAAGAGGCAGAGAAAAAAAAATTATTAAATATACATGAATGCAGACATGAAGTTAGCGAACAACTTCCGCAATTTTTATCTTTTCTCAGTTCTGAAGTATATAGAATTTGCCCTTATGTGCCGCTTTTTTATCGCTAATTACTTGCAAAAAAGCTTTTTTTATTAAATATAGATTCAGTTGGTGAAACAACTTCCGCAATTTTTATCTTCTCTCGGTTCTGAAGTATCTAGAATTTGCCGCTTATTTGCCACTTATTTGCCACTTTTCTGTCTCTAATTAGTTTTAAAAAAAGCTTTTTTTATTAAATATAGATTGAGTTGGTGAAACATTTTCCGCAATTTTCTTCTTCTCTCAGTTCTGAAGTATCTAGAATTTGCAGCTTATTGCCGCTTTTTTGTCGCTAATTAGCTGAGGAGAAAAACAAATAATTTTTTAATTGAATACACATAAAGTTAGTGAAAAAACTTTCGCAATTTTCATCTTTTCTAAGTTCTAAAGTATCTGAAATTTGCCGCGTACCCATTTGCTGCTTTTTTTATCGCTAATTAGATGCAGAGAAAAAATTTTTTTTTATTAAATATACCTCAAGTTAGTGAATCAACTTTCACAATTTTCATCTTCTCTCAGTTCTAAAGTATCTGAAATTTGCCGCTTATTTGCCGCTTTTTTGTCGCTTATTAGCTGTGGAGAAAAAATTTTAATTCTTTATTAAATATATAAGAAATTAGCGTACCAACTGCAATTCTTATCTTATCACAGTTCTAAACTACCTAGAATTTGCCGCTAATTTGCGATTATTTTGAGTTTTTTTTTCGTTAATTAGCTGCTGAGAAAATAATTGCTTTCTTTATTAAATGTACATGAAGTTAGCGAAACAACTTCCGCAATTTCTATCTTCTCTCACTCTGAAGTATCTAGAATTTGCCGCTCATTTGCCACTTTTTTGTCCGTAATGAGCTCCGGAAAAAAATCGCGTTATTTCATTAAATATAAATGACGATAGCTAAACAACTTCTGCAATTTTTATCTTCACTCAGATCTGAAGTATCTAGAATTTGCCGCTTATTGCCGCTTTTTTGTCACTAATTAGCTGCGGAGAAAAAAATGAATTTCTTCATTAATTATACATGAAGTAAGCGATACAACTTATGTAATTTCTATCTTCTCCCAGTTCTGAAGTATCTAGAATTTGCCACTTATTTGCCGCTTTTTTGTTCGTAAATAAGTAGCTCCGAAGGAAAAAAATAATTTTTCATTAAATATATATGAAGTTAGCGAAACAACTTCTGCAATTTCTATCTTTTCTCAGTTCTGAAGTATCTAGAATTTGCCGCTTATTTGCCGCTTTTTGTCGCTAATTGGCTGCGGACAAAAAAATATTTTTTTATTAAATATACCTCAAGTTAGTGAAACAACTTCCGCAATTTTCATCTTCTCTCAATTCTAAAGTATCTAGAATTTGCCGATTTTTTGTCGCTAATTAGCTGTGGAGAAAAAATCAATTTCTTCATTAAATATATAATAAATTAGCGAAACAACTGCAATTTTCATCTTATCTCAGTTTTGAACTACCTAGAATTTGCCGCTCATTGCCGCTTTTTTGTCACTAATTAGCCGCGGAGAAAAATATACATGAAGTTAGCGAAACAAGTTCCGTAATTTATATCTTGTCAGTTCTGGAGTATCAAGAATTTGTCGCGTATTTGCGATTATTTGTCGCTTTTTTTGTTGCAAATTATCTGCGGATACAAAAAAATAGCTTGTTTATAAAATAAATATGAAGTTAGCGAAACAATTTCCGCAATTTTTGTCTTTTCTCAGTGCTGAAGTATTTACAATTTGCCGCTTATTTGCGCTTAGTTTGAGCAACCGCTAAAAAATCATTTTTTTCTTATTAAATATACATTAAGTTAGTGAAACAACTTAGCAATGTTTATCTTCTTTCACATCTAAAGCCTTCTTTAACCCCTTGAGGGTCCTTCATTCTGTAATTTTCAACATTTCGATAGTTTTTGGGATCTATATTTATTAAGGAATATTCAAGGGTAATATAACAAGACCTTGATAAATATTCGACTATTTTTATTGCATCTAAATTTCGACTGTATTTTATAATAATTTACCGAGACATTATTTTGGCATTAATAATCTGATGAGAGACCGAGAGCGAAGCTCGAGGGCTTTCATCTCTGATTATTAATGCCAAAATAATGTCGGGTAAAATTAATAAATACAAGAGAAATTTAGCAGCAATAAAATAGTGGACAATTAATCAAGGTCGTGTTATATTTATGGAGATTATTTCTTGAATCCATTTCTTCATATGAATGACACTGTATTGTCAGGGATTGTAGCCTCAATATCTCATCGTTTTTGATTTTTCCAAACCGATTCATTTTCAAATAATTATTCAGCTTTAACACGATTGATTCTATTTGACGTTTAATATGTATTTATTAAGAGTACTGTCAGATGCTCAGGCTCCTTGATATGAGTATCATGCTGAATAGTCGGTGACTATTGTGCATCATGTAAATAGTCGCTAATAGAGCGTGTTGATTGGTCCTGTCAAACAGGAAACAAACGTATGATTGGTTGATGACTGATATTTAATAGACGAAAGAAATAATCGACAATATAATAGTCTGTGGTGCATCTTCAATTGAAAGAAATATAATAAATATGTACAAAATTATGTAATAGTTTTTCTTAGAGCTCAGGTTCATAGCTATTTTACAATCTGTTTCCTAATAATTATTATGATGATAAAAATAAAGAATATTCCCATAGTTTTTTTTCAATGCTCACTGCATATTGTAATAGTTATGGTCAATAGAAACAATCACAAAACTAATACCTAATAAATATTAGAAATTACTCAAACTTTTTGATTACCCAGTACCTGAATTGTGAAATACTGCTGAGCTCATATTATAATGATTGTTTTGAAAGTGACTAGCACAAGCCTACCAGTCAGCAAATATTCACAGTACTCCACAGAACAGACAAATAAAGAATTGAAAGTGCCAAAGCATTTGTTTGGCCAACATAATAGAACATTCAAAATTATATAAAAACGTGGGTATCTGGCATTCGGCTTGGCAAATGATTAAATTTTCTTTGCACAAAATAAACAAAGTTTTTTATAGCGGGAGCTACCGTTACCTAATAATAATGATTACAAACAGTTCATCACATGATTTCAACTACTAAAAATATTTTGAATGCAGTCACTCCCACATAGAAAACTAATGCAGTTGAATTTGAAACAAAAAACTAGTTTTGCATCATTGTTGGAAACCAAACTAATCAGCACAAGTCACGAGCACGAGGTTTCAGGCATAACCGATAAGATAATATCGTGTCTGCCTAGTCCTAGTCCCGCCACGGAAAGTATTGATAAACAATTATAGAAGTATAAAAAAAATTAAAATTTGTACCTGGCACCGACAAACAACGTCGACATCGGTGGCGAGCATGTCAACCACCTTGCCTTTTCCTTCATCGCCCCATTGGGCCCCCAGGACCACCGTCACCTTGGACTGCGTTTCTGTACGAGGCCTTTTTCTTGGGGATCCGTTTAGGCAATTTTGAGAATCACTAGACATCATGAATTTGTCTCCTTTATTCCCGATAAATATCGAAATTTCGCTAATAGCACGACTGTTTTTAGCATATAACAAATCTAGAATCACAGAAACAACCACCCACTACTTGTGGAATGGAATGAAACAATTAAAACAGTGCTGCTCGCTGCTTAAACTTTTTTTTTTTTGGTGGTACAAAAATGACAGATGAAAATGTAGTTAGAGCCGCTTTCCACTTACCACAGAGAGTAGCTTCGAGTAATTACTAATGTGAACTGACAGATCACGATGAATCATGTTCCATTTAAACCCCATTTATAAAGTCTGGTGGTGGATTGGTAGGGGCACACTGAACGCATCTGGGACTTTTATAGCTCACAATAGTACAACGAACAAACCTAAAGATGAAAGCTTGTTCTTTTTTTATTTTGCTTTTTTCCGGTGCATTCAGCCAGTACAACTCAATGGATTACTAAATGTCGTTTGTAAAGGCGTTTGTACAATACAAGTTCACCAACAGTTTAGGTGAAGCTCAGTTACTAGGGATTAGCGAAAGAAATTTCTAGTTCCTGCGCAACTCAACTCAGTTTGGATGAACTGTTGGTGAACTTGTTCTGTACAACCCACCCTAAGACGTACTATATGATCGTTCAGCTTGCATGGTGTTGATTGAAGTAACAATTAAATGTTTTTGATATAGTTCACGTGATCTGATGTTGTTCGTTATGCAAGAGTAACTTACTCCAAATCAATCACAAACACATAAATAAGATTATTGTAAGTTTCTATAAGCTGTATTCTTACGGAACAGAATTTCTAAACAAAACTTGTTACCATGATCATGATCGTGATGTGCTTGTTCTTTCGAACCACAGAGTGCTTTCTGGACGTGATTCGTGTAATTTCCCAGCACTCACAGAACTCCTAAATATAGATCTTACGATAAAGACTGATTCAGATACATGCCTGCCCATGCAGGGTTAATGAAGGTGGTTTAAACGCCGTTTAATTACGCATTTATCTGAATCGGCATTAAAAACGAAAATCGGTTGTGACCATTCGACCATTGACAGATCTCATGGAAGATCTGTCATTAGAATTAATGCATTTTTTGCTCGAATGTGCTCCTGTTATATCACATGGAACAAATCAAGACGCTCGCTCGATTCGGAATTTCATTAACTGAACGACCTCTTATGAGTCATCCGGATGACGGATGTCGAGTGTGACAGTGACAGTTCTGCGACCCCGGAATATCTGATATTTTGAGACGAGAAAAAGTCTGAAAGAATGAAGACTGAACAAAAAACTATATGCATGATATCTTCGCTTCAATCGGAAATTTTAAAATAACCAGTAGCAATACTACTACAAAGGTGCTAGTGTTCCAACGCACAAAACGAAAACACAAATGCAGTAAACTTGGTCGTGATCAAAGGTAAGTTCAAAAGAACTGTTTCATTATGAGATCTATTTATACATTTTCAACACTTGGCTTTATCTTGAATTTGAGAAAAAGCGTGTAACCAACGAGATAAACGATTTTATTGATATAATTTTATCTTATCAGTTGGTGATTTATTTAATTTTGTGTATTAAATACCTTGAACACTACTGGTGTGAAATCTGATTTATGAATGCAATTTTTTTCAGAAATGGCGGCAGTTAGTGAGTTGAGGGTCTCTTGGTTTAGCTGTTGTTTGCCCCAACCCCAAAAAAGACGACATCGAATAGACAGGTACAAAACAGACTCCATATTTGGTTAATTAGGCACTTTGTATTACAAAGGCATGAAAGACATGACCTCCGGTTTTTCCTTTTAAAGTACAATTGCTTATTTGTCATTCTTGCAGGTCAATGATAGGCAATCCAACGAATTTCCAGCATACCGGGCACATAGGAAGTAGGGACGTCGAGATGCCAGGTGACCAATTAGTAGCACTCCAAAATCAGATGAAAAGCAAAGGTGGCTATGAGACCCCGTACAAGGTAAACAAAACACCTCCATTTTGTAAAAATAACTTTTATCGTACCATTCAGATTTTGCACTTGTGATCTTTTGTACGCCCACATCTTTCTTATTTTAGGAACCGGATTGGTGCCAATAAATCTCTAAACCAGAGTGTCATATTGTAGGAGATTGTATAATTTATTTATTTTGTGGTATTATTTTTTTAAGTTAGTTCCTTTGAACTGTATATAGTTACTAAGAGCAGATGTTTTGATATTTTCAATTGTTACTAGTATCAATAAGTTAACAGATGTTTTATAGTATTATCACTTATATGTGGAATTGTAAATTCCATTTTCTTATTGGCTTGTGCAATGTTGAATATGTTATTGACAAAGAAATTTCACATATTTTATATACTGTAGACTATAGACTGGATATAGTGCAGTAGTATTTTGCTGAAATCACTTTACTGTCCAAATGGTGTTGATCCAAACTAGAGAGAGAATTAGACCCATGTAATCGAATTCAATTATGAATTGCTCACTATCTAGTAATCATGATTTCACTGCCAGAGTGTGTCTTATTAAGTAATTGAAATTACCCATAAATGAGTTGAAAAGATCTGGTTCTTTCAAAATGTTATTGAATTTGTAACATATTGACTATATTTTTGATTTGAACCTGATAATCGTTCTAGAATTGAATACTTGGGATGAAAATAGTATCTTTTTCTTCATTTTGTTGAAACAATTCGTATATATCCAAAAAATGAATCAAATAGTCAATGGGGTA
Source organism: Chrysolina americana (assembly GCA_958502065.1). Classification (NCBI taxonomy): domain Eukaryota; kingdom Metazoa; phylum Arthropoda; class Insecta; order Coleoptera; family Chrysomelidae; genus Chrysolina; species Chrysolina americana. The sequence goes on along the minus strand of OY293411.1, from coordinate 4,228,463 downwards.
GTCAGTAATTTTTAATCACATTATATTGTGTTCTCTATTCAATTGTATCCTATAAAATATTGTAGTCGTTTTTTCAAAGTTATGTCACTGCCATTTCTGGAAAGTTAGTTATTCCACCCATTATAAGAATCAGTATTATTGAAAAGTTAAGAACATTGTAAGAATCTGCAAACCATTATTCACTTATCCAACTGATAATGCCTCACAAATATGTATTCCTGACACATAAAATTATCTATCCAATGCACTTTTCTGCATCAACATTGAGTTTTACTATTATCTTGAAATTAAAGCGATTTGTTTATCTATTTTTATCTTTAAACGTGAGGCAATATTGATAATTCAAAATGTACAATAGGGAATGTGCTAATATGAAGTGATTAGACAACCAGACTTTGAGTGACTAATCATTGAACATGTGGTATGAGATACAATCTGACAAAAAATTATTCATAATGAGTTTTTCTTTAAATTTATTGATAATGGCCCCAGCAAAAAAAATTAATTTAAAATAGAATTGAAACCTGCACAAATATAGGAGGTTGTTTGAATGAAGAATAGAGACACTGATTTGACGTATTAGGTTTTGTTTTAACAAAAACAATCAATCTGTAAATTTTAAAAGAACCATCCTATCTTGAAATGTTCCATTTCTAACCTAGGGAAATGTCGAGTATTTGCTGAGAATTCTTGTTTCACAATTTTTTTTTTGTTGAAACTTTCGTTCCCATATCCATTGTTCTTTGCTTCTCCTTTTACTTTGTTCTCTCTCGTTGCAATGTTGTCTACTTTATCCTTTTCTATGATGAAATCCATGTGCCTTGTAATAAGAATATAGTAGTTTTTAGAACTTTTACAAACTCTTAAATAGATGTCTATAGATATCTTCACAATGTCTTTGGAGAGTTATCATTTATGTTTAGCTTCATGTTCAATTATGAATGAAAATCTCACTTGATTGAGTTACTGCCTTATAAATGATTAAAAGAATGTGCCAAGTTTGTCATGGAACATTAGAGTGTTTGTAAATAAGCAGGAACAATTTAGTCAGTTTTCTTGTAATGCACTGTAGAGACAGCATCATTGAACAGTCAAATGGTTTCAGCAAGGTTGATGTGCTTCCAGAGTTTCAGCTTTACTTTAATACTCTTTTGTCTACTTGTACAGATTAGTTTAGATCGATCTTAGTTTTAGGTCTCATGCGAAACGAACATTGAAAATTCGTGTCCATCCTCTATATCCTACAACTGAAATATTTTTCAATGAACAAGTTTTATACCCAAATCACTATATATTGTTAAGATTAAAGAAAATATAGAAGTTTTTTTAGTTGTACCCATCAAAATATTTATATATTTGATAATATATAACTTATAAATTGATTGATTGCATTTTGAAATAATTTTTTTCAGACTTTGAGTATTTCATATGAAGAATTTTCAAATTATCTGCATTAGTAGAATGGTTTTATCAGCAAAATGATACCATTTTCTGAGCAGGATGTTCAGTTTTTCCTGGGAAACTTTGTTTTTTTAATGGCAACCATTTTTTTTTATCAGTTTTTCTGTTTCTACATGAGAAATAATAGGTACTCTATGTAATTATTTTTTTCGGAATTATCGACGGTTTTCGAGATTTTTAGCTTGACAGCTTTTTTTCCCCAAAAATTCGTCACTCATATTTTGAAATTATAAAGTTGTGCCAAGTCCCGTTAAAATTATGTTTTGGTCAAATATTGGGCGTTGGTGACTCTCTCAAACGATATATTTAAAATCCACTTGTGATATACAGGGTGCAAAAAATAGCTTGCCATACTTTGTAAATGAAAATGCACAAAATCTTTATTTTGAATGGCACACCGAGTATATTATCGATCTATAACAATCGCCAACAAAGGATCCTCAAATTTCATTGAATATTCCCTATGGTAAAAATCAATAGTTTTTCTTAAAAAAAAGCTTTTTTCTTTCGATAATTCTTCCTATTTTTGCCATGATCTTAGTTGATGAAAGACCTTTTTATGGCAAAATTCATATTTCACGACTGCGATCGAGGGATATTTTTTTGTTTTTTTATGTTTGTAACACATTTCTTGTAATGAAGCACCTTCTAATTCCTTCATTTGATGCATCGTTTTGTCCAACCTCTTCTTTAAAATATCGCTCTATACGATTTCTTCCACTACTCTGTTATTTCTTCATTCACATTGAAATGTATGTTTTGGAATAGTTACAATAATTTCAATTCAATTATCTCGAAATTTGTGCCAGTAAATTGATTCTCTGAAAAGCTAGGGAATTTTTATCAATCTCGTAACAATATTTAATGAAATTTGTAGAGCCTTTGTTGGCGCTTTTTATGGATCGATAATATACGGGGTTTTCCATTTGAAATAAGGAACATTTTGCACATTTTTATGTACAATGTTTGGTAAGCTGTTTCTCACATCCTGCATATCACAGGTCGATTTTAGTTATATTGTTTGACAGAGTACCAATGTGAAATATATGACCAAAAAAAAATGTAATGGGACTTGCCTGATGAGGAGATTCTCATCATAGAGCATTACATATAAAGGTGCCTATCCACCAAAGGAACAACGAGGAACTTTTTGTTTCCATTTGTTGCTTTTTGTTTCAAACTAAAGGAACTTGAAGAAACAAGTATAAACTTTTCGTCTCCACCAAATTGATGTAAATTTCAGTTTTGTTTCTAATTGTTTGTTTCAAATTTTACGGGAACATGCTATATCCACTAAAGCAACATCATTTGTGTTCACGATGTACATGGATGTGGATTGCATTAGCAGCAGCGGTCTATATTATTTTGAGTGCTAATAAAAATAAAAAGAAAAAATGTAAACATGTTATTTGGGTACGGCAAAGCCTTCGAAAGAGAGAAAAGTGTAGGGGATTGCAGCTTTTGGAGGACTTTAAGAAAGACGACATACTATCGTGACACAATTAACTGATGAACACGCATGCAATCAAAACTTTTATAGGATTCAATTGATTCTATTAGCAAGTTATTACTCCATTTAAACATGTTGCAATGGCACACTGAAACCCCGTGTTTCCTGAATACTGTCACTGTCTGTCTCCACTGCAGAAACAAAAAGTTCCAACTACAATTTGTTGACGCATGTTCCTCTTTTTCATTTGATGTTACCGCTTCAAACGGAAACAAGTCGCAACACGCAACAAGGATCAACTTCTACTAGCAACATCAAGAAACATTGAGCAACTTACTGGAATATTTGTAAACATTTTCGGAAATATGGAACAGAAATATGAATGTTCCTGTTTGTTGCTTTGGTGGATAGGTGTCTTAAGGCTCATAACCCTTAATTACCGTTCTCGATGCTTATACTATATTATCAATTTTGTTTAATTCGATTTATCAGCAGGGCGCGTTCTATTAGAATTAGAACACTCGAAATCACGGTTTTATTTTTAGTTGCATTTTTGACAACAAATTCCTTCCACAAAATCGAACTCTCAGTCCCTTCCATAAATACTTATATAGTTGCGTATTTTTCAATTTGTCATGCCGCTGTCAGAAACAAGTTATTAGTTAATTAGTTCCAGTTATTTTCAAGACAGGCAATCAGGGAATGACAAAAATTATTGTGTTTGTGTAAAAAAGAAAAAAGGAAAGTTTTAGGATCATGATAATTTTGTTTGACTTTTGTCATTTCAAACCTCTCGAAACCAAGGCCATTTGCCTCGAAAGAATTCCGATTCCAACAGAAATGTTCCTGGTTTTAGATTTTCAAATGGCCTTATAAATTTGCAATTGTTTAAAATGTAGAGCAAATTATGAATATGAGCTGTTTTTTAATGTTCTTGATGATGAAAAATCCTTCTCCATGCGATCAAAGACTATGATCCCATGTTATCCATGAATGTTACTCAAAATCCTTATTTTTATTTTTAAAGCTGTTGATATTGTTTGGTGTGTAACCTCCAGCATAATTAGCGCCACCTACAGAAAGACTGATGAAAAATTTATGCATCACTGCCATCTTCTAACGGGAGGTCAAAGTTATATTCTGCTAAGAAGGCTATTAGAGATATCTTCAGTTGCAATGTTTTGCTCTATTAATTCGTAGATGTCGCCTCATGTCTTTTTTTAAATTTTTTTCAATTCCCCTGAGCCTTTATCTCATTTCGAATATTTTCATCGTTATTGAATCTGATTCATACCAATATTTATAATTTTAGGAATAAAATTAAATTTTTGTATGAAATCAACTGACTGAAAATAATAAAACTGTCAATGTTCTACTTTTATATTCTTATATTTAAAATAATATTTATAAAATATACATTTTATACATAAATAAGAAATTAATCAAATCATAAAAAGTCCATATCTAAAGCATTGTACAGAGCGGCAATCTCGCTGTGGCTTGTTATCCTCCAGAATGGAAAATTCAAAGACTTCGCTGCCGCTTCTTCATCTTGACCGTCGCCTATCACTACGTAAGTACATTTTCTACCGAATCTCGTGACGATTCTCTCGAAACAACTCTCTTTACCTGAAAAAACAAAAAAAATTATTCATTAATTTACTTACATTATGTTCATTATGAAAAAGTTTAATTTGTTTTTCCATACAAAAAACAATGTCTATGTTCAGTTATTCTCATTTTGAAGTTTCTACCAGTTTGTCCAACACAAAGTACAGGACAGGAACCACAAGTTGATTTATAGAATACTTTTCTTATTTTTTGTTTTCAATATTTTATCACTGGGTTCTCTGTCAGATAGCATCCTGTCTAAGAAGCCATTGTATTACAAAACAATTTCTGTGGTTTAAACCCGTAATTTTTGAAAATCATTCAAAGTTAAAGCTTTATTATAAAAGTTGATATACTATGGATATAGGTGTATTTTTTCGCAAAATAAAGTTTCTGTCTATGGAAACAAAATGTATATTTAATAAAAAAATTGACTGATGAATGAATTTCTCAGAACTTCATTGATAAAAAGTTACTGTATATAGGATTTTGTGCTTTGAAACTTTTAGTGTCCAACTTTGATCAAAAAGTATCAAAGGAAGCAAGAACTAATATATGCATGGCATCACACATCGAAAGGTGAGGGCCTCGTCTTCCCTAGCTCACATAAGTTTTTCAAAGACATTTGAGGGTTGTTAGTAGGGGTGGTGCCGGTTGACAGAAATTGAAATATTGCTTTATCTATTTTACAATCACTTGAGACCCAGACAACCAAATTTCTCACCTATTTTTGTAGCTGAATAAATATTGTCGATGGGAAAAACTCCCCCAAGCCCAAAGAGCAGTATTTTCGCTAGTGCTGGAATGAGCTGTGTGGTCGTCACTAGAACATTGACACAGTTGCTCCTTGAATTTATCAGGGTCAAGCACTTGTTGGCCAGTGTTAACCAGTTGTCTGTTACCGATTCGATTTCAGCACGCAACTGGAGCCACTGCTCCCTCTTCGAGGCTCCCAGCAGTCCACCAACACTGTAAAATATACCAAAACATTTTGAAAATAATAAATGGTTCCAAGCACATCTTTCAACAGAGTCAAATCAGTTCCTAATATGCAAGATATATTTCGAATGATTCACAACCACGAAAATAAAAACCTAATTCATTTTCAAAATTTAAGTATTCAGAAAAGGCAAGTCCTGACTTTAAACCCCTTTTTGCATTTCATGAGAGTTTGAAATTTTTTGGTTTACTATTGATTCTTGCTAAGGGGAATCTTGAATATAATCTTTACAAATTTACTCTACTTCCAGACTTGGTTATGAATTCAGGATACAACACATTTGTTCATCACACATTCCTATATAAAATTCTGTTTGTTTGATTTGTGCTTCTCACCTGCTTCTATAATTATTGTAGGTTTCCTTGATCTTCCTATATCTGAATGCCAACTTCCTCATCCAGTCGACACCTCCCCGTACCCCTGTTGCTAGACACAAATTGCCACTGCCCGTTGTGGATGATTGAAAACCATCTGTAGTAAAATTATAGTTCGACAAATCCTGGCCGTTGTCGTCCGAAGATACATCGTCTATATGAACTTGATCACACTCCTGAAACACAAAGATTATTGTAGCTAGTGAATCAAATAAAACTCCTATGATATTCAGCATTGTTGAACCTTGACTCACTTCAATATCATTGAAGAAAAAGTGCGTATCAGCTAAGTTAAAAACCATCTCCTCCATCTTGAATCCCAGCTGGACAACGCTCTGCGGATCCTTCTGGTATTTGGTTGCATAGCTGCCCGTCAACAGACTATGGAATATTATTATAGTTTCGTCAAGGTCCCAGATGAACACCCTGTCGGTTGTGGATTCGGGAGTTGTGGGTGAGACAGTGTTCGTCCGTCTTCCTCTGCCTCTGGTGCCCCGCGACTCTGATCCCAAGCTTCCAGCGGAGTCTCTCGACCGCCTAGCGCTGTCCGCCTTCAGTGGCGACGTTGATCCTTCTGCCAAGGCGATGCCATTCGAAGAGTTGTCTGTGGAATGAATAGTAAAATAAAGACAATCCAGTTGGAAGTAGTCAAACATTTTAATGAACTTCTTTGTTCCATACCTTCTGATTCTGAATCACTAGTGTCGCTATATGGACATAATATCATCTTAAACGTGTACAAAAATCGGGAAGTTCCTACTGAGTCTCATTTATATACTCGAACATTACTATTATTCAGTAATTAACAACATTCAACATCGAGTTTCCAAAAGCAAACACAAAAACTAAAATGTCTTCTTCGTTCTGTTCTTCTACTTCTTCAGTTGTCCACTTCTACATGGCTTTAGCTACCAAAGCTCTACAGGCAAATTTGACAGCTTGAACGAACTATTAGTGTCGTAAAACTTTGTAGGACTTTAGAAAGTTGATGTTTTGCAAAAATTATATATGAAATATGACCTTATTTATTTATCACGCAGGTACAGGTGTTAATGTCGACAGGCATGCATTTCGCATTGCAGGGTGGGCACGCATGTATCTGAATCGGTCTTTATAGTATATTGAGAATGTTTAACACATTGGCGCTGCTTTTAATGTTAAATTCTCAATATTTTATATGACAGTTAAATCATTTATTTGTGGAAGTATGGAAATTTCTTGTGAGTTGCTTAGGCTCAGATGACTTTCCTCTTTCATGGAACACCGACTAATGGGGCGGTGATATTTACGAATGTTTGTCAACAAATAATGAGGCAAAAATCCACCTAAATTCGTTTGCATACAACAATAATAATAATAATAATAGTTGTCATCTACCGCACAAGGGCTATGCCGTTGGGTCTGGTCAGACAAAGAATATCATTATTATCATTATTATTATTATTGGTAGTATTTGACCTATTCTCCTACTCAATTAAATAGACCTGGTCACTCTGCAGCAGGATAATGAGAGGCGAGGCCTCAGAGGTAGATTATTTTCCTAGGATCCAGAAACAGAGGTATAATGAATCAATTTAAGGAGGTCCGATAAAAAAATGTACTAAAACAAATATACGAACCTAATATCGAAGAAGTCGTCAACTGATATGAGGCAGCTCCTATGCTACCGCTAGAACTAGGGGAACTCACATAAGGTGAATAGCTTTGAGCATAATAACTTGAAGCAAATTGTGGAGTTTGAGAATCGGCGTAAGTCGTCCCATATGAGCTATATTCCACACCCTAAAATAAAAAATATATATATGGTTTCATTTCGATTTCCAACAGATTTAAAAATATATTTAATGGCCAGAAACTTCTCTGCGCGGAGTCTTATTGTCAACATATAAGTTTGTGAACTACTTAAAACCCTTTCAAGAGCGACAGGAGGTTATTACATCCATATCATACTCATTCAACATCTTTTATAGATCGAAAATTATGGACCGTAACATAATTTGGCGTGAAATATCCGAACGCGCCCAATGGAGTGATAACCGAGATGTCCTGGCTAATTGTTCCCTAAGCCAATGCCTCTCAAATGTAAAGAAGAAGACTCTCTCATACTTATTCACTTATACAGTTCGAAAAATAGATGTCGCCCACTCCAATATTCCATCTTTAAATATTTACCTGTGCCGAGAATCCCTGCGTGAAGGAAGACGCTCCTGGGGCGGTGTACGCAGCGTAGGAAGGATATTGACTGGATTGTCCCGTCGCGTTGAAGGGCGACGCCGGTGACGCGTACGACGACGCTATGTAGCCAGCGCTGACTTTGCAAGCCGGATTGAGAGCGCGCGAAGAGTTCAGTCCGGAGTAAGGATACGAGGGTGCGTTGTAGAAGGACGACGCCGAATTTATGTAGGGTGTCGCCGATCCTGTGGAGCCGTAGCCGGGTTGCATGCTGGAAATGAAAAAAAAAAACAATTATATAAATAACTAGGCTATTTAGATCTGGGCAAACATCCACATCTCAGAGACATTTCTGCGATATTACACCGCGACGATCCTTAGATATCAAAATCAATAATACCCGAATATAGATGTCTCTGCGATGTCATATTGTTGTCATTACTGCGATATCACACTGTGAAGCCTAAATTAGTGATAGCTGAGTTTAGATGTCCCTGCGATGTCAAATTGTTCTTGCCATAGACGTCATACTGCGACATCATTTAGACATCAAAATCTATATCTCTGCTACTATATTTTTATTGAGTTATCTCCAGATCGGGTGATAATCACACACATTCACTTGACTGCCGACCACAAGGACGCCATCTATCCTTCACCACGGTCGAAAGGCGAATCCTCATTTGTGTTAAATGTTTATTTTGAAGTTACGCGGTAAGTTGGCAACACAGATCGTATTCAATAGGATTGTTTTGGTTCTGAAAATTATCAGTTCTGGGACGTCAGGATCATGCACAGTTAACGAGAAGTGTGCTCTTTAGGTTCATATTCGCTAACTTTTTCTCAACTGCGCATAATTCTGACGTCCCAGGACTAATAATTTTCAGAACCAGAACAAAGCTTCTGTTGGCCAACCTTTAAGCGGGAGGCGACTGCGTGACCGGCTTGTATAACCATATTTAGTTCTAGTTCTTTGTATCGATACATTGATCGAAGATCGATGCTTTGTCGCTTTGAATGCTTTCCATACTGATCATGTTCTCATATATCCAACTGGATTTATCACATTTTCGAATTTTAGTGTCCATAAACTGTAAGTGAAAAGTGAGTATCGTTGTTGAGTATCAACAAAGTGAGATCCATTATTTCTTTCTTTACTATCTGGCATTGTAGCTTTCAGTGGTCTCATATTGTTTCATTGATTTCCAGATGTGATGATGAGCCTCCACGGAGAGAACGAAAAAATGTGGAAGCAGCCTGTTCCAATTAGTTCAGGCATGCCAAACAGAGGCTCGACAGGAAAAGTAACCAAAGCAATTGTCTTTTAGTTTTTTAATTAATTTATTTTAATTTTTTACTTTGTTAATTTTTGATTTTGTACTTTGTTAATGTTGTGTCAGAATGTTTTCATTTTTTGAAGATTTTTTGATATTTATATTTTTGTTATATTTATTTTTTTCACATATAAAATATATTTTCTGTTTCTATTTGTTGTTTCTGTCTGGAATATCGCATAGACGATGACGTCTCATGAATATAACAGTGAAGAAACCTCTGCTATGTCGCTTTGTTACATCCCTGATACGTTATGAGGGCATCTTTGCGGCAACTACATCGCAAAGACGTCTCAGAACTACATCGCATAGAGGTCACCAGCATGCATCATGAGTGTGACAAAAGTGAGTCGCTGGGACGTCTGTGCGACGTAATGATGCGAGTCGCAGGTCACGAAGTGACATCGCAGCAATATCTTAGAGATGTGTCTGTGTTGGCTGGGCTGAACCACTTTTCAAAGTCATGGGAATTTTACCATTACCATCGCTCTTCATATAGTTATTGAGAATCATAAGAAAAATCACATTTGCCAGAACATCTGGATGTACATCATTATGAAACAAGAAAAAAGCTGAACTTCTTATACAACCTCGATATCGACTAACAAAATCTCAAAAAAACTCTCTAAATTTAAATATTTATAAAAATAAACCAGATAACATCAAACTACTCAACACCACATCGTTCAAACTTGAAATTGAATCATTTTTGTTGAAACACTGTTTTTATGACATTGAGGAGTATCTAAATTCAAATTTTGCTCAATAAATTTGGGTCACCTTGTTAGCGTAAATTCAGAGTGTAATTACCGTTCAAAATTTTTTACTCATTGTGAAAGTCTTTAGTAAATTTTATAGTTTTTTAATGTTTAATTTGTTTATATGCGTGTGTATGTGTTTTTATATGCCTTTGCACTTTTATTTATTTAAATTTTATATCTAAATATATACATTTTTTATATTTGTTTGTACAGCAAACATGTAAATGCAAAGTTGAACAATAAATAGCTATTATATCTATCTAGTTTGCTGTTTTATGTATGTCGGGATGTAGTTGATCCCTGCAAGCTCTCGTAATGCATCCAACCGAATGTCAGTGCTAGCAGTTTCAGTTTCGTTCTGCATCTCGTCAAGTCTCTGTAGTTGAGCCTTGCTTAGGCCCATTCTTATTGTTCACGTTATATTCAGGAAGTCCAAGCAAGGAAAGCAAACATGTTGGTTCTTGATACTACGAAATATAGGTTGAAGATAATAACTATCGCCTACTTTGCATTACTTTTAATGGAAATTAGACGAAAGTTATTTATTATTTTCATCCTATATTTAACGTGAATTTCCACAAAATAAATGAGTCATCAATCGAACGATGAAAGATTAATTCAATAGAATGATAAATGTGCGTTTCGCAAAAACTACAAACCTATTGTAATAAGAGTGTGCTGCGGAATATGTCTGGTGGTAGTCTTTATCGTACAAATTTCCTAAATCGAGCGGGGTGCCATAGAACGAGGCAGAGTCTTGAACGGCTGCTACACAGTCGGGTTCTGCCAAGCCGGGGCTTCTTATCTCACTTTTCACACCTGAAATTTCAATGAATCCACAATTATAATCAAAAACAAACGAGTGATGCTGTATTATTAACCACAAATAGGGCCGTTTTTTTTCTGCCAAAATCTAACTGGTGACCTATTTACAGTTTTTGGAAAAAGAACTGACGAATATGACGATAATATGAGTTTAAAAGAATGACATCAATTATGGTTTGTGTTTTTACGTGATAGATATCCCGCGCATTCTGTTACAATTGTTACCAAATGGTTAGATGGAGAATTTGGTGATAAATGGGTTAGGACGAAATACCGATCCATGATGGTCTCCTCGTTCGCCAGATCTCACTCCATTATATTTTCGAGGCGGATATTTGAAGCAAAAATTTTAAAAAGATTGACTATTTAACCCATACAGCCCTGAAACTAATTTTTTCCGAAAATTCAAGTTTTTTTTGTGATTTTTGTTTTATGAAAGAGGTAGTATCTCACAAAAATAATGAAAAAATTCAAAAGGTCACGACTGGCCTAGACAAGCTGTCCTTTCAAAAGGACGGTAGGTCTATCCACTACTATGGAATAAAATTAATGTTAATGAAAATTATTTTATTTCATCATCATAGATACAATGCAAAATATTGATAATAATTAATTTGTATGATATATTACAAAACAATCCTTTGGATGTAAACCAACGTTACACTCTCGACAAATGAAATTAGATTTTTTGTGGCATACAGCGCATCGTCGCTGATTTTCGTTGTACAGAACTAGGTGGTCCATTCTGTCATAACGAGAAAACTCATGAGAATTTTTAGACGATTTTGAAGGACCCCTTTTTGTATTTCTTTTGAGGATATCGAATAAAGGCCTTATCTAGTTGTGTATTGTCGTTGCCATGAATATTACTCATAATATATTGAAATATGTCGCGCGCTATAGCTTCACATACTAATTTGTTATTGGTATCATTCCTATTTTGCCAATACATCTTTTTTCGTGGTAAAGACACGTAACCACAAAATATCTCATCTGGAGTAATATCCCCTGCACGATTTTTTTGTTGTGCATATGTATTCGTAAAATATACAATCAAATCTATCACTTCTTTATCAAAGAACAGTCGAAAAATGTCGCAAGGTGAAAGGTTCATTGCCGCAGATGATGGAACTTCCCAACATGCAAAATCCGTCACGACCAAATCTTGTTTTTCGTAGTGAAAATCTTTTACTTTTTTTGGTCTCCTTTCCACGAATGTTGATAGACGTTTGTCGTCGTCACTATCCCATGCCTGCCCAAGTTCTTCTTCTAATTCTAATGGCATTTGATCTTCAATTTCTGGTAGCAGTTGTGCTCCAGGTAAATTATTAGGTTCAACTACGTTTTCATCCCCTGAATCTTCATCAGTATCACAACCGTCGTCCGCATTTCCTGGAGGAAAAATCACTATTTGTTCTGGAAGCACAGCATCCTCGCCATTTTCTAATTCTGCCAAGAACTCTGAAAGGGTCAGCGGATTTTTCCAATAACTAGAAAGAAAGATAGTCAATAGCAGTGGATAGACCTACTGTCCTTTTAAAAGGACAGTGTTGTTTCTTGTCATTTATTTTGCAAAATTCAAATGAAAATTCGAAAATTACCATAATGGAAAGATTCATTTTTCATTAGTTTACTTAGAAATGAAATTTAACGATCGGAATTACTCTTATCAATAGCAATCACCTACCTAGAGTTACTCATCATCAATGTCCACTGAAATAACAAACAAACACACGTGTCTAACTGTCGGCAATCTTATAGTTACTGGAAACTTGTACTCTAGGTGGCTTCTCAACACTTCATATCCTGTATTGATCAGCTGCCACCTGTACTCCAGTAGCAGAATTAGCTGGAAAGAAATAGTAGTGCGTCCTTTTGAAAGGACGGTAGGGCTATCTGGGTTAATAACGAGGAGCTTGAAAATTCACTTCACGACTTCAATGTAGAAATAATAAGTGTATTGCGATCTGCTCTTGGTGAATTTTATGATCGGACAATCAGATGCACTGAACGAGAAGGTGTACTTATACAGACGCGCCGACTATTTTGTTTAATTTTTTCTGCATTTTAAATACTTCATGTTCTAATTTATTTTGATTTGTTAATTATTAAGTTATAATAAAAATAAGCCGATAACAATTAGCAAAACCAAATACGTTTAAATGAAAACATTGTATTATTGGATTTGAGATTTGGACGTGTTCAGTGCATACATCATGCACATATTGTTTTGTTAATATTAATCCATAATAATAATATTATTTTACTTTTAACCCTCATTTGATTTGTTACATCGGTCCGTGATTATTTTAGTAGGATTGCATGTTTGCCGATTCATTTGTGCAGTTTCTACGTAAACTAATAGATGGTGATTAATTATTGAATAAAACTACTTTTCTGGCTAATACCACGACGGACATTGAACTACATCTGACAGATATTTGTGCAACGTTCTTCCAAGAAAACCCAATTGCAAGTGCTTGTCTTGTAATCAAACAGAAGGTTATCCTTCATTTGGCTGGGAATGACCACCAGCAGACATGCATGTTTCGAGGTTTATTGCCTCTCATCAGTTGTTTTCTGACAGATGTTTGCTTTTAATTTACCACCTGGTGGAAACGCTTAGAGATAAGGGTTCCCCGTATTCTTTAACATTGTTGATACCTCTATGGCACAATATATTCGAACTCCTTTCGAATTATTACAGTTTTCTCTTCCAGTAGTCTGTGCTACTTGGGAGTGTTTTGTCTTGTTCCGTACGGATGGCGCACGGAACACGACAAGCCAGCTTTGTTGTGGATCGTTGTGTCATCCGTGGAGAAATATTAGTTAAACAGTTGATTGTTATTCATTTGGCAGGGACAGGACAATTATAATGTTGTCCGATCTACCCTGTCTCTGATGAGAGGCAATATACCTCGAAACATGCATGTCTGCAGGTGGTCATTCCCAGCCAAATGAAGGATAATTTTCTGTTTAATTACGAGACAAGCACTTGCAACTGGGACTTCTTTGAAGAACGTTGCACAAATATCTATCAGTTGTAGTTCAATGTCCGTCGTGGTATTTATTAGCCAGGGAAGTAGATGTTTTCTGACAGATGTTTGCCTGTTATTTTCCACTTGGTGGAAACGCTTAGAGAGAAGGGTACCCCGTATTATCTCACATTACGAAGAGTTATCAAATAAATGAAAACAAATAATTTCTATTACGGTTAAAAATTCCTTTCTTTCTCTCCACACATTTTCACAAAGTGGGAAAATGAGGCAAATGTCTGACATAAATCACTATGAATTTACATCTACCTATCATTCAATTTTATTTTACATTTATATTTTTAGTTATAAATAAATGTCAGTTCAAACAACAAATTAAACATCATTTGTAATTATACGTAACTCTAAACTGTAATTTTTTATATTTTTTCTCAGAGTTCTTGAGGTTTTTTTGGGGAGGATAGTTGCCAAAGGATATTTTCAAAATACTGCATGCAAAAAATTCAAATAAATTGATTATCTCTAGTACAACATGGGGAAAAGTCGTCATTTCCAACTTTAACACCCTGTATTTCGAAAGCTAGTCATAGGAACGGGTTGGGCCCGGACATATTTCTTAAGGAGACCGACTCCTACAAAAATTTGGAACATTTGACAGAACGCCATTTTATATAGCAAAAAGTGCGGGGTCCTTTTATCATTTTATTTCATCAAATCTTATTAGTTCAATCTTCAATCTTCACACATCACATGAAATACTTCAATTAATATCTTTTTCTACTCATGAATATGAAAATGATCATTTTTCAACCGGATACCTACATGAAAGTGATAGTTTTTCAGTCTAGAGATGAAAACGAAGCAAATGAACATTATCATGCGACATGGGAATATACTAAAAATAATGTGATGGATTTTTGACACTAATGACAGTTAATCTCACTACTTGGCATTTGAATCGGCAAACGAACGTCACCTCGTTTGACAGTTCATAAACATTTTCACGATTATATTTGAACTTCTCTCATAACTATCTATAATTAATATGGACTCTGATAGCGAAATTCCAGTATTTTATAAACAACGTCTATCGTTGAAAAAATAGCATTTCATGCCACACTCTCTCCGCTTCGCTCGTGTACGAACTCTCTCCTCACGAAAAAAACAGTATTTTCATCTCTTATTGAAAAATATACTATTTTTCACCCTCTTCTTTCACAATATTCCTTGGCGGACTCAAAAATAAATACAAATCAGTATTGTATAACAAGACCCATCGTTGGCGCAAAGAACAAAACAAACGAATCGTATCAACGTGGACATACAAGATTTTCATACCTTGGGTGTCCAAAAGTGACCAAGAAGAAGAAAAATTGACGGTGGGAACGGTCGTTGACGTCGTCGTCGCAAGGGGGTCGGAGGCGGTGTGTATGGTGGTCGATGCCGTCAACGGCGGAGGAGAATCGCACGTCGAGGAGGAATGGCCGCTTTGGGGGCTGCAAGCTGGGTCGGCAATCAATCTGAAACAAACAAGATGAATGAAGACCGGTCGATGATAACACGTATTTAGGCAAATAGCTTATTATTTTTTCAATTGTTTGAATGTGGAGAGATGAAACTTCCTTAAGCCGTAGACACAATGGAAGTTTTATGTAATAAGTTTTGAGTTTTGGGATTTTCGATATCAATTTTACAAATAAAACAAGATGCAAAACAGAATTGAAAAATGAAGCTTGAATTTCATCAACAAGATTTTTTATGAGGCGTAATCAGAATAATTATGGCAATGATGGTTTCACGTTAAAACGGTTGAATATAGAGCAATTCTGCGAACGCCAATCGGTTCAGAATAAAGAAATTAGTATACTCTGTGATTTTCAAGACGATCGACAAAAACAAAAAATTACTCAAAAAAAGTTCCAAGGGGTAGAGACCCCTAAAAATCAAGAAAACCTACAAAATCATCAGATCCACTTGAAATTGCACATACGCATATGTGTGCATATAGAAAAAGGTAAAATTTTATGAAAATTAATAGAAAAATTAGATGAACTTTTCAATTCGAGAACGGTTTGAGAGCAATGGCAGGCATGGACGATATCGCTCCCACCAGAGAGCGCTAGTGTGTGTGGAGGTCATGAGTGACAGTAATAACAAGTAATAATATACAATAACACTTCAATTAGTTGCTGTTATGGAGAAATACGGCCCTATAAGTGTGAAAAGCCTCATTTATGAATTGAATAAAGGAAAAGCAAAAACTTCCAGCCGTAAAGAACAGTTGATACGAAAATTAGTGGATGGAATCGGTGCATAAACGTCAGTTTGTAGGTTAACTTGTCTATATTTGGTGAAATTTATTTACTGGCTATAAATCTTATTCTTTCAGATTACTCGATTATGATAGTAATAAACTTTTCATGTCCGTTATGCACTTATCAACTACTCCAATCTGACCTCCACTAACAATTGCGCCATCTACGTTAAGCTTGCCAGAATACATGCCATTCTGCGAATGCTAAACGATTCACAATAATGAAATAATTATACAATGATGGATTTCAATTCGATCGACGAAAACAAAAGTTACTAAAAATCATGATGTCTTTTCACATCTGTTTCACGATATATAATTTTTTTATTTTATTTATAATTTTGATGGCGAATTATGGAAATAACGAAAATTATCACGAATATAAAATATGTAAAGAGAAATTACTAGAATAAACGATCTTCATGTGGCACAAAAAAGTAAGTTTTGAGCAATCAAAAGTTTACTGTTAGAATAAATTATTATCTCTACTGGAAACCCCCGGTTAGCAAAGTTTTTCAAAAAGTTTCAAATATAAACGAGATCGATTTGAATTTTGAATATGGAGGCAAGAAGTTTTCCTCCATAGACATCTTTTTTGCATTATGATTTCTATTTTCTTTTAATCCGTGGTTGTGATCCAAACCATGTCGGTCCTCAGTCGATTCATTTTCTGATATAGAAAATCTGTTGCGAGCATGTGCTCTTTTAACCGTACTTTCATGTCCTTTCTAGTTTGACCCACATTCACCGTTGGGAAGACTGAGCCCAAAGGCTCAGCCATGAAAGTAACTATAAACAGAGATAGATCGCCATCCTTTCTGCGGTGTTCCAGAGAAGTGAGCGAGCTTGTGAGCGCCGCATCACCGACGAGTCAAATGACTTTTTTTTTTGACAGAATATAAACGTTTCGGTGTGTATATCAATCAATACTTCGTTTATTGACTTAATCCTTCGACCTCATGAATGAGATGTGATACTGAAGTGTTTAACCAACAAAACAGCTCCAATTAGAGAGCGAAAAGATGAATGTTGAGCCCCCGATTCGTCAAACGGCAACAGGCGCCCCGCGCTCCATAAATCACCTTCGAACCGGAGACCTTGCGTAATCTCGATCTCTCGGAACGGAGCAGCAAGCAGCAACGCAGCCACAGAGCCACGGCCTGCCTCGGGGAGAAAAGGAAATTTATGCCCGGCCGAAGAGACATATGTCACCGTGCACGTCACAGCCAACAACTTGTCAAGCCGATTTCGCCATAACTCACCTGCGACGCCGTCCTCGTCTATCGCCGCGCCGGATAGAGACGAAAACGTTGACGTTTCTCTCCCAGCTCGCTCGGACCCGACGGGCAGTTTCTTCGAATTTATTCCTCGATGTTTGGTCTGTGGGTACAGAGTGGACTGGTAAAGTTGCTGGACAAGGACGACCTTATCTTGGACTCTGAATTTTATATTATTTGTTCCAGTTCTGTTCTTTGCTATACAGTTTCGGAAAAAACATCTTCGGTATAGACAAATCTAGCAGAGCAACAAGGAACGTAATTATATTATAATACCACGTAATCAAGAGAGGAAGAGAGACGCAATAATACTTTCCCCCTCTTGTCACCCACTCGACTACAGTGTTGCCGAAGGCTCCGTTTCAAATTTCCCATACAGCCAACCAAAAAATCCTGGTTTTTCCCCGTCATTTTACTATTTTGAATGATTTCATGGAATATACCTAGGTGACCACGATGTGAGGTGCTTATGTAAATACATTATATACTTGAAAACGTAGGAAATATTGGTCCTGAAATGGGTGATTACCCCCTCCATGAAACTACCCTAGCAGAAGCACCAGAAGCACTACAAGAAGCACTACAACAGTTCTTTATATGTGACACATGGATGGTGAATATTCTGTTCTTATTTTGGCACAATGTACAATAACACGGTTCGACCTTTTGCCACTTTAGCGCTGGCATCTAATGTTGATTACCGAACACGCACGATTTTATATTTTGGGTTTTCTGCGCATAGATTCAGGTCTCAAAAATAAACAACAATTCCTAAATTTTTGTTTTTCAAATAAAACAACAAAAAACAAAATAATTTGTTCTATACTCCAAGTCTATTTCTCGAAGCTAGTAGTGAATCAGTGAATCATAACTCTGTGACCAGTGATATTCATTCATAAATATTTCATACTCAGGAACAGGAATCCCAGATCATAAAATAAACACTTTACATTTACAAAGTGACGGTGACATGACATGAACCATGATCATGGAACAGGAACAACACTAAGGTCACCGAAATCGTTCATTCCTATAGAAACATTGGTGCCCAACGTGGGGCCAATTTGGTGTAATGAATAATAGAGGCCCCAGAACGGATCCCAGGGGTACTCCATGTGAAATGTTCTGGAAGTCAGACTTTGTTTCATTTATATTTACTGCTTGTTGACTAGGTAGGACTGGGTCAGGTCGTGTGGTACGCCTCTTGAGAGGTCACATGAAGTAAAACCAACATCCATGCCTTCTTCAAGTCCTCCGATAATATCAGTAACGATTTTGAAAATAGCCTGGGTTGTACTGAATTTACGTCTGAACCAAAACTGATGGCAACTGAGATATTTATTTGAGATTTGATTCGAAGTATTTCGTAAGCCTTTGCTTTAATATTATTTTCAAAATCTTTAAATCTATTAAAATGATAGATATTGGTCGATAGTTTGCCACATGTGATATGAATCATTTTTTAAATATTGGTATTATTAGTGATATTCAAGATGTCAGGAAATTCTCCCTTTGAAATGCGAACGTTAAAAAGAATTACGAACCGGCTTCAGACAGAAAGATAAACAAGGTGAAGGCAATCCTGTCAAAAAATCTTCTGGATCAGAGAACTGAGTTTGGTTGTATTCTTATCAAATTTTTAGCAATTGTCTCCAGCTGTCACGAATCTTGCTGTCAGATTCACATGTGAATTTATCATTTATGCTAGTTTCTTGGACCGGTTAATTTAGAGCGATAGTGCTTTTTCAGGATGGTACAAGTGCTGAAATCTTTCGTGAAATTACATACGCATTTGACCTCAGCCAATCTGCCCCTGGGATTTTGAACAGTGGAAAATTTTTTAATGTGAAAATTCTTTCCAATTAATGGAGTGAATGTATAAACAAGAAAATTGGCTAATAAAAAGAGCCCTCTACTTTCGTTGAACCCTTTTATAGATGAGAACAACTTAATTCGTGTTGGTGGTAGGCTGCAACAAAGCAATGTGGATTATGACAAAAAATATCCAATAATTTTACCTGCCAAACACAGAATAACGAAACTTATTTTTCATCATGAACATATCCGTTTACTGCACTGTGGGCCTACCATGCTTCTTTCAAATATTAGAGACAGATTTTGGCCTATATCTGGGCGTAACATGGCAAAAAAAGTTGTGAGGGAATGTGTTACATGTTTTAAAGTTCAACCAACTTCTCCAGAATACATCATGGGTAACTTACCTGAATGTAGGGTAAACCAATATTTCCCGTTTTACAATACAGGTGTCGACTATGCAGGGCCATTTCTACTAAAAGATCGAAACACAAGAGGTACCAAGCTAATCAAAAGAAATGTTTGCTTATTCATTTGTTTGAGTACGAAGGCTATTCATCTTGAAGTCGTCTCTGAATTGACCACCAAAGCATTTTTGACAACTTTAAAACGATTTATTAGCAGACGCGGGAAACCACTTAATATTTACTCGGACAATGGAAAAAACTTTGTAGGAGCTTGTGCAGAACTAAAAAAGTTGCAACTTACTTAATTGACGATACAAAGAATATTTCAAGTTTTTTAGCTTCTGAAAATTAACGTGGCATTTTATTCCTGCTCGATCACCTAATTTTGGAGGCATCTGGGAAGCGGGAATAAAAAGAACAAAATTCCATTTGAAAAGAGTTGTCGGTAATGCACATTTGAATTTTGAAGAATTCTATACAGTTTTGACTCAGATTGAATCAATTCTCAATTCCCGTCCTCTTTGTCCTTTAACTTCCGATCCAGAAGAAACAGATCCTCTTACCCCTTCTCACTTTCTGGTTGGAAGACGTCTAACAGGGATCCCAGAACCTATCTACACTGAAATAGCTGAGAACCGGTTGAAGCGGTTTGAAAGGCTCCAAAAAATTGTCCAACATTTCTGGTCTCTGTGGTATAAGGAATATATTAGCGAGTTGCAAATTCGAGTCAAGTGGAAGAATAATGCTGAGGAGTATCTGAAGATAGGTGCTTTGGTACTAGTAAAAGAAGATACTTCCTCTCCACTTCAATGGCCCTTAGGGAGAATCGTACAACTTCATCCCGGAAACGACGGAGTTACAAGAGTAGCCAGCATAAAAGTCCGTGACGAAATCGTAAAAAGAGCTGTTTCAAAAATATGTGTTCTTCCAATAAACTGTTGAGCGGCTCATTTATTCAGTTTCAGCTGAAGTTATTATTATCTGTTGATTTTTTCGTAAAATGATTTTTTTAGTTGAAATTGTTGACATATTTCAAGGCGGCCGGCATTTTAAAGCATCACATATTCAATTTCTTGAACATGCTGTATATTCATTTCGTGTCATTTTTTCTGTATCTATGTAAAAAAAGTTGTTGTTATGAGAGATCTGAAGAATAAAAAAAAATATATTGTCATCGACGATTATGAATCTTTAATTATCGAATAAAAAGGAAGGATAACTCGAATACTATCGATTATACAGTCCATTAGGAACCAAAAGTTCCAATTTCGAAAAGAGAACGAAACATTCTCCAACAAACATAATATATACATACCAATGGAAATTTTGGAATCGGCTGAGAGTGCCAAACTCGAACTGCTACCAACAAAGTCGAAGAAACTTTACGAAAAGACGTATAATGAGTTCATAAAATGGCGCAATGAAAATAATGTGAAGGTGATTACAAAAGATATATTACTGGGATATTTTTTTGAGAAGTCCAAGAATCGAAAACCATCTTCTTTGTGGTCATACTATTCGATGTTAAAGTCTACTTTGAATTTGTATAATAATATAAACATAAGCAAATTTCCAAAATTGATAGCATTTTTAAAACGGAAGAATGATGGATATAAGCCGAAGAAATCCAAAATATTGAATAGGGATGAAATCGAACTTTTTCTAAATGAAGCTCCAGATAATGTATATCTGATGATAAAGGTATGTTATACCTACCTATATTTATTAAGTAATTAAAAATCGTATTGATTCTTTTATAGGTTGCATTAATATTTAGGGTACATGGTGCTTGTCGTAGAGAAGAATTAACAAATCTCAAGCTTGATGACATTCAAGACCTAACTTATGCTTTGTTGATTACAATTCGAGAGTCAAAAACTAAAATACAACGAACATTTACCATTTGCAGTACTGAAAACCAGTCAGTTAATTATTTGGATATTTATAGAAGATATGCTAGTCTACGTCCCGCAAATACTGAACATAAGCGTTTTTTTATATTCTATAAGAACAACAAATGTACAAAACAAGTTGTTGGGAAGAATATCCTCGGTCAAATTCCAAGAAAAATTGCAGCATTTTTGAAGCCCAGAAGAATATACGGGTCATTGTTTCAGGCGTTCTTCAGCCACTTTATTGGCTGATGCTGGGGAAAGTATCACCAATATCAAAAGACACGCTGGTTGGAAATCAACTACAGTAGCAGAGAGCTACATTGAACAATCGATTTCAAATAAATAGAATATTGCCAAAAATTGCCGGCGATGGTGATGGACCGATACCAAATAATAATTATTTGGACCTACCATCCACATCTAAAATGAGTGGTGAGGATGTTTCAAAAGGGAATAATTATTTTCAAGAGAAAAGTGAATATCCCAACCTCAATATTCAAAATTGTAACAATTGCATAGTTAATATAAAATTCTAATTTTCAGGGTTATGGAGCAAAAATGTAGATTATGAATAAAAGTTGTTAAAAGAGTATTTCTTTATTGAACTGAATTCATTGTTTCGTTATTTTAGTATATTGTCTACTTTACCGCCCGCGGACCATGATGCGCCCACGGGCGGTAAAGTGCCACTTTACGCCCGGCGGACCGGGCGGTAAAGTGTACTTCACCGCCCGCTAGTGCATAAAAGTGCTTTATTCAATATTGAGATTGACATCCGAGCGCATTTCAATAAATATCTTATATCGATTCCCTAATAATATCTTCAATGATAACTTATGGATATCCCTAAAACATATCTTTTGGATGTCTGTGAACAATGCATCATAGACATCCTTGAGGATATCATCTTGTAGGTGTCCCTGAACAAATCTGATGGATATCCATGAACGATATCTTATAGATGTCCCGGAAGGATATCTTATATGGAAGTCCACTCGGAACATCCACTGGACGTCTATAAAATATCTCCAATAGCCAAAATGAATGTCGTGTGTTGACTGGTTGTGATTAGGAAGTAACAACTGTGAAAAAATCCAACGAAAATCAACAGACAGGTGTCTTGATGAACGCCGCGAAAAAAAAGTAATAAGGAAACCCTCCGCTAAAATTGATGGCCTCCAAATAGAAATGCTCATAAAACAAATTCTAAATCTGTCATCCAAATAAGAAAATAATAATTACTCTTGTTTATGTAGCTCCTCTTTTTTAGCCAGAAACTGTCTGAACGAAATATATTATAAAGAGCATTATTAGTTCTT
This sequence comes from Chrysolina americana, assembly GCA_958502065.1. Lineage (NCBI taxonomy): Eukaryota > Metazoa > Arthropoda > Insecta > Coleoptera > Chrysomelidae > Chrysolina > Chrysolina americana. The sequence goes on along the minus strand of OY293411.1, from coordinate 4,205,452 downwards.
AAACATGTGTGAACCAAATGGTTTTTCTCGGTCTCTGTCGGTCACACAGGCCGCTTGTTCGCCGTCTTCGTTCTCTTCAACGCCATTCACTCTCCGAGTTGACACTTGTTTCTTTCATGTTGGATTTCGACCGGCAGTTCTGTTGATGTGTTGTTTCGAATAATATTCGCCTATTTTAAGACTACGAGACTCGGACTTGGGAATGACGTATAGACGATAATCGAACTTTTGTCTGAGACCAAGCAGATATCTACCAAATGTCGTGTTAACGAGGCCGCTGTTTTAAAAAATAAATAAAACAACCGTGCCGCCCATAATAATTTACGTAACAAGCCCGGAAAATACTGGTTTTTGGACGAGTAGACAAGATTCTAGTCCTGGAAGTCTTAGGAGTACAAAAAAACAGTTTCAGAGGGTAGAATATTTTTTGGCAACCGTATGTTATAACAAATTAATAAAGGACGCTTCTTTATAATAGTTTTTGTAAAAGAAAATATTCTAATCCTTTTTTATATTAATATTCATATTGAAAGTTGAACAGCAAATACCCCAGACAGCATGGTATATTCCTGGAATATTCCTCAGATGTCTTTAGAATATATATTCCGAATAATCATGGAATATTCCTAGAATATCTATATACCCTGGAACATTCAAGGAACATACAAAGTAGAATATTTCAAGAACATTCTTGAAAGAATATACCAGGAATATTTCAATGTGAATATTCTTAGTTGAATATTTGTGGAATATTACTTATTGTATATTCTTCATAGTACATGCAGGGAATGTTATGCATGGAATATTCGTAGATTATTCTATACAAGACGTTTCCATATTTGGACCAAAGATTATTAATGTTTCTATACTAGCGCGCTAATGCTCGATTCATAAATGATTTTCTTTTCTCTATGGCATAATCTCTATTTTGATAAGTACTTAGCAAAATTCACATTTGACAGAGAATGACTAATGACTTATACATTTCAACTCGGTTTGCATGCAGCTGATGCCTTGTTATTTAAACTTCCCGCCATTACAGTGACCAATCACACAGCGCTCATGGTATAAGTTATTCCGTGCATTTCAACTTCAACAAGTGTCGTCTGTCATCTGGGAAGTTTCAGGTTTCTGGTTTCATTATTCATTTCGATTTGTTTTATTGAGTAATTGAACCGTTTTTTTTTTAATTAGTGATGTGTGTAGTGTTATCATATAAAACGTAAGTAAACTAAGTAGTTTTTGAATAATACTTTTCATCAGAATGAAATGGATGGTAATAAAATAGGAATTTTTATTTCTTCGATGATAGAAACCATCTGAATTCATGTCTAATAATTTCTGTGTGTGAGATGTTATCAACAAAGTTTGAAAGCATTCATTACATTCTGATGATAATTAATATTGGGAATAATAATTACCCTATCATTTTTAGGTTATGTCTCATCGATCTGGCCTAACATTGTAGCTGTTAATTATTGTATCATTTTCATTTAATTTCCAAGAACTCTTGTGTCATAATGATTCAGAAGACTTTGACGAACGCCATTCAGAAAAGCAAATTGAAAATAATAATATCAGTAGTATAGATTTAGGTTCTGCTTCGTACCATTATTCGATCTCATATAAATAGAAGTACTTTTATAAATACAGAATAAACTCTACAAGTTTTTAATATATTTGAATTAGATTATCAAGAAAATATCAGTCTCAGTGAATCACACACTATCAATGAATTTTTCATTTCTAGATGCAATTCAACGCTGCCACAATAGAACATATCTGAAGGACATTGAAGTGGTGGTTCTGTTACCTCGCAAAATCATCCGACCGATTGAAAGAAATTAGTAATTTGTTACGTTTACTTTGATTATTGTGATGAATATATCAAACAGTAATAAAATATGCCAATCGGTTTGCCACAGCGGTTGCAAATGGGGTGGGTTCAATAAAAAGGTGATCAATAATATTACGGGCGCCAAGTAATTTGCCGTTTTGGCGTATAGTTAGCAAAAAAAAAAGACACTTCAAATTACTAAAGAGACATCCCTTTAAAGTGACGTCCCTGTTCACCAAAATTTCTAGGGAGTGAGAGTGGTTGGATGCGAAATCAAACTTTCGTTTAAATGATAAATATATTGGCTTCCGAATTCAATTATGGAACATGCCTTTTAGTAAATATGTAAATGGTATATTTAAGCAAATACTTAACCTAGCTCTTGCAAGAGTATCTAAGCTGGAACAAGAGTGGAAAGAGCAAAATTACTCCGTCCGAGCTCAGGCACAAGATAAAAAGATTTAAAAAAAAACACGCGATAACGATACTTGGACAATAATCGGTTGGCACTGAATACTAGTGTAATTGAAATGGTATATAGGCCTACAGTAATATACTGGTGACTACGCTGAGAAACAGTAAGTGCCCAAGAAATTAAACAACTGTTCATTTATCGCAAAATATTCCTTACAAGTATTGAAAGGAAATGAATAATACTAATAAATAATGAATGAATATCCCACAACGGGGGTACTCAAGTGATTTCCGGAGTAGATTGGTTGTCGATCCCTCAAGGACTGACTTGGTACACGCCACTGGGGATGAATCTGGCTTGGCCAAGCTGGGCCTTGCACTCCGGGCAGCAGTTTTCCACGCTCGTGGTTTTCTAAGGTATGGTATCCTCCTTCTTGATGAAGCGATGCCCCAATAGCCACAATCAAACAACTAACGCCTACTGCACAGCTTCCCTTATTGCAGAAGGGTTGTGAAGATTCCAGGGTATGTTTCGATAAGAACCGCACAATGCGAAATAAAATTGCGAGTGCACAACTAAAATACGAATAGGTACTGCAAATCCGTCTGAACAGCACACGAAATAAATTCAATATTATTTATCAGTTCACTGAAAGTCGAACATCGCTCTCCCAAAACTGAATGCCACCAAGGATCTCTCTCGCATATCGTTTTTGTCGGCCAGCGCCTAAAAACTCATGATAGCGTATTTGCCAATAAAGATATACCTGGTGTATACCTGATGAAATAAAATTTATAAGAATTTCATAGAAACGAAAATATCCGTTTCAGAGTATGTATAGAAGTTACAAACTTGTATATTTCTCCATTATTGATAGATTATGGTTCCTAGTAAAATTCGAAGACCAATATATTTGCCTCATATTTTTCAGTTAAAATATTTTTACTGAAGATTTATTTCAAGAGTCAATTTAAAACCTTTATAAATGAACAACACCAATTCATTTTGAGATTTGAGAGGCATTGTTTACAGTTTCGAATTCTACACATTAAACCTACAACTGCGCATATATTTTATTTAAAAACATACCAAATATCAAATCGCACATTAATTTTTTTTTCAGGGTTCTCAATTCAGCAGCCTTGACGGAAGTCCCAGAAATGAACGAGTAAATAGGATTTGAATTTTTTCTTATTTTAAAATTAGATATCACACCCTGTTGAAATTTAAAAATAAAGCAATTGTACCTCTGTAGAGATGAACTTTTCTTCCTGAATTATATACCTATAACCCTCAAATTGTAGAGCAACTGTAGACACGTGTTTCAGACTGTTGGTCATCATGAGTACGGTATAGCCAAGTGCAAAGATGTATAACACTTTACGAAGTCAGAAGTGTTGCACATCTTCGCACTTGGCTACACTGTACTGATGACCAACAGTCTTGAACATGTGTCTATGGTTGCTCTATAATTTGGGGATTATACCCATTGAATTTTTTCTAATCGATTATTCGAAAAGGTAACTGTGGGAATATTACAGTAATATTCCTGGATCATACCATATATTCAAAGAATACTCAGTGAATATTCAATAAGAATATTCTATGATTATTCTTCATTTATATTCCTTGAATAATCTTGGAATATCCAAATATTCTGAGGACATTCATTGGTAATATTGTAGTAAAACTGCACTAACTAGTTTTCCTAATTTATTTAAAACACTATTTACAACAATTATTCACTAAAAAATTGACTTCAATAACTATTTCAATTTATTTCTATTGTGGCTATCTATCAGCGAACTCTGGAACTGTAACTAACTGTAACTGTAACTGTAACTCTCGATTATTCAGGAGTATAGAACATTTCATCTAGATGGCTCTTCGAATAGTATCGAACAATCGATTTATTCCAGCTTGTTCTCGGCGATCCGTGCGCCAGCAGATATGCAGTTGTAGTTGAACGAGGGTGCATAATTAATTAGATCAGGGCCGGTCTCGGGGTCGGTCTCGAAATCGTTACAACATTATAGGAATATTTTGTATGGAATATCCGTGGAATATCCCAAAAATATTCTAGATATTCATAGAATATTCTCTTGGGAATATTCTAGGATTATCTGAGGGATTCCCATTAGCATGTTCAGGGAATATTCCTCCAATATCCTTGAATATCCTAGTATATTCCTAGAATATTTCAATATTCCAAAAAGAATGTTCTAGGATTATTCATGGAATATCTAGTGCTGTCTGGGACAGTGTGCCCAATATAAAGATGAAAAGCATGAGGATCTTGGTAACCGTAAAAAAAAATTGGGCAATTGAAGTTATTTGAAGAGTTTTGAAAAAACCAAAGGCATTTTCTCATTGCCACTTTTTTATCTCTACAAAATGGTGTTCATATAATCCCAGAACAAAGTTTCGTTTCGAGGAAACCATCATCAACTCTGTTTTTATATGGCACGAAAGAAAGTACACCCTTTATGAAGTAGCATTTTTCATTACGAATGCAACGAAGTACGGCACATTATGTTTGCTTACGTTTTCTTACGTTTCTCTTCAGTAAAAATGGTTATTACAATTTTTGAACAAAGGCGGTTTAGAAACAATCCATGGCAACGTGAATAGGTTTAATTTTTCATAAAGAAAATTCTTCTTGAGTATTTTATTGTTATAGTATTCGATTTGAGTAGATTTAATGGAATTTAGTAGAGAGTACAGTAACTGTTGAAGAAACTGAAGTTTCTGAAAAAGAATTCCCAATGAAACCTTTCTTCATTATTGAATAAATTCCTGAAGAAATCCAAATATTAGTAGTTACTGATGGAAGAAGTAAAAGAAGAGTTACAAAAATGCGCGTCTGTAAAAAACATAAGAATGGTAAACAAGAGAAAACTGTGTCTGTCACTATCGAAGATTAGGAAAAAATTCCAGAAACTGCGTTAACAGAGGAAGAAATTGAAGATCCTGAAGAAGAATTGCCACCTTCATTCATTGTTGAATAAATTCCTGAAGAAATCCAACAGAAGTGGTGACTGATGGAAGATGTGAAAAAGAGTAACAAAAATGCGTGTCTTTAAAAAACATAAGAATGGTAAACAAGAGAAAACTATGATTGTCACTATAGAAGATTAGGAAAAAATTCCAGAAACTGCGTTAACAGAGGAAGAAAAGGAAGATCCTGAAGATGAATTGCCAGTAGAACCTTCATTCATTGTTGAATAAATTACTGAAGAAATCCAAATTATAAAAATGGTGACTGATGGAAGAATTTTAAAAAGAGTGTCTTCAAAGAACATAGGAATGGTTAACAAGAGAAAACTGTGGTTGTCACTACCGAAGATGAGGAAAAGACACGAGAAACTGGATAGAAGATGTAAAAAAGAGTAACAAAAACGCGTCTCTTTAAAAAACATAAGAATGGTTAACAAGAGAAAACTGTGGTGGTCACTTTCGAAGAAGGATAAAAACACCAGAAACTACGCTAACAGAGGAGGACATTGAAGATCCTGAGGGAGAATTGCCAGTGAAACCTTCGTTCATTGTTGAAGAACTTCCCGAAGAAATCCAGATTACGGAAGTAGTAACTGAGGGAAAATAAGTCACCAAGAAGCGTGTGAGCAAAAAACAGAAAGACGACAAGCAAGAGAAAACAGAAATAGGTCCTCAAGCTATTTTCTTCAGAAATATTCAGTATGTATTCATGTGTACATTAATTATCGATAAATTCTACACAATGTTTTATTGTTTTCTTAATATTTTTGAAAAAATCCAAATGAACATTGATCTGAGAAAATATTTTCATATATGAAGGGGTGAAAAATCTGTTCGCGTAACTTTGGAAACCAGGTAGAATCGTTTCTTTTGTTCAATAACCGAAATTTGTCAAATAAAAACAAAAACAAACCTTCAAAATATACCTATACAGAGTATACCGCCCTTCAAAACACTTTCCGAACCACCACCAACAGCCTCTCTTCTTGCACATCAACTACGGCCCTTCAAACGCCCACTCTTTGAACACTAAATAATTTCACACAGATTTTTCGAACGTATGCCTCTTTATTTAAACATCAGTGCCCGTCGGGAGCATTAAGAGGCATTAGTATTATCATAGTCAATGGGGGCCCTCATGGTGTCCCTTTATATCTCTAACAATGGCCCAGCATCACGTCCTGTATGCTGCGGTAATTGTCCTTCTTTCTCCGACGGAAAATTATGACAAAGAGCCTACCTAAAATCTGGACGTCTACGAGTACAGTCGGAGCCGAAAGTAATGAACCGAAGGATGTTTGAAAATCAAGGTAGGCGATTTTTTGCCGACAATACACAAGTACCTACTAAAAGCTAGTAAACGATATTCATGCGACTTTTCAAAAAGTACCAGACTTGATTTGAGAAAAAAATTAAGGATTTTTAGTTTCTTAGTTCAGAAATCGAAAACAAAATGAATATGACATCAGACATGACAACAGAATTAGAAGAACTGATAAATATTCAGGATGTTCCAAATTGAGTCGGCACAATTGCCAACTCCGTTATTATTGATGCTACGAAATCGGTTAAATAGGCAAACTAGTAGCATTTTTAATGGCCTTCTCGATGCAGAAAACAAAAAAAAATTGGCAGTCGAGTTTTCAGAATATTTCATAAAATGATATTTCTTTCAATGAAACACTTCGATTCGTATTAACATTCTCAATAACAAAGCTCATATCACTTTTCTTCCTAAAGTGGAAAATGATCGACTTATGTGGAAATATTTATTTCTTTCACTAGTACAAAAAATTTCTTCATTTTGGCGAATAAAACCTCATGATTGTCCATACACCCAATTTTGGTACTTATACGAATGACAATATTTTGTTACTAATAGCAAAATAAGACAGTAAAAAAAAATTGCGCTGGGATATGAACTCGTGAAACCCGTGATCATCATGTCGCACCACTCAATTGACACGACTGAGCTATTTGGTATTGATGTACAAAACGATAATTTCCATCTTAAAGCCATCCCGCTTGCCGCATTTATTTTGTGAATCAAAATATGTCTGCTGTTATGATAACTATGAAGTCGTTTTTGTACAGAACAGAAAATACTGGAGGGTCATAATGAATGCAGTAGGAAAAATTATGTTTGATTCGATAAAACATAATTATTATGAGCAATCAAGTTGCCTTGAAACTTTGTTGAAATATTAATTGTCAAATATTCTCAAGTATATCATGACAATGTCATTAACTGTCAACTACTGTTCGAATATTTTTCGAAATGCCGTTTTCCCATCAAGAAAAATGTGATATGTTAGAATCCTACTTGGTTTGCCGGAAAAATAACGTAAGAGCACTCCAACATTACAGCAATTCGTTCCCCGATCGTGAATTACCTAATCGGCGTTTTTCTGCTGTGCTTCATCGTCGATTCAGGAACAATGAAAAAGTTTTCGAGAAGAGGAGAACTAAAAATTGTTTTGTAATATCTGAAGATACAGAAATTGACGTTTTATCCTATTTTGAGGTATATCCAAATGATTCCATCAGAGATTTATTTAGAGAAATAGCTGTTCCACTGTCTGGTATTCAACGAATTCTGAAGAAACATAAGATTTATCCTTATAAGTTAAGACCAGTGCAAACACTAGAACCTGGTGATCCTGAGAGACGATTGGGGTTTTGTCGGTGGTTTATGAATAAATGCAGACAAGATCCAAACTTCTATAGAAATATTATATGGAGCAATTTTTCAAATGGTGGGATGTATAATAGAAAGAATTTTCATTATTGGAGTAGACATAATCCATTTCTAGTCTATCCCCACAATCCACAAAGACGATTTAGTATTAATGTTTGGTGTGGTCTATTTAGAGGCAGACTTATCGGTCCATTTTTCTACCATGGTTCTTTGAACGGACCCCGTTACATTAATTTATTAACAAGAGTGCTGGAAGAGTTTGTCGATGATCTTGATCTGGAGACTCGTCAGATGATCTATTTTCAGCAGGATGGAGCACCAGCACATAATGTCAGTGGCGTAAAAAGAATGCTGCGAGGCTGTTTTGGAAACAGATGGATTGCTACAAATGGTCCTGTTAAGTGGCCCCCTCGTTCACCAGACATGACACCTCTAGATTTTTATTTTTGGGGATTTCTGAAAAATGAGGTGTACAAAATGTAACATAATAATGTAGATGAACTGAAAAATTATATTGTAACTATAACTAATAGAATTGATTGCCGAATTGTGTTGAATGCCACACGTAGTGTCAATAGAAGGGCCCAAATATGTGTTCAACAAGAAGGCGGTGTTTTTGAACATTTACTCGATATTTTACAGCGCTTTATCAAATCCGTTTGTTATAAATGTTTCCTATTGATAAAACTGTCTTATTTTCACCTTTACGAAAAAAGTCAAATGAGATTTGTTGTTGAGAATGTTATTACGAATCGAAATGCATGAAAAAATATAGGGTGTTCCATTGAAAGAAATATCATTTTATGAAATATTCTGAAAACGCGACCGTCACTTTTTTTTTGTTTTCGGCATCGAGGCCATTAAAAATGCTACTAGTTTGTTAGAATTCGTTTCATCAATAATAACGGAGTAAGCAATGGTGCCGACTTAATTTGGAACACCCTGTATATGATCGACATAAAACTGTCTGTTTCTAAATACACTCAGCCTGAAACACCATCCAAATCTACCCCCTTAGGATAGTTTTTTGCCGCAACAAGAAAATCGTACCTGACAATATCTAGATGTCCCAATTGATATGCTAACCTAGGTAATATATTTGCAATATCCGGTAAATAGCCTGGGCCGGCATAAATACTAGAGATAGAGATCGTTTAGATAAATACAGCAACCGTATTGTCAGTGTTGGATTTGTTTAGAAAACGTCTTATCTCACATTCGAGATCGATTCTTTCACATTTTACTCCATGTTCAATAAACTACGTACCTATCTGACAAAACGTGGGTACACTCAAAATCAAAAATTATGCATAGGTAGAAAGCAATGGGAACAACTACAATTACCTATTTGAGAATTTAAGTAACTTCAATTAGTCGCTCATTTAGACATCACTAAGTACATGCAGAGGTACATAGCAGGGTCCCAGTTTTATTTCATCATTTCTAATTTTGTCGAAAAGTCAAATTTCAAGGAAAAATTCGAAATTTGGAGGATAAGAACAAGACCAGAATAAAATTCAAAATTTGGACTATATTAACAGATACGGTTTCTAGAAAAACAGTAATTTTTTTATGTCGACTGCTCAACCAACATCCCCTATCCACTTGTCGGTTTATCTTCTCTTCAATCTATACAGTGAGGACCAAAAGTCCGTCGCCCCCCCCGTAACTTCTTCATTTTCCATATTACAAAAAAATGTTAAATACATAAGTTGTAGGGTTTCATTCGATCTCTTTAATGGTTTAAGTTTCATTCATACAGAGTGTCTCAAAAAAGCACGGTGACTTAGAAGTTACTTTTTTTAAATGGGACACCCTGTATTTCATTGCATTATTACATTCTACGTTGAATTCTGAACAAGTTTGATACATGGTTTTCTATCAAAAAAGTTAATAGTTTTGGACTTATGAACACTTGTAAATAATTATTTCGACTACTTTTGCGCCAGTTCAATGAGAAAATCGTAACAAATGGATCACAATGTATTCCACTTTCCTATCCTAACTTTTTGAAAGCTATCCAATGTTGCAAACTGCTGATGGCACCATGTGTAACTTACCTTGTCGTACCATTTTACAATTGTTAGAGTTGTTGAATCTCACGAAAAACTAGTACAAATGAAGTTGAAACATTTTATTAACAAATAAGGTAGTCCATAAATACAGATCAAGAATCATTAAAAACTGAAGAGATATTTTAATTTATAACTAAAAACGGTGAGTTTTTATCTATTTCAAAAGATGTTCGACATGTCCACCATGCATTTCTTGACACATAAATAGTCGGGTTGTATCTTCCCTAACATTAATCAAGGTTTGAGGTGTTATTTCTGAACACACTTCAATAATTCGACGGCGCAGTTCATCTAACGACCCACAAACTGTCTTAAAAACTACGGATTTCACATAGCCCCAGAGAAAGAATTCAAGCGGTGAGAGGTCCGGTGAGCGAGCTGGCCACTCTGTTGTACCTCGAAGTCCAATCCACCTACCTGGATACCTTTCATCTAAGTAATTTCTCAGAAAATAGTGTGGTGGCGCTCCATCTTGCTGAAATGTTACATCCAAGTAAAATTCATGTGGGTTTTGCGCAACGATCTCATCGATACTGGGACTTATTGTGTCTTGCAGCATTTGGAGGTATATGGGACCATTTAAATTTTCTTCCAAGAATATGGGACCTACAATGTGGTTACCTAAAATACCAGCCCAAACATTAATTTTCTGGGGAAATTGAGTATGCCCCTCGCGGAATTCATGGGGATTCTCATCACTCCAATATCTACAATTCTGGGTATTCACATTTCCATTTAGGTAAAAAGTGCTTTCATCACTAAAGCAGATGTGTTGCAAATAAAGTCGATTTGCAACAATTCTTTCTGCCATGGTCTCGCAAAATTCAAGTCGCCGGTCTGGATCATCTTCAACCAATTGGTGCAAAATTTTTATTTTGTAAGGATGGAATTTATTTTGTTTTAAACCCACTTTACTGATGTTTTAGAAACATCACATGTCTCAGCTACTTGCTTAGTTGATTGTTGTGGGTTATTTACCATTTCGGCTAGTACTTGAATTTCAACATCTTCCGTAATTATTTTCGGCCTCCCAGATCTCGGAGCATCTTTCACGGTGCCATTTTGGTTAAATTTTGCCACCAATTTCTGCAGATATTTTCGACACATCGGACGTTCTGGAAACCGTTCATTGAAAATGCGAATAGCAGCGAGGTAATTTCGGTTAGCTTCACCAAATATGATAACGGCTTCAACTTTGTCTGCTACTGAACAAGCCATATTAATCAACAAGAGAAATTGAAAACCGTTTGAAACAAAGTTTTGAAAACCTACAAAATGTCAATGACATTTGGCAAAAACAGATAAGAGTTTTTTTTCGTTGTCATGGATAAAATAAACGCGCCTAGCGTGCATAGCCTACCTCATTAATTTTTTCGTGAACTGGTGCAAAAGTAGTCGAAATAATTATTTACAAGTGTTCATAAGTCCAAAACTATTAACTTTTTTGATAGAAAACCATTTATCAAACTTGTTCAGAATTCAACGTAGAATGTAATAATGTAACTCCAGCCGTTCTTGAGTTATTGTTTTGTTTTTTTTTTGGAAAATACAAAACATCGAAATCGATGGAAAGTATCCATTTGGAATTCAACCATCCATCGATTAGGTTTTTGGCTGTCGATTTGAATATAACCCATTTTTCACCATAATACTTATAATTTCAAAGATAACTTTAATATTTCAGGTATTGTTGAAAGAATACGGGGTACGCTTCTCTCTAAGTGTTTCCACAAAGTGGAAAATAACAGGCAAACATCTGTCAGAAAACAACTACTTCCCTGGCTAATACCACGACGGACATTGAACTACAACTGACAGATATTTGTGCATCGTTCTTCAAAGAAGACCCAATTGCAAGTGCACGTCTTGCAACTAAACAGAAAATTATCCTTCATTTGGCTGGGAATGACCACCCAGATTTCATGTTTGGAATTTATTTCTCGCTAATAATTTTTTTTGTTATTGAGATAACACAAAAAAGATGTGTTTGGTAGGCACTTTTGTCAATGGACCTTACCTAGTTTTTAATTACTTAATTATTCTCGTAGCTTGTATGGACGCAGTCAATATTTCTGGCTGCATGTGCCAATCCAGCTTTCAACATAAATACTCCTCTGCCCAGATATTTCACGAAAAAGACAACTGGTTTCTAAATCACCGATTGCTTTAATTTTTTACGGTAATTCAGTAAACTGTTAACTCCTACGTGTTCATGTTTATTTTGGAGTGCACTTTCAAATTATTGTTTTCTTTCAGTTTTACAACCAGCTTGTGAACAGCTTGGAATCTTTAGTGTGAACGATAATGTACGGTTATGGCTACTGGACCGATTGGACGGCACCCAAAAACTTGTAGAAATGAATACTGTGATCGGTGGTCTTGGAGTGTTTATGAGGGAGTATTAATTATTATTATTATTATTAAAGTAGAGAGCGGAAAGGTCTTTTGAAAGTGTCGAGCACTCTATAAAAAACATTAATACCTATACGTTCAACAATTTCGATAGATGAAAAAGATGTATAAGAGAATAAAATAATAAAAGACTGAGTAAATGAGGAAAAAATATGAAATTTCAAAGAATGAAACATATAATTATTGGTATTGGTGAAGGACCCCTCACTTTTTTATGTAAAGTGGCGACTGGTCAAATTTTCTGCAACCAAAAGTGTCAATAGAGCCAACTCAATCCTATGACTAGTTTTCCAGATACGGGGTGTTGAAAGTGAAAATTCCTCATATTTTCGGATTTTTTTTGGTAACTCGAACTAGATTGAATTTCTGTTGCTTACACGTTTACTACATGTTTTAGTAATTCCATGGTTAATACGTATGACTGAAAAGATTCATATTAACGAGGTGACTCACGATAATTGAATGACAGTAATTTTTTGCAGAACCTCACTTTTTCTACTGTGGCCTCAGGAAGGCATATTTTCAAAAGGTACCTCTCGATATAGTGTTTCGAGAAAAAATATCACATAGTACTCATTTTTATACAGCGTGTTTCATAGAGAGAACCACAATATCAAATAATTTTTATATGTATTACCTAATTCAAAATCCTGTACTTATGGAATGATTTGAGGAAAAATTAATACCACTGATATATGTGTGCCTCTAAGCTTCAAGATATACAAGGTGGTTTATTTGTTGAAAGGTATTCTATTCTGAGATCAGAACAAAAATCACGAACACTCTGTACTCTTAAATTTACCTGCTCAAATGTATCCATTTTCTTAAAATATAATAATTTTAATATCATCTTGAGGAGTATGATTTCTACATCCGATCGTATAAAGGGCGTTAAAGTGAAGAGAAACTGATTTCAGCAGTTTTTTTTCCTCAAATTGAAAAACTGCCCTGACTTATATTGCGAGAAATAAGTTCTCTGTGGCGCAAATGTTGAATTACTGAGTGTTTGGAAAATGTATAGTGAATTATTCGTAAATCACCATAAGCAGTAAATATTTTTAGCTGTACATCTGACCAAAACTTATATTGAACTAAATTCCGGCAAAAACAACACATTCTTGTGAAATTATTAACAAATATTAGGGCTTCGAAAAAAAAGTGAGATAGACGTCATTTTGATGGTGGAAATGAACAAAAATGCCCAAAAATAAGTGGAAATATACTGTTCATTCATATAATACTTGAAGAATATTTTTTTTATTATTTTTATCTTTATAGACCCTCCATCAATCAAAAGGAAAAAATCGTTTCGAACTCCTTTTTTCCCAAGGATAAAGACGCTTAAATTCTGATTAAGGAATTCAACTACGGTACAATCCCCACTAGAAATTATTTTCCCAGTTCCAGCACTCATAGAAAAATGCGCTTTAGAGATTTGCTGCTGTAAGTTTTAAGCGACTATAAGCGGCAAATCTCAGGAAGCGGCAAATTCCGATTTTAGAATTCAAATACCATATAATCTTTCCTAGGAATTATTTTCCCAGTGCCGACGCCAGCGGTAATAGAAAAAGGCGTTTCGGTTGGCTCCGCCATTGTTTACATTGCTTTCAAACGAAAAAATAACAACCAACCACTTGTGTTGGAAGCGGCAAAATATTTTCTGTTCAAAGACTCAAAATCAGGCTGCTTGAAGCTGTAAAATATGTACTCGAAGCGGCAAAGTAAATGCTACTTGAATCGTAAAAATATATGCTACTTGAAGCGGCAAAATATATGCTACTTATAGCGGTAAAGTTACCAATCCTGGCCTGGTAACAGTCCAATACCAAATGTCTAATTATTTAGGGCTGCCATAAGAAAAGTTTTGAAAAGTACCTTCGCTACGTGCCAACAGTCACTCCCATTCGCGCAGTCCAACCCTTTGCAGTACTTCCTTGTCGTATACACTCACAGGCCCATATGTTCCGACAAGTTTTTCACAGCTTTAATGGTTTCCGCGACAACGATGCTCTTTCCACTTTCATGTTTGTCGCTGTACTGTGAAATTTCGAGTTCCCTCTATTATTAATTACCCTATTGTTTTCAATTGTCGCGTCGTCGCGGTCGATAAATTCTTTTGAAATATCGTTACGCGATGAAATTGTCGCCCACGAATTGAAATAAGCAATGGCCTGGTATTCCGAATTCCAGATGGGTACAACGAAATCCGATCCAGGAATTTAGAAAAAAAAATCGCTTCTTTTCAATTTGGGCGTCTCAACCACTTCAGACTCGGCGTACATGTATATGTACATGTCATTTGTGTTAACGCAATAAATAATAGACAATAAATTTCAGTTGAGACCGAGAGTCCACATTTCCACATTTATGTACATTAGTTTTAGTAAATACAGGTATGAAGTGGCATCTCTCACTTTTGATAGGCAACTTTTTCATATCGAATGTTGTGCATGCTGTTTATGACAACTCATTAGCTTCAATGCGTTTTAGTGCATTTTCAGAAGATTGGCATGAATCTTGTCGAAGTATTTTTTTGAATGTTAATACTAACACACAATTTGTTTATTGCTCGGCATAACATGTTGAAAGGTCTCTCGAAGGCTTCTGGAAATGCTACTAGGGGTGCAACTGGTTGACGGAAATAACAATTTTAACAATTTTCTGAAAAACGTCAACGTAAATTTCCCAACTATATTAAACAATGACTTGAAATCGAATGTACATGGCCATGTACATTGAGTGCTACGCCAATTTTAGTTTATGTACCTTCTCATGTACATCAGGTTTGAATCGTAATTTGGACAAGAACAAATTTCTTCTGAGCTACCACAATACGAGACAACTCGAATTCGATTTTTGAGATCACTTCCAATTATTTAAAAATCGGCTGAACTCCTCTGACGACCCGACAATGACCTTTAATGCTGACAAGTAGTAATTTGGACAAGAACAAATATCTTCTGACCAACAATGCGGGACAACCCGAATTCGATTTTTGAGATCACTTCAAATCATTTAAAAATCGGCTGAAATCCTCTGACGACCCGACAATGACCTTTAATGCTGACAAGTAGTAATTTGGATAAGAACAAATATCTTCTGACCTACCACAATACAAGACAACTCGAATTCGATTTTTGAAATCACTTCCAATTATTTAAAAATCGGCTGAACTCCTCTGACGACCCGACAATGTCCTTAAATGCTGACAAGTAGTAATTTGGACAAGAACAAATATCTTCTGACCTACCACAATACAAGACAACTCGAATTCGATTTTTGAGATCACTTCCAATTATTTAAAAATCGGCTGAACTCCTCTGACGACCCGACAATGAGCTTTGATGCTGACAAGTTGTAATTTGGACAAGAACAAATGTCTTCTGACCTACCACAATACGAGACAACTCGAATTCGATTTTTGAGATCACTTAAAATTATTCAAAAATCGGCTGAACTCCTCTGACGACCCGAAAATGATTTTTGATGATGAAAAGTTGTAATTTGGACAAGAACAAATGTCTTCTGACCTACCACAATACGACACAACTCGAATTCGATTTTTGAGATCACTTCAAATTATTCAAAAATCGGCTGAACTCCTCTGACGACCCGAAAATGATTTTTGATGACGAAAAGTTGTGATTTGGAAAATAACAAATGTCTTCTGACCTACCACAATGCGAGACAACTCGTATTCGATTTTTGAGATCATTTCAAATTATTCAAAAATCGGCTGAACTCCTCTGATGACCCGACAATGACCTTCGATGCTGACAAGTTGTAATTTGGACAAGAACGAATGTCTTCTGACCTACCACAATACGAGACAACTCGAATTCGATTTTTGAGATCACTTCAAATTATTCAAAAATCGGCTGAACTCCTCTGACGACCCGAAAATGATTTTTGATGATGAAAAGTTGTGATTTGGAAAATAACAAATGTCTTCTAACCTACCACAATGCGAGACAACTCGTATTCGAATTTTGAGATCATTTCAAATTATTCAAAAATCGGCTGAACTCCTCTGACGACCCGACAATGACCTTCGATGCTGACAAGTTGTAATTTGGACAAGAACGAATGTCTTCTGACCTACCACAATACGAGACAACTCGAATTCGATTTTTGAAATCACTTCAAAGTATTCAAAAATCGGCTGACAACCCGAAAATGATTTTTAATGATGAAAAGTTGTGATTTGGAAAATAACAAATGTCTTCTGACCTACCACAATGCGAGACAACTCGCATTCGATTTTTGAGATCATTTCAAATTATTCAAAAATCGGCTGAACTCCTCTGACGACCCGACAGTGACCTTTGTTGCTGACAAGTTGTAATTTGGACAAGAACAATTGTCTTCTGACCTACAACAATGCAGGACAACCCGAATACGATTTTTGAGATCACTTCAAAGTATTTCAAAAATTGGCCGAACTACTCTGACGACACGAGAATGGACTTTGATGATGAAAAGTTGTAATTTGGACACGAGCGGCACAATAAAAAGTTGTAGTTTAAACGAATTTGCGAAATGAAATCCAGCGCATTTTCATGACAATGGTGTCAGTGATAAGATTTTTTAAATGAATAAGTGTTCGCGTAGTTGACTGTGTTACGGAAAAAACTGAGACTTTTTTCGCGCGAAGATCCATTTGCGTATTCCGGTAAAATAAACTGAGAAACTTGGTGACACAGGCTGATATCATGGTCAAAAAGACACTGAAGGGGAAAATGTAGGAAACAAGGCACCTGAGTTTGAAATAAGAAGGAGTTCAAAAGGGGCTGAAAAATGTCGAAATAGCGAAGTTTTACATGAAGCCGCCCCAGTTCGGCGGAGAAACTCCATGGAAAGATTCCCGCCGACAGTTTGAAGCTGATGCGGCCATAGCAAATAGATGGAATGCCGGAGAAAAAAAAAGAATAATAAATTAAGGAATTGTAGTTTACCAGTTGGAATAAATTTGCCAAATATGCATTTTCATCACAATACATTCGGCAATTCATATGCTTATGTCCATATTTTGTCCAGCGCAAGCGGCTGATTTGGAAAAAATTGGATTGTTTTTTCTCAACTCTGAAACCACTGAGACTTGCGCGACTCGCACCATTAAAAATGCTTCGCGTTCAACAATTATCTGACTTTTCTCAATAATAAATACTATCATCATTATTTCGATGACACGGGATAAATCTTCGCTGTCCTCGGTCCGCGATGGCGTGTACAAATCCCCGGTGACAAACAACCCGCAAGAATCTAAACGATTCTTGTAGTTTTCAGGTCTACGACAAGCAATTATCATTCTTCAGCGATAAGCCCACTTGATATAAAGTTGTAAAGTTATTAATTCGCTGGCCGCTGAGATTGTGTGAAATAAAAGGAACAAGTGAACGATAATAAAACACGTGAAGGTAGGTGGGCTGGCAGGGCACGCTGCGACCAGGAGGTCTGCCACTTCATGTGACAAAACGACCATGAGGAATTGATCAAGATTGGGTTCCGTCGTTTTTAATTGTTCACCAGACCGATTTTTTTCGATGGAATTATGTCCATATTTTTTTATGACGGGCCGGCCGGTTTACCTGGGCTGCAGGGTAGTGTCTTTCATCGAGAATTGCAGTTTTTGTAATATATTTAGATTGTACGAAGGCGTAGAAGGACCACTATTAATAAAAGATTTATTTTTGCTAATTCCGAGATATTAAGTCATAATTCTCACTTAGTTACTCAGAAATAGCTAATTCCGAGATGTTAAGTCAGGATTCTGACTTAGTATCTCAGAATAACGTAAGTCGGATTAGGAGTGACAGAGCGCGTTCTAATTCTGAGATACCAAGTTAGATATGACTCAACATTTTGGAATCAGCTAATTCTAAGATACTTAGTCGGAATTCTGACTTAACATCTCGGAATTAGCTAATTCTGAGTAACAAACTGAGAATTCTGAGTTAGTATCTCATAATCAGCTAATTGAGAGATCTGAGTAAGAAATGCAACTTAGTATCTCAGAATTACGACTTAGTATCTCAGAATTAGCTAATTCCTAGATATTAAGTCATAATTCTCACTTAGTTACTCAGAAATAGCTAATTCCGAGATGTTAAGTCAGTAGTCTGACTTAGTATCTCAGAATAACGTAAGTCGGATTAGGAGTGACAGAGCGCGTTCTAATTCTGAGATACTAAGTCGGAGTTCTGACTAATATTTCGGAATTAGCTAATTCTGAGATACCAAGTCAGATATGAATCAACATTTTGGAATCAGCTAATTCTAAGATACTTAGTCGGAATTCTGACTTAACATCTCGGAATTAGCTAATTCTGAGTAACTAACTGAGAATTCTGAGTTAGTATCTCATAATCAGCTAATTGAGAGATCTAAGTCAGAAATGCGACTTAGTATCTCAGAATTACGACTTAGTATCTCAGAATTAGCTAATTCCGAGATACTAAGTCAGAATCCTCACAAATTTTGAGATACCAAGTAGAAATTCTAACTTCATATCTTCATATCTCAGAATTAGCAAAAATAAAAATTTTAATAGTAGTTCTCCAACACCTTCGTATGAATGTTCTCGCAGTGTTACGACAGAATAGAAAATTGATTGTGAGTGTTGAACTTTGTGAAAAGTTTTGTAACAGAAGGGCTATTCATGCATTTGCATGTATAAAATTCACACACGAATTTTTTGACAGAGAATACGAATTTCCCAATTCTTTTATTTATTTTTCCTGGTGTTATCGCCAGAGCTGCAACCAAATAAAAAATACTCCTCCCGGATCTGAGGAGAAAATCAAAAGTATGGGTGACATGTTTGAAAGTATTGAAATATATTTGTCAAAATACTTGATGATGGCCAAAAATTATATACAATATATATAAACATGATTGAATTAAGAATAATAAATAGGTTCAAACCCTCTCACACAACAATGTGGGGCTAGAAAATTTTTAAATATCCTCCATAGAAATAAATCGCATGGGGTTACATCGGGAGATTTAGGGGGCCATGAATTCACTGAATATCGTCCGATCCATCTAAGAGGAAACAGATCATGAAAATCACGCACTTCAACTGTTTAATGAACTCCAACGAAGATCTAGAAAAATTGTATCCAAATGTTACCCATTTTCCGAAAAATATAACTTTTGAGATGTTGCTAACTTTGAAAAATGCGTTTTTTCAAGAAACTGAAAATCATTCGGTATATCTGATAGGGACTAAGAAGGATTCATGACAAGCCTAAGTTGATGACATTTTTTTATCACAAAGATTTGTTTTTCACTTGTTGCGTACTTTTTACAAACTGTTATTAGCTTTTCAGCATTATAGTAATATTAGAACCAGAGAAAAAGTCGATTGTCCTTCCTCTGAAATTTTTCCAGCCTCGTACAAGTTTGAAAAAGGGCACATATCCGACCTTTCCTTTAATCCTGTCCCTAAAGCTTCGAGATTCTTTCCAAAGATAGCAATTCGTTTCATCAGTGATACCTCGCTCACTGGCTCTATGAAAATTACATTTTTTTTCTGTGGGAAACATAAGAAAAAACAATAAACATGATGATATTTTAAAGTTTTTTTATAGTCTTCTCGAATTTCAAAATGTTTGATAAAAAACTTGTTCTTCACGTACTTTCACATCGATTATCCGAAACAAAAGAACGATTTTCATTCAGAGTGTCCACTGGCCGCACTTCCGACTTTTTTTTCAAATCCTTTGTCGCATAATATAATTCTCAAGAAATATGATAGGTGGTACACATGAAATCACTGAAATACGATCGTGTAATTCAAGAAACTTGTGTGTTATTTCGACATATCAAATGTTCTGTTGATTTTTTACATATCCGTTACAATAATTAGTGAATGACTCTAATTCATGTATTAATAGCAACTTTCGACAAAATTTGACCTGTCTAGTAAGACGATTGTGATAAAATTAAGTGGTTTAACAATTTTTTTTTATTGTTTCTTCGACATCAATGATTTTCCTTCTCTCCAACATATCTTGCTATGTCTCCCTTCAAGGAGTTTCGGTTCTAGTTTGAATTTAGAAATGAAGAAGCTTGAAGCCACACGGATAAAAGAAGAAGCGGAAGTGCGGCAAAAAGCAGAGAATGTACAAATGTGCAAAGAGAAATGAAAAGAGAAGCTCGAAGGAAAGAAGACATAAAACTAAGACGCAAAGGGAAAAAGGAAGGAAGAACTAGAGAGAAGGAAGATGATTTACGATGAAAGGAAGAGAGAGAACAAATACGCAGAGAGCAGTATCACGCCAAAAGCCTTCAAAGTGGCCACCAATTTAATTTCTTTTCTCTGGCCTTTATTGTCAATAATTTCTACCATATTTTAATAAAATTTTTGAGGGTTACACATTTTTCATAGTGAAGGAATATTAAAAAAAGTTTGAATATTCGTTTTTTGCTACTGGTTATCTCTCATTTTTGTTCCAATTTTCTATCGTTTTTCTCTCTGAAGCTAAAAGACTGGTTCTGTAATAACCACTCCAGATGAACAACTCGTCAACGGTTAAAGATAGGGTAATTCTGCGAACGCCAATCGATTCAGAATGATCAAATTAGTATAGTTTGTGAATTTCAATCGATGTAAAACAAAATTATTCGAAAAATTGAAAAAAGTCCAAATCATGAAAAATATATAATCGACAGATTCATTTGCAATCCGCACTATATGAAAAATTTCATGCTGATTCCGATTTGTTTATGCTCAGATTTAAGGTTTGGCTTATAAAAAAAAGGAGTACAACGTCAAAAATTTCACGAATAGAAATAGAAAAAAATTATGAACTCAATCAACATAATATTTTCGTTTTGTGTTTCATCAATACGTGTATGAAACATGTGAAATGAACAAATTATTTTGTTAAATATTGCCCGTTTCTAATTACATTATAAATTAAAATAGAAAAATATATTTTTAATTATTGCCCAATGCCAAATGCCGTAATAATCTTCTATCCTATTATTAAAATATTACATTTTTTTAACTTGTCTGTTTTTTAGATAAATATGAATCCGTCAGTTTCAACACATGAAGTTGCTCAAATAATACTGGTGGGTCATGAACAAGTGTTTGGAGAGAGCTCAAAAGAAACGGTCTAAAATGCTATACTTACAAAATTCATATTAGCCAAAAATTATACACTGGTGATCCTGAACGGAGGTTGGCTTACTGTAATTGGCTAATGAATATAAATTATTCCCCCCAACTAATGAGCAATCTGGCCACAGATACGGTTCAGTATGAACGTATGGGCTGGAATTTGTGGATATCAAATCCTCGATCCTTATTTTTTTAATGGAACACTCAATGGATAAACTTATCAGAAGTTTCTCCGAGTCGCTTTTGAGGATTATCTAGACATTTTACCTCTCGTAAATTTAAATCAATATTGGTTTCAACATGACGGTGCTCCTTCCACATAATACCAGAGCAGTATGTGAATACCTAAAAAAAAATTCCCAGATAGGTGGATTGGAAATAATGGTAATGTGAAATGGCCAGCAAGGTCGCCTGACCTTACAGTACTTGAGATTTTTTTGTGGGGCGCATTAAATAACCGGGTTTATGGCTAACAAGAATTTAATAATGTTGAGGTGTTGAGACAGTGTGATTTCGTTCGTTCATTTGTAGTTAGAGTCAGATATTTTCAATAAAGTCCATCAAAAACTAGTTTAATCAGATTATGTCTCGTTTTTTGTTTAAAAAAACATTCCACGTAATCATTGCTTTGATAATAACAGCAGACGTGACAGAAAACGGGGTAAGAAAAAATCGATTATTATACATCGTTTGAATCAGAATAAAAAATAATTTTTCAATTTGTCACAATTTGATATGACGCCCATAAGAAAAAATAAAGTTGATGATGGTGGTGAAGAGACGAAACGTCGGATGGTAAATCTGAAAATACTGTCCCATAGCGGGGACAAAATGGCAACGAAAATGCTTTTTATTTTGATATCTTTCATGAAATAACGCCAGCAAAAAATAAAAACGGTTTTTAAAAATTTCGGGGATTCCTGGATATCTCCGGATATACTAGAAACTTTCTCAACAGCATATTGTTCGTCAAATAGTAGCGCAAATTTGTATCTTTGTATCTCTTATAGTTCCCAAAATCCCAGTGGCCCTCGATTTGAATTATCCGGTATATTATGAGGGAATTTATGTAGTCAGAAGTCAATAATACTTGAAAATGGTGCAAAAGCCGAAACTGCGGTCGTATTGAATAGAGTTTTAGTGGAATTTAGACAAAAGTTTCATCTTCATCATATTCAACATGAACTTTGATGGAATAATAGGAGAGAATTGTTTTTATACGAACTAACACGAAATGAAATTTGTTTATTGACATTACCAATATTAAATATCAAACGATACAGATACAAAAGAGCGAAACAACTGGATCCACAGCTGTATCCACACGCTGCTCCTATCTAAAAATTCATCTCGACGCCGCAATGATAATCGACCCTCTATTTTCGACACCGACTATACATTAATCACGTTATTCACAGTTTATGAGCATAATGAATTTAACGAGCTACTTTCACTCTTCAACATCATTATCAATACCCACCCCATCGCACCCTCCCGATGCCCTGGCGCGTAAACAATGCAACTACAGGGGATGATACACTATATACCTATTAGATTTTTTAGGCGTCACAGGCACTGTTGTTCGTGAAATGGGATTGAATGAAAATGATTAGATCGCTCTGAGGGGTGGATGAAGGCTAAGATTCGAGGGCACTCGAAAAAAGCAAGTAAATAAACATGAGGCATTCAAAATTAGTTGTAATAAGTCTTCTCTGTGGCATTCGTATATAATTTTGTCTTATCCTGTAGTACTCTTACTTTTTTGTCCAATATAATTCAATATCTGCCATGGTATTAACCAGGAAAATGGTAGTTTTCTTCCCGATGCTTAAGTACCTATTCTATCTTGTAGAATAATTGGCAATTCGAGGTCGAAATTTTTCTTAAAATAATGTGATTCACTCGAGCAAACTTTCTGTCTGGACCCTTCATAATTTGTCAATTTCTTTCAAATGATGTGATAATGTGGTTGCCGACTTGAAGGAGTTCAAGTCCGGAATAAATATTTCAATATCTGAACTTAAATAATGCATTTCGTGAAAATTAGACAACGTGAATAGATGAAAATATATCTATCAGCATGGTGGCTCGTTGTTGATGAAACCATCTACGAAGACCCCTTTGTTTTATTATTGGACGATGGCGACATATGAACTGATAACCGGAGGTTGTTGGAAACATGTCGACAATGGGTCTTTCTCATGGATCTCCGTTAGTTTTCCTGCGTCGGGGTCGACTTTGAATGTTGGACATTTGTTATCCATGTGTCCCATTTCTGCACAGTTCAAGCATCGTATCTGTCTTTTTTCAGTCAAACCTTCCCTTGTCCCCTTTCTTATGACAGCTGCAAAAGTACCATGCTTTGAAGTGGTCATAAAAAACCACCAGATTCACACAGAGAACCGCATTGAATGCCTCAATGTGATATACAGATGGATCCTAGATGGACGAAGGTCTTGGAGTAAACGTTATAACAAACTTCAGGCTCTCAAAACCCTTTGGTAGGACCCCAACCATCTTCCAAGAAGTACGTACATGCTGTAGAGATTTGCAGCACTGAAAGCTACGAAGTCACACACTTGCGAGTCTAAGCTGACTTGGAACTGTAAACTGTAACTCTGGGACAACTGGCAGCAAACAATAAGGTAGCCCTGATGTGGGTGCCAGGTCACAGGGGCATCAAAGGCAATGAGGAAGCAGATTGCTTTGCCAAAGAAGGGGTAAACACACCACTTCCCGACCCAGAACCCTTCTGTGAACTCTCCAAAGCCCAGTTAATAGAAGAGTTTCGACGACCCCCCTACAATCTCTGCCATGCTTCTGTGGATCTTTTCTCTCTCACTTTGGCAGGTACATCTACGATATGTGTTGTCAATGCTTGCCTGATTTCTTGGTAGCGAAGTTTGTCCATTACATTTTTTGGTGTGGGTGGATATACAAGACAACTAAGCGTGCAAGATCAGCTTGATGTGCTTGATCCCTGGCAGCAATTCTTCTCTGACCAAAACGTAGTTCTTGGGAGGTGAGGGTTTGCTTTTGCCGCAGCTGTTTTCCCTATTTGACCTTCATCCAAGCCCAGTAACAATTCGTTTTTCCAAACTACTGACTGTTTCCTTCATTTCATTCATTTCTGTCACGATTCCATCTTTTATCGATGGTTCCTATTCTCTCATCTTATAAGTTCGCCACACCACACAGTTCTTTAGAAGCTCATCTTACAGACTCTTACATTTTTTTCTGAAGCTCATCTTGCAGACTCCTTGTATCTTCTAAACTTATCTTCCAGGCTCTGAATTTCCTGGAAGTTTTTCCTTCAAACTCTTCGAATTTTTTTTTTTCAATGCTTTGGTATTCTCGCTGAGTTTTTATTCATTGTCGCACTCAAATGACTTCCAAAAACTAAAAAAGTTTCGGAGTCTTCGTCTTCTTGAATGAATCAATCCGAGAGTCGTTTCTGAAGTACATTCTGCTTACAGGTGGTTTCAAGTTTCTTTTCTCACAACTCATGCTTTAAATCGGTGACTTTCAAGCTCACAAGACACACATTTCTTGAGAAAATTTTTATTTTTCAGTGCCTTCAAACAGTTTCTATCCTGCGACAAAAAGTTTGTCTTCAATTTTTCAATGAATCACAACATTTCCTTGGAATTTCCAACGCAATTTTACGAATTTGTACAGTTTAATATTGATTATATTGAGTACGAATGTTTTGATATACAGTACCGGAATACAAAAAAGAACAATATTATAACTAGTATTTTTCCCGTTTTATTCCCTTTTACACCCACGTCCCAAATTTTATAGTAGGTAGATAGTTACAATAATTATTCCATGTCACATCATCAGGTTCAACTATGAGAGAGAGAGAGAGAGAGAGAGAGAGAGAGAGAGAACTTTATTTCAAAATAGGCAAGCCTAATATAAACATAATTAATTTACTATATCCACTTATTATACATGAAAAAATAAGACAATAAAGACAATTATATTTTCATTGTAACAATGACTTAGATTTAATATAGTTCAATTTGTCCTTATAAATATTATCAAATCCCTTTTGAATAAACGGAGAGAAGTAGAATTTTTTATATTATTTGGCAGTTTATTAAAACTATCCAGACCCTTGAAAAATAATGATTTCATACAGCTTCGTGAATTTGTCCTTGCAATGTGGAAATTAGTGTTCGATCTGGTATTATGATGATGTATTTCATTATTTGTCATTAGAAAGTTAGCTAAATATGTTGGTTGCAATTTATTTATTATTTTAAAGATAAATATCATAGTTAGATAGAAGAATCTTTGAGAAACCGTAAGCTTCCTTAATCTGTAAAGCATATCTTGTATATAGGTGTCGCTCTATTGCAGCGTAGTATTATTCGCATTCCACGATTCTGCAGTTTTTGTAATTGATTTAATATGTTCTGATTGACAAGATATAAGAGAGTACCGCAAAAATCATAATGAGGCTTTATTATGCAATTATAGCACGTTATAGCATGTCATCTATGTAAAACCCTAGATACTTGATTTTACTCACAATTTCTAGATCACTATCATTGATTTTAATTTTAACTGGATTCCTTTCAATGTCATTTTGTTTATATTTTGTTGTAATGATCATAGCCTTAGTTTTAGTTTATTTGTTCCAAGGTATAACTCAATATTTTTTAATGAATTGTTCATCTTTTCAACGGCTACTTGCAACGATTTATCGTAGGTATATATCAATGTGTCATCTGCAAATAAGTTAATTATATGATCTCCATGTACATAATTAATATCATTTATATAAATTAAAAAAAGTAAAGGCCCTAATACACTGCCTTGTGGTACCCCGAGATCATTTTCTATCTCTTGTGAGTAGCACGTATCAATTTTAGTTATTTGACTCCTAAAACTGAGGTAGCTTTTCAACCATTTCAACACTACATCATCAATACCATAATATATGAGCTTTTGGATTAATATATTTCTGTCTATTGTTTCGAAAGCCCTCTTTAGATCTGAGAATGTACTAACAATATAATTATCTTCATCAATTTTTCCTTTCCAATTTGTTACTGTGTACTGTAAGGCAGATTAACACGAATGTTTTTTCTAAAACCTGACTGACAACCTAAGATTAACCCGTTTTCATCAAAGTATTTGTTGAGTTGTTTATATACTGCTAATTCCAAAACTTTTTCAACGGTTGGTAGAGTATTGATAGGACGAAAATTGCTAGATTCTATAGTATTATTTATTTTCGGTATTGGTATTACTGTGCTTGTTTTGAAGTTCTGGGGAAAGTCTCCAGTTTGTAGAGACGTATTTACAAAGTTCAATATTACGTGTCCCAAGGTGTTAAATGTCTGTTTCAAAAATTGACTGTTCATTATCTCTGATCTATTAATTTTATCTATTGAAAATATTATATTTCTTAACTGCGACAAGTTTAGCTGTTGAAATGAATTCAATTTACAGTTCACTATACAAAATCGTTTGAACTCCAGTCTGAGTCAGAATTTATATTGTTCACAATTTGACCTACACTATTAACAAAATATTCATTAAATCCATTTGCAATATCAATTTTTGTGTTACAAACTTTCAGTTGACCATCAACATTAAATAATATCCTTTCAAAATTATAACTCTCAATTGGATTTATAAGAGATTTTAAATATTTCCACATTTCTTTAGCATTATGCTTATTTTCATCAATTTTTTGTTCATAATATCGCTCTTTCTTCACTTTTAACATATTTACATAGTCATTTCTCACTCTCTTATAATTTTTCCAATCATGTTCATTTAAATTTCTATTTTGTTTGAATTTCTTATAAGCTACGTCTCTTTTGCTTTGATTTTTAATTCATTATCATAGTATGGAACCTGGTTTGATTTTATTTTAACAGTATGTTCTGGTGCTAACTGATCTACAATATTTAGACAATTTTTTGTTATATCATTCAATATAACATCAACATTAACTGAATTTAAATTCCAGTTACAGGACAAAAGTTCAATGTTTATTTTATGATAGGTATCTACATTCATTTTTCTAATTTGCTTGATTTTTTCCCCTAGCGTTATTTTTGCATTACAAAAATTAACAGATATGATAGAGTGGTCATTCAGTTTTGGATCGTCATGAACAAATTCTCGATTTGAATCAATATTCGTTACAACATAATCTATAAGAGTAGAGCTATTATCAGTACACCGTTTATATGTATTAAAAATTTGATCTACTCCATGCATTCTGAATAAATGTTTGACCTTTTTAGTGTAAAAATAATCATCGTCCTCATAATTCATGTTGAAGTCGCCAACCATCAAACACTTTTTTCCAATGAAGTATGTCTCAAGAATGTCCTCTAATGTGTCTATAAATATTCCATGATTTAAGCTTGGAGAATGGTAGATACCACCGATGTGCCACTTTTGTGACTTTACCTTTACACTTATGAACTGTATCCAATAGTTTCCATCCAAATGATAGGTTTGATCACTCTGTAGTCCATTCCTAATGGCACATATATTAATACTCCACCAGTTTGTCGGCTTTTGCTGTCACACCGAACTGTATTGTAGTTGTTTATGCTGATTTCAAAATTATGTATGTCTGCTGTTGTTCTTGATTCACTCAGGATGATGAACGATGGATTCAATAATGCAATACTTGTTATAATATCTGTTTTGTGTGCAATAAAACTCTGAACATTTAAATAAATTATATCTTCATTGTACTGTAGTGGTTGAATATTAGGCTTCGCTAATTGTTTTTTTGGATATTCACATTGTTAGATTTGGATACTATTGTTGGAACTGAGTATAAATACCTGATTGTTTTCGAATTATCTCCATTTGCAATTATTCTATTCAACTCTTCTTTTACTTGTTTATAATATTCCCTTTGCTTTCTTGTTTGATCGAATATGATCACTGGCTTCAATTTATCTTTTGACTTCAAAACTTCCTTTGCATCTTCAGGGTTTGCAAAAGTTACCTTCATTAATCTATTAAGTCCATTTCCAAATTTACCTATTCTTTGCACTTTGATACGAGTGTCAGATATGCTGATATTATCAATCAGTCTAAGAATTGTTTGCACTTCTTCTGCATTCCTTTCAGCTCGGTTCTGATTAGAGGATTCATTGATATTCTTGAATATAACATTTTTCTCACAGTATTTCCTTACTTCTATTTCAGCTATAACATGTTCAAACTGCACACTGGAGTTTATAGCTCCAAGAGGAGTTTGAATTTCATTTTGGCTTTCCTTCATTCCCTTGAGTTCATTGATTCTTGTTTCCAAGTTTTCAATCTTATTTAAGAGAACCGGTAGAATTCTGAATCCCTGCCCACAGTCCTCGCATAAAAATATCAATTTTTTCTTCTTTAAAGTCATGCATCTCAACTCTGTACTAGACAGCTTTGAGCAATCACAACATATATTTCTCTTGCAGCCATCACAGATAATAACAAAGGCATCTTCATGACTTCTTTTACATGTTGAACACACTGGCATTTTGTTGAAGCATTTATCAGATTGATAAAATTATTCTGTGAGCTCCCGGACTATTAGCAAGTAATAAAAGTCTATAGTTGTTATCAGGAACAGGTTTTTTGTGGATTGTTTTTTTCTTATAATGGCTCGGATAATATAAAGAATTGGTTCATCAATTGTATTAGTTGCATATGTTAGGTAATCACAAATTTCTAACGAGATTGAAGAACACTTTCTGAATTTTACACCAGTCGAAAAACGAAAATTTTAGACTTATTATAATCACTTCAAAAGCGTTTTATTTATGGAGCACTTCTTTTACAAAGCAAACACAGCCAAACTATGGAGTGTATTGCATTTTCCCTTGAATTGTTCCTGGACATAAATCATCCTGTTTATTGTCGAATGTCAAAAAATGTTAATACAAATTCACATTATTATATTACGTTCATAAACACCTCGAGTAACCATCACGAATATCAATTCTGACGTCGATTACGATATGAAGAACACCCATCGAGTTCACAAAAACAATAACGAAGATTTTGAAGATATGCAGGCCTATTATACTTCAAGTTCGTTAGTGGAGAGCATAAAAATGAACCTCTATGGACGACACATCGTTAAAAATATCGGGTATAAAGTGTCACTGAACGTTTGTCAATATGTATGACGATTTTAAGGTTTAATAGTGGTTAGTAAATAAAGTGGTCGATGAGATTTTCTACAGACGGTTGGTGAAATCCCCAAATGAAATTCAACAAAATGAAATTAACCTTTCAACTTGTGTAGTTTTGTGGTTCCTAATAACGAATTTCATGAGTTTTTTTAGTTTCTTTTTTTTACTGTCTGACAACTTGACTGAAAAAATCTCACTCCTCACCTACAGGGTATAATTAAAATATAACTGAGTTTTAACATAAAATTCAACAATCTCCTTCCTTCAGACGTAGAAACGGGACCATTCAAAGTGGCTCATCTTGTCCATATTAGAAAGAAAAGAAAACAAAGAGCTCAAGAGGTGTGATATGTGTAAAATGAAAAAAACAATTTATACCATGTAACACAGACTCATGGTACACGCCCTCTTCTCCTTTGTTTCTGTACCTTCATTTCTGAAATTTGGAACATTGAATATGCTTACTATATAGGGCACTTTTTGACATATTTGTAAACTTCTGGTTTTTCCAGAAATGACATCAACTTTCAATTTTCATATGGGATACCCCTATTATAACATTTTTGAAATCTGCATAATTTTCCGAATCCAATGATACCTCATGGTTGATATTTCATTCGTCAGAACACCCATTTTATTTTTCGATCTAGAGAGCCTCAAATTATTCCAAATAATCAAAATAATGCTACACCATTGTAATTTCGATTTAAAAAGCCTCGTGGTTCGAAATACGTGCCACAAAAATAAATCAAAACCGTTTTTTATTCGAAATTCTGTTTTTTCAAATGGTACCATAATGGTACTCTGACGTCATTCGAAAGTACAATCGATGGGATATCCATTCATATTAATTTTTTTTTCTGTATAACCAATACGAACACAATAATGGAGTTTAGACAAGTTTAAGTATCTTGTCGGTTCAATAACTATAATGTATCAAGGTGGCTATGGAACACAAACAACAATTTAACTTTTCGACTTTCACGGAGATATAGTCAATATTTCATCCCACCGATAGAGCTCCTAAATCTCGAAGGCTCAAAGCCTTGGCCAAACGTAAGTAAGTAATAACAGTTACAGTTCGATTATTGTATTTTTACCCATGCGCCATCAATTTATGATCGAAGAAATCACACATCCTCTATCGAACATCTCTTTCTAACAACCGCTATGAGCGATTCAAAACTCGTTTACATTTGTCTGCTAAGCTAAGAATTATGGTATTGTGATGATGACGCACTGGTAAAGATAAAATAATCGTACTGCAAGTTTTCTCTCACAATTTCTCTCCAACACCAACATTCAAACATTTTCGAGCTCGTTTGGCGGTATGTCGAATAGCATTGTTCAATTGTTGAGGTGTTGTACTTTGAAGGGCTCGTCTTACTCGTAATTTTAGGTCATCGCGGGTCCCCAAATAAAAAATCTAAAGGAGTTAAGTCAGGTTATCTTGCAGGCCACCTAACAGGACCATGTTTTCCCCAAATCGGTCACGAAGGTAATCCGTCACTATCCTACTATTGTGCGGAGGTGCACCATACTGCTGAAAGAACAGTCGATTTTTCAGATTTTGCGGTAAATCTTCTAAATAATCTTCAATTTCATTGCTAAGGAAACTTTGGTATCTACCACCATTCAAAGGTCCATCAAATATTATGGGACCAATTATTCGATCTCCAACTACTCCCAGCCATACATTAAATCCAAATCGTTCTTGGAAATTCCCCTGCCTAAATAAATGCTGATTCTCTTGCATCCAATATCGAGTATTTTGTTTGTTAAATAAACCAAGATTGGTGAATCTTGACTCATCGGAAAATATAATTGGTTTCAGGAACTCATTATTTTGCTGTACACTATTGCGTAGTACCCACTTGCAATATTCCATCCTTCTTATACTATCGTCTTCGTACAAATGTTAATGTATTTGATATTTATACCATCGTTACAGATGTTTTTTCAAAATTCTTTTGAAACTTTCACGACTGGTACTCAACTCGGAAGCGATCTCCCTAAGAGATACTGTTTTATCGATTTCCACTCTCATGAGAACATTTATCTCCATGTCTTCAGAAACAATAGTGTGCTCACTACCAACATCAGGCTCTTTTCTGAACTTGAAAATCTGTCTCTACTTTTGAGTGCGGTCCATTTGATAATCGAAAGTTGATGGCATTTCCGGGAAAACCAGAAGTTGTTTTTTTTCCAAATAAGGCAAAAAGTGCCCTGTAGTGAGCATATTCAATGTTCTAAATTTCAGAATTATAGCTACAGAAACAAAGGAGAAAAGGGCGTGTATCATGAGTCTGTGTCACACGGTATAGTTGTAAACTTTTTCTGGGTATGCTTTATTTAGATGATTCAGAATGTTTTAAGATGGATATTTGTTCAAATCAAACTCCAAGAAATATATTGAATGAATTATGATATTGACATGTGTCAATAGAATAGTCCGACTGAGAACAATTCTGACTCCATTTATTATTAATTATATAATTATAACAAAATATTTCATTTATGATATAATACTGACGAGATCAAAATCATAATTAGACAATTAATGCACCTAACATTCACTATATACTCAAAATATTTTTGACGTTTGACATAAATTGTTCAAAGCCTGCTTTTAATATATAATAAATACTCAGCAAGATTATTACATGATTGCCTGACTAGGTACAGAGAATTGATATATGAAACTATTTAACGAAAAGGAACATACATTTTGAAAATTCCTTGCTTTGTTTAGATGATTCAGAATTTTTTGAAGTGGATATTTCGTCGGCTTAGTGCAAGAAGTTACTATCTAACAATGTAATGTATGTATTTCTTAAAGTTCTAGCCACGTTCAAGCATTGGGTGATCAGAAAAAAATAACTCAATACTATCTACACACGACCGAATGATATAAATGCATTATCAATTCAAAATACGTTCTGCAAAAACGCATTCTTGGCCATAAACCACGAACAAGCCTAACGTCTTCCGATGGAATATCCAACACGCTTGACAAGTGAAACATTATCTCGCAAAGATAAGAAAAGTAATATTGACGATGACGACGAAGAAAAACGCAGTGCAAGCGTTAGTGGAATTCGACCGGTGCATTTTTTTTCTGCATATTGTGTTTCACCTTGAAGGGGCACGGACAGATAATTATGTAACGATCGACGATTTCTAGTTCAGTATGCTGAAAAATTGCCGTCGTTACATTTTTCAGTGTGAGAACAAGCATCGGAACTGATTATGTTAGATCTGCACCTTTGAAACTTGTCTTGTTCGGGTGATAATGCACGGCGATCTGTACTTATCCGATTTGGCCAATTGGATTATCTAGTGCTTGTTTCCAAGAAACTTAGCTGATATCAGCTG
Source organism: Chrysolina americana (assembly GCA_958502065.1). NCBI lineage: Eukaryota > Metazoa > Arthropoda > Insecta > Coleoptera > Chrysomelidae > Chrysolina > Chrysolina americana. The sequence goes on along the minus strand of OY293411.1, from coordinate 4,172,339 downwards.
AGACTCAACAGGTTTATGATCGTGGCTCATTGGGGCCAAGTATATTTAGGTGTACCGCAAGGATCTATTCTTGGACCACTTCTATTCATAATATATGGATGGATGAATATAGAATGTTGACTTTTATATTTCGGGATTGGATAACCCTAGTGATGGTATCTGGCAACTGACAGCTCTATCGTAAAGTTTTTATGTTATGCGTACCCAGAACGATTTGACATACAAGCGCTATTTGTGTTGTTTACAGTAACTTAAAAGATTTATCTCGGTAAAAAAATGGAATCAAATCGTGAACATTTTCGTGCGATTATTTTTTACAACTTTCGACGTGGATTAACTCAGCAACAGTTCATCGTTGAAATTAATTAAATTTTTGGCAATGAAGCTCCATCAAGGACTAGTGTTTATCGATGGTATGGTGAATTCAATCGAGGTCGTAGTTCGCTCCAAGACGAATTTCGTGAAGGTCGTCCAAAATCAGTTGTTGTTTGGGAAACCATTAATGCTATGTCGAAAGATCGTCATGTGACCTATCGTGGGATTTAGACAATCTTAGGTATTAGTGGGACCAGCATACATTCAATATTGCATGAACATTTGACTGGTTCGCGTTCTATCCCACACAGTTTGTCATCGATTGGTCGAAAGAAATGCTCAAAAATGCGATCGCGATGATGGAGTAAACAGTAGTCGACTGTATGGGTGTTTCAAGATGAGCCAAAACCAACAAAAGTTGTTAGCGCACGAAGCCTTTCCAAGCAAATGGTCGCCTGTATTTTCGGAAAAAGTGGACATGTAGCAACCGTACCACAAGAACAACGCGGTACAGTCAATTCTGAGTGGTACACAACCATTTGTTTGCCAGTTGTCTTCCAAGAAATGGGGAAAACCAACCGCCGAAGACGGATCACTCTTCACCACAACCATGCGAGCTCACACAACTGCATTATTGAGCACTCAAAACGTCGATTTGATATGAGTCTTCCGCCATATAGTCATGACTTAGCACCGAATGACTCCTTTTCATTCCCGTACGTAAAAAATAAACTAAGAGGTCAACGTTTTTCGACACCTGCATTCAGAATGCATGTTTAATCAGAGTGGCAAATGTGCTTCGACAAAGGACCTTTCCACGGACTATGAGAAAAACTGTAATTAGAAAGTATATATGCAAATATCACTGGGGATTTTTTATTAATTTTTTCTGACAGTCAGTTTTTCTATAATTTGAAAAAAGGGGTTTCGTGACGTCACGTTCATCAAAATTAAACTTGGCAACGTCGCATAAGTTGTACACCATGGAATCTCACATTATCATTGAATCTGGATTGTGTTCTATGATAGTTGTCATTTGATACCAGATGGGTTTGTTCCTTTGTTTCACGGAGTAGATACAAGATAGATGCTAGTAAAGTAGATCAAATCTGTATGCTGGAAACTAACAGACTCTTGAATATTTTATGTTTTGAGGTTAATGTGGTTTTCAAATTCAAATTTTTGTAGTTTGTGTTAAATTTCTGCATTCCGTATAACCGTGCAAATGTCTAAAAAGTGCTTTGTACCCGGTTGTCTGAACACCAGTGAAAATTCAAATAAACTGTATGTGTTCTGTGATAATAACAACTTTTGTTCCATAAGAACTCTTATTTTAAATTTGCGGTGTTGCCAACAATAGTTTTTCATCAAAAGGCAGGTTCGTTCAGAAAATTTGAAAGGTATGAATAATATAAAAAATTGCTTTTACTTAAAATTTTGTATTGATCCAATGACAAAGTTTCAATTATTTCTCGATGGCTTATAATCAGCCAGTAAGTAGCTATATTTTATAGGAGAACAATATTCCCTATTTCGGAACGTGGATTATGGTGGGGGATGTTTCCGATGAAAGTGACGTCAGAGACACAACTTGAAATATGATATTTTTCTTAAAAAAAAAGAGTATAGAGGCACTCGTTGATAAATACTTGGACATTTTAGAATAAAAAATCGATTGAAACGAGTTTTGCAATTAATTTTTTATAAAATGTAAAGGTCCATTGGTGCAAACGGTTGCAGAAGTGTATATCTTTATGAGGAATATTTTGAAAATTAATATTTGTTTTTGTTCTCTAATCCCAAAATATAAAAGGCAATCCTCGTATAGCTTATTTGTTGAAATCAATCAATATAGGAAAACGAAACATACTAACGGAAATTGAAATATAATTGATTTTTTTAATTAGAAAGAAACCTACGATATAAATGAAGTACAAAACAAAATTTGATTATAAAAATAATCCAGCCTTTCGCAAATTTTCCTATACAATAGGATTGTAGTGGGTGCCGGAGATATCGTAGTGCCTGTTAACAAAACCGATTGGAAATCAATTACATATTGTGGCCGAGTCTGTACTGATGAGCGAGTTGAATCGCGAAACCGGTCTGCAGATGTCACATGTTTTCGATTGCCAGTTGGTGGTTGTTACAGGAAGATTGCAAAGTATATCCTTGTAGGAAAACTTTGCCAGGCGTTGAATAGACATGATTCGGCGGTCGTATGGGGCTGTTAAATTATTTCTGTTCGACGTTTGCCGACAATCCTATTGTATAGGAAAATTTGCGAAAGGCTGGATTATTTTTATAACCAAATTTTGTTTTGAAATTTATTGCCTTTCGTCAAGTATTCTAGTTCCACATGAGAAATATCTAAGTATTTTTCATGATGAAAATTTATAAATGAAGTATTTGTTTTGCAATATTCAACAGAGAACAACTACTTCCCCAGCTAATGCCATGCTGGACATTGAACTGCACCTAATAGATAATATGAAAAGACCCTAACTAGAAGAAAAAAATCTGTACACATATGACTTTACGATCATGCTCATATCTTCATTAAAATCAAAATCCCATCAACTATGAACAATATGAGATGAAAGTATGACTACTGATATACGAATCTCTAAACTCAAATGTTAACGTTTCTTTATTATAGGAAGAAAGAATGGTCTCATAACATATATAACAGAAAATAACATTATACAGGGTGGGTCACGGTCGATGGTACCTTAGACTTTTACGGAGAACGGGAAATAGGATCATTCTGAAAATTAGGTTACTCAGGTAATTGCTCTTGGTCTATTGATCTAAAATATTTTCAGCAATACCAGAAAGAAGCAGCATTTTTGTTATTTCAAATGGAACTCCCTGTATATTACCGCAATTTTTAACTTGTCATTATTATCTGATTATTTCTGCCTTAAACTCTCCTATCTCTAACGGTTTTTGAGATATTGATTATTTTCCATATTTTTTATTCAAAACATATGAATGTTTATTTCTGCGGTATTTGGATTCCTAGGAAGTTTCAATTTTGCGTTTAGTACATCAAGATCATATATTGATTCTATATAGAGACATTTTTTCTGCGTTATACAGGGTCATTCAAAATTCATGATATTACTTACTGCTAGATACAAAAAGGGTCTAAAGTGCGTTTTTTCAAATGGAACATCCTATATATTATGAAATATCCTGAAATATGACTGAATTAATATCCAGAAATCTGAGATAAGAGCAATTTTCTAAAAAAATCCAATTATTTTTCTCATATTCTCCTAAGGTGGCTATTAAATGTCATGATGGTACATGACATGAAAATTTGACAATCAGTGCGTTATTAATACCTCTGTGTATTTCTCAATGGAAGTGACTCAAAAAGAATTGAAATAGAGGGAAATAACTATTCAAATGAAGTTCTGCTGAAATTTTTTATTTTTCATGGAGAATGTGAGGGAATTATAAGAACAAAAGGAAGTTTATACGATAACAAAATAATTTCATCAATTATGTGTGGAAAATTAAAAAACGTTCACAATAAATTTTCAAAATGCCGACCACTGGCTTCCAAAAATGTCAAAATCCGGGTATTTGGAGCCGTCCTTATTTCACTGGCATTCACCTCTTTGATGCAGTTGATCACTTGTTGGCGCAGGTCTTGTTTACTGTACACTGGTGTCATGTATACTTTTCTCTTCAATTACCCCCACAAGAAAAAATCAGGTGGCGTGATGTTTGGTGATCTAGCAGGCCAATTCCTAGGACCCAAACGTCTAAACCAGCGATCGTCGAACATTTCGAACAACTCCTTTATTACTTCTCTGAACCAACTACTACGATACTCTTCAAATGACACTCTTCGTTCACAACACAACTGACCTTAGAATTTGAAGATATTTCGCAGAATTCAACGGTTCATTGTAAATAACAAAACTTATTCGGATATCCTTTGGAAGGCAAAATACGTTGAAACTAAAAATTTCCTGATATCCCCTTTTCTTGACAACATTTGGATTTTCATCAGCCCAGAAATGCTCGTTCCTTCTATTGAAAATCATTAGGATCTTCTTGGGTGTAAGGATTGTTTTGGAAAAATGTACGCTACTTTGACGATGTTCTAGTTTTAGAGCTTGAACTTTTGTAACCTATTATGGGTGAATGTTATGATTATGAAGAATTCTTCGAATAGAAGCAGGATCCAAGCCTAAACTATATTCGGTACTTCTAGAAAGCTCGGGGATTACCATGTCAAGTTTTGGGGTTAGTTCTAAAATTCTAAAGGCAACTGAATATCCAGATAATGTTTTCTGATGTGTTATGAATTTTGATGGCGGATTATCATGGATAAAAGCATTTTTTTTATTATTGGATGGAAATGACCCCTCTCAACTCCAGAAAAACTTTATCAACTGGAGAACGGTTCAAGATAGATCAATTCTGCGAAAACCAATCGATTCAGAATGATAAAATTAGTATACTTGGTGAATTTCAACTCAATACTCGAAAAAAGTCCCAAGGGGTAGACCCCTAAAAATCATGAACACTTGAAATTTGTACTATATACAGTGTGCCCAAGATAAGAATGAACAGCATGGGGATATCGGAAACGGTAAGTGATACGGGGTCGATTAAATTAGAGAAAAGTAGCGCATTTATGTGCCTAATAATATGCCATTTAGAAAGTTTTAATATTCCGAGTAGTTTCGGAGATATCCGAGAAAAACCGAAATTTGAGAATTTCGTTTTTATTTTCTCCTAGCTTTATTTTCAAAGGAAATGTAAAACAAATAGCACTTTGCCATGGCCACTTTTTGAGGACTACACGATAACGTAAGCAGAATTTTTCTGCGACGTTTCGTCTTTTAGAAAACATCATCAACTTTGTATTTTTATATGGGCCGAAACTAAAGTATACCCTGTATACGACTCCATATTTCATTGTGAATACAGCAACGTATCAAACAATATGATTTCGGAACAATTTCTCGCGCAAAATGTAATTTAGTGATTACTTAATATGTTTTTCTTCAATTTTAGATAGTAGGCGCTGGAAAAAATGACATATTTTGGTACATGAAATAAATTGATTAGTCCTATTTATACTAAATTTAAACTTACCACTTTCCAGAATTTTTGCGTTGTTGAATACAAAGATGAGTCGCCAAATCAAAAGTTTACTTTATAAATGTAATTGTAATGTAATAACAAGGAGCTGATATGTATTACAGGAAACAAACAGAAACTTATAACAAGTGTTCAAATAATCCGCCGTTATTTTCTAAGCACAAGTACGCTCGTCTCACAGACGAATTTAAAACTTGAGTTAACATATTCGGACAAATATTGTTAAAGGAAGCAGTTACCAATCTTAGCAAATCTTCTTCATTTTGAAAATTATGATTAGAGTACACTTGATTCTTGATATGTCCCCAAAGGAAAAAGTCTAGTGGGGTTAGGTCGGGGGCCCTTGCAGGCCAGGGTGTATCACTATGAGTACCTATCCACTGTCCTGGGAAGCGACGGTTCAAATAATCACGAACAATTATAGCGTTATGTGCTGGAGCACCATCTTGTTGAAACCAGCAGCTGTGAGTAACCGCTAAAGGCAAATTATCTAGAGCATCTTCCAAATCATTTACTAACAAATTTATGTACCGCTCTTTTGTTAAATTGTTTCGGTAGATAAAAGGCCCAATTACATTCGTACCGAGAATCCCAACCCACATGTTAAAACCGAAACGATGTTGGTGTCTGGACACTTTGTGTACCCGCGGATTTTGTTGTGACCAATAATGAACATTCCGCCTGTTAAAAATGCCATTGTTGGTGATCATACTTTCATCAGACCAAATTATTTTGAAAGGGAAATTTTCATCGTCTTGGCATTTTCTAGTGTACCATTCACAAAAGGTTCTTCGCCTTGCATCATCACCTGGCCTGAGTCCATGACAAATCCTAAATTTATAAGGATGATATTTATTTTTTTTTAAAATGAAGTGAGCGGTGGATTTGGCAACTCCGGTATTATCTTCAATGGTGCGAGTAGATATCTCAGGATTTTCAACAACGGCCTGTAACACATCACGCTGACTTTCTTCATTAGATTGCTTTTGTCGGGAAACCACAGGTTTTTTAAATGATCCGTATTCTTTTAAATTAAAAACTAACCGTCTAAATATTGATTTACCAGGTTGTCGCCTCTCTGGATACTTATTAGAGTACGCACGTTCAGCATCAACACAATTTCTTTGGCACACAATGTAACATGACAACATATCAAATTTTTCAGTATTCGAAAAGCTGCCGTTTTCCATTTTTAACACAAATTAGGTAGGTAGCGAGATGTAAAAGTAGGAACGAAAATGTGTCAAAAATTCTACCAAACTACAGTATTATTATGACAACGGAACAATATGTGTCATTTTTTCCAGCGCCTACTATCTAAAATTGAAGAAAAACATATTAAGTAATCACTAAATTACATTTTGCGCGAGAAATTGTTCCGAAATCATATTGTTTGATACGTTGCTGTATTCACAATGAAATATGGAGTCGTATACAGGGTATACTTTAGTTTCGGCCCATATAAAAATACAAAGTTGATGATGTTTTCTAAAAGACGAAACGTCGCAGAAAAATTCTGCTTACGTTATCGTGTAGTCCTCAAAAAGTGGCCATGGCAAAGTGCTATTTGTTTTACATTTCCTTTGAAAATAAAGCTAGGAGAAAATAAAAACGAAATTCTCAAATTTCGGTTTTTCTCGGATATCTCCGAAACTACTCGGAATATTAAAACTTTCTAAATGGCATATTATTAGGCACATAAATGCGCTACTTTTCTCTAATTTAATCGACCCCGTATCACTTACCGTTTCCGATATCCCCATGCTGTTCATTCTTATCTTGGGCACACTGTATACGAAAAATTTCATGCTGATTACGAAAATATATGATTTGTATATGCTCAGGCACAAGGTTTAGCATAAAAAAGGAATAACACGTCAGAAATTCTCTCGAAAAAATTATTTTAACAAATAAATGCAACTCCACAAATTATGATATGTTCAAACGAAACAATGAACATAACTGCAAAGGTTTGAACAATCATAAATATTTATAATTCTTCACAAAATAATTCAGTCAATATTTGCTGGAGTTTCCTCTTTCCCCAATTAAACAGCATATGGTTCCATCATGACAGAACACCACTACACACAAAATATTATGCTGATATTTGAATACGCCTATTCCTGGAGAGTGGATAGGAAATTGGGCGGTACTGAAATGGCCATCCACAAGCCCAGATCTCACCCCAATTGATTTTTCCGGAAAGGAGGGTATTGTCTCAAATTCGAGATAAAAAAAAGTTACTCAATTTCCCTGGTACAGAGTCTCTTCACAACCGCTAAACTGTGAAATAAATCGCTGTCTCTAACGCAATCGTAAACGAATTAAATGATAGACTAATCATTACTGCCTATAAGCTTCACCTGGTCACCAGACAACTGACCTCTCCCCAATCATTAACAAAACACTCACGTGTCGTTCAAGAATGTATTTTTTTGTCAACAGACAACTAAATATATCTTGTATCTAAACTTTTAGTAATTTTATCATCTTTAATCTCACAACTCGGCTATTTATAACTTGTCTCAACCGTATGTTACCTTAACTAATGGTTGTGTCAAAATTCGAGAAACCGTGATGTTGAATAACAGGGCGATACAAGTGAGGAAAGTATGCTTATAATCGATCACTACCCATTATTTATGAATACGGGGGTATCCACGAAAGTTTGTTTCAAAAACAGTTGGATATATAAAATTCTTTGATGGGTCACAAAAACATTAGAGACTTCGGAAACTGTTCATTGAAAACACAGAAAATATGATATTTGCTAAAAGAGAGGGTTTTTCCTACGGTAATTCATCATTCATATCATCAAAGTTATTAATGTTGCCGACGTAATTTTTTCAATTCTTGGAGCCTTTTTTTTCTTCTAAAATGCAAGTATCAACGTTTTTCTTCATCTTCAGTAGTAAGAGACATCATGATATTATTTAGCGTAAGTTTTTGTTGGAAAATCTCATTTGAGACTTCAATTTTTGCAGCGTATATTTCTTCCTTACAAATTAAGAATTATATAAACTTACTTCAAATGTCTTTGGAATTCTTTATTTCCTAGTCGTCGCATCTTTTGTTTTGTACAACTGTCATCAAGAATGATGTTTTTAATTCATATACATACAACTTATTTTAGTGAATAAAAAAAACACACCATTAGGGAAAATGCTATCCCGATAGCTATCTACTACGCACTAATAGCATGTAGAAAATACATAACAGACCTAAGTATAGGTATTTTGAATTTTAGCTGAACGATCCCTAGATATTTCGAAAAATCTCGATAGAAACATTTGGAACGACTGACGCTCGTTCACCCTAGAAAAATTTGGTATCAACATGATGGAGTACCTCCACATAACCGGCATATGATGAAGATGTATGAACATTTAATGACATGATTTGAAACCGACGATCCTCAATTATGGCCACCACGATTGCCCGATTTGACACCAAATGACTTTTTCATTTGGGGTTGTATATAAAACGAGGTATGTTCTCATATGCCAACAACAAAAGAAGATTTTCAGCAGAAAGTTCGAACTGCTTTCAATTCTATTCCACCGGACATGATAAGACGAGCTTTAGAAGGCGTCACAATGTGCATTTGGTAAAGAAAAATGCTTTAACAAAAGTGTTCCACGTTCTTGTTCATCCTGATTCTTGTTTTGAATACAAAATTATTTTTTTCACGAGATATTCGATGAAAATTGGACCATAATAAAATATTATCAATCAAAATTGGAGAGTAAACGTAAATCGTCGTGTGAGAATTATCTCTATTGCGGAATATCTCCAAAATTATACAACGTGGGTAATAGAGAAGTGTATAATAATTAGGGCTCATTTTCATAATAGAATTGATTATTTTTTGACAATTCTTGCAACCAATCGAAACCATCAATTCAAAGCATTCATGTACGTTCAGGCCAATCACAGCATTATTATAGTGGGAATTTTCTACCTTGAAAATTGCCGCGGGAACTTTTTGTGGTATTTTGTTCTTATTGTGTGACAACTGATACTTCTGATCTGACGTCTGTTATCAGTTTGCATGAAAAGTGAAAAATGATTCGAAAACGGTTTAGTACATCATCGTTCAATGAAATTTTAAGAAAATCAACGAAAATGCATGTAAGAATACTATTTTGAGTAACGTGTCAATTTGGAAACAGTTTCAATTGATAACCTAGGGACAGAGAGAAAGCAATAGCTTTCAATCCAACAATACAAAACAATGTTACGGAATCCTCATGCCAAGGACAAAACATCCATAATAATTGTATATTTCATGATGAGAACTTCAAATTCCAAACTTCATTCTGTTTATAGTGATAAAAGTAAATTGTTGAAATAAAAATGTTATATGTATAGAGAATAGGTCTATGATTGGGGCATCAAAAAATAATCTATCGAATACCACACGAGAGTGAGAATAAAGTGAAAATAATTTGACAGATTTTTTCTCAAATTTGTTGCCATTTGGCAATAGCCACTCGAGCCCTTCGGGCTCTCGTGTCTATTGCCTGGCAACAAGTTTTCGAAAAATCTGTCAAATAATTTTCACTTTATTCTCACTCTCTTGTGATATTACAACTGACAATATTCCACAGGCTATCGGTGATCGTTTTTTTTTGCTGTCAGGTTGATGATGAATTTTGGTTTTTATTATTTGAAACACTGTATTTTGATACACTGACATGTGCCTTGTGTCAGCAATGACAAACTAAATGTCAAATTATTATTGGCTGGGGATTGGAGTAAGAGTCAAAAGCCGAAAAGGCCTGCCGTTTTTATGAAATTCATGTATTGCATAAGTTAATTTTTTCTTATTTTCCTTTTTGTGTGTATTTTTTTTGATATGGGTTGTTTCGATTATGGGTTATTTTGGAGGAAGCAGAAGTCAGGAACTATGGAATATGACGATATCGAATATAGAGGACCGGAATTCCGTTATAGTAGTGAACGTACCGGAAAGTAAAACTAGTATACGAAGAAATTTACAGTTGTGGATGAAAAAGAGTTATCTGCTTTGCCTTTATTTGGACTTTATATGTCTTTGCGTCCTGTTTTTGAGCTTCCGACAAAATAAATGTACATCTCAGCCAATTGGAAAAAACATGTTTGCGAAAATCCCCAGCAAAATCGTAATGTATTTAAGATTGCCATACCCATCTTCCTATAATGGACATAGCCTTCGTCGCACTACTGCCACTGTTCTATAGCTATTGCAGGAGCAACTATGACTAACTTAAAAAGACACGGAGGTTGGAAAAGTTCCACGGTAGCGGAGGGGTATTTGGAGGATAGTATCGAATTATGAAATAAAACGACGCGTATGTTGTCTACTTTGCCATTAGAAGAGGCAGGTACCTCGACAGTAGTGAACAGAAGCTCCAGCCATACAAAATAAGAAATTTTTTCCAGTGGCGTAAGTAATTTTCAGGGCATACTTCAAAATTGTACATTTATCATTTATAATAACATGAATAAATGCGCAACAAATGGGAAACTTCCTTATTATCGATTTCTCAGAAAATTTTATTCTTGGCAAAAGTTGAGGCATGTTCCAAAACTATACCAAGTGTACCTGAAATGGCTTCATGACAAACACCATACAGGATAGGCCAAAAAATATAAAGTTCGTTCAAGAGTAAAGTACCCTTATTTCAAAAAATATAGAAATATGTTAAAGAGAAAAGTTGCTTAGAATTAAAAGTTATGTTCAGATACGGAGTCAAGGCCTGCTATTCGATTTTTTTTTTCGTTTGGAAAATATTGAATTACCCCCGTATGATACATATTTTTACTATTTTGATTTAATATGTATGTAAAGTAGCCACAATCAAATCAGTTTGGAGTATTTTTCATCAAATTAAAGTGTATTTGTATTTTTTTAGGTGACCGTCAACTTCATGTTTGTTGCAACGATATTTAACAGAACTCTAGAATGAAACAAATACTCTTTTTAACGAGGCAAATACTTTACTACGTAAATGTTCACATGAATAACTGTCAATAAAAATATAAAATTTCTGTTCTTCTGACAACAATGCCTCAACTAGAACAGACATTAAAAAACACTCCAAAATCTATCGCGGATAGCCATGAACAAAAAACACATACGCCCGAAAACAATACTGTAGTTTGATAGTGTGGCGTCTTGAAACTTCTGTGAAACGTTTTCATATTTGTCCTTAATTAAAAATGCCTCGCCCAGTAGTATTAACGTTAAATGAAAAAGCAGAATTAGTTTTAATCTGTGGTGATGGTTATAAAACAATGCGCGAAGCTGCAAATATTTTCAACGAGCGGCAACCAGACAAACAAATTTGCTATTCAAGTGCAAGCAGAATTTTAAATAATTTCAAACAGACCGACTCACTAGAATATAAACATAATACGGAGAGTACGAAACCTGTACGCACAGAAGAAAACCAGCTTGACGTACTTCAAGCAGTAGTAGAAAATCCTAGAAGGTCCACCCAAGAAATTTGTGATTATACCGGCATAAAAAAAAAGCTCTGTGAAGCGTAATCTCAAGAAACATAAGTACCATGCTTACAAACCTACATTCATTTGTACATTGCAAGAAAGATACTATGATTTGAAATATGATTTTTTCATGTGGATTCAGGGTGAAATAAAAGAACAAAGAGATTTTCATCGATGTATTCTGTTTGGAAATGAATCGACTTTTACAACAAGTGGGGTTCTATCATCACAAAATTGCAGATGGCGGTCAGATGTCAACCCAAATTTTATTATTGACAACAAGAATCAATACTATCAGAAAACAAACGTTTGGTGTGGTATATAAAATGATACATTACTAGGTCCAGTTTTTTTTCGAGAGAATTTGAATAGTGACAGGTACTTGAACTTTTTGGAAACTGAAATAGGAGAGTTTTTGGATGATATGGTATTAGAAGAACGGCAAAAAGTATGGTTCCAACATGACGGATGTCCTGACCATCCTACTAGAAATGTTTCTCGGTGGCTGAATAGGACATTTCGTAATAAATAGTTAAGACGAAATACCGATCCTCGATGGCCTCCTCGTTCTCCAGACCTTACACCTCTGGATTATTTCTTATTGGGATACTTAAAACAAAAAGTCTACAGAGATCGCCCCTTTAATAATGTTGCTGAGCTTGAAACTTCAATACGAGTTCAATGCAGAAATATTCCCGCTAATGTGTTACGATCTACAGTAAACGAATTTTATGAGCGAACAATTAGATGCATCGAAAGAGAAGGTGGACATACAGAGACGCTTCGATAGATTTTGACAGTTTATTCATATGAACATTTAGTTAGTAAAGTATTTGCCTCGTCAAAAACAGAATTTGTTTTATTCTAGAGTTCTGTTAAATATCGTTGCAACAAACATGAAGTTGACGGCCACCTAAAAAAATACAAATCCAAGTAAATTTTACAAATACACTTTAATTTGATAAAAAATACTCCAAACTGATTTGATTGTGGCTACTTCACATACATATTAAATCAAATTAGTAAAAATATGTATCATACGGGGGTAATTCAATATTTTCCAAACGAAAAAAAAAATTCGAATAGCAGGCCATGACTTCGTATCTGAACATAACTTTCAATTCTAAACAACTTTTCTCTTTAACATATTTCTATATTTTTTGAAATAAGGGTACTTTACTCTTGAACGAACTTTATATTTTTTGGCCTATCCTGTATGGTGTTTGTCATGAAGCCATTTCAGGTACACTTGGTATAGTTTTGGAACATGCACCAACTTTTGTCAAGAATAAAATTTTCTGAGAAATCGATAATAAACAAGTTTCCCATTTGTTGCACACTTAGTGGACCACACTGTATATACACATATTTATTTTAGCATTTCTTATTTCATTTTTACGTGTGAAAGAGGGAATTATTATCACGATATGAGCTTAAAATATCCCAGGCAGAAATAAAATATTTGAAAACCTACCATTCTATTTATCAAGTTACCTGAAATGGTCCCCAGAATAATAAAAATCCCATCAATATGTATGTTACCACCACACATATTGTTATTGTAAAGATTTCCCCATTACACACGGCATCCCGAAGCAAGTGAACACTCGCTACATTGTGTCGGAAAGAAAACACAAACAGGGAAAACATCGTGGCGGTAAATGCAATTCGCGAGAGAAAATAAATTGTAAATGCATCCAGAAACGAAGCCAGCTGTGGCAGAAAGAGTCTCGAGTAGACTCAACAAGCCTACTTTGTAAAAGTAAATATCACTCTTACAGCTGCCTACGATAAAACTGACCATACTGACCATTCAGCGTTTTTGTACTGCTGCAAACGTGCACAACACGCATCTGACATCCGTTTCAGTGATTTTTCTCACTGGGCGGCAAAGACTTGACATGTAGGTACATCAGATTGAGATTATAGAATAGAAGTTTATTGGACACGTAAATACATCGTAGCAGGTCAGTGTACAGTAAACTACAGTAAAAAACAAAAGAAGAAGAAGCGAAAACAACCTTTTCAGGTTTCACCTTTACACACAATTAAAAAATCCATATATATCTAAAATACTAACGCGTACACATTATATGTATACAGGGTGTCCCAAATTAAGTCGGCACCCTTGCCAACTCCGTTATTATTGATGCTACGAATTCGGTTAAATGGGCAAACTAGTAGCATTTTCAATCCTCCAGCAGGCGCGCTTTGGAAAACTACACGACCAGGTGCATGGTGCCTTTAGTTCACCATTTAAAAATCCCGTCTGCTAATATTGTTTTATTAAAATAAATGATATTGAAAAATTGAAAATAAATAAACATAAAACTCAAAACTATTACAATGGTACATTTTCAGTAATCCTAAATCATATGGATTGTTTCATCAATTATATCAATATCAAAAAATGTTTGAAACGCATTAATCTCCGTGGTGATTTTTTTTATCCGCCTGTCGAGATTGGTAAGGTTTTGACAATATTTTTAGACCTCACTCGGCAGTTTTTTTATTGAGAAATCTGAGTAGCACCAAAGTTTTTCATTATCTTGTCCCAGAATGAGACTCTCTCCCGATGATCTACATGACGAATATCCTGGAAAGAATCATCTTCTATTTAAGAACTGCTATCGTGATCTGAAAAGTACAATTTTTCCTCTTCATCATCAGATGAATTGAGTCTTCATCCATAATCGCTTTCATGAAAATTAACATGACTGGACGCGTTGGTGAAGTAAGTTCACCCACTCTGACACACGCTGACCTTTGGATTTCCAGATGAAGTATCTATACTCGCAGGAAGTCAAGACAAGAAAGGTACTGTACGAGAAAAGGGAATATGTCTGCGTTTCAAGAAAATAAATACAGGAGTGTGGTATTTGGTGAACGAAGTTCACTGGCGCGACCACTCGAGGGTTAATATCGGAAACAAACAAAATATTGACAGTCGCGTTTTCAGTATATTTCATAAAATGATATTTCTTTCAATAGAACACCCTATATTTTTTCATGCATTTCGATTCGTAATAACAACAAAGCTCATATCACCTTTCTTCCTAAAGTGGAAAATGAGCGACTTATGTGGAAATATTTCTTTCTTTCACTAGTACAAACATTTTCTTTGTTTTGGCGAATAAAACCTCAGATTGTCCCAAACACCCAATTTTGGTATTTATACGAATGACAATATTTTGTTACTAATAGCAAATAAGACAGTAAAAAGAAAATTTTTTGCTGGGATGTGAACTCGTGAAACCCGTGATCATCATGTCGCACCACTCAATTGCCACCACTGAGCTATTTGGTATCAATATACAAAATGATAATTTCCATCTTAAAGCCATTCCGCTGGCCGCATTTATTTTGTGAATCAAAATATGTCTGCTGTAATGATAACTTTGAAGCCGTTTTTGTACAGAACAGAAATTACTGGAGGATCATATGAATGTGGTTGGGAAAAATTTGTGTGATTTGATAAAACATAATTATTATGAGCAATCAAGTTGCCTTGAAACTTTGTTGAAATACTATTTGTCAAATATTCTCAAGTATATCATGACAGTGTCATAAATTATTGTAACTGTCAACTACTGTTCGAATATTTTTCGAAATGCCGTTTTCTCATCAAGAAAAATGTGAATTGTTAGAATCCTGCTTGGTTTGCCAGAAAAATAGCGTAAGAGCACTCCAACACTACAGCAATTCGGTCCCCGATCGTGAATTACCTAATCGGCGTTTTTTTGCTGTGATTCATCGTCGATTCAGGAACAATGAAAACGTTTTTGAGAAGAGGAGAACTAAAAAACGTTTTGTAATATCTGAAGATACAAAAATTGACGTTTTATCCTACTTTGAGGTATATCTAATTCCATCAAAGATTTATCTAGAGAAATAGTTGTTCCACTGTATGGTATTCAACGAATTCTGAAGAAACATAAGATTTCTCCTTTTAAGATAAGCCAGTGCAAACACTAGAACCTGGTGATCCTGAGAGACGATTGGGGTTTTGTCGGTGGTTTATGAATAAATGCAGGCAAGTTCCAAACTTCTATAGAAATATTATATGGAGCGATGAGGCTAATTTGTCAAATCGTGGGATGTATAATAGAAAGAATTTTCATTATTGGAGTAGACATAATCCATTTCTAATCCATCCCCACAACTCGCAAAGACGATTTAGTATTAATGTTTAGTGTGGTCTATTTAGAGGCAGAATTATGGGTCAATTTTTCTACCATGGTTCTTTGAACGGACCCCGTTACATTAATTTATTAACAAGAATGTTGGAAGAGTTATTCGATGATCTTGATCTAGAGGCTCGTCAGATGATCTATTTTCAGCAGGATGGAGCACCAGCACATAATGTCAGTGGCGTAAAAAGAATGCTGCGAGGATATTTGGGAAACAGACGGATTGCTACAAATGGTTCTGTCAAATGGCCCCCTCGTTCACCAGACATGACACCTCTAGATTCTTATTATTGGGGATTTCTGAAAAATTAAGTGTACAAAATGAATCATAATGATGAACTGAAAACTGGTATTGAAACTATAATTAATAGAATTGATGACAGAACTGTGTTGAATGGCACACGTAGTGTCAATAGAAGGGCCCAAATATGTGTTCAACAAGATTTAGCCGATATTTTATAGCGCTTTATCAAATCCATTTGTTATAAATGTTTCCTATTGATAAAATTGTCTTATTTTCACCTTAACAAAAAAAAGTCAAATGAGATTTGTTGTTGAGAATGTTATTACGAATCGAAATGCATGAAGAAATATAGGGTGATCGATTGAAAGAAATATCATTATTTTTATGAAATATTCTGAAAACGCGACTGTCAATTTTTGTTTGTTTTCGGCATCGAGAAGGCCATTAAAAATGTTACTAGTTTGCCCATTTAACCGAATTCGTAGCATCAATAATAACGGAGTTGGCAATGGTGCCGACCTAATTTGGAACACCCTGTATACAAAAATACTAAAAATATTATTTTAATATGTCAGAAAACACGTTTTCTTACTGTCTTTCATTATTTAACGAACTCGGGCGGTTGTTCAATCAAAGCAATCCTGTGCCTCATTGAAGAATAATCAAAAACACTTGTCTTATGTCAATCAATAAAAAACAGAAATAATATATATATATATATATATATAACAAGAAGGAACATTTTATTGGACTAAGCCCTCTAGTAAAAATGCAACCGTAGACACGTGTTTCGATCTTAGGGATCTCATCAGTACGGTGAAAGCAAGTGTAAGGATGTGCAACACTTGATTGCAGGTGAAACAACAAATGAACGGAGTCAACAAACAGGAAGCCAACCGCACATTTGTGGCTTCAGTCGTAACACCTCGTGTTTACAAGGCAAGAAACGACGTCGCCACGGAGGCAGCTATAGCTACCTGCGTGACATCCGAGTCCAGGAATATAAATGAAACAGGGATATGCTCTCGAGGGAAATTGTGAATAACAAGAAGGAACATTTTATTGGACTAAGCCCTCTAGTAAAAATGCAACCGTAGACACGTGTTTCGATCTTAGGGATCTCATCAGTACGGTGAAAGCAAGTGTAAGGATGTGCAACACTTGATTGCAGGTGAAACAACAAATGAACGGAGTCAACAAACAGGAAGCCAACCGCACATTTGTGGCTTCAGTCGTAACACCTCGTGTTTACAAGGCAAGAAACGACGTCGCCACGGAGGCAGCTATAGCTACCTGCGTGACATCCGAGTCCAGGAATATAAATGAAACAGGGATATGCTCTCGAGGGAAATTGTGAATAACAAGAAGGAACATTTTATTGGACTAAGCCCTCTAGTAAAAATGCAACCGTAGACACGTGTTTCGATCTTAGGGATCTCATCAGTACGGTGAAAGCAAGTGTAAGGATGTGCAACACTTGATTGCAGGTGAAACAACAAATGAACGGAGTCAACAAACAGGAAGCCAACCGCACATTTGTGGCTTCAGTCGTAACACCTCGTGTTTACAAGGCAAGAAACGACGTCGCCACGGAGGCAGCTATAGCTACCTGCGTGACATCCGAGTCCAGGAATATAAATGAAACAGGGATATGCTCTCGAGGGAAATTGTGAATAACAAGAAGGAACATTTTATTGGACTAAGCCCTCTAGTAAAAATGCAACCGTAGACACGTGTTTCGATCTTAGGGATCTCATCAGTACGGTGAAAGCAAGTGTAAGGATGTGCAACACTTGATTGCAGGTGAAACAACAAATGAACGGAGTCAACAAACAGGAAGCCAACCGCACATTTGTGGCTTCAGTCGTAACACCTCGTGTTTACAAGGCAAGAAACGACGTCGCCACGGAGGCAGCTATAGCTACCTGCGTGACATCCGAGTCCAGGAATATAAATGAAACAGGGATATGCTCTCGAGGGAAATTGTGAATAACAAGAAGGAACATTTTATTGGACTAAGCCCTCTAGTAAAAATGCAACCGTAGACACGTGTTTCGATCTTAGGGATCTCATCAGTACGGTGAAAGCAAGTGTAAGGATGTCTACGGTTGCATTTTTACTAGAGGGCTTAGTCCAATAAAATGTTCCTTCTTGTTATTCACAATTTCCCTCGAGAGCATATCCCTGTTTCATTTATATTCCTGGACTCGGATGTCACGCAGGTAGCTATAGCTGCCTCCGTGGCGACGTCGTTTCTTGCCTTGTAAACACGAGGTGTTACGACTGAAGCCACAAATGTGCGGTTGGCTTCCTGTTTGTTGACTCCGTTCATTTGTTGTTTCACCTGCAATCAAGTGTTGCACATCCTTACACTTGCTTTCACCGTACTGATGAGATCCCTAAGATCGAAACACGTGTCTACGGTTGCATTTTTACTAGAGGGCTTAGTCCAATAAAATGTTCCTTCTTGTTATTCACAATTTCCCTCGAGAGCATATCCCTGTTTCATATATATATATATATATATATATATATATATATATATATATATAAGAAAAATTCATAAAAAATTGCACCGAGAACAAGTGAAGAAATTAAAACATATATTTCATTCGTATGAAATGTATCCCTCATCAAATATGCATAAGAGTATGTTTTCTGTCATGAAAATTCTCATAGTAAATACTGTTACGATATTGATAAAAGCCCCCTAGTTGCGCCGCTGAGTCATTTCGCGGACGCCTCATCCATAATTAGTTCCAAGAAGTGTTTATTTGGATGGATCGTTTTCTGTAATGCATGAATAGTCTAGATAACGGAGCTGCCGCGTCATCGCTCAATTCCTGGAAATGTGTAGAAGTTCTCCGTTTTGAGTATTCTCGAATCATCGCGATTAATCCAGTCCACATGATGAGCGCCTATATAAACGGAGACGTTTGACTGGGAAGGAAGTTTTTATGAAGAGAATTATTTAAGAAGATTAGAAAGTGATAATAAGCAGAAGTGTTTGGAATATTTAGCTAGTTGTATTGTTGTATAGATAGATCTAAGTGTTTTATTAGTCAGTGAAGTGTTGTATGTTTATTTATAGTGAAGTTAGAAAATAAACAGTTTAGTAGTGTTCTCGACCTATTATTTAGCAAAACGTAACAATACGTTAGTTTTCTCGAAAAACTTTTGTTTGAAATTTTTTAATCGTTTTTTCTTCAGCGTGTCAATAAAACATAAATGAAAAAATTTACATTCCTTCGGTCCATATTATCTATAATAGTAGTATATAATATTTGCATTATTTTATTGTAAGTTGAGCATGTAGTGACAATTTTGGCCTTGCAAAGATGATAATTATAGTCTTTCACACAATTCTGAGTTCAGAACACAGATATGTCACTAATTCGTATACCAGAGGATGAAAACAGGAAACCGGGTCCTAACGAGAGCATCACCAAGAGCAGACCCATTATGGGGCTATCTATGAGCAAAATTGGCGACGCTATCATCAACATCGGCAACAGCACCGAAATCATCAGAGCCATCACCAGGATCATCAGCAAGGCTTCTTCTTCGTCTGTCATTTCATTTTCCGACATTGCCGTTTTCTCCTTTTCGCATGGGTTTTTCTTCTGAGTTTCTGGGAATCTGTTTTCGTCTGTTATCGGCGTAGGGTTGAGAGAGTTGACAGGAGTCATTTTAATACTGGTAATTTTGGGAAGAATTTTCAATCACTTCAAATTTTGGGATAGCATTTTGGTGGGTTCTAGGTTGTCACTGGTTGTCAAAATATTGACAGCGTATCTCTGTCATGATGAGAAAGTGTCGTTCGTTAAAACGTTTTCGGACTGCTCAACTTGCTCGAGGTTATTTGCAGTAAAAATCATATGTTCGTTGACGTAGATCAACTAGATCATGCTCTGAGTAATCTATGGATTTGGAAGGAGCAGAAATAGTATATAGGGTAGAGTAAGATTAATTGTTTGCTTATGGTAAATTTCATGCTATATCAGTACAGAATTCATCGTAAAATGCCTACTTGATAGTTTTTCTTCGATAAGTGTACAGTGAAAAATACGGTGGTCAGAATTTGACTCAGTATCTCAGAATTAGCTAATTCTGGACAGAGATTTTTCACTATTTTTAGGGATTTTTCCGATTTTAATTACGCGAGTTTTCATTACTTCGTTCAGGAAGGAAAGGGGTCTGAGGGAACATTTTTTGGCATTTTTTTGATTGTCATCGAAGTATGGTAAGGAAAAATACTGCGACGTTTTTTACAATTTGAAATTATCGAAGCTGTCGACTTACGCTTTTCACTCTGTCCGGTAAATTTTCACGAATAAACAAGTTGAAAGAAACTTTTTTAAACATTTCATCTACGCTCTCATTGAGAAGCATCAACTCCAAAACTAGTGAAGTCAATTAATAATATTGATCGGCCTCTTAACCTTCGACTAAAGGTCTTTATTTATTTAAGCTGCAGCAATGATTTTACCTGTACTCCAAAAACACAAAAGGGACAAGTGTTGGTAATCAAATGGGGCTCCTTCAATGTTTGCCAAAATAATATTGACTCAAAACGATACAAGATGGAATGCACTTCGTGAATCTGTCCTTTTGGAAGTTTTGGAAGGAGTATATGCATATGTATCTGGTTGTCCTGGTCTTCTTAACGGATAGCTTTAAAAAATATTCGAAACAAGAGAGAAAACTATGGCTTCCCTGATAATCATATTTTCCGTTTAAATATGGGTTAATCTTTGAGTGATGCATTCTTTGAATCAATGTGTCATTCCATTTGTTAATAGCATATTATCTTAGAAATTATTATTATTATATGCGTGTACACAAAAATCTGACTAATTTTATTTTCAGTGTTGTTAGTGCAAAGTTGTTAATTCACCCGTACATTTATTATGATCATGAAGTAAGTGATCAATACTATTCTAAATGAGTCAAATGCAAGTCCGTACTCAGAGAAACATCACGGGGGAGGAGGGTTTGGATTTAAAATAAATAAGTAATGCAATGTAATAACATTTTACCAAATTGTATACGCACATCATATTCAAACAAAATTGAAAAATATGAACTAGTTCATGAAATGTGCATAAAACTACCTGATTCTCACATTATCCAGATATATTTTTAAAATTTCGGAGGGGTTAATCCCCTAACCACCCCCTGGACACAACCTTGAGTCAATGATACAAATCTACACGTTTACGATTGCTCAAGCATGATAGTAGCTAAAACGGTACCATCAATAAAAGAAAAAGGTATAATAATGTTTGAAATTTTGAAAAACTAATTAACGTTCAACATATCCACGTGTTTATCTTCCATCTCCATACATTTTATTGTTCCCTAATAAATGTTTTCGATGACACTCCTAATAACATGTCCCGGATCATCAATATTTGGAAATAGTCTTCGAGCATATACCTTTTCCTCAAAGTATTGGAAAAAATTCCATAGGGGTTAGATGGAGCGATCTTGCTGGCCATGGGTGTTTCCAATATCAAATCTCTTAAACTTTTCATCGAGATATTCCTTAATTAAATGGTGAACTATGGCACATCTTCACTTCTTTCTTACTGTGAGAAAGGATCAATAATTGGCATTATCCCAAATAACATGAACATTAAATTATTGTCAGTTATAAACGTAAAAAAAATGTAAAATAGCTTTTTCAATGCGCTAAAAATAAAATAAGTGAACTTTGAAGCGAATCAAACGCATATTACATAATATAATTTTTTTTTAATATAACAAAATGAAGGGTTAGATTTACTTAAAACTGTACTCATTTTTACGCATTAAAATTAAAAAAATCATTTAAGGTTTTTTTACGTTTATTTGATTTTGTTCTTAGCGTTAGAATTGTTCACTTATCTGTCTTATTAGTACGCTAGGTGCCCAGCTTCTCGGCATTATCCCCCTCCTTTTACTGGATACATACGTACAGGTCAAGCTATGAACATTATTCACAATTTTTTCAGATTTTTCCGATTTTATTTTCCAACATTTTTCCAAAAGTAGGGGAGGCATAATTTTCCATGTCCCGAACAGTCGAAAAATTATCTGAATTTCTATGCCTAGTCTTCGAAGGAAAAAAGCGTTAATTTCTTTCGGTGTGCCCATTTAAAATAGATCAAGTTTTTCGAATATTGGAAGGGAATTTTTTTTTTTTTAATTTTTCCGAGGTGTATGACACCTTTCAAGAAGATCAAGTTTTACAAATATTGGCAGGAAAAATTTTTTGAAAAATTTTCCGATGTGTATGACACCTTTCAACTCGAGATAAGCCCTTCAATTCATGAACGGTTCGAGATAGAGCAATTTTGTGAACGCCAATCGATTCAGAATCACAAAATTAGTATGAGCTGTGTATTTGAATGAAAAATCTCCACAGACGAATTTTTAATTGAACATCTTAGCAGATTTTTCAACTCGTGACTGCAGAGGTTGTGAGAAAAGCCTATGGAATCTTCATTTGACTGAGAATTGACTTCAATTTCGGTGAGCACATTTAAAAAAGATCAAGTTTTTCGAATATTGGCAGAGAATTGTTTTTTTTTTCCGAGGTGTATGACACCTTTCAACTCGAAATAAACCCTTCAATTCATGAACGGTTCGAGATAGAGCAATTTTGTGAACGCCGATCGATTCAGAATCACAAAATTAGTAGGAGCTATGTATTTGAATGAAAAATCTCCACAGACGAATTTTTAATTGAACATCTTAGCAGATTTTTCAACTCGTGACTGCAGAGATTGTGAGAAAAGCCTATGGAATCTTTATTTGACTGAGAATCGACTTCAATTTTGGTGTGCACATTTAAAAAAGATCAAGTTTTTCAAATATTGGCAGGGAAAATTTTTTGAAAAATTTTCCGAGGTGTATGACACCTTTCAACTCGAAATAAACCCTTCAATTCATGAACGGTTCGAGATAGAGCAATTTTGTGAACGCCGATCGATTCAGAATCACAAAATTAGTATGAGCTGTGTATTTGAATGAAAAATCTCCACAGACGAATTTTTAATTGAACATCTTAGCAGATTTTTCAACTCGTGACTGCAGAGGTTGTGAGAAAAGCCTATGGAATCTTCATTTGACTGAGAATTGACTTCAATTTCGGTGAGCACATTTAAAAAAGATCAAGTTTTTCGAATATTGGCAGAGAATTGTTTTTTTTTTTCCGAGGTGTATGACACCTTTCAACTCGAAATAAACCCTTCAATTCATGAACGGTTCGAGATAGAGCAATTTTGTGAACGCCGATCGATTCAGAATCACAAAATTAGTAGGAGCTATGTATTTGAATGAAAAATCTCCACAGACGAATTTTTAATTGAACATCTTAGCAGATTTTTCAACTCGTGACTGCAGAGATTGTGAGAAAAGCCTATGGAATCTTTATTTGACTGAGAATCGACTTCAATTTTGGTGTGCACATTTAAAAAAGATCAAGTTTTTCAAATATTGGCAGGGAAAATTTTTTGAAAAATTTTCCGAGGTGTATGACACCTTTCAACTCGAAATAAACCCTTCAATTCATGAACGGTTCGAGATAGAGCAATTTTGTGAACGCCGATCGATTCAGAATCACAAAATTAGTATGAGCTGTGTATTTGAATGAAAAATCTCCACAGACGAATTTTTAATTGAACATCTTAGCACTGAAAGTGAATTTATCCGACTATCCGATGTTTCCCGATTTTATTTTCACGAGGTTTTGCAGCTTTTCGAGGAGTGGAGATCCGAGGCCCCGACCAACTTTTATTTTTCATCATAACGTTACATGTAGCCTTGAGGAAGTGATGACATAAAAAATCCTAAATTATTTGACGGTCAAATGATTTTTTGCTAATTTTACAAATTTTTTCGATTTTAATCTCTCAATTTTTTCTAAATTTTTTCGAGCCATATGTAAAATTACTTCGTAGACCCAAAACACTAAGTAATTTCCAGTTGAATAAAAGCTTTTAATTTTAATTCAAAATGCCACATCTGACGTTTATTTGGAGGAAATATGATCTTGCATTCTATTTCAGTAGAGAACGCAGAATTTGAATTTTTTTATTGATCAGTACTCTGATTTTCTGGATAAATGGGTATCATTGCGATATTTTTATTTTTACTCTGCATTCCAAAAAACCGAGAGATTCACAGTATGCAATCAACAAATTTTGTTCTACTCAGGAACTATTATAATTTCAGTAAATCATATATGAATTAGGCAAATAAATGTAGTAGAAAAATATCAGGAAATTAATCTTACAGAATGTTGAACAGAAAAACCGCAATACATTACAAACTCTCATACTGAGAGTACATACTTCCATCCAGCGTAGAACCAGGGATTTTCTTTGGGGAGGCGCCTTGAATTGTAATGAAATGTTTTTTTCTTTGGAGCAAAATTATCGAAAACTCTCAATTTGGGTTAGAAATACTCTTGGACTTAGGGGGGGGAGCGTACCCGGGGCACCCCTCTGGGTACGCCATTGTGTCGGAGAAGAAGAGTGGCACTGGATAATCCACTTGCCATAGATAGTAATAATATGGTAGATTCATCAATGTATCCTGGGTAAATGTTATACATACGCCAACTGAACAGGAGCACTGAATATTGCTTCGAAAAACTGCGATCTCGTAACAAATAAACAATCTAAAACGGGTATTTTCCGAGCGGTTTTATCAAAAAATAAAATAAAAATCTGTGCATGACGATAATTCCTCTGTGACAATTTGTTTGCTTATTTATTTACACAAAAGGCAATCAAAACTTCAATCATTACTGTTGGAAAGTTTATTTTAGAGACACTCTGCGGCCAGGTGCACATTATAATTTGTGATTTTAATTCCTTCATTTGTTTTTTTAGGATTTTGAGTGACACTTCATTCACAGAAACACATTTTTCCGGAAATTTTAACGCGCTGTCAACCTATTCCTTTGTGTTATTTTTGTAAGCACTGAACGAAATTTACGAAAGGAATATATGCGGAGAATATTTTTAAATGAACAGCTAAACGTTTTCAGATCTGAAATTTAGAATAGTAATTATTTTTCATGAATTTCAACGATATGTTTCAAGTATTTTGTTTCATCGTCTATAATAACAAAACCATTTTTTTGTTTTCTATAAAACTGCTAAACAACCATAAACATTAAACAACTAAACATATTTATGTACTTCCACAACTATTTAATGTCAGATTTTTCTTACGACAATTTTTTCGAAAAGAACACAATCACATTTTATTGTTGTTTATGGATATGCTATTTTCTGTAACTCTCACAAGAATTCCAAATCTAGCACAATGCGTATGAAATAACTCTCAACTTGATTCAACCCTTTTTCACCCCTCAGTTCATTGCATTGATAAGAATCGACTCTTTTTATCAAGAAACTGAAAAGGGTTACCATAATTTTACGAAATTGCTAAAGGGTTGACATAAGTAGGTAAAGTTTGAATGATTCCCACATTTCCACACAATAAATTCACATGATTCGGTTCCTGTTCCTGTTCACTAAGGTATCAATTCAGAACAGGAAATGTTGATGTGAAAAGCGAAACTATACACCTTTATTTTATGTATTCTGGGTCTTGATTATTATTGGTCAAATCGGTATACTTAAATTAACAATCCAAAATAAATCTTCACAAATTTTCTGTGAATTAAATTCTCTGAGAATAATAATATTGATCGCATGACTTAATTTTTAGGAAAAGAATGCAAAAACCATTTTTACCACAGCTACTAGCAATTAAGGCGGAATATTGAAATATTTCTGTTTTTTGTTATTTCATAAAAGGGTCTTACGTGGATAATTGAAAATATATGAATTCAGAAATAACAAATATTTGAATAATTAATTAATAAAATAATAAAGATAATGATAATGTAGGTATAATGAAATTTTCACAATTTCTTCAGTTATTCACAAAACCTCATCCATCATGGTATTTTTGTACAAAAATAAAACTCTAAAATGTAGGAAAATAATTTTCACATCCAAAGACACACGTTATTATCCTATACCTGGAATCTTTTGCATAGTGACAATATTAACCGAAGCTATAACTTGTAAACAAGAAAATATACGTATAAAAATGCAAAAATCTTCAAAATATCACCATGGATTCGAAAACAAATGTTGTGATGCTTGTTTCGTAAGCAGAATTGCCATTTTTTTCTGAGAAATATCAAAGAACTTTGAATCGTCAGTGTCAATTTCGAAAGCTCCCATAACAACTTTCCCATGTCTTGAAGTAATACTACCTATACCTGCCCCAAATATTCAGATCGAACAATTAAAAATGCCCTTCTTGAGAATTCCAATGAAATGAATGAATTCGATTCCATAAAACAGGGTTCCTTAAAAGGGTATATGGAAGGGTTGAATTATCGGTATTGAAGTAAAATTCTTGTACCTATAGGATATATATTATAACACGTTTCATTACTTTTTTCAAAAATTTTTGATTTTTTTAATTTCGTATCAAAGGGTTCCTCGAACAGGTAAGAAAAGGGCTGAATTATTGGTATTGAAGTGGAATTCTCAGCGGTAATGTGTTTAACATTCAAACGTTTCCTTAAATTTATAGGAAATATTGGTTTTTACCCACTCTGTGTAACAGGGTTCGTTAAAATGTTAAGAAAGGGTTGAATTATTAGTATAGGAGTAAAAAATTGGCGTATGTTGATATTCCCACGTTTTACCACCATTCTATGAAATCAGGGTTTCTATCAGGTTTTGTGTAACAGGTTTCTTTGAAAGGATACTAAAGGGTTACATTATTAATATTGCAGTAATATTTCCTCTTGTCGAATGATTCATTTCATAGAAGAAAAAACGAGTTAAGTCTGTAAACGGTCCATGAGGAACACCACATTGACATATTGCTTTTATTCTACTACACCGGGTGACCACGAGGTGAGGTACGCCGCCCCCCAATTTTTCTATAGTTTTGAAGATACAGATTTCAAATTGGGTACGTCAATATATTACAATAATAAGCATATTTTAACTCCATTACCAAAAATTCACCACTTCCGGTTTAACTGGAAGTGAACCCAAACTTTTTTTCAAATGACACTCTGTCCAATATTTTTCATGATCCGGAAGAACACGCAATTTGTGATAACACTGTTCTTCAAAACTGAAAATCGGTTGAAAATGGCGGAAAGACAGGTTTGTTCAATCGAACGAAGTTGGCCATGAACATCAAACTCAAATCATCACAACTGACGAACGGCGTCAACATTTACGAGAGGAAGGTGCGAGGTAAGATACAAATTGGGCTTCTAAAGTAATGGCAACCACCATATTTTCCAACAATTATGAAAAATTTCCTCAAAACGGAGTAGTACCCATAAAGAAATGCTCACTACTGCCATTTCTCAAATGGCAACATACTCTTTTCATATTGTCGTATTGAAAAGTTATGAATTATCCAAATAATCGTGTTAAAAGTTTCGGAGAATTTTGAAAAGAATCGAAGGTACGGGAGGTATGAGAAAAGAGGCGGTTTGAACCTACGAAAGCTAAGCAAAAAATCAAATATTTTCATTCGAGTTATCTGATAATTCATCATTTTTCAATACGACAATGTGAAAAGAGTATATTGCCATTTGAGAAATGGCAGTTGTGAGCATTTCTTTACGGGTACTATTCCGTTTTGAGGAAATTTTTAATAATTTTTGGAAAATATGGTTGCTACAATTACGTAAGAAGATCAATTTTCAGCTATATCTCACCTCGAAGCTTCCTCTCGTAAAAATTGTCGAAAAATCAATTATTATTTCATAACTCTATGTCTTCTCCAATGCTATTTTGTAAAACTAAGATATTCCTAAAGAGAGTTGAAAAAAGAAACTTTTCAATTTGACAATTTATAAAATTTTAAAAATTACAAATTTTTAATAAAAAATATCAGAATTGGGAAAATTCATGGCCTTTTTGAAAACATCTATCAACGCAGTTATTTTTGGAGCAGAACGTCTTTGCATAAATTTATCAGGTGATTCTGTTTATATTAAATTAGTGAGTTTGTACAGCTTTGAAGACATATGAGAACCTCTATCTTGGCTAATATCTCGACAGGTATTGAATTATATTCATCAGACATATTTGCAACAGCAAGATATGGAATGCAACACATTTTATCCACAGTTGGTATGTTGAAAACAATACTTTTTAAAAATTTCGGGCTTAATTTATGCATGTACAACAGTTGCCGAGTTTACGATATAGAAAAAGAGTAACTTGAAACAAATAGACGTCAATTAATTATATTGATTTTCAAATTCTCTTTTGAGATATTATATGAAAATTGGTATTCATTGTTGATAGGAAGAATTGTTTTTGGAATTATAAATGTGGTTGTTGTTTGTGTATTATAACTCAAAAATAAGGAGTGGTTCATGAAACACAATGTGTATTATTACCATAGTACACTAGTGTTTTTTCGACCTCATAAGAGTCATAAGACGTTAGTAAACAAAAATGCATTATAACCTTAAAATGTGGGTGAAAATTATTCATTGTGGCTATTTTGAGGAAATTAGGGGCTGTGCAGATTGAAACGATGTACTGATTTTAATGAATTAGTGATAAATGAAGTAGGACGAAGTCAGTAAAGAATTATAGCATTGAACTCTTAATAAAGAATAATAATAATAATAACATCAATGCGTGGAAACAATTATTCCATAAAAGTTGCAAAATTCATTCGATATTCTTGTAATAAATAAATAATTTCTGTTAAAGAGTACTTTCAGTATATGCCATTTCGTTCGACAATAAAATGCGACAGTCATCCGCATCAGGTGAGGGAACATGAAATGGAGGAGGAAGAAGATAAAGACCTACAAATTCCGGTGTCTTCCTGTTCGCCTCGCAACGCCATACGGAGGGATGATTCATCCCGCCGGTGTCGAATTCACCCTTGCTCGGATATGAAGCCAGTAAATTCTTCACTAATTTGAAACTCGAAATGATTAAATTTAATCGCTTTTCTTTATTAATAGAAGACAGGTATTATCAGGAAGATCGCTCGGGAAGTCATTTTCAGGAAGTACATTTCGAGAGGATGAGGGCAGTAAACGAAAAGGAATATGACAGGATAAATGAAGGGGTGCCAGCAGCGCACAGAGTAAGTGGTGGGACGAAGGTGTGGGCCCAGGCCTACGCCGACGACCAACTGATAGTGGTGGTTGGCCCGTCGGTAAAGAAAATAGAAAGGATGTGGAAGGAGGTGTGGAAAGAATGTCAAGAATGGGAGGATGAAATGTGGCTGAGGTATAACGAAAACAAGACCGAATGCATGTTTGTCCCGGCCAGGAAACTGGACAAGGAACCGGTGGTTAGGGTGAGAGAGCAACGGATTGAGTGCGGCGGTAACATCACATACTTGGGCATGATAGTAGACAAGGGCCTACTGTACATTGATCATCTTAAGGAGGTAAGAAGGAGAACGGCTATAGTTGTAGGAAAACTAAGAAGATGGACGGGCCGTGACGTAAGGCTAAGGAGAGGATGTGTCAGACTGATTTTCGAAAGAGTGGTTAAGCCGGCGGTGATGTATGGCGTCCAAGTGTGGGGAGCAAGAGCGAAGGACTCTAGGGTGATCAGACAATTGGGGGCGATACAGAGACCGTTTACGCTATCGGCCAGCGGGGCATATAGAACGGCGCCGTCAGCCGCGTTATGCGTGCTGACTGGGATAGCGCCTCTATACATAGAGGCAGCAACGAGGTATGAAGAATGGAAGGCGCACGGAAAAGAAAAAGTAAGAGGACGGATAAACGGGTGCGACAGAATATACCCATGGATGATCGGAACAATTCTGGAGAACCGAGAAGGGCTAAAAGAGGTATTTGTGGACGCGGTTAAGAGAGAGGATGGACGAGTGGGTATAGGATGGGCGCATAAGGAGGGGAGCGAGTGGAGAATGGGTCGGGAAAGAATCAGTGAGCTGGGAAACGTACAGGAAGCCGAAATGGTGGCTATAGGTAAAGGGGTACTGATGGGTGGAGAGATGGACATAAGAATAATAAGTGACTCGCCTGGAGCAGTGGAGACCATTAGGAATGCGAGGACGAAGAGCAAAAGGGCAGCTCGTATTAGGAGAATGCTTGAAAACAGAAGGGTAGCGGGATTGGTGACGGAAATTGAGTGGAGGAAAGGGCATGTTAGGGAGAATGAGGGTAACAGAAGAGCAGATGAAGAGAGTAGAAGAGGTGCGGAACTGCAAGAGATCACATGGCAAATAGACTTGGGACATAGCAGAATGGAGGAGAGGGAAAGGATTAGGAGAATGGTGATGGAAAAATGGCAGGGTGAATGGGACAGCGGCAGGACCGGCAGAAGCGTACATGGTATGTGCAACAGGGTAGGGATGGGGTGTATACCATTAGCAAGGAAGGCAGTGCAACTGGTCACAGGGCATGGGAACTTTCGGGGTTACCTGGCAAGGTTCGGAATTGCACAAGAGACCCCATGCCAGTGTGGAACTGGCGGGACTGACACGGCGGAGCACATCAGGAACGATTGCATGCGGAGAGAAAGGGTAGAATGGAGAAGGAGGATCGAGGAAGAGGAGGATAGACTTGGAGCGTTACAGCTAAGGGATACAAATGGTGTGAAGGATGAATGGGTAAGGATATTGAATGAATGGGCGGGGGCTGTGGTCGAGGATGAAGAAGTATGAGAACCAACATAGTGTCAATGCGACGGTAATAGTGGCCTGGCTTCGGGATAAACGAGCGTCGAAAGTAAATCGGGAGAGCAGGCGCTCGGATAGAATAAGACTGCCGACCAGGGAGGGCGCTGTTTGAATGTGGAGGATGAGCGGAATAAAGAAGGAAGGATCTTCCCCGCTGATTGCCCGCCCGGTATTCGGTGGGTCACGACCCAACGGTGGTGGGGGGGTGTGGCGGGGCGGAGGAGCGAGGGATATCGTGACGTGGACGTTGGAATGGGATGTAGGTGCAGCTTTATGGCCTAACGGCTTGGCAAGTGCAGCACACCTGGGGTGGTTTTAGTCAGTAAGAGTCTGACACTACTGATACGCGATGGACACCGAGCGATCAGAGTCCATGAGGATTTCCACCCCACTGAAAAAAAAAAAAAAAAAGTACATTTACTAAATAAAGAATATTCTTTATGCTTTACACTTTAACGTTCAGTTACTAAATTTTTATATTATTTTTTTAGATGTCTGTCTAGTTGCTGGGTTAGGTGGAAGAACAGGCATTCTGTAATCTTATCAGATAAATTAACAGTTATTTTTTACGAGTTGAAACTAATTAGCGAGTTATAGTTGAGAGCATTGTCATTACAGTGGTGTCAGAAATAGGATTTTTAACATAAATAAGTGTTCGCGTAATAAACAGTTTCTGTGTTACGAAAAAAAAAAACACTGATAGACCTTTATCCCGCGAAATAGACTAGTAAAGCATCGAACAAATAATTTTTCGCGAAGTTGACGGTTTTGCGTATTACGGGACAATAAACTGAAACATTTTTGTGTAATATAGACTTATATTTCGGTCTTAGACGCTAACAGACAAAATGTTTTCGAGGAGAGTTTGCCTGGTTGATTTGAAAGTCATTGAACTGAAGCAAGAGCTAGAGGAAAGAGAGTCAGAAACAATCGGAAAGAAGGCCGTACTTCAGGAAGACTCTTAGAACTCAGGACTGATTAAAGAAGGAGAAGACCCCGAAACCTTTTTATTCGAAGTTTCCGGAATCGAATTAAGTTCGATAATGAATGATCTTAAAGAAACTACCAAGTCTCTGAACGAAAATCTTTAACAAAACTCTGTGAGCTTGAAAGAACTTCAACAAAATTGGGTGAGTCTGGAAGATGAATTTCCACAAAATTCAAAGTAGAATAAAAACTCGAAGAATCTATATAGTTAAATAGTTTGAAAGAGGAACTTCAATAAAAACATATAGAAAATTCAAAGAGTTTGGAAGATAAACTTCTAGAAAACTTGAAGAATTTGAGAAAAAAGTTCCTGGAAAATTCGAATGGTCTGAGGGAGAATCTTCTAGGAAATTTGGAGACCTTGAGAAAATAAGTTTGTGGTGTGGCGAATCGCCTTGAAGAAAGAATGGGAACCGTCGAGACAGATCTAGATAGAATGAACACAGAAGTAGGAAGGAAAAATTAAAATGTATATGAGTACAGAAAATTATTGACAACAAAGGCCAAAGGATATAAATTGAATTGGGAGCCACTTTTACTAACTATTGCTAACTGCTCCTTAAACGAACTATTGTTTTTCGAGCTATAATTGCACTGAACCTCCAATCGAGACAGATTTGTAATTTCCGCATGTATGCGCACTGGTAGGTACTCTTTGTTCGAACGAAAAAACATTCCTTTTCGTTATTATTTCAGGTAGTCGAGCGAATGAATATCTGTTTATAATCTGGCAGACGGCTCCAATCAGATTTCGAGAATAATCTCGCCAGATTAGTTCAGTCGTCCAGTGATGTAGAAAACGACCTTCTTGAAATCCCATAATCTTTTGTGAAAAACTAAGAGACCACTACCGAAATGCCACAATAGATAAAAGTGAGCTGCCGTCGCGTTCGAGAGTACCTAACATGAAAAGATTGTGGTTTTCGAGAGCAATCATTTGAACTACTGAGGGGCAGGAGGGCGAGAGGGTGAGTTCAGTCGTCATGAGGAGTTTGGTTCTTAATAACTGATTATGAATAGAGAAATTGCGTGACCAAAATCCCTTTGTCTCAGTGGTCTCCGTAATATGATTTGAGTTGGCGCGATTGGTGGTGGGTCAGAAAACATTCATTTCAGTCCAATTTACAACTTTTCATGATTCAAAGCCATCATCGGGTCGTCAGAGGGGTTCGACCGATTTTTTTTATTTCATAAGTGTTCCTGGTGATTTTTCCTTAATTTTCGAATATGCATGGGTTTTGCCCTAATAAATTCACCACTAACTGCAATGATAGACGGTGAGGCACAAATCAACTTTTCAATAATGTCAAATGCTTCAAAACAAACCTAAACGTCAAAATGAAAATAGCAGTCAAAGCCCACTTATTCTTTTTTTCATTGTACAAGTTACAAAGAAATATTTTAATTTTTTAACGAAAACGATTGCAGATGCGTAAACATTACGGAAGACAAAAAAATTTATAAACAAAACAAATAATTCATTTCATATTTTGGAATCCACTAGCATTGCAGCACAAAAAAGTTTAGGGAGCCGAAAAAAAATTCTCCCAGCAGAGATTTACAATTTCTCGGCATGATCTAAGCCCTAAAACGTAACCTCTAGGTTTCAAACTTGATTTTAAAATCTTCAAAATTGCAAGAGCTATGAAGAAAACAAAACTTTCAAGCTTCAACGCTATGTAGATCGGTAAAAAAGCATTTTTGGACACAAATTTATAGAAAGAAAAAGTTTTGAACTAAAAAATACGCCCCTAAAATTTCGATACCGAGTTTTCAAACACCTATGATCAGATAAAATAAAATCAAACACTGGCTTCTAGTGTTTTTCAATAGCCCCTGTACAATCATTGAAACGCCCTGATTCACAATACGTTGCTCTTTTCGGATAGCATCCCTGGCCATAATGTGATGGACATACGTCATGCTGAAAACCACATGTTTGCTCTTACATTAAAAAGGCCCTCTTCATTGTTCGGCAAGGGGTCGGGGGCCTTATTTGCTCTAGAGGGTGGTCTTACTGAAATGTGCTTCCGATATTCTAACAACTATGCATCTCTATCGAGGAATAGTAGGCCGGCGTCGATCTAACAATTTTTACAGCGTTAATACAAAGAGGTGAAATTTTAATTTTTTTAACCATTTTGCCAGAATATCTACAGAAAGAAAAGATTCATTTGAAATTGTGAAACGAAATTACTTATATGTTTGCACAAAAAAAGAATAGATGAGCTGATGCATCAAAATTGAATATTTATTGAACTATAGTGAAAAAACTGATTTTTTTATCGCACTAGTGCAATAAAATTTTCGATGTACTCATTCTACTACAGCTTTTGGCGATCATGACAGATATATATATTTAAATCGACGCCTTTTCTTCCATTTTCTGCTAAATTGAATAACATTTTAAACTAAACCTCATGATTGTTCAAACACCTAATTTTGGTACTTATATACGAATGACAATATTTTGTTACTAATAGCAAAATGAGACGGTAAAAAGAAAAAATTGCGCTAGGATTTGAAGTCGTGAAACCCGTGATCATCATGTCGCACCACTCAATCGACACCACAGCAATTTGGTATTAATGTACAAAACGATAATTAGCCATTCCGCTAGCCGCATTTATTTTGTGAATCAAAATATGTCTGCGGTAATGATAACTTTGAAGCCGTTTTTGTACAGAACAGAAAATAGTGGAGGTCATACCTATGTGGTTGAAAAAAATGTATTTGATAAAACATAATAATTATTATGAGCAATCAAGTTGCCTTGAAACTTTGTTGAAATACTATTTGTCAAATATTCTCAAGTATATCATGACAATGTCATAAATTATTGTAACTGTCAACCAGATACTGTTCGAATATTTTTGGAAATGCCGTTTTCCCATCAAGAAAAATGTGATATGTTAGAATCCTACTAGGTTTGCCAGAAAAATGGCGTAAGAGCACTCCAACACAAAGGCAATTCGTTCCCCGATCGTGAATTCCCAATCCCAATCGGCGTTTTTTTGCTGTGCTTCATCGTCGATTCAGGAACAATGAAAAAGTTTTTGAGAAAAGGAGAACTACAAAACGTTTTGTAATATCTGAAGATACAGAAATTGACGTTTTATCCTACTTTGAGGTATATTCAAATAATTCCATCAGAGATTTATCTAGAGAAATAGCTGTTCCACTGTCTGGTATTCAACGAATTCTGAAGAAACATAAGATTTCTCCTTATAAGTTATAAGACCAGTGCAAACACTAGAACCTGGTGATCCTGAGAGACGATTGGGGATTTGTCGGTGGTTTATGAATAAATGCAGACAAGATCCAAACTCCTATAGAAATATATGGAGCGATGAGGCTAATTTTTCAAATTGTGGGATGTATAATAGAAAGAATTTTCATTATTCGAGTAGACATAATCCGTTTCTAGTCGATCCCCACAATCCGCAAAGACGATTTAGTATTAATGTTTGGTGTGGTCTATTTAGAGGCAGAATTATCGGTCCATTATTCTACCATGGTTCTTTGAATGGACCCCGTTACATTTATTTAATAACAAGAGTGTTGAGAGAGTTTTTCGATGATCTTGATCTGGAGGCTCGTCAGATCATCTATTTTCAGCAGGATGGAGCACCAGCACATAATGTCAGTGGCGTAAACAGAATGCTGCGAGGCTGTTTTGAAAACATTTGAATTGCTACAAATGGTCCTGTTAAGTGGCCCCCTCGTTCACCAGACATGACACCTCTAGATTTTAATTTTGGGGGATTTCTGAAAAGTGAGGTGTACAAAATGAAACATAATAATGTAGATGAACTGAAAAATTATATTGAAACTATAATTAATAGACTTGATGGCCGAACTGTGTTGAATAGCACACGTATTGTCAATAGAAGGGCCCAAATATGTGTTCGACACGAAGGCGGTGTTTTTGAACATTTACTCGATATTTTATAGCGTTTTATCAAATCCTTTTGTTATAAATGTTTCCTATTGATAAAACTGTCTTATTTTCACCTTTACGAAAAAAAGTCGAATGAGATTTGTTGTTGAGAATGTTATTACGAATCGAAATGCATGAAAAAATATAGGGTGATCCATTGAAAGAAATATCATTTGATGAAAATATTCTGAAAACGCGACTGTCAATTTTTTTTTGTTTTCGACATCGAGAAGGCCATTAAAAATGCTACTAGTTTGCCCATTTAACCGAATTCATAGCATCAATAATAACGGAGTTGGCAATGGTGCCGACTTAATTTGGAACACCCTGTATACTAGATTACAAAATTACTATAAAATGCATTTTATTTAAAAGTAAAATCAGTTTCTCTTGAATATCGAACGAATTACAATAGCTATTTCTTTACCTAGGGAGAAAAAGACACTTTATTTTCTCCAGTGTAAAATATATGATTTTTTCTAAGCACAAAACCATCAATTAATAACAAAGAAAATAGTGTTTCGAATTTCGTGAATTCTTTTTTAAATAAATACAATAAATAAGTCCATTTTTGGATAACCCACCAACAAAGCTCAAGAGACCATTGGATTAAAAAAATAAATGAATAAAAAATTAAAACCGAGTTAATCTAATAAATTAAGACGTTTTATTTATCCACAGTTACGTATAATAAGCATCATAAATTTTTTATTGTTATTTTGACGTCTATGTCCATTTGATACAGAGTTTAATAAATTTATATATAAATATGGACGAATCAAACGAATATGAAGAAAATATTATACCCGACGACTCACAGGAAAAATCAAGATTCCAGTATGGAAAAGAGTATGGTATTCTACTAAATTCGATGTGGATAAGAGAGTAAAAAAAAATTGTGAAGAGGTAGTGAGTGAAGAGGTATTTTCTTAAACTCTCTAAGACCTTTCAACCTCTCACATCACGGTCAAAATATTCAATGATCTAAGTATCTACAATTTTAATAAATAAATATACTGGGTACCACGAGGTGAGGTACTCCCCCTAATTTTTCCATAGTTTTAAAGATACAGGTTTCAAATTTGGTACGTCGATATAGTACTCAAATACGCATATTTTGACTCCATTACTGAAAATTCACCACTTCCGGTTTAACCGGAAGTGACCTCAAACTTTTTTTTTCAAATTACACCCTTTACAATTTTTTTCATTATCCGGAAGAACGCGCAATTTGTGATAACACTGTTCTTCAAAATTGAAAATCGGTTGAAAAATGCCGGAGATACAGTTGATTGTTCAATCGAACAAAGTTGGCCATGAACATCAAACTCAAATCATCACAACTGACGAACGGCGTCAACTTTCACGAGAGGAAGGTTCGAGGTGAGATACAGCTGAAAATTGAGCTTGTCGTGTAATTGCAGCAACCATATTTTCCAACAATTATCAATCAAAAATTTCCTCGAAACGGAGTGGTACCCATAAAGAAATGCTCACAACTGCAATTTGTCAAATGGCAACATAGTCTTTTCATATTGTCGTATTGAAAAATGATGAAATATCAGACTACTCGAATGAAAAGATTTGATTTTTTGCTTAGCTTTCGTAGGTTCAAGCCGCATCTGTTTCAGACTATTCAATTTTGAGAACACTCATAATGAAACATCCCGTATCTTCGATTCCTTTCAGAATTCTCCGAAACTTT
Source organism: Chrysolina americana (assembly GCA_958502065.1). NCBI lineage: Eukaryota > Metazoa > Arthropoda > Insecta > Coleoptera > Chrysomelidae > Chrysolina > Chrysolina americana. Next base: position 4,134,603 of record OY293411.1, on the reverse strand, counting down.
TAACACGATTATTTGGATAATTAATTCATAACTTTTCACCTCGTGGTCACCCGGTATACATATAAAGTACCTCAAGTTGACGTATTTTTTAAGAAATTGGGGGCTGGGTAAAAAGCCAAGAAAGCTGTTGTTTTTTCCCGAGAGGAGAATTTTATTGACTTCATTTAATTTTTAGGGAGGAAAAGGGTCACTTTCAACTCTGAAACTAGGGAGCTTTCAACCCTAAAACTAGGGAGGAAAAGTGCCACTTTCAACCTTTAAACCAGGGAGGAAGATTGACACTTTCAACCCTTAAACTAGGGAGGAAAAGTGCCACTTTTAACCCTAAAACCAGGGAGAAAAAGTGCCACTTTCAATCCTGAAACTCGCGAGGAAAAGTGACATGTTCAACCCTAAAACTAGGGAGCAAAAGTCAATTTTCAAAGGAGGTGTTAGAAAAAATTGTTTTTAGAGAAAACATGTCTTTAGTATCTAGGTATTTCCTCAAAAATATATTCATTTCAAGAAAATTTGATTTTATATGTGTACATTTTTAGAGGGTTGTGGAATTTATTCTGATTTTCGCCTATACATATGAAACCTAGAAATGACGATAACGTAAAACCTCACGTAATCAACCCTAAGATAAATGCAATGTTTTCTCCCACTCACATACCATCTGATATGCGATTAAATCTTAGTGGTACTTTCGGTAGATAAACAAACAGTCCGCCAGCTACATCCTGAAGAAAAATGTTCAGCCAACTGTTTAAGGCTTCATAGAAATGATTTAGTGAAAATGTCTCTTACCTTTCTTTTTCTGGTGACTCTCCGTCTGCCCTTGAACGCTTAACCTGAGGAAAAAAATCGTCCATAAAATCACAACAAATGAACACTGGTGCCATAATAGAGCATTTTATCAACATTATCTTCATCATAAGTGGTTTGAATGAAAAATCCTAGAAACGCATACTTTTCTATCTTTTTTCACCTCTAATTCTTTGACATCATGTTCAAATTGTTAGAAATGGAATCACACAATAAGTTTTGAACGCCACCAACAATTTTTCAGCTGAGATTTACATTTTTCTTTCATTTGGCGCAACCACATTTTAAGTATTAGGTTTCTACTCAGCGTCCTCTAACAACATAGGCTATATCTTCGAGTATAACTATTTTAAATTTAAATTCGAAACAAATTTCGCTGACTCTCTGTACTAATCTATCTATAGCAATAAAAAATACCTATCTAAACTACTATCTGTTCGATCAGCATATAATGAGTGAGTATTGACGCCTTTATACAGGGTGTTTCAAATTCGAACCTCACCATTGGGATCTCGGAAACTATGAGAGATACAAAGATGGTTAAATTGGGGCAAAGTTGCGCATTTACCTGACTAACAATATGCCGTTGAGGAAGTTCTGAAGTTCCGAGTATATCCGGAAAAACAGAAATTTTGGAAAATGGTTTTTATATTTTTCCGACTTTATTTTTCGAAGGATTCGGGAATAAATCGCACTTCCACATTGTTACTTTTTGCCTGATTGCTAATTTCTAATTTACCTCATACAGAGTGTTCCATATCAAGTCGGCACCATTGCCAACTCCGTTATTATTGATGCTACGAATTCGGTTAATTGGGCAAACTAGTAGCATTTTTAATGGCCTTCTCGATGCCGAAAACAAAAAAAAATTGACAGTCGCGTTTTCAGAATATTTCATAAAATGATATTTCTATCAACGGAACACCCTATATTTTTTCATGCATTTCGATTCGTAATAACATTCTCAACAACAAAGCTCATATCCCCTTTCTCCCTAAAGTGGAAAATGAGCGAATTATGAGGAAATATTTCTTTCTTTCACAAGTACAAACAATTTCTTTGTTTTGGCGAATAAAACCTCATTATTGTCCAAACACCCAATTTTGGTACTTATACGAATGACAATATTTTGTTACTATTAGCAAAATAAGACAGTAAAAAGAAAAAATTGCGCTGGGATGTGAACTCGTGAAACCCGTGATCATCATGTCTCACCACTCGATTAACGCCACTGAGCTATTTGGTGTTAATGTACAAAACGATAATTCCCATCTTAAAGCCATTCCGCTAGCCGCATTTATTTTGTGAATCAAATGTCTACTGTAATGATAACTTTGAGGCCGTTTTTGTACAGAACAGAAAATACTGGAGGGTCATATGAATGTGGTTGGAAAAAATGTGTTTGATTCGATACAACATAATAATTATGAGCAATCAAGTAGCCTTGAAACTTTGTTGAAATACTATTTGTCAAATATTCTCAAGTATATCATGACAATGTTATAAATTATCGTAACTGTCAACTACTGTTCGAATATTTTTCGAAATGCAGTTTTTCCAACAAGAACAATAATGTGATATGTTAGAATCTTACTTGGTTTGCCAGAAAAATAGCGTAAGAGCACTCCAACACTACAGCAATTCGTTCCCCGATCGTGAATTATTGCTAATCGGCGTTTTTTTGCTGTGCTTCATCGTCGATTCAGGAACAATGAAAAAGTTTTTGAGAAGAGGAGAACTAAAAAACGTATTTGTAATATCTGAAGATACAGAAATTGACGTTTTATTCTATTTTGAGGTACCTATATAAAAATAATTCCATCAGAGATTTATCTCGAGAAATAGCTGTTCCACTGTCTGGTATTCAACGAATTCTGAAGAAACATAAGATTTCTCCTTTTAAGATAAGCCAGTGCAAACACTAGAACCTGGTGATCCTGAGAGACGATTGGGGTTTTGTCGGTGGTTTATGAATAAATGCAGACAAGATCCAAACTTCTATAGAAATATTATATGGAGCGTGAGGCAAATTTTTTAAATCGTGGGATGTATAATAGAAAGAATTTTCATTATTGGAGTAGACATAATCCATTTCTAATCCATCCCCACAACTCGCAAAGACGATTTAGTATTAATGTTTAGTGTGGTCTATTTAGAGGCAGAATTATGGGTCAATTTTTCTACCATGGTTCTTTGAACGGACCCCGTTACATTAATTTATTAACAAGAGTATTGGAAGAGTTTTTCGATGATCTTGATCTGGAGGCTCGTCAGATGATCTATTTTCAGCAGGATGGAGCACCAACACATAATGTCAGTGGCGTAAAAAGAATGCTGCGAGGCTGTTTTGGAAAAAGATGGATTGCTACAAATGGTCCTGTTAAGTGGCCCCCTCGTTCACCAGACATGACACCTCAAAATTTTCATTTTAGAGGATTTCTGAAAAATGAGGTGTCAATAGAAGGGCCCAAATAAGTGTTCAACAAGAAGGCGGTATTTTTGAACATTTACTCGATATTTTATAGCGCTTTATCAAATCCGTTTGTTATAAATGTTTCGTGTTGATAAAACTGTGTTATTTTCACCTTTACGAAAAAAGTCGAATGAGAGTTGTTGTTGAGAAGGCCACTAAAAATGCTACTAGTTTGCCCATTTAACCGAATTCGTAGTATCAATAATAATGGAGTTGGCAATGGTGCTGACTTAATTTTGAAAACCCTGTATGCATACCTTATTAAATTTTCTTTAGTTTTTTGGTTGATTCTGCCTCCGTAGTTTTTCATTGGCTTTTCAAATGAACCAAATTCGGTGTGATTTTGATCTAATAACTTGAATATGTGGTTGTAGTCTTTTGGAATCTAAGTTTAATTAAATAAGCATACATTTCAGATGTGTTTCTATCGTATATGTAATAAATGTGTATCATCACTCAATGACTTGTACACAGTTGAAAGTCAAATTTAGATTTTTTTTTTCAAAAAATATCTACCGTTTTTCGAACAAGAATGATAACTTATGATACATCATTGTGAAGGTAATTTCTGGTTCTATCCAAAACAGAAACAATCCAATGTAGCGCCCGTAAGACAAAATAAAGTTGATGATGGTGGCCGGAAGACGAAACGTCTGATAGCAAATCTGAAAACACCATCATGTAGCAGGGGGAAGAGTGGCAATGTGAAAGTGCGATTCATTTTCGAATCCTTCGAAAAATAAAAATAGAAAAAATAAAACCAAAATTTCTGTTTTTTTCCGGATATCTCCGGATATACTCGGAATTTCACGACTTTCTCAACGGTATATTGTTAGTCTGGTTGATGCGTAACTTTGCCCCAATTTAACCATCTTCGTATTTCTTACAGTTTCCGAGATCCCAATTGGGAGGATCGATTTGAATCACCCTGTATATTACTTGTTCTTATTCACAACTGCTACGAAAAATCGCATTAGTTACTGTCATAGAATTGCCTCCGGACATGAAGTTTGTTTTGGTAATGAAGTCCTTGGATTTTCGACAACAGTCAGTCCTGTGCTTTTCCTCGGCCTTTCTCAAGAGGCACATGTGGTGGTCGTTAGTGAAATTTATTACACAAAAACCAAGAAATGTTGTTCTTGTCAGTTTTTGATTTGGGGGCAATAATAATTCAGGATGATTGGAAAGTTATTCAAGAAAAAACTATGGCGCTGATTCTAACATTCCAATAATGGTCCTACGGCAAGAATACCCTTGAGTTTTTGATACTGTAACGACCTCTTCATGGCAATTTTTTGTAGTAATCAAGTTTTGTTGTTGTTGAAGCTGTGGATATGCAATTGTTTTCTTCAGATTTATTCAGGGGCTAAAACCAAAAAGTTTCAGTTATAATTTCATGATGAAAGATTTGAACATCAAATTCAAACTATTGAGTATATGTATGACCTGTTGAATTTCTAGTGCAGACAATACATAAGTAACGAAAACGTTCTATTATTTCCTAAAGTGAGATAGCTAGCAAAAAATATTACGTTACAATAGGTCCAGAGTTTTTTTTAAATCCATTACAATAAAGAAATATTACCTACATCAGGATTAGTTAAAAAATCATGAAAAGAAGCAAAGTTGCATTTTCTTTGATGGAACATCTTGTATATTATTCCATTTTTCAATCTCATTCATAATTCTAAACAAAATTGGAATAGCACGTCATATTTTAAATTTAATAATTTTCGAGATATCGAATTCTGTGAATATCTTTATAAATAATATAATAAATCCAGAAATTATGGATATTTATCATGAAAATATAGAAAAGATTGAGTTTCAATTATTTTTTTTTTACAGAAGATAAAAAAGGGTAATTATTCAGGGTTGAAACGAAAAAATTTAATTTTTATTGAAAGTTCTGGATATTTTTAAACTTATGAAAAGAATGGTTATGCCAGGAAAAACAAAATAAGTTTTAATCAACAAACGACTAATAGAAATATGTCAAGGTTTGGATTCTCTTAGTTTTGCTCTTGTATTTATTTTTTGTAGTTCTCTTTAATTTTTCGAATTATTTTTGGGTAAGTATATCTACATTTAAGTTTTGTGGCCAATATTTTCATTGTACGAGTTCTGTAGGAGTATCTTGGGTTCGCGACAATATTTTTTGACCTCCTTTGATTTTTTCTTATGGAATCATTTGACATCTAAAGTTCATAAAACTCAACCAGCCTCAAATGAAGAACCTTAAGGATAGCATTAGCTAAGAATAGGGAAATAAGTATCTTACTATTAATCAAAATTTCATGTCAGTACCTATCTATTATCGCAAAATTATTAATTAACGTTTTTAATCAGTTGACGATATTATTATCTTGAAATTATTGTTGCCTTCTTTGTTTTCTCCATATTTAGTCAAAATTAACAAAACGTTGTGTAATATCATTATTATTGTTTACTACAATGTTTTCTGAAGTTAATAAATATGATTACTATTATTATTATCAAGAGAATAACACCACATATCTTAATTATTTATGCAACAAGTGCAAAAAGTAAATGTAGCGTGATGGCCTCGTTGGACAATTTCACGTCGCGTTGAATAAACACTTTTTGCCCGAGTTGCAAACAATATTTTTTCTACGTTCATGTAAAAACCAAAAAATATTTTATTTAGGTGGCACTAAGTGTATAAAAACAAAAGGCACTATTGATTAGAATGGAGAAAGCAACAATTCAACTCGAACTTTATTTTTACAATAAAAGTTTAGCAATGGGCGCGTATATTCGAGGCATTTACGTTTGTGTCAATAATTTCTGATCATAGGTATCAATTGGTTAGGTAGCACTAAATAAAAAATATTTTTTTTATGAATGTCTTGGAAAATAAGGATTTGCGCACGGAAAACTCACTCCAAAAGCGGTACTTTGCACACGCCGTCTGCAAAACACTGCGCACGGATATGTAATTTTTGCGCACAGATATGTCATTTTTGCGCACGAATGTGTCATTTTTGCGCAAGGATATGTTATTTTTGGGCAAGGATATGTTATTTTTGGGCACGGATTTGGCATCCTTGCGCACACATATCTCGTTCACTGTGTTTTGTTTTGGTTATGCAATGTTTCAAGCTGGCTGCGTTTCATAACAACCGTCAAGACTCCATTGTTTTGTTAATGTGACAGTTCCAGAAATTGTTATACTAGTTTTAGCAGTTTTCTTAATGAATTAGAGTTTTACAAAGAAAAATAAGACTTGTGTGGATACTTTTTGCAGTTGTATAAAGAGTATCGTAAAATACTCGTTTGGAAACTTCTTTGTACCATCGCTCGACTTGTGGAGCTCGCCTACTGCTCAGTCAACAAATTTCTGTCGCTTGTAATTCAGTTGATATTCAAAGGAAACTGATTTTATTTTTAATAAAATACATTTTCTAGTAATTTCGTAATCAAGTATGCAATAAATATGATTGAATATAATATAGAATATGCAATTTTTTGAGACGTTATACCTACCTACAATCTCATAGAAAATGGACTAAACATGACGTCGATTTTAATGTTTATCTGCTGGTATATCATTATGACATTGCTTTGTCATTGTATTTTAGTCACATAATGAATTTAATTATGGTTCTACGACTTGTTTGTTGATAAAACATATTTTTGGGAACAGTTTGTGCGTATACCTCAGTAAAACCAACCAATAATTGGTATGCCCCCTACATTAGAAGGAGGTAAACAATTCCAGACAGGAGAAATTAAGAAAGGAATCTTTTCGTTTCTAAAAAACTGTGAACTGGCCTTATAACAAGTCATTTGTATGTATTTCATGCCAGAAAAGTTTTTCTATTACTAAACTTGCTTGGTAGGCATATAATACCTACACATGAATTATCAGAGTACCCAGCCCAATTGTGAAACAATCTTTAAAAAGTAATTGATTAATTTGATACCCAAAGCACTCTTCATTCTTAAACCAAGTTTTGCATTCCATTCTGTGTTAACTCCATAAACAACAATAACAACCATCAATGCCATAATCCAAGTAGGCAAGAACTGAATAATATTCTGGTGTACTTTTATCAATTAACTTTATCAATGCTAACCTTTGGCTCACACATTTTATCAATCATCGTGCACCTAGATGTTTGTGCGTTCAAATAGTTGCAAGGCATTAAAGTCACCATTGTTATGGTACCCGTCGGTACCCAATTCTTCGCGGAACTCCACGACACTACATTCTCCGATTCCCCGCTCAAAAATACGTCGGACCAAACTTTTCTAGCATCCTTGGTATTATTTCACTGACCAACAAAGTACCAACACTATCAACAAAACTTGACAAACCACCGAAAAACTGCCGGTGACTCGGTACGCTACTATCAACAGTTCGGAATCGACTGGATAGCATTGAGAAGAAGAGGTCCGCAGAGTGAGAGAGAGAGGGGGGTTGATGCACAGCCCTCCTCTCCTTAGCCGAGGGTAAACTCCGGTTCGACCAATGGTGTTCCCGCTTGCGGTCGGAACGGTGCGGGACGTCCAATGGTAGGCGGCGCTCGTTATTGCTCTTGTTTCGATGTGCATAATCCATCCGAGGGAACTAGTTTTCCGTGCGGTAGATAGGGATGGAGAGCGCCAGAATGTCTTTGCTGTTATCTTATTAATTTGTGTCAGATTGGATTGGGAATTTCTGCGACCTGCGAGCGGATCCGATGACTTGATGAAGATGAAGAATATTGATTTGAAGTTTGAAGTGAGCGATTTCGGGCATCTAATTAGAAATGACGATAAATAAAGAATTCAAAGGACAGGGCACAAAACCCTATGAAAATGGCTTTCAGCAAATTTTGATATTTTGTTTGGTTCAAGGCCCTAAGCAATTTTGGGAAGTTATATGAGGATCATATGATTGGCACAGCCGCTAGAGGGCGGCAAAGTTGAATAATCTAAAATGCATTGTTATGGTGTCTTCCATAAAAAAATCATCATTTATTTCATTATAATTCATTTTTTATGCAGAAATCTTATCAAATCAAACGTCAGTAATAAGTACTCAAATGTACAATCCCAGTCAACCAGCGAAGTCGCAGTAAGTGGCAGGGAATTCAATTTAATTTCTCTATATGGATCAACAATGCGATTTTACAGATAAGTACCAGCGATTTCGCTTTGCGGACAATGATATGCAATAAATATTAACCTTGTGATTTCACAAAATACCATTCGAAAGCAGCTAAAATCAACGAGATCTAGAGAAGTCCTTAAGACTTTCACAATGTTACCACCATGCCACATATTTTTAACTGTTTTATATTAACGTTCATTTCGTGATATTTATTGAATGTTCAATAAAATATTACTCGAGAAGTTCCATGGATTATGATCGGGCGACTTTTTTGAGAAGTGCGGACAGCGCCTCTTTCGACACTAGCGGCAGAGGATATCAACTGGCAACGGCCGGCCCATGGCAGACATTTTGACTTTGTTATTTGATGTTGATGAACTCGTAGCTTGTAGCGCTATTTTGTTTGTTTAGTTTTAGAATTGTGAGTTGCTAACAAAACTTAATTATTGTATCGGTACTTTATGAAGTTGTGTATTTGTAGGTATTCGTGCATAGTTCAGTCCCTTGGTGTAGAAAAGTTGCAAATTTTCTAAAGGTAAGTGAAACTTCTTGACTTCGTTTCGTAAAATAAACAAAATTATAAACATATTCGATGAAAAATTACGCGATTCATCTTCAAGTGGAAGGTGAGGTAGCAGCAGAGAAAATCTATACTGAAAACCACTATAAATAACTGAAAACGTTATTGATTACCTATGAATAGGTTAGATTCAAAAATGTACTGATGGGCCATGGGCTTCTATATGCAGATGCAAATCGAAATAATAGGGGAAATGATTATAATAACATTTGGTAGACAGATGTGTGATATTTTTGATCCATTCTAATGCCCTTAAATTATACAGGGTGGCTAAAAATGATTTTAGTGAAATTGAGCAACTGAAAATTATAAAAATTCAATAGTTGTTTTCTGTTGAATATTTGCAAACGAAAAATGTTTAGGTCTATGCGGATATACCGTCAAGTAGGGTCGTTCACTCTTCTTTGAAAAGAGTATTCGATAATTTTTTTCCACCCACACTTCATAATTTTGAAAAAGCTCCATTCTCTGATTTTTAATGCTGTGTTCTCTGAATAATTATATTTTTCACTCATATATTCTATTTGAGGAGTAAAAATATTGATGATTATGTAGTGGTGTATAGTGGGGATGGCTTTACAGGCAGTGCCTTTAGGATAACGCGCATTAAATGTATTCCCCAAACTTATCCTCAACTTTTCATTTCAGGTTTGTGGAGGCTGCATGCAATGAAGAAAGTTTTTTTTTAGTTGCGTCGATTTCTGTGATTAGTCACCATTGAAAATTTTGTCTTCAAACTAATATATTTATATATATATATATATATAACGAAAACAATGTTATTATTTTGTTGCTGTTATTTTATATTAGTAAGTGTTAATAAATATGTTGAAAATTATAACAAATTACTTTGCATTTATTCATTCCAGAGAAATTCCCAAACCTACATTTATTTCATCAATTTGGAAAATATTAAAGGAATGCTTTCAAAATTTCAATGCAGTAATTACAAATGTGTACATTTATTTAATTTCCGTAAGAGGTGCATTAAAATTCCATTTAAATATTTATAATCTTTCAAAAAACCGCTGCTTTGTGAATTCGCTTTGAGGCTGTCTATAGAAACTTAAAAATGTACGCTTCGCGACGTCTTGGGTAGTTACTGGCGATGAGCGTGTTTGCGGACATTAATTACTAGTGCCTCTATTTTGTATCCACATTGCGAAGTCGCAGATCCCAGCAAACTCTTTGCGACTTCTATGCGATGGATTCTGGTTCACTGTGTACCCCAAAACTTATTAGTTTAACTAATCACAAGTAGTGACGTGGAGGAAATAATACTAAAATATACAGTGTACACCAAAACTTATTAGTTAACTAATTACAAGTAGTGAAGTGGAGGAAATAATAAATGAAGTTTGGAATCGAAACACTCAAATCAGTAACGATGAATTACTCTGTATAGTTAATAACACGATTTGAAATAAAGAACGCTGGTCACTCGTTTACAGAGTTTTCCAAGCATATTGCTGATGATTACAAAAACTGGAAAGTTATCCGTTTATCCATCCAAGATAGAGGTGAAACTTGCTGATACTGAAAATGTGTGAAATTCTTCTGAAAATGGACAGAAACAGAGGGTTTGAATGTGATCAGTAGTGGAAGAATGCACTCATATTCATAAACGGTTAGTCACAAGATAGTTATATCTATTATTATACAGGGAGTCCAAGATCGTAAAAAACATTTTTTCCATATAGCTATGTGAATGTATACTACTCAACCAGTAAATTTGGAGGATTTGCAAAATAGAATTTTGAAGGTTTGTCAAAGTATAACACCGCAAATGTTGGAAAATGTTACAAAAAATCATGTGATGAAAAATGTTGTAATGTGCCTTGCAGCAAACGGAAGGCAATTCGAACATTTATATTAATATTATCATGCCTAGTTATTCGTCAAGACAGTTTTTTATTTTTGAGACTGTGTTCAGTGATTAAGTACAGTTGAATAAATAGTTTGGTGCATTTTTTTTATTTGGCTCTGTTGATAATGTAATTCACTTCACTCTTTCACAACTATTGACCATAAGCAATCGAACCACCAATGGGATATAAAATCATGCATATTGTAGGGTGCAAGATTTGAAAAATTGATGAGAGAAAAGTTTGAATTTCGTGGAAACCATATCATTTTTCTGACCACCCTGTATAACTTTCGAAGGAGATGAGTATTTCATATGATAGAATATCCTACCGACTACCAAGAGAATTATTTCATAAATTCTTCGTAGTATGAACAATGGGTTTGTCTTCAAAAATGTCTGCATTCAAAGAAAAACTGGTATAACTTGGCAACGCCTTGTCGGATTTTCAAAAATAAAAAACTAATAATTAGCCTAAATGAATGAGAATTCAGATGTGTTGAAATATATGGGGTGTTCCATTTAAAAAAACTGATGTTCGATTTTGTGAGCTTTTCTTGCGCCCCTCGTATAAAAAATAATCATTCCTGAAGTTAGTTCTCATAATGCAATATGATGTGGAAAAATAATATTTTGAAAATTCCTATTGGTTCAAGAGATACTTAACTGTCCCACTGGTCTAGGGACACACTGTATATGCTCAAGATATTGGATCAAAATCCCACCGAGTTTGGTTCATTTGAAAAGCCGAGGAAAAAATACGGAGACAGGATGGACCAGGAAACTAAAAAAAATTTGATAAACGAGGTATTTATGAGGTAAATTAGACATCGTGTCCTTTTCAATAAAAATTATTAATTTGCTGATAAACATGAACCCGGGAATATTTGTCATACAAGTGCTTGGAGACAACTCAAAAAAAGCGGTTTCAAATGTTACAAAATACACATATCTCAAAAATTGCATCCAGGTGATCCTGAAAGGCGATTAGAAATTTGTAATTGGCTAATAAGAAGAAATATTTTCCTGTTTTCCTGGAAAATGTAATTTGGACAGGTGAAAGTACCTTTACGAATTGTGGAATATTTAACCGGCGAAATAACGAACACATTCGAAGCATAAACAACCCCTAGGCAGTTCAGAACGTGTGGGTAGGAATTCATATAGATATAATTTTGGGTCCTCATTTGTTTGGCGGAATTCTGAATGGAGAAACCTATCACCTATTTTCAATGTCCATTTTCGAAGATTATTTGTCTAACTATAACAACTTCTGGTTTCAACATTATGCATGGTGCTCCACCGCACAATACCAGACGAGTAATTACCTGACTGAAAGGTTTGGTGACAAATGGATAGGTAAAAATGGGCCGGTGAAGTGACCAGCAAAGTCTCCAGACCTAAATGTTATGGATACATTCTTATAGGGTACACTGAAAAATATAGTTTATGGTCAAAGGGTATATCAAAATATTGAGGACCTTCAACACAGAAGAAGAGACACAGACTTTTGTCTTTACATTTTAGTTAATTATTGTTATTTTTTCAAAATTCTATTTTCATTGAAAAGGATATAATTTCTAATTTACCTCATACATACCTCGTTTATCAAATTTTCCTAAGTTTCCTAGTTGATTGATTGTATGCTTGTATCCAGGCTGGAGGAAGTCATTTCGAACATTTATTGTATTGTGGATTAAGCTACTTTACATGTACTTTTTGTTAATAAAATGTTGTTAATGTGGTAAATTCTGTTCCACCTGATAAGTAACTGCTGTGTCGTCGGCAAAGCTAATAATATCCCCTCCCACATCTAGTTGGAAAAGATCATTTGAATAGCTGTTAAAGAGTAGTGGCCCCAAAACAGTTCCCTGAGGTACACCGCATTCAAGAATGTGTAGGTCACTCACGATATCTTTGATTTTCACACATTGTTATCTTTCATTCAGATAGCTGCACAATAGTTGATAGGGTACTCTGAATCCAAAGCTCTCGCGAGTACATCTACCAGCTGGTGGTGACTGATGAGAGTATTGAAACTTTTTTTCAATTCTAGGAATATAGGTACATTGCGGGATGATATTTTTTCATCTATATATTTGCTAATTTGATTTTTTATTTACTTACTACCTACCTACTTGCTGAATCGAAATTTCAAGGAAGTCTATCAAATTCATGCGAAATTTGTTATCACAAATATCGGACAGTAGTCTCCACTTGAATTCCACTTCCACATTTGAAAATTAGTGAAATAATAGCAATTTTAAATGGGTTTGGACATTAATATTCCACTCCCTACAGAAAAACCAGTTTATCATGTAATGTTAATGGTTTTGCTAATTCTCTTGCCATTAATTCGATAGTTTCTGACACGAAGCTGTCAATACCAGATTTTTTTGTTTTTAGATTCAGGATAGTCTTCACTTCTAGGAAAGAGCAATTGACTCCTCTAGTTTTGAGAGTTTTTTTTTTATAGTAGCCTTTTTAGAATTTCATCTGCTAGTTTTTCTGGCAAATTCATTGGCCATTTTTTATGGATCATGAGTTTTTTCACCTCCTTTGGATTGGATCTGTCTTATTTCATATGTCTTAATATTCAAACCCTTGAAAATCCTTAACTCAGGAAACGCCCTATACAGCATCAAAATACAACTCGAAATCTTCAAATTCATCCGAACTTTAATTGTGCCCTCAATAATATTCCCAAGAAAATCGCCGTCGACTTCCAGAAAATTTCTCCCATCAGGTCGCCATGGCAACGGGAAAGCGGAGCCAATAGCCCTAAGAAAATAAAGCAATTTCATTTTCACTCCCCCCACCTGAACGTCTGTTATTGGGAGGGCGTAGCGACTATCGACAGCTTGTCAATTGGGAAACTGTTGGCCAGGGGCGTACAAATCTACGATGAATTATTATTGTGGTAGGCAATGACAATAACAATACCCATGAAGCCATGCACATTGGACAGGCCAGGCCAGCGGGTAGGGATGAATAAGGTTTGGTTTTTTGAACTATCAGCTCAGTTGAAAGAACGAAAATTATAATTTCTTGCCGTTCATTTTTTTCTACCGGACAGATAGATAGGTCATATAAAGAATTTGATCTTGGGAGTATTACATTAAATTTGAATAGTTGCTTCATATAAAATAAAGAAATAATACATGGTGTCAGGTGTGGGGTTTGTGACAAATTTGCCAGAAAGAACCAGAAGGAGGAATTACTCCCATTTGAAGTACCTGAACGACTTTTTCAACGCCTGGGAACTGATATCTTTTCTTATTTGGTGGCCCTGATACTCTAGTCTGTGATAATGTTCTATTCAATAGTTACATTCTCAAACAGTTCGCAATTGACTGGAATTTCAATAACATAACAAGGAGTCCGTATTATTCCCGCGCTAATGGTCTTGCTGAAAAAGCTGTTTCATTGGGAAAAAACTTCATTGAAAAATCAATAGGTGACAAGAATGATATTCAGTCCCCATTACTGGTTTACAGAAATACTGCTTTGGAAAATATGGGTTACACTACATCGCAATTGCTGATGAGTCGTTTGCAAAACTAAAATTCCCGCTTTAGCTGATTTACTGAAGCCTTCTCTTTGCAAAAACGTTTAAAACAAAGTTAATTAAGAAACAACAAATTGGTAAACATTATTATAATGGTTCAGCTAGATCACTGGATCCCATTTAACTAAATTCAAATGTCAATATATATATATATGATCATATAAAAAATATTTGGGAACCTGGAATAGTTTTAGGTTCACACGACGCACCTACAGAGTGTTAAATTCTGAAAGTAATTAAGTAATGACAGATAGATAATAAAGAATTTGATCTGGAAGTATTACATTATATTTGAAGAGTTGCTTCATATAAAATATAGAAATAATCCAACTGCTGTTTCTTGCCACCTTATTTATACAGGGTGTCCCAAGACGATTAAGATAGGGAATATCTCGGAACACGAGAGTAGTGGAGAATTGTAACTTTGGGGTTGTAAATTAAAGCGATTGTAAGTAAGTAATTCGACGTATAGGTTTAAGAATTTATAATGTATCTACTCCCTACCTCAATTAGGAATTGTGACAATGAAAAATCTTTTAAAATAACAATTAAGAAGTTTTTAATAGAAAATAGATTTTATACCTTCTCTATATACACGAGTTTTTTAATAGAGCGCTTTGTTGTTCTGCATTTCATAGGGTTTAGGTTTAGGTTAAGTTTCAAATGTTTGACTATTCCTATACCACTGTCATTGAAAAGGACATCTATTAATAAATGAATAATAAAGTTGATTTCATTGACATAGTTGTCAATGATACGATGAGGCGTGGAATGTAACTATTGTGCAATTTAAATAAATCTTGGAAGTTACAACAAGCGAAGCGCCTCGTCGCCTGGCAACATCCTCGCTTTTTATAAGTCACATAATAATCTCGTTACGTTAATAGCTATAAACTAGACCAGTCCAAACTCCATGTGTGCTCATCCTTCGTTTTTAACGCACGGCGACAGGTATAGGTGATATGAACGTCGATAGGCGTGCATTTCTCATGTAGGGTTGAAAATGCAGGCGGGTGGGCACGCATGTTTCTGAATCGGCCTTGAAGTTTGTCTTAGTAGAGTTGCTGTCGCGTATACAGGGTGTTCCAAATTAAGTCGGCACCATTGCCAACTCCGTTATTATTGATTAAATTATTAAATTGGCAAACTAGTAGCATTTTTAATGGCCTTCTCGATGCCGGAAACAAAAAATATTTCTTTAAATGATATTTCTATCAATGGAACACTCTATATTTTTTCATACATTTCGATTCGTAATAACATTCTCAACAACAAATCTCATTTGACTTTTTTTCGTAAGGTGAAAATAAGACAGTTTCTACAATAGGAAACATTTATAACAAACGGATTTGATAAATCGCTATAAAATATCGAGTAAATGTTCAAAATCACCGCCTTCTTGTTGAACACATATTTGGGCCCTTCTATTGACACTACGTGTGCATGGCATTCAACACAGTTCGGCCATCAATTCTATTAATTATAGTTGCAATACAATTTTTCAGTTCATCTACATCATTATGATTCATTTTGTACACTTCATTTTTCAGAAATTTAAAAAAAATCTAGAAGTGTCATGTCTGGTGAACGAGGGGGTCATTTAACAGGACCATTTGTAGCAATCCATCTGTTTCCAAAACAGCCTCGCAGCATTCTTTTCACGCAACTGACATTATGTGCTGGAAATAGATCATCTGACGAGCCTCCAGATCAAGATCATCAAAAAACTCTTCCAACACTCTTGTTAATGAATTATTGTAACGGGGTCCGTTCAAAGAACCATGGTAGAAAAATGGACCGATAATTCTGCCTCTAAATAGACCACACCAAACATTAATACTAAATCGTCTTTGCGGATTGTGGGGAGGGACTAGAAATGGATTATGTCTACTCCAATAATGAAAATTCTTTCTATTATACATCCCACGATTTGAAAAATTAGCCTCATCGCTCCATATAATATTTTTATAGAAGTTTGGATCTTGTCTGCATTTATTCATAAACCACCGACAAAACCCCAATCGTCTCTCAGGATCACCAGGTTCTACTGTTTGCACTGGTCTCAACTTATAAGGAGAAATCTTATGTTCCTTCAGAATTCGTTGAATACCAGACAGTGGAACAACTATTTCTCTAGATGAATCGCTGATGGAATTATTTGGATATACCTCATAGTAGGATAAAACGTCAATTTCTGTATCTTCAGATATTACAAAACGTTTTTTAGATCTCCTCTTCTCAAAAACTTTTTCATTGTTCCTGAATCGACGATGAAGCACAGCAAAAAAACGCCGATTAGGTAATTAACGATTAACGATCGGGGAACGAATTGATGTAGTGTTGGAGTGCTCTTACGCTATTTTTCTGGCAAACCAAGTAGGATTCTAACATATCACATTTTTCTTGATGGGAAAACGGCATTTCGAAAAATATTCGAACAGTAGTTGACAGTTACAATAATTTATGACATTGTCATGATATACTTGAGAATATTTGACAAATAGTATTTCAACAAAGTTTCAAGGCAACTTGATTGCTCATAATAATTATGTTTTATCGAATCAAACACATTTTTTCAAGCTATATTCATATGACCCTTCAGTATTTTCTGTTCTGTACAAAAACGGCTTCAAAGTTATCATTACAGCAAACATATTTTGATTCACAAAATAAATGCGGCTAGCGGAATGGCTTTAAGATGGAAATTATCGTTTTGTACATTAATACCAAATAGCTCAGTGGTGTCAATTGAGTGGTGCGACATGATGATCACGGGTTTCACGAGTTCACATCGCAGCGCATTTTTTTTTACTGTCTCATTTTGCTATTAGTCACAAAATATTGTCATTCGTATAATACCAAAATTGGGTGTTTGGACAATAATGAGGTTTTATTTGCCAAAACAAAGAAATTTTTTTGTTTTCGGCATCGAGAAGAACATTGAAAATGCTACTAGTTTGCCCATTTAACCAAAATCGTAGCATCAATAATAACGGAGTTGGCAATGGTGCCGACTTAATTTGGAACACCCTGTATATACCCCAAATGATAGAATGATTTTTTATTTCAAGAACATCAATAACTAGTACTGCCTCTAAACAAAACGTATCGACCGCCAGAAGACAAACGAAGGCAACAAAAAGGTCGAACGAAGGAAAATGTCGAATTCGCATCGAGTTTTCCTTTTAGTTTGTTAACGGCAGCCAACGCTGATCTCTATGTCGGATCCCGTTGTGGATAGATAGGGAGCCGCTTGTAGATATCAAATTACCCCATTATTCTGCCTCAGCCACCCTTACCTGCTGCAGCCTCTCTCTCTCTCCGCCGAATCGTTCACCAGAGGCGTTGGATTGGGAGGATAACAGGGAAAAAATTAATATCATGATTCATTCTTTGAACAACCAGATTTTAAATTCTGAACATCGAAAATATGATCGAATGATTGAGGGCGGGTTGTAGAAAACAAGTTCACCAACAGTTCAACTAAACTGTACGAAAACGCAGGACACAAGTGTTTTTTATCATTTCGACTTTAATGTTGAAATTTCTCTCAATTTCGGTGAGTGACACTATTGCAACTGCTTCTTGTAATCAAAAAACAGAACGTATCTTTTAGTTGTCTGGGTGATCATTTACCTGCTGCTTGTTTGGTGGTTGTTGCCTCTGATTAGTGCTAGAGTGGGTCGGACAACATTGTAGCTCTGCGTCAACAGAGTTTTAGAATCCCAAATCCTCGCATATACTCATCCTGGAATCTTTGCTGCCAAGAAGTGCTACTTGTTGACAGAGAAATATGAGTATATCATCACAGTGGAGAACAACAAATAGTTCAATTTCATTACCACTATTTGTTAAGGTAGGTGCTCTTTTATGGTATGACAATGGTCACTGGTGTTGCTTCGAATGCGTTCTGCAAAAGCAAATCGTTACCTTCGGCCCTCATATCGGAAAAAACTTTGCATAACATCAATGGATTGGCCTACATGTTACCCAGGTCTAAAACTCATTGAGCATTTCTGGGACAAGCTAGCGTTGAAATAGCGAAAGGCAATGAATTGGCCATCATGTTACCCTGATTTTGAACCCATTGAGCATTTCTGGGACTTGCTGGGCAGACAATTAAAGTCAAGAATACCTGCTGTTGACAATACCGAAAGATTGAGAGTTTCTTTGATTGAAATTTGATACAAAGTCATCAGAAAGATGAGGAGATGGAAGACTGATATTATTATGGTCGTGGAGAATACGCGTTATAGAACAAAAGTTTTTTCCCGTTCAAGTACAATGGCAGTACACGTTTTTTGAGCATTTATCCTGACAATCAGAGTGAATGAAAATATGTGGAAGACTAAGCCACAATTTGTTCATAAAGAAGTTTTCAATGGTCAGTTGTTCATTCCTAAAATATCTCAAAAATTACTACAAAATCGTTATCATCTTCTTGTCCCTGATGTAAATGATGAGACGAATCGTTCAAATACGGCAATGACTCAACTTCACCCTGTTCAAGATGAAGTAATTAATGTTAAACTGTGCTTAAACTTTGCCCGTTTTCCCAATTTTGCCAGTGTGTCTGGATTATCAAAACAACAACATCAAAATACATTAATTTTGACCGAATAGCTCTGAAAGCTAAGTCCACTGACGGCACTGACCCGAAAAAAAGAAGAAGAAACTTGTTTTCTTTTTGTTTTTTGGATCTTGCTTGCTATTGGCGCACTTGTACAGCTCTCCTCTCACTATGTAGGTTGGGATCCGCCCTACCCCAACCTGGCATGATGAAATATCACGCCTGAACACTGCCAATTCAGAATTGAACTGGTTCCTTACTCTTTTAATAAAAATCTTGATGGTTTTCGCTAGGAAAGCTTGCTCGAAACAACATGCGTTTGTGGAAACACTGTGTAAGCCCACCCTCGTTAACAATTAAAATGACAACAGTATAAATGTTGCAGAAATTGCTACTAAGTTTCTGTCAATCCAGTCACCAACAGACGGATTTGGACACCTCAAATGTGCCAGCCATATTGGAACAATTGTCTGTTAGTTGAATTTAGCTGAAATCTTAGTTTCGATCTACAAGATTCGGACATCGAAGCCGCCTAGTATGAAACCCTTACTTCGTCAGTTAACATTGCCCTAAACTGAACCAAACTACGATTTGTTAACTTATTTATGTCTGTTCAAGAAATCCCGTATCAAGAAGAGCTTCAGAAATAAAAGTTTATCTAACCAACAAATATTTTCAATATTTTAAGTGAAAACTGCAGCATTACACCCCCCAAAAACGCGCGAATTCGGCGCTAATGAGTCTTCGCTCTTTTCTCTTCGATTATTCCGTCTGACTGTCGACTGTTCCACGCTGATGTATATACAGTGCGGTCCAAAGGTATGGAATAAATTCATTTTTAGCG
Organism: Chrysolina americana; assembly: GCA_958502065.1. Taxonomy (NCBI): domain Eukaryota; kingdom Metazoa; phylum Arthropoda; class Insecta; order Coleoptera; family Chrysomelidae; genus Chrysolina; species Chrysolina americana. The sequence goes on along the minus strand of OY293411.1, from coordinate 4,114,778 downwards.
TTATTATGTATTTTATGAAAAAATCCTGAAACAGGTCAATTTTTATTGGCAATTTGACAATTTGCAGTATGAAAATATTACCCCCTTCTTGCACCCCCTCTGAATTATGAGCACCCCCTCAAAAAATTTAAATGAGAAGGGGGGTCGTGTGGCATCTTGTTCGAAAGGGATTTTCATTATCTGTTCAGCACTACTAAGTGTTTCATATTTGGTGCAACCATAACGAAGAAATTTTTTTATTAAAATTTAAAAATATTGACACTGTAAATGATGTATCCGTTGAAACAACCTGAAACAGGTCGATTTCTATTCTCAATTTGACAATTTATAGTATGAAAATATCACCCCCTTCTTGCACCCCTTCTGAATTATGAGCACCCCCTCAAAAAATTTGAGTGAGAAAGGGGGTTGTGTTGCACCTTTTTCAAAAGGGATTTTCATTCTCTGTTCAGCAATACTGAGAAAATTTATTCTGAATATGTCAAATGTTGATAGACTGAAGGAAATAATGTAACATAATGTTTAGGAAGTATATTTCAATTTGTTTTACAGTTAAATTAAATGTTCAAAATGACCACCATTCACTTCTTGACAATAAGCAAGGCGATCTTGGAATTCTCGTAGAACATTTTGTAGGACCTCAGGGGTTATGTTGTTAATTTCTTCCGATATCCTAGTTTTTAAATCTGCAATATTGTCTGGTCTATTGAAATATACTTTTGATTTTAAATAACGCCATAAAAAGTAATCGAGAGGAGTCAAATCGGGGGATCTAGGCGGCCATTCAATCGGTCCACGTCTGCCAATCCACCTATTGGGAAAAACTTCTGTCAAATAATCTCGAACAATACGTGTGTAATGCGGTGGAGCTCCGTCTTGTTGATACCAAATTGATCTATCTATTCCATTTGGATCATTAACAGCGGGAAAAAGTCGTTTTAATGTAGGCACTAAAAAGTTCATCAAAAAACCTAGATAAACCTCACCATTAATTGTGCCTTCAAAAAAATAGGGGCCAATAATTTTGTTTTTAATGATACCAGCCCAACCGTTCACTTTTTTGGGATATTGTGTGTGAGCCTCACACATCCAATGAGGATTTTCTCTGCTCCAATATCTACTATTAACCGTTCCATTTAAATAAAAAGTAGCTTCATCAGAAAACACAATTTTGTTTATGAACTGCAAATCTGCTTCGATTCTATCCATCATCAGTTCACAGAATTGTTGCCTTCTATCAGGGCCATCCTCATTTAACTCCTGAACCAACTGAACTTTATAAGGATGGTATTTTTCTTTATGTAAAGCTCTCAATATCGATGATTTACTTACATCATTGTCGGCGGCAAGTTGTCTACTTGTCATATGCGGAATTTCCTCAATCGCTAACAGTACATCTAACTTTTTCTCCTCATCCAATGCAGCATTTCGACCTGGTTTTTGACGAGTTTTTACATGTCCAGTTTCACGGTATTTTGTTTCTATTTTGCTAACTGTAGATTGTGATACGTGTTGACCAGGGTATTTATTATTGAACATTTCACAAACTTCCGTTTGAGTTCGTGTTTTATTACCGCATCCAAGCATAATTAAAATGTCTATTCTTTGAGTTTCGGATAAATGAGCCATAGATGAATCGAATACACACAAAAATATTTTTCAATACACTGACGTCTGCCAGCAACTCACAAATATCAAAATATCAGTAGTCTACTAGATTGACATTATATTATTTATGGGTTTTGTGAATAATTTTTTGGTGTCTTCAACGACTTTTTCCTGACTTTTTTAGCAAGACAGATAAGAAAGTATAAATTGTCAAATTGAGAATAGAAATCGACCTGTTTCAGGTTTTTTCAACGGATACATAATTTACAGTGTCAATATTTTTAAATTTTAATAAAAAAAATTCTCAGTTATGGTTGCACCAAATATGAAACACTTAGTATTGCTGAACAGATAATGAAAATCCCTTTCGAACAAGATGCCACACGACCCCCCTTCTCATTTAAAATTTTTGAGGGGGTGCTCATAATTCAGAGGGGGTGCAAGAAGGGGGTAATATTTTCATACTGTAAATTGTCAAATTGCCAATAAAAATTGACCTGTTTCAGGATTTTTTCATAAAATACATAATAACGCTAAAAATGAATTTATTCCATACCTTTGGACCGCACTGTATATTGTATATGTGTATACAGTTCTTTGGAAACATCAATAAATTATGTAGGTGTAATTATCGGTCGTTCCGAACTAGTTTTTCTCATTTCTCTTTGCAAAATAAATCAGTTGGAACTGAAGACTGATCAGTACAGCTTAATCTATCACCAAAGTATGCCAGAATAGTAAATAATAGCTATTTGTTCATCAAGGGAAGGAAATAAGCATTTTCGAGCCGAAAGGAGGACAGGTAGGTATGGGTTTTTCCCGAGTTGAACACAATGTTTTTTCGCTTCAAATTCAAATGTAACAAATTGTCGCAGGAGGCAAGTTGAACATCGAATAAAAGATTAGCATAGCAACCGTGAAATTTGGTTACCAACTCAAAAATTTTCCTGCAGTAACTTCAGAGGCAGCAAATTTGTCTTCTTTCTTCATAGTTGTTGTCACAGCAGTCTCGTTAGCGTTGAGGAAAGATAAAAATTATCATCAATAAAAAGTGACATTTGCAAAACTTCTTGTGAAAAGAAAGAAAAACATGACAAATAACAGCGAAAGAGTGAGGAAAAACAGCAGTAAGTGATAGTGTGTCAACATTCATATTACGAATTGCCTTTCCGTTTCAAAGAGAATAGAGAAATTTTTTCAACTTATTCTTGAACATTTCGGTCTCGATTTTCTCTTCACAAAAGACTTTTTCATCAGATTTTCCGCAGTATATTGTCAATTTGTCAATCAAATAAATCATTTCAGTAAATTGATCATTCCTAAGATTTTTAGCATAACAGATTTTTTCATCCAAAATTCGTCACTCATAATATTTGAAATTGTAAAGTTGTGCCAAGTCCCATTAAAATTCATCTTTGATCAAATATTATACGATGGTAACTCTCTCAAACGATATATTTAAAATCGACCTGTGATATACAGGATTTAAATGTTCATAATCTTGTTTAATTTAAATGGAACACCATGTATGAAGGCTCTTCAAATTTCATTATATACTCCTTGTGGTCAAAATTAATAGTTTTTCTTCAAAAAACTTGTTTTTGAAAAAATCTTCGCTTTTTTTCGTCATATTCTTCATGAATGACCTTTTTTACGGCAAAATCCATATTGGACGACTGCGATCGAGTTCTATGTTTGTAACACATATTTCTTGTAATGAAACACCTTCTAATCACTTCCTTAGTAGTGAATGTTGCTGTATCGAGAATTTAAATAAATAAATATTATTATTACTTATTACAATAGTTCAGTTGAAGTAGTTTATACCTTCAAATGTTAGTGTTGACAGATAGCTAAAATAAAAAAAAAATTGCAAATTAAACAATGAAAACAATAGGTATAATTAAAAATGATCTACTTGTTTCCTTATGGTCAAAACCTATTATTTACAATATCTCTCCTAATTCTACCCTCCTTCAACTACTGATCAGCATAATTGATTCATTTTAACAAAATAAATGAGTTCATTTGGTACAAGGATGAAGTGCTTACTAATAATAATTTTATACTTAGGTATCCATATTTGAAATAACATACTATCTGAAACACAGAATATTTTTTATTTATCAGAAGGCCACAATTACAACACAAGAAATATTAATGATTTATTCATTCTATACGTGAAAACCAAAAAATCGTAAAATTCTATCTCCTAGAAGAATCTCCTTTTTAGAGGACTACAATAACTTTTACATGGGTCATTAAAAAATAAAATTGAAGAATTTTCCTTGATGAAAACTTTAGTGTTTGTGAACGCCTCCATTATATTTTTTTAATATTAATATCAGTATCTAGTCCTAATTCAATTGTCACTCGGTAGTTGTCCCAATCTGAGAAGTTAAAAATGTGGTTACAGTATTGCATTCTAGAGTCAAGTAGGCTATTCTTGAAAAACCCGAATTAAAATTTATTGCTGACATTACTGAAATTATAGGGAGTGATCGTAATAAACAGCTTTAACGAATTGCTCTATAATCTTTATTACCCCTATAAATTCGATCCATTCCTTCTACCAGAAAAACAGGAAATAAAAAGTAAAACAGGAAACCTTAAAAAGCGCAAAAATAGGACCCGTAAACAGCTGTACACTGAAACTGGAATTTGGTGTAATTCCACTTTCTGGTAAATACTTGTTTTTTGTTTGATTTCTGGAGTACGTAACCCCTTTCTGATTTACTGAAATTGTGAAAAGCTAGTTCATATAAAAGGGGGACTGTCCCTTGCGCCCTTGTGTACTATTTTTGGGGCATTGTTCCAAAAGTGGCTAACGGTGTCATTTCATTCATGCCTTTTTTATTCTATAATTGAATGGTGTCAGATATGGATTACGTACTGCAATTTCGGAAATTTATGTTGAACATTTGATATGAATGGAAAAGAATATAATATCGTTGGGTGAGAATAAAAGTTATAATAATAATAATAAACCCTCGACGTTCAGCTCGTAGACGGAGGCATCCTACATCATTTGAATGCCGGAGAGACGTATACTTACCTAGGGGTGGAACAACGCCACACCCAAGAGGTAACCACTGTTAAAAAGCCCACGTCAAAGATGCGGAGAGTGAGATGCTCTTATAAGCCAATGCTTGGGGTCTTCTTGAAGAACATTGAAGACCTTGGCTTATCCAGAAACCTGATCTTCGCATTTCTCAGGTCAAGTGGGCTGAAGAAGGAAGATTTTCGTCATATAGTTTTTGGCTCCTGGCAAAACAAACATCGTCCAAAAAGAGGAGGGAAAACGAACAAAATATCGAGATTCACTCTGATCACAATGGTATTTGTTGAAATGATGAACACACTGCTCTCGAACCTAAAAATCACAACAGCTTGCTGTAGTATGGCAGAAATCTTAACCGGACGAATGCAAAAGGCCGTGATTGTTGTTTTATTCCGCCTACTCAGGGCACTTGACTCTCGGACCCAATAGTCACTTACCCCACGGCGTGGGGAGTGGTTATTGGCGCCCCCGAAAGAATCGGAGCTTCAGAGACAGGCCTGACTGGAAAATTCATAAAAAAAAAAGTACAAAGTAGAAGCAAAAGCAATTACAAGTGTACCATGACTGGGAAAAATTCACAGAAAGTGTTTAATACAATGTAAAAGTATATAAGTACGAATATTATTTGGTCAAGAATGTGGAAGACGGTAAAAATAAATGAATAAAAATGACAACCGAAACAAGAAAAAATCAAATAATATATCAAATGATAAATTAAAAATCATCTTAAAAATTCGTCGATGGTATAGCAATTTTGGTGAGAATTTAACCGATTCATCTAACTCATTATATAATTTCGGTCTAGATAGACTTGACTTTTTTGATAGAGAGAGGTTCGATGTACATTGAGTACTGGTAAATCTTCGATCGAGTTGAATATTCATAAATTTGTCGGTGGAAGGAAAACACAGTTCTGTTTTCATGAACGTAGATACTGGTTTTATAAATATATATATATAGACCAATCGTGAGTATTTTAAGCAATTTACTTTTTGAACAAGACTCAACATGCAGTTCGTTATTTTCGAATATTTTAATAGTTTCAGCAGAATATCAGTGTGAATTTCATCAGTGTTGTTTCAGTTACATTTAATTCCAAGTGGTTTTTATTTGCCTATGCAATCATCCTTTCGTAAATAGTTTCTGCACTTTCTGTGTTATTTCTATCCTTGATCAGGAAGTTTGTGTCATCTGCATATGCAATTACTTGAACTGATGAGAGACCATGAAAGCAATTTATTAAGTCATTTGCATACATGGGAAAAAGTAAAAGCCCGAGTATGGAACCTTGAGGTACACCTTGTTCTGTCCCTAGGTTCTGCTTCGATGCAATCCCTCTCACACCATATCGCTCCATTTTTAAAAGTAGGATCTTGTGATTCACACAATCAAAAGCTTTAGAGAAGTCAGTGAACAACCCACAGACCTAAAACTTGCAACCTAGTCTTCATTGAATTCATAAAGTGCAGATTCAGTGCTTTTATTGTGAGTGAAACCATGTTGATTTGGTGAGAGAATTTTATTTTGACATACTTGAGAGTAGACTGTTACCTCTATATTCTCGTATGAATTACATTCACCTAAAGATGGGTGTGACTAAAGCTATTTTTAGAGATATATCAACACAGTTCATGGAAACATTTTTTTAAAAGATTATTTGAGATATCATCTTGACCTTTTTCTTATTCTTCAACTCTTCTATCAATTCTGTAACGTCATGCTCATCAGTTATTGGATGTATAAAAATAGTATATTGTGTATCTAGTAGTAAAAGCAATACATTCCCGGACGACAATGTAAATTGTTGGCCGAGGCGATAAGCCGAGGCCAACAAGCATTGAAGTCTGGGAATGTGCTTTTACTACGAGGTACAAATACTATTTTTTCTGAAATCGCAATCAGCATTATCATAAATTAAGGAATTATACTTATTGTTTGTGTGCATTCATTTACTATCTAAAATGTATAAAAGCCGTCAAAAATTTTCCCAGATCGTTTACGATACAGGAAAGTACTTTTTCTACAAGCGTGCGTGTTCCGCTCTATTCCCGCACGCAATTTAGTTTGAGAGGTGTCATATACCCGCACTAGTGCGGGAAAAATTTTCCCGCACGCTAAGGTCATTTCAAGTGAGTTTTTCCCGCACTAGTGCGGGAATAATTTTTCCCGCACGTGAAAGTTTGTTCAAGAGCGCTACATAAGATGTTTCAATGCGCTTGTAGAAAAAATCTTGATCCTAACTCATACGGAAAGGTACTATCCCGCACTCGACTGCTTACCCGAACTCCGCTTTGCGTCGTTCGGGTAACGGCAGTCTCATGCGGGAATGGTACTCTTTCCGTACTTGTTAGGATAATAACTATTTCCTACAAGCGTGCGTGTTCCGCCCGATTCCCGCACGCAATTTAGTTTGAGAGGTGTCATATTCCCGCACTAGTGCGGGAAAAATTTTCCCGCACGCTAAGGTCATTTCAAGTGAGTTTTTCCCGCACTAGTGCGGGAATAATTTTTACCGCACGTGAAAGTTTGTTCAAGAGCGCTACATAAGATGTTTCAATGCGCTTGTAGAAAAAATCTTTATCCTAACTCATACGGAAAGGTACTATCCCACATCCGACTGCTTACCCGAAGTCCACTTTGCGTCGTTCGGGTAACGGCAGTCTCATGCGGGAATAGTACTCTTTCCGTACTTGTTAGGATAATAACTATTTCCTACAAGCGTGCGTGTTCCGCCCGATTCCCGCACGCAATTTAGTTTGAGAGGTGTCATATTCCCGCACTAGTGCGGGAAAAATTTTCCCGCACGCTAAGGTCATTTCAAGTGAGTTTTTCCCGCACTAGTGCGGTAATAATTTTTCCCGCACGTGAAAGTTTGTTCAAGAGCGCTACATAAGATGTTTCAATGCGCTTGTAGAAAAAATCTTGATCCTAACTCATACGGAAAGGTACTATCCCGCACTCAACTGTTTACCCGAACTCCGCTTTGCGTCATTCGGGTAACGGCAGTCTCATGCGGGAATAGTACTCTTTCCGTACTTGTTAGGATAATAACTATTCCCGTACAGTTTAGTGCCGAAAACGGTCCGGAAAAATTCGTTGCTTATCAATGGACTAAAATACTAGATTAGCGTATTTTGAGGCCTGAAGTTGCTCCGAGAAAGTGGGCATTCTTGAACGATTTCAGAAAAAAGAGGTTTGACAAGCAGATACATTTTTTCCATAAAACGTTCATCAATATCATCTTGCCACAAAGAGAAGTGACAGGTTTAGTGACACTTGAAATGCTGCATACTACAAAATGGCACCCTCATATGAAAGAGAGTTGCAAGAATAGGAAAACACTGCTGATCGAAAAAAGAGTGAGGTAGGCAAGAACCGGATCGCAGAGAGGTATTGTAGATTGAAGGGGGTCGGTAGATTGTCGAAGAGCATTGAGAATGTCCCTCCCGTGAATTAGAGCCCAAAACAGATGTTCTACAGTTTCCACGAAGTTCTCGTAGTAGCGGCAACTATCACTCTCTGCCTTGCCCATCTATTTGAGGTGATACCCCACAGGGCAGTGCCAAGTGAGTAGTTCTGTTACAAATGTCAAGTCTTTTTTGTCCAACTCGAGAAGTGGTTTAGCTTTCCTTGGCGATAGGCTAACCAGTCTTTTCGCTTGTCTTATCCTGGCACTTTATTCCAGTAAGATTTAATTTCATCGAAACAATTTTTTTGAGTGGGCTCTGGGCCGAGAAGTGGTGTGTTTGTCCTTTCTTTGGCAAAGCAGTCTGCTTCCTCATTGCCTTTGATGCCCCTGTGACCTGGCACCCTCATCAGGGTTACCTGATTGTTTGCTCTCAGGGTCCCAGGGTGTCAGGGTCTCAGGGTTTGTTTACACTCCCATGTCAGCTTAGTCTCACAGTTGTGTAAATCCATAGCTTTTAGTGCTGCTGGGCTATCTGATAGTATACACCTTTGATCCATCTGTGTACCACACTGAGGCATCCTTTGGCAAATTAGGACCGTTCTCTGCGGAAATCAGATGGTTGTTCCTGACCACTTTAAATTGCACTTCGAAATCGTATCTGATCGGCATGATATCTGTCGGTTTAGACATGGCTTCTAGGGAAATATGTTCCAAAATCGTTAGATGTTCGATCAGATTTCCTGCTTTTGAGTTTTTTGTCTGGTACACTCTGAAGGCACTATTAGCTGCTTCTTTCATTACACATAGGTGCAATGGCGGAAGGTGTAGCATTGCCTCTAGAGCTACAGTAGGACACGTAAATATTGCTTCTGTGATTCCCAAGCAAGCTAGCCGCTGCACTTTCTGCAGCTTGACTTGTGTTGAAATTTGTTGCATTTTTAGCCACCATACTTGTGAGGCGTAGGTGATCATAGGTTTAACATAGGTCTTACCAGAGAGGGAAAAACTCTAGCCAAATGACAGACGAGAAGAAATCCACTAGAAAATACGGCACAATGGACAAAGGCTAGAAATAAAGCAATATGAATCATATTTAATTTCCGGAATGTTAACATAATACACTGAGAAGTCAGTAGACGACATCTGCATACACTGTGCATAATTTTGCTTGATATACTAATGCCCGCGTTGACACAATGAAAGATCACAACTCAGCCTCCTTGTTGGAGGAGAGACACCCGAAAGAACTTACCACACATGCTGAAGAACCTCAAAATGTGAGAAGATATAACTTGTGGATATCGCCTCTATAATGAAAGGGAAAGAACTGGAGGAAAGACAACACATTAATAAGGAATCAAATTAGATATAGATTATTTAGATAGTCTGCTTCTTTATAATATGTTTGGTTTTGATGATAGACTTTCAAGCAATTTTTTTTTTGCTATTCCATGCTTCTACTGGAACCACATCTACCACATGTTCCTCAAGTGGCTTCTGCTGAAGATAACAGATGTATTTTCCACTTAGTTTTTTAAGGAGTAATTTCCCTTGCTTTGATCTAGCAAGAAATCTTAGATAGACTTTTAAGCATTTTTTTGCTATTTCATGCTTCCATTGGAACCACATCTACGGATGTTCCTCAAAAGTTGCTTCTACTGAAGCTAAAAGATGTTTCTTACACTTAGTTTTGTAAGGAGTAATTTCCCTTGCTTTGATCTAGCAAGAAATCTTGGTTAGATAGACTTTTAAGGATTCTTTTTCGCTATTTCATGCTTCCATTGGAACCACATCTACGGATGTTCCTAAAAAGTTGCCTACTGAAGCTAAAAGATGTTTCTTACACTTAGTTTTGTAAGGAGTAATTTCCCTTGCTTTGATCTAGCAAGAAATCTTGGTTAGATAGACTTTTAAGCATTCTTTTTCGCTATTTCATGTTTCCATTGGAAACACATCTACGGATGTTCCTAAAAAGTTGCCTACTGAAGCTAAAAGATGTTTCTTACACTTAGTTTTGTAAGGAGTAATTTCCCTTGCTTTGATCTAGCAAGAAATCTTGGTTAGATAGACTTTTAAGCATTCTTTTTCGCTATTTCATGCTTCCATTGGAACCACATCTACGGATGTTCCTCAAAAGTTGCTTCTACTGAAGCTAAAAGATGTTTCTTACACTTAGTTTTGTAAGGAGTAATTTCCCTTGCTTTGATCTAGCAAGAAATCTTGGTTAGATAGACTTTTAAGCATTCTTTTTCGCTATTTCATGCTTCCATTGGAACCACATCTACGGATGTTCCTAAAAAGTTGCCTACTGAAGCTAAAAGATGTTTCTTACACTTAGTTTTGTAAGGAGTAATTTCCCTTGCTTTGATCTAGCAAGAAATCTTGGTTAGATAGACTTTTAAGCATTCTTTTTCGCTATTTCATGCTTCCATTGGAACCACATCTACGGATGTTCCTCAAAAGTTGCTTCTACTGAAGCTAAAAGATGTTTCTTACACTTAGTTTTGTAAGGAGTAATTTTCCTTGCTTTGATCTAGCAAGAAATCTTGGTTAGATAGACTTTTAAGCATTCTTTTTCGCTATTTCATGCTTCCATTGGAACCACATCTACGGATGTTCCTAAAAAGTTGCCTACTGAAGCTAAAAGATGTTTCTTACACTTAGTTTTGTAAGGAGTAATTTCCCTTGCTTTGATCTAGCAAGAATTCTTAGTTAGATATACTTTTTAGCATTTTTTTGTTTTCGCAATTCTATGCTTCCACTGGATCCACATCTACGGATGTTCCTCAAGTGGCTTCTGCTGAAGACAACAAATGTTTCTCCAACTTTGTTCTGTAAGAAATTATTTCTCATGCTTTGACCTAGCAAGAAATCTTAGTTGTTTTATTGTTCTTTCTGGATCCATTTTGGCCGCCATACAGGGATTGCATAGATGGCAATGATCACCTTTACAAATGAAAAGTGAATCATTTGCGATTTCAATCCCGGTATTACACCGATACGATGCCCATTCATTAACTTTTTCGAAGCGTGAATTGCCCTAATATACTGAACGTTGAAATAATTTCACGGAATCCCTACATTTTGATCGCTTCCTACATCTTGCGTCGCGTCAGTATAGATTTCATTAACTTCACATAAAACTAAAATTAATTATAAAAATTTATCGTCTTTTCATTAGTCGAGAAACCATAATTTTTAGTGTGAAATGTTCGGTGGAGCATGACGAAACCTCTCATAGCTTTTGTTTGAACCGGATGTGTAGGTAGAGGATGCGAAGCCCTATTTCGTTCCTAAAAAGTCATTCGACCATTCATGGGAAGAGTATACGAGGTTTTGAGAACAATTCCGGAATTATTCACATACAACGTTACTTACATAATTAATTAATTACTTGCATAATTATTTTGTTATTAACGTATCCGACAAACGAATCTCAGATTCGTCCAAATGTATAATGTATAGTATCGGAAAATATACTCCAGTGTAAAAAGTAGCGTACGAGATGATGCTGAGAGGAATAAAATCCAACAGAATATCGGAAATACATCTACGAAGGCGCTGAAGGGCCAAAGTTTTTCTTTTTCAATAATCCCGACTTTAATCTCGGGATCCTGACTTTAATCTCGACTTTAATCTTGGAATCCTGATTTTATAAAATAAAATATTTTATTTGGCTACTTTACATACATAAGTACATTTGCAGTAAGTCAATAAGGCGCTATAGAGCACAGCACAGCACAGCACGGCACGGCACGGCACGGCACGGCACGGCACGGCACGGCACGGCACGGCACGGCACGGCACGGCACGGCACGGCACGGCACGGCACGGCACGGCACGGCACGGCACGGCACGGCACGGCACGGCACGGCACGGCACGGCACGGCACGGCACGGCACGGCACGGCACGGCACGGCACGGCACGGCACGGCACGGCACGGCACGGCACGGCACGGCACGGCACGGCACGGCACGGCACGGCACGGCACGGCACGGCACGGCACGGCACGGCACGGCACGGCACGGCACGGCACGGCACGGCACGGCACGGCACGGCACGGCACGGCACGGCACGGCACGGCACGGCACGGCACGGCACGGCACGGCACGGCACGGCACGGCACGGCACGGCACGGCACGGCACGGCACGGCACGGCACGGCACGGCACGGCACGGCACGGCACGGCACGGCACGGCACGGCACGGCACGGCACGGCACGGCACGGCACGGCACGGCACGGCACGGCACGGCACGGCACGGCACGGCACGGCACGGCACGGCACGGCACGGCACGGCACGGCACGGCACGGCACGGCACGGCACGGCACGGCACGGCACGGCACGGCACGGCACGGCACGGCACGGCACGGCACGGCACGGCACGGCACGGCACGGCACGGCACGGCACGGCACGGCACGGCACGGCACGGCACGGCACGGCACGGCACGGCACGGCACGGCACGGCACGGCACGGCACGGCACGGCACGGCACGGCACGGCACGGCACGGCACGGCACGGCACGGCACGGCACGGCACGGCACGGCACGGCACGGCACGGCACGGCACGGCACGGCACAGCACAGCACAGCACAGCACAGCACAGCACAGCACAGCACAGCACAGCACAGCACAGCACAGCACAGCACAGCACTTGAGTATAAATGCAATGATGTTAATGGGAAAATTTTATTAAAATTATGCGACAGACGAAATAGAGGCATGCATGGTGAAAGTTGCAAAAAACACTGCGAAAATGTATGTGACTTTGTTTTGCGAAAGCCTGGTGTGCATGCTGAATTACCTACTATTAATTAATTATATAGATGACGTATCTTTCTAATGGCATGCAGTTTGGAATCATATGTAAAACCTGTATTACATTTTTACAGAGTTTTTCTGCAATGTTCCTCCGTTGGTCAGACGATGGGCGCATACCAATTTTTTCAGAGTGTTTTTATTACTGAAACTTCAATTCTTTACATTGGCATGCAATTTGAAAAAATGGAAGTTCCCTTAAATTTTTTTCAGTTTTTCGTAACCCTTTGAACCCTTTCAGTCGCTGCGGATTGCATGCCATCAATTAGTAGGGTTTCAATTTGTTTGAACTTCCGTATATTACAACGGCAGGCAGTTTAATATCGCGAAAAAACACGAAAATTATCTACAAAAAGAAAACGCTTTTTCTTATGAAGTGCACACGTGGGGCGGCCAGGAACCTGTCTATTTTTCATATTTTAGGGTTAATTATCAAGCCTTAAAAAGGCATGCAGTGTAAAATGGGAGAACGTCACCTGTCACCAGCTCCTGGAGGTGCTTTTCAAGGATCAACTATAAATGTCGATGTTTTCTTTTCAAAACCATGTCGACGCGGATAGATCGAGTTGTTGGACTCTTAATAATGCCCCGTTTTTATAGTAATCAGAAGATTAAGAAAAGTTCTTGAGAAACGTTACAATGGACCCTGTACACCACGTCAGAGTGTCAAGACGTCGATGAAAGAAGCCTTTTTGTCCGTGCGCCAGAGAGCACGACGATAGCATGATACGAGAGTGACACTTCCAGTAATATGGTACATTGCGGTAATGTAATGTCAGTGAATAGTGGTAGTGAATAGTGGTCATGGAATCATGTTTCACCACAGTTTCAGATATCCCGACAGATACGATATCAAGTCCGCGGCGAATTTGCATTTGCGCTTTTGCGAATGCTCCTAGATTTCTCTTTCTAGGATATTGTGCAACGAACGTACAGGGTGTTCGCTTTTTGGAAATTGGAAGTAACGTGATTCTGAGTTTTTACTGGGCCGACCCTAAGCGTTAGGCCTATGGCGGCAAAATTTAAGAACGGAAAAACTGCTTGAACTAAATCGTCAAAATTCCAAATCACAATAATAGCATCTATTATTGGAAATAAATGAGTAGCAAAATGAAATATCTACAATAAAATTTGACATACTTCTGCAAATTCCCATATTTTTAGACACGATTTAATAGTACCAACCCCTTTCCCTGTATATACCGGATCGTAGGTAGTTCTCTTGATTGAAAAGGTGTACTAAAGTTGAGGTTCATGAGGAATCTTCAACACAGTATGTAAAATAGTGCTTATGTACATGAACTGAATCCACAAGTCTTTCATTTGCCTTCGAAACTCACTATTTTGTGTGCGGTGAGGAAAAGCCAGCAGATTAAGCTCCCAAACAGTTGAAAAATTCGATAACAGGTCTGCCCTGCGAGAAAATTTAATGCAAAAGCGAATATATTGACTCTGACCAGAGAGAAAAATGATGACCATGGTCGTATAGATGCAGTGCTTCATATCATTTCACTTGCATGAAATCTCTCCATGAACCTAAATTTAGCCAGCAAGCAAGTCGTGGTAGAACCAGGATGATGTTGAAAACAGCTTAGTGAGGAATACCAGCTCAATTCATGGGACTGGTTCGGCAAAAAATAAAAAAATAAATAACCCCGGGTTAGATTAGGTTCCAATTGAGTGTTCCATGTGAGTTTTTTATCAAGGGTGATCCCTAGATATTTCAATTCTGCTGCAAATAACTTTGCCGTTGTAAAAAAGTGAATTTAGGTCTTTCAGATTTCTTTCCCTGGTGAGTACCGAAACCGTTTCAAAAAAACTCTGTATATTTTCATGTATTTTAATACAATTCCCCACAATTTTATAGATTAAATCGTTCATGCAAAGTACCTAGATATAAGTTACTGAACAACATACGTATATCAGTGGTTTCACACGGCTTTGTCATGTAATTAGAAACTTGTTTACTTTTTATCCAAAACCGTAATTTTATGAAGTGTAAGCGAATAGCACGCAATGTTCCAAGATAAAAGTGATTCGATTAGGAAAATGCAGAGTGGCCTTTTAGTCGTTAAAACACATCTCAGCAGATACAGGCCGCATCAAAACGTACCATACCTAAAATTGGCCACAATTCTTAAGTTAATTTTCTGGCTAACCGTCATTAAATTTCAAATGTATTTTCTTGAGAATCGTCACTCCAAATTTCCTCATGATGAATATTTAAATATTTCTCATGTGGAACTGGGAGTACTTGACGAAAGGCATTAAATTCCAAAAGAAAATTTTATTATAAAAATAAGCCAGACTTTCGCATATTTTCTTTCCTATACTATAGGATTGTCGGCAAACATCGAACATAAATAATTCAACAGCCCCATTCGACTGCCGAATTGCGTCTACCCAACGCCTCTAGCAACGTTTTTCTACAAGAATATACTTTGCAATACTTCATGTGACAATAACCAACTGGCAATCGAAAACATGTGACATTTGAAGACTAGTTTCGGGACTCAACTCGCTCATCAGTACAGACTCGGCTACTATATGTAATTGATTTCGTAATCCTCACACATAAGGGCATATGTAATTTCAACTGAATCTGATCAGTTTTCATTTTAAATGATTTTTAGGGCCATATCCTTAGCACAGAGTTTACTGAATCCATTATTCTGAATCGATTTACGTTCGCAGTAATGCTATCTCAAAACGTTCTCGAGTTGAAAAGTTCATCTAGAGTTGAAAGGGGTGATTTCTTACGAAAATTACGTTTTCGTAATTTTTCTATTCATTTTTGTAAAATTCATCTTTTTTTCATATGCACGCATATGCGCAATTCAACTGAATCTGGTGTTTTTCCATTTGTTGTGATTTTTAGGGGTATACCCCTTAACACATTTTTCGAGTAATTTTTTGTTTTGGTCCTTCCACTTCAAATTCAAAGAGTATACTAATTTCGTCATTCTGAATCTATTGGCGTTCGCAGAATTGCTTCATCTCAATCTGTTTTCGAGTTGAAAAGTTCATCTAGACTTGAAAGAGGTAATTTCTTTAAAAACGTAATTTTTCTATTCATTTTGGTGAAATTCAACCTTTTTTATACGCACACATATGCGCCTATGCAATTTCAACTGAACTTGGTGATTTTTCATTTGTCGTGATTTTTAGGGGTATACCCCTTAACACTTTTTTCTGGTAATTTTTTGTTTTTATCGGTCGACTTGAAAATCACGTAGTTTACTAAATCCGTCATTGTGAATCGATTGGCGTTCGCACAATTGCTCTATCTCAAACCGTTCGCGAATTGAAAAGTTCATCTAGAGTTGACAGAGATAATTTCTCTCAAAAATTTAGTTCTCTTAATTTTTCTATAAATTTTCGTAAAACTCAACCTTTTTTCATATGCACACATATGCGCAATTAAACTGAATCTGGTGATTTTTCATTTGTTGTGATTTTTAGGGGTATACCCCTTAACACTTTTTTTGAGTAATTTTTTGTTTTGGTCCATCCACTTGAAATTCACAGAGTATACTAATTTCGTCATTCTGAATCGATTGGCGTTCGCACAATTGCTCTATCTCAAACCGTTCGCGAATTGAAAAGTTCATCTAGAGTTGACAGAGATAATTTCTCTCAAAAATTTAGTTCTCTTAATTTTTCTATAAATTTTCGTAAAACTCAACCTTTTTTCATATGCACACATATGCGCAATTAAACTGAATCTGGTGATTTTTCATTTGTTGTGATTTTTAGGGGTATACCCCTTAACACTTTTTTCGAGTAATTTTTTGTTTTGGTCCATCCACTTGAAATTCATAGAGTATACTAATTTCGTCATTCTGAATCGATTGGCGTTCGCAGAATTGCTCTATTTCAAACCGTTCGCGAACTGAAAAGGTCATCTATAGTTGAAAGAGGTCATTTCTCTCAAAAATTTAGTTTTCTTAATTTTTCCATAAATTTTCGTAAAATTCAACCTTTTTTCATATGCACAAATATGCGCAATTAAACTGAATCTGGTGATTTTTCATTTGTTGTGATTTTTAGGGGTATACCCCTTAACACTTTTTTCGAGTAATTTTTTGTTTTGGTCCATCCACTTGAAATTCACAGAGTATACTAATTTCGTCATTCTGAATCGATTGGCGTTCGCACAATTGCTCTATCTCAAACCGTTCGCGAATTGAAAAGTTCATCTAGAGTTGACAGAGATAATTTCTCTCAAAAATTTAGTTTTCTTAATTATTCTATAAATTTTCGTAAAATTCATCCATTTTTCATATGCACACATATGCGAAATTAAACTGAATCTGGTGATTTTTCATTTGTTGTGATTTTTAGGGGTATACCCCTTAACACTTTTTTCGAGTAATTTTTTGTTTTGGTCCATCCACTTGAAATTCATAGAGTATACTAATTTCGTCATTCTGAATCGATTGGCGTTCGCAGAATTGCTCCATCTCAAACCGTTCGCGAATTGAAAAGTTCATCTAGAGTTGAAAGAGATAATTTCTCTCAAAAATTTAGTTTTCTTAATTATTCTATAAATTTTCGTAAAATTCATCCATTTTTCATATGCACACATATGCGCAATTAAACTGAATCTGGTGATTTTTCATTTGTTGTGATTTTTAGGGGTATACCCCTTAACACTTTTTTCGAGTAATTTTTTGTTTTGGTCCATCCACTTGAAATTCACAGAGTATACTAATTTCGTCATTCTGAATCGATTGGCGTTCGCACAATTGCTCTATCTCAAACCGTTCGCGAATTGAAAAGTTCATCTAGAGTTGACAGAGATAATTTCTCTCAAAAATTTAGTTTTCTTAATTATTCTATAAATTTTCGTAAAATTCATCCATTTTTCATATGCACACATATGCGAAATTAAACTGAATCTGGTGATTTTTCATTTGTTGTGATTTTTAGGGGTATACCCCTTAACACTTTTTTCGAGTAATTTTTTGTTTTGGTCCATCCACTTGAAATTCATAGAGTATACTAATTTCGTCATTCTGAATCGATTGGCGTTCGCAGAATTGCTCCATCTCAAACCGTTCGCGAATTGAAAAGTTCATCTAGAGTTGAAAGAGATAATTTCTCTCAAAAATTTAGTTTTCTTAATTATTCTATAAATTTTCGTAAAATTCATCCATTTTTCATATGCACACATATGCGCAATTAAACTGAATCTGGTGATTTTTCATTTATTGTGATTTTTAGGGGTATACCCCTTAACACTTTTTTCGAGTAATTTTTTGTTTTGGTCCATCCACTTGAAATTCACAGAGTATACTAATTTCGTCATTCTGAATCGATTGGCGTTCGCAGAATTGCTTCATCTCAAACCGTTTTCAAGTTGAAAAGTTCATCTAGACTTGAGAGAGGTAATTTCTTTAAAAACGTAATTTTTCTATTCATTTTCGTGAAATTCAACCTTTTTTATACGCACACATATGCGCCTATGCAATTTCAACTGAGCTTGGTGATTTTTCATTTGTCGTGATTTTTAGGGGTAACACTTTTTTCGGGTAATTTTTTGTTTTTATCGGTCGACTTGAAACTCACGTAGTTTACTAAATCCTGTGAATCGATTGGCGTTCGCACAATTGCTCTATCTCGAACCGTTTTCGAGTTGAAAAGTTCATCTAGACTTGAAAGAGGTAATTTCTTTCCAACATTTTGTTTTCGTATTTTTTTTATTAATTTTCGTAAAGTTCAAACATTTTTTCATATGCATACACATGAACGAATGCAATTTTAACTGAATCTGGTGATTTTCCATTTGTCATGATTTTTCTCATTGCACTTTTTTCGAGTAATTTTGTGTTTTTGTCTAATATCATCTATATTTTCGCTGTTATTCTATTCATCCGTACACAGTCCTGAATCGCCCTGTACATATTCCTAGCTAGAACCGCACAGCTCTACAGCATACACGCACTTGAACAACTGATTCCTTGTAATCAAATCATTTCAGATGGCACCTTTTTGTGCGCGCCGTGTTTTCGAAAACAAATGGGGTGTCCAAATCCTCGGGGACGCAGTGTATTCGATTTCACCTAATGGACGACATTAAGTTCGGCCCGAGCAAAGTGCTGAGATATGACGAATGGAAATTCGTGTGATTATGCGACAGCCACCCCTTCCCTGGGGAAGTCGTTATATTTGATTAGCTGACGTACATGTGGTGCTCTGTAAATATGAATTACGAATGCAAAGCGGCTACGGGGCGATTCTCTGTCGTTAAAATTTAATTTTTCTACAACTGTCAAAAAAAGTGTACTTTTTTTCACACTTTTCCGTAAAATAATGAAACGGTATTTTGATATTGGAAAATTGCATACTATCGGCACACAAAATACACAAAAAAAGTACACTTGTTTGTTGTTGTCTTATTCATTTTTGTTAATCGATTGCACCATAAATTAGGCGAGTTGGAGTTGAGTAGCTGTTAAACTATAACAGTTGGTTGTCTTATTTTTGACAGTTGTAGAAAAAATATTGTATGCAACACGTCAGTAGTGTTTTTTTCACTCGTAGGAATTGCCGCACTTCGTCTACGGCGTCGTGCGTCAATCTTTCCTACTTGTAAAGAAGTACCATTTTACTTATTATTTGTTACTTACATAAACAAGTATTTTAACCGGCTTCAAAACATAATCGATTGGCGTTTGTAGAATTGCTCCATCTCAAACCGTTCTCGAGTTATCTAGAGTTGGAAGAGGTAATTCCTTTCCAACATTTTGTTTTCGTAATTTTTTAATTCACTTTCATAGAATCAAACCTTTTTCATTTCTACACATATGCACATATGCAATTTCGAGTGAATCTGATAGTTTTCTATTCATCATGATTTTTTTCGGGTAATTTTTTTGTTTTGGTAATTTCTCTCCAAAATTTTGTTTTTATAATTTTTCTATTCATTTTCATATAAATCGACATTTATTTTTATTAGCACACATGCGCATATGCAATTTCTGAATCTGAAAATTCTTGTATTTTTCATGATTTTTAGGGGTCTACCCCTTGGGAATTTTTTCGAGTAATTCTTCGTACTCGTCGATCAACTTGAAATTCGCTGGGCATACTAGCTATTTCTATCATTCTGAATTGATAGACGTTCGCAGAACTGCTCTATCTTCCTAGTGAACCAGAAACCATCGCAGAGAAGATGCAAAGAGTTACTGCTGGGATCTGCGACTTCGCAATGTGGATACAAAATAGAGGCACTAGTAATTCTTTGCGAGTGCTTAATGTCCGCAAACACGCTCATCGCCAGTAACTACCCAAGACGTCGCGAAGCGTACATTTTTAAGTTTCTATAGACAGCCTCAAAGCGAATTCACAAAGCAGCGGTTTTTTGAAAGATTATAAATATTTAAATGGAATTTAAATGCACCTCTCGCGGAAATTAAATGAATGTACACATTTGTAATTACTGCATTGAACTTTTGAAAGCATTCCTTTAATATTTTCCAAATTGATGAAATAAATGTATGTTTGGGAATTTCTCTGGAATGAATAAATGCAAAGCAATTTGTTATAATTTTCAACATATTTATTAACACTTACTAATATAAAATAACAGCAACAAAATAATAACATTGTTTTCGTTATATATATATAAATATATTATTTTGAAGACAAAATTTTCAATGGTGACTAATCACAGAAATCGACGCAACTAAAAAAAAAACTTTCTTCATTGCATGCAGCCTCCACAAACCTGAAATGAAAAGTTGAGGATAAGTTTGGGGAATACATTTAATGCGCGTTATCCTAAAGGCACTGCCTGTAAAGCCATCCCCACCACTACATAAACATCAATATTTTTACTCCTCAAATAGAATATATGAGTGAAAAATATAATTATTCAGAGAACACAGCATTAAAAATCAGAGAATGGAGCTTTTTCAAAATTATGAAGTGTGGGTGGAAAAAATTATCGAATACTCTTTTCAAAGAAGAGTGAACGACCCTACTTGACGGTATATCCGCATAGACCTAAACATTTTTCGTTTGCAAATATTCAACAGAAAACAACTATTGAATTTTTATAATTTTCAGTTGCTCATTTTCACTAAAATCATTTTTAGCCACCCTGTATAATTTAAGGGCATTAGAATGGATCAAAAATATCACACATCTGTCTATCAAATGTTATTATAATCATTTCCCCTATTATTTCGATTTGCATCTGCATATAGAAGCCCATGGCCCATCAGTACATTTTTGAATCTAACCTATTCATAGGTAATCAATAACGTTTTCAGTTATTTATAGTGGTTTTCAGTATAGATTTTCTCTGCTGCTACCTCACCTTCCACTTGAAGATGAATCGCGTAATTTTTCATCGAATATGTTTATAATTTTGTTTATTTTACGAAACGAAGTCAAAAAGTTTCACTTACCTTTATAAAATTTGCAACTTTTCTACACCAAGAGACTGAACTATGCACGAATACCTACAAAATACACAACTTTATAAAGTACCCATACAATAATTAAGTTTTGTTAGCAACTCACAATTCTAAAACTAAACAAACAAAATAGCGCTACAAGCTACGAGTTCATCAACATCAAATAACAAAGTCAAAATGTCTGCCATGGGCCGGCCGTTGCCAGTTGATATCCTCTGCCGCTAGTGTCGAAAGAGGCGCTGTCCGCACTTCTCAAAAAAGTCGCTCGATCATAATCCATGGAACTTCTCGAGTAATATATTATTGAAAATTCAATAAATATCACTAAATGAACGTTAATACAAAACAGTCAAAAATATGTGGCATGGTGGTACAATTGTGAAAGTCGTAAGGACTTCTCTAGATCGCATTGATTTTAACTGCTTTTGAATGGTATTTTGCGAAATCACTAGGTTAATATTTATTGCATATCATTGTCGGCAAAGCGAAATCGCTGGTACTTATCTGTAAAATCGCATTGTTGATCCATATAGAGACATTAAATTGAATTCCCTGCCACTTACTGCGACTTCGCTGGTTGACTGGGTTCAACCGTTTTCAAGTTGAAAAGTTCATCTAGAGTTGAAATAGGTAATTTCTCTCCAAAATTTAGTTTTCGTGATTATTTTTTCTATTCATTATCATAGGATTCAAACTTTTTTTTAGGCACTCATATGCGCATATGCACTTTTAAGTGAATCTGAGGATTTGTATTTTTCATTTTTTTTAACTTGAAATTCAGAGTGCATACTAATTTCAACATTCTGAATCGATTATTGGCGTTCGCGTCTACCGTTCTCGAATTGAAGAGTTCGTCTAGAGTTGAGAGATGTCATTCTCCCCAAAAAATTTTTTTTCAAAATATTTCTATTCAGTTTCATACATTTCAACTCTTTATTATTATTGTTGTAGAGTAAAAATTATTGAATAGTCTAGTTTTGACTACATTTCGCCATCTATCCGCCACGGCAAATAATAATAATAGCCGTCCTCTACCCGCACAGGCTATGCCTTTGGGTACACTCTACGAGTGTTTATGAAGGAGTATTATTATTACTATTATTATCATTCATATTTAGTTACTCGTCCAAATAGCAAATGAGCTTCTACAACTATTGGGTAGATGGCGCCACAAAGATAAAATAAAGTAATATTCGAAAAATGGTCTGATGGATAATTCGTTTTTATATTTTAAGAAAAATTTAACATTTTCAAAGCTTTGAACATTGTAGTTTTAGAAAAATTGCTCCCTAGTGATAATATCAATCTTTCCTAAAATAAAAACGATTTCCGGAAGAAAGTAATAAGATAATATAAAATATAATGTGCTGCCAAGTTCCTAAGTTGCTATGGTGTTTAATTTTATTCTCATTCAAACCTGAATAAACTGCCGACGATATCGAAAGTTGAAATAAGTTTATCAGACATTTCCATCTACGCCAGGTATTGCCACTTTTTGCATAACTCTTTGTTTTCGATAGGAAAATAAAATAAAACTCTGCCTGGTGTTCTTTTTATCCGTGTTTTTATGCAATAGTGGTAGATCGATGATGCGTGCAGCATCGAGGACACTGAAATATATCATGGCACTGAGCAAATACGTCTAGTGATAGAATTTCTGCCTTCTGCCAGCATTTCAAGTAATCTGATTTTATGAACGCTGATTTGTTGTCCAAACATTGAATTAATTCGAAAAGGTTAAATAGATATACCACCGCCATCTACCGCCCATGGCAAGAACTGAGACGCCTTATATTAGTTCAGCTAAATAGTTGTAGATGGCGTACCCTTTGAGCAGAATTCTTTCAATTTTAGAAACATTGAAGTTTGATCTACTAGTCAATAGATGGCGATACTAGGAGTGAAATTATTTGTAGAAAAAGGCATTGTTTAAAGATTTGTATATCGGTAGCACTGAACGAAGCTACTTTGAAAGATTCAGCCAGCTATGCATACAAATATTTCGACTTGATAAAAACCCATCAATGCCAATTCTTCAATTTCGATTGCAAAATGACCACCACAAATAGTTGATCTTCGGTAAAATACACTCAAGTGAGAATTCATGAGCGAGTCTTATCATTATTTTTAATTATATAACAATTAAAATAGATTATAGGGAGAGAAAAAGACGAAAAAATTATTATGAATTGTTCAAAAGACCGCCATTAGTTTAAGTATATACTGGGGACAGAAACATTATTCAAAAAGAGCTTTTCTAAACTTTTTCTCAAAAGCTCTCAAAAGCTTGGTTCGCTGAAGTAACCCCATACCATTTTGACTGCAACGTGTTTCCAACATCTTTGTAAATAAATTATCGCTAGTAAAAACAAATCTTATTCTACAGGAGTTCAAGAATATTTCCAGAGATGTAACAATTACTATTTATTTATTATTTACAAAATATTGGAAATTAGGCAGTTTCTTCTACATCTTCTTCTGAAACTTTCTTTGGGGACCTATACTGCACACACTCTGGATATTTCTCTGCCAAGAAACTCTTGATTTCTCCATACTCCGCTATCAAATGATTCCTAACTTCTTCTTGATTCCTGAGTTTTTCCTGCTTCTTCAGATATATTTCATAAGATTTATATGTAGAGTAAAATGGGGGATGTTTTTTCTTCTTCAACACAACTCTTCCATCAAAACAGTATTGTTTGTAGTCTAAAATTTCATCTTTGGGAATTTCCTCCAATTTTCTGCACTCTTTTGGTGATGCAATAACAGTGGGATAGTAGTTGTTTTCCTTGCAGAATTGCACCAAATGAAGCTTTTTGTCCTCGGCCATCTCTTCAGGAGATTTCTGAAAAATTCAAAGAAATCATTCTCCTGAAATCTGATGATAATTAGATGTTAATTACCTGTCTGATGAGCCCCAAGAAAAACGCCTTGGTAATATTATTAACATTAGTCGAACCTTCTATTTTGGCATGGAGATCTTTTATACCCACTACTTCACAAATAGTCTTTATAGCTCTATGACACACGAGACCGTATCCTTCTGGTTTTTGAGAAACATAAATTTTTGTTGTAGCGAATTGGGTAAAAAAGTCATGGCAAACTGAAATTTAAAAGGAAAACTACTTTCAGAAAACAAGACAGAGTTGTGAATTGCTTTTGCAATTTTTTCTGAGAAATAACTCTTTAGTAAGTATATGTCTCTAACAAACAATTACCTGTGTGATCTCTGAAGAGTTTCACATGCATAAGTTTCTGCCCGGACCTATTTTTTGCTTTCCTGAGAGCAATTTTCGTTTCCAAGCCTTTACCCAATGCAAAACCTCCAAGTCCTTTACCGTTGCCAGTTACAGCAAGCACTGAAAGTCTCCTTTTTCTTCCAAAATTTCCTTTCATATTGAAAACTGTCTTCAATTCCAGTACTTTTGTATCGAATCCCTCAAAGGTGTCTGTAAAAAATTTTGTAACTCTTAGTTGAAAGGCTTTTGACTCAAATATTCAATTATACCCTCTCCAATAGCATCTGGAGGTCCAACACTCCTACCAGGTAACTTGGCACCAGACCACCCTCTTTCGATTGGGCTCAATTTCTGATGCTTGAACTTGCCCATTTGATCCCTCAAAGCTATCAGTTTCTTCTCTCTTTCTGGATCTTCAGGTAACTGCTGTTGCTCCACCAGTTCTTTTCCTCTTATGATAGGAGAAGAAAGTCCTGGCCATATGATGTTTGCCTTGCCTATGCCCATCACCTGTCCTCGATTCAGGTTTTTTATTTTCGATTTAGAAACATTTTTACCACGTCCCCTTTTTTTTCCAGCATTACTTACTGACGTAATACCCTTCCAGAGATCTTGGGCTGGCACTATAATTAGAAAGAAAAGAAGATGAACCTAATACCAAAACAATTTTGTTCTTGTCAATGAAGGGTTCTTTGAATTTCTGTCAGTTTTAATAACTTACATTTGTTGAAAAAGTTTGTATTTCTGGTCGAATTGCCAATGATTACTTGTGTTTGGTACAAATCTTCTCTCAAAGGGTTGATTATTGTTGAAGCTAGATTACTCCTAGCAGACATGGTTAGCTTTTGGAAAGTTTTTGTTATATTGAGTAGTTGTACTGCCATTATGGTAGATAACAAACATCTAATGCACACAAATATTATAAATTCAAACAAAATTGTTCGCCATTCCTCCAAAAAACATAAGGGATTAGGTTAGAATTCTTCTTCTCGTCACAGATAGGTAGAGTTACAGAAACGACACCTTTGATCTTGGTGGTAGCAAATTGAATGACCTTGGGTAGTTTATCTGTCATCATTACATGGCCTTTGCCTCCGTTCAGGAATATTTAGCCAGCTCGTTTGGGGACGCTACAACTTTATGTCTCATATTAATTCATTTTGGTTCTCTAAATTGTTATTTGACAAACGTTGGTTAATATTATCTAACTAAATAACAGCACACCTGATTGCGAAATGCCAAATACCATAAATAGAAGGGTTGTTTTTAACGGTTCACTAGTTTTCATTCTCCATCCGTTTTTCTTGTCACAAAAACTGTCTACTATGCTAAACCAAAACTCTGTATTTCTATCTGCACTCTGTAACTAACTAAAAAGCTAACCAGCCCTATCTCATGTTGAGCGTACTCCATTTATACCGGTAATAAATTTCTCCACCGTTCTGGAAACGCCGAGAAACTACCGAGGTCGCCATTTAGATTAAGTTGGAACACTCGGTGACTCTTCTAGATGGTTCTCATTCATACTTTGATGTGATTAGAGAATTTCCAAGTGATGATGTCATGCATCGCAAATCAAAAACTTGATTATTCAAACAAGCGGCCAGGTGCACCATACAGGTCCGGCTATCGCACGTTACAATATATTAACAGTCGTGATTAAGCTCGATAGATTCATGTCTCCTTTAGGAAATAAGGAATGTTCGTTTAGCTTTCTGCTATTCTTATATACGGAAAATATTAAAAGGAAGCATTCAATGAGGATGAGAGGAAGACATATTTTAAAATTTGTATAATTTTCTCAACACAGACAAATTTTAGAAACTATTCAATATTACAATATTAAAAAATAGTTGCACAAACATATACAAGACTATAACAACATTCAGTAACGAATATATTCGAGTCCCAGTACTTTTTAAAAGCTACACATAAACGTCTTTAGCACTGTCATAATCTGTAAGCATCCTCTATTAAAAAAATCGTTCCAGTCAGTTCTAGAAGCTATCTTTACGTTTACTCAATAGAAACTTGTACAATATTAAAAAAGGTAAATAAAAAATGGTTGGTGTTATATCACAGTTAGGATAAGTACAGGCTCACTTTTAAGGCACAATGCTACTACAAACACTCAATAAGGGAAAACCATCAGTCGTAAGTCTTGTTTGAAAAAGAAGAGACCTTTCCATCATTAAAGTCTGTATCGTTGAGTTCACATTCGTCGAACGGCAATGTTTCGTAGACGTTGTCGTTGTTTTCTAAGGGCTTGGGTATCACCTTCTTTTTTCGAAGGTACCTGAAAAAAATTAATGACGATTTTGAAAAAATATCCAGTTCCAAATAATGTCTTTCCTTTTTTACTAACCAATTGGTCAAAAATAGATCATTTTTAGGTGTACGTAATTAAATAAATTCATAATAATTAAATGCATATCTTTCTGACGATCAAAGGTTTTGGGATACTTCGCATGTGATGATTTCATCTTTGTTCGTGGGTAAAGTGGATGGGATTTCCTACGAATGCGTGGAAGAAAGGGAATTGAAAAGAATTTAAATTCTGAATTAGAGTTAATTAAAATGAAGAAATCAATTATTCCTTTGATATCGGATGAACAATAAAGAATAATCGAATTTCTGAATATTCAAATTTAAAACCTCATTTATAATGCCCATATTTTTTCGCACATCAGATATTTAATAACAATAGGATCATCTTGTAGCAAAAATCAAAAAGCTATATATAATCTATGGTTTGATGAATAAAATAATGAAAGTAATAAAAAATGGGAAACACTTTTTTGAATTCTACCAAGATACTAAAAATTTCATATAAGATCATGAGATAAACTAATGAAATTTAAAAGACCAAAATTTGCATGCAAACATACAAATGATTGAAAATGAGTAATTATGATTTCAAAAATTTAAAACTATCTCATTTTAATATCAGAAATGTAAATAACTGTCATTAAAATAATATCCAGTCAAATTAACCATAAAAATCTTGTACCTAGTTCTATTGAAACTCAAGGCAAACTTTCAGAAATTAAAAAAAATCAAATCAATATATATTTTTTTCGAAAATTTGCTGACATGTTAATCAATGTATACGTAAGTAAAAGTTATTGAATTTTTTTTTTTATTTAATTTTGAAATTCTTGAAACATATTTACATTCAATGATTCATCTTCCTTTTAACCAAATCTTGTTCCGTTTGGAAGATGTATTTTCAATAAATAAATTGAAGAATAAATTCTGAGATCTGAGAAGCAATTCCGAAACATTAGGCGAAGTTCCAATTTCTAAAAAAGAATACATATGACCCGGAAAGTTTTGAAATGAAAATAAAAGTTGGTTTGAGACCTTCCACGCTTTCGAAGTTATTTGTTTTCAACACTTTTTTCAATTTTATTTCATTCTTCATTTATATAAGACTGACAACGTGTAATCTGATAATATTCATATACCAACCATACAAAATTATTGGTCATACAATTGATTTTTTTTGTACCAACTATTATATACCTATTATCATTACCTGTAAATCAGAAATGCCACTGGGATCAGCAGAAGGAGAAGCAGCAGCATATACAGATGATTATAGGAACTACTACTGGGTTCTTCGGTAGTAGGAGGTGGGGATGAGGCAGACATCCTCAACTTTTCATAGTAGATAATGTCATGCTCAGATCCCTTGTATTGATTTGTGATGATAAAAGTTATGCAATACTTCGTTTCTGGCCTCAGCTTGTCTTTTCCCGCGCTATCTATGATAACGTTTTCGGTTTTGCTCCTGTTAACAACCTATAAAAATACAAAGTTGGTATACAGGGTGTGTCATATTCGTTCCTCACCATTGTGATCTCGGAAACTATGAGAGATACGAAGATGGTTGAATTGGGGCAAAAATGTGCAACTTTGCCCCAATTTAACCAACTTCGAATGTCTTATAGTTTCCGAGATCCCAATGGCGAGAATCGAATTTGTAACACCCTGGTATACAAGGTGGCATATTTTTCTACCTTTTTTAGTTACTGTTAGTGTTCTTCTTAAATATTTAATTTTTGGTTCAAACGTGTGTAATTGATAACAAATGAATCCGAATTTAAATATCTTACCTTGACAACTTGCGATATCCAAGTCTCTCCAAACTGATGACAAATATTTTCGGCGATTTTTTTGTTCTTCAACAGCCGACTATCGATTTTCTTAGACTCGTCATAGTCTTGTACCACTATAGTCAACGTGTAGAACTCGAGTCTTCTGTCCAAACGAGGGATTTTGAATAATAGAGTGGAATCGCTTTTGGCGATAAGTTTTGGGCTCTGGTCTATGTGGTCGCCGATATTGTCAGTTTTCACAGTCAACTGTGTGACATCACTTAAGTACATAGGGTTGGCGGATTGCAAGTAGAGATTGTAGTAGGTACTGTATGGCAAATATTTTATCTGTAAGAAAAATATGAATGAAAAAATCGAATCAAGTAGGCAGATATACGCAAAATTTCATGCTGATTTTTGTAAATGGAGGGAAATTACTCTTTCTTCCCTACAAATGAACTCAATGAAGTCAATCATCATATTTTCATTTTGTGTTTCATTATATCATATCTCATATCATAATAATATTAAAATAGAAAAATAGATCTTCATTTATTTCGCACGAAAATCAATTTTCACAACAGTGAACTCAGAAAAAGATTGAAAGAAAGAAAATGTATTCATTTCAAAATCTGGGCCTCCTATCAGCAAATATATTTCTTGGTCACCTACAGTAAATAATAATATTATAATTAAATCAAACAGAATACAAGGGTTCTATAGCTTGGGGCATTTTTGGTCAGTAAAAGCCCAATTAGGAGGACCCCCTTGCCAACAATTCGACGCTGTTATTGTGTATGCAAATTTTCCCAACTATTACCAATCCCAAATCCATACACGTAATACTTGTAGAAAAAATACGCCCTCAACCAAGATCTTCACCAATGCCAGCTCAAGGTCGAATACAAACCCTGAAAACAAACACGCTGGAAGGTTCCCCATAAGGTCAAAGTGGGGGGAGACCCAAAATCGGCTCAATTCTCCTACTGAATGAAATGAAGGATTGTTTAACACGGTATAGACATTATTTTACTGCTCACGTTGTGTCAGACATATACGTTATGTTGGATAGACCCATCAAAGAATATATAAAAAAGCAGGAATCCCAATTAACGAGGTCTTCCAACACTGTTCTTTTTTTTGTAATTCTTTAATATATATTTTACATAAATAGTCTTGTTTTTTGTTCAATCTGTGGTCCATTATTGATTGATTGAAGTTTAACCTAGTCGCTTGGATATAAATTTCAGACTGTCTGAGCATTTTAGAACGTTTCTGAATTCCTCTGCAGTCATCAGATCAAATATCCGAGGAGGGAAGTATGGGAGGTTTTTAGGTCATCATAGAAAATACTGAAGCCGCCTTAGATGCAAGAGCGTATTTATAACGTCAAAGTTTTGTTTTCTTGCCATTCCAACAGTTTTATTTTCGTATAGCGATGAAGCAAATTCTAATTTCGACCACTAAATAAATATTATACTGAAAATCTATTTACCAAAATAATGTTGACATATTTTTTGTATTAAATGAAGAATAATGTGGAAACTATCTCACCTGGTAAGTGTAGTCATGATAGTAGGTTTTATTCTCGACCTTGTATACCTCATGGATGTACTTGTTATCTTCAGAGTCTTTCCGCTTATCTGTACTGTTCAAAATGATGTTGAATGAAGTGATGGTGCCGTTTTGGTCGAGAGGATGTAGCCAAGTAACGTTCAAGTGGCAGTAGTCTGTTAACACTTGACAGTCGACTATTTTGTAGGTTACATTTGTCGGCCTGCCGGGAACTGTAAAGAAACAAACACAAATTTGTTATATTTGAGTTTCCAAAATATGACAAACTTCGTCCACGCAACAGTTGCAAACAAACATTTGAACACCAAACGTATACTTAGGGTTCATGTATACCCACGAAAAAAATTAATACACAAGGTCAAAAATCATGAAAATTTTCTGAGTGCACCAAGTTCCCGAATCGAAAAATTTCCAAGATTTTGAAAACATTCTATCCCATAGTTTGCTAGCAAAAAAATTAAAACTTCATTTTCAGAAGGTTTTTTGGGTTTACTCAAAAAGTGATGGACAAATCTCATCAAAAGTCTCGTGGAATATCAATTTTGTTATAACAGACAACATCCATTCTTTTAAATATTTTTCGTACCCACCGTTTTTTTATAAACGTGGAAAATTCATGAAAACTAGCCTTAAATCAATACAAATCAGAAGAATCGCATTTTTTCAGTTCTGTGAGATTGAACATTCAGAAAGCACTTTCTATTAATACTTTTCAGACATGAAAACGATTTTATTTAATTTGGAATAAAATCATTATATCATCACTTTATTATAGCCTATAATAGCATACCGATTAATTAATCATTTTAATTACCTTACTGAATTCAAAAATGAATTAAGAAAATTTCTCATTTCTACTGAGGATGAAGTAGCATAACTTCTTCGACCAATATCATTTGACAATACTGATTTTACTATTATATTTAATTGTAACCTATCAATTATATTTTATATTGTTGTTATTTTATATATATTTATTCATATTGGTTGTCCCGCCTGTATAAATATTCTATGTTTCTTGGGATTGAATTGATAAATAGGTAATTGCTTAGGCAACTTCCGTACATGACTTCACAATATGTTAACATTGTTAGAATGAATAAGATTTGAATTGACTTGAAACATATTTGTGAGTAAATGTAGTGGAGTAAGTTGTTACTTTTCAAGTTTTGACAAAATAATATCTATTGGAAAGTTTTATATATATTTATTTTATATGTATCATGCTTTGTCGACAAAAAGAAATGTTTTATGACAATAAAGTATATTATTATTATTATATTCCAGGAACAATTAGTTTAGAATTGGCAACATTTCATATATCCGTCATTATCAAATTTGCAACTAGCATGAAGTTTTCGAAAAATACTGGATACCTCACTAGTTGTGTATCAGGGAAAAACAGGGATCGTGCATTTTCTGTTCAAAAGGAATAATGTATCAACCCATGCGTTATTTACATCAGGAGAAAATGTTGTAAAATATAGTTATTTCTTTTTTTAATATAAATAACTAATTATGAGATTACAAATGAGCATCATTATTTAGGAGAGCGAAAATATTTGTGAAAGTCATACCAAAGTCGTGAAATAGCACTATCTTGTAGTTTGAAATGGCAGATTTAGAAAAAGTACTTCAAAATCGCATCTTATAGTTTATAGTTCAGAAACGAGAAATTTGTCACTGGATTAAAACCCCAGGTATCTTTCCAAGATATTCCTAAATTGTTAAATTTTTTGAGTAATTTTCGGAATATTTCCATAAATGTTATGATTATTATTACAGCGCGAAAACTGATCTGCTGGGATTCTCCTATATTTCATCGATTGGGTTTTGCTATGGATAACTAACTGAACTAGTTTAGGGGCAAAATCAACAAATTATATCAATACAAACCTCTGTCGTTGGTGAAAC
This sequence comes from Chrysolina americana, assembly GCA_958502065.1. Classification (NCBI taxonomy): domain Eukaryota; kingdom Metazoa; phylum Arthropoda; class Insecta; order Coleoptera; family Chrysomelidae; genus Chrysolina; species Chrysolina americana. The sequence goes on along the minus strand of OY293411.1, from coordinate 4,082,625 downwards.
CATCCACACCAACTTCCTCTCCGAAAGATGGCGTATTGAGATTCCTCAAACTCACCCGGAACGAATAGGACTGGAAGGGGATCAAATAGTTGTCGTCCACACAGTATTTGCCGGGCCATATATTGCACGGTCTTACGAGACTTATCGCCGACTTGCATTTGTTGAACGACAGATTGTTGCATCTCCTGACCTGGACTTCTCTGATCGTGCCGCGGGGATCCATTGGCATTTCGTATCTCAGCGAAGCTGAGTTCTGATCTATTGAGTAGAGTTCTAGGGCGCGGACAGATGGAGCAACTGTAAAAAATACAATAAAACGCTATAGCTGCGTTTTATTGGTGCCATTCAGATATCTACCGGTTTGGGAGTAAATTGTCATTTATTTATCATTCATGACATTTTTGTCATTGTATTTGTGTCATGTGTCAATTTTTTTCAACAAACCGATACCGGGATGGGTCGAATAAAACGCAGCTATAGTATTTATTATAAAATTGTGGAAAAACTGTCTTTATTTATTTGGTTCTCTTCATTTCATACAAATGATGTATGATATAAGTACATTTTTTGTGACCTATTGTTTTTTTACCTTGATTTTTTAAAGTAAGTTGTATTTTGTTTCCTGTGTCGTAAGTATGTGAGTTGCAATGAATACCTTCTTTCTTTTTATACATAATTATGTAAAATAATATAACAAAATAAGTAATTGTCTAATATCCAATTTTTTGCTCTGTCTATAAGTTTTTATAACTTCCGACAATAAAGTATATTTTGACTTTGACTTCAAGCATTGAATGAGTATGATGAATAATTTTTATTATAGGTTATTTCAAAAAAACATTTTTGAAGTATTTTAAATTTTTCAAAAAATTTTCATTAACTCCACCCCATCCTAAAATTCCATAATTTATTTGTGATTGAACAAATGATTAATATAATAGACGATGCAAAATCCTCAAAACCAAACAAATCCCATGAAATTGATATATAACTACTACATAATATATACCGTATGATATACATACCTCCTGCCATAGTAGTAAAATTCAAAACGTAAGTATTAGTATGAACGTTTCTATAAATATTCCTTCCATTTCTAGCCGTCATAATTTGCAAAGTGTACGTGGTAAATGGCTCCAACCCATCAATTTTATAGCTATTTTCTGTTTGCAGTGAGATTTCTTTCGAGAAATTCAACTCATTATTGCTTACAATTAGGGTATATACTAATCGGCCATATTTTTTCGAACAATCCACTCTTTCCCAGGAGACATTTATCGATGTATCTAAAGCTTTCACCTGGATGTTGAAAGGAAGTTCTTCCAAGTTTGGTTCCACTGAAAAAAATCAATCAAAAAAGTTTTTACTTGTTTATAAGTTTATCAACTCTTAATGAATTATACTTAGTGAAAATAGTACAACATCTAGGTAGATATATTATTCAAATTCAGAAATGAATAATGCGTTTTATTTTTCCAATGTTTTTATTTTGGTAATTTTTCATGTATATCTTCAGATGTGTTTTCGTCAAATGGTTCAGGATTATTACGAGATATATCACTTTACAACCCGAGTAGATAAAAGTGTTTTTTTATTAGATTAATAACTTTTTACCGGAAAAATTACCTGTTTCTAGAGTCTGCAAAATCAATGTCTTATCATTTTCATGAAGAACTGTTGAAACAGTTACGTTGTATTTTGTATAAGGAACTAAATTCTCCAAAACTATTTCATTCAGCTTCGTACTGACAAAACCATTTGATTTCATTCTTGTCGAATCATAAGATGAAGTGCAAATATCGTTTTCCAAAGCATTAGCCTAAAAATAAACGGATTCACTCAGACGTATAATTGGAGAAATTATGAAGATCGAATAAAAAAATACCAACCTTATAAGAAATGAAATAACTAATTTGATGCATAGAATCTTCCTGATCCCATCTCAATTTTATTGAGTTCGTATTTGTGTTTCCGGCCATTTTTGGAAATTCTGAAAAACGTAATAGAAAAAGGTATTATAGGTAATGAAAATTGATAATTCAAAGGTATATGCCTAACTGTGTTTGAGCTAAACCTGTGTTCCTAGAAATCATAAATCTGTTACCTTTAATTCCATCATATGTAAGTTTCTTTGGTCTCCAACTCGGTTTTCTAATCAACTGGCAAGAAATGTCGTCTTCAGAGAAGTTTTCGCTGATATTGTCCATTTTTAAAAAGGACACTCTTACCTCTGAAAAAAGGACAAAATCTGTAGTATTTAAAAAAACTCTGTGAATGTTCAAATTCGACCTTCCTTATTTACACTTGATGTATAGAAAAAATGTAAATGATAACACATTTCTCTCATAATGAAGAAAATTGATTTGATTACCATTTTCATTGCAAACTCTCACATCGTCAATAGCCCAAAAGCCAGGTACGTACAATTTGTTGTCTACGAATTTTGTCTCTACGAAAATATTTACTTTTTCCAGTTGGATATTTTCCTCTTTGAGTTTGATTTCCACCCATTCGCCAGTCTACAAAAAATAAATGGAAACTGAAGGGTGATGGCTTAGTTAAGATTCTACTTAGTCTCGAAGTAGTAAAATACAGATTTTAATTCATTCCAGACACCCTTTTGTCCAAGTAATTTTCCAAGATATTGTATATTATAAGACGAAAAGAAATTCGAAAAACTTGCACACACTTGTTCATTTTCCATGGAAACTCACCTTTGTAGGTCCAATTTGTTTCAGTACCTTCCTGACCGTGCCGTTTTGATAGAAGAAGGCCATTTCGCAGTTGCTGCAAGTGGTCACAAACAACGACACACATAAGTCTCTATTAGTGATGACTAGTTGTGGTCCCAATCGAGAAATATGAGTTCCATTGGTGAACAAAAAGTTATCTGAAATGTGAAAAAAGGATTTCACGGTGTTGTCTGTATTATATTAATGAAAACACATCAAAGTCACTCATAAATACTACGAACAAAACAGTAACGAACCAAGATCTTCATTACCGGGTATACAACGTCGCCCAACTATTACCAATGGCATCTCAAGGTCCAACACAAACACTTGATACAAACAAACTAAACACACATTGAAGTTTAACAACAAAAATGTCCATCAAGGATATCTCAAGGTCATAGTCACATAAGCCCCCCTCACCTGGAGGTCGCCGATGACGTTCAAGTGGTGGGGGGAGGCTCAGAACCGGCTCAAATATCCTACTAGCAATCTTGTTGACAAAGTATTACACCGACTATCTTCAAGGTCAAACAACAACAATTGAAAGTCCATCAAGGGCATTTCAAGGTCATAGCCACACAAGCACCCCACCTGAAGATCGCTGATGACGTCAAAGTGGGGGAGGAGAACCAGAACCGGCTCAAATCTCCTACTAACACTCTCGTTGAAAAAAGATTACACCGACTATGATCCTTCACATTTTATGGTCTATAAGTGGTTTATGCAACATTCAAAAGAGGGAAAAGGGAAAATTTATCACAATACCCTTAATAACCTTGGGTGTTGAAATAATAGCAATGATCAAACTTAATTACTTTGGTGTATCTTCCACAGACTGCAATTAGTGCTTCTCATTAGCAAATACGTGGGTGCCAGAGGATCCTTCACAGTGTGTTGGATCAACGTTCTATTTAGGTTCACATCCATCAGCTTAACGAGGCCATCTGTGTCTGAACTTAGAATAAAATTCCGCCATTCCTGGGGCGACAGGATGTTTGAGTAGGCCTGAAAGAATTTCAAAATAATATTTGCACAGCGTGGTTTTTGTTACAGTATATAAGAGAGGAAAACGCATGAAAAAAATGTCAAGCTTTCATTAAAAAGAACAAAAATGGGCTAATAATGATGTTTTTTTACTAATAATGGAAAATGGGTTATGTAATCCAATTTTCTGAGAATAAAAGTTAATAACAATAATAATTTTTTATTATACCCAAGAAAGATATGATGCTTACATAACAATAATATAAATGGTAAAATCAGATTCATTTTTCAAAATAATGTTAATTTGAACTTGAATTTTAAAGAACATTATAGTATATTTTTCAATGATAGTAGTTTATTACAAATAAGTCATCGTACTTTGTAATTTTCTCCAATTTCATGCGAACATTGCTTGTTTCATGATTATGATTCGCAATTTTGTCATGAGAATTTATACTGGAAAATTTCTTTTCAATTCTGCCAAGATGAATAATATTTATCTTCCGTCAAGTAGTCGGATTGAAACAGCGGTTTTGCAGAAGCTTTCAAGAGAATTGCAAAGTAATTTTTGCAGAAAACTCTGCTAAGAATGCAACAGATGTAACTCAACGGTCTTAGGGGGCAGCAGTTGTTTTCTGTTGGTGGCTTGCCGACGAAAATATATTGTATAAGTTTACGAGTAAGATTGGATCAATAGATCTATATTCATCACATTATATGTCGTTCACTAATATTCATAACATGAAATCGTTGATTTACGACATAAACTATGACAACTAATGTGGTTGAAAATAAATTTGTAATTTCTTCTTTTCTGGTTGGTTTATTTCTCATCAGGAGTGTTCAAATTTCCATAGTTTTTTCTTTAATTATTAGTTAAACGCGGGTTTTTTATCTATCGTATGTAAATACATATTCATAAAGTAGCTCAAGCAAGCTTGAAATTTCTTGTGATAATGTTCATGATATCAAAGTGTTAAAATAGAAACACTTGAAGTGCGCCATTACGTTCTAAAAATAGTGCGATTTCTCATATAACCATGCAAATGTAAAATGTAACAGGGAAATGGCACAAAATAGTATAAATATTTATTCAAATATTGAATGGCCTTGAATTCTTTTGTAGCGTCGCATTTAGAAAAAATGTATTTATCAAAAACCTAGATGGTTCAGGAAAATGATTAAAACTTGAAAGCAATTTCACTCGAAGTACAATGTAAAGTTGTAAATTAATGAAAAAATATGAAAAACAAGCCATAACTAAATTTTCAGTATTGTTACAGAGTCCAATAAGGAGGAGCCGCCAGTGAATTCCCAGAACCCAGCAAACACATTTGTTACATTAATATAAATATTACATAAAATTGACGAAATATTTTTATGTCAAATAGTTACGTAAAGGCTACATGGCATTTACAAGATTTATCAACTACATATTTACGTAAATAGTTCATGTAAGTTTTATGTCGCTGATACGTCAAATCTTACTGTTAATATATTTTCTCCTGGAAGTTTCAACGTAAAATAGTTACGTGAATATTACATAATATTTATAAGATTTTTGAACCTCAGAATTATGTTAATACTTTACATACATTCATATGTAATTATGATGTAAATATTATGTAACATCTTGTATATGTTATGTAAAGTTTATGTAAAAATATTCTATAAAATGCTCGTAAAGTAGTTACATCAATGTTATGTAACATGGAGGTGCCTCTGAGGCGGACATTTCTACGTAACTGGGATGTAAATATTATGTAATATACTTGCATAACATGTATTTCATGTTACGTAATATTTATGTCAATTTTATATAATTGTGTTTGCTGGGAATGCATATTCTCGTGTAGTATATCCATGCTTCAGAATATTCAGAAGCTTGTTAGGGTATATAAGCGGGTGAGATGAGGACTGCGATAATCGGTGAACGATCACTGAAGACAGTGAAGTCGGGTTGGGTCGGCCAATTAGATAGTTGGAATAACTGTTTTGCAATGAGAGTACTCAAGTTTTCGTACTGAGTGTGTTATTTGGAAGACACACTGATGTTTTGTAACAATTTCAGTCTTTTAACAATTTGGACCACAAAATGTAAAATTAAACTTGTTTTCATAATATCAATCAAAAGACACACCATGACGATTATTTTTTTTAGATAAAAATACACTATGTGAAATCGTGGATGTTCATGAAATATTTTTCGTTTTTTTTATGTTATGAATTTCTTGAACTTTTACCTAAGCAATGATATAGATATATAGTTCATTGGTAAAATATACAAAGCGATATTTTATTACGAGGAAGTAAAAAGTATGAGTATATTTTTCAAATAAAAGTTCAGGAATATTACGCGTGAATAAAATAATTGGAAACAAATATAGGAGATGTTTCATTTGAGCAGAATATTCCAACTATATAATTTTTCAAAAATATTTTAATGATTAGGTTATTTGAGAAAATACAAATTTTGTTATTATTGTATATTATATTATTATATTATTATTATTATATTATATATTATTGAATATTATGGTATGCTTTCTCATTTTACTGAACGACGTTTTATTTTCAATTAACCATCAACATATTTTTTTAGAATGCAGCCTTGGGTTGATTTAAAAATACAGTTTTCAACTTATATTTTATTCTTACTTGGTTTCATTACGTTTTCGATCCTTCTTGGCTACTATCACGAATTTTTCAAGATATTTTCCCTAATCATCAAAACATGTCAACTATAGGATACTATACTATAGGATACCCAATTTCACATCTTTTATTTCACTCGGGACCGTGCTCACTTGAAAATCTCTTCAAATTTACATCAATTTATGGGTAAAAATACTTCAATAAACTGTATTTATTCACACAAAACTTTGAAATAAAATTAAGTTGATTATGGCTTATCATTAACGAAATGGGCAGTAAAAACCGATATCACAATAATTCTTATAAAAATTTGCTGTGCATGAAGAAATGTTTTTTATTTTCTTCTAGCTCTGATGACTGAAACTAGTAAAAAATAAATAAAAATCTCAAAATTTATTTTTTTTGAAGTAACTTAACCATCCAAAAACAACCATCCAAAAACATTTTTATGAATTTCTTACTTCCATATAAATGACAAATTTTTCCCATTGAACCAAAATGTATTTTTGCCGTTTTCTTAGCTTGGACATTCTTTTTCGAAAAACTATAAAATGATGTAGAAAAGTTGACGCTCTGGGATAAGAACCGCAAATAATTCAACCTTTATAATACCCAACATGAAATCTAAATTCAATTATTCTCAGAACAACCGTCACAAAATCCGTTTAAAATACCTACAAGTAATAATCTAATAATTCACTTAAACACAATTAAACTAAACTTCTGAAACGGAACTCACCAAAAAATCTCTTTATAAACATCATAATAATCATTCTCACCTTGTAATTTCCCAAAGTACCATTTTTGTACTCATTTTTCAACTCTTTGGGTAGGGTATCAAATATTTTGAAATAAATTTCCCTGTAATCAATATGGAAATAGTAACAAGGGTAGTCATAGGGGTTCCATCCATTACAAAGTAATATTTCCACAAGACCATCTGCTCTAACAGAAAACCCTTGTGTGAACACATTGTTCAACTCAAACTTTTCAGTGAACTCCTTCGAGGCATTTGATATAAGAACGGTAGGAAGATCTAAAATAAACAATACATACAGTGCGGTCCAAAGGTATGAAATAAATTCATTTTTAGCGTTATTATGTATTTTATGAAAAAATCCTGAAACAGGTCAATTTTTATTGGCAATTTGACAATTTACAGTATGAAAATATTACCCCCTTCTTGCACCCCCTCTGAATTATGAGCACCCCCTCAAAAATTTTAAATGAGAAGGGGGGTCGTGTGGCATCTTGTTCGAAAGGGATTTTCATTATCTGTTCAGCAATACTAAGTGTTTCATATTTGGTGCAACCATAACGAAGAAATTTTTTTATTAAAATTTAAAAATATTGACACTGTAAATGATGTATCCGTTGAAACAACCTGAAACAGGTCGATTTCTATTCTCAATTTGACAATTTATAGTATGAAAATATCACCCCCTTCTTGCACCCCTTCTGAATTATGAGCACCCCCTCAAAAAATTTGAATGAGAAAGGGGGTTGTGTTGCACCTTTTTCAAAAGGGATTTTCATTCTCTGTTCAGCAATACTGAGAAAATTTATTCTGAATATGTCAAATGTTGATAGACTGAAGGAAATAATGTAACATAATGTTTAGGAAGTATATTTCAATTTGTTTTACAGTTAAATTAAATGTTCAAAATGACCACCATTCACTTCTTGACAATAAGCAAGGCGATCTTGGAATTCTCGTAGAACATTTTGTAGGACCTCAGGGGTTATGTTGTTAATTTCTTCCGATATCCTAGTTTTTAAATCTGCAATATTGTCTGGTCTATTGAAATATACTTTTGATTTTAAATAACCCCATAAAAAGTAATCGAGAGGAGTCAAATCGGGGGATCTAGGCGGCCATTCAATCGGTCCACGTCTGCCAATCCACCTATTGGAAAAAACTTCTGTCAAATAATCTCGAACAATACGTGTGTAATGCGGTGGAGCTCCGTCTTGTTGATACCAAATTGATCTATCTATTCCATTTGGATCATTAACATCGGGAAAAAGTCGTTTTAATGTAGGCACTAAAAAGTTCATCAAAAAACCTAGATAAACCTCACCATTAATTGTGCCTTCAAAAAAATAGGGGCCAATAATTTTGTTTTTAATGATACCAGCCCAAACGTTCACTTTTTTGGGATATTGTGTGTGAGCCTCACACATCCAATGAGGATTTTCTCTGCTCCAATATCTACAGTTTTGTCTATTAACCGTTCCATTTAAATAAAAAGTAGCTTCATCAGAAAACACAATTTTGTTTATGAACTGCAAATCTGCTTCGATTCTATCCATCATTAGTTCACAGAATTGTTGCCTTCTATCAGGGTCATCCTCATTTAACTCCTGAACCAACTGAACTTTATAAGGATGGTATTTTTCTTTATGTAAAGCTCTCAATATCGATGATTTACTTACATCATTGTCGGCGGCAAGTTGTCTACTTGTCATATGCGGATTTTCCTCAATCGCTCACAGTACATCTAACTTTTTCTCCTCATCCAATGCAGCATTTCGACCTGGTTTTTGACGAGTTTTTACATGTCCAGTTTCACGGTATTTTGTTTCTATTTTGCTAACTGTAGATTGTGATACGTGTTGACCAGGGTATTTATTATTGAACATTTCACAAACTTCCGTTTGAGTTCGTGTTTTATTACCGCATCCAAGCATAATTAAAATGTCTATTCTTTGAGTTTCGGATAAATGAGCCATAGATGAATCGAATACACACAAAAATATTTTTCAATACACTGACGTCTGCCAGCAACTCACAAATATCAAAATAACAGTAGTCTACTAGATTGACATTATATTATTTATGGGTTTTGTGAATAATTTTTTGGTGTCTTCAACGACTTTTTCCTGACTTTTTTAGCAAGACAGATAAGAAAGTATAAATTGTCAAATTGAGAATAGAAATCGACCTGTTTCAGGTTTTTTCAACGGATACATAATTTACAGTGTCAATATTTTTAAATTTTAATAAAAAAATTTCTGTTATGGTTGCACCAAATATGAAACACTTAGTATTGCTGAACAGATAATGAAAATCCCTTTCGAACAAGATGCCACACGACCCCCCTTCTCATTTAAAATTTTTGAGGGGGTGCTCATAATTCAGAGGGGGTGCAAGAAGGGGGTAATATTTTCATACTGTAAATTGTCAAATTGCCAATAAAAATTGACCTGTTTCAGGATTTTTTCATAAAATACATAATAACGCTAAAAATGAATTTATTCCATACCTTTGGACCGCACTGTATAACAGGTGAAACTGTAAAAATGACAACTGTTCAAAAACTTACCTTCCCATCTTCTGTCAGGAAGGAATTCTCTGGTTTTTGGAGAAGTCTCGTCGATTTTCCAATCTTTCAGAGACCATTTAGTATTGCACAAACTGCTTTTTGAAAACCCACAGCTGTACTCATTGGTGATGGTTGGAACGAATTTCGTTGCTGAGGAAAAAGAAATAATTTAGTCAAGAAACACTAATATACGTTCGCACCCAAACAAAAATATTATGTTTATTTGTTAGTGAAGATGATCTGAATACAAATGACTAAATAAATTATTTATTTACACGGCCGATTATGAGGTATTGGATGACAATTCTAATTAAGATGTAATGGGTAATGAATTTATTTATGAAGTGGTTGTGAATTGTTGAACAAATAATTATATTGAAAACCAAGCTGATTGCTCCTGTAAATAATTAATTAGGTGATGAACGTATAAACATGGATGAAAGTAGGAAAAACTCACTGATGTTGGGAATGTTGTTTTGACTGGTAGGTATAGGGAACACCCAACCTATTCCCGCATATCTTTCCAATTCCTCAGCAATGCAACTAGGATGAATCACATTTTTGTCTCTTTTCACGATGTAGGTCAGATTGATACCGGTAACATTGATAAACGGATAAAAAACGAGTAGCAGCACTAAAAAGAGCATTTTCTGTCTCCTACAAACGTTTGTGTGAATCAGTCCTCACACAAAAATTACCTATATCAGCTAAAACATATTCAAGAACGTTAGCATAACACGCGACTGAATTCAAAGATAATACTTATTTCAACAAAATTCTTATCTTCAGTAAAAATGTTTACATAAGCAGCTGATGTACCACATACCATAAAATAGGAAGGGGATCTCAATCGGAAGGTTCAACAATACTTACTTGTTTTGACGCAGATTATCATATTTCATTAGGGAGAGCCGTACTTACAATTAACTTCGGTTAAATGTTAACGCTGATGAATATAAATAGAAAGGTCCTTGAGTTTATTCGATGTAGTCATCATTCCTGCTCCAGATCTCATCCGACTGAGAACATATTTATTTTGAGGAGCTTCAGTGTTTATACAACTCACAATACAACAATGCGTGAAGGATTGTGGGAAACAGGTGGTGCTTTGCATACCACCTGTTGCAGGTGTGAAACGAATGACCAATCGGATTTTTAAATGAGCCGTGTTTATTTTTCAGGATGGAAAACCGGTTCGCATTAAAAAACAGAATGATGCGCAATGTGGTGAATACGTAATTAAGCTATACAGGGTATGAAAAAAGTGTAAAATGTTATCTACCTATATGTATTTCTTTCATTATTTGAATATCTACGATATCATTGCCGGGATCTTTTTGTAAAATCAAACCATTCAATTTCATGAATATTTAAACATGTTTCCAAATCAGATTAAGAAATTACTGAAGAGCATATGAATTCATGCATTTAATTTTGAATTTCTTCACAGACACTTATTTCGAATTGTACCTTTTTCCATTCTAGAATCGAAATTCGATGTTCAATTTTTTTGGAGAACTCTACAGTATTTTCACTGAATATTTCATTATTAAAGTTACATATTTCAAAATAAGTATTCTGTAAGTTTCTTTCATATATTCGCATTTTTCATAGGATAAACGCTCCATATTTAATTTTTTCTTTATTACAAGGAGAAAACAATAATCACAAGCAGTAGTTGAACAGATATATTTGATTTTTGCTTCAACTTTACAAATAATGATACTAGTAAAAATATACAGGTTGTTTATAAAGTTCTTGTACAAACTTCAAAGGGTCAATCTTTCACTAATTTCAAAATTAGAAGTTCATTTGTATATGTGTCCGCAAATGGTTCTTTTCGGAGATACAGGGTGTTGAAATTGAAATTTAATTTTCAATTATTTTGAGTAACTTTTTTAAAAAATTTATTTTTTTCGCCACATTTGATGAAAGGGTTTTTTTCGAGGTGAGGAATCAAAATTTGGTATTCAATTTTGTGTAGCACTCCGAGGGCACTGCGTACACGCTACTATTATTTATTTTAATTTGCCTCAACTTTTTTGACAGCAAACTTTCGGGATTGTTTATATTTAAATCTCATTCCTCCACCTTTTCCAAGCAAAAAAGGACTACATGCGCAAGAACGCTAGGGGCAACCGTTTTTGAGAAATTTGAAAATTTTTGCAGGTTATGGGGTCACTTATAGGCGCCAGATGAATTTGCTCAAAACTTGCAAAAACTGAGAATGTGATAGATCTCTCTGAAATAAAAAACTTTTTTTCATGAAGATGCATCGAAAAATGATTCGTTCTCAAAATACAGGGTGTTGAATTATTAAAGAAAATGGGTTTTTCAACATCATTTGTTTTTAAATTTCAATTTTAAATTGTTTTTTCCGTTAACCGGCTATCGTCACGAACGACAGCCCTCAGAAGTCGAAACTTGTGCGAGCCAAGGATTAACGAGGTCTTACCTTTCAACTTGCGATTCCTAGCACTTTTTCAGGCCATCACAAAAATAAACTACCGTCGCTGGGCTTTGGACCCACAGGACCGGCAGCCAGAATGATTGAAAAGCGGTGATTCTAACCACTCGGCTACCTGGAAGCCTCATCTAATTGGCTTTGACAACATTAATCAGTAGTTTCAGTGAAATGATAAAACAGAACATGTACTAGCAATATAAATAACCTTTATTATTAATTGTTACAAGTAAGGGTACAAACAATGTCTGAAAAACGTGGAGAAATAAAATTATTTGTGAAGCGTTTAGTAAATACCTAACCATAACTAATCACTCTCCTTGTGCCTCTTGCTGTTGCATCTGGCTAGGGGTTGGAACTTCCTTATCTCCCCTCTTCTTGGAACCAGACACCACACCGTCAATACGTAATAAGAGAATGGCGGTTTCTACTGCAGTTTTGTAAGTCTGGAGTTTCACCTAAAAACAATCTGGTGTCAGTCCCAAACTAGAAACAAATAATACAAACGAGTGTGCTCGTCAACCTTAATCGAAACAACTATCGAAATATTGGTCCTTCGAGCCGGATATGAACGATTATAAGTTTTTGGTCCTTCGAGCCGGATTTTAACGAATATAATTTTCGGTCCTTCGAACAGGATAAACGGATATAATTCGCAACAATTCTACTTACAGCTAGCGGTTCCCAAAGTTCCTTCTTGTCCATCTCCACTAATTCTCCAGTTTCACCATCAATACCCCAAGTGCAAGGCTTGGTCTCATCGGTATGATTGGCGTGTTTTGCTCGTAGATTTGTAAGAGTACGGATTGTGTTTGCACCACAGTTTTGGGCCAATGTACGAGGAATTATTTCTGAAAATCAAATTATATGAATTACAAGTCAAATGAAGATTCTATACAGCATATCCTTGTTTCCAATTTGTTACCTAAAGCATGTGCTAGAGCTCTGTAGGGACCATGAGTTGCTTTTTGCAACAAACGCTGAGCCACTGCCATTTCAATAGCGCCCCCTCCAGGGACCAGGCGCGGGGAGAGAACTATGTTTCTCGCAACTTGCAAAGCATCTTGGAGATTCCTTTCGGTCTCGTTCAGGATATCTTTGCTAGCACCACGCAGTAAGATTGTGCAAGCCTAGAAGTTTTCAGTCAACTCAATTATCTCAAGGAACATTACAAGTTAATAAGTAGGAAGAGAAAAATAAAACTCAAGTCGGAGATTGGGGTAAATATTAATGAAAATTCGGTCCAATGCATAAAAGTAAAAACATACAAAACTTACGCACGCATTCTTGTAAATTGCTAGAGTATTTTTGTCAGCATTCAAAGGTATTTTTACACGACAACAAAAAAATATATTTGTCTCACCTTGGGATCCTTACACTCGACAACAAAACAGAAGTATTCGTCTCCAATCTTCTTGATTTCGAAAAGACCAGCTCCTAATCCTAGATCGGATTCCTGCAATTCTTCGGTCCTGTTAACGATTGTAGCTCCACAAGCTCTAGCAATCCTGTTATTGTCCGACTTACGGACTCGTCGCATTGCGGTTATTCCCGCTTTGAGAAGAAAGTGTTGGGCGAGATCAGACACACCTTTTTCAGTAAAAACAACGTCAGGTTTGAGAGCGATAATATCGTCACACTGACGTTTAACGTGCTCCTCTTCGAGCTCCAGTAGTCGGGTGAAGTCCTAATGAGAGAAAAATTAGTTCTAGCATAACTTTATTTATTGAATATTAAATTTTTCGTAAGAATTTGGCGAACAGGGCCTTTTTAAGGTGAGCAATCAAAATTTGGTATTAATTTTTATGTAAGACTTAGAGGGCGCTGCGAACGCTATCATTATTTATTTCAGTTTGCTCCAACTTTTTTGACAGTAAACTTCTGGGATTTTATTTAAATAAATCTTATTCCTTCATCTTTCCTTATCAAAAAAGCTATATCTACTTTATAAAAGGATTAAAACTCTTTTAATATTCAACTTAAATATCCTTTTCATCAATTTCATCAAGTGAACATATGAATAACTCATTTTATTTTAGACTTACCATATTGGCAGTGATTTCAACGTTAGTTTGAGATTCTCCTTTCTTGTATTCCAGCGCGCAGTCCAAGAGCATGATCCTCGGGTTCTGAAATTTGAACATTGAATTCTGCCCAAGCGCTTTTTTGCAACACTTACTTTGATATATCTCTTCATTTTGGGATGAGTTACATCTTTGTTGACCATAACGCCTTTCAGTATTTGAGATTCTTCGATGGAACCTCCGGGTATTTTTTCTACTTTTGCATATCTTTTGATATCCACTTCGATCCGTCCATTTTCTTCTAGGAAAACCGTGTTTACAGCGTCGAGGGCAATGTTTACGGCCAAGTCGGACCATTTGCTGAGGAATTTAGTGCCGACACAACCTTTAACCTAAGAGTAAAGGGTTTTGGGAGTTTGAACATTCAATCTTTTCTGGTATTGACACTGTTATGTTTGAATATGTGAATAATTTCACATAGTAGTTAGCCTTTTAGATAAAAAGGGTTGCGTATCAAAAACGATGGGTGTCATAAAGTTAAAACTGTGATCTTTTTTTGTGATGTGTTACAGGTAACATTTAGTATGTCCTATATAGCCCTGATGGCAATTCTCACACTTAATTTGGTTAACCATATTTGATGTTTTTGTTTTTTTGGTGTGAAGAGAAATGTCTTCCAATGGTGTTTTATTTTCAAACGCTATTTTTGAATGTTCATCTTTAATAACCGCTGCAATTCTTTCTGAAAGATTTTTTACATATGGTATTTTGTTATATGTCGATTTTGTTGTTCTACTCGTTTTTTCAGTGTTTTGTTTTTTGCTTAGTATTATTTTTGACTAATGATGTTTGGTAATTATTTTGTACAAGGTATTTTTTTATCATTTCTAAATTTTTTAATGGTATTCTGGATTGGTAATTGCAAGTGCTCTTGGTTTTAGATTTTTAATGATGCAAGGTATTCTAACGAGCACCTTATTCTAACCAATTCTAAGCTCTGAAATAGTGACAATAGTGACCAAATTTCGAAAATAGTGAAAATAGTGACAATAGTGACCAAATTTCGAAAATAGTGAGAAAAATGACACAATTTTAAAATAGTGACCAATAGTGACAATAGTGACTCACTGGCAACCCTGAGGACATCCAATGGATATCCATTTCTTGTCCAAAAAAAAAATACAGATGTTCAATGAATAACTCAAACCTGTATGAATAAAGTATCATCCCAATTTCACTCAATTCTGGTTGTATTGTTACGAGAGTGCCGACCATAAAACGTATAACAAATAAACCGGCGCACTCTCAGTTATTATTTCCTCATTTTTAGAACTGTTTTTTCAAGTTTTTCTGTACTGATTAATCTGGAGAACGGAAGAATCCCGAAAAATCTACTCTGCTAGAATTGAGTATATAAGACACATTTCACTCGGAAGACGAAGTTTTGAAGAAGCTCTAAGAAGTATTTGGAATATTTACTTGATCGTTGGTTTTTATCAGTCAGTGGAGTAGTTGTATAGGGTAGTTTATAGGGAAGGTATTTTAGTGTG
This sequence comes from Chrysolina americana, assembly GCA_958502065.1. Lineage (NCBI taxonomy): Eukaryota > Metazoa > Arthropoda > Insecta > Coleoptera > Chrysomelidae > Chrysolina > Chrysolina americana. The sequence continues at coordinate 4,066,887 of OY293411.1, read as the reverse complement.
GTCGGCGTATTATTTACAAATATCGTAACAATATGAATTTTCTAGGATTGGAATATTTTTACCCAAAATTCATTTCGGATATATAATTTTTCTGTTAGATCTCTGTATAAGTGAACAATATAATGGAGTATTTTACTACCGTTTTGGTTTTGTATCTTCGTCATTGGAGTTCGATTATATGGTTATAAACCAAAGTAAATACTGTTTCTGATATTTTTAATGTGAAATCATTTCATCATTTGAAGATAGCGGGTTCAAAATTGGGGTAAAGTAGAACAGAACCAAGTTGGCCAACCTGGTAAGTTAGCAACATGGCAACTAATCTTCTTGGGCGTACGTTGTGATCTTAGGAAGGTTGCATATTTGACGTGGATATTTATTTCTTGTGCAAGTGTACCTCTCTGGAATCTGGGAAAAGATTTGAATTTGCGGATTCGCAAGTGAACATTTTTTACTCCAAATTAAATGAGGAATTTGAAAAATAAATAATTCTCCTGATTTCGCCAGTGGCGTAAAAAATAGGGGAGAAATAAGGAAACATGACCCCCTTCTTCTTCAAATTAAAGCAATTGTTGAACAAAATTATTCCTTCAATTTATTTCAGAATTTTTCTGAACTCGAAGTCATGAATGAAAAATACTTTAAATATTTTATTTTCAACACTTTTTCTCTGCAACAATCGACATTTGAGAAAAAATATATTAGAAAAGTCCTATTTATTTTTCGAGGGGAATCTTCCATTTCCTGAAAATATTCACAACCATAATACTAAGATGTCAAAATATATTCAAAAAGAGACAAAATGTTTTGTGAAAAAGCCTTCTGTATTGAGGAGTTTGCGCAGTAATATTGGCTATTCAACCACATTGATTGTAAAATTTGTAAATTTTGCATTGTTGTCACTGCCTTGTTTTACTGATATGTATTATAGAACATATAGCTTTCAATTTAATGACTTCATGTATTTTATATGCGTATAAGGTGGTCGGTGAATCAGCGGTCTAATGCACAGGCCGCTCGAAACTCCAGCATAGCGATAGTCGGTTCGAATCCGATGTAGGTACGAGAATTTTTCTCAACTACTTTATATCGGATTCGATAGGCGGCCGCATGCCTTGTTGAAAAGCAAGTGTATTGTGAGTTGTCTGGATGCCAATCTCGTCTAGTGCTAGCTTGGAGTGCACACCGACCACCCGAGGTGGTGCTGTAGGTTTTCCGGGTTTTCCTGCAGCTGAAAAGTGAATACATCACCTAAAACATCAGTAAGTCGCCCCGGAGCGCCACGGCAAATAATAATAATAGCCGTCCTCTACCCGCACAGGCTATGCCTTTGGGTACACTCAACGAGTGTTTATGAGGGAGTATTATTATTATTATTATTATTATGTACGTACATATGAGTGTATTCAGTGGCACAAATTGACTTGTGTAAATATTGCATATAATGTAACACCAATAAATTATCTATCTATTTAAGTATACCAATAACTTAAACTATTGCGTATTTTTTTGCTGGAAATATAGAATTGTTGCATGTCTCAACACATTTCTCTTTCCAAAAAATATCAAATTTTCACTTGCCATAAATGCCAATCACTGCCTAGACACCAAAAGTGACACTTTGCTGATTTTTGCCGGCAAAATTGGTATTTTGTAGTCAATTGGACAATTTTATGCATCTTAAATTTTCAGTTTGAGGAAACATTAAAAATCTCGATATTCCAAAACCATAATGTACCAACTTTGTTTTGAAACAGAATGTAATTGACAAAACAAACAATATCAATGCCGTAATTATCAACAATAAATAAAATAGCTTTGTATCTAGAAATACTTTTTTGGAAAAAGTTTTGAAGTTTATTGTGATTTAAGACCAAAACAGTAGTCATTTTTTCTTAAATTTTTGTGGGATCACTGAAATAAAGGGGTATTTACCCCTCGTTGAATTCATTTCTTCCATTTTCATATTTATAATCAACAGGCAAATTATGGCCTTTGATTTTGGTCATTTCATATAAGTCTCCATTCAAATTTGTAATGCCCAATCTCTAGTGAAATAACTGATGCCATAATTGAGGCCATTGACAAGATTTTGATGTTATTAGTTTGATAAAAAGGTAATGTAATTCCTCTTTAGCTATATTTTATACATAAGTTTCAATCATCACATTTTCATGAACAGTATTTCAGCAACATGAATTCAACGATAATAATAATAATAAGAGTAATACTCCTTCATAAACAATATTGACATCTCACTTTTTTGATTGACTATAGAATTCTATGGTACATGGAATCCCATCCCAGGAATGACTTCATCAAACATAGTTCACAAAAAAACCACTTACAACATTTGCGAGAGCTGCTTTATCATTCCTATCTATGGCTATACTGAGTGGTCCCTCCAAAAATTGCAACATATCTTCAAGAGCTTGTCTGTATTGGCGAATAATGATGGTGGGATGCATCTGCTGCTCCAAAAACTGCTCAGCAGCAGCCAACATTTCACCAGCTAATACAATTACAGAAGTAGTTCCGTCCCCTACCTGCAGAACAATAGCAATGAATAACCGAAGGCAAAGCTAAAGGGTACATTACCTCTTCATCCTGAGTTCTGGCAATTTCAATCATGCTTTTGGCAGCAGGATGTTGAACTGTGATTTCACGGAGAATAGCATTGCCATCGTTTGTCATTACAATACCACCCATGGGATCCATCAACATTTTCAACATAGACTGAGGCCCCAAGCATGTTCGAATTACGTCTGCGATTTGCTGAAATTATTGTTTAACATATAAATGTAGGTGGAATGTATAGATATTTCATAATTATTTCTTTAAGCACGTGCTTTCATACCTTTCCGGCGTTGATATTGTCCACCTGAACTTTTCGACCTGACTCACGCTTTGTGTTTTGGCCTAAAATGAATGAGAATGAGCAACATAGTAAGACAATAGTGGAAATTACGTTTCTACTCACTTAAAACTAACACGGGTGCACGTCCTCCTCCAAACATTTTGATTATATATTTTAAAAATGGCCCAAAGATCTCCTACAGTCTACCCACCTTCACAAAACGCGAAAAAAGTAGCTTTCTGTCTGTTGACAATTGACAGTATTGATGACAGTTTGATGACAGTTCAATTCTTCTTCTCTAGCAATATTTTTGCGGTGTGAATGTTTAAAATAATTCCAACAATGACCATCCGCTACGTCATCACTTTCAGGATCACATGTATGAATAAGTAACTACAAAATAATGGGTATCTAACAATCTCATTTGCAACTATCACTAAGATTGATAGGTGAAAGTTTCAATACCATTATCGATGAAAGTTCTTAAGGGATTTCACTTTGAGCCAAAATCTGATAAAATTAGGTACTGATGAATCCACTTGTGTATATTTTACTACAACATTTTGATAGCTTGTTATATAGGTTGTAATATTCAGGTAACAAGGATGACTGTGAGTAGACGTTTGAACAGAAACTTTAGGACCTCTATACGAAATAGGTTGAAATGATTTAATGCAAATTTGAATAGACTTTTATAAATGAATTTGGCCTTCCAAAATGTTTTTATACCACTTATATTTGTAAAACTAATGTTTTGTCCTCTCTCTCAGTCTTTTGTTTCTTGGCCGTTGCTTCCAATAAGGTGTAATTGGCCAAAAGTTTCGTGCTTTATGTGCATTCTCAAACTAGTATTTCAAACTCATGCGATGTTGCACTAAACACTTAGCAGTAATCAATCCAGGCCATCAAAAGGTGACGACCTTTTAGCGCACACGGAGTCCTGAAAGATATATCTGTCGATGAGCAGGTGGTTCTCCTTGTAAATATCGACCCGCCCCTTGTTTCAAGTGACTATTATCGAATTCAGGAAAGTAAAAACACGTCACTGTTTTCTACAAACGCCACTAATGTCCTTTAAATTAACCCCTTTATAAACAATTACCTTTAATGAGATGTATCGGGTAATATATAATATCATTCCTGTTAACAGTTTTCCAATTTTGGGTTTGCCTATATAGTTGTTGACGACATTTGAAAGAAGACAATTCAGCTCGTGAATATGCTCTCGGTTATTTCAATTTTGGTGAGTAGATACACTTATAAACTTTTCATTCACTTGTTTATGATATATTTCGTGGTTTGATACAAACTTCAACCAGGACTATTTTACATTTTTCATTTTTAAATATCAAATATTTCCTGTGATTGTTATACCACGTAAAAACTAAATAAACTGGGCCCCAGCGTATGGTTAGCAAAAATGTAACAGGAATTGCAGACTAAGCGTACAGTTGCAGTTCTTTTTTTTTTCATCTAGTGAAATTCAATTTTAAATATTCCTTCATTTCTGAAACAATTGTGTTGTTAAGAACATCATCTTCTCAATGAAATCATCATTCAGAATCAAGTTGCATAATAGTTATAATATATTGATATCGTTTGTATCGAGCAAGGAAGATAAAATAAATGCATGCTATTCTTTCATGCGGTCTTTTTTTTAAGCAGTCAGGTATATCAGCGTATACCTCTATGTGTCGCCTAAAATATAATATTTTGAAATTTTCCTTTCAATCAGTCTGACGTCGTTAGCGTGTACCTACTGGCGAAATGATTAGGTATTTCTCCAAATATATGAAGAAAATTATTAATTATAAGTCGGACCTATTAGGCAAAATATGTTGATCGAGCTAATATCATGATATTTCTTTATCGTAGACTCTCATCTTGGCTTCATCGTTAGCCCAATTTTATGACGTACAAAATTACGATGGGTCTTATTCGATTGGGATAAATTCCTATGGACAAGGACAAGATACAGTCGATTCGGGCGAAGCACTATTGTCTCTGCTCACCAAAGCTCAGGGATGGACTGAAACCTCTTATTTGGCCGATTCGAGCGATACAAACATGGATTCTTCCGATCCCACTGCCAGAAAACTCGGATTTGCATTCACAGATGCTATGGAAGATCTTTTGAAGAGATTACAGCTGGTGGTGAGAAGGAATGACAAGAATATCCAAGTTATTCAGAAAATGTTTTCGGTATTCTTCGATTTTTTTAGATATGTTACGAGATCGTTAGTATTGTATCTCCATAGGTGGGCTTTTGGTGATTCACATCACCAAAGCGGGTGGCGGAATAGGTTTTCTTGAATGTCAAATAAATAAAAGTTTTAAATATACCCTTTCTCTCTTGTGATCCAGAAACTTTGTGTTTTTGTTTTTCACAAATAACATTTGACACCAATGTATTTGCCAAATACAAAGACAACTCAAGGGCATAGAATAATGGGCTGATAATAATTATAAACCAAAAACCCAAGAAGAAACGGTGCTGGTTTCTCTTTTTCGCTATACAATTTTTTAGCATAAGCGACCATAAATGTATTGAGGTCGCTTCAGATACATGTGTGCCCAAGTAGGGTATTTAAAGCAAGTACGATTTACAGACATTATATTCATTTTTGACGATTATTCACTAGAGAGAATTCAGTAAAATGCACGCAATAAGCTCGGATATTATTTCGTGTAATTCGCAACTTAGTAACATCGATATTGGCACTGGTGCCGTATGGGCACAATAAAAGGCAACTGTATTGTATTTTAATAGTGACTGGCACTATTCTGTCATTTAAAACAGAGATACTGCACTTCTGTCTGTTAGTACCTTATTTACACAGGCGTTTGATATTCATAACCTATGAATGGTGACCGAGTTAGCGCAGTGGCCAAGCGCTCGATTCACGACCTGTGGGTCGTGGGTTCGATTCTCCAATAAGGCAGATCTTTTTTCTTTAGAAACTATATCTGGTTTATTGAAGAATGACTCTCCCACGTTTCATGTTTGACGGGACTACGAATAAACATGCTGCTCCTAAGGTGGCGTATGGAGTTAGTAACAAAGCCTAACCAAAACACTTGTGTGAATGAGATTATATATTGTGAATGTCCACTATTGAATTACAGGTGAGGATATTGCTTCGAGCAAGATAATCCTCATCCACCGACGAAGCCCGTGTTATTTACGCCGGTTGGAGGCCGGGGCAGGACGGATTCTTGCATAACACTTATGGGGAGAACCTGGGTATATGTCTCACGACGAATCCCATTAAACCAAGAATAAATGAATGAATAACCTAAGAATGAAATCTAGTTTCACAGATTTTTCTTTCTACATAATTTATTTTATGGTCAAAGGGGGCATAGATATCCATTTGTGTTGAAACAATCATATAATTATCAGGCATGAGTTACGTCGTGAATAAAGGAACTTCAAATCCTAGCCTTAAACGTACTTTAGTATTTTAATAAAGTTGTCCTTATTCCAGATTCACATTGGGCATGCGTATGTCAAAATAAGGACAACTTTGTATGAACTTGCAATCTAAAATGATCTGTGGTACTGTGGTATAGTTTACCTGATACCTGTCAATTGTCAATATGTTATTATTGTCTAATTGTCAAAATTAAAAGTCATAAGAAATGGGGGAATGTGAAAAGTATTTTAAGTTATAATGGTTTTATAGAGTGTATTTAGTTTTGGTTACAATAAAAAATTACCGAAGTCAACAAGGATCCACATCATTCAATGTAAGTACCATAAATATGTATGACTTCTCACATTTTTCATCTAAGCAGTAATATTTTTATAGTTCTTATAGGGAAAAAATCAATTTCATATGTTATCGATGTTGTTTTTTGCCACAATATAATTTTTTGAAGAACTACTGCAAAAATTCTTTGTATCTGACAGATCCAAAATTGTTCAAAAATAGAGTTTTATGTGACCTTTGATAAATGACAATGAAGTAGATATAAATAAATGGTGCATATAACATGCATTGTGGTCCACTTTATGCAACCTGTGAAATCAAAGTGGCTTTCATGAATTTCTAGTTAGCAGGAATACACGATAATAATAGGTAATCATCTTTCATTTACTGCTTACTGCTCAGGAGTTTGCCAGACTTATCTTTCACTTCTCAAGTAAGGGTTTAAACTGAAACAGTAAAGGGTAACATTTGAACTCATTCTGCTGAAATAATTGTATGCGGAATTATTTAAGTATAATGGTTATAAAAAGAAAGAAAGAACTTGAAAAAAAAAATAGTTTTTAGTAAATTCATAATAACACCAGATACTGGTAGGAAAAATAATTGCTATGAGGGGTAATAATATGTCTTCCTATTGCAGTTTTACTTGCCTATTCTGAATCCACAGGTGGTTTATCTAATAGAAATACTTTGCATATTCAGTATTCAATTTAATCCTTTGTATCAGATGAGCAGCGGAAGTCATCAGTATCTACAAAATGAAAATCAAAAGACCCTCACACCTCCATCAAGAGCAATAGATATTGAACACATGTCTCAATTCTCTGATCACATGTCGGCATTGTGTTTGAACCAAGAACATTCGGATGTCACGCTCATTGTGGAAGGGGAAAAACTGAGTGCTCACAAGGTACTGTATGAAGTATAATCAAATTCAAGTTATGTCATTGATTCATTAATTTGCGTAGGTAATTTTGGCTGCCCGGAGTGAGTATTTCAGAGCGCTTCTATATGGAGGTTTGAAGGAATCGAACCAATCCGAGATAGTGCTTCCTGATGCCCCTTTGAAGGCCTTCAAGATCTTGTTGAAATATATCTATACTGGTTCGTATTGAATTGATATAACAGACACTTGATTTATGATTAAACTATCAATTAATAAACTCATAATCTGTAAAAATCATTGAGGTTTTATTGCAAATGTACACTGATTTGTATTGAAATCTATTCAGCGTATTGCTCAACTTATGATTTTAGGTCATATGTACCTCACGACATTGAGTGAAGAGGTTATATTGGATACCCTAGGCTTAGCCCATCAGTATGGATTTCAAGAGTTAGAAACTGCAATTTCCGACATACTACGGCAGATGCTAGCACTAAGGAATGTGTGTGCTATTCTGGATACCGGACACTTCTATGGCTTGGAAAAACTTGTCAAAGTATGTCATGGGTTCATGGATCGACACGCTCCCGAGATAATGGCCCATGATTCGTTCTTACAGCTATCTCAGGTACCTCCATTTACTTTTCATTAAGAAAAATATCTGGAATGAGAAAGTCTCATTAGATGAAATGTTCTGTCAAATCAATAAATTCAAATATACTTCATTTTGTACAGAAATACATCTTATATGCACAAGTGCACATTCTGTAAGAAATTGAAACAGTAGATCACAAAAACTGAAAGAAAATTTTTTCATTATACTGTGAATCAAAAAATTGATTCTTAATTGAAAATAAAATAATTTATTTATTTCTTCTGTTCATCAATATTTCAAATAAGTGCATTTCAACAAAATTATTAGTTGTCTCACTGACGAGAATTGTTTGCTTATGTTTTATATTTTATACAGAGTGAGCCATTGAAAAAGAAAAAGCGACTCTGTAGGTCGGCAGAACCGAATTATAAAAAACACTCGGACACGTCAATTACATTTTCGAGGGGGACATCGTTCCCGAGGAAATTATCCAAAATACATTCCATCCCGAGGGATCCAAGGATCTGTGACCGCCACCCCTAAATTTTTAAATGGCAACATATGGCAAGTGATACCTCATTTGAAAGGTTTTTCCCTTCTTAATATAAAACAACAAAAATAAATGAATTCTATCGATTCGTTTTCGGGGTATAGGAACTTTAAGTTGGGAAATCACTTTTATTCACTCAAGTTCTGTTCAAAATGAGACCTCACATTTCGTAGCAGGTCCGGCGTTATTCGACGGCATTCTTCAATAATTCTACTTCGTAAATCTCCCAGAAATTCCGGTTTGGTTGCACACATTCTGTTTTTTAAGTGACCCCGCAAGAAAAAGTCGAGTGGGGTTAAATCTGGAGAGCTGGCTGGCCACTCTATAGAGTCTCATCTTCCAATCCAACTTCCAGGAAACGTTTTATACAAAACGCCCTAACAGGCTGTGCATAATGTGGAGGTGCCCTGTCTTGTTGAAATATCAAGTGGTCTTTATGGTAAAGATCGTCATTTTCAATGATGCCTACTCATTGTGGATAAACAAATTCATCCAATAATTCCAAATAGGTTTTTCCTGTCATGTTACCGTCGAGAAATACTGGTCCAATCGAACGCTCCCCAAAAATACCGGCTCAGACATCGAGTTTTTGGAGAGTTTGAGTATGGACTTCGTGGAAAACATGTGGATTGACAACTGACCAATGTCGACAATTATGACGATTCAAAAAGAATGTAGACTCATCAGAAAGGCAGCATCCATTCTCGTAGTCATAATTTCACAAAAGTCCTGTCTCCTATCAAAATCATCTTCATTCATTTGGTGTATCAAATATATTTTGTAGGGGTGGAATTTATGATGTTTCAGGATTCGGCGGATACTGGTTCTACTGATATTGGTAACACTAGCCAATTTCCTTGTGGTCAATGTTGGGTCTGCATGAACTTCTGCTAAAACTGCAACTTTAATAGGTTCATTTCTCAACGGAAATTCACGTTCTAAGTCTCGTTTCTTGTTGGCTACTGATCCAGTTTGACGAAATTTTGGTACTAATTCTAGAACATATTTTCAAGGAGCAAGGTTATCTGGATGCGATTTATTGAAAAAATAGAGTAATTCACTCTAATGTCGTTCAATCAAAGATCAGTTTGACACTGACAGACGTCTGCAATTGCGATTTGGCGAAAAAAATTATCTCACATGTTTTCGTTGTACTCGCATTTAAGTTGAATTCGAAAAAACGTCTTTTTATCGATTCTTAATAACCTTACATTTTCTCGATCAAGTGATTTGTTGGTAAACAGTTGCATTGTTAGATCTTATTTGTATTGAGTGAATGAAAAGTGATTTCCCAACTTTTAGTTCCTATATCTCCGCAAACGGCGATGTCCCCCTCGAAACTGTAGTTGACGCGTCCGAACGTTTTTATATAATTCGGTTCTGCCGACCCACAGAGCCGCTGTTTCGTTTTCAGTGGCCCACTCTGTATATTGTACTTTATAGATACATATTTTATTGATATATTCGAATTATATACATAACATGAGAAAAGTCATACAGAAATAGGTTTGAAATAGGTAAAAAGTAATAAATACAGTGCAGTACAATACAATTAAAAACAAAAACATGAATGATATGTTCACAAACAACATGGTCCTTCGTTAAGAACACATTCAGGACTAAAAAAGTTGCCAAAATGATATTTGTTGGTATGCAGTGTATAGGTACCATAACGAATATTGGTCTATAAATTCATTTAAGGAATAGAAGCAATGGACCTTTACACGGACTAAGAGAAAACACTGTATTAGAAAGTGTATATGCTAATATCACTTGGGATTTTTTATTTATTTTTTCTGACCGCCAGTTTTTCTATAATTTGAAAAAAAGTGGTTTCGTGACGTCACGTTCATCAAAATTACGTAAAATTTTTTGATATGTTGATCCATTGACAAAGTTTCAATTATTTCTCGATGGTTTAGAATCAGCCTGTAGCTAGATTTTATGGGAGAACGATATTCCCTATTTCGGAACGTGGATTATGGTGGGGGATGTTTCCGATGAACTGACGTCAGAGTCACACTTTGAAATGTGATATTTTTCTCAAATAAAAAAAGTAGAGAGGCACTCGTTGATAAATAGACATTTTAGACTATTAACAATCGATTGAAACGAGTTTTGCAATGCATTTTTTGTAAATGTAAAGGTCTATTGGCGATCGGGAATGATTTCAGAATGGATTTGAATTTGATTACATTCGTCACATATTTTATTTCGTCTGGTACCATGTTATGGAGGTATCCTCCTGCATATAGTGGAGAAACTTTCAGTTGCATTCGATTGAATATTCTTTTTACATATCTCAACTTTCTTGATGAACTTCTGCTGTAGTATAATAGGCCAGATAGGCCTCACTTCTTCCCTTAGAGAGATAGAAAGATAGCGAGAGAGAAAGAGTTCGTATAAAGAGAGAGAAAAAGAGCGTGCGATAAAGAGGTATAGAGAGCGTGCGATAGAGAGAGAGAGCGCGCGCGAAAGAGAGAGAGAGAGAGAGCGCACGATAGAGATATATACAGGGTGTTCCTTAAAGACATGCTAATATTTGAGGGGGTGAATCTTTGACTTGTTTTAAGGAAAAAACTTTCTATAAACGTATGTCCTAAAAGTCCTAACTTTTGAGATACAGGGTGATAAAGTTTTGAAAAAAATCAGTTTTTTAATAATAACAGATAATATTGTACACGTTTTTATAAAATTTGGTACATGTCTTCTATGCATCAAGGTGCATTTTTTAATGGACAAACAATTTCATTTTCTCAACCAGTGGCGTCCGTACGGGTTTTGCATTGAATATTTTTGGAGAAAAAAACACTACGCCACTGCTTTCTCCTGAAAAAAAAATACTTTTGAGATCCTCATTAATTTATAAGCAAATTTGATCTCTTGAGTTTTCTTTGTCCGCCGCATGGTTTTTGCTTAAAAAAATAAAAATCGTTTCATTTCAGGATCAATTCTTCAAAAATCTGATGCGGTGTGGAAATGTTTGTGCATCGACTGAAAGCAAATTGAGGGATCAGATTTGTTCCAAAATGAATGAGAATCCAAAAAAATGTGTAATTCTTGTCAGATGCTCGGTTCTTGATTAAAATAATTAAATTGAAATTGCTTCATATCGCAGTAGGTACCTAACATTTTGTTGACAATAAATCGTCCGATAGTAATTTAGCTACCTCTTTATAATTGAAATTTCTTTTCACCACTTCTTAATCTTCTCACTTATAATCTCCCAAGTGCTTGAATTATTGCCGGAAATTTACTTTACACTTATTGGGAAAGCTACCTAGGTAGGTTTTTATCAGTGCAATCGATCGTTGATTGGTCGATTCTAAGAAATTGAAGTAATTTCATTGACTGTCAGAATAGGCGTGTATTAATCATAGTAGATGCATACCTGAATGGATTTACGATATTAATTCAGCTACCTATCTGTAATTAATAGCATTTTGTTCTTCAAATCACTATAAATATTGTGTTTTCACTGGTTATGAATACCATTTTGTGTTTGAAAAAGCTATAGGAATAGCGAAGCGCACAATTATTTACTTGATTTTTAAGTGTGTTATTGAAGTTATTTTGGTTGTCCGCCGTTTTTCTGAATATCGGTAAATATGGTGAATTACACGAATGCAGAAATGGCGGCAATGCATTACGTATATGGCCTCGCTGATGGAAATGCAACAGAAGCCAGACGCAATTATCAGGAAAGATATCCTAATCGTGCCTTACCAGATAGCCGTACCTTTTCAAATATTCATCGCCGACTTAGGGAAACTGGTAGTTTCAAGAAAGGTACTTCGGAAGGTAGACCTAGTCGGAAGGTAGAATAGTTGCCTCGTGTGAAACTATTCGAAATACGCCGGGAATATTTCAACGTGTGCGTAATTCCATGCGTAGACGGGCGGAAGCATGCCTATTAAGTGATGGTGGCCATTTCCAACAATTTTTATAATCAGTGTTAGTATTGTCAATAATTAATGAATTTGATCCGTTCATTTAAACTTACTTTTATAAAATAAAATAAAATTCGTTTTTGTACAAGCTGAAATCCACATTTTTTTGATTCTCATTCATTTTGGAACAAATCTGATTCCTTTATTTGCTTTAAGTCGATGCACAATCATTTCCACACCACATCAGATTTTTGAGGAATTGATCCTGAAGTAAAACGATTTTTATTTTTTTAAGCGAAAACCATGCGGCGGACAAAGAAAACTCAAGAGATCAAATTTGCTCAAAAATAAATAAGGATCTCAAAAGTATTTTTCTTTTCAGGAGAAAGCAGTGGCGTAGTATTTTTTCTCCAAAAATATTCAATGCAAAACCCGTACGGACGCCACTGGTTGAGAAAATGAAATTGTTTGTCCATTAAAAAATGCACCTTGATGCATAGAAGACATGTACCAAATTTTATAAAAACGTCTACAATATTATCTCAGTTATTATTACAAAACTTTATCACCCTGTATCTCAAAAGTTAGCACTTTTAGGACATACGTTTATAGAATTTTTTTTCCTTAAAATAAGTCAAAGAATCACCTTCTCAAATATTAGCATGTCTTTAAGGAACACCCTGTATATTGAATGAGAGAAAGTTTTGATAACGGAGGCCAATGTCTCCGAAACGTCGACCTTCTTTAAAAAAATACGTATTTTTTATCCATTTTGAACTTATTTTTGCACATAAGCTAATTCAATATGACATGTTATTGACAAAATTGAATCTTTTGTAAACTCAGGAATTCATCCGGACAAATTGATTCATTTGCCTTCTACACTTGTATGGATTCCTTGAATTAATTTTTTTTGTAATTTTGAGACTCTAAGGTTAAATATTCAAAGAACTACTTAAAAAAAATTTCTACATTCATGCAAAAAGCAAAACTTTATTGAACTATATTCAGTGGAATAAGAAGCTGTTTATTGCCCTCACCTGTCATTCTACTTCAACATACTGTCATCATGATAAACATAAACGTTCAAACCCACTACATATTTAGCAGATATTCTGTGAGATTGGCCATACGTTTTAAACAGCTACATATTTTATATTTTTTTTGTATTAATGTTAGCAGTCAGAGTTGAACAAACAATGCCTTCCCGAGAATAACTCCATAATCAAAACCAATCCGCTATGTTCTAAACCGTCTATTTTTATAATGCAAAATGCAAATGTGGTTATATATACGTCAGTCAAAATTTGATTCTGACAATTACAGAACTGAAAGTTTTAAAATGAGTAATATTAATGGAAAACTAGATGATGGTGATGAAATCGATAGCAATAATTATTTATTTAAATTGCGTATTTCATTTTCCTAGTGCCGCACCTGAATAAATAATTTTTTGCTTTTTGCATGAACGTAGAAAAAATGTTGTATGCAACTCTTGCAAAAAAATGTTTATTGCACTCGACGTTTTGTCCAACTCGGCCTAACGGCCTCGTCGGACAATTTCACGTCGAGTGCAATAAACACTTACTTTTTGCACTTGTTGCATAAATAACTATTATTTTTTTGAGGTTTTTCCGTCAATAAATTGATCAAATATTTCTTTCCTAGTCCTCCCTTATAGAACTTCTGAATAGAGGGTCATTTTTCGCCCCTGAAGTGGAGATATTTAGGGGCGTCTGTAACTGGTGTAAAGTAAACGAAGACAAGGACAATTTGGCCGTAAAGTGTGTCAGGCTACCTCTCATGACTGTTGCTGATCTTCTTTCGGTAGTGAGGCCTGCAGGATTGGTCAAACCGGATGCAGTTCTGGATGCAATAGAGGTCAGGACAAACACCAGGTCGACCAATTTGCCACATCGTGGACTGTTGAGTAAGTGGATCGGAACGAGTAGGCTTCATTTTGAAATGTTTTATCCATTGACGGATAATATTTGTTTTTTATGTTAAGTTATGGACGAAAATGTGGCGTGTCCGAGACTTGGCGCCAAAGTGATGTCAGGAGAGCAGATGGAGTTTCTGCTTGACGGAGATTATTACACCTACGACATGGAAAAAGGTTACACTAGGCATGCCATAAGTGGACCAGGAGATCACGGCATCCTGGTCAAATTAGGAGCGCCCTCTATCATCAACCACATCAGGCTGTTGCTTTGGGACAGAGATATAAGGTGTGAACCATTGTATATCGTATTTTATGTCCGATCAGTTTCATTATCTTTAGAAAAAAATGAATATTCAATGAGGCTATTATTATGTAAACTTTTTTAGATCGTATTCCTATTATATCGAAGTTTCTATTGAACAGAAAGACTGGGTCCGGATCGTGGACTACACTCAGTACAGCTGCAGGTCTTGGCAGTATTTATATTTCGAAAACAGGGTTGTACAGTACATTAGGGTAGTAGGAACTCACAATACTGTAAATAAGGTAGGCAGAGTTTATTCATAGCATCAGTGGGATTTATATTTTAGAGTCAATTTTTAGGTGTTCCATTTGGTATCTTTCGAGGCAATGTGCATAGCCAAAATACCAAAGATGGTCAATGATATTATTTGTCCGAATTACAATGTGGCAACGTTGGATAAAAGTGCGGTGGTTATCGAAGGCGTTAGGTAAGTCGCATCAGAAATCAAAAAATGTTTCACTTTACACTGTATACATGGTTCAAAAGGTTTTTGGAGGTGTACACTTGAAATCGAGAAAAAACTTTTACATCATCTTCATAAATCAGAACTAGTCACAAGTTATAGAACTTTCAGTGGAAAATAGACCACATCTTCATAAATTCGAAAGTAATCACAAATAATATACAGTGAGGGGCAATATTATGGAATAAATTCAGTTTTACGAGAATAGGCAACTTTTGAGACAAATCCCGAAACACGTCGATTTTTATTTCCAAATTATGATTTTGTGGCAGATATGTCATACTAGTGACGTCATCCATCTTTGCGTGATGACGTAATCGATGATTTTTTAAAATGAGAATAGGGGTCGTGTGATAGCTCATTTAAAAGGTTATTCAATTCTCTATTCAGTGATATGAACATCAACATAATTATTTATACAGGGTGGCCAAAAAAATATTTAATTTGTAAATGAAATTAATTGTCACAAAAAGAAGTATTATCATTTATTAAATACAAAATTACATTGTACTACTGTCGGAAAACAGAAAAAAAAATTATTTGACAAATAAAAATTGCTTTTCGCTTAAATTAAATGTTCAAATTGCCACCCACTGGCCTCTTGGCAGTAATGGAACCGACGAATACATTCTTCTTGAACATTGTGGATCATTTCTGGAGGTATATTACGAATTTCCAATCTAATTCTATTTCTTAAATCTTGTAAATTCTGTGGTCTATCGATGTAAACTTTTGATTTTAAGTAACCCCATAGGAAAAAATCAAGTGGTGTAAGATCTGGAGATCTTGCGGGCCACTCTATTGTTCCTCGTCGACCAATCCATCTCCTAGGGAAACATCTGTTTAAAAAATCACGAACAGGACGTGCAAAGTGCGGAGGTGCACCGTCTTGCTGAAACCATATGTTTTCATTTGGCGAATTACGATCATTTTCATTTGGAAACATGTCTGTAAGGGCGGGTATAAGTTCATTTTGTAAAAAATCAAGATATATTTGCCCCGTAAGAGACCCATCGAAGAAAAAAGGACCTATAATTCTATCCTCGACTATCCCTGCCCACACGTTTAGTTTTTGAGGGTGCTGAGTGTGTACCGCAGTCATCCAATGGGGATTATCTTGACTCCAATATCTGCAGTTTTGCCGATTCACTGTTCCATTTAAACAGAAGGTTGCTTCATCAGAAAAAAGGATTTCACGAATGAAGCGTGGATTTTGATTACATAAATCTTGCATTACTTCACAAAACTGCATTCGGCGATCTGGATCATCCTCATTGATTTCGTGGACATTATGAATTTTATACGGATGATATTTCTCTTTTTTCAGCACACGTAAAACAGACCTTTTAGAAATGTTTGTATCAGCTGCAATTTGCCTAGAATTAATTTGAGGATTCTCTGCCACACTTAATAATACAGACAGTTTCACATCCTCATTCATTGGTGGACGACCAGCATTTGCAACATGTTTCACGTGTCCAGTTTCTCTAAATTTCTTCTCAATTTTACTAACAGTGCATTGTGTGATAGGCGTATTAGGATATTTTATGGTAAATAAATTACATACTTCTTGTTGTGTTCTGGTTCTATCTCCATATCCAACCATAATTAATACTTCGATTCTTTGTGTTTCAGTTAATGGGGCCATTATTTATTTATTTCATGAAATAAACTAGTCCTTATGAGAAAATGTCAAGAACTGACTTACATTTGACCCAAGCCAACTCGATTTGTGAAAACTATACTTTTTGCTATCTTTTTAGTTCTCATTATTTATTTGCCTAATATCGGAATTTATTTTTGTTTCTTCATAGTAGTAGAAAGCACAGCAGTTCTAAACATTTATTTATAAACTGTTTCAAGTGTTTCAATAGTAGACAAAATCAATGAGGATGATCCAGATCGCCGATAGACCACACATTTCCAAGATATGACAAATAGCATTACATTGGAAATTCGTAATTCAACTCCAGAAATGATCCACAATGTTCAAGAAGAATGTATTCGTCCGTTCAATTACTGCCAAGAGGCAGGTGGGTGGCAATTTGAACATTTAATTTAAGCGAAAAGCAATTTTTATTTGTCAACTAATTTGTTTTTCTGTTTTCCGACAGTAGTACAATGTAATTTTGTATTAAATAAATGATAATACTTCTTTTTGTGACAATTAATTTCATTTACAAATTAAATATTTTTTTGGCCACCTTGTATAAATAATTATGTTAATGTTCATATCACTGCATAGAGAATTGAATAACCTTTCAAATGAGCTATCACACGACCCCTATTCTTATTTAAAAAAATCATCGATTACGTCATCACGCAAAGATGGATGACGTCACTAGTAAGACATATCTGCCACAAAATCATAATTTGGAAATAAAAATCGACGTGTTTCGGGATTTGTCTCAAAAGTTGCCTATTCTCGTAAAAATGAATTTATTCCATAATATTGCCCCTCACTGTATATAATAGATGAAAATCTATATCAACTTCATGAACTCGAAACTAGTCACAAACTATAAAACTTTCATTGGAAAATAGACATTAGTCGTCATAAAATCGAAACCAGTCACAAATTGTAAAACTTTATTCAGTGGAAAATATACGTAGTTTTCAAAAAATCGAAACTAGTCACAAATTATAAAACTTTCAGAGGCAAATAGACATCATTTTCATAAATTCGAAACTAGTCACAAATTATAAAACTTGGGGAAAACAGACATCATATTCATAAAATCGAAAGTAATCACAAATTATAAAACTTTCAGTGGAAAATCTATATCATCGTCATGAAATCGAAACTAGTCACAAAGTATAAAACTTTCAGTGGAAAATAGATATCTGTCTTCATAAAATCGAAACCAGTCACAAATTATAATACTTTCAGTAAAAAATATACATCATTTTCATTAAATCTAAACTAGTCACAAGTTATAAAACTTTCAGTGGAAAATAGACATCATCTTCATAAATTCGAAACTAGTTACAAATTATAAAACTTTCTGTGGAAACTAGACATTATCTTAATAAATTCGAACTAATCGCAAATTATAAAACTTTCAATGGAAAGTAGAAGTCATCTTCATAATATCGAAACTAGTCACAAATTATAAAACTTGGGGAAAACAGACATCATATTCATAAAATCGAAAGTAATCACAAATTATAAAACTTTTAGTGGAAAATCTATATCATCGTCATGAAATCGAAACTAGTCACAAAGTATAAAACTTTCAGTGGAAAATAGATATCTGTCTTCATAAAATCGAAACCAGTCACAAATTATAAAACTTTCAGTAAAAAATATACATCATTTTCATTAAATCTAAACTAGTCACAGGTTATAAAACTTTCAGTGGAAAATAGACATCATCTTCGTAAATTCGAAACTAGTTCCAAATTATAAAACTTTCTGTGGAAACTAGACATTATCTTAATAAATTCGAACTAATCGCAAATTATAAAACTTTCAATGGAAAGTAGAAGTCATCTTCATAATATCGAAACTAGTCACAAATTATAAAACTTGGGGAAAACAGACATCATATTCATAAAATCGAAAGTAATCACAAATTATAAAACTTTCAGTGGAAAATCTATATCATCGTCATGAAATCGAAACTAGTCACAAAGTATAAAACTTTCAGTGGAAAATAGATATCTGTCTTCATAAAATCGAAACCAGTCACAAATTATAAAACTTTCAGTAAAAAATATACATCATTTTCATTAAATCTAAACTAGTCACAGGTTATAAAACTTTCAGTGGAAAATAGACATCATCTTCATAAATTCGAAACTAGTTACAAATTATAAAACTTTCTGAGGAAACTAGACATTATCTTAATAAATTCGAACTAATCGCAAATTATAAAACTTTCAATGGAAAGTAGAAGTCATCTTCATAAATTCGAAACTAGTCACAAATTATAAAACTTGGGGAAAACAGACATCATATTCATAAAATCGAAAGTAGTCGCACATTACAAAACTTTCAGTGGAAAATCGATATCATCGTCATGAAATCGAAACTATTCACAAAGTATAAAACTCTCAGTGGAAAATAGATATCAGTCTTCATAAAATCGAAACCAGTCACAAATTATAAAACTTTCAATGGAAAGTAAAAGTCATCTTCATAATATCGAAACTAGTCACAAATTATAAAACTTTCAGTGGAAAATAGATTTCACCTTCATAAAATCGAAACTAGTCACAAACTATAAAACTTGAAGAAAATAGACATCAACTTCATAAATTCGAAACTAGTCACGAAGTATAAAACTTTCAGTGGAAAAAGGGCATCAGTTTTCATAATATCAAAACTAGTCACAAATTATAAAAGTTTCAGTGGAAAACAGACATCATCTTCATAAAATCGAAAATAGTCACATATTATAAAACTTGAGATAAAAAATAGACAAAATTGTTTTGTTCTGGTTTTAGTGATTTTTTCTCAAAATAAATAAGTCATCATACTTTTCTTCCGCTCTGTGCGTCTTCTATGTGAGGTTGAAGGTCACTGTAATAACCAAAAAACTTGATTGTATTCAGCATTTCTACTGATTTACTCTTGAGTATCCATTGAAAACGAATTATTAAGTGTCACTTTGAAAAATACAACTTCTGTTTCAGTCGAGCTCGAAATGCGTTGTTGAATGGTGATACAAAACGTTACGATTGGGACTCTGGATACACCTGTCATCAGCTGGGATCGGGAGCGATTCTCATCCAGTTAGGTAGGTATTGATTTTTTTTACGGTTTAATGATCTCTTATACTTTTGTAGAACTTTTTGATACTTTTTACAATAATACATATTAAAGTCATCATAACTGACATAAGTTTGAAAAATTCCTGAAGAAGTTTTGTATTTTTCGCCATATAATTCAATGTTATTTTAAAAACAAATGAAAATTGAGGTTATGATATATTTATATCACGTAGAACCCGAATATGTCATTGTATCCAAAGAAATCTGTCATGTCATTTTGAGTACAGTTTTCTCAACCCACAAACTGACAATTGACAACAATTTAACTACCTATCTGACATATTTTTTTTATTTGTGTCACTTTTTCTCCTACCCAATTGTTTTCTCTGTGTCAAACCAGTCGACACATGACCTTGAATTGGATTAAAACTGCATCATCGATCACGAAATATTTTATAGAGATTCGCATGTTGTAGAATTCAATAGCAAATTTATTTTACTTCCAACGTTTTATCAGGTCAGCCTTATATCTTATCCAGCTTGAGGTTGCTGTTATGGGATTGTGACGATAGAAGTTATAGTTATTACATAGAGTCGTCTATAAACGTCTGGGAATGGGAAATGATAGTGGACAACACGAGAGAAAACTGTAAATCCTGGCAACAGATCAATTTTCCGCCAAGACCTGTTGTTTTCATCCGAATCGTCGGGACCCATAATACAGCTAATGAGGTAATAAAAATTTATAGTTTTCTACCCCCATACTAATTATTTGTCTATCACCAACTGTTTACTTGATGAGTAAATGATCATACATAGTCTTGTAATGTCATACAATATTAAGAAGAGTATTTTACAACAATGTAAAATTACCGAAAGAGAGAGCTCTGAACTCCTAGCAAATATTTTTGTACTGATCGCGTATAAAAAGCTGAGAAGTCCTCGCGATCTTGCACGTACATTTTATCATAGGATTGTAGGCTGTATATTCAAACGTCGGAACACTAAAATCCTATTGGAAAATGCAATACAGCTGTTGCATCCAATTCTGAGTTTGTATCCCTACCCACAAACTTTCCGGCGCGTATCCATCCCTTGGCGCCCAACGTGGGGAGACATTGTTTATTTTTTTTATTTTGAGACTTTGTTGCTTGTAAACAATCTTGTCCATGCTTTTGAATGAAGTCCAGAGTATAAAAATTTACAAAACATCGAATGGTGAAACCTGTATATAATTTTTTTTTAGGTATTCCATTGCGTTCATTTTGAATGCCCGTCTTCTGAGGAACTTGAAACTTCCTCTTCGAAACCAAAGTCATTGAAACGCCTACCTAGGGAGGTAACCAGCAACCCCGAGCAAGATGGTTCGGCACAACCCACAGAAACGGCAACAGAGGCCGAAGAAATGCCACCGGCAGCTATCGATAATACCTCGGAGTAGCAAATTGACTTCAGGATCATGGAATTAAAAGACATAAAGAGCTATCGGTAAGACTCCATTTGACAGTTCTCGGGAAGCTTTAGTTGAAAATAAAGAAACATTTTATATATTCGACGTGGATTAAGTAGGTTGAAGTGAATTTTATTTGTGTCATTTCTGTAATAACATAATCCTACACCAGCTTCGTATTTCTGAATGGAAAAACTTGTAACCCATTTTATTTCATGAATTTTTATCAATTTTACATTGCGTTAAAGTAAACTGATCCTTATATATGAGATTTGACATAAGGCGCGTACTCACCGAAAAGGAAGCAAGAACGAGCGAGAACAAACAAGAATCATGAGAGCGTGAGGAAACGATCTTTACCGGCAGATGTCGGTACATGAAAGAAAATTCGCGTTTATGCTTGTGTAGTGTAGACGGTTAGTTTTTCGTTTTATTTTACGCGCAGAAGCGTTGAGTTTTTTTTTAATGTGATCTAGTTTTGACAATGGACCGGTCCGAACGGTCGCTCCTGCTTGCTCTCCCTTGGTCTTGCTCGGGCTTTCGCTCGATCTTTCTCGCGCTCGCTCGGTCTTCCTCGCTCTCGCTCGGACTTGTTCGCTCTCGCTCGGTCTTACTCGCTTTTGCTCGATCTTCTCTTGATTCTTCTAATTTGAATGGTTCCCGAGGATTGTTTAATGAAAGCTTTGAATAGCACTGCCTACGATACCCATACTGACAGAAACAAATTTTCCTCATACACAGCACTAGCAGTCCCCCTGTAGGAAGAATCAAAACCCTAAAATAGCAGGAAGCGACCTGAATATTTTCAGATTCCAGTATAAAAGACACGAACCGTGAGATTCGCTTGGAATGAAGTAGCATCAACATTGATTTAAGTTAAATTTATAAAATTAGATCTTTTCTGTTTTAATTAAAAGACTTTTTTCGGTTGAGAGGCGCTTTATTTCATTTTATAACTGTAATTCTGTTAGATAAGGTTGTATTAGTGTAAAATGTACTGCTATAGTCAGAATACGACCCATGATTTGTGTGCTGATTGAAGTTTCTAACATATCCATGATGAAACAAAGTAAAAATCTGAATATGTTCAAAAAATAATGTGATCACATTGATGTTGATATTTTAGAACAGTTTTTGTAGGTATGTATCAAGTTGTTGTTGTTGACAGTATTTTGTGTATGGTTTAGCTGATGCTAATAAAGTATTTATTTATTTGTGCGTTCTTTCAATTTTCTCGCCAATTTTCAGCTGTTTTTGAAACATGTTTTGCGAAAATTTTTGGTGTGATAACGTGATTGTTGAATCTAATTCTTTGATGAAGATACTGGGGAGGAACATAGTCTCGATTGGCGCCTGCAGAATCGATCTATCTCTAACTGTTCGCGAGTTGTAAAGTTCATCTGGAGTTCAGAGGGGTCAATTCCCTTAAAAAAATTATATTCGTGATAATGTTCGTCATTTCGTTGATCTGTCATCACAGAACCGAAAGAATTATCTGGATATTCACTTACCACTAGAACTAACTCCGAATCTTGAGAACACAACCGTTTATTGTATTTAAGGAGAGATAATCCAAATCTTCTAGTAGACGTTTCACAGACATTCACTAGATGGCAATAACGATAGACAAATTAGAAAATGATGGTTTACTTTTGGTACCACCACGCACATAACCAAAATTCTTCGATTAGTCTAGAGCACATACTATCTATTCGGGTGTGTGAAGGTGGTCTGTCATCTAAATGAAGATCTACGATCTTCACTTCTTCGCTGTGGTTATGAAATTGCTTGGATTGATGGTCAAGTCTCTCCTACGATGGAAGTTGACGGTCATTGATTAGTCCACTATGTGAATTAGTCGATTACGGGGACATCAGCTCTTCTACAATGTCTCTTGTAATTGTGATCGTCGTATCTTTAGCATGCTTATTTGTTACATGAGCATTTGTGACTTATTGGAGTAGATCATTCACGTGTATACAAAAAAGGGGTCCCAGAACTGATCCTAGGGGAATATACAATTACACAGTGAATGCATTTCATCTCACATCGTTGCATCTTACTATCAATGTTTGTTTTGTCATAATACGAGACTTCCACCCAGTCAACGATGTTGATAGGAATCCCAAGAGATATGATATGATACGATGCCCAATATTCATTTATTATTTTCTGTCTATATAAACAATTATTTTTTACTTTTCAGTACAATGTGTTATAAAAGCGTGTTTTTTAGTTTTCTTGAAATATATTTTATTTTTCACTTTTTAGTTCTCAATTTGTTATTATTTTTTTTCTACGGAGAGATCCTGAAAAAGAAATAGCGACCCTATCCAAGAAAGGCAGCAGGCGCATTAATTACCCATCCACGAAGCGATTTTTTTAAATTTTGGCGAAGGTTCTCGCACATGGTATATGAAAGGTAAATTATTTGATTCTGACGATCCTGGTCAAGATAATGAGAATAAGTTAGAAAATCGCTGATAAATTCAGAACTAAAAACTAGAAATATTTTGATCTTTCACTTTTTAACCAACAATCAAAGGTATTGAAAAATATAGAATGTAAATAAAACAAACAGGATTTTTTTCATGTGAAAACATTTTTTTATGAAAAAATGGAAAACGAGTTTTTCTCATAAAAAGGCTTATAATTTATTTTAGTATTTAAAAAAATACTGGCAAAAATTCATTTGTTTATAGCAAATTGTTTGGTTAATAAACAAATGAAAAGTTAATAAACATTTTTTCCTTCAGAATATTAAAGAACGTAATGAATAATGATTTACAAAAAAATGTTTACTTAATGTTAATATTTAGTAACAAAAAAAAATTGTTTAGTAACAAGTGCGTTTTTTTGTCAATAATTTTTTTTAAAAATCATTATTTTCAACAAGGATTAGATTCCCAAAAAAAATCTTCAAAGGTCTCATTAACAATAATGCATTTGTTTATAACAATTATTTAAATTATGAAAGTTGAAAATTAAAAAAAAAATGTGGTTATGAGTGTTTATGAGGGAGTATTATTATTATTATTATTATAGCTTTCAGTAAGAAAACAAAATAATTAGAATAATTGAAAATAAAATCCCGATTGCTTATTTACATCTTTATTTTTTAATACCTTTGATTGTTAATAAAAAAGTGAAAAGTCTAAATTTTTCCTACAGGGATCGTTTCCAAGAGTAGCACCAAAGATTAAAAAAAATCTAGGTTTATAGTTCTGAAAAAATCAGCGTTTTTATGTTAACTCCCAACTGGTAAAAATTAACTAATAAACAAAAGCATGGTTAATTAAAAAATTGTGTTGAACATTTTTTGCTGACAAATTATTGTATATTTGTCTGTTTAGATAGTACTACATATCCTGTATTCCTTAATATTTATGTTTTACCGGTTACATTTTTTTTTATCAAGCAGCTTCTGATTCAGTCGACGCACTCGCGCTCTTTCAGGATCTTTTTTCAAATTTTGGTTATCTCAAAATGTTTTTGAAATATTTGCAAAAAACCAAACCAATGTAAGTCTTTCACGATATTGTTTATAACTTTTGAAATTTTTGTCGGCCGCAGCCTTCCTTCTCAACATTTTTTTTTAGATGCCATTTCGGATCGAATGCGACTAAAATCATAATTTTCGGTGGTCCAACGTAGATTTTTGACGAAATGAAACTTCATAATCTGCATTTTAATGATAATTTTATTTGATTTTTTGGTGTTGTTTATTATATAAAAATACGTATTTTCCATATTCGTAAAAATTTATCATGATTTAATTTTAACTACCTACTAGGTATTATGTTTGATTATTAGGATGTCCTATTTCTAATTAATGAAGATCTACCTATAATGAGTTGAAAAGTGATATTTGCCGGTAATTTACAATGTCTTTTTTGTCACTTTTTTATTGAGTTGAAATAACATATAAGTATACCTTTAAGTGCGTAGGCTTTCTTCAAACTGTTTTATTATTTATGTACATAATCCTGAAATTAAAGTCGGGATTACTATGTATAAAATAACTACCTACCTTCCTTTAATCATTTATTCACAAGCTCAAAACAACAATTTGTCACCAACAGACGGCAACGTCGCTTACAAATTTAAATGCTCAGCCTCACAAAAGGTCTCAATTCTCAATCTCCGTCCATTCACGGCGTTTCCCCCATATATCGAATCAACTTGTGCAGAACAAATCAAGCCAGCGAGAGCAGGTCTTTCTGCACCTCGCCCATACAAAACGACTGAACAAGGACATGGCTAGGGTGATTCCGAAACAGAAAACCTGTTACATAAAGCAAGGACAATGCTGAGTGTACGCGAGGAAAAGGAGAATCCGCCCGTCTTGCGTCCGACGAAGAGGAAATTCCGCTACGAACGAGAGAGAGGGAATCAGCATGGGCGATCCCGGAGCGATTCCGAGAATTTCAGCCGATCGCTTACGTATTTTCGACAATCAGTCCTATCTAAATTTAGATTATGATACGCTGCAAGCGCTAATTGACGATTTGAACGTTTCCAAGAGATACCGCGTCAGTTTGATATCAAACATGAGCTGATGAGAGTACGAAGTCGACCGGATTGATTTATGGTCGACTCTATTGTGCTTCTTGATCGAGTGATTAGCATTGAATTATTTTCGAAGCAGTAGACTTTGCACCATTCCATAACGCATGTTTGGTGAAAAACTTGAAAAAGGAAGGCGATGCATGGTGACAGAGAAGCGAATAGGTGGTAGGTGAATCCAAGCGAGGACAAAGACGGCTGCTGAATTGAATGCTGAAACAGGTTTGAAAGTTTTCAAAGAAAGAGGTAGAATAACAAATGGCTTGTCGTTTGGTGAAGGGGCACTGGCGGAACGTCAGTCAGGGCTAAACGGGTATTCAATAAGCATATGACATGGAATGAAATACGTGACTGATACCGACCTAGGTAGATTCAGTAGATTGCACGACATGATGAAGCTTTTTTATGGTATCTACATCAGAATGACTTGAATGTAAACAATCATTCTGTTTCCAGTATAAATCTTTTGAGTTGTACAAATATTTATACATCAGTTTTTACCTACCTACGTCAAAATATTTCATAGATAACGGTTCAGAGTGAGCAATCTTGAACAAATTGTTGTATAGCTACCTACAGAGTAGATATTTATTTTGCTTTCATTTCTTGATTGAATGTTTTTTGACTTCGTCACAAACACAATCTTGTTGAAACAAGTTCACAACATTATGCCAGAAATAAAAATGAATGTATGTATCATACTGAAATTGTAATTCGTATATATTGGTTCAATTGCTCAATCGGAATATTTCTGCAGGTTGGAATAAACACACAAGACACATAAAAGTAGATGGACTCAAGATCCGTGAAAACAAGAATTCTCAAACCTCAATAATTAACTGTTAGTTTCGATTTCATTCACTCTGTACAGCTCTTTGATTCAATATACCATTGTATATGATATCCATTATCACTATATTAGATATTAATATCATCATACACTGGTGTATCAAATTTCAATGTGACCACCATGGTCACATTTTCCGTAGATCGTTTGCAACCATACTTCGTAGATGCAAGTGGGGATATGAAAGCTTTGCAGAGGCATGATATATGTATGAAAGTTCAGGTAGCAGAAGGCTATACCTACATTGATGATTCCATTCGAAATGAAATGGAAATGGCTGAGAAAACATCGATACATAAGCTCGACTATGAATAACAAAAACACATTTTATATTCAAACTGAATGCCCTCAATCAATTTGAATATTGTGTAAATACAAATGTTACTTGGGCCGCGGTGGTGTGCGGGTTGAGTCCTCGCCTCATAAGTCAGAGAACGTGAGTTCGAATCTCAGCATGTCCACCGGTCTCGTGCATGGCATCACACGTATTAAAAGGTAAGGGCTACGTCTTTCCCTAGCTCGCACAAATCTCTGACTTTTGAGGGTTGCACGTAGGGGTGCAACCGGTTGACGGATATAACAATTTTAACAATTTTTTATAACAACTTTATGTTATGTAGAAATTCAATGCTTTGATTGAATATGTTACTCATCACTTGTAGCGACAAAAGAAATTGTGATTATTTTACAAAGTATCATTCAAGAGTCATTATATTCTACTTGCATATAATATGGCTAATATTTATTTCAATGATTTTACACGACACTTTTCTATGACTCGTGTGAGTCCTAAACTTTATCCGCGAGAATAGTAGCCACCATATAATATACTCGTTGAATAACATATAATATTTCTATTTTCATACCTAAATAAAATGGAATTTACCGTATAGATATGCATCGCGCTGAATTCATCATCTTATAGGCTGCTAGTTGAAAATTTTATTGACATGAAAAGAAATAAATACAATTTTGTTTTAATATGAGTTTGTAGACACTCGTTTAGGCAACCAGCACACTGAGCAATAACCATGACCGACCGTCCACGATCGACCAAATACGACCAAAATTTGCAACACATGTAGTCTTATCAGATAACTCACACTGAATGATCGTCCTCGACTGCTTTTAAAAGACCATGTTTGAAATTCCAATCTGCTGAACATTTAGGTCGATCAGTGTGAGTTTGAAAGTTTTCATTGATCAATTTCAATTTTTGGTCGTTGCTGGACGGTCGCGGACGGTCGGTCAGTGTGTTTTCTAGCTTATTGATCTGCTAAATGGTCCTCTACAGATGACGAAGCCAATTTTCGTATTCGATGACTCAAATATTAACCTAGTCAGTGGTAATCGCGCTGCAAGATTGAACTGGTGTCGTAAATATTAAAATAAGGACTATGCAAATAAGTGGGTCAACTTGATATCGCACAATACTGTGGGCGAGCACAGAGCACGTTTTTTCAAATCCCTTCTTCAAAGCTCATTGGTACATCTAGACACTATTCTTGATCCCCACCAAGAGTCCTTTTTATGACGATGTTATTCAAAATTTTCATCTTTTGCCGATAATAATGCTCGTGCACATGTTGCGCGTATTGTAATACATTTATTAACAAACGAGGGATTGAAAAATGGCGTTAGAAACCTTAGCCTTGACAAGATCTCACACTGATAGCAGAGTACGCAACAAATAAATACTAACTAGACTAGACATCTATAAATTACCTACCTTAACATATGTTTCAAAACAGCTTCCTACAATAAAAATAACATGTTACAGTTGGAGCTTATATCAGCTCAATAAATTTTTATTATGATTGACGACTTCAAAATTCACACTAGATTCACTCTGGCTTACGCCTTGCATTGTTTATAGTTTCATGATTTTTATTGATATTGATTTCGTGTCAGTGCGTCGAAGTGATACCCGCCAATGGTGAAACGTGGTTAATTTCATCTTAATTCATACAGTTTCTCGGTGTACGGCCGCCTTTACTGAACGTTTGCCAGAAGCGCGCGGGCGACAGAGAGAGACGGAAGAGTCAAACAAGTAAACATGGCGCCGTGTGACCCATCATATCATATTTAGTGTATTTTGTACACGCAGTATCTGTAGGTTTATCTCGTATTAGTAGAAAATCTTTTAGATAAGTGCGTAACAGTCACGAAACTTTACAATGTGTGATAATTCAAGCTTTTGTTACTGAGTGCCAACCTTTTATTTTCGTAATCCAGTGAATATTGTAGCTTTTAAGTTGAAAAATTTGTAAATATAGTGTGATTGTGCTGGAATATTAGAAGCATATTGAATGATATAGGTGCCAATGGGTTGTACATAATGTAAACATTGTGGTTTTGTAACGATACGTGGGCGACTGTCGCTTCCTTCAAGATACGGTGAGTATTTTCCTGCTTTTCTAAGCTCGTTTCCAGTAGTTCTCGTAGTCGTCGTGTGTGCTGGCAACGTTTACTTGTCATTATTGGTATTTAAAGATAATTCAATTTAATCTAGTGCTCCTTGAGCGGATTTTTTGCACGGTATTGTACTATGCTGGCGCCGCTTTGACTATCACTTTGGCGTCATACGCTGTCTGTCTCGATACGACGAGCGTTGCCCCCTTTTCCCGCACGGATTCTTTCATTCCACCACATGTTGCGAACTCGGCGGCGTTGCCATATATGAACGGATTGCCTTGAACTTCTGCGTTCCGAGAAAGTTCGGTAAGCATATTTTATTGTTTTATTGCTGGGAGATTCCTACGGCTGAGTGACTAATGACTCCAAATCAGGATCAGGGACTACCTATGTTCCCTAAACTCCTGGTTCGTAGAAGATCGGTCTCGGGTTGTGAAGGAATCGGGCTGGTGCATTTTGATTGACAACACAAGCGCATCTAGAAGGGAATTCCTAGGGTTGATTCAAATGTGAATTTAAACATTATTTTATTTCAGAAAAACTATTGTCGAGATCTGAAAAACTAACTGAACTGTGTTCATGGAAATGTTTTAGTTCATGGAATACCAAATCTGAACGAAATATGTCTGCATTTTTTATATTTAAACCTTGAGCTAATTTAATCAGCGAATCTAGGAGGTTTTGCCTGTTTAACTCACTGGCGGATCTGAGGGGGGGCTTAGGGGCTAAACCTTGATTGATTATCAACAAGGAGAAAACACGTTGTACAAACCAAAATTATTCGTATTCTTTGTAGTTATTGAATGTTTCCTCAAAATACTCAAACGTCTCTAATCCCAAATTAACACGTTTTTGAATTTCATAGGAGTCCATCATGCAATAAACTATTTAACAGTAATATTCTAAGCAGTGTGAATATGTGAAAAAACACAGGCGTCCAAATCATAGGGGGGCAGATCAGATAAAAACGATAGAGGAAAAATAATTATTTTCTGGGACTGGGCTTCAGTAAAATGCAAATTACTATTGGTGGTAAGCCCAGGGGGTGACCACTCATCAGAAAACGTACACGTATTGCCGAAATCCCTTATGATTTCCTGAAATATTTGGGATTTCCGAGGATTTCCTGGATATCTTATGTGACTTCGAGAGGTTTCCGGGGATTTCGTGGGAATCATATAAGATTTCGAGAGATTTCCGATGATTCCGTGGAAATCGCATACGATTCCGAGAGATTTCCAAAGATTTCTTGGAAATCCCAACCGATTTCGATGGATTTCCTAGAAATAATAAGAAAATGATTGCGCGACACGTTATTGGAAATGGGAGATTTTAAAGAAGTTTTGGTGCCTGAATCACAGAAAATGAAAAGATTTGTTATTTCAAAGTCATTCTCAGTCAAATTTATTTCATTAATTTGATCAAATATCACTTAATCCGAACAACATGTGTATTCTTGAGACCGAAATATTATTTTGCAACAAAGTAATGGAGTTCTTGGTGAAAATGTTTTTCATGTACCTATAATTTTGAGAATATATATTTATTGAAAGAAATCAAAAAGAAATAAATTCTGGTTTCATCGAAGTTTATATATTGATCCAAAAAATAATAATTTGGTTGAATGAAACAATCAAATTTGATCGAATCAAATTAATCCCTATTGCACGAATGCTTGTAAAATTCGCCGTATTGATTCGACACTAAGATATACTTGAGAAAATTAACAAAAAAATGTTGCCTAGTTAGACCAACGAATGATTCATTTGATACAATGAACATGCGCTTAAATCGAGGCTTGAATTGAGAGTTGATATTCAATAATTATTTTTCTTGCTTCAACAAATTATTTTGTCGTGCATATATGACACTTTTATTTCTTTAGTTCGAATGAATTTTGTTCAATGGGTATTATAGAACTATCTCTCTCTCTGTATTTATTGGACTTTGCTTCCTATTGGCGCACTTGTCCAGCACTCTCCCCACTACGTAAGGATCCGCCCTACCCCAGCCTGGTTACTGGCGTGAGCAGTGGGGACTTCGTCAGGGGATGGAGGGGGAATCTTGCTCAAGGCAATACCTCCACCCAAAAAAAATGTAAAGAAATATTTTTTTGTTGATTGCACGTTTAACCACGGTTAAAAAACTGTGGTGTACGGCAGACGTCACAAACACTTAAAAATTGGGTGATTGCACGTACTAAAGACGGCAGACATCACAACACAAACTACACTATAACATTCACACACATGTACTTGACTTGAGACACGAGTCCTCCACGAGTCCTCCACCATTGCCGGAAGTCGAATGATATTATGGAACTCGATCAATCCTTTGACTCTTATCATATATATGTGGATGGTAATAGACGATATAAAAAATTATAGGAAATTTCCATTCACATTGCTTTATTCAACCCAAAATTATCTTACATTGACTAGTTTGAAATTTCCACACTCAAACATGTTTTTTTTGTTTTTGAATATCTTTTCAATTTTTGTTTTTTAGTCGTGGTTATTGCAAAACGTTCCGTTTCCGATTAGTTTAACAGGCCCAAAAAATATATATTTCTTTTCAACCAACTGAACATCCTCACACTTGGGCCATATATATGAATCGAGTTTCCATTTGAGGAATTTTATTTTGAATTGATTGTCTGAGATGATGTCCATAATACGGCCAATATACCACGTGTCGTAATATACAGCATAATAGTGTTCTATCATTATTTGTAAACTTGAGTCTTCGTCTCGGTCTGCGTGATTTATTATTTTTATTTTATTATTTTTTTTTTCGATGTACTCATATTTTTGCATCGCATATTCCTGTCTGAAGACAAATGTCCTTTCTCATGGGAAAAGAGCCAACATAAAGTTGATTTTCTCACAACCATTTTTTTATTATTTGCATTTATGGTCGGAAAAGAACAATCTGAATCCATGTTTTTATTTTTTTCGCCTCACTATAGTCCCTAATATCTAAGTTGTAGAAGATTTTCAATATTTCTATTTCCCTTTCAATGTCTCAGTTTTTTTTATCGCAAACCGCACAAACACAGAATCATTGTACCTATTCCTCTTAGTTTTGAAGGAAAATGGTCATTTCACATTAGTTCTTCAAACACATCAGCAAGATTTAATTCATAATCCTGTGGATTTTAATACTTTGGTTACAAATTTCCATTAACTCATTCCCCCTTTCCCTGAAAAACTCCCCAGATTCGTCAGTACTTTAACTTGAAGTTATTTTTATAAGAAATATGTGGTGTGCTTCGGTATGTATTACAAAACTCAATTCTTTTAGATCATTATCATTATGAAGGTTGAATTTTTTGATAAACAATGCAGTTTTTAATAAAAAAATTGTGTAAAATGGGTGAATTAGGGTGTGTACATAGCGCTAAAGTAAATAAGAAAGAATTTTATAAGTGTTTTTTTTTTCGCAGTACATTTTTTGGTAGCTTGTTGCTATTATTTAACGGAATTTTACCGTTAACAAGTTCTGATGAAAAATAAAATAGATGTTGCATGTTTCACCCCTTCAGAAGATCAAAAAAAATTAAAACAAATATTCATAGGTAGCCCTCCTATTGGCAGAACACATCCACAAAATTCCATTTCTCTGACTTTTCATCAATTTCACGAAAGCTGAAAAAACTAAACTTCTTTTCTCATTTTTGGAAGCGTTTACCTTTTAAGGATAGACCTAAGAGCTTTTTTTACATGAAAAACTCCTTTCATTTTCGACAAGGAACTCCCCCCTCCCTGAAAACTCTCGCACTTATTTTGAATCACGCTGTATTCAAACCGTGGATGTCTCTCTCATTGAATATATTTGAAGTTTTCCGACAAGTTCAATAGTGGCCGTGTATTGAATTAATTTGAATATTTTCTTGGAGATTAAAGCGTGCAGCGTTATAACAACAGCGCAGAAATCAAATGTCAAATTAATAATGTTACAAGTTTACCAATGCTTTCCAAAGCCTACTTCGCCTACACTGTATACCAATTTCCTGTTCACTTTAGAGCTTCGTTGTGATATTGATGTTTGATATTTTTAACAAGTTCATAATATAAACCTGAAACTGATGAGCTGTTTTTGCAAAATTTTGCCTAGAACATTATTGGAGCTTCAATCCTGTGTAGTGGAGAATTCAGTGAAGCCAAGAATATAATTCATGGATTGAGGAATATATGCCATATACAATTTTGTCAATTACTTAAGTAGGTATAATACATTTTATTTTCACCAAACGATCGTTTTGTTTTTATAGAAACTGATAAGGTAAATGTTTATTCGATATCTTCCTCTTTCTTTCTTTGCGAGTTTCCTTGTAAAAATGTGACTGTTTCTGCGGTTAAAAATATTTCGCAGAAAATATCTGCTAATAACATATTGAAATTATGAAGCTGGTTTTATTTCTATCTCCACCTGAAATTGTTAACGAAGTAATAATAATCAGAGGTAATTCACACCTCACAAATCCAGAATTTGTTTGAACAAATATTGAAGATTTAATTTTAATCGTTCGCGATTTAGACAGTTTTGTGGCGTAGCCATCACGTGGATTGGGAAAGTCGAAGGAACTCCGCGATATGAGGATCTGTATGAGGTTAATTCCGACATATACAATATAATGTAACTTGGATAACGACTATACTTTTTACGTCGAGGTTTTATCTGGATCTGTTGAATTCTGGATCGACTAAGTTGAGATTTACCATTTTGAGAGCTCGCAAAACCCCTCTATAACTGTCACTTCACCAAATACTCGTGGAAAGCGTTTTGAGGATAACTGTCAAAATTATAACAAAAGCTGCGTTTTATTGGCGCCATTCTGATACCGGTTTGTGAATGAATTGTCATTTATCTGTCGGTTCTGACATTTTTATCATTGTATTCGTGTCATATGTCAATTGATTCCATCAAACCGATATCGGAGTGAGGTCCAATAAAACGCAGCTGAAGAAAAAAGAGTAAAACTCTTTTTCAAAGTCTGCTTTGGAAAACAGAGTCTGGCTCATCGATCTAATCTTAAGAATTGGCCATATGAAATGGAAAATAATGAGAATTTTGACAAAATTTTTGTCACCGGATTTTGAAAAATGTTTCGAATTAAACATTGAACTTGAGAGGATGCAATTTTACAATTGTTGATCGACTATTTCAGTATTATACTGAAAAATTAAGCGATTTAGATAATAAATTCTCAACTTTTGATTTTTGGTTGAACTATAGACAGATTACAGTGACAGAACTTCGTATCTTACAGTACAGTTTTTCATACAGGGTCAGTCAAAAATAATTCCGGGGATACCCCGAATGAAACGACGTGAATCGAATATTCATAGGATAGCATGTGATATCTGAGTTGTAATGTATAAAATCTAATGACTCGAGAACAGAACCTTGGGTCACACCGAATTTGATGAGTGATAATATCTCTCACCATTTCTTACTTTTTGTAGAACTTTTTATAACCTTTACGAGGCTGACGGAAAAATCAGATGGATGTTTTACAGCCTCGGAGAGATCTAAGTTTTTGAGCGGTTTGAAACAGTTGAAATATCGTTGCGGAAAGTGTATGGGGCCGAAAGGTTATTCTGTATGAGAAATAAATGAAAAAATTATAAAATGTAGCACACTTGAGCATAAGAAATATGAAAAATGGGATATGATAGTCATTTTTATACAAACCGGGGAATATGCAAAAGCAGCAAGCAATTTATATCACAAAAGGTTTCCAGAAAGAAGACATCCTTTTAGAGACATTTTTGCAAGATAGCGACACAACCTAATTGATGGTGGTCAATTTAAAAAAAAGGCCAAAATTATATGAATCAAATAGGAATAAGGAGTTGGAAGAACTGGTCATTTTAGGAGCTGTTGAAAATATTCCCAAAACGTCAACGCGAAATTTGAAAATATCAACAGGCCTACCAAGAACTTACGTCAGGCGGATTTTGAGAAAGCACAAATACAAGCCATACAGGACCATCAGAAGAGTTCGTAAAATTAGACCAGGAGATTTTGAACGTCGCATAGATTTTTGCCAGCGGTTCCTGGAAAATTGTAACCAAGAGCGTGATTTTTCGATAAATATTGAACCCCTTAATGATGAATTGCTGCTAATAGAGCTCAGAAAAATATATTTTCAACAAGACGGGGCTTCGCCTCACAACACTGCAATATTCGCCAACTTTTTGGCTGCAAATGTTGGTAATAATTGGATAGCCAACCAAGGAACCAACCGTTGGCCGGCCAGGTCACCGGACCTAACGCCTATGGACTTTTACCTCTGGGGAAGGTTAAAAGATCTTGTTTTCAAATTGCCGTCCAATTCTAGATACGAATAGGAAGCGGCAGCGATGCCAAGTTTTGCCTCTCTCACTCCTATTCAAATAATTAATTCGACAAAAAACATTCAGAATAGGTGTCGCCTGTGTGAAGGAGAAGCTGGTAGACATTTTGAACCCCTTTTCTTGAGAAATACAATTCATTTTTTGTTCTTCATCATTATAAATATTATTGTTGGAGTTTCAGTCGATATAGTATGAATTGTTTTCAGTTTTATTGAAACTATGAGTTTTAATTACTGCTGTGAAAAGCTTTCTCAACATTTGATAGCTATTACTGAACAATTTCTTTCTGCTTTTTCGTCGCGTCGTCCAAAGCCTACTTCAAAGTATGCGTTTCAAAGTCTGCATGAAAAACTTAAAAGCTCTGTATTTCAAAGATGACTGTAGCAAAACATCAAGTGTGATACATTTTTGACAAGGTAATTTTAAACTCTATTGAAATATGCAGAAATATAACTATGTATACCTATCTTATTTGAAAAAAATAAGTTACTTACAAAAATGCACAGTTTCGAAAAACATGCTTAACTCAGAAACGATGATAGATGTCGATATGCGGTTTTCACCATTGAGTTTGTCATAAAATTTGACCCTCAGACAAAGCCATCAGTTTTCATCTACCAATCTAGTTGAAAACAAGACTTTCCCTTTGAAAGTGTCCAATTTTGCCCTCTCTGTACCTACTAGCACTTGAGTTAAATGGAAGGTACACAAAGCAGAACAGAGGAATCCTTCCCACTTCGAATATTTTCCAAGGATTCGTACATTTTTTTAAAACGCGGTTATTTATACCCCTCCGACTTGGCAACGTCGCTTCCTCGATGACGTCTGCCATCCACGATCCAAACTACGACTGTGAATTTTTTGTTTACTGACGCGTCGTCGATAGGCGAAAAGTAATGATTGAATTCGCGCAATTCTCCATCGTAGATGGCTAGATTCGTATCGCTTACGAAAATATCTCCTGCATAGATAGGAAGGCGTTTAATATTCTCATGGCCACGAAAAAGTTCGTATGACATTTTAACACCTTGCGTAAGTGAATTATAATGTATGCACATGGAAATAAATGACTGTCGATTGCCCCCCAACGATACCATGACTAGCCAAGTTAGACACGGTAATTTTTATGGCAGCAAACGAGCCAAACAAACGGGCGCGGACGGGGAGATCGCGTCGCAGTTGTTTTGGTCTTTGTTGACGCATTCGAATATCATGAATGGTGACTTGATTTCTGGGAATTCGCTGTTATGTCAACATCTATTTCGATTATATGCTCAGAAGCCGGGCGGGTATTTCCATGAAGCGAACTGGGCCTGGACGATAAGGGTGGAAGCAGTAATGCTGATGCTTTGTTATTGCGTTTTAGTCTAGTCAACGAGTGCCTTTTTGGTCGACTTTTTTCAGCTGTCTCGGTATAATACCAACCAGGCAGGTATCATCAGATTCTCGATTCTGAAGAGCATGTAGATGACTTAAAAAAAAATTCAGCTTGTCAAAATTGCAAAAGCTATTAACAATCAACTAAAAAAAGGGGTTTAGTTTTTGGCGAATATATCAAAAACCAATTGGGATTTTTCAAATTTAAAGTAAGATTCAAGAAGAGGAGGAAATTTCCTAAAAGTAGTCTGGACTCTCGGAATTGTAGGACCAATATTTGTAATTTTCCTAGAGGGATGAAAATACGGCCGAAAACGAGCGCTCTGACTTGCGTAAGCCACGCCTACTTGGGACACTTCATCAAAAAAATTATGTAGGTAAATAAATCAAATATAAATTTTAAGAAAGGAAAAAAATCAGGGACTTACTGGATAGATAAATGAACAATAATCCGCTGAAAAATTTTTATTGCAATTTTTCAATTAGTTATGTAATAGTTAATTGATAATTTTTTGCTGCTTTAACGTGAACAATGGAAATGTGATAATTGTTAAACTATAAATTTGAGATTCAGAATTCAGAAGGCTTCAGAATAGATCCCCGTTAGAAATAATATATTTTTCAGTTTTTCATTAACAAATTACGTAATTGCAAAATAAAAAATTTTAACTAATCAAATTAAAAAATAAAATTTTTGTGTATTGCCTAAAAACGCATTTGTTAATTAACAGTCATTTTCTACCACTTATAATTAATATTAAAGAACCATTTTTTTTAAATCATTTGTTTTTTCGGTATAAATACATCGTTTTATTTAATCGTTCATTGTTTATTTAATAAACAATTTGTTATAAACATTTTAATCTTATATTTTTTTTCATTCTACTTACTGTAACAAAAACAGCCATATAAAAAATAAAAAATTATATATATTTTTTTAATTTGTAATTTTATTATTATAATAATTATTTATAAACTGATGGCGATACGATCAAATACTTAAGACTTATTTATTTTTATATTTCAATGATAATGGAGATGAACGTGCATTAAATATTCTCTTCATTGATAAATAATTAGAATTTACTAAAGAATCGTTCCTCAATAAGTTTAAAAAAACAATGTTCATTCATAAACATCATAGAAACAGAACATGAAAATAAAAATCTAGATATACGTAAAACCTAGTATTATGAAGTGAGATTTAAATCAAATAAATAAAGGTCAAAAAGTTTATTATTTGTTGATAACATTAAAGCAAAAAAATATTGTTCTTTAAGTATTTTCTATAAACGATTGCAATAAATTTAATAAATACCTTGGTATATTGATCTATCCCCATTTGTTTGGACAAAAAATCAGAGAACGGATATTTAAAAATCCAAAAAATAAAAAAAAAACTCATAAGTAGGTAGAATGAGAAAATAAATATAAGGTGCAAATTTATTTGTTTATATCAAATTGTTTATTGAAAAAAACAATGAAAAATTACTTAAATGAAACGAATGTTTATTTATTACGAGAAAAAAAAACAAATAACGATAAAAAAATGGTTCTTTAATATCAGTTATAAGTGGTAGAAAATAATTGTTAAGTGACAAATGCGTTTTTAAGCATTAAACATATTTTTCAATTATCTCATAAACGACGCATTTGTGTATAACCATTTTTTAAACAATAGATCAAAATTTAAAGAAGTCATTTTCAATTAGCTTGTGATAATAAAAAAGGATCATCAATATAAACATTTTTCGATGGTTTTGCAACTACGTAAATTGTTGATAAAAATCTGAAAATATTTTTTTGTTCTATCTGGGATCTATCCTAAAGCCTCTCAAGTTCCAAGAATGGAAAGAATCTCAAATCTATACCTAGTTTAACAATGATCACACTTGCAATGTTCATGTTCAAGTAGCAAACAGTTATTAATTAACTATGGCATAACCAATGGAAATATTGCGATTGAAATTTTTTACCGGCGAATTATTGTTCATTTTCTTATCTATCCAGACAGCCACTGAACGTTTTCATTTCTTAAATTTTATTTCCTGGACACTTTGTCCATAATAGTAGAGGGTAGTATCATCTGCAAATAGTTTTAAATGACCTTTCATATTCGGGAAATATATCGAATTTATTTTTATAAATGAGGAACAAGACAGGCCCAAGGATAGACCCTTGGGGGTACTCCACAAGAAATATCCCTTCTGGAGGAAGCTGAGCCCCCCATATGAAGAAATTGCTGTCTTCCACTGAGGTAATTTTAAAATAAAGCATGAACATTACCTCTGATGCCAATAGGTAATTTGTCTTAGTTTAAATAAAATATCGTGATTCAAATCCAGCGAAACCAGAAAAACTCGAATCTAATTTCATCTGAATATGTATAAAGACAAAACTTAACTTAACAAACCGTTCAAATAAATAATGAATAATAGTAGGCTCAGCGCACTGCCTTGCGGCACACCTTTCATTTATCTACATCTTTCTCCTAATTTTGGTTATTTGTATTATTTTTTTGATAATATTGCAGTTTTCTTGTCAATATAGACCTGAGTATCAATAGTTTTGAACGATTTACAAGAATATTGCTTCAATATACTTTTTACATCGATGTTTTATCTTCAATTTTATGCAACGAACCGAGCTGTCATGAGTGTTTTTCGCAAAAACCAGATTAATTTCTCGAGCTGTCATATGAGTGTTTTTCGCAAAAACCAGATTAATTTCTCGAAAATATATCGTCATTAGAATATGTAAGAGACTGCTTGCCATACCTAGGCGTGTGTGTTGAGTAATTCGGTTCGATAGACCTGCTAGATTTGATGTTTCGCCTCAGTGGAAACGGTCGAAATTCCAAGTATTCCAATAAAAATACTCTCGGCGATGAAAAATATTTAGCCGCCTACTTAGCATGTTTCGGAGGTTATATTTTCCGAGAAGAAATAAACAACACAATCACTTCGATGAAGCGAAAGATATTTATAGAATTCTAGAAATTTGGGAAATCCCGTGGTCACTTCCAGTAAATTCCTCCGATTGTAACAGAACTGTTTCGTAATCATAACGATTTTATCGGTTGATTAGTTTTATCTATCGAAATGTTTATTCCTTGATATGATTCCAGGCATGTGGGAAAATCCACTATATTTGATTAACGGTCGGCCAGAGTAATCGCAGACTTTCGATTTTTTGCGAATTATTATTCGATGTTAACTTGGTTCAACACAAACCAAGACATGCTGATCTGAAACAGTTTTCAAGTTGAAAAGTTTATCTGGATTTCCATGATTTTCAGGGGGCCTTATTTCGAGTATTTTTTTTACCGAATTTCACAGGGTATACTAATTTTATCCTTCTGAATCGATTGGCGTTCGCAAAATTGCTCTATCTCCAACCGTTCTCGAGTTGAATAGTTCATCTGAAGTTGAGAGCGGTTATATCCCACCAAAAACTTTTTTCATCGTTTTTTCTATTAATTTTCGTAAAAAAACAACCTTTTTTGAATGTGCTCACCAAATTTGAAATCGATTCCGACTCACTTGATGATTCCATAGGCTTTTTACGGAACCTTTGCAATTTCGAGCTGGAAATTTTCGAAAAAATGCTAATGTTCTCATTCAAAATTCTGTCTGATGATATTTTCATCTCAAATTCATAAAGTACACTAATTTCATCGTTCTGAATCGATTGGCGCTCGCAGAATTACTCTCTCTAACCGTTCCCAAGTTGAGAAGTTCATCTGGATTTCCATGATTTTTAGGGGTCTACCCCTTTGGCCTTTTTTCGAAAAAAAATTTTTTTTACCGAATTTCACAGGGTATACTATTTTTATCCTTCTGAATCGATTGGCGTTCGCAAAATTACGCTATATCCAACCGTTCTCGAGTTGAATAGTTAATCCGAAGTTGAGAGCGGTTATATCCCGCCAAAAACTTTTTTCCTTTTTTTTCTATTCATTTTCGTAAAAAACAACCTTTTTTATTTCATAGACTTTCAACGGAACCTCTGCAAAACGAGCTGAAAATTTTCGAAAATTTGGTGTTCATCAAAATTCTGTTTGATGATATTTCCATTACAAAACAAAATCATAGAGTATATTAAATTCGTCGGCAAGTCTCCAACAGAAAAGAACTATTTCCCCCTATGACCGTTGAATGATATCTGTTGGATTATTGGCAAAGTTTCTACAAGCCGAAGGTAATCATAAAAAAGTAAAGCAGAATCAAGTAGGCTGATGTCTTCAGTTCGATACCGTTAGTTTTGTAGGTACGAGTGGTAATACTAGGGTTTTTCACATCTTGACGTGATCTTAGAAAAACGTTAGTGACTTGGACATTTTTGACTAGTACAAGCCTAAGTTATCAAGGCATCGAACCTAACACACGTGATCATTCTAGAATAGATCGAAGATATGCTGTAGTTCTGATTATTTTGGCGACAATTGTTATGTTCACCCTCAACACCGCTATAAATTATTGTTTACGGTTATTATTCATATTAGTCACAGTTTAATTCCTAGAACGTGTAGAGATTGCTCGAAGTATCAAGTATCTCCCGCTAGATTCCTTACAAGGTTAAGCGAGAAGACAACAGAATAACTAACGATCACGGTGCATACCCGGCTAGCTCGATTAAATCGAGCAGAAACTGTTATTTGAATTCGCGACAGTCCGATTAAACTATCACTCTACGTCAGGAATGTGCGAAACGGTGTCTTGCAATGGGTCTCCAGTCATTTGTTTTGCTAATTTTTGGTGATACTACTGATGAATGAACGCTCTGCGATACCAAAGGAGTTTCTTCGAATTTGCGTTGAAGTAACGGCCGATGTTTGGAATTTCCTTCGTATTTGTGTAGCATTTTTAGTTGACTAATCGAGTCTTTTATAATACGATCGATCTGCACACTGAGTTCTGGTAAACGATTGTTTGATCGGTGATGTTAAAGTCTAAAAATAGCGGATTAGCAGGACTTCAACAGTATTAATTGGCATTTTACTCTATACCTACAATGGTATCGTTATTCGGGATGTTGTCAGATATGCTGTCACGCAGAAAACCAGTTCAGATGAAAGAAATCAGAAGGATATTGGAAGGAAAGTTTTTAAAATAATAATAATAATACTGTACCCAAAGGCATAGCCTGTGCGGGTCGAGGACGGCTATTATTATTATTTGCCGTGGCGCTCTGGGGCAAAAAGAGATGAGACTTGAAACAATAGTATATTTTGCATATTATGCAACGACCATTTTTATGATAATTACAGAATTTGCCTTCTTTATACTAATAGTCTAGTCAACAAGTGCTTTTTGAATAAAACTTTTTTTCCGCCTCCAAAAATATGAACGAGGTGTCATCCGATCCGGAATGGATTTTTGCAAAAAAGTCGAGAGGCGCTTGCAAAAATTTCAAATGTTATTAATTAACTGAAAAAAATGGGGTTTGGTTTTTGCAAATATCTCGAGAACTATTTCACATTTTTCAAATAAAAAAATTTTAAAGAAGGAAATTTCACAAAAAAAAAACTGAAATTGTTGATGAATGTACATCAGATAAAAAGCTATGTAAGTAGTCATATTTATTATAGTTTACAAGATAT
This sequence comes from Chrysolina americana, assembly GCA_958502065.1. Lineage (NCBI taxonomy): Eukaryota > Metazoa > Arthropoda > Insecta > Coleoptera > Chrysomelidae > Chrysolina > Chrysolina americana. Next base: position 4,024,352 of record OY293411.1, on the reverse strand, counting down.
TTAAACACGAAAGTTAAAAAAAATCTGAATGTTTTTTTTTTTGTAATTAAATGCTATAAATTGAATAAATAATTGGGTAGTTCTTTAATTTTGGGCATAATTTGTACTTTAATTTAAAGAAGAAATAAGTCTTGGGTTTTTTCATCCTATCTTAATTAGTTTATAAGTTTCAATGAGTTTAAACATAATAAACCAGGAGATAATGATGGAGTAAAGGGTAAAGAATTTTCAAAATTCGGTAAAAAATGTAAATAAATTATTTTTCTCAAAAAATTACACATGGTTGTTTTTGTTTCATTATGAATTAAAAGAAATATTTTAAATTATATCAAATTATTATTTCTAGTTATCAAAAAACAAGATGAAATATGATTTGAAAAAAAATGTATTTTAATAATAATTACAGGGGGTAGAAAAAAATTGTTAGTTAAAAAATTCGTTTGTAAGAATGAAAAAAAAATTAAAGAACGATTTTATTTTTTGAAATCATTATTTCCATCATTCCAAAAAAGAAGTATTTCATAAAAAACGCTTTTTATTACAACAATTTTTAAAAACACTAGGAAATACAAAAATTTTAAAATTATTTTATGTTGCCTTTGATAAAAAACGGATCAGTAGTAAATGAAAAAAAATTCAATGTTAATCAAGCTTTTTAATTTTTAATTTAAGTACCTAAATTGTTTTACTTTTTCCTTCAATATCTAACTAAGTAATACTAAGTTACTTACTGGTCTCCAAAGTTATAACATTAAAATAATTGTGTTAATTTTCCTCTCGAATTCTCTCGTTTTTGCTCGTAGTTGCTTCAATTTCAACTAATTTTAAAGAAATATGAGAAAACATATGGCCAATTTCGTGAATAGGGCGTCAAGAAACATAAAAAAGGTTTCTGAAAATGTGCTTAGGTGCTATTTTGAGGAAAAATCAAAAATTAGCTCTGTAACTCTTCTGGCCAATGCAGGGGGCGGCAACATTACATCCATAAAACATCACGATCACGATGGCTGGAAACCTGCCTCCGTAGCAGAAGCATATATAGGCCGTTTCTTTTATCATGTGGTAACATTGCTATATTCTAAACCGTAATAGATACAAAGACGATTAAATGGGAAAAAATGTAACTATTGTGGTGAGCAGTACATTGGTCAAAGAAAATCTACGGGGACTCTCGCCCTTGCTGACTTATACAGGGAAAACTAAAAATGCTGTTTTCGGTTTTTTACGAATAGAATGGTTATTTCAGAAAATATAAAAAATTGAAAGAGGAAAGTTTTATTGTATTCAAAATGCACTAGAACTACGTAATGATGAATTTTTAATTAAACGTTTCGTGTCAATACGGCCACCATCAACTATTTTTTTCAAATGCGGACCTGTCTATTTCATCATAAATATTGATAAAGCGATGAAATCACAATTCAGTGGTATATCACACTTGACATTTTTATAGCGTTTCATATAAAATAACTGGCATCATCAGTGACAACAATTTTTAATTACGGTCCTGTCGTTAGTTCTTTTGTAAATTGTTTTGATTTCTTCAAAACTCATTCAACTATTAGGATACTTCAGTCATTACCAAATACTTTCGATAGGAAGATACCCCAACACAACCAACATTCGTATTTTTCCTTTTTGGGGATTTTTGTGTTACAGTAATCCTTGATTCAAGACTGATTTCTCCTGTATCAATTTTTACAGATTATTTTCATAATTCTCAATCCTGGAAGTAATGAAAATATCAGTTTTTGATCAAAATACAAGTGTTGTCTAATTTGGTACAATTAAATAGCATCTCACTTCTTTTACCATATTTAAACACGTAGGCTTTGCTTGATTTCTATGGCAGGAAAAATAAATGAGTTGTTGATATCTGTTAAGAACTGTCAGACATTTGAGCACTCGGTTACATATTAAAGAGGTATTCGAATGACGAAAGGACTGATATGCTATTTACTTATGCAAAATCAAATAGAAATCCTCTTTTGACCCGAATCATTCCAAACATTCAAATGTTTAGACGATTAGAAAGAAATTTGATAGACTATGGGTGCATTTGACAGAAATAAAACTAGAAAATGTGTTGTTAAGGAACCAAATAAATGTTTTGGGTAAGCAAATATTACCTTATAAAGACTAAAAAGTGAAAAATAACGTATTTTTTTTAAATCTAGGATTGGTCAGTTACAAAAATATTTCTAATGAAGATTGTTCTTTACGAGAAATTGCCCACGAACTTGGGATATCTGTAAAATCTACCAGAAATATTTTGAAAAAGAACAAATACAAATGCTACAGGATACGCAAAGTTCATCACCTTAATGAAAGGAATTACGGAAGGAGAGTACGATTTGCGAAATGGTTAAGACGTAGAAATAGGGAAGTTCGAAATATTTGTAAAAAAATAATATGGACGGACGAATCAAAATTCACCAACAATAGTTGGTTTAACAGAAACATCCATTATAGGTGGGATAATACGAATGAACATTTACATAGAGAAACCAATTTCCAGGAGAGGTTCGGAATAAATGTTTGGTTGGGAATTTTGGGAACAAACATACTAGGTCCTTTCTTTCACGATGAGCAGTTGAATGGTGAAATGTATTTAAATTTTTTATCCAATGAGTTTGATGGCTACTTAGATGAATTACCATTAAGCACCCGCCGTGAAATACAGTATTTTCAACATGACGGTGCCCCTCCCCATAATGCAGCAATAGTAAGGGAACATTTAGATGCAATATTCCCAACAAAGTGGATTGGAAAGAATAGACCAATTGCCTGGCCAGCTCGATCCCCAGACCTTACTCCTTTGGATTTTTTTGTCTGGGGATACATAAAGGATAAAGTTTTTTCGACACCTAGTACCGATATCGACTATCTCAAACAGAAAATAAGAGATGCATGTAATAGCATTACAACCATCATGCTAGAAAATTGCCACAGAAATTGTATGGACAGACAACTTATGTGCATTCAACAAAGAGGTCGTCAATTCGAGCATTTAATGTAGAAATCTTTTTCTTTATTGGCTTTATTTTCTTCCACAAATTCATTATGAAATAAATTGTTTTCCTGTTTGTTTGATTTCTTCTCCTCTTAAGTAAGTTTATTTCTGGGGTAAATTGCTATCGTTCGTCTCTGAAACTGCAGAAATCTTTTATCAATTTTTATAGTATAAATACAATTTTCATAGATACATTCATTCAAAACGTCACTGATAATTTTTATATCGAAGCGTTAGATTCTGTGGAATTCATAAACAAACTAACGACAAGACCGTAATTAAAAATTGTTGTCACTGATGATGCTAGTTATTTTATATGAAACGTTATAAAAATGTCGAGTGTGATATACCACTGAATTGTGATTTTATCGCTCTATCAATATTTGTGATGAAATAGACAGGTCCGTATTTGAAAAAAATAGTTGATGATGGCGGTGTTGACACGAAACGTTTGATTAAAAATGTATCGTTACGTAGTTCTAGTACATTTTGAATACAATAAAACTTTCCTTTTTCATTTTTTTATATTTTCTGAAATAACAATTCTATTCGTAAAAAAACGAAAACAGCATTTTCAGTTTTCCCTGTATAAGTTGGGAAGGGCGAGAATCCCCGTAAATTTTCTATGACCAATTTACTGCTCACCACAATAGTTACCTTTTTTCCCATTTAATTATTGTCTTTGATCAGCAGCAACATGGAACATCTTCGGGAATTTATGTTGGAAATAATTGTTCAAACTTTACTATCAATTATTATTCCAATAAATGAAATATGAAAAATGATGAATAATCAATTAATAATTGACTCTGCTAAAAATAAATCCTTCAAAAACTAATGTTTCATGTTTATTTTGTGAACTATTTTGGAAGTGAAAAAAAGTCTTTTTTCACGGAGAAAAAAGCAAACTTATGCATCAATAGAGATGCAGAAATGTCAGGTTTTCTAACAGTTGAACAAAAAACGTGTTTTATCAGGAATTTCAGATAGGTCTATCGTCCTACCGACACCAAAATAAATAATAAATAATAACTGTAATTGAAATTTATTCAGTGTCTGCCAAAGTAAAAAAAAAAACGCGCTTATAAACTGTTGGCATACACACACACACCTTTTCGTTATCGGCAACAACGCAAAAACAAACAGAACCTGCGTCCATCTCCATCTGCTCTCGTCTCTTTGGCGATAAACATGCCGGAATTTCTCGGTAATGCCAGGTACAGCTTCGCTGCCTTTTCTCGGAATCCGAAGAAGGATACCCGCTTCTCGAGTATCGTTTGTTCGAGAAAGAATCCCGTTGATTCAAACAGAAGATGTAGGGCTTGCCTTGATCCGGTCGTCTATTGTTTTCGTTTGTCATTTCTGGTTGCCTGGAGAGAAGACAAGTCTGTGATGACATTACAGAGTAGGCCGCGAAGGAAACAAAAGAACCCGTACTCGTGGGCATGATGCGGTGATTTCGAGAGGAAGTGCCGTTTTCTACCTACCTGCAGATGAGACTCTGAAAAAAGCCGCCATGATTTGTGTGCAGGTTGTAGGGGAAATTCCTCGTTAGAAGGGGATACCGCGATTGTGAGTAATGCGTTTATTAGGTGTCTTATTGCGTCTTGTCAAATTGATTTGGTGTTAGAGTTTAGAATAAGTGAACCAACCCAACCGAAATATCCTGGTATTTTTTGAACAGGTGAATATGTGTAATTATTTTTTCACACGTCAAAATTTGATATTTTGGTGATCTCAACTTTGGGCCATAAAATAGCAGACTTATTTTAGGAATACTGATAAACGAGAAAACCTTTAATATGTTCGAAACTTGTACTGCTATTGGATCAGAGGTACTGCCCACAATTGGATAGAATCATATCTTTCAGACCGGAAACAAAAGGTCAGAAAACAAAATATGACATCAGAGGAATCAAAGATCCATTGCCTTGTAGTAAACGTTCAACTCGTTAAAAAAGTTGCACTATTATCTTCTAGATGGCGCTCACTTGTGACCGTTGACAAATCGAATCACGTCGCACGAATTTATTACGAATTGTTCATTATATATGTCCCTTTCACGATTCAACTATAAATTCGTATTTTTTCTTTGATAATCCTGTTAATGAATTAAATGTGAGCCTTGCCATTTCGGAATTTATATTGACCGCACGCTGCGCCATCTCTGATGTAGTAGAGCAACCCGCGATCCACTTTCTGATGGTTTTCGGTTCTGTACATTTCGGTTTTACCATTTATTCTTGTGGAGACTTTCAGTATGTCAATTTTAGGTCTTGTGATGTATTGATTCGACGATTTCAATTCTTATGACATGCAGACTTACGAAATTCTGTTATATTTTATATCCATCTCGTTAAATTTTCAAAGATGTATGTTCAAGGAAGGGTTACTGATGGGGTAGATTGGGTTCATTGTATCTGATTTACTATAGAACTAACTAGATATGATTTTTTTCAGATTCCTCAGGTACTACCAAGGTTTCATTTACCTTTATCATAATTTATTTCTTATATTTATGTTTTTCAAACTTTAATATATTTTTCACTCAACAAGACTGAATAATAATAATACTAAATAAAATGAAAGAATACATTCTTTGAGCTTGAAAGTTGTCGGGTTTTACTCGGGAACATAAATGTCCAAATTCAACTTATTAAATTTTCAAATTAAATAGTTTTAGTGGAAATTGTAATGTGGATTTTATATATTTACTCACGAAAAGAATTGGAAGTAGTGGATTGAATTCAAAATTCTACAAACTAACCAGCAAGAGTTGTCCACCAATCACTATTCGGTTCAAATTAACAATGCTGCTCCCCAGGTGGCGTATGGAGTTAGTAACAAAGCCTACAAGAACACATGTCGATAAATAATTACCAAACTACTAGACTTTGGAGATTTGTTGGAAATTTGTTAATAAATTGTTGAAAAGATAAATAACTTTTTTCCACTGTATGTAGAAAACGGCTGTATCAACTTGAAATCGGTAGGTACATACGAAGAAACCAAATTGTATAATATTCCACGTAAATAATAAAACTTTGAGCGCTAACCTAACAACGGTGATATTAGCCTATCATTATACAAACATTATGTATGTTAGAGCTGCAGTTATCCTTTTAGAAGTCGCAAAATCGGTGATTTTTACGAACAGTTTTAGAAAATATTGGAATTTGAAATCTATTTCAGGAACAACAACTGCGGTTGCGGTTTCCTCTAGGAATCTGAATAAATAACGTTTTTGTTCAGTTTCTTATAGATATGTGGCTATTACGGCTCATTCAGGAAGAATAATAGATCAGTGCGTCGAGGCGAATATACGGTGTACACCAAAAACAAATCGGCAAATATGAAGGTAGAAGCCACAATTATTATTATTCTGTAATGTAATGTAATTATTCCACAGTAAAAACAAAAGAGCTTTTTTTCACTCGACGCGCGATTTGACAAAAAAATGAGTCCTGAGGAGTTTACAGCTTACTAAACTACATAGGTACTCGATATTCTAATACTATTTATACTACTTATCTTAGTGGCTAATTTTACTCATTGTCCTCCTCGACATCAAATTTTAATTGTTTTCCTAGTTTTGGAATTTAACCTACTCTACTACCTATAATTGTGTACCTATTCTAATGGACCTTTTCACGGGCTATGAGAAGTATTTACGCTAATATAATATAATTCTGACAGCCAGTTTCTCTATAATTTGAAAAAAAGTTGTTTTGTGACGTCACGTTCATCAAAATTAAACTTGGCAACGTCGTATAAGTTGTACATCATGGAATCTCAAATTATCATTACATCTGGATTGTGTTCTATGATAGTTGTCATTTGATACCAGATGGGTTTCAAGGCGCATATCAATAACAATTGTTTTTCTCTGTTTGCTTACCGTATGTGATACAAGATAGATGCTAGTAGATCAAATCTGTATGCTGGAAAGTGACAGACTCTTGAGTATTTTATTTTCTGAGGTTAATGGCAACCTCAAGTCCCAAATATAACTACAAAACAAATGTATGTGTTCCGTGGTAATAACAACTGTTGTTCCATAAGAACTGGTATTATAATTTGCGGTGTTGCCAACAATAGTCTTTCATCAAAAGGCAGGTAGAAAATTTGAGAGTTACAAATAATATAAAAAATTGCATTTACGTAAAAATTGTTGATGTGCTGATCTAGTGACAAAGTTTCAATTATTTCTCGATGGCTTATAATCAGCCAGTAGCTATATTTTATGGGAGGGGAGAACGATATTCCCTATTTCGGAACGTGGATTATGGTGTGGGTCAGAGGCACACTTTGAAATGTGATATTTTTCTTAAATAAAAAACTAGAGAGGTACTCGTTAAAAAGACATTTTAGACTATTAACAATCGATTGAAACGAGTTTTGCAATTATTTTTTTTGTAAATGTAAAGTCCATTATTTACTTCAATTTACAATGTTTTGGTTTCAATGACATATAATTTTGAAAATTAATGACTAATGATTTCATTATGCAAAGAAAAAAAAGTCTTTATTGCACTATGGAAAGGCTTGTAGACAATTTTATTACTTCCAATAAATATAGAAGTAAAATGAATACCTAGTAGAACGACTTGAAATGTATTCGTAATGTTATTTTATTAAGATAAGTACAACTTCAAAGAAGTTGACTTATCTTTAATGATGAACTAAAAATGCCAAAATAAAAAAAAATTGTAAGGAAAGATCACGATCCTATATCGTGTGAAAACAATACCAACGTGATTCGGGAATTCATATGTTATTGAACCTCTTGCAATAGGCATACGAATGTTGTTTTTATTCATTGTATTCAAATTATAATTTTCGAGTATCCTGTATTTTAATACACCGAATTAATAGACATTTATAGACCGACAACTAGCGACAAGCCCGACTATCGTATATACGAATGGTTGTAATTTATACACAAGTGCTATTATGAGCCATGTTGAAAATTAAAATTCTTGAAGTTTCATGATTTTTGAACAATTAACTAATGTCTGCCATGCACTTCCATAGATTATTTTATGAATAAAAAAATCAAAAAAACAATGGCAATTTACCCTAAGTATTAAAATACTGTAACGATTTCATATGTACTGCGCGCCCATTATAACAGCAAGTCTACCTATATCAGTTTTTCATTGCTTCTTGTCGTCTCTCTCACATCTAACCGTTCGATTGAGGGTACATGTATCTCTTACCGCGATTTCACACGAGCTGTGATCAGAATTGTTGTATTTATTTGTATGATCAGTTTTGATTAAATTATTAGTTGGTCCATACACAATGAAACGCCTATATACTTATATACACTGAGCTCGCTCGCCTTTTCTTCCTGCTCGTATCAAGTCGCAATAGCGTCGCCACCCTATATTTTCACGACCGATAAGCAACACACTCAGGAATCTTGTGATTCGAAAATCAAACAACTGCGTGTTCTGACTGCTCAGTGTACAGCCTTATCAGGGAAACGGCTATAAACCAAATATTCATAATGAACAGAACTTTATTATCAGCAATACCCCTTATCGCGTTATATTTTATGTATTATGATTCACGTCGAGTCTTTTTATTAGTCAGAACTTAAAGTTTGTTCCAACTTATTGTTGGTAAATATTTTTCGAGTCTTTTCGAGTTGACGCACGTTTCGCCATATAAAAAGGGTGGTTTTTGTTTATCGAGGGTACTCGCCGCGAGTTTGATTGCACCCGTTGTCGGTAATTCGGAGTTTAGTGGCACCACTTGTGATTTAGGTAGGCTATGAGATAAGCAACGTGTTGATGGGAAGCATCGCTGGCTTTTATACTTTTTATCTCCCCACCACGGAAATACTTATGCAATACTAGTATGACCTATTGTAAATAAATGAAAGTTATATAATTATGTCGAGTGTGGAATAGTCATAGCGACATACTGAACGTGCAATACCTACACGTCGGCATTATACCTACCTGCGTAAATAAACATTTTTAGAGGAATCGAGTCAGCTATACATGAACCATTTTCGACAGAGATTTCACAGGTGAAAGTGATTACACCAGGGTGTACCTACCTATATTCATTTGTATCTATTTTTTACAATTTCATAACGATGTAACGATAACAAACGGTATACTGACGAAACCGTTTTGTTTAATAATAATGAAATCATTTATTTCAAGTTAATCATACAAGCTGCCTAGACAAGTTTGCACAACACTCTTGAAAATAAGCCTATGTAGGTATTCAAATACATTTTTTTGAGATCCACTTTGCGTGTATTATTTTTAACTGTCGACTTCAAGTGCTAATTTCGCCAGTCAGTGATAGATGGCGGTATTGTCAATCGTTTTTCTAGAGTTGCTTTCAAATAGTGTTTCTATTTTTTACTATTTATATACGGCGTGTTTCATATTGAGATTACAAAATTCGCGCATTGTCCTAGATACCTCTAGATTATGATACTCGTAAACTCTCTTTGTTGTAATTCTGACAGACTCTATATTCCATCGTGTCTCTGAGAGTGCTGCTTTCTTCCCGGATTCCGTATGAATTGTTGAATCATCCGGTGTTTATGATAAATGATAATTATTATAACCTGCGCGGTAACTCTCTTTGTCTAGCGGCAATCTATCACTTTGCGCTCTGAATACAAATAGCTATTAATTTCCTCAAGAAAATTGCTTTTAGGTAATATCCCATTACTGCGACTTTTTGCTAAAATAAGCTTTTCTTTTTCAGGTAAAAACTAGCTATGGAAAACACAGACAGTTACTTGCACAAGAAATTCAAAAAACAGCTGAGCGTCCACCCGAAACTCCAAAACGACAAAGAAAACAAAGATGCCGCTCAAACGGAACCGAGCGAAGAAAAAGCACAAAATTACGCAACACCGAAAAAAACAAGAAACGACGAAGAAACCGCATTTGTCTATCGACAGCCCAGTGAACACGATCGAACTGTCGGCCATACGAACATAGACAATAACAACCGTGTGCCAAACCAAAGTACAAATAGTCCTTCATTCACGGTGAACACTAACTACTCCAAGTCTTCCATATCAGTAGAAACCCAAGTAGCGAACCAACAATCTTCGAACTCTTACATATCATATGTAGTTTCGAACCAATCAGACCATCAACCAGCTAGTTTTGATACTAAATTTAGCGAACAGACCAACTATACAGTGAGCTTGTCTTCCATTTTAGATAACGTATATTCTAGACAGAGTTACTCTAATGCCGAGGATGGCTATCCGCACTACAACCCCAACGAGGACTATCGCCCCAGACTGAACAGCGCCGACGAGACCTCAGAGCCGAAGCCCGACGACGTTCCGCGTCCTCCCGACAAAAACACCAGCGGAAAGTATGTATGTCCCTACTGCAGTCTCGTGTGCTCCAAGCCGAGCGTTCTGCAAAAGCACATCAGGGCCCACACCAACGAGCGACCGTACCCTTGCAAGAGCTGCGGCTTCAGCTTCAAAACGCGATCCAACCTCTACAAACATTGCAGGTCGCGGACTCACGCGAACAGAGTCATGGGGAACAAAACGCAAGAAACCGGCACCGAGAGCGACGAAAAGTGCCCTAACGACTCCCCGAACCACTCGGAATCCAAGGAGGAGCAGGCCGCTCTGCACAAACCCTACAAACCTCGCTTCCACACAGCTAAGCAGTTCTTCGACAACGTATCCAAGGAAAATATCGAAGACGAGGGCCAGAACAGCCAGAATCCCACTTCTGAACTGCTGTCGCTGCACATCAGCGAAATCATCAACAAAAACAACTCGATAGTCAACTCGAATGAGTCTTACGCGAAGAAACGCTCCGGCGAAGACCCCGCTCCCAGCGAGTTTAGGTACGGCAAAGCGGAGCCCGCGTATTCCAACGCCTCGGAGCAAAAACCCGTCGAGGAGCCGCTCAACTTGACCAACAAGAACCGGAAGCGATCCATGAGCGAGGTAGCTGAACCCATCACGCAGAAGAGCCTCATCAAAGAGCTGCTACTGAAGAACCTTTCCTCGGACATGCAGTGCCCCTACTGCAAAATGATCTTCCAAACGGTCACCGAGCTGGACGTGCACAAGTACCGCAGCTGCAAAGGCAAGCCGTCTAACGCGAAGTACACGCGCAGTTCCTCGGTGAACGTAGCGTCGATCCTCACTCAGAACAAGAACGCGTTCGACAACATCCCGCAACTGCAAAACACAGTGTTCCCGCTGAACTCGCCTGGTCCGTTTCTGGGCAATACTAGACTGATCGACGGCGACAAAAGCAAGTCGTTTTCGTTCGACGCCGGGAACTTACCTTTGCTGAGCCCCAGCGAGCCGTCTCCTAGTTATCTGTTATCGCCGTTTCCATTCGACCGGGAGAAGAAACCGGGGGTGAAGCTCTTCGGCGGGGAAGTCAAAGTGCACTCTTCCGGGGAGACGAAAAGCTTCAAGATAGACAGCAAAGAGGACAAGTACGAGTCTGAGTCCAAGTACTCAGAGTACGAGGGTAAGGTCAGCGAGAATAGGGTCGTGCAGTCCAGTTTGCAGTCCGGGGGGACTGTGCTTACGAACAAAACCACCTACAGCAAGCAAGATATGAAGACGCCGCAGGATGTTATAAGGGTGTTCAGTACCGCCGCGTCTCCTAGCATCGACATCAGTAACTGTTTCAAAAGAACTAGATTTACGTTCGACTCGTTCGAAACTATGTCTGACAACGGACAGGAAGGATACAAGGATCAGCCGGACACCCCCAAATCGTACGGCGACGAACCGAGTCCGCTCTACAAGAACATAATGGATTTCAGCCAGACGGCCTTGAGGAAATTGACGCCCAACCTGAGGCAGCCGAGCTTCTCCATGGCCGGGATACCCGTACCCAACAGCCCTCTGTACAACAACATCTCCGGCGAATCTTTGGAAAATCTTAGACTCGTCAGCCCCAAACCTAAAATCGTCGAGCTGCCTCGAAGCCCTATGCGCGCTACGGACCAAGAAAAGTTCCTCGACAACCGCAAGGCTTACTACGAAACCAAGCCCACCACCCCTACGAACCTGTACAACCCAGTCAACCTGCTTGTCAACGGTAAGGTGGTGAGGCACGTACCGGGCATGCCGGGGCCGGTAGTGGCGCCTGATCCTCCCGTAGACATGGCCTACAGGAGTAACATCGTTGCCGTGGTCAGGCCGATGCAGCACAGCACGGCCCCCCTGTCTCCCCTGATGCTGGATAGATTCTCGAAGGCGAGCAACAACGCTCAGCAAAAGGAAAAGGCGTTGGAGAGGCTGTTTTTGCAACCGGAAAAAGTCGCCGAGAGGCCGTCAAAGTCTCCGAATACCTACTCTCCGGTTGAGAGGATCAGGACCTCCAGCACCCTGCTGCACGTGAAAAAGAGCTTTGAATTCGAGGTGGCGAAGGAGTCCTCTAAAACCGATTACTCGGAAGCGAAATCAAGTCACGCTTCTAATTTGAAACTCCTCGCGGCGTCCAGCGAGACGAAGCAGTTGGAGAATAGAGCGTCAGAGGGCGAGCTGAAGAAGTTCGTTCGTCCAAATAGCCTCGCGTTGAAACCGACCATAGCGTCGCTGAAGCAGCATCACGGGCTAACCCCCACCATGTTCAACCAGATCCTCATAAGCCCGGATACGCCGAGAGTAGCTAAGAAGTACGCTGAACATTTTCTCCACGGGAACTATTTCAGTTATTTGGGCTTGAAAAGCTCCACGAAGCCGGTGTATTGTACGCTCAATAAGACGCAGCCGTTCTACGTGCCTTACTTCAAGAAGTTGAGCATGTACTCGGAGTGGAGGCAGCAGGATACCAAGCAGGACAAGTTGTACGTGATTAACTACGATTCGAGGCAGAAGAGCGGTCGGTATACGGTCGCGGGTACGGTTACGGCCAACGTGGTCACTCATTCTAGTTATAAGGTGAGTTGTTATTTTCTAATACATTCATCGTACTGACTATATAAAAATCGAAATTGAAATGCTCAATTTCAATAAGTTGAAAGCCCTTACGATGCAGGTTTGTTTGAGGCATGCTTAGCATTGCTGCCAACCAGAATAATATTTGGACTTGGTCAATGTTCACCAAACCACTGTTCCCTCATTTAGTAGTTCGGGGTTCCCACAAGAAGAGGTCGCAGCAGTAAATTGTCAAATTCTACGCTTGCGCAGATGACTAAACAGATAAAGCGGGAAACTTGAACGGAATTTGTGTCCTGACGGTTTCATTTTGAATCTGTTGCATATACTTTGAATCGATATTCGTTACTTGATGACGGGTTAGTTCACTTTTCTGTGCTGAGAAATAACTTTTTTCATTTTCCTAAAATCTGAAATCACGCGTAGATCAATAAATGCCTAGATAATTTCATATTATATTAGTAGACATGATAGAACATAAAGGTAGGTATCAGTTTAACCACCTCATCGAAAATTTGTGGTTTGATAAGAAGTGGCTAATCTAACTCGGTACACAACAGAAATTGATAAACCATTAGTCACAAAGAAACCACCGGTTTCAAAACTCATTGGTTAGCCAGATGCGTTACAACATGCCCTTGAACTCTTGAATAATATTAATATTTCGAGTTTCACCACATAATAGGTATGTGAGTTTCTCAATGTGCTTTTGTTTTTTTTTTGAGAAGTATATATAATAATAAGCCAATTTGGTGGGCCATTTCGGAAAACAAAATAACCTAAAACTCAAAATTACGAAAGTGTAGAAGGGTCTTAAAAAATGTTGAAGTATAATCAGCTTAATTCCAAATTCAACACTCGTAATTAGTATAAATCCGACTTTACAACTCGTAATTAGTCTAATTTCGGTATCAAACTCGTAATTAGTCTAATTCCAATATCACAACTTAGAACTAGCCTTATTCCGACTTTACAACTCGGAATTAGTATAAATTAGACTCCACAACTCGAAATTAGTATAAATCCTACTTCACAACTCGGAATTAGTATAACTCCAACTACACAACTCGGAATAAGTATGATTCCAACTTTGCAACTTGGAATTATTATAATTCCTACTTCAAAACTCCGAATTAGTATAATTACAACTTTACAACTCGAAATTAGTGGGTAGCTGCTAACAAGGAAATCGGGTGGACAAAAAGAACCATGTAATGTATGTAAATAGAATGAGTATGAGATGACAATTGCAGAAACACATTGTGCTATTATCTTTAGAGGCAGCAAACTAAGTTTATATTATTCCTCCGGAAAATGAAACGCGTGCCGGGGTATAAAAATAGCGATTTGGTATGTTGTGGAATATTAGTGAATTTCTGAATAGTTTCAATCCTCTCAGTGGAATTCTAGTGCCAACACGTGGAATCGTAATGCTGGCACTAATTCCAAGTTGTAAAGTCGGAATTATACTAATTCCGAGTTGTGAATACAGAATTAGGCTAATTTCGAGTTGTGAAGTCGGAGTTATACTAATTCCGAGTTGCAAAGACAGAATTAGGCTAATTCCTAGTTGTGAAGTCAGAGTTATACTAATTTCGAGTTTTAAAGTCGGAGTTATACTAATTCCGAGTTGTAAAGTCAAAATTGTACTAATTCCAAGTTGCGAAGACAGAATTAGGCTAATTTTGAGTTCTAAAGTCGGAGGTATACTAATTTCGAGTTGCGAAGACAGAATTATGCCAATTCCGAGTTGTGAAGTCAGAGTTATACTAATTTCGAGTTTAAAAGTCGGAGTTATACTAATTCCGAGTTGTAAAGTCAAAATTGTACTAATTCCGAGTTGCGAAGACAGAATTATGCCAATTTTGAGTTCTAAAGTCGGGGTTATACTAATTCCGAGTTATAAAGTCGGAGTTACACCAATTCCGAGTTGTAGAGTTGGAGTTATAGTAATTCCAAGTTGTGATATCGCAATTATACTAATTCCGAGTTGCGAAGTCGGAATTATATTTTTTAATTATTTGTGGCCCGTCTACGCTTTCGTTCAAAACAAATTAGTTTAGTTTATATTAACAAACGTCCAATTAATCTGGTTGGCACCATTGACAAGCTATAGCAACACATCCTAACAAACCTGCACATTTCACAACGAATTGTACATGTACATTTTACTCGGAATCAAACTCTAATTTTGAACAGTTTGTGTTTCACCTTTTGAGTTTTAATATATAACGCTCTTGAATTTGAAGTGGAACACAAGATAATGTAGGTGAAGATGAAATACAGATTACACAGATAGGGAAATCGTTATCAATCCTTATCTTTCTCACTGTCCAAGATTTCAAAATTAAAATTTGCATGTTTTTTGGCACAAACCTAAGCAGATAATTTTGTTGTCAATTTTCACTAATGTGACCTGCATGTGGTTTGTGTTTGTGTGTTCCATCAGTTAAATAACTGATATACAGTGTGAGTCTTTATAAAGTGCACATATTGAAATGAGGGAAACGTATTGAAAAATCGAAAAGAAAAAAAAAATTATATTTTGTAGGGAATTTAAAAAATGTTGTTTTGCTACCGTGACCCCTGTGTGAACAAAACGTTATATCTTTTGAACTAATTGACCTATCACGATGAAACAAACTCCATAACGATTGGAAGTAATTGGGCGTCCTCGCAAAATGAAAATTGTGAAAAAAATACTCCTAATTGAAAATAAACATATTTCTTTAGCAAAAATCTGTTTGTTTTTCATCAATTTTTACAAAAATCGTAAATTTTTTTAATAAAATACCAAATACAGTGATCAACTGGCTAATTTGGTAATGTGATGTTTGTCCCATAGTGTCCCATGAAGTCACATAAATTTAATAAAAAAAATTGAACATGCGAGTTTTGGTAATTTGTTAAAGGCTGCCCAAAATAATCAATTCATAGGATCATTTTATTTCTAGTTTATGGTATCTGAAACATCGTCTTCAAATCCTGAAAAAGGCGACGAACCACAAAAGAATAATGCTGTACTTGGAGGATACGAGTGCAATGAAGACTATACGTACATACGGGGAAGAGGTAAATGAACAAGTTTAAAAAAATTGCTTTTGTTTGTTGAATGATTTTCTGTGGTTTCCTGCAGAATTCTTGGAATCAACATGTCGCCACTGCATTTCAGTCATTAGGCAAACATTGTTTTGTTTTTTATTCTATCTTATTGATTTCACCAAATCAAACTTCTTGTTCTTTCAGTCTCATTCTATTTCATGGGTGTTATTTACCTACAGCTTCTTAATTCTTTTCAATATTAATCTGTTTTGTGGCACAATTCAATGTTTACGTCTTTGCTTGTTATCAGTTTGTATAAATCATTTTCTTTGTCCCATCTCAACGTATCCAGACAAACTTGTTTCACCACATTTTACGTAAACTTTGACTTGCAGAGTATTTGTGCTTTTCATTGACTAGCTCTTGATCGACTATCAGCCAGTTCGGATAAAAAAAATGCTGATGTTTAAGGATAATGGGAAGGCCTAAGATTTTCAAATCAATTGGCCTTATCAGAGGGCTTTATTATCTTGCTTTCTCTCGGACAGATATCTTCATGTAGTTTTCAATGAAGTATCATGTTACACTCCAGCTATAAAAAATTCTGGTGTCCCGCAGGGATCCATTCTAGGGCCAACACTATTTCTATTTCATATTAACGATTTTTTGGATCAAAGTCATCAGTACACAGCTTAGCAACTGATAATAACTTTCATCCTGCTTTTTCTGCTAGAACACTGATATCAACCCGTGGGGAGTACAGACTCCAAAATTGAAACTCCCAACCACTTTACCTTGGCTTTTATTGTAGTCTCTGAACATTTCAGAATTTTCCTTAGGTGGAACCAGAAGATAAACATAGTATTTGCAATGTCAGAATACGCTAATTATTTTAAAAATATTTTCTAACCGATAAGCAAGCTGATTGAAGCACCCAAATTTTGCTAAAACTCGATAATTCAATACAAACCATCAGTTTTCAAAGTCAAACTACAATTTTTATTATATCATAATTCGATACTTACCTTAATTTTTTTTATAGTCGCTATAGCGCAAATAGGAGTGAGCAGTTTTCCATAGGAACCCAACTAAAGTCAAAAATCAATCAATTCTAAACTAATCAAGACATACGAATCAAAAATTAAAGGGTGAACATGATTTTTCTTTTCAACACAGTAATGGTAATTCTAGTTCAACCCAAGTACTCAAAAGTTGTTTGAAGGTGAGTATGAAAAACTGCCTACTTTTATTTGTGCTATAGCGAAAGTAAATCTACAGATTGAAGTTTTTTTGCTGTAATTAGTTGGTTTGTACACTAAAATCATCGGTCTTGGGACAATATTTCGGTGGCCCAGCCGCTGTACAAAATTGAAGTGTCGAACGTTTTTTTTTTTCAGGGAGGGGGAGATATGTATGCGACCAATGCGGAATAAGGTGTAAAAAACCTTCCATGCTTAAAAAACATATTAGAACCCATTCTAACGATAGGCCATATACCTGCAGCCATTGCAATTTCAGGTAAATATTCACTTTATTCACATAGTAGTGGATTTTGGTGTCTTTTCTTAGGTTAGAATTTCTTCAAACCAAATCCGTTGCATGATTACTGGGGTCTCGGACGTCCGTCGTCTCAATGGGTCGAAAGATGTTCGACTTATTTCACTTTTTCAGAATGTTTCGATTGCTTGTATCCGCCATCGTCTTCAGGTGAATAGAATACTGACAAGTTCACATGCTACGAGGTCTTAAGACGATGGACGTCCGAAACCTTAGTAATCAAGTCTACAACCTTCAAACAAACTCTTTGCACTTTTGTTTCATTACTCGTTGAAACTATCTGAATCCAGGCCAGATTCGTTCCAAACAAAATCCTGATACGTATGAAATATCTGGAATAAAGTATTTGTTTTAGTTTTAAAACGAAAGGTAACCTGACAAAACATATGAAAAGCAAGGCACACTCGAAGAATTCCACGGCTAGCAGCGGGTCGTCATCCTCCACACAGCATAGCGTTCACAGTTCAGACTCTGATACTGAAGACAGCGGAATGGATAGTAGTGGTGAGAATGAGACTTTAAGCACTTCAGCAGTTAGTAATAAGTTTAACATTTATTGTATTTATTTTAATAAATTAATATTTGAAGCATCATTTGATGTGAACGAAATTGTAGAGGTAGAAACTACCCAAAACACCAAAAATATGTCAATTTTACTCGACGCATGTTTCGCCAACGAAGTTGGCTTCCTCAGTAGCTCAAAGTTTACTAAATTGCTCATTATCCCCTCATGCATCAAATTTTCTACTTTGTTATCCTAATTTTGGAATGTACCTCCTCTACTACCTATATCATGCCTGTCTACATCAAATTTTATACCCACTCTTATTATTTACCTATTTACTCGTGAAAGAGTTTACCTGCTATAAATCTACTTTTTTTGGATTTAATGGCCTCATTTTTGATAATTCATGACTTGGGACATCTTAAGAAAGAGGAGAAGCCTTTATTTTACTAATAACTTGAACTAGGGCTGTATGGAACTGGGACCTTATCCGCGATCTTCCATTTTTTTCATTTTTTAATTTGGACTCTCAAATGCATTGAAAATCTTTCCAATTTATCTCAAACTTGTGACGTCAAATTGGTAGCCGATTTTTCTGGTCTCAAAAATTGGTTCATGTGTTCTTTGATCAGTACTTTCATGTCGCCTCTAGTTTGACCTACATACTTCTTCTCGCAGTCTAATTTCATAAATCCTTGACTTTTCTTCTGTCTTATCTTTGGGAGTACCGAGGATCTGCTGTAGATCATAAGAGGTTTTGTATACCATCTTCATATTGAGGATTTTGAAAATGCTGTCAGGTCTTCGATTTGAAATAATTTTTTTTTTAATAGTTCACCTTGGTGTGTGGTTCAAATCGGATAGTTGTGTCGATAGTTGCATCCTAATATTACTCTGGTATGATTAAAAAAAATCAAATCTAAAACATAGTATATCCAAACTCAGTTGAATATGCCTTCATAATTCCCTATAGAAGAAAAGAGTAGATCAGATTGGGTAATATTATAAGTGTAACCGTTTGTCGCCTGGAAACCAATCAGTAATGTGCTGATCGCCTATTGCCTGTTGTTCCTTATTTATGGCCTTATTTATGAAAAGAAGAACAGTAGCGTACCGTGTATAGTATTTGTTACACTTCCTGTTGAAACAAGTGTAGTGAATTTTGTTAACCTATTTTTGTGAAATCTCTAGTGTTGGTGTTTTTTTTTTTTTACTTTAATACTTAAATTTTGAAACGTTGTAGACGATACTTGATGAAAAGCGATTTCAACGTTTAAACTAAAACTGATTTTCACACTTTTGTTAAAAAACCGAGACATGGGTATGTTTCGCCAATAGGATGGCTTCTTCAAGCAGAAGTATACTGAGTTACTATCACAATGTCCTTCTTTTATATTCCAAAAAACATTAATTAAATTTGGAGAAAATCATACTTTTGAAATACTACATGTGGAACGAAATTGGAAATTAATAAAGGGAAAAATTCACAGAACTTATTGGACAATCAAACAGAACTCAATATTTCTCCTATACTTAATTTTTTTAGCTGTTTTACTAGGTAAATCTAATTAATTATTAACATACAATATTTGTTATCATAGAGTTATCCGAAAACACGTATAAAACTGTTCCCAAATTAACTAATGTAATAGCAACTCAGTATACTTCTGCTTGAAGAATCCATTGTATGGGCAAAACATATGACGCGGTTTTTTGAACTCAAAGTGTGAAAATCAACATTAAAGTTTTAGTATAAACGTTAGTGTATTTAGTGTTGCAACATGGCATTTCAGAGACCATTCGAAAAACGTGAGGAACAAGACTCACAACCAGATGAACAATAGGAATTTGAAAACAAAGATCTTCATGTTCAGACCCAAAGACTTATTCTAAATATATATAAAAATCTTAATAATGAAATGAACGACAAATGTGACAATGAAATTTCCGCAAGAAAATCTCATCCCACCAGTTTGGGGCATTCAACTATTTACAGAGTGGTTGAACAAGGGGATGTTGTAGATCATTCTCGTAAAAGAAAACGAAAAGATCAGAAATCAAACAAAGTTGATGAAGCCACTAAAGATTATCTTCGAAGTCAAGTTTATGATCTGTATAAAAAAACGAAGTACCTACCTTGGAATCATTTAAAAACAAATTATCTGATTATTCTGAATATACATATAAGTCGCACGAAACACTACGCTAAATTCTGTGGTTTCAAACACAAAAAACAAAATGAGCGAATGTCAATTATGGAATCACCCCGGCTCGTTCTGCAAATACCAAAGTAAGAGGAAATATCTCCGCCTATGGTCGGTAAGTACGTTCAAAGAGGCGAACTCATTAAGTGGTGATTTATGGTAATTTATGTAACAGGCGGTCAGCGCATTACGGATTGGTTACCAGGCGGTGAACGGTTACACGTATAACTGGTCCACTGTTTTCTTTATTTAGGGAATTATGAAGTCATATTCAACTGAGTTGGGATATACTGTACCAAAAATTCAGAAAATTCAAACTGAAAGCCATATTTTCGATTAGAATGATGCTGTTTTTTGTATAAGTACGAATATTATATAATTCTTGTTTTCTTTGAAATCATTCGCGAGTTGATTCGTTTTGAAGTATTATTTCTAGGCATCATAAACGTACTTCGTACGTGAAATTACTTGAAAAAAATTACAACTAAGCGTCTTTATCTCATTTCTATCAATTTTTACAGACGAATCGACAAGGCAACAAGAACACGAAGCAGCTTACGGTCTGTTGTCGCTGTCGCAGAAACCTGCTCAAGGCGGCAGCGGTCATTGCGATTCCGACTTGGCGCACCTACGCAGCTCCAGCCCCAACGATCTCTTCATGACGCCCGAAGAGATAGCGCACGTTTCCAAAACGAACTACGCCAAAAACAAAATCCTGGACGAGCGAAACTCCGGTTTCAGATCCAGGAGGCTCAACGAAATGCCGCTTCTCTCGCTCAGCGAGGAAACGACGGAGACGAGAAACGTGAGGAACTTTCTGGGAACCGGCTGCATTACCAGACCATTAACGTACCCCTACACCTCCGCTCTACCTCCCGAGAAAGACATGCTGCCCTCCCCGAAGCCGTCGGAAGGGGAAAGCCTGGCTTCGGATTCTTCCGTCAGCCCCGAACCAAAGTCCATCAAACAATTCCACGTCATTCAGAGGTACCTGCCGAACTGTCAGCTGTCGCCGAAGCTGCCCGAAGCTCCGGCTAAGGCCGCTCCTCCGCCCCCACCGCCGGTGCCGAGGAAAGTAGAGGGAAACTTTCCGCCATCGGAAACTGTCACGTTGAACAACAAGAAAAACGCAGTTTCACACCCCAATCGAGCTCTACCGACGTTGAAGGTCAACGACGTTGTTATCACCACGGAGAGCATTGGGGATCTGAGGAAACGAAAGTTCTCCTCGGAAGTTTTCTTTAAGAACAAGATTCAGAGGAACGACGAGGTTATGGATCTTTCGATGACCACGACGCATGAGAAAAACGTGAACGGGGTGGAAGAGAGGGTTTTCAACAACGTCAAGCCTGCGGAGTTGCAGAAGAACGTCGCTAACGAAATTTATAACACGTTGCAGAAGGTGACGTCTAGCAGTCCGAAGAGATTCGACGTGAACGAAGATAAGGAGGAAGATTTCAGCCACAAAGCTGCTGAAGCGACCAATAACAACGGTATGTGCCCTCTTTGCTTTATTTTGTTACTTTAATTTGGGTACTTCTTGCAAGAGACGATAATTTAAAAGGAAATGTAAACGTAAACGAGATCACTTATGTTCTGCTACCACTTGAGTTGCTTTCATGTTATGTTATGAATTATAAGAATGGTTTCAATTTTACTTTTTATAGAACATACAACTATTTTGGTGTATTCCTTATAGGGCGTGGAAAGGTGGAATTCCAATTTAGATCTGGGAATTTCTATTCAGATGTGGGAATTCAGACGTAGAAGTAAGAATTCTGACTTATATCTTGGAAATCCGGCGTAGATCCAGAAATATTGACTTGAATCTCAGAATTCCGACTTTGATCTCTGAATCCCGCTTTTGATTTCTGAATTCCGCCTTTGATCTCTGAATTCCGCCTTTGATCTCTGAATTCCGCCTTTGATCTCTGAACTTCGCTTTTGGTTTCTGAGTTGCGCCTTTGATCTCTGAATTCCCCCTTTGATATCTGAGTTCCGTCTTTGATCTCTGAATTCCAACTTTAATCTCCGAGTTTCGCCTTTCACCTCTGGATTTCGACTTCGATATTTGAATACCAAATTCGATATTTTTATTTTGAATCCCAAAATTCCTACTTTGATATCTCAATTCCAACTTTAAACTCTCAATTTCGTCTTCTCTGAATTCCGACTTACTTGTAAATAAAGATCCCGAAATGAGATCTGAGATTTGGAACCTCAGTCGGAATTCAGAACGTGAAAATTCTTACTTGATCTCTGATTTCCTATTTTGATCAATTTTGTCTTTGATTTCTGACTAACTTTGATCTCTGAATTTCGTCTTTCATCTGTGGATTCCGACTTCAATATCTGAATTTCGTCTTTCATCTGTGGATTCCGACTTCAATATCTGAATTCCGACTTAGACCGCTGAATTCCGACTTGAATCTCTTAATTCCGACACAGATCCTAAAATTCTTACTTGATCTCTGATTTCCAACCTTGATCAATCAATTTCGTCTTTGACCTCTGAATTCCGACTTTGATCTCTGAATTTCGACTTAGACCGCTGAATTCCTACTTAAATCTTTGAATTCTGACACGGATCTCAAAATTCGTACTTGATATCTGATTTCCGACCTTTACACATTTCGTCTTTGATTTCTGAATCCCGACATTTCCGACTTTGTTCTCTAAATTCCGACTTTGTTTTCTGAATTACGACTTTTTTCTATGAATGCCGACTTTAATCTAAGAATTACAACCCTTTGATCTCTGAACTTTGACTTGTAAATAGATTCCGAAATGAGATCTGAGATTCGATACCTCAGTCGGAATTCAGAATGCCTGAAACGGATATTTTTTAATCGTGACTCGTTTTTTTTTAACGTTCCTTATTTAATCTCAGAAGTGACTGTATCTGTTATGATGAGCATTATTTATTATAAAGCGTGGTATAATTAAAAAAAAATCGGAATTCCGAAATCTTGGACTAAAAAATGCTTTGAATTTGAAATAAAAATTGATATGGCCCTTCCACGCATTCGTACTTTAGTTATTTTTACTTTTTTATACTAGATCATGGTTCTTCTTGTTTTCAGTTTCCCTGGCGCTCCCTTTCGAATTTTACTTGATTGTGGTTACTAAATCTATTATAAAAGTTTGTTTTTTCTATTTTTTCATGTACTAATTACATTTTCACATAATTGTTTGTTTAATGAATCCATCTGTCAAAAAATCAAAATTATCACTCTATAAATAGCTTTGGACCGAAAACTAATCCTTGTGGCACACACATAATAGTTTTTTACATCTTGATTTAGATAGTTATTCACAGAATAGTAGCAAGCTATGAAATCCAATAATTTTTCAAACAAAATATATGACGATGCTGATAATTGCTCACAGGTACTGTCATCATTCTCAGGCCGTTGCAAACGGAAGAACAAATGAACGTCAGCTATACGTCGGAGCAGCACAGCAACAGCGACGATCAGGGCAAATGCAGCGACTACGACAACAGCGCGATGGAAACGCTGGCAGACATAGCGACGAAGCAGGTCAAGCTGGAGAAAAACACTCTGGCCAAAAGCGTGGCCAGCGAGTTCCTCAAGTTGGCCACGAAAAACGATAGCGTCGACGGATGTAGGGAATCCGTCAACTACGGTCCGGTGAACAAGGACGTCAACGACATTATCGTCAAGTCTGAGGGGGATAAAAGTTGCACTATTTGCGCCAAGAGTTTCAACAAACCTTCCCAGCTCAGGTGAGTTGAAATTTGAATTATAGACGATATACTTCGTTGCTGATCCTGAAAAGCGTTCAATACAGTTTCTGTGCTATTACCCAACGTAAAACCATGTTGGTGGGGGGAGAGAGCATTTCATTTTTATTGAAGAACGACAGAAGTTTGTTTTTCATGTTCATTTAATTTTTTTTTGGTGCGGGTCAATTTTTTTATTTTTATACTTAATTATTTTAATAATATACTAGTTGCACTACTGTTGATAGCCTATAAAAAAATAAAAATATATTTCTCATCGCAAATTATGAAAAGTCTTTATAAGCTGAAGCACAAATATGTATTATTTACAAGAATTTCAATATTTGGATTGCTGGCCAAACATCATTGTGGATCGCGATCCTCATAGTGCAATTTTCCAGACGT
The DNA here is from genome assembly GCA_958502065.1 of Chrysolina americana. NCBI lineage: Eukaryota > Metazoa > Arthropoda > Insecta > Coleoptera > Chrysomelidae > Chrysolina > Chrysolina americana. Next base: position 3,999,962 of record OY293411.1, on the reverse strand, counting down.
CATTGATGCAAATCTCGTTTGTATATTGATTTCAAATAATTTCAAAGGACAAATACATATTTTTTGTCATCATTTGTCTGAATAAAACACCTACCACACTCTTAATCATATGTGAAACAGCCGTTTGTACAAATGTTGGTCATATCATAAATTTCCATTTTCTACTGCACTCGTATCTAAAATAAAGATCGTATCGTCGGTATCCTGCAACGAATATTACAAATAATTTCTATAACTCTCTTTTTATTCACTATCGCTATTTTTATTCCAGTTCACAAGCCATCGTTCTTCGGAATTGTTTTCTAACGTTTCGTTAGCACAAGTGGCTAACTTTTTCAGAGATTTCATCTTGATAATTCACAGATTCTCAAGGATTTTTACTCCACAAATTGTATTTATTGTGCCTCAGGTAGTCTAGCTCATTAATTATTGATGTTTGTACCTGCAGTCATTGAATTGTGCTCGATTATTCTTTCCCTTGCATTTTAAAGAATGGGGTTCCAGATCCTATTGGTCATCTTCATATATGCCTAATAAAAAAACATCAACATAGGCCATGTACAATTTGGGCCCTAATATTGAACCCTGTGGCTTTCCTTCAGTAATATGTTCAAATTCTGAAGTAGGTAGCTGTGTGACACTATTAATTGTATCCGAATAACTGTAAACAGTAAATTGAGATGTATTTTTTTTAGGCTTCATATGAATATTCACTATCTGGAAAGACCTTTCCGATGTGATTCCTGTTCGGTTAGTTTTCGGACAAAAGGACACCTTCAGAAACACGAGAGAAGTGCTAGTCATCATAATAAGGTTAGTGAAAGGCTCGTAGTCATAAGTTTCTAACATTTTAAAGATGTGTGAATCCAAACTAGGCATAATCTGAACAAAATAATTACTACTCCATTTCTAAAATATTTAAATCGAAGATTGGCCACTATGTTAGCTCCGAAAATTTTATAATTTCACCTCTTTGATGATTGAGCATAACAACCAAACATGATTATTTTGTAAACAAATGTAGATGTTACATAAATGAAAATACAGTTCACCTTGATTTCGCCACATCCAAGTCTGTAATTGCCAAATTTTTTCATTTTGTTCGATTTAGGTATTTAATTGAATTTCAAATTTTTAATATTCTCAGTGATTGTACCTGCACAAAAAAAAGTCCGGCGGAGAGCACAAAATTTGACTAATTTCATCGATTTACATTAAATTTTCGAAGACGATCTTGAAATCACGCGTCGTTCATGAAATAGTTGATATTTGTCAAATATCGTTCAACACCTACTCTGGTGTCAAATGTCGCAAAAACATTTGAAGTTTTTCTATTGTGGTTTTCCATGATAACTCGGCGAGCGTTTTCATTACTTTGCCGCATGGCCACACCTAAAGGCTGAAACACAATGGAAGTTTTATGTTTTTAGTTTTAATTCTCATAATTTTGGATATTTTTTTAGGCGAAACGATCATTGCTATTATTATTCTGATCACGCCTCATAAACAATTTTGTTGGTAAAATTCAAGCTTCATTTCTCAATTCTGTTTTGCATCTTGTTTTATTTGTGAAATTGATATCCAAAATCCAAAAACTTAAAACTTATTACATAAAACTTCCATTGTGTTTACGGCTTAAGATGCCTAAAAACAAATGAAATCATGGTCTATTTCTGTAATCGGATCCAGAGATGGCGCCTCGTCCTCATGTCAATACTCCAGGGACATAGTGATTGTGATTGTTGTTAATTTAATTTGATGGAATGTCAATAAACTTTTGAAATATCATTCTAAAGCAATATAGTTTCCATACTCGAAGTGGAAGACCAAATTTTTTGAAAAATAACCACACAAAATGTGTTATTTTTTTTTAAATAATGTAAATACCGTTTGAAAGTCAAAATAGTTGTGGCAGAATCAAAAACTTCGTAGTGCAATATTATTGACTATTGATGATGTTCGTTTCTTTATTTTTCTGTATTTTATATTATTTTCCTAAATAAGTTGACCATAATCCGTTTTTGTGTGGACAAAATTCAGAGATGAACACAATAATTCATTATGTCTAGTACCGAAAGTGAGTACCTACTACTTAAAATCTGTAAAATATACTTTGGAACCAAATTTGGAACTTACATTTTATTTCTTAACTTGCAATGCTCTAATAAACATGACAAAAAAATTTCAAATCGATTAAATCAACTGGGTGCGTATTGTTATACCCTACTGTTTCTTTTAAATATTCCATAAGTCACATTACCATCCCTAATACGTATATTATACAAAGGATAACTACATAAGAAACAGTGACACTCATACACATTAACCAGAAACAAAAATAATATAAGGAAGTGCCAAAAAAGACCAGAATTCATAGGATTGAAATTATTCAATCTTTAAAAAGAAAACCTGAAATATCTTTCAATCTTTTAAAAAGGAGATCCGACACATTCTGATTGAAAATGCACTTTTCAGTGTTGATGAATTTCATTAGATATTTTACTGATAGCATCAAACTGTATACTTCATTTGTATACCCCATGATTTATATTCATATATTATGATAGTATAAGGACGTGGGGAGTTTAACTGGGGTTAATGACATACCAGCGCGCCCCCCCCGGATGTATCGGGGCTCCGGATACAGGGTCGACATGTGAGGTCGCTGCAAATGGAGCTTCAGATCTACAACGTGGCGAGCCATGCTGCAGTCTGCTCTTCAATTTAACTCCATTATATTCAAAATAATACATCTCAAATTATTTTACAAATTTTTGTCCAGGTCTGGTAGACACAAGGAACAAACGGAAATGATTTTCCTCATTAAATAAAAATAATAAAAGCTTTTATTGCTAGGATACTCGGTACAGATACCTAACCTAACAAAAGGCAGGATTCAATCTCCGCACATGAATAATCATTTAGTTATTGATACATTTGTATTTCCAAAATTTTTCAGTAGTTGACCGAGTAAATCTGCACATGTAATTTTGGGAATAGGGGTAAAATTGCTACATTATCTCCTATCAATATACTTACTCTCCACCGCATGAAATTGTTATGATAATCTCAACAATTTTTTTACAGTTATCATCTTCACCCGCTTTATCGTCGTCCGAACCGCGCCCCTTCAAATGTTCCGACTGCAACATAGCTTTTAGGATACACGGCCACCTGGCTAAACACCTGCGCTCCAAGATGCACATCATGAAGCTGGAGTGTCTGGCGAAGATTCCGTTCGGGCTCTACGCTGAGCTCGAACGGTCGAACAGTCTGCTGACGGAAATCAACACTAGCGATGGGGACCAATGCTTGGAGAGTCTGAAGGTAAGAGATAATTAAGACTGAGGTCTAGGTCCTTTAAAAGCCTAACAAAATACAAATTTACTGTATAATAAGAAAGAAACTATTCAAAAAACACTGTTTCGTCGATTTTATTCTTAAAAATATTGACTGATGAGGTGTTGACGACTTCTGCACTAAGACCATTCCAGGTGTCGGAGATTCGTTTGGTTAGGAAATGTTGACGTTGTTTTGTCTTGAAATTTTCCTTTTTCAATTTGAATTGTTGTCCTCTAGGACGAATATCATGGTTTTGAACAAACAAGCTGCTCAGATTTGCATAATCAAATTTCATAACTCTGAAAGAGAGGATGATATCTTCTCTGAATCTACGGTGCAGGAAAGTAGTTAAGTTTGCAGCCTGTAGTCTTTCTTTGTATGTAGGTCGGGTGGTAGTCATACGTGTAGCACGGCGCTGGACGTTTTCTGTCAAATTTTAATCACGTATTAACACTGGGTTCCACACTGGTCCAGCATACTCGAGAATCGGGCGAATGTAAGTTTTATAGATGTTTTGAACGATACGTGTTCAAAAGCCAATAGTATCACTGATCTTGAGATGTTTAACACCTCCCTGAATCATTTTAAAACTCAGTTACGGAATACTGAGCTTTAATGTTAATATTTTGAGATTTAATGTTGTAATGTTTAAATGTTTTAGTGTATAGCATACGTTTTATTGCGGCTTATTGTCTTGTGGTTTTTAAATTTTTAAATTCTTAGTCAACCCTTTCAAATTTGAACTTATTCTTAATTTTAGTTTGTACTTCAGCGCCGTATATAATCTAAAATTGTAATTTATACTTTAAATGGGCTTGCCCGTAAATAAATAAATAAATAAATAAATAAGTCTTGCGAAATAGGTAAATTAAAGAGTTTGCTCGTTTACAAGTTGCAAGGATGTGACTGGACCAGGTGAGGTCTGATGTAATAGTGACACCCAAGTCCACATGAGATTTCCTTGCAGTGTGTATGGTAGGCAAGGATTGTTTTACCAACATGGAAATTAACGCACTTTTCTATGATCAGCGGGAGAAGTCACCATTCATGAATTGAGTTCAGGTCGTCTTGCAGAGTAAGATGATCAATCAGTGGGTTAGAGTGAATTTTCGTTTTATCGGCATAGAGGGACTGGTGGCTTTGGAATGAAATGTCACTTCCATATATCAGGAACAGAAGTGGACCGAGAACAGATCCTTGGGGTACTCCACTCGAGACTGCTGTGTCGGAGGAATAACACTTTCCAACCCTAACTCTGAAGGTTCTGTTCGACATTTAATCTTCAATCAACGATTTGAGCTTTCCACAAATGCCAAAGTTGTCTAGTTTGTACATAAATTCTAGTTCATACCCTCGCGAACTTCGCAATTTTTCTGCGGATAAAATGGCTCCCAGTCATACCGGACCAATCGTTGATGCAGAAATATGTCGGCAGCCATTTTATTCGCAGAAAAATTGCGAAGTTCGCGAGGGTATGAACTAGACTTGGGTCTTCTGACTCGAACTCTATCGAAGGCATTTGCAAAGTCTAGATAAATTATGATTCTAATAATAATATAACTAAATAACCAACCACAGACCAGTTAGTCTATGAAGTTAGAATGAAAAACTAATAGATTTCTTGAAAACCAATAACTTACCTCCTTCGACTTCTGAGGGCTGTCGTTCGTAAGGGGATGACAGCTAGTTAACGGAAAAACAATTCTAAACAATTTTTTAAACAATGAATGAAAATGAGATCATCACAAAGGCACAATTCGGCTTTGAAGGTACTGCGGCGGTATTCTGTGATTTATTTATCTAAGGCGTTCGACTGCGTGAACCACAGAATACTGTTATGAAAGCTTTATCACTATGGTATTAGGGGTGTCTCTCAGGATTGGCTAGAATCATATCTGTCAAGTCGAAGCCAAGTTGTAAAAACGTCATCATACTCCTGTAGTATGCGGTATGCTTCATGGGTCAATACTCGGACCAGTTCTCTTCCTACTCTGTATAAATGACTTGGTAAGGACAAACATTTCAGGAAAAATAACCCTGTTTGCGGATGATACGAGTATATTGTGGCATAATAAAAATTCCGAAACATTTCTTGAAATTATCAAGGATGATACTTGTGAGGTGAAAAGATGGTGCTACTCAATTAGCTATGAACATGGCAAAAACTAACTTAATTTCATTCAAAGGTGGATTAGGTGAACTGGTCATGGGTGATGATGTTATAGGAAACACAAAAAATACAAGATTTCTAGGTATTCAAATAGATTACAGGTTGAAATTCGAATAGCATAATACTAGAACGATGTCTGAAATGTATATTAGAGTCAGAAACTAGCTAAAACTGTTGACATCAAACAAAAGATTACCAAAACAGTTGTTGACCAAATTTTTTATTCTTGTAACTTTGTCATTTTATATAATTTTTTTTGTTTCAGATTTTAGCCAGGAAAGTGTTTATCAACGATCCTAGTAAAATAAATCAAATAGAGCTGAGAGAAAATGTAATTGCTGATTAGTAGAATTTTGTAAATAATGCTATTTACTGCTGAAGACTGAATAAAACAAAATCTATTTAAAAATATACATTTTACAAAATATTTTATTGTTGGAACATTCTACTTATAGGGTTAGTTTATTATTTACACGAAAAGTATATAAATATATATTCTAATGTGTCAAATATAATAATTGTGATATATTTTTAAGTGTTGTAAATAGTCGCATTTGTGGTTGAATTTGTTTTTTTTTTGTCATAAATTCTAATGGTTTGTCTCCGCAGTGAGTTTTGTTCTTTAATTTCTCATTAGAAGGAATTTATTTTTTTAATCTTTTTTGAGATTTTGATTGTACAAGTTGATATTATTTGACCTGTTTTTAGGTATTTTATTAGAATATTATGTACAATGGTTACGAATAAATATTGTGTTTTATGTTGCGTCTTTTAAAGAATTGTATAGTTACGTTGACATTTATTGTAAATATTGTTTGGGACTGTTCATAAAATACTACATTTTCCCTTTCTGTCAAATTTGAGGCAGCTATCCCCTTCACAAGGAAAGGGGGTAATTGAATTGAAAACGAACAATTCGAAATCAAATTGTTTTTGACATACAGAGGCCTACTACAATTTTGTCAAATAGGCTGAAATTCTCAACACTTCGGTAAGAAAACTGCCTGGAAAAGGTTATGCTCAAAGATAGGAAAACGTTTTTGAAAAAACTCAGCTTTGAAAGAAAATTAGATTAAAGAAATAGTCTTCCATTTTACTATTTTTATAGATTCCAACTATTGGGCATCAAGTTTTTACAGGCATTTTCCTTAAAGGCACTTTTTTGAAAAATCAATTTGGGAAAAAATTAAAGAATATACTATTATTTTTTTTGGTTACGATTTTCAACTTTCCCTCTTCCCCGAATTTGTAAATGTAATTTATGAACAGCCCCTTTGTATTAATCTTTTGCCAGGATACATGTTTTGTTAAATATTGTTTCCATTGTTAAAAAGTACAAAAAATTGTTAAAAATACTTGTTTTGTATTATTTATTCTAAAAAAATACAGTACTTTCTCAAAAACCATTTATATATGTAGTAAAAAGTTGCCTTGTATAAAGCTTACCTATTTGGCTATTTTTACAAATATACATAACAATAAATAATGAAAATATATGGCGGTTTATATAACAAAAATAAACATTTAGCTTCAGTCACTATCACTCTCTACAATTATCCTTCTTCGCTTGGAAGGATTAGGCATAAGGGTAGACTTTTTTCTTCGTTTCCTCTGCTTTTCCAGTTTCTGTTCTAATATTTCTAATTCCGACAACTCCTTTTGACTCACTATGGTTTCTTCATCGACAACAAATGAATCCTACAAAAACAAATGAGATACTTGAGAAAATTTTGTCAAAGAAAACGTGATCGATCTCACATCTAAATATGTGTCCTCTTCGTCAAAAACTTCCTGGGAGTACACGTCGATGTTACGATTTCTAGGAATTCTAAATCTGTTTGGTAATACTGGACTCCTAAAAAAATATTTTCTACAGCCGATAGACAAAATTAGAGTGCTGTGAGAACTACTATATTCTAAGCTTTTCAACATAAGAAGTGATATTTGCGGGATTATTAATGTTGAACAGGATATGTTCATATGAACTACTTCTGTGCTGCATTACATATTCCAAATGCAGATTAGACTATTTCAAGATATTTAAAAGTACAAAGTTTAAAAAAAGGAATGACTGCAATGTCGAAAAACGAACAGCAATTATGAAATTGAAGTTAATTCAATTCCTTTGTAATCAGAAAAGGAATGAAACTACATTTGAACTACAACTAAAGTGTTTTCATGCCAGAGCTATTATTTTATCAACCATCAGGGTAGTTTGTATAAGTATATACATTTCTTATTGAAATTATCGGGAAAAACTGCCGAATACATTTGAACTACAACTTTAATATTTTCACAACAGAATCAACATCTGATGAAATGTCGAGGTGTGCTATACAAATATCGGTCGGCTATTTGAATAAGAAGTTGACGCTGTGTTCGCACCACAAAAAGTAATTCGTTTGAACTACTGAATATCCCAATTAACTCGCAGGTTGGTTTGCTGTAACTTTGTGACTTTTTTTGTTATCACCATGAAACAATGAACTATGATCAGTCGATTTATGAAAACTTTTTAATTTTAGTACATCGTAAAAATAAATAAAGGGTACATTTGAACTACTGCCCATAATTCATCCATGTAGAAGACAGTTCAATTTTATAGAATAGACAACTGAAAAGCTGATGATACAATGAGGTAAAAAAAAAATTGCATCATCAAATAAATGAGAAAAATTGCTGACTACGTTGGAGCAACCAATAGAAAATTTTCATAACAACATTCATTTAATGAATTTCCAAGCTGGTATGAAGTACTGAATTTCCTATCAAACTTTTAATCAAACTGATTCGTCAGTTCAATCAACAAAAGTTTTTTTTAATAGTATATTCAGCAAATGTTTCCAATCTATACAGTCCAATTAGAATATTCTAAAAAATACATTGCGTTTTGAAATAAATGGGTAAAATTACCGACTACATTTGAGCTACCAATGGAACAATTTCATAACAGAACTAAATAGTTTTTTTATACAGAAAATTTAGCAAATTTTACCAATATTATTATGTACTTGAACTACTACGATTGTTTCACAAATATATGTCTAGGTGATAAAATATATTGGCGTTATTTGACCTACTGTTATCAGTATGCGGTTGTGGACAAAGGGTCCATATTGAAAATTGAACCATTTGTCTTGACTATACTTTAGAAGATGCCTGACTAAAAAATGTTTTGAAATGTATTCTCTTTTAAGAGGTGATGAAATTTCAATGGTGAGAGAGTGATTTTAAGAAGATTGGTAGAATTGATATGGCTTTTCATCACACCACATTGTATGTTTTATATGTTAACAGCAGACCTACCTCACAGACTGAAGATAATTTGCATGCATCTGCGAATCAACATGATACGTTTCATCTGCCACAAAACTACCCTCGTAACAGTCCTCCTTTTCTTCCTCTTCATCTTCAGAAACGTTAGTGTTCTCGCAAAAAGATAACTCTGCTTCATTATCGATGAAATCGCATTTGGGTTTCTGCAAAAAATATGACTGAAGGATATTTGTGAGAATGCAAGTATTGTTATCACCTTTTCTGGCTTGTTGTTATTGATACGTGAGGAAACTGTGGCTGCACGCTTTTCGGTATTGTCTTTGGGTCGTTTCAAAGGCTTCATTTTTTTCGGCCTTATCCACACAGGACTGGTAGGCTTCGTTTCGAATTCGTCATCACTTGGATTTGAATGAAGCGTCATATTCAACGCCAAATTTTTCAAAGACTTCTCTACATCTACTTCTAGATATGGAACATCTTGCTTTTTAGATGTCCCTCGAGTCTCACTACTGACGGTACTTGGAATATTTGATGATTTTTTAGGAACAGGCCGTTTACTATTGAAACTGAAATTGAATAAATCGGAGTATTCAGCCTCTAGAATGTATTTCTCTTTTTGCGACGAGGATTTTTTAGATTTTACAGTATCTACTTTATCGACTGTAGCAACTGATTCGGATGACTTTTTCAATTGCGAGCTGCTGTCATCTCTATTTACGAGCGAGATCATTTGAGTAATAGAAACTTGTGATGGTGAGGAAGATTTTTGTGGAAATTGTGTGCCATCACGTCTGGACTTCATCTGTGAAGCATTTTCATTTCTTGTGGGTTTGCCAGTCAGATTTTCGATTATGGACATGTCGCAAAAATCTGACAAGGCATAACTATCAGACAACTTGATCACTTCCAAGAGACTAGGGGAAGTTTTAGGATCGTGCTCTTTTTGTTTTGGTGCAATGAACGTTTCTGCACTATTTTTGGATGGAGGTAAGCCAAAAAAGGAAATATCGCACAAATCATCAATTTCTATTTTTGTTGCAGCTTTATTAGTACTTTCTAGAGAAGTTTTAGCCGATAATTCGGTATTGCTAATCTGAGAGTGAGAATTTTCATCAATTTCCGTGTTACCCAATTTTGATTCTTTGGCAGCCGATTTTGGAGTGGGACCCAATTGGAGACGTTTCCTTTTCACTTCCACACTCTGACGCACTGTTTTTGGGGTGCTGCATAGTTTCGTAGAACTTAAAGTGAAATTAGAGGGTGAGTCTATATTCGCGACATTTCCCGAACTACTGACAGATTTTCTATTTTTCCTCTTCACTTGGAACGTTCCAATAATTGGAGAACCTTCATCACTGCTTGGTATCACCACCAAAGGAGGAGTTTTTTCTCTAACAGTATTCATGCTGTCCAAAACAGGACTTTCATCGAACATATCAGGGGAGTACATAATAGTAGCCTGGCTACTGCCTATGTCAACTTCAACGCCAAATATTTCGTCCAAAGATTTTAGTTTGAAAAAACCCAATAACTCCTCAACACTCTCATCCACTTGGGTGCACTCGAACAAATCGGGAGTTTCTTTCCTGTTCGCATCATCATCAGGCGGTTTTTTAAATTCAAGACCTACCCCAACCTTTTTTTGTTGACTGTTTCTCTGGGTTACTTCTTCTACGTCAATAATGGACGTACTGTATTTGTTGAGCAGGGTATCTAAGGTTTTGGGTGCCTGAAAGTTGCAGGACTTATCAAATACATCAGTCAATATACTTTGGTCTATTAAATCTTCCAGTTCTAATACATTTTGCGATCCTTTAGAGAGGACTACGTCCTTTTTGGGACACGGAGTGCTTATTATATCGAAATCCAAAGTATCTTCAAAGTTGAAGTCATTTTTATCCATAGATTTCGCGAAGGATTTGAGATCATCCAGGGTAATTGACGAGAAAACAGAGTTGTCAAGTTCTACCCAATTCAGAGTGGCCGCAGGCCTAGGAAAAAGACTAGTTTTCGTGCAGTCAATTTGCTCTGGACAAAGCTTGCACTTTTTCTCGATATTGGCAATTTCGATGGATAAGAAGTTGGACAGTTCCGTAAATAGTTCCCGTGAACCAAATGTGCTTTTTTCTTCAGTAGGGGGTAATATTATCTGCGGGGTCTGGGTGCTTGGTATAACAAAATCATTGGCGCTTTGGGATTTATAGAACATGTTCCTTATGTCGGTTTGCTTCAAATTCTTGTTCTGGGTCGACTGGGAAACCATACCTAAAATTTTCCTGATGATAAAACATTTTTTGTTATGACACATTATTTAAATACATTTATGAGCTATCAGTTGTTCTGCTAAATAAAGGATTTATATAAAAAATAAAAAGTACATAATATGATAAATTAGTATACAATACAAGCAAAAGTTGTAAACTGAAAACTGTCTTAACTATAAAAAGAATAAAAATGTAGTTCAAATACTGGAAGCGAAAATATTTCAATATTTTACCGATTTTTGCTTCGAAGACTCTTAAAAATCCAACAAAGTATTGAATAAATTATATCGACAATAAAAATTCTAAAAAAGTACAGTAATTTGAAAGTTTTTGTCATTCATAAGTAAATTTTGTCCCTAAACATTTTGACGCAGATTTTTTTTAAATTGGATCAAATCAATATCAATACTTAAATATTAAGGAGTGTTAAAAATCAATTATTTTTATTTTGCTACACAACGTTTAATTTTGTGCTGTTGAAATTTGAAAAAATTTCTATTGAAGTATTATTTAACGTTAAAAAATTATCATTGCCTCAAATGCATTAGAAATATCATCAGCAAAAAAATTATGGAGTATTGATTTTATTCTAATAGTATTTTTTTTTGCTAATACAGAGTGACATATACAATATATGGCGGCAATTTTGAAATATTCATTAAAAACGGGTAAAAAGTTGGTATTTTTAGAACCAACAAACATATTTTCATCATCATTATCATCACGCCAATGATTTTTTTGTCTCCATAAGTACACTGAATATTCTCAAATTTTTATGATAACCACCATATTGAATAAACCTGTATACATACCCATTTGTGACATTGGAATGTTAAACCTTTTGGAATCAGCAAGCTGTAATAACCCAACAAGAATTTCGGAACTTTTGGAATGCTTCACTTTATAGATTTCTTGAAAACTCCTTTGTTTTACAATCCTTTTGCTGAAAATGGTTGAAAATGGAGGATCCTTCTCCAAGGGATTTTCTGAAAAGACAGTTCACACCTATAAAACTATTCATCTATTTATTTATTCAACAGAATGAATTTACAACTGTATAAAATCAATATATTGGAAATGTACCAATCTATGGATTAACTTTCCCCACAAAAATTCAAAAACATAAAAGGATAGACAATGAAATAAAATAATTTGAAGTTAAACATAAATATTATCAGTTACATAATCTGGCTATTAAATGCTGGTGGACTTGCGGAGAATATATCAATATCCATATCCTGAAGAAAGCTTACCATAGTTAGAATCATAGAAGTTGATGTAGAATAGTTTTTGATTTCTTAAATTAAGTTATTGAACATGGAAATTAATCATTTCTAGTAAATCAGGACAGTGGACGAGTCTGTTCAACAGCTTGAAAATAAAACAGATATCACTTGATGAGGAATGATTCTTTGTATAAATACCTTTGTTGAACAACATTACTGAAGACGGAATTCGTTCTTGAATATCAACAATTTGTAAATCAGGTGAAAAACTTGGCTCAGACAGTCTGCTCGAAACAGATCGAAACATGTCCTACAACAAAAAACAAACAAAAAAAACATATACCTATTCAACAACGATGACATAAAACATACTAAAGTTCAACAAACAATAGACTCAATATATTTTTTATTAATACTTCATATTATTATAATGTCTTGAAAAACAATATTCTTGAACACTTATAGGAAAAGTGCTGATATTATGTCAGTCAACATTTCAATGCAACATCGTGGTTTAACCTCTCACCTTCAGTGAACTGTTTTTTTTCAGCACAGGCTTTTTCACGGTTATGAACAACTTCTCACATTTGGGAGATATATCCTCTGGCACCAACCTTGGACAAGATTCCCTCAATCCCTTAGCCAGTTCCCTTGAAGACAAAACGTGAGACGTTATGTTATTCTTGTGAATCAGACATTCTTTAAGAGTTTGTTGCTCTCTTCCTTCTGTTACCAAAACCACAATTTTTCCTGAAAATATAAAATAATTTCAACAAACTATAAATTACAAGTAGGATTTGCTTGCTTTCAAAAAATACACGTCTTACCTTCTTTTTTTCTTCCAGTTCTTCCCATTCTCTGCACCATGCGAATGGGAGATTTGTTGGAAATGTCAAAGCATACGATTAAATCTACTTCTCCAACGTCAAGTCCCTCTTCTCCAATGCTTGTTGAGAGTAGAACGTTACACAAACCTTCTCTAAATGACTTGACTACCTGCAAAATACATCAGTTACATGATAACAAAAATAGGGCGGGATTAATAAATATTCATCATGAATTAACATCAATTCATTGTTCTCTAGTCAGAAACCACCCGTCCTCATAGAGCATTTTTCTTCTTCAGGGAGAATTCTACTCACATTGATTTGTTGACGTTGAGTGACCCCTTTGCTCTGTCCGAGAAAAATCCTGGGTTTCAAGATGGGCCTGGATTGGAGAAGCAAAGCATATGCTTCCTTTACTGAATCTCGGTATTCGAAAAACACTATGACCCTACTGGAATCTCCAGTTTCTTTGAAATGTTCTACCAAAATATCACGTAGTTTGTAAAATTTTGGATGGCCGAATTTTACGTCTTTGGATACCTTCAAGAGATTGAAATTCGTTAAAACATATAAAAAAACTACATGATTGTGAATTATTTTCCAGTAACTCATCAGAAATGAAGAAAAAACTGAGGTAAAATACCAAGTATTGAATGAATATTCACGTTTGATGTTTTAAGAGATTAAAGTGAAAAAGAACAGTTTTACCTACTTCCGGATATCCTCCATCAGGCATTTGTTCAAGGGTGGGGGCTGGGCCTAAGTAGTCTCTCAAATCATTCATTATTGCAATAATTCCCTGGGTACCTCTCAATAATGGCTTGTCGATGTGTTCTAAAGAAAATACTCAGTAAAGGTCATTGCGGTGTCACCCCAAATTACTCTCAGGCATATTTTGTACTGAGAATAAATTACATTCGATCTTTACCACTTAATTTCACTCAAATCTTAGAAGTGTTTAGTTAAGAGATTTACTTTTGTGGCTTTGTTATCCACAAACACACATACTTTTGAAGTTTTAGAGATATCCTTCCTTACCTTCATAGAAGTTTAGAAAGCTCCTAAGACCATGTCTTATCAGTAGTTCAAATGCATGATACAAAGTAACACAGGTATTCAGGCTTCTCATAATTTCCCCATGGTTTGGACTGTAACATATGAAATGATAATAAAAAAAGAGTACATTATTAGTACATTACATAAATTAAGCATAATGATAAGTATAACTCAGAGCTCACCCTGAATTTTTAGCTTTTGTTTGATACTCCTTCAGTGTCATGAAGATTTTTCCTTTAGTCAAATTCCCGCAATTTCCCTGAATGACTTTGAACTTTACCAGGTTTCTTGTGTGATATTCTAATATCTAAAACAGATTCATTCTAAATATGATACAAATTCATTATAAACCTAATCATTAAATAAATGAGGAAAACTTGATAATCACTTTTAAATACTCATCCTTCACTTGTTGCAATTTTTCTCCAAGTGGAACAACAACAGTTGTGAGGTTTCTTTGAAAGACATAAGGACTGACATCAAGGCTTTCTTCAGTCCGGAATTCCAAGTGAGAAATTAACAAATTTTGCACTACCTGGAACACATCAATCATTACGATATTTTGGACAACCAATTGCCACTTGCCTCCAACACATTATTTATGCTTCCACCAGGTGTAGCACTCAAAGCCAAAACACGAAAATACTTGTTTTTCTCACTAAGTTTCCTTATAACCTCACAATAGGCATAATTTCCTTTTGCTTTGTGTGCTTCATCAAAGACAACACACTTAATTTTCAAACCCAGATCTTGGAACTTATCCAAATCATTTTGCAGTATTTGTGGAGTGATGAAGAATACCCTTTTTTCATTCCAGACGTTCTCTCTTTCATTTGAAATTTGAGTACCTGTAACGATTGAACATGAAAAAATCAAAAGGGCAGCTCAGAGCTTTCCATCAACATTGTTGAAAACTGCCCCGGCAGTTACAAACCTGTGAGCTCTGCTGTAACTTCCTTTGGTATGGCCATTATGTCATAACATGCATCCACTTGTTGTTTGACCAACGGTCTTGTAGGTGCCATAAACACTACCTTTCCTTGAGGGTACCAGCGAAAATAATTATACATCACGACAGCAGCAATAAATGTTTTTCCCAAGCCTGTAGGCAAGCTCACCTATAAATCTTTATAACATTAGAAAAATAAAACTGCCTTTTTGTTTATTTTTACCAAGGTGTTTTTAAGTAATGCCTTCTGTATAATATTGTATTGATAATCTCGAACCGGGTAATTTGTGGGGTAAATCCATGACTGACCAGCTTGTGAATCAAATCCTTCAGTTTCTGGATCTCTGGACAAGTTCAAATAACTGAAATTTCAACCAGATCAGATGAGAGTTTTTCATTCACTGAAACTGCCTTACCTAGACTGGGTCAACTGATT
The DNA here is from genome assembly GCA_958502065.1 of Chrysolina americana. Taxonomy (NCBI): domain Eukaryota; kingdom Metazoa; phylum Arthropoda; class Insecta; order Coleoptera; family Chrysomelidae; genus Chrysolina; species Chrysolina americana. The sequence continues at coordinate 3,984,416 of OY293411.1, read as the reverse complement.
AGTCATGTCAAATATAGGACACAATTTTCAAACATTTTTAAATTTCGCCTCGCTGTCTCAATGAAAGTCTATCAGTTTTGATTTTATTTGGTTTAAAGTTCAAAAAGTGATTTTCAAAATGAACCTGAAATATTTATAAACAAAACCCACGTCTTCTTCTTCTTATGTTTTTCGTAACTTTTTGTGGAACCTTAACCCATATCCTCAACCTCCCTCAAAAGTCACTGAGATCGCAAAATTCGTCCACGCTTGATAGCGCTGGGAAATTTGTGTTTACAGAACGAATCACAGCTTATTGAGTATATAGTAGTTAACACCTGCCGAATTCAATAAAAGAAACTATAAAATAGATTAATACTGCGAAGTCAGTTGAAATAGATACAAATACCCAGATATACTCATAGAAATATATAATACATAATACTTACTCAATATATATTTCTATGGATATACTTCATATCATTTCAATGAAATAATTGATAACGATGAATACATTATTTGAGCAGCTAGCATTAAAAAGAGTAACAACTTTAGACAAAATGATTCTTATTTCATACAGTGTCAAGCTTTGGAAATGAGGATTTTTATTAATTATTTACTTTATTGTATAATATTTTTTACTCTCGATCATATAACAACATGCGTTCACTAACTATTAAGTGGTTTGAGGTAAGTAGATAGAAAAGCCCTTCAGCGATTGCCATTTATAGTCAACGGGATAATTTAACACAGAAAAATAACGCGAGTAGTCAACGACTAAAAATGGAGATAGACTAATCATCCTCTAGATGTTTGGGATTCAAATGGTTGGCAGTAAAAGAAACCTTTTCCCTATAATTCTGTAGCTGATCTAAGCTGTATTCTTTCGACACAAATTTTCTGAACAAAACACGCTACATTACGATTATGATCGCGATGTGTTTGTTCTTTTGAAATATGTTTGATACCCACCACAGATTATTTTTTGAACTTAATCCGTAATCCCCCTGTTCCTGAGGAACATACCGGAATTTGTGATCGGAATGATTCGAACATTATGGGATAGAAAAATATTTGTGATCTAGATCAGTAATTCATGCACCTGATTTCATAATCATGTTCCCAATGTTCCAGAACAGATATGTCGAAAGAATACAGCTCTAGTGTGAAATTTGAATGAAGCCCCATGGATCACAGTTTGTCAATTCTAGCGGTTTGTATGAAGTTTTGTAAATCAAACCAATAGAAATTACGTCCATTCAAAGCATTTTGATCAAACTATTTGCCGTGAGCCATAGGCTTGAAATTTTGTAGGACTTGGCGGTATTTTGTATAGCGGCCTCAAACGCCGACCTATATATGAACCCTAATTTGACGTTTAAGGTGAATTCCTAATGAGGCTTTTTTTCTTTTCGCCTAGTTCATCACGCCTCTTTCACGCATTCTGATTGGAAATGACCGTTGGAAATGCGCCCATCAGAATGCGTGACACGCAACGTAAAAAAGATTGATTGGGAACTCGACCTTTGAAACAGAAAATATTTGGAAGAAAGAAGAAGATATTTTGAATGTCAGTTTGCAGATGTCACTTGTCAGTGGCGAGTTTATGATTATGTTCCGTTCAGTGCCGTGCTGTATATATTTTGATTTGATTGTATGACAATAAAATAATCCCAAATCAATATAACATTGATATTACAATTAGAAATCTCAATTATGACTGCTTTCGAAGGTGAATAAATTGTCCTTGCCTTTTTTATTCCTAATAAAATTTTCGTTTCTAGAATTTGGTGTGCTCCCAGAAATTGCTAAAGCTTTGGAAGAACTAGACTGGACGTAAGTATCAATATAATCAAAATCGAACTACCTTAGTAACTACAAAGTGTTTTACTTCATTCTCGTTTCAGGTTACCGACAGATATCCAGGCTGAAGGTATACCCCTGGTTCTAGGAGGTGGTGATGTTCTTATGGCTGCTGAAACAGGCAGCGGTAAAACTGCCGCTTTCTGTCTTCCGGTTATACAAATTGTATGGGAAACTATAAAAGATATCCAGTCCGGCAAAGCTGCCAAGGCAGCCACTGAAAACATGTGTAAGATAAAAAGTTAAACACATTACCGGTGATGATAATTCCCTTTTTCAGCCCCACCATGGACAATGTCGACTATGGACCGAGGAAATGCTCTGGCTGTTTCCCCAGATGGTCTAAGGGTTCAGTCCCGAGAGCAGAGGGAATGGCATGGAGTCAGATGCACTAGGGGTGTGAGATCTGGCAAATGGGGGTTTGAAGCCACTGTTACCGACGAAGGTTTATGTAGAGTGGGCTGGTCCACTTTGCAAGCAAATCTGGATCTTGGAACTGACAGGTATGAGTCTTCCAGAGTATCGAAATAATGGTGCTACTGAATTTTGATATGTAATGAAGAGTTTTAGTAATTTGTTTTTACTTTTTCTCAATTTGAAAATGTTCAAGGCTTGGGTTCGGATTTGGAGGCACAGGAAAGAAGTCCAACAACAAGCAGTTTGACAATTATGGGGAACCATTTGGAAAAAGCGATGTGATAACTTGTTTACTGGATGGAGATAGCGGTGAAATCAAATTTTTGAAGAATGGTGTGGATCTTGGAGTTGCTTTTCATGCTGATAAGAAAGTCAGCAGTGATGGCTTATTTCCTGCAGTAGTTCTAAAAGTATGAAATGTTGATTTAAATATAAATTTGTGCATGAAGTTGTTCTACCATGCATCTTTGCAGAATGCTGAAATGGCTTTCAATTTTGGAGACAAGCCCTTCAAACACAGCTTACCAAATGGTTACCAGCCTGTAAATTCGGCAGTCGCGGAAAAAGTAATCTCAAACACTAACGGACAAGGTAGTGCTGGTGCTGCACCAACCAAGCTAATAAATAATGCGCCCCAGGCCATCATCATTGAGGTAAGGACCATTTTGAACCTATTTAGTCTGCTTTAATAGATACATTTCCACATCAGCCTTCTAGGGAGCTGGCAGAACAAACCAGTGAGCAGATAAAGAAGTTCAAAAAATACCTAGAAGACCCCAAAATTCGTGAACTTCTGGTTATTGGAGGTGTGAACCTGAAGGAACAAATTTCCGTGTTACAAAACAAAGGAGTTGATATTATTGTTGGCACCCCTGGAAGATTGGAGGATCTGATTCAAGGAGGTCAGACAATTAACCATGAAACTGATCCAGTTTTAAAAGGATTGTATTGTTTCAGGTTATCTCTCGTTGGTCAACTGTCGGTTTTTTGTGCTCGACGAGGCGGATGGACTACTGAAACAAGGTTACACTGAACTGATTGAAAGGCTGCACAAAGATATGCCCAAAGTAACCTCGGACGGTCGTAGGCTCCAAATGATTGTGTGCAGTGCTACTTTGCACGCTTTCGAAGTCAAAAAAATGGCTGTAAGTTCTTGCCTCAACCGACCCGATCAGAGAATATTATCACTGAATTTTTTTAGGAGAAATTGATGTATTTTCCCACGTGGGTCGACCTCAAAGGGGAGGATGCGGTACCAGAAACAGTTCACCATGTTGTCGTTAATGTCGATCCTCAGCAAGACAAAAGTTGGCAGGATTTGAGACGGCACATAATGACAGACGGAGTCCATGCTCAAGATAATGTAAGGCCTGGTAATAACAGCCCAGAAACACTGAGCGAAGCTGTTAAATTGCTCAAAGGTAAGTAATTCATTCAATCAGTCTATCAAAAAAATCAATCAATCAAAATAAACTTTTGTTGAGATATAATACCTCATGGGCAAAGTTTTATAAATAAAAAATTATAATTGGCAATATAAAAAATATGAAATCTTGAATCACTTTGAACCTGATAAAATATAGTTTAAAATACTGAAAAACACGCTTTTATAATATATAGAAGATAATAATAAATGAAAAATATTAGTATCACTGTGAAGAAATCTTGGGGCGCTTTGTTTCATATTTTCGTATATCGAGCACCCCACGCTTTTCTCACAGTGATACTAATATTTTTCCTATATTATTATTTTCTGCCTATATAAACAATTATTTTTCACTTTTTATTTCAATGTGTTTATAAGCGTGTTTTATATATTTTTTTCAACTATATTTTATTTTTCACTTTTTAAGTCTCAATTTATTAGAAAAAAATAATAGTGACTCTATCCAAGGAAGGCAATAGGCTCATTAATTACCCATTCACGACGCTAATTTTTAAAATTCTGGTGAAGGCTCTGACACAGAGTATATGAGAGAAAAATTATTTAATTCTGGCGATCCTGATCAGGATAATGAGACAAACTCATCAAATTATCGTATTGTCTCCTATTTTCGATAAGTGTAAAAAGTTTCAATTAAATCTGTCAGTTTAAAGTGGGTCGGTCACAAACATACATACAAGTGAAGCTAAATGTGTGTAAAAATAACAATAAACATCAATAGTAACAAAAACACGTGAATATAACTTCAAATTATGAATAAGATCAACAAACACTTATAAACTAAAATATTATTCACTTTTTTTACAAATTGATGTACATGCTTTTTTATTGAATTTTGAATAAACTTTATTATTACATTTCGCCATAGAATTCTTCCAATGCATAGAATGCTTTATTTTATTAATAGTAAATCTTTCAGAGCATTCTTGAATTCCATAGGCACTTTTAAAGATCAAATATACATATATTGGAAAGTGATTGAACATTTTTTTAGAGTTGTAAATTGCTAACTGATTTCTTTGCCATTCATTCAACTTCTAGGAATTGACAATGGAATAGTGCAGTTTTCATGCCTTGTATTATAATAAGTATATTTCATTTCTGATGTTTTTTGTGGGTCATACAAACACTTTTTAAAATGAAACTACAGTTGAAAGTCTTGATTCCATATTTGATGGCAAAAGTCTTTGGGTTTTTCTCTGCAAATATATCGGACAGCCCTCTTTTGGAGATCAAATACAGCTTTCAATAAAAATCGAGTCCTATTTCCCCAAAAACACATCCCATATCTCAAAGTCAGTCAAAGAAAAATGTGTGATTCTTGCTATTGACCTATTCTGTTATCTCGCGATTACCCTACTTGCAAAACATCCTGATGACAAATAAAGGATAATTTATTAGCATCACACCATTTCTTCACTTCCTCTACATCTGTAACAACAAGATTGTTCAGTTCTCCATTTTTCTTTGTATACTGTTGTATCATTTGCCAACAGCGTGAATTTTTCTTTATTGATAATAGAAGCTAGGTCGTTGATGTATGGAAGAACCGAGAGTGGGCCAAGCACTGAGCCTTGTGGGACACCACAAGACATTGAGAGCTAGATATCTTGCCATTTTGTGAGACCCTCTGTGACAAATTTGAGCAAGATGATCTAGTATTACAGTATAATAATTATAATGATAAAAAAAGTTTATTCACATAACAATATTCATAAATATAAATTTCCACATGAATGAATGATAAGCAGTAAATAAACAAATATTTCACAGAAGCCAATCGAAGTGCATGCATTTGGATACATTTGAACTAAATGTTCCAAATTAATTATTTCAATTATTAATTATTAAAAAAGCTTAGTAATTCTGTTTATAATTCATACCTTCATATATATATAATACAAACATAAAATGAACTAGCGCCACGGCTAATAATAATAATTATAGCTGTCCTCACCACACAGACTATGGATAAACTATTATGAGGAAGTATTATTATTATCCTAATAATATGATGTATTGTGCATAGTCGTTCAAATCAATTTCCAGCAATGGGCTTTTACCACTCTCTTTAAAAAAATTAAAAGATCCATTACCGTTTTTAATGTTCTACAGGAGAATACGTAATTCGAGCCATCGACGTCCACAACATGGACAGGGCAATTATATTCTGCCGCACCAAATTGGACTGCGATAATTTGGAGAAGTACATGAAACAGATTGACAGGAACCATTATTCCTGCGTATGTCTACACGGTGATAGAAAACCACACGAGAGAAAGGCTAACTTAGAGACTTTCAAGAAAAGCCAGGTGAAATTCCTGATTTGTACAGATGTTGCGGCTAGAGGTCTCGATATAACGGGACTGCCGTTCAGTAAGTTCATGATTCGTGGCTTTATTTTTCAATTACTTTATTGAAATTTCTGTGATTTTAGTGATCAACGTAACACTTCCTGATGAAAAATCGAATTACGTTCATAGAATCGGTCGTGTTGGTAGAGCGGAGAGGATGGGTTTGGCCATCAGTCTGGTTAGTACTGTACCAGAAAAGGTGAGAATGCGTAGACTTGCTATGGAAAAGTATTTTAGGGCTTTCTCTTATTTGTAGGTATGGTATCACGGAGAATGGTGCAGAACGAGAGGCAGAAATTGCTGGAACACCAATTTGACAGATGTCAAGGGCTGTTGTATGTGGTACAACGAACCTCAAGTACGTTTTTTTTTCAATTATTCATATGGAAACTAGTACAATTCAGAAAAAATACACTTTTGATAATTAACAAGATTGAGAAGAAATTAATATGTTTCCCATTTAAGTATCACACACTTTTTTTTGGACATATTACTACATGAGCATTTTTATACTCAAATTATCTTCGTCAGTACAATTTTCATACTGTATAAATGTACAGGGTGTCCCAAATTCGAGCCTCATCATTGGGTTTTCGGAAAGTAGAAGAGATACGAAATCGGTTAAATAGAGCACAATTTGGTGCTCATTGAAACGCCGCTTTAAACTTTGAATAATTCCGAAGCTTTTTGGAAAAAACAAATATTCGCGATTTCATTTTTAATTTTTTTTTACTCTGTTAGAATATATGTAACAAAACAAAGTACACATTCTCGTAGTTACTTTTTCTGTTCTACAAGAAGGTATTATCAAATTTTCAAACCAACATTTCGTCTTTGAGCTGCCGTCATCAACTTTGTGTTTTTAAATACGGCCCTGGATTTTTCATTGTGGATTTTAAGGGATTCTAGTATCCTAAAACCAATGATATATCTATCATTCTTTTTCGAAAAAATCATTTTAACGATGTTCTGGTAAGATCTTACCAATAATATATATTCTCTGTCTCTCTCGAACACATTATTATGAATTTTGGGAATGTTTTGGGACATTAAAAGCTCCTAAAATCCAGGGCAGTATCAAAAAAAACAAAGTTGATGATGGCAGCACAAAGACGAAACGTCGGTTTGAAAATCAGTTAACACCATTTTGTAGAACAGAAAAAGTAGCAATGAGAATGTAACGTTTGTTTTGTCACATTTATTCAGTAATAAAAAAAATAAAATTGCGAATATTCGTTTTTTTTCAAATATCTATGGAAGTAATCGGAATTTTGCAACAACTTTGCCTCCATTAAAGCGATCTTGTATCTCTTCCGATATCTTAATGATATGATTTGGGACACCCTGTGCATCTAGAAATTATACAAAAAAGTATCTGGTAAAGAATAGTATGAAAATACTGTTTTTTTTCGCAAGGTGTGGAGTGTGGCAATCTCATGAACGAAAAAATCGTATTTCATCTCTAGTATGAAATGCTATTTTGTCTACGATAGAAGTTGTTCATTATGTACTACTTGTAATGTTCATTTGCTTCATTTTCATCTCTAGAGTGAAAAACTATCACTTTCATGTAGGGTATTCGTATGAAAAATGATAATTTCCATATACATGAGTAAAAAAATATGTTTTCTGCCAATAGAATCAAAATTGATTTCATTTCATCCATTTATCTTACAATTTTCATATTTTACAGAATTATATCGATAGTATATTCATATATCACTTTCAAAAAATGTTATAAATAAATATTATTGATGATTTTTAATAATTTTTGTTTTATTGTATTTTCATAGGTATCATAGAAATATACAAAAAAATAATAAATATAAATATTACATTTCTATATGTATGCTTCCAGTTTTTTACAGTTAGTTTTAAATAATTTTTTGATAATGTAAAATAGGTGGTAATTTCAAAACTTGACATATTTATCTATTTTTCATGACCTAACTAACTTTTAGGACAACTATAAATCCAAAACTTGTGTAATTTTCCTTCATTTGTTTAAAGTTCATTTATTCAATTTTATTTTCCAGTTCATTGCAGACATTGAGGAACATTTGAAAGTGACCATTCAGCAAATCGGTCCGGACATTGTTGTCCCACACGACGACTTTGACGGTAAAGTAGTCTATGGTGAGAAGCGAAAGGGAACAGGATCAAAATATGAAAATCACACGGCCCAGATGGCTCCTATAGTCAAAGAGCTAACTAAATTGGAGAGTGAAGCACAACTGCTTTACGTCAAAAGACATTTGACTAAATTAACTCGGTCTTATTAAATTTTCGATTAGGCGTAAGTTGATGTAATTCTGTCCAACGTATTTTAATTTTGAATTTCATAATGTGCGAAATATAATCTTGGAAGTTTCTTTTTTTTTGTAAGCATATATGTCCTAAGTCCATCTCACGTAAATTTAACCCTTTCGTGTATTTAAGTCGATAAAAGAAAACTATACATGTGAAATATGATACTTATTGTTACTTTGCCCTCACGACTATCAGAAATAAGTTTTCCAGAGTTACACACAAAGTGCTGTTATAATGAAAAGGTAGCTTTCATAATCAAAATTTTCAATATTGCAAATTTAATCTTCAAATACTTGTGAATGACTTGGATTTTTACAATATTGTCAAAGGCAACCTAAAAAAACATCTTTTTTCTTCATGCAACTAATTTTATTGTGAATAAATTTGAAACTGACATTCACAAATATATTTTATAGTTTGTACCCAGTTTTTTTGTTGTGTAAAACATTGCCATGTAGTTCTGGGAATGAAAAATCAGTTTGGAAATATCCAAAGTAGACATAGAAATGCCAGAAATGGTAGATCAAAGGCAAACTGAAAAGGCAATGGTATCTATAGGGTGTTGCTGATGGTTTCTCAAATTCCAAATCAGAATCAGGTCTTACCAAAATTGTAGTAAAAAATGATGAAGTAATTATTGATGATAAAAACACTAACATTTTCGAAAATACAAAGGTTTTTGATTGAAATTCATATCCATTAATTTTAAATGATGATCTGATAGAATGAAAATGAAAATCATGATAGGAATACACTTCCTCCAAAATAAAAAAAAAGAATTTTATTTATATTAGTCCAGTGACAAAAATACTTATTACAACTTAGACAATCTTGTTAATTCACCTTATAAAATAAATATTACAACTAAACTATCACAACTTGAAGTTCATTATCAGAATATGAAAATAATTATCCCCAAAGGTCTTCAGATCTCCCAAACTTGTAAATTATTGATGCAATGAAAATTAAGGCATTTTGAAGGAAAAGGGCGACCCCTGACCAACGATAACCTGCAAATTAAAAAATTAATAGAGAATATGGCATAATTCTTGAAATCTTGTACCCACCTTCTTTCATGAAATCTGCAAAAAGAATCCAACAAGATGCAATGACAGCAGCAAAGCCCATAACAAATCCCAAAAATAGCCAGATTCTAGTGCCTCGAGGACCTAGACAACCCCCTTCATAGACATCTCCTCTCATCTAGGATAAATTAACAGTGATATTATAGTTTCTTAGAAGAATGCTGGTGAGTATTATTGTCAAATATCATTTAGGCCTCTTCTACTACTACTACTACAAATTTACATCCAAGTGAAAAAAGACTTACAGAAAATCATACAATCATGTGAATCATTGGACTTACCTGTGCATTCGAAACAGAATTGACCATTATCAGAGATAAGGTACCCACTACACCACACATGTGATATCCAGCTAATATTTTTCCATATACGCTTGAAGCATCAATTACTGCCCACCATCCTGCAAAGAACTAAATCGAAATTCAAACTGTTAGGCCACACCAACATTGTTAACAAAGGCTCACCAAAAACCCTGCAAGCATTGATGCATATGCGTTTCTCTTGTCACCTCCATCAAACCACATACATGCTGGCATGTTGACGTTCTCGAAACAAGTTCCCATGCCCATTTTTAGCTTTATATCTTTTGCTTATAATTGTTTAAACAATTCAAGAATTTGTCAACACAACACCCAAATCAAATGACAAGTGTGTGTGTAGATCTCTTTGACAATTGACATAGACATATCTTATTCTTCTTAATTTTTTTAGAACATTTGAAGTTTCTCCTTGACTTTAGCTGCGTTTTATTGGTGCCATTCCGATACCGGTTTGGAAATAATTTGTCATTTATGACATTTTTACCACGATATTTGTGTCATATGTCAATTTATTCCAGCAAGCCTCTAAGATGCAGCATTTGTCACATAGTTATAGAATTCAGTTTTCTGATAATTTTATCAATGCTTTATAAGTTATTCAAATAATCCCGACTTATTTTCCACTTTATCATCTATTATTCAATCCAGAACATGTCCTCATTCCGTTCGTGCTCACTCTGCGTGTTTCACGCACGCCGGTAGGCACAGGTATGAACGTCGATGCCATTAAAGGTGAAGTGAGGTTATTTATATTGGATTGAAAGAAACCCATAGAAATGACGTCATTGCGATTTTAAGACGGTTTGATGAACTATAAACTATTGACCATGCCACGGGCCTTAACGTCAAATTTGAAATAATCCCTTATAATAAATATTTCTGTGAACAATGTGAACATTTGGCTCCATCTATGGGTGTGTGCTTTTCCCCTGTTGAGATTGTAACCACAGACTTCATAAAAGACAACAACCACTTGATTTCTTAAATAATAGACCCGTTTAGTGTGACGTCACGCCGCTTGAGTGTCACGGCCATCATCCAAACAAACCGTATTTACCATTGAAAAAATGTTTATGAAGTACATTTTTTGATTTTTTGTCAAAATTGGTGCAGAGAAATGAGTGAAATAATGAAAAACATTGCATTCTCTACCATTTTCAACCCACAAATGAAAGTTATAAATATATTGTTTAAATTTTACCATAGTTACTTTGTTACAGTATTATTTACACATAAGATACTGTTATTCGCTTTGAAACCCTTTAATAAATCAAATATCCACAAAAATCCAACAGCTTATTTAGGAATCATACCCAAGACAAGTTTGTTTGGATAATGCATATGAAATAACTCAACAAAATTGACAGCTCTGACGTCAGCACTAAAATGTTGTATTAATTTGGTTCTGTGTTTTAAGTTTTAAGCACAGACCTCATAAAAGAAGTGAGTTCTGTGGTTTCAAGTACATCGTACATCAATCATCAAGTTCAAGTGAGAACGTGAGAAGTCAGAGTGACGCGACGCGAGACGCGAGTGCGCCAGTGCGAACTGCAAAGTGCAGAATATAGTATGGAGTGCTTAATCAATTTGATTTGGATTTTATTCGTTTTAATAAATTACATTACTGCTAATACTGTACATAGGAAATTTGAATATAAATATTCGTTCAAGCCTCCATATTTAGCTCAGAAAGACGGCTCCGTACCTTTTTGGGAATACGGCGGTAGTAAGTACATTTTTATTTGGTACACGTATTATATTTTGATGATCCACGACATACGTCTCTGTTTTCGTGTCCTTCTTTAGCGTGTGCTTTGGATACAAACAAGACAACCGGTGTGTCTTCAAATTGGACACGTATCTAACCAAAAAACCAGATGTTTTGTTTGAAAACTGGATATTTACTTGAATTTGATTATTTTGTATGAAACCTTTATTTATCAATTTTCTAATTGCAAAGAAATTTGCTGTCCCTCAAATGTTTATAAAATAATTTTTTCTAGATGCGATTGCAAGTTCAGAAAATGTTAGAGTAGCCCCTTCACTCAGAAGTCAGAAAGGAGCTATTTGGATAAAAGAACCAGTCAATTTCGATTGGTGGGACGTAGATATCTCATTTAGGGTCACGGGAAGGGGTAGGATAGGAGCTGATGGATTAGTGAGTATCCCACAAAATATCAACAGGTTTCACGTGAGTTGAAAATTTTGATTTCAGGCATTTTGGTATACTCAAAATAAAGGTGCCTACGATGGTGAAGTTTTTGGATCATCCGACAAATGGGTGGGACTGGGATTATTTTTTGATTCATTTGACAACGACAACAAACACAATAATCCCTACATCATGGCCGTTCTCAATGATGGAACCAAGCAATTTGATCATCAGAAGTATGTATATATTCGGAAACCATTTTTGGTTGACTAACATCCATCTATGTCTTTATTTTAGTGATGGCACCACGCAGCAGCTTGCAGGTTGTCTCAGAGACTTCCGAAACAAGCCCTTCCCAACTAAAGCTCGTATTGAATACTATCAGAACACTCTAACAGTATTATTCCACAACGGCATGACGAATAACGAGGAAGACTACGAGGTATGCTTGCGAGCTGAAAATGTTTTCCTGCCCAAAAATGGATATTTTGGCCTCTCTTCAGCTACTGGTGGTTTGGCTGACGATCACGATGTCATACATTTCCTCACCAGCAGCTTACACCCTCCTGGTCAAGTACAGTCTAATCAAGGTGAGTGAGATGGCTAAGATAAACAACACTTTTATAGAGAAGCCTGTAGATAATTTTATTTTTAAGAGAATTTTGAAGTTAACTAGTATTAAAATTAGTGGGGCTTATTTTTCATTATCTCACATGTACCAACTCTTAAGTATATAGTTGACAAGTGACCATAAAATGGAATTATTAAATATGTCTCCATTGTTTAAATAGAATAATTAGGCAATAAAAGTGCCAAAAAACAGAATATATACCTACTCACCTTGGGTATAAGTATCAAGGTTTTATAAGGAAATCATTTTAGTTGATAAAAATATTCAATTCACAAGCCTCTAATAGCTTAGATTAAAGCATCTAATGACCAAGATAAATCCTCAGTAAAATCAGGTTATAAATCTTTATTTGAATAAACTTATTTGGAAATAAGACAGGATTTGTAAAACAGTGTTATTTGGCATTTATTGACGAATTGTTTTCAGTTACTGGGGAGGAGCAACAAAAGTTACAAAAGGAATATCAAGATTATCAGAAGAAACTAGATGATCAAAAAGCTGAATACAGGAAAGACCATCCAGAGGAGGTAATTTGATTACAGTGTGACCTCAATGATCTAGGCCTTCAGTAAACCGTATTCTTCAATCATCCAGGAAATCATTTCAATTGCATTGTTTACTTTATAGTCAGAATTTGATGGTTCTCGGAAATCCGGACCTGTGTTTTTAAATGTTCACTTCATTCAAATTATTGAAGTTGATTCTAGGGATTCCCCTAACTTCCTAAATTTTTTTTTCATAGAAAGAACCTGACATGGATGACTGGTACGAATCAGATTCCCAAAGGGAACTGAGGCAAATATTCCAAGGCCAAAACCAAATCTACGATGTGATAAAGGAACTCAATAAGAAACTCGATGAAGTTGTTGGGAGACAAGAGAGAACAATGAGTCTTATAAGCCAGCAAACAGGAGGAGCAGTGCCCCAACAAGTCGGCCAGGTACCAGGGGGCTATGCTGACAGCATCAGAAGGCATGAGGTAGATGCCGTTTTCAATAACCAGAATCAAATTCTGGCTGTGTCTAAAGAGCTCAGGTAAGTGATGAAGTGGAGATGGTTATTTTGATCAATTTGCTTGTTAAGTCACAATTTTGTTCATTTTTCTTGGAGAGGGAATGGAATGAAGTTCCTCCCTCTTTCTTGCAGAATCTTTAATCTGCTTTGTCTAGCACCGAGAATTTTTTCAGATGTCCGGTTGGTTGACAATTTCTTTAAAAGATTCATGTTAATTCATTTATTTACCTATGACATTGAGAGAATTAATTAAAATCGCGAAGAAGAAATGAATTCTTATGCTCAAAACCTCAAAAATTGATCCTGAACATTATCTTGTGGCCCCACGTTGGGCGCCAATTCTAACGTTTTTGATTTATAGAATGATCTATTGAGGGTGGGTAAGTCTTCAATTGTGACAGTAATGTGAACACAAAGAAACTTTCATATATAACTAAGTCACTTTTGAACTTAGGGCTAAGGTAATACATATCAGAAAATAACAAAGTTCTCTTTTCAGACAGTTCATCCTGGAGCTGAAACAACGGGCTGACACCATCCTCAACAACCAAGCCAAGCAACCCACAGCACAAGTCCAAGCCGTCGGCTACGATACTCAGTCCCTGATTTCTGAAATGAGGGACGGACTCAACCACGTCAAGCAGAACCTCGTTCAGTTGGGCCAGCAAGGGGGCTCTCAACAAGCCTGCTCAAATATCAATTGCGTATCGGTGACGGCAGTGCTGTTGATTGCCGTCGGACAGTTGGTCATCATTTTGGCATACAATTTATACAGGTAGGTCAAAATGAACTTTCAAATATCTCGCGATATTTGCGGGTATCGAAGACATCGATTTTCTTGAATTTCAGTTATGAACTACAGAGAGTATGCCGTGCCCATAAAGCTCACCGCGATTTCATTTGTTTTGTCATCACAAAATCTAATCAGTTGGTACACCTGATTTAATAGACGTTCATGTGGGTACTAAGATCATGGATGCCTTTATTATGGTTTATGACTTATTGAACAAATTCTCCAGTCAAACAATTTGTTTTAAACCGTCTTATTTAAAATACAACAATTTTTTTGATCAGGTTATTCACGAAACCATTCCTGTTCCCTATCATCTCAGCCTCAATATTTGTAATAGTGTAAAGTGTTTCTAGAGGTGCCTTACAATAAATTACTAACATTCCACAGTTTCTCAAAAAATCAATGGACTGCATTAGCGATGACGTCACAGATATGCAACCAACATTACACCGAGTCCTAAATCATTTGGCGCGAAATGATATGTGTCATTCTCGACCTTAAGTGCCTATGACATAAGAACGATAATAGAAGTATCATAACGGCTCTTTTTGTTTTATGCTCTTACACGAAATAAGTAAATATTTAAGGAATTGCCTTGGATATGAAGGACAGAAGAAACTATATTTCCGTTTAACAATTTTCTGAAAGGATTATGCATAATTTATAGACGAAATAAATTTGAATATTCATCTACATCTAACTTCATGCTGCAAGGAAGTGCATCCCCGCTAGATGGCGCTCATAATTTAGGCACGAAACGGTGAAGTGGTGATCAGCCAAGTGTTTCATTTTATTCCCATTCGATTTGAAATAAGTTTATCAGACATTTTCATCTAAAATCTCAAATACATATTACATATGACATAATGTGTATTCTGTGGACACGACTAGAAGCAAACAACATGAAGTTAGAAGCATGATTCTATTTTGCTATTGGTCGACGCATAATGGATTTTCTGGAATTTATTCAGAAGTTATTTAGAAGACTTTCTTTACGTTAACCATTCTATAAGACGTATTAATTCTTATTCTATCGAATTCAAATACATACATTTCTCAAATATTGCTGATAATAGCGAAATAATTAAATTAATAACATAATTTTGACCGCAGATTCTAATCCGTATGTAATGGTTGCTGAAGGTTCATGGTAGCGCAGCTTCGTTCAGATATATTTCGTTAGGACTCAGTGCACTGTTAAGGCTGAAGCACAATGGAAGTTTTATGTTTTTAGTTTTAATTTTCATGATTTTGTATATTTTTTTAAGACGAAACTATCATTGCCATTATTATTTTGATCACGCTTCATAAACAATCTTGTTGGTGAAATTCAAGCTTCATTCTTCGATTCTGTTTTGCATCTTGTTTTATTTGTAAAATGGATATCCAAAATCCCAAAACTTAAAACTTATTACATAAAACTTCCATTGTGTCTACGGCTTTAGTTGCATACATTTTGACGTCATACTAATGCGGTCTAGCTAAGTAGATTCAATAAATAAGCATATGATTTTTTTTTTTTCAGAGATAGCAGGGATCACCAAGCAAAGAAATTCTATTGAATTAATGCATTCCAGGTCAACTAATGATTGTTTTGTGAACAGCCAAGCTTTGGTTGGAAGAAACAGGTATCGATCGAGTTTCGAACAATTTAGTCTTCCTTTGGTTTTTGTACAGTACTTTCATATTTATTTTTTATGTTTTTGTTGAAAAACCCTGTGTAAATTATCAGGACTCTCTTAAAATCTATACGAAATGACATTTGTTTCTCTGATAGATTTTATTTTTCTTTGGCTGATATTGTTGTGAGACATATTTTTTGTATGCTTGTGTAATACATTTTTAGATGTTTATAGGTAAGAATTTAATAAAAAATCTAGATATTTGTTAATTTTATTTATGATTTCTCCCAACATCTGACAATTAAACAGCCGCACAAGGTGAAAATGGTGCCATAAACACAAACTTTTTAGAGGACACCAGCTGCCGAAGTGTATCTCGTTTTATGTGAAATTTACACGTATTAAGGACCCAGTATTCCCAGTAGACACCATGTATCAGTTAAATTTGAAAATTCAAAAAATATCAAGTAATGCTACAAATGAACAACAGCCCTCAGAAGTCGAAACTTGTGCGAGCCGAGAATTAACGAGGTCTTACCATTTAACTTGCGATTCCTATTTCGGATTTTATTACATGTCAAATCTCTATGTTGAAGAAAACTTCCATTTTGTTCCAACACATGCCACTGAATTGAAGGAAATCATCTCAGGAATAAAAAATAAAAAGGCTGGATGAACTCTCAATCAACATATTTGCTAACCTTCCAGATTCTGCCCTTAAGGTTTTGGCAACTCTTATTAACCAGTCGTTCAAACAAGGTGTATTTCCTCAATTCTTGAAAACCTCAGTTATAATACCTCTACACAAGGTTGTGGAATCAGCAGACCCTTCAAATTATCGGCCAATATCACAAATACCCACCTTGGCTAAAATAATTGAAAAATTAGTCCAAAAGAGAGTTACTGAATTTTTAATTAAAAATAATATCTTGAGTGAGGACCAGTTTGGTTTTCAAAAGCAAAAGAGCACTAATGACGCAATATTTTCCTTTTTAACAAAAGTTGACAACGAAATTAATGAAGGAGAAGCAGCCGCAGCAGTGTTTTGTGACTTATCTAAAGCATTTGACTGTAAGTCACAGAATAGTGCTGGATAAAATGAAATACTATGGTTTTAGAGGAAGCAGCCAACAGTGGTTCGAATCCTACCTAGAAAACCGCAATCAATTAGTAAAAACTAATTGAGGCAACTCAATGTGGTGTACCACAGGGTTCTGTACTCGGTCCCACGCTGTTCCTACTTTATATAAACGATCTTACAAAGATCAATATTTCTGGGAAGTATACATTATTTGCCGACGTCACAAACATATTTTGGCATGATAAAAATGAGCACACATTACATCATAATATTCAGGTAGACTTAGAACTAATAAAATCCTGGTGTGACGATAACTTGCTTGTTTTCAACGTCCCTAAAACAAATTTACTATCCTTCCGTTGCGAGATTTCGACCCTGAACTTAGGCACTAATAACATCGAAAATGTCTCCTACACCAAATTTCTTGGACTATGCATCGATAAAAAATTGAAATTCAACGAGCATGTCACCAAACTATGCAATAAATTGTCTTCCGGATGCTATGCCATTAGGATAATACCGCGTCATCTGGGTTATACTGCTGCTAAAACAGCCTATTATGCTATTATAGAGTCCCAGCTGCTCTATGGTGTAGCATTCTGGGGAGTGTGCAGCAAACTATTAATGCAGATGGTACAAGTCATTCAAAAAAGGGCCATTAGGGCTCTCTGTAAAGTAAATCCGCGAGACTCTTGTAGAGAGCTTTTCATAAACCACAGAATCCTCACTGTTACGGCAATCTTTATTTTGGAAACCACCTGCTTAATTCACAAAAATCGTGACAAATATTTTACAATTTCATCAATACATAACACTCGCTCATCTCAAAAAATGACTTTACCATTACCTTTGCCAAAAAATAATCTTGTTAAAGAATCCATTAACTATAACAGGCTAAAAATTTACAATTATTTACCACCACGATTAAGGGAAATTGAAGCATTTGGATTATTTAAAAAAAAAGTTAGAGAATTGCTATATACTCACCCCTTCTACAATATGGAAGAATATTTTAGTTGTGAAAACTTGACAATAATAATGTAAAATATGTTCCTTCTTTTTAGAAACGACTGATATGTTTGCATCTGATGGACCTCTTATTCATTCTATGTATACAAATTTTAATATGTCTGTACCAGTACCAGTATTTTAGTGTATTTTGTATTTTTTTTATTTAATGTTCTATTATTAATATTGTTCTTCATCTTTGAATTTGCGATACATGACTTTGTCGACAAGATTGTTTTTCTTCTGACAATAAAGCATATTTTGATTGATTGATTGATAGGACTTTCGCAGGACATCACAAAAATAAATTGAAGTCGCTGGGCTTTGAACCCACGACCGGCAAGCCAGAGTGATTGAAAAGCATTGATTATAACCACTCGGCCACCTGACCTTGTATATAGCATTGCAAATAAACTATTCCATTTGATATGAGCAAGTCTTAAATACTTTTATGGCTATCCGATATTGAATATAATATTCAGTCTGACAAATGAAGTTAATTTTATCATCCGAATTGAGTGTTGGTATTTCTAAATCTCAAGAAAATATCTCGTACCTCCTATCTATCGAAATTACTTCATGAAAGAATAAAATGAATCACTTTTGATCATTCTTTATTGATATAATGATAGATTAATTTCTGTATCAGTAAATTGAATAGTTGTCCACTAAAACAAAATAGAGTAGCATAATGAAACAAGAAAGATTTCTTTATAATTCTTCATATACATTTGATATTTCGATTCTCAATCTTGTCTGCCCTGTACTCAATCAAGAAGGTTAGATAGTTCCATAGCATTGTCCTTGCAAAGTTGAAATCATTATTTCTTCTGTGAAAGCTTATGCTTCAAGAACTGTATTTCATCGCATTGTACTGTGATTTTTTCATTCTGGGCAGCAAGATGCTCTGTCATGGCATCGAGCTGGCTCTTGTAGTTGTTGTTGGTGGTAATCAGTTCGTCATGGCTGCTTTTCAAGCTGTTCTTCAGCTGACTGTGTTCCGAAGTCAAGTCTTCGAGTCTAGCTTTCAAAGCTAAATTTTCAGCACACACAGTATTGGTTTCCGACTTCAATAGTACGTTAGACTCGAGGATTTCACTGAGTTGAGATTCATAGTAATTGGTGAGTTTATCATTTGAGTCTGGTCTTGATTTGAGCAAGACACATTCCTTCTTCCACCTTTCCGCTTCAGTTTGCCACACCTTTGCCTGAAATTTGGTTATCAAAAGTATGCCAACAAAAACTGGGCACTCACATTTTCCTCTGAAGAGTCACAAGACCTTTTCCTCTGGGCGCTTCTAAGTGAAAGGTCCCGAACCAACTTTTCCAATTCCTGAATTTTGATTCTGTACTCCTCTTGCTCCTCATCTCTACTGCTTCTTCTCAATGCAACTTCACTCTGAGAGGCTGATAAACAGTCTTCAAGACTTTTGATCCTTTCTTTGTATACAATTATTTCTAAATCCTTGTCAGCAATCTGAAAAAAGACTTGCTGACTCAATTCAAAAACGGATATCTCGCTAGTACAACTGTTCTTACTGAATTGAATAACTGGGCATTCTCCAAGATTCTCTTTTGAAGTTCCTCATTCAAAAGGCTTGTGTCAGTACTCAGAGCAACTTCTGATATTTTGTTTTTACTCTTCTTACCATGACCAGTGTTTTGTAATTCTTGTTGTAATACCATAATACGCTTTGTTAACTGCTCGTTCCTAAAGTTGAGGCTCTCCATTTCCTGATCACGCTTCCTAGCGGTTTGTTCGTGATTTTTAATGAGCTCGTGGAGCTCCGAGGTTTTTGTTTGTTCATCTATAACGGCTTTTTTCAAGACCGTTGCTTGAGATCGAACCTAGAGAAAATAGTAATTTGTAGGTTACAAGGCATTTGACAATAATTTTGCTTACTTTTGAGTATTCTGTAGCAAGTCTTTGGTATTTTGCTTCCAAATTCAATTCCATATTCATTTTTATCAGATAAAAAACGTATCAGGTATCATGTTCATATTGAAAAAGTGTTGATTTCAACAACATAATAATAATAATTGATGAAACATAAACATAAGCGGTAGACGGTAAGAAGCACCCAGTGGAGCTTGGTACCCCTGAACTGAACCTAAAGTGACCGAACCTGACTTTATAAATGGGCTTGATCGGAACATGATTTATCCTAATCTGTCAGATCAATTCAGTAGTTACCCGGAGTTAGTCAGAGCTACTCCCTGTGGAAATTGTAAAGCGGCTTTTTTAAGCTGTCTATGATAAAGACACAGAATAATACTAAAGAACAGAGTATTATTCTGTGATAATGATCACAGATTAGGTGATATGATCGTGATCTGTGCTCCAAGAAATAATCTCCAAAAACCCACAAATCGTTGACAGAAACTATGCACAAAACACGAGTGATATTTTGGCGACGACCTACTTCCAAAGGATGAAGGAATGGAAGACGAACACATGACGTCCGTTTCTAGGCATAATAAACTTGGGTTCAATAAGCTGTGAACAGTGAAAACAGTTCTCCAAAATATCACAGCATGGATGTTTTTTAAATTCACATTGAAATAATATACGAAATAGGGGGACTTCGCATAAGGATTCAGTCATGCCACCACACAACTGTTGGATTCAAAACTACTGACACGTTTTTCAATCGACAACTTTTCTTCATGTAGTTCATGTTGAGGTTCCAGTTCCAGGTAACTTCAGGAACCAGGAACACCGTACTAGTTTTGGAAAAGTGTATAACGTGGAAACATTAAGAATTTGGTTTTTTAGGGTTTCTTGTATAATAATGGCGGTAATTTCAAAATATAACCCAAATTCGAGAGGTGGTTGTGTGTATGGTTTATGCTAATGGTGGATTTATGCTGCCGTTTTAAGGGCAGGTTTTGAATAAAGTTGGAATTAAAAGTATTTTTCTTCATTCATTCACGAATTATGTTCATGGCTCAATAAGTGATATTTTTCAACTAATTAGAATGACTCATTTCCTATACACATTTCCTTATTCGGCATTGTCAAAAAAGCCCAATATTTCTTATATTTATCATTGAACTCAATTTAGTTATCGTACCCTGTATTTAGGTAGGTATAAATAAAAAAAATTGTGTTTCTGCCAAGTTTATTCCACAAAAACCATCAGCCTGCGCTATGAGTTTTCTCGTGTCTAACCAAATTGAAGTTTCGAGCAAAAAATTTGAAACAAACTCTACACTGAAATGGTTTATCTCCAGTATGCATCATCCGATGCCTGGTTAGATCAAATTTTTTGGTGAAAGATTTCAAACAGACTTCGCAATAGAATAATTTCAATCCTTTGTGTATTTTTTCGTGGCCCATCAAATTATATTTGAGAGAAAATGATTTTGAACAGAGAGTGCATTGAAATGGCTTCTCCCCAGTGTGACTTGTCTCATGTCGCAACAAATCACATCTCTGAATGAAGGATTTTGGGCAGGACTTGCAAGAATACGGTTTTTTTCCAGTGTGAGTCATTTTATGCCATAAGGGACCGCATTTTCTGGTGAACGGTTTCAGACAGGTTTTGCAGTGGGTTGGTTTTTCCCCTGTAGACGTTTTTCCATGCTTCTCCACATCAGATCCACCATTGTTTCCTTCAAATAAAACTACTTCTGGCATATATAACTTGACATCGTTTTCTTCTTTAAAACAAACTCCATCATTTCTATGGTAAATTAGATCTATTTCACTTTTAAAACCCTCCTTACAAACTTCACAACTTAATTGCTTCAGTTCCTTCTCAACATGTTCATAAATTGTGCTTTGAACTTGCTCTATTCCATATTCATTGTTTTCAAATTCATTTTCTGGTTTTATCAATGTTTCTTCTTTCTCTATCTTTATATTATAGCTTTCAAAGGGATTCTCTGATTTTAACAGTTTCCCTTTCTCCTCTAACTTCATATCATAGCTTTCAAGGGAAATTTCTGACTTTATTGATATTTCTTTCTCCTCTATCTTTATAGCAGAATCATTGAACTGATATTCTTCCATACTATTCACTTACTTCTTGAAATCTGGAATGAGTACTTCATTAGACTGTTGAAATGCTGTTCTTCAATAACATACATATTTACAGTTTTCAGGTTTTAGTTTTCACAACTCAAAGATAGGTAAGAACTGTATATTTGAAGGTAGTTTGAAAATAGTAATACTAAACATGGTTATGGGTGGGTTGGATGCTGCACTTTCACTTTAAGAAAGTTGGTAATTGGATTCAGTTGTACAGTTCAGTTCAAATTTACATTCACTTTTCATTAAATTGAAGTAATTCATATACTACACTAGGAACCCAAGATTTTTAAACACATCACTATAAACAATACAATATCTGCAATTTTACCAAACCTTTCAGTAATTAAAAAATTAAAATACAGATAATATCTATATATTTACAACTGCAAATGAACATGATTATATTATTAATAAACCTGTGACATAAACAAACCAAGATTAATATTTATCCATAACAAAATCAGTATTTTGCACATTGGTGACAAAATCCTCAAATACACAAGAAAGAAGCCAACAATCAAATCAACAATCACAGTGTGTTAAGCTTACTGTTACTGTTCACTCTCACGTTATCCGACCATACGAGTTACCTCCGGTTTTTATTGGATAATTTCAAATAATCAACCAATAGTAATACTTTCGGATCATCGTGACTGCGAGCAGTAGCAGAGGTCAAAACTGAGAGTCTTGCTCCTGGCGCTCTCGCGTGTGATAAGAAAAGTACATACGATGTACAATCCGACGCAGTTGGCAGCCATGGGAGTGTGGTCTTCAACTTCTATGAAGAGAAGAGGAATGTGTAAAAATCAACAACTGAACGGAAGAAGAAGTGAAGAACCTCTTTCCTTTTGTACGAGTACGATACACGATACATATAAAGATACAATACATGTGTATTCTAACTTTTCCAATGTGTAAATAACAAAAGTAGTCGAAAATGGATGATGTTAATATAGATACAAGTAATTTTGAACTGAAAAAAACGAAGAAAAGATGCATATCTACTGGAGAAACTAAAATGGAAACTGAAATCCACAATGGGATAGAAGGTAAAACTAAAAATAGACCACCGAAAAAGAAGAGGATAAAAACCCAGTCATTTTCCGAAAGTAGAGACGATGTAAGAAAAATACCAGTACCTGCTAATCGTTACTCCCCATTGAAAGAAAACTGGTTGAAGATTTTTACTCCTGTTGTGGAGCATCTGCAGTTACAAATTCGGTTCAATTTGAAAACTAGGAACGTGGAGATCAAAGTTTGTGAAGAAACCAAGGACATTGCTAATTTACAGAAAGCTGCAGATTTTGTTAAGGTGAATAGTTGAGTTTAAAATGTGTGAGTTGAATTAAACAGATCTTTTTTAGGCTTTTGTTTATGGGTTTGAAGTTGAAGATGCCCTAGCCCTCCTTCGTTTGAACGATTTGTTCATAGAAACGTTTGAAATAAAGGATGTCAAGACACTCGCTGGGGATCACAAATCCAGAGCAATTGGAAGATTAGCAGGAAAAGGTGGCCGGACAAAATTCACTATAGAAAACGTTACCAAAACGAGAATAGTCCTAGCAGATAGTAAAATACATATTTTGGGAAGTTACCAAAATATAGCCTTAGCACGAAGATCTATATGCAACCTAATTTTAGGTATTCCTCCTTCAAAGGTTTATGGTCAGCTAAGGGGTCTTGCATCTAGAGTGTCTGAGAGAATGTAATATATTATTTAATCATTCATTATAAATGTTGTTTTATTAGAGTTGTAAGACCTACTAGTGAAAAATAATGTGTGTGTGAAAGAATTGAAAATAACAACTTCTGCTAGATCTTCCCCAGTTTCTTGAATCGATCAGCTTACACAGTCCCTCTGCATCTAGAACTGTGATGAATTGATAGGTTTTTAAGTATCTTTTATGCTGAATGTATTGAGGACTTCTAATTATTGTGATGATGAATGTTCAGTATAAAAGGAAAGAATGTTTTTACAGTAAACATTGAATTTGTCTTGTCACAGAGCATCACATTTGTATGATGCCTGCTCTTGTAGCTAAGAAAAGTCTATATTTCTTCGAATAAAGATCTATTTGACTCAAGGAATCATTTATTGAAATTACAAATCAAGAGGATGGTTTTACGCATTAGTCTATATTGTTGAAACCATTTATAATCATCGCTTGAAAAACTTTAGGTATGCTAATGATATTAGTATGAGAACTTCAGTGATTATAATCAAAATTAATATAATCTTATTGTATACAACTTCTCGACTCATTTTCCGCAGAACAGATTTAGCATTGTCCAGTTGTTCATTGGCACCTCCCAATCTATCACGGGTGCGGAGTAATGATTCTCTCTGATGTCCCAGCTCAGATATAACTTCGTTTCCAATCTCTTCTGTTTCCACGGCTATTTGGTGCGATCTGACCAAACTCTCTCCTGTTCGTTCTAATATTCTTGATCCTTCTAAGACAATTTGTCTATTACGCTCTTCGTAGTCATCATAATTAGTTCCATTATACATTTTCAGATTAAAAAATAAAAACAATATGAAACTGTATGAACTCCGAAAAATACCGAGGTCACCGAGGCTGTGTCTTTGTTGTGCTATTTAATCATCTTCTTTATTTAGCGGAGGTCACAGGAAAGAACTATGGACGGGTAGCTTCTAATGTAATTTAACAAACCATCAAAAATCATGTTCCAATTAAACCCTATTTATAAAGTCAGGTGCTGGTCAGTTCAGGGGAATCAAGTTCTATTAGGTTCTACTCCATGTCTACTCCTAGTGGCAATTGGAAAGCGCCTTTTTTCTTCTTCTTTTTTAAAAATTGAATCTAAAGGCTTGTGGCCAAAGATAAATAAATGCAAACTTAAACTTTCGTTTGAAATTTTAAGGCCGATTCTACCACTTCCGCTTACTGCTTTGAGCGACGATGAAAATTTATCCTACATTCTATATGGTATTTCAGATGGAAAACCGTTGAACAAAGCATCATTAAACTCAAAATGGAGAAAACATCTATCAACTCCACGTTTTCACTGGCCGCTGGTTCATCCATACCGAGGCCAACGACGAGCGAAACTCTATTTTAGAAGAAGAATAGAAGTTCAAAAGTCCTTTAGAGGTTAAGACCCTCGCATGTGGACAATTTTCTAATGTTGTGAAAATTTGAGTCTTAACAAGCGAATTAATATCAACAAATATGTCGGTGTATAATTTCAAAAAGATTGCGGTGGTGCCCACTGCTAAGGTAACATTTCAAACCATTTTAATTTACATGTTAAACTTATATTGAAACTTGTAGGACTTCATCGACATAATATTCTCAAAAACCCAACGGAAGACCCCTACAGTGGTGCACAAACAGTATAAAATCACACGGATCAGGGCCTTTTATATGCGCAAGGTGAAATTTTCCCAGCAAAGTTTTCATGACAGGCTGACTCAGATGTTAACAGAATTTCCAAAACTAGATGATGTCCATCCTTTCTACGCTGATTTGATGAACGTATTGTACGACAAGGATCATTATAAATTGGCACTTGGTCAGCTGAACACAGCACGTCATTTGATTGACAATGTTGCGAAAGATTACGTTAGGTTAATGAAATTTGGCGACTCGCTATACCGTTGTAAACAACTCAAAAGAGCAGCACTGGGTCGTATGGCTACTATAATGAAAAGACAGGCTTCTAATTTGACATACCTAGAGCAAGTTAGACAACATTTGGCTAGGTTGCCGTCAATTGACCCTTACACTAGAACAATCATCATTTGTGGTGAGTATTTTGCCATGATTATATTGTAGGTTCGTACCAATTTGTTAACTTTCTAGGTTTCCCAAATGTTGGAAAATCCTCTTTTATAAACAAAATCACCAGGGCTGATGTTGAGGTACAGCCTTATGCTTTCACCACCAAGTCTCTATATGTAGGTCACATGGATTATAAATACCTCAGATGGCAAGTCATCGATACTCCTGGAATTTTGGACCATTCGTTGGAAGAACGTAACGTCATCGAAATGCAGGCTGTAACAGCTCTTGCTCATCTTAGAGCGTGCATTTTGTACTTCATGGATCTTTCTGAACAGTGTGGCCATTTTCTGAGTGAGCAGGTGAAGCTGTTCGACTCCATCAGGCCCCTGTTTGCAAACAAACCGCTGATTGTTGTCGCGAACAAGTCTGATATTATCAAGTTGGATGAGTTGCCAGACGAACGTAGAGAAATCCTGAAAGAACTGGAAGAAGATAAGGATGTCGTGTTGATGGAAATGTCCACAGTGAATGATACAGGTGTTATGGAGGTCAAAACAGAGGCTTGTGAAAAACTTCTCAGTTACAGGGTTGATCAAAAAATGAGAACAAAGAAGGTATGTATCAATATTAGGGATGAATGTGCGAATTTTTTGGATACTTTTGCTTAAACTTAAACTCGTATACTTGAACAAGATATATTTTGTTTTTCCAACTCTAGTTTTCCTCAATACAGGTGATTATTATAAATATTTTATCAATAACAATCAAATAGTCATCTTCCTTTACCCCAAGAACCATAACTGTTCTTATAATTCAACAATGAATCATTTTATTTTGTATCTCTTCAATATAATTTCTTGTATAACAAATTGATTTCTTCTTTCAATTTTTAATTCTACGTTCTATTTTCTAGGTTGATGGTGTACTAAACAGACTCCATGTAGCATTACCTAAAGCACGAGATGAAGTATCACGTCCACCATGCATTCCACAGGCTATTCTAGCAAAGAAGCAGGAAAAAGAAGAGAAACGAAAACGCAAATTAGAGCGAGACATTGAACTAGAGGAAGGAGATGACTATGTCCTGGATTTGAACAAGCACTATGTTGACATTCCCGAAGAGGAACGATATGACATCATTCCCGAAATTTGGGAAGGACACAACATTGCTGACTATATTGATCCTGAAATTTTCGAGAAGCTGGCTGAACTAGGTAATAAAAATAAATCATGTTCATTTTCTGTCTGAATTTTTTGAAGATTGCCGAACTAGCCAAGAAATAAAGAACTAATAATTCCAAAGTGAATTGAAAAAGCCCATGCTTTTAAAAAGGACTAAACTGAATTGTTCTTCATATTCAATAATATATTCTATATTCAAATCCTCCTCTTACATTGGGATTACCACATTTACACTTCTAGAATTTCATCAACAACAGCTTGTTTGTGTTTTTCCATGTTGAAATTCAAATTAGTCATTCATCCATTCATGGTATAAATTTTACTGCTACTCCTGCTATGATCATATGCAAAATATTTTCTTAGGAAATTTCCCAACTCATTCTACAAACAGACTTTGACGATTCCTTTTATTTTATCAACGAACTCATTCTCTTTCAGAAAAGGAAGAAGAGTTCCGGGAGGAGACAGGTATGTATGTCGCCCCGAAAATTGAATATGACGAGACTATGGAGGAAATCAAGAAACTAGCCTTGCAAATCAGGCACAAGAAAGCCATTATCAAAGATGAAGCAAGGATCAACAAGCAGAGCAGAAAACCAGTCATGCCTAGGACTGCTGGCGCAAAAGTGAGTTATTTTGACTTATAATATTGATCTAACCATTTTAAACCGTTATAAGAGGGGTTCTGAAAGGTAAGGCATCTCTTTAACATTATATACAACTTCTCAAAATATTTTTTTATGCCATAAACAGATCCTCTAAATTTCATTTTATTATCTGCGAAAACAAAAAAGTTTATAATTGAATATAATATACCGGGTGTAACAGGATCATTGTAAACCCCCCGTATCTCCGTTAGTTTCAAAGCTAATTTATTGAAATTTGGGATAAGCGGCACTTTTTTACCTACAAATAATTTTTTTTTCAGTGATACGAACTTTCGTTTTTTAAAAGGAACACCCTGTATATTATTACATTTCTGAGATCTGCATAATTTTCTGAATGCAATGATACCACATAAGTGACATTTCAAACGTCAACATTTTTGATAATTTAATTTATAGTTTTCCATTGAAGTGTGCCATGATGGTTCCAATTTATTCCAATGGACCTTAACATTTACAAAAAATTTATTGCAAAACGCGTTTCAATCGATTGTAAATAGTCTAAAATGTCTATTTATCAACGAGTGCCACTCTACTTTTTTTATTCAAGAAAAATATCACATTTTAAAGTGTGCCTCTGACGTCACGTTCATCGCAAACATCCCCCACCATAATCCAAGTTCCGAAATAGGGAATATCGTTTTCCCATAAAATTTAGTTACTAGCAGATTATAAGCCATCAAGAAATAATAAATTTTTTTTAACGGATCAACACATAAAAAAAATGTACGTAAAAGCAATTTTTTATATGATTTGTAACTTTCAAATTTTCTGAAGGAACCTGCCTTTTGATGTAATACTATTGTTGGCAACACCGCAAATTATAATCACAGTTCTTATGGAACAAAAGTTGTTATTACCACAGAACACATACAGTTTATTTAAGTTTTCACTGGTGTTCAGACAACCGGGTATAAAGCACTTTTTACACATTTTCACGGTTATGGGGAATACAGAAATTACTTAACACAAACAACAAAACTTTGAATTTGAAAACCGCATTAACCTCAGAAAATAAAATATTCAAGAGTCTGTTAGTTTCCAGCATACAGATTTGATCTACTAGCATCTATCTTGTATTACATAAGTTAAGCAAATGAGTTAAACAGAGAAAAACACTTGTTATTGATATGCTCCGTGAAACAGACAAACAAACCCATCGGTATCAAATGACAATATCATAGAACACAATCCAGATTCAATGATAATGTGAGATTCCATGGTGTACAACTTATACGACGTTGCCAAGTTTAATTTTGGTGAACGTGACGTCACGAAACCCCTTTTTTCAAATCTTAGAAGAACTGGAGGTCAGAAAAAATAAATAAAAATCCCAAGTGATATTAGCGTATATACTTTACAGTGTTTTCTCATAGTCCGTGGAAAGGTCCATTGCAATATTCCATCCTACGTTCGTAATTATTTCGAAAAACTAAAAATTGAACTGTCAGAAATTTTGTCATGTCACTTATGTGGTATCATTGGATTCAGAAAATTGGTATAGCTTCCGGCGAAACCGGAAAAGTGAAAAAAATCATTTTTAGGTAAAAAAGTGACGCTTATTATGAATATGCGATATCCCAAATTTCAATCAATTACCATCAAAACTAACGGAGATACGTGGGGTGTACCATGATCCTGTTACACCCGGTATTTTTTAACTAAATGGATTTTTCTCTCCATACCAATAAATTAATAATAGAGTGGAAAGTTTTACTGAGGTATCTCAATCCTTTTCCAGACTAGGGATCGTTCTGTGTCGAAACTCCGTGTCGACATGTCCAAGCTGGGCGTGGACCTCTCGGGCAGCGAAGAAGCCCATTTCACCAAGACCAAACAAAGGAGCAGATCCGCGGGACCTCCCGCCAAACGCATGAGAATGGACGCCAGCAACAGCACATCTCTCAATAGGTCCAGAACGATGTCTAAACCTCCAAGAAACGAGCAAGGAGTCAAGGACGTGGCTATGAAAAAGAAATTGGCCAAGATTGCGCACCGCGCCATCAGCAACAAGGTCAAGAGGATGGGTCTTAAGGGAGAAGCCGATAGGTTTATCGGTACCAAAATGCCCAAGCATTTGTTCTCGGGAAAGAGAGGAATCGGATCAACAGACAGGAGATGAGAAAAAAATATTTGTTTGTTGGGAATTTATTTTGTTGACAACATTACTGAATGTTATATCGAAATTGTGGAGTAATAAACTGTTGAAAATTCATCGATTGAATATTTA
Source organism: Chrysolina americana (assembly GCA_958502065.1). NCBI lineage: Eukaryota > Metazoa > Arthropoda > Insecta > Coleoptera > Chrysomelidae > Chrysolina > Chrysolina americana. Next base: position 3,954,481 of record OY293411.1, on the reverse strand, counting down.
TTGCTTTGTATATATATTTAACACTTCACTGCTTGCTCGTGGCGGTTGTTACTGTCCTATCCTCACTTTCAGTAGTTTGCGCGACGGTTGTTGCCGTGCCGTCATGTTGCCACTTTCAGTAGTTCGCGCGACGGTTATTACCGTCATGTCGTCACTTTCAATAGTTGGCGTGACGGTTATTGCCGTCATCAGCAGTCAAGCATGCTAAAATTGAGTATTTGTTCAGCTTCCACCCAGGGTGTTGTTATTTTACGAGCATGAAAAGTATGCTATAAAAAATGCTCATATTCCTGAATAATTGCCAATATAAACTATCGCTTTATTAGTCAAAATCATTGTTGAATCAGCTAATCCAGACTCCGCCAAGAACACTCTTTCAGAATACATTTGAAACTGGGCAGCATTTTCACTCTAGAGCTGAAGCACTCGTGTTTTTTCTCCACCTTTGCTTCTCGAGAAATAACTCGATCGAGTTATTTCTGTAAAAACAAAACCTTCGTACAAAAAAGTTTGACAAAAACGTACCACCAGTATATTTACCTCCGATAAAATTTCGTAAAGGTAAGTTCAATGGACTTCTTTTCAAATTAAAAAATGAAAAATTGTCACTTACGTAGTTTTGTCTCCTGAATACGAATCCGAAAAAATTTCGAGTTATGCCTTTCTGAAACGAAAATTTCCAAACACGAATTTTTCAGTTAATCGCATAAAATGCCTCTTCCTGTTAGTTGACACTTTTTTAGGACGTTAGACATCTCATATTTCACCTCCTACAGCACCAAAATCAAAGGTTTTACACAAAAAACGACCTTTTACAACTAAATATAACCATAACCTATATAACTTCCATTCTTGTTGTCAAATGGTAACGTAGAATATGCGCCGCTAACTATTGAAATTCAAACAGCAAAAAATGACAAGGTTCGCGCGCATTGACAACAATATGCGAAGTGACCCTTTTTTGTCATTTTCCTTCGTTACCATGACACCGTGCGCGAAGTAGTGTGCGAAATACTTACTTCGCACACTGCATGTAAACGATATGGGATTTTTATATTTCAACCTTTATGTTCCTGAATCAAGCAAAAATCCAAGAAATCATTTATTAATTTTATTTCCATAGTTACAGTAATTACTTGATTTGGAAAAACAGTTTAAGCCAGTTCAATAATATTTTCCATATTAAGCTAAGCATATTACTTATTTTAGAACAATATTTTTGATGTTTGTAGAAAAAATTTTGTTTGCATCTCATGCGCGAAATACTTTGGTGATCTCGACTATTTTTTTAAAATAAGTTCTCGATCACCAAAGTAGCATTTCGCGCACTAGATACAACAATAACTATTCCCAGGATTCTTAATATATTAAGAACCCTGTTATTTCCCGAGTCATTCATATGTTCAATTGTTTGATTTTCATCATTGCTATAAAAAGTAAAAAACTGATTTGAGGCAGATTGGAAAATGTTTCTTTTTTCAAATGTTTCATCTGTAACAAATCATAATGACGCAAATCGAAAAATTGAGCATATAAATGAAGAAGTTTTGCCATATTCGAATAGTCGGCCGTGCATAGTCCAAGTGACCAACCTACCGCGCGTGACAATGAAAACAACTAAGAAGGAGGTTATGTTTGTGATTGTAAAACGTCGAATTCTTGTGTAAAACTGATGTTTCAGGTGCGTGTAATTGTGAAATTAGGTAGATTTATAGCTCCTAAAAAGTGTTTTCAAGAAGAAGGCATCTTGTGTGATTTTTTATCGAAACATTTGTGATTGGAAATGGGCTATTCTCAAAATTCAGACGGGCATAACTCGAGAAGTTGTTGAGACCTCCTCGAATTGTCTTCGGATACGTGTTAGGGAGACAAAACTACGTAAGCTGAGTCACTTTTTTTTATTTTAAGGCGTAGTCTGATAAACTTTACCAATCTTGTTTGGAAATGGTCGAATTTCAAGGTTCAGAAGGGCCTAAACTCCAAAAGTATTGGAGACACCTTCGAATTTTTTTTATATTCTTGTCCAAGAGATAAAACTATATGAACAACTTTTCTCTGTTAAATATGAGAAGTCCACTAAACTATCTTTTACGAGAACTTTGCCTGCTGTAGCAATTCTGATACGAGCCTCTAAATTGTGCACAATGACCCATCTGATTCTGATAACAACTTTTAAGATACCTTATAATTTGTAATAATGATACTAATATGCTCCCAAATGAGCAGGGGGGCAAAATTCTGTAAAAAAAGGCGATTTATTTTGATTATTACAAAAACGCTCACAGCTGTAACGGTTCTAATAGTAATTTGATTGAAGATTTCCTCACTGAAAACTCATTCCAATATACGTAAGGCCGTCATATTTTCGTCAAATGAGAATGAGACGTGTCTTAATTGAAAAAAAGTCGATTTTCTTATAATCTTGTAAAAAATGACTCCTAATTAAACAGTCAATAAAAAAGTAGTTTCGTCAGATGAGGCAAATACTTGTGAAAATCGGAGATAGTCAACTTAGTTTAATTATCTCGAGAACAATGGCAGCATCAATTAATAAATGCATCAACAAAGACATATTTAACAAGTCATTATTTATTGGTAAAACTTCAGTCTTCCATATATATTTTTTTTCAATCAAATGTTTCTGTATATTACTTCTTCAGATTACTCGCAGACCTGATTCAATAATATAACTGCAGATAAAATTAGGCATTCGAGACTTCACAACAACTGCAATCACTCTGACAAAATCCTACAGACATACTCGTCGATTCTTTCAAAACTGCTTTATCAGCGTGATAATGTTCAAAATCTGACTGCCCAACTCTTCATCCTGATTAGTCCACGACACGTACACACTCTTCTGATCGTCATCATCGTCACCTTCGACCTTCACCAATACCGACTCAACTGAGATCTCCCCTTCGGAAAATATCACAGGACACATGGGGAGTTTTTCTTTGAGGAACATCTGCAACTTGTGCGCCGTAACCGAGGAAGGCCCGGTATCGTTGATGTGCACGGTAGAAGTGAAACGTACGACGTGTCTGCTGATCCCCGCTTCCTTACAGGCCTCGTCGACGTCCATGAGGCACATCGCTTGGTCCTTCATGACCAGAACCCCGTGGAGGGTCCGCCGTCTTTTGGGGTCGGGGGTCAAACTGCTGAACTTTTTCGCCTCCGCCTTGAGCAGCGACAGCGACACGTCGATGGGGATCTTCACGGGGGTGGAAATGATCGAGGTTTCGCCGTTGGCGGGGTTGAAGCACTTGATGTTGAACTCTTGCTGGATTTTTTCCTTGAGGAACACGATCTTGGCGGCTTCTCCGTGCACCAGCATGACGTTGCCCGGTTCGCAGTGGTGGATCAGCTGCATGATGCCTTTGGCGTCTGCGTGGGCCGAAAAACTCATGTATTCGACTGACATCTTGACCTCCACCACTTGTCGGTTCTCGAATTCTATTTTCTTGGCCCCGTTGAGGACCTTGTGGCCGACGGTTCCTTGCACGCAAAACCCGGGCATTATTATCATGTTGTTTTCGTTTGGGGCCCACTTTTTGAAGATCTGCAGGCTCAAGCCAGCATGGAGCATGCCTGTAATTTGAGATATGAGTGAACAAATGAAATTTTGATGGTTCTCATGAACAAGTCAAAATTCTCATGTCTACATGCAGATTCAGATTCAACACATTTGGAAATGATGGGAAGTATTGACTGAAAGTTTGATTTTGTAGAAGAAATTAACTTCTTGACAAGTAAATAAAGTTAGCAAGGCCATTTGCCGGAATATCGATGAAACCAATTCCAGTAGTTGTCGAAAAATTGTCTAGAATTTGTCGTGACGGAAAGAAATTGTCGCGCTCTTAGTTTTTTTATATGGGATGGCTGTGCTAACTTTATATTAAATTAGCACTGCCACAAATATAACTCGACAATTAAAAATCGAATTTTATCGCTTTGGTAACCAAAAATTGTCAAAGTCAATTTGAAGTGAAAATAATGCGAAAAATATTTTCTTTACAACTTATTAATGTATTTTTTATCGGAATTCTTGATATCCGAGGAAATTTGGAGTAATGGGCAACATCGCGTGCATATAAGCATTTTTTGTGCTTTTTTCTTTAAACTACTGTCAAATATACAGGGTGTCCCGAAACTATGGTGCCAAATTGAAACAGAAGATTCCTCTTGAAAAATAAATAGGACTTTCCTAATATTTCTCTTCTCAAATGTCGTCCGTTGCAGAGATACAGGGTGTTGAATATGAAAAAATAAAATTATTTTCATTCATAACTTCCACAATTCTAAAAGTTTCTGAAAAAAAATTTAAAGAATATTTGTGTTCAATAGGTGCTTCATTTCGAAAAAGAAAACACATTTTCAGTTGTTACCAGTGGCGTACTAGAAGGGCATCATGGTCCCTTTTCTCCCCTATTTTTTACACCACTGGTGAAATCAGTAAAATTAAAAAGTTTTTGCATTCCCCTTTCAATTTTGAGTAGAAAATGTAAACCTGTTTCATTTCCGAAAAATCAACCGTTTTCAAGATAATTGCACTTTTATGAATACAAACATAACTAGTAATGAAAAAAATGTTCGGCCGAAGTGAATTTTACAATCCTAATTACTGGTTAAACTTACAACTAGTTATTCTACCAAAAAAATCAATGACATTTCCACATGCATTTTTTCTTGCAGAGGTACAGTGCGTTGAAACTGCAAAATAAAAAGGCAACTTTCATAGTTACAAAAAACAACTAAATTTGAAAGTATGCCTTTCTTCAATGGGTGCTCTATTTTTGAAAGAAATCAGTTAGATGTTATTTGGACCAGTAATCAGGATTGTAAAATTAATTTCTGCCGAACAAATTTTTCGTTACTAGTATGTTTTCATTCATAAAAGCGCAATTATCTTGAAAACGGTTAGTTTTTTCGGATTCAAAAAGGTATACATTTTTACTGATAATTGTATGAGAAATGCGAAAAATATATAATTTTCCTGATTTCACCAGTGGTGTAAAAAATAAGGGAGAAAAGTGACCATGATGCCCTTCTAGTACGCCACTGGTAACAACTGAAAATGTGTTTTCTTTCTCGAAATGAAGCACCTATTGAACACAAATACTCTTTAAATTTTTTTTGAGAAATTTTCAGAACTGTGGAAGTTATGAATAAAAATAACTTTTAATTTTTCATATTCAACACCCTGTATCTCTGCAACGAACGACATTTCGGGAAAGAAATATCAGGAAAGTCCTATTTATTTTTCACGGGGAATCTTCTGTTTCAATTTGGCACCATAGTTTCGGGACACCCTGTATATTGGTTATCAATTTTAAAATGACCAAAACTGATATGTTGAGATTTCCTGAAGCGTGAACGGTATTACCTTCGCACTGTATGATGTTTAAATATGATTTGTTTCGTTAAAAACGAATGGAACAAGTGTCGAACGACAAAAACACTTTTGTGGTGAAAATTCCCATTCTTGAATAGCAGGAAAATTACTTTAAAATGCTAAATAATGGAGAAATTCACTTGTCTTAGCAATATACACACATAATTAACTCATCAATTGTCGAACGAGCAAAACAGTTTTGTTGAGAGACTGGAAACTGAAGAATTTTATCAAAAAGCAAACCAACCAAATTTTATGTGTTTATTACTGACAGAATGGAATATTTCGATTATTCAGCATTTGAAAGTAGTTTTCCAGCTTCTAAAGTTGGGAATTTTCATGAGAAATAGGTTTTCGTCATCGATAATCGTTCAATAAATTTCCGACCGAAAAATTTAAAATCAATCATTGTCCGGTGCGAAGATAATGTTGAGAGACTGAAAATAATTTTACCAAATACAGGTAGTTTTACCACTTCAGGAAATTTCAATGTTTCAAGAAAAATTGGATATGGTCTCATTCGACAATTGAAGAATTTTTCCCTGGAACACTGAGTAAACAAGCACAAATTATCCTTAAATGCATGCGGTGTTGCCAATTACGCAAAATTTCCCCTTATATCAAGAATTCCAATAAAAAATACATATAAAAACTGTGAAGAAAATATTTTTCGCAGTATTATTACGTCGAATATACTATGACAATTACTCGACAACTTTTGGTTACCACAGTGATGAAATTTTATTTTTATTTCTCGAGTTGTATCAGTGGCAGTGCTAACTTAATATAAAGTTAGCAGAAGCACCATATTAAAAACGACTAATAGCGCGACAAATTTTTTTCGTTCTCGACAAATTCTTGAAAATTACAGGAATTGGTTTCATTAATATACATTTTCTTGACGTGGTCTTTTTGACACTGTTACCTTCAATAATTTAAAAAAAATTTAAAGCTGGAAGGAGAGCAAAATACATTGGCTCTGATAAGTAAATGTATTTACAAGATTACTGTGTTAAAGAAAAATTAACTTATTTTGACTTGTTGAAGGATTTTACAGCTTGAACATGAAACTTTAAATACAAATTTGTCAGTTTATGGCATTAGAGGTATATCAATCAAATCTAGAGAATACACTACAATCTGTTTTCTGTTATTTTCCAAGCTGTTTAAACTCGTTTTTTGAGTTTGCAATTCAATTATTTTATCATCTATATATCTACAAGCTTATATTATATTCACCTGGGGTAGCAAATACTACCATAGGCCCTGGGTTATCAATAAACTGCCTGTCGAAAGGCTTGATGTGTTTGAAGTCAAACATGTTACGCTGGACAAAAGTTTTTCTTATCTTCTGATTGGTCCAAGTTATGAACATTTTATAATAGTTATTCGCCTTTTCTGTGAGTCCCAACGCAAAGTAAATAGGCGCTTTCAGATTCATCCTTTCCCAATAAGTTTCAAGCAATATGCACAGTTCCTGTGCTCTTCCTAAGGCAAACACAGGAATAAGCACCTTGCCTCCCCTATCTACGCATTCATGTACTTTTTTGAGGAAGTCTTTCTCACGACACCTCTTAGAATCCCTAATTGTGGTTGCATAGGTTGATTCTGATATCAAGAGATCAGGTCTGCACTTGTCGATCCAGGCAGCTCCCAAATGGCGATCAGGAGTCATGTTATAGTCTCCTGTATAAACAACTGATTGATTACCCACTTTGATCCAAAACATGGCAGCTCCCAAAACGTGACCAGCATAATACGCCTTAATTTCAATATCGTTATCCACCATTACAGACTGATGGAGGGTTACTGCAATCACTTTCTTCATACAATCTTTAATCATCTGGGATGTAAAGAAGTTCTGCTCTCCTTTCTTCTCTACGGACACCTTTCTCATGTCTTCCAATAAGATGGGAGCTATTGCTTTTGTGGGGTGAGTCATGTATATTGGGCCTGTATAGCCAATCATTTCAGACATAAAAGGGAGAGCTCCACAATGATCCAAGTGAAAGTGGGATATTATAACGCAGTCTATGAAAGCGGATATAGGGCCGTCGCAAATGAATGAAAAATCGGGAAATCTCCGTTCATCGTTGTAACCCATATGCATACCACAATCCAGCATTATATTTTTGTTTCCCATTGACAAGAGGAGGCAGCTTCTGCCCACATCCTGACCTGCTCCAAGAGGAGTTACTTTTATATCGGGCATTATCAAATACCACTGATAACTACTTAATTAGCCAACATGAACTTTATTTTCAGTATTATTTTAAACAATAATACAATATCCGGGATATTAGATATTACAGAGGTTAAATTCTTATTCTTCCTTTGATTCTCAAATCTGTCTGTATTTTTTGGACCTCGCTCCCGATTCCGATTGACACACTGGTTCAGCTCCCCCACTAATTATGGATCCGCCATACCCCATTCTGAGGGTGAGTTCCGAATGCATCGATTTTGCTTTTCATGTCGCGCATCACACCTTCTGATTGGTGATTTCGCAAATAGCGTCGGCAATTCGCCAATCTGAATGCGTGACGCGCGACTCAAAAAACAAAAACGATGCATCGGGAACTCACCTTCATATTTGGGTTCAATCTTCATGTCAGGACATTGGCGGTATTTCTCTGATGACAAGAGACCATTCGCAGATAAGAAGAAGAACTATGTTTTGGAACATTTGTGGTTGTGTTTGGGATTTGTAATTTGTATTTTTGTAATCGATTCAGCAATTAGCTTTAAAGACGACGTAAATGAAAAGTTGTGTACAAGAATGAATAACAAAAAAATAGCTCCAATGAAAGAAGCGAAGGAAACATTTCAGTCCTTAATGGAATTGTCCAAACTACTTTGTACGGGATTAGAACCTGACACCTTATCTGTTTGCGTTCGACTTTGTGAGGCTGGAGTTAACCCCGAATTACTGGCGAATGTTATTAGAGAACTGAGAAAAGAAGTTCAGTCACAAGAAAAAAGCGAGTCAGCACATTACATGCATTGAATACAATTGTAGGAGTGAGATAAAAACTTTATTAAAAATGTCTTTAATAAATGCGTAATTCTTTATTTGAAGGTAGGCTTCCTTGTATCGTTTCCTTTTGATAATTTTCATTTACAATGGGCCTTTTATATTCAAATAGCACAAACTGTGTAGACATTATATTCAGTTTTTTTTGTGGTTCTGTATCCAGCTTGATTACATGTTTACAAAAAAATACTGTGGACTTTTATTAGTTCCTAAGATCAAATTGTACCTGCAAAATATGGAGATGATTTTCTTAGAAGAAGATTCTAGAAGCAAGTCATTAGTGAAATGGTTTTTTCAGAAGCAAGGAAATCTATACAGTTTTCCATTTTCGGACTATGGAAAAATCGAATTTTTGTGCCTAGTCTCTGCAAATTTGACCATCGTTTTTAAAAGGCAGTTTAATGGAACCCAATATAACAAATACAGGGTGTGCTTAGTTCATGCAAAACTATTCATAATATATTTTACTGTTTACTTTGAGGGGTCTCTCCTACAAAAAAAAATTCAATGCAACCCCTTAAGAGATCAACCACCAACAGACAAAAGGGAAGTTGGGTTTTCAACCCTGTATGATTACAGAGGAGAACTTTAGGAATGTCATGAACTACCAGGTAGAAAGTTATTTTTGGGAATTCAACATACTATAATGTAAAATGCAGGAAGTTGAGTACCCTGATAATTTTTTTTTCTGTTCCATATTCTGTCTACGTTGGCTTAGTCAGATCATGTTAGAATGGCCAATAATTAATAATTTATGTATTTTCAACTCTGCTTGCAGCTGTCTTGTCATTTAAACTTCCCGCCATTACAGTAATCAATCACAGAGCGCGTATTTCGTGCATTATACTGTCTGTATTAGATGCCAGCGTCAAAGTGGCAAAAATCGAACCACTTTCTTCTTAATTCTCTTAACAGAACAGATTATTCACCATATGATCTACCAGAATTTTATCACCAATTAATAACTACTACAGATTCAACAAAATTCACATAAACAGTGGCTAATATAGCAATTTTGGCGAAAACAATAATTACGAATATTACGATGTACTTATAGTTTCAAAACTTGACACCAGAGGAAGTATCCCTGTAGTTGACTGACAAGCAGGGTGGCCAGCCCGTACGACAATTATCGTTTTGTACGATAATTTGGCCTTCTGTACTATGTACGATAGGGCTACGTACGAAAAGGCCGATTGTACGATAATTTAGGCAGAAAGTGAAAATATTTAATTCAAGATTAAAAAGTACACATTCGGCATAAAAAGCCAGTTTTACAATTGGAAAATGCACATCACATATGATTAGAAAACTAGAAACTAGAAAATTAGAAAACGATGAATCTCCAGCTGACTTAAATTACGCTAGATTTTACACTTATCCTCAATTTCAAGGCTTTTTTTACTATCACAAATTTTTTATAATCACAATACCTAATAATGAACAGTTGAAAACTTCTTACTAAACTACGCTTATAATCGACAACAATTAAGAACTTTGTATTTGTAGACAAAACGAGTTTTGCCAATTATGCAACTTACAAAACACCAGATTGCCAACTCTGTAACTTATAAACACCAGTTTACTCATTCATTGAACATGCATAGGTAGCTCAAGTCATAGAGAGAAGAATTATTCAGCATAGGCGAAATATAAACACGTACGATGATGTCAGCCAAAATCTGATAATTTAGAGTAGCTGGTACGATAGTTAGCTCCTGAAGAGATGGCAACTCTGCTGACAAGTCACAGTTTACTATTCTTCCTCGTTTGAGATCAAAAACATTTTTCGATTTCATCTATAATAAAATTCTCCCAAAAAGATAAATTTCCACGTTCAAATAGAATACAACACTCCGGTAACTTCGGATTAGGGTGAGTTCCCAATGACTAATGAGGCTTTTTTGCTTTTCGCGTCACGTCTTCACGTAATCTGATTGTGAATGGCATCGAGCGTCAGAAATTGCGCGACGCAAAAAGATTTATCGGGAAGTCACCCTAATGGCGTGTATTCTGGCAAGCTTAACGTAGATGGCGCAATTGTTAGTGGAGGTCAGATTGGAGTAGTTGATAAGTGCATAACGGACATGAAAAGTTTAGTCCTATCATAATCGAGTAATCTGAAAGAATAAGATTTATAGTCAGTAAATAAATTTCACCAAATATAGACAAGTTAACCTACAAACTGACGTTTATGCACCGATTCCATACACTCATTTTTGTATCAACTGTTTTTTACGGCTGGAAGTTTATGCTTTTCCTTTTTTCAATTCATAAATGAGGCTTTTTACACTTATAGGGCCGTATTTCTCCATAACAGCAACTAATTAAAGTGTTATTGTATATTATTACTTGTTATTACTGTCCACTCACACTAGCGCTCTCTGACGGGAGCGATATCGTCCATGCCTGCCATTTCATTCTAGAGACCATTTGAAGTGAAATATGGCGCCACAATCCACAATCAAATCTTTGGGCGACGAAGGCACTCATTTCTTATGCATTTATAGGCGACAAGTCGTAACTCGTAACATTTTGTTTGCACTCTATCCAATTGATAGATGTTAGCAATACAAATGACCATCTTTCGATGCGAACATTCAAATTTTAATAATTGATATCCTTTTCACAAGTCGATTAACTTTAACGTTATGCTAATGTAAGAAGTATTTGGTTCGAGGACAAATTTAGTTAACAAAAAACCAAATACTTGAAAGAAATTTGAATAGTTTTTCCTCAAGGTCACAGACTGTAGATTGAATTGACAGACATTTGAAATCGGTATATGGTATACGATTCGTTTCAAATTTTCTTTATTTGCAAAATGATGAATCCGATAATTGTTTTTCAATTTTGGTGTTGAATTAAAAGTTCAGTTATTTTATCATCGATTATACAATAAAATACAACAGTAGTATAGGTATAAAACCGTTATTTTCGAAATGCCCAAGAAACGTTCCAACCGTAATAAAAAAGAAAGCAAAATCAAGTGGCCCCAAAAAGCTGTAAAACCTGAAGATATTTTGAACACCATTGCGGATATGAAGGCGGATAATGTAGGACTAGAAACGAGGAAGTTTATCGTGTATACTATGGAAAGGATGGTGTATGGCCCAGACCAATCTGAAGAGTTTAGAATTTTCTGCATGTCGTGTTATTTCATCTTAGGGGAGAAAAAGTACCGAGGTTTAAGTCACATGTACAATCTACCTTCCATACAGAGCATTCGGGATGAGGCTTATGAAAATTTCAAGATAAGTGCAGGCCTCAGCGATAAGCTGTTGCAGTTGATCAAAATCAAAACAGAAAACCTCCTACCGCAAAGGAAAGATTGTATTTTAGAAATGGATGAGACCTATCTAGAACCAGACCTGAAGTTTAACGAATATCTCGATTGTATTATAGGCTATGAAGATGACGGTGAATCCAGAGGTGAAAGTCCCGCCCAATTTTCCACTCATATCTGGGTTCACAGCATAGGGGGAGCTTGGCTGATGCCGCTTTGCTTCATATTCACTAAAGGCAATTCCACACCTGAACAAATCAAACGTTTACTGTTCAAGAGTATAACGAAACTTGAAGAAATAGGCTTGGACGTCGTGGGACTTGTTACCAAAATGAGAGTTAATTTGCACGCTTTCATGACCGAGCTTGGTGTAACTCCAGAGCAACCAACATTCAAAGTAGGCTCCAAGGATATAGTTTTCCTGTTCGAGGCACCTCAACTCATGAGCGTTACTCGAAATATGATGATGAAATACAAGTTTAAATTTGATGATTACCAAACATCTTGGAGGCACGTGAAAAAACTCTTCGCCAACGAATGTGAAGAAGCAGGTCCAAGAAAGACAAAACTTCAGGCGAAACATATCAAACCCAACGTAGAAGAGAGAACAATACCTCGATACGCAATAGAAACACTGAGTAATTCTGTTGCTACCGAGATGAGATCTCAGGTGTCCGCAGGAAAGCTTCCAGCCGAAGCAGCAGGTACTGCCAAATGCATAGACTCGTTCAATAAACTCTTCGATATGTTTAATTCTACCCAAGAAACTACCACGAGTGAATACAAAAATAGCTTCAAGGGCACCAAAAGACAGATCACTTTCTGCAAAAAAATGGTTACTTTTTTGAATAGTTTGGCGGTTTTCAATAGCGAGGGACGGAACTGCACAAAAGAAGTTAACTTTATAAATTGTTGGCTCATTACAATTATGGGGCTGGTGAAGTTGTGGGACATGATCAAGAAGAAGGACCACCCTTTCATGCTCACTCGTAACATTTGCTGTGATGGTATGGATAAGTTCATGATTTATTTAAGCACTCCAGGTTTGGACTCGATTAAAAAGCCTACTCCTCCTAAATTTTTAGAAATGTATACCCAATTTCTTGTCAGTTCTTACTTCACTAATGAAGACATGCTTGATGAAGATGAGGAATTCAACCTCAACGAATTTGTCAAACAAGTTTACAACAGAATTCCTGCAATCAAACACGATCCTGGAAAACCCGTAGGTAATGTCGATAGTAGAGTGATTGAGGAACTCAATGCACGGTTCAGTAAACTGATGAAGGATCTCATTAATTTGAATAAGAAGTGAATCATCCAGGCATTTTCTGTCCTGCATTGAATCGTTTTACCACATCAAGAAACAAAGATTTAATGAATTCAAGTCACAACAGGAAGGCTAATCTATTCCATTTTTATGAAAAAATCAGAAGACAGCAATATTCGGAGGTACCACATTGAAATAATATGTTATTATTATTATTAATAACCAGCGCCGTCTAAGCTACACCATTACCACACCCACACACGTGTTCCATAGAAAATCTTACTCAGGTTGCCATGTTTTTACACCAAACTGTGATATTTGACAGTATTATTAGTTGTTCAATTGTTTTTTTGCTATGTGTTATGATTGTTTAATTTGGATTTTATGTTTTTATGTAAAAGTGCTGATGATCAGCTGTTTTTAATACTATTAAGGATCTGCATTAAGACTGAAAAAATTGTAGATATCAGTTTGCTGTGTTTTTATTAGTTTAATTGCATTTTGTTTGTTTCCTGCTCAAGTATTTTGCTAGTGCTTTTGACATGCTATTTTTGATATTAAATGTGTTTCTGATTGATTGTGTGCCTTTTATTCATTTGTTCAATCAAGTGCTCTACAGAATTTAATACAAATCCCAAAAGGTACAATCTCAAAAGAAAAAAAAAATATGTGTGAGTATATAGAAATATACCTAATAGGAAACATAGGTAAATTTATATAAAAATATTAATAATTTAAAAAATTGAGGATTGATTATGATTGGAGTAGGGAATTCAGAATATTCATATTTATCCTACACGAAATATGTTGCATAGGTATAGCTAGAATTGAGAAAACTAGTACTATGAGCTCACATTTCTTCAAAAGTTTTGATAGTTATCAACTCCCTGAAACCATAAAAATATAACATCATCTGTTGATGACTTCAAGAATTGTATTGAAATTATTCGTGACTAGCCAAGCTGATTTTTCTCCATCCAATTAATATACCTATTAATTATATTATACGTGTATGAATTTTGAATCTTCTACTGCACTTCATCATTTTGTAATTTGTAATTATGTTGAATTTTTCTCGGAACTTATTTCATTTCATTAAATCATATGATTATATAAATATCGTGTCTACAGTTTATATAAATAATTTTTTTAAATATATTTGTTTATTTTTTCATGTTGTCACTTGTCACTTTAAACTTTCGTTCTGTGTCACATGTCACATTACAGTTTTTCACTATGAAGTACTCTGTGCCTTAGAATTATAGTTTTCAGTAAGATCCGTGTAAAAATTTCGCTTTTTTGAGTTAAATACTGCATTTTTTCGAAATGGGTTTCTTCCACACCACATATTGTTTTCTGAACGTTCTGGGTCGGCCATCCAAGTCGCACGATTTTCGTCATAGAGTTTGCAGCTCCTGGCGAAACAAAAATCGTCCGAAACTCATTCTTTGAACTCCGCCGTGATGCGGCGGAAATCTTAGCCGGAATAATGCAGAAGGCTGTGATTCTTGGTTCACTTCGGCTACTCAAGGCACATGACTTTCGGACCCTGTTAATCTCGTACTTGGATGTGTTTTAGGATTGATCGATGATACACCAACGGAATAAAAAATAATAATAATAAAAACCCGTCATCAACACTTTTGTAGAGTAAAGGCTTAGCCTTAATACTTACTAGCAGACCCGGCCACGCGTTGCTGTGGCTAAGTTTTTTATTATATTACATAGTAGTAAATTATTCAAGGGAAACGGTAGGAGAACACCAGTCATGGGGACTACCATGCATTTTTACACAGATGCCATTTGTTAAAATACATGGCGACTGCCATCATTGATTTTCCACTACCGTTGATATTGATTCTGGAGCCTTGAGTACCTCATAATCATCAAAATACATATATCGTACATCGTGATTTGATGTATAGCAAATATATATATAATAATATAAATACGTGGTAATACTTACATGTATATACTTTAATTAAAGATTGTTAAATAATGAAGCACTAATAATTAAAAAGCAAGAAGGATTCAACTGTATTACTTTTACTATAATATGAATTCAATTTATAATTCAGTCTAAATAACCCGTGGCCGGCTATGGTAATACGAAAAATTAAGAACGTAAGAACAATTGAACTTCACTGTATTGCGTTTATTACGAAATAAATTTAAGTTATACTTTAGCCTCAGCAACACGTGGTGGTTATGCCATTAAATTGTAACTTATGTGAAACGTTAGTACTTTTAACACTGCGCCATCTGTTGAATACTTACTCAATCCAGTCAGCTAGAATCGTTTGGGACTGACAGATAATTGTGACTGTCGAATAATAAACAAATAATGTTTAGTAGACGATAGTGTGGAAACTACGAAGCATCGCACAAAGAGGAGACCGAGAACGTGTAATGTGTTCTGTCCACTCTCTCGCCATCAACAAATAATTTGCAATAAAATAATATTGCGGCTATAAATTGAGATGTGAGCTATGCTATCTGTTAAGTTAGATCGAACTGCACACGGTGTGCAAATTTGATTGAAATCGGTTAAGTAGTTTGGGAGTCTATAGCGGACAAACAACGTGACACGTAATTTATATATATTAAGAAGAAAGATTAAGGCTATTATTATTATTTGCCATGGCGCTTGTGGCGGCGACTTACTGTTTTTTGGTGGTTTATTTCACTTTTTAGCTGTAGGAAAACCCGAAAAACCTACAACACCTCCCCGGGTGGTTTTGTGCGCACTCCAAAAGCAAGCACCAAAAGGACAGGGAGCAATTCAAAAAGCAAATATTGTCACTCATTCAGCTCATTTATTCTCATAAAAATAGTAAGTTTACAAAGAAATTGTTCAAAATCAACAATTATACAACGCGTGGCTTATATCTGCTACTTGTTTTTACATACCAAATGCCCCAAATTCACCTTGGGCTGTAACTGAAAATTAAAAAAATTACCACATAAAGCACATAAGAAAGAGATGAACTTACGCATTTATCATTGCTATCCAAGACTAATAAGGGAGTTAGTGTGGGTCTTCCATGAGCACATTGAAACGGCAAATCACAGGTGGATAATTTTTCGAGGAGGTCATTACATTTATTCTTGGTTAAAGCGTCTCCAAATTTTATAGAGCCTACGGAAATGTATTAGCATATTATGGAAAGTACATGACGTGACATTCACCCGTCATTCTGTTTATGAAAGGAAATTCCGGTTACTGCAATTTACCTAATTAAAATTGACTATAATACACAATTTTTCCAATGTCTGTTAGATTAAAATTCTGAATATTTGCTTGAGATAACTATGTGAAGAATACCTCCGTACATCCCCCGTAGGATGGTGGGATCTGATGAAGGCAGAGGGGTTCTCGAAACGCCCGAAGACGCTCAAAACTTTAAGAAGTTATAGCCGAGAGGATGGATATAACTTTCCGAGTTCAAGCAAAGCTTATTATGAGAAAATTAGAAAAAATCGATTCAGTATTTATCTCTACCTCTGCAGGCCTCCATATTTATGATATTCTGCAACAACTTTGGCAACTTCAGAATGGAAATCCCCCTTGTTGATTTGAGTAGTTCAGTTATTTCTTTGATTAACTGGTGAATCATTTTGTTCAAAGATCCCGAGAAATTCTGAAAAATAAAACAATGATGACAAAAAAAAAGTACAAAAGGTGATCTCACGTTATCTTTGAATTTTGAATAGAGGCACATGGGAACTTGCACAACGTTGATTCCGTTGGAAAAGAATTCTACGGCCAGGCCAAGAAAACTTAGGTAGGGTTCGTGCTTTCTCAGCAATTCTAAATCGTTTTCGGGAATGAAGAATAACATTTTCTCTACTGGTTCTGACTTCGCATCTTTATAAACTACAAAAAATTTTAGACACAAAGAAGAAAAAAAACGAATAATCCTCACTTTTCAACAATTTTTCCAGCCGGATTCTCTCGTGTACGGCGTGCTGATCAAACAATACCAGCAAGTTATTTTCTTTATCCAGAACTGCTATGAACTTTTTGTCTACTTGTCCAATCACCTCTACGTTTTGAAATAACGCTTTACTGAAGCTTACGATGTCTTTCAAAGTGTTCTTTTTTGTCGCGATATTCGGAACAAAATCCTCGAACATTTTGAGTTTTTCTTTGTACATATTCTCGAAAAATGTATTCGGATCTGTGAAAAATATACAGATTTTCAATTAACTCGAGCCAAATTATTGCCTCTAATGGAAATTGAGTTATAATAACGTCAAATCTTTCGTGAACAAATCCATGTTGACTTGAGGCTGATACACAATGGAAGTTTTCAAATCCAATATGTATATTAGAAAAAAAAAAAACATACCAACATCATTCAAATAATGCTGCCACTTGATGTACAGCAGCTCATTTTTGTATGTCTCCATTATATACTCTAGCAGCTTGTCTTTACCACCCTGGCTCAAAGACCTGTCGACTTCCTTGATTTCCTTCAAAATAGGCGACATCCCTTTTGGAATTAGTTCGAATCTCTCAACTAGTTTGAATCGTTCGCCGCTAGGTTTCGGGGTGTGGTAAGTAGTGAAACCGGTTTTCTTATTGATGTAATAGCTATTCCCGAAATCATCGAGTTTTCTTATCCAGTCCCTGCTGATTTCATGCTTTTCACCATCTTTGAGGCTTTCTTCCTTTGCAGCTTCTGTGAACTGGCTGTTCCATTTCAGGAACTCCTTGGCCAAAAGGCTTCGTTCAGCTTCTAAATCCTTTTCTAGCTGTTGCTGAGTGTTCATAAACAAGCAGCTTTCAGAATTTGGCATAATTTCAACACCAGCCACTGTTTCACCCTTCCTGGTTTCCGTGCTTTCTTTTCCAGGAATTCTGAGCTCTTCACAAAGCTTTTCTGGCGAGTTTTGTCCATTATGTTCTCCAGAAACGCTCAGCAAATGTATAATAGGTTCTATATCAGGGTTAGAGTTTTTCTCGGACGACTGGCTGAAAATCATATCGGTCCTATCTTGTACCTTGTCATTTTCTTTCTGTTGGGTACTCAGATGTACCGGCTTGAACTGCCCGAAAGAACCAACCGTCCAGTCATTTGTCTGAAGTGTTTGTTCATAAAATTCATTTTCATGCTCTATATGACCGAAGTCCAATAACCTTGGCGAAACAGTCTCATTTCTGGCTGGCGAAAATTGCGGGCTACAGCGATGGCGTAAATCAGCACCAATCTGATTTCCACACTGTTGAACACCAGGATAAACTGGTAGAGCGGGATTCTGGTTGGTTATACCCTCATTATTTGTGCCATAATGGTATTGGAACTCCATGCCATATTGATGTGGTTTCATGCCATGCTGATGAGGCTCCACGCCATATTGATGTTGCTTCATGACGTGTTGATGTGTCTCTGTGCCATGATGAGGTTTCATGGCGTACTGATGAAGCTCCATGCCATATTGAAGTGGGTTCAAACCGTATTGGTGAGGCTTTGTACCATATTGATGTGGCTCAATGCCAGATTGATATTGTGGTTCAATAACATATTGATATTGGGGAAGAAAATATGGTTTATAGTAAGGGTTGCAATTAAAATCGAGACAAGTTTTGGGAATCTGAAAGTTATCAAGTGGATGAGAAGGGACTGTATGTAATTTCGTATTTTCCCTTGTTGCAAAATAGGGGCTTCTATTATCGCATGGCTGAGCATTTGGAACATCCCCTGGTTTTTTAATATCTTTCTCCAAGCCCCTGGCATTTTCATTCTTTCCATATTTTGTATTTTTAAGAAGTTTTCCAGTTATAAAAACTTGCTGATGATTCGGTTGTTCATCTGAATCGAGTTTTTTGAACTTGTTACTCTCCAAGAAGTCAAAACCGCCATCATTAGTGGACTGCCCCGTTTCAAAGTCAAAGTATTTGCTGGTGTTTCCATGACAGTTACAAATACATTTTTTTCCAATAGAGAACTTTCCAAGAGCTTCAGCTTCTGAGCAATCTACATTTTTTGAGACAAACTTGAAGTGTGTGGCTTTTCCCCTGTCCGAAAAAATTATGGTATAATTATCTGTTGCTATGTTGTCTGGGAAAGTACCAGCGTGTTTCTTTCTTTCCCTGTGCGTATTGAGCGTCGTTTGTAGGCCTTTTGAAGTCATTCTATTTTCTTCCAAACTAGTCTGCACATACTTCGAGGCTCTCTGTTCACCGTTCTTGGATTTTCTGATTTTTTTGGTGCTCTTTACATTGACGGAAACCGACATTGCATTACTCACACCATTGACTTTGGTCTGAAAGTTGTTTTCCATCAGAAAATTAGATTCCTCCTCATATATTGTCTCTTGGCTGGCACTCATCTCTCCCAGGTTTTCGTCACTGCTGTAAATTTGGGTGGACTTCAGAAACATGTTCATTATAAGGCTCTTGCCCTTATTTTGGTCATTTGTGAATTTCGAGAGGGTGGATTTTGCGTCGTCTTGTTGGGGAACGAAATTCTGCTTCTCACATTTGTTCACTTGAGCGTTCTTGTTGGTGTTTTTCTCCTTGTGAAACACTTTCACTGGAAGTGGTTTCCTGAGTTTTGTCCCCTTCCACTTATTAGGGAACAAAGACGATGTATCGCTTATATGGCAGCTCTCTATGTCAGGAATCACTTCATTTACAGTTTTTATAACGTCTGACTTTTGAACAGCTACATTTTTTCCAGAAGATCTTTTCAGTAAACCCTTTACCGGTGGTAATGCCGCATGATCTGTAACACTTTTGTTTTTTTGTGTCATTTTCAAATACTGCGAGTCTTCAGTAGCATTCTTAGATACTTTTTCAGTTGGTAGCTGTGTTTCTTCTATGACATCTACATCTTCAAGTCTAGTCAGTTTTTCCGGGGTTTTATTCCCGTTTTCAGTATTCCTTCTTTTGTAACCATGGCTTCTAAAGGCTCCACCCATTTCAGAAATCCCCCCTTCTTTTTTGCAATTTTCCACGGGTATGGCCAGTTTATCGGCTTTTTGTGATTTAATTTCATTGCCAAAAAATGAATGAATCAGTTTCTCAATGCAACGCTGGACCAAGTCCCAGTTTTCGAATTCCACCATGGTTTTTGTTGGATTCAGCAGAATGTCCAATTGTGACTTGGGGCACTTTACGTTCATCACAAAAACCGGATACTTATTGACGTTATCAATAGCTCTTTTCTTCCCGACTTTGTGAAACTTGTGAAACAAACTACACACCAACTTTTGAATTTTGGGCGAGCAAATTGGGCGTTTATTGACAAAAATGTACTGGAGCCTCTTGTTTTCTGATAATTCTTTGAACAACAGAGCATTAATTGCCAATTTACTCTTTGATATCTTCATAAAACAGAAATCATCATTTACTTCAGGATGTAAGTATTTGAATGCAGATACAATATCATCACTTTTCCGAGTATTCAGTAATAGTTCACTTGTAACATCATTGCGTATAGTAAAAGATACGTTTGGATTCATTATCATCAAACTCTCCATACTCTTCTTGATCTCTTCTAGCTCTAACTCGTTTATCACCCGTTTTCTTCTTACTGGAAGATTGTAGAAAAATCCTTCAACAGTAACAGTGGTTCCAACACTTGGCCGACCTCTTACTTGAGTTACATCATCACCAGTATGCTTTTTCCAAGTTTTACTATTCGTTTTTGAAGAACTTTTGTGTCTAGAAGTTATACTGACATTCTTAGAGGATTCGATTATACTCGCTAAGGCTTCTCCTCGAAAACCATAATACTTCAGGTGTTTTTCCAACTGCTCTATGCTTTTACATTTGTTGGTGAAGTACCTTCGTCCCACCAGGCTCAAGTTCTCCTCCAGAATTCCCTCTCCATTATCTACAACCTGAATTCTGAAAGTAACAAGATTTATTCTTACTGCTATCGCTGTAGCTTTGGCATCTAAACTATTCAAAACCTAAAAAAACCCACTGTAACTTCAAACTTCTTTGGGAAATCAACTTACTAGTTCAATTACACACTGTGTTACTGTATTTATCGTAAAAGAGCTTCTTATTTTAGCTACAACATCTGGATGTAGCTTTTGTACCTCCATTTTTAAGGTTATAGAAAATAAGAAAATCAGTCACAGCCAACTTGACTATCACCGAAAAGGAAGAATTTAGTTATTCACTAAAGAAATGATGGAATTTCTTTCTCAAATATCAAAATGAATGCAGTAATGGTGTAGTTTGAATGTTTTCTCTTTTCAGTAAGAAGAAATAATGTTTCTAGTAAATGAACAACTGCAATGATAAATGTACAAGGGCATCATTGATTGTTTCATAAGCTCATGATATGAATCTACAGATGAATTATAAACTGTTGTAAAGACAGATGTTCAAATCAAATATCAGATGGAACGAAATCTGGAGAATCCTTAGTCCACTTTTTATTAGCAACCCTTAAGTATAATGCTTTTACCAATATAATTTTCCAACGAAAATATGTTGGAACCATCTCAAGGTAAAGAAAATCTGAACTACACAATTGTGATGATTTTATTGCATTGAACTTCAATTATTACCAGAAAAATGTCAGGACTTCAATTTTGAAAGCAAACTGAAAAAATATTTCTGTATTTATTGACTAGATTAGATCTGTAAATTAGAAATACAGAAAAACAAAATAGATCTTTGCTCAATACATAAAAAAGTGGAATGTTTTGTACTAGTATCATCTGCTAATCTCTGCTTACTCTACTGTATTGTTGTTTTTGATACATTTCTCTCAGCATATTAAGATTTTCCTGGAGTGATGCAACTTCTTCGAACCTTTGAGCTACCCTAGCTTGCTTGATATAGTTTTTCACAATATTTATCTGTTCCAGCAGCGGGTCTTCTTCTACTACTTCAGCTGTCTCACTGGGAACATGAGCTGGGGACCACCCTGTGGTAACAGCAATTCTCTTTAGAGGTGTGTTTCTATTTGGTATAAAATCATCCTCATTTAATTGCAAGGATCTCTCTTTTTTAACCCTCTCTAGCTCTCTAGTTGTTGGAGGAGGCGGAAGGGTAAGGAGATAGTCTTTTATGTAGACTGATGTTGCTTTTCTAACACTGCTTTGCAAAGTGGCTGCTTTTGGAGTATCTGGGTCGACAGGAAGGGAGTCAATTTTTTTGCTGATAGTGTCGATCATCTGTGCCTTGTCTGCTATCGTTGTTCTGAGGGACTGTAGGTCTTGAAGTAGATATGTTGTTTCCCCAGACAAAAGCGAATTGAACATCTACAAAATATATTCCCAAGTAACATGGAGATATCGGAATTCAATATTTTACCTTGTTATACATATCTACAGAGTCTTGCACTTGGGATTTATTTTTCTGTAAATGGGAGTATAGCTGACATATGAGAGGTTGCATGACTTGCTCAATCTGAACTCTACGTCGGCCTTCCAACATATCCAGACAATGATAACAAATCCTCAAGCTTTCAGACTCGCTCGACAAGCTTTGCTCTCTCCCACTGAGATTACTGACAGGTGCAACAATTGACTCTATAAAAATAATAACCTCAACATAGCTGTAATGTCTTTATGTTCAAATGTTTCAAACTCACGTGCTATTTCATAAGGCAAAAAGTATGAACAAGAGTTGCACATGATGCTTCCACATAATCTGCAATGGTGCTGTCTTCTTGTGATGTTAAAGGCACAAGTGCATGATGGGCAACGGCTCACTGTGGTTCCATCCAACCATGCAACTAGCTCTTGTTCATGCTGTTTACGGTCTGACCCATCTACTCGAAGCAGCCTGTCCAGCCTTATTATCAATTTATTGGTTTCGGCAGTTTTGTGGTCAAGCTTTTCTCTTCTCGCAGACTTATAGAAGTCAGTGTGTGACTGCGTGAGGCCAGGCTCCTGTGGATCGCTATATTCCAAAAAATACTTTTCCTTTTCCAAGGATATTTCCTTTTTGAATGATTCAAGATCTTGGTCATCTAGGGTTAATATCTTTTTTTTAACTAGTCCATAAATATCTACAAAATAAAACAGACTTTTCTGACTGAATGAGTTATTATGTGATTGCAGTAGGATGTACCTTTGATGGACCTCAATATATCTTTTTCTTCATAGTGCAAGTCTTGAAAATGGCTAATTAAATTATTCGCAGACCGCAAATCTTTGTGGCATATAGGACACAAAAAGCCCTCTTGAATGGAGTTAGCTTCTGCCATTATAAAAAAACTTGTCAAATTGAATAATATTAATACTACATTTTTATAAATTAATTCGCCCCCAATAAACACCTTCCTTTGTATAATCGTATAACATAACCAAATTTCTCTCTCTCTCTAATTTTGAATTTGAACTCGGGTCGGAGTGTCTAAACTTACGTCAACTGTTAATTCGAGATTTTAGCCACAGGAAGTAGATACGGGTCACTCCTGACAGATCAAGAAATATCATGTTCCAATCAAACCCTATTTATAAAAGTCAGTTTAGGGATTACAAGCTCTCCATTCGGTGCTATTCCTATTGACAATTGGAAAGCGGCTATTAAGACTGACGGTATAACCTTGGTAGTAAGAAACATTTCTGGTTTGGAAATGAATACTCTGCTCGCAAGCCGAGCGGCCCTACCGCAAAGTTGATAGCCGTTGATAGCGGCCTACACCCCACCAGAGTGTTGTAATGATTCAGAAGGAGGCAGGTGATTTCAAGAGCTGTCTATGCTGCGGTGATGATAAAAACGAACCTCTTTTCTTGCATGATGGAAAATAGTGATTAGTAACAGTGGATTGAAAGCATTTTAACATGTACGTTAGGTTTCCGCTTCTATTGTCTATTTTTTAAATTAGTTATTCCCACGCTACAACTGTTGATTGGTTCATTCCGATCGCATACCTGAAGTCTGGTCGATTATAAGTCTTGCGTTTTTGTGCCAATCGGCAACTCTGCAGCCAGAGCAGCCACCGATAGATTCAAATTTTGAAAAAAGAACCAATTCAAAATCTAAAATAGGAGAAATAATTTGATATTTCGGAAAGGCCACCTATTTTGAAAGTGAAAAAATAGTTTATTTTAAAAGTTTTGAAAGTATGGCAGAAGAAATGATCACCGTCGCGAAACAAATGAATTGTTTGGTAAATTTGAGTTTTCAAAATCAGTCACATATCTTTGTTTGATCAATAGGACAGTGAAACCTAATTGTTAATTTCACAAAATGGATAGCATTTTGTTACCAAATGAAATTGAACTCTACATCGACACAATGTTACCTCAAAAAATGGAAAATTTGGGATCTCAACAGTAAGAGACCTTTAATTTACAAGCACGTTACGTTTCTGTACTAAAAAATAATTCATGTTGAAGGTGGTTTGAGTGGCACCAAAGGGTGCAAAAGCTGAATCAAGAAGCACTAATTGAAGCATCGGCATTGAAGGAAGAGCACGTCAAAGAAACCTTAGTTTCTTTTGGTAAAGTAAGTAAAAACTTTACGAAATCGCAGGGCATTAATACGAATTTTTCAAGTTGAATGTCTTGGCACATGAGGCTATACTTATTAATATCTGGAAACACAAAGTTCTACCGCAAATACTCAAACTCGAACAGTATCCTGAATGTACCTTCATTGTTTATTCGATCCTCTACCATGAAGCAGTCTGCGTGGCCCTGCTAGAGTTAGTCTTGTATCACCCCAACTGTTGCGAGGCATTAGAAGACACGTCAGGTGATCTGTTGGAATACGTATGCGGTAACGTGTCTCAACTGCTGTCAGTTAAGCTGACTGAGCCCAACAATAAAGAGAGTCCTGTCGATGAAATTATGAGACAGAAGAATAATCTCACTTTCGACATTGGTATACGATCATTGTCGATTGTGAGATATATATCGGAGAATTTAGAGAAGTAAGTGTGTTTTTACCACAGCGGATTTTGGTTGTCAAGCGTGTTTCAGGCTTCCGCTTAATGTTCGATCAAAAATGTACTCAGAGTACGATGTTCCAGTCCTTTTCACCCAAATAATGTTGGCCGCACCGTGGGCAAAGGAAGGACAGGTGTATACAGGAGGGTCGTGGAAAGCTTGGGATAACGAACAACTTGGACAATGTGAAGCGCAGGTATTAGGGATTCTCTCAGAAACCAAAACCATAACACATTTTTTTTTAGGTTTGGCTAACACTAAGGCACCTCCTTTTGGATTCAGAGTGTCCAAAATACTACCCTCTCACCGACAGTCGTCGTACACAGCTTGGCAAACTCCTTCCCTTAATGAAGCCCACCCTCCTCGATCAACTTTCGCCCCTCATAGAACTGAACCATTGGCTTTGTCGCATGAATATGCTCGATCAGTCTGCCGCATCCCCGAAACCACTACTCATTGAAGCTTTTCTAGAGATCAAGGAAAAGATCCTGAAGGAAACGGGTGGGAAGTGGAAAAAAATGGCAGAAAAACAACTGCCGGTTGTATTCACAACGAACAGGACTTTGCTTTTTGATATAGCCTCGAAGTAAGTTGAAAATGAGCACTGGACTTTATTGCAATCAATCATCTATCTATGATTTAATAAATTATAAAAATATTCTTATTTGCAAAAAAAGATTAAAAAAAAAAGTAATTGAACCTAGCACATCAATTCCAAATACGTTTTATTAAATTACCCACTCTTGAAGTAATAAGATAGCAACAATATAATTTTTGTATCCTCCTTTTGAATACTTTAAATTGAATTCAGTCCAAAATTCATAGTCTTTCGTTTTTTAGACTTAGTGAGACTTACAACTCCGAACTATTGGAGAAATTCGAGGTGAAAAGCCAAGCCAAATGCGCTCAATGTGGCAAAGAGGCCATCCAAAGATGCTCACGATGCCAGAAGGCATGGTATTGCACCCGAATATGCCAAATGGATCACTGGGGCGAGCACAAAAAACACTGTTTGGTTTAACTTGTTTGGTAATGCAACAGATTTGTTTAATCCATTGTCATATTGCTTCTGAAATAAAAAATCTTTTTGTTGGACTTTTTGTTTATTTATAAAAAATTAACAAGTTACTTTGCATTCTTAAGGTAATCTCTGAGGACATCCAACGCAGGGGATTCTTCTCCGTAATCCTGAAAATTTCGAAACAAAATTACATACAATAATAAACTGGGCTTTGCTGAAAGCTGCTCCTTTCAGATAAATCAGATGGCGGATATCAGCACAAAAATTTGTTTGGGTAACCTCAGCAGAGGGAGCCGCCAAAATCATCATGGATTGATAACATACAGTGGGTTTCATTAGGTCCTTTCTTATACTATTTGGGGTAGTGTTAAATCAAGTGAGGTTCAATGCAGGAAAGTGATACACTTCCAGACAAACAAATAAACCTTTGGGTACCACACATTTTCACTTGACTTCTATAAGTGCATAGAAAAACATTACAGATACACCTGAAATGGTATACCACAGAGTGTTGCACATATATGACAGATTAAATTCACAAATGTCACAGCATTAGCCAAGAACATAGTTGATATCTTTCACAAAATGGAGAAAAAGTGGATTCAATTATCAAATATCATCTGCTTACCCTGATTACAACACACGAGCATCCCACAACTTTTCGCGCTTTTCCAGTATTATCAATTTTACAGAGACCAGACCATTCGCCCAATTTCTTGCGGTTGTCTACTTTAACGAGAGGAATTTGATGTTCTGAACATAGGGCAGATACAAGTCTCTTGTACAAAGGTTCGTCACAGTTTTCAGCAAGGACACACAAAACGGCTTGCCTTTTGTCTAAAGCTTTAGCAGCCTCGTGTACTCCATGGATCACTCCGTCGTGTATCATAGCAATCTTCAACACTTCCTGGAGAGCCTGGTTTACGTCCATTTGACCCCCAGATTGAACTGGGACCGAGGGTGCATCATCACTGAAAACAACTTGTTAAAATGTGTTACGCAGAAAACGAATAGAAAAATGTAGAATTTGTTTATTCAGATGGCGATAATCAGCACAAATTTTTTTATTTGGGTAACCTCAGAAGAGGGAGCCGCCAAAAAATCATCATAGAAATTCATTAACCAATATTATTAATCAAAAAGGTTATGTACTCACACTTCGACGTCAGACATTTTTGGTGTTTTGCTGAAAAAAACAAAAATACATCTGTTAGATAGATACCTCCAACCATATTTATTAAGATTATTTTCACAATTCAGAGGATGACTTGAATTTCTTTAGATAAGAGAAGAAAACTGTGTAACTTTACCTTTCCTTACAACGTTCACATTCAAAAGAAAAAGGATCACAAAACAATTAGATTAGAGATTGGTGGTTGTCAGTTGTCAATGTTCCAGTCTTGTCACTATTCCACTGTTGTTGGATGGGTTCTAACACTGTTGTCGGATGGGTTTACATCAACATGAATTTTATACAGCAGTCCCTTGTCCCTTGCTCGCGGTCAAATAGCCTTGTAAGGTGACGTCATGTCTTGTGGTTAGTTACAAGTTTTGTGAAATAAACCAATATAAAATTACGTCACTTCAGAGCAGTTTGATAAAACTATTTTACCGTGAGCCACAGGCTCAAAGTGTAAGCTTAAAGCCCGTGAGCCACGCTCAAATCCGTTGATTAAACTGCACCTGAAGTGACGTCATTTTCATCAATGTCTTTCACAAAATTTGAAGGCAATGGTTCGATCAAACTATTTGACGTGAACCCCGGGTTTTTAGGAATCTTATTCTTTTCATATTGCTTGAATTAGACTTCATTTCAAAAGTAGTTTGATAAAATTTTGAACGAGAACAATCGAATACTGGCGGGATGGGGCGAGGGCAAGAAGAATATACTTTGATTTATTCTTCTTGGCGAGAGGGAGGATTAAAATTTAAAATATCGCAAATTTATCAATAAGGCGTGTGCGTCACTTTTTTTCAATAAAACGTATATGCAGGGTTGATTTTGAATATTTTGTTAATGTATGGCGATTAAAGTAAAATTAAAATTTATGAACCAGCTGTGTCTCTTCTGGAAGAAATACCTAATATCTGAATTTGATAGATAACTAATAGTTTAAAATGGATTCCGCTGACACATAATGAAACTAATATATATTTCCCCCAAATTGATGGAGATATTCAAATAAAGAAAATCGAATGAGCAAATTACATTAAATAAATGGAATGCGTCCATTAGTATTGGAGAATGGTAAAAGTTTTGAAAAATGGGAGATAAAACAGCCATCTTTTTTATTCATAAAATTTATATTACTTGTAGTTTCACAGAAACATGTTTAAATACACTTATCTTGAATAAATATTCAACAGCAAAACATTTAGTTTTCATGCATTAAGAGATTAAACATTTTTCATAATATTAACAATTTCACTAACAGTACTTTCATCGGTTGTGTAACAAGGTCTTTCTCTTTCTCCAATCTTCACATCTTCCTCAGACTTTTCTACTTCAGCTTCTTCCTTAAGAGATTTGAAGGAACCGTGGATTTCCTTTGCTTCTGTATTTTCCAAAATGTATTTTAAATTGTCTTTAGTTATACCTCCGCCTGGTATGATAATTATTCTATTACCAACTTGTTCCATCAGTTTATTGATCAGTTTTACTCCCAGTTGGGCATTTTGTTGTTTTCCACTTGTAAGGATTCTTTGGAAACCCAAATCAATGATGACTTCAACTTCAATTGTCGGGCGTCTACAAAAGTCAAACGCCCTGTGGAATGTAACTGGAAGGGGATGGCAAACTCGAATCAGTTCACGACAAATTTTCATGTTGACATCTCCATTTTCAGACAATGCCCCGAATACAAACCCATCTGCCCCATATTTCCGCAAGATCTTCGCATCCTCCTTCATAATTTCAACTTCATTATGATCATAAATGAAATTTCCTGGGCGACATCGTATAAGACAGAAAACGGAAACGTTTTTTTCACCTACTAAATTTTTCGTTTGAATAAAAAATCCAGGAGTTGGTGTGAGTCCGCCATCTATCAGAGAGGAGCACAACTCGAGCCGATTAGCGCCGCCGGTAATAGCGGCAACAGCTGACTCAACACTGTCAACACAAACTTCCAATATTTTGGACATTTTCATCAATCTAGGAACAAATGTTTCCCAGTTACTTCAGATATCTTGATTTACTTTTTGTACTCACAAAATTAGGATGGTAGTCGATTTGATAAATATCCAGCCAGAGTTGGAAATTCTCTTCGTCAGTTACAAAAAACTTCTTTCAACTCGTCTAGTTCACCACCGGCGTAACATTTGTTTTTCATGTAGAATTCTTCTTCTTTTTAATATTTTTACTGAGACATAGGAAAATTAGCCAAGAATTTCTTAGTCTATCGCCACCCATACATACTCCACGGCGGATTTTCCGAGTCTAGTTTTATATCTCAGTTGACTTCGCGTAGACTTTGAATCGTAGCAAATATGGCCTAGTAAATATCATCTATGTCCGATAACTGACTTGTTACAACACTGAATAAGGGTACAGAGAGTGGTGGGATTCCGTGTATCATAGAATATTGGTTGACATTTTGTCTCTTTCCCGCTCATAAATTCAATGTTGATGTTATCTCGTTTATTTGATGAATCGTTTTTAATCGTAGCAATCATAGCTAGATGGCAACTGCCGCAGGTATTTTTGGTGAAGATTATGCGTACTAGAATGAAGAATTATTCGTTATACACACGGCAGCCAACGTGTTAATATTTTAGACAATCAAATGAGCTTGATACTCACAACTAGACATTAATTACTCTTTCCAGAAGCAATTGTTGATACAACAGATACGTTGTCATATCAGTAAATAAATGAAAAAATACAACAAATTCAGATTCAGTATAAAAACGGACATTTAAATTTTTATTTTTGAGAATATCAAATCTCACCTTGAGGTAGTTTTTCTCAAAAGTTACAGCCGAGATTGAGGCAGATATTTAATTATGTACAGCATATTTGTTTAAATCTATCGATAACAAAAATATTTCATATATTAAATAACCTTATTCTATGAAATTGCACTAGAGAAACATTAATAATTGGTAAACCTAATAAATAGGTCTAATTGTCTGATCGAATCTCTTCTCCGTCACTATTAAACTGAGATGACACCCAAGCCAACCCCCATTTGAGATTGGTCAACATGAATTTGAGAGCTTTTGTCCACTGCTCTTCAGAATTCAACTGAATCCTGAAATAGAAATAATACAAATAGTCCGTCAGAATTGATTCATTGAAATATACTTACTTGATGGAATAGCTGGTGTCTTTGTCTTCAATTTTTCCTTTGTTCAATCTGTATGGGAAACAGAAAACTTTATTTCCCTTTTCCAGTTTTTCCACTCGCTCCTGGAACTGTTGTAAACAATCCAAAAACGCTACCATGCCACTATCAAATTTGGTGTCCCATAAAAATTTGAACCCTCCTGAACCATATAAGGGCAGTTCTTTGTCATCCTCAAGAACCTAAAACATGTAATAAAGATTAATTTTGTTGCACAGAGATAAGGCAACAATATGTTTGATGCTCCTCAAATCTCTAATAGAAACTGAGTTCTGTCTGGCCCACGTATGAGGTTTGTAATCCCCAAACTTACTAGCATATTATTCCCTGACATATCACAAAACAGGTAAATCAGATAAAACTTACCACAATATGTGAATGATTTCCAAATGGCACAAGTCTATATCGCTCGAAAGTCAGATTTATTTTCCTTGCTAATGATGAAAGAAGTAAAGCTGTTTGGCCCCAAGCTGCATTGATTTCAGACCAGTCCACAGGTGCTGAGGGTAGACGACCCAATCGGAAATTGTTAATGGTGCCAAAATGGCCTTTGTGCCAAATATGAAAAGTTGCATTGTAAACATTAGTTCTTTGCAGCTTATCCAATTGGAGAGTCATGAAATTCAGCTGGCACTCCAAACTGAAAATGAATGAACAGTTTAATTAATCAATTATCTTCGAGGAAAAGCATGTCATAATTTCACTTGCAGGGAAATCATGAAGACATTGTTGATTCAAAAAAATTTATCCTACCTTCTTCCCTCATCTTCGAGATACATGAGTTCTCGTCTATGTTTACTGTATTCCCTCCAATATTTTTCTTCCTCTTTAGAAATTCTTAGAGATACTGTTTCTTGCTCCTCAATAGCTTTCAACGTTTCTGCTTCTTCCTTCTGGAGAGCTTTCAATTCATCCAGTAGTCTAGTCTCTTCAGCTTGAAGATCTCCCAATTCTTTCTCCAAGTCATTCAAATTTGGTTCATTGTCCCTATCTTTCATTAATCTAAAAATGAATAAAATGGTATACACTAGCGTTTGGTTTAGTTAAAACACTTTTGATTACGTTCTGTAGTAGTTGCTATAATCATCATAGTCCTCTTGGGTTGCTTTCAGCTGCTGGTCCAATATTTCTATCAAATTATCTGTACATTCATCGCAGAGTGGATGATCTATATTAGAATTTCCTGATAAGGTATCGAAAAGTGCTGCTTGAACCTACGAAATGAATTTTATGCAATGAAAAAATTGTATACACAAAATTTAATATATTGTCCCTTGCCTTGAAATTAACACTAAGTAAATCAACCTCTTTCTCATCTGATATCAACATAAATCCGTTAGCTCCATTGCCAGAGTCTGATAACCTACAAGGGGGTATATAATGATCAAAACTAGTGGCCTGCGACTCCAAATCAACGTCTGGATTGGACTCTATGGGTACTACAATCAATAATTACAATAACTGATTCGTGCAAACAAAAAAGAAATTACTCACGATTGAGCTCGGCTATAATGTGTTCGCTGAATGAATTCAAAGAATTATCCAGTCGTAGAGCTTGAGAACATCTTTGACACGCAAACGAAACAAACACTTTATCTTCCGCCATCTTAATAAATTACTGCATGTTTGGCCACAATGTCAATAATTTCTATTGGAAATGATGTTTATATTGCTTTTTCCTTCAGTTAGTTCTCACTTCATGTTTTATTATTATAGGACAGCTGTTTATTGACATTTGACACTCCGAAAGACAGCAAGTAAAGGATGTTTTAGCGAGATGACAGATAAGCAGGTTCCATTAGCTGCGTTTTATTTGACCCATTCCGGTACCGGTTCAGTGGAATAAATTGACATATGACACAAATACAATACTGAAAATGTCATGAATGGCAGATAAATAACAATTTGTTCCAAAAACTGATTTAGGAATGGAACAAATAAAGGCTAGTTCATACCCTCGCGAATATTCGCAGGATTTCTGCGATTCGCAAATCGCAAGAAAATCGCCGCATGAATGTTCATACCCATGCGGAAAAAAATTGCGGTAAATGGTGAATCATAACTTGTCATTTTTCGATATTTGGAGTTAGGAATTGTTTGTTTTTTCCTATTTCTGAAATATCAGTTGAACATGGAAGGGAAGAAGTTCAATGTTTCCCAAATAACATTACCTACATGTTTCGAATATAATTCGTAATAGGGAGTATTTTCCAATTTTGCATGCAAATGACATCGATATCATATTATTGTTATTTATAGAAGCCAAGTATCTTCAACAACAATGCAGTTACAATATAACTAATATCAGGGATCTGTGGTCCGGGCATTCAGCAGAATGTGTTTAACAGTTCGACCAGCAAGATGCTCAGGAGTTTTTAAGATACATACTAGCTAGTCTGCATTAAGATTTAATTAGATCTCATTGCAGAAGCGAGATTTGATTTCAACAAAAATATTTGAAAATGCTACAGAATCGTGGTCTAGATACTTTTGAGTGTTACGAATTCCGTGGATAATTTTGTTCCTCAACTCAAATCTACTTTTAAATGTACATGTTGTGCTCACTGTTCAGTCACCACAAAATATAGGTCAAATAATACTTTTCTATTAGTGTTTGATTTTTCAAAATATGGCATTAATGTAGAATGGGAGAATAATATGTATATTCTTTATGATACATAACTCCAGTCACATCCAGAGCATTTCTTGCTGAATGCAATGGTGTCAATCCTGAAGATACGCTCTTCAGTTTGTCCCCTCTGTGGACAACAGTACGTCATCCGAAAATAAATAAAATATTTATTGGAATCCCCAGCTCCCTCTAATAATCTTGCCGAACTTTTATAGCATCGAATAGTTATTTGACAAACGCTACAAATCTTTCATAATTGATTGTGAAATCTTATAAATGCAAATGAAATCTTTTTGCAATCAAAATAAAAGATTCAAGATATCTTTCAAGTTAGTTGAATCAATATATGGCGAAGGCATGGAATAATTTAATATGAATTCTGTTGTTCCGTGGTTTGCGCGAATTCGCAAAAAGTTAAAATATTTGAATTTTCTTGCGGCAAGTCTGGCAGCCATTTTATTCGCAGAAAAATCGCGAAATTTGCAGGCATAGGGTTTTGCCTTAAAACGCAGCTATTACTATGTTTTAACATTTTCACAAGACGAAGACCACACAGAGACGGAACCATAGAAATCAACCTTTAGATTCCTTCTTGTAAATGAATATTTAGAACCTTTGGTGTGAATAAAATTCAAGAAATAGAAACTACCCAAAACAACAGTACAGCGTACAGCAGTAAACTTTGTTGGCAAAACGCGCGTCGAATGAAATTGACGTTGTTTTGGGTAGTTTCTGTTAATTAAATTTGATGTTCCTTCTTAGCCTCGTACAGATAATATAACTTATCCGATGATACGATGATACGATAATGTTACCTCTGGCTTCCTATTGGTTGATTTTAAAGGATTTTTAATAATCAACCAATAGTAACACTTTCGAATTATCGTATCATCGGAAATCGCGTGAGTGTAAGCATAACTAACAAAATGTCCTCTTGAAATAAAAATACCAATAGACAAATGGATCGTACGGTATTCCCACTTTATGATATCGTTAGTTAATCATAATGTTAAATAATAATATCTGTTTAATATCATTTTCTGACAGGTGGATGGAATACAAAATTGGCAAACGAACGTCGGTCGGCAACGACTATCTCTAAGAAGAAGAATTTTCTGAAGTTTATTAATCTTGTCACTCGATCTATGGATTTAACATCCAATTTGTCATTTCAAACTTATATTACATTATATAATTCATAATATAGGATAATAATATGACTGAATCGAAGCCCTATGATTATTTCGACACTCCAGGTGGCCACGATGTTTTGAAGAAATACTGGTGCGTCTTGAATCCAGTTAGTAAAATAGCTGTAGGTCTTGGTATCTTCGATGTTACTTGCTGGAGTCACCCTAAAGGATACTTACCAACACTGGGTCGTTTCGCGTACGTAGGAACCCCAATAATTGGGTCAGCTACAGCATTCGTTGTCACTACAAACGCACTTGCAAGTCTACGAAACAAGGATGACAAACTGAATTGGTTTTTGGGGGGTTTTGCAGCCGGTGCAGTTTTTGGAGTTTGGAGAAAAAAGACCATTATTGGGTTCAATATGGGATTGTTGTTTGGACTGATGGGACTAATGAGAAAGTCCTTTGCCGACAATGGTTGGGAAGTGTCTCCTCCAAACGGAACTCCAGTCATGAATCAAGGAATTTGGCAATACGACTTTTCTCTTTTCGAGGAAAGACCTCGTAACTGGACCACCGGTAAATAATTCTATGTTGATGTAGAGTTAAACTATTTTGTAAATAAGTAATTTCAAATAAATGTTCATTGATCTTATAGTAGTTTTTGTCCTTGTAATACTTCTAAGTAAACACAGCAAAATTTCCAGTTGAATGTAAGTAATTTCCCCCTGATGATGCTATTTTTGTTACAGTCGTTCAATGTTATATACTCTTTAAAAATAAGCATGATATTTTCTATGATATTTCAAATGAATCTGATGATTTTCTATTTTTTATGGTTTTGCCTATCAGGACTTTTTTCAAGCAGTTACTCTTGGACTTGATCAACTTAAAATTTCTGAAATACACCAATTTCATCATTTTGAATCAACTGGCGTTTGCAGAATTGCTCTATCTTTAACCGTTCTCGCATTGAAAAGATTTTCTAAAGTTGAAAGAAGTTATTTCCTCAAAAACAAAATTCATACATAGAAAAATTATGTATTTTCAAAATCAGCATGAAATTTTGTATGTGGCGAATTTCAAAGGAATCTGACGATTTTCTATTTTTCACGATTTTTAGGACTTTTTTCAAACATTTACTTTTTATTTTTCTTATATTTGTAAAACTCAATGTTTTCTAAACATGCAACCCAAATTTGAAGTCCATTGAGAGTCAATTAATGATTTAATTGATTTTTAACGGCACCTCCGCATTATTGATCTTGCAGGAGAATTTTCGACTTTATTAATTTTTTATGCTAAACCTTGTATCAATTATGAGTATCATCTGCAAATAGGTTGATGAATTCTAATCCATTAATTAGGTTAATGTCATTAATTCATAGTAAAAATAGAAGCGGACCCAAGATACTACCTTGAGGTACACCGTTATTGAAATTATTTTGTTTGATGTGCTCCAATAATTTTGGTATGTTGAGTTCGATCATGCAAGAACAGAACTTTGCCTTGAATACATAGTCTGTGGTCCACAGTCAAATAGTTTGACAAACTGCCTCAAATTTTCCACTTTGTTGAAAATTATTCATTCAAAATATATACTCTTGTCAATGTTTGTTAACCAATAAATAGATTATTTTCCATTTTTAACTGTAATTATTTGTACATGATTTTTCACTAGTCTTATATCATTTGCAAGATCCAGAAAGTATTATTGTAATTATTATTTGACTAGGGAATAAATTATATTTTGCAAGATTTGCCTTGAATGCACTTTGTATTGCTGGCCGTTGTCTGAGGAAATAGTTTGAAATAAAACTCTGTTCAAAACAGTAACCTTTTATTTGTCATATTTATATGTATTACATTTTAGAGAAAAACAACAGTAAATGACTAGATTAACAAAACAAAATACAATAACTAGCTATAACACACAAATATAACGATTACCCTGATAAATCACAACAAATAAAACAATAAAAAAGCAGTGCAGTCCATTCTGTTGAGGGTGCAGTCTATCAGATCCCCTAAAAAAACCAACAACGTGAAAATTGTCCGCCCTGAATAAATAAATATTGCATATTCCCATGCGTCAGCTGAATACTAGGATCACAATCAATGCTTCAAAATGTTAATTGAGAAGTTAACTACAAAACTAGTAGGTTTGAGATTCCACTTCTTTAAGTTGTATTCTTTAAAAGTTACTCTATTTTTCATAACAAAATTTTTGATAGAAATATTTCAATTTATTCGTTTATACTATGTTCCTCGTTTACATGGTTGACGTTGTTCGTTTGTGCGGGTTCAACAACTTCAATTTCCTCTTCTTCTTCGTCAGTCACATATTCTATAATCTCCTCTACTTCATCTTCTGCATCTTCGTCTTCAGAGTTTTCTTCCTATTCCAAATAATGAGCAAAGACATAGTCAACATTTGAGGTAAAATTTGAATAAAGAAAATATCAGAATAATCGAGTTTGACAACTGTCATGAGGAGGAGAAGAGGGGAATAAGTAAGGGGGCAAGGGACTGGAGAGGATTTTGTGTAGGAGTTTTGGCAGAGAAGACAGATATACTGGTGAGGGATTATTTCGGTGAAACCAACCATATTTATGATATAGTGAAAAATAAAGTTGAAAAAAAATATATATAAAAATGATCATTCTCTTAAAAATAATAAAAATGGATTTTTCGAGTATTGTCGAAATTTATTTCATGATTTCTTTCACTTTAGTTAACTCAGGCAGTTTCTTTTAAATATAATTATAACTTCTCGGTTATAATTAAACCGTTTAGTCGCTTTTTTTTTTCGAAATTTTAATGAACTTTATTCTGAATATGAGTGCGGGCATATGAAGTGGTAAATACTGCAAAAATAAAATTGGACAATTCCAGAAAAATTGCGGAAAACATCGAACAGTATTGATAAGTGTCGTAGTTTGACCTGTATGCATGTAAGTATCCATTGAGGTTGGGTTTTGACACAGGTAATATTAAATTTAAATCAATAAATAATATTAAAGAGGCACTTTTTGCGACAAGCTTTTATATTTTCATTACTGTTTTATATTCAAAGCGAAACAAATATGATTCAACTTACTTCTGATATTTCGTTTTCGCTTTTATATTTTCTCTACTGTTTTATATTCAAAGTGAAACAAATATGATTCAACTTACTTCTGATATTTCGTTTTCAGCAGAGTCAGAATCCCTTTCACCGTTTTTGGACTGGTTGTGCACTCCCCCGTTCATTCTTTCGATATTTTCCACGCCTACCAAGTCGTCCATTCTCTCTGCATTTCTTATCTCTTCATCTACTTCTTCGTCGCTTTCTTCATACTCGTATTCAATCTCTTCCCCATCTTCATCGTTGTCTTCCTCCTCTTCATTGGTTGCAGCATCAGCTTTCTCCTCGGCGACTTCAGTTCCAGACCCGTTCACTTTCTCCAAGGTGCCATTTTCTTTGCTTGAGACAATTGGCACCGGAGGTTCGGTCACTTTATCGACTGTTTCTGACTCGCCACCAGCTTTAACTTCAGTTTCTTCTACTTCAGTTGCTTGTTTCAAACTGTCGGTTGTCGATTGTAAAGGAATTTCCTTCACTTCCTTGTCAATTGCTGCGGACTCCTCTGAGAGTTTTTCTTCTTTGATCAGCTGCTTAGGTTGTTTCTCTTCAAGCTGTGGGATTTCTTCAATTACCAGATCTTCTTTCTGTACAGTAGCTTCATGATCTTCAGTTATATGTTCTTTGGCAGGTACATCATCTTCGTTGGTTTCAAAAGTCTCTGTAGGCAAAGAAGACACTCCATTTTCTTCAAGTGCACACATTATGTTGCCTTCATTTTCGTTTTGTTCAGACTGGCTTACATCTGTTTTTGACAGCTGTTCTTCAATTGTCGCATTTTCATTTTGTTCAGCAGTAGCATCACTCAACAAGATTTCTTCTTCCAGAGGTTCAATGCTCGTTTTATTTATATCTGTGGACACAGAAACTTCTTTCTTCGCGTCTTCGTTGAGGAGGTTCATTACTTCAGATTGGTTTTCATTTGTCTGAAGAATCTGTTCCTCAGTAACAGAAACTTCTGTTTGAGGAGACCCTTCTTCTTCGTCGAATTGGATATTTCCATTAGACTCGGTAGATGTTTCCTCCGCTAGTTCATCGGTATTTTCAGCGACTTCTATTACTGCTTCGTTTTCCTCGTCGAGTTCCTTCCTGATGTCATCCAGAAAACTCTGTTCCAGACCAATGTTCCTCGCTTTTTCGATGATATCGTCTATTTGCTGGTCTAACTGGGAATCGATCTCGATTTTTTCGAATTCTTCGGACACGTTACTGCTACTTCTTTCTTCGTATTTTCTGCCGGAGTTTGACGATTCGTCCGTCCCGTTTTCTAAAAGGAAAGGACAGTTTGAATTTGAAAGAGCTGTTTCGAATTGATTCTAGAATAAACGTACACGAAATACTTCTGAGGGGTGGTTGTCTTTTTCTGTATGACAGTTGATGTGTTTGGAGTTTACGCTCAGACGTGAAATAATGAACGAGGATATTAGCAATTAATAGGGTTGCATAGAAATATAAACAGAGTACGAACAATTATGTTAGATTATGGTTAAACTATTCCACAAACGATAACATACCTTCACTTTGAAGTTGAAGGAAATCAAGAGAAAGGAAGCAGAACTGAATCACAACGAAACTCTAGTGGGTTGCAATATTTGGGGCCGATGTTTTAGAAAGAAAAAACTCATATTACTCAAAAATATATTGACCAAATAACAACATAACACAAATAACAGGAAGCTTATATATCAGTCTCCCATTGGTTCATTTATTCTAGAAAAAATCCTTTCGTTGTATAATGTTTTCAACGCAATGAAAAACAAATGAGACAATTCAACTGACAATCATTATGCCAAATTATTCTTTAATATTAAACAAATTTACTGATTTACACCCGTATCACGGCTTTTTCATGTACTTACCGGATGAATCAAGACTTATAACGGACAAAGTCATTTTTCCTGCAAGCACAACCGCTGGGTCTTCTTCAGAGTTCATGTTCCGTGTTTCAGTAGCAGAATCAGTCACCAGTAGGTGTGACTGAGGTGGCAAAGCTCCTTCCAGGAATATTTCCTAAAGAAATACTTAAATAAACAAAAATAAATGGAGTTTTGAATGGTAAACAGAAGTTTTGCAGGCAGTTCGTTAATTTTTTTATCACACAAAACAAATTGTGGTCTATATTTGTGAAAATCGCTTTCCCGCACTAGTGCGGGAAAATAAAATAAATTTAACGTTGCTATGTGTACATTTCATTGATTTCCCCTATTACTATTGAAACTAATTTAGCTTTTAATATTTAATGTAACCCAGACAATTTTTCTTGTTTGTTGGAATTAAATAAAAGTTGGGATACTTTCAACGGTAATTAATATAACAAGACCTTGATAAATAGTCGACTATTTTTATAGCATCTAAATTTCGACTGTATTTTATAGTAATTTAACGAGACATAATTTTAGCATTTATAATGTGATTAGAACCCGAGAGCGAAACTCGAGGGCTTTCATCTCTGATTATTAATGCCAAAATAATGTCGAGTAAAATTAAAAAATACAAGAGAAATTTAGCAGCAATACAATAGTCGACAATTAATCAAGGCCGTGTTATATTTACGAAGATTATTTCTTAAATCCAATTCTTTATATCAACCAATTTTTAAACTGGTGTAAGAAAAAAGGAGTGAATTGCTTCAGATAAGAAGTTTTTTGGCGTATTTTTCCGAGATGAGTTAGGTACTGAAATCCAATACAATGGACGCGTTACTCGATGGTGAAATGTTTAGTTAAAATAAAACAAAACCTAGGCATAAGCAAGGTTCATCAGTCAACATCGTTCATAAAAATGTAAAATGTTGGTTTTCGACTATATAAAATGCAGATATTGGTAAAATTCCATTCCAAAAATAGCCAAAATTTATCAAAAAATGTTCTTTGGGAACATACGTAGTTTGGCCTCCTGTACAAAAAATTTTTGGCGGTCTCAACTAATTTCGGAGATATGGACCTATTTTTGAGTGATGACTAGCATATTAGAACACATTTCTACCGCGGAAAAACCTCAAAATTCTTCCTTCTTTGAACTAACACAATGTACACACCCTAATTGACCTGTTTCACACTCTTTCTTTATTGAAAACACTTATTTTTAGGAAAAAAACTCATCCTTCTTTTATGATCACATAACCAACAAATCTAGGCAAAATGGTTAGTGAATTCTATTCATGTTAAGTTGGTTTCTGGAAAAAAAGTGAGTGAATAATTTCCCATTCATGTTGAAATTAAATGCCTGAGAAAGTTGGCTGTGCAAATATGCAAAGTTCAAAGTTACCAACTTGACATAAATAAACTCTCTAAACATTTTACATTTACATTTGATGTTCTTTAAAGAAGGTTGAATTTTTGGATAAACAATGCCGTTTTCAATTAAAAAAAATTGTGTAAAGTAGTCACTTTTTCAACCATCCTTTATTCAACTAATTTTGATTAGGCTCTAAAGTGTGAGAAGTCCCCAAGTATCATCTAACTCTAAACCAAATTTGGATCTCATAGTATCACTGAACCCGAAGATATCAGCATTTTTAGAGATTATGTTTTCCGACCAAAAAATAGTAATTAATTTTTATTAATTTTTAATTCAAAAATTAATACAGATGGGTAAAAGAAAATATCGAAGTCGGGAAATTGACGAAAAAATTATGTACCATTTGAATTATCAAGATCGCTAGGTACTTCTTTTAAACAGTGGCCACAACTTTGAGTGATCTGTTTCTTGGTTCAGAAACGTCTAATGTACGATCCCTGTGAAATAGCTTGCACAATTCAATGTCCACCGCGGTGTCAGCCAGGAAAGTAGACATTTTCTGTCAGATATTTCCTTCAAACCATCAAACCTTACAGAACTACTGAAGCGAAAAGTATGTTTCAAACTGCAGAACTATGCCCTGTTTGAATAATTCTCACCTGTGGTGGTTCTGCAGGTTCTGACGTAGGTGGGTGAGACGCGAGCAACACTGGAGACTCGGGCCTAGACCATCTTCTACCCCCTTCGCAACTGGCAGTCGTTTCCATTCCGACAACTTTCACAGAAGCTTGATCTTTGTCTTGGTTCAAGACGCCTCCATTAGCCACAACATCCTGCACAACAAATTTCCGTTTGAGTAAACGTTAGGGATCGAGTTACGCCGTTTGACAATATGCGTAAACATTTTATTGAAAAGTGTTACCACCATTGGTCCATAACAGAAAAAATAAAACGTGAAGGCATGCGAATGTATCAATAATGCATAATTATACCGTTTGTAAAAGATAAAAACTATATGGTACAAATTTTGATCAAACTGTCGTGCAAGCATAAAAAACAATTCATAATACATTCAGAGGGGGTTTTGCTTGCACAACCTCACTTTATAAATCTGCAAAACTAAAAGAGCCCAATGTAAACAGAAACAACGTCATCTGTCATTGAATCCCTTGTTGTATACACAAAGTACACCTATTATTATCAAGAATCAAGAGGTAAACAAAAAAACATCGTAATAAAAATAATCTTGAAGGTTTAATCTAATTAATTTGTGAGTAGTTTTTCTGAACTTCCATTGTCTAGAAAACAAAGAAAATTAATCGTGTGTGTGTGTTTGAGTCACGACGTTTCGACAGTTAACATCTACTGTCATTATATGGTAGGGAACACGGTAAATGCAGTTCTTGGAGTCACTACTTTCGTTGGGTGGTCTCGTTTTTGTCCATATACAGTTTGCCCCACTTTGCACTTTCCGTATTTTCATATTCGACGACCGATTTCAAAACATTTTTTTTTTCAACATGTAGTACTCAATGAGATCTACATTTCTGATTATTCATTTACCTCAGTTCACTTCAACACGGCCAACTATGATCAATTGAAAATGCAAAAAATCAGTTAGTAATATCTTACGATTTTTATAATTTCCTTTCAATAATCAAAATGTAATCATAGAAACCATCAAATTGTATAGGAAAAGCAGAAAAGATGAAAGTGTCCATGAATTTCAGATTAACTGAACTTGAAAAATAGTTCATTCCTAGTGCAAACAAAAAAAACAAAAAAATACTGAAGAGATGTTCAAGGGGTAAATGAATATATAGGGTGTTCCAAATTAAGTCGGCACCATTGCCAACTCCGTTATTATTGATGCTACGAATTCGGTTAAATGGGCAAACAAGTAGCATTTTTAATGGCCTTCTCGATGCCGAAAACCAAAAAAAAATGACATTCGCGTTTTCAGAATATTTCATATTCATAACATAACACCCTGTATTTATGAAATTATACTATTTTTTTATTATTTTTGTTTATAGGATAATTATTCTCAATAAAAATCACCCTATATAAGACACCGTCGTGAAAATTTGAACACACGTGTTTTAGAGAGTTCTCAACGTGTTTATAATATTACCAACGGATTTTTGCATTTTCAATAGATCATAGTGGGCCGTGTTAAAGTGAAATGGGATAAATGAATAACCAGAAATGTAGATCTCATTGAGTACTACATTTTGAAAAAAATTTGTTTTGAAATCGGTCGTCGAATTAGAAAATACGGAGGTGGTGCTGCTCAAAGTGGGACACACTGTATATGTTTGCTATCACTGGTGGCAATGAGTATACCATCGTTAGTCCATCCTTCTGGGCGAAAAAACAGCATTTTTTCTTAAAATAACAGTTATGCAGGCAACATCAGTATTTCCTTAATACCATAGCAGCAGCTACTGGTAAGTTCGTCCTGTTCTTCAATTCAATTCTCCATCCTCTTGCAGTTTAGAAAGTGCCTTTTTTAAACAACTAAAAAATGAAAACCAAATCGCCAAATTTCGTTTTTATTAGATTTTCGAGCAAAACCCCCTCAATATAAAAAATCGCACACTATTAAAAATCCAAATCTGAACACGAAAACGGCGTCTACACTAAGCATGGCTAGTTAACGTCAAATAACACACATAACCAACGACAAATTAGGGACTCGATTTGTTAGACTAACATGGATTGGCAACAATATAAGTTACCTGATCAGTACGGCGAGAAGACAGCTCATGATTGACTTCGTCCAGCAGTGCTGACATCGCATTTACAACTACGAATAGAGAATGTCAACGCTACACTCTTTACTTTACGACACAGAATCATATGGAAAACGTGTATCGGTGGTGTGGTGGAATTTTGTTGTCGGTGATATTGTCAAATACGAAAAAACATCGTTAAATAATTCAAAAATTCATTTAACCAAATGCATTCCTTGATCTGAACCTCAACTTCATTCTTAAATTAAAACACTCAGTATTCACAATTCCATTTTAATTCTCCAAGTTCATAGACATCAAAATATTACAATTACAGGAAATAACAGCTTCAAATTCGCAAGTAAACATTTTGTCTCGATACAGTGACCATGCCAAAATGCAACATCATCTTAAGATTTTATATAAATGTTGAGGGAGGTCGAGATCACGATTCATTCAGTCATTTTAGCATTTGGTAATTAATTGATCAGTCTTGGAGTCGACTGCAGAGCATAATCAAAATGTTGAACATCTCACCATCATCGTTTTTGCTGGCTAGCAGTATACCGCAAGTTTTATTAACATTTATACTCTGTTTCCAATCATTCAATGTCGATTCGTTCATTTGCCTGCTGTTGTGGCAGACTTGTTCGTTTTTCTGTTTTTTATGTCAATAAATATTTATTTTGTTTTAAAAATGAGTTCTTTCATTATTGGAATGAATATGGGTTGGGTAAAGACAGTTCAAAAACTGAGTTGCGACAATATGGAAGGAATATTTATCATCAATGATTAATGCGCATTCGTGCTATCATTTACATTTTCCATTAGTTAAATAAGGATGCATTGCTCATCGATGGATCCA
Source organism: Chrysolina americana (assembly GCA_958502065.1). NCBI lineage: Eukaryota > Metazoa > Arthropoda > Insecta > Coleoptera > Chrysomelidae > Chrysolina > Chrysolina americana. The sequence continues at coordinate 3,910,529 of OY293411.1, read as the reverse complement.
TCAATGAATTTAAAAACTTGCCCTTTACCTACCTTTTCATAATCCTAACACCGGCTTCACAGAACTTCGACTGCAGCGTGCGGCATTTCTGTGATTGGTTAATTCTGCATTCCCCCCACTCCCACTACAATACCACGATGCTGCTGCTTGAAGTTGATATCATTTTAACAGAACTTCATGCGTTTGCACCGCCTCAAAAAGATGAGAAGTGAGGTTTTCCATCAGAAAAAATAATTCTCCATAATCTCATATCTTCAATTCATCAAATATACAACAAACCATGCAACAAATAACAATCTGTTCAACGGTAGTCCAACCTTCACTTTGCAGCCCTCCGCAAAATATTTCCTTCTGTTTCAAAATCATTACTATGGTGGGGATGTGCCGCATGCTTCTATAGAGATTTCTAATGGATTTGGACATCCAAATAAAAAGAGATGAAAGTTATTAATTTTTCCATCCTTGTTGCCAGGGGCGTGCTCTGTGATTGGTTACCATAATTGCAGGGAGTTTGAATGACATGACAGCTACAGTTGAAAATGACATTTATACTCCCTGACCTTATAGTAACCAATCACAGAGTACATTCCCTGGCAACAAGGACGGAAAAATTAAGAACTTTCGTCTCTTTTTATTACGGTTTCCAGATCCATTAGAAATCTCTATCGAAGTTCTGTGAAGCCGGTGTAATAGGTACTCACAAAGTTCAAATATTTTCATAATATGGAAGGCTTGATTGGTGGATAATTTTCAAAGCAATATGTAATATTGGGATCTGTATTTTTTATTGCATTTTTTGAAATGTTCAGTCACGTTTCATACTGACGTAGTATTTTCATTAACAGAGCGTGTTGGAAGTATTGAACTATTGTCCGTGAAATTTCAATAATTTTTATTCGAAATATGTGAAGACTGCGAAATTTCATTTGGGCCATTAGAGCTGGATAACGCCCGTTCATTTATATTGATCTCTATTGAGCAAGTTTTCTGACTGTTATGAAATCTTTTTAATATTGTTTTATCTACATTAAAGTAAATATCATTTTCATTGAAATGGCTAGTACTTTTTTTGCATAACATCAGTGCATGTCTTTTTTATTTCTGATGTAGGAGTTGATATTATTACAGATAAGTCATCTGCAAAGGCAGTATATTTACCTGAATCGATAATCTCGTCAGTCACAGAAAGATGAAGCATAGAATCCATTCGAGCACTAGGAAAGAATACCCATAACATGGTACACAGACGTGTCCAAAACTCCCGACAGAACTGGAGCAGGAGTCTTTGGGCCTCGCACCAAATACTCCGAACCCATGGGCCAGCCCAGTATTTTTCAAGCGGAAATTCACTCCATAGAAAGGTGCATTCAATTCAACCTCGACGGGAAATACCGGAACAAGGAAATCGCAATCCTCACCGACATTCAAGCAGCCATCAAAGCGTTGTGCTCATATAACATCAACTCAAAGATGGTCTGGGAATGACTAGACAAACCAAATGATCTAGGCAGGAACAACAAGGTGATCCTCCTCTGGGTGCCGGGACACGTCGGAGTGGAGGGCAATGAACAAGCAGATACCCTGGCACGAAAAGGGACATCAACGCCACTGATCGGGCCAGGACCATTCTGCGGACTTGAAAAATCTTACTTCTAAGAAGAATTCAATAAGAGCAACATACTGGCAAAGAGTTCCAGGGCTAAGGCAGGCCAAAGATCTCCTCAGCAACTCACACCGAGCAAGATCGAAGACATTCATTAACCTCAGCAAAACTAGTCTAAAGACAATCAGGGGATTTCTGACAGGCCACTGCAGACTCAAAGAACACCTGAGGAAGCTAGGCTTAGAGGAGGACAGCACCTGCAGATTCTGAGGGGAACATCCAGAAACACCACACCATATATTCATCGAGCATAGAATAAGAACCAGGGGCATTAATCATATATGGAAGAGTTTGGACGTCTTCAATATTGGTAAAAAACAGATTCTCATCCCCAATCACTTGAAAGATGTTGATGAAATCAATAGATTCTACTCTGAAACTGTACAGTATCAAGAAGCCGATAATGCAATATTGAATTCATATTCCACTTGATAGGGAGCAATTGTCCTTCAGAGAAGTTCTCGAACTTGAAGTACAAGAGATACTGTATACAGTCAAGTCGAACGCACAAGGTTATGATGGACTCAATATAAAAATGCTACTTCAATGTTCCCCAATTATTCTTCCATACATAACACATATCATAAACACATGTTTAGTATCCCATTGCTTTCCAGATGCATGGAAACAAGCCTCAGTCAGACCCATACCAAAAACGAATAAACCCAGTGACTTCAAAGATTTACGACCCATTAGTATTCTACCAACTCTTTCGAAAGTTTTAGAAAAAACTGTGGAAAAACAACTTAGGTCTTATGTTGCTGAAAATGATATCCTTCCCGAATTTCAATCTGGTTTCAGGCCATTTCACAACTGTGAAACTGCTCTTTTTCCATGATATTCTTAAACAAACGGACTCCGGTGAAACTACTATTCAATAAACTAAACAGTCCATTAAACCAAAACTATTTCTTATAGGAATTGTTCAAACTGTGTCCCGTTTACTAACTGACATAGGCCAAGACGATGGTAGACCGCATTTATAGAGTTTTCGATCATCTGCGGAGTTATACGAGTCATTTCGTGTCTAATTCTTTCCATTAAGTCTTCTAAATTGTCTGGCCGGTTAATGTAGACCCGACTTTTCAAATGTCCCCACAGAAAAAAATCAAGGGGGGTTAAATCAGGTGACCTAGGTTGCCACTCCATTGGTCCACGTCTTCCAATCCACCGTCCTTCAAACTGGTTATCCAGAAACCTTCGAACAGTATGACCATAATGTGGTGGTGCGCCATCTTGTTGGAACCAAATACTGGGATCCAAGTTGTCCCCATTATTTGGATCCGGAAATGCCGCAAGTAGGTCCGGAAGCAATGCCATACGAAGATGTTCCAAATATCGTTCAGCTGTTAAATTCCCGCGAAAGTAATAAGGACCAATAAATCTTCCCCGGACGATTCCTACCCAAACATTAATTTTTTGGGGACGCTGGGTGTGTTTTGTCTGCATCCAGTGGGGATTTTCCCGAGCCCAGTAGCGAGAATTGTGTCGATTTACAGAACCACTTAGACAAAACGTTGCCTCATCGGAAAATACTACACTATTAAGAAAATTTGGATTTTCGTCACAATGCCGCATGAAGATTTCACAAAATTCCAAACGTCTGTCCGGATCATCTTCTGAGAGTTCGTTAACAAGATGAACTTTGTATGGGTGTAGTTTTTCTTTTTTTAACATCTTTACTACAAACGACTGACTAACATTTTCTTGTAAGGCCATTTCTTTTGTAGTTGCGTGAGGGTGTGACAGCAAAATATCTAACTTCACATCTTCGCTTATTCCTGGTCGTCCAGATTTTGGAGCATCCCTCACGCTTCCCGTTGCATCAAATTTTGCCACAATTCTGCTTACTGTGCTACTAGCAATTGGAGGTCTTTCAAAATGTGTTGCGTTAAATAAAGCACATGCTTCTTAATGACTTCGAAGGCGATCGCCGTAACCTACCATCATTAGAATTTCTATCGTTTCTCTTTCGGTTAAACGAGCCATAATAATAAAACTGTGGTGACACTAATTGTACGACTGACACTGACAAACCAATGTTTTAGTAAAACAATTGAAAAAATTTATAAGAACACATGTTCTTACTAGATAAGTTTAAATTTGACCTCTTTTTATAATTGGTTTTGTTATTTCGTTTTTTATCCCTTTTCTCGTTGTTTTTCTTATGTGAGCCCTACTGCAACTATTTTTCCCTTGTGTAAAAACACAAGCTCTATCACATAATGTAATAAAACTCTTAGCTTCCCATTAAAAAAATTTGTTGATGACGTCATAACTTTGATTTGTTATTTTTGTAACTGTCAAAAGATGCGGAATAAAAAGAACAGTTTGACGTGTTTTTGCATTTTTTTCAAAAGTGATCGTTGTACGTTTTATGAATTTTGTGCATTACTTTATCATAACCCTGCATATATAAATTTACATATTTTTAGAATGTAAAATACCATACTTAAGTGAATATCCTCTAATACTCATACAAATGTCTCTATATGGGTGTATGTTTAATTTACTTATGTTTTGATTAACATTGTTGTAGTTACCTTTCACGCTTAAGATGAAAAACAGAGGTAGTGATACTAGTCTACGACTAGTAGTGCTGCCATCTGATCTTCGGCATTTTCTTTTTGTTAAGAAATAAAGACCTTTATTATTATTATTATTATTATTATTTATAGATGGAGTGTTATGCTGTACATCACAAGAGATTGAATATACTGGGATCACACCAGCTGACTGTGGGAGAAATACCACGAATAGACCCCCTCAAAATCCTTAAATTCCTCAAGGAATTGGGGCTTGAGGGGCTGCTGTAAACCAGAACACCTTGAAATAGCAGACGAAGATGGGGCACAATAGATCTAATTAGGTCGCAGCGCATCAGTCATCATCCACACTTACCATTACTGGTCAATGTCAGTCACATAAAGTGTGACTAGTAGCAGGCCCAATATTGAACGGTGCGGGACTCCCCTCTCTTTAGTTACCAATGTGAATTAACATTTTGAGCCATGTTATCAATGTTTTGGGTGATGCTGACGTACTGGGTCGATTTTGAATAAAATATCCACGTATTTGCAATTCCTCTAATACCGAATGTTTCAAATTTTGCCAATAATTTTCCATGATTTACACAATCGAATGCCCTGCTCAGATCACAAAAGACCGCAGCAGGACACTCACTACATGCAATATATTCTACAACTTTATATTATCGTTGACCTTGGTTCTCGGAATCCATATTGATTTTCATTAATAATTTAATTTTTTTATGAAACTATTAAGACAGTCTAGAAAAGAGTATTCAAATACTTTTTGAAAACTGAAAGGTGTCATTACTGGTCTATAATTTTTGATAGTTGTCGATTATTTTTTTGTTAACAGGTTTCACCTTTTTACTTTTTAGTCCTCTTGGAAAATATCTTATAGAATCCGGTTAAAATAGACATAAAAATATTGATCAAATAACAAAAACTCCGACAGAACTGAATTCTGCCAAAGACCTTGGGTGTACAGTAGAAATAAATTTTTGTAGATAATTTTATGATCTAAAATTTTTGTCGGTGCTATATTTTTAATAAAACTCACCGTTTTAGAGCAAAATCAAAAAAAACGAAAATTTTGACATTTGACATTGAATAACTTTTTCAACACACATGGGATTGATGGGAAGTTTTGGCAATTTATTTCTACAGGGTGTGAAAGAGCATGTATAGATGCATTTGCTCGTGATATAAAATTCATAATGGAAAATGCATTCATTCAGATCCAAATATGTAATGAAACAGGGTGCCAACCAATTTTGTAAAATCAAATTCCCGGACTTTTCCAGGTATTCCAGGTCTTACTTTCAAGTTTTCCATGACCAGTAACGGATATGTTAAAAAATCCTTCACTGTCCAAAGAGACTCTGAGCCCAATTATGTGGATAATTATGGTTAATTGTCAGTTTATCAGATATAGATTTATAGAGTGATCATACTTTCTTAGGGAAGGGAATTGTAGGTTAATTATCAGTTGTAATATCACAAGAGAGTGAGAGTAAAGTGAAAATAATTTGACAGATTTTCCGAAAACTTGTTGCTAGGCAATAGACACGAGAGCCCGAAGGGCTCGATTGGCTATTGCCAAATGGCAACAAATTTGAGAAAAAATCTGGCGAATTATTTTCTACTTTATCGAACTCTCGTGTGGTATTCGATAGATTATTTCTTGATGCCCCAATCATAGACCTATTCGCTATCCATGTAACATTTTTATTTCAACAATTTACTTGAATCACTATAAACAGAATGAAGTTTGGAATTTGAAGTTCTCATCATGAAATATACAATTATTATGGATGTTTTGTCCTTGGCTGGAGGATTCCGCAACATTATTTTGTTTTGTTGAATTGAAAGCTATTGCTTTCTCTCTGTCCCTAGGTTATCAATTGAAACTGTTTCCAAATTGACACGTTACTCAAAATAGTATTCTAACATGCAATTTCGTTGATTTTCTTAAAATTTCATCGAATGATAATGTACTAAACCGTTTTCTAATCATTTTTCACTTTTCATGCAAACTTATGACAGACGTCAGATCAAAAGTATCAGTTGTCACATAATAAAAACAAAATACCACAAAAAATTCCGGCGGCAATTTTCAAGGTAGAAAATTCCCACTATAATAATGCTGTAATTGTCCTGAACGTACATGAATGCTTTGAATTGATGGTTTTGATTGGTTGCAAGAATTGACAAAAAATAATCGATGATGAAGTCTTGGGGCATTGATGTCAAGATTCATATTATTCCCTAAATAGAATTCCCTGACTTTGGGCATTTTTTAACGTTTTTCCCCGACTTCCAGGACACAAATCAATTCCCGGACTTTTCCAGGTTTTCCATATTTTCCAGGTTGGTATCCTGTTCTACTGGTGTACCAAAGGTCTCTGGCAGAATTCACCTCTGTCAGAGTTTGTTATTTGAAATGTCCTCCTTGTACCGGGCTATTAAGGTGGGCGTCTGATGTCGTGTATTGCGACATTTAATTGTATTGAGAAACGGTAACACATAGAGAGTTGAAATTTGGAAGGTGAACTCAAAAAAGATTGGAGTACAGAGTGATAATATTGAGATTTTTTTCATTTTGAATTTTAAGATTATTTTGGTCAGCATTTGAGGAAAATAAGCCAATACTGGCTTCTGTTTTATGTCAATCTAAATATTGATAAAAATAGTGCTATTTTCGATTGAAAACGAATCTCCAGACAATATCGTTTGGGAGATTAATTCAAAGTTAGAAATAGGCTAGGAATTGCCAAATTCGAACATATGGCGCGAAACAGTTCCTACTTTACCAGCATTCTTACTCATTTCCTAGTTCGGCAGTTTTCGGATAGAAAGCGCCATTGTATATTTCATTCATTCAGTTTCCTCAATGAGACGGAATGTGATTTTGATAACATCGGTAGGAGGAGCCAGGTCAAGTAAATGAAATAAAGAATGACGTTGTGTTGTTTGGGATCCCCAAATCAACCATAAGCGTATCATGGAGTGCAATTTGAGGATGCATAAATAAAAATCAACAATCAGTGACGGGGTTTAGAGTTTCAATATATAATACAACGAAACTTCTCCTGGCACATGCGAAGTAATTTTTCTGAACTTCTTGCTCAGGATGCTGTTAATTTATTCAATATTTCTGAAAACACTCACATTTTTTCAAGATTTTATTAAACTTGCCTTGTTTGTTTCTCTGTTCACTTATTTATTGTAAGTTCAGGTGAAATCTTTCAAGTGAGTTTTAACCCACCTATAATTGCCCGAAATTGGGTAGGTGTTTATGATTCCGATGACAATGTATTTTGAAGGGTAATGCCACCAGAAACATATATTCCTGGAGCTCATCAGATTTTTTGAGTTATGGATTTATTATTCTAGAGGTGGAAAGAAATAACTTTCTTCATTAAAATTGTTCCTGGCTCTACAGGGTGAGCTACAGAAATGTTTGAATGTTTAACGCCAAATATGGAAAATAGTATTTGCTAATGGATTTTTCTTCATTTATAATACTTTGAAAATTATTGATTGGCTTCGAATATATCAGTTATGGTGTACCTACTTACAGAGTGAGGCAAAAAACTCCTTTTTTTTAACTCGTTTATTGACTTCTCGCAAAAATGTGGTATTTCCGTTGACCTTTTCGAAGCATATTCTGTAGTTGAAGCTAACAAACTGTTCTGAATACATTTCACACAGTGAGCCAAAAAAAATTTGTTACTTATGGGACATCATATGAGTGGATTGTTTGATAATTCACAGGAAATAAAGGTAAACTTTTGTCTACTCTTACGTGTCACGATACAGAGTGAGCCCAATAAGACAGAAGACAGCATTATAGTTATGTCCGTATGACCGTTTCGACCAACCAGCATCTAGGTACACAGTTATAAATAGTATGTTATCTGGAACGTCGCCCCTTTCTACTGCCAATCTTTTCTCTTCTTTACCTGATCCTTGCATTTCTTGGAAAACGTGAGAATGCCAAACCTATCGAAATCGTATACAGACCGTTTTATCATGTGGTAACATGTGGAAAAAATGTAACTATTGTGGTGAGCAGTACATTGATCAGAGAAAATCTATGGGGACTCTCGCCCTTCCCGACTTATACAGGAAAAACTAAAAATGCTGTTGTCACTGATGATGCTAGTTGTTTTATATGAAACGTTATAAAAATGTCGAGTGTGATATACCACTGAATTGTGATTTTATCGCTCTATCAATATTTGTGATGAAATAGACAAGTCCGTATTTGAAGATGATGGCGGTGTTGACACGAAACGTTTGATTAAAAATTTATCGTTATGTAGTTCTAGTACATTTTGAATACAATAAAACTTTCCTTTTTCATTTTTTTATATTTTCTGAAATAACAATGCTATTCGTACAAAAATGAAAACAGCATTTTCAGTTTTTCCTGTATAAGTTGGGAAGGGCGAGAATCCCCGTAAATTTTCTATGGTCAATTTATTGCTCACCACAATAGTTACATTTTTTCCCATTTAATCGTCTTTGTATCTATTACGGTTTAGAATATAGCAATGTTACCACATGATAAAAGAAACGGTATATGCATAAATTCACATACAGTGTAAAACTCCCCATAGCATGTTATTATTTCTTTAAACAGAATAGGTATCTCTTGTAGTTCCCTTTCAATTTTATAATAGGTGTATTTGTTCATAGAAGGTATGTCCATACAACTCAACAACTCCTCTGTATGGGCGTAAGTACTACCAGTACCGACAGTTCCCCAAACTGTCCCATTATTGATGACAGATTGTGGTCGATTAGGATCTTCTGTACTCTTCAATATTTCATCATCACATACAGTGCATTTGAAGAGAATGTAAGTCACGAGTCCCAAGCCTTTCCTTATTTCTTTAACAACGTATAACATACCGGAAGTACATTTTTTGGAATGATTGTATTGCAACGGAATCGCCCACTTCAACAACCAACCCAGTTGGACTATTCTGTTTCCTTGTATAACCTTACTCGCGTCAAGTTGTGTTGGCAATGGTTCTTTCTGGATTTCCAATTCGTGGTCCATAAAAAAATATTTCAAACAATAATTGTGGACTAGCAGTTGTCTGCTTGGATTTCATTAATACCTTTTGTGCTCCGAGTCTGATAGAAACGAATAATTAGAAACGTTAACATTGTCCAAATCATTATTTGAATCTTTTAACGGAGATTCAATCCCAGATGTCGATGGGATGCTCATCGAAATGGAAGGAGAATTTTCTCGAGTTTCGAATTCTGCATCTTCCTGTGACAAACTGAAAGTATTCTCCTTGTTCCTTTTGATCCTGCAACGAGCCATTTTGGCTCTTTTGCTTCGGGAGGGTGTATGGGAAACATATTTCTTGTTTTTTGTGGATAAAATTAAGATAGGAATAGGGAAATCACAATATTACAAGTACCTGTTCACGGTAGTCTACTAGAGCTATTCAACTTTGGACAGAGTAAACAAGGTGATTTACGTAGGACGAGCATTAGTTCTTCGACTTGCCGTTGGATTGGAAACTTGAAATGTGGTATACTGTCAGAATCGATTATATTTCTCAGCAATACAAGGTGTGCCAAAAGTCTATAGCAACTTTCTTACTTTTAACGAAAACCTACATTTGTTTTCACGTGCTTCACTAGCCTTCTAATTCTGAGTTAAGACAACCTGAGCTACGTTCACTTATTTATCTTCCGCAGTTTTTGATTTTTGTCTATTTAAAAAGCATACCGTCGCAGTAATCTACAAAAACATTTAATTTGTATCTCGCAAACCGTTCGTACCGACTTCTGACACAGTTTTGGGACTGAAAATATTTTATGACGGACATGATCGGTTATACCCAAACTTAAAGTATACGGCCTACGTAAATCGTCCCATAAAGGTATTCTTCACCTTCTATATTTCATACTGTCGAATGATATAATGAATACATACCGGATGAAGAAATAATGTTCGAACAAAAGTTAGGTCGGATCGAATGCTTTTTCCCCAAATAATTCAGTATGAAACGAAAAAATGTCGCCACTACTTGGCCTAATGTACCTTCCCAAGAGCCGGCTGAAGAATACATAAATTATGCCTTTAAGTTTAGAAGTTCAGCTAATAAGTCCAAAAGATGTGCATTCTATGGAATTGTATGAATATCCGTACACTGTAAAAATATACTGGCCTTCACTGAACAATCCTATCCAGAGGTGAAAAGATGCTATACTAGTTATTATCTTTTGTGTCGCAGGAAATAGGTGTTATGAATACGCAGAGAAATTACATTAAGGAAAAACAAAAATGTTTAGTTCGTTGTGTATCCAATTCATTTTCTGGTTGAATATAGGTATTGTTTCCCAGTGTTCAATTCGAAGGTATTAGAAAAAAGACAAAAGTCGATAATTTTATGAGGAATAAAGTAGTACCTATATTGTGCAATTAGTGCAGAAAATATCCACTTTCGCACGTGTTGCACCATTATACTTTTCCGACGACCTACTTGAAAAACAAAATATGATGGATTTAAAAAAAATTGAAAAAGAACGTTCATCTACCTACAATTCATTTTACAAGAAAACCTAGTTCTATAATTTGAATTTTGTAAAAAAAATATCAAAATCTGCAGTTTTTGTAAAGAGGGCAGTATCAAAATTGAGCTGGTGATGAAAATATTCAAGTCGTTGAAAATCAATTAATTTCATAAAAATCGGTTCATTTCCAACAAATTATTCAAACAAACTTACACAACCTACCAGGGATTTAAAACTAATAAAAACTTGGTTGACAATGGGAGATTTTCAAAACATTCACTATGAAACAAATATCAAAAACAAAATCCAATAACCACTGGCGCTCAAGGAATTTATTCCATGATAAAATATGTTTTCCTTATACATCTCACGACAACGCAATAAATAGGTGGGCTATTCTCGAATAGTTCGATTTTAATTATCTGCCTAAAAATAGGAGAGAGAAATATATTTCATATGTATTGATGTGAAACAGAAAATCGAAATCGCATACGTACGAACTCGAGAATAGGACACCTGCTGGCATGTTGCCAAGTGCTTGGGGCACTAATCTCTAGGCTCATTTTAATTTTTTGCCGCTATTTGACCTGATAGTAATGAATATAACAACGTCGATTTCTATTTTAAAAAAAAGTTGATTTGGAATAAGTATATAACGAATCATTTTTTCTTGAATAATCTCCAAACCAAATGGTAATTATTAGTCCAAGAGATGTATTAGGTATACGGAATATGTGATATTATTGGCAACAAGGCTCATCGGCTTCTTACTAGCGTTTGTAAAGAGTAGTACCACCCTAGATAATTATCTACGGTGGTAGGAACAGACATTAGTTTTGACTATCATTTCTCATTTACGCGGAGGGAGACTTGGATAAATATTTAACAGAAGGCATGGTGGCTCCTCTGACGGATTAGTTTGTCAAGCCGTATCAAACGGCGACCTTAAAGTAAGTACCAAAAAATACAGGGTCTTGTTTGAACGTCAAACGAAAAGAATGAACAATACAGCAAATATACGAACAATCAGGGCCAAATTCTAAATAATAGAAGGTCAAAAAAACACACCTTCCGACAAAATTTACACCACACCCGAAAAACACCGAACAATACACTCCCCCACCCTCACAAACGCCACTCCCAACAAAAGTACCTTCGAACGCGTCCTGGTCAATCGATCTACCAACGGAAGGGGGGTACGGAAAGGAGAATATCTACGAGGGGGACGCATGCATTAAGCGAAGCGAAGCTAAGCTGCCGATAGTGTGGATCAGGAGGGGTCCCGAAAGTGCAGCGCACCTGCAAATCGAAAGGCACTTTGGCCATCTGTTCTACGATGCGCTCCATGGCCATTTCGGTCTCGCGAAGCCTGCGACGAAGCTGATCCAGCTCAGCATCCCCTGCAGATACAACATGTCAAGTACACTGGTGTGGGACCCCTTGTTGTTCGCAGGGAAAAGTTCCACCCGACAATGCACCAAAGCTATATAACTGAATGGTAACAGAGGTTTTGAATGAGAAAAAAAGTAATGACTCACAGAAAATGAATCGACAGCTTTGCTGTGGTTGATACAGTGCGCACCATATGAAATGGGCAAATTAATTTTTTACGTTAGTAACCATTTTCAAAAAAAATCCTGAAACACGTCGATTTATGTCTTCGAAAAGACACTCTGCGACATAAAAAACCCCCCTTCTTCACCACCCTCAACGTGACAGCCACCCTCACAATTTTTTTAAATGCAATGGGGGTCAGGTGCTACCTCATTTTGAAGGGTATTTATTCACCTTGTCATCAATATCATTTTTTTTTCATTTCGTTCATGCGTCATAATAAAAAAATAATATTCAAATTGTTGAAAGGAATCACGTAAAGGTATTGTTATGAGATAATATACCAACGCCGATCACAGTTATTATTTCCCGTTTCACGGAACTGTTTATTTAGATGTTTTTCTGTACTGAATAATCTGGAGAACGGAAGAATCCCGAAAAATCTACTCTGGACGAATTGAGTAGAAGAATAATAATTGGATTTTTTGGTATTTCATTACAAAAAATTACTTTCTATTATATCATTAGAAAGGAATGGTTATGCTGAATAGTACAGGCAAGAAAAAGTTGTATGTTCCTATTTAAGTTATGGACCTACAGAGTATTTTTTCCCAATTTTTCCAATATTTTTTTTGGCGGCTTTTTATAACGCCGACGAATGAAAATAAAATATCACAGTAGTAGCAACTGTTATCAAGTGACGTATGGTTTCCATGACCAACTTTTCAATTTTTGGCTTTCATTTTGCTTCCACGGCCTACTCGGTGAATTTCAATAATAATTTTTTTCTGATCTAGTTTCTGGTTAGATACCAACTTGTGATATGTCATTAGAAAGGGAATTGAATGCTGAATAAAGCGAAAAGAAAAAAAATAGGGTTTTCATTTAAAATAAGAAAGTTGATGTTACTTCCGGTCAAACTGAAAGTTAACTTCGACATGTCAATATGCTCAAATTCTAGCTCTTATGTCATTATATCGACGCTCCAAATTTCACAAACCTACTTCATACAATAACTGAGATATTCCGTAGGCAATACTTCCGTACCCACCCGGTATAAGGCGACACATTTCACTCGAAAGGGAATTTTATGGAATATTAAGCTAGTTGAAGCAGTTTAAAGAGATCCAATTTCAATATTGCGTGTTTTTAAAAGTGAAAAGTGAAAAGAATGCAGAACTGAGTTTCGCGAAATAATAGAAGCCAGGTGCCTGCGGTATCCATCGTTTCCAACGAATCAAATATAACTGTCAATAAACAGAACTATTTATATTGGAGCCAAGAAAATCCTCATTGGATGATGATGGAGGCCTACACTCAATATCCCAGAAAAGTAAATGGGTAAGGATTATAAATACTCGCATAAATGGACAATATTTTTTTTGACAAAATATTAAACGGTGAACGTTACTTGGAGTAATTTTTTAGTTCCATAGCTTAAAAGACTTTTTCCAGATAATGATAATCCGAATCAAATAGATAGGAATATCTGGTATCAGCAAGATGGTGCTTCACCAAATTTTGCAGCTGGAGTTCTTGCATAGCATATCTGAATGGAGTTTTTTCCAATAGGTGAATTTGTAGACGAGGTGCCATAAAGTGGCCAGTCCGCTTTCCCGACATGACACCGCTTGACGACTTTTTGTGGGGTTACTTGAAAGCCAAAGTATACGTCAATGGGCCAAACAATATTTTAAGTGTGTAAATCAAAATTAGAGAAGAAATAGAACGTATCACTCCCGAAACCATTCAAGATATTGTCGATAACTTTCAGCAACGCCTTTGTTATTGTCAACAAGCAAATGCATGTCAGTTTGGACATTTGATATAAAAGATTTCGTTACTAGCCCATTAATAATTGATACCATTTGAATAACACAATTTATTCAATTGTTTTTTTATGACGCATAAACGAAATTAAAAAATAAAAATATGGTGGTGTAGAAGATTGAATACCTTTCAAAATAACTTGACACTCTATCGCATTAAAAAAATGGAGGGGTGGCTGTCACGTTGAGGGGGGTGAAGGAGGTGGGGATTTTTTATGCCCCCCATAAAACGCCAAATTTAAGGATGTTCCTTAAAAAATGGCAAATGACGTAAAAAATAGATTTATTCGTTACGTATGGCGCTCAATGTATAAAAAAAAACATAAAGGGTATACCACGATGTCTTTTATATGAAAAACTTCTTGGAATATTATCCTGAAAATTTGTATTTGGCAGTGTACCGAGGAAATCGTTTCGGTTGAAATATTTTAAGTTAACTACGACTTCCGGTTATATCGGTGTGGAACCCAACTTTGTTTCAATTTTAAATTTTTTGAAAATTTCACAAGATACAACTCTTTACAATTTTTTTTCACACAAAGAGAGCCCAGTCAAAAATTGTCAAAATAAGACCTGAAGCTTCCTAAATTTATGGAATTTTTTTCAAAAAAATTATACGGGTTGCTCAGAAGTTAATGCCAAATTCTCAAAAATTGTAAATAATTTTTTTCAAATGGCAGTGGATTCTTCGCTAAAAAATAGGGAGAGTTTATGCTTTCAACCCCATATCTAAATTAAATGATTTTTGAAGAAACTTGAAAAAACTAAAATTTCCCTGTGGTTATAGAGATATCTGAATCATCATTCATCCGTAGGCGACAAGAAACAAATGCTGAAGTGTCAACAAACTATAACAGGCCAATAACAGATGATTTTTTTCATAACAAGAATACTAGTAGGAAACCGAGTGTGTCATCACATGAAAGACAGTCCGTAGTTATTGTCTGTTATGTTTTGGACTCGCAACTGTCATTTATCAATTTGTTATAAACATTTAGAAACAAAAAACTTTTTTTAGTTTTTTGCTTTTGCAATCTGGTTTTTCTAATGAGAAAAATTGTAGAGAATTGAAATACGAACAAAGGAGATTTTTTATGTGTGCACAAAACAGGCGCTGTCGGATTATTAGTTTAGGCACAAGTGCTATTCGCATTTTTTTTGCACCAACTTCCAGCGTACCTGGATGCTCTAGTGATGGTACGATTTCAATTTCTCAAACAGATTTTGAAGGTAGAAGTATAGCACCACGAACCGTACGTTCTCATTTTGCGCTACAATGCTGCGAAATGGGTAAACAATGTTTGCAAACTTGACTGAAAACGGCCGAGCCCATGTAAGCGGTCGAGTAGTAGGAGAGGCCGGGAGATGAGAGAAAGCGTATTATCACGTATAGTGTTCATTAGAAGACTTCCGCTCTTCTCCCGATGTCTCATACATAAAAGAATATTACTACAGACTGTCTTTTTAGACAATCATTTTGAAGATCGTTGGCTAGCGAACGATGGGTCCCATCGATGGCCTTCTCGTTCGCCCGATATCATTCCATTAGACTTTTTTGTTTCAGGTCGTATAAAAAATATTGTCTATGCATAGACACAGTCGCTAACAACAGAAGAAGATTGACAGGAGAGAGTTAGGAACGCAGTTCGATCTCATTCCCCGTAAGAAATTCAGAGTGCCAGATATGCCGGATTTTTCCAGAAGAATTCATAAATGTTTGAAAGTTGGAGCCAACTAGTTCGAAAATTTACTTTAATTTGTTCAATTTATTGTTTGTTCCTGTGTGTGTTTCACAATTGTAGATGATCCGCGTCCATTGTCTACAATAGGTTTAATTTTGTTTTGCACTAACATTGTGTTTTACATTTGTGAATGATCTACGTCATGGTCAATAATCTGCGAGTGTGTTTTGGTCTGCCCGGATATCGCAGTGGGAAGATTTCATAGATTCTTTCAATAACCATGTCAAATTCTCCATAAATCATTATCAAATCAAAGTAATGTTTATCCTAAACGAGATATGATAAAAAAATTCACTAGGCTTGAACACAAATTATTAGCAAATGTTGTTTGTTGGCACTTCAGTATTTTTTTCTTGTCGATTCTTACAAAAAACCTAGTCATAAATTTCAGATATGTCTAATGACCACAAAGAAATTTTAGTTTTTCCAAGTTTATACAAAAACCGTTTAATTCAGATATAGCGCAGAATTCACTGGCGTTTGGGAAAATGGGGTTGTCATTTAAAACAAATTAGATACACAATTTTCGAGATATCCAAATTCGGCGCCAATTTCTGAGCACTCTGTATAATTTTTTAAGAAGTTTCCAAAGATTTAGTAAACTTCAGGTGTTATTCAGGCGAATTCTGGCAATTATTGACCTGATTCTTTTTTGTGAAGTGCTGCCTGCATCTGTCAAAATTTTCAAAAAATTGATGTTTGGAATAAAGTTATACTGAGACAAAGGTTTTAATTTTTAAGTATACTTTTTCCATGCTTCTTTGAATGATATCAATGAATGATTCAGTTTTACATTTTATAATATTCAATATTTTTGTCGACTGCTATGCCTGACACATTGCCTCTGAAGTTTTTTTGTTAAAATTACCCCGTTTCGGGTGGAACATCCCCTACAAAAATCAACCCATCCCCTCCTGTGCAACACTAGACAGAATGAAGGATGAAAATTGGTACATTCACTTATTTACTATTTGTATTTTAATGTTACATTGCTTTCCTCATCGTAATAAATGAATGTACCACAGGATGAAATTTGTGATAAAAAAAAATAAATAGAGTATAATCTAACAGAGAAATCAAACAAAACCTAAAGAACTGAAAAATCTCCCGAATCGTAGAACATGATTTCAGTACTTACTACCAAATAAATTACAATTTTTAACGAAAATTAAACCCCCTTTCGTGAAAAACTCAAAAAAGTGATGCATTTCCTGCCAAATATTAAAAATAATTGGTAATTCGTTCATAGATCAGATTAAATATTGACCTTCAGTCACTTTACATCTCGTAGTACTAAAAGTGATGTTTCGGTGATGCAAAGTAGTTATTTTTGTGATTACAATGATAACGACAATCATAGGATATCATACTAGCGGTGGATACTATCAAGCTAGCCCAACCTCATAATATGCCGTGTGCCATAATTATTACTTATGACCCAAACCACATAAAAAAAAAAAAATATATTCTGGCGTAAATTATCAAAACACGTAAAGTAACTGAGAAAACAACAAAGTCGTTTATAGTAATACAGAAGTTCATTTAATGAGCACAATAACGTTCAATTATATACTAGTTGCATGAAAATATTCATATTGGGCTTCTGAAATTGTCCCATTTTTCCTAACAAAAACGGTATTGTACATTCCATAGTAAATCGAATATCTTAATAAACAAAGCGGCAACAGCCATTTCCACTCCCAAAATATGTGTAGTTCGAATATGTTTGTTCGCCAACTCCAAACCTCCGAAGACGCGCCACTGAATCAAACACACTTAGCATTGAACTTTCTCCTCTTTGATAAAAAAAAAATCCGAACACCACAGAGAAAGTCATTTCGCGGAGCTTCAGTGCATTTCTGAGAAGGCTAGGTTTAGGAAGCATTAACTCATTTTCACGAAAATTTACCCTTCTAGATTACATCCATATTGGCGTATTGTGGTGATTTGAAGAGGGATTGATTTTTGACACCTCTAATAGTTTACGGTGTCTGCCACAAAGTATGTAACATATGGGAAAACATTTCATTATTAGCGTATTACTAACACGTAGCTGAATTTAAAATGCGAGTCACCAGTTTCCGAATTACGGTCTGTGGAACGATTGATGAAAATAAGTATTTATAAAATCAAGTCAACCGTAAACTTTATGAGCGGGAAATCACCGATGAGACTAAATACTCTTTTTTGGGCATGATCTAAAAGCTTGTATGTATGTACGTATTGAGTAAGTACATTAGTATCCATCAAAGTACTCAGTCCAAAAAAGAATGATGTTAAGACATTGAAAATAATGTATATATACATATTTTGATACGCCAGAATATAAAATTAAATTGTCACCAGTCAACTCTTACCAAAATTACATTACCTCCTTTTGTACCAAAGTTCTTGTTAGAACTCATTAAACGTTTCTTTTCAAAATAAACAAAGCCAGGAAGAAAAAAAATTGAAAAGATGGAATGGAACATGGCGTATGAAACTCGAACTGAATGAAAATGAAAAACTATGGTCATAAACTTTGCTGAAGAAGTGAAATTACTGCAATGGGGAATTTGATAACATTAGTGGCGTGAATATTTTAGTGCATATAACTTACTTGTATCGCGTTCTTTCCATCCTATCATTTTTGAAGCATAAATTCAAATTCCAGTGATGATTTTTCAACATAGCATAAATCGGCAATATTTTCACCGGATTCAGAAATATTTCAGATGTTCTCTGGACAGTTTTGTTCCAGGCGATTGAACACCGAAATATTTCTGTCAAGTGAACAATTAAAAAAAAAACAAGGTGTAACTGAAACAACCAAGACTTTTTACACAGTTGTATTCATACACATATTCATAATCTGTGTTAGACCCAAATCTTTGAGAACATTACCATGGCAACTTGTTCAGCATGTTCTGATATATATATTTTACTGAAAATATTGTCAAAGACCTTATGAAAAATGTTTTTCAATTGAACATACTTATTTTTGTTCAAACTTACCTAGTGGGTAATGGAAAAAATTCTCATTCATGCTTCGGAATATTGTTTGTGATAATAAGTATGATAACCGCAAGAAAAAAAATTATTGGCTAAAAAAGATAAATAAATGGCCATGTCGAAAACTAGTTATGTTATCAAATTCTAAAACATACTGAAGTTTTTATAAATTTGACCAAAGGCCATTTTCCACAACAGAAGTGCAGGGTCCTTTACGGGGTTCTAAAATATCCACGTAAAAAAATTATCCTTTATAACTGTTTTTGATAGACCAACCTGTATAATGATGAACTTCTTGCATTTTATTAATTCAAGTATAACCATTTGAAATATATGGGGTTGATGGGGGAGACTTTTGTAGACCAATGAATTGAAAATTCTATATCATCAGAAATTATATCTAAATATAGCTGCAAATTTGATGCAAATTTGATGCAAACATTTGAATCAGTTACACCTATAATAATTTGCTATAAAAAAAACCCTTTTTAATACCAAGTTAATCTGCTCACCTATTTTACTGGAACCCCCATCTTTTGTTACTTTAGATGCTGTATATATCCTCTCTGGCTCAAAAACATGGTCTCTGAAGTTAGAATCTGGTTCTACAGATGGGTAGAGAACTTCAGGCTGCTTCTTGAAAACGACCTGAAAAATAATAATAATGAAAGTCTTTATTGCAGACTTAAAACGATGGAATTGAGAATGCTGTATTCAAACAAAGATTGTTAGGATTCAGCAAAGATTTTTTTTTAACTCACCTTCATCACTGTGTATGTGAAGAATATGACAATGCCGATGGTGTATATGGGCATGATGAGACCCATACTGCCGGTGCCCTGTTTGGGAGGTGGAACAACATGCCCGGCACCTCCCAATGTTGGTCTCATACCCGGTAGTGGTCCTGGCTGAAATTTGTAAAGTAATTTAAAATCAGGAAACTAACAACTCAGCCTCCATTATGGCTTATTTATCATCTATAACACTGTCTACAACTTCTAAAAAAACTCCTTTCAATAAACGAAGTGTCAAAAATGACCTGAAATTCATTCAAATTTTTCGTGAATGAACTATTTTTTTCAATGAAAATCCAAACATTCTCATATAACTAAAACAATAAATCTCGGATTCTACAAATACATTTCAACCAAATGATCTTCAATGACGAAATATCAACGAACTGCAAAATCACAGAGATCACATCTAAAAATAGTCTCAGTATTGAAAATAGTAGTGTGTACTTTTATTTTTAGATTCATTACTTTCATGGATTTCAAAATTTGTAGTGGTGAAATAAAAAAAAAGCAAACTGTAGTTCAGAGACAATTCAATAAAGTATATTATTATAAAAAACTTCCCAAGAAAGATTCCTATTGAAAGATTGTAGAATATACTGATGAATTTACGCAACATTTTCGAAAGTTATGAAAAAAATACCAAAATTACTGAACAGGAAAAAGCTTATTTTAAATCTAGTCTTCCACAATATCAGCAAGTATTCCAACAGAAGACAAATACCAACCCTTACGACCACTGAATTATATCCCATAGATCCTCGGACAAATTCTAGGTTCCCGTAAAAGGAATTATAAGAATTGAGTCTAATTCAAAACAAGGCTAACAAACAGTATCGAATACTTGCACTGGTAGGTGAGTTGTATCAGATTTGAAACAAACTGAATTCATACCATCTGAAATAGAGAGCAATTTAATTGTACAGTTATTTTTGTAGAAGCTTTACCCGAGGACTTGGCAGATATAATTTAGCGGCCGTAAGGGGCACGATGAAATTTCCATTATATTGCGGAAAGTTGGATTTTTTCGATTCTTGTGCTGAAACAAATGTCACGAATTCAGAAACATATTTTTAATTGATTCTTGATGACTTCATATGATCAGTAGCTCCATTTCAATAACGATCTCCCAAAAAAACCGATGTTGAAAGAAAAAGAACATTATTTCTGTACCTTCAAAGAGAAATCATTATTTGGAATATTTGGATGTTTTGCCAAGTTACTGTAGACTTGATGCCACACATAAATAAGTTTTGGAACTGTACCAACAATTATAACTATTATAAATACTTGACTATGTATTTCTCAAGTTCTATGTTTCAGTTACGAAGAAGTGCATATTAATAGATTTTGAGATTTGTATCATGGTGATAATCAAAAGAGTTTTTGTGGTGAAACAAAAATTTTTATGGAAATATTAAAGTGGTCATGTCCTAGAGATACGTTAGAAAATGTTGCCTTCATAGTACTGAAATGTAATAGAGCTTAAATTTTCAAAATACCACTTTTTTGTTTTTTATGATACACAATAAAATTGTTGCACAGGCATTTTTGTTTATAAATGGATGTCTATGTGAAAGAGTATGTCCATATTATCGCACCGCACTTAGCGTCTTGCATAGCCTAGCGTTTACTTCACATTGAGCATCCCTAAACACATTTCAGTGGTGCGGTGTGAAGGTACCATGCGATGCACCAAGTCAGATGCATTACGATGCGCCAACGTGGACGTAGACTAAGCGCTTTTCCGTATTATCGCACCGCACTTAGCGTGGTGCATAGCCTAGTTTTTACTTCACATTGAGCATCCCCAAGCACTTTTCATTGGTGCGGTGTGAAGGTACCATGCGATGCACCAAGTCAGATGCATTACGATGCGCCAACGTGGACGTAGACTAAGCGCTTTTTCGTATTATCGCACCGCACTTAGCGTGGTGCATAGCATGGCTTTTACTTCACACTGAGAACCCCTAAGTACTATTCATTGTTGCGGTGTGAAGGTGCAGTGCGAAGGTACCATGCGATGTATCATGCCAGATGCATTACGATACGACAACGTGGACATAGGCTAAGCGTTTGTCAATATTATCGCACCGCACATAGCGTCGTGCATAGCCTAGCGATTACTTCACATTGAGCATCCCTAAACACATTTCAGTGGTGCGGTGTGAAGGTACCATGCGATGCACCATGCCAGAAGCAGTACGATGTGCCAACGTGGACACAGACTATGCGTTTGTCCATTATATCGCACCGCACTTACCCAAGGAGATTTCCGACATTGGAGTCGAAAGAAATATGTTTTCAAGGAAGTTTTGGGAGGATCCCAAAAGATATGTAGTTGTCAGAATTAGTCACCAGTTGAAAATATATAAGACAAGACAACAAACGGCCGAAATGAAGAACGGGATGATGCACGATAAAAAGAAGATTGGGTGTAAGTGCAAAGAGGAAAAAGAACTAGAGAAACAATTTGAGATGGAACGTCGGAACAAGGAACAGGAAAACATAGCTGAGGAAAGATGGAAGGAATAGAAAGAAAGAGCTATAGAAATGCAAAAGAAATAGAATGAAAGAGCTAAAGGTGGCAGAAGGAAAATTAAGAAAGTAAAAGGATTAAAGAGAGCAACAAAATGAGAAGGGACGTTGGCAAAAGTTAGAGTAACAATAAAAAAAAGAAATATTTCAAGACAATCGGAAATTTTTGCGAGGACAGAAGGAAGAAATATGCCTGGGGAGACAAAGAGAGCAAGACCGGTTGTAACAAGTAGGTACCACAGGACAAGTGGAAACGAATGGGTTGAAGATCAAGAGGAATGGGATTAGTCTCTGTGAACTCCACAAGAACAGAAGGATGAAGAACATGAAGAAAAACAAGAAGAACAAATCTTTTTGCCAGAAAACTTGTAAGAACAGGTAACTTATTAGATGAAGTAATAAAAGATGTAAAAACAGATAAGAACAGGTCCAGCTACAGGATCTTGGAGAAGCAAAAAGCGAAGAAGATGAAAGTTGGAGTCCAGAGCTTGAAATAGAGATGGATGAAGGACGTATAGAGAAAATAAATGACCCCATTGTGGATGTCAATGAAGTCGAGAGTTTGGGTCAATAACACAATGGCTCTATTAACTATTATTATTTTTATTATTAACTAACATGTCTGTTATTATCCAAATACGATTTAATGTTTCTTCATTCTTTCAGCTTTTCAATCACTATTTGGGTATTTCTGACATGGTTTCAAAAACTATTTGGCTAATTTCGTTTCAAATTAATGTCACTTACCTTTCCTGGAACTACTTTTTGAATCAACCTTGATGGCGGAGAAGGTTTTGGTGAAGGCTGTGTTTGTGGAATCGCTCTACCTCTCTCTCTAAATGCTGGGTGCACCAATTCCGATCTTAGGTGTGGAGGCCTCTCTTGCCTTATACCTAAGAGTTCAAATTAGCTGGTACACTACCTAGTTTATACAAATAATGAATAATAATGATGAAAACATTAGTTTAATCTCGTGGAAATATGCATTTAGCGACAGTAGGGAAGAAAGTGGTTGTTTGCAAGTCTCCAAGCGCGGTGCAACTAACTCCGAATCATCAAGCGTACAAGGGAGGACAGCTGCAGTTGTTAGTACCGAAGTAGACATAAGCGACGAGATCACCTCTCACAAAAACACCCACACGGCAAATGCTTACTGAAAGAAGGCGACACCTTGACAGTAACTCGATGCGGAACCCCCAACTTCCACGGTGCTACTCCGAAATTATATTTCAAACAGAGAGATCCGTTCAGTGACCTGACTTCGTCCAATATCTGTTTGGTGGTTTGCCCCAATCTGACTTGTTCCTGCAACACAGCCGAAATGTCTATTCCGCAAGTGTCGAGAATATCGCTCCGACACTTTACCAACCATTCTCTGCCAGTCAGAGGGGCGTCTTCGTCTTTTTTTATGATGGTGTTGCAAATTTCGGACATTATTTTCAGAGTGTGGACGTCTGTTTCGGAAATAACATCGCAGCATCCTACGTTCAAGCAGAAAGTATTGAGGATTAATGACAAGCAAGAAAATCTCATGATTTGTGTCAGAATGATTTAATGAAGATGAAAGACTTTGGATTGTGGATATTGATGTCAAAGTTGCATCAATACACCAGAAGTTAAGAAATTTTCTGTGTTTTTGTTGGATCAGCAATAGGAGCTGAATAACTTTTGACTTGGGTGTTTTTGAAAGCAATTTTGCACCATCAGAACTGGGAAGGCATAAAAGATTTTTTCATGCAAAATCGTCTTTAGTTCATAGTAAATTTTTGACAGAAATTGAAAAAGTTCCTTTGATAATGGAGTGACTTGATAGATAACAGAGCACCTTGATTGAGGTGTATTATAGAAATATTTATATTTTGAAATGGAAATAATTTGAATACTACCCTTCTAGACTACTTTAGCATTAACAAAATGAATACAGGGTAGGTAGTCTGTAATATATGACATCAAATTAACTTTATTGGTATTAAACTGAAACAACTCAATCAAACAGGCTATTTTTATGTTAATTACATTATTAATTAATCCGATTTATTTTTACTATCTACTAAAATACAATAATACAAAATAAAAACAGATTCAATGTTGTGTTTGTTGGATTTTCTCAAAGATGGTAGTGTGAGGGTATCAATCTTAAAATTTGTGAAGATTAGAAATAAACCAAATTGTGACGAAATGAAAGTCAAACTTATTTAATAGGAAAGAGAAGAATGTCAATATCTATTTATGGAATTACCCAATCGTGATTTTCCTGCTAAAATCATAAGCTATTTTTAAATTGACTTTTCTACCGGAACTTTAGCCCTGACTGGATAAAATAATTCTGCTTTGCCAAAAACTGTTTTAGATTTTTCCAGCTGTGTTGATATTTTGAATATCTGTAGTATAATCAGTCAGTTACATCAAAGGATTCCAACGACCGAAACACAAGAAATAGAATAACACCAGATTCCTAAGGATTATTCTCAGATTGTGAACAACTTTAATTGAAAAGATGTAATTACCTTTCGTTCTATCGATAGGGCTTGGTTTGATGTGACGATTTGCACAGCCAACTAGCATGGGATAAAACACTTTCGGCCACAAAATTGCAAAGCAACCAGCTACTATCACCAAAATTAACATAGTTTTTCGAGGACTGAGCCCAAAATCGTTGGCCATTTTTCCAGAAATGTACCCTGCGTTGGAGTAACTGTCTCTTCGTAATCGTTCCGTCATATTCGCTCGATTTTTCACACCTCCTCACTAATTCGCCATCGGTTCGCAACTATTCTAAAATTAGTGAAA
Organism: Chrysolina americana; assembly: GCA_958502065.1. Taxonomy (NCBI): domain Eukaryota; kingdom Metazoa; phylum Arthropoda; class Insecta; order Coleoptera; family Chrysomelidae; genus Chrysolina; species Chrysolina americana. The sequence goes on along the minus strand of OY293411.1, from coordinate 3,885,554 downwards.
TTTCATTTCTGATTCCGAATAGAGATTTCTAATGGATTTGGAAACCCAAATAAAAAGAGACGAAAGTTCTTAATTTTTCCGTCCTTGTTGCCAGGGAATGTACTCTGTGATTGGTTACTATAAGGTCAGGGAGTATAAATGTCATTTTCAACTGTAGCTGTCATGTCATTCAAACTAACCGCCATTATGGTAACCAATCACAGAGCGCGCCCCTGGCAACAAGGATGGAAAAATTAAGAACTTTCGTCTCTTTTTATTTGAGTTTCCAAATCCATTAGAAATCTATATTCCGAATCTGATTCTAAAAAAAACTTGAGCTTGAAAAATCGAAATGTACGCCATCTAACAATTTTGTCAGCAACTACTATTGGAGTGATCAACAAACGGCTGTTTTCTGACACAGAACAAACTGTAGTCTTGTCTTGAGTCTTAGACCGGAGTCCCATGCATCCGTTTATCCGACGGTACGATGATACGAAAGTGTTTCTATTGGTCGAAATTCAAATATGGGCAGATAGAATTTGAACATTGACCATTGACATTGATACTTTCGTATCATCGTACCGTCCGGTAAACGGATGCATGGGACTCCGGCCTAGCGTCTTGGCTTTGGCTTTCTGGTGTTGGTGAACCACGAACCCGTTCGTTGTTTATAATCCTTGCCATAAACCAACGAAGAAGGAATGTAGTAGGACTGATAACAGGACAATGCCACCAGAGAAAAAATTTGCATATGTTGGGGATACACCAAGACTCCACACGCATATGCGAAGCCCTGGCTCTCATAAGGATGGATATATCTTCAGACACTGTAGGACAGTAGATGTCATCCCACAGGAAAACCTCGTGAAAAATCTCCAGGAGCTCATCAGAAGATCCGAAGTACTCACGCGGTAGATCTAGCAGCGGGGAGCAGAAAGGTTCTACGCAGAACTACCTGCATTTCGGCCATTGGCCAACCTGGCCGCATAATGATAATAATAAATAGAGGGTATCGTTAGAGTGGTTCCCAATGCATCGTTTTTGCTTTTCGCGTCACGCATCATGCCTTCTTTACGAATTCTGATTGGATATTTGGCGAATGGCATCGGGAATTTACCAATCAGAATGCGTGACGTGCGAAAACGAAAAGCGAAAAGGATGCATTGGGAACTCACCCTTAGAGTCAAAATCGCCCGGCAGTAAACATATCTTCAGTCATGGCTTAAGTCTAGTTCATACCCTCGCGAACTTCGCAATTTTTCTGCGAATAAAATAGCTGCCGACATGGTTCTGCATCAACGATTGGTCCGGCATGACTGGGAGCCATTTTATTCGCAGAAAAATTGCGAAATTCGCGGGGGTATGAACAAGCCTTTAGGCTTATGATGGAAACAAGAAACAAGTTGGGAAGAAGAAAAGAAGACAAGAGATTCGAACGAATTTCAGACATCAATGTTAAATGTCAGATATTGAGTTAAGAAATGATTTTAATCCACTGTTTTTATTGAAAAACAAAAACTTTCGTAGCTTCCAATTTAAATCCGTCATTACCAAATTTGTAGTGTAACTTTATAAGACAATATATTTGAAAATATGGCAGAAAAGTGAGTTTTATCAATGAACAATACAAGCTTGAATAGATTCACTAATAATTTGTTTTGTTATCACTTTAATGTTATTTATATATTTACGTTTTAGATCTGATAACAGCTGGATGTTTAGTTCTTGGTTGAACGCAGCCAAAAACAAGGTTAGTTTATACATTAATAACGCTGGTATCTCTACTGAGGTAAATTCGTTTCAGAGTACAGAAGTTTTGGAATTTGTCAAAAAAGATCTGGAAGAATTTGGTTCAGCTGTTAAAACCGAAGCAAGTAGCGTTGTTTCATCAACTGGTGCAGTCCTTGAGAAAACACTGAATGTATGTTACTTCATGCCTATAATAAAGATAGAATAACTAGATGAATATATTTTAGCTCGACTCTCCAGATTCAGCAGCTAGTAGTATGAAAAGGAGTTTCAGTTCTTTCATTGGTCAGATGAGTAACGTTCTAAATCCAAGCCCAGATGATTCCGATACAGAGGTTCTGATTGTAGAAAACTCTGAAACAGTAACATTAACAAAATTCCAGGTATATATTATTTAAGATTGTTGCTGACTATTCCTAAAATTTCCGCGTTGTAGAAGGCACTATATGAACTTCAAAAAGACCCAAGTACATTCCTGTGTGACTCTGATGATGATCTGCACAAGCAGTTTCAGTGTTGGCTTGAAATAATTGATGACCAATTGTCTGATGAGAGGATAGCAAAACATGTCAATAGCTCAGAAGTTCTCAAAAGACAGTATGCAAAACTTGTGCCTGAGATTGTTGAACATCAACTTTTTTGGAAAAGGTAATCAATTACTTTTACAAAACACTTTGGCAACAAAGTAAATATTGACTGATTGGTTTACCTCCCAGGAAGTATGAATTGTTTGCTAAAATATTGTAATGGTATTGAATGAACTTGCTTGTCCTATACTAAATAAATGATACAAATCAGATAACTAAATATGTGGAATATGAATCTAGTATATCTTCACCAATTTAATTTAATTCTGTAAAGATTGTCAGATATGATGGTTTACTTGTTTTAAGGTATTTATTCAAAAAAGCATTGTTGGAAGATGAATTTGCTAGGCAGGAAGCTCTAGAAAAAAGAGATCAGAAGGAAAAACTGGAATCTGAAGATAATTTAAAATGGGATCAAGGTAATTCAACATAAAAATAAATAGAACTGATTGTATGGTGTGAACTAATTTTGTACATCAAGCTGAAATTTTAGTTTTTAGGAATTTGTGCAGGTGCAAAAATAAATGTTCATCAATATAACGCAGATTGAATTTCAAAAAGAGTTCAGTTTTGTTCTGTTCAATAATTTTCTTTCTTCATTTTTCAGTCTAACATTTTAAATTTGTCAAAATTTTGATGGATAATGCTTTTCCACTTACAGAAGATTTTGGACCAGACATAGATCTAACTGAGGAGGAGCAAATAAAACTGCTGGAGCAGTATGAAAATGAAAAGAAAACCCAAATTCCAACAGTGAATCCAAAACCTGCTAAACTGCCCATTGGGGAGAAAGTTGTTTTCAAACAGGAATCTCCAAAACGAGAGATCAAACCCAAAACTGGCAATAATGATGTCCCAAAATTGAATAAAACCGAATCCGCTCTGAGTACTCCCAGCAGCAATAGCAGCTTTGATGGTGACTGGGAAAAAGTGAGCGATGTGGATAACTGAGCTACCTAGGAAAATTTAGGAGTATACATTGTATTTGAATTTTATACGTACTATCTCTACTACTTAGATTTATATTCTGTGAAATCTAGTTTTAAACCTACCTATTGTTGATGTTTTACTTTAATTTATTGGACTTTTTTGTTGCTGATGATTTTTCTTTAGAAAATTTTTGTATTCCGTTTATTTGTGTATAAATAAGTATTTTATAAAATGTTTATCAAGAATACATTATGGGTAAATGTTAAATTGCTTTCTTGATGTGCCCTTATTTTCATTAGAAAAGTTCATGTAAGTTTTCTCTTCATATTCCAATAAATGAACATTGTACACTATTCGCCAAAAAGATACTTTTGCTATAAGGAACAATATACGAAAACAAAAAAAAAAGGTAATACTTGCATCCAAGAAAAAATGTTTATCAGAAATTATAATAGTGGTGGTTTTAAAATTAAAAATGGTGTCGCTGCTTTTTGATTGACCTTACTATAGAATGAGAGCAGTTTTCAATGAACTGACTTTACTAATGGCATTATATTAAAAAGCTATAAGCAACACAAATTTCCTTTTTTTCTTTTCTATTTGTTTGGTCTTTTTATCTATTGACATTTACGAGCACCATTTGATAAAACATTTATATATTTTTTATCATTTTTGTTTTCTTCAATCATCCACTCTATCCTCCTGATTTGGCACCTAGTTTCTGCCCTTTACACACGAGAAGAAAACACTGATTTCACAATTTTCGATGACAAAAGAGGCACCATTTGCAAAAGTGTACACAATTTCAGAAATATTTTAAAAAACAAAGAAAAGTTTCCAACTCCAAAGATTTGTTTTTGTCAGTTTATAATTGTTGAGGTGAAGTTCTTAAAATTTTTGAATAAGATTTAATTGATTTTTGTCAGTTTTCAGGAGTCTTCCCACTAACTGTTTAATTATGTCATCAGCAAAGATTGTTATAACTTCCTTACTAATGTGTATAGGCGAATCTTTGATGCAAATAAGAAATATCAGTAGATTCAGAGTCAATCTATGTGGAACCTCTTAGTGATTAAATTCATCCCTTTCACTCACAGATTGAAACTACAGCTAGGAATATAGGTGTACGGTTTATTTCCAAAATAAAAAAAGAACATATGCAATTAAATTGACGAACAATGATATTCAAGATGATGTTCTGGGCTTGAGCTCATCGTAACAGGGCCTCAAGAAAATGTAGTTCTTCTTCTGTGTGTTATAAAACTCGTGTCCCTTGCTCCAGTCATAGCTCACAGCATAAGCAAAGATTTGCCCGTTATGGTTAAATGCACACCTCGTAATAGGTTGTTCCATCAGTTCTGACGGCTTCAACTTGGTCCTCGCATCTTTGTCCCAGAAACTGAACGATCCGTCAGATCCAACCGTTGCTAATGTTCCGTGAACTGGGTGAAAAGCAATATCGTTCACCGCATATATATCTTGGTAGCCATTGGGAGTCCCGTTGGAACGGTGACATTTGAAAGTGAAGTTGTCTTTTGGGTTGGCGGGGTTGACATACTGAATGGCTACCCTGCCTTCGACAGAACCTAAAGCATAGCCTGTTGGAGATTTCTTCTTGTCTCTAAAAATTAAATACATGTGTGAACCATATTTACCTTATAATAAACAAATTGATAAAAGAGAACAAGTTACACAATTAAATGAACACAAAGGACCTAATAGGGGAATTAAATAAAAATACTAGTAGTAAAAATAAAATAAATAATAAAAAGGCTTGTATTGAATGTTTTGAACTCGTAGGAAAATTCCCCTGGCTGTGAAATACAGTGGCATGAACTTACTTGAAAATTGCTACACATCTGTGTTGGTACTTCAAAGGACTATCTAGCTTCTTATACTCCTGTGGCTTCCCCTCCAACTGATACACTATAATCTGTCTGCCTGCCGTACCAACCACTGCCATGGGATAGTCAACGTCGGCACAGTAGCATCGCTCTGGCAAATTTATGCTCATCATCGGGTTGGGACTGCGTGTATCCCAAAACTTCAGTGTCTTATCCCAAGATCCCGTCATGAGACACGAGTAATTTGGAGCTTTGATCCAATGACATGTTTTAATTGGGGCATCATGCACCGCTACCTGCACTACTTGATTACTGGCAAGATCCCACATCTTTGCTTGTTTGTCACAACCTGCCATGAACACCTTGAAAAACAATAATAGTTAATTCTATCGAAAACCGACAACAAACCGTACTTTAGTCCCGTCGTCACTCCAAGCGACGTCTAAAACTGGGCCCCCACAGGCCTGCATGGACTTCGGGATACTGGTGCCGTTTTGTTCGATCTCCCAACATCTGATGTTGTTGTCCCAACTACCGGCTATGAGGAAATTTTGGGGTAAAGTTGCCGGAGAAAAAGATAAAGAACTGATGGAATCCTCGGGGGGCTGTACCACTTCAAAATCTTTCATTGGATTCGCTGTACTCGGAGTAGCGGCACCTCCGAAAGTGCCTAATGTAGGTTGGTTGAACATTCTTTTAATTTTTGGTGATTATTTTAAATTTATCAACAAATAACTTTCATCAAAAAGGTTATCGATTTGTGTCAATGTCAACTTCACTCCAACACTGTCAACTTAACATGGATCACGGAACATTTCAATTTTGTTATGGTTCGGGCATGTTTTTATATTCAAGGAATTGGTATGGTGGATTGCAAAGTCGCCCTTTGTTTTGTCAATTTGAAATTTACAGTGTTACTATTGGTCGAATGGAATCCACCACCCGAATTTGGTGAATATAAAAACATGCCCTTCCTTTAATAAGGTTGTAAAGGTGAGTTCCCAATGCAAAAGCAAAAACGATGCCTCAGCATCCGTGACGCATGAACTGATGAACTTGTACTAGTAGTGAACGGAAAGGATCTTGGTTGCGGGTTGAAGGAACAAAAAAACACAACTTATTTATGTCAGTTATGTCACAGAATAATATTCTTTGGTTATGTTATGACACGACACTGACAAGACAGAATGATTAGGAAAGAGAATGTACAGTGTTTACTGTTTATATATCATATATTAATTGAAATTATTTAATTAATTAAATCATTATTTCAAGTCAATCATGCTGGAGAGCACTGATGTGGAGTTAGCCGAAAACAAACAATCAAAACTTAAATGCTGTGGCAAAATTTTCGCAGTTTTCATCTGTTGCAAGTGCCTTCGTGTGTTGCCTGAACGAATGAGTGAATCTGCCGAGTGCCACTGTAAAGGCAACGATAATAATGACGAAAATGGCAATTCGAAGATAATCGAACTAATAAAACAGCAAGTATTTTTTTCGTTCGTTACGTTGCTACATGCCTTCTTTTCATCAAAGTTACTAGAATAGGGTTGAAAATAAGTTTTTAATTGCTAGTAAATTTGTAAAAAATGCCTAATGAGTATTTCATAGTGATTATGATGGAACTATTGCCAACATTTCGACCTGCATTTTATCTATCATTCTAAAATAAAATTATGTGCTGACAGACAAAAAAATTCGTGAATACCTTAGTCTCAAAAAATACTTCTACTTATATAGCCTTTCAATAGCTGTGAAAAGTGATTTCTATATATTGAAGCAGTTGGTTTTTTCATTGGCAAGAACTTTTTATTGCAGGACCTTAATGTCTGCCCTGAGTCAAGAGCAACTTGAAAATAAGCTCAAACTTCTGGACTCAATGGATATGGCAATACAAAGTGACGACAACTCTCAAAATACAAAGCCATGTTTCTTTGAGCCTACAGCAGGTAAAGGATGATTAAACTATTATGTTAGCTAGTGATTTTGTTGAACACTACTAAAAAAAAACTTCGGTAATGTAGTATTGAGATAGTTATAAACTTCAAATAATTGTGGTACACATGTTGAAGTTGAAAATTATTGTCATACACTCAATTTTTATGTATTACTTTTACTAAATTTTCAGATTCAAAAAAACAGCCTTCAAATTGTAATATGCTGGATAAAGAAAAATTGAAGATTTACACAGCTCTTGACAAAAACGCTAGGGAATTTTCTTCTACTGAAAACTCCATCAAAGTAAAGGAAAAGATTCGACCAAAGTGCATAATATGTTTCAAGTCATTTTCTCGCAAATCTACCCTAGCAATACACGAAAGAATACATAGAGGGGAGAAACCTTATCAGTGCCAATTCTGTTCAAAATGTTTCACTTGTGGCACAACTTTGTTAAGACATGAAAGAATCCATACAGGAGAAAGACCATTCCAGTGCAAATTTTGTTCAAAATGCTTTACTCAGAGCGTGAATTTGAAGAGTCACGAGGCAATACATACCAAAGAAAAGCGCAAGGGTGAAACACCATTCCATTGCTTAGTTTGCTCGAAATCTTATGCACATCGGTCCAGTTTGATATTGCACAAAAGACTCCATAAAGGGGAGAAACCGTACAGTTGTAAATGCTGCTCGAAGTCTTTTGCTATTCGATCTAGCCTGACATTACATGAGAGAATCCATACAGGGGAAAAACCGTTCAGTTGCAAATACTGCCCAAAGTCTTTTTCTGATAGGTCTTCGATAGTGAAGCATGAGAGAATTCACACTGGTGAAAAACCGTTCCTCTGCCAGTTCTGCTCAAAATCGTTCACAGACAGAACAACTTTTGTGAGGCATGAGAGAATTCATAAAAAGAATAATCTCCACTGAAAAATCATGGAACATGAGAACAGTAAACAATCAAAGTGCAGAGATCATATCAATTTGAGGTTGTTTTGGTGACTGTAGATGCTTTCAAACAAATGAGCAAATGCTGCTATCAAGAAGGAAAAAATCTTCATATCAAATCTTGGTCCATTATAGATGAATAAGATTTTAAAGTCCTGGAAACAGCATTCATTGTTGTTTCAGAATATATCTTGTTTTTGTTGAGTGTAAACGATGTATGACAGGTAAAAAAAAGATGGTAATATAAAAATGTTTATTAACAGTTCTTAGTTTTTGTGAAAATATGATAGTACATGAATAGAATCAAGAAAATTCAACTAAATACGTAATAGAGAGAAGCTTAATAAAAGTTCTTATTGTAATCCTTCTTTTTCGTTCCAGGAGGATATTTGTAATTTTACACATTTTTTTCTTTTTCTCAAGCTTTGCTATATTGATCGAAAGATTTTTGACTAGCAAAATTTTGGTACCCCCAAAGGATTTATTCAAGAAAAAGCCATATGAAAAAAAGTTCTTCAATTGTGTGAGAACTTAAAATATGGAAATGTAAGAAGCGTATATGCGAAGCACACATTATATACAAATAATTGTATATACAGTATCTACCAGTACTACAAGGACATTCTAAAAAATTTATATATAGACAAATGTTCCCCTGGAATTTTTCTGTGAAGCACCATTTTGCTTTGGTAACTGTCATTGTTCATAATCTGCACAATTTCTTCAGGTTCATTTTCTTTCAGCAAAACCATAAAACAAACTCCATTTTCGGATAGTAGTTTTGGCAGTGTATTGAGCAGTCTGTCGATTATCACACGACCCCGCAGCCCCCCTGCCCAAGCTCGGTTCAACCCATTTCCACAAAGTTCATCGGTTTGTGTAACAACATACGGGGGGTTGAAGATTACAAGGTCAAACATATGCTCTTGAAAGCCTCCCAGTAAATCCATATTCAAACATTCTACATTAGTGTTGTTCAAGATACTGGTATTTTTTGTAGCCAAACAACTTTGTGGGTTTATATCAGTTGCGAAATACATACAAGATGTGTGGAAAATCTGAGACAAAGCTGATATCACTACACCACTTCCTGATCCTATTTCAACAGCAAGCGTAGGTTTCAAACCAAGCAAATATGGAATGTCAGCTTCAAGAGCATCAAGGAGTAAAAATGTGTCTTCGCTTGGTTCATATACATCTGCAAACTGCTGTAAATTGTATTTAGGTGTAACTAGCGTCATGGTGTTCAGCTCGATGTACTCGGTTTGGGCTCTTCAACCTTTTCTTCTAGAATAACCTTCCTTTTGACTATTTCTTTATCTATCGACATGTGAACTTTATTGAGCCTTTCCTGGGCGTTTTGGAGGATATTTGATAGCACAGTAACCCTTTGCTTAGCGTTAATCAGTTTTTTCACATAAACATCCAAATGAATGGAATTATTTGGGGAATCCGAGATATTTTTCAATTCTTCACTGAGGCTTTCTATACACTGTTTGAGTTCAAGCTGCGATATTCTAGGAAATGAAAAAACATCAGATTTATGAAAATGACTTCAAATGGTCTCTAACCTTGTAGCACGTACTCTCTCGTCTAACTGGTCTACAGTCGGTTTGATCAGGCCCATCAAACCTTCAGCCAGGGTATCGCGAGTTGGATTATCACAAAAGTTTTCTGTGCTTTCGTCAATAGAAGTTGCTGTGCTTTCAGAATCCAGTTGGTCCACATCCATATTACTTTGTTTATTCTACCTTCTTTGACATTTTGACATATGACATTGGTGATTGACATTCCGTTAAACGTCAAAAACATTACAGTGTCAAATAAGAAGAAGAATTGATGAAAGGGATTCTGGCTGAGGACTTTGGAGAGGTCTTACCTGGTAGCTCATCAACCACAAAAAAATTACCCCAGTTACTTTTTCTCCCTTGATTCTCACGTGACGTTTTCGAGATAACCGCTTTCTTTAGATTTTCAGGGCCGGTTTTTCAATGTACTTTAACTTCGAGCTAAATTCAACTCATGGTTAGAATGTGAGTTGATTCCTTCATTTAGCAAATGAAATATTCATTCTAACTATACGAGTCAAATTTAACCGGGAGTCAAAGTACGTTAACACGACATTGATGAACTGGCCCTCAGTCACCGGTGCTTCTTATCTACATTTACTATTGGTGATTTTTCAGCCATGCTTGAACTATAATGAGAAGCCCTGGTGCAAACACTCAAAAATTTAAATTCTGACCTAAATTCCCGAATAGAGGTGTATGCATTTCTTTCTGGTAAAAGGCCGAAATATATACAAAGTTGACTCTTCGACCTTTGAAGTAGAGTTAGGTATATGAAAATCTAATAGACATAAAAAATAATTTCTTTCGTGCTCAATCGAGAATTTTAATTTCAATCTGATAAATGTCTTATTCAAATATCTTCATATTACAATGAAGACGGGTGCCGGTAGTAAAGTACAGGAATTCAAATCTGCGATTATTGAGTGATAAACACTAATTATGCATGCGTCGCCATCGTTATTAGAGATACCCTCGTTATTTTTTCGGTTTCACACAATCTGTCTCGATGGGGATACATTACAAGGGCTGCTAGCCTTAGATATCTCAGGCAAATACAACGTTACAAAAAAAATGAAGAAGAGGAAAAGAGGATTCTCTGCTTAGCTCGCGCCAAATTTTGACAATCAAAATTTAGCATGTGTTTATTTGTTGATAATTGAAATAGTTTTTAATTTGTTGAGTCAGTTATTTTTTATATAATTTTTTTTAGATTGTTTTGGTAGGTATTTTCGCAGTGTTTGCATTTTTTGATATGGAACAAAAAATGAGTCCCATAGATCAAACACGCGAAATAAGTTTATTGTCAACTTCCTCCTCATGCAATTTCCATTCCAGTAATGTAGTAAATCTATGCTTCAGGTAATATTTTTAATTTGATTTTTCTAAAGCACTGAGAAATATTTCTTTCAATTTTCAGTGAGATTTCAATCGGTAGAGACAAATATTCCATTGGTGAATACGTTCTTATCAAGTCTTCAAACGATTATGAGGTTGCAGAGTTGTTATGCATGTTCCTCACATATGAAGAAACCACAGCTGCTCTTGTAAAAAGGTACGTTTTTGCCAGAAATTTGAAAGACACTTTCAAGAAGAATGGATACTTGATGGATGAACGAAATGAGGTAAAATTAAAGGAGGAAAAGTGTTATCAAAAATATATGTTTTTTCCATTACAGGTGGTTGCTGAAGATTCGAAAGATTATATAATTGATTTGCATCAAATACTTGGAAAATGTCAGTTGATTTTACTCCTAGAAGATGAAGACCCTGATTATATCCATACTAATAAATTGAATGCAAGGACTAATTTTATTCTTCGCTTTTCATTGATATCTAATAGACTTTGTCCAATATTGAGTGAAACGTCAATTCTCAGTGAATCTTCCCTAAATAGTCCTAGTTCTAAATTGAAAACTTCCAGAAAGCAGAACAAGAAAATGGGTTCTGAAAATACCCCCAACCTTGTGAAGGATTTGAAACAACATTACACAAACAAAAGTGACGTCTCGACTCCAAGAAAGAATTCAGTAAAACGGAATCTAAATAAATCATTCTGTGGTTCACCCCAAGATAATAACAACTCCATTCTGAATTATTCCATAGTGAACATAACTGATGATGAAAATGACAAACCATTGGTTGTGAAACTCAGAGTATCTGATAAGAATCGAAGTACTGCCAAAAAAGTTGAGGGTAAGGCCAAGAATAATGATGACATTTCTCCATCACTAAGGAAATCCAGAAGAAATGTAACTAGACAGTCTTATACTGATTATATATCACCCCTGAAGGGTACCCCAACCAAGAGGCAGCTTTTGAAGGCTGGAAACAGTTCTGAGGATGAAGAGTATTCTCCTAGCAAATATAAGTTACCCAAAAATACTCCAAGAACTTCAAATGGAAGTTCTAGGAAGAATACTAACAGTGAGGTATGATTTTTCCCTAGAAAGATTTGAATGCATGTTTTCATGATATTTTTCAGTTAGAAGTGTCTTCGAAGAGAAAAATTACAACACCAAGGCGTTTCTTGGAGTATCAGGATTCAGTCAGTGAGAGGAGTCCTAGGATAACTCCTGCCCGCAGGTCACTTAGATTTGCACCAAGTGATGACAAGAGATCTCCGAAAACTAGCTCCAGAAGTGGGAGAAGCCGTAGGATTTCCTATAATGAAGATGATTTGGCAGCTATGAGCACTCAGTAATTATATTTTTTCACTTCATAATTTATTGAGAAAATTGTAGTCTGTCAAGTTAAGTAATTTGCTGTTGGGGGCAAACGTTTTCAAATTTTTTAATACTAATCTTGTTGCATTAAATCTATTTTATGCCTTGTAGATTGAACCTTGATGATTCTATGAGAACTCGTATTTTGAAAGTGAAACTCAGTAAACTGGATGTGTCAAGTGAGGAAGAAAAAACTTTGGAGGAAGTGTGTCAGAAGGATGGGGAAAATAGGGTTACTCATAAGATTTCAGATTCAGAAGAAGAATATAGTCAGAATAGGTAAGAAAATATCTTTTAATTATTTTTAGTTTAATTTTGAAATCGATACTTTTTGTATGTGAAAAAAAAATTAAATATAAATACTTTTTGCATACTTCCTTATCTGGGTCTTGCTGTGAATTTATGATTTATTCTATTTCTCTTCCAGCCTCAACACCAGAACTCCTCGATCTAAAAGAAAACCGAAGAAACTATTATCTAGCAGCAATGACGATTCTGACTATACCGTTAGCACTCCAAAGTCTCAAAAAAAATACCCCAACACTAGACTCAGCCCCAAGCCATCAACTCCAAAGAGCAGCACAAGGCATGCACCAAAGAGCGCCACCAAACAAACGCCAAAAAGTAACATTAGACTAACTCCCAAAACTCCAGGGAGCAGGTTGAAATTGATACGGGAAGGCGTCGTCACTCCTTCCATGCACGCCAGGAGCGAGAAAGTGACAGGAGACACCACCCCGTTGATGAGAGCTAGGAGTCAGCTGCACGTTTCCTATGTGCCCGAATCGCTGCCTTGCCGGGAAAAAGAGTACTGCGATGTTTTTAATTTTATCGAAGGAAAGTTGTTGGATGAATGTGGAGGGTAAGTGAGGGCAAAATATGACGTATTTTTTATATAGGAACTCCTGATAAGTTTTTATTTGTGGTCTTACTCATTTCTTTGAATAGGGATAAGAAATTAACTTTAATGATCAAATAAAAATACAGCTATTGACAGATTTTGTTCATTACGCTTTATTATCAAGAAAAACACGCTCTGTTATCAAGAAAATCGTGCTTTCTTGGGACTGAATATATTTTAATGTGGTAAATGGTGAAGAGAGCGAGATATAGGAAGCAGGGGGGAAAGATAGAGCAAGAGAAATAGACTACCTAAGCGTGACGTCAAAGTGGGTGGAACTTGCAGAACCTTTCCAAACATTGGAATTGGTATTTTCGACAAGAGGTTTCAACTAACAGATCCTTTATTTAAAATAATAACGATTATCCTCATTAAAAATAAGCAATATCATCAAATCAGTAATGTCTTGTGGGTTTTCAACACCCATTTGCTTTTGTTTGGAAAGGTTTTTCAAGCTCCGCCCAATAGTGACGACAGCATTTAAGTAGTCTATAGACTACCTAAGCGTGACGTCAAAGTGGGTGGAACTTGCGGAACCTTTCCAAACATTGGAATTGGTATTTTCGACGAGAGGTTTCAACTAACAGATCCTTTATTTAAAATAATAACGATTATCCTCATTAAAAATAAGAAATATCATCAAATCAGAATTGTCTTGTGGGTTTTCAACACCCATTTGTTTTTGTTTGGAATGGTTTTTCAAGCTCCGCCCAATCGTGATGACAGCATTTAAGTAGATTATAGACTACCTAAGCGTGACGTCAAAGTGGGTGGAACTTGCGGAACCTTTCCAAACATTGGAATTGGTATTTTCGACATGAGGTTTTAACTAACAGATCCTTTATTGAAAATAATAACGATTATCCTCATTAAAAATAAGCAATATCATCAAATCAGTAATGTCTTGTGGGTTTTCAACACCCATTTGTTTTTGTTTGGAAAGGTTTTTCAAGCTCCGCCCAATCGTGACGACAGCATTTAAGTAGATTATAGACTACCTAAGCGTGACGTCAAAGTGGGTGGAACTTGCGGAACCTTTCCAAACATTGGAATTGGTATTTTCGACAAGAGGTTTTAACTAACAGATCCTTTATTGAAAATAATAACGATTATCCTCATTAAAAATAAGCAATATCATCAAATCAGTAATGTCTTGTGGGTTTTCAACACCCATTTGCTTTTGTTTGGAAAGGTTTTTCAAGCTCCGCCCAATAGTGACGACAGCATTTAAGTAGTCTATAGACTACCTAAGCGTGACGTCAAAGTGGGTGGAACTTGCGGAACCTTTCCAAACATTGGAATTGGTATTTTCGACAAGAGGTTTCAACTAACAGATCCTTTATTTGAAATAATAACGATTATCCTCATTAAAAATAAGAAATATCATCAAATCAGAATTGTCTTGTGGGTTTTCAACACCCATTTGTTTTTGTTTGGAATGGTTTTTCAAGCTCCGCCCAATCGTGATGACAGCATTTAAGTAGATTATAGACTACCTAAGCGTGACGTGAAAGTGGGTGGAACTTGCGGAACCTTTCCAAACATTGGAATTGGTATTTTCGACATGAGGTTTTAACTAACAGATCCTTTATTGAAAATAATAACGATTATCCTCATTAAAAATAAGCAATATCATCAAATCAGTAATGTCTTGTGGGTTTTCAACACCCATTTGTTTTTGTTTGGAAAGGTTTTTCAAGCTCCGCCCAATCGTGACGACAGCATTTAAGTAGATTATAGACTACCTAAGCGTGACGTGAAAGTGGGTGGAACTTGCGGAACCTTTCCAAACATTGGAATTGGTATTTTCGACAAGAGGTTTTAACTAACAGATCCTTTATTGAAAATAATAACGATTATCCTCATTAAAAATAAGCAATATCATCAAATCAGTAATGTCTTGTGGGTTTTCAACACCCATTTGTTTTTGTTTGGAAAGGTTTTTTAAGCTCCGACCAATCGTGACGACAGCATTTAAGTAGTCTATAGACTACCTAAGCGTGACGTCAAAGTGGGTGGAACTTGCAGAACCTTTCCAAACATTGGAATTGGTATTTTCGACAAGAGGTTTTAACTAACAGATCCTTTATTGAAAATAATAACGATTATCCTCATTCTTGACGGTAATAAGCAAAATATCAAAACAATAATTTTCAATAGGTTTTCAACTCATATTACCCCGATTACCCTTTTGTTTAGATAGGTTTTTCAAGCTCCGCCCAATCGTGACGACAGCATTTATGTAGTCTATATACTACCTAAGCGTGACGTCAAAGTGGGTGGAACTTGCAGAACCTTTCCAAACATTGGAATTGGTATTTTCGACAAGAGTTTATTTAAAATAATAACGATTATCCTCATTAAAATAAGCAATATCATCAAATCAGTAATGTCTTGTGGGTTTTCAACACCCATTTGTTTTTGTTTGGAAAGGTTTTTCAAGCTCCGCCCAATAGTGACGACAGCATTTAAGTAGTCTATAGACTACCTAAGCGTGACGTCAAAGTGGGTGGAACTTGCAGAACCTTTCCAAACATTGGAATTGGTATTTTCGACAAGAGGTTTCAACTAACAGATCCTTTATTTAAAATAATAACGATTATCCTCATTAAAAATAAGCAATATCATGAAATCAGTAATGTCTTGTGGGTTTTCAACACCCATTTGTTTTTGTTTGGAAAGGTATTTCAAGCTCCGCCCAATCGTGACGTCAGCATATAAGTAGATTATAGACTACCTAAGCGTGACGTCAAAGTGGGTGGAACTTGCAGAACCTTTCCAAACATTGGAATTGGTATTTTCGACAAGAGGTTTTAACTAACAGATCCTTTATTGAAAATAGTAACGATTATCCTCATTCTTGACGGTAATAAGCAAAATATCAAAACAATAATTTTCAATAATCATAGCGTTAGAGAGAACACAGAGCAGGAGAGATTTGGGAAGAAAAAGAGCAAGAAAGAGAGAAACATATAGTGAGAGAGAGAAGAGGCAGTGACAAATAGAGAGAGGGGCGAATGGGAGAAGGAGAGTGTGTAACTTGAAGCGAAAGAGAGAAACACCATGAGAGATATATGAAAAAAATTTAGTGTTAGAGAGCGGAAAAGAGAGATGAATATAAAGACAGAGCGAGAGAGAAAAAACGTGAGAGAGTTAAGAGGGAGTCTGAATGGTGATTGCGACGGAGGGGTTAGAGAGCGCAAATGAGGGAATATAGAGTGCAAAGAATATAGAGATTCAACAAGGATCTGAGGAAGAGAAAGCGAAAGAGCGAGGGAGGGAGATGGCAAAAGAGAGCGAGAATGAGCGAAATAGGTAAATGTGAGAGAAAGAAAAAACAAGATTGGAGAGAGGGAATTGGTCAGAGGAGCACGGGCAGTGAGTGGGGTGGTTTATTCTGGTCACAGAGCAACGATGCAACAAATAACAACTGAAGAGAGAAGATAATTATAGTTTGACATATGAAAAAGACGTGCTGGTTTAGGAAATTAAAGCATGCGAAAAGAGGGGAGAAGGCGCAAATGAGGGAATGTAGAGCGTTAAAGAATATAGAGATCCAAAATGGTGTAGGGGGAGAAAGAGAAAGGGGAGGAAAGCGCAAAAAAAAACGAGAATGAGCGAAAGAGGTAAAAAGACAGAAAATGTGAGAGATGGAGAGAAAGGAAGATAGAGCAAGTTGATCAGAGGAGCAGGGGCAGTGGGGTGGTTTATTCTGATGTAATTGTCACAGAGAATAGATGCAACAATTAAAAACTGAAGAGGTTCCCGTATAGAAAAAATTGAATTTGCAGTACGGCTTTTTCAAAAAACGTGCTGATTTAGGAAATAAAACTCTGCATGCATTAATGGAAACGTGGAAATTATATCTCGGAGTCAAAATTGTAGTTATAATCTCTCAATATGGAACTGTCAACATTGCTATTTATTCCAGTTGTATGTATATTTCCGGAGTTCCTGGCACAGGCAAAACTGCTACTGTGACATCTGTTATTAAAAGCTTATCCCAAAATGAAGACGTTCCAGACTTTACATTTGTAAATATCAATGGAATGAGGTTGACAGAACCAAGGCAATCATACGTAGAGGTAAGTACTTTTAAAATGGGATACCTGTTTTTTTAAACTTTCATCATCTATTGTGAATTTATATATGTTCAAACTGGCTTCGTTTGTTCTTAAGCATTAAAAAAATTTGAAATATATGTAATGTTCATGTTTTTTTTTGGTGTTATATACATAATCTAGAAATGTTATATATTCTTTGTGTCCAGTCAATATATTCTATTTATTATTAATTTTTTCCTGTAGAATTTCTTAGGTTATTAATAATTACTAAAAATGTTTCCCATCCACAGATTTTAAAGCAACTTAATGGGAAAACCGTCCCTTGGGAGCAAGCCCAAAGCAACCTGGAAAAACTCTTCATCAAATCGAAGAGTATGAAACCTATTGTCATGTTGATAGATGAGGTAAGGCAAAATAATAGTGTGTTGTTTATATTTATCCATTTACTGCTTCACTCTTGACTAGAGGCCATAAAAAAAAGAGATATTTTATAAAACTTGTTCAATTCTTGATAAATATAGAGCATGTTATGAGGAACAAAAATAGCAGAGATATCTGGAATACTTTAAATCTGATAAGTACAACGGATTGAGCAAGGAATATGACAAATTCGCTTTCAGAACAGTGAACACTCTTGAGGTGCTCGAAGTTTTGATCAGCATAAAAAGTCATTGTATTGGGTCGGATGGTATTTCGCTCATTTCCTTGAAATTAGTAAGTGAGTCTTTAATAAGCCATATTACGTTTATTGTAAATACTGCCATAACCACTAATTACTTTCCGTCAGCTTGGAAACACGCAAATATAACACCAATCCCTAAAATATCTGCTCCCACTGAATATGGACACCTGAGACCAATAAGCATCCTACCAACTATGTCCAAAGTGCTGGAAATTATAATGAAACGCCAAATTTCCAAGTTTGTTTTTGGTAGAGGTATAATCCCTGATATCCAATCAGGTTTCAGGGAACAATACAGTACAACCACAACATTACTGAACTTGGGAGACGAAATTTTCAAATCCTTGGATAATAGTCGATTGGGGTGTTTGATTTTGTTGGACACTCTGAATCACAAATTATTATGCAAAAAACTCCTGTTTTTTGGCTTCGAGGAAAACGCTGTAGATTTGATCAGGAATTACCTATCTCAACGGACTCAACGTGTGAAATTAGATAATAGAGTGTCGAATTCCCTACCAGTTAACTTTGGCGTACCGCAAGGTTCGATATTGGGGCCATTACTATTTTCTATATATATATATATATATCAGATTTCCACAAATTCATAACTTTCTGTAAAATTTTTCATTACGCAGATGACACCCAGATGTATATTGACTTCGAGTATGAAGATGCAAACACTTGTCGTACACATATAAATGATGATTTGAGAAATCTTTTCAAAATATCGTACGCTCACAATTTGAAATTGAACGCTACCAAATCATCAGTAATGTTATTTGGCAACCGAAATAAAAGAGATGTAGTTGAACAAAACTTTGTTTTATCAATTGATCGCGACATCGTACCACTAACTGAGGAATGTAAAAACTTAGGAGTGTGGTTTGACTCTGAGCTCAGATTCTCCAGGCATATCCAAATGTTATGTGGTACTTCCTACGGCACACTGAAACAACTATTTCCTCACAGACACGTTCTTCCCCTTCAACTTAAAGTTAAATTGTGCGAAAGCTTAATATTTTCGAAATTGTCTTATTGTGACCAGCTTTACGGATCCGCAATATTCAAGTCCGATCTGAAGAGGCTTCAATTAATTCAAGACTCTTGTGCTCGCTTCTGCAGTGGACTCAGAAAATACGACATAATTTCTAATAAGATAAAAGAATTAGGATGGTTGAAAATTGATAAAATGTTTGAACTTCATACTCTCACTCTCACTCATAAAATTATTAAAACTCAGAAACCATCATATATACACGGTAAACTTAAATTTTTTAAACATAATAATGTCAATACCAGGAAAAAAGAGACTTTGCATATTCCCAAACACCGCATCTCACACTATAAACGAAGCTTCATTTATTCTGCTTGCAAACTTTATAATGGTATTCCAATCCATTTTAGGGACTATTCAATTATCAACTTCAAGAAAAGACTAAATGTTTTTTTCATTTCTGATATCCAATCAATTTAACCTTTCACGGACATGCTACCTCTCAATATGTATATGTATTCATTCTTTTCTATCTATACTTATAATTCAGGTGGATATTTACCATATGCGTAAACTTATCTGCAGAAACTTATTTTATTTATTTTATGTTTGTAATTATTGGTAAAGTTGAAAAGCAGCTTTCAGCTGACACTTCACCATTTCATATTATACGAATAAAGGCGATTTATTATTATTATTATTATAAAATAATAATAACTTTTGTCTCATTTCCACTACGATTTTTTTTCTTTATCAAAGCGTTATCAAGTAAACTGTACTTTTATATCAGGTCATCATTATATACCGGGTGATCACGAGGTGAGATACGACACCCAATTTTTCTATAGTTTTGAAGATACAGGTTTCAAATTTGGTACGTCAATATATAAGTCAAATACGCATATTTTGACTCCATTACCAAAAATTCATCACTTCCGGTTTAATGACACCCTGTACAATATTTTTTCATTATCCGGAAAAACACGCAATTTTTGATAACACAAAATTGAAAATCGGTTGAAAAATGGCGGAGATACAGTTGATTGTTCAATCGAACAAAGTTGGCCATGGACATTAAACTCAAATCGTTACAACTGACGAACGGCATCAATATTTACTAGAGGAAGGTTCGAGGTAAGATAGAGCTGAAAATTGGGCTTCTCATGTAATTGCAGCAACCATATTTTCCAACAAATATCATAAATTTCCTCAAAACGAAGTAGTACCCATAAAGAAATGCTCTCAACTGCCATTTCTCAAATGGCAACATGCTCTTTTCATATTGTCGTATTGAAAAGTTATGAATTATCCAAATAATCGTGTTTAAAGTTTCTGAGAATTCTGAAAGGAATCGAAGATACGAGATGTTTCATTATGAGTGTTCTCAAAATTGAATATTCCTAAACAGAGGCGGCTTGAGCCTACGAAAGCTAAGCAAAAAATCAAATCTTTTCATTCGATTATTCTGATAATTAATCATTCAATACGACAATGTGAAAAGAGTATGTTGCCTTTTGAGAAATGGAAGTTGTAAGCATTTCTTTATGGGTAATACTCCGTTCCGAGGAAATTTTTGATAATTGTTGGAAAATATGGTTGCAGCAAACACGAAAAGCCCAATTTTCAGCTGTATCTTATCTCGAAGCTTCCTCTCGTAAACGTTGACGCCGTTCGTCAGTTGTGATGATTTGAGCTTGATGATCATGACCAACTTTGTTCGATTGAACAATCAACTGTATCTCCGCCATTTTTCAACCGATTTTCAATTTTGAAGAACAGTGTTATCACAAATTGCGTGTTCTTCCGGATAATGAAAATGTACAGGGTGTCATTTGAAAAAAAAGATTGGAGTCACTTCCGGATAAACCGGAAGTGGTGGATTTTTGATAATGGAATCAAAATATGCGTATTCAAGTAATATATCGATGTACCAAATTTGAAACCTGTATATTTGAAATAATAGAAAAATTGGGGGGGGCGTACCTCACCTCGTGGTCACCCTGTATAGATAAAAAAAGGTAATTATGCCCGCTAGGCAGGTACAATGGAACCTTACCTGAGATAACAAAGTATTTGTACTTAAAATATCATAAACATAATGTATATCAAAAAATTTCTGCATAGAATCCAAAATATTTTGCGAAGTTGGTGTCTGTGGGATGCCTGCCTTCCTCTGTTAAAACATAAAGTCAGAAACAAATAAATACCATTTTCCGAAAATTTCTGCTTTTTTTCCGAATATACTCGAAATTCCAGACCTTTCTCAACGGCATATCAACTTGGCTCCAATTAACCTTGTATCTCTCATAGTTTTCGATATCCCAAAGGTGACGATCGAATTTGAAACACCCTGTATATCTAATGAAAATGAGTTGTCACTTATATTCTCCCTAGAGCATGAATTATTTCCGGAAATTTTCTCGAAGTGCGAATTTTTTGAAAATGACTTGAGTCTTCAGCCGAGGGAAATTTTCTTAAAAAATTCGCAACTGAGGATAATTTGCGGAATTATTTTATGCTCGCGGGAGATTCGGTAAGAAAATTTTATACCAAAACTTTTTAAAAATATAAATTAAATTGGTGACATATTATTATCCATGTATCGGACATCATAGTAGGCCGTTGTTGAGGCTTTGGCTCACAACAGCGAATTGCGAATTATTTTTTTTGCGGATTTGATATCAAATATTTTAATTTCCCTATGCTCTAGTGAAATGTGGTTTAAATAATTAAATAGAGAAGCAAATATTCTACCAAAATCACATAATTTTATAGCAAAGGGAAAACAAGTTAAGGTCTACTTCTTTCGGACGCTAATGAATTACATCGGCGGCACTTCCATTTATTAATCTCGGATTTGTTGTCAAATATTGTAATTTCCCTATGCTCTATCAAAATGTGGTTTAAATAATTCAATAACAGATAAGTACCTTTTATTAAGTTATAAATAAATATCTATCAAAAATATTTTACGCCACTGTGTTTATGACAGCTGTCAAGTCAGAGGGAAATTTCCACTTATTAATTTCCCTCTACACAGGGAAATTTCCGAAGAAATTAGGTTATTGTCGTAGCAACATGTCAAAATGCAGGCATCTGATTGGCTAAAATTAACTGGTATAAAATTTTTCAAATAATTTCCCGAGCGATTTTTATCTTGATTCATTTATTGAATCTATGATCATCAAGTAACCTTTGTTGTAGCTGGACATATTATGTACGAAGCGTCAAGACGTAGTATACAACTTACTCGACTGGCCGAGCAAAGCGAAAAACCAACTAGTCGTCATCACCATAGCCAATACCATGGATCTACCAGAGAGACTGTTGATGAGCAGAGTGACAAGTCGTCTAGGCCTGACCAGGCTCACTTTCCACGCTTACACTCACAAACAACTGCAAGAAATCGTGAAGAAGAGGCTTTTTGGTACAGACAGCTTCAATCCAGATGCGGTACAGTTTGTGGCAAGGTAATGATAATAATAATCATCAGAAAAAATATTCGAAAGTCTTTATTTTGAAAAATCTGAAAAGTGAATAAATTTATAATATTTAGAAAAGTGGCTTCGGTATCTGGAGATGCAAGAAGGGCTTTGGATATATGCCGCAGAGCTGCAGAAATTGCTGAGAAAGAAGGCAAAACGCAGTTGGTTAGCATGAACCACGTGAACGAGGCACTGAACGCGATGATCACTCAACCCAAAATCAGGGCCATCAAAGCTTGTTCGACGCTGGAACAATTGATGATGCAATCTATTGTCGCCGAGGTGAGTATTTGTTTTTGAAATAATGAAATTGTTTCAAGAAACCTCTTTGTCTCTTATGTACTGATTGTTATGGAAGCGCAGAGGGATAATGTGCATTCTTTATTTAATTTTACCAACAATTACGACTTACTAACACGTAATTACGAGTTAGAAGTCGTAATTGTCAAATTACGACTTACTAACTCTTAATTCCGACTTGCTAGGACGTAATTACGACATAAAAGTCAATTTTGACTTTATATATTATATACTGACAAAGTGAATGCAACAGAGGTATTAAACATGGAAATACTACCAAAAAATTCAACAAAAAAAATTGTGTAGAAGAACAAACGACTATTAATGAAACCGCCTTTTACACCAACGGAGACATTTGAGTCTACTAGTTTCACGAAGAATCATGTCTCATATCCCGCTATTATTCCAAATATGTCGGAATTACGACAGCTAAACTCGTAATTTGACAAAATACGTGTTTCATCTCGTAATTACATCTTGGTAACTCGAAATTACGAGTTACTTAGTGGTAATTTTATAATTACGGCTTTGATCTCGTAATCATGTCTTAGTAGTAAGTCGGAAAAATTAGTTATTAAGTCGTAATTCGAAAATTACAACTTATCTCGAAATGTTACGTTTTAGTAGTAAGTAGGAATTAGGAGTTAGTAAGTCGTAATTTTACGATTACGACTTTGATCTCGTAATTGTGTTTTAGTGAGTCAAAATTACGAGCTTGTAAGTCTTAATTCGACAATTACGATTTTTATCTCGTAATAACGTCTTAGTAAGTCTTTATAATTACGACTTTGCTCTCGTAATTACGTCTTAGTTGTAAGTCGAAATTACGAGTTAGTAAGTCGCAATTTTACAATTACGACTTTGATTTCGTAATTGTGTCTTAGTGAGTCGGAATTACGAGTTAGTAAGTCGTAATATTACAATTACGGCTTTGATCTCGTAATTACGTCTTAGTAAGTCGGAATTAGGAGTTAGTAAGTCGTAATTGTAAAATTAAGTAAGTCGTAATTTCACAATTACGACTTTGCTCTCGTAATTACGCCTTAGTAGTAAGTCGGAATTACGAGTTAGTAAGTCGTAATTGTACAATTACGACTTTGATCTTATAATTGTGTCTTAGTAGTAAGTCGGAATTACGAGTTAGTAAGTAGTAATTTCACAATTAAGATTTTAATCTCGTAATTGCGTCTTATTAAGTCAAAAATACGAGTTAGTAAGTTGTAATTAAACAATTACGACTTTGATCTCGTAATTGTGTCTTAGTAAGTCGCAATTACGATCTAGTAAGTCTTCATTCGACAATTACGATTTTTATCTCGTAATTACGTCTTAGTAAGTCTGAATTACGAGTTAAAAGTCGTAATTTTATAATTAGGACTTTGATCTCGTAATTACGTCTCAGTAAGTCGAAATTACGTGTTAGTAAGTCAAAAGTTGACAATTATGACTTTTATCTAGTAATTACGTCTTAGTATGTCGTAATTATTGGTAGAATAAAATATAAAAATCACGTGTCTCTTGTAAGCTTCCGTATGCAATCGATTTTCTAAATATTTAAATTCAGATATTTAATATTCGATATTTAATAATAATATGGTAATTTTTAAAAAACCGTGGAAACATCCTAAGAATTATACAGAGATACTAAAAATATTTCATTTGATGAACTAATAGAATTTGAAAGGGAAAAATTTGCATAAGGACTGACGCATAATTTACAAAAAAGTAATAGTGATTTCAAAAAGAAATCAAAACTACATTATAACATCAGAAATGTAAATAACATACTTCTAAATAACATTGAAACAAAGGCAAAACAATTCTGTGTGTAGTTCTATGGAAACAAACATAATCCCTCTGGGGGAAGTGCCGTGTTGGCAAAGTCCCGCTGGTTACCTCAAGGTTGTTATGATACCTTCTGCCTCATTGCTCCAGATTCTCAGAAGTCTGGCGGATTCCCGAACTCTATTGCCCAAGTAATATAGAAGTAACATATTTATGTAACAGTTACGTAAAACATATCATGGACAGTAAACTTTGACATACTATCGGAATAATAGATGTACACTACGTTTTCATTGAATATAACCTGTTCATCCAATTTTAACAGACGATGAAGAAAAAAAAAGGTTATCTATCTGAGATAACGAACCTTCGTTATACTAACCCGCACACATTCTGAATTCCTTTTATCTTGTGCTTATCTTGTGTACAATTGTTGAGTAATGAATCTGCTTGTCGTTGATTGGCCACAGCCCGTGTATCATAATTTGGCTTGGGTGTATTTCATCCGGTACTCAATGAATTCGTGACATAAAAAGGGTTATTTTGCCAACAGTAGACGATAGTAAGGTTTTTGTTGATTTAGAAGAGAACAACGAATCAAAGCCCGATAACTTTTCTGCAGTGTTCCAGAGGAGTAAGCGAGATTAATTACTTTGAATGAGGTCTTTGTCTTTTTTCTCTTTTCTTTGTTTTGCTCGTAGTATATTTTTCCTTTTTGCATTTCTAGGTGGGACGAACGGGAGTGGAAGAAACGACGTTTGCTGACGTGTTCAAAATGTTCGAAACGTGTGTCGCCATCGAAGGTTTTCGAAGGGTCTCGACCACCGTCGCCATGTCGGCAGTTTATAGGTTGAGCGCTTGCAGATTAATTTTGACTGACCAGAAATGTAGCGACATTCACCAAAGGATAATTCTCAACGTTAGTGTAGACGATGTGCATTACGCGTTGAAAAACGACTAGATGATTAGTAATATTAGATGTTTTTATTTTATTCCATTTGTGATCCGATTTTAGTATTTCTTTTGTATTTTTTACAGGAGATGGGTTTCGCCTATTTTATTATTTATTTGTTCACTTTTATCGGATTTGAAGGATTCTGGTGGGAAATATGTTTTGATATTTTTCTCAGATGATATATTGAAGTTTTTAAATACTTTCTCATTCGTCTTATAGCTTTATAGGCGATAGTTTTAAATTTATTAAATGTTTTTATGGCTGATACTTGTAAGAATGTATGGAAAAGACTGTTGTTGACATGATTTTTATAAATGAAGAAGATAGTTTTGAAATAAAAGGATTAAAAATATAGTTGATTGTCTTCTTTACTTCATTATTGAGGCGGTGAAAATGGTGTTGAAATTACACTGTTGTCAGAGAGCCACAATTGAAAATATTGGGAGTTCCATATATGGAGTGTAGCTCTCAGAAATACGCAGAAACTTTTAAATTATGTCCAAAAATTCTTTCGTCTCGTCAGTGATGCTTTGATTACAAGGTCGCTTACTTCTTTGGAACATCGCGAATAGTTTAGAGATCTGTCTCTGTTTTATAGTAATGTTCTTGAACAATGCTTGTTTTTATATGCACATATGCAATTTCAAGTAAATCTGGTGATTTTGTATTTTTTATGATTTTTAGGGGTCTACCCCTTAGGACTTTTATTGAGTAATTTTTTGTTCATGTCGATCGACGTGAAATTCACAAAGTATACTAATTTCATCATTCTGAATCGATTGGCATTGGCAGAATTGCTCTATCTTCAACCGTTCTCGAGTTGAAAAGTTCATAGAGAGTTGAAAGAGGTCATTTCTCTGTGAAAATTTTGTTTTCGTAATTTTTCCATTGGTTTTCGTAAAACACAACCCTTTTTTTATATGCACACATATGCGCATATGCAATTTCAAGTGAATCTGATGATTTTGTATTTTTCAAGATTTTTAGGGGTCTATCCCTTAGGACTTTTTTCGGGTAATTTTTTGATCATGTCGATCGACTTGAAATTCAGAGTCTACTAATTTCATCCTTCTGAATCGATTGGCTTTCGCAGAATTGCTCTATCTTCAACCGTTCTCGAGTTGAAAAGTTCATCTAGAGTTGAAAGAGGCAATTTCTCTCCAAAATTTAGTTATCGTAATTATTCTATCAATTTTTGTTTAACACAACTTGTTTTAATGTGCACACGTATGCGCATATGAAATTTCAGGTGAATCTGGTGATTTTGTATTTTTTATGAATTTCAGGGGTCTACCCTTTAAGACTTTTATTGAGTAATTTTTTGTTCTTGTCGATCGACGTGAAATTCATAAAGTATACTAATTTCATCATTCTGAATCGATTGGCATTCGCAGAATTGCTCTATCTTCAACCGTTCTCGAGTTGAAAAGTTCATAGAGAGTTGAAAGAGGTCATTTCTCTGTGAAAATTTTGTTTTCGTAATTTTTCTATCAATTTTCTTTTAGCACAACTTTTTTTTATGTGCACACGTATGCGCATATGAAATTTCAGGTGAATCTGGTGATTTTGTATTTTTTATGAATTTTAGGGGTCTACCCCTTAGGACTTTTATTGAGTAATTTTTTGTTCTTGTCGATCGACGTGAAATTCACAAAGTATACTAATTTCATCATTCTGAATCGATTGGCATTCGCAGAATTGCTCTATCTTCAACCGTTCTCGAGTTGAAAAGTTCATAGAGAGTTGAAAGAGGTAATTTCTCTGTGAAAATTTTGTTTTCGTAATTTTTCTATCAATTTTCTTTTAGCACAACTTTTTTTTATGTGCACACGTATGCGCATATGAAATTTCAGGTGAATCTGGTGATTTTGTATTTTTTATGAATTTTAGTGGTCTACCCCTTAGGACTTTTATTGAGTAATTTTTTGTTCTTGTCGATCGACGTGAAATTCACAAAGTATACTAATTTCATCATTCTGAATCGATTGGCATTCGCAGAATTGCTCTATCTTCAACCGTTCTCGAGTTGAATGAGGTCATTTCTCTGTGAAAATTTTGTTTTCGTAATTTTTCCATTGGTTTTCGTAAAACACAACCCTTTTTTTATATGCACACATATGCGCATATGCAATTTCAAGTGAATCTGATGATTTTGTATTTTTCAAGATTTTTAGGGGTCTATCCCTTAGGACTTTTTTCGGGTAATTTTTTGATCATGTCGATCGACTTGAAATTCAGAGTCTACTAATTTCATCCTTCTGAATCGATTGGCGTTCGCAGAATTGCTCTATCTTCAACCGTTCTCGAGTTGAAAAGTTCATCTAGAGTTGAAAGAGGCAAATTCTCTCCAAAATTTAGTTATCGTAATTATTCTATCAATTTTCGTTTAACACAACTTTTTTTAATGTGCACACGTATGCGCATATGAAATTTCAGGTGAATCTGGTGATTTTGTATTTTTTATGAATTTTAGGGGTCTACCCTTTAAGACTTTTATTGAGTAATTTTTTGTTCTTGTCGATCGACGTGAAATTCACATAGTATACTAATTTCATCATTCTGAATCGATTGGCATTCGCAGAATTGCTCTATCTTCAACCGTTCTCGAGTTGAAAAGTTCATAGAGAGTTGAAAGAGGTCATTTCTCTGTGAAAATTTTGTTTTCGTAATTTTTCCATTGGTTTTCGTAAAACACAACCCTTTTTTTATATGCACACATATGCGCATATGCAATTTCAAGTGAATCTGATGATTTTGTATTTTTCAAGATTTTTAGGGGTCTACCCCTTAGGACTTTTTTCGGGTAATTTTTTGTTCATGTCGATCGACTTGAAATTCAGAGTCTACTAATTTCATCCTTCTGAATCGATTGGCGTTCGCAGAATTGCTCTATCTTCAACCGTTCTCGAGTTGAAAAGTTCATCTAGAGTTGAAAGAGGCAATTTCTCTCCAAAATTTAGTTATCGTAATTATTCTATCAATTTTCGTTTAACACAACTTTTTTTAATGTGCACACGTATGCGCATATGAAATTTCAGGTGAATCTGGTGATTTTGTAATTTTTATGAATTTTAGGGGTCTACCCTTTAAGACTTTTATTGAGTAATTTTTTGTTCTTGTCGATCGACGTGAAATTCACAAAGTATACTAATTTCATCATTCTGAATCGATTGGCATTCGCAGAATTGCTCTATCTTCAACCGTTCTCGAGTTGAAAAGTTCATAGAGAGTTGAAAGAGGTCATTTCTCTGTGAAAATTTTGTTTTCGTAATTTTTCTATCAATTTTCGGTTAACACAACTTTTTTTAATGTGCACACGTATGCGCATATGAAATTTCAGGTGAATCTGGTGATTTTGTATTTTTTATGAATTTTAGGGGTCTACCCTTTAAGACTTTTATTGAGTAATTTTTTGTTCTTGTCGATCGACGTGAAATTCACAAAGTATACTAATTTCATCATTCTGAATCGATTGGCATTCGCAGAATTGCTCTATCTTCAACCGTTCTCGAGTTGAAAAGTTCATAGAGAGTTGAAAGAGGTCATTTCTCTGTGAAAATTTTGTTTTCGTAATTTTTCTATCAATTTTCTTTTAGCACAACTTTTTTTTATGTGCACACGTATGCGCATATGAAATTTCAGGTGAATCTGGTGATTTTGTATTTTTTATGAATTTTAGGGGTCTACCCTTTAAGACTTTTTTCGAGTAATTCTTTATTCTGATCGATCGACTTGAAATTGACAGAGTATACTAATTTCATCCTTCTGAATCGATTGGCGTTAGCAGAATTGCTATATCTTCAACCGTTCTCGAGTTGAAAAGTTCATAGAGAGTTGAAAGAGGTCATTTCTTCTCAAAATTTGGTTTTCGTAATTTTTCTATCAATTTTCTTTTAGCACAACTTTTTTTTATGTGCACACGTATGCGCATATGAAATTTCAGGTGAATCTGGTGATTTTGTATTTTTTATGAATTTTAGGGGTCTACCCTCTAAGACTTTTTTCGAGTAATTCTTTATTCTGATCGATCGACTTGAAATTGACAGAGTATACTAATTTCATCCTTCTGAATCGATTGGCGTTCGCAGAATTGCTCTATCTTCAACCGTTCTCGAGTTGAAAAGTTCATAGAGAGTTGAAAGAGGTCATTTCTCTGTGAAAATTTTGTTTTCGTAATTTTTCCATTGGTTTTCGTAAAACACAAACCTTTTTTTATATGCACAGGCATGCGCATATGAAATTTCAGGTGAATCTGGTGATTTTGTATTTTTCAAGATTTTTAGGGGTCTACCCCTTAGGACTTTTTTCGGGTAATTTTTTGTTCATGTCGATCGACTTGAAATTCAGAGTCTACTAATTTCATCCTTCTGAATCGATTGGCGTTCGCAGAATTGCTCTATCTTCAACCGTTCTCGAGTTGAAAAGTTCATAGAGGTCATTTCTCCCCAAAATTTGGTTTTCGTAATTTTTCTATCAATTTTCTTTTAGCACAACTTTTTTTTATGTGCACACGTATGCGCATATGCAATTTCAAGCGAATCTGGAGATTTTGTATTTTTTATGATTTTTAGGGGTCTACCCCTTAGGACTTTTTTCGGGTAAATTTTTGTTCATGTCGATCGACTTGAAATTCAGAGTATACTAATTTCATCCTTCTGAATCGATTGGCGTTCGCAAAATTGCTCTATCTCCAACCGTTCTCGAGTTGAAAAGTTCATAGAGAGTTGAAAGAAGTAATTTCTCCCCAAAATTAGGTTTTCGTAATTTTTCTATCAATTTTCTTTTAGCACAACTTTTTTTTATGTGCACACGTATGCGCATATGAAATTTCAGGTGAATCTGGTGATTTTGTATTTTTTATGAATTTTAAGACTTTTTTCGAGTAATTCTTTATTCTGATCGATCGACTTGAAATTGACAGAGTATACTAATTTCATCCTTCTGAATCGATTGGCGTTCGCAGAATTGCTCTATCTTCAACCGTTTTCGAGTTGAAAAGTTCATCTAGAGTTGAAAGAGGCAATTTCTCTCCAAAATTTAGTTATCGTAATTTTTCTATTAATTTTCGTAAATATCAACATTTTTCATGTGCGCGCATATGCAATTTCA
Organism: Chrysolina americana; assembly: GCA_958502065.1. NCBI lineage: Eukaryota > Metazoa > Arthropoda > Insecta > Coleoptera > Chrysomelidae > Chrysolina > Chrysolina americana. The sequence goes on along the minus strand of OY293411.1, from coordinate 3,855,004 downwards.
AGCGAATCTGGTGATTTTGTATTTTTTATGATTTTTTTGGGGGGATTTTTTAGGACTTTTATTGAGTAATTTTTTGTTCTTGTCTATCGACGTGAAATTTACAGAGTATACTAATTTCACCCTTCTGAATCGATTGGCGTTCGCAGAATTGCTCTATCTCCAACCGTTCTCGAGTTGAAAAGTTCATAGAGAGTTGAAAGAGGTCATTTCTCCCCAAAATTTGGTTTTCGTAATTTTTCTATCAATTTTCTTTTAGCACAACTTTTTTTTATGTGCACACGTATGCTCATATGAAATTTCAGGTGAATCTGGTGATTTTGTATTTTTTATGAATTTTAGGGGTCTACCCCTTAGGACTTTTATTGAGTAATTTTTTATGTGCACACGTATGCGCATATGAAATTTCAGGTGAGTCTGGTGATTTTGTATTTTTTATGAATTTTAGGGGTCTACCCCTTAGGACTTTTATTGAGTAATTTTTTGTTCTTGTCTATCGACGTGAAATTTACAGAGTATACTAATTTCACCCTTCTGAATCGATTAGCGTTCGCAGAATTGCTCTATCTTCAACCGTTCTCGAGTTAAAAAGTTCATCTAGAGTTGAAAGAGGCAATTTCTCTCCAAAATTTAGTTATCGTAATTTTTCTATTAATTTTCGTAAATATCAACATTTTTCATGTGCACACATATGCGCATATGCAATTTCAAGCAAATCTGGTGATTCTGTATTGTTTATGATTATTAGTTTAGTGATTTCATAAATATTAATCTAATAAATAAGTCAATCAATCTATTGAAGCGGGGGAGTCAAACGGTGGGAAAATAAGGAAACAATAAAACGACAAGTTGCATTACTGAAATCAATGTTTATAAAATGAACGAAATATTAAATATCGTTTCCTTATACAACCTATGTGGCAAAAAGTATTCTCGCTACATATGCGACAAAAAAACTGTTTTTACTTCGGCCATATTTCATGCAGGGTCCGTAGCCTATTGGAAATTCAACATTCAACATTCTGGTGTCGAGTTTTGAAACTATTCATAAGTACATCGTAAATATTGTTTTCGTCAAAATCCCTATATGATATTAGCCACTCTTTATGTACATTTTGTTGAATACGTAGCGCTTATTGAAAATAATAATAATAATAATAATACTCCCTCATAAATACTCGTTGTCGAGGACGACTATTATTATTATTTACCGTGGCGCTGATGAAATTCTGATACTTTACGGTGAACGGTGAACATTCTATTCTTCTATTGACAGAATATACGAGAAATTAGTTCGATTTTCGCCATTTTATTTACTGCAATTCAAACGAAATCTTCAGTTGATGCTTCTGTGGCTTCTATCAGTAGTCCGAAATCTATATCTGTTAAACTTGCTTTGGCTGTCAAAAGGTCTAAGAACGTATCCAAAGGCGAAAGGTTATTGCTGGAAGGGTATGCAGCTATGCCTGAAAGACACATTCTATAATAATGAATATCAGAACAAAAACTCGGACAGATCTGGTCATCAGAACTACCGGGGAAAAACCGGAAATACAACTAACAAGGATTATTGATTATACATTTCATATTACGTCTTCAAATTCACATGAATAGTCACTTGTATAAAACCCTATGAGGACACCAACTCTAGAATCGAATACAGAAAAACACCACGATCTGTTTTGTCTCCAGAAAAATCTACAAAATCTAATCTGTCGGTACACCAGGGTTTTTAGACATCTTAGACTGATAGACTTGGTCCCGCCTTCGACACTGAACGAGGTGACTGGCGAACTCTATAATAATAATAATAATAATACTCCCTCATAAACACTCGTTGAGCATACCCAAAGGCATGGCCTGTGCGGATAGAGCACGGCTATTATTATTATTTGCCTCGGGTGGTCGGTGTGCACGCCAAGCTAGCACCAGACGAGATTGGCATCCAGACAACTCACAATACACTTGCTTTTCAACAAGGCATGCGGCCGTCTATCGATCCGATATAAAGTAGATGAGAAAAATTCTCTTGTACCTACATCGGGCTCGAACCGACTATCGCTATGCTGGAGTTTCGAACAGGCCTGTGCGTTAGACCGCTGATCCACCGACCACTGTATCACCGTATAAATTTCAGTTAGCATTGAGCTCTGGTTCGAGCCTCTCTCTCTATTTTTTTCTCAAATGTATCGTTATCAAAAGACGAGCACATGCCTTGTTGGAAAGCAAGGAGGACGTGTGGGGGTTGTCTAGATGCCAATCTTGACGTACAACGCTTGCTTGGACCCGTGGTGGTGTAGTTTTTTTTGGTTTTCCAACAGGTAAATAGTAATAACGCAAACAAAAATAAAAAAAGTCGCGCTTCGAGTTATAATAATAATACTCCACGATTCATCTCAAGACAGGACGACAAGCAACTACCATCCATAATGCCTTGGTGAGTTTTTGACACCACTGTCCTGAGCAGCAGACTTTGTCTCAAATATTGGAGGCATGAGCGACGCATTCACAAGATGGAAGCTAAGATCAAGTCGGCGAGACAACACGCGTCTCGTATCCAGTGTGTGGCGGACTACGTAGCAGCCATTAGACCCTTCACAACCGTAGTGCGGCGAATTGCCGCAAAATTAATACGAGCTCACCACACACTAAATCAAGGCGTGCTGTTTACCATCAAACAGAACTGTCTTGAAATGATACAAATGCTGGTGACTGCAAAGAAGTCACTAGTGAGGCGGGCGAGATGCATCGCGGAAAACATGAAGTTCCGAGATAAACCTTCTCGCCTTTTATGGAATAACATATACGAATTTCCGCAACCACTCAACGTAGATACTCCTGCCCTAGCGCAGTTCGAAAGTTTCTGCAGGAGGCTTCGTCAGCTTGAGCTCAATGAACTGCGCTAACGGTTTCTTATTCGACACTGAACGGACGAACCCAAACTCTCTGTCATCGAGTTGGGACCTGGATACTGGAAGGGTATAAACATCTAGTTGTCTTTTCAATAGAATTAGTTATATAAGTTGAATCCTCACCTCTCACTCCTTTAGCTTTACTAATCCCATAATTTCTGCCGGTAGGCGGAGCTGTGATTCCAGACAAGATATTTTGAGCGTGTTCTCTAGCTCTTGCCATGAGACTAACGGGGTTATTCCATTGGTTGAGAAGTCGCTTCGCTCTCGATCTGGGCAATGCAGCGAGTAACTTGAGCTTCTTTCTAACGTCCGCTTCACTGTTTTCAGTTTCTGGAAGAAAAAATGTGAACTGATCATTTCATTTGTATTTGGAGTGTAATCAATACCGCATTAACGTATTACAAACATTTTTCTCTATCTAGCAGTTCAAAGTGCCAAGAGATATAAAAGCTTCAAGTACTCACCTGCCATTATGATTTTCATGACGTCAACTTGAAGCTCGAAGACATTTCTATTGACGTACTGAAGAAACATTTCGAATTCCATAGTTTTATACCCCAAAAAGGTGAAAAACGACATGAATCCTTGAGGTAGAGGGAACGCAATAGATTGAGCAGCCAGGTAATACTTTTCTAGAAGCTTGAACATGACATAGCGGCGGTCTCTGTCCAGATTATTTCTGAAACCAAATCAATGAGGTGATTCTTGGCACGAAACATATATTATTGGTAATATATTTCATTATTCCGTGGGACCTGTAATGGAAACGAGTTCCAAAGCTTTTCCGTTTGTCGAATGATGAAACTCTAAGGAAGATACCTTCGGACATGAACCCAAAGCAAGGACATGTGGGTGTGTCAACTCAGATACATCCAGTGCTATACTGGCCGACACCTGCAAAGTTTGGAAGCGCGGCATCACCGGCGAAACGAAACTTCCCAGGGCTCGTTCTTTCAACGAACCCAAAGCTTTGGAACCCCTTTCCATAGGCGAAATCTTACACGAAAATAAATCCTTTATCGAAATCTTCTTCTGGATCATAGGTGGCGGCTTTACAAAGAATCTGACACAGTTTCCTCGACTGATCCAGTTGTGCTGTGACGTATCGAGTGGCCACCGCGTGTACATGCATGGGGGATTGATTCAGCTCGGGAAACTTGTTCATCGGATTGTTGGAACTCTGTTTCAGTAGGTGCATGCTGATTTCCCTCAAATTCTGAAACGTTCACAAATAAAAGTAACAACAACTAGTTCTAATCAGTCGACAGCCCAACTCACCACAGATATGATGTGTTCCTGTCTACTAGCCGTACAGCTGTCGATTTCCAAGAAAGGCAGAGAGTCTGCTTGATTCTTCGCACACGTTTGACCGCTTAAGAAATCTGTGAAAGTGGACGACGCTCCTCCGCTGGGGGATAGGGGGGTTGAACATCTTGACAAAGCTTCTGGCTACAAAAAATGAAATATTAATTAAAGTGGAGTGAGCTATTGCTCTAACGTCTAAAGTCTTTCGTTTCAGAAATTGGAATAGCCAATATACCTACACATTGAGAAGGGAGTATATAAGAGCTTCTAGTACAAACTGTGAAGGCGAGATTGGGGATGCCATGTGAAAGATCAAGTCATGAAAAATGAACATGTTTATAACATCTTGTCCAAAGTTCAAGGTCCAAGTGGTCCACGGAAATGTTTTAACCCCTTGAGAACAATTTCATTTCAGAAATGATGAACCATGCTAAAAATATCTTCGCAGTAACTGCTTTGCTACCTCCCCGATCTAACTCTTACGAAGCCTCATATAGTTCAAGGCCAGAACTTTAGATGGAAAACAAAGGTTGTGTCGCAAGAAATAACCAGCTTATCTTCGGCTTTTTTCCTCATATGTAGCTGTACAATTGAAAAATAAAGATCCATTATCAATATTTTTTTCAATATTCAATAATCTCGCCCTCCGAAACCCTCTAAATTGCTCTACCGTCCTATTCACCCAACATTTTTAGATTTAAATACTTCTACGCTGTCCTTTCATGCCAGTACCAGAGTTCAGGTCGACACTAGATAGTTGATATAAAGGTCTTTAGACTACCCTAGATATCGCTATACCCGCTCCCGATGATTTTGAAAATTTCTTTTCGAGGAACGTCTATTTGAGGTTAATCCGTACGCATACCCAAATGAACCCTTTTTTGAGGAAGAATATAGTGAGTACATTGGTAAAACTTGAGACAAATTCAAAGTCTTTACAGGGCGAGAAGGGGACCATCGCTTGGACGAGACAATTTTAATATTCTGGTGACCAGATTTTGACGAAAATGACAGTTAACGGATGGTATGTGAGAAATGACAGGCGATAAGTGACAGATGGCAGGCGACAGTGGTGGGGGATATCACGTGACAGCTTGACGGGCTCTGATTGGTTGACGTGGGGACTGGGAGGCGTAGGAGTGGTGGGGGTGCTCCCAAGAGACCTATTTGCTACTTGTTTGACTTCATATTTGTGCGGGACAATCACGGTAACATGAATAGTAATTGTGAATTGTACATGTCCATTTCAGAAGTTCCAATTTCCAGTGCAGTGTCGGCAGGTTTTCTGATGGTATCAAAAAACAAAAATACAAGAGAAGTTTGAATTTTTTTCACAGATGCTTTATCGAGACTCAATAAACTTCTAACCTCGATTCATATACATGACGTAATAGGCTACTTACCTGATAACAGTCCAAAGACACCATGAGCTTATCTACAACCTGACTGGGCTTGAAACGCTGAGACCCTTTGGATAATTTGGCAAGCTGTTCCCACAGCTTCATCCAGATGTCGCTTCTGTAAGGTACGATTCGTTGTTGAGGCGACAGGAGCACCGTTGATGCGTTCCACAGGATATCTTGAGACAGACCGATGGTGTAATCATTGATTTTAACCTCCGTCTCAAGTCCTACACGTTGAATAGTCACCGGTAGCAGAGTGGTTAGTTTGATAGCGTCGGTGGGTAGGTTTCTTTGAATCGAAACATATGAAGTGGCCAGCAGGTATTCTTTCAGGATTTGGGGATAGGCAAAGTTCAGTGGAGTTTTGGAATGCCAGGTTACGAGCTGAAAATCATGTACATATGTATGTTTATTTTGTTGTCTAGATATTGTTGAATTGGCGCCCAACGTGGGTCAATTTTTTATTTTTTTATATGGAATGTGAAGAATAAAACATATGTAGTTTTTTAGTTGCTGAAGTAACCAGTGACGAAAAAAAATGCTGAAATATGATTGGTCAATAAGCTTTTTGCTGAAGTAGCCAATAACAAAAAGATTTCGGATTGCATTTGAATTTGCAAATGTGGAATGAGCATGTTATAATACGAAAGCAGAATAAATCATTTAAAATTAAAAAAAAATCGGCAACGGACTCTGGAAAAGTCGGTATAGAAGTATATCGTTTACCTCTGCAGCTAGTTCTGGTTCTTCCGAATGCAAAAGAAAATAATGCAGAATCGCCAGCTTATTTTCCAGAAGCGTATCAGACTTGAAGGTTTCTACTAACATGTTGTCGGGTATGGTTAGGTCGATCAAATCCAACGTTGCCAAATTCACGACATAGTCTTCTTTTGCTGGCACCAGAGATGCCAGACAAAGTAAATGCGTCTCGACATCTGTTATCAAGGGTTGAGCTGTCACATGGCAACAAGGCTCGTGCATCAGGCCAATGTCTAGTAAGTGCGTGCATACTTCAGGAATGAAAACCATCAAATATTCTCCTGAAATTAAAAAATGAACCGTTAATACGTAATTGTTTTCGTACGTGGACATCTGGTTCATTTGTGCCCTGCAAGAAAATCTTGGGTAGCAGAAATTCCCAAAAATATTTGACCACGATGAAAAATGCTTTACTAAACGATAGTAGGTAATTGAGTTTTTTTATGTTCAAATTTGCTTCTGTGAACGAATACAATGTTGCCAAATTTACTCAAATTTCTAGTTTATTCTGATCTAGTTCGAGTTCGATCAAATCATCACCAGCCATATCTCTAACACCCTGAACAGTGGAGTGAATATTCATGAAACAATTCCACTATAATATCCTCTGTGTGAATAAATAATATTTACCGTTTTTCTTGAATAGTGGTCTGATTTTCTTCGCTCTGTTCCATGGAATGTCGGGTACTACACAGTGAATCACGCAACTCTGATGTAGAACAGTTACTGAGTAGGCAAAATGAACAGGACTACTGTCTTCGTAAGTGAGGTCAGCTACTGGCTGGACAGGCTAGAAGTCAGTAAAGGGTACATATTATTGTGGTTTAGAGGGTGCATAAGATTGCATATGGTGGTATGTGCCTTACCTTATACAAATACAACAAAATAACTCAAAAATCCAAAAAAATTATTAATATTAAATATAGATAAAATACAGCACACACTTTTACGGACATATAAATAAATAAAAGACATATTAAAACACTAACTACAACCACAGGGTGGGGGTATGTTTGGGTTTTAACCGCTTTCAGGGTGAGAGACTTCAGTCCTGCCCTCCTATTTCCAAGGGGCGGGCAAGGTTGTCTCACATCTGTTCAGAGACAGACCCCACGTCCTAAGGAGGGCCATATGTACGTAAGTGGTTTGGTCTCAGCTTGGCTGTTTTCCTACCTCCTTTAAGTTATGCAGGGGTATAACATGGATGGAATTATCTAACTCAATTCCCGGAAAAACTTAGAAAAAACGGGTTTAGACATTACACCTCATTTCCTAGTCATATTCTAGTTGCTCATTGAACATGTCCAGTGCCTGATATATAAGCCCCTGATGCTTTCTCGAGGCCTTATGGTAGCTTCGGACCCTGGTGAGGTCGCTGGTCAGAGGGCTTCCAAAGGATGTGATGTCCATAGAATTTATCTGCGATATTTTTTACGTACTCTGTAATCGTCTGGACCTTTGCCAGCTCATCCAATGCGGCTAGCAGAATGTACCTGTCACTATCCGTGACGATTCGAAGTACTTTATTTTACATTCTCTCCAACCGCATCAACTGTTACACGCCGGGGAGGCTGCAAAATATTGGACAGGCGTAGGTTATCGATGGCCTGATGACCTGTTTTTAGATCAAGGCTTTGTTTTCCCTCGAAAGCTTGGAACTCCTCGCTATCAATGGGTATGTCCGTTTTACTGCACCCGCAGCTCTTGAATTGCCAAGCTGATGTGATTGAAGAGCGCCAATCTCCTGTCCAATTGTACCCCCAGGTACCGCACAGACTCTGCCTTCTCGATCCAGGTTTTCTCTTCTTAGTGAAGTTTATGAGCTCTATTTTTCGCGGATTAATCACTATTTTGTTACTCGTCAGATACGGCACGACCTGCCCCTCTTTGAAAAGAAAAACTCAAATGGCAATTCTACGTCATTGATGAAATTATTACAGGAGCAAATAAAATATGACCTTGTCATAGAAATGCAAGCAAAAGGCACATATATGTGAATAGTCATACAGTTTTCAGACACAAGGGTTATAAATGCATATTCTTGTAAATCGCCCATGCTTCAAAAATCCAGCATGGGCATGCATGTATCTAAATCGGCCTTAGGCATATTTCATGGTTCCTATAATTTTACCTTCATTGATGCTACTTACCTGGTACAAATAATGATGACAAATACAGACAAACCCTTGCGAGTCGGTCACGACCATGAGATCCAAGGAACAGTCGTGTATTCTCAACGGTACAGCATCATCTTCGTATATCAAGCACGATTCAGACGTCGAGAGATGGGGTAGGTTCAAGGGAATATTCAGCTGAAATTATTCCAGTATATAACTCGCTTCCGACGTAAATTTTTCGTATCCAAACTCACCACAGTTTCGTGGGGTAACTCGTCGTTGAACTGCAAACCTGAAAGGGTGGGGGTGATCTTCGTTGGATCGCTCCGATCGAGGTTGTCGTCTTCCCCCTCCACCAGCCCCCTCTTTCGCTTCCTGTGGTGAATGTAGTATAATGTTTGCTGTATGGAATCCCATTGTGCCCAGATGAATTTTTTTACCAGTAATTCGTTGGTGATGCTGTCTTCATTTAGATCGGATTCTGCGGATGTGATTTGGTACTGGTAAATACCTGAAAATTAAAATGAAGTTAATATTTTGTTGCGCCTCTGAGTTTTTGAATAAGTTGTACACATTTCTATTGAAAAGTCTTCTGACTATTGTATAAGATTACATACTCACCTTCTTGATGTATCATCATAAAAAACTTGATAGGTTGATGGCCGGACAGCACCGACTGCTTCGGGTACAAAAACTGCACCACAATCTGCTTCCTTCGCTCGCCCTGCAGTTCCAAAACATCATCGAAACTATCGCCGGTCTTGTACAAGTAGGCTTTGTAGATCGCTTCTCCACTAGCGTCGTCGGTTGTTTTCAAAACGAACCCTAAGAAGCTCCTAGCGCTGTTGACGGAGGCCTGGGTGCACTCTACTTTTTTGTCGAAGGTGAAAATCGGCTCTAAAACGTCCTTCTGATAGTTGTATTCTCCGATTCGCGTGTATGGTGCTTGGCCGAGGCCTGCGTTGGATTGTATCCAGCTGAATAGGAAGTTGCCGTCTCGCTCTTGGCCGAGCAGTCGCCATTCGATGAACTCATCTGAAAAAAAGTCTGTCAAGCTACGAGAATATATGTAACCGAGTATAATAATATATTATAACGATCCTGGAGCCAGACTTGACCACTTTATGTTTGGATAATCTACCTCAGCTCGTTAACGATGATTATACTGCCAATATAAAAGCCATACGCTCATCACTAAATGGTATATTAGTTGCAGATGGAGTTACTTAGTTGCAAACAGCCAAAGTTTGCAAAGAGAAAGAGTTGGCTTAGCGCTAGTAATATAAATTGCAATATTTGTTCAAAATAAATTAAAAGTTATAGTTTACGAGTTGAAATAAATTATCGAATTATAGTTAAGTGAATTTTGATCAGTGGTGTCAGAAATAGGACTTTAAAATAAACATGTGTTCGCCTATTAGACAGCCTCCGTGTTACAAAAAAACTGATATACCTTTTTCAAGCGTTCGCGAAGTGGACAGTTTGCGGATTACGTGAAAATGAACTGATACACTTTTTGTATGAAACAGACTGATATCTCGTTCAGACACTAAAATATAATATATTTTCGATGAAAGTTCGCCTGGTTGATTCGAAGGTTGCAAAATTGAAACAAGAGCTGAAGGAACGGTAACTAGAAACAACCGATAAGTAGACCTCACTCCAGAAAAAGAATTTCAGAAGACCTGATTCAAGGAGAAGACTCCGAAACCTTCTCATTCGAAGTTTCTGGGTTCTATAATGTATAAACTAGACGAGAGTACCAAATACTTGGAGAAAAACTTCTAGAAAACTCGGTGAGATTGAAAAAAGAACTTCAAGAGAAGATTCAAGAAAATTCGAATAGGCCGAAAGAATAACTTCAACAAATCTCGAATAGTTTGAAGGAAGAACTTCTAGAAAATTTGAACAGTTTGAAAGAAGAACTTCAAGAAAAGCTCCTAGAAAATACACGAGACTTGAAAAGAGAACATTGTGGTGTGATGAACTGACTAGAAGAGAGGATAGGATCTGTCGAGACAGATCGATGAAAAAAGTTGAGCTACGCCTCTGGATTTTGTCCATGCGCATCATCCCTTATCTATCGCTCCGCGAGAAGAACAAAGTAATCGATACGAACAATGATGCTGGTTCAGGGTAATTTGCAACTTGAAATAGTTTCAAAAAAGTTTACTTCACAGATTAATGTTCATACAAGAGATTTATCTTTTCTATAGAATAAATTTTGATAATTTCATTCGCTTACCATTTTTGTTATTCAGCGAAATTAACGAGTATAATTTAGATGCAAGGTTATCAACTGATACCATTTTCAACGTCGACGAGCCCGAGAACAGTGTAGGAGAAGGAGGGTGGGGCACGATAACGTAATTTGATTATGATATAATAATAATTTTTACTAACTTACGATAAAATAAAAACCGAATGAGGCAAAATCAGGTCAATAAACAAGAATTGGCCAGTTTTGTGTGTGAATGAAAAATCACTTTTATGCTTGATTCATAATACAATACATACCGCATATATAAGTAATAACTTGGAAAGCACATTACAATGAATAGAACAGCGATGTTTATTTCTGAAGTACTAATAGTACAATCATTTATGTAGTTCTAAAAGAAGCAATCCAGTGATATAGTCATTCAATATTTTGCTGAATTTATTCCAACTGTTCTAATTCTTCATGTTTTTGTTTACGACTCGATTGAGAAAAAGTTATGTTTTAAAACAGAACCACTCTTCAACCCATTTGTTGAATTATTAAAACTATTCGTAATCATGAAATATAAAAAATATACTCCATTTTAATCTACAGTACTTTTGAGAATATTGGGACTGAAAGAACGGATGCTAACATTGAAACAAGTCGAATGGGTAGTGATAATAATTTAGTCAGCATATTAAATTGCCCATGAAAATATTCGCCTCCTCAATGCGGGAGCTCCTCACAATCTAGCTTATCTCAATTGTTTTTTCATTCGATTGTTTTGTTAACGAAAATATTCCACGATCTCTCTTGAAAATTTCTTGGTAGTGATAAATATCTAGATCTTAATCTCTTTTTATCAGAACATATTGTTTGATCGATCCAGGTGAATCTCCATTGTTCTTTTTTTCATTTATGTATGCTTTAAACCATGTGTCAGGTATTTTTTTATCATTGGAAACTATCGGTTTATAATAATGATAATCAATGACTGCTAATTTTTTGTAAATGGTTTGATGTGTTTTTCATTGTGCCTGTCATGATCCGTATCTTATCAGCTGAGAAGGATATGACCACATGAAATAAAACCTAGGACTGGTTCCTTTTTTTTAACGTCTTATTGACCAAAAAGGCGAAATGGAAATATATTTGTAAAAAGTCCTATTACCCTTATCGGAATTACGTCAAATGAGTGCTTTGTTTTTTGCTAATACACTTTTATCATCTGATAAACCACTCGATGATGGAATGTGTTCGGATGCTTTTTGAGAATATAAATATCATACGCTAGAATAAAGTAAACAGGCATGATTTTTTAGTTGTTTCGTGCTTTTCATTATAAATGGAGCTTATCAACTTATTGATTGTATTTTGTGGGCTCGTTGCTTTCAGGTAAAGTTGAATTGATTTTTTATTTCATATTTCGAATGTTTGCATTGTTATTAGAATTAACTTTAGCTAGGACATGGCCCACGATCTCTGCAACCTTTTGCACTTATGCTTGAACTGTGGTAAGCAAGGCCATAAGGCCACAAACTGCGAGAACAACGCCAAAACTCTCTTTTGGAAAGACGCAACCTCACGGTCCAGCGATTGCTAAACAGAGACGTAGATTTTCCTATACTCATGTCAGAATTATCCATACCAATCGTTCCACCGTTAGCGGTCCATTGAGACTGACCCGTCAAGCTCAGTCTTCACATCCTTTGTCCCTTTCCCAAGACTTGTTCTTCCAACGAACGACAAAACACCAATTTCTACCTACGTGACCTCGGCTGTTACAATTATCTCAGATCATTAGGGGAAAGGGGTCGAATATCGATCACTTTAAACAAATCTGAGACAGTAACAAAACTTTTGAAAAATTATAATATTTTTTATAATAAACATAAAATTTATTCATTTGTCAACATAACAACATAAATTTTTTTTCAGTATTTTGATTAAGAACATTATTAAAATATGGAAAACAAAACTATTACCTGTTCGATATTATCCACCTAAGGTAGGCTAATATCGATCATGTGAAGGGTAATTTCGATCAATGTCTATGTGCATGCTACACATGAAACCAAGTCTTCTGGACGGGATTCTTCAGTACATGCGGCCTGGATCCATGTGCCACATGCCCTACAGCGCCACCACAGTTCATCTTTCCCAGATTCAACGCATATGGGGAATAGTTCGTTCTCTTTTTTCATAGTCTCCCCATGTTGCTGTTTACGTTTGGACTTGCAGTTTATTTGTTATTTAGCTGGTGCTATTTTAGGTCCTGCCGGTTTTTCCTTTTGAAACAATTTTTTCGTAGCTTCATCAAATTTTTTTTTCTCTTTCTTTTCTTCCTTCTTTTCCAAAGATTTCTGCATCGGGATAGCCATTTGTATTTCGGACTTTTGTTTCCTCCTCTTCTTGGGTTGTGGTTTTTCTGTTAGCTGGGGTGTTTTCAATGAACTGAAAAACGTGACGTCCAGAGGCTGGAGTCTATGAGAGGTGGGAGGAGGCAGCGATACAAGAACGAACCCATTTTCACGACAGAACTTATAGGATGTCAAGGAGGAGTGAGTGAAATGATTGTCTAAAACAACTAACACAGGAGTTTCCTTGGAGGCACTCACAGATTGAGCGAAGTGTTTCGACCATTCTAAGATTAGGTCTTCTGTGATCCATACTGATTTGGAGCAGCGGTAGATTTTTTTCAAGAGCGTTGTTCATGCGTTTGCGTTTGTAAATAAACATTGGGGGCACAAAGTCTCCTGCCGCACTCATACAACAAACAATAGTGGTGGTCTGGCCTCTTTATCCACTTGTAATAGCACCCACCTGTTTTCTTCCCTTCTCCGCCAAAATTCTGGGTGGTTTATGTACTCCACTTATTCCAGTCTCATCCACGTTATATATGCGTCTTGCAGGAAATTTGTATTTTTCATAGACCAGTTCTAAATTATCGTAAAAAAGGTTCACATCATTCCGATTGAATGCGATTACCCGATTGAGACTCGTAGCTTCAGGATGTCTTAAAGAAATTTGCGGGTGTCGCGCTAAAAATCCACGCAACCAATCTTTACCGCACGATTTCTTCTCAGTATTGAAATTATGTCGTAACTGATTCGCAACGGCATATTCGAATGCAAGATGTTTGATTTTACTTGGCGTCAAACCGTAGAACATTTTTGACAATTTCAAAATGTGATTTGCTAGTTGCGTCTCTTGGTTTTCATTCAACACAGGCTTCCTTCCCAATTTTATCTTCTTACTGGGATATCTGTTATTAAATCTGTCGCACAACGTAGCATATGGTATTCCTTGTAACCTTGCTGCCTTCCTAATAGAATGTGTCTTCTGGTCGACCGCCTTCATAGCCCTCTTCATGTCTTCCTCTGACCAAGCAGAGCGATTTGTTTTGCGAACATATTTTTTGTGAGGCATCTGCAAAAATAAAAAGCAATGAGGCCAATTTCGATCACAGGCGGTAAATATCGATCATGCCGGCTGATATTACCCGCGCATGAACGCCATTGTTTGAACACACACAACTCCTAACATAAACAAGTTAAAATTTCCGTTTATATTCCAGAAAATACCTTGGGTTATCACGTAATCATCAACACTAAAGTAGCTCTGAAATATTTATTCATAACAAGTACATACCTTATTTAATAAACCGGAAAAACCTTCACAAAATCTGTTTGTTACCATGCTCACTCAACGTTACGATGAAACTGACCAAAGCAAAGATGCTGTTGGTGCTTTTTACTAAGCTTTAGAGATGGCAGCACCTGTTCTGCCTTTGTGAAGCTCAGTTATATTGCGTAAAAATAAGATGATCGATATTGACCGCTGATCGATATTCGACTCCTCTCCCCTACAGGATTTTTCTTTTCGTGGAAACTAATTCTCAACAATTCCACGCTTTCCTCTAGTGCTAATTGAATAAACCTTAATTTTTAGCCGAGCTGATGGGGATGACGAATTTGCGAACTACAAAATAACCAACCGCCCATTGCCTAGCCATATTGACGTTGGGGTGGCCACTGCTGCTTATCAAATTGAAGGAGCATGGGATCTCGACGGAAAAGGCCCCCAAATATGGGATGATTTCGTCCACGAACACCCTGATAGAGTTGCCGGACGTGCCACTGGGGATGTCGCAAGTGATTCTTACCATTTTTACAAGGAGGATGTTGCGTGTATGAAGGAAGTGGGGGTGAACTATTATAGGTAGGAGGTTAGGTTGTGATTGGGTTCATTTGTAAGGTTTTGTTTTTTTAGGTTCTCCATTGCCTGGTCTAGAATCTTACCCAATGGGACTATTGATAACATTAACCAAGCGGGAGTGGATTACTACATAAGAGTATTTGAGGAACTTGAAGCCAATGGAATCGAAGCTATGGTCACTCTCTACCATTGGGATATACCAAGTGAACTGGAGAGGCAGGGAGGTAATAATAATAACAGTTGGGAAAGTTTTTTGCTTGTTTAAACGAAACAACCAGCTTTTCCACTAGTTGTACTGTGGGATTTGGGCTTAGTAGAGACTTTAAGCGGATTCTGAGCCACTCCCCACCACTTTGACATTATCAGCCACCTTCCAAGTACCGCCAGGGGTGTGTCTGGTGCATAGGTGGAATTGTATGGTAGTACTTTGAAATTGTGGCTGTTGGGTTGATGTAGCCGACACTTAATGAAAATCTTTGTTAACTTTTATATTAAAATTTTATCATTAATGACTTCCAAATTCAATAGTTTTGCCATATACTGGTTTCTTCGAGTGGAATTACTCATACTGAACTTTGTTGTTATTTGACCTTGATTGAGGTCTTCTGATTGAGTTCTGTTTGTACTTAACTTTCAGATATCATTGCATGGCTGTGCTCGTGAACGTTTGCATACAGGATAAAGAAGAACTTGGCAGGGGACGTGTTTCGAGCTGAAATCATCCGTCACTCATGACCTTCAATTATGTATACCCTTTACAGACTCGCTCTCATGTACATACAAAACCACTGCCGACTAACGAATAATGTGTCGTCACACATCAGCACATCCTTGAGGTCCAATCAGAAATAAGAGATCTTGACCCGTATTCCAAGAATGCTTCTAGAGCAGTTTCTTGGTTCGACGATACGTTTTTTACTTGACACCAGCAATCTGATGTAGAATAGATTCGTACAATTTGTCAGACTTATGGCAAAGTTGGATTCCATATGTCTGAGTCAGTTTTGATCGAGAGTGATGACAGTATTATAGACCCTGAGAGTAGTTGTAACTGTAACTCTTGATAGGGAAGCTGTTATTTTCACTTATTTGTTATCACTTTTCATCTATTTAATCCTTCTTGTAGTGGTATTTTTTCTTTCATTCGGGATTTTCGGTTCCTTTCACAGACCTGAGAATTAACCAGAAACATCTTGAATCAGTCGTTTCGTTCTCAAATTTTATTTTTTCTTTTCTTTGATGTTCTAGAACTTATATTTCACTATATAAAGAACCCGGGATTAGTTACAGTCTAGTTGCCAAGTATTTGAAATGGTTAACATAACTGATGATTTTTTGAAAGAGATAATAATAATAAAATCGTTACCCAACAAGTATAATAGAGTGGAAAAACATTCCTTATATCTTTTCATTAGCTCGCAAATCTCAAATTCAAGCAGGAGTAAGTTTGGAAAGTTTTGTGGCCCGAATAAATGTTGAATAAGACATTTCGAATACTTGATTGTTTTTCCAATCAAATATATGTCTCACGTTCAAACTGATATCATTGTAAAATAATCATTCCAAAGAAGAGAACATATTAATCATCACTATCTTTGTTTAAGGTTGGCTGAATCCCCAAGTGGTGGACTGGTTTGTAGACTACGCACGCCTGTGCTACAAACTTTTCGGAAAGTATGTGAAATCGTGGGTCACTATCAACGAACCCAAGCAGATATGTCATTCTGGCTACGGTAATGGCGGATTTGCACCAGCTAAACCGTCTCCAGGAGAAGGGGAATACGTTTGCGCCAGACATGTTTTGCTTGCACATGCAAAAGCTTGGCGTGTATTTGATGAAGAATTTAGAGCAACATTAAAAAGTAAGTACTTGGTGTGAATTCAAGACCAATTTTTCATATATATTGAAACTGACAAAAAAAAATCGCTTAGGATTTTTAATTTTATGTCAAAGATGAAACTTTTACGTATACTTTCTCATAGCAACCCTTCAGTGCTGAGCCGATGGATCATGTATCGGAATAAATGGTAAATTTGAATGATAAAATCAGTGAAATTATGACAGAGGGATCATAAACAATCGGGGTTCTTCCAGGCGGAAAGGCTGCTTTGACTCGAAGTTGCTAGAGCTTAGGTAACCACTAATTCAGATTGAGGATAAATATAAAAAATAAAGAAGAGGAAAACAAGCGTAACCGATGGTTGGTACACATCGAATAATGAGGAAGTTGGGGCATCATCTATCACTCCATCTGAAATAACATTTCAAATATTATTATATGAGCAGTACGAACTCATAATTGTCAACCACTCATGAAAACAATTTTTCTAGCACCAGCGATGAAACCCCCCCCATTTCCTCCGTGAATGGGTATAAATTGAATGTTAGATCACATATCGTGTACCTATATCGATTTTTTAATAACCTCAGTAACTTCTGCACAGTTTCATGAATTACTTTGTATTATTTTCAGGCAGAAATACCATTGTAATCGATTCTGATTGGTACGAGCCTGCTACCTACAGTGAAGAAGATGCAGTTGCTGCTGAAACAAAGCGACAGTTTGTGGTAAGGATATCACAGTCAAGTTGTAGTTGGTTCCTCTGGTGAATTTTTGTCATTACAAGAATTTTTTCACCGAAATACCAAAGTAAACGTTTCCTGAGATATAGCCAATCAACATACTCACCATTACCCCTCGAAATCTCAAGATTGGAGACCTCACATTAGGGGTATCACACTCAAAGAAATGTAAATTATTGATTTTGACATAAAACCTGACTATTATATTGGAAAAAATACGAATACGCCACAACTTACAATGATGTGGGGTACTATTCATTTTTCGTGTTTAAACTACAGACGACATTGAGGGGTGGCCATACTGTCAAAACTAATAATGAATTATGGTGGATTACGTAATCCAATCTGCCGAAAAAAAAAAAAGTATGGTCGTCGGCAAGTATTCAACAGAAAACAACTACTGCTCCTACGACCATTGAATTATATCTGTTTAATTCTGTATTAATCTGTATTAAACCGATATTCAATGGTCGTAGGGGGCATTAGTTGTTTTCTGTTGAATACTTGCCGACGACCATACCTATTGTATAGGTTTATTTTGCGGAAGATTGGATTACGTAATCCACCATAATTCATTATTAGTTTTATGATCTTCCGTCAAGTAGTGTCGCCCATCTTTCATGATGTTTCTGGCTTCATATTGAAGTCGACACGTAGTCGGAGTGCATTTTAATCTGGAACCCAGAGATGGCGCTGAATTCATACTTCAGTGTTTGTCTCAGGGATCTCCAATTAGGATGAAAGGATTTTTCGATTCAATTGGGTCGAACTAGCCTTCGCTGATGATTGGCAATGACCATAAAACCGGTACGGAGGTGTTCCCCCAATTAAATCGAAAAATAATTTCAGCTTTGATATTTGAAATGCATTGCAAAGTGGTTCTTGTAGAAAACTTTGCCAAGTATTAAACAGATATAATTCAATGGTCGTAGGTGGCAGTATTTGTTTTCTGTTGAATACTTGCCGACGACCATACCTATTGTATAGGTTTTTTTTTTGCAGAAGATTGGATTACGTAATCCACCATAATTCATTATTAGTTATAACTTTTCAGTATGGTATGTACGCCAATCCCGTCATTAAAGGAAACTGGCCCCAAGTCATGATCGATAACGTAGCGAAATTCAGTAAGGCGCAAGGATTCAACGAAACACGATTGCCACCATTCTCAGACGAGGAAGTCGAGCTGATCAAAGATACCTATGACTTCATAGCTCTGAATCACTATACCTCATACATGGTGAGCGCCATAACCGATCCGAATCATGTTGGAGGCGTAAATTGGGATGAAGACTCTGGTGTGAACTCTTACCAGAAATCAAGTTGGCCGAATGCTGCAGCTGGCTGGTTCAAGGTAATCAATTTTCAATAGTTCGTTGATTTTAATATAGTTTCAAACCCACACTATGGTGTTTTGTATATTTTAAATTGCCGTATTGAAATCTTCGTAGTCTTGGCGTTTAAAGTTATTGTAGTAAAACTGCACTAACTAATTTTTCTAATTTATTTAAAACACTATTTAAAACAATTATTCAACTAAAATATTTATTTCTCTGGGCATGGTCTTCGCGATAGGGCATCCGCATTCTTATGGCTGGTTCCCGCCCGATGTTCGATCTCAAAGTCGAATTCTTGGAGCCTCTCGATCCAATGTGCCACTTGACCCTCGGGATTTTTGAACTGTAGGAGCCATTTAAGACCTCATGGTCAGTTATCAGTAGGAATATTTGTCCATACACGTACTTGTAGAAGTGCTCAACTCCCTTGACAACAGCCAACAGTTCCCGCCTGGTGATACAGTAATTCCGCTCCGGTTTACTTAAGGTCTTACTGAAATAAACGATGACCTCCTGTCCTTCTTGGATCTGAGACAGGACAGCTCCAAGTCCCACGTTACTTGCGTCCGTGTCCAGAATGAATTTCCCGTCTGGAAGGGGGTAGCTCAGGATTGGTGCGTTGATCAATGCTTCTTTCAGCTTCCTGAACGAGTCTTGGCATTCTTCAGACCACTGGAACTTCGTTTGCCCTTCTGTAAGCCTGGTAAAACGGTTTGGCGAAATCGTTACATTATGTTACATTCTCATAGAACACATGGACATACAATTCAACAGATATCCATTGCAGGAGGTTAATTAATAAAGATTATGATGAATCAACAGATTACGCCTTTTCATGATAGCCAAATATCACGAAAATGCGTTTAACAATTTAATTTTAAACACTCATATCATGCCACCGTTCAACCTGGCGAATATACTTTTATTTATTCTGTCTAGATCGTGCCTTGGGGCTTCGGAAAACTTTTGAGATGGATCAAGCAAACTTATGGTAATATAGAAATCGTAATTACTGAGAATGGAGTTTCAGACACAACTGGTACTTTGCGTGATGAACCTCGTATCGATTATCTAAGAGTAAGTAACTTATATTACGACAAATTGAAGAGAATCAATAAGCACGTGAGGTCTGAGAATTCCGGTAGA
The DNA here is from genome assembly GCA_958502065.1 of Chrysolina americana. Lineage (NCBI taxonomy): Eukaryota > Metazoa > Arthropoda > Insecta > Coleoptera > Chrysomelidae > Chrysolina > Chrysolina americana. Next base: position 3,835,020 of record OY293411.1, on the reverse strand, counting down.
CATTCCAAATATTTTAGAATAACCTCATGGCACCTTCAATAATACATCTTCATCATCATTCAAGTTTTCATGCTTAAATTGCACAAAAAATGTCATAGGCATCACGAATGTCAGGAGTTTACTCCGGTAAACTACCCTCCCATTCTTCACTCAATATACCTACTATATTGACTTACCTCTTTAAAATAATAACTGCTTTTACTTCAATGCAAGTATGGATTCAAACTAATACTTGATCTTTCAGTCTTATATGAGCCATATGATAGACGCCATATACGATGCAAAAGTAAATGTGACTTCCTACACAGTGTGGAGTATCATCGACAACTTTGAATGGACCCAAGGCTTTGGGTGAGTGGGTGTATTGAATAACAATGTCTATTTTGTCTATGTTCTTATTGCAATCGTGATATTCTATTTTCAGTGCCAAATTGGGTATGTACTACGTGAACATGAGTGATCCATTGAGGCCTAGGACAGCGAAGGATTCTTCCAGATATTTAGCCAACGTGATCAAAACTAGATGTTTGTTGGATTCCTGCTAAGCTAACATAACAGAACGCCATGTGTCAACATTTTGTTTCAAAACTGAACAGATTCTAATCAAAATAGTTGATACCATCTTCGATCAGGTGCACTCAATTCGTCGCAACTGGATTTGTATAATATACCAATGTTGAATTAATCAGATTATTAAATGAATGTACAAGCTGTAAACTGTTGATTATTTATAACATTAAGTAAACAATTATGGTCAAATACTAATAAAGTTGACCGCACCCCGCTGCCAAGCCTTCTTTCCAAAAGATCTTGGTCATATCAGTCCCGAAACAAAAAAAAAAAAATTGAACCGTGTGAAGTAACGATACATACACCCGCCAAAGTCGCTAGGAGTAGGTTTTGAAAAGGAACTAATGAAGTAGCATTTTCAACTATGAATCAGGAGAGAAAAAAAAAAACAAATTCTAAGTGTGTCATGCAGTTTTCAGTGAACTCTCGTGGAGGAACATTGCACGAATGAATGTCAGATGGACGGCTTTGAAATGCTCTCAATCGTTTTGTGAGAAAGATGAAAAAATTGAGAGGCATTCGGTGTCGGGAGAGTCTCGGTAGCAATTTGAGGTTTGCTCACGAACGCCTGTTATGGGTGGGCTCGTGAAATTTTCGAATGGGGGTGCCTATTGAATCTAGTGAGAATATATACGACCAAGACATACTGTATGTAATGGGGACGTCCAAATTAGGTACATTTTACGTCATATGTACGTATTAGGGACATCCATATTACGCGCATTTGTATATCTCTACGTCCGTTTTAGTTCCTTGAATACCTATATTGGACGTTTTTGGTACTCTCACAACATCCAGTTTAGATTATTGAAGATCCAAAATGGACTAACTTACTAGGGTCGTACGAATTCGCGGAATCTGGACGTTCTTAATATTCCAACTTTGGTCCCAAAATATCTATTTTGGGTTGCCACAAACCTAAAATATATTCTGGAGACCTATTTTGGATTTTTTTTCAGAAAACAAGCCTGACCTAGGAAATAGTTTCCACAAATGTCTTTTTCAAAGGAAATTTGGCAAAATCAACAAACTAGTTATCATTGGTTTATGGTTGAAGAGGGCCAATAAAAGAAAAAATTAAATTTATTTATAAAAAGAATAATTTCTTTAAAAAAATTTACTAAGAAAAGATTGAATTTGGCAGATATATCTTTCATAAAATGAGATCATTCTTTGTTTCTTGGGATAGATTTTGATATTATACAAAAGACGGAATAAAATCAAATGAAATGAAAATATATTGGTATAAATATTTATTATTATTCGCCAATTGAAAGCTGAATTGGTATGTACCCAGTGCGTTCAGAAATGGACATTTTCAGTACGTCCTGAATAGGTACAGGACATTCAGACCTGATTTGGACCTAAAATGGACGTACTCAGAACGTCGCGTGCTATATGAGACAATAATAATAATAATGGTTAGTTTAGATAAGAATACGAGGAGTTTTAGTGAATTATCGTAAACTATTCAATATTAGCTTATTCAGGCGTTTATCTTAATTTCATGTGAATTATAAATAATAATGATTAAAAACTTCAAAATTCGGCGTTTTGTTATTTCCAAATAATGATATATAGTTCCAATATAATCATGGGGGCGAATATGAGTAAATAATAGAAATAGTTTGTATATAAACTTGGCCATACTTTTTATTGTAATGATAATAATAATAATGATACTTTCTTTATAAATTTGTATCACCGCGGGTACGTTTCAAAAGTGAAGCTAGGGCTACTAAGAATGATACAAGACAATTGAACTTTCATATTTTGGTGAGTTGTTGCGAGGTTTCATTTTTATGGGAGTGTGATATTATTTTTACTTATCAAATACGGAGTGATCGAATTAATTGAATGTACCTATATTGAGAAGTATGCAATTAAAATGATAAAATCGAATTACAATTGTACCAATAAAATTTTCTAGTTGCTATGGGAAAGATTGAATAAAGATGAGAAAAATATCATTTGGAGATGACTATCTAAGATATTTTGTTTTTTTATGAAAGTCTTATCTTAACTACGAATGTATACTTCAAGTGGAGTATGTCATGTTTTTTCGTTTTCAAATATAGCCAATCATCAATTTCTCAGTAGTTTCGTGTTGGCTGTCGAAAATGGAGCTCTCCTACCTGTTGGTTATATTTTGTGTGTTGATACCTCTGAGGTGAGTTCTGAATAGTGCTTTTTTTTTCTCACAGACCGCCAGTTAATTCTTGTGTCTCCTTTTTAGTCTACACATTTTGTATAACTTTCAAGCCTCAATCTTTTGCGTTTAATTTAATTTTTCATATTCTTATATACAAACTCTTACATAACTTGATACCTAGGTATTAGTAACTTCTCTCTCCAATGTATTTGTTCATGGTGGATATGGGATACTTTGGTTTGTTTCAGTAGTTTATGTTTACTCGAAATATACTTTTTGTGTCACCATAGAAAAAATTCAGATCATCCTTCACCTAAGGGTAGTTTATTCCAGTGATTTTTCCAAAAATTTCAAATTTTATTGTTCACTCCTATTCGTGATAATTTTTATTATTTCAAAAATCCGCCTTCAAAATGTATAACACAGAACAGAAAACAATATCTGGATATTTCGCTAGAATTAACCCAAAAACATAGTCGTTTATTGTGAAACAAGCGTGAAAAAACAAGTAAAAATATAATTTTCGTAATTTTTCTAATAATTTTGATTAAATTTAACCTTTTTTATGCGCAATTTAAAGTGAATCTGATGATTATGCATTTTTTATGATTTTTAGGGGTCTACCCCTTGGGACTTTTTTAGACAAATTTTTTGATCTCGTCGATCGACGTGAAATTAACACAGTGCACTAATTTCATCATTCTGAATCGACTGGCGTTTGCAGAATTACTCTATCATCAACCGTTCTCGAGTTGAAAAGTTTATCTAGAGTTGAAAGAGGTCATTTCTCTCAAAAATTTTGTATTGATAATTTTTTCAGTAATTTTTATGAAATTTAACATTTTTATATATGCACACATATGCGCATATGCAATTTCAAGTGGATCTGATGATTAGGCATTTTTCATGATTTTTAAGACTTTTTTCGTTTAATATTTTGTTCTCGTCGATTGACTTGAAATTACAAAATACACCAATTTCGTCATAATCATAATTTGTTTTTAACTATCTACGAATGAAGTTAAATTAATAGTAATCTTCTATTGTTCTAAATGACTTGGTCTATATAGTGTAGGTTCTAGAGCATCAATAAATGAATTAATCTAAAAGGGTAGCGAGAATGAACATGTTGATGAGTTCGACTACATACATATGAGTGATTAGAAAGTCTTGAAACAAATTATTTATCTCGTAACTGGCTTTAGATTTCAGGAAAAATCCTAGCGGTTTGTGGTGTCGATATGATATTAGGTTTCAACTTTTTTTTTTTCGAACTGAACGCGACTCAACGGCTAGCAGAGAATGCGTACCGAGTAATAAATTCTGAATTCTCTAAAAAATTCCAAATATATGGAACCTCCCAGCAAACAAATTTATGTAAAATTAACATAAATGTTACATAACTGATATAACTTGTTAGGTAACTATGTTATGTAAAATTTACGTCCTCATTATAGCGAACAAATACAATATCATTTCTATATAACATTGATGTAAATACTTTACATATATTTTATATAATTTTATTGATTAAGTGTTACGTAACAGTTGTAACAAACTCGCATAAATATTACATGATATAAATTAGATGTTATGTAACGTTTACATCAATTAATAAACTACAGATTCAGCAAAATGCACATAAAAAAGCCAAAATCTTGTGAATTTTGATGAAAATTACGATGTACTTACTTCATGTTTCAGTCGATCTGATGGCGATGAAGAGTTTGCCAACTACACCATAACGAACCGCCCATTTCCTAGACACATTTCCGTTGGAGTCGCTACTGCTGCCTATCAAATAGAAGGAGCTTGGGATCTCGATGGAAAGGGACCCCAGGTGTGGGATACTTTCATCCATGACAAACCCGACAGGGTCTCAGATCTTTCAAATGGAGATGTCGCTAGTGATTCTTACCACTTTTACAAGGAGGATGTTGCCTGTATGAAGGAAGTTGGAGTGAACTATTACAGGTAGAAAGTAAAGATTCAATAAGGTTCAATAGATGCCAAGTTTGGTGTTTTTTTTAGATTTTCCATTGCCTGGTCTAGAATCTTACCGAACGGAACTATTGATAATATTAACCAAGCGGGTATAGATTATTATGTGAGGCTATTCGAGGAACTAGAGGCTAACGGAATTGAATCTATGGTCACTCTATATCACTGGGATATACCGACAGATCTGGAAAAACAAGGAGGTGAGAAACAATAAAATGAGATTCTTACGATGCAGATTTTCAGCAATATTTTTCAGAAAATTCTCATCAAAAATAAGTCAGGGTACCATTGGAAAAAGAATTGAACGCTATTCAAAATGATGTGCCACTTGACCCCCCTTTCCATTTAAAATTCTAAGGGTAACATCTACCCCTCTTATAGAGATTGAACCACGAGGTCTACAAATATTCCTTGAAAGTGTCCCTCTTGAAAATAAAGTTGCCCTGTTTTTAGATTCCTCATATTGTTTACTGGAAAGAAGATATTAAGGGTGGGAAGTTTTCAAATTGACACCCTGGTACAAATAAATGAAAGACATGGGAGGGTACCTACTCACTGATAAGTTCTTTATAGAACTAAAGCGAGTATGTAATTTTATTTACGTCATAGTCCTTTTCACTTATTGAATAATTATATATCTATGTTCGAATCGTTTGATTGCAAGTTGTAGGTATCAATGGCGCCTATGTCTGCAAAGTTTTCTAACCTAAGTTATTTGAGAGTTAATTTCGAAATTTGTATTGTTTTAGGTTGGCTGAATCCCCAAGTCGTAGACTGGTTTGTGGACTACGCTCGACTTTGCTACGGACTTTTCGGAAAGTACGTGAAGACTTGGGTAACTATCAACGAAGCCAAGCAGATATGTCACGCTGGATACGGCCAGGGAGTATACGCTCCCGGAGTAGAATCACCAGGAGTTGGGGAATACATTTGCGCAAGACACGTTTTGTTAGCACACGCGAAAGCATGGCGCGTATTTGATAAAGAATTCAGATCTACTTTCAACAGTAAGTATTCAAGTATACCTAACCTAGAACAAATCACATATTTGATACGACGAAGAACATCATTTTGAATGGGAATCAAACAGAAAATACTTGGGCTTATTTTTGATATCTTTTGGAGACTGTAATCTATCAACGGATTTGCAAGGCTATCAAAATTATGGTCTGTTTATGAGCCGGTGTCGGATCAAAAGATAGTTGAATAAAACAAATTGAAGGTTACGTCATTAAAGTGAAGAAACCAAATATTGTGAAACAATGACACGAAGATCCCAGTATCCAGTATCCATTTTTTTAATCCATTCACCCTGCCGAATTTTCTAGGTAGAAATACAATTGTTATCGACTCTGATTGGTACGAGCCAGCTACGTATAGTGACGCCGATGCAGTTGCTGCTGAAACAAAACGTCAATTTATTGTAAGAACCTTTTCTTTCCTACATATCTCATATGCAACTGCAGAAAATGCACCCAGGCTTTTCGAATACACATTAAACATTTTTCAGTACGGAATGTACGCCAATCCTGTCGTTTATGGCAACTGGCCCCAAGTTATGATCGATAACGTTGCCAGATTCAGCAAGGCACAGGGTTTCAACGAATCAAGATTGCCGCCCTTCTCTCAGGACGAAATCGAGCTGATCAAAGGTACCTATGACTTTTTGGCCGTCAATCACTACACCACATACATGGTTTCGGCCATTTCCGATCCCAGCTACGTAGGAGGCGTTAGCTGGGATGAAGACGCTGGAGTGAATAGTTACCAAAAAGATACTTGGGAAACTGCTGCGATTGGGTGGTTCAAGGTAATAAAAATATGATACTCGAACTGAAAAATTCGTTTTCTAGACATGTTATACGCAAGTCAGTAGAGTATAAAATTATGCAAGGGTACCACGTTGGGCGCCGGATGAATTGTTTATTGCGAAAAATTATAGAAATAACCTGCAACTATAAACTTTCTTTTAGGTTGTGCCATGGGGTTTCGGAAAACTTTTGAGATGGATCAAGAAAACTTATGGTGATCAGGAAATAGTTATCACAGAGAACGGAGTTTCAGACACAACTGGGACACTGCGTGATCAACATCGAATTGAATATTTGAGAGTGAGTAACTTAAGTTCTGTTGATATTCAGTACTATCGAGAATATTCCATCATACTTCAAAGTCACGAGACGTAATCCGTGAATCCGATTGTTTAGATGTGAGACTTTTAATGTTTTAATGAAGTACCAATATCTCAGTAGGAATCTAATATTACATTTTTCAGTCTTACATGAGTCATATGACCGACGCGATATATGATGGAGTGAATGTGACGGCTTATACCGTGTGGAGTATAATCGACAACTTTGAATGGACCCAGGGATTTAAGTGAGTATACTGTTTGGGAATATGTTGTTTCAGAAAAAGTAGGAACCAAATATATTAGTTATTAGTGGCTACCCGTTACCGAACTCGTTGGGCGTGGTCTGGGAATATTCTGCGGCGTGAATTTGCTAAGGCGATGTGGCAATAGCAAACGTGCTTCTCAATCGAATCAGTAACATTTACAAAGTCTACTTTTCTTCCTGCTGAAGAGAACAGAGCCTCCTCCGATTCACGATGATGAATATAATAAATAACACACGCAGGAATAGCTTTACGTTATACAAACGAACTTCAACTTTGAAAATAATTCCATGACACTTGATCAACATCCAGACGTTTCCCGATTAACTTTTATCTACTAACACCCACTCCAATTTTATAATGTATCAGTTTCATGAACTAGTCAATCAGCGATTCTACGATTCTTGTTCTAATATTTTAATTTCCAGTGCCAAGTTGGGGATGTACTACATCAACATGAGTGATCCATTGAAGCCCAGGGTAGCGAAAGATTCTTCGAAATACTTGGCTAACGTGATCAAAACAAGATGTTTGTTGGATTCAGGATGTAACTGAGACTTTCGATAGTGTTTTGAATAAAAACAACAATTGATTAGGTAGTTTTTGTTTAACCATTTCATATTCCTTTTTATAAGTGGATATCAATTATTTCGCTGATGACATTGTCCCCACGTTGGGCGCCAGGTATTTATGGAAGTAAAATAACAAACCGGTGGAAGCAATATCCAGGCAAATGAAACTAATTTCTGCATTTTCATCATTTATTTTTTTCCATAGCATTAATCTAAATCTAAAAAGCGGTAAATATACACATCCTAGTATATTCTTCTAATAAATATTAAATATATAAAATAAACTAGGATGGATACTTGAGAAGTTCATCCGTTTGAAAAGCTTTAAGCTGCCCCCTTGCTTACACACCAGAGTTGAAAATTGAATTTGATCAAATATCATTACCAAATCGATGGTTTGTGATAGATGATAAAACACAATCACAACTCAACATTACATGTATTCAAGAAATACACCCCTATAAAATCAGCAAATTGTAAAAAGTTTGAAAAAAAATTGTTACAAAATACTTCAACATTGCAAAATGTGAAATAGTCGGTAAAAAAAGTTCTGGAAATGATTTTCCTTTCAAAGAGAATGCAGCAATCACGAGATTTGAGAATACAGACAATTTCTGATAGTGTTACAACACGGCTACTTGAAATGTCATTACTATTTCCACAATTATTATACTAGAAAAACGAAATTCAATAAACGAAAATCAAAGTAACTAAAAAATATCTCCCAATTTCTACATTCTCTGTAAAAAAATTGTTACTGGTCTAAAGACAATAAATCAAGTGACAAGTCAGATCAAATTCAGAGTCATAAACTTATTCCATTGCAACGACGTCAGCATAATCCAAAATATGGTCTTCCAATTGGTTTCCAGGTATCTCAATTCTTATTGGAAACGATGGTAGTTCATAACCAATATTAATTTCACGATTCTCCAAACTTTGTGGCAGAGTTAACATCTCGAAATGACTGTCTTGGAACAGCAGAATATCCTTCATCAAAGACCTGTGAATAAATTAGGGAAATATAAATTCTGCTCGTGATTTAATAACCTTATTCAGTATACTCGATGTACATTTAATATTTATTATTGTATCATCACGATTCTGTGAAACAGCTTTTAGGTTTTTTCATGTGGACTTTTTAACGCACACTTTGAACAAGCAGGCTTTGGACGACGTGGCGATAAAACAAAATGCTAATGTTTACTGGTAGCTGTCAAATTTTGATTCAAGCAGTTAAGACGCTCTTTAATTCGTGGTTTCTATTCAACTTGTAATAATCGCTAGGGTGTTAGCCGACGATATCTTTGATTCAATTTCAAACTAATACCAAAGCAAACAACCACTCCTTAGTCGCCCACCCTAGGAAGTATTTTTTATATTAAAATTAAATTAAAGTATAGACCCAGAGTATAGTTTTGAATCCGCTCTGGATCACCCCGATTTAGGTTCAGGGGATAGCCTCCCCAAAGGCCAGATTGCTCAACCTTACAATTCACAGCACTACTGGTTTTCGTAAGTTCACCATCGTCCGCGAAGGCAAAGATGTAGATTTGTAGGTTCGGCTACGGCTTCTCAAATGCGTGGACTTTGTATGAGGGGTTGAAGGGGTAAGTAATAGTAAGAAGCAAAGTTCCACCAACCAGCTTTATTTACCAAAGCAAAAAATGGTGGAAAATAGTAACGAAAATATAAAAAAAATTGTAAAATAAACCAACTGCAAGAATTCATACACTCTGTATAGGCAAATAAGCGCAAGAAAAATTAAAAATATAGTTGAATAAAATTAGTCACCCTCTCAATACATGAAAGATCGCTCAACAGTTAAACATGCATTTTTCTAGAAAACCAACAACCCTTTTCAAACATTCCTGATAATAAATCAGTAGCCATATTTTTAAATTACCTCACTACTATTATAATTACAACAAAAACTATGGCCAAATTTAAACTATTATTATTATTATGTCATGTTCGCCCTCCTAACTCCCTCAAGATTTTAATAACATTCCCTCAAATTACAAAAACAAAACACCCAGTTTTAAGTTATAATTATTATCATTTACCTGGAACTTATTTAAATGCTTCAAGCTTATATTGAATAACTCCGCGATACAGTTAACACCCCATATTTCTATTCAAACTAGCATTGTCTTAAAATAGACCAAACACGCCCCAGCTTTTAACGCAACTACTATTACTCTTATTCAGCCCGATGCTCTATCACTTCAGTCAAAAATAACGTCACCGTTATTCGCCATTTCCGTTGTTTTGCTATTACCAAGCAATAGCAAAATAACGGAAATGGCGAATAACGGTGACGTTATTTTTAACGGACGTGATACAGTATAGGGCTGAATATTTGTCTTGGAATAATTTTACGCCATTAACAAACACACATGTCGGCCTACGAAAAATTCATACCGGTTTTATATTCTTGAGGGTGGCATAATTGCCTACACCCTCACGGGTAGGTGGTCGTCCCAAACCCAACCCATCACTTGCACTTCACAACACCAAATGACTTTATAAAAATATCAGAACTGTCCATTTCCAACGAGAATCTCGACTTTTTGATTGTCAACCCGACGTCCCTATCTAAGGTCATAAGCCATTAAATTTATCAACCCAGAGCGACCCTTCTATGTAAAAACAATTTCTCCCCGGTTCAGCGTAGGTATAAATTCTTATCTCACACTCACATACGGAATCCAGACACGCACATATGATTCCTTAAATTTTAAAAGACCGATTTATAATATAGGGTGTACTGAAAACATATAACAGTGCCCACTGTTACAAATTTTCAAACACATTCCTAATGAAGTATGAGAATGATGAAAAATGGGATATGATAGTGTTTTATACAAACCGGAAAAAAGGGAAAGGAAGAAGCAAGTTGTATCACGAGAGGTTTCCAAAAAGAAGACAACCTTTTAGAGACATTTTCGCAAGATTGCGACACAACGTAATTGATGGTGGTCAATTTGAAAAGAAAAGGCTAAAATTATATGAATCAAATAGGGACGAGGAGTTGGAAGAAATAGTCGTTTCAGGAGCTGTTGATAATGATCCCAAAACGTCAACGCAAAATTTGAAAATATCTACAGGCCTACCAAGAACTAACCTTAGACGGATTTTGAGAAAGCATAAATACAAGCCATACAGGACAAGAAGAGTTCATAAACTCAGACCAGGAGATTTTGAAAGCTGCATGGATTTTTGCCAGTGGTTCCTGGAAAATTGTAACCAAGAGCGAGATTTTTCGTTAAATTATATTCGGACAGACGAAGCTTAGTGAGCAGTGACGGCATTTTCGACAGCTACAATTCTTATACTTGGGCACGACAAAATCTTCATTCTATTGTAGAGCAGACAAGTCAAGGAAGATTTAGATTTAGAGTGTGGGCAGGTGTTCTCAGGGGTAGAATTATCGGCCCGTTAATTTATAATGGCACTCTCACATCTCTAGAGGTACGTAGAAATCTTAAAGCAAAACATTGAACCCCTAGTTGATGAATTGCCACTAATGGAGCTCAGAAAACGGGGCAACTCACTACACGGCAATTATCACCAACTTTTTGGCTGTAAATTTTGGTAATAATTGGATAGCCAACCAAGGACCCAACCGTTGGCCGGCCAGATCACCGGACCTAACGCCTATGGACTTTTACCTCTGGGGAAGGTTAAAAGATCTTGTTTTCAAATTGCCGTCCAATTCTAGATACGAATAGGAAGCGGCAGCGATGCAAAGTTTTGCCTCTCTCACTCCTATTCAAATAATTAATTCGACAAAAAACATTCAGAATAGGTGTCGCCTGTGTGTAGGAGAAGCTGGTAGACATTTTGAACCCCTTTTCTTGAGAAATACAATTCATTTTTTGTTCTTCATCATTATAAATATTATTGTTGGAGTTTCAGTCGATATAGTATGAATTGTTTTCAGTTTTATTGAAACTATGAGTTTTAATTACTGCTGTGAAAAGCTTTCTCAACATTTGATAGCTACTACTGAACAATTTCTTCCTGATTTAAAGTCCACGTGAAAAAACCTAGAAGCTTTGTACTTCGAAGATTACTCTAGCAAAACATCAAGTGTGCTACATTTCTGGAAAGGTAATTTTAAGCTCTTTTGAAATATGCAGAAATATACAGGGTGTCTCGTCTAAAAAAAAATATTTTTCCACCTATAATTATGGATATTTTATTTGAACAATAAGTTACACCATTGAATTCTGCGTAAAAAAGTGCGCGAGACACTTTTCGCAAATGCACATTTTTGAAAATAATAATAATAATCTTTATTATTCCTTTCAGACAATGAATGTATAGGACAGGTCAATAAATAGGTACAATAGTAATAATAACAACAAACAATTAAGAGCAAAAAACAAGTTAAAATTCACAAAAAGCACTTGCTACTGAGACATGGTAAGCTTTAATTTAGTTCCCTATCTGCCATAAAATCTACTTTGCTATATGTAGCATTTGGTCGTGAGACTTAACTCTATTTTTGAATGAATTCACGTCAAGCTGCTGTATACTTTCTGGCAAATGGTTATAAAACATGATTCCTTGATGAATAGGACACCCTTCAAATTTAGCAGTTTTATGTGATGGAATGCTCAGAAAGTTTCTGTTTCTAGTGGGATAGTCATGGTGGTGAGAGTTTGTTTTTGATAAATATGCTGTAACTCAGAAACGATGATAGATATCCGTATGCGTTTTTAACCATTGTGTTTGTCATAAAATTTGACCCTCAGACACAACCATCAGTTTTGTTTGAAAACAGGACTTTTCCTTCAATAGTGTCCAATTTGGCCCACTCTGTATATTGTATTTTATTCAATAATTTATGCAACATAGTGCAATAAAGATTATGATGATTATTATTATTACGAAATTCAATTTTTTTGTGATCAATTCCATTCGCCAGAACCCAATCAACCACTTGAAAATATGGGAATTGGGAGTTTTCCAATCCATACCAGTTTCACATAACTGTCTGACCGTTTCATATTATTCCATTGGAAATATTGTTATTTTTTAAATGCATTTTAGAAGAAATTGAATATAATGTTTTGAAACTGAATAAAATGTTTTGAAAATGAAAAAAAGTAGATAATTTAATATCAACAGTTATTGTATCTGACCCCATGTTGGGCGCCATGTATTTAAATAAAACAAAGTGATTCATAATGCAAATATGTCTGTCATAAAATATAACTACTTGAATTTTTTGCAAAATTAGACCGAGCCGTTAAATAAAAATTCGGCTGATATATTACAAGAATATATAACTCACCAAATGTTCTCATCCATAACGATCCGCACTTTCGGAATGGGGAATCCGTTGAACGCACTAGCCACGGGCAGAGTGTAGGCGCCCATGTCCTCAAAAACCATCCAGTCCCCGACCTTCATTTCAGGCAGCAGAACGTGCTCGACGACCTGATCCAGTCCGTCACAAGTCGGTCCCCAAACGCTGCTCGGGTAGTACTTTTCGCCCGGACGTTCTTCCAAAGGCTGCGGACTCACCACTTGATGGTCGTAGAGGATGCAGTTGAAGCTGCCGTACACGCCGTCGTTGATGTAGTACATGCGGTGGGTCACACTGTTGCCGGTTTCCAGGTCGGTTTGGAGAATGTTGCGGATGGAGTGAATGTTGCACGCCAGAGTGTAGGCGGAGCTGACGTAGAAGCGACCCGGTTCGGCGATCACTTGTACGGCCAGGTCGGAGAAGTAGTCGTCCAGAGCGAGGTTGATGACGTCTGCTATCTGGAAGAATACGCGAAGGTACAAAATACAATATTACTTTATCGGCAATCGTCTCACTCAGCGTGTCGTACGATTGTAATAATCGAAAATTAGAGTTTGTCACATGGTTGTTAACGAAATGTTATGGCCGACGACTTACCTCATCAATCGACGTCCCTTTGTCGCCGGGAAAGCCTCCGCCCAAGTCCAACAGAGAGAACTGGTATCCCAAAGTTTCGGCAAACTCGAAGATCTTCCTGGCCGCAGATATGGCCCTGCGGAACACCGGTGGTTCCCGACAACCGGATCCCACGTGGAAGCTGACACCGACTACGTTGATGTCCAAGGAGTTTGCGAGACGGAGGAGATCAGGCGCCTCGGTGACGGGATCGCACCCGAACTTGTTGCCCAGCTGGCATTGAGCCTCTTCTGCATCGCAACGTATACGAATCACCATTCTGGAATAGAATAATACACAATGATCAGCTTGTATATGGGTAAAGGACCAAGCACACTTCTTATGTGAAAAGTCTTTCGGTCAAATTGTCTAAAATTTCAATATATTGCTGAACTCGGGCTTCTGAACAGAAGTTACCATGGGCACACAAAAATTCTATGTATAGTTTACGAGATACAGAGTGTTGAAGTTGTAAAATGTCACTTTTGAGCCATTATTGGTGATAAAATCACAAAATTATTAGTGGGTTTTTCATCCATACCACAGTATTACACTTGGCCAGTGCAACACTATGTTTTATAAGTCTTTTTTTGAACAATATACAGGGTAAATCATGACTTTTTCAGAGTAGATTGAATGTATCCGTGTATCTGTTATATATTCTTTGGAATACGCGATTTGATCAATTCAGTGCACCAGGTGTATGAGCCATGACAAAAACAAAATTGACACTCGCGTTTTCAAAATATTTCATAAAATGATATTTTTTTTTAATTGAACACCTTTTATTTTAACATGCATTTCGATTAGTAATCACATTTTGAACAGAACAAATCTAGGAGGGTCATGCCTGGTGAACGAGGGGGCCATACAACAAAACCATTTGTACCTAGCAAAACAGCGTCGCAACATTATTTTTAGGCCACTGAAATTATGTGCTGAAAATAATTCATATGACAAGCTTCCAGATCAGGATAATCGAAAAACCTCTTCCAACACTCTTATAATATTTTAAAAACGTGATTGTCAATTTTGTTTCGTCTTCAGCATCGAGAAGGCCAAAAAATGCCACTAGTTTGCATATCAAATCCGTAGCATCAATAATATCGAAGTTGGCAATGGTACCGACTTAATTTAGAACAACCAATAGATTTTCTAAGGGTTAGATCAGGATTTTTATACCTATAATACAACTGGCATCGATTTTAAACTTTGAAGTAATTTAAATCGACTTGCTTTGCTTAAAGAAATAACGGGGTTTGGTAGTTTTAAAATGAACAGCACTATTAAAAACGTAATTAGTGGAATCTCGTTAACATGAGATATCTCACTGATAAAGAAAGCTAACTTGGTTATTGAAGTACGCATGTAGGAATATATATAAAAAAGTGTTTGGTTGAGGACAAACATATTTGTTCTCTCCGAATCTTCCAATACACTTTGTATCCGTCTACGATCTCCATCTGTTTACTCACCTTGCATCAGGAAATAGCTTCTTGACCTTGAACAGCTCCGTTTCGTTGTCAAAAGTCATAGTCGACACTCCGACAGCTTCAGCGTGTCGAATATGACTGGCCGGCTTGGCTGGATTGGCAAATATGATGCGATTCGGCTCGACGCCCAAGTCGAGCACTTTCTTGATCTCCCCTTTGGAAGCGCAGTCGAAACTGACACCGAGCGCGTTGAGAGTTTCCAATACAACGAGGCCATCGTTGCATTTGACAGCTGCAATGGAAATTGTAAAGTTGAGGATATTTGACAGTGCATCATGCATTTAAAACGTTCGAGGATTATCAACTGAGACACATTAGTATTTAATAATATTAACTGTTATTATTGACCGTTTCTGGGTACAAATAATTGATCTCGGATCTTAAACGAAGCAAATCGCTTTTGTGTTCGCTTCTAGCACTGCCAACACTTCTTTCTTTGTTCTCACGCAGCCCCAACTTCATTATTCATTCCACCGTTGATAACCCCCCGTCGTCCTTCAGACTGTTGTTTTCGGCCGCAATTTTCTTCATATATTTTCCTGCAACCGCTCATTTTTTTCTATCGCTGCTCCTCCTTTCATTATTCTTCCAGCCCCTGCATCTTCTGCCCCTCACCACCGCTTGATCTTTTCCATTACGCCATGACCTCACGTTGGGCGCCGGATAAATTGTTTACAGCGAACAGTTATAAAAATTGCCTTGCTCTTATTCAGGACTGATTGCAACCGGCTATTGCTTGGTTGGAGTGAACTGTATGAAAACCAAAGTATCCTGTTGATTTTCGATACAAAAATTATAAAAGTTCGGCTAACTTGTATTGTTTTTTAATGAGGACACTTGATCCAGCCTCTTCATAGTAAAATTTACCTTCGCATTCGACACTATTTGTTACGAATTTGGGGTTGATAACTAGCGACAGTGCTGATTGGTGAAGAACGCGACAATCAGTTTTCCATATATTCTTACGTGTATTTTTTGACCTTGCTGTCGACTTGGCAAATGAAAGATCTAACGGGCCTTCTGGTTATAACGAAAATTGTTAGTGTTTATCTTTTTCCTGGTGTTAGGTAAGTGATATTATTACCCACTATGTTAGTTGATGGTATTCGTGGATGGATATAAATCGTTGTCAACTTTAAACGAGTATCCTGAAAATCACTTACATTAGAACTCTATTATCGATCGTATCAGAGCGTCCAACGTGTGGCCCCACGTTTAGTCTTCGTTACCTCATTATCGATTGTATTATATCTTGGCGCCCAACGTGTGGCCTCACGTTCAGTCTTTGTTACCTGTTTCAGAAATGACGAGATTTTTTTTCTCGGAACGTTTTCTTTATAATAACCAAGTCGGAGAGATACAGACAAATCAACGGTATGGTTAGGATTCAAGAGTAACATTGAAAACTGTAACTTCTGTCGAAACAATTGTGGTTTTTTGAAACTATATATGGATTTTCTACCTATTCAATAAATCTCACCATAGTGCGGCTGGACCCTGGGCAGTTTGGCGTTCCAGATCTTGTGTTTGCGAACAATGTCTCCGACGTCGCAAATGTAAAACGCCTCCTCTTGATTTTTGTGGGCGGCCACTTCTCTGATTACGGACCATACGTCCGATTTGTCGTCCAGGACGTGAACTCTTTCCTCTTTGAAGATTTTCATTTTTGGTCGATTTTACAGGTGGATTTGTTGAATACAATTAAAAATTTGCGGTGAAGTAAGCAAGCTGGAAATAATAATAATTAATTAATCACTTTGGTACAATATAAATACAATATATTCAGGAATATATGAAAAAGTATAAATAATTTCTGCATCTTCTAGTTCTCGTGTATTGATAGGTACTTACGAGGCAGCCTGTGCTCAGATTCACACAGGTTTATTTGTTTAAAGGTGTTTTATTATCTCCTAGATAATGCTAGCAACCCCACGGTGGTTCGCCGTTTAGGAAGATTTTCCAATTGTAAGGAAGTAGTAGGCTGCTAGTGTCTGGGTTAGCTTCGCTCACGACACGACCCTGGAAAGTAAACAAAAACAAATCGTTAACAAAAACGCCATCAAAGCATCAAAGTGATCGTTTCAATAAAGTAAACGTGAAAATGTTTCCACAATGAAAAATTTTGAGTATCGATTAAAAATGGAATAGTATACATCTAGAAAAGAGTTTTAGAGTGCTAAATTTGCATGTATCACTGGTTCCTAGTTGACTCAAAGGCGAGGTAGATAATTTTTAATTGTAATAGCTGTGCCATCTACGGTTTTGGTAATGTGGTAAACTTCCAGATACCATGGCAAAAGCATTTACATACAATAAAAAAAGCAATGGCCCAAGTACTGATTCCTGCGGTTCATATTTTTTAAATGAAATGTAAAAGATAATTGTTTGTAGTGAAGGATGAGTCCGCTCTGATTTTATTTTTACCGAAAAAAAAATGCTTGTTTTCAAACTGCCAGGAAACAATTCTGTTTTGAATTTATATTAACCAAAAATACGTAAGGATTGGCAAAGCTTGATTCAATAGTTTCAACACTAATTTGGCTATTGTTGCTTTTTTTATTTTCATGTTAGAAATAATATCAAAAATATCATGTTCAGTTACATATTAAAAATAAAAACTCTGAAGGATTTCACAATTTCTTATTGTAGATACATTGATTTATTTTTAAACTGGTCTTAGGTTATTTATGACTCTTATATGGTGCAATCTTCTAAATGGGATGCAAAATAATTGATTCTTCATAGCTAATGAACTGAGAAAATTAAAGAGGTGTGAGAAAGTTGAAAAGATGAGCAAATAGATGAGAAAATGTTGGCTTGAATGGAAGGAGAATCAAATGAGAAAAAATTTAAAGAATCACAAGTATAAAAAACCTGAAAAAATATTAGAGGAACTATCTAACTTTACAGAAGCTGAGAATTTTGAAAAAATGTTACTGAAAGATGAAAAGTAGGATACGTTTGTAAATTTAAGTCGATAAACCAAATCACCCATGATGAAAAAAGAATAGGAATTTATTAAAAGTTGGGCCAAATGTTCATAGTATATTTATTCTGTTCGGATATAATAGGGTATTATTTTTGACAAGGTTTTCAACAGAAAATAAGTACTGCCCCCTGCGACCATTGAATTATATCTCTGAGTGAGAACGGATTGTTTACAATTCAACTGTCGCTATAAGTTAATGATCTTCCGGTACATTTTGTATTTTTACAGCAAACATTTTCATTGCTCCGCATACCGAGCATGTTTATTTTTTGATATTTATATCTAAGTAAATTTGTAGTTGTATATTGACAATCCCTTCAATTGTTCTTTCAGAGATATGAAATCGTCTTGTCCATAATACTGATTATCAACGTATTAAGGAATCGAATGTAAACGAATCAATTACCCCATTTTGTAGCTGATTATTACATACATCAGATAAAAATGCCATCCTGACAAGAAACCACATCATTTTACAAATAGGGGGGTTACACCATTTAATCAGAACAAAATACAAATAACGTCTCCATTATTCGCCATTTCCGTTATTTTGCTATTGCTTGGTAATAACAAAACAACGGAAATGGCGAATAACGGTGACGTTATTTTTAACGGAAGTGATACAGCATAGGGCTGAATATTGTGAATAATAATAAAAGTTTTCGGGGGCCCCTGACACTAGATGCAGAGCGTGTCGTAGCTGAGACCATAATGCATTTGCTGTCAGCTTGTCTAGCTTATGCGGTCTCGGCCTATATCCACAGGCATAACGCGGCCCTACGAGTGTTGTAATACCATCTACGACACTCGTACGGTGTAGACGAGACACCGGTGTTGCCTTATGCTTCGGGGGATATTGAGTCCGTTGTGGAGAATGAGAAGTGCCGAATCTATTGGAAGTACTCATTCCCCATCCTCAGGCAAATACAAGCCAATAAGCCTGATGTAGTCCTCCTCGACCATCAAAGTAGGACGATTTGCGTCATTGAGTTTTCAGCTCCTGGCGAAACGAACATCGTCCGAAAAGAGGAAGAAAATCGGACTAAATATCGAGATCTACTCCGCAGGCTTTATCCAAACCATTCTGTCAAAATGGTGGTTCTGATAATAGGGGTCCTTGGTGGAATGATGAACACACTACTCTCAAACTTAAAAATCATACCGGCTTGCCGTGATATGGCAGAAATCTTAGCCGGACGAATGCAGGAGGCCGTAACTCTTGGTTCACTCCACCTGCTCAGGGCACATGATTCTCGGACCCAATAGTCACTTACCCCACGGCGTGGGGAGTGGTTATTGGGATAAATGATCCAGCGCGCCTTCCGGAAGAATCGGGGCTCCGGAGACAGGGCCTGTATGGGAAAAAAAAAAGTTTGCGGGGGCCCTAACAAAAACATCCCGCTACTGATAATTTTCACAAATAGCATGTTTTCCAACTTGATTAACATAATATATAATATATGGGTTCTAAACGGTTAGGTAATCTTTTTTTTACCGATGAGGGAACATAGTTCAAATGGTTTTTACATGTCAAGAATATATTATATTTAATTTTTTTTAATAACTAGGACGGTAAAATTCGCAATATAATAAAACTTAGGAAATATAGTACATTCTTTCAAAAAATTATAAAAAAATTCTTTCAAAAAAGTTTTTGATGCTGGCATTTTCTGCAAATATAATAAATAAATCCATACCATAGGGTTTTTCCCAAAGTGACACTTTTCTCGAGATGATGACTTATAAAAAAAAATCATAAATGTTCAATACAAAATTCATGTCTTTAATTGTTATTCGGACCACTTTGAAAATATCAGACAAGGCAGAACAGATTAAAAAAAAATAGTAGAACTAAACATGTAATGAAAGTATTTTAGGTGCGTTATATTCTTAATATTTTCTCCTCGTTGCCAATCAATGCCGATGGGAATAGAAAATATGAATTTTGTTGAAGGATCAAAGCGTACACGAAGCATTATTAGTATTTATTTCATATCCAGTTTGAACGGGTAGACATTTTTCACGTTTTTTTTTCAAAATCAACAGATATCAGCGCCGTAATGAGGTCAAAACTGGTGGAATATATATATATATATATATATATATATATATATATATATATATATATATATATATATATATATATGCTACAATTTTTTATTTATATTTCCTGTAAAATATTTGTTCACTGATATCACCATCCGTCATCTCAAGGATGAAAAAATTACTTATATCAACTTTAAAACTGTAGTTATCTTGAGATTAAATTAACCAAGGACTAAGAAGGCTTTACCAACAATATTTGCACAATAAAACAGGTAAATTTCAATCCGATTTATAATTCCTCCTACCTTAAATCTACCCTTCATATAACCTTGCCGAGTACTATTGAATTACTGATGATATTCGAGTCAGAGAGTAAAATCACCTTTGTGGGTTATAAGTTGTCGGAAAATCCCATAATTGTGCGAATTAGGAATTACCATCGTTACCGCATGTATGCTAATTTGTAAACCACTTCCTATCCATGAAATTAGATACTTATTTCTGGTTTGACAAACATTCATATAAAATTACCTAAACTGTTTTATAAGAGGTCGAGAAATCGTTTAAATTAGGACCACACTTGGCGATTTTCTTTCATTTCATTATCATAGACATGCTAATTTAACAAAATTTTTACTACATTTCTGAAAGTTGAAGATTATTTGTTTTTAGCTGCTACATAGGATGTCATACAGATACTGTGCCGTACTTCAGAACATGTTTATTGAGTTGATTATACACAATTTTATAATGTAACAAAATGTACGAATATTTTCTTCTTTTTAGCGAATTTGAATAAACGTTTTTTCACAACCTTATCCACCTTATCTACGCACGCAATTTAGTTCGGAAAGTGTAATTTCCCACACTAGTGCGGGAAGTTTTCTCAAAATAGTTTTTTCCTACAAGCGTGCGTGTTCCGCCCTATTCCCGCACGCAATTTAGTTTGAGAGGTGTCATTTTCCCGCACTAGAGCGGGAAAAATTTTCCCGCACGCTACTGTCAGTTTAAGTGAGTTTTTCCCGCACTAGTGCGGGAATAATTTTTCCCGCACGCAAAAGTTTGTTCAAGAGAGCAACATAAGATGTTTCAATGCGCTTGTAGAAAAAATATTGATCCTAACTCATACGGAAAGGTACTCTCCCGCACTCGACTGCTTACCCGAATTCCGCTTTGCGTCGTTCGGGTAACGGCAGTCTCATGCGGGAATGGTACTCTTTCCGTACTTGTTAGGATAATAACTATTTCCGCACTATTGCGGGAAACAAATTCCCGCTCGCAACAGTTTGTTCTAGATAAGATTTTTTAATGCGCTTTTATAAAAAATCTTGATCTTATCTAAGAGGGAAAAGTACTTTCCTGCATTCGACTGCTTACCCAAACTTTGATGATTCGATGTTTTTCTCATTTTTTACGGATTTTATTTTCGTAACATAAAAGTAGGCGGTTCAGAAATTTTCCCCAAGTTCTACCCGTTTTCTATCTAGCCTTTAGGGAGACAGGGCGGTAATTTTTCAAAATTGAATTATTTAACTATCCGCTGTTTTTCACTATTTTTACGGATTTATTTTCGCGAATTTTCGCAACTTTTCTTCGAGGAGGGGGTACGAGGCTTCCGACCAGCTCTGGTTTTGTCGTAATTTTCCGCATCCAAAACGGTTGAAAGAATTTCCGATTTCCGACATGTTCTCTAACCATCGAGGGGGGACAGGGGAGTAACATTTTTGAAACTGAATTATTCGACGGTCAGATATTTTTTACAATTTTTACGTATTTTATTTCCTAAACTTTTTATTGAAGTAACATTCTAATAAAACTAGAGAGGTCGGTAATTTTTTAAACGTGTTTTCTATCTAGCCTTTAGAGATACAGGGTGGTATTTTTTTTAAAATTGAATTATTCGACTATTTTTAAGGATTTTTCCGATTTTACTCTCGTAACTTTTAAATAAAAGTAGAGGGACCGGATAATTTTTTTTAATGGATTTAATCCGCTATCTGACGTTTTTCAATATTTTCGCGAATTTACGCAACTTTTTTCAAGGAAGGGGGTCCAAGGTCTCCGACCAACACTGGCTTTGTGGTTATTTTTCATGTCCAAAACGATTGAAAAAAAGTTCGAAATATTACATGTTCTGTCTAACCTCGAAAGAGGTAAAATGAATTATTCGATGGTCAGATATTTTTTACATTTTTGAGAATTTTTTCGATTTTATTTTCCTAACATTTTAATAAAAGTAGAGGGATTGGAAATTTTTTTATCTAGCCTTAAGGGAGACAAGGTGATAATTTTTTAAAATTGACTCAATCGACAATCTGATTATTTTCACTATTTTTACGAATTTATTTTCGCAGGTTTTCCTGAGGAAGATCCGACCCAACCGGTTGAAAAAAAATCCGAATTCCTACATGTTCTCTGTCTAACCTTCGAGGGGGGACAGGGGATTAACATTTCCGAAACCAAATTATTGGATGATCAGATATTTTTTATAATGCTGACGGATTAATAATTCGATTTTATTTTCATAGCATTTTTATAAAATGTAGGGGGGCCAAACATTTTTCTCTCCGAGCTCAAAAATATGATTTTTGTGTTATTATGAGCTCTCCGAGTTCAAAAGTCTGATAGAAGTTTATACAATTTTTTGAATTTTCAACCGCAATAACTTTTGAATAAATGAACCGATTTTCGAGCGGTTGGCAGCATTCGACGCAGTTTTTCAAGCTCCATGAAGAATCTTGAATTGATCGAACTAGAAATTTCAGAGTGATCCAAAAAAACACTTCTTTCGGTTTTCTTTCGACAACGATAACTCACGAACGAACCAACCGATTCTGACCGGACTGGCGACGATCGACGTGATTTTTTGATAGTAAGAATTGATTAGTTTTTGAGATCGATCGATAGAGCAGTTCAAAAGTTATCCCAAAAAATACACATTCCAAAAAAAAAATCGTAGTTTTTTTGATATTTCTCAAAATCTACAGGTACGAATCGGTTCAAATTATATTCAAAATCAAAGTTTGGCCAAGCCAAATGGATAGAGAAAGAGTGAGAGAGAAATAGTAACGCGGAGAGGGAAATATATAGGCATTACACGCAGCTGCACGCATTGGACTTTATCGACGAATTTTTGTTATTTCGGCTTGTGGAAATCGTCAGATTATATATTTTTCATTATCCTTGAATTATTTCCTTCAAAATTAATTTTTTTTTGGCACGCTCGAGAATGTCGAGATGACGTTTTTTTTTACAACTTTGTAGCCCTCCCCTTTCTTTACGTCACTCTCAAATTGTCAGATTAGTAGAATTTACACTTTTTAGCATGTAATTAACTCACCCTACCTTAATCTGACGCGCTCGAGAATTTCTGATGATCAATTTTTTTTTACTGATCTGATCCTTTTTCCTGGACGCGCGGCCTTATTTCTGAGGTTCATATTTGGTGGGGTTACTATTAAAAAATATGCCCGTATCTCCGAAATTACTTAAGAAAGCCAAAAAATGTATTTCCAGACCATAGTACGTAAGTTCCATAGCTTGTAGCTACTAGTAACCGGAATTTTACCGGCCATTCTCAATATCCCGCCGTTTGCAATTTTCAGATCTCAATTCGAAAAACTTTTCGAAATACTAGCCTTCATTAAGAATCACCCTGTATAGGCGAGTTCTTCGACTCACAACTTGTTCATTCATGAATTTGTTGTTAATAGACAAACACCTAAATGAAGTCAGAAATTAAGAGAGGCCCCAGGGGGATATCGGCAATTAGTCTTGGTTCAGGTAAATACTTTGGTAATCGCTCTGTTCGAACATCTCATAACAAATTCAAAACTATTGGCGATAAGAGTAGTTAAATGTCACTGTAGTCCAACTATAATCGATTTTTATGCGAGGTTTTCTTGCAAAACACTATAGTACCCACATAATATTGAAGTACAAAAGGAACTAATGTGCACCCTTTAAGCCAAGCCAAGGGTGAATTCAAGGTCCAAGAGCCTGTGAGAGAATGCGGCATATTCGTTTTATTTCGAATTAGCATCGTATATTTGAAAGTCTAAATAAACATACAACCACACTCATTGTTAAAGTGAATTTTAAAATATGTAAGAATCAAAAAGCAGCTGGTACTACTTCATCATAAAAAAAAGAAAACCGACCAACTTATTCTTCCCATTGAATAGAAAATCGTTTACCTGAACTATTAGGGCACCCAACGACTCTTCTGATGAACATAAACACATGAAAGATTCTTTAGTTAAATAGTCTGAACAACCAGCGGGTCATCTGAGCCACTGGTACAAAATTCTGGATGAAGTGAAAAAAACACGACACGACAAGAACTACTACTCCTCACGAAAGCTGCTACCGCGCCACTTGATGCGAAATCGAACTGAAAGATCACAGCTATCGTCCGACGACTAAATAGTACATTCCCACCACAATTCAGGCTAACGCTATCAATGAGGACCTTTGGCCTTATCCAGATAAATGGACAAATGGCACAGTCGTTAAACTGGTTATCAAATTGTAGTAATCGGAATATAAACATTTTTGAAGTGAGGCATTTTTTTCTAATGATTTCCTTCAATTAACAAATAAAAATTCAACATTTTTGGATATTGATTTATTATCTACTTCACTAGAAAAAAAATAAAAAATTGGGAATCAAAGGTGTGAAGTTTAGGGTTGATTCTAGCATTGCTTTGCAGTAAAAAATAATTTATTTAAAAAAGAATGAAAATAATAATGTATAATTGAAGTACTATGTTTTTGAAACGGCCCGAAAAGAATTAAATAATTTCTCCACGCTAAGACAAAGTTTGTAAGATTTAGAACGGAAAATGTAGGGCGCATTCAATGGATAGTAGGGATTAGCCCCCTTTGAGAAAATGTGCAAACCAAATCACTTTACTTGATTAAAATTATTTAATTCTTTTTAGTTCGGTCAAAAAATAATTTTTATGTAAATTACTATTTTCTGAATTTTTAGAAATTACAAATATCAAAATATTCATTATTTTCCGAATTGTTTACCTGGATTGCCATACGGCACCTCGGCCATTTATTTGAGCATAAACTAATCAAATATTTTCGAAATCTATAAGGAATTTTGCACATATAGTGCGAATTTCAACTAGAACTGAGTGACTTTTTTCGAGTAATCGTTTTTTTCTTGCCTATATCAACTTGAAATTCACGAAATCTACTAATTTCGTCATTCTGAATCGATTGGCGTACGCAGAATTGCTCTATCTTCAACCGTTCTCGAGTTGAAAAGTTCATCTAGGGTTGAGAGGGGTCATTTCCCCCCAAACATTAAAACAATATTTTTTTCTACTCCACTTCTTGAAATGCAATATTTATTTGAATATATACACACAGAATTTCAAGTTGATTCCGGATTAAATGATAATTTCATAGACTTTTTACGGCACCTGCATCATTTCCATCTCGCTAGGGAATTTTCAACTTTTATTCCTTATATCTGCCAAACCTTGTATCTGAGCATACAAATCATACATTTTCAGAAACTTCATGAAATTTTGCACGTGTAGTGCGAATTTCAATTCAATTCGATGATTTCGTATTTTTCATGATTTTTAGTGGTCTACCCCTTACGACTTTTTTCGAGGAAACTCTTTTAACTTGCATTTCAACTTAAAATTTACGGAAAATACTAATTTCATTATTCTGAATCGATTGGCGTACGCAGAATTGCTCTATCTTCAACCGTTCTCGAGTTGAAAAGTTCATCTAGGGTTGAGAGGGGTCATTTCCCCCCAAACATTAAAACAATATTTTTTTCTACTCCACTTCTTGAAATGCAATATTTTTTTGAATATATACACACAGAATTTCAAGTTGATTCCGGATTAAATGATAATTTCATAGACTTTTTACGGCACCTGCATCATTTCCATCTCGCTAGGGAATTTTCAACTTTTATTCCTTATATCTGCCAAACCTTGTATCTGAGCATACAAATCATACATTTTCAGAAACTTCATGAAATTTTGCACGTGTAGTGCGAATTTCAATTAGATCAGATGATTTTGTATTTTTCATGATTTTTAGTGGTCTACCCCTTACGACTTTTTTCGAGGAAACTCTTTTAACTTGCATTTCAACTTAAAATTTACGGAAAATACTAATTTCATTATTCTGAATCGATTGGCGTTCGCAGAATTGCTCTATCTTCAACCGTTCTCGAGTTGAAAAGTTCATCTAGGGTTGAGAGGGGTCATTTCCCCCCAAACATTAAAACAATATTTTTTTCTACTCCACTTCTTGAAATGCAATATTTATTTGAATATATACACACAGAATTTCAAGTTGATTCCGGATTAAATGATAATTTCATAGACTTTTTACGGCACCTGCATCATTTCCATCTCGCTAGGGAATTTTCAACTTTTATTCCTTATATCTGCCAAACCTTGTATCTGAGCATACAAATCATACATTTTCAGAAACTTCATGAAATTTTGCACGTGTAGTGCGAATTTCAATTCAATTCGATGATTTCGTATTTTTCATGATTTTTAGTGGTCTACCCCTTACGACTTTTTTCGAGGAAACTCTTTTAACTTGCATTTCAACTTAAAATTTACGGAAAATACTAATTTCATTATTCTGAATCGATTGGCGTTCGCAGAATTGCTCTATCTTCAACCGTTCTCGAGTTGAAAAGTTCATCTAGGGTTGAGAGGGGTCATTTCCCCCCAAACATTAAAACAATATTTTTTTCTACTCCACTTCTTGAAATGCAATATTTTTTTGAATATATACACACAGAATTTCAAGTTGATTCCGGATTAAATGATAATTTCATAGACTTTTTACGGCACCTGCATCATTTCCATCTCGCTAGGGAATTTTCAACTTTTATTCCTTATATCTGCCAAACCTTGTATCTGAGCATACAAATCATACATTTTCAGAAACTTCATGAAATTTTGCACGTGTAGTGCGAATTTCAATTAGATCAGATGATTTTGTATTTTTCATGATTTTTAGTGGTCTACCCCTTACGACTTTTTTCGAGTAAACTCTTTTATCTTGCCTTTCAACTTAAAATTTACGGAATATACTAATTTCATCATTCTGAATCGATTGTCGTTCGCAGAATTGCTCTATCTTCAACCGTTCTCGAGTTGAAAAGTTCATCTAGGGTTGAGAGGGGTCATTTCCCCCCAAACATTAAAACAATATTTTTTTCTACTCCACTTCTTGAAATGCAATATTTTTTTGAATATATACACACAGAATTTCAAGTTGATTCCGGATTAAATGATAATTTCATAGACTTTTTACGGCACCTGCATCATTTCCATCTCGCTAGGGAATTTTCGACTTTTATTCCTTTTATCTGCCAAACATTGTATCTGAGCATACAAATCATACATTTTCAGAAACTTCATGAAATTTTGCACGTGTAGTGCGAATTTCAATTAGATCAGATGATTTTGTATTTTTTATGATTTTTAGTGGTCTACCCCTTACGACTTTTTTCGAGGAAACTCTTTTATCTTGCTTTTCAACTTAAAATTTACGGAATATACTAATTTCATTATTCTGAATCGATTGGCGTTCGCAGAATTGCTCTATCTTCAACCGTTCTCGAGTTGAAAAGTTCATCTAGGGTTGAGAGGGGTCATTTCCCCCCAAACATTAAAACAATATTTTTTTCTACTCCACTTCTTGAAATGCAATATTTATTTGAATATATACACACAGAATTTCAAGTTGATTCCGGATTAAATGATAATTTCATAGACTTTTTACGGCACCTGCATCATTTCCATCTCGCTAGGGAATTTTCAACTTTTATTCCTTATATCTGCCAAACCTTGTATCTGAGCATACAAATCATACATTTTCAGAAACTTCATGAAATTTTGCACGTGTAGTGCGAATTTCAATTCAATTCGATGATTTCGTATTTTTCATGATTTTTAGTGGTCTACCCCTTACGACTTTTTTCGAGGAAACTCTTTTAACTTGCATTTCAACTTAAAATTTACGGAAAATACTAATTTCATTATTCTGAATCGATTGGCGTACGCAGAATTGCTCTATCTTCAACCGTTCTCGAGTTGAAAAGTTCATCTAGGGTTGAGAGGGGTCATTTCCCCCCAAACATTAAAACAATATTTTTTTCTACTCCACTTCTTGAAATGCAATATTTTTTTGAATATATACACACAGAATTTCAAGTTGATTCCGGATTAAATGATAATTTCATAGACTTTTTACGGCACCTGCATCATTTCCATCTCGCTAGGGAATTTTCGACTTTTATTCCTTTTCTCTTCCAAACATTGTATTTGAGCATACAAATCATACATTTTCAGAAACTTCATGAAATTTTGCACGTGTAGTGCGAATTTCAATTAGATCAGATGATTTTGTATTTTTCATGATTTTTAGTGGTCTACCCCTTACGACTTTTTTCGAGTAAACTATTTTATCTTGCCTTTCAACTTAAAATTTACGGAATATACTAATTTCATCATTCTGAATCAATTGTCGTTCGCAGAATTGCTCTATCTTCAACCGTTCTCGAGTTGAAAAGTTCATCTAGGATTGAGAGGGGTCATTTCTCCCCAAACATTAAATAAATTGATAATTTCATAGCCTTTTTAGGGCGCCTTCACCATTTCCATCTCGCTAGGGAATTTTCAACGTTTTTCTGCTTAACCTTGTATCTGGGCATATACAAATCATATATTTTTCGGAATCTACATGGAATTTTGCGAATATAGTGCGAATTTCAATTAGATGAATGTGTTTTCTCGTGTTTTCTCTTGTACTATATCAAACTTTCAAAAATGTTTTGAATGTGTTCTTATGGATAAGTTTGTAATTATATTTCTCAATATCACGTTATTTTCGCGATTCATACGCTATTACAAGTTATCTCCCACTGATAACTATGAATGATGATGAGAACGAAATTATTACTCACGTATACGCAACTTTCTTTTTCTTCAAGCAGCCTAGTTCACCCCCTGTACCCGCTCGTAATTTAATTTGGAAAGTGTCGTTTTCCTGTACCAGTTCGGGACAAATTTTCCTGCACGCTAAAGTTGTTTCAAGTGAGCTTTCCCGAACTAGTGCGGTTCATGATTCCTACATAAGATTTTTTGAAAGGTTTGGAGAAAAAATCTTCCTACGGAAAGGTACAACCACATCACACAACAGAAAATCCAGAGGGGTCAAGTCAAGAGAACGAGGTGGCAATGATGTTCGCGATATTACAGATTCAGTTCTTGCGCTTTCCAACTGAAAACACAAATCTCGATTATTTTGCATATAGTTTGAAAATAAATCTGGATCATTTTTAAAAAAACCCAGAATCGCTCAGCTTTTGAGTTTTCTTTGAAAGAAAACAATCGTCTTAAATGAAAACTAGTTTCGATATTCGACAACAAAATCATAGTGTGAAATTGTAATGATAGAAACAAAATATTTTGTAAAACTTCAGAAGCCGGTAATTTTGAAAATGCGGTATTTACAAAAACGAATAGATCTGCTGCAATTTTCAAGTCACATAGTCAATTTCGAGTTGAAATCTAAGTGCTGGAACACCCTGTAGTTCTGAACGCTTCGTGTGTCGTAATCCGTTGACAATTTTTGTACTTTGAACATAAAAATGCTAATATAGATAAATAATTAGACTGATATGGTTTGAAGAATGTTTACGTTGCAAAACAGTTGTATCAAAGCATGATCCGGACGAAATATATCAAGTTAGAACTTTATGAAAAAAAGATCAATTGAATAGTAGAATATTATACGAACATAATAGCAGACGGATTGGGAATAAGCAAAAAATCATGCAAAATTCATACTAAAATCTGAATTGTTCAACATTTGTATGAGAACAAATATAAGATAAGACAAGCGGTGACAAAATCATTGCCAACATCATACGTTATATTATATCACGATAACGATTTCATAATAATTGAACACATGAGTGTTGATACATTTTTACAGTTTCGATAAAACGAGATTTGAATTGGAACTTTTTTTCATCAAGTTGATTCAGATGAGTAATACCTACAGAAAATGATGAACATTGAACTAAAACTATGATATGCTAAAATTTGTATCAAGGAATCATGTTGCATTCAAGTCTTTGCAGGGCAGTAGTGGACAAAATGCACCATCAAGAATTTGGACTATGTGCACGGTGGTACCAAAAATAAACCGTCATTTTATGATTTGTATACCATGTAAAAAAATTGCCACAGCTGAATTTTGATTATCAGGATATTGATATACATTATTTGTCAGATGACATCATCTTGGATCGGAACGTTTTTTCTAAAACCGAATTGTTTATTTGAAATCATTTTGGAATTTCTGGAGTGATTTTGTCAATACCTAGAGATTTTTTAATTTCAAGGATTTTATTATTTGTTCTATTTCAATGGGATTTTTCTTCTAAATAAATTGTTTTCATGATCTAGGTGGTTCAAATATGTGTGTGTTAGCTTATATTTTCCCCAAAAATCATTTAGTCTCGGCATTTTCCAAGTTTTTAACTAACTCACTTTTACAGGTCTTTAATTAAATAAAAAAAATCTTTTTTTTTTCAGATCGCTTGTTGTATCTATCGATTCTGCATATTTCACACTTCCACATTGAAAATGAAAGAAATTACGGAGGCGTCATGAGAAAATAGCAAAATTCAGAGTTCTACGTCAAAAATTACGGAAGCGTTTCCATGAGAATTGAGACACTGTAAACATCATCTTGAATGAGTCAGGTCAACAGACTGATTGCGAATTCAAGCATTCAACATATCGCGAAAACCTTCACCCACTGAGACAATGCCGGTAATGGAGGTCTGATATAAACGAGTCACTATATCATCTACAACCTTCAAACAAAATTAAACAATATTTATGGACATCACATATTATAAACAGTTGAAACTCAATATTTTCATGTAAAAATGTACATTAAGATAACGCACATATATTGAAGAAATTAAAATGGTTGATTTTTACAAAAATCATTCTAACAATTTTTTTTACTCGCTAATAAATTGTGCATTCTAGGTATTCGTGAAAATTTTCTAGCTGAGTACTCTCCTATATGAAATATAGAAGAATATATGTGAGATGGGACAATACCGACTCTGATAAGTGCGAGGTTAACATAGGAGTTCCACAGGGCTCCGATTTGGGGCCATTCATATTTTTACTTTATATAAATGATCTCACGCAATATTTGAGAGATGTAAGTCAGATATCACTATTTGCCGATTATACTTCAATTTGATAAGCAGATAGTTCTGTGGAACTTCAAACTGAACACAATATTATCAGTGAACGATTCGCATAAACAGGTTTATAGTCAAACCAGGATAAACGTTTTTGACAGGAAATATACATATTAACCTCTCAATATTGAAATTACTAACATGGCAATTTATCCGTCAGAAAACCAAATTTTTAGGATTACACGTAGATTCTAGACTGAGTTACAAATTTCAAATATTCAAATCATTTATGTAGAAGATTAAAATGCAGTTTCTATGAACAGAATGTTGGAGAGAATCAATTGAATTTCCCTATTCGACTTTAGTTGAATGTGCTTCGATGTTTTTTTTGATTCGAATATTTTGATATTTATGTTCCACCAGGTTTTTTTCGCATTTACTTTTGAAATTGAATTCTTCAAATACTGATTGATATCCAATTTTTGTATAAATATGAGATATATAGTTCACAAGTTATCCTTCTGAATTTATTGAACTGATAATAAAAAATTACGAAAACCGTATCATATTCATACATAAATCAACTTTTGAACTTAGATAATAAGCTCAAACAAAGTCTTTACAATTACATAACCTTCAAGTTCAATTAAACAAATTTAAACACTAATTTACGAACTTTATCTTTTTTCTACGAAAGTGAAGTTGTCACAATATCATTTCTGTAACGTTGAAATATCTGCCTTAAAATATGAAAACGCCCCGATATTATTACCACTTCAAGCTAAGCGCAATTCTAAACAATTTGTTTAATAATAATAATAATAGTGTTAATTGCCCAACCGTTCCTTATTTACAATTATACAATTTTGATTAGTAGCACCAAGTAATTTGTAAATATGAATAAAAGTCGCAAGTCCGATTTGAACTACTTTACAAACTCAAATATGACTTATTTTTAGCTACTGTACATTGAATTTATTTATGCTTTCAACATCAAATTTGTTTGAGCTCCTCTGCATAAGAAAATAGTATTGTGTCTAGATGTTATTCTTGGAACAAAAATATCAATTTGCGACTTTGCCATTGAATATAATAATACAAGTATAAATTAGATGCCTACTTTTTACGTTTTCCTCATGATATAAAGTCAAATTTACATAATAAATCCTCTTGTAGGATGAATCCCTTCGATTTTGAAGCTTGGGAATTAAAAAAAAAATGTTTGAACTTTATAAATAGCAGATAAGTATTGAAAATATATGCGATTCCATATTATCTAGTTTTTTAACAAAATTCTTACAGTTTCTTTTATCAAAGCCATATGATCGGTTTGCTGAACTAACAGTAAAATCAAAGTGTTGGTTAAATATAAGTTAATGATCAAAATATAATAATAATACTCCCGGGTGGTCGGTGCCCACTTCAAACTAGCACCAGACGTCGGGATTGGCATTGGGAAAAAAGATTCTCGCGTACCGGAGTCTCGAACTGCTGTCAATTTTTGAAATTTACATTTAGATATATTCAAATAAAAGTGATTTTCAAGACAACAATAAACTAGTGATAGCAGTATAAATCATCTGCAAACATCAATCTACTGCACTCCAATAGGTTACAGAAGTCATCAATGGAATTTAGAAATAATAAAAGACCAAGATTGGACCCTTGTGGTACTCCGCTAGCGAAATATTCACTTGAGAAAAAACCATTGAAACGAACATGCTGTTTTTGCGTTGATGAAGGTATGATTCTGAAAGTTGTAGATGAATTCCGCTAAAGACTATTATAGAAAGTTTGTGAAAAAGTATATCATAACTGATCTTATCAAAGGCCTTAGAGAAATCTGTGTACACCGCTTCGACCTCCTACTGTCTAAGTTTTACACAAATATTGAACAGAAACAGCCAGGTTACTAACAGTAGAATTTACAAAACCATATCGCTATTCAGATATACTGTTTGGTAGGCATATTTTGATGCTATTAGCTAATTCCGAGATACTAAATCATAATTCCGACTTGTTATCTCAAAAATAGCTAATTCCGAGATGTTGAGTCAGAATTCCGACTCAGTAACTCAGAATTAGCTAATTCCGAGATGTTGAGTCAGAATTCCGACTTAGTAAATCATAATTAGATAATTCCGAGATGTTGAGTCAGAATTCCGACTTAGTAACTCATAATTAGCTAATTCCGAGATGTTGAGTCAGAATTCCGACTTAGTAACTCATAATTAGCTGATTCCGAAATGTTAAGTCAAAATTACGACTTAGTATTTCAGAATTAGCAAATTCCGAGATACTAAATTACAATTCTCACTTAGTAACTCAGAATTAACTAATTCCAAGATATTGAGTCAGAATTTCGATTTCGTTTCCCCGAATTAGCTAATTCCGAGATGTTGAGTCAAAATTCTGACTTAGTAACTCAGAATTACCTAATTCCGAGATGTTAAGTCAGAATTCAGAGTTAGTATCTCAGGATTAGCTAATTCCGAGTCAGGATTAGCTAATTCCGAGATACTAACTCTGAATTCTGACTTAACATCTCGGAATTAGGTAATTCTGAGTTACTAAGTCAGAATTTTGACTCAACATCTCGGAATTAGCTAATTCTGAGATACTAATAAGTCGGAATTTTGACTTAACATCTCGAAATTAGCTAATTCTGAGATACTGAGTTGTAATCCTGACTCAACATCTCGGAATTAGCTAATTCTGAGATACTAATAAGTCGGAATTTTGACTTAACATCTCGAAATTAGCTAATTCTGAGATACTGAGTTGTAATCCTGACTCAACATCTCGGAATTAGCAAAAATAAAAATGTGAATACTAGTGGCCCTTCGTCGCCTTCCTAAGATGGTCTCCAAGATATTCGCAAAGTTATTCAGAATTAATATTGGTCTATAATTACCAATGAAATTACGACCGTGAGCTTTATGTATTGGACAAACTTTGGCAATTTTTCAAGTTTCTAGGAAAGCTGATGTTTTTAAATTGAATTGAAAAAGGTTTATAGGGTCATTCAAGAGAAATTATGGTATTTTGTCTGAACCTGAAGTATCTTTTCTAGACTTATATTTCAGCGATTTGTTCCCAGCTAATACCTATTAGGATATTGTGATGTATGAAGATTAACACATAGTAATTTTCAAATATGGGTACACCTTCAAGAACACCTGGAAATAAGAAAATAAAACTTATCTCATTATCACAGAGTACATGTTTTACACGAAACTAAATCAAAATGAATAGTACGTTTCAAAAAATATTTTAATGTTATTGTCCACATATACAGATGAGGAGATATAATATTACTCATTTGGTATATAAATATTAAAACAAGATGCACTCTTTACACTGATACAGCATATCAATATTTCACAAAACTGAAAACCATTGTCAATCAAAAACAACAGATAGGTAAATTGAATGCTCCCATCATAAAAAACCTACCAGGCTGCTGACGTATTAGGCTTCTGAAAACAGATATCACATGCTGCTCTGAATTTTCTCCAGCAACATTTCGATCCTGCCCTTCATGATAGGTTGCCCCTTCTTGGTCCTCCTCGAGAGCTTCTTGTATTTTTCCGCTTTCTCCTTTCGGTATTTCTTCAAAGCCTCTTCTTTCTCTGCTTTTTTCTTAAGAAACTCCTCTCGCTTGATTTGCTTTTCTTCTTTCAACTTTTGGATTTTTTGTTGAGCTTTTTGAAAAGGCTTCAGCTTGATTTTCGGAACCTTCTCTTCTGGATGAGATTCCTCTTGAGTGATATTGGAGTTTAGGTTGTTCTCGTTTTCTTCTAGCATCCTGTCCTCATCATCAGAATCCCTGTTTCGTGGATCATTGTAGATTTTGGAAACATCAGGTTGGGGTTGGTCGTCTTTCACTTGTTTGTAGTACTCTCGAATAACGGCAGTTTTCCTTCTCTCTCCCCACTGTTCCAGTTTGTATTTGTTGCTGTATTTCTTGAGTCTGTAATTTTTCTTATCAAAGGGTTTCTTGGTGGGCTCATTTTTACTTTCACTTCCTGGCTGTTTCTGCTTGCTGTTTTCTTCGTACTTCCTGCTTGACTTTGCTTCGAATGGCTTGTCGGTTGATGCTCGAGTTTTGTGTTGTTGCAACTTCCGACTGGGCTTGACGAAAAAACTATTAGATCCACCACTCACTCTCGCTCTGATACAATCACTATTATTTGATTCATTCTTTTCGGGATGGTTTTTTCTCACGATTTTGTTCGGTTTCCCCGCAAAGTTATTTTTCATTTGAGGGTACCTGTCTGGAGCGACTTGGTTCCTAGCCATTCCGATTAGTTTGTCTACAATTTAACGACCTGAAATGAATAGATGATTTTACTTTGGATTTTTTGCTGCCAAGCGCAAGCCTCTCCGTTTTTGCTGGCCACATTCCCACTCAGTTAAGGAATATTATAATGAAAAAATGTTTAAATGATGACAAATTAGTCATTACAAATGTGAATCCTAACAAGTGAGTCACAGTGGCCTACAAACAACATACATTCCTTATAAAACTTTCTGTTTTTGCTGGCCACATATCCCACTCAGTTGAGAGGTACCAGTTCAAGAAAAATTTGGGAATTATGAAACATCATTCAGTTGAAACGTGATTTTCAACTAATCATGGGTCAAATTAGTGGCCTACAAATAACAAGATATATTCCTTATGTAAAATCATCTATTGATTTGGATCAGAGGTACTCTTACGCAATGAATTTAACTATTGCATCATGTTTCAAAAAGCTGATTGATGTAATAATTAAATAAATGATAAGAAAATATCCCTTTCCCCTTGACCTTCACTTGTGGATCATGTATATGCAAAACACATGAATTGGAGAGCAAAAGATTATCTTTTCATGAACGAGGTCAATGTTCCCCATAAGTATAGCAAAACTGATCATTAGATACATAGGATGTCCAGGAAATTTCAAGCTTCGATTTCTACACCACTGATCTTTCATCTTAATAATAACCTTTCACCTTGTATGACAGTGTTGTCTATTCAGTTAAAAGCTCGGTTAAAAGTGTTGGTTATAGTGATCAAAAATCTGATCACATATGGTTGATAAGATGATAAGAAACCACGCCATATAAAAAGGGAACCAAAATGTATGTGAAAATTACACAATGACCGTATGCTATATAGAAACATGGGTTGTTCATGATCATGAAATGTAGATCATCCGTAGGTCCAAAGTTCATAGTTTGGCGATAAATTAATATCTTTCGAGAGAAACAAATCACGAACCAAACAATAACATAAAATTACATTCTTGCTTAGCTGCTGTCCTTAAATAAAATGGAATCCTTACCTTCGGTAGCCACCCTCTGGGTTGTATAAAGGTTTTAGGTGGAATCTTGAGTTTGTGGAGAGACAATTGTGTGAAAAACACGTCCGTCCTATGTCAAACAACTAATTTCAACAATTTTTCGTTACACTTAGAGAAGACCATGCCTTTTAATATGGAAATTCCACAAAAAGGACTATGACGAACGTGTATGGCAAATTGTCTTGACAATCTGCGAAGGAAAAGGAAAGGTCAAAATAATGACATATATCGATTGAGTCGTGACATCTATGGGTCTTCTAAATAAACTTGAAACGAAACTGAAACTGTCGCCCATCTATGACGCATTACCGCTTTCTATTTGAGAGTTTCATCACAGAACACCTTTGTTAAGGTGTTTTGTGGTTTCATGCACCGGGGCTTCTATTCCATACTTGCTATTAGTGGATTTTGAAAGATGTCATTTTATAGCCAATAATTGAGCTACAATAAGAAGCCCTGTTGTATCTAACAAACCCTCAAGAAGAAGTCAGTTATAATGTAAGATATAACATTTTGCATCGTTTTTGCTTTTTGGGTCGCGTGTAGCCGAGTTCCCAATGCATCGTTTTTGCTTTTCGCGTCGCGCGTCACGGATTCTGATTGGCGAATTTTCAACGCTCGATACAATCCGCCAATCACAATGCGTGAAGAAGGCGTGAAGCGCGACGCGAAAAGCAAAACCGATGCATTGGGAACTTACCTTTGTGACGCCTCCTTCACGCATTCTGATTGGTGATTTTTTGAATAACAGAGTGCGAGTCGCGCGACGAAAAAAGATGCATTGGGAATGGGAACTCACTCTCTCGCTTTGAACATGCTTTGAACGAAGCAGACAGTTTGAGTCGACTTCTCAAAACTCAATAGCTGCGTTTTATTCGATCTATTCCGGTAACGGTTTGGTGGAATTAATTGACATATGACACAAATACAATGGTGTAAATGTCAGATAAATGACAATTTATTCCCAAACCGGTATTAGAATGGCACCAATAAAACGCAGCTTTTACTCCCAAACTGGTATCGGATTAGCACAACTGGCACCATTAAAACGCAACTAGATATGAAAAGCCGCTTTCCAGTAGCACCCAGTGAAGTATGTTATCCCTGAACTGAACTGCACCTTATAAAAGGGGTTTAATTGGAACATGATTTATCGTGATCTGTTAGATCACTTCAGGTGCATCCGGGAGCTACTCGGAGATACTGCCTGTGGCAACTGGAAAGCGGCTCAAATACCGAACGCAGACAGAACCTGTGACAGAACGTCCAAGGTTTTGACATTGACATATTTTTATTTATCCTACAAAAATTCAAATTTATTGTTTTGCAAAATCTCTATTATCATATAGATGGATAATAAATGTCCTCTCCAACAAAAACGAAAATAAGAATTCTTCAAAATATAGCACTTGAAATGGCTACGTCTAACGACAGTCCATCAAGGAGAAATTCTCCAAATAAAAAAAGAAGAGTAACAAGTAGTATGATATATCTCGATGAAGAACCAGTGTTTTCAGACTCTGAGGAAGAAATGGAATATATGATGCAAGTTTTCGGCAAGACGAATAATATAAGCCCCCCAAAATCCCCTAAAAATCGCGAAGCTGAAATTCAGTGTGATATTATTTCAAATGAAAAGTCTCTCATCCGATTGATCCAAAAGTGCTCACTCTTAAACCCAGGTGAGGTCAAAACCATGAGTAGAAACAATCGAGGTCTTGACTCATCAAGGAGCAACTGTTTACTAAAGTTGGATTTTAGTGAGGAACATGTCATTAAAGAATATCTGCTCTTTGGCGAAGCACCTTGTAAGTTGAAGCCAAACAATGTATAAACGAGATATTTTTAATATTTTCAGATTTCACTACAAGATTTTCAGCAATCGATAAATATTTGAGGGAACTTGTATGTCTTTGTAAACTGATTCAAAGCGAAATGCATGAAGAATCAGCAGATTTTAGTGATGTAAGTTGTAACACAGACGAATTATTCGAGAATCAGTTCACTAAAAATAAACAAACTACAGTTGCAAGTACTCCAGTTTATGCGTCTTCTGAGGATTTTCTGCCATCAAGGTAGTTATGGGAAATCATGTAGAATCAAATAAACAAACAATTATGGAAACAAATTCAGTTCTACTCAATACCAACTATTCTTTTTAATATCATCAAATTTGCTTTGTGTTGTAGTTGTGGTACCTACCCACAAGACAAGGAACGGTTATCAAGAAGTTTAACCGAAAAGGAATTGATTCCAAGTGAACCATTTGTAAGTGATGAGCAGTCCCCAAGTACAGAAAAAAGAAAAGTGTTAAGAAAAAGAAAAAGTAAAACAAGGCATTCAATGAGGGAAAGGAGACCACCCAAGCAAAAGTTCAATTGTAGGTACATGTTTGTTCAATATTTGATGAAATTTCTTTATAATTACACAATCATTGCAAGTTACCATATAATGTACTGTACAATATTTGATGAAGTATCAACATAGACAAATGCAAGGCATTGGATTGTGGAAAATATTACTTGTTTTGAATAAAAAATCCTAGAATCGTTGTCCTAAAAATCAGACCTTCAATAGATCTGCAGTGCTTCTGGTGCCACGATTTTAGTCATACCCTGAATGAAAAGAAATGGTTGGGATACAGGTAGAATTATTTATGTTTAAATTGGAGCGATAGAGTTCAATGCATTCTCAACTTTCTTAACATGAAATGAAAATATGTCCTTTTGTCCAGTTCCCAAATAAAATAAGTACGTTAACTTTTACTTTTTTATTATTTCTGTAATTATCTAAATTAGTTTTTCCTATTCATGTATTCTGTAGATAATAAATGTATAATTCTAATTTGATATGGTCTTGTAAATGGTATCTATTGGAAAATAAATTATTATTATTATTATAAAATACCAACTTATGTTCGAAAATTTTTTGTAAAACAATGATCAATTGTCAATCATTTACAGCTAGTGGTTTTATACTCGACAAAAAACAGATTAGAGAAGGTGAAAAAGGAAACGTTAAAAAGAAATTGAGCAGAATTAAAAACATGCTTCCAAAAAATTCGAGTGTTGAACATCGGAAAATTAGAAGACTTACTCACAAATCCTATGAAAACTTGCTAAAAAGACATCACTCAGATATAGGTAAGAAAACTTTTTTTATTCAAAGAAATACGAAAATTCATGCAACAGAGGAAAAGCTGAAATTCTTGAAAGAACAAGGTTAGATTATAGAAGTCCTGTTCACTTCAAACTCGTCAATCGATTCAGGATAACGAAATTAGTATATTCTGTGAATTTAAAGTCGATCGGCGGAAAAAAATTCTCGAAAAAAGTCCAAATCCCTCACAAAATATTATAATTTCGTCATCCTGAATAGTTCAGGCTTTCGCAGAATTGCTATATATCAAACCGTTCTCAAGTTGAAAAATTCAGTTGACTTGAGAGAGGTTATATCCGGGCAAAAACATTTTTTAGACTTTTTTTTCATGTTCGTAAATTTCAACCTTTTTTGTTTTTCCTCACCAAATCGATTCCGAGTCAAATAGAGGTTTGGGAGGCTTTTTACGGAACCTCTGCAATTTCGAAATTTTTATGGTTTATTTTCGAAAAACCGCAAATTTCCTGTAAACGTATCTCGACGAGATGATTTCGACATTTCAAAAATTGAATTCGACAAAGGTTTAACGAAATGAGGACAATTTTTTCGTTGGAATCGCAAAAATTGGACAAGTGCAAAAAAAAACAATGAGAAAACATTCCGATTTTTTTTTTGCTGGATTTGTTGGTTACGGTGGCGCATGTGCAAACAATTCTGATTCTGATCTTGAGATTCATGTGCCCCCTAGTAAAAGAAATCTTATATCTGTTTCAGAAAATATTTCAACATCGCCTGACAGTTTGAATTTACATGAAACCTCTAAAAGGTTGATGAGTATGGAAGCACCTCTCAACTTACTAATACCAAAAAAAACTCTGAAATCTTTGGCCAGGAACTGGATGAAGCCAAATAAAAGTTTTTGCCGCAAGTATTTTTTTTGCTTATTCAATTAATTACTGACATTATCATGATTATTTTTTTGTTTTAGTTGAAGAAACTTTTAGACCACAACCTCACTATGCCTCTCTTCAACACGAGAAACAGAGGCGTCTTTATTCTCCATC
This sequence comes from Chrysolina americana, assembly GCA_958502065.1. Taxonomy (NCBI): domain Eukaryota; kingdom Metazoa; phylum Arthropoda; class Insecta; order Coleoptera; family Chrysomelidae; genus Chrysolina; species Chrysolina americana. Next base: position 3,794,115 of record OY293411.1, on the reverse strand, counting down.
AAGGTGGTTAGAAGCAAACGATTTTTTGAACTCTGTGACCCAAACACATGATAAATGAACGCACATTGTCTTATACACTTTTTTCAAATTTAATTTTTGATTTGATTTAGTTGATTGTACGTATATTATTGTTTTATTTTATGTTTATTTATTTTATTATGTGACAATCATACCTTCCTTTTGTCAAACGTAATTTTTTTAGTCAAGGAAATTTATACAATTATTTATTTACCGTTCATGTATGTTCTTTTGTCACGTTTTTAATAAAAAACGGCGTTGGAAGAGATTTCATCTTGATGGAAAGAGCAAAAGAATTGAAGCTAAATTCATTTTTATTTAGTCATTGTATTTAGGGACAAAGATCTTTGAAGCATTTCAATAGTTAAATCAATTTTCAATTCATACCTTTGAGTACCCCTTGAAGAATTACACAACATTTAAGTAATAAAATTTCTCATGTCGCATTTTGTATGGTATAATAATCACGACAGCTTGATTCTTTTATTTGCCATATTCATGAATACATGACTTAAAAAAACTCAAAAATACTTACTGACTTGAATGGAATGTATATAATCATGTAGAGGCATTTGAAACGATTTCTAAGAATTATTCAAACTTGAGAGCATTTAAAAAGTATTCTCATTTCTGATAAAAAATTGTTTTGGTCAGGCAACGCTAATATTCTACAGAACGACAGAACATTTTTTCTACAACCATTTGATTCACAATTTCATGATTCCCCAATCAGGAGTGCTATCAGAATTGCTCGAGCGGCCTTCGTTTTCGAGTAACAGCCAATAAATCGATTTTCTTCGACTGTTTCGCGTCTCCCTCATTTGACGGAAACATGAGGATAGAGAAGTATCTCGAAACTCATGTGCCCTACTGAATTCGTGATTCTGCAATCAGGAGTGCCGTCAGAATTGCTCGAGCGGCCTTCGTTTTCGAGTAACAGCCAATAAATCGATTTTTTTGGACTGTTTCGAGTCTCTCCCTCATTTGACGGAAACATGAGGATAGAGAAGTATCTCGAAACTCATGTGCCCTACTGAATTCGTGATTCTGCAATCAGGAGTGCCGTCAGAATTGCTCGAGCGGCCTTCGTTTTCGAATAACAGCCAATAAATCGATTTTTTTCGACTTTTTCGCGTCTCTCCCTCATTTGACGGAAACATGAGGATAGAGAAGTATCTCGAAACTCATGTGCCCTACTGAATTCGTGATTCTGCAATCAGGAGTGCCGTCAGAATTGCTCGAGCGGCCTTCGTTTTCGAATAACAGCCAATAAATCGATTTTTTTCGACTTTTTCGCGTCTCTCCCTCATTTGACGGAAACATGAGGATAGAGAAGTATCTCGAAACTCATGTGCCCTACTGAACTCGTGATTCTGCAATCAGGAGTGCCGTCAGAATTGCTCGAGCGGCCTTCGTTTTCGAGTTACAGCCAATAAATCGATTTTTTTCGACTGTTTCGCGCCTCTCCCTCATTTGACGGAAACATGAGGATAGAGAAGTATCTCGAAACTCATGTGCCCTACTGAATTCGTGATTCTGCAATCAGGAGTGCCGTCAGAATTGCTCGAGCGGCCTTCGTTTTCGAGTTACAGCCAATAAATCGATTTTTTTCGACTGTTTCGCGTCTCTCCCTCATTTGACGGAAACATGAGGATAAAAAAGTATCTCGAAACTCATGTGCCCTACTGAATTCGTGATTCTGCAATCAGGAGTGCCGTCAGAATTGCTCGAGCGGCCTTCGTTTTCGAGTACCAGCCAATAAATCGATTTTCTTCGACTGTTTCGCGTCTCCTTCATTTGACGGAAACATGAGGATAGAGAAGTATCTCGAAACTCATGTGCCCTACTGAATTCGTGATTCTGCAATCAGGAGTGCCATCAGCATTGCTCGAGCTGCCTTGGTTTTCGAGTTACAGCCAATAAATCGATTTTTTTCGACTTTTTCGCGTCTCTCCCTCATTTGACGGAAACATGAGGATAGAGAAGTATCTCGAAACTCATGTGCTTTACTGAATCTGTCATTCTGCAATCAAGAGTGCCATCAGAATTGCTCGAGCTGCCTTCGTTTTCGAGTAACAGCCAATAAATCGATTTTTTTCGACTGTTTCGCGCCTCTCCCTCATTTGACGGAAACATGAGGATAGAGAAGTATCTCGAAACTCATGTGCCCTACTGAATTCGTGATTCTGCAATCAGGAGTGCCGTCAGAATTGCTCGAGCGGCCTTCGTTTTCGAGTAACAGCCAATAAATCGATTTTTTTCGACTGTTTCGCGTCTCTCCCTCATTTGACGGAAACATGAGGATAAAAAAGTATCTCGAAACTCATGTGCCCTACTGAATTCGTGATTCTGCAATCAGGAGTGCCGTCAGAATTGCTCGAGCGGCCTTCGTTTTCGAGTAACAGCCAATAAATCGATTTTTTTCGACTGTTTCGCGTCTCTCCCTCATTTGACGGAAACATGAGGATAGAGAAGTATCTCGAAACTCATGTGCCCTACTGAATTCGTGATTCTGCAATCAGGAGTGCCGTCAGAATTGCTCGAGCGGCCTTCGTTTTCGAGTACCAGCCAATAAATCGATTTTCTTCGACTGTTTCGCGTCTCCTTCATTTGACGGAAACATGAGGATAGAGAAGTATCTCGAAACTCATGTGCCCTACTGAATTCGTGATTCTGAAATCAGGAGTGCCATCAGCATTGCTCGAGCTGCCTTGGTTTTCGAGTTACAGCCAATAAATCGATTTTTTTCGAATTTTTCGCGTCTCTCCCTCATTTGACGGAAACATGAGGATAGAGAAGTATCTCGAAACTCATGTGCCCTACTGAATTCGTGATTCTGCAATCAGGAGTGCCGTCAGAATTGCTCGAGCGGCCTTCGTTTTCGAGTAACAGCCAATAAATCGATTTTTTTCGACTGTTTCGCGTCTCTCCCTCATTTGACGGAAACATGAGGATAAAAAAGTATCTCGAAACTCATGTGCCCTACTGAATTCGTGATTCTGCAATCAGGAGTGCCGTCAGAATTGCTCGAGCGGCCTTCGTTTTCGAGTAACAGCCAATAAATCGATTTTTTTCGACTGTTTCGCGTCTCTCCCTCATTTGACGGAAACATGAGGATAGAGAAGTATCTCGAAACTCATGTGCCCTACTGAATTCATGATTCTGCAACCAGGAGTGCCGTCAGAATTGCTCGAGCGGCCTTCGTTTTCGAGTAACAGCCAATAAATCGATTTTTTTCGACTGTTTCGCGTCTTTCCCTCATTTGACGGAAACATGAGGATAAAAAAGTATCTCGAAACTCATGTGCCCTACTGAATTCGTGATTCTGCAATCAGGAGTGCCGTCAGAATTGCTCGAGCGGCCTTCGTTTTCGAGTAACAGCCAATAAATCGGTTCTTTTCGAATGTTTCGCGTCTCTCCCTCATTTGACGGAAACATGAGGATAGAGAAGTATCTCGAAACTCATGTGCCCTACTGAATTCGTGATTCTGCAATCAGGAGTGCCGTCAGAATTGCTCGAGCGGCCTTCGTTTTCGAGTAACAGCCAATAAATCGATATTTTTCGACTGTTTCGCGCCTCTCCCTCATTTGACGGAAACATTAGGATAGAGAAGTATCTCGAAACTCATGTGCCCTACTGAATTCGTGATTCTGCAATCAGGAGTGCCGTCAGAATTGCTCGAGCGGCCTTCGTTTTCGAGTAACAGCCAATAAATCGATTTTTTTCGACTGTTTCGCGTCTCTCCCTCATTTGACGGAAACATGAGGATAGAGAAGTATCTCGAAACTCATGTGCCCTACTGAATTCGTGATTCTGCAAACAGAAGTGCCGTCAGGATTGCTCGAGCGGCCTTCGTTTTCGAGTTACAGCCAATAAATCGATTTTTTTCGACTGTTTCGCGTCTCTCCCTCATTTGACGGAAACATGAGGATAGAGAAGTATCTCGAAACTCATGTGCCCTACTGAATTTGTGATTCTGCAATCAGGAGTGCCGTCAGAATTGCTCGAGCGGCCTTCGTTTTCGAGTAACAGCCAATAAATCGATTTTTTTCGACTTTTTCGCGTCTCTCCCTCATTTGATGGAAACATGAGGATAGAAAAGTATTTTGAAACTCATGTGCCCTACTGAATTCGTGATTCTGCAATCAGGAGTGCCATCAGAATTGCTCGAGCGGCCTTCGTTTTCGAGTAACAGCCAATAAATCGATTTTCTTCGACTGTTTCGCGTCTCCTTCATTTGACGGAAACATGAGGATAGAGAAGTATCTCGAAACTCATGTGCCCTACTGAATTCGTGATTCTGCAATCAGGAGTGCCGTCAGAATTGCTCGAGCGGCCTTCGTTTTCGAGTAACAGCCAATAAATCGATTTTTTTCGACTGTTTCGCGTCTCTCCCTCATTTGACGGAAACATGAGGATAGAGAAGTATCTCGAAACTCATGTGCCCTACTGAATTCGTGATTCTGCAATCAGGAGTGCTATCAGAATTGCTCGAGCGGCCTTCGTTTTCGAGTAACAGCCAATAAATCGATTTTCTTCGACTGTTTCGCGTCTCCCTCATTTGACGGAAACATGAGGATAGAGAAGTATCTCGAAACTCATGTGCCCTACTGAATTCGTGATTCTGCAATCAGGAGTGCCGTCAGAATTGCTCGAGCGGCCTTCGTTTTCGAGTAACAGCCAATAAATCGATTTTTTTCGACTTTTTCGCGTCTCTCCCTCATTTGACGGAAACATGAGGATAGAAAAGTATTTTGAAACTCATGTGCCCTACTGAATTTGTGATTCTGCAATCAGGAGTGCCGTCAGAATTGCTCGAGCGGCCTTCGTATTCGAGTAACAGCCAATAAATCGATATATTTCGACTTTTTCGCGTCTCTCCCTCATTTGACGGAAACATGAGGATAGAAAAGTATTTTGAAACTCATGTGCCCTACTGAATTCGTGATTCTGCAATCAGGAGTGCCGTCAGAATTGCTCGAGCGGCCTTCGTTTTTGAGTTACAGCCAATAAATCGATTTTTCTCGACTTTTTCGCGTCTCTCCCTTATTTGACGGAAACATGAGGATAGAGAAGTATCTCGAAACTCATGTGCCCCACTGAATCTGTCATTCTGCAATCAGGAGTGCCATCAGATTTGCTCGAGCTGCCTTCGTTTTCGAGTTACAGCCAATAAATCAATTTTTTTCGAATTTTTCGCGTCTCTCCCTCATTTGACGGAAACATGAGGATAGAGAAGTATCTCGAAACTCATGTGCCCTACTGAATTTGTGAATCTGCAATCAGGAGTGCCATCAGAATTGCTCGAGCGGCCTTCGTTTTTGAGTTACAGCCAATAAATCGATTTTTCTCGACTTTTTCGCGTCTCTCCCTCATTTGACGGAAACATGAGGATAGAGAAGTATCACGAAACTCATGGGCCCCACTGAATCTGTCATTCTGCAATCAGGAGTGCCATCAGAATTGCTCGAGCTGCCTTTGTTTTCGAGTTACAGCCAATAAATCAATTTTTTTCGACTTTTTCGCGTCTCTCCCTCATTTGACGGAATCATGAGGATAGAGAAGTATCTTGAAACTCATGTGCCTACTTAATTTGTGATTCTGCAATCAGGAGTGCCATCAGAAATGCTCGATCGGCCTTCGTTTTTGAGTTACAGCCAATAAATCTATTTTTTTCGGCTTTTTCGCGACTCTCCCTCATTTGACGGAAACATGAGGATAGAGAAGTATCTCGAAACTCATGTGCCCCACTGAATTTGTGATTCTACAATCAGGAGTGTCATCAGAATTGCTCGAGCTGCCTTCGTTTTCGAGTTACAGCCAATAAATCAATTTTTTTCGACTTTTTTGCGTCTCTCCCTCATTTGACGGAAACATGAGAATAGAGAAGTATCTCGAAACTCATGTGCCCCACTGAATCTGTCATTCTGCAATCAGGAGTGCCATCAGAATTGCTCGAGCTGCCTTTGTTTTCGAGTTACAGCCAATAAATCGATTTTTTTCGACTTTTTCGCGTCTCTCCCTCATTTGACGGAATCATGAGGATAGAGATGTATCTCGAAACTCATGTGCCTACTTAATTTGTGATTCTGCAATCAGGAGTGCCATCAGAGTTGCTCGAGCGGCCTTCGTTTTTGAGTTACAGCCAATAAATAGATTTTTCTCGACTTCTTCGCGTCTCTCCCTCATTTGACGGAAACATGAGGATAGAGAAGTATCTCGAAACTCATGTGCCCTACTGAATTTGTGAATCTGCAATCAGGAGTGCCATCAGAATTGCTCGAGCTGCCTTCGTTTTCGAGTTACAGCCAATAAATCAATTATTTTCGACTTTTTCGCGTCTCTCCCTCATTTGACGGAAACATGAGGATAGAGAAGTATCTCGAAACTCATGTGCCCCACTGAATTTGTGATTCTGCAATCAGGAGTGCCATCAGAATTGCTCGAGCTGCCTTTGTTTTCGAGTTACAGCCAATAAATCGATTTTTCTCGACTTTTTCGCGTCTCTCCCTCATTTGACGGAAACATGAAGATAGAGAAGTATCTCGAAACTCATGTGCCCCACTGAATCTGTCATTCTGCAATCAGGAGTGCCATCAGAATTGCTCGAGCTGCCTTTGTTTTCGAGTTACAGCCAATAAATCAATTTTTTTCGACTTTTTCGCGTCTCTCCCTCATTTGACGGAATCATGAGGATAGAGATTTATCTCGAAACTCATGTGCCTACTTAATTTGTGATTCTGCAATCAGGAGTGCCATCAGAGTTGCTCGAGCGGCCTTCGTTTTTGAGTTACAGCCAATAAATCGATTTTTTTCGACTTTTTCGCGTCTCTCCCTCATTTGACGGAAACATGAGGATAGAGAAGTATCTCGAAACTCATGTGCCCTACTGAATTTTTGATTTTGCAATCAGGAGTGCCATCAGATTTGCTCGAGCTGCCTTCGTTTTCGAGTTACAGCCAATAAATCAATTTTTTTCGAATTTTTCGCGACTCTCCCTCATTTGACGGAAACATGAGGATAGAGAAGTATCTCGAAACTCATGTACCCTACTGAATTTTTGATTCTGCAATCAGGAGTGCCATCAGATTTGCTCGAGCTGCCTTCGTTTTCGAGTTACAGCCAATAAATCAATTTTTTTCGAATTTTTCGCGTCTCTCCCTCATTTGACGGAATCATGAGGATAGAGAAGTATTTCGAAACTCATGTGCCCTACTGAATTTGTGATTCTGCAATCAGGAGTGCCATCAGAATTGCTCGAGCTGCCTTCGTTTTCGAGTTACAGCCAATAATTCGATTTTTCTCGACTTTTTCGCGTCTCTCCCTCATCTGACGGAAACATGAGGATAGAGAAGTATCACGAAACTCATGGGCCCCACTGAATCTGTCATTCTGCAATCAGGAGTGCCATCAGAATTGCTCGAGCTGCCTTTGTTTTCGAGTTACAGCCAATAAATCAATTTATTTCGACTTTTTCGCGTCTCTCCCTCATTTGACGGAATCATGAGGATAGAGAAGTATCTCGAAACTCTTGTGCCTACTTAATTTGTGATTCTGCAATCAGGAGTGCCATCAGAAATGCTCGATCGGCCTTCGTTTTTGAGTTACAGCCAATAAATCTATTTTTTTCGGCTTTTTCGCGACTCTCCCTCATTTGACGGAAACATGAGGATAGAGAAGTATCTCGAAACTCATGTGCCCCACTGAATTTGTGATTCTACAATCAGGAGTGTCATCAGAATTGCTCGAGCTGCCTTCGTTTTCGAGTTACAGCCAATAAATCAATTTTTTTCGACTTTTTTGCGTCTCTCCCTCATTTGACGGAAACATGAGAATAGAGAAGTATCTCGAAACTCATGTGCCCCACTGAATCTGTCATTCTGCAATCAGGAGTGCCATCAGAATTGCTCGAGCTGCCTTTGTTTTCGAGTTACAGCCAATAAATCAATTTTTTTCGACTTTTTCGCGTCTCTCCCTCATTTGACGGAATCATGAGGATAGAGATGTATCTCGAAACTCATGTGCCTACTTAATATGTGATTCTGCAATCAGGAGTGCCATCAGAGTTGCTCGAGCGGCCTTCGTTTTTGAGTTACAGCCAATAAATAGATTTTTTTCGACTTTTTCGCGTCTCTCCCTCATTTGACGGAAACATGAGAATAGAGAAGTATCTCGAAACTCATGTGCCCTACTGAATATATGATTCTGCAATCAGGAGTGCCATCAGAATTGCTCGAGCGGCCTTCGTTTTTGAGTTACAGCCAATAAATCTATTTTTTTCGACTTTTTCGCGTCTCTCCCTCATTTGACGGAAACATGAGGATAGAGAAGTATCTCGAAACTCATGAGCCCCACTGAATTTGTGGTTCTACAATCAGGAGTGTCATCAGAATTGCTCGAGCTGCCTTCATTTTTGAGTTACAGCCAATAAATCTATTTTTTTCGATTTTTTCGCGTCTCTCCCTCATTTGACGGAAACATGAGGATAGAGAAGTATCACGAAACTCATGGGCCCCACTGAATCTGTCATTCTGCAATCAGGAGTGCCATCAGAATTGCTCGAGCTGCCTTTGTTTTCGAGTTACAGCCAATAAATCAATTTTTTTCGACTTTTTCGCGTCTCTCCCTCATTTGACGGAATCATGAGGATAGAGAAGTATCTCGAAACTCATGTGCCTACTTAATTTGTGATTCTGCAATCAGGAGTGCCATCAGAAATGCTCGATCGGCCTTCGTTTTTGAGTTACAGCCAATAAATCTATTTTTTTCGGCTTTTTCGCGACTCTCCCTCATTTGACGGAAACATGAGGATAGAGAAGTATCTCGAAACCCATGTGCCACACTGAATTTGTGGTTCTACAATCAGGAGTGTTATCAGAATTGCTCGAGCTGCCTTCGTTTTCGAGTAACAGCCAATAAATCGATTTTTTTCGACTGTTTCGCGCCTCTCCCTCATTTGACGGAAACATGAGGATAGAGAAGTATCTCGAAACTCATGTGCCCTACTGAATTCATGATTCTGCAATCAGGAGTGCCGTCAGAATTGCTCGAGCGGCCTTCGTTTTCGAGTAACAGCCAATAAATCGATTTTTTTCGACTGTTTCGCGTCTCTCCCTCATTTGACGGAAACATGAGGATAAAAAAGTATCTCGAAACTCATGTGCCCTACTGAATTCGTGATTCTGCAATCAGGAGTGCCGTCAGAATTGCTCGAGCGGCCTTCGTTTTCGAGTAACAGCCAATAAATCGATTTTTTTCGACTGTTTCGCGTCTCTCCCTCATTTGACGGAAACATGAGGATAAAAAAGTATCTCGAAACTCATGTGCCCTACTGAACTCGTGATTCTGCAATCAGGAGTGCCGTCAGAATTGCTTGAGCGGCCTTCGTTTTCGAGTAACAGCCAATAAATCGATTTTTTTCGACTGTTTCGCGTCTCTCCCTCATTTGACGGAAACATGAGGATAGAGAAGTATCTCGGAACTCATGTGCCCTACTGAATTCGTGATTCTGCAATCAGGAGTGCCGTCAGAATTGCTCGAGCGGCCTTCGTTTTCGAGTAACAGCCAATAAATCGATTTTTTTCGACTGTTTCGCGTCTCTCCCTCATTTGACGGAAACATGAGGATAGAGAAGTATCTCGAAACTCATATGCCCTACTGAATTCGTGATTCTGCAATCAGGAGTGCCGTCAGGATTGCTCGAGCTGCCTTCGTTTTCGAGTTACAGCCAATAAATCGATTTTTTTCGACTGTTTCGCGTCTCTCCTTCATTTGACGGAAACATGAGGATAGAGAAGTATCTCGAAACTCATGTGCCCTACTGAATTTGTGATTCTGCAATCAGGAGTGCCGTCAGAATTGCTCGAGCGGCCTTCGTTTTCGAGTAACAGCCAATAAATCGATTTTTTTCGACTGTTTCGCGCCTCTCCCTCATTTGACGGAAACATGAGGATAGAGAAGTATCTCGAAACTCATGTGCCCTACTGAATTCGTGATTCTGCAATCAGGAGTGCCGTCAGGATTGCTCGAGCGGCCTTCGTTTTCGAGTAACAGCCAATAAATCGATTTTTTTCGACTGTTTCGCGCCTCTCCCTCATTTGACGGAAACATGAGGATAGAGAAGTATCTCGAAACTCATGTGCCCTACTGAATTCGTGATTCTGCAATCAGGAGTGCCGTCAGGATTGCTCGAGCTGCCTTCGTTTTCGAGTTACAGCCAATAAATCGATTTTTTTCGACTGTTTCGCGTCTCTCCCTCATTTGACGGAAACATGAGGATAGAGAAGTATCTCGAAACTCATGTGCCCTACTGAATTTGTGATTCTGCAATCAAGAGTGCCATCAGAATTGCTCGAGCTGCCTTCGTTTTCGAGTAACAGCCAATAAATCGATTTTTTTCGACTGTTTCGCGCCTCTCCCTCATTTGACGGAAACATGAGGATAGAGAAGTATCTCGAAACTCATGTGCCCTACTGAATTCGTGATTCTGCAATCAGGAGTGCCGTCAGAATTGCTCGAGCGGCCTTCGTTTTCGAGTAACAGCCAATAAATCGATTTTTTTCGACTGTTTCGCGTCTCTCCCTCATTTGACGGAAACATGAGGATAAAAAAGTATCTCGAAACTCATGTGCCCTACTGAATTCGTGATTCTGCAATCAGGAGTGCCGTCAGAATTGCTCGAGCGGCCTTCGTTTTCGAGTAACAGCCAATAAATCGATTTTTTTCGACTGTTTCGCGTCTCTCCCTCATTTGACGGAAACATGAGGATAGAGAAGTATCTCGAAACTCATGTGCCCTACTGAATTCGTGATTCTGCAATCAGGAGTGCCGTCAGAATTGCTCGAGCGGCCTTCGTTTTCGAGTACCAGCCAATAAATCGATTTTCTTCGACTGTTTCGCGTCTCCTTCATTTGACGGAAACATGAGGATAGAGAAGTATCTCGAAACTCATGTGCCCTACTGAATTCGTGATTCTGAAATCAGGAGTGCCATCAGCATTGCTCGAGCTGCCTTGGTTTTCGAGTTACAGCCAATAAATCGATTTTTTTCGAATTTTTCGCGTCTCTCCCTCATTTGACGGAAACATGAGGATAGAGAAGTATCTCGAAACTCATGTGACCTACTGAATTTGTGATTCTGCAATCAGGAGTGCCGTCAGAATTGCTCGAGCGGCCTTCGTTTTCGAGTAACAGCCAATAAATCGATTTTTTTCGAATTTTTCGCGTCTCTCCCTCATTTGACGGAAACATGAGGATAGAGAAGTATCTCGAAACTCATGTGCCCTACTGAATTTGTGATTCTGCAATCAGGAGTGCCGTCAGAATTGCTCGAGCGGCCTTCGTTTTTGAGTAACAGCCAATAAATAGATTTTTTTCGACTTTTTCGCGTCTCTCCCTCATTTGACGGAAACATGAGGATAGAGAAGTATCTCGAAACTCATGTGCCCCACTGAATTTGTGATTCTACAATCAGGAGTGTCATCAGAATTGCTCGAGCTGCCTTCGTTTTCGAGTTACAGCCAATAAATCAATTTTTTTCGACTTTTTTGCGTCTCTCCCTCATTTGACGGAAACATGAGAATAGAGAAGTATCTCGAAACTCATGTGCCCCACTGAATCTGTCATTCTGCAATCAGGAGTGCCATCAGAATTGCTCGAGCTGCCTTTGTTTTCGAGTTACAGCCAATAAATCAATTTTTTTCGACTTTTTCGCGTCTCTCCCTCATTTGACGGAATCATGAGGATAGAGATGTATCTCGAAACTCATGTGCCTACTTAATTTGTGATTCTGCAATTAGGAGTGCCATCAGAGTTGCTCGAGCGGCCTTCGTTTTTGAGTTACAGCCAATAAATAGATTTTTCTCGAATTTTTCGCGACTCTCCCTCATTTGACGGAAACATGAGGATAGAGAAGTATCTCGAAACTCATGTACCCTACTGAATTTTTGATTCTGCAATCAGGAGTGCCATCAGATTTGCTCGAGCTGCCTTCGTTTTCGAGTTACAGCCAATAAATCAATTTTTTTCGAATTTTTCGCGTCTCTCCCTCATTTGACGGAATCATGAGGATAGAGAAGTATTTCGAAACTCATGTGCCCTACTGAATTTGTGATTCTGCAATCAGGAGTGCCATCAGAATTGCTCGAGCTGCCTTCGTTTTCGAGTTACAGCCAATAAATCGATTTTTCTCGACTTTTTCGCGTCTCTCCCTCATTTGACGGAAACATGAGGATAGAGAAGTATCACGAAACTCATGGGCCCCACTGAATCTGTCATTCTGCAATCAGGAGTGCCATCAGAATTGCTCGAGCTGCCTTTGTTTTCGAGTTACAGCCAATAAATCAATTTATTTCGACTTTTTCGCGTCTCTCCCTCATTTGACGGAATCATGAGGATAGAGAAGTATCTCGAAACTCTTGTGCCTACTTAATTTGTGATTCTGCAATCAGGAGTGCCATCAGAAATGCTCGATCGGCCTTCGTTTTTGAGTTACAGCCAATAAATCTATTTTTTTCGGCTTTTTCGCGACTCTCCCTCATTTGACGGAAACATGAGGATAGAGAAGTATCTCGAAACTCATGTGCCCCACTGAATTTGTGATTCTACAATCAGGAGTGTCATCAGAATTGCTCGAGCTGCCTTCGTTTTCGAGTTACAGCCAATAAATCAATTTTTTTCGACTTTTTTGCGTCTCTCCCTCATTTGACGGAAACATGAGAATAGAGAAGTATCTCGAAACTCATGTGCCCCACTGAATCTGTCATTCTGCAATCAGGAGTGCCATCAGAATTGCTCGAGCTGCCTTTGTTTTCGAGTTACAGCCAATAAATCAATTTTTTTCGACTTTTTCGCGTCTCTCCCTCATTTGACGGAATCATGAGGATAGAGATGTATCTCGAAACTCATGTGCCTACTTAATTTGTGATTCTGCAATCAGGAGTGCCATCAGAGTTGCTCGAGCGGCCTTCGTTTTTGAGTTACAGCCAATAAATAGATTTTTTTCGACTTTTTCGCGTCTCTCCCTCATTTGACGGAAACATGAGAATAGAGAAGTATCTCGAAACTCATGTGCCCTACTGAATATATGATTCTGCAATCAGGAGTGCCATCAGAATTGCTCGAGCGGCCTTCGTTTTTGAGTTACAGCCAATAAATCTATTTTTTTCGACTTTTTCGCGTCTCTCCCTCATTTGACGGAAACATGAGGATAGAGAAGTATCTCGAAACTCATGAGCCCCACTGAATTTGTGGTTCTACAATCAGGAGTGTCATCAGAATTGCTCGAGCTGCCTTCATTTTTGAGTTACAGCCAATAAATCTATTTTTTTCGACTTTTTCGCGTCTCTCCCTCATTTGACGGAAACATGAGGATAGAGAAGTATCACGAAACTCATGGGCCCCACTGAATCTGTCATTCTGCAATCAGGAGTGCCATCAGAATTGCTCGAGCTGCCTTTGTTTTCGAGTTACAGCCAATAAATCAATTTTTTTCGACTTTTTCGCGTCTCTCCCTCATTTGACGGAATCATGAGGATAGAGAAGTATCTCGAAACTCATGTGCCTACTTAATTTGTGATTCTGCAATCAGGAGTGCCATCAGAAATGCTCGATCGGCCTTCGTTTTTGAGTTACAGCCAATAAATCTATTTTTTTCGGCTTTTTCGCGACTCTCCCTCATTTGACGGAAACATGAGGATAGAGAAGTATCTCGAAACCCATGTGCCACACTGAATTTGTGGTTCTACAATCAGGAGTGTTATCAGAATTGCTCGAGCTGCCTTCGTTTTCGAGTAACAGCCAATAAATCGATTTTTTTCGACTGTTTCGCGCCTCTCCCTCATTTGACGGAAACATGAGGATAGAGAAGTATCTCGAAACTCATGTGCCCTACTGAATTCATGATTCTGCAATCAGGAGTGCCGTCAGAATTGCTCGAGCGGCCTTCGTTTTCGAGTAACAGCCAATAAATCGATTTTTTTCGACTGTTTCGCGTCTCTCCCTCATTTGACGGAAACATGAGGATAAAAAAGTATCTCGAAACTCATGTGCCCTACTGAATTCGTGATTCTGCAATCAGGAGTGCCGTCAGAATTGCTCGAGCGGCCTTCGTTTTCGAGTAACAGCCAATAAATCGATTTTTTTCGACTGTTTCGCGTCTCTCCCTCATTTGACGGAAACATGAGGATAAAAAAGTATCTCGAAACTCATGTGCCCTACTGAACTCGTGATTCTGCAATCAGGAGTGCCGTCAGAATTGCTTGAGCGGCCTTCGTTTTCGAGTAACAGCCAATAAATCGATTTTTTTCGACTGTTTCGCGTCTCTCCTTCATTTGACGGAAACATGAGGATAGAGAAGTATCTCGAAACTCATGTGCCCTACTGAATTTGTGATTCTGCAATCAGGAGTGCCGTCAGAATTGCTCGAGCGGCCTTCGTTTTCGAGTAACAGCCAATAAATCGATTTTTTTCGACTGTTTCGCGCCTCTCCCTCATTTGACGGAAACATGAGGATAGAGAAGTATCTCGAAACTCATGTGCCCTACTGAATTCGTGATTCTGCAATCAGGAGTGCCGTCAGGATTGCTCGAGCGGCCTTCGTTTTCGAGTAACAGCCAATAAATCGATTTTTTTCGACTGTTTCGCGCCTCTCCCTCATTTGACGGAAACATGAGGATAGAGAAGTATCTCGAAACTCATGTGCCCTACTGAATTCGTGATTCTGCAATCAGGAGTGCCGTCAGGATTGCTCGAGCTGCCTTCGTTTTCGAGTTACAGCCAATAAATCGATTTTTTTCGACTGTTTCGCGTCTCTCCCTCATTTGACGGAAACATGAGGATAGAGAAGTATCTCGAAACTCATGTGCCCTACTGAATTTGTGATTCTGCAATCAAGAGTGCCATCAGAATTGCTCGAGCTGCCTTCGTTTTCGAGTAACAGCCAATAAATCGATTTTTTTCGACTGTTTCGCGCCTCTCCCTCATTTGACGGAAACATGAGGATAGAGAAGTATCTCGAAACTCATGTGCCCTACTGAATTCGTGATTCTGCAATCAGGAGTGCCGTCAGAATTGCTCGAGCGGCCTTCGTTTTCGAGTAACAGCCAATAAATCGATTTTTTTCGACTGTTTCGCGTCTCTCCCTCATTTGACGGAAACATGAGGATAAAAAAGTATCTCGAAACTCATGTGCCCTACTGAATTCGTGATTCTGCAATCAGGAGTGCCGTCAGAATTGCTCGAGCGGCCTTCGTTTTCGAGTAACAGCCAATAAATCGATTTTTTTCGACTGTTTCGCGTCTCTCCCTCATTTGACGGAAACATGAGGATAGAGAAGTATCTCGAAACTCATGTGCCCTACTGAATTCGTGATTCTGCAATCAGGAGTGCCGTCAGAATTGCTCGAGCGGCCTTCGTTTTCGAGTACCAGCCAATAAATCGATTTTCTTCGACTGTTTCGCGTCTCCTTCATTTGACGGAAACATGAGGATAGAGAAGTATCTCGAAACTCATGTGCCCTACTGAATTCGTGATTCTGAAATCAGGAGTGCCATCAGCATTGCTCGAGCTGCCTTGGTTTTCGAGTTACAGCCAATAAATCGATTTTTTTCGAATTTTTCGCGTCTCTCCCTCATTTGACGGAAACATGAGGATAGAGAAGTATCTCGAAACTCATGTGACCTACTGAATTTGTGATTCTGCAATCAGGAGTGCCGTCAGAATTGCTCGAGCGGCCTTCGTTTTCGAGTAACAGCCAATAAATCGATTTTTTTCGAATTTTTCGCGTCTCTCCCTCATTTGACGGAAACATGAGGATAGAGAAGTATCTCGAAACTCATGTGCCCTACTGAATTTGTGATTCTGCAATCAGGAGTGCCGTCAGAATTGCTCGAGCGGCCTTCGTTTTTGAGTAACAGCCAATAAATAGATTTTTTTCGACTTTTTCGCGTCTCTCCCTCATTTGACGGAAACATGAGGATAGAGAAGTATCTCGAAACTCATGTGCCCTACTGAATTTGTGATTCTGCAATCAGGAGTGCCGTCAGAATTGCTCGAGCGGCCTTCGTTTTCGAGTAACAGCCAATAAATAGATTTTTTTCGACTTTTTCGCGTCTCTCCCTCATTTGACGGAAACATGAGGATAGAGAAGTATCTCGAAACTCATGTGACCTACTGAATTTGTGATTCTGCAATCAGGAGTGCCATCAGAATTGCTCGAGCGGCCTTCGTTTTCGAGTAACAGCCAATAAATCGATTTTTTTCGAATTTTTCGCGTCTCTCCCTCATTTGACGGAAACATGAGGATAGAGAAGTATCTCGAAACTCATGTGCCCTACTGAATTTGTGATTCTGCAATCAGGAGTGCCGTCAGAATTGCTCGAGCGGCCTTCGTTTTCGAGTAACAGCCAATAAATAGATTTTTTTCGACTTTTTCGCGTCTCTCCCTCATTTGACGGAAGCATGAGGATAGAGAAGTATCTCGAAACTCATGTGCCCCACTGAATTTTTGATTCTGCAATCAGGAGTGCCGTCAGAATTGCTCGAGCGGCCTTCGTTTTCGAGTAACAGCCAATAAATCGATTTTTTTCGACTGTTTCGCGTCTCTCCCTCATTTGACGGAAACATGAGGATAGAGAAGTATCTCGAAACTCATGTGCCCTACTGAATTCGTGATTCTGCAAACAGAAGTGCCGTCAGGATTGCTCGAGCGGCCTTCGTTTTCGAGTTACAGCCAATAAATCGATTTTTTTCGAATTTTTCGCGTCTCTCCCTCATTTGACGGAAACATGAGGATAGAGAAGTATCTCGAAACTCATGGGCCCTACTGAATTTGTGATTCTGCAATCAGGAGTGCCGTCAGAATTGCTCGAGCGGCCTTCGTTTTCGAGTAACTGCCAATAAATCGATTTTTTTCGACTTTTTCGCGTCTCTCCCTCATTTGACGGAAACATGAGGATAGAAAAGTATTTTGAAACTCATGTGCCCTACTGAATTCGTGATTCTGCAATCAGGAGTGCCATCAGAATTGCTCGAGCGGCCTTCGTTTTCGAGTAACAGCCAATAAATCGATTTTCTTCGACTGTTTCGCGTCTCTCCCTCATTTGACGGAAACATGAGGATAGAGAAGTATCTCGAAACTCATGTGACCTACTGAATCTGTCATTCTGCAATCAGGAGTGCCATCAGATTTGCTCGAGCTGCCTTCGTTTTCGAGTTACAGCCAATAAATCGATTTTTTTCGACTTTTTCGCGTCTCTCCCTCATTTGACGGAAACATGAGGATAGAGAAGTATCTCGAAACTCATGTGCCCTACTGAATTTGTGATTCTGCAATCAGGAGTGCCGTCAGAATTGCTCGAGCGGCCTTCGTTTTCGAGTAACAGTCAATAAATCGATTTTTTTCGACTGTTTCGCGCCTCTCCCTCATTTGACGGAAACATGAGGATAGAGAAGTATCTCGAAACTCATGTGCCCTACTGAATTCGTGATTCTGCAAACAGAAGTGCCGTCAGAATTGCTCGAGCGGAATTCGTTTTCGAGTAACAGCCAATAAATCGATTTTTTTCGACTTTTTCGCGTCTCTCCCTCATTTGACGGAAACATGAGGATAGAGAAGTATCTCGAAACTCATGTGCCCTACTGAATTCGTGATTCTGCAATCAGGAGTGCAGTCAGGATTGCTCGAGCTGCCTTCGTTTTCGAGTTATAGCCAATAAATCAATTTTTTTTGACTTTTTCGCGTCTCTCCCTCATTTGACGGAAACATGAGGATAGAGAAGTATCTCGAAACTCATGTGCCCTACTGAATTTGTGATTCTGCAATCAGGAGTGCTATCAGAATTGCTCGAGCTGCCTTCGTTTTCGAGTTACAGCCAATAAATCGATTTTTTTCGACTTTTTCGCGTCTCTCCCTCATTTGACGGAAACATGAGGATAGAGAAGTATCTCGAAACTCATGTGCCCTACTGAATTCGTGATGCTGCAATTAGGAGTGCCGTCAGGATTGCTCGAGCTGCCTTCGTTTTCGAATTACAGCCAATAAATCGATTTTTTTCGACTTTTGCGCGTCTCTCCCTCATTTGACGGAAACATGAGGATAGAGAAGTATCTCGAAACTCATGTGCCTACTGAATTTGTGATTCTGCAATTAGGAGTGCTATCAGAATTGCTCGAGCTGCCTTCGTTTTCGAGTTACAGCCAATAAATCAATTTTTTTTTACTTTTTCGCGTCTCTCCCTCATTTGACGGAAACATGAGGATAGAGAAGTATCTCGAAACTCATGTGCCCTACTGAATTCGTGATTCTGCAAACAGAAGTGCCGTCAGAATTGCTCGAGCGGAATTCGTTTTCGAGTAACAGCCAATAAATCGATTTTTTTCGACTTTTTCGCGTCTCTCCCTCATTTGACGGAAACATGAGGATAGAGAAGTATCTCGAAACTCATGTGCCCTACTGAATTCGTGATGCTGCAATTAGGAGTGCCGTCAGGATTGCTCGAGCTGCCTTCGTTTTCGAGTTATAGCCAATAAATCAATTTTTTTTGACTTTTTCGCGTCTCTCCCTCATTTGACGGAAACATGAGGATAGAGAAGTATCTCGAAACTCATGTGCCCTACTGAATTCGTGATTCTGCAATTAGGAGTGCCGTCAGGATTGCTCGAGCTGCCTTCGTTTTCGAGTTATAGCCAATAAATCAATTTTTTTTGACTTTTTCGCGTCTCTCCCTCATTTGACGGAAACATGAGGATAGAGAAGTATCTCGAAACTCATGTGCCCTACTGAATTCGTGATTCTGCAATTAGGAGTGCCGTCAGGATTGCTCGAGCTGCCTTCGTTTTCGAGTTATAGCCAATAAATCAATTTTTTTTGACTTTTTCGCGTCTCTCCCTCATTTGACGGAAACATGAGGATAGAGAAGTATCTCGAAACTCATGTGCCCTACTGAATTCGTGATTCTGCAATTAGGAGTGCCGTCAGGATTGCTCGAGCTGCCTTCGTTTTCGAGTTATAGCCAATAAATCAATTTTTTTTGACTTTTTCGCGTCTCTCCTTCATTTGACGGAAACATGAGGATAGAGAAGTATCTCGAAACTCATGTGCCCTACTGAATTCGTGATTCTGCAATTAGGAGTGCCGTCAGGATTGCTCGAGCTGCCTTCGTTTTCGAGTTATAGCCAATAAATCAATTTTTTTTGACTTTTTCGCGTCTCTCCCTCATTTGACGGAAACATGAGGATAGAGAAGTATCTCGAAACTCATGTGCCCTACTGAATTTGTGATTCTGCAATCAGGAGTGCTATCAGAATTGCTCGAGCTGCCTTCGTTTTCGAGTTACAGCCAATAAATCGATTTTTTTCGACTTTTTCGCGTCTCTCCCTCATTTGACGGAAACATGAGGATAGAGAAGTATCTCGAAACTCATGTGCCCTACTGAATTCGTGATGCTGCAATTAGGAGTGCCGTCAGGATTGCTCGAGCTGCCTTCGTTTTCGAATTACAGCCAATAAATCGATTTTTTTCGACTTTTGCGCGTCTCTCCCTCATTTGACGGAAACATGAGGATAGAGAAGTATCTCGAAACTCATGTGCCTACTGAATTTGTGATTCTGCAATTAGGAGTGCTATCAGAATTGCTCGAGCTGCCTTCGTTTTCGAGTTACAGCCAATAAATCAATTTTTTTTTACTTTTTCGCGTCTCTCCCTCATTTGACGGAAACATGAGAATAGAGAAGTATCTCAAAACTCACGTGCCCCACTGAATCTGTCATTCTGCAATCAGGAGTGCCATCAGAATTGCTCGAGCTGCCTTCGTTTTCCAGTTACAGCCAATAAATCAATTTTTTTCGAATTTTTCGCGTCTCTCCCTCATTTGACGGAAACATGAGGATAGAGAAGTATCTCGAAACTCATGTGCCCTACTGAATTTGTGATTCTGCAATCAGGAGTGCCATCAGAATTGCTCGAGCGGCCTTCGTTTTTGAGTTACAGCCAACAAATCGATTTTTCTCGACTTTTTCGCGTCTCTCTCTTATTTGACGGAAACATGAGGATAGAGAAGTATCTCGAAACTCATGTGCCCCACTGAATCTGTCATTCTGCAATTAGGAGTGCCATCAGACTTGCTCGAGCTGCCTTTGTTTTCGAGTTACAGCCAAAAAATCAATTTTTTTCGACTTTTTCACGTCTCTCCCTCATTTGACGGAATCATGAGGATAGAGATGTATCTCGAAACTCATGTGCCTACTTAATTTGTGATTCTGCAATCAGGAGTGCCATCAGAATTGCTCGAGCGGCCTTCGTTTTCGAGTTACAGCCAATAAATCAATTTTTTTCGACTTTTTCGCGTCTCTCCCTCATTTGACGGAAACATGAGAATAGAGAAGTATCTCGAATCTCATGTGCCTACTGAATCTGTCATTCTGCAATCAGTAGTGCTATCAGAATTGCTCGAGCTGCCTTCGTTTTCGAGTTACAGCCAATAAATCAATTTTTTTTGACTTTTTCGCGTCTCTCCCTCATTTGACGGAAACATGAGAATAGAGAAGTATCTCGAAACTCATGTGCCTACTGAATTTGTGATTCTGCAATTAGGAGTGCCATCAGAATTGCTCGAGCTGCCTTCGTTTTCGAGTTACAGCCTATAAATCAATTTTTTTCGACTTTTTCGCGTCTCTCTCTCATTTGACGGAAACATGAGGATATAGAAGTATCTCAAAACTCACGAGCCCCACTGAATCTGTCATTCTGCAATCAGGAGTGCCATCAGAATTGCTCGAGCTGCCTTCGTTTTCGAGTTACAGCCAATAAATCAATTTCTTTCGAATTTTTCGCGTCTCTCCCTCATTTGACGGAAACATGAGGATAGAGAAGTATCTCGAAACTCATGTGCCCCACTGAATCTGTCATTCTGCAATTAGGAGTGCCATCAGAATTGCTCGAGCTGCCTTTGTTTTCGAGTTACAGCCAAAAAATCAATTTTTTTCGACTTTTTCGCGTCTCTCCCTCATTTGACGGAATCATGAGGATAGAGATGTATCTCGAAACTCATGTGCCTACTTAATTTTTGATTCTGCAATCAGGAGTGCCATCAGAATTGCTCGAGCGGCCTTCGTTTTTGAGTTACAGCCAATAAATCTATTTTTTTCGACTTTTTCGCGTCTCTCCCTCATTTGACGGAAACATGAGAATAGAGAAGTATCTCGAAACTCATGTGCCTACTGAATCTGTCATTCTGCAATCAGTAGTGCCATCAGAATTGCTCGAGCTGCCTTCGTTTTCGAGTTACAGCCAATAAATCGATTTTTTTCGACATTTTCGCGTCTCTCCCTCATTTGACGGAAACGTGAGGATAGAGAAGTATCTCGAAACTCATGTGCCCTACTGAATTTGTGATTCTGCAATCAGGAGTGCCATCAGAATTGCTCGAGCGGCCTTCGTTTTTGAGTTACAGCCAACAAATCGATTTTTCTCGACTTTTTCGCGTCTCTCTCTTATTTGACGGAAACATGAGGATAGAGAAGTATCTCGAAACTCATGTGCCTACTGAATCTGTCATTCTGCAATCAGTAGTGCCATCAGAATTGCTCGAGCTGCCTTCGTTTTCGAGTTACAGCCAATAAATCAATTTTTTTTGACTTTTTCGCGTCTCTCCCTCATTTGACGGAAACATGAGAATAGAGAAGTATCTCGAAACTCATGTGCCTACTGAATTTTTGATTCTGCAATTAGGAGTGCCATCAGAATTGCTCGAGCTGCCTTCGTTTTCGAGTTACAGCCTATAAATCAATTTTTTTCGACTTTTTCGCGTCTCTCTCTCATTTGACGGAAACATGAGGATATAGAAGTATCTCGAAACTCATGTGCCCCATTGAATCTGTCATTCTGCAATCAGGAGTGCCATCAAAATTGCTCGAGCTGCCTTCGTTTTCGAGTTACAGCCAATAAATCAATTTCTTTCGAATTTTTCGCGTCTCTCCCTCATTTGACGGAAACATGAGGATAGAGAAGTATCTCGAAACTCATGTGCCTGCTGAATCTGTCATTCTGCAATCAGTAGTGCCATCAGAATTGCTCGAGCTGCCTTCGTTTTCGAGTTACAGCCAATAAATCAATTTTTTTTGACTTTTTCGCGTCTCTCCCTCATTTGACGGAAACATGAGAATAGAGAAGTATCTCGAAACTCATGTGCCTACTGAATTTGTGATTCTGCAATTTGGAGTGCCATCAGAATTGCTCGAGCTGCCTTCGTTTTCGAGTAACAGCCAATAAATCGATTTTTTTCGACTTTTTCGCGTCTCTCCCTCATTTGACGGAAACATGAGAATAGAGAAGTATCTCGAAACTCATGTGCCTACTGAATCTGTCATTCTGCAATCAGGAGTGCCATCAGAATTGCTCGAGCTGCCTTCGTTTTCGAGTTACAGCCAATAAATCAATTTCTTTCGAATTTTTCGCGTCTCTCCCTCATTTGACGGAAACATGAGGATAGAGAAGTATCTCGAAACTCATGTGCCCCACTGAATCTGTCATTCTGCAATTAGGAGTGCCATCAGAATTGCTCGAGCTGCCTTTGTTTTCGAGTTACAGCCAAAAAATCAATTTTTTTCGACTTTTTCGCGTCTCTCCCTCATTTGACGGAATCATGAGGATAGAGATGTATCTCGAAACTCATGTGCCTACTTAATTTTTGATTCTGCAATCAGGAGTGCCATCAGAATTGCTCGAGCGGCCTTCGTTTTTGAGTTACAGCCAATAAATCTATTTTTTTCGACTTTTTCGCGTCTCTCCCTCATTTGACGGAAACATGAGAATAGAGAAGTATCTCGAAACTCATGTGCCTACTGAATCTGTCATTCTGCAATCAGTAGTGCCATCAGAATTGCTCGAGCTGCCTTCGTTTTCGAGTTACAGCCAATAAATCGATTTTTTTCGACTTTTTCGCGTCTCTCCCTCATTTGACGGAAACGTGAGGATAGAGAAGTATCTCGAAACTCATGTGCCCTACTGAATTTGTGATTCTGCAATCTGGAGTGCCATCAGAATTGCTCGAGCGGCCTTCGTTTTTGAGTTACAGCCAACAAATCGATTTTTCTCGACTTTTTCGCGTCTCTCTCTTATTTGACGGAAACATGAGGATAGAGAAGTATCTCGAAACTCATGTGCCCCACTGAATCTGTCATTCTGCAATTAGGAGTGCCATCAGAATTGCTCGAGCTGCCTTCGTTTTCGAGTTACAGCCTATAAATCAATTTTTTTCGACTTTTTCGCGTCTCTCTCTCATTTGACGGAAACATGAGGATATAGAAGTATCTCAAAACTCACGTGCCCCACTGAATCTGTCATTCTGCAATCAGGAGTGCCATCAGAATTGCTCGAGCTGCCTTCGTTTTCGAGTTACAGCCAAAAAATCAATTTTTTTCGACTTTTCTCCCTCATTTGACGGAAACATGAGGATAGAGAAGTATTTCGAAACTCGTGTGCCTACTGAATTTGTGAATCTGCAATCAGAAGTGCCGTCAGAATTGCTCGAGCGGCCTTCGTTTTTGAGTTACAGCCAATAAATCGATTATTTTCGACTGTTTCGCGTCTCTCCCTCATTTGACGGAAACATGAGGATAGAGAAGTATTTCGAAACTCGTGTGCCTACTGAATTTGTGAATCTGCAATCAGGAGTGCCATCAGAATTGCTCGAGCTGCCTTCGTTTTCGAGTAACAGCAAATAAATCGATTTTCTTCGACTGTTTCGCGCCTCTCCCTCATTTGAAGGAAACATGAGGATAGAGAAGTATCTCGAAACTCATGTGCCCTACTGAATTTGTGATTCTGCAATCTGGAGTGCCATCAGAATTGCTCGAGCGGCCTTCGTTTTTGAGTTACAGCCAACAAATCGATTTTTCTCGACTTTTTCGCGTCTCTCTCTTATTTGACGGAAACATGAGGATAGAGAAGTATCTCGAAACTCATGTGCCCCACTGAATCTGTCATTCTGCAATTAGGAGTGCCATCAGAATTGCTCGAGCTGCCTTCGTTTTCGAGTTACAGCCTATAAATCAATTTTTTTCGACTTTTTCGCGTCTCTCTCTCATTTGACGGAAACATGAGGATATAGAAGTATCTCAAAACTCACGTGCCCCACTGAATCTGTCATTCTGCAATCAGGAGTGCCATCAGAATTGCTCGAGCTGCCTTCGTTTTCGAGTTACAGCCAAAAAATCAATTTTTTTCGACTTTTCTCCCTCATTTGACGGAAACATGAGGATAGAGAAGTATTTCGAAACTCGTGTGCCTACTGAATTTGTGAATCTGCAATCAGAAGTGCCGTCAGAATTGCTCGAGCGGCCTTCGTTTTTGAGTTACAGCCAATAAATCGATTATTTTCGACTGTTTCGCGTCTCTCCCTCATTTGACGGAAACATGAGGATAGAGAAGTATTTCGAAACTCGTGTGCCTACTGAATTTGTGAATCTGCAATCAGGAGTGCCATCAGAATTGCTCGAGCTGCCTTCGTTTTCGAGTAACAGCAAATAAATCGATTTTCTTCGACTGTTTCGCGCCTCTCCCTCATTTGACGGAAACATGAGGATAGAGAAGTATCTCCAAAATCATGTGCTCTACTGATTTTGAGATTCTTCAAACAAGAGTGCCGTCAGAATAGCTCGAGCGGCCTTCGTTTTCGAGTAACAGCCAATAAATCGGTTTTTTCGACTCTTACGCGTCTCTCCCTCATTTGACGGAAACATGAGGATAGAGAAGTATCTCGAAACTCATGTGCCCCACTGAATTTGTGATTCTACATTCAGGAGTGTCATCAGAATTGCTCGAGCTGCCTTCGTTTTCGAGTTACAGCCAATAAATCAATTTTTTTCGACTTTTTCGCGTCTCTCCCTCATTTGACGGAAATATGGGAATAGAGAAGTATCTCGAAACTCATGTGCCCTACTGAATTTGTGATTCTGCAATGGGGAGTGCCATCAGAATTGCTCGAGCGGCCTTCGTTTTTGAGTTACAGCCAATAAATCTATTTTTTTCGACTTTTTCGCGTCTCTCCCTCATTTGACGGAAACATGGGAATAGAGAAGTATCTCGAAACTCATGTGCCCTACTGAATTCGTGATTCTGCAATCAGGAGTGCCGTCAGAATTGCTCGAGCTGCCTTTGTTTTCGAGTAACAGCCAATAAATCGATTTTTTTCGACTTTTTCGCGTCTCTCCCTCATTTGACGGAAACATGAGGATAGAGAAGTATCTCGAAACTCATGTGCCCCACTGAATTCGTGATTCTGCAATCAGGAGTGCCATCAGCATTGCTCGAGCTGCCTTGGTTTTCGAGTTACAGCCAATAAATCGATTTTTTTCGACTTTTTCGCGTCTCTCCCTCGTTTGACGGAAACATGAGGATAGAGAAGTATCTCGAAACTCATGTGCTTTATTGAATCTGTCATTCTGCAATCAGGAGTGCCATCAGAATTGCTCGAGCTGCCTTCGTTTTCGAGTAACAGCAAATAAATCGATTTTCTTCGACTGTTTCGCGCCTCTCCCTCATTTGACGGAAACATGAGGATAGAGAAGTATCTCCAAAATCATGTGCTCTACTGATTTTGTGATTCTACAAACAAGAGTGCCGTCAGAATTGCTCGAGCGGCCTTCGTTTTCGAGTAACAGCCAATAAATCGATTTTTTCGACTCTTACGCGTCTCTCCCTCATTTGACGGAAACATGAGGATAGAGAAGTATCTCGAAACTCATGTGCCCTAATGAATTTGTGATTCTGAAACTTTTCCGATATATTCAAATTAACGAAAAAATAAGTAATATTTCCGTCACAAACTCCTAACCAATTTTGAAAGAAGTCAGTACAGTAACCACAAAACTTTGTTGTCCTTTAAAGTTTTTGTCACAAAATTTGGTATCTTCTTAAAAACTTCTAGATTTTCAGCAATTTTTCAATAGGGAGCCAATAATGCATAAATTTTATCAACTGAATGATGTTAAAAAACAATAATCTGCAATAAAAAAACACGGTCAAAATATCCACAGTTTAGGTACCTATTTTTAGTTCCAGCAGTGTATCCATTTTTATGTTGAGCATTGTAAGCGCTTGTATGCGCTAGGGATAAGGTTGCAGGTTGCGCAGTGCACAAACGTGCACAAAAAGATCAAAGTGCCGACGCCAAGTGAGCGAACTGATTCTTTTAGCTACAAACTGTGCTAGCACCTTTCTTAGGAAGAAGAATATTAATTAAAACGAAGTAGAAATCAATAAAAAAGAAGAAGAGTATAATCCGTTGATAATTGAAAATTTCAAATGTTGCATATTAATTATTTATTAATTGTTATTGAAGAGAAATAAATAATAGTTAAACCAGCAAGTACTGAGGAAGAAAACTGATATAATAACGTTCCTCAAGTTTTGTAATAGATTTATTGCTCTGGATACAATTTTAATGATAAATAGGGAAACTTCAAAGCAGTACTGAAGGACTGAAGTATATATTTTAATATATTTTTTTGATAGAATAACCAGTGTTCTAGCTTTTTGACATTTATTATTTTCCATAATTTGGAACGATCTTATATCAAGGTAATGAAATCTCAATAAGCTTGAGGGAAAAGAAGTGAAGTTGCTGTGTATTGAAAACAGAAACAATTCCATTCCAAACTATTAGGAAGAAATGATTGTTATACAATAATCCACTGAAAATGGTGCAATTATATTTCTAGGAAATAGGTTCCACATCCACAAGGTGAAGTAACCCATAACCAAGTATTGAAGTACGGACTTTCAGCAAAATGGGGGATTTTGAAATTATTGAAACTGGCTTCAGCAGTGCCGATGAAACTATTAATTTTGGTACAAGATGCATAGGACTTGGTAGTTTATACGAAATTTCAACCGTTGGTTGCTTCAAATCGAATGAGGAAAACACTGTATGTGAACGATCCCATCCATAATTTCAATGACCAAACACATTTTTTTAGGATGTCTCTCACGTGGCTATAAACTGCCTCATACACAATGGCCAGATCATTTTGGCAACAGACAAATCTTTAAAAATATTCGATGATACAAAATTGTCCAATCTTTTATTCACTGCCGTGTTTGATGTAAATATAGCGTCTCTAATCGTGTCTCCTAGTGAAAAGTTTTTGTTAATATGTTTGGAAAGTGGTGTTGTTAACATTTTCCACATGAGAAGCAGTGAAGAGGTCATTTGTATTTTCACAAAGTAAGGAGAAATCCGTTAATATTCAAATATCTTCAGTTGCTTAACATAGTGATTATAAATTAACTTTTGTTTCAAGATGTCTTTCAACTGAGATGATGATGGACCCTAAATATATAGAGGGATTTTTCGAAGATTGTAGCCTCCAGTCTACAAGTTTCATAGTAGTTTATAACTCTGGAGAAGTATTCAGGTATTGCATTGCATTTTGTCTACCATTTTGGTTTAACTTTTCAACTATTCTTTTGTAGGTTGGGTATAAGCACTATACAAAATGATGAGGGGGAAAACATCTTTGAAGTCAGTCATGAGGAAATGTTCACTCTCAATTCTGAAGTAACTACAGCATGTTTTAGCTATCCTATATTGCTAACAAATGGTGCAGAATGCAGTATATTGAATACTGAGACACGTTTAATTTTTTCTGATGTTCCCATCGAAATCAAATCAATTTTTCCATTTGGGCAGTAAGCATGGACATTTTTATAAATTTTTGATTAATAAAGGTGTTCTGAACAATCTCCAAATAACAATATATGTACAAACTATGTTGAATGTTATTTGATCATTTTTAGTAAACTTCTTGCACTTGACTTCCATGGCAGTTTGTGGAGAATTTGCAGCTTGAGTATGGTCGTTTTCCCTGTTGATTATGACTCTCTCCTAGAAGATATATTTGTTATAAACGGGGGTAAGAAGAGCCAAATTTTTGCTGTTACAAAACCTAACGAAATGGGTGAAACATTTCTTCAGCTGCTAGATACAGGTTGGTTTATTATTGTGTGAAAATAATAGTGAATGATCCAGACTTCAGGGTCCACCTTATTTTGTTGGTAGATATCCAGCTACTGCCCTCTACGATCGTTAAATTGTATCTGTTAGATTTTCGGCAAAGCTTTTACATCAATTATCCTGTGATGCTCCATTACCCATGAAATGAATGGTTCATATTTCCTTTTTTTATATAATATTTAGCCCCCTAGTTTCTATCATTTTGGTTGTTCACTAAAAGCACTTAGTACCAAAAAATAGATACCAAAAATATTTTATGTGATCTTTCATAAGTCACAATAAAAATTTATTCCAAAACAAAACTAAAACTAATGAAATATTGAATTTTATTTATGTTTCAGATTTTTCACAAATATTTTCCTTGAAAATTTCGCAGCCGGTCGACTTGATACAAGTAAATTCCACAACAGACGATCTCCTCTTCATTTCGAAAGTAATAAAAAATGACGTCATAACCGAACTTCGTCTACAGAGTGTTTACGAAACAGAGCCAGAATTGAGACTGACTAGGCTAATCAGAAGACAACGCTTCGAAGAGGCTGAGAAGTTTGCTAAGTCTTTCAATATCAACCCTGCAGTGATATTGAAAGCAAAAGCTCAACTCATAGTCGATAAATCAGAGTGTAGCTCCCAAGATATCGGCAATTTGATGAAGCTTATGGACTCTATAGACGATGAGTACTTTAATTTGCAGTGTTGTTCCAATGTGGACTGCGGCAGATTTGATGACGTCAGGAAAATCTTGACTTATGGGGCAAAAATTTCTGTAAAGAATGATGTAAGTGTGTGACTAGATAAGATTTTCATTATCCATTACTTTGATTACAATTATCTGTAGAATAGGTCACAATGGAATATAAATAATAAAATATTTAAATAATGAGCCAGTATAGTACTAACAACTCCATTTAATTCTGACCCAACTCTCTAGGAATGCGTCAAACGTACAAAATAGAATCAATGTAAAAAAAGTTGACTGTTTTTGGAGTACCAAAAGATATATAATAGTAGGAGATTTGAGCCGGTTCTCGGCCTCCCCCCACCACCTCGACGTCATCAGTGATATTCGGCTTCCCCCTCCCACTCCAGTTTTTTCACCTAAATTTGTCTATACATTTTATCGAATGTTTTTCTCGGTTACATGTTTCAGGGTACATCACAGAATATGAAACGATTACTTACCGATTTGTTATTCCGCTTCGATACCTACATGGCCATTTCGAAGAACGAGGATGATATACAGTCTTGGTACAAGTTTTCATCTTGTAATATGATCGAAGAGTTGAAAGTGTATTTGAAAAATGTAGGTAAAATATTGATATTTTTGTAATTTGTTGACAATATGGTATTTGAATGGAATTGTTTTAGTACGAAATCGAAGAATCTATCCTGATTTATAGTCGGATGGACCAAAAGGCTATGGATGATCTAACTGAGGACAGTGTCGAAGAAATTTTGCTCATATTGAATAATGTAAGTACTTCTTGTACTTCGAATGGTTTTATTACTAGTTATTCTGACTAACGATAGCATGCTTTTCATTCGTTCACTTCTAGTAAATTTTATAGTAAATTTATACATATACATTCAAACAATCAATAGGAAGATACGAAAAAGCATATCATCAATTACAAATAATAGGAAATATGATTATTGAAATTTTTTAAGCATTGTCAATAATCTAAAATATCTGGCTGTTCAAAATATACATAATAGTAGGAGATTTGAGCCGTTTTTGGGCCCTCCCCACCAGTTGGTCATTGGAATCTTAGAACAAGGCTATTTGTATTCATACATTACTTAGCTAGAAAAATCAATTATTACTATTGAATATTTTGAAATAATTTTTTTTATGAAGCTACCAATGAACGTTTATCAACCGTTTTTACCGACCTTCATCCCTATAACAATGAGCCACCTGCCCACGTCTCTGTCCATTTTCGTTAAATGGTTGTACGAGAAGATTTTCTTGCTGGAAAAACGGGATAAGTTGAATTTTCCACAAAGCGGGATAACCCTGGCTGAGAATGTGTTGAAACTGCTCAAAGTCGAGAAAAACGCTTTGTT
Organism: Chrysolina americana; assembly: GCA_958502065.1. Classification (NCBI taxonomy): domain Eukaryota; kingdom Metazoa; phylum Arthropoda; class Insecta; order Coleoptera; family Chrysomelidae; genus Chrysolina; species Chrysolina americana. The sequence continues at coordinate 3,764,017 of OY293411.1, read as the reverse complement.
TTTCCAACGGCAGTGTACTTTGAACAAAAAGAGCATAGAAGATCTCGCTACCCTCATCGATGGGCTGAAAATTCTGCAGCAGTTGAAGAAACAGTTCAGAATTGATGTCAATCTGGCGGACTATTTCGAGGTTAGTGATATGTACCATGAACAGAATATTTATGATTATACAGCATCATATTGTATAAAGATGAAATTGAATTTTACCATACTGCATTTGAATAATTATATTCTTGAGATATATCATTATACAACACCATATTGTAGCTGATTCTTACCAGTGATTGTTATATTATTGAAATCGTTTTTTCTGAGTGAGATTTCTATCATCCATAGTGCGTACATATTTATCATGTAACTTTCTTTTCTTCGACACCGAAGCATATTTTTTATTGATTGTACATATCTTCAGGGTCCTGAAACTTTGATTCACACTCTGTTGACTAGCAATATGACTCCGGACGATTACGACAACTTTTTGGAACAGTTCCTTTACAACTACATGCTGCAGAATCACTTTGACCCCGATGTCATTTTCCTGGAGGAAATCAAGGTTTGTTCAGTTATTGCTATACCCTTAAGATTAATAGTGGTTAATTTTTCAATGTACAGATCCTCTTGAAGTATGACGACTACTGGATGAGCATAATCGAGGCAATTTTGAAGCATATAAGTTCGGTTAAAATCAAACTGGAAGCTACGAAGGAAATTTTGGAAAGTGCACAGGTGCCTTGGTGCGATGTCATTAGAAAAATTGCTCGCGGTGCTCTACAAAACTCACACCCTCTAGTGGGGGAGATAGAAACCATACTAAAAGATGAACAGAGGCTGATAGTAATGAGGAACCCCAAGTACAAAATAAAGGAGAGACAGATCAACAATCATTGGGAGGTAAAGTTATCAAATAATTGTTTTTTATCCTGAAATATTCGATTACCTTGCAGTTGGAGTATATCATCAGGAAAATAATCCATGTGAATGAACCTACTCTGGTCGAGGATATCTATCATTTGTGCAAAAACGCTGAAGACAGATGTAAAGCTAATTTGATTCTGATAGAGCACTTTATTTTGACCAGGTATGTCACCATTTCTTCCAAGAACAAGGGAAATAAGTATTAATTATGATTAAAACTACTCGACTAATCGGGGGAAGTCCTGTATAGGGTTTTCCGTTTTTTAGCCCTGGGGGGCTATTACTAATTATAGAAAATGGCTTTTCTTCACTGGTACAGACTATGTTGAGTCACAGTCAAAGTCAAAATATACTTTATTGTCGGAAGTTATAAAAAACTTACGGACGAAGCTATTTCGGATAGGACAGAAAAACATCTTTACTCAACTGGCAGATATATTCTGTCCTTTCCTTTTCAAATAATTCAAATAATCTCATCATAAGTTGTATAATCCATAATCCGGTAAAAGGTGGCAACTGATGCGATACTGGAAAGGCCAATTTAGGCTATCTGATGTGTCTAGACACAGAGGCGTATCATATAATACATGCTCATACATCACTACACAAAGGACTTCTTCATCTCTGCCTCTCTCTGCAACTCCAGTCCGTGATCTCCTGTTAAAGAGTGTGTACATGAAATCAGAAAATAATGTTAATCAAATTGTCAGTGATATAGAAACGATCAATAACAAATTGAAAAAAAAAGTTGTAACTCTTGCTATGCTCGAATTGTGAAATTTGGATGTTCAATAGGTCATTTATACATAATAAAAAGAGAATTGGCCCAAGTATAGAACCTTGAGGTACTCTACAATCAATTTTCTTTGATTTTGACTATCATGAATTTCTTACAATCTGAGTTCGTTCAGATAAATAAGATTCAAACCTTTTGAGAGTCATATTCCTGAAACCATAATGATGGAGTTTAAGTAAAATATCTCATGATTTACACAATCAAAGCTTTGGAAAAATCACAGAAAACTGCTGCCGCCATCTCCCCATCATTAATTCGAGAATATACTTCGTGTGCTGTATTTATGTTTTTCTGAAATGCGAATTGAAGGTTGTTAATCAAATTATGGCATCTCAAAAATTACGTAATTCTCCAGTAAATCAGCTTTTCGAAAATAGGTAAAAGTGAAATATGACGAAAGTTAGATGGATCATCAAAATCACCACCTTTATATATTGGAATAACCAGAGAAGTTTTCAGAAAAGATGGAAAACTGCCACGTTGAAATGAATCATTGATTAAAACAGTATGAATACTAAAAGAGCTCTATTTGGAAGATTTTGAACAAAAATTATGGAAATTTCATCCAAACCACTTGTTCTTTTGTTCTTGATACTGTTAATAACATGAGTTATCTTATACATATCCGTATCAGGCAGGATTAGATTTTCCTTGACTAACTAACATCATGTAGATAACTTGAAAGGTTCATTCATAGAAATGAAGAAAGATGTAGAAAGGAAAGAAGAAAAAGTGGAAAGGAAGACTGAGGTAGTATCAGAGGGAAGTACGAGAAGAGAGAAAGGGTGATGAAAAGTGGTAGAGGGTGTTAAAACGGGTGGGCCGAGTGGCAAAGATGAAAACCAGATGAAAGAAAATATGAAGAGAGGAATTTGGGTGGAGGTGGATGGAGAAGAAAACAAAGAGAGAGAGGAAAGTAAACAAAATAAAAAAGTCTAATTGAAAGAAACAAATAATATTATATTAAGAAGAGTGTAAGGAAGAATGGAAAGAAGGTATATAGTTATGCAAGGAAGTTAAAAATGAATGTAGATAAAAATAAAAAATAGATATTAGATGGAATGGATGTAGTGAAAAAGGTAATGGAGTTGATGAAGACCAAATGAAGGGTGGGGGGTGAAGAAGACGGTGTAAAAAAAGAAAGAAAGAGAAAGAGTGGGATGAAGAGAGGGATGATACAAGTCTGAATAGGATTATTAATGTTTGTTGGGTTGAGTAAGAAGTAACCCATTTTTCAGAGATTGGGAAAGTTGAAGAAGAAGAAAGTGTAGAAAAGGAAAAAGGAAAGTGATGAGGGAAAAGGAAAGAGAGGAAATAGATAAGTGAGAATTAATTGATGCATGAAAATGGCAGAGAGTGAAGAGGTTAAGATGGAAATGATAGGTGAGAAAAATGGAAGGACCTGGAAGAGTGGATGGGAGGGAAATGTATATAAACGAATGTAAATGAGGGAGAGGGTGGTGGAGCAGAAGAAATCAAGGTGTATGGCTCAAGAAAAAGTATGTTATAGATGATAAACAGAGATGAAGCGAAAGTAGTGAACAAGTCGGGTAATTTATTCAACTGTTATCGGTAATAAATTTGTCCGTTTCTGTTCAAAATAATATTATTCAATACCATAAAGAATTTTGTACAATATTACAATGAAATGATTTTTTTTAGTAACTTGGATGAAGCGATGGCTGTTTTAGACAGAAATGACAAGGAGGAAATATACGCTTGTACAAAGTTGCTCGTGTCATCTGCCGAAATAACAATTAATAACAAGGTAATAATTATTGCTCGAAGTGCACACGTACGTTGAGTCTAAATATTATAACTCTCCTTTCAGCAATGCCACCAGGAACGTAAAGATAACTATTACAAAGCTTTGGTCATGCTTTTCGATAGACTTTTCGACTCCTGCCAAGATGGGATCGAAAGGAAGCGGCTTGAAGAAGATTTTCGAAATGTCAGAGGCGTCTATAAAATCAATAAATATTTTCAGCGTGTTCTGACGACGCATGACTTGAGGACTTCGTCGAAAAGGCGTTCTCTTCTGGAGGACTTGATTGAGGAAATTGCAGAAAATGTAAGAGAAGGTAAGTGAGACTTTCCTGATATCGGAGATATAGTTATTTTTTATGTTGTATATATCATTTCCAAATGGTGTTTTTATACAGTGTCTTTCAAAAGTATCGGAACGGTCTTATATTTCAGGAACGGCTTTGAGAAAATTTACGAAAATTTCGACAGGGTGGTTTTTGATGATGCCCGATTCAACGGTGATATCGGCAATGTTGCCAAATCAACAGTTTTTCTGATATTGAGAATGACTCAATTTTATTTATTTTCATTCATGTTCAATTTGAAAAAATTGAGTTACCCTTAAAATTTGAAAAATTGTTGAATTGGCAACATTGCTGATATCACCATTGAATAGGGAATCATCAAAAACTACCCTGTCAAAATTTTCATAAATTTTTTCTGAGCCGTTTCTGAAATATGAGACCGTTCCGAACTTTTGAAAGACACTAATTAATTTATATGAATTTATCCTCATTTCTTAAATTTCAAATAACATTTCACCTGAATATTTTGAAGAATTTATTGTTGTAAAATCTCAAATTAATTTTCACCAAACCAAACAAACAGCAATTCCACCTACCCAAATGTAACTTATCAAATTCAATGAAATTAGTATTTCACAGAGTCTCAGATGAGTACAATAAAATTACCATCTAATGTAAAACAGTTTGAGAATTCAAGAATCAACTTGGCAATCATATAAGATCGATTTTGAAATGAAACACCCTGTATATTATTACATTTCTAAAATCTGCATAATATCCAATGATTTTCAGTTTTCTATTTAGGTTTGCCATAATGGTTCCGATTTATTTCAATTGACCCGTCTAAAGCTAGGAAAATCGAAATCCCATCAAAAATACTAAATATTGCGTTTTCTATGAGCAAATAAAGTGCATCGTGATCGATTTTGTGATAAAACCCAATTTTATCAAATGCAACCATATTGGTACCGTGGTATCATTCATTAGTACTATTTATAAGGAATTTATTCATACCTGGTGATATTTATGCATATGCACTCGCCGCTGCGCGTGCATAAACTTTTTCATTTCGTGCGTAATGGGTTACTTACAACTCTTGTTACGTAATATACTATTTTATACTCGGTCGTAGAATCATTGGTCCAATAATATTTGAAGGACCCTTGAGTGGAGCTAGATACTTGAGATTTCTTGAAAAGCCACCTTAGTAACTTCTTAGCATTAAATTAGAACAAAATAATTGTATTATCAGCTATTAGCCGTAATTTTGATTGTCTTTATCGCACATTTTATTTCCAGGTATGAATAAAATAGTACTCATAAATGGTACCACGGTACCAATGTGGTTCCATTGGAAAAAATTGAGTTTTACTCCAAAATCGATGATTCGAACTTCGTTTACTCATAAAAAACGCAATTTAGTAATTATGACGGAACCATCACGGCACACGAATGGAAAACTAAACATTAAATTATCAAAAATTTTGACGTTCGAAATGTCACTTATGTGGTATCATTGGGTTCAGAAAATTATACAGATTTCAGAATTTCAATAATATACTGGGAGTTCCATTGACAAATCTAAAGTTGGTATCACTTCCAGCGAAACCGGAAGCGAAAAAAAAGTCATTTGTAGGTCAAAAAATGCCGCTTATTAATTATGTATATAGGATATCCCATATTTCAATCAATTACCTTCAAAACTAACGGAGATACGGTGGGTGTACCATGATCCTGTTACACCCTCTTCAGGGGGCTTAAAAATAATCCGTATTATTGACATATGTCGTCTCCTTACTTCATCAGGTTCTTCAACAATCGATAACATCTTGATAGAAGCGGACAGACTCGCCCTGTGGTTTTCAACAGAAAAAGACCAGGTCCTGATTAACCTGTGCGAGAAGGTGGGCAAGTTCGAGGCCGTATTGAAAATCGCCGAGCATCTTTACGAAACCGAATCGGACACCAGAAGCCTCTGCTCCGTGGCCGTACTGTTCCTCAAATATCTGGGCTCCCAGATTTCGTCTTTACCCGGCGACAGCTTCAGCGACAGCCTGTTAATGACCACCATTGCTCCGGACACCACGAGATACGTGGATGACGGCGACGACAGCGATATTTTTTTGCGCGGGTTGAAGTTTTCCCAAGACATATTCGCGAAAGCGCTGTTTAAGGCAGAGAAACGGGATTTTCCTTATCTCGCGGAGGTCATGTGCTGGGTCGACAGTTGTTTCTATTTGACGCGACAGGAGAGCGTTTTGCAGAAGAAGTTGTTCGGGAAAGTTTTCAATCCGAAGCAGACCGCTCCCAGCTACATGGTACTGAACACCATCCGCAGTTATTTCCAGGTGTACGTCGGGTTTATTGGTAAGCCATTTCGCGACTGTTAGTACGCGAGCCCTTGTACAAAATCGGAAGTGACAACCAGCAAGTTGTAACTTTGTGTACTGTTTAAGTGTGACGAGTCTGACAAGATGTCGCAGAGAGAAAACCTTGAAAGTGGTGAGTTTTCCTTTGTCGCCAAATCGACATCTTTGGAGCGTCGGACTGCTACAGATCCTTATTAATTTCAGTTGACACGTCTAGAAGAGTACTTCGACCACGCCACTGAAGATGATTGCCTCAGTTGCAGTTGAAACGTTTGGAGATTTCAACCAAAAAGACCACGGCAAAACCCGGAAACCAACCAAAACACAACCTTATTAATTTTGTCGGACAATGGTGCCATTGAAAATCTCATTTAATTATTGTATTCTCCTAAAAAAATCAGACAAAAATGTTCGCTACTTCTAGGTTGTCCTCCACTCTAAAAGTGTCGATATCACTACATAGGTTGGCGACACGCAGCAATCTGATTTTTCTAGGAAAATACAAAATTTAAATGAGATTTTTAATGGCACCATCCCAGCCAACACAGATACATGTCTAAGATATTGCTGCGAAGTCACTTCGTGACCTGCGACGTCGCACAGACGTTCCAGCGACTCACTTTTGTCACACTCATGATGCATGCTGCCGACCTCTATGCGATGTAGTTCTGAGACGCCGCAAAGATGCCTCCTAATAACGTATCAGGGATGTAACAGAGCGACATAGCAGCGATTTCTTGACTGTTATATTCAAGAGACGTCATCGTCTATGCGATATTCCAGACAGAAACAACAAATAGAAACAGAAAATATATTTTCAATATGATAAAAAAAAATGTAACAAAAATATAAATAAAAAAATTCTTCTAAAAATTAAAAATAAAAAAAGTAAAAATTAAAATAAATTAAATAAAAAACTAAAAGTCAATTGCTTTGGTTCCTTTTCCTGTCGAGCCTTTGTTTGGCATGCCTGAACCAATTGGAATAGGCTGCTTCCACATTTTTTTCGTTCTCTCCGTTGAGGTTCATCTCCACATCTGAAAATTAATGAAACAATATGAGACCACTGAAAGCTACAATGCCAGATAGTAAGGAAAGAAATAATGGAATCTCACTTTATTGATACTTAACAACGATACTCACTTATCACTTTCAGTTTATGGACTCTAAAGTTCGCAAATGTGATTAATCCAGTTTGAAACATCAGAACATGAACAGTATAGAAAGCATTCAAAGCGATAAAGCTTCGATCTTCGATCAATGTATCGATACAAAGAACAAAATATGGTTATACAATACAAGCCGGTCACGCAGTCGCCTCCCGCTGTCAGGTTGGCAAACATTGAATACGATCTGTGTTGCCAACTTCTTGCCAACTTACCGCGTTACTTCAAAATAAACATTTAACACAAATTGAGGATTTGCCTTTCGACCGTGGTGGAGGACAGATGGCGTCCTTGTGGTCGGCAGTCAAGTGAATATGTATTATCACTTGATCTGGAGATAACTCAATAAAAATATAATAGCAGAGATATCTAAGTATAGATTTTGATGTCTAAATGATGTCGCAGTATGACGTCTATGGCAAGTAACAATTTGACATCACAGGGACATCTAAACCCAGCTGTCACTAATTTAGATATCACAGGGATGTCGCAGTGTGATATCGCAGTAATGACAACAATATGACATCGCAGAGACATCTATATTCGGCTATTATTGATTTTTATTTCTAAGGGATGTCGCGGTGTAACATCGCAGGAATATCAACGATATGATATCACAAGGACATCTAAATCCCATTTTTGACGATATTGACATCCCTGAGATGTGAATGTTTGCCCAGTGTTGACTGGCATCTTCCGACAAAATTAATAAGGATCTTCATAGATGTCGATTTGATGACAAAGGAAAACTTACCACTTCCAAGGTTTCCTCTCTGCGGCATCTTGTTAGATTTGGCACACTTAAATAGTATACAAAGTTACAACTTGCTGGTACGAGGGCTCGCGTACTATGTGATTGATATGTTTGAATGAATAGAGTTTTTGCATATTTTTTTGTACATCTCTCTTTCGATGCTCTTTTTTTTCTAGAAAAACTCAAAGGCCCTGACAGAATGTGTTTGTCCGGTCTGAACAGCAATATTCCACAAGTGATGCAGGTAGGCTTCCTTTCCCAATATCTAAGTTGTTAGTGTGTTCCGGGCAACTTTGGCTGTTGTTTATAGATTGCTTTCTAAGTGGGAGTGATTTAAATTCTGTTGATTCACATCGAAGTTTGGATGCCCAAATAATCGGAATTCTTTAACGCCCTGACTATTTTATTCAGTTATTTTTTCATGCATCGATTATATTACAAGGAATATAAAAAAGTATTACAAAAGAAAAATGTTATATTTTTAAAAGCAGTAACGTGAAACAGATAGACAGTTACGTACGAGAAAATTAAGTGATATTGCAACATTGGGCATTTAATATACGAAAAAGTAACAGAGAAGACTACAAAGAAGCGGAAGTTAAACCGGTTTGGAACACCACCGCTAAAATACTACAAAGTAAATATTCTAACGAAAGCAATACCGTATTTAATTATTTCACCGACGCTCAATTTAATTCATCACGAGCTGCACTTAATTATAAGTATTCAACTTGCTCTGCAAATTCAGGGATTCCCCAAGGATCTAATTTGGGACCACTTCTTTTTATATGCATGGTAAATGATCTACCAAACACCCTACAATTTTCGTCTTGTCAATTATGGCAGACGACCTAAAAACTTACAGAAAAATGATGATTGCTATGAGCTAGCTTCAATTGGACTTGGACAATTTAGTGCAATGGGCAACAACAAATTCCTTGCATTTCAACATTAAAAAATGTTACACTTTATGTTTCACTAGAAAAAAGCCTCCTTTCTACTCGAGTTTAAAATGAATGACACAAAATTAGAAAGAAAAAATTAAATAAAAGATTTGGGTATAACTATTGATAATAAACTGACTTTCAATATCCACACATCTACATCTACAAGATCATCAATGGTAATGCGGACTGTAGTCAAGTTTTGTCGAGATTACTGTTTTGTGTTTCACAGTATATTAAAAGAAATAAATCTATACTCTTTGGTATTTCAACACCTCATTCAAATTTACGCGAACGAAAATGCTCCTATTTATAGACTCAGTAATCTAGCTAATATGTACCTGGACATTGCACATGTATTATCTGACAGTTTCTGTATTCAAAAAACAAATTAATGAAATATTACAAATGTAATCTTTATTTTGGATTGGTGTTTTCTATGTTCTTATACTGGGAATTTATTAGAATTCATAAGGTTTTTGTATGACACTTGTATTTTTCTAGTTATTGGATAAAGTATTGTAATCTGTAATTGGGCTAAGTGCCTGTTGATTGCACATAAAATAAAATGCTAAACGTAAAATCCTACAAGCATGACCCGAAAAGAAAAAAATCTAGTGCATCAGCTCTTGATAAATCTGAAGTATTTGCATTAAATTACGAAAATGAACCGGAAGAATTTATATAACATTTTGGCGTTTGAATTGGCTTGGCGCGGAGGAGAAGCAGCTTACAGCAAAACCACTTATTTCGTATCGAGCGGAAGCAGTAAGCGAATTGAGTAAAAGCGTAATTGAAGATAAAACCATACTTACAAGTTGACAAAGAGTATCATTCGAGCATTATTCAATCCATACCTTTGAAAAAAAAAACTTCAACATCTACCACAGAAACGATTAGATTCAGAAACAAAGTTTGTATTAATATATTTCTAAATTTCTTATTCATTAAATTGTCCTGCCGAATTACACTCGATGTTTGTATTGATATCAGGTGAGTTTGTGCTTTTCAAATTCTAAACTGTAGCAATTGACAATATTCCGTAGGCTATCGGTGATCGTTTTTTTGCTGTCAGGTTGGTAATGGATTTTGGTTTTTATTATTTGAAACACTGTATTCTGATACACTGACATGTGCCATGTGTCAGCAATGACAAATGTCAAATTATTATAACCAATCCCCAGCCAATAATTGACATTTGTCATTGCTGACACATGGCATATGTCAGTGTATCAAAATACAGTGTTTCAAATAATAAAAACCAAAATTCAAACGATCACCAATAGCCTATGGAATATTGTCAACTCAACTTTTTAGTTGATTTAGTTTTTTCAAACCAAATTTGTATCAAACATGTGAAAAAATCTATAGATGCTATATTGAAAGAAGACGTCCACCGTCCAGCACTAGAAATAAGTTTAAAGAAAATTAACTTCAGAATATTGCATTATAAAAGAAATGAATTTTTAAATTTTTCGAAGGCTAATTATAATGTGATTAATGACGCCCTTTCAAAAATTGATTGGACAATAGTGTTTCATGACAGAGACGTAGATACGTCACTCGAACTATTTTACGATAATGTCAATAAAATCATAAAAGATCACGTCCCTGTCATGAAAACCAGAAGTGGTTTTTCGATTTATTTCAAACATGAAACATTTCGTACAATACTGAAAAAAAATAAGAAGCACAAGCAATTTAAAATATATAAGGATCGAAAGTATTACTTAGAATTCATAAACTTACGTCGGCGTTCCAAACAACTGATGCGGAATGACTTCTCTGAGTATATTCGTAATATGGAAAATGAAATATGCACTAACTCAAAAATGTTCTGGAAATTCATAAAAAACAAAAAAAATAGTAATGTTACTATTCCTGGCTCAATGCATATTGATGATCAAACAGCTGATAGTGGTGGCGCTATCTTCAATCTTTTTGCCAACTTTTTCGAAAGTATTCAACCAACTACGAGAGAAATACCATCATTCACAAATCTGCCACCCGAAGACATCGAAATAACCCATAACAGCCTAGCGGATGCCATAAACTCCCTAGACTCTAAAAAATGTGCTGGTCCTGATGAAATCCCAGGTTCATTCATAAAACAATGCAAAAACAACTTAGTACCCCCTCTTACACATATTTATAATTTATCTCTTCGGCATGGCATTTTCCCTTCCAAATGGAAAACTTCACATATCATTCCAATCCACAAAAACGGAGATAGAGACAACATCAGAAACTACAGACCTATTAGTAAATTATGCATATTCGGCAAACTCTTTGAAAAGATCATTTATAATGAAATTTTCAATAAATGTAAAGACATAATAATTCCAGAACAACACGGATTTTTTCCACTTAGGTCAATAGAAACGAACTTGATGACTTTCACAGATTTTTTATTGGAATCAATGGATGATCAGGTTCAGGTGGATGTCGTTTACACTGATTTCAGCAAGGCCTTTGATAAAATCAGTCATAACATTTTAATAACTAGGCTTGCTGAGGTTGGTGTCAGCGACTCCCTTCTAAAATGGATATGGTCATACCTGCATGGCAGAACTCAAATGGTAGCACTGAATGGATATATCTCGGATCCTTTCGAATCATTGTCTGGAGTTCCCCAGGGAAGTCACCTTGAACCGTTATTCTTCATAATTTACATAAATGAAATTATCGCGTCTTTTGAATATTGCTCAATTTTACTCTATGCAGACGATCTGAAACTGTATCGTGCAGTGGATGATCTGAGTGACTGCAGGAAAATACAAGAAGACTTACACCCCCTTACATTGTTTTGTGATAGTAACAGCCTCTTCTTGAATCTAGACAAATGTGTCTCAATCACCTTTACCAGAAACAGAAATAGGTTTGACTACAATTACAAAATAAAAAACCATGAATTGAAATCTGTATCCGAAGTGAAAGATCTAGGGGTACTGATGGACTCTAAATTAACTTTCAAGCCGCATTTGGAGAAAACGATTAACGAATGTAATAAAATTAGTGGATTTTTCAAAAGGAGTTGCCAAAATTTCAGAAATGCAAGATCACTTCTTAGTATTTATTATGCTTATATACACAGTAAACTCTGTTTCGCATCTGTTGTTTGGAATCCCCAGTATCAAGTTCACATAGATAGAATTGAGAGAGTACAGAAAAAATTTATTAGATATATTGCTTATAAGACAAATGTACAAATCAAAGATAGTAACTACATCCCACTGATGCGTGAATACAATATGTTACCTCTTAAAGATAGGCGAAATGTGACAGACTTGGTAATGGTTTTCAAACTGATGAAGGGACTAGCGCAGGGCCCATATTTATTCTCAAAGATTGAATTCAGAAATCCAGAATTCTTTAAAATACCCTTCAAAAAAACGAACGCTGCTCAGAATTCACCATTATGCAGGATGCCTAGAACATTTAATAGCATTTGTAATGACATTAAATATTTCGAACTAGATTTGAATTGTTTCAAGTTTAAAATCAAGAGGTATTACATCGACCATCTTTAAGCGAACTATATACTTACTAATTTCACACTTATCGTATTACCGAATTTAGAATTAGCTATTCCATATATGTTTCTGTCTGTTCACGTTATATTTTTTCTTCTTCTTTCTTGTTCACAACCCACTAAACTGATATATTATTTAGAGGGTTCTGTTTTTGGGATTTTTCAATCTGTTTGTAACCCCTATATTGGTAAATAAATAAATAAATAAATAAATAAACTCGAAAAACTTTCAACATAAAAACGCTCCACCTACGTGGTCGCGTTTTCAATAGTTGATTGCTAGACAACAGTTTCTCATTAAACGACCTTTCGTGCAATTATGTGTAAAAAATCCTGCACTTTGAAGTACCCTACTGATATACATTTCCAGGAACAATTGCATCACGAAATATCCTCCCTGACCATGATAGTCGACACGTTTTGCAGAGAGGGCCAATACCTCACTGCATTCAAGCTGCTGAAAACCCTAGGCAGCGCTTTCAGCCTCCTCAGACCCAGGGAATCGACCGTTCTGGAGCAGATGCGTTCGATAATGGTGTCCAAATGTTTACCGCAGCTGCTGCACGTGGTGGTCTCGGCAGAAAACGTCGACGTCGATCTCTTGTACAACCTCCTGCTGGCGACCCAAAAGGGCTATACGAAGTACATCCAACACTATCTGAAAACGTACAAGCGTCAGCCGAAAAAGCTGCGCGACATCGCCGTAGTCGGTATAAAACTCTTGGATGTGTACGGCGAGACTGCCGGAAGGGATGTTATGGTGCAAGCTGCGATAACTTGCAAGTGGTGGAGGAAACTCAAAGGCGTCCGTACTAGGATTCCGTACGACGAGTTTTTCAAAGCGACTGTCGATGCTAGACTCAAACTTCTTATCGCTCTGGACATTGTCGATGTTGGCATCATCAAGACGTATTGTGATGATTTTCATTTGGACGTCGAATATTATTACAAGGAGTTTTTGAAAGGGTAAGTAATAAATATGATCGTTGTATAATTAGGATCATAGTGATGTTGAAGTTACGATATTACTTAATAACTCGAAGAAGAAGCTTCCTAATAACGTATCAGGGATGTAACAGAGCGACATATCAGCGATTTCTTCACTGTTATATTCAAGAGACGTCATCGTCTATGCGATATTCCAGACAGAAACAACAAATAGAAATAGAAAATATATTTTCAATATGAAAAAAATTAATACAACAAAAATATAAATAAAAAATTCTTCAAAATATGAAAACATTCTGGCACAACATTAACAAAGTACAAAATTAAAAATTAACAAAGTAAAAAATGAAAATAAATTAATTAAAAAACTAAGTCAATTGCTTCGGTTCCTTTTCCTGTCGAGGCTTTGTTTGGCTCGACAGGAAAAATGCAACTACTTCACTGACTAATAAAACACTTACTTCCAAGCCAACACAGATGCATCTCTGAGAGATTGCTGCAATGTCACTTCGTTACCTGCGACTCGTATCGTGACGTCGCACAGACGTCCCAGCGACTCACTTTTGTCACACTCATGATGCATGCTGGCGACCTCTATGCGATGTAGTTCTGAGACGTCTTTGCGATGTAGTTCTGAGACGCCGCAAAGATGCCTCCTAATAACATATCAGGGATGTAACAGAGCGACATAGCAGCGATTTCTTCACTGCTATATTCAAGAGACTTCAACGTCTATGCGATATTCCAGACAGAAACAACAAATAGAAACAGAAAATATATTTTCAATATGAAAAAAATAAATTTAAAAATATAAATGAAAAAATCTTAAAAAAATGAAAACATTCTGGCACAACATTAACAAAGTTCAAAATTAACAATTAACAAAGTAAAAAATGAAAATAAATTAATTATAAAACTGAAAGTCAATTGCTTTGGTTCCTTTTGCTGTCGAGCCTTTGTTTGGCATGCCTGAACCAATTGGAAGAGGCTGCTTACACATTTTTTTCGTTCTCTCCGTGAAGGCCCATCATATCACATCTGGAAATCAATGAAACAATATGAGACCACTGGAAAGCTACAATGCCATATAGTATAGTAGATAGTAAAAAAGAAATAATGGAATCACACTTTGTTGATACTCAACAACGATACTCACTTTCAGTTTATGGACAATAAAATTCGCAAATGTGATCAATCCAGTTGGAAGTATCAGAACATGAACAGTATAGAGAGCATTCAAAGCGACAAATCTTCGATCTTCGATCACTGCATCGATACAAAGAACAAAGAACTAGAACTAAATATGGTTATACCATACAGTAACAGCCGGTTACGCAGTCGCCTCCCGCTCTCCGGTTGGCCAACATTGAAAACGATCTGTGTTGCCAACTTCTTGCCAACTTACCGCGTAACTTCAAAACAAACATTTAACACAAATTATTGAGTATTCGCCTTTCGACCGTGATGGAGGACAGATGGCGTCCTTGTGGTCGGTAGTCAAGTGAATGTATGTGAGAGTCCTATTATCATCTGATCTGGAGATAACCCAATAAAAATATAGTAGCAGATATATCCAAGTATAGATTTTGATGTCTAAATGATGTCGCAGTATGACGTCTATGGCAAGTAACATTTTGACATCGCAGGGACATCTAAATCCAGCTGTCACTAATTTAGATATCACAGGGATGTCGCAGTAATGACAACAATATGACATCGCAGTGACATCTATATTCGGCTATTATTGATTTTGATATCTAAGGGATGTCGCCGTGTAATATCGCAGGAATGTCAACGATATGATATCACAAGGACATCTAAATCCCATTTTTGACGATATTGACATCCCTGAGATGTGGATGTTTGCCCAGTGTTGACTGGGTTAGTTCTCTTCAGCTAGCTGAATATTCCAAACACTTATTAACTTCTTCAAAAACTTCCCTTCCGAGTGAAACGTGTCGCCTTATATACTCAATTTGTCCAGACTAGACCTTTCAGGATAGGTACTTCCGTTTTCCAGATTATTCAGTACAAAAAAACATCCAAATAAACATTTCTAGGAACTGAGCAAAGAAATAAATGCTTGCGGCGTGGCTCATTTGTTATGTAAATATGAGTTACGTTTTTATGGTTCGGCACGCGACAGCGGCGTAGCTAGGGGATTTTTATCAATCTCATAAAAATATCAAAATATGACTGTTAAATATTGATAGTTTGGTAGATAATGACACTTTTATGAATTTCGTGATAATCGAAACCTTTGATCAGCAAAGTCTATGATCTCAAGAATTATTTGGAAAATAGAATTCAATATGTTGAAATTGATGGCACTAGAAGTGAACAAAAAAATCAATTTGGTGTGCCACAGGGGACAGTTTTGGGAACACTTCTATTTACTATATAACTCAACGACCTTTTTTATATTAATTCTATAAAATTTTCTTTGCCAATATTCGAAAAACTTGATTTTTTATGAATGTGCACACCGAAATTGAAGTCGATTTCCAGTCAAATAAAGATTCCATAGGCTTTTCTTACAACCTCTGCAGTCACGAGTTGAAAATTTTCAAAAATCTGCTAGGGTGGTCAATTGAAAATCCGTCTGTGGAGATTTTTTATTCAAATACTTCGCTCCTACTAATTTTGTGATTCTGAATCGATCAGCGTTCACAAAATTGCTCTATCTCCAACCGTTCATGAATTGAAGGGTTTATCTCGAGTTGAAAGGTGTCATACACCTCGGAAAAATTTTCAAAAATTTTCTCTGCCAATATTCGAAAAACTTGATCTTTATTAAATGGGCACACCGAAATTGAAGTCGATTCCCAGTCAAATAAAGATTCCATTGTCTTTTCCTACAACTTCTGCAGTCACGAGTTGAAAATTTCCAAAAATCTGCTAAGGTGTTCAATTAAAAATTCGTCTGTGGAGATTTTTTATTAAAATACACAGCTCCTACTGATTTTGTGAATCTGAATCGATCGGCGTTCACAAAATTGATTATGTAATTTATAACATAAGGAATACAAATGATGTTGCAGTAAAAAATAAAGTCAAAAAACAAGGTCTTAGAAAAATTTCAAATGTTTATTGCCATTTTACTATGATTTGATCCCAAATCATATAAACATTATAAAGTAATTATTTTCTTTTAAAAAACTCATCGCAATTTATTTCATCTTTCACTACAGTTAACTCATTTGGTTTCTTTTATATCATCATTTTGTTTAATTTAAAAAATGTATAAAGAATAAATAAGTAATTCTTACCTGTAATTTTCTTGCAACAAGTTTCAAACTTCGCGGGTATAATCAAACCGTTCATTCTCCTTGACGCTTTTTTATTGAAATAAAAATGTTGCAGTACAACATAAAGTCTCGGAAAATTTTCAAAAATTCATTGCCATTTTACTATGATTTAATTCCAAATCATATAAAAATGATCAATTCATTATTGTCTTTTAAAAAACAAATGAATAAATGGATTCAAGAGTCTCATCTATTTTATTAATAGTTTTTCAGAAAATTCTATTTTTATAAAAGTTATTATATTCAATTAAGCTAAATACGCGCATACCCGTTTTTGTCAGTGGAGTGCGGCCAAATATTTTTGATGATGCTCTGAAACTCTACAGGGTGATTGAAATTGAATGTGATGCTGAACGGCAATCAGATTTGATAATCCCTGTTGGTGCCAAATAAATATGCTTTATCTGAATAAATTCATGAATGGTTAAAGAGCATTGCGAAGTAGTCTTTCTAAAAAACTTTGCCGAGAATCAAACAGATTTAATTTAACGGTCGTAGGCGACAGTTGTTGTTTTCTGTTGGAGAGTTGCCGACGAAAATACTTTTCAGTATTCATCTGAATATAAAATGTTATCAAATCAAATTTTCAAGAATTGTAAATACAATTAAAGTTCAGCAAGTGAAAGAAGAATATTAATTTGTCAGTAATTAGTGTTAGAAGTTTGAGAATGAAAAAAATTTTGAAAGAAATTGTTTTGTTTTTCGAAATGCTTGATGGTTTTTTGATTATTATTTTTTTTATTAGCTGCTTGATCAACTGGAAACCCCAATACGAAATTGCTACAAATTTGGACGGAAAAAAGTCGCTCGTTATGTTGAACGACGAATATTCCCTTTTATCGAAGTGCCAAGAAATTATCGACGAGATAAAAGATAAAAACGCCGTTTTCGCTATGATGGAGAAGATTCTGAAAGTTGTAAGTGAAATAGAACAAGACAGATACCGTCCAACTGACTTAATTCGTCGCCGTTTTTAGGGAAATTTTTACCACTACGAAGTATTCATTTGCATCTACCGAATCCTAGAAAACAACGTCCAAACGTCGAACTCCAGATGTACCGACATAAACCTACTGCTGTTCCTGAAAAGTTACTCCAGATTTAGCGCCCCCAGTCAACGCGAACGGGAGGAATGGTACACGATGTTTCCCGATAACCAGTCGCTGGATCCGCTGTCAGAATTCAGACTACCCTTTTCGCAACTGCTCTTCACTTCCGACATATGGAGTATTTTAAGGCCGGAAATCAGTTTAAAGTCCTACAGGTTTTGGTTCAACGGAACTAACATCTTGAGGAAAAACTTGAAGATCGACGATATTTGCGTGTATGCCGTGAAGCAAGTTGTAAGTTGCTGGATATATATTGTAGTAAAACTGCACTTACTAGTTTTCCTAATTTATTTAAAACACTATTTACAACAATTATTCACTAAAACATCGACTTCAATAACTATTTCAATTTATTTCTACTGTGGCTATCTATCAGCGAACTCTGGAACTGTAACTAACTCTCCATTCTGACTGTCCCGCTTGTATACTCCCAAGCAGATTCCATCCACGACTCTCGATTATTCAGGAGTTTAGAACATTTCATCTAGATGGCTCTTCGAACAGTATCGAGCGATCGATTTATTCCAGCTTGTTCTCGGCGATCCGTACGCCAGCAGATATGCTGTTGTAGTTGAACGAGGGTGTATAATTAATTAGATCAGGGCCGGTCTCGGGGCCGGACTCGAAATCGTTACAATATATTTTTCGATACTCGGTATTTTAGGTTTTTTTCTTGTTCCACTTAATTGACGACGTGTTTTTTGAGAAAATTGTACTTGACGTTTCTCTACAGCTGCTGTAGACTTTATCAAAGGCGATGTGGCTACTTGTCATTCGGAGGACAAACAAATCCATTCAGGCATTGATCAAAACTTCACAAATGATCCTCAGCTTCGGACGTCGAAACGTCGAGTATAATTGTTAAGCTTTCTCGAACAAATCGTTGGTTTGATAGTACCAAATCAGTGTTATATTTTGAATAAATAGATGGTTTGATGGATGTCTAGGTTTCTAGCAGGGTGTTGGAAGAAAATGCACCTCAGGATTGGATACTTCACCCTAAGTTTGAGGACCTGCTTCAAGAAGTGGATGAATGCGTTGGCCATATATCTGATTTGGAAAGGGCGACCTCGGTTGTATACCACTTGATGAACAACACCCCCAATGGTAAGTAAAACAATATTGTTAATACACATATATATTGGTGGTCGTATATGCAGCTGAAATTCACAAAAAACAAAATAATTGGTAAGGTAAGCTCGGGTAAGTGTGACCGTGATTTTCATTAGTTCGCATTGAATTTAGTCCATCTGATGAACCTGAACTAATATAACAATGAACTTTTGCAGGTATTTACTTCGAAGGTCAGTCTTTGTAATACGCCACAGAAAACTGTTGAAAAACGTATTCTATGAATTTTATTTATATATTCAGATATACATCTCCATAGGTCACACTTCCCCGGAAATTTTGGGGCAAGTGTGATTCTGGCCAAATTTAAAGATATTAATGCACGTAAATCTCTCTTTGGGGCAGATGTGAGTAAACAGTAAAGGAACTTTCACCACAATTTATTTGTTTCGAGATATCTTTATTCAAAGAATAGTTAGGAACTTTTTAATATTGAATTTGAAATGCCCCATTGGAAAAAAACAAAAAATAATCGTGAAAGTGAACATTTGTTGAAAAGAAAAATTTATAGGCAGAAATCTGAAATATCGAATGAGAATTTCATTGATCCCCATCTTCTGACGAGTGGTGATGGAAGCACAGTTGTTATTTCATCCTCTGAAAGTGTATCAATGTCTTCTACATCTGGCCAGGTATATTGTTTGGTTCTCTGAGATTTCCTTTTATAATTTCGTAATATAGCTGAAAAAATATTACTGTTTAGATTGGCCAAATGAACCAGGTTCCCACTTACCCCGAAAGATAGGTCACACTATTCCCAATAACATTTAATTTCGGGGTAAGTGTGACATGCAATGGAAAAATGTAAAAAAAAACAACTTAATGAAAAAACGGCAATCTATAGTCAGATTCATTGTTTAGGCAGAAGAAAAGTGTATAAATTGGATTCTTACCTTAGATTTTAACAATACACTCAAAGCTTGAAATAAACTCGTTATACTCGTTCGGGTTGATGAATTGTAGGTTAGAAAATTGGGGAAAATATTTGGATTTCACAAGATCTCTTTTGTATTTTATGTGATGATTATGGATTCATTATGAGTGTAGGCTATTCGTCAATAGATGGCATTGGGCTGTCGCCCGGTTTAGCGAAGATAGCGAGCAAACTCACACTTGCCCCAAATTCACACTTACCCGAGCTTACCTTAATGGTATTGGCAAATATGCATGGTGACTGATGCCCTGCGACCTTGTTAGATCTATTGTGTCCCATCTTCTTATGCCATTTGAAGGTGTTCTCGTTTACAGCAGCCCCTCAAGCCTCAATTCCTTGAGGAATTTAAGGATTTTGAGGAGGTCTATTCGTGGTATTTCTCCCTCAGTCAGCTGGTGTGATCCCAGTATATTCAATCTCTTGTGATGTACAGTATAACACTCCATCAATATATGGTGTGGTGTTTCTGAATGTTCCCCACAGAATCTGCATGTGCTGTCCTCCTCTAAGCCTAGCTTCCTTAGGTGTTCTTTGAGTCTGCAGTGCCCCGTAAGAAATCCCGTGATTTTCTTCAGACTAGTTTTGCTGAGATTAATCAGTGTCTTCGATCTTGCTAGGTTGAAGTTGTCGAGGAGATCTTTGGCCTGCCTTGGCCCTGGAAGTCTTTGCCAGTATGTTGCTCTCAATGCTTCTTCATTTTTATTGAGTTCGTCTTGGAAGTAATATTTTCCAAGTCCGCAAAATGGTTCTGACCCGATCAGTGGCGTTGATGTCCATTTTCGTGCCAGGGTATCTGATTGTTCATTGCCCACCACTCCGACGTGTCCCGGCTCCCAGAGGAGGATCACCTTGTTGTTCCTGCCTAGATCATTTGGTTTGTCTAGGCATTCCCAGACCATCATTGAGTTGATGTTATATGAGCTGAACGCTTTGATGGCTGCTTGATTATCGGAGAGGATTGCGATTTCCTTGTTCCGGTATTTCCTGTCGAGGTTGAATTGAATGCACCTTTCTATGGCGTGAATTTCCGCTTGAAAAATACTGGGGAACAGGCCCATGGATTCGGAGTATTTGGTGCGAGGCCCAAAGACTCCTGCTCCATAAAAAATAATTACATTCCTTACTTTTCACCAGGAAGCATTAAAAATCCCACGTTTGGAATTTCTTTTGATGCACCAAAATTGGGTAAATTTGCATTATAAGAACTTCACCTGGGTTTTTGATTATTTTCAGTATACTCGCGTAGTTTGACTTCTTGAACACGAATCCCAATGTAGTTTTGCGGTGCTCCAACTTATTTCCGAAATAGGGAATCGCAAAAGTCCAATTGGGGCGATTTTACTGACATTCGGAAAGGGTGAAGCATTTCCTTCTCTACTTGTACTATTGAATTTCAAGCATTTTGTTGTCCTCAGAGGCTTTTTTGTTAATATGGTTATGGAAAGACGAATAAAGCACATAAACATTTGTTTTTTGTCAGATCTTGTGTCATGAATGTTGTATGGGTTCAATTCTTGAAAGGTTTCCAGCAGGAAATGTATCTACAATAAATAAATATTCAGAAGTTAATTGTTGAGTTTACACAATTTCTGTACAATATCTAAATCTTCTTGAAGTTATAAGTACTACTAATAAACGGTTCAGTTATACCCGCGAAGTGTGAAACTTTTTGCGGGAAAATCAGAGGTAAGAAATATACAAGTATGCAGGGTGTTTTCGAAATTGGAGAAATAAATGAAATAGGTAATAGAAAACGAAAAATCAAAGCGGAATGAAATAATACATTTTTCTTGAAAAAACGTTATTTTGGAAGATATTGGACTTTGAAGTATTCGGAAAACTCTGGCAAACTTTTGGGAACCTCTGGCCAGAGGTCAGTGGCCCCTAGATGTAACCGAAGCGGTGACAAAAAAATGCCTTTGGGTTATGAATAACTTTGACCATGTTGTCGAAGTTAAATGTTGAAAGATGGTATGATAAAGTAAACGAGATTCTTTCTTCGAACAGTTCCCCTTCAAGGAGGTAGGCTAAACGCAGGTACTCGGAGCTGTGGGGGTCGCTGAGTTGGCTTGGCCTCGGCCGCAACAACCCTCATCATCATCAGTTCCCCTTTAAGGGCAAAGCTCGCGAGCTAATCAATTTAGTGTCGTATATTGTTTGTCGTGGTATTCTTCGATCATATCGCTTCTTGCATTCATTAGGATATTTGTGACGATTTCACGTGCATATCAAAGATGAATTCTGGTTAAATCGTTTGACGAATCCATAAGTATTATGTAGGTAGGTACCTAGATTCTTGTTGTGTTTCGGTATTCGGCTGCATTCGTATTTTCTTTACCTACACCCCTGTTTTCAAAATTCCTACAATCCCTATTGGACTCATCACTATGGAAAATGTCAGTGTCGTTAGGTATTACGCACACGTTATTTGCAATCGCGGTACTTATCCAGGAACTCGATATTCCAATCGGATAATAGACGAAAATTTCGAGGCAATTAGATAGGTAGTTGGAATCCAGGTAAAATAACAACGCCGTTCAACAGATGCGACAACAAGGTAGTTTTCAGCGTGCTTGTGACTCGTTACTTCGTCGTGCGAAGCTCTGCATAGAAAGTGATGACGGTCAATTCGAACACCTGTTGTGAAATCGATTCCGTTTATTTTCAGTAACTTTTTAATCCCCTGTTTTGAAATGAGAATTCGTCATTGCCCTCATTTTGATTTAATTCAGTTTTTTATTTCGGTTCATTTCGAAGCCAAATGTAATAACTGACAAGGTTTATGAAATAATGATGAAATGGCAACGGTGCGGGAATACGAGTAATAAACACAATACTAGAAGATAGGCGCCCTAGGAACTGATGAATGGAACCAGTGCTTCCCAAACAATCGTGAGTAAATGAGTCTATTTTTGAGAAATTTTCAAGTGCTTAAGAAAAAAAGGTAAATGCTTTTTATTGTGTCATTATTATGTCTCATAGAATCCCTCATTTTATTTATTGCTTCAATTTCGGAAACACCCTGTATAGGTATATAAATTTTCAAAATCGAACAAAATGGTAATATAATCATCCATACTGCTGAGAGACGTTATTTTTAATCATCAGCAAACATATGCGTCATGGAACTCATCTGAACGGTCAGATCGTTAATACATGTTAAAAAAAAAACACTGGTCCTAAGTTTAATAGTTGGGACATACATCTTAATATACATGGTAATTAACGTAGGCCGTTCATTAGAGGTTTTTCAACGTGCAGTTCGAGTTTTGTAACGAACTCGTGAATTAAAACGACGATTAACAATCTCGAACATTAATGCGCTCGCTCCGCTCACGCCTTAGAATATCTCAATTGTTAATCGCCCTTATTAATACACGTGTTCGTTAAATAACCATTAATTCACAGGTGCTGACAAAGTGAATGCTGCCAGTTTGAGTTATAAGTATGCTTCCAAGTATATGAAGAATAACCCGGATTCTCAGGATGTAGAGACAGCTTACAAAAAGGTGAGCTTCATTTACACAAAAACTAATTTCGATGAAGGTCAAATTATGTTTCTGTCTATAGGTCAAGAATAAGTACTATGGGTTTTCAGCCATGCACATATTGCACAAGTTCAGTTTAGCCGATGACAAGTACTTAAATCTGGTAACTCAGCCAGAAACGTTGGTGGAAAATCTTTACATGGATGCCAGGATAATCAAGCAGGCGGAGTCTGTCAATTTGGGTTATCCAGGTATGTTGAGTTTTTCATATCGTAATCTGAATGGAATATATTTTTTATAATCCACGCTCAATTTACAGATATAAATAAGGCCGTGGATTCTCTGGCAGAGCTATTCGGGCTGAAGTTGAAGAAAATAAGGTTAGGTCTTCTCAATCTTTGGTTGAGTAATACGTCTGTAGTTGATTTAGACACCACTTCGATATTCCCTCCGAATATGTCTATACAAGTGAAAAACTTCGATAACGACGATAATTTGAAAAGGTGAGCCAATTAATTAATAATATTAGTAAAGTGTTTCAAAATTCAATAAAAAAGTAAGTACATCAATTTGCAAATAAAGGTGAATAAACGGTCTGATTATACCTGCGAAGTTTAAGGTAAGAATTACATACCGGATGGTTCACTTAAGACTATCCACCCTCAATAACTCCCAGAAAAATTATTTTACAAAAAATCGCCAAGACACGTCGATTTTAGTTTGGAGGGGACATCATGTGACGTAGAGTAGGTTTTTGAAACTTCAACCGCCTACTCCCCAGAGCAACCTCCTCTATAATTTTAATGGGGAAGGAGGGTCATGTCATACATCATTGTAATAATAATTCAATTCTGATACTAGCAGTGCAAAATTTTCTAAATTTGAAGAAGGCGTTCTCGAGATATTCGAGTTCAAATGGTACATTGTTGAATGGTGAGTACATAAATTATACGAAATAGATTATCAAAAATTTATTCACAAAAAATGTTCAAAATGACTTCCATTAATTCACAGACAGTAGTAGAGTCTATTTGCAAATTCTTCTTGCACCTTTGAAAATGTTTCTCTTGTAATTGCCTGGCATTCAGTTATAATTCTTCTTTCCAAATCGTTCTGGTCAGTAGGTTGAGTTATATAAATAAGGGATTTCGAATGACCCCACAGGAAAAAATCATTGGGTGCCAAGTCCGGCGAGCGTGCTGGCCATTCTATTGGACCTCGACGACCTATCCATTGATTTGGATCTTGCTGAAAATAAATGTTCTCTGCCAATAGATTTGGATTACCATCATCATCAAGGTCCGTGTTAACAGCATCCGAAATAAGTGGTTCAATCTGATTCTGCAGCATATCCAAATAAACCGCACCATTTAAATCACCTTGGATAAATATTGGGCCAATGATTTCATTACCCAGAATCCCTGCCCACACATTCAACTTTTGGGGCAATTGTGTGTGCTCCTCTCTAAGTAGGTGGGGGTTGTTCTGACTCCAATAGCGAGAGTTGTGTCTGTTCACTAACCCGTTCAAAAAAAATGAACACTCATCACTGAAGCAAATATGCTTGATGAATCCGTGGTTCCTCTGTATCATTTTTGTTACATTTTCGCAAAATTCAGATCGTCTGTCGTAGTCATCCTCATTCAGTTCATGGTGAAGATGCAACTCATACGGATGAAATTTGTGCAATTTTTGCACCCCCATTATGGAAGTTCTCGATATGCCTGTTATACTACTTAGTTGCCATGTAGACAACGTTGGGTCAACTGCAACTTGTCCCAAAACTTCTATTTGATTGATCTCGTTTATAACTGAAGCCATCCTATTCTTTTTTTATTGGCGACTGATCCAGTCTCACGGAATTTCACCAAGATATACCTATCTAGAATGATCAAAAACTAGCAAAACCTTTTCTAATAACCATTTTTCCTAATACTCACTTGTGAGTTACGATTCTGTTTTCGTGTCTCTCATTGAAGATCCGAATTGTTGCTCGTGCACACTCATTTTGAGCAGCGATACAAGTAGAATTGTTGAAAGACGTGGTCACTTTTCGATTCTACACCATCACCATTTCACAAAAAATGGTTCTCAAAATTATTATTGTTACGAGATTGATAAAAGCCCCCTAGCTGCGCCGCTGAGTCCATTCCGCGGGCGCCTCATCGATGAATCAATTCCAAGAAGTGTTTATTTGGATGGATCGTTTTCTGTACTGCATGAATAGTCTAGATAACGGAGCTGCCGCGTCATCGCTCAATTCCTGGAAATGTGTAGAAGTTCTCCGTTTTGAGTATTCTCGAATCATCGCGATTAATCCAGGCTACATGATGAGCACCTATATAAACGGAGACGTTTGACTGGGTGGCTACGGAAGTATTGCCTACGGAATATCTCAGTTATTGTATGAAGTAGGTTTGTGAAATTTGGAGCGTCGATATTTTCTTTTCTTTTTTTCTTTTCGCTTTATTCAGTATTCAATTCCCTTTCTAATGACATATCACAAGTTGGTATCTAACCAGAAACTAGACCAGAAAAAAATTATTATTGAAATTCACCGAGTAGGCCGTGGAAGCAAAATGAAAGCCAAAAATTGAAAAGTTGGCTATGGAAACCATAAGTCACTTGATAACAGTTGCTACTACTGTGATATTTTATTTTCATTCGTCGGCGTTATAAAAAGCCGCCAAAAAAAATATTGGAAAAATTGGGAAAAAAACAATACTCTGTGGGTCCATAACTTAAATAGGAACATACAACTTTTTCTTGCCTGTACTATTCAGCATAACCATTCCTTTCTAATGATATAATAGAAAGTAATTTTTTGAAATGAAATACCAAAAAATCCAATTATTATTATTCAAATACCAAAACAGATTATCGCCATACGCAAAAATAACATTAAAAATAATGTGGAATGATAAATTATATCCTGTAGGTTCTAGGTTAAATAGGAACATAAACGTACTTGGTCTGTGCCATCGTCCATAGATATTCTAATATCTACCTATGGACGATGTTTGTGCTATTCAGAATAATCATTCCATTGCAATAATCATTCGAACCAAAATATTAACAAGTAGGCTGATTAAGATGTATTTTGGAATGAATCAAAAAAGAAACGAGAGCTCTCACGAACGCTGCTATCCATATTATTTTGACGTTCGAAGTAGTGTTTTTGATTCTGCCATTTTAAAAGGGTTTGGAAATCGAAATCAGTTAGTGGAATATTCAAAAAATGCCCCGTTATTCACGAACCGAACAAATTGACATGCTTCTCATTTATGGTGAATGTTTAAAAAATTCTTATGCCGCTGAACGATTGTATTTAGAGCGATATCCAGGGAGGCAGCAACCGTCAAGAAGGTATTTCAAGTGGCTTGAAGAAAAATTAAGAACTGAGCCTGATGTTCACGAAGACCAAGAAGCATTTGTTATTAATGAGGAAACTGAAATTAATGTATTAGCTTTAGTACAATATGATTGCACAATTTCCTCAAGGCAGATTGGCGCCGAATTAGCTATAAGTAAGGACTCTGCTAGGAAAATTTTGAAAAAACATCGATTTAAATCCTTCAAGTATCAGTTGCATCAACATTTGTATGAAAATGACGGTGAAAGGCGCCTGGAATATTATAATTGGTTTCTTCGACAAAATGCCGAGAATCACCTATTTAACTATTATATCTTGTTTACGGACGAGTCAAGATTTACCAACAATGGATTATTTAACAGGAATAATACAAGGTAGGTACTGTACTTTATTTGGATTATTGTCGATAGTCGAAGTGTAAAGTGCTAAAAGTGTGAACGGTCTTTTGTTTCAGGTACTGGGCGATAGAAAACGAGCACCGGTTTCGACAAGGTGGCTTCCAGGAGAGATTTGCTGTGAATGTTTGGGCAGGAATAGTTGGAACTCATATTGTTGGCCCCATTCTTTTTCAAGGCCAACTAACCGGAGAGAGATACTTTAATTTTTTAACGAATGAAATTTCGGAATTCATTAACAACCTACCAGCGGAAATAACTGAGAGAATGTACTTCCAGCAAGATGGCGCCCCTCCGCATAATTCAAGAATAGCGAGAATCTTCAAAATCGCTTTCAAGAGAGACTTATAACAACCCATGGTCCAGTCAGGTGGCCACCAAGGTCACCTGATCTTACTCCGTGCGACTTTTTTCTATGGGGGCATCTTAAAAATAGGGTGTATTCCACACAGCCTACAACTCTACATGAGCTAGAAGTAAAAATTCGTAGAGCTTTCCAAGATATCACGCCCCAAATGTTGAGAAACGTTTTACATGAAAATATCACCAGAGTCAATAAATGTATTGACGCTGAGGGAATGCATTTCAAACATTCGTTTTGAATTTATTTCATCTTTAATCCTATCAATTTGAATTTTTTTTTTTCGATAAATCTGTTTTTTTGTTATTTGAATAATAATAATTGGATTTTTTGGTATTTCATTTCAAAAAATTACTTTCTATTATATCATTAGAAAGGAATGGTTATGCTGAATAGTACAGGCAAGAAAAAGTTGTATGTTCCTATTTAAGTTATGGACCTACAGAGTATTGTTTTTTTCCCAATTTTTCCAATATTTTTTTGGCGGCTTTTTATAACGCCGACGTATGAAAATAAAATAAAGCGAAAAGAAAAAAAAATAGGGTTTCCATTTAAAATAAGAAAGTTGATGTTACTTCCGGTCAGACCGGAAGTTAACTTCGACATGTCAATATGCTCAAATTCTAGCTCTTATGTCATTATATCGACGCTCCAAATTTCACAAACCTACTTCATACAATAACTGAGATATTCCGTAGGCAATACTTCCGTAGCCACCCGGTATATGTTTTATGAATTTTCAAAATTGAACACAATGATAATTCAAAAGACACTAAATGAGTTAACTGTAGTGGAAGATATCATGAAATAAATTTCGAGGAGACTCTTGAATAAATTTTTTTTATTTGTTTTTTGAAAGAAAATAATCACTTGATCATTTTTATATGATTTGGAATCAAATCATAGTAAAGGGGCAATAAATATTTGACATTTTTCTGACCCTTGTTTCAATTTTATTTTTCAGTGCAACGTTATTTTTATACCTTGTATTATGAATATGTTTATAGATATAAATCATTATGTTGTATCCAAAAAATTGTCTTATGTCCATTTTCTTTGATTATTTCTACAGATTTTCAGTTGGATATAAATAACTTTTCTATATATGATTTTGAAAAACCATTTCTGAAGAACCTCAAGATTTCTGAGAAATCTCATAATTCAATGGCAGGCATGGACGATATCGCTCCCGCCAGAGAGCGCTAGTGTGAGTGGAGGTCATGAGTGACAGTATTAACAAGTAATAATATACAATAACACTTTAATTAGTTGCTTTTATGGAGAAATACGGCCCTATAAGTGTAAAAAGCCTCATTTATGAATTGAAAAAAGGAAAAGCAAAAACTTCCAGCCGTAAAGAACAGTTGATACGAAAATGAGTGGATGGAATCGGTGCATAAACGTCAGTTTGTAGGTTAACTTGTCTATATTTGGTGAAATTTATTTACTGGCTATATCTTATTCTTTCAGATTACTCGATTATGATAGGAATAAACTTTTCATGTCCGTTATGCACTTATCAACTACTCCAATCTGACCTCCACTAACAATTGCGCCATCTACGTTAAGCTTGCCAGAATACATGCCATTGAGACCGTATTAATGAAAAATAAAGAATGTTGAGGGTTTTACGTCCATGAATGTTTTGAGATACTTGAATTTTGATAATAAACTTGGCAATTTCCTCAACAAGCATACTATTTGTTTGTCCCATAATAGATATCTGTCAGGCATAACCCCTAGGTACTATCTAAATTCTATTATTATCATTGAGTATTAGTGGTCCTGATTCTGGTAGGGTATTAGTATAAAATGTGAATGGTACATATTTCGTTTCTTCGAATTTATTGTGAGAAGATTATAGTTATAATAATGTGGTCTTAGTTTATAATTAAATTTTTTTTTCGCCATTTAATATTACTGTATCATCTGCAAAACTATGAATGTCACCTAAAGTATTAATAAAAAAAGGTCGTTGAGATAGAAGTGGCCCCAAAAGTGTCCCCTGTGGCACACCAAATTGAAATATTTTTTTGTTTACTTCTAGTTTTTTCAATCTCAACATATTGAGTTCTATTTTCCAATTAATTTTTGAAAAGATTATAAACTTTGCCGCGAAATTCCGTTTTCCGTGATTTCATTAATAGTCGTTTATGGTCCACTGTATCAAAAGCTTCAGCTAGGTCCAAAAAAATAGCCATAGCTGAATTTCGATTACCTTGATGTTGATATATCTCATTAGAATCGTTTTTTCTAAATCCAAAAATGACTCCTTCTACTTTTTTTAGAGCCACATATATTTGTGGTAGCGACGATATAGAGACATGGCAGACTTATTTGTTGACGGTTGGGCTGTTTGAGGATAAAAGTGACGATCAAAAAAGCCTGTCATTCAAAGCTAAAGCTCTGAAGTGTTTCTGCTCCATCACCGACGAAGAAAAAATAGCCGAATTGACTAAAATTACCTACCAGGAATTCTTGTGAGTACTAGCTTTATATTCTACGATTCTAGGATTCTAGGAGGAAACTTATTTTGTTTGGAATTTGCTTTTAGTAAACGGTTACTACTTAATTAATCCCTTATTTGGAATTTGTAGTCCTTATCGCTAGTAACTTTTTTTATTTCAGGGATTTTGTTGACAAACTCACTTTGTTGAGTGAGTTGGAATGTCTGGGGATATCATTGGCCATCGAAACGTTGGACCAGTACAACAAGAGAGAGCTTTTGAAGAGGCTTTCGCAAATTGGGAAGCCTTTGGCCATCAAGAGCATGGGATCTATTTGTATGACTTACTTTTTGGACGAGAATCGTTATTGGGAATATATTATCAAGAATTCCATCAAACTAGGAATGGTAAGATTGGGTGACAGTTTTTTTTGTAAGTTATTAGGTGGGCATTTGACTGTGTATCACATGAAATTCTCTGAATGAATTCGAAATAAACTATTTCTCTTACAACAGTGTGAACTCCAATTATTTGGAAAATCATTTTCAAACTGTAAGAGTGGGAGAAAATCTATCAACAAAAAAACAATCACAGTTGGTGTATCGCAGGGATCCATTTCAGGACCTCTTTTGTTCATAATTTTTATAAAGGATCTACCACTTGGTGAGGTGATATCATATATTTTGTGTGCTGTAGATGATAGCACAAGCCAATCAAATACAATTTTTTTTTTCTGAGATCAAGAATATGGGTAGACCAAAAGAGACTTCGATCAATTGCTAAACCTAAAAAATTTAATTTTTTTTGTATTGTATGCAAGAATTATCTACATTGAGGGGCTCAATCTGATTTTCGGGAAAAGATCTTTTGGAAATGTAGATGAAACTAGATTTTTGAAAATTCAAAGTCAACTTATTTTCTCTTCACCATATCGAAATCAAACAGAGGTCATCTTCCATTTGTTTCTTTATTTCCTGAACACTTTTTCCATAATAGTTAAGGGTTGTATCATCCGCAAATTATTTTAAATGACTTTTCAAATTCAGGCAAGAATTTTATATAAATGAGGAACAAAACAGGCCCAAGGATAGACCCTTGGGGTACCCCACAAAAAATTTCTCTTCTCGAAGATCAAGATATCGAATTTATTTAAATGAGGAACAAAACAGGCCCAACGACCCTTGGGGTACCCCACAAGAAATTTCTCTTCGCGAGAATGTTGAGCCATAAATATTGCCTCTGATACCAATTCGTCATAGTTTAACTAATGAAATATCATGATTTTTGTAATGTATTTCAGGTAGAAGAACTGAAAGTATATGTGGACTACTTGAAGAACAAGTGCGATAGAAGCTATTATATCAGGGCTTGGCAGGTCATTATTGAAAATGCTTTTCAGCTACCCATTGGTTTGTCTGATGATGAGCTGGAAGAATTGTGTGTTAGGAATTTTTTGATGATTCAGGTTTGTTGGCGAAAATATTTATGGAGAAAATATCACAGCAAAACTTCCCTTTTGGGGTTCAGATGTTTTCTGCCATGTCCCTCAACTGTATTTTGATGTTTCTAATGACTTTTTTCAGTCTTGTCCAGTTTTGTTCTATTTGAATTTTGAGAAGATCGTGCAGATGTGTATAAATTTAAAAAAATGCGAGTATGCGGCAGTATTACTACAGTATTTGCCTGAAGACAAGAAAATCATGTATTTGGAGGTAAGAGAACCGCTACTTTGATTTGTTCCGACTGAAGATGGTGTTTTGTTTCAGGAGATTCTGAAAAGCGATACTGTTCTCATCGATTTGGAGAATTTGGATAGTAAAGGAATATGGGGAATTCGAAATGTGAGTTGTCTCTTTGTCTTTATTTTTGAAATAAAATTAAATTTTTTTCTAGATCAAAAGATGGCTGGGAGAGAAGACTGTTTGAAGTTCAGAGAATATAATGAAAAGAATAGCTTGTATATATTTTTTTAAATTTTATATATAAATAAAACCTATAACAGTTTTATGATTATTTTCCAACAGCTTTTGTGCCGGCTAATACCGTGGCAGACATTTGACATACACGTGTACAATATTCTTCTAGGAGATCGATCTTAAAAAGAAAACAGCACACCTTTCTTCAGTTTTTCAAAGTCAAAGTCAAAATATACTTCATTGTCAGGAGTTATGACAAACTTCATTGGTTTTAAGATAATGTTGAAATTGAACTGAACTAAAATGATAATAGTAAAGTACAATGGTTATACCCCCCTACCCCTATAAGAGAATGATATACTGATGAACTGAAAATTCTAATTAATTCGAGACAACTCCCAATGCGTAGGAATCCGAAGAGAGCTTTTTATATAGAGTTTCAACATTCTGTTCAAATTTCAATGAATTATCCAGATAAAGTCCAAGATATTTCAAAGTCATTTTATTTTCGGGTAAAATTCCGTTAACTAATACCCACGAGCTATCAACATAATTTTGGAACTTACGTAGTTTGGCCTCCTGAACAAAAAATCCAAATGAAATTTTTGGCGGTCTCAACTAATTTCGGAGATATGGGCCTTTTTTTGAGTGATGAATGGCATTTCTACATTTCTACCGCGGAAAAAACACTCAAAATTCTTCCTTCTGTAAAGTAACACAATGTACACTCCCTAATTAACCCGTTTTACACAATTTTTTTATAAAAAACGGCAATGGTTATCCAAAAATTCAACCTTCTTTTAAAAACATCAAAACAACACATTTATGTAAAATGTTTAGCGAGTTTATTTATGTCAATTTGGTAACTTTGAACTTTGCATATTTGCACAGCCAACTTTCCTATGCATTTAATTTCAACATGAAAAGGAAAATATTCACTCACTTTTGCCTAGATTTGTAGGTTATGTGATCATAAAAGAAGGATGAGTTTTTTTCCTAAAAATAAGAAAAAGAAAGAGTGGGAAACAGGTCAATTACGGTGTGTACATTGTGTTAGTTTGAAAAAGGAAGAATTTTGAATGTTTTTCGGCGGTAGAAATGTGTCCTAAAAAATGCCATCCATCACTCAAAAACAGGCCCATATCTCCGAAATTAGTTGAGACCGCCAAAAATTTCATTTGGATTATTTGTTCAGGACGCCAAACTACGTAAGTTCCAAATTATGTTGATAGCTCGCGGCTATTAGTTAACGGAATTTCACCTATTTTCGATATCATGTTACTTTTCCTTATGTTGAATGACAGTAAATTTGACACTAATCCCTTATTTTTTTCAAATCATAATGTATCATTTGATCAAGATCCTGCTTGGTTTTCTGATGCCAAAGTATAGTTCTGTCATCAGTATAAACAGTAATTTGGATATTGATTATGTCATATAATAAAAAGATAGTTGGTCCAAGGATAGAACCTTGAGGTATTCCACGATTAATATTATTCGATTCTGAGTATCTTGTATCCTTACATATTCTTGGAACCATAATGATGAAGTTTAAGCAAAAGTATTTAACGATTCACACATTCAACAGCTTTGGAAAAATCGTACAAAACGGAAGCCGGCACCTACCCACCATTAATTCGCGAATATTCTTGATATAAAAGAGACATCATTGCATCTCCTGCTTTTTTGTTATTCCGAAATCCGAATTGAAGGTTGTTGAATCGAATATGACATCTTAAAATTCCGTAATTATTATTGATAAAATTGGTATAAGTGAATTAGGACGAAAGTTAGATGGATCACCAAAATCACCTTTATTATATTGGAATGACCAGGGACGTTTTCAGAATTTGTTGTATTTGTATTTGAAAAATTAAAATTAAAGTTGATTCAAGTAGTTTGTGATAAATAATTGATCTGATATATACATATTTCAGTGGATGAATTCAGTAGTTTTTCTTGTTTCCAAGGAATCTGTTTGCTGTTTTAATTTTTTCCGTTAGCGACAATTAAATTTCTTCAAAATCGTTGTTCCTCCAGAAAAACTAAGGAGACAAAAATTTATTTAATTATATGGCAAAAATGACCTATCAATATCTAACTTCTACCCTTACCTCGCGGTTTGCGCTAGTAGTTAGGGGTAGTTTTAGACGACATTTCTAGAAAATCGGTAGTATGGTGTTTTCCACAGATATTACGAATTCATCTTCTTTCACGTTCCAAACATACAGTGTCCGGCATAAAGTTCGCAGCATATTGAAAACATCTTTATTACCGATTTCTCAAAAAAAACGGTTATTGATAAAAACCTCATACAAGGGAGATTGAAAAGTATGATTTGTTTTCATCCATCACTTCATTTCTAAGTCAACGGGAAATATTGTTCAGAATTGAATGTTGGTTCAGAAATTTGAATCATAACCATCTATGACCAATTTAATTTTTCGACTTTTCTGCCATTTTGTTATCATAGCCCTCTACGCCACAGGGAACTCTATTCTAGACGATTGGTATATTGTTAGATATTTTAATATCACTCCCACTCATCGAAAAATTATATTATTTGAAATATATGACGGACTTTCACAAAATTTTTCTGAGCACAGTAAATGAAATTGAATTGTCTCCAAGATATGATACCATAATGAAAATGAATTTATTTTCACAATAGTAATAATTTGGTGTACCCAAAGACGTGATAGGTAGAGGACGGTTATTATTATTGTTTGCCGTGGTGCTCCCGGGCGACTTACTGATTTTTAGTGGCGTGTTCACTTTTCAACTGAGCTTTTCTATTATGGATCAAAATATCTATCGCATAAGTTTTTTTGCAGATGACTGGATTGATGAATCCATTTTTCATTATCAGTTGATAATTAATTCGGTCAAAAAGTGTCGTTATTTCCTTATGGAATCGTACAGGCCACAAACCACAGTTCTTTTGGTTACCCTTAAGGGGTACGGAGTAATATACAAACAATCATCATATCAGTTTAGAGAGGATGTGGTTGTTCATGTACGCTAAGCAACGAAATGAATAAACCCAGTTAGAAATGTTTCAACAAATCGTATAATTTTAATAAAAACATCGAAAAAAATGCAATAAGTTCTACTAACTAGGAAATATTAAGTAATTACAATTTGCGAAGAAGTTGGCCATATTTATTAAGTTTTGAATTATCTTGCTGTTCACTTGTAATGGAGTAATCAAGAAATATGAGATGGCTGAAGTGGATACTTTTGTTTTGTTAACAACTAACCATTGTAAAAGTAAAGAATTACAAATTACAAAACTGTGGACATTTTCTCACTCATAATACCCGGAGCTTTGACTTTCTGAATTCGAAAAATAACGTTGTTCTTTATCAGATAAGTTTTCCTTGCTATCTGAAACTGCTGAAAATTATTCCCTATGGTAGCGCCCTCTTGCGGAAGGCATTATTTTGCGCCATTTACTCACGGTGTTCTGTCTATCTACACCTTCATCACTATCATCATCTATATCGCTATCACCATCTTCGTCGCTATTACCATCTTCATCGCTATTACCATCTTCATCGGTATTACCATCTTCATCACTATTACCATCTTCCTCACTATCACCATCTTCATTGCTGTTATCGTCACTGTCATCTTCCTCACTTATCCGTTCGGAATATCCATTTTCATCTGCTTCTTCAAACGATAGATCATTGTTTTTCATTTCTCTCATTTTGGCAATTTCATTTTTATATTTCTTGTCAACGGCATAGTTATACTTTTCGTCAATGTCGTTGCTATCACTCTCGTCGATGTCATTTCTATTAATTTCGTCAATGTTTTTGTTTCTTTTTTGATAAATGCCTGATTCTTTGCTGGATGGAATTTCATCGTCGATATAAGGGTAGCCGTCTGGGATTCGTGGCACTCGATGTTTCTTGTTGAGGACGAATTTGCTGTAGTCCAATTGGTTGCTGATTTTGGGTACCAGTAGTCTGTAGCCATCTTGGGTTTCCTTTACATCGTAGTTTTCGTGGTGCTGTCAAAGAAAAAACGTATGAGAGCATTCATAGACAGATTTTCATCGTATTAAACTACTTTTGAAAGTATACTGAGTGTTCCAGCACACATGTAGCAGCTTGTGATTTTTTTATTAAAAAAATACAACTTTTAAATTCACAGTAGGCAAGTGATCAATGATTGCGTTTTTTTACGTATCGATAATTTCTCAAACCACCTGTTTGATCGGAGGTAACCACAACTTCTGTGTTTCAAACGTCACCGCCGCTTATATATTTCTCTAGCCTATATTATTTGCTTTGAATTTTTACATTCAACCAAAATCATTAGTTGACTGATATTATTCAACTTTGTCCATATCCTGATCAATCAATGCAGGTTGTCAATAACATCTTTGATTTAAGAAAGCGCCAACATGTATCATCCAAGGATGTCAATTCATGTAAAAAAAATTATCCTTCTATAAACAGAAATGTTTCTTGGGATCAATAAAGTAAAGTATATGTATAGGAGGATGCTGTACATCCAGGGCAAGTCCAGGGTATCCCTACTTATGTTTTCTGGGAAATGTACAATATTTTTATCATTCTCAAAGGGTACTTACCTTGGGTGGACACACGTTATCCGAGCAGGAATACTCCATTCCATTTTTGCTGCATATGCAGCTATTACAGTCGATGGAAAACGTTGACAGAGGCTTGCACAGCGATGCAGCTGCAAATTGGAGAACGATATGTTAGTTTTGAAAGGTTCTACACGTGTTATTACATGAACTAATTGAAAATGATATTTCCCTGGAAATATTATATCAAAAAGTGAAACTGAAGATTAACAAACCTCATTAAAGTGCATGTCATATTTTTTGGGGATGAATTCGATGAATTGAATGGATAATTATCGAATGAAAAATATGATATGTATACAGTGAGTCAAAGTCAAAGTCAAAATATACTTTATTTTCGGAAGTTATAAAAACTTATTGACAAAGCTTTTTGGTTTTGGATTAATATTAAAATTGAATTAAATCAATTAATGATAAAGTATAATGGTGATACTCCCCACTATCTGCATATTCATCCCAGATGAAGGAACACCACCACTATATGCGCTCCGGGGCGACTTGAAAATTTGATGGCGCATTTGCTATTTCAACTGCAGGAAAAACCCGGAAAAACCTACAGTACCACCATTTAGTCCTTAGCAAATGAGGAAATGAAACAAAACATAATACATGCTCATCCATCATTACACAAGGACTTCTTCATCTCTGCATCTCTCTGCAGCTCCAGCTCGGGATCTCAAGTTTATGAACAAATGAAGAGTATGTAAATGAAAGCAGAAAAAAAATGTTAATCAAATTGTGGATAATATAGAAACAATCAATAGCAAAGGAACAAAAAAATAATAAAAATGTCCACCACGGTGATATATCCGAGTAACAAAAGTTTGGTTAAATTGGATCACAAGTTTGCTAACGAAACGGCCATCTCTATGGAAGTATTAAATTTCCAATACATTTTTTTTGGGAAACTGATTCATTTATTTCATATTTAATATTTTTCTGCTGTTATTGTCAGAGCTGAAACAAGATGAAAAATATTTCTTCGCAGAAACTTTTCGCAAGCTTTTTTGTGATGGTATCAGTTTTACTGTCCGACGTTTCGTAGTCGAGCAACCATCATCAACTTAATTTAATGAAATATGGCTCTGTTTCGAAGAATACAGTTTTTTGAAGTATTTTTTGTTCTGTGCTCAACACCATGTATTACTAATGCCGGATCCAATGCGTTTTTGATCAGTTTCGGCCATCATCAGGCATCTTTAAAGAGATTTTCACCAATCTTTTAACCCAAACGTTTGATTTTCTTCATATAAAGGATTCTGCGAACGCCAATTGATTCAGAGTATTGAAATTAGTATACTCTGTGAACTTCAAGTCAATCGAAGAAAACAAAAATTACTCGAAAAAAGTCTAAAAATCATGAAAAATACAATATCATTAGATTCATTTGAAATTGAAAATGCGCATATGTGTGCATTCAAAAAAAGGTTGAATTTCACGAAAATGATTAGAAAAATAACGAAAACAAAATTCAAGAGAAAAATTACCTCTTTCAACTATAGATGAACTTTTCAACTCGGGAACGGTTGAAGATAGAGCGAACGCCAATCGATTTAGAATGATGAAATTATTATATTCCGTGAATTTCATGTTGATCGACAAAAATAAAAAATTACTCGAAAATAGTTCTAAAAATAATATCATCAGATTCACTTGAAATTGCATATGCGCATATATGCGCAAATTTGCATATAAAAAAAGGTAGAATATTACGAAAATGATTAAAAAAGTTACGAAAACTAAATTTTGGAGAGAAATTACATCTTTCAACTCTAGATGAACTTTTCAACTCCGATCAAATTAGTTTACTCTGTAAGTTTGAAGTCGATCGACGAAAACAAAAAGATAACCCGAAAAAATCCTAAAGGTTTGACCCCTAAAAATCACGAAAAATACAATATCATCAGATTCGCTAGAAATTATATATGCGCAAATGTGTGCTTTGAAAAAAAAGTTGATTTCATGAAAATTAATAGAAAAGTTACGAAAACAAAAGTTTGGAGGGAAATTACCTCTTTCAACTATAGATGAACTTTTCAACTCGGAAACGGTTGAAGGTAGAGCAATTCTGCGAACGCCAATCGATTCAGAAGGATCAAATTAGTTAACTCTGTGAATTTAAAGTTGATCGACGAAAACAAAAAATTAACTCGAAAAAATACTTAAATATCACGAAAAATACAATATCATCATATTCGCTAGAAATCACATATGCGCATATGTGTGCTTAAAAAAAAAGTATTTTTAAGAAAATTAATAGAAAAATTACGAAAACAAAAGTTCT
Organism: Chrysolina americana; assembly: GCA_958502065.1. Taxonomy (NCBI): domain Eukaryota; kingdom Metazoa; phylum Arthropoda; class Insecta; order Coleoptera; family Chrysomelidae; genus Chrysolina; species Chrysolina americana. The sequence continues at coordinate 3,725,175 of OY293411.1, read as the reverse complement.
GAGGAAAATGACCTCTTTCAACTATAGATGAACTTTTCAACTCGGAAACGGTTGAAGGTAGAGCAATTCTGCGAACGCCAATCGATTCAGAATGATCAAATTAGTTTATTCTGTGAATTTAAAGTTGATCGACGAAAACAGTAAATTAACTCGAAAAAATACTAAGGGGTAGACCCTCAAAAATCACAAAAAATACAATATCATAAGATTCGCTAGAAATTACATATGCTCATATGTGTGCTTTAATTTTATGAAAATTAATAGAAAAATTATCTCTTTCAACTCTAGATGAACTTTTCAACTCGAGAACGATTGAAGATGGAGCAGGTCTGTGAACGCCAATTCATTCAGAATGATGAAATTCGTATACTTTGTGAATTTCAAGTTGATCGATGGAAATAAAAAATTACCCGAAAAATGTTCTGAGGATGTTCTGATTCACTTTGTCTTTTGGTGTTAGTTCTAGTGCTAAGTGAATATACAGATATTTTTTTCTGTTCTGCTATAAATTCTGATGACAAATTAAAGAAATAACGAAATAGAGAAAATTATTACGAATATATAAGTAAACAATACAGTTTTTAATTCTTGTGGGGGCTGATCTGAATTATTTTCTGTGGTGGCACAAAAAGTATGTTTGAAGCAATCAAAAGCTACTGTTTCAATGAAATATCTCCACTGGAACCCACGGTCAGCAGAGTTTTTGAGTGGGGGTGGATTTCAATTTTGAATATGGCGACAAAAAGGTTTTCTTCCATAGATAACTTTTTTTGCATTATGATTTCGATATTCGTATTACAAGCCTGAAATGAACGAAATATTAAATTCTGGTCAGCAAAGTAGTTTTTCCTCAAATTTTCTCGAAATAACGGGAAAATCCAAAAGTTTTTTATGTTTTATATCATATGAATAGTCTATATATTATTGCATTTTTTTCTATTAATTTAAAAGGGTTTCTATTTCTGTTTTCGAAATTTCAATGGTAGATTATCTTGGACTCTCTGTATCTAATAGTCGCGCTGTTTTCTTAAAGAATGCACTCGAAATATGATTAATCTGTCGCGTGTAGCTTGATTGAAATAAATCACACGTGACTCACCATTCAAATGAACACAAAGGCATGCAACCAAAATAAAAACACTTGACTTCACCATGGCACTCGTTTCTATAGACTGGAATTTGCGAAAAGCACTCTCTGCCACGAGATATTCAGTTCCGTTTTAATCTGCCACCGAGAGGAAATGCCTAATCGCTATCAGTTGGTTTTGTGCGGTTTTCTCTACTGGTGATTAAGTTTTCTTTGAATTATTTACGTGAAAAGAAATTATGACGCGACGAGTTAAAATTAGTTCGGCGATGAATCTGAAACTATGACTATTCAGACATGGTACAGTGCACAAACAGTGCTACAGCGGATGCTGTATGGCAAAAATTAAATAGTCTCGTGGATACATACCATCATTCTATACAGAGTGGTGTTTTCTGGACCGCATTGATAATGGACTATCTCGAAACCGCCAACGATTTGTTAAAAATTATTTACTTACTATTAATATTTTTCTAGCGGTTACTGTCGATTAATTCAATGAATATATCACCAACATTGCAGGAGAGATTATGAAAAATATACCTCCATACGCAGGAAGTGGAAACCCCTGTGGTTTCCTCAAAATTATCTGCCGTGTGTGTATGCTTAGCATTCAACTTCAAACATCTAACATATATTATGTTTTATGAATTATATAGGAACAGAAAAAATAAAAACGACAATCAAAACAAACATTCACAAGTGTGGAAGATATACCGGGTGGCTACGGAAGTATTGCCTACGGAATATCTCAGTTATTGTATGAAGTAGGTTTGTGAAATTTGGAGCGTCGATATAATGACATAAGAGCTAGAATTTGAGCATATTGACATGTCGAAGTTAACTTCCGGTCTGACCGGAAGTAACATCAACTTTCTTATTTTAAATGGAAACCCAATTTTTTTTTTATTTTCGCTTTATTCAGCATTCAATTCCCTTTCTAATGACATATCACAAGTTGGTATCTAACCAGAAACTAGATCAGAAAAAAATTATTATTGAAATTCACCGAGTAGGCCGTGGAAGCAAAATGAAAGCCAAAAATTGAAAAGTTGGCTATGGAAACCATACGTCACTTGATAACAGTTGCTACTACTGTGATATTTTATTTTCATTTGTCGGCGTTATAAAAAGCCGCCAAAAAAAATATTGGAAAAATTGGGAAAAAAACAATACTCTGTAGGTCCATAACTTAAATAGGAACATACAACTTTTTCTTGCCTGTACTATTCAGCATAACCATTCCTTTCTAATGATATAATAGAAAGTAATTTTTTGAAATGAAATACCAAAAAATCCAATTATTATTCTTCAAATAACAAAACAGATTATCGCCATACGCAAAATTAACATTAAAAATAATGTGGAATGATAAATTATATCCTGTAGGTTCTAGGTTAAATAGGAACATAAACGTACTTGGTCTGTGCCATCGTCCATAGATATTCTAATAACTACCTATGGACGATGTTTGTGCTATTCAGAATAATCATTCCATTGCAATAATCATTCGAACCAAAATATTAACAAGTAGGCTGATTAAGATGTATTTTGGAATGAAACAAAAAAGAAACAAGAGCTCTCACGAACGCTGCTATCCATATTATTTTGACGTTCGAAGTAGTGTTTTTGATTCTGCCATTTTAAAAGGGTTTGGAAATCGAAATCAGTTAGTGGAATATTCAAAAAATGCCCTGTTATTCACGAACCGAACAAATTGACATGCTTCTCATTTATGGTGAATGTTTAAAAAATTCTTATGCCGCTGAACGATTGTATTTAGAGCGATATCCAGGGAGGCAGCAACCGTCAAGAAGGTATTTCCAGTGGCTTGAAGAAAAATTAAGAACTGAGCCTGATGTTCACGAAGACCGAGAAGCATTTGTTATTAATGAGGAAACTGAAATTAATGTATTAGCTTTAGTACAATATGATAGCACAATTTCCTCAAGGCAGATTGGCGTCGAATTAGCTATAAGTAAGGACTCTGCTAGGAAAATTTTGAAAAAACATCGATTTAAATCCTTCAAGTATCAGTTGCATCAACATTTGTATGAAAATGACGGTGAAAGGCGCCTGGAATATTGTAATTGGTTTCTTCGACAAATTGCTGAGAATCACCTATTTAACTATTATATCTTGTTTACGGACGAGTCAAGATTTACCAACTATGGATTATTTAACAGGAATAATACAAGGTAGGTACTGTACTTTATTTGGATTATTGTCGATAGTCGAAGTGTAAAGTGCTAAAAGTGTGAACGGTCTTTTGTTTCAGGTACTGGGCGATAGAAAACGAGCACCGGTTTCGACAAGGTGGCTTCCAGGAGAGATTTGGTGTGAATGTTTGGGCAGGAATAGTTGGAACTCATATTGTTGGCCCCATTCTTTTTCAAGGCCAACTAACCGGAGAGAGATACTTTAATTTTTTAACGAATGAAATTTCGGAATTCATTAACAACCTACCAGCGGAAATAACTGAGAGAATGTACTTCCAGCAAGATGGCGCCCCTCCGCATAATTCAAGAATAGCGAGAAATTATCTTCAAAATCGCTTTCAAGAGAGACTTATAACAACCCATTGTCCAGTCAGGTGGCCACCAAGGTCACCTGATCTTACTCCGTGCGACTTTTTTCTATGGGGGCATCTTAAAAATAGGGTGTATTCCACACAGCCTACAACTCTACATGAGCTAGAAGTAAAAATTCGTAGAGCTTTCCAAGATATCACGCCCCAAATGTTGAGAAGCGTTTTACATGAAAATATCACCAGAGTCAATGAATGTATTGACGCTGAGGGAATGCATTTCGAACATTTGTTTTGAATTTATTTTATCTTTAATCCTATCAATTTGAATTTTTTTTTTCGATAAATCTGTTTTTTTGTTATTTGAATAATAATAATTGGATTTTTTGGTATTTCATTTAAAAAAAATACTTTCTATTATATCATTAGAAAGGAATGGTCATGCTGAATAGTACAGGCAAGAAAAAGTTGTATGTTCCTATTTAAGTTATGGACCTACAGAGTATTGTTTTTTTCCCAATTTTTCCAATATTTTTTTTGGCGGCTTTTTATAACGCCGACGAATGAAAATAAAATATCACAGTAGTAGCAACTGTTATCAAGTGACGTATGGTTTCCATAGCCAACTTTTCAATTTTTGGCTTTCATTTTGCTTCCACGGCCTACTCGGTGAATTTCAATAATAATTTTTTTCTGATCTAGTTTCTGGTTAGATACCAACTTGTGATATGTCATTAGAAAGGGAATTGAATGCTGAATAAAGCGAAAAGAAAAAAAAATAGGGTTTCCATTTAAAATAAGAAAGTTGATGTTACTTCCGGTCAGACCGGAAGTTAACTTCGACATGTCAATATGCTCAAATTCTAGCTCTTATGTCATTATATCGACGCTCCAAATTTCACAAACCTACTTCATACAATAACTGAGATATTCCGTAGGCAATACTTCCGTAGCCACCCGGTATATATGTTCAGATAGGTTTTCCCGGTCAGATATTTGAAAACTAAAGGTTCGGGTTGAACCGCGTCTAGAATTTGTTGAAACTCGACGTTTCGGCTCCGATTTTGGAGCCATTTTCAAGAACTGAAAAAGAAAGAAAATTAATGAAAGGTTGAAACGTAATTCTACGCTGAGGTCTCAATCTGCCTACTCCTCAGGTATAATTACGTTAGGTTTTTGTGACGTGACGTCGGGGTCTCAATCTGCCTACTCCCCATGTCTCGTCACTGGTTCTCTCTAAGGTCTCAATCTAACTACTTCTTCGAGAGAACTGAGTTCTCAGTACCTCATCACAAGATTAGAAACTATACAGGCCGTTTCTTTTATCATGTGGTAACATAGCTATATTCTAAACCTTAATAGATACAAAGAGGATTAAATGGGAAAAAAGGTATCTATTGTGGTGAGCAGTAAAGTGGTCATAGAAAATTTACGGAAATTCTCGCCCTTATGGCGACTTGTAATGGGGTTATTTCTAGAACATATGATATATCTGCTATTCGTTATCCGCAGAAGCAGAAGTCCTCACAAAACACTGTTAAAAATATCCAACAATATCTTTCTTTGAGAAAAGTTGCAAGAGAATCAGTAGTGTCAAAAACTCATTACCTACATAGAATACTGCGCAAACATAAATTTCACCCATATAAGTTCTCCATAGTTCAGCACCTGAAAGAAACAGATTTTCCACGAAGAGTGAGACTTTGTGGATTCGTTTTAACTTGGTCGCAAGGGAAAGAATTATTTTTGGATAGATTATATAGACAGATGAACCTAAATTTAAAAATAATGTTGTCTTCAACCGACATAATTGCCTTTATTTTTATTTTATTATATTTTATTTTATTCATGAGACAAATTTTTCAATTCCTGTAAAATATGATATATTTATTTATATTTTTTTAAACACTCGCATCAATGTATCCTGTGAGCGTTCTCATCCATATTTGTGAGTATTTCTACATCTAATTCTTTCTAATTGGAGCCTCTGAAGACACCATACATCCTAGTTTACAGAAAAGCAGATAATCCTGAAGTTGTGAAAATCATTTCCATAAATAATAAACAAAAGCGGGCCTAGAACCGGTCCCTGCGGTATACCTAGGTCTTTCTTTGCTCCGAAAATTTACAATGTTCCAACTGGCCTTTGATTCATTTTCAGCTTCAGTATCATTTGCTGACTTTTTTGCATGCCTGAGTTCCATGTTGTAATATTTCTTGTAAGTTTTATAGTTACTGATAATTTGAGGTATCTTGGTAATACACAAATGATTTTCAGTTTTGATAGAGTAGGTATCTCTTTTTTCCGTAATTCGTCATTGAATCAAGATACAGGTTGAACATTGAACTTGAGTTCTGAACATCTTTGGTGTACCAGAAGGAAATAATATTATGTTTTTCCAACCCGTCCTTTGATCGCAATTATCAAAGCAACCCACAAAAAATATTAACGGAAAACTTACCATTTACCGAGTTCCACAGGGATTAGTCAGATATGTGGTGTCAGAAAGCGGCCAGGCTCGGTTCCAGGCTTGTTACAATAATAATTTTTATTTTGAATTCTGAAAAGACTCATGCGCTAACATAATCCAAATGAAAAACTACGCTTTTTAAAGGCATTTATTTGAAAAAAACTTAAACTAAATATTCATCCACTCACATGGATGAAATATATCTAAACCTGACGAATTTCAAGGTTTCTGTTGTTTTGACTCCATACCAATTACGGACGCAATCCTACGAAACATTTTTTTCAGGCATTCAGTGAAATATTTCTCTACATCAGGAGCAGGCATTTCAAACATCATACTGAGGAAGAACGATATGAATAATGACACTACGATAGTTCCCCAACTTTCGACGATCTGAAAATGAAAAAGACGTAATCAACAGATTTATTTTTGCTTATTAGGTCAGGATATGTCAGTTATGTAAGCTATACCGCTTACGATTGCGTGGAATATTCTCGATTACACAACTTATCAAATTTAAGGAATATATTATAGACAATTTAGTTGACGAATGCTTACCACTCGATAGATGGAGTAGTTCACCACAGTTTTTGTAGATGCTACAATGGCGAGAATCCAAATAGTATGGACTATGTAGGCACAATAGGATAACCTGGCCATAACTTGGAAGAGCGGCAGTGACAAGAACGTGTTCACGAAATCTGAAAATAATTAGCATAATTTGAAGAAAAGTGATAATAAAGTACGACACTTCAAACTTTCGAACCATTGGATATAATAATGCGATATTTGGGAAGCTAACATTCTCAATGTATTAAAAAAATGACGTCAACTTCTATCAATATAATCAACAATGAGTTTGCATTTCACTTAGGCATGCACTCATTCAACTTCAACTATTTCGAAAACTGTCGAAAATTTCACCATTTTTATTTAGAATACAGAAAAATCACACAAACTTTCTTCATCATTTGACGGAAACATGATGGATGATAAATATCTCAAAACTTCTCAACTATACTAATTTCATGATTCCTCAATCAGGAGTGCCATCAGAATGGCTCGAGCTGCCTTCGTTTTCGAGTAATGTCGAATAAATTGAGATTTTTCTAAATTTTCGCGTCTCTCCCTCTTTTGACGAAAACATGATGGATGATAAGTATCTCGAAACTTCTCAACTATACTAATTTCATAATTCTGCAATCAGGAGTGCCATCAAATTTGCTAGAGCTGCCTTCGTTTTTGAGTTATGTCGAATTAATAGAGTTTTTATTCGAATATTGCGCGTCTCTCCCTTATTTGACGGAAACATGATGGATGATAAGTATCTAAAAACTCCTCAACTATACTTATTTCATGATTCCGCAATCAGGAGTGCCATCAGAATTGCTCGAGCTGCCTTCGTTTTTGAGTTATGACGAATAAATAGAATTTTTACGAAATTTTCATGTCTCTCCCTCATTTGACGGAAACATGATGGATGATAAGTATCTAAAAACTTCTCAAATATACTGATTTCATGATTCTGCAATCAGGAGTGCCGTCAGAATTGCTCGAGCGGACTTCGTTTTCGAGTAACAGCCAATAAATCGATTTTTTTCGACTGTTTCGCGTCTCTCCCTCATTTGACGGAAACATGAGGATAGAGAAGTATCTCGAAACTCATGTGCCCTACTGAATTCATGATTCTGCAATCAGGAGTGCCGTCAGAATTGCTCGAGCTGCCTTCGTTTTCGAGTAACAGCCAATAAATCGATTTTTTTCGACTTTTTCGCGTCTCTCCCTCATTTGACGGAAACATGAGGATAGAAAAGTATTTCGAAACTTATGTGCCCTACTGAATTCGTGATTCTGCAATCAGGAGTGCCGTCAGAATTGTTCGAGCTGCCTTCGTTTTCGAGTAACAGCCAATAAATCGATTTTTTTCGACTTTTTCGCGTCTCTCCCTCATTTGACGGAAACATGATGGATTATAAGTATCTCAAAACTTCTTATCTATACTAATTCAATGATTCCGCAATCAGGAGTGCCATCAGAATTTCTCGAGCTGGCTTCGTTTTTGAGTTATGACGAATAAATAAAGTTTTTTCGAAATTTTCATGTCTCTCCCTCATTTGACGGAAACATGATGGATGATAAGTATCTAAAAACTCCTCAACTATACTAATTTCATGATTCCGCAATCAGGAGTGCCATCAGAATTGCTGGAGCTGCCTTCGTTTTCCAGTTAAGACCAATAAATCGAGTTTTTTCGAAATTTTCGCGTCTCTCCCTCATTTGACGGAAACATGATGGATGATAAGTATCTCGAAACTTCTCAACTATACTAATTTCATGATTCCACAATCAGAAGTGCCATCAGAATTGCTGGAGCTGCCTTCGTTTTCGAGTTAAGACCAATAAATCGAGTTTTTTCGAAATTTTCGCGTCTCTCCCTCATTTGACGGAAACATGATGGATGATAAGTATCTAAAAACTCCTCAACTATACTTATGTCATGATTCCGCAATCAGGAGTGCCATCAGAATTGCTCGTGCTGCCTTCGTTTTCGAGTTAAGACCAATGAATCGAGTTTTTTTAAAATTTTTGCGTCTCTCCCTCATTTGACGGAAACATGATGGATGATAAGTATCTCGAAACTTCTCAACTATACTAATTTCATGATTCCGCAATCAGGAGTGCCATCAGAATTGCTGGAGCTGCCTTCGTTTTCCAGTTAAGAGCAATAAATCGAGTTTTTTCGAAATTTTCGCGTCTCTCCCTCATTTGACGGAAACATGATGGATGATAAGTATCTCGAAACTTTTCAACTATACTAATTTCATGATTCTGCAATCAGGAGTGCCATCAGAATTGCTGGAGCTGCCTTCGTTTTCCAGTTAAGAGCAATAAATCGAGTTTTTTCGAAATTTTCGCGTCTCTCCCTCATTTGACGGAAACATGATGGATGATAAGTATCTCGAAACTTCTCAACTATACTAATTTCATGATTCTGCAATCAGGAGTGCCATTAGAATTGCTGGAGCTGCCTTCGTTTTCCAGTTAAGAGCAATAAATCGAGTTTTTTCGAAATTTTCGCGTCTCTCCCTCATTTGACGGAAACATGATGGATGATAAGTATCTCGAAACTTCTCAACTATACTAATTTCATGATTCTGCAATCAGGAGTGCCATCAGAATTGCTGGAGCTGCCTTCGTTTTCCAGTTAAGAGCAATAAATCGAGTTTTTTCGAAATTTTCGCGTCTCTCCCTCATTTGACGGAAACATGATGGATGATAAGTATCTCGAAACTTCTCAACTATACTAATTTCATGATTCCGCAATCAGGAGTGCCATCAGAATTGCTGGAGCTGCCTTCGTTTTCCAGTTAAGAGCAATAAATCGAGTTTTTTCGAAATTTTCGCGTCTCTCCCTCATTTGACGGAAACATGATGGATGATAAGTATCTCGAAACTTCTCAACTATACTAATTTCATGATTCTGCAATCAGGAGTGCCATCAGAATTGCTGGAGCTGCCTTCGTTTTCCAGTTAAGAGCAATAAATCGAGTTTTTTCGAAATATTCGCGTCTCTCCCTCATTTGACGGAAACATGATGGATGATAAGTATCTCGAAACTTCTCAACTATACTAATTTCATGATTCTGCAATCAGGAGTGCCATCAGAATTGCTGGAGCTGCCTTCGTTTTCCAGTTAAGAGCAATAAATCGAGTTTTTTCGAAATTTTCGCGTCTCTCCCTCATTTGACGGAAACATGATGGATGATAAGTATCTGAAAACTCCTCAACTATACTTATGTCATGATTCCGCAATCAGGAGTGCCATCAGAATCGCTGGAGCTGCCTTCGTTTTCCAGTTAAGAGCAATAAATCGAGTTTTTTCGAAATTTTCGCGTCTATCCCTCATTTGACGGAAACATGATGGATGATAAGTATCTCGAAACTTCTCAACTATACTAATTTCATGATTCCGCAATCAGGAGTGCCATCAGAATTGCTGGAGCTGCCTTCGTTTTCGAGTTAAGACCAATGAATCGAGTTTTTTCGAAATTTTTGCGTCTCTCCCTCATTTGACGGAAACATGATGGATGATAAGTATCTCGAAACTTCTCAACTATACTAATTTCATGATTCTGCAATCAGGAGTGCCATCAGAATTGCTGGAGCTGCCTTCGATTTCCAGTTAAGAGCAATAAATCGAGTTTTTTCGAAATTTTCGCGTCTCTCCCTCATTTGACGGAAACATGATGGATGATAAGTATCTCGAAACTTCTCAACTATACTAATTTCATGATTCCACAATCAGGAGTGCCATCAGAATTGCTGGAGCTGCCTTCGTTTTCCAGTTAAGACCAATTAATCGAGTTTTTTCGAAATTTTTGCGTCTCTCCCTCATTTGACGGAATCATGATGGATGATAAGTATCTCGAAACTTCTCAACTATACTAATTCCATGATTCCACAATCAGGAGTGCCATCAGAATTGCTGGAGCTGCCTTCGTTTTCCAGTTAAGAGCAATAAATCGAGTTTTTTCGAAATTTTCGCGTCTCTCCCTCATTTGACGGAAACATGATGGATGATAAGTATCTCGAAACTTCTCAACTATACTAATTTCATGATTCTGCAATCAGGAGTGCCATCAGAATTGCTGGAGCTGCCTTCGTTTTCCAGTTAATAGCAATAAATCGAGTTTTTTCGAAATTTTCGCGTCTCTCCCTCATTTGACGGAAACATGATGGATGATAAGTATCTCGAAACTTCTCTACTATACTAATTTCATGATTCTGCAATCAGGAGTGCCATCAGAATTGCTGGAGCTGCCTTCGTTTTCCAGTTAAGAGCAATAAATCGAGTTTTTTCGAAATTTTCGCGTCTCTCCCTCATTTGACGGAAACATGATGGATGATAAGTATCTCGAAACTTCTCATGTATACTAATTTCATGATTCCGCAATCAGGAGTGCCATCAGAATTGCTGGAGCTGCCTTCGTTTTCGAGTTAAGACCAATGAATCGAGTTTTTTCGAAATTTTTGCGTCTCTCCCTCATTTGACGGAAACATGATGGATGATAAGTATCTCGAAACTTCTCAACTATACTAATTTCATGATTCTGCAATCAGGAGTGCCATCAGAATTGCTGGAGCTGCCTTCGTTTTCCAGTTAAGAGCAATAAATCGAGTTTTTTCGAAATTTTCGCGTCTCTCCCTCATTTGACGGAAACATGATGGATGATAAGTATCTCGAAACTTCTCTACTATACTAATTTCATGATTCTGCAATCAGGAGTGCCATCAGAATTGCTGGAGCTGCCTTCGTTTTCCAGTTAAGAGCAATAAATCGAGTTTTTTCGAAATTTTCGCGTCTCTCCCTCATTTGACGGAAACATGATGGATGATAAGTATCTCGAAACTTCTCAACTATACTAATTTCATGATTCTGCAATCAGGAGTGCCATCAGAATTGCTGGAGCTGCCTTCGTTTTCCAGTTAAGAGCAATAAATCGAGTTTTTTCGAAATTTTCGCGTCTCTCCCTCATTTGACGGAAACATGATGGATGATAAGTATCTGAAAACTCCTCAACTATACTTATGTCATGATTCCGCAATCAGGAGTGCCATCAGAATCGCTGGAGCTGCCTTCGTTTTCCAGTTAAGAGCAATAAATCGAGTTTTTTCGAAATTTTCGCGTCTCTCCCTCATTTGACGGAAACATGATGGATGATAAGTATCTCGAAACTTCTCAACTATACTAATTTCATGATTCCGCAATCAGGAGTGCCATCAGAATTGCTGGAGCTGCCTTCGTTTTCCAGTTAAGACCAATAAATCGAGTTTTTTCGAAATTTTCGCGTCTCTCCCTCATTTGACGAAAACATGATGGATGATAAGTATCTCGAAACTTCTCAACTATACTAATTTCATGATTCCGCAATCAGGAGTGCCATCAGAATTGCTGGAGCTGCCTTCGTTTTCCAGTTAAGAGCAATAAATCGAGTTTTTTCGAAATTTTCGCGTCTCTCCCTCATTTGACGGAAACATGATGGATGATAAGTATCTCGAAACTTCTCAACTATACTAATTTCATGATTCTGCAATCAGGAGTGCCATCAGAATTGCTGGAGCTGCCTTCGTTTTCAAGTTAAGAGCAATAAATCGAGTTTTTTCGAAATTTTCGCGTCTCTCCCTCATTTGACGGAAACATGATGGATGATAAGTATCTCGAAACTTCTCAACTATACTAATTTCATGATTCCACAATCAGGAGTGCCATCAGAATTGCTGGAGCTGCCTTCGTTTTCCAGTTAAGACCAATTAATCGAGTTTTATCGAAATTTTCGCGTCTCTCCCTCATTTGACGGAAACATGATGGATGATAAGTATCTCGAAACTTCTCAACTATACTAATTTCATGATTCTGCAATCAGGAGTGCCATCAGAATTGCTGGAGCTGCCTTCGATTTCCAGTTAAGAGCAATAAATCGAGTTTTTTCGAAATTTTCGCGTCTCTCCCTCATTTGACGGAAACATGATGGATGATAAGTATCTCGAAACTTCTCAACTATACTAATTTCATGATTCTGCAATCAGGAGTGCCATCAGAATTGCTGGAGCTGCCTTCGTTTTCCAGTTAAGAGCAATAAATCGAGTTTTTTCGAAATTTTCGCGTCTCTCCCTCATTTGACGGAAACATGATGGATGATAAGTATCTGAAAACTCCTCAACTATACTTATGTCATGATTCCGCAATCAGGAGTGCCATCAGAATCGCTGGAGCTGCCTTCGTTTTCCAGTTAAGAGCAATAAATCGAGTTTTTTCGAAATTTTCGCGTCTCTCCCTCATTTGACGGAAACATGATGGATGATAAGTATCTCGAAACTTCTCAACTATACTAATTTCATGATTCCGCAATCAGGAGTGCCATCAGAATTGCTGGAGCTGCCTTCGTTTTCCAGTTAAGACCAATAAATCGAGTTTTTTCGAAATTTTCGCGTCTCTCCCTCATTTGACGAAAACATGATGGATGATAAGTATCTCGAAACTTCTCAACTATACTAATTTCATGATTCCGCAATCAGGAGTGCCATCAGAATTGCTGGAGCTGCCTTCGTTTTCCAGTTAAGAGCAATAAATCGAGTTTTTTCGAAATATTCGCGTCTCTCCCTCATTTGACGGAAACATGATGGATGATAAGTATCTCGAAACTTCTCAACTATACTAATTTCATGATTCTGCAATCAGGAGTGCCATCAGAATTGCTGGAGCTGCCTTCGTTTTCCAGTTAAGAGCAATAAATCGAGTTTTTTCGAAATATTCGCGTCTCTCCCTCATTTGACGGAAACATGATGGATGATAAGTATCTCGAAACTTCTCAACTATACTAATTTCATGATTCTGCAATCAGGAGTGCCATCAGAATTGCTGGAGCTGCCTTCGTTTTCCAGTTAAGAGCAATAAATCGAGTTTTTTCGAAATTTTCGCGTCTCTCCCTCATTTGACGGAAACATGATGGATGATAAGTATCTCGAAACTTCTCAACTATACTAATTTCATGATTCCGCAATCAGGAGTGCCATCAGAATTGCTGGAGCTGCCTTCGTTTTCCAGTTAAGAGCAATAAATCGAGTTTTTTCGAAATTTTCGCGTCTCTCCCTCATTTGACGGAAACATGATGGATGATAAGTATCTCGAAACTTCTCAACTATACTAATTTCATGATTCTGCAATCAGGAGTGCCATCAGAATTGCTGGAGCTGCCTTCGTTTTCAAGTTAAGAGCAATAAATCGAGTTTTTTCGAAATTTTCGCGTCTCTCCCTCATTTGACGGAAACATGATGGATGATAAGTATCTCGAAACTTCTCAACTATACTAATTTCATGATTCCACAATCAGGAGTGCCATCAGAATTGCTGGAGCTGCCTTCGTTTTCCAGTTAAGACCAATTAATCGAGTTTTATCGAAATTTTTGCGTCTCTCCCTCATTTGACGGAATCATGATGGATGATAAGTATCTCGAAACTTCTCATGTATACTAATTTCATGATTCCGCAATCAGGAGTGCCATCAGAATTGCTGGAGCTGCCTTCGTTTTCGAGTTAAGACCAATGAATCGAGTTTTTTCGAAATTTTTGCGTCTCTCCCTCATTTGACGGAAACATGATGGATGATAAGTATCTAAAAACTCCTCAACTATACTTATGTCATGATTCCGCAATCAGGAGTGCCATCAGAATTGCTGGAGCTGCCTTCGTTTTCCAGTTAAGACCAATAAATCGAGTTTTTTCGAAATATTCGCGTCTCTCCCTCATTTGACGGAAACATGATGGATGATAAGTATCTCGAAACTTCTCAACTATACTAATTTCATGATTCTGCAATCAGGAGTGCCATCAGAATTGCTGGAGCTGCCTTCGTTTTCCAGTTAAGAGCAATAAATCGAGTTTTTTCGAAATATTCGCGTCTCTCCCTCATTTGACGGAAACATGATGGATGATAAGTATCTCGAAACTTCTCAACTATACTAATTTCATGATTCTGCAATCAGGAGTGCCATCAGAATTGCTGGAGCTGCCTTCGTTTTCCAGTTAATAGCAATAAATCGAGTTTTTTCGAAATTTTCGAGTCTCTCCCTCATTTGACGGAAACATGATGGATGATAAGTATCTCGAAACTTCTCAACTATACTAATTTCATGATTCCGCAATCAGGAGTGCCATCAGAATTGCTGGAGCTGCCTTCGTTTTCCAGTTAAGAGCAATAAATCGAGTTTTTTCGAAATTTTCGCGTCTCTCCCTCATTTGACGGAAACATGATGGATGATAAGTATCTCGAAACTTCTCAACTATACTAATTTCATGATTCTGCAATCAGGAGTGCCATCAGAATTGCTGGAGCTGCCTTCGTTTTCCAGTTAAGAGCAATAAATCGAGTTTTTTCGAAATTTTCGCGTCTCTCCCTCATTTGACGGAAACATGATGGATGATAAGTATCTCGAAACTTCTCAACTATACTAATTTCATGATTCCACAATCAGGAGTGCCATCAGAATTGCTGGAGCTGCCTTCGTTTTCCAGTTAAGAC
Source organism: Chrysolina americana (assembly GCA_958502065.1). Taxonomy (NCBI): domain Eukaryota; kingdom Metazoa; phylum Arthropoda; class Insecta; order Coleoptera; family Chrysomelidae; genus Chrysolina; species Chrysolina americana. Next base: position 3,710,010 of record OY293411.1, on the reverse strand, counting down.
CAATTAATCGAGTTTTTTCGAAATTTTTGCGTCTCTCCCTCATTTGACGGAATCATGATGGATGATAAGTATCTCGAAACTTCTCAACTATACTAATTCCATGATTCCACAATCAGGAGTGCCATCAGAATTGCTGGAGCTGCCTTCGTTTTCCAGTTAAGAGCAATAAATCGAGTTTTTTCGAAATTTTCGCGTCTCTCCCTCATTTGACGGAAACATGATGGATGATAAGTATCTCGAAACTTCTCAACTATACTAATTTCATGATTCTGCAATCAGGAGTGCCATCAGAATTGCTGGAGCTGCCTTCGTTTTCCAGTTAATAGCAATAAATCGAGTTTTTTCGAAATTTTCGCGTCTCTCCCTCATTTGACGGAAACATGATGGATGATAAGTATCTCGAAACTTCTCAACTATACTAATTTCATGATTCTGCAATCAGGAGTGCCATCAGAATTGCTGGAGCTGCCTTCGTTTTCCAGTTAAGACCAATGAATCGAGTTTTTTCGAAATTTTTCCGTCTCTCCCTCATTTGACGGAAACATGATGGATGATAAGTATCTCGAAACTTCTCAACTATACTAATTTCATGATTCTGCAATCAGGAGTGTCATCAGAATTGCTGGAGCTGCCTTCGTTTTCCAGTTAAGAGCAATAAATCGAGTTTTTTCGAAATTTTCGCGTCTCTCCCTCATTTGACGGAAACATGATGGATGATAAGTATCTCGAAACTTCTCATGTATACTAATTTCATGATTCCGCAATCAGGAGTGCCATCAGAATTGCTGGAGCTGCCTTCGTTTTCGAGTTAAGACCAATGAATCGAGTTATTTCGAAATTTTTGCGTCTCTCCCTCATTTGACGGAAACATGATGGATGATAAGTATCTCGAAACTTCTCAACTATACTAATTTCATGATTCTGCAATCAGGAGTGCCATCAGAATTGCTGGAGCTGCCTTCGATTTCCAGTTAAGAGCAATAAATCGAGTTTTTTTCGAAATTTTCGCGTCTCTCCCTCATTTGACGGAAACATGATGGATGATAAGTATCTCGAAACTTCTCAACTATATTAATTTCATGATTCTGCAATCAGGAGTGCCATCAGAATTGCTGGAGCTGCCTTCGTTTTCCAGTTAAGAGCAATAAATCGAGTTTTTTCGTAATTTTCGCGTCTCTCCCTCATTTGACGGAAACATGATGGATGATAAGTATCTGAAAACTCCTCAACTATACTTATGTCATGATTCCGCAATCAGGAGTGCCATCAGAATCGCTGGAGCTGCCTTCGTTTTCCAGTTAAGAGCAATAAATCGAGTTTTTTTGAAATTTTCGCGTCTCTCCCTCATTTGACGGAAACATGATGGATGATAAGTATCTCGAAACTTCTCAACTATACTAATTTCATGATTCCGCAATCAGGAGTGCCATCAGAATTGCTGGAGCTGCCTTCGTTTTCCAGTTAAGACCAATAAATCGAGTTTTTTCGAAATTTTCGCGTCTCTCCCTCATTTGACGGAAACATGATGGATGATAAGTATCTCGAAACTTCTCAACTATACTAATTTCATGATTCCGCAATCAGGAGTGCCATCAGAATTGCTGGAGCTGCCTTCGTTTTCCAGTTAAGAGCAATAAATCGAGTTTTTTCGAAATTTTCGCGTCTCTCCCTCATTTGACGGAAACATGATGGATGATAAGTATCTCGAAACTTCTCAACTATACTAATTTCATGATTCTGCAATCAGGAGTGCCATCAGAATTGCTGGAGCTGCCTTCGTTATCCAGTTAAGAGCAATAAATCGAGTTTTTTCGAAATTTTCGCGTCTCTCTCTCATTTGACGGAAACATGATGGATGATAAGTATCTCGAAACTTCTCAACTATACTAATTTCATGATTCCGCAATCAGGAGTGCCATCAGAATTGCTGGAGCTGCCTTCGTTTTCCAGTTAAGAGCAATAAATCGAGTTTTTTCGAAATTTTCGCGTCTCTCCCTCATTTGACGGAAACATGATGGATGATAAGTATCTCGAAACTTCTCAACTATACTAATTTCATGATTCCGCAATCAGGAGTGCCATCAGAATTGCTGGAGCTGCCTTCGTTTTCCAGTTAAGAGCAATAAATCGAGTTTTTTCGAAATTTTCGCGTCTCTCCCTCATTTGACGGAAACATGATGGATGATAAGTATCTCGAAACTTCTCAACTATACTAATTTCATGATTCTGCAATCAGGAGTGCCATCAGAATTGCTGGAGCTGCCTTCGTTTTCCAGTTAAGAGCAATAAAACGAGTTTTTTCGAAATTTTCGCGTCTCTCTCTCATTTGACGGAAACATGATGGATGATAAGTATCTCGAAACTTCTCAACTATACTAATTTCATGATTCTGCAATCAGGAGTGCCATCAGAATTGCTGGAGCTGCCTTCGTTTTCCAGTTAATAGCAATAAATCGAGTTTTATCGAAATTTTCGCGTCTCTTCCTCATTTGACGGAAACATGATGGATGATAAGTATCTCGAAACTTCTCAACTATACTAATTTCATGATTCTGCAATCAGGAGTGCCATCAGAATTGCTGGAGCTGCCTTCGTTTTCCAGTTAAGACCAAAGAATCGAGTTTTTTCGAAATTTTTCCGTCTCTCCCTCATTTGACGGAAACATGATGGATGATAAGTATCTCGAAACTTCTCAACTATACTAATTTCATGACTCTGCAATCAGGAGTGCCATCAGAATAGCTGGAGCTGCCTTCGTTTTCCAGTTAAGAGCAATAAATCGAGTTTTTTCGAAATTTTCGCGTCTCTCCCTCATTTGACGGAAACATGATGGATGATAAGTATCTCGAAACTTCTCAACTATACTAATTTCATGATTCTGCAATCAGGAGTGCCATCAGAATTGCTGGAGCTGCCTTCGTTTTCCAGTTAAGAGCAATAAATCGAGTGTTTTCGAAATTTTCGCGTCTCTCTCTCATTTGACGGAAACATGATGGATGATAAGTATCTCGAAACTTCTCAACTATACTAATTTCATGATTCCGCAATCAGGAGTGCCATCAGAATTGCTGGAGCTGCCTTCGTTTTCCAGTTAAGAGCAATAAATCGAGTTTTTTCGAAATTTTCGCGTCTCTCCCTCATTTGACGGAAACATGATGGATGATAAGTATCTCGAAACTTCTCAACTATACTAATTTCATGATTCCGCAATCAGGAGTGCCATCAGAATTGCTGGAGCTGCCTTCGTTTTCCAGTTAAGAGCAATAAATCGAGTTTTTTCGAAATTTTCGCGTCTCTCCCTCATTTGACGGAAACATGATGGATGATAAGTATCTCGAAACTTCTCAACTATACTAATATCATGATTCTGCAATCAGGAGTGCCATCAGAATTGCTGGAGCTGCCTTCGTTTTCCAGTTAATAGCAATAAATCGAGTTTTTTCGAAATTTTCGCGTCTCTCCCTCATTTGACGGAAACATGATGGATGATAAGTATCTGAAAACTCCTCAACTATACTAATTTCATGATTCTGCAATCAGGAGTGCCATCAGAACTGCTGGAGCTGCCTTCGTTTTCCAGTTAATAGCAATAAATCGAGTTTTTTCGAAATTTTCGCGTCTTTCCCTCATTTGACGGAAACATGATGGATGATAAGTATCTCGAAACTTCTCAACTATACTAATTTCATGATTCTGCAATCAGGAGTGCCATCAGAATTGCTGGAGCTGCCTTCGTTTTCCAGTTAAGACCAATGAATCGAGTTTTTTCGAAATTTTTCCGTCTCTCCCTCATTTGACGGAAACATGATGGATGATAAGTATCTCGAAACTTCTCAACTATACTAATTTCATGATTCTGCAATCAGGAGTGCCATCAGAATTGCTGGAGCTGCCTTCGTTTTCCAGTTAAGAGCAATAAATCGAGTTTTTTCGAAATTTTCGCGTCTCTCCCTCATTTGACGGAAACATGATGGATGATAAGTATCTCGAAACTTCTCATGTATTCTAATTTCATGATTCCGCAATCAGGAGTGCCATCAGAATTGCTGGAGCTGCCTTCGTTTTCGAGTTAAGACCAATGAATCGAGTTTTTTCGAAATTTTTGCGTCTCTCCCTCATTTGACGGAAACATGATGGATGATAAGTATCTCGAAACTTCTCAACTATACTAATTTCATGATTCTGCAATCAGGAGTGCCATCAGAATTGCTGGAGCTGCCTTCGTTTTCCAGTTAAGAGCAATAAATCGAGTTTTTTCGAAATTTTCGCGTCTCTCCCTCATTTGACGGAAACATGATGGATGATAAGTATCTCGAAACTTCTCAACTATACTAATTTCATGATTCTGCAATCAGGAGTGCCATCAGAATTGCTGGAGCTGCCTTCGTTTTCCAGTTAAGAGCAATAAATCGAGTTTTTTCGAAATTTTCGCGTCTCTCCCTCTTTTGACGGAAACATGATGGATGATAAGTATCTGAAAACTCCTCAACTATACTTATGTCATGATTCCGCAATCAGGAGTGCCATCAGAATTGCTGGAGCTGCCTTCGTTTTCCAGTTAAGACCAATAAATCGAGTTTTTTCGAAATTTTCGCGTCTCTCCCTCATTTGACGGAAACATGATGGATGTTAAGTATCTCGAAACTTCTCAACTATACTAATTTCATGATTCTGCAATCAGGAGTGCCATCAGAATTGCTGGAGCTGCCTTCGTTTTCCAGTTAAGAGCAATAAATCGAGTTTTTTCGAAATTTTCGCCTCTCTCCCTCATTTGACGGAAACATGATGGATGATAAGTATCTCGAAACTTCTCAACTATACTAATTTCATGATTCCGCAATCAGGAGTGCCATCAGAATTGCTGGAGCTGCCTTCGTTTTCCAGTTAAGAGCAATAAATCGAGTTTTTTCGAAATTTTCGCGTCTCTCCCTCATTTGACGGGAACATGATGGATGATAAGTATCTAAAAACTCCTCAACTATACTTATGTCATGATTCCGCAATCAGGAGTGCCATCAGAATTGCTCGTGCTGCCTTCGTTTTCGAGTAACAGCCAATAAATCGATTTTTTTTTTACTCTTTCACGACTCTCCCTCATTTGACGGAAACATGAGGATAGAGAAGTATATCGAAACTCATGTGCCCTACTGAATTCGTGATTCTGCAATCAGGAGTGCCGTCAGAATTGCTCGAGCGGCCTTCGTTTTCGAGTAACAGCCAATAAATCGATTTTTTTCGACTTTTTCGCGTCTCTCCCTCATTTGACGGAAACATGAGGATAGAAAAGTATTTCGAAACTTATGTGCCCTACTGAATTCGTGATTCTGCAATCAGGAGTGCCGTCAGAATTGTTCGAGCTGCCTTCGTTTTCGAGTAACAGCCAATAAATCGATTTTTTTCGACTTTTTCGCGTCTCTCCCTCATTTGACGGAAACGTGATGGATGATAAGTATCTCAAAACTTCTTATCTATACTAATTCAATGATTCCGCAATCAAGAGTGCCATCAGAATTTCTCGAGCTGGCTTCGTTTTGGAGTTATGACGAATAAATAAAGTTTTTTCGAAATTTTCATGTCTCTCCCTCATTTGACGGAAACATGATGGATGATAAGTATCTAAATACTCCTCAACTATACTAATTTTATGATTCCGCAATCAGGAGTGCCATCAGAATTGCTCGTGCTGCCTTCCATTTCGAGTTAAGACCAATAAATCGAGTTTTTTCGAAATTTTCGCGTCTCTCCCTCATTTGACGGAAACATGATGGATGATAAGTATCTCGAAACTTCTCAACTATACTAATTTCATGATTCCGCAATCAGGAGTGCCATCAGAATTGCTCGTGCTGCCTTCGTTTTCGAGTTAAGACCAATAAATCGAGTTTTTTCGAAATTTTCGCGTCTCTCCCTCATTTGACGGAAACATGATGGATGATAAGTACCTCGAAACTTCTCAACTATACTAATTTCATGATTCCGCAATCAGAAGTGCCATCAGAATTGCTGGAGCTGCCTTCGTTTTCCAGTTAAGACCAATAAATCGAGTTTTTTCGAAATTTTCGCGTCTCTCCCTCATTTGACGGAAACATGATGGATGATAAGTATCTAAATACTCCTCAACTATACTAATTTTATGATTCCGCAATCAGGAGTGCCATCAGAATTGCTCGTGCTGCCTTCCATTTCGAGTTAAGACCAATAAATCGAGTTTTTTCGAAATTTTCGCGTCTCTCCCTCATTTGACGGAAACATGATGGATGATAAGTATCTCGAAACTTCTCAACTATACTAATTTCATGATTCCGCAATCAGGAGTGCCATCAGAATTGCTCGTGCTGCCTTCGTTTTCGAGTAACAGCCAATAAATCGATTTTTTTCGACTTTTTCGCGTCTTTCCCTCATTTGACGGAAACGTGATGGATGATAAGTATCTCAAAACTTCTTATCTATACTAATTCAATGATTCCGCAATCAGGAGTGCCATCAGAATTTCTCGAGCTGGCTTCGTTTTGGAGTTATGACGAATAAATAAAGTTTTTTCGAAATTTTCATGTCTCTCCCTCATTTGACGGAAACATGATGGATGATAAGTATCTAAATACTCCTCAACTATACTAATTTTATGATTCCGCAATCAGGAGTGCCATCAGAATTGCTCGTGCTGCCTTCCATTTCGAGTTAAGACCAATAAATCGAGTTATTTCGAAATTTTCGCGTCTCTCCCTCATTTGACGGAAACATGATGGATGATAAGTATCTCGAAACTTCTCAACTATACTAATTTCATGATTCCGCAATCAGGAGTGCCATCAGAATTGCTCGTGCTGCCTTCGTTTTCGAGTAACAGCCAATAAATCGATTTTTTTCGACTTTTTCGCGTCTCTCCCTCATTTGACGGAAACGTGATGGATGATAAGTATCTCAAAACTTCTTATCTATACTAATTCAATGATTCCGCAATCAGGAGTGCCATCAGAATTTCTCGAGCTGGCTTCGTTTTGGAGTTATGACGAATAAATAAAGTTTTTTCGAAATTTTCATGTCTCTCCCTCATTTGACGGAAACATGATGGATGATAAGTATCTAAATACTCCTCAACTATACTAATTTTATGATTCCGCAATCAGGAGTGCCATCAGAATTGCTCGTGCTGCCTTCCATTTCGAGTTAAGACCAATAAATCGAGTTTTTTCGAAATTTTCGCGTCTCTCCCTCATTTGACGGAAACATGATGGATGATAAGTATCTCGAAACTTCTCAACTATACTAATTTCATGATTCCGCAATCAGGAGTGCCATCAGAATTGCTGGAACTGCCTTCGTTTTCCAATTAAAACCAATAAATCGAGTTTTTTCGAAATTTTCGTTTCTCTCCCTCATTTGACGGAAACATGATGGATGATAAGTATCTGAAAACTCCTCAACTATACTTATTTCATGATTCCGCAATCAGGAGTGCCATCAGAATTGCTCGTGCTGCCTTCGTTTTCGAGTTAAGACCAATAAATCGAGTTTTTTCGAAATTTTCGCGTCTCTCCCTCATTTGACGGAAACATGATGGATGATAAGTATCTCGAAACTTTTCAACTATACTAATTTCATGATTCCGCAATCAGGAGTGCCATCAGAATTGCTGGAACTGCCTTCGTTTTCCAGTTAAAACCAATAAATCGAGTTTTTTCGAAATTTTCGCGTCTCTCCCTCATTTGACGGAAACATGATGGATGATAAGTATCTCGAAACTTCTTAACTATACTAATTTCATGATTCCGCAATCAGGAGTGCCATCAGAATTGCTGGAGCTGCCTTCGTTTTCCAGTTAAGACCAATAAATCGAGTGTTTTCGAAATTTTCGCGTCTCTCCCTCATTTGACGGAAACATGATGGATGATAAGTATCTCGAAACTTCTCAACTATACTAATTTCATTATTCCGCAATCAGGAGTGCCATCAGAATTGCTGGAGCTGCCTTCGTTTTCCAGTTAAGACCAATAAATCGAGATTTTTCGAATTTTTCGCGTCTCTCCCTCATTAGACGGAAACATGATGGATGATAAGTATCTCGAAACTTCTCAACTATACTAATTTCATGATTCCGCAATCAGGAGTGCCATCAGAATTGCTGGAGCTGCCTTCGTTTTCCAGTTAAGACCAATAAATCGAGTTTTTTCGAAATTTTCGCGTCTCTCCCTCATTTGACGTAGACATGATGGATGATAAATGTGCAACTAATATTCAAGCATATCGCAAGTAAGTCTCACTCGACGTCCGAACCCTGAACTAAACCAGATATCATACAGGACCAAAATTTTATTTTAAAGATGAGTGCTGTCAGATCATTTTCGTAAATCTGGAACAATAATGACTCCAGAATTAATGGACCGAATTTCAATTCTTCCACATGGTTGAGTAGAGAATAAAATCTTCCCTCAAATGAGCTATCACTCACCACCCCATGCCATTTGAATTTCTCGAAAGGGTTGCTCTCCTTCGGTAAGGGATGAAATTGGGGGTAAACTATTCAAACAGAAATATACATTGTAGAAATTGAATGTCGAAGTGTCTCGGCGATTTTACCAACAAGAGTGCAGTAACGAGTTAGATAGGAGGGGGTATCACTTATGATGCTCACTGTATAGATTAAGGTTACCATGAATACAAAATACATATTAGTGTATACACTACTCCTCACCTGCATTGTTTGTGACGCACATAAGAATAATAGAGCAAAGACACGCTGACCAAACCAATCTATGCAGTGATGCGAAGAGTGCGTTTTGCCAAATAGTATCTTCATTCAAACTCGATGGCACATAAATACATGCAGCTAACAGCATGGGCATTATAATCCAGTAGAGAATTTTGAAAACCTAAAAAATGAAATCAAAGGTTATAGTCGTAATGAGTTGAGTAGCGCCTTGTATTCAGGAACATCAGTTATAAAACGAAGAACACCACAGGGTTCCGCCCTCAGATAGGTACTTTCAAAATTGCAACTGAATGAAATACATTAATTTCTCTTACCAGTGATGATTTTGCTGCATTCCGGAAAAAAGAAGAGATGCTAGAGCAAATAAGTTATGTGATTCTTTATCGAAATCTTTATAGGTTGAGTGCAAATCGCTTGGGGAAGATTGAAGCAAAATCATGAATTTTTTTAAGAAAATAAATGTCATCAGTATTTTATTTAAATTTTCTAGATTTAGATTTTTCCGTCAATTGATGTTCTCAACTTATTAACTTGTTAACTCATCAACTTATCAACTCAATAATTTATTAACTTATTGTTAAAAAAGAAATTGTTAAAATTGTTATATCCGTCAACCGGTTGCACCCTTACGTGCAGCCCTCAAAAGTTAGAGACTTGTGCGAGCTAGGGGAAGACGTAGCCCTTACCTTTTATACGTGTGATGCCATGCACGAGACCGGTGGCAATGCTGAGATTCGAACTCACGCTCTTTGGCTTATGAGGCGAGAACTCAGCCCGCACACCACCGCGGCCCATCAACTTACTAACTTACTCAATAATTAACTTATCAACCTATCAACTTAACTTATTAATTTTTCAATTTATCAACTTATTTACCTATTAACTCATTTTTAATAATATATTATCCTATTGATTTATTACCTTATTAATCTTTTCGTCTCGTTAGTTTATTAACTCATTAAATGATGAACTTATTAAGTTATTAACTCATTATCTTATCAACTCATTAATATGTTAACTCATCAACTTATTAATTTATTAACTTTTAACTTACCAACATATTAACTCATCACCTATTTAACTTATTGAATTATTAACTATGAGATTTTAATTTGACACTGAATGTATTTAAAATTTATTGTCAGTATGTATTAAAAAAACGTTAAATTTTACGAAAATTCATAGAAAAATCACGAAAACAAAATTTTGGAGGAATATGACCCCTCTCAACTCCAGATGACCTTTCCAGCTGGAGAACGGTTAGAGATAAATCAATTCTGCGAACATCAATAGATTCAGAATGATAAAACTAGTATACATCGTGAGTTATAAGTCGATCGGCGAAAAAAAAATTACCGAAAAAAGTTCGAAGGGGTAGACCCCTAAAAATCATAAAAATTCAGAACAATCAGATTCACTTGGAATTACCACTTCATATGCATAATTTTATGTTTAGCAAGGTTTAGCAGAAAAAAGAAATAAAACGATTGAAATTCCATGGCACTATCGAATTTCCGAAAATTTGTGTATTATTTAAAAAAACTCGCAAGCTTTCCTTAAGTGTGTCTTGAATAGTTGATTCTGAATCATACCACAAAAATTAATTTAAATGCCGGATTGACAAAATTTCGGAAGATTTTTTGTCGAAAATATACTAATGTCCATGAAAACAGGTATAGGAATTGGAATAGGAAGGAATTTTTCTATCATTTTAGACAAATATGCGTGGAATTTCAAATGCAGCTGTTATGAAAATAAAAAAATTTAGACATATCACTTATGGTAATGGCACCATATTTCGAAAACTTGGCATTCAAAAAATGCAATAAAATTACAGGTCCGTATTCGAATATAAAAAGTTGAGGCTGACCCAATTTGTACGATACTCTAATTTTTATTCGCATATTTGGAAAGTCTACAGAAAGTCGCTCAGACGAAGTGAAAAAGTTTTATGACATCCGCAAAATAAAAATATATAGCCAAATATTAAAAAAAAATTTACGCTACTTTTTTGATAACAAAAGTTATACAAAACAGATAAAATTAGAACAAGAAATTTTATTTATCCTTAATAATTTAAAAATAAAAAATAGTTTTATCAATTTTATACTTCCATATCTGTTACGCAACTTCTATCCTATTTGAGGGACTTGATCCCTGCTGGGATACCACCGTCTATAGACACCCTTGTTTCTGAAGCAAGAATACTTACTATTGGTAGCTTGTATTTGCCTGGACTCGTTTTTATGTTGTAAATTATATATCCACATATCATACCGATAATATAAGGCCCACATCTTGTATAGGGTAGTTTGTAATAATGTTTGTTGAAGTCCTCTGTTTTTGCTCTGTAAAGTGAAATATTAATACTTTTGCTGTTTTGTATCGTGTGTATTTAAAGTTGTTTCGTAAAAGAACTTTGGCTATCTCACCAGACTAGAATTTTCATCATTTTGTTTATTCTATTTTCTTTCAAACCAGACTTTTTCAGATAATACTCACGTGTAATCAATCCTGACAGTTGGCAAGGCATAAACATAACAATTCCAAAAGGATATCATGGCACTCAGCAAAATTAGTAAACCCATTCCGGTTAATGTTATTTTGCTCGACTTTTTCAAAAATACCATAATCACAACAGCAACAATATAACATTGCATGTCGACCCCCAAGTACCACGCTTGGGGAATACACTGAAAACATTATTTGAAATTACAGCACCCTCCATGGTAATTTATTGAAAAAAATTAATCACATTAATAGTTTTCTGTTAGCATCAGATTAGTTTCACAAAGCAAAATATTTTTTTCTATGGCAATGCGTAGACTAAGTTTTTATAAACAAAACTTGAACCATATTTAGTGAAAAAACCGCACAAATATCTATTTTACACTGTTCACAGTGCGTAAAGTGATATATTTTAGCACAAATGCGTAAAAAAAGAATATTGAGAATGCCAGTATTTTGCGTTAAATTTTACTCGGAATTTAACATTCGATGATAGCCAAATGAAGGATAATTTTCTCTTTAATTACGAGACAAGCACTTGCAATTGGGTCTTCTTTGAAGAACGTTGCACAAATATCTGTCAGTTGTAGTTCAATGTCCGTCGTGGTATTAGCCAGGGAAGTAGTTGTTTTCTGACAGATGTTTGCCTTTATTTTCCACTTTGTGGAAACGCTTAGAGAGAAGGGTACCCCTGTGTTCTTTCAACATTGTTGATACCTCTCTGGCACAATATATTCGAAGTAGTTCGAATGTTTACTCTCTTAGTCTCATATATATTTTCCAAATTCAAATTGTTCTGAAAACTCGTGAAAAATTCATTTGAAAAATGCTTACAGAACAAGCCTCTTATTTTTTGACTGTGTCAAACATTTCCAATGTAACTTTCCTCGGCACATTTTTTATTTCCTACTATATGAATTCAATACTCACCGTTTCCGAAGAATAATAGTTTTGTATGTAGAGTAAAAAAACCCACCAATGGTCAATGCAATCATTAGCTACTCTTGAGGTGCTCGACCATAAGGGACCATCACCTGAATATCCATACACAGTAGATAACATCAAAACAACCATCGCTAGTACCGGTGTCAATCTAGAACAATTCATTAAACTTATCCACTTATTGAACCCTGAGTAGCGAAGAGTTGTTAGATTTGGGATCCCCAGAGTATATCAGATTCTATGGTTCTCATAACGAGATTACCCTATGATATGTTCAGTTGGTGATAAATGAGCTTAATTTGTAGAGGTTTTCGGCGATATAAATATGACTCAGCTCGGGAAAGGGTCAGTTAGTGAATAATATAAACCCAGAAAAAAAATAGCTTTCGTGATGTCATTCCTATTGATAAGTGAATTAATGTATCTATTGAAAAGGACTGAATGATCATATTCACACTGTTGCATTTTTCAATAATTAATCATTTCACATTTGATGCGATGTGGTATGAAGTATTATTGAAATCATATGCACTAATCGATACTATTATTGATGCATGAATTTATTGAAAGATTATGAATATTATTCATCCATGTTAGTTATAATGGCGAAGAAAAAGTCATAGCTATAAAGTATATGGTTCATGGTAAAATTACTCTGAGGTGAAATATTTGATACTCACCTGAAGTACCTATGGACGTAGCTCTCAATCAGATTGATCTTTTTTCTCTTCATCATAGTGTATGCTGTTAAAATACCTGCCAGTGTCAGAAAACTATCCACCGAAACAGGTGTCTGGTTTAAGAACATAGTTTTCGGAGAATAATAGAACTGAAAAAAAAAATTACTTAATAATCATCCCAATAAAATTGACAATTCCGATTAAGTTAATGGATCAATCAAAGTTATGCATTTAGATAATCATCAATATTTGAATATCTCAATCAATAAACCACTTAATGGATGTGTCATTAATTTCCATTGAAAAACATATCTGGAGTAATATTTTCGTTTGTTTATCATTTTAATTGGCTTTGGATACGAACCTCGACTACATCATAGTAATTGCCAATAGGACCCAGGATAAAGATCAAAAACTGATGATGGGAGATAATCCACATCATACTTAATGTCCTTATTCCATTGAGGCACAGTATTTGTTGTGGATTGTTGGTTGTAGCAAAAACTTTTTTACCATTTTTCACAGCCGAAAAAATTACAAGGGATGGATATTCGGGCTCTGAAAGGTTGAAATAAAAATAAAAATTTTTTGGTATTGAGTCACTTTAAACTTTATGAACTTTATACAACTGAATTTTCATACTTTCTAAATAATGAAGACAATCGTCAGCTGCGTTCATAACATGGGTAAGACCGTCAGTCAGCGCCTTGAAGATGCTGATAGTCACTTTGGACAAATGAACTAATGATCTTTATACCGAACAACATTCAGTTGATGGCGAGTTTTAATGTTGTTAACAATGAAATTACTATCTGTTTCAATTTCAATAAGTATTATATTAATTAAACACATGTTGAGCCATTTTGTGATGTAATTAACGCAGTTTCATCAGACTTAATCACACTAGTATCTTCTGCATAGATTCTGACTGGTTTACTTTAGTGCTGTACTGTTGTACATGTCTGCAGAAACAAAACCGATGCACAGGTATATTTTGTTTTAGAATGAATGTAGATAAACACAGGGCGTTTTTATAAATACTTGAAAATATTTTAGTACCTTTTCCAGAGTACGTGGACGCCAAGTCATACAGTGTGGAGCAAATTATTATAGCTGTAGTGGCGGCAATTATGAATCTGGAACAAAAAATTACTTAAAATACTGTATCTACAAAACTGATTGTGAAAATAATTTCAGAATCAAAATACGAGCATCATAGCTCTATAGCAGTTGTTAAAGTTGATTTCTATAGGGATATCTCGAACATTAAAAGGCAGTTAGTAACAAAATTTGGGTAGCTCTCTCTCTTTGACTATGTTTTCCTACAAACAATACTAGTCCGGTCAAATTAGACCAAAAAATAAGAGTAAAGTTACCTAAATTCCCACCAAGCTGAAAATCGGTAAGATTGTTTGAAATATCATTAAAAACAAAATTTAAAAGTTCCCCATCTTTCCCCTGTAAGGAAAAAATTTTATTCAAGGTCAAAGATAAAAAAAGATGTATATATACGTGGCGTACTCATGCATATTATGACGATTACAACTTTTACAACTTTTTGAATCGTTATATCTCAATAACGGTGGCTCGTAGAAAAAAAAGTATTAATTAATTTTTTGTAGATAATTTTATGATCTACAATTTTTGTTTGAAATATTTTTATGATAAAACTTACCGTTTTGCTGAAAATCGCGAAAAACTCATTTTTTTACCTTTGACCTTGAATAAAATTTTTTCCTTACAGGAGAAAGATGGGGAACTTTCAAATTTTGTTTTTAATGATATTTTAAACAATCTTACCGATTTTCAGCTTGGTGGGAATTTAGGTAACTTCGAATGTCTAAATTGACCGGCCTATACGTTTTAGATATTCCTACATCAAATACCATCTGAAAAATCATCATGCTTACATAGTTACCCAGGCTCCTACAGAAATTTCCTTCTCCGTTTCCTTGGAATAGCATTGTTCTTCGGTGAAAGTATGTTTGTAAAACAACTTCGAAAAATCTTCTAGTGTACAGTGACTGCTTAGACAGAACCCAGTGTAAATACCAAATGTATCGTTCAGCACAAAATTCAAACGTATAAGTGGAAAATCCTGAAAAATTAAGGTAATTGGTCATTTCATTCTGTTCCAAATGAATGTTTACTTGTCTATTACAGCTGTAACAACCGCCCTTGTAAATAATTAGGTTAGAAAATGGCACCAAGATGGTGTAAACAAGGTGATGGTTTATTTTGTTTCATTTGCGCTGTATTGATTGGAGTAAGAAGCAACAAATTTGAATTTCTGCGAAGCTTATGAAGACTATTTCAACCACAAAATGATGAAATGAATGATGATAATTATGACGACTTGGTTGGATTGAAACTATGCTCGAAAGCTTTGAATTATGGACTGCAGAATGTCCCATAACATGGATCAATTTAAAAACAGTATTCCAGAACGTTTCACCAAGATCAGGACTTTGAACTACGTTATCAAGGGTAGTATAACGAGAATACGATAAGAGATTACATTTGGGGTTCAATATAAGAGAGCCCATATAAACATAAGAGATTTACTGAAAATATTAATTATTGAACTTGATTTTTTGTTTATATGCTATTGTTCAAAAAGTTTGTTATTCGTAATTAAAGTTAAAATTCTAGAAAAACATAAATTTTGGATTTTTTTTGAAAATTAAAAAAATTGCTCTAGTTTCTACAAAAGCGAACTTTGATAATAAAAATTGTTTTTTCCTATTTGTTGCATAGGAGAAACCAAAATTTCACATGCTAGACCCAAAAATCGTGTAGACCGGTGAATGTCTCGTGTCCTCCAGCTTTTGCTGTTGCTTTTCTTGAAACGCTTGTGGTAAGTTATTGGCCGCTTGATACAGCCTGTATGTTTCTAAGTTGTCTCTATATCCAGAAGTCTAGATCTGGGCAGCTTTTGTTGGACTTGACTCAACTAGACAACGAATCACATTACAAAGATTTATATTGAAGACGTCAGCACAACGTTTCCATATAAAAAATATTACCCTATAATAAAATAAGTTTACAGTGAAGACGGCCAATGAAGTCAGGTTAGGCTGGCTAAAAAATGTAGAAAAATTCAAATAAGACCGATAGAGAAGGTAAACAAGACAAACCCAGTGGGAAGCAAAACTTAACAGATCTGATTACTTACTTTACTGTCTCCTATACCCATGAACCCCAAACAATATTTTCCGAAATGCTCATCTCCTTCTATAGTTTCGACATGGTTGTAGCATTGGTCAAAATTTCCCAGATCGAAAAAATTTCCGTTATCGATACCTTCCGGAAGTTTAGCAGTTGCATCAAAATCTGAAAAAAATAATTACATAGGTAACTGAAGATCATATGCAGATCCATTTTCAACACTGATACATTAATCCAAAATAATTCCCACGTTACTGATTTCAACTATGTGGCGTCCGCTCCCAAAGACCGCATTTCTTATCCTCAATTTATATTATATTGTCGGCATCCTATCTTTAGTTTTAGCCGTCAAAATCGGTACCTATAGTTTTTGGTACCTGTATTTATCAATAAATCGTCAAGCGTATATTTGAAAGTGACTATATTAGTTTTTTGAATGTTGAATGCTAATCGCTTACATTCACACCAACTTGTTACCTTCTTGATGTCATTACTTATAACTTCACTGAGCTCATCCACTTTTTTTTATGCCACATCATTTTTGTATCTGTTTTAATTGTAACTCTTCTTGAAATATTTATACGAATCAAATCATTGACATGAAGTAAAAACATAAAGGGCCCTTGAACAGTTCCTTGAGGAACTCCACAACTAACGTTTAACATAGCTGAACACTCAACGGTCTTAACAGTCTGATTTCGTCCTGACAAAGAAGACTGAAAAACTGACGTGACAATCCTCCTAATACATAATACTGAAGCTTTTGCAGCAGTATTTCGTGATCAAAGCACTCAAAGGTCTTTCACAAATCGGAAAACATGGCAGCAGCCACCTCTCCTTTATTGATTTCAGTGTAAATTTTATGAAACAATCTGAAGATGGCATTAGTACTACTCTTGTAACTTTGAAATTCAAACTGAGCCTTAATAATAATTTTATATTCAGTAAGGAATGTTGTTATTCTTTCTTTCGGTAGTTTTTTTATAATTTTTGCTCTAAGACGATAGTTGCAGGGCCCTTCGAAGTTTCCTCCATGATATAGGGGAATTATAACTGATGTTTTCGGTTGATCTGGTATGAAGTGATTGATTTCTCAGGTCGACTAAGAGTTCAGGTTCGTCTGGTAGATTTTCCATGATTCGTATTGATATCAAGAGGAAAACCTCCATACAGAACTGACTAACAAGAAAAAGAGGTGCGCAAAAGCAAGTAACGTGCTGTAAAGGAATACCAGAACATGTTGAAAAGATCCCAGAGGAAGTTATTGTGCCTCGTATTGAATACTACGACCCTATGAGCAAATTCTCAAGTATTTTTCAAGTGGAAATATAGGTCATCGAAAGGTTCACCCAGTCCAACCTCACTGATATACTAATTGAGTCAAAACCATAATGTGGACTTGGAAGCTCTGATTTTCAGGAGAAACGTTATGACCAGGAAAAAGCACTGAGGAAAGCGTATTGCTAAAGACAACTCCAACACAGAAAGTTCTAGAACACCAACTAATCTGAGCAGAGGAAGTTACAAAACCTTAACAGGATTTCCTACGGGGCACTGTAGACTAGGAAGCTACTTTTTCAGGAGAACAACTCAATGTTTTTGATGACTGCTCAATAAACATCCCCCTTCGGCGTCAATGGTGGAAGCGTGCTCGTGGGGATGGGGGAGGGAGAAAGGGAAGACTTAATCTATTTCATTCGATAGTCCAGATGGAATCAGGGTTCTACAGACACATTTCTCATGACAAGACAGCCAGAGCTTCAACAGCACTCTCAAGCCTTTGGAGCAACTTTCAGTGACATTTTCAGTACATTTTCCACATTTCACGTGAAATCCAAAATATGCAAATTGTAGACTTTGACCTCGACTTCCAGATGCCATTTATACAATTTGAATTTGATTGATTTAATTTTTTTCAATACTTTATGAGTACGTATCAATATATTTTTCTCTGAGCGAAGCATATAAGCCTGTTTGTAAAAACAGACAGTTTTACACTGAAAAGTGTAAGCAGTGTGAGGGTTTATAAATGGGCCTTATATGTTAGTTTCCGATTTGGTATTTTGCCGCCAATGTCAAAAAATAATATTCATTCATAATTTATATTATTCCAGTGAATCATGTTGTTGTATTTTTATGCTTTGTTGCATTCTCATTGTTGCTATTTGGATTGCCGGATTCATTCCAAATAATTATAATTTATATATCTTATCATTTTATTCATGAGTAATACACTTTCAGCCATAACAGCCATAACAACGCGTCATCACTCGTGTTATCAACTCTGAAATAGCCACAAATTTGTGAATTTCCTTGATACATTTATGAACTATTATTGTTATATCAGTTTTGAAGTAATAATCGAAGGCTAGCTTATGTCTTAGAGATTGGGAATGAAAGAAGTATTCAGGCAAAAATTTTCGTTTGAATATATCTCCTCCTCCTCCTCCCCCTCATCATCATTCCCCCCACTCCCCTCCTACCCTCCTCCACCCCACCACCTCCACCACTTCCTCTACCTGCTACACTCCCTCCACCTCCCCCACCTCCTCCACCTCCTTCACCTCCTCTTCATTCCCTCGAGGGCCAGCTTCATGAATCGAAAAGTAGATATTCATGGTGATCGAAAAAATTTCAATAGTTTTTTTTTGGTTGTGGATAGGACCTGGCTTTTTGGGAGATATATAGGTAAACAAAAATATTTTCCTGAATAGTCCGTCTATTCATCTATACAGGGTATTTTTCAAATTATACTCTTTGTCACTACGCATGAATAACAAAACAGGACCGATCGACTAGCCTGCACGTTCGCCAGATCTCAATCCCATCGACTTCTTTCATTCGTGAATTTCATAAGAACTCAGTGTACTTGCAGAAACCTTGTCTCAGGAATAAGCGACGCCCTGGAACACCAGGAGGTAGCAGTCGCCGCATTCCTTGACATAGAAGGAGCATTTAACAATGCACTACCTCACTCCCTATATGAGGCCACTGTCTCTAGAGGAATTGAACCAATACTATGTGACTGGATAAGAACTATGCTTCATAACAGAACTATAACGACCTCTCTACAGGGGAAAAGTGTCAGCTTCAAGCCAGCAAGGGGCTGCCCTCAGGGGGGGGGTTCTCTACCCTCTGCTATGGTCACTGCTGGTGGATGATCTGATGGCCATTCTCTCGCTGTGGGAGGTCGATCTGCAAGCATATGCTGACGATCTGGTCCTAGTAATACGAGATAAATCCGAAGAGACGATCTCCTACGCCCTTCAGGATATATTGGACACCATATATAAATGGTGTGAGAGGGAAGAAATATCCATTAACCCTCACAAAATGGTCATAGTGCCGTTCACCAGAAAAAGGAAGCTGGAACAATTAATACCTCCTTCCATCAATGGTGTAACAATTCCATTTGCGAGTGAAGCAAAATATCTGGGAATAACCCTAGATAAAAAGCTAAATTGGAACTTGCATCTGGAAAAGACTATCCGGAAGGCTAGCCTATCATTATGGACATGCCGCAGAATATGTGGCAAAACATGGGGCATGTCACCAAAACAAGTGTACTGGCTGTACGTGACCGTCATACGACCAATAATCACGTATGGCTCTGTTGTAGTCTGGTGGAGAGAGAGAGGCAAGATGGGCAACATACAGACTCTACCAAGCGGCCATTAGTCTACCGCAGGCAGTAGTCATGAGAAGCAGCAGCATGCTGGAAGGCATAACAGCTCACAACATTCTGGGAATGCCCTCAGACATCATGCCTAAAACTATCAACCTTCACACGTCCTACACTGTGGTCTTCCCCGAAAGAGAAGACTGGGTTCGGAATGAAACTGACCTTTGTAGGGCAAATGAACGTTGGTTTACCGATGGTCCCAAAACTTTGGAAGGTGTCGGAGCCGGAATATACGGGATAAACCCAGTAGTGAAACGCTCATTCAGTATGGGTAAATTAGCTACGGTATTCCAGGCAGAGGTATATGCCATTGAAATGTGTGCAAGGGAGCTGGAAAATCGACGCCACACACGAAAAACAATAAAAATATTTTCAAACAATCAAGCGGCACTGAAAGCGCTTGAATTCAATTGCTTTAAATCCAGAGCAGTATGGAACTGCAGAGAAACCTTAAACCGACTGGCACAACGCAACAACAATAACCTAGTCTGGATACCAGGTCACACGGGCCTAGAAGGAAACGAAATAGCGGACGCCCTAGCAAAAGGGGGGGCCGAAACAAAGTTCACTGGGTCAGAACCGGTAATCGGTATAGCACATAGCACTGCCAAGAATGTCATAACATCCTGGGCTGACAACAAAAGACTCGAGTACTGGCGTAGTCTACCGGGCCTAGCCCATTCCAAAGCATTTATTGCTTGCACAAGGAATAAACAGGACTCTGACAAGCTGCTAGAACTCAGTAGAGCACATCTCAGAGTTATAGTAGGTTTGCTCACTGGCCACTGCAAACTCAAACACCACATGCATAAAATCGGACTTGCACAAGATGCAGAGTGCCGCCTATGCATGGAGGAGGATGAAACGGCTAAGCACATTTTATGTACATGCCCCGCAGCGGCCAGAACCAGATTTTCAACATTTGGCAATACAACAGAAGGCCAGAGAACCTGGTAAATTGTTCTCCCAACGTACTCCTCAATTTCGTTAAGAGATTGGATATACTGGGAGAAATATAACCATAGGGTGAGCCACAATAGGCCATTGGCCGCAGTGGAGGGTCTGATATGGGCCCATTCACGTTCAAACCTAACCTAACCTAACTTGCGGGAAAGAGACAATGAAATATAATTACAAGAAAAATTAAAGAAGATCATTCAAGTGAATCCAGACGATTGAAACATAATTTTCAACTGTCATTTTGAAAATGTACTTCAAGGAAGAAGTGTGTTATATTAATTCATTGTTGTCATACAAAAATAAGCCTAAATGACTGTAAAATTAAATGACAACTTATATCACAAATGCCTTCAAAAATGTTCACTAAAAATTGCCGTTGGAGTGACAAAAAAAGGCATAATAGGTTTTTTTAGGCTTGAAAGGGTTTTTAGCCTATCCACCTTCGAACAGCGAATAATAGTCAGATGTATACTATTTTTTTGATGTTTTCCATAGCTCAGGAACCTGGGAAGGATTGAAAGTCAGGTAGGACCTTTGGATACTCCTTGTATTTTTAAATTTACGTTGAAAATTCAGTTGATATTGTTTAGTAGGTAGAATCAAAATTTTAAAACAATGCCAGTACTTTTATTTGATTTACAGTTACGTAAGAATCTCGTATAATCAACTCTGAGCTGTATGCTCAATTTTCTACATAAATAGAGGTTTGAAAAACTTCCAAGGCAATAAAAAAATTAAAGTACTCTTTAAATTTAAAATTCCCACAAGCAATCCAAAACTTGAAGGGTTTTTTCGTTTACGATTAAGATTTTGCTATTGCATGAAGGAATTTCAAAAAAATGTAATGATGCTCAAAAAGAAATCAAAATGGAAAATTATATAAGGATAGTCGAAAACTGTAGGTTAATGTGCTCGAAGATGAAAAGTCAGAATATTACGAACAATTGACTTTAATGATAGAAATCCCAAACAGATGTGGCCAACTTTGATATACAATATCCTAAAAAATTTCAACTGAATTGAGGAACAAAGTGAAATAAATATGGTGTTAAGTTAGGCAAAAAAATATAAGAACATAAAGCAGCAAGGAACATGGGATGATTTTGTACATAGAACTGATCAGAACCTCAATGAAAGAGTTACATATTTTTTTCTGGGCACGCCCATTGACGTGTTTGATGAAACATCGTTCTTAAAATAATGTTTTAATTTTCAAAATACTCACATATCGTTTCTGTGAAATTTCCATTCCTGAAAATGTTGCTGCATTTTTCCGATACTCTGGATAAATTCGTGTGGAAATATATGTCATGGAAGTAGTTAAGATATGCATTAGAAACATTCACACCAGTTGCATTCTGAAATGATGCAAAAACCGACATAATAACGACGAAAATCACGTTCCTCATGTTGAAAGTCGTTTGCTACTAATGATTCAACTCAAAATATCAACTTTCACTTTTAGTTTTGTTTATTGATAACAATGGCGATGTCTGTGAATTTCTGGGAGAATTATAGAGTTCATTTATACCGGACTGATCAAGAAGTGGTTTGATTCAACTTCTCATGACACCTTATACTTTAATTATTAATGAATTAATGAGAGAGCGAGAGAAATATACTTTATTGTCGAAGAATACAGGATTTCTAATTGACAAAGCATGGTGTATAAAATCAGAGTAAAGTGTATTACATATTTGTCAACCTCCTCAACCTTTTTTTAATGTTGGGTGATTCAGAATGAGACCTAACTCAGTGATTACACGACATCAATTTCATCAAATAATATGATGAATGATTGACTCACCTGTACTATGTTTCCTATTCAGGAGGTTGACAAATATTCCGATATGTTGTAAGAACTTAGCATTATGCGATTTTTGCAAATGAAATTATTTTGATACTCAGGACATATCTTCAGTTTTTCTCAGTTTTCTCAGAAACCTTTACTTTTAGGTACCTGGAATGTTATGACTTTTAAGTTGATTATCGATGAGCCTAACTGATGTCACTCGTCCAAAGAAAATATGAAGGAAAATATTTCCACATACCAACGTAACTACGCCACTGGTTTACGAAAATTAAGAATTGTGACTTCAAATTATCACGTTGATAAACCTTGATTAGTTTACCGATATTTTTTGCTTCGGGAATTGTGGAATTGTACTTTTGACACACTGTATCTCAGAGGGGATGCGTTTTAGGACATCACTGATAGGAACTTTTCACCTCGAAATGAGGTGAGGAATCTGTAGTCGGAGTTTGTCGGTATTCTGACTCACCCTGTATATAAAATAGAAATAGAATAATACATAATTAAAATAAAGCATAATAATAATAATAATAATAATAATGAACAGGAGCTCCGGGGACAGGGTCTGACTGGTACATTCCTTATGGAAAAAAAAAATAACAGACTAAATTTACTTAGAAATAAATTGATGATGAAAGGCGAAGTTCAATAATTGACAGAGGACCTGTCAAGTATTGTTCTTCCACTTAATAATAATACTCTCTCATAAACACTTATAAAGCGTACCCAAAGGTATAGCCTGTGTGGGTAGAGAACGATATTATTATTATTTGCTTTGGCGCTTAATTCAAAGCAATGCAATGTCTTTTCTGCTTAGTTTGGAAAGATTACGGAGTAGTACTATAATAGGTCTATAGTTTTTTATATTGGCATTACTTTAGATATCTTTAGATCATCAAGAAATGGTGCTAGCTCAAATTTAATGATATTATATAAATTTCATCAACAATAATAAAAATGATATTAATATATATATAGCGAAAAGAAAATAAGTTCTGTCTAATTTTCAATAAAAGTTCATTTGTTACGGCTTTTACACCATTTTCAAGTATTAACTGAGTAGTTGTAAAAGAAATTGGAAAAAAGTTATTATCTCCATCCTATATAACAAAAACAGAACAGGTCCAAGCACAGATCCCTGTGGTAGGTACACCATGTTTGATTGAATCTATATCGTTAAACGAATAAACTCGAAAAATTTGAGGAAACCTTTCACTCCACACGTTTGTATTGAGTGGAAAAATGAGGCCACTATCTGTAAGAAAACAACTACTTCCCTGGCTAATGCCATGACGGACATTTAACTACATCTAACAGATATTTGTGCAACGTCCTTTCAAGAAGACCCAATTGCAAGTGTTTGTCTCGTAATTGAACAGCAGATCATCCTTCATTTGCCTGGGAATGACCACCTGCAGACATGCATGTTTCAAGGTTTTGCCTCTCATCAGTGCCAGGGTAGGTCGGACAACAACAATTATAATTTTGACTGACCTACCCTTGAGAATGTTGACGCCTTTTTATCGGGTGCTATAAGCCAGGTGAATCAGAATCAAAAGATGGAAGATAATAATCTTTGGAAAAAGGTTACGTACAGTAGAAATAGTAGGAGACACAGACGTCAAATAGGTGATATTAGTGAATAATACTGAAGCGAATATTCAAGATGTCATAAACAAATCGATTTTTTTTTTTTCGTTTCTCTATAGCGTTCCAAAAGTTGCAGAATTACATGTATACAGGGTCAAACCGGAAACAGCAGTGAAACAACTCACTGGTATGCTGGAAAATTCCCTCCCGGAAGCTGTTTGTGAACCCCTACCATCCAAATACCCCCAATTGTATCTATCTATTTTATAAAATGGATATATACGAAGAAAACTTCAGAAGTGTAATGGACCCCTAATTATTGCCTCGAGGTTCATGTGTAAGCAGATTTTTTAATCTCAAGACACAACATACAGCACCAGATTGATGCTTAAATGCTACTCAAACCAAAATTCAGATTCAATTAATTAATTAGAAGTTGATACTTATGACTACAAAGACCTAAATTTGATGAAGGTAAGTTTAATTTTAAAATTAAAAAAGCGGTCGTTGAACTAACGTAGTTTTGTCAACTGAACATGAATCCGAAGAAAATTCGAGCAGGTCGCAATTACTTTTTAAGTTATACTCTTCTGAATCTTGAAAATCGACTATTTCTATTACACTATTGGACTGTGTTGATATTGACATACTTCTCATGAAATAGTTTCTTTTCTTCTGATGAGAAGTATATTTTTATCCATAGCAAAAACAAGTTATGATGGAATGTGTAAAACACA
Source organism: Chrysolina americana (assembly GCA_958502065.1). Classification (NCBI taxonomy): domain Eukaryota; kingdom Metazoa; phylum Arthropoda; class Insecta; order Coleoptera; family Chrysomelidae; genus Chrysolina; species Chrysolina americana. The sequence continues at coordinate 3,685,220 of OY293411.1, read as the reverse complement.
GTCAGATAGCGCAACTATAAACATGGGTATTCCTCAAGGATCAGTCCTGGGTCCGGTGCTCTTCGTCACAAAAGAAAACAAAACTGAACGAGCAGATGCTAAATCTTTAATTGTGTACGTGATGACTTGTAGTTGAAATGCAACGAGGTTCTTGATGATGATATAAGTGAATGGTATTCTTCAAATAATCTGTACTTCAAACTCGAAAAACCAACTTTTAAACGACTGCGACATCTTTCTGCGTTCACAGAATGATCCAATAGAAGCCTATTTTACTGATTACAGATACAGACAATCAGAGTTTGCAAATAGAGAGATTTAGTAAATAGACAGAGTTGGTTTAGCAATAGCGAAGGTATTTTGTTGAAATAAATTAGAAGCTGTATGTTTCAAATCAGCGGACTATAGGGAAGTGTATTTTTTTCGATTTTTATTCCGTTTGGTTAGGTTTGAATATTTTTTGTATGATTCTTTACTTTATTTGTTTGTATGGTTATGGTTATGTATATTTATATAGAAAGCATTGTCTACAAGTTTTATATACTTATGACAATAAAGCATATTTTGAATTGAATGGAATTGAACGACTTCAGTAGACGAATATGGCAAGGATGTCATCTTGGAAGGCCATTATGACCTAAAGAAGCTGCAGATGTCGCTCGGGAGCCTACCAAAATTATGTCAGATTATTGTAATAATTGTTTTTTGACATCTGAAATTTCTTATTCGTGCTGAGGTGATCCAAATGAAATACTACGCTTTATGAGAGCATTTATTTAAGAAAATAATATACACACGAATATGTCCACTTGACTAAATCTCTCTTTTTTCAGTTTTCTGTAGTTTTGACTTGATACCAACTGCTGAAGCCAATGTATGAACAACTTTTGACAGACCATTTATGAAATACTTCTCTACTTCAGGAGCAGGCATTTCGAACATCAAACTGAGAAAAATCGATACGAGTAATGATGCTACGACGGTTCCCCAACTCTCGACGATCTGAAAAAATCAAAGGTTTCACTTGAGTTCATCCATAATTTTCATATTCTGCATTTTGAAAATGAATGACTAAGTAACTAACCACACTGGAATTTTACTCGTTGAGTATTCAAAAGTTATAACTCCAATATTGAATTTCTGATATTCAAAAACCCAAATAAATTGGCATAATTCCTTTCCAGATGCTATTTACGAGTATTTAACACGTTCCCTGCCTTCTCCGCCTAGGGGAACAGAAATATAGTGTTTCAACTAAAAAAACTCTGTTGAATAGTCTGAGACACGAATTGTCCCAGTCTCAACTTCCTAGTTTTTCCCGTATATTCTTCTGGCTCGAGAGCTATCGTGGTGGTTGTGAGAAGATAGAGGACAATTGTAATAAAAATATTTATTTGCCAAAAAACAGTAGCGTATCAATATTATGATTGAAAATATTGCGCGGCATATAAACAGTAACGCTACTGAGCTACAGATGAAAATTATAAAAATACCAATTTTTATGCGTTTTTTGCATGTTTCAAAATGAAAAATAAATACCGAGCAGTTCTAGAGAAGTGATTTTCCTGTTTACTTTCAGCGAAACTACGTTCAATTGAAGAATTTTTCTTAAAATCATCCAAGAATTATCGCTTTTCAGGATCAGCATCCAATGATCTAACACCCTGTATTACTGTCAACTCGGCCCATGAATACTTACCACTCGAGGGAATGAGAAGTTTACCACAGTTCTTGTAGTTGAGACCTTGGTATTAATCACAATAACATGGACTATGTAGACACAGTAGGATAACCTGGACAAAACTTGGAAAACTGGCAGGGACAAAAACGTATTCACGAAATCTGAAAAAAAAATGGTTGGCATAAATTGAAGACATGACAATATCTAGTTTGAGTATGCCAGTTGTTTGGCGAAATAGGTCATCACTTGCAGGAAAGTAGAATGGGCTGTAGAAACCTTTATCAGCAGGGCCAGATGAAATCCAACCTGTACTATTACAGCGAGGAGCAGACCTACTGATTCCATACCTAGCCAGGCTTGTCAGGGCGACCTCGCTCACAGGTATGTACCCAACACCTGGCGAAGGTCACAGGTAGTCTTCATATCCTTTTCGGGGACACGATGGGGGTGGAAGCTACAAGAGGCTGACCTCAATCGGGAAGGAGTATTTGCCCAGGGCTACGCTGACGATATCGTAATAATGGTGATCAGAAGTATATGGGGGTCAGTGTGGATCTGATGCAATCAGCAGTCACTGATGTACAAACGTGGTGCATGAGTCCCTCAAGGCCAACCCCCAAAAAACCACGATTGTCCCTTTCACCAAAAAAAACTCGGAGACCAACAAAGCTCCTCGAATCTTCGGTGAAAGCCTACTCGGAACAAACATCTGGATAAAGTGCTGGCAAGAGCAAGGACATCATTAATGATGACCAGGCAGTCCTTCGGCAAAACATGGGGACTAAGACCCAAAAAATCGCTTTGGCAATACACAGCGATAGTAAGGTCCTCGATAACGGATGAAGCTCTGCTGTGGTGGTCCAAGGCATAGCAAGTGATAATCAGCGGAGAGCTGAATACTTTGCAAAGACTGGCCCTGCTTCAGTATATCGACGGTTAGCCTGGAGGTGCTCCTGAATCTTCCTTTTCTGCATTTACATATTATAGCGAAGGCGAGGATAGAAGCCCCCAAACTAAAATGCATAGGCCACTCCAGCATGATGGAGGTCATAAGAATCGACGCCGGACAAAATGACCCCAACTTACTCCTTTGATAGAACATTCACCACCATCTTTCAAGATGGGGAAACCACATCGAGGGTACTACCAATGCTGTCAAGGGGCAAATACAGTATACGGATGGATCTGAGACAAGTAATGGGAAGGGACCGAGACATGACATCAGTCTAAGCCTCGGTGATCAAGCCTCCATATTCCAAGCCAGAGTAACAGCTATTTCCGTCTGCATCAGAGAGATTCTGAAGAGGGGACCTAAAATCCAATCCACAGTTATACTCTCCGACTGGTTTACGAGACTCACAAAAACGTCAACGACTCAGGAGCACAGATCAGAGTGATATTTTTTTGCGGGTACCAAATCACAACAGAATCCAGGGAAATGAAAGTGCAACAACAACTCTTATTGGACCAGAATTAACTTCTGGATTCCATTTTTGAGACATGGGTCATGTCATGGTAATGAGGCCAACTGATCGGCTATCAAGACATCTTGAACTGAGCCGGAACTCCCTCAGTAAGGGTAGCGAGGCACTTAGATGAATATTGTGACCCGGAAGGAAAGCTACCCGCTGTACTCCAGATCACCAGGTTCTTCAACAGAGTATACAACTTGGCTGTATAAATTTCATAGGAGGCCATAGGCAAGGTAATTTGTCTAGATGCCAATCCTGAAGTCTGGTGCTTGCTTGAAGTGCGCACCCACCACCCAAAGGAGTTAAGTAGAATCGGAACGGCCAGCATATTAGTTGTAGCAACTTTGTTCTTCCCCGATAGTTCTAATGACCAGATCTGTCGGAGTTTATGCTGATACTTGCCGCAGAGAGCGTTTTTTTTTCTAAGTTGTTACCTCTTGGGTGTGGCGTTGTTCCACCCCTAAGTAAGATGATGCAGGATGCTTCCGACTACGTTCTGAACGTCCTCTCCATATACCTCGCATCGTCCTCTTTTGAGAGAACCGTGGCACATTTGTCGATCCCAAACTTCACTCTGATAGCATGCGTGTACTCTTGCACTACCCTTGAGGACTGATGGAGATCCTTTTCCCAGAGGCATATAGTTTAAGGTCATCTATGTAGAATAGATGGGTGACCTTATGCTTCCGGTTGCTCGGGGTGCCGTAGTTGTATCCGCGGGTTTTCCATAGTGCAAAGGACAATGCAGTAGTGAGATGCAGAAGAGAAGAGGGCTGAGGAAGCGAGTCCTCCAGAGCGGCCTCAGCTGTCCAATACATCTCACTATTTCTGCCGCACAATAATAATATTAATGATTGCCAGCAGAAACCTTGCAAACAATTCCTTGGGTTTTTGATAGATACACCCTTTTAGTGGTGACTAAAGCACTGGTTGAGGTGTGGAAAAAGCTTCCAAAGAGTGCAAAGCAAAAAAAACTTTCCTCAGGTTATAACTAAAGTAAATAACGACCTGATATCATGAAATACATCAGCAGTTATTGACAAGTACACAATATGAAAAAGATAGATATTTGGTTAGTTCTGCAACACATTTAGTAAATGATTGTTCCTCACCTGCATTATCGGTGACGCACATCAGAATGATAGATGAAATACACACCGACCAAACTAATCTATGCAGCGAGATAAAAAGGGCGTTTTGCCAAACCGTATCTTCATTCAAAGCCGATGGAATCTGAATGCATGCAGCTAGGAGAGAGAGCGTTATTATCCAATAGATAACTTTGTGAACCTGAAAAATGAAACCATTGGTATTCGTGGTGGAAGGTGGTAATTGATACGCTGCGACCAAATTGGGTCTAGTCTGCCCCACCTCTTTTACTCTCTCGAAGCAACCCTCCAAGCCGCAATCACCGGCATTTTGAGGTACTCTATAAGTTTTCTCCACTGTTACTGGTATGATCCCACAGTTTTAAATATACTTGGTGTCTGGTAAACGATGGATTATACTGTAACTTGTGGTAAACAGGTTCATAACCTATAAGAGAACCACAGCTTGACCTCCGTGAAAGCCCCACTGTAACTCAGATCATTCTTTCATGTTACAAGCAAGTAAGGAGCGTTTAATGCTAATTCTTATTTTGTATAAATATTACTGAATAGTAGTTGTAACAATCAAAATCAAAATCAAAATCTTCCGAGTTGGATTCTTCAGGATATCTATTATGAAACTTTAAACTTCTTTTGTGACGAATCAATGTTATTGAAAACTTGCTACTAAATTTTGTTTTTCTGATTTGCTGCTTTGATTGAATATCCGTCTTCACATTTTCGTTCATTCTCATATGGTATTATAGATTTAACATCTCTATTTAACTCAATCATATATGCCATTGCCAATAAATCACGAATTTGAAGTAGAAAACGTATGTGAGGGAATTAAACCCTGTGGGTTACCATTGTTTACCCTTACACTACACTCCTGTATCTCACGCAAAAATACTTACTGTTGGTAGCTTGTAATGGCCTGGAGCTGATTTCAAGTTGTGAATTATGTATCCACATATCATACCGATGAAGTAAGGCCCACATCTTGTATAAGTTACTTTGTAATAGTGATACTGATAATCCTCCATTTTGGCCCTGTAAATAGAAATAATAATGATGAGACACGATGTATTCAAAGATGCTTTTTCGGGTTACTAGACCGACGTGTATTGCAAGATGTTCTCGTCGTCTCGCAACGAGTGGCTGGCATTTTCAAGTCAGAGAGATATGTTCACTCTAGCTCCAATCACTGTAGTGAAAATAACTGGCAACAGGCGAGAAAGTAACAATTAATTACTAGCCCAATCATTTCAAGGAGAATTTTCTCCATCTTATCCTCCAATAACTTTTATTTCTCCTCAATTTTTTCAAGAGTCGTTTAGATACTTACGTGTAATCAGTTCTCATAGCTGGCAGATCATAGATATAACAGTTCCAAAAAGATGCCACGGCACTCATCAAAATTATTAAACCCATTCCAGTTAATGGTATTTTGCTGGACTTTTTCAAAAAAACCATTATCACCACAGCAACGACGTAACATTGCATGTCAACTCCTAAGTACCATGTTTGTGCAAGACACTGAAAAATTCAACTGACATTATAGTGCCATCCACCCTGTAGAAAGACAAACAAGTTTATGAGTGCAAAATCTGACGAGACGTCCAGGATCTTCACCTACCGGTGTTTTCTGATATTTAGAAAATTTAAATTTTCGAGGGGAGTGAAGAGTTCAAGGTCAAATTTTTCACGTATATCTAACAAGATTACAGATAATATTCGTTTAAATCGCTACCGCCATAAATTATTCCTTTTTCCGGTCCTGTCAAAGTGCATATTCTCGAATATTACACAATTCTTTTTCTCCCCTTTATTTCGATATTTCCCATTCAACTTTTGTCCTTTCTCTGTTTCTTTCTTCGTACACCATCAACAAACTCGATACTCACCATTTCTCTGGGATAATTGTTTTGCACGTACAAAATATGGGTCCACCAATAGTCTACACAATCCTGGGTAATTTGGGAGGAAATAGACCACATGGGACCATCACCTGCATATGTATATACGGTAGACAGCATTAAAACCATCACTAAGAGTACCGGCGTTAATCTAGAAAAATGCATACGATTTATTTATTCATTTCATCCCAAAGAATGAAGAGTTGTTGAATTAGGACTTCCGTATTTCAGGATTTCTGTTATGACATGGTCATATTTGCCCAAGCTTCCACAGTTGTCGAGGTAGTCGACTATATTCTCTATCGTATATGTTTTCTATTGTCTATTCTATATCATCAGTATCGTTTCATTCGTCTCCATTGTATCTATCTATCGTCTCTATCGTTTTTATTTTTATTATCGTCTCTATCATATATCTATTGTATATCGTCTTTAAACTTTCGAAAAAAATACCCACCATGGTATAACTATAATATTATTCGTAAAATAAAATAAAAGAAAAAAAAAAGGTATTCAAGAAACTGAAAGAATCCAACTTAGATATCTATAGATCACAATTTTCCTCCTTACGAAAACAGATTAAAACAAATATAAAAATTGCGTACAAGTAATATATACAGGATTCTGAAAACTCTATTATAACAGATCCGTCGAAGTTCTGGTCTTTTATAGAGAAGAAAAAAGGACACTCTCGGATTCCCGGAATTCTTCACTTCATTAATATAGAATATAACGATCCAAAACATATTGTTAATGCCTTTGCAACATTCTTTAGCAGCGTCTACACAGCCTCTGATACAGAATGCAATATTGATGAAATAGTAATCTCCAACAGACCTGTAATTAGCATCAAATCCGTGAGTGAGAGCGAAGTTATAACAGCCTTAAAAAAGTTGAAGGACAAACTCACCTGTGGATACGATAGAATTCCAAGCTTCTTAGTCAAAGATTGTGCTCATATCCTAGCCAAACCACTCGGAATCATCTTCAATACTGCATTAAAAACAAACACTTTTCCACAGATTTGGAAAAAAAGTTAAGTTATTCCCATTTTTAAAACAGGCGAGATAAACGACATGAAGAACTTTCGACCCATCACTTTATTGTGCAACTTTGCGAAGGGCTTTGAGATATGTATCTACAATAGAATATGTCCTGAAGTACAAAATATAATAACTCCTGAACAACATGGCTTTATCGCAAAAAAACCTACTGTAACCAATCTAATAACATTTACTCAAACGATAAGTTGTGCTTTAGAAAATCAGCTACAGGTAGACACGATATATACAGATTTCTCAAAGGCCTTCTACAAGTTGGACCACAACATACTCATTTCCAAACTCAATAAAATCGGTTTTGATTCAAACCTATTAAAATTCTTTTATTCCTATCTTATGAATCGGTCTCAATTTGTTGAATATAGAGGACATAAATCTGATGATACAATCAGTGGCGCTCCACAGGGAAGCAACCTTGCTCCCCTTCTATTCTCATTGTTTATTAACGACATAGGAATGAGTATAGATAGTGAAATCCTATTATTTGCTGATGATCTGAAAGTTTTTCGTGTTATAGAGTCACCAAATGACAGTCAAATACTACAAAATGATCTGAATAAATTAGCTCTCTGGTGCTCCTCAAACAATCTTCCTCTCAACTTAAGCAAATGTAAATATACCACCTTTTGTAACAAACTTACCACTCTTGACCATGTTTATTTGATAAATGATCATCTACTTGAAAAAACAGAAAACTGCAAAGACTTGGGAGTATTCTTTGCACTTCACATAGAGAAAAGTGTAACTGCTGCGAAAAGAATGTTAGGGCTTATATTCAGAAATTGTAAAGATTTCAAGAACATGGATAGTTCTATAACTTTATTCAACTCATTTGTTAGAACCCGTCTTGAATATGGATGTCTTATCTGGTCACCCATATACACTAAACACATTCAATCGCTTGAATCGGTCCAACGACGGTTTATGAAATATGTCAGCTACAAACTAGATAATGTCTACCCCAGTCAGGGAATAGATAATAATATATTATTACAGCGTTTTCATTTTCTATCTCTTGAAGACAGAAGAACTTATTATTCTTGTGTATTCATATACAAACTGGTAAACAATCTTGTTAACTCACCCGAACTACTATCTCAACTTGATTTTCATGTGTCAAGAATCAATGGTAGAAATAAACAATGTTTTTACCTTCCAACACCAAGAACCAATATACTACTCAAATCTCCCTCATTTACAATATGTCATAAATTAAATCAAGTCTGTCAGAAAGTAGACATATATGCAACACCATTGAATATTTTCAAAAAAAAAAGATAAAAAACATCATGTTTGCGAATCAACAAACACCTATTTGATATATTTTTATTTCCTAATATTCCATGAATATAATATTTTTACAATATTGTTATATTTCGTAAATTGAACTTTTTAATTCATTTTTCTCTTTTTAATATTCTATCAATATTAATATTACGATATATATTTCCTATATTTAACAATTTCACCCGAAAATTGTATACTGTGTCCTGTAATTGGGCCTAGTGCCTGTTTGGACAATAAAACTTTTTTTTTATCGTTTATATAATCCATTGTCTCTATGGTCTCGTCTATCCTCTCCATCGTATGTATGGTCTCTATCGTCGCCATCGTCTCTATCGTCTCTATATTCCCTAACGTCTTCATTGTACCTGTCATCTCTGATGACTCTATCTTTTTATCCGTCGTATATCGTCTCTATAATTTATTCTCCCTATCGTCTCCTCTATCTTCTTCAGCGTCTGTATCGTCTCTATCATCTCTATCGTCTCTATCATCCCTATCGTTTCCATCGTCTCTATCATATCTTTCGTCTGTATCGCCTCTACAGTTTCTATCGTTTCTATTGTCTCTATCACATCTATTGTATCTATCGTATCTATCATTTTTATCATTCCTATCGGCTCTACCGTCTCTATCATTTCTATCGAATATCGTCTGTGAAATATATTGTCTCTAGCGTCTCTATCGTCTCTTTAGTCTCTATCGATTCCGTTGTATCTATCATCTCTATTGTCTCTATCTTTTTTATCATCTCTATGGTATATCGTCTCGGTCGTCCCTATAATCTATTGTCTTTATCGTCTCCTCTGTCCTCTCCATCTATCGTTTCTTTCATCTATAACCTCTATTGTATCTATCGTATCTATCGCCTGTATCGCCTTTATCGTCTTTATCATCTCTATCGTCCCTATCGTCTCTACCGTCTTTATCACTTCTATCGCACCCATCGTATATCATCTCTAGAATATATTGTCTTATTGTCTCTAGCGTCTTTATCGTCTCTATCTCCTCCATCGTCTCTATTGTCTCTATCTTCTCCATCGTCTCTATTGTCTCTACCGTCTCTAACATATCTATCGTATATATCGACTCGATCGTCTCCATCGTCTCTATCGTCTCTATCGTCTTTATCGTCTCCATCATATCCATCGTCTCTATCGGCTCTTGCGTCTCTGTCGTCTCTATCGTCTATATCGTCTCCATCGTTTCTATCATATCTAGCGCCTCTATCCTCTCTATCGTCTCTATCACCTTTACATACCTGAAGTACCTATGGACGTAGCTCTCAATTACATTGATCTTTTTTCTCTTCATCAACGTGTATGATTTTAAAATGCCTGCCAAGGTCATAAAACTATCAACTGAAACCGGTGTTTGGTGTACAAACATCGTTTTTGGGGTATGAAAGAACTGAAAAAAAAGATTACAAGGATTTCGATAGAATTGAATTGATAGAATGACCAAGACAAAACCAACTATTGAGCCATTCAAACGATCATTCAATGGAGAGAAACAATCAGTACTAACCTTGACAGCATCATAATAATTTCCAACTGGGCCTTTGAGAAAAGTCAAAAACTCATGATGCAAGATGATCCACATCATACTCAACGTTCTTATTCCACAGAGACATAGTATTTGTTGGGGATTTTTAGAGGTAGCAATAATTTTTTTACCATTCTTCACAGCTGAAAACATCACCAGTGACGGAAAAGGGGGCTCTGGAAAGTTGGAAAATTACTTCAAAGACATATTTCAGTAAGAATATGAGAAAATGAAAATGGAATGGAATACGTAATAATTAAAAATTGTTTTGTTATTCATACTATAAATTTGAATGTTAGAAAGTTACAGGGAGGTGAAATACACAGATGAAGAAAAATTTGTTGTCGAAGAAAATATTTGAATGTTGCACAAAAAAAATAACAAATATGATCCAAAGTGAGAAATTGAATGAAGAAGTATGTTACATCAATTCACATGATAGAAAATTATTGTGTATGCCTCTTCTGGTTTTGTTAAAATATCCCAAGAATTTTCTTTCATGTGATAAACAATTTTATTGGCACTTGAAAGTATCTCAGTACCTTTTTTATTGTGCGTCAACGCTAAATCATACAGGGTGGAGCAAATCATTGTAGCTGAAGTAGAAGCGATGATCAATCTGTAACAGAAAAATATACCGGGTGGCTACGGAAGTATTGCCTACGGAATATCTCAGTTATTGCCTGAAGTAGGTTTGTGAAATTTGAAGCGTCGATATAATGACATGAGCTAGAATTTGAGCATAGTGACATGTCGAAGTTAACTTCCGGTCTGACCGGAAGTAACATCAACTTTCTTATTTTAAATGGAAACCCTTTTTTTTTTCTTTTCGCTTTATTCAGCATTCAATTCCCTTTCTAATGACATATCACAAGTTGGTATCTAACCAGAAACTAGATCAGAAAAAAATTATTATTGAAATTCACCGAGTAGGCCGTGGAAGCAAAGTGAAAGCCAAAAATTGAAAAGTTGGCTATGGAAACCATACGTCACTTGATAACAGTTGCTACTACTGTGATATTTTATTTTCATTCGTCGGCGTTATAAAAAGCCGCCAAAAAAAATATTGGAAAAATTGGGAAAAAATCAATACTCTGTAGGTCCATAACTTAAATAGGAACATACAACTTTTTCTTGCCTGTACTATTCAGCATAACCATTCCTTTCTAATGATATAATAGAAAGTAATTTTTTGAAATGAAATACCAAAAAATCCAATTATTATTATTCAAATAACAAAAAAACAGATTTATCGAAAAAAATAAATTCAAATTGATAGGATTAAAGATAAAATAAATTCAAAACAAATGTTCGAAATGCATTCCCTCAGCGTCAATACATTTATTGACTCTGGTGATATTTTCATGTAAAACGTTTCTCAACATTTGGGGCGTGATATCTTGGAAAGCTCTACGAATTTTTACTTCTAGCTCATGTAGAGTTGTAGGCTGTGTGGAATACACCCTATTTTTAAGATGTCCCCATAGAAAAAAGTCGCACGGAGTAAGATCAGGTGACCTTGGTGGCCACCTGACTGGACCATGGGTTGTTATAAGTCTCTCTTGAAAGCGATTTTGAAGATAATTTCTCGCTATTCTTGAATTATGCGGAGGGGCGCCATCTTGCTGGAAGTACATTCTCTCAGTTATTTCCGCTGGTAGGTTGTTAATGAATTCCGAAATTTCATTCGTTAAAAAATTAAAGTATCTCTCTCCGGTTAGTTGGCCTTGAAAAAGAATGGGGCCAACAATATGAGTTCCAACTATTCCTGCCCAAACATTTACACCAAATCTCTCCTGGAGGCCACCTTGTCGAAACCGTTGAACGTTTTCTATCGCCCAGTACCTGAAACAAATGACCGTTCACACTTTTAGCACTTTACACTTCGACTATCGACAATAATCCAAATAAAGTACAGTACCTACCTTGTATTATTCCTGTTAAATAATCCATTGTTGGTAAATCTTGACTCGTCCGTAAACAAAATATAATAGTTAAATAGGTGATTCTCAGCATTTTGTCGAAGAAACCAATTATAATATTCCAGGCGCCTTTCACCGTCATTTTCATACAAATGTTGATGCAACTGATACTTGAAGGATTTAAATCGATGTTTTTTCAAAATTTTCCTAGCAGAGTCCTTACTTATAGCTAATTCGGCGCCAATCTCTCTTGAGGAAATTGTGCTATCATATTGTACTAAAGCTAATACATTAATTTCAGTTTCCTCATTAATAACAAATGCTTCTTGGTCTTCGTGAACATCAGGCTCAGTTCTTAATTTTTCTTCAAGCCACTGGAAATACCTTCTTGACGGTTGCTGCTTAAATACAATCGTTCAGCGGCATAAGAATTTTTTAAACATTCACCATAAATGAGAAGCATGTCAATTTGTTCGGTTCGTGAATAACAGGGCATTTTTTGAATATTCCACTAACTGATTTCCAAACCCTTTTAAAATGGCAGAATCAAAAACACTACTTCGAACGTCAAAATAATATGGATAGCAGCGTTCGTGAGAGCTCTCGTTTCTTTTTTGTTTCATTCCAAAATACATCTTAATCAGCCTACTTGTTAATATTTTGGTTCGAATGATTATTGCAATGGAATGATTATTCTGAATAGCACAAACATCGTCCATAGGTAGATATTAGAATATCTATGGACGATGGCACAGACCAAGTGCGTTTATTTTCCTATTTAACCTAGAACCTACAGGATATAATTTATCATTCCACATTATTTTTAATGTTATTTTTGCGTATGGCGATAATCTGTTTTGTTATTTGAAGAATAATAATTGGATTTTTTGGTATTTCATTTCAAAAAATTACTTTCTATTATATCATTAGAAAGGAATGGTTATGCTGAATAGTACAGGCAAGAAAAAGTTGTATGTTCCTATTTAAGTTATGGACCTACAGAGTATTGTTTTTTTCCCAATTTTTCCAATATTTTTTTTGGCGGCTTTTTATAACGCCGACGAATGAAAATAAAATATCACAGTAGTAGCAACTGTTATCAAGTGACGTATGGTTTCCATAGCCAACTTTTCAATTTTTGGCTTTCATTTTGCTTCCACGGCCTACTCGGTGAATTTCAATAATAATTTTTTTCTGATCTAGTTTCTGGTTAGATACCAACTTGTGATATGTCATTAGAAAGGAAATTGAATGCTGAATAAAGCGAAAAGAAAAAAAAATAGGGTTTCCATTTAAAATAAGAAAGTTGATGTTACTTCCGGTCAGACCGGAAGTTAACTTCGACATGTCAATATGCTCAAATTCTAGCTCTTATGTCATTATATCGACGATCCAAATTTCACAAACCTACTTCATACAATAACTGAGATATTCCGTAGGCAATACTTCCGTAGCCACCCGGTATACTCTATTAAAGTGTTTGCTACATTTATGGGGTGAGTGAGCACCATAGTTGAGGAGACATTGCAGGTCAGTAGTTCGATAGGTTTCATTCTCAGAGTGATATCTCAAACGTTATTGGCGTCCTTTATAACTATATTTCCGATCTCAATCTGATCACAATTTGAATAAAAAACAGCCCTCAACCAATTAGGCGAAATATATTATATCTTCTCCTCTCCTTATTGATAACATGCTCCCTCCTTTGAGTGGGACAATTGGTAGATGGTACCAAAAAGCAGTGGCCAAATCATGGTTACCTGTCACACTTCAAATCTTCTTATTCTTAAAATTTAATATGTCACTTGTCACTTGTCTCTTGTCTGTCAGTACAAAATTTGGCGTATATAATGCGAATTTCGAGTAAATCTGTTCCTTGAACCCCAACAGTTGCTTTTTCTCTAACATCTATGGTATAATTCAGGTCTGCATTCGAAGATTTTTCTCCAAAAACCTGGGTAATTCTCAATTGTTTATTGATTAATTCGCCAATCATTCCAAAATTATAACTTTTAAATTTCTTTTCTACATTAATACTCTGCCTTTTTTATGATCAAACTAAAGATGCCGATTGGTGGTTTAGGTAAAGTTGAGAAATTCCCCAATAAGATGACATACAAAGTTGAATATGGCACTACATTCGACCCTAATCAATAAAAGGCATGCTTACATAGTGATCCAGGATCCTAAAGTCATTTTCTGTTCAGTGTCCTTGGAATAGCAATGTTCTTCGGTGAAACGATGTTTGTAAAATAACTTCGAAAAATCTTCTACTGTGCAATGACTGCTCAGACAAAACCCAGTGTAAATTCCAAATGTTTCATTCAGCACAAATTGCAGCTGTGTACGGGGAAATTCCTGGAAAAATAAAGGTTATTGGTTATGTTCTCTCTTAGATGGGTTTCAACACCAATTGAAGTCCGTTTTGGGACCTATCCTCTTCTCATTATAATAAGTGTATTCTCACTGGTCCCAAAACGCCGCCTTGAGGTACACCTATATCGTCTACTACTATGCTGAAGATAACTAGCTAACCAGTTCAAAGCTTTTCCAATCACACCATAATATTTAATTTTATTAATTGAAGTTTGTCTATTGATTGTTTCAAAGGCACGTAGTCCAGAAATACAGCAATAATATATTCTTTCTTATCTATACTCTGTGACTGGGTTGTGTTGATTTTTCCATGAATCCAAATTATCTATTTGATAGAATATTGAATTCTTCTAAGAAATCTTCCATTCTAAACTTTAAAATTCTTTCAAATATTTGTGCTAAGCTTGAATTTATGTGACTAGTCTATAAAGTTTTGTTTAATTTGTGAATTGGTTCCTCCAATTTTGAGAGTTTTTGGTCGTTTTCCTCCATCAAAAATTTAATTAATTTGGTAATACTACTTAAAAATAGTTACTGTAGCATGAAATTGAAACTTGACCCTATTAACCCAGTTTTACGTAACGATATAAAAGGAAAAATCGAGTAAGATGGTTCACAGAAACAAGAAAAACCTTAATAAATGTAACAGAGCTGATTACTAACTTTGCTGTCTCCTATACCCATGAACCCTAAGCAATATTTCCCGAAATGCTTTTCTCCATCTGTAGTTTCGACATGATTATAGCATTCATCAAAATTTCCCAAATCATAAAAATTTCCGTTACCGAGTCCATCCGGTAGTTTAGCTGATGCATCAAAATCTGAAAGAAAAATTATACAAAGGAAAGGAAATCGATAATTGTTCAACTGAAAAATTTAAGTGTCATAGTTCATAACGAAGAAGTTGTGAAATATTGGAAACTTGAAAAAATATTGCCAGTGCTAGATACTATTTTTTCTCAGTTTTCCACTATTCCACATATTTGCTGAATTGTGTTATCAAAGTAGCTAGGCTCGTTCGAAAGTATTGTGGAATCACTCTAAAATCATTAATATATACATTAAACAATTTTGTTGTTCGGTTGGATTGAAAAAAGTATAAAACGTCAAAAATTCCTTTGCAATATGGAAATTGAGGAGTTGCCGTAAAAACCTATGAAATCTCCATTTGGCTCTGAATCGACTTCAAATTCGGTCTACACATACGAGAATGAATTAAAAAATGTTTTGGTGGGAAATAACCCCTTTCAACTTCAGATGAATTTTCTAACTGGAGAACGGTTGAAGAAGATCAATTCTGCGAACGCCAATCGATTCCATCGATACGAAACGTCGGAGAAAAAATCAGTGTGAATTTCATTGAAATCTGTCTTACTCTGCCATACTTCTACTAATAAAGGAAAAAATGTATCAAGAATTCCATAGCCACTTTTTTGGTTATGAGAAGATAACACAAAAATTAGAAGTGATATTGAAAATTTCAATCATATGCGGAATTTGACAATTTTACAATGCATTTGCATTGTTTCATTGGTATCCTGACTAATTATATCCAAATTATGCGATAATTTTGCGCTATTGCAATTATCAATAATTGAACGGACGTAATAATTATTAAAGAATTTACAATATTTTCGATAATTGATCGACATTACTCGATGTTCTCGTATTGACCAGTGTTCTGTAGACTATTTGCTTGATAGCAACCCACAAATAAAAGTCTATGGGGGTAAGATCAGGGGTTCTAGGAAGCCAATTCCATGGACCCTAACTCTATTCCGTCGATCATCAAATATGCGGTCCAAGTCTAACACTACTTGTGCTGTGTAATGACCAGTAGCCCCATTCTCTTTCTCTCCCTCTGTCTGTCAACTCTAGGTCATAATTGGTCCAATAATTAGTATATTGAGGAAGATTTCATAACATAAATGATCATGACCACAAACTGCACGAGAAAGCAATGGGGAAAGTATACAAAAGTTATAATACACAGGGTGTTCTGTTAAAAAACGTGCGTTTCATTCATTTTCATGAGTACCCGGAAGGCACTTACTTCTGAGTCTATCTGCTGGAGCTAAAGAATACTCAGTGTTTCTTGACAGCAATGATCCAAATTACAATATTTTATTTATTCGCATTGTGAAAACATCGATATTTTTCAATGGTCAGGATTCGAATAAAAATCAATCTAAATAGTTTTTGTAGCAAAAATATCACAGACAGTTTTCATTGCAGTTGTATTAGTTGTCATTGACATTGTCATCTCCTGCTTCTTCTTCTACTAGGGAACACGACTTAAAAATAAATGTGATGTAAATGGTTTTATTTGTTTATATGAATAATTTGCAGACGTCAGTACACATATTGTTTTTCAGTTATTGAACAAATTTTATGACAAGGTAATCGATTTGTTGACTAAAGGTGTGTTCTACTTCCATACTATATAATTAGTAGCCTATTACCGACTTGCTAAGTGAATAAGTTTTGCAGATAATGAATGGTAGGTACGCAGTGTAAAATATCACGTACACTTCAGTTGTTGAGAAAAGACTTTAAAGTCAGTCTGGGAATAAAATCGATTAGGTATCGAGTTAGCTCTAATAATATCGAATGAATATGAATATAATATGAATAAACGTTGTGTTGGTGTGGCATATTGAAAATGTCAGTTTCCATGGTGGTACTGGTGGTAGAAAGCAGACATGTGTTCGAGGTAGTGGATTTTCTTAAGAGCTATGACCTTGAATATATCTGCGCGTCGCTTACAGGCAACAACTCACAAAATTATTGAAATGGAAACAGAAAACATTGACTCAACTACTTCACTATAATAGCCTAGCCTATAACAGCCTACGTTCAGTAGGCGATTGCCGAAACGTAAATTTATTCTCTGCGAGGGTATGAGTGATAGCTCTTAAGGTCGTTCCGTACCTGCAAGCGAACCCGAGATTTGCATTAACCAACAAATATGAGGGTTTAATGGGCGTGTGAAAAAGTGGGTAAAAACGCACGGTCGTAGAAAAAAAAATTCTTTTACTCGAACTGAAAATATCGAAATCATAATGCAAAAAAGATACCATAAATATGCTAGACGTGACATCAAATGTAACCCAACAGTTCCGTTCTATTTTAAACTCATTAAATTTTTAATGAACCTACAAGAATAACAAATACATCTATCACATCATTCTCATTGATTTAATTACAAATTTAAGTTCTGAAGTGGAAAATAGTCAAGTATCGGATCATAGCCGAGTATATTGCGAATTCGATATGAATATCCAAGAACAATATGACGAAAAAAAAATTTCTTATAGGAACCTAAAAAGTATAGACAAAGAACATTTTCAGGGGAAGCTTCAGGAATTACCATGGTTCTCTTTCTCTTTTTCTCACACTTCTCTATATTTGTCATTACGCTGTCATATATTATTGATTCGATTAAGTTTGGCACTGGTGGAAGAACAGAAACTTCACTGTTATCTGAACCAGTCTGCCAAGAACCTGCCTTATTTATTCTATTTCTAGAAATATTTTTGTTAGACTACTATCGGCATATCACCTTATTTTTTATTGTAATGGTGCTCTATTTATTGTAATTTTTGTATGGTGGGTAATGAAAATATTATTATATCTATGGAGGAATACCTTCTTGCCACCATATTTAGACTTCAAATCCACTTTCATTTGGGGGTAATTTATACTTTTAATTTTTCGAAACTTTGCTGACCGAGAGTTTCCAGTGAAAATATTTCATTAAAACAGTAGCTTACAATTTCTCAAAACATATTTTTTTGTGGCACCATTAGAAAAACTTTGGATCAGCCACCAATAAGGGGAGCGAAAATTTTTCATTATATATTTCTCACTATTCTGGTCGGCAAGATTATTTTTGTTCAGCAAATTATCCACACTTTTCACAACGCAATTTTCGATTTCTACAATATATTTATAAGAATTACAATAGTGGGCTATTTGGATGTACGAGTATATCTTTGGGTGATGAGAGGGTTTTGAAAAATCAAACAGGAGTGCTTAGAAGTTATGTTGACAATAATTTTTATTCTTGGAGGATTCATTAATTTCTTGGGGGATTTCGAATCTCCATGTTTCTTGGAAAAAGCGGATCTACCAATTCCGGAAGAAGACAGTCCATGTAAAAACATTTCAATTTTGGTGCCATATTGTTGATCCAGAAGAAATCGTCCCGATAAACCTGCAAAAATGTAATAATTTTCGAATATAAATAAATAGCTTCATTTACGACTGAGCGAAAATGTATGAGTTATCAAGAAAAACATAGTACCTCTTGCGTCATCATTCCTAATGGCGACCAGATGATGAAATAACATGTTGTCCTCTTTGTTATGTGAAGCTGGCCCTGTATTTGGTAAAAATAATTATGATTCTTTTTCAAATTCATTTCATTATTTTCATCCAAACTGCAGAATTTCAATAATTTGTTTTTTGCGCCTTCAAGTGGATGCATCTTAGAAATATTTTTTGGACATTTCACTTCAATTATGGAGTCAGTACCTATTAAGCCATCGGGACTGGCCCCAAGATAAAATTCCACAGTTGGCAACACTGCGACCACCACCATATTCTAATTACCTGGATCGCTCGGGCGGTGATTGAAGCAATAATTGTGTTTACCTGAATCCGAATATGGAAGCTGATAGTAAATAAAATTCAAAACACTTCTTTCTACTTGTTAAAAAAACCTAATTCTACTATTTGTAAGTACCACAATAAAAAATAGTCTACGCCACTGTCACTGATGCACCAACGAATTGATTCGCGTCGATTTGATGTGATGGCGCCACATTACGGCTGTTTTATTATGCACTTCTTATTTATCACTTTTTAGTATTTGTACTGTTTTGATCTATAGTATATTCTACATGAGATAGTGAATTGCTATGCACTTTTAAGGAAAGTAGTCTGACTCGAAAAAAAATCAATATTTTAACTAGTTTGGCCAAAATGGTTTAAAATAAAAAATGATAATAACTTTCCCTGAAAGAGTACAATATTTTGAACAAGTAGGTGCAAGTTTTATTGAAATCCGACCAGGCATTTTCTAATAATTTGAATAGGCGTTTCAGCGAACATAGGGAACGCTCTTAAGGAAACTCACTACCTCTAGCACCTACTGTAATGAATCGCTAGGGTGTTAGGCGTCGTTATTTTCGTTTCACCAGCCTATCCTCACGGGTGGTCTTAACCAACCCAAACTGAAATGATTTTTATTTTGTATAACTAAGAAAAAATCATGGTTCATCCTGTATATTGTTTCCAAAAACGTTTATAATACATACATATTGTTGTATTGTTTGGTACTATGGGACTCCCTGATGATTATGTGATATTGCCCGCAATGAAGTTCAGTTCCTTTTGGTATGAGAGTGCCATTGTTCAACTTCAAAACATCTCGTAAACTATACGAAGATATTTTATGTTACCACGGTGAATTTTATTCAGTGGTTCGAGTTCAACAACATACAACAACAAAGTATCGATTTTGACAGACGCCCACATACCGTTTTCGAAACCAAGTCAAATTTGGGTTGCCTAGATGGCAACCCTGATATCTAATCGCTTTAAATGCGCACTGATCACTTGTGGTTTTCCTGCAGCTGAAAAGTGAAAGCGCTACGGTAAATGATTATAAAAATAGTCTTCTACCCGCACAGGCCATACCTCTGAATTATGTGAGAATGAGTATTATTTTTTTTCCGCACGGAATTTACCAGTCAGGCCCTGTCTCCGAGGCCCTAATACATTCGGAGGGCGCGTTGGTGTGTTATTAACCCCATTGAAAACTCAATGACGAAAATCGTCCTACTTTGATGGTCGAGGAAGACTACATCAGGCTTATTGGCTTGTATTTGCCTGAGGGTGGTGAATGAGTAAAAAAAATTTGTTTGTAAAATTTGTTTTTGTAAAATTTGTTTTTACGAATCACCCAGGTTTTCGGAGAAAACCCCTCAAAAGCAGAGCTTGTGCGAGCAAAGGAGATCCGGGACCTACAGTTTAAATAAAAGTGGAATCCGAACCACTTTAGCTCAGTCCCGGCTGTCCCAGGGATCGAACCGTCTGGGTGGGAGCAAATTCTAAAAATAAATAAATAAATAAAGGTTTATTGTTTCACAGTTGTTATAGAAATACACATCATTTGATATACTGAAACTCCGTCCTAAGCTCAATTCTTCGCCCAAGAGGGACCAGGAGAGAGAAAGGGTCTGGAGGACGCACCGAGAGCCGCCTCCCTTCCTCCACAGACATTGCTGGCTGCAGAGCAAGGGAGCGCTTGTGCCAAGAGGCACATAGGGTCGCGGTCAGGGACGCTAGTGTCCATCTCCGCTGGTGTTAGCGGTTGGCCGAGTATTCCAAACGATAGTGGTTGTAGTACGTATGATACATGCCTCCTGCAAAGCTTATGCATGTCGTCGGTCGGTAGCATTCGATGTAGATACTGCTTTGTCGTCTAGTTTGATCAGAGGCGGTTGTTTCGTGCTAACCCCGGAAAAGGCTGATGCAAAAAACCGGGGGGAGCAAATACTCTAACACCACGACCAACTTCACTACTAGTAGTAGTTCCAATAGATTCGGCACTTCTTATTCTCCATAACGGACTCAATATCCTCCGGAGCATAAGGCAACACCGGTGTCTCGTCTACACCGTACGAGTGTCGTAGATAGTAGTACAACTCGTAGGGCCGCGTTATGCCTGTGGATATATAGGCTGAGACCGCATAAGCTGGACAAGCTGACAGCAAATGCATTATGGTCTCAGCTGCCCCACAACACGCTCTGCATCTGCATCTGCTTTTTCATGATCGCATACCAAACAGAGAAGGGGATCTGAACTCCTAATGACTTTACAGGCTCCATCCAGTACCATTATGTTATGTAGACACTCCAAACTCAAAAGTCCACGGCCTCCCTGTTGTCTGGGGAAGTATAACTGTGGAACGGACGATTTGGGATGCAAGCTCCTGTGGAGACGCATCATTTTGCGAGTTTTACGTCGAGTTGCAGCAGCTCTTCTTGAGTCCATTTCATTATTCCAAAGGAGTAAAGTAGAATCGGAACGACAAGCATATTAATTGCAGCAACTTTGTTCTCCCCCGACAGTTCTGATGACCAGATCTGTCGGAGTTTGTGCTGATACTTGCCGCGGAGACAGTTTTTAACAGTAGGTATCTCTTGGGTGTGGCATTGTTCCACCCCTAGGTGTCTCTCCGGCATCCAGATGATGTAGGATGCTTCCGTCTACGAGCTGAACGTCCTCTCCGTATTCCTCGAATCGTTTGAAATGAACCGTGGCATATTTGTCGATCCCAAACTCCAATCCGATAGCATGCGTATACTCTTGCACCACCCTTAAGGACTGATGAAGATCCTTTCCTCCGGAGGCATATAGTTCGAGTTCCTCCATGTAGAACATATGAGTGACCGTTTGTCTCCTGTTGCTGGGGATGCCGCAGTTGTATCCGCGGGTTTTCCGTAGTGCAACGGACAATGGCAGTAGTGAGATGCAGAAGAGAAGAGGGCTGAGGGAGTCTCCCTGAAACACGCCCCTTCTAAAGATAACCTGCTCTGTTTGGACTCTGACTTGACCAGATGTTATGGTGAAGCGAGTCCTCCAGAGCGGCATCAGCTGTTCAATGCATCTCACTATTTAATCGGGTACCGCAAAGCCTCTGAGGAAATGCTAATACCTTGCGATAATCGATCCAGTCCATTGGATGGTTACGCTTATATTGCACGGAGTCCTGCATATAATTATCATTATTACTATATAACATCATTATTGCCTACCGCAACCAGATATCATTGCTATGTGGTGGTAGTTAGGACGTTTGGCATTATCATTATTTCCGTAAATTGAAATAACTTTCAAATAGTTCGACCCTTATCCAAAACCTCATAATGATATAAATTTGCGTGCGGAATTTTAATGACTGAAATAATGAGTGCGTTTTTTAATTCTTTAGTTTTCATTTGATGATAATTTCTGAAAGTTCTGTTAGAGACGAATATATTTCTAAATTTTCTCAGTGAATTATGAGCCCCCATTTACTACTGAGTAGTCACTAATTTTGTCAGTTGTTTCCAACCCAACCATGTTTTGATCTCGCGCAGTTTTCATCTGTCGAGTTAGTACTCATGAGTTGCAAACGTTCTTCACTGAAAAAGAATTCCTCTGTCCCAAATTATGGTATACATTTCCGGTAGCCTTTTTACGGAACTTCTGCTTTTTCGAATTGAAAAGTTTTTCAAACATTTTTATTTTACATTTTCCAAAAACTCGCTCACCTACCTACGTATCTCGCCTAGCTGATTTCGATTTCTGCATCAAAACTTGGATTCCATCGGGGATTAAGGAAATGACAATAATTTTTGCGATTGAGACCATTTTTGATGATATTTTGGGAATCAGCTCGACAAGATACGTGAGATGACAGTTTGCGATTTATCGAAAACTAAAAAATAATTATTTTCGAAAAATCAATGGTGCGAAGGAATTCTTGACCTTGTATCTGAGCATATCCAAATCAAACATTTTCGGAATCATGAAATTTTGAGTATATGGTGGTGATTTCAAGTGATTCTCATGAATTTGTAATTTTAATGATTTTTAGGGGTATACCCCTTGGACGTTTTTCGAGTAATGATTTTTTTGCGACCGATCTACTTGAAACTCACAGCCTATACTGATTCCGTCATTCTGAATCGATAGGCGTTCGCAGAATTGCTCTATCTCAAACCGTTCTTGATTTGAAAATTTCATCTGAAGTTAAAAGCTGTTATTTTCCGCCAATATTTTTTTTAATTTATTCTTTCTCACATTCGTAAAATTCAATATTTTTTGTATATGCTCAGCAAATTTGAAATCGATTTCAAGTCGCATAGTGATCTGGTAGGCTTTTAACAAAACCTCGGCATTTTCGAGCTTAATTTTTTTTGAAAAATTTTATTTTTCATTTTTTTAAAAATCGCCATCTTCCGTCAAACGTATCTCGAAGAGGTGATTTCGAATATTTTGAAAATAATTTAATTGAACGAAGAATTAACAAAAAAATGGCCATGTTTACGTCAAAATCGCCAAAGTTGTCGTTAATCGTTAATCAAATTTCGAATTCAAATTTTGATGCATTAGTCGGAATCAGCTAGTCAAGATACGTTTGAGGAAAGTTTGCGATTTTTCGAGAAATTGAAAATAAAAATTTTCGAAAATTTTATAGTGCGAGAAAATGCATGACGTTTTACCGCTTTTTATGGCACACCTTGTATCTAAGCATATCCAAATCATATATTTTCAGAATCAGCATGAAATTTTGAGTATATATTGCTAATTTCAAATGAATCTGATGATTTTGTACTTTTCATGATTTTTTTCGAGTAATAATTTTTTTGCTACCGATCTACTTGAAACTCACAGTCTATACTAATTCCGTCATTCTGAATCGATTGGTGTTCGCAGAATTGCTCTATCTCAAACCGTTCTTGATTTGAAAATTTCATCAGAAGTTAAAAGCTGGTATTTTCCGCCAATATTTTTTTTAATTTATTCTTTCTCACATTCGTAAAATTCAATATTTTTTGTATATGCTCACCAATTTTGAAATCGATTTCAAGTCGCATAGTGATCTGGTAGGCTTTTAACAAAACCTCGGCATTTTCGAGCTTAATTTTTTTTTGAAAAATTTTATTTTTCATTTTTTTAAAAATCGCCATCATCCGTCAAACGTATCTCGAAGAGGTGATTTCGAATATTTTGAAAATAATTTAATTGAACGAAGAATTAACAAAAAAATGGCCATGTTTACGTCAAAATCGCCAAAGTTGTCGTTAATCGTTAATCAAATTTCGAATTCAAATTTTGATGCATTAGTCGGAATCAGCTAGTCAAGATACGTTTGAGGAAAGTTTGCGATTTTTCGAGAAATTGAAAATAAAAATTTTCGAAAATTTTATAGTGCGAGAAAATGCATGACGTTTTACCGCTTTTTATGGCACACCTTTTATCTGAGCATATCCAAATCATATATTTTCAGAATCAGCATGAAATTTTGAGTATATATTGCTAATTTCAAATGAATCTGATGATTTTGTACTTTTCATGATTTTTTTCGAGTAATAATTTTTTTGCTACCGATCTACTTGAAAGTCACAGTCTATACTAATTCCGTCATTCTGAATCGATTGGTGTTCGCAGAATTGCTCTATCTCAAACCGTTCTTGATTTGAAAATTTCATCAGAAGTTAAAAGCTGGTATTTTCCGCCAATATTTTTTTTAATTTATTCTTTCTCACATTCGTAAAATTCAATATTTTTTGTATATGCTCACCAAATTTGAAATCGATTTCAAGTCGCATAGTGATCTGGTAGGCTTTTAACAAAACCTCGGCATTTTCGAGCTTAATTTTTTTTTGAAAAATTTTATTTTTCATTTTTTTAAAAATCGCCATCTTCCGTCAAACGTATCTCGAAGAGGTGATTTCGAATATTTTGAAAATAATTTAATTGAACGAAGAATTAACAAAAAAATGGACATGTTTACGTCAAAATCGCCAAAGTTGTCGTTATATCGTCAATCAAATTTCGAATTAAAATTTTGATGCATTAGTCGAAATTAGCTAGTCAAGATACGTTTGAGGAAAGTTTGCGATTTTTCGAGAAATTGAAAATAAAAATTTTCGAAAATTTTATAGTGCGAGAAATTGCATGACGTTTTTGGCACACCTTGTATCTGAGCATATCCAAATCATATATTTTCAGAATCAGCATGAAATTTTGAGTATATATTGCTAATTTCAAATGAATCTAATCATTTTGTACTTTTCATGATTTTTAGGGGTAAAAAACCCCTTGGAGTTTTTTCGAGTAATAATTTTTTTGCTACCGATCTACTTGAAACTCACAGCCTATACTAATTTTGTCATTCTGAATAGATTGGCGTTCGCAGAATTGCTCTATCTCAAACCGTTCTTGATTTGAAAATTTCATCAGAAGTTAAAAGCTGTTATTTTCCGCCAATATTTTTTTTAATTTATTCTTTCTCACATTCGTAAAATTCAATATTTTTTGTATATGCTCACCAATTTTGAAATCGATTTCAAGTCGCATAGTGATCTGGTAGGCATTTGACAAAACCTTTGCATTTCCAAGCTTAATTTTTTTTGAAAAATTTTATTTTTCCTTTAAAAAAAAATCGCCATCTTCCGTCAAACGTATCTCAAAGAGGTGATTTCGAATATTTTGAAAATTATTTAATTGAACGAAGAATTAACAAAAAATGGCCATGTTTACGTCAAAATTGCCAAAGTTGTCGTTATATCGTTAATCATATTTCGAATTCAAATGTTGATGAATTATTCGAAATCAGCTAGTCAAGATACGTTTGAGGAGAGTTTGCGATTTTTCGAGAAATTGAAAATAAAAATTTTCCAAAATTTTATAGTGCGAGAAAATGCATGACGTTTTACCGCTTTTAATGGCACACTTTGTATCTGAGCATATCCAAATCATATGTTTTCAAAACCAGCATAAAATTTTGGGTATATAGTGCTCATTTCAAATAAATCTGATGATTTTGTACTTTTCATGATTTTTAAGGGTAAACCCCTTGGACTTTTTTTGCAACCGATCTATTTGAAATTCACAGACTATTCTAATTCCGTCATTCTGAATCGATTGGCGTTCGCAAAATTGCCCTATCTCAAACCGTTCTTGATTTGAAAATTTCATCAGAAGTTAAAAGCTGTTATTTTCCGCCAATTTTTTTTTATTTATTCTTTCTCACATTCGTAAAATTCAATATTTTTTGTATATGCTCACCAAATTTGAAATCGATTTCAAGTCGCATAGTGATCTAGTAGGCTTTTGACGAAACCTCTGCATTTTCGAGTTGAACGTTTTTTTTTTAATTATTTTTAACGTATCTCAAAGAGCTGATTCTGAATATCTCAAAAAATATTTATTGAACAAAAAATTAACAAATAAATGGTCGCTATTTCGTTAATAATTTTTCGAATTCAAATCGGCTAGTCAAGATACGTTTGAGGAAAGTTTGTGATTTTTATCCGAATGATATATTTTCGAATTAAACAAGGAATTTCTTGAGTTGAAAAGTTTATGCGGAGCTGAGAGCGGTAATACGCGGACAAAATAATTTTCCCAACTTTTTCAACCGTTGAAATCGTTTTCTAGTCAAATAGAGGTTTTGTAGGCTTTTTACGAAACCTCTGCAGTTTCGGAAAGAGAGGCAGATAGACAGACGAACAAGGCAAGTTGAAAAAAAACTATCGGTGTTATTAATTTTATCACAATACTTACACAATGTTTGTGTGAAATTTCTGTTCCTGAATATTTCGCTACATTTTTCAGATATTCCGGACAAATTTGTGTGGATAAAGATATCTTGAAAGTAGTCAAGATACTTGTGAGCAAGATTCTCACAAGCTGATTTCTCAAATAAAATAATAACCCACACGACAACCAAAATCACCTTTGTCATGCTGCAAGTCGTTTGTCACTAACGATACTGCAACTCATTTTTCATACGCCTATTGGTGATAGGCGTAAGCGATATCGGAGCACTTTACGGGGGACTTTTTGAGTTTATGCATCGAACCGATCCAACAGTTGATCGGTTCTGTTGATATTAGAACGTACATTTTACAAAGTTATAAAGACAATTTTTGTATTGTTTCAAATAGTAACAGGAACTGTTATTCATTAACAAAAAAGTTGATTGTAATTATCAATATGACACCTAAGTTGAACACGATATTTCCTCAAATTTTAACGCTTTCGTTATACCATATCTAAAATGTAACAATTAGTATTAAAAACATCATTTTAGTACCAATAATTTAAGCATGGGCGCTGCGTAGTGTGGGGATGTAGGTCCCCAAGAACCCTTTTTGCCATCCCCTTTTCTCCACATATCAACAATACTTTTCTCAATCTTCCTTGTCGAACCTTCGTGACCTTTTTATGTTATATTGGCATTAATCGTACCACTGGTACTTTGTTTGCCCTTCCGTGAGCCTGGTCAGTGATTTAGCGATGTTGACAAACCCCAGCACGTGATAGTAAGTGCACAGACCTGTGGCAAAGATATCGTGCTTCTTTTTGAAACAGATGACATTTCTTGGGGCTCAGTTTCGATCCAGAGCTTCTTACCCCTCCAAGTTTTTCACGTGGTCCTCGAACGATCTGCCAACTACAATTATGTCGTCGAGATACACCATACACGTCTTCTATGAGAGTCCCTTCAGAACCGTGTCAATCTTTGATATTTTCACTGATTGTTTCCTTCATTTTGTCCATTACTGTCCCGACATATTTTTTTTTCTACTTCTGTCTCGACAATTCCCACTGTCTCTTCTGATCGAAAAGCAACACTACAAAGTTTTCGTTTCGATTCTTGTAGGTTCTCCCAGAATTCTCTGAAAGCTTCTCTTCTAGGTTCCTCGCACTTTCTTGTAGTTTGTCTTCCAATCTATTCGATTTCTCTAAAAATGTATGTTCCAGAATTTTCAAATTTTGTTGTAGCTTACCTTCCGAATTCGCCGAATTTTCCAGACGATTCTCCTTTAAACTCCTTGAATTTTGAATATACTGGAGTTTTATACCAAAATAGTGGTTTGGTGTTAGGATAAAACTCCAGTATATTCATTACTACACAAAAGGTTCCAAACAGTGCAGTGTAAGTCCTTGAATTTTGTTGAAGTTCTTCTTTCAAGCTCACCGAATTTTCTGAGAGTTTGTCTTCCAAGAATTTCGTGGTTTCGTCGAGTTCATTCATTATCGAACTGAGATATCCAGAAACTTCCAATAAGGAGGTTTCAGGGCCCTCTCCTTCTTGAATAATTTTTCTAGAAAGTATCTTCTAGAGTATGGCCTTCTTACCGGTTGTTTCTAGTTCCCGTTCCTACAGTTCTTGTTTCAGTTCCGCAACCTTCAAATCAACCAGGCAAAGTTTCCTCGAAAACATTTTGTTTTTCAGTGTCTTCAACCGAGATATCAGTCTGTTTCACCAAAAAGTTTCTCTTTCGCTCAAAAAGTCTATTAGGTTTTTTAAAACGGAGACTGTTCCATACGCTAAGACCACTTATTCATTCTGAAAATCCCATTTCTGACACCACTGTAATAAAACTACAGCTAACTATAATTCGCTAATTGATTTATAACTTGTAACTATAACTTCTGATTCATTTCATTGACATACAGTCACTATTGCTAAGCCAACTCTGTATTTCTATGATCAGTTTTGGTTGTAGCCTCCAGTATATCCCGCACATTCCTACACAGGTTGAGGATTATCGTGATTTTCTGGATTATTTTCTGTTGATGTTGATTTCATGTCACCTTGTCAAAATATTTTATCCTTTGTGCAATTGGAATTTCTTCCCTACTGAGAACTTATGACTCTCAGTACTTTGGGGTGAATTAAACTTTAACTAATGGGCCGCGGTGGTGTGCGGGTTGAGTCCTCGCCTCATAAACCAGAGAGCGTGAGTTCGAATCTCAGCATTGCCACCGGTCTCGTGCATGGCATCACACGTATTAAAAGGTAAGGACTACGTCTTCCCCTAGCTCGCACAAGTCTCTGACTTTTGAGGGTTGCACGTAGGGGTGCAACCGGTTGACGGATATAACAATTTTAACAATTTATTCATGTAAATAAATATACATCATACACTTTTTTCAAGATTTCTGCGGTTTCAACTCCATGCCAATTGCTGTAGCAATGACGCGAGACTTTTTCTTCACAAATTCAATAAGATATTTCTCTACATCAGGAGCAGGCATTTCGAACATCATACTCAGTATAAATGATATTAACAACGATACTACAATGGTTCCCCAACTATCGACGATCTAAAAAAAAACAAAAGAATTAACTCTTCAACAATTGTTTCCACTATATGTACGAAAGTATTTGTGAGACTCGTGCGAGGCAATCGAGACGGGGGTCTCACTTTTTGACTTCGATTTCAAGAACAGTAACAATTGACGGAAATATACGTCAGGTAGGTCACCCATCCACTAGCTTAACGAACTTGGAATATGGAATACTTACCACGGAATAGATGGAGTAGTTCACTACAGTTTTTGTAGTTGACACCTTGGCAAAAATCCAAATCATATGGACTATATAGGCACAGTAGGATAATCTGGCCAGAACTTGGAAAAGCGGCAATGACAAAAACTTGTTCACGAAATCTGAAAAAACAAATGACTTGACATTGACCATGGACCTGATAATGAAATGTAATCATACAAAGAACGTCTACATAGTGTTCATATCTGATGATAGTGAAGCAAGGGTGGGATTCCGCGTGCCACAGAATTCTATTTTTCATCAAATTAGTGAGATGATACCGTGGTTAATCTCATGGGAGAGACAGAGACATATCTGTCGACTATAGAATTCTATGGTACAAGGAGTCCAACCACAGAGATTCACATATGTAGGTTTTCAAAGTTTATAATCTACCTTTTACAATTTACAGTAACACAATTCAACCTCCTCTCCACACATTCCTTCACAGTGGAAAATATGAAGCAGATATCTGTCAGAAATCAACTACTTCCCTTAAGAATATTGAGGGTGTTGTTCCATATGAGCAGTATCACCAGATCACTCCCTCTTATGTAATATTTCTATTACGTAATCAAGACTTCGTCCGTAACGAAAACGGATGGTATTACTCAAAGCAAGACTGTACACAATCTTGAATAAATTGCTCCTTACCTGCATTGTTAGTGACGCACATCAAAATGATAGAGCAAAGACACGCTGACCAAACCAATCGATGCAGTGGAATGAAGAGTGCGTTTTGCCAAACAGTATCTTCACTCAAACTCGATGGTATGTAAATGCACCCCCCTAAGAGCGTGAGCGTTATGATCCAGTAGACAAGTTTGAGTGTCTGAAAAATTAAACTGTATAGGTTGAGATTCTAAGCAAATAATGATGATAATAATGATGAGTTGAATCGTGCCATGTGTACCGCTACAGGGATATAGTTATGAAGCGGGGGACAATACAGAATTCAGTACTGGAACAGTAGTAAATTGCGAAAGAATTATGCAGATAATCTCTCGATTAATGGAATATAAGAGGATATAAATAAGATCAGTTAACTATTGTCCAACCTCTCCTAATGAATGACGACAAGTGAAATGATTTACTCATATTCAAATAACAATAAATGTAAATTTTGTCCGTGGACGTGAGTTTTTCAGGTGAATTTTTTCGTCCATCCCACTCCATTCCACTCAATTCCACTCAATTCCATTCAATTCCACAAAATTCCACTCAATTTCCACGAAATTCCACCTAATTTAAAATTATTTCACTTAAATGAATTCAATTCCGCTCACACACACTGCCCACGACACACTGCCCACTACACACACACACTACAGACTACAAATTTCACACTGCACACTACAGACTATACACTTCACACTACACACCGCACACCGCACACTGCACACCGCACACCGCACACCGCACACTATACACTACACACCACATACCACACACTACACGCTAAAAACCACACGCTACAAACCACACACTACACACCACATACTACACACTTCACCACACACTGCACACTACACGCTACACATTACACCCTACATACAACACACTGCACACTACACACTACACACTCCATATTCCACATTTCACATTCACATTACACACGCCATACGTCTGTAGTTGCTAGTTAGAATATTTTTTTTTGGGGACCTGAATACATGAAATGAAACAAGAATACTTACTATTGGTAGCTTGTATACGCGTGGACTTGATTTCATGTTGTAAATTGTATATCCACATATCATACCAATAAGATAAGGACCACATCTTGTATGAGTTAGTTTGTAGTAATGTTTGTTATAATCGAATGTTTTATCCCTGTAAAGTGAAATAACATTTGTAGAGAGGGAAGTGGTAATGTGAGAATTTTGAAAAGTGGTCTGTAGGTTTCAAAAAAGTTCACCTTGTAGGCCATTTCAGATACAAGCGTGTCAATGACAAGGTCACATTTATTTGGTTTTGTAATAGTTTTGTTAATTTAAGAGTAACGCCATTTGAGTTTTTCAAATAATGTCACCCTGCGTTTTTCACGCACGCCGACAGGCATGCATTTCTAATGCAGGTTAAACCTTCGATCTAATACATAATAGATCGTTTTTTCAAATACTCACGTGAAATCAATTCTCACAACTGGCAGAGCATATTCATAACAATTCCAAAATGAAAATACAGCACTCAGCAAAATTAGTAAACCCATTCCGGTTAATGTAATTTTGCTCGACTTCTTCAAAAACACCATAATCACAGCAGCCACAATGTAACATTGCATGTCTACCCCTAAGTACCATGTTTGTGAAACACACTGAAAAAAATGTATGATTTCAATCCCATATACGAATGAAAGAAATTAACAATACCAAAACGTAATACAGCAAAAAAATATGAATAACATTTTTATCAAGAACTGAAGGAAGCTCTATGATTTCTGATATGTAAAATATGGAATATATGAGGGGGTGAAACGGGTTGATAGTGAGTTTTCACGAATATCTAGACAAAATGGGATTTTGTAATAACATCTATAGTAATCATGATTTACGTACCATTCGATTACTTTTCAACCAACTTTAAAAAAGAGTCAGGTTATTTACGGAAGGGAAAAAATTATGGAGGTAATAAACAAGCAACCCTCAGAAGGAGAAATGTTTGTACATATATTTTTTATTCGTACTCTGTGGTGGATACCAACTTCGGAAAACAACTAGTTTGGGCGCCTCCACCATTTGTTTTGGCGCCTCCACCATTCTGATGACGTAACAATACCATTGACCTTTCTATCTGGGGACACGTTAAAAAATGATGCTGATTCACTAGTAATAAATATTGACTGCCAACAGGGGTTGAGTGATGCTTGCCGATCGATATCCACCGCTCATATGAAGAAGCGAATTTTCAAGTGTCTAGAAGTTACTTATACACACGGTTTTCATTGTTGAAACAAAAATATCTATTTCTAAATAATTTTCCAATGATGGTTCTGCGGACGACAAGAAAAGTGGTCAATTTGTTTGAAATGATTGAATAATTGTTGTTTCACGATGTCATGTTCTGATGTGAATGTTGAAGCACCCTGTATGTATTTTCTGAGGGTATTTGTGATCACATTTTTTTCAGCAATACCTCATTCATTAATCTGTGGTGAAATCCAAAAATTTTTTTTTATTCTCGAGAAACATACATTATGGACAAAAAATCATGCGCAACTTAGATAGTTACATAATATTGCAAAATTAATTTAGAACACTCCTAATACCGGAACTGGGGTTTCAACGAATATATTTAGGATGATTTCGGAATATGATAAAAACTCAAGATACCAAATTTCTTTTCGAAAATTTAGGAATTGAAGGAAATAATAATCGATCAAGGTAGTCCTGAATTGCCTTGTACATATAATGATTCATACTGAAGAGTCTATGAAAGTGTTTTATGAAAATGTTGATAAATAAAGCTTTATGACCTCCTATATAAAAAGACTGATCAGTAGACAAATTTCAACAAACACTTCAGCAACTATCTGACTAACGGAAATCTAAGTCACTTAAAAATTAAATGCTCTTAAGATTCAGGTCACTTATTTTTATTGAATATTCGATAACCTTCCTCAGATTTATAACAATTATCAATGAAGAATAACATACCAGTACATTACATCACACCACTTCAGATAAGACATACAAATGTGAATTAACTCTTCCATCTTCCTCTACCCGCACAGGCTATGCCTTTCGGTACACTCAACGAGTGTTTATGAGGGAGTATTATTATTATTATTATTATTATTATCTCTGCCCCAGTAAATTCACTACCTTTTTCAAAGTGGATGAGAGTTATTCCAGAGAATTACTAAATTACAGTATCTTCAACTAATTTCTCCTTATGATCCACAGTTTCGGATAGTTCCTTGAAATATATCTTCTCTTTCGAGTAGCTGCATAATGGTAATGGTATTGGTAAATATGGATGCTGACTGATGCGCTGCGACCTAATTAGATCTATTGTGCCCCATCTTCTTCTACTATTTCAAGGCGTTCTCGTTTACAGCATCCCCTCAAGCCCCAATTCCTTGAGGAATTTAAAGATTTTGAGGGGGTCTATTCGTGGTATTTCTCCCACAGTCAGCTGGTGTGATCCCAGTATATTCAATCTCTTGGGATGTACAGCATAACTTTCCATCGATATATGGTCTGGTGTTTCTGGATGTTCCCCCAGAATCTGCAGGTGCTGTACTCCTCTGAGCCTAGCTTCCGTAGTTGTTCTTTGAGTCTGCAGTACCCCGTGATTGTCTTCAGACTAGTTTTGCTGAGGTTAATCAGTGTCTTCGATCTTGCTTGGTTGAAGTTGCCGTGGAGATCTTTGGCCTGCCTCAGCCCTGGAAGTCTTTGCCAGTATGTTTCTCTCATTGCTCCTTCAGTTTTATTGAGTTATTCTTGAAAGTATGATTTCTCGAATCCGCAGAATGGTTTTAAGTTTTGAATTGAAGGAATTATATGACAGTACAGAAGTTGAATAGGTAATACTGTTTTAATGCAACATCCGTGAAATCAATACTTACGTTTACCATGGGATAATAGTTTTGCATGTAGAATATGACGGCCCACCAATGGTTTGAGCAATCATTAGTCATTTGGGAGGAGACCGACCATAACGGACCTTCACCTACATATTTATATATGGTAGTCAACATTAAAACCACCATTGCTAGTACCGGTGTTAATCTAAAACAATGCAATCAACGAATTCAATAATTTTACAACAAAATTCAAAAACTGTTGGAAATAAACGTCGTAGTCTACCGATCTGTTTCCGTCGTCGTCTAGCGGTCTGTTGTCGTTTGCGGTCTGTCATCTGTTATCTGTTGGTCTTTCCTGATCTGTCTTCCGTTGTACCCTGAACTTTGTCCCTCTGAATTATCGTTCGTAGGTCTGTCGTCATCTGGCTCCGTTGGTCTGGTTTTGAACTGTCGTCCCTCGTCCCTCGTCCCTCGTCCCTCG
The DNA here is from genome assembly GCA_958502065.1 of Chrysolina americana. Lineage (NCBI taxonomy): Eukaryota > Metazoa > Arthropoda > Insecta > Coleoptera > Chrysomelidae > Chrysolina > Chrysolina americana. Next base: position 3,650,741 of record OY293411.1, on the reverse strand, counting down.
TCCCTCGTCCCTCGTCCCTCGTCCCTCGTCCCTCGTCCCTCGTCCCTCGTCCCTCGTCCCTCGTCCCTCGTCCCTCGTCCCTCGTCCCTCGTCCCTCGTCCCTCGTCCCTCGTCCCTCGTCCCTCGTCCCTCGTCCCTCGTCCCTCGTCCCTCGTCATGTTTGCCGGTTTTGTATTTCGAGTGAGGCGGATATCGGAAAAAAAAGTTGTTCATGACGTATCTACTCACTATACGTTGGAATATCTCACCTGAAATATCTATGAACGTAGCTCTCAATCAGATTGATCTGCTTTCTCTTCATCAAGGTGTATGCTGTTAAAATTCCTGCTATGGTTAAAAAACTATCTACAGAGACAGGAGTCTGGTTCAAGAACATAGTTTTCGGGGAATAATAGAACTGCAAAACAAGGAATTGTATTAAAATACTTATTAGGTATCGTCTACCATTCCACAAATAGCAAATACAAATAAAGGTCAACCATATAGGTCATTCGACAATGAATTAATCAGTCAACCAATCAATCAATAACTCAATCAATCAGCTAGTTAATGAAACACTCAATAATTTCCTTTCAAAGTCGTAGAACATACCAAGAGGGATATTTTTGTTTCTTTATCTCCATAATTAGCTTTGAATACATACCTCGACAACATCATAGTAATTACCAATAGGACCCATAAGGGAAAGCAAAAACTCATGATGCGAGATGATCCACATCATACTCAACGTTCTTATTCCATTGAGGCAGAGTATTTGTTGGGGATTTTTGGAGGTGGCAAAGATTTTTTTACCATTTTTCACAGCCGAGAAAATCACAAGTGACGGGTACGTGAGCTCTGAAAGTTGAAAAAGAAGTTTTATATTGGTTCAGATTGATATTTCAGTACCGTCAGACCAAAACTGTACGCATATACAGGGTGTTTCCTAGGCGTCTCAAGGGGCACCACAGGCAACAATATTGTGAAAAAAGTACGCCACTGACAGATGTTCATAGGAACTTTTCTTCTTAAAAATAATCTAACAAATCACCCTCTGCAGTTAGGAACATTAGTTAGGAAACACCCTATATAATGTTGGAAGTGTGACTACTAATATTTAGCAAGTCTCGTTCAAACAAAGAATTTTTTTGGGTAAAACTACAGAATATGTTCAGCCAAACTAATATGGGTTACAATTTTAGAGAAAAAAAAGGTGTTAAGAACATAATATTATAGAATGTCAAGAAACGGCCACCTGACTGAATATATGATGGTGTTATGCCATAAATACAGTATGTTTAATTAATACTTAAATATTTGTAAGCACCTCTTCCGGTATACGCTAACGATAACTCATACAGAGTGGAGCAAATTATTATAGCTGTAGTGGCAGCTATGACGAATCTGGAACAGAAAAATACATATACTGTACTGATGCACTTGTGACATTTCCAAAAAACAAACAAAATGTAAACACCATATTAGAAAACTGTTAGCTGAATAGCTTTCTAGTTTTCATCTTAACAGGAATATCTCGAACATTATTTGGTAGACTTTTACACAGTCAAAATGTAAACAGATCGTCTACTCAGTGACACGTCGCCTCACAAACTCGCTAACTTTTTCTTTCCGGAATACTGCACAATTGTCGGTAGTCGTCCTCATTCTTGACCCTTCCATAGATTTTTTGGAGTTAATTCCTTCCTAAAATTTGGTGAAGCATTTTATTTCTTTATCTTCTGATTCCAACGGTGTTAACAGAACATCGTGTGCAACAAGGAAAGAGAGGTAAAAATCAGTGTAATTTAATTTCTGTAGGCCGTTTTTGCTTTATTTATGATTGTTTTATTATAATAGATCCATAAAATCAACTCTGCCCACCTTTTGCTAGTCTGTCAGGGGACTTACCACACATTTTTCTTTCTGGAAGCCTCCGACCACCTTTATACCAAACACTTCAAGAAGAACATCTTCCTTAAGGCCTAATTTGTCAAATTTCCCTTATCACATCGTAATATGAATCTCTACGATACTTATATCGAAAATATCTATTGCATTATGAACATTTGTTATGAAGATTTCTACCAATTATTTCAATTAGAGAACTCCATTATATACAAAAGAAGCAATCACAGTTTAAAAAAATTGTGTTATCGTTTGAGCTAGACCCTCTAATACACTGTTTATTTCACAGTTATTCTCCAGTTTTTTTATTTTAAACACGTTTTCCCACGGATATTGAAATGCATCCCCTTTCCTGACGTAAATGCTGAGATATTCCTACAAAAAACACAATTGCATTGTATCGTACGCCACTGAAAATTAACTTTCAGCCATGGTGTTCACATTAAGCACAATCGATCCTAAATGGATGCTTACATAGTTACCCAATCCCCTACTGACAGTTTCTGATCCAAGTCCTTGGAATAGCATCTTTCTTTGATGAAACTATGTTTGTAAAATAACTTCGAAAAATCTTCTAGTGTACAATGACTGCTCAGACAAAACCCAGTGTGAATTCCAAATGTTTCATTCACTACAAATTGCATACGTATAAGAGGAAAATCCTGAAAAAAATTACAGTTCCTAATAGGTCCTTGTCTCTTTTTGGAAGTGGTCCATAAAAGTTCGTTTTGTACAAATTCTCTATCTTATTTATAGATGAATCATCTAAGTAAGGCAGAGGCGAACCCAGCTTATATTTGAACAGTTGGTGTCGGAAGTTGGAGACTTATCAGTTAAATGAAGTATCCATAAAAGTTTTGGATTGTCCCAAGGATATTCGCTACAATTATCTTTGAAAATTCAACAAGATATGGAAGATCTAAGGGAAATTAAAGGAAAAAAAAAATCAAGTATTGGAGGCTGAAAGAAGAAGAGCGGCTCCTACACAGGATTTTAAGACATATTTTCTGAAAAAAATTGTATAGTATCAGGAAAACAGGAGTACATAGAAACGAAGATACGGTGAAGACAAAAACAGTATGGACTGCAGAAATATTTCAAGAGATTACCATTTTGTCCTGGCTGTTATTATTTTGAAGAGTCCCAGAAAATTCAAAAATAGAAAAAATTTTATGAAATGGTGCTGATATATAAGCGAGAAGAAACTTAGTAATTGCCGATTACTTACTTTGCTGTCTCCTATACCCATGAACCCCAAACAATATTTTCCAAAATGCGTATCCCCATCTGTAGTTTCGACGTGATTGTAGCATTCGTCAAAATTTCCTAGATCAAAAAAATTTCCGTTTTCGATTCCTTCAGGAAGTTTAGCAGAGGCATCAAAATCTGAAATAAAATTGTACAGTTACGTAATGGAATTAAAATCAACAGGGCCGTGTTTGGCCCTCTGAATGCTAATTTTAGTAGAATAAAAATACTAACTATGCTGATTTCATTTCCCTACATGGAAAGTGAGAATTACCAGTTCTAAAAACAGTTATTAAAGATTTTTCATTATTGAAAAACCGAAAATTTTTCAGCTCATTCACTCACATTGATAAACGTGATCTGTTTGGGTTAAAATCGATGTTATTGTCCACAAAAAGAAAATTTGTGTCATCAGCATCAGTCATCAGTTCTAGTGGATCATTGATGTAAATAAGAAACAGTGTGGGTCCCAAAACGGAACCTTGTGGTACTCCGACGCCAAGCCAATCGAATCAGATTCTCAGTCAAATAGAAACTTCATAAGCTTTTCATGGTACCTCTGCAGTCGCAAGTTGTAAATCTTCAAAAATCTGCTACGGTGTTCAATTAAAAATTCATCTGTGAATTTTCTGAATCGATTGGCCTTAGCAGAATTTCTCTATCTTCAACCGTTCTTGAATTGAAGAGTTTATCTGGAGTTGAATGGGGTCATACACCTCGAAAACATTTTCAAAAAATGTTCTCTGCTCATATTGAAAAAACTTGATCTTTTCTGGATATATACACTGAAATTGAAGTCAATTCACAGTTAAATGGAGATTTCATAGGCTTTTCATGGAACCTCTGTAGTAGCGAGTTGAATATTTTCAAAAATCTGCTAAGTAGTTCAATAAAAAACCCATCTGTAGATATTTTTGATTCAAATTCACAGATCATACTAATTTAATGATTCTGAATCGATTGGCGTTAGCAGAATTTGTCTATCTTCAACCGTTCTCGAATTGATCAATCACCAAGGTAAGAATCAAACCACTGAAGAGCGATGTCTCTGATTCTGTTGACACAATGAAAGGTATTTGACAGGGAAGAGTAGGTACTACCACAGCAGTAATACAATGATTGGTCTGGGGACATTTTTAATAAAGATGAATACAGATAGCTATAAATATTTGGGAGAGAGGGTTTTGATGACAGGTATTAATGATATTGTCGTAATACTCACATACTGTTTGTGTGAAATTTACGTTCCTGAATATTTTGCTGCATTTTTCTGATATCCCTGACAAGTTCGTGTGAAAATAGACATCCTGAAAGTAGTCAAGATACTCATGAACAACATTGTTACTGGCAGATGTATGAAATAAAACGAAAACCGACAAGATAAGCAAAATCACGTTTCTCATGTCGCAAGTCGTTTGCCACTGATGATTCTGTAATGTAAATCATGAACTTTCACCTTTCATTTCGCTCATTGATAATACAGGCGATGACAGGCATTTTCTGGAGAAATTATGGAGTCCGTTTTTATCGGACTGATGAAACTGTGGATTGATTCACCTCCTTCATAATACTGCAAATACTTACAAGGAAATGCGATATTTTTTTTTGTGAACGTTGATTCGTCCCCTCCTTTTCCAGGGCGTCAGCTCACTCGCTTTCTTTTTGACCACTAGCACAGAACATTTAACCTACAAAGACGTCATATTCAAGTAGGCCACCAAAAAAAGTTCACTGGCCTAATGCCATTTCTGCGCAGTAATTTCAAACTGATTTTAGATTGTGAATGACATTCATTCAATATATTTTAACCCACAGTTTGAATTTACCGCCTTATTTGTTACCAAAGGACAAGAATCATTGTTTATAGAGAAAAAAGATACAATCGCGCGAGACATCTAGCCCGATAACGACGAACCTAGGCAGTACGAATTCGTAGAGACAATGGTACAGGTGTATTTTCTGCCTAGGTTCGTCATTATCGGGCTAGATGTCTTGCGCGATTGTATCAAACGTGATTTCCACAGACACTGACTAGCTATCTTTTTTCTCTATAAACAATTCAAGAATTATTATCGCAACAAACAAGAAACCCAAATTTCGAGAATACTTCGAAAATGTTCAGCTATTGTAATGTAGATGGCGCTCAGCTACCAAATCCAATAGGGTCAGGTGCCTTGCGGTACTTCATCTGGATCTCCGAAACCAGCTCTGGCTCATCTCTGACCATGACCCTGTGTTCTCTACAATCAGCGGGAACTAAATCCGAGAGGTAACAGAGTCCTGTATGAGGGCTTCAATCGAAATCTTGGCACAGTAATGGTCCTGCTGGATATCCAGAAGGCATTCGATACCGTCTAAATAGAAAGTCTAGTCATGAAGATGTTAAGAGCAAGCATACCTGACCATATGGTAAGAATCATGTACTCATACCTGGTCGACAGGACTTTCAAGGTGTCCGTGCGGTACCTGGGAGTACAGCTGGACAGAAGATTAAGACTTGGAAGACATGTCAGCTTGGTAATTCAACGAGCTGCGGTAGCAGTAAGAAGGACATATCCGTTAATAGCCAGGAACTCCGAGCTGTCCATGGAAAACAAGGCGTTAATCTTCAAGCAGGTCATCAGACCAACGATGACCCACGCCTGCCCAGTGTTTGCAGCCTCCCCAAAACCCATATTGCGAGATTGGAGCGGATGCAAATCACAGTACTCCGTATCGTCACAAACATTAACACATACATTCGGCTAGATGCGTTGCGGGAGCTGGCCGATATTCCATTCATCAAGGAATGTATCAAACGACAGTCTGATGAATTCCACAGATACCATATCCTTGGAAGCCCGTTGACCAGGGATATAACAGCGGTCCGAGCCCACCACAACAGGCCACGAAGGCATGGAGGACTCATCTACCAGGCACTGGACATTTTCCACGAGAACCCAGAAGACGATCGATAATCCATTCATGACACCCATGAATGTTCTAACCCGGTTTTTCCGGGGGCACACTGAAAACTCAATAATACATGAATCCAATAGCCCGATGTCTTACGTATAAGCTAATAATACCCCCCGCATAACTTGGAGGAGGCGGGGAAGTCTAACAACTCCGAGACTTAGCACCTACAGCATTTAACCGCCTACATAACACCGTAGGGCCTGCCCTAGGGCAGGTGTGAGCTGGTTTTGTCCGCCCGCTGACAGCTCAGCAGGGCAGGAGTAAACCCCTCGCTGCTAAATCGGCTATATAACTCCCTCCTGCCCCCTCTGTGGCTAGTGATAGTTTAAGCATTTTATACCGGGACTATCCACCCTCAATAACTCCCCGAAAATTGAATTTTTCTGACTCTATCATTAATTTCTCCCAGACAGTAGTAGAGTTCAGTCGTAATTATCCACCGATTATCTTATTTTATTTGCTCACCGAGTACACGAGTGCAAGAGCAACAACCCGGATCTTCAATTAGAGACACGAAAACAGAATCGTAACTCACAAGTGAGTATTAGGAAGAATGGTTATTAGAAAAGGTTTTGCTAGTTTTTGATCATTCTCGATAGGTATATCTTGGATCTTGTGGTGAAATTCCGTGAGACTGGATCAGTCGCCAATAAAAAAAGGAATAGGATGGCTTCAGTTACAAACGACATCAATCAAATAGAAGTTTTAGGACAAGTTGCAGTTGACCCAACGTTGTCTACACGGCAACTAAGTAGTATAACAGGCATATCGAGAACTTCCATAATGGGGGTGCTAAAATTGCACAAATTTCATCCGTATGAGTTGCATCTTCACCATGAACTGAATGAGGATAACTACGACAGACGATCTGAATTTTGCGAAAATGTAACAAAAATGATACAGAGGAACCACGGATTCATTAAGCATATTTGCTTCAGTGATGAGTATTCATTTTTTTTGAACGGGTTAGTGAACAGACACAACTCTCGCTATTGGAGTCAGAACAACCCCCACCTACTTAGAGAGGAGCACACACAATGGCCCCAAAAGTTGAATGTGTGGGCAGGGATTCTGGGTAATGAAATCATTGGCCCAATATTTATCCAATGTGATTTAAATGGTGCGGTTTATTTGGATATGCTGCAGAATCAGATTGAACCACTTATTTCGGATACTGTTAACACGGACCTCGATGATGATGGTAATCCAAATCTATTGGCAGATAACATTTATTTTCAGCAAGATGGGGCACCACCTCATTTCTCATTATAGTTGCGGGGATGGCTATCTCAAACTTTTCCAAATCAATGCATAGGTCGTCGAGGTCCAATAGAATGGCCAGCACGCTCGCCGGACTTGGCACCCAATGATTTTTGCCTGTGGGGTCATTTGAAAACCGTTATTTATAAAACTCAACCTACTGACCTGAACGATTTGGAAAGAAGAATTATAACTGAATGCCAGGCAATTACAAGGTGCAAGAAGAATTTGCAAATAGACTCTACTACTGTCTGGGAGTTAATGGAAGTCATCTCGAACATTTTTTGTGAATACATTTTTGATAATCTATTTCGTATAATTTATGTACTCACAATTCAACCATTTGAACTCGAATATCTCGAGAACGCCTTCTTCAAATTCTGAAAATTTTGCACTGCTAGTATCAGAATTGAATTACGTTCACAATGATGAATGACATGACCCTCATTCCCTATTAAAATTATAGAGGGGGTTGCTCTGGGGAGTAGGGGGTTGAAGTTTCAAATACCTACTTCACGTCACATGGTGTCCCCCTCCAAATAAAAATCGACGTGTCTTGGCGATTTTTTGTAAAATAATTTTTCTTGGAGTTATTGAGGGTCTTAAGTGGACCACCCGGTATATTTAAGTGTTGTGAGTGTGCTATACATTTTTACTGCTATTTATTGAAATATATGTTTTGGATTTTTGGATCTCTCTGCGACAAGTATCAGCATGAACTCCGACAGATCTGGTGATCTGGAATACTCCTGCAGCTACTTGAAGATGAGCCAATGCATGTAGTTTTCTTTTAAAACATCCCCTCTGAGACAGAGTCTGAGCGGCGTCACTCACAGTAGAATTGATTACCCAGATGGCAGCCTCTTCTTATTATTGTGAAGATAAAAAAAAAATTGATTGATATTATTATTTTCACAGATTCACATCCTTTCACTCTGGACTGTTTGATTTTCCCAGGTTTGGGTATCACTCAACACCCATACGAATTATTTTCTGTATATTTTTCGCCCCAATTTTCCTGTAGCATCGTCTAACTTCCTGATACCACCCGGAAATCAGCATTTCCACGTGAGTGCAATCCTCTTCGCATCCAGCTGAAACTTGGAGTAATTTTTGAGGGAAATGAGCTAACACATACATTTATTCCGTGAAAATTAGAGGTGGAATGAAAGCAGTGGGTCCATTCCGGAGCGGAGACGGCCGTTCTGGGACACACTTCGACTAAATGTGTCATTCCTCATAATTGCTTCTTGGATTGTTTCATTAGAGACGTCGTTAAAACTAACGACTCTCTTGCCGAGAGCCGTCCTCAGGAAATTATATTCGCAGAGTCCTTTGAGGAATTTACTCGACGAATTACGGGATGATGATGCATAAAAAGCGATTGGTTCTGGATAGATCTAGTATATTCCGTTGTGATGTTGAAGTCCGTGGCTACAGAACAACTGGACAATTGACAATATTCCACAGACTATCGGTGATCGTTTTTTCACTTTCAGGTTGGTAACGAATTTTGGTTTTTAATATTTGAAACACTGTATTTTGATACACTGACATGTGCCATGTGTCAGCAATGACAAATGTCAAATTATCATAACCAATTCCCTGCCAATAATAATTTGACATTTGTCATTGCTGACACATGGCACATGTCAGTGTATCAAAATACAGTGTTTCAAATAATAAAAACCAAAATTCAATACCAACCAGACAGCAAAAAAAAGATCACCGATAGCCTGTGGAATATTGTCAATAAGTATTTACCGATCCATGATGTTCATAATCAGTTTTTTAGGTTATTTACGACAAGAGAGGCTGGTCGCTTATTTTATAATCCAAGAAACTATTGATATGTACTTATTATATAGGAAGAATAAAACCAGCAAGACTATTATTCAAAAAATTAGATAGAAACCCTACCGAGTACGGTTGTTGGGTTGTTTCAAAAAACCGAGGAATACACAGATACGGTTCAGTTTGAACGTATGGGCTGGAATTTGTGGAGATCAGTTCCTTGACTCTTATTTTTTTAATGGAACACTCAATGGAGAAACTTATCTAGAGTTTCTCCGAAGCGCTTTTGAGGATTATCTAGACATTTTACCTCTCGTAAATTTAAATCAATATTGTTTTCAACGTGACAGTGCCCCTCCACATAATACCAGATCAGTATGTGAATACCTAAAAGATACCGAGATAGGTGGATTGTTAATAATGTTCATGTGAAATGGCTAGCAAGGTCTCCTGACCTTAAAATACTTGACACTTTTTTGTGGGGCACATTTTATGGCCAACAAGAATTCAATACTGTTAAAGTTCTTAGGAGAAGCATAATTATTGAACAGTGTCGGTCAATAAGAGGGGATGTAGTCAAATTAGACCAAAAAATAAGAGTAAAGTTACCTAAATTCCCACCAAGCTGAAAATCGGTAAATTTGGAAGTTCCCCATCTTTCCCCTTTAAGGAAAAAATTTTATTCAAGGTCAAAGGTAAAAAAAATTAGTTTTTCGCGATTTTCAGCAAAACGGTGAGTTTTATCATAAAAATATTTCAAACAAAAATTGTAGATCATAAAATTATCTACAAAAAATTAATCAATACTTTTTTTTCTACGAGTCACCGTTTTTGAGATATAACGATTCAAAAAGTTGTAAAAGTTATAATCGTTATAATATGCATGAAAATATATTGGTAAGACAAGCTAATAATGATGCTGATGTATTGATAATTGTAACAGCAATTGAGCAATTCAATTTGACAAATACAACTATTGTTGTTGGTGAAGATATAGACTTACTCGTATTACTGACTGCTCGAACTCCAACTGAAAAAACTATTTTCTTCTTAAAACCAGGAAAAGCTCAACATCAATCGGAAATGTATTCATCAAAAAGTTTATCTACTTTTGCAAAGTGTCAAAATCATGTACTATTTTTACACGCAATAACTGGCTGTGATACGACATCTGTATTTTACAGGAGGGGTAAAATAACAGTCTTCAAACTATTTGAGAAACAAAATTTAATTGAATATGCTGAAGTTTTTAAAAATAGAAGTTCTACTCGACAAGAAATTATTACTAATGGCATTCGCTTTCTTCTTTCTATGTACAGAGCTCCTAAAATAACTACCTGCTTAGATAAGTATAGATATGCATGTTTCGTTAAAAACACCGAAAGTAAAAAACAAGTACAATTAGCTTGTCTTCCTCCAACCTCAGTTGCTGCTTATCAACATCTTTTTAGGGTATATTACCAAGTTCAAGTGTGGCTTGGTTATAAGCTAGACCCTACAGACTGGGGTTGGAAGTTGGTCAACAATTTATTAGAACCAGTGCACACTTTACTTCCACCTGCGCCGGAAAAACTGCTGAACTCGATTTTTTGCAACTGCAAAAAGGGATGCAGTGCTAAATGTGGTTGCAAAAAAGTAGGACTGTTCTGTTCTCCGGCATGTACACATTGTCAAGGCCGGTTGTGCTCTAATATTGAATCACCAACAGTAGAGGATCTGTTTGATTCCAACGAGGCAACATGCGATACATCGCTATTAACGCAGTTTACATGCACTCAGGATGAAGATGAAGAAGAACAAGAAGAACAAGAACAAGACGAACAAGAACAAGAAGATCAAGAAGAAGAACAAGAAGATTTTGAAAGTTACGACTCGGACGATTAAATTTCACAACTTTTTTTTAACTTAAATTGCGTTTATCTTTTCAATCTCTGCTAATATCCATTATTTTTCAATAGTTTCAAATTAAACAGGATCAAAACTGACCCGTGGAATAGGCCTACTGGGGAAACCACAAAAAAAAACGCGCTAAGTACACTACCTCATAGGTGGCGAGGAAACGTGTGCATATTATGACGATTACAACTTTTACAACTTTTTGAATCGTTATATCTCAAAAACGGTGGCTCGTAGAAAAAAAAGTATTGATTATTTTTTTTTAGATAATTTTATGATCTACTTATGATAAAACTTTTTTTTTTACCTTTGACCTTGAATAACTTCGTAACTTCGAATGTCTAAATAGACCGGACTAATATAGCAAGGGCTGTAGAGAACTTTGGGCGGCGAGCACATCTATGTATTTAGGAAGGACGCAAACATTTCGAGCAGTTGTTTTGATGTTTCAGATTTTTCTTCATCAGTGTTGTGATATTTAGTTCATTGTAGTTATAGGTTCATTTGTAGTTGTGTCGTGACAGAAATTTTCAATAAACTTCATCAAAAACTAGTTTAATCAGATTATATCTCGTTTCTTGTTAAAAAAAAAATTCCACGTAATTATTACTTTGATAATAACAGCAGACGTGACAGATAATGGGATAACAACAAATAGATTAGTTTGACAAGGATTATTTGATGGATTCTGAGCCAACTAAAACTTTTTTTAATGTTATGCGAAGTTGTGACATGACAAAGTATCACATGTTATACAATTTGTTACCAAGAGACGAAACGTCAAATGGTAAATCTGAAAAAATCGTCATATAGCAAGGACAAAATGGCAATGTAAATGTGCTGTTTATTTTGATATCCATCACCAACTTACGTCAAAAAAATAAAAAATGGTTTTTCACATTTTCGTTTTATTCTAGGTATCTCTGGATTCGGAATTTTGAAACTTTCTTAACAGCATATTGTTTGTCACATAGATGCGCAAATTTGCCACGATTCAACTATCTTTGTATCTCTTAAAGTTTCCGAGATCCCAATGGTGGCCTTCGATTTTGAATTATCCGGTCCTCGTTGGATCTGAAGACGATTGCGGATACAAGAAATTGAAACGTTGTGAAAAAGTGGAAAAAGTCAAACATCTTTGAACCCATTAAGACAATGGAAGTCACTAGCCGAGTTTCATACAGCTAGATTCATTCTTTATCTTTGGCTCAAATTTGTCTGTAGTTATTGGACCTGTTGTTTCTACTAAATTCAATTTTTCTCCATTTTCATGGTTATTCAATTTCAAAATGTCATTTTCAAGGAATCATTCAGCCCTATGCTGCATCACTTTCGTTAAAAACAACGTCACCGTTCGCCATTTCCGTTATTCTGCTATTACCAAGCAATAGCAAATAGATTATTTCATTAATGGTGACGAAATTGTATTCTACCCTGATAAGTACATAATATCAATAAATTCCTTCGACTTGTCTTCGTCTAAATTTGAAATTACAATTCCACGAATGAAAATTTCAGGTGAAATAGTTTCACCTCCAAGAAATTCTACAATATGGCGAAGGTGCCCGTATCACCAGCACCTCCCGCATAACTTGGAGCGTTCGTGTAGATGATGTTCATCATCCTAAGTGCTGCGTATTATCAATAATAACCGAATGCTCCTCCTGGGAGAGAAAGGAGAATAACAACCGTGGTTTCAGACTGATTACCGGAAGCCACAACGCTAATTGCCGCTATAACGCCGAAGCGTCGATCTGAATTCAAACTACTAATTAATTCATAGAGGAATCGTTCCGACGCGCCCCAGGATGAAAACACCGTCTTTACAGGGGAACTTGTGCCATAGACAAGGTCCAATTATGTCTAAACAAAAAAATATATTTGCCGAATTTGAATGGTCAGAAAATTTGGGGTAAATCATAAAAGAATTAAGGATAATCAAGACTCAGTAAAAGTTTCGCAAGGGGGCTGGGGGCAGCTGAATATACGATTTGTTGCTGTAACAAAGAATCTCAGAAAAGAATCGATACAAATGTTGGTGATATTTGAAATATCTAGAACTTCTATATGAGTAATTTTTCAAGAATACCTCGAAATAAACGAAAAAAACTTTTTTTTTGTTTTTAATTTTTATCTACCGACAATTCTTTTAATTTCTTTACAAAATTTGGTGAAAAATCCTTTGTGTTTTAAATGAGCTGTATTTTTTTTTAAGAAGACTATAAATGTTTCAATTGTATAGTAATTTGAATAAAAATAGCCTGATTTTCAATCAAAAAAGTTTGTTAAAAAAATTTCAACTTTTGAAATCTTTCAGTACTCATGTTCTTCGTCGAAGCGTCAACTTTAAGGTGATCTAAAAAAACATTTTGTTCGTATGGAAAAAAATCGATTAGAATGCAAAAAACAAAAAAAAAAACTTTTTCATTATATTTTCAGTAATCTTGAGTATTTTAAATTTTTTATCGCATATAAGCGTTAAATTTGATTTGAATTTCATGTAATATTATGTCATTTACATTCAATTATTTGTTAATGGTCTTGAAATTACAGATATATTGTTTAAACAATATATCAAATACGTAAAATCTTCAAAAAACAAAGGCTATTCATTCAGATTTTTTATCATTTTTCATTTATGAATTATATATAATTTACACGTCACTTTTTGTAATTTGAAATATGAAATCATTCAATTACAGTCAAATATAGAAACATAAATTATGAAAAACAAATTCTGAATGAATAGCCTTAATTTGATTAAGTTTTTACAATTTTGCTTATTGTTTAAACAATGTTTTCGGTAATTAACGAATGATAATTGAATGTAAATGACATAATATTGCATGAAAATTTATCTTTTTCATTAACTTCAGAGCTTATTTACGATAAAAAAGTTAGTTTACTGAAAAATTGTTTATGAAAGAATCGTTATTTATATTTTTGACGATTTTTTCCATACGAACAATTTATTTTTTTCATGCCATCTTGAAGTCAAAATTTCAACGAATAAAAGACTTGAAAATTTGGTTACCAACTTTTTAGATTGAAAATTAGACTTTCACTTCAAATTTAAATTCGTATACAGACGACATTAATACTTTGCTTCAAAAAAATTATAGCCTATTTTGAACATAAAAAAAAAGTTTTTAACGAGTTTAAAAAAAAGATAAAACGTACTCTTTTCGTAGTTTTTAGTAAAATAACTATTTCAACACGCTGCGTTGTAAACGTTATCTTTTTACACCCTTGATTGACTACCATTGAAAATTCCACTTTTAATGAAAAATAAAAAAATATTTTCACTGACTGAAACGATGACAGATGATTCGATAATATTAAACACTGATTTGGGTTTCTGTCAATTATATTCATGTTAAATTCGTTCGTTTTTACCAAAAAAAAAACTAAAAAAGCTACATTCCATTTTTATCTACGACACTAATTCATGAGAATTAAGAATGAAAACCATGTGAAATTAAAAAATTATAACTCATCACATTGATAAACCCAAATTATTGAACAAAGTTTTCTCACTTTTTTCATCTGGAGTTTTGAAAAAAAAACATCGACCCCCCCCCCGTATCTCAGAAGAAATGCATTTCAGGATATACATTGACAGAAATTGTTGATCTTGAAATAAGGTAAAAACTCAGTATATGAACTTTGTCGGTATTATTTTGACTCACCCTGTATATAGAAGTTTAGACGGGCAATTTCACAATGTTTCATAAAATTTGACAGGACATAATTTTCTTCATATTGGCTGAAACTTGGTTTCATATTGGCCCAATATCAATATTGTGAATGTGAAATTAATATTGATCCACTATGGATGAATATTGAACAACAATTACTACTAATAATAATATTGGTGAAATATTGCCTCAACCTATTCTGAATATAGACTGTCGCTATAACTTTGAGTCAATATTGCTTGAATAATTTTTACCAATATCAATTCAATAATATTGTCAACATATTGATTGAAATCACAATATTAATCTCAAATCTATTTCTAAGAATTAAAAACAATATTCAATATTGTATATCCAAGGTTGACCGCATATTCAAAAAATCTTATCTGGTTCAATAATTTTTAGTAATATCGATAAAACAATATTGTTCAAAATTTTTTTTGACATCTGATATGAATATTGAAATCATAACATTCCTCTCATATCGATTCCCAGATTTAAAAACAATATTGTATATTCAAGTTCGATAGCATACTGGTTTAATATTATCTTTAGAACCTAATTTGGTCGATACTGGTTGAATAATTTTTAGCAATATTGTTAACATATTGTTTTCAACATCTAGGATGAACATTGAAATCATGATATCTTCATGATATCTATCTCAAATCATAAACAATATTGTATATCCAAGTTTGATATACAATATTGTCTACAATATTATCAACATCTAGAATGAATAAAGGAATCCCAAAATCATTGTCATATAGATTCTGGGAATGCAATACAATAGTATATCTAAGTTTGATATGATACCAAGTTGAAAAAATCGTATCAACACACGTTCATTACAATTCAAAGCCCACGTCAATATTGAATTGGTAATACTGATACAATATCACAAAGAATATATATTGCCGAATGTTCAACAAACAATATTGATGAGGAAACTTACGTGAGAAACTGCTGGATAAATTTATATACTGAACATCAGCTGAAACCCGAGGAAATATATTACTACCGAAAGGTAGTCTCGTGATACCTTAATTGAAGGAGAACTGTAATCGTAGAAGTTTCGAGATATTTAAATATTTTTCTGAAGTGAATAGAGTATTTTTCAATAAGTAATTCACTTTGAATATTCTACCAATATATCCAAATGATATTGTACCAATATCGCTGAAAGTTTTGAGGTCAATATTGCTTCTAGAATATTCCACCAATATTGCTTTTGAAACCAATGTTGATATTGCACCAATATTAACCCAATATGATTACCAATATCGCGAAATGTTCACTATTTTTTCGCCAATATTGTCCCAATATTGTACTTATATTGTCCCAATATTGTACCACTATTGTCCCAATATTGTGCCACTATTGTCCCAATATTGTACCAATATTGTCCCAATACCTTGAACGGCCTCTATCTTAATCAGAAAGCACACATTTTTATAGAAGGTTTGTCAAATATTCAGCACACAGAGTATTTTGTTTTTTTCTGGGACACCCGTCATAATTTCATCGCGTCACCCAATACACAGAAACCGATTTACAAAAGACACTGCGAGTGTTCGGCGCACGCGGGGGTAGAAAAGAGAGGTCGTTTCATCGGCAATTTGTTCAAATGCCCCACTCGGTGCTACACTTTTAATTAACAGAGCTAAATCGTTTAATGCGTCCCCAGACGTTACTTTAATCTGGTGCTAATTATAACATCCCTTCCATGGGTCGTCCCTCGTCCCCCACCCCTGCCGTTGTTGGCGGATATCGCACCAGCCAACTGTGATGTGTTTCGGGCCCTCTTGTCTTTTGCGAGGTCAAATTTGAAGTGTCTTTCGTTGATGCAATCGAAGTCCAGTAGTAGGGGTGTGAAAGAAAGATTTTGGGGATTGATGTGGGCTGAGGGATTTTTTAAAATTTTCAAGTCATTGGTAGAATCCAAAATTTATTCAAATTGTACTAGCAAATAATTTGTTTGAAGGCTGTAGTAGTATAGTCTTGCTCGTGGTTCGGCGAGTCACGAGCAAGACTCGCCGATCCACGCGCCGTGGGATGCCGGCTTGAAGTATTGCACATGTAGTGCCCTTGATACTTTTTTCGAGTAATTAATTATTCTGCGGATCAACCTTAAAACAGACTATACTAATTTCACCATTCTGATTTGAATAGAGTTCACAAAATTGCTCTATCTTCAACCATTCTCGAGTTGAAAATTTGTCTGGAGTTGAGAGGTGTCATTTCCATCCAAAACGGTTTCATATTATTTTTCTTGTAATATTAGTGAAACTCAATCTTTTATCAATATGCACACCGAATTTGGAGTCGATTGCCAGTCAATTAGAGATATCATAGGCTCTTTACGGAACCTCTGTAATTTCAAGTTGAAAATTTTCGAAATTTCCATTAACCAAAGAAATTTTTGATGTTCTGTTCCTTTTTTATGCTAAACCTTGCATCTAAGCATATGCAATAGTATATTGTGTATCTAGTGCGTAAAAAAGTCTTCATGCACGTGGTGCACACTATACTTTTTCTACGACCTTTTACTTAGAGATTGAATTTAAGGAAAATTTTACTAATTTTCTTCATTACAATAATAATTATTATGAACAGTTATATTGCAATTTTGTAAATTGTCAAAATGTACATTTACTTTCTCTGTTTCTACAAAATTAGTGCTGCTTGTACTGTTGGTATTGACAACATAACTACGATTATTCTCAGTTGTTAAGATTGTATTGCAGACATCTATCTTTTTAGTTAGGGATTCTTCCACGTAGGCTTCTGCCACTGAGGATGATTTCCAGCCGACGTGTTTTTTTAGCGTTAGGAGATCTCCTCCACCTTCGACTAATAAAGACGCAGATGAACGCCGTAGGCTGTGCCCAGTAAATTCGTTGGCATTGGGGAGTTTCAAAAATGTGGCAATTTCTGAAGGGACTTTTCCTATCTTATTTATACCAATCACTTGCCGAGTACATTTCCCTCGTTGATAATTAATAAAGAATTTATTTTCGGCATAATCCCTGGGACGAAGAGCCACGTATTTGTGATGTATGTCCAAGTATTCAGTAACAGTAAATTTTCTAGAAACCTTCGCATCATTAACTGACACAATAAGAACTGTTCCCAAATTTTGGATGTCATCCATTTTTAATTTATAGAGCTCATCTCTGCGCAGGGCTCCAGCTACCCCAAACAACAAAATAAGATAAAAATTTTAAGATTAGTATTTATCGATATTTATACAAATGGACTTACTTTGGTTAATAAATATTTTTCATCGGGTGCCTCTTTGAGAAATTTTAATACGTGTTCCTTTTCCAAAACGCGTGATTTTTTAGGAATGTATCCCTCGTTTTTCCGTTTCAAGAAAGCGCGAACTTTCGGATAATCACCAATTTGTACGTTGTACTTAACACTAAGGGTGCTTTTCAACATTGAGTAGTGACTCCATGAGGTAGAAGATTTAACCTTTGTTGATAATTCAGATAGGAAGGCTAATATTACCCTTTCGGAGAATGATTGAACGTTGTTTGTATTGCGCCATTGCATAAACTTTTCCAAAGTGTTTTCGTAAATTCCCAACGATTTTTGTGGCAATAACGATGAACTTGCTTCACTGGCTGCTAACGTTATATTTGGAGGAGTTGATGGGAGTACTTCAATGCTGTCCATCAGGAATTTGCGTGAAATACACGGCTAATCGGTTTAAATCAAAATTTCGTCGTACTATTTATTAATTCAGAGGGTAATTAATTACTATTTACGGTCTATTAACTGATGTAACTCTGAACTTCACTTTGTCAATTTCTCTCGCCACCGCTACCTAGACCAGCGACCGGTGTGTGAATTTGTATTGACTCTGATGGCACCGCTGCGTGAAATAAATCCCATAAGAAAAGCATGGCACTTCACACACCGATTCGTGAAATGAAGCTTTACACATTTTTATCGATGTGTGACGTTAGTAATTCACATACGGGAGTAGAAAAATGAAATAGTATCGTATCAGCATGAAACATTGTATACATACATACTACAAATTTCAAGTAAAACTGATGATTTTATATTTTCCATAATTTTTAGGGGTCTACCCCTTGAGACTTTTATCGAATATTTTATTTTTTTGCGGATTAACCTGAAATTTACTGACTACCCTAATTTCACCATTCTGATTCAAATGGCGTTCACAGAATTGCTCTATCTTCAACCGTTCACGAGTTGAAAAGTTAGTGTGGAGTTGAGAGGTTTCCAAAAATAGTTTCAAATTATTATCCTAGTCATATTAGTGGAATTCAATATTTTCTGAATATGCGCAACAAATTTTAGGTCTATTCCCAGTCAAATATAGATTTCATAGGCTTTTTACAGAACTTCTGCCGATTTCGACTTGAACATTTTCGAAAATACGATTATACAAGGGAATTTTTGACGTTTCATTCCTTTTTTGTGCTGAAATTTGTATCTGAGCATATGCAAATAAATCATAAAGTTTATTATTAAATATTTTTTTTAGTCATACCACCGAAATTCTGCTGGGTACCTAATTTCTTAGAAGCTAGTGAAGATTTCGTAGAACCATTCGACATAAGCAAATAGAAATCAATTGTAGGATGACAGATATGAGCATTAGCCCTCCGTTCTGACCAAGTCTGCACTGATGATCGGCAGAATCATGAAACTAGTATGCAGATAGTCACCTGTTTCAATTAACATCTGCTAGTCGCTACATGAAGCATTGCGGGGTATGTTTTAGAAGGCACAGGTGATTCGGCAGTATGCCAAGGATACCTAGTTCCAATATTTAATTATTTTTCATGATGAAATATAAATAAAAAATTACGGCAATGAAAAGTTGCGTGTAATACACATACATGTATGAGTATATTTGAGAAGTTGCTACGTTAAGGGCACTCCGCTCGTGATTTCAAACTCGTTGCGCATGCATTGAAGGCTCACTTAATATTTGGATCGTTATATTATTTTAACTGTACAAACTCCTCTTCTCGACTTCCAAGTAATTTCACCCCATCATTGATAAAAGTAAGCAAGAACCAACGAATTTTGAAATACGTATTGAATTGTCCTTGTGAAATCGTCGCTTTCCATACATTAATTTTCGAAACCCCTTTACTTCGTACGATGTCCAGAATCTCCTGAAAAATTATAGCCTTTATCCTGCATAAAAATGGAATAAAGCAAATGAAAAAAGTGCGCACCAGAGTCATTAATCTGGAAGTAACTCGAACAAGATGGCGTCGTAAAAACTGCTGATTGTTCATTTAAGCTTAATTAGCAGGCACTGAAATCATCTTTATGGCCCTTTCCGAGCGATTCTGTTCCGAAACAGCATCCACGTCGGACTCGGGGTGGAAATGGGGATGATACAGAGAGCAAGAAGCTGAATTTGTACTTATTTGTGTTGATACAGTTTTCTATTCGTTTTGTGTATTGCTGAGTAGTATTAGTTATTTGTTAATATTTTACTTTTCAATAATGTTTTATTGGCCAAGTATGCTCTGTTTGCAATTGGTATTTTTTTCTTGTATTTCTGGTCTTCTCTCTCCCGTTTTACATATCGTTACTCCTAGATATTTGAACTCTTTTACTTCTTCAAACTCTCTTGTTCCTGTTTTGACCTTTCCCTGTATTTGGTCCTCTCCTAATCTCAATATTTTCGTTTTTTCTTGGTTAATCCTAAGCCCCATTATTTCCTCTCCTTCCATAATTTCTTCCAGCTTATACTTCATTACTCTTCTGGTCTGGTAATTTGCCCTCCTCCTGTCTCAAGATTCTTATTATTGTGATCTTAGTTGATTTCATCGTCATGAGTTGGTTTCTTTTTATCGAGTCAAATGCTTACTGGAAATCTGCAAAGAGCAGTTCGAGGTTTATCTTGAATCGCATCTATGGTTGATTTTCCCTGTGTAAATCCGCTTTGATATGATCCTATTATGTTTTTTGTAATACTTGCCAACCTTGATTGTATTATTGATGTCATTATTTTATACGCTGTGTTGAGTAGTGTTATTCCTGGGTAATTCTTAAAGGTTTTTTGGTCTCCTTTTTATGGATAGTTATTATTTGTCCTGTCTCCCATTCTCTTGGCATTTTTTTGTCTGTCCATATTCGCCCCATTAATTTAAGCATCCTCTCCTTTTACTCATGTCCTCCGTATTTTATAAATTCGATGTTAACTTCATATTTTCCGCGCGCCTTACCATTTTCACATTACGTATTGACTCTTTCTATCTCCTTTCCGGTGGGTTCATATAATATATTATTTTCTTCTTCGCTCATTTCCTCTTCGTCTTCCACTACTATTATTGCTCTTTGTTCATTCTTTGCGGCTTTATCTACCAATAATTCTTTGTAGTATTCCATCCAAACTTGTTTTTATTGCTTGTCTTCTAGTTTCACTGTTCCTTCTTCATTCTTTATTCCGTTCGTTCTACTTGTCGTCTTGCTTTTTTGTTTTGCTCTTTAATTTTTCTATAGAAGCTTTTTGTATTTCTATTTTTACTTTCCTGTTCAATTTCCAGCACATTTTTGTCTGTCCATTCTCTTTTACACTTCCTAATCAGCTTCTTCGCTTGTTTCCTTAGTGTTTCATTTTCTTCTTTGTCTCAGTCCTCATCTATTTAGCCCTAGCCCCTATTTTATTTTCTGTTATCTCATTTTTATCTCATAATAATGAGAGTTAACTCATTATAATGAGTTAAGTTATCTCATCATTATGAAACAAGTTATGTCATTATGAGAAAACTTGACTTATTACAATAAGTTAAATTATCTCATTATTATGAGATACGGTAAGCCATTATAATGAGTTTATACTTTGCAACGTTGCCAACAGCTGCAGATTTTCCTTTTTCGTTATGTATTTGTAAACAGAAAAAAAGGATGTAGATTCCTTAGGTTAGGTTAGGTAATATTTCCTATTTTCAATGCCTGGATGACACGTATAGCATTAAATAAATGGATAATGGTAAAAGCAAGTAAATAATTAATAGAACTCAAAACTGTGAGGGCTTCAGTTTTTTAGGGTTTTTGTTTGAAACTGGCGCTAAATTCAACATAACTATGTCAGTTACATAAAAAAGATTTATTGTGTGGACTTGCACCATACAGATGAGCGGATAATAATTTGTTCACTTCCCCAGTTTTCTATTCCCATATTATTTCTCTAAGTTCTTTAGTCATGAAACATACCGGAAAAGTGCACAATAACTATGGCAACGCAGCACTAGCAAATATATCTTTCCCGAATTTTCTATTATCTCATTATTATGGCTTACGGTGTCTCGTTATAATGAGATAAATAATTCATTTTAATGACTCAGTTAACTCATTATTCTGAGATAGCGTGAGTCATTAGAATGAGTTAAATTATCTCTTAATTATGAGATGCCTTAAGTCATTCTCTAAGTCTGGGTTAATCTCATTGTAATGAAATAACAAACTTCAGGGGCTGAACAATTTATTTTAAAAATGTTCTATGCAGGGAGGTGTTCAAAGTAATGTTCAAAGTACACTTCTTCGCAAACTTTATTTTAAAAATCACTACGGATTGCTAACACAGTAACTTCTGCAACTAACAAAAGTAGATATATTATTATCTACATCGATATAAGGACACCAAATATCAAGATTATACAGTGTGATCATATAAGTGTGCAACAAATTGCAATTGAAAATTCAGCAAATTGTTATCGGGAAAACTTGTTCACCAATAAAAAAAAATTATTAAATGATGTGTATGAATCAACTTCTCTAGGTTATCAATGAAAATTTCAGCAAGGAACGTGATAGATTTCAGCTATTCGAGACACACTTGAGGAAAGCTTGCGAGTCTTTAAAAATGAATTATAGAAATTTTCGAGAGAATTTTATTCCGTTTTTCTGCTAAACCTTTCATCTGAGCATATATACAGATCATTTATTTTCGTAATCAACATAAAGTTTTGGGTATACCTACAGTGCGAATTTCAAGTGGATCACATGATTTTGTTTTTTCATTAATTTTAGGGATCTACCCCTTCAGGGCTTTCTCAAGTTGAAAAGTTTATCTGGAGTTGAGAGGGGTCATTTCCCCCTAACATTCAGTTTTAGTAATTTTTTCAATAACTTTCGCAAAATTCTACATTTTTTTAATGCGCTCACCAAATTTAAAGTCGATTTTTTGTCAATTAAAGATTTCGTAGGCTTTTTACGGAACCTCTGCAATTTCAACTTGAAAAATGTATGCATCGAAACTAATTTTAGTGATATGATTCGGAAACAGCTCGTCGAGATACATTTGAGGAGAGCTTGCAATTTTTTGAAAAATTAAAATGTTCGAAATTTTGGTTTTCTTCGATGTCGAATATTGCATTCCTTGACTTTGATAGTTTGTAAAAGTCTTAAAAATTTGAAATACATGCGAATTTTACCCAAGCTGATGACACAAAAGTCGAAATTACAATGATTTATTGAATGTTCGAAGTCGCAACTGTATAACGCAAATAGGAGAGGCCCTGAAGTAGACCCCTTTGGAACACCACCAGTTCTAAAAAAGGATAGTGTTCCATTACTTCAATTTCAGTTCATTCAACAGTAAAATGTAGTCTAGAGTGTGTGTAGACTTTTCAAAAATGCACTTTTTTGAAAAACACCCTCAAAAACCATCAAAAATTATTCTCAGGCAACGACAGAAGTTTTCGTCGATCTAGTTGAAAAATACCCTTCGAAAGTGTCGAATTTGCCTCTTCCGCTGTACAAAAATCCACTAGGTCCATGCTCCATGTTTCGAAAAATATTTTCCAAGGGATTCGACCACTCTGTATATCTTCCCACTCGTCGACGTGCGCTCAGTTCCAGTTAGAACTCAGAAACAGCTACCCAGCAACCGACAGAGCACTTAGTGCGTATGCTGGCCGCATCGGCGCTGTGTGCCAAATTAGTCGCAGATTAAAACTACGACGTCCCTAAGGGCCATTAAGAGTACACTCCCTGCGAAATTGCGATTAATTGCTGATCGTCCACTCTCACATAAAAATGTAAAATTATCTGCTTATTCGCTTTGTATTCTCGATGGCGAAGGGAGGTCGGCAATGGAATCAGTACATTCGCCTAGGAAATTGAAAAGATATTGAAAAAAGGCATTGTGGCCCATAGATGTATAACTGATATATTCATTGAACTACGGTACATACAAATTCCAGTAGATTGAGGAACATTTTCACTAGAAATTTCTTAGGAAACACTATTATTTATTGAAATATCTGTATCTTCTTCTTCTGGTACGTATGGACGGGTTTCGAAGCCCCTGCACTTATCCCCTTTAGTCTGGACCCTTTGTGCACCCACATAATTGGAATTGGCTGGAGGCACCTGTTGGAGGTTCCTTCAGCCGTAGTTTCGGGGGTCTCTTGGGAATTCCCGCTGCTAACTTGTGTTCTGGGTTTACCTTCGGTTCCTATGGTTCCCGTTTCTCAGGTGCCTGCCTCCGTATTGAGGGTTGCACCGTAGATGCACCCTTTGGGTTCCTCGATTCAGCTCCCCTTTAAAATATCCCAGAAGTCCCAGTTTTGGTTTCCCTATAAGTGGTTCCGGGGGTATCTCGGGGGGTTCCTCTGATAACTTGTGTTCTGGGCGTACCTCGGATCCTCTGGTTTCCTTTTCTCGGGTGCCTGCCTCTCTGCATTGAGGGTTGCACCGTAGTGGCACCCTGTGGGTTTCTTAGTTCGGCGCCCTCGGGATGGTTGGCTTGGCTCCCCGCGAATGTGTCCCAGAAGTTCATGTTTCGGTTTCCCTTATTGGTGGTTTTGGAAGTTCCTTGGGACGTTCCCCTGATAACTTGTGTTTTAAGCGTACCTTCAGTTCCTCTGGTTCTTTTTTCTCGGGTGCCCACCTCCGCACCCAGGGTTGCAATGTAGATGCACCCTTAGGGTTTCTTCGCTGGTGGGGCTGGTTCTCGATCGGACGGTGCGGCGGCCGCGGTAGTTCATCACCGGCTACCAGTCCCGCAGCAACTGTTCTAAGCCCACTTTTTGGCTCCCATTGAAGGCAGATTTTCTAGTTCTCGCATCCCTCTGTAATTTTGCTAGGGGATTTTCGAAGTTTCATTCCTTTTATCCACTAAACCTTGTATCTGAGCATATGAAAATCATATATTCTCGGAATCTACACGAAATTTGGCACATATAGTGCGGATTTCAATTAGATCTCAAACAGAGACAGTATATATGGACCAGCTTTACGTCAAAATGATAGTCCGTTTACAACGTCTACAAAAAAATTGTCTGAGGTTTTCTTCCGGTGTTCGTAAATATGACCATATATCCGCGCCTATGAAGAAATCAGGTTAGCTAAATTTCGTTAAACTTAGGGAGTTACATTTTCTATCGAATACCCACAAAATTATTTGTACGCGAATGCCAGACTAACTAGAAAAGTTCTTCTAGAGTTGAGAGGGGTCATCTCCCCCCAAAAACATTTTTTGATTTTGTTCCTACTCTTATTCGTTACATGCATTTTTTTTTGAATATGCACACCAAGTTTCAAGTCGATTCCGGAATAATTAAGGATTTTATTGCCTTT
Source organism: Chrysolina americana (assembly GCA_958502065.1). NCBI lineage: Eukaryota > Metazoa > Arthropoda > Insecta > Coleoptera > Chrysomelidae > Chrysolina > Chrysolina americana. Next base: position 3,625,416 of record OY293411.1, on the reverse strand, counting down.
TTATGGCACCTCCGCCATTTGCAGAATTGATCTATCTTTAACCGTTCGCGAATTGAAAAGTTCATCCTTAGATTGGAATCTGCTCGTCTAGATTTTTGAATGATGGAAAATAAAATTTTTCGAAAATGGATTTCCACTCAATTGCGAGAAATCGTGCCGTTTCTCATTGCATCATAATTCTTTCTTTCATAACCTCTTTTGAATTGGGTTAATTTTTATCACCAAGCAATATTATTACTAACATTTTATTTGTTTGTCGCATATTTATCAAAAGCGAGAAATAAAAATCAATAACGCAATTCAATCTTCGATAAGTTTTATTGATGACTTTGTAATCAGATAAATCTTGAATGTCATTTAATTCTGATGATTAAATGGCCCGTATAAAAATCAATCTATCATACGTCTATAATCCTGCAAACATTAACACCAGCTTAAATCCAGATAAAGCGCTAAAAATACGTCTTATCGAGTTTTCAAATCTTGTAATTGTTCCTAATTACCACATAAATGATTTTGATATCATCAATCTCACTTCAATGTTGAAGAGGCTTATTTCAATAAAACAATAAATTATTATTTCCAATATTTTTCTCGCTGGTACTATTGAATAATATCTCGATAATTTCAGATAATCACTCTTTAGATGAAATACAAGTAATCCATAGATTTCATCTCTTCAGAATCTGATTCTAAACAAATTATTCATTTCTCTTCTTTCAAAAAATGGAAATCCTGGACAATTCTACTCAAACTGAAACTATTCAATGACTCTCAACTATCTCTTGTACATATTTTTCCTAATTTCAAAATATTTGTTTTTCCTAATTCATATTACCCTTTGTTGTATAATTTTTTTCTGTTCTTGATAATTTTTGCTGTATCATCAGCGTAGGCAATAATTTGTCAACTTGTTCTAAGAGTTCTTATGTTTTTTGTTCTTTATGGCATTCCCCTTTCCACCCACTTTCATTTACTTTTTTATTAGAATCTTAGTTGTTTTCATTGTCATTAATAATATCAACTTTCTCAGTTATTGTAGAATTTTTTACCTCTTTCAGTGAAATCTACCAAGAGCATTCGAAATTCTTCTCTTTTATTCGAATTGTTTTAGAATTTTTTTATCTGGAATTATTGAAAGCCTGTGAAATAATGTGGAAATAAATCCTTTATTATTAATATTATTATATGCCTTTCTCAATAGAACTATCAATTGCCTCAGCTAGAGCTTCCGGTGCACTCTCCGGTAATTGTTCTAGAATTTTCATAGCTATTTTATTCCAGCCAGATCCTTTTTTTTTATTGGAGCAAATTCTTCTTTAAGCTCATGACGATCTGTAGAAGTGAAAAAAAAATGTTTCGAACGGGAATTTTTTTACTATTTTTTTTTCATTCCTTTCTTCTTCATCTACTTCTTTTATAACTCTTTACAGCTTCATCTAGTGATAATTGTTTTTAGTTATCCATGCTAACTTGAATTATTTGTCTTCTCATACCATTGTTCTTTCTGTATTCTCTACTAATTTAGTTTTCATTTTGTTTTCTCTATTATTGTCAACTCTTTTGTAGAAGCTTTTTTTGTATTCGTATTGTCACATTCCTATCCAATTTGGTGAACATTTTTGTATATGCATTCTTCTTTACTTTTCCTGTTCTTTTTCTTTGCTTTTTTTGTTCTTCTCCTTCTCTCTCTCTCTCTCTCTTTATCTTCGGTTTTATTATTTCCTATCCATTTAGCTCCCACTAGTATAATATTTTCTGGAATATTTTTTCATGTATCATTGTACCATCCATGTTAAGGTTTGTTTTGTACTAGTTCTAGGTGTTTTACTGCCGTTTCATCTACCATTCGATTCCTCTTGGTATTTGAAATGACTGACAAAATGTATCAAGTATTATTCAATTGAAACATTACGCACTTTTTCTTTGAATTCTGTTTCTTCAAGTTCAAAAATTTACAGAGGAAGTACTTTAGGCGCACTCTGTATAATCAGCTAGACTACTACCACAAATAACTAAAATATCAAAATGTTGGTGATGATCAGTTTTTAAATGCTTTGAATTTGCATTCCTCAACGACTGTTTACTTTCACACCGATAGTGTTTGTTTTCTCTTGATAAAGAAGTGTTCTGGATGAAGTGATGGCAATGCAAACTCGAAAGTACGTGCCTAAGCTGTTTTGATTGAATGTGAATCTCTAGAGGCGAAAAACTGTAAGACTGTTAGTTCATGTGTGTTTTTATCAATGCGTGAAAATAGAAGCTGAATGACTAGAAACTATTGGAAACTATGGAGGTTTTTGAAGAATATCGTTCGAATGGTCTTCTTGATTAGATTCAACTGATTATCGTGTAGACAGTCTGAGCCAATTCAAAATTCGAAATAATTTAAACAGGCAAACAATGTTGAAATTTCTAGTTGAAAAGTTTATCCTGAGTTAAGAAATGCGATTTTCTGTCAAATTTTCGACGTTTCATAACCTTTATATAGCACACCTTGTATCTGAGCATATCCAAATCATATATTTTCGGAATCAGTATCTACTTGCTAATTTCAAATGAATCTGATGATTTTGTACTTTTCATGATTTTTAGGGGTTTGGATTTTTTGAAAATTTGTTTTTTGCTGGTCGACTTTAAATTCCTTGACTCTGCCCAATTCGTCATCCTGAATCGATTGGCCTTCACAGAATTGCTCTTAATTAAATCGTTCGCGAGTTGAATAGTTCATCTGGAGTTGGAAGTACCTAGGTACATTAAATTTGGTTAAATTATTCGAAATATCTTGTATACAAACTTGTGTTATTTGTACCTTTACAATATTTTCCATTATTACCAGGACATCTAGCATAATACTGTAGTAAAAATACACTTAACTATATTTCGCATATTGATGATTATTTTATTTATTATTACATGAATATTTTTTTAATATTAGGCTTGTTATAAGCAGTACATCCATGAACAAGTTTTCACCTTTTATGGGTTCTCTATTTTATTTGCTATACTTCAAATTTATTTTATTATTGTGTTATTTTTTCTGGCAAATAAAATTATTATTATTATATTCATTCATCTCCAAACAATAACTTAATTTATTTGAACGATAGGTCATCAGGAACAAATGGAGATACTGGTCCCAATATTTCTGGTGGTCAGAGACTACCTTGGACAGGTGGCCGTTTATCGTCTTGTTCATCCCTTTCACCACATCGGACTGTGGATGCAGAGCCGTTGTTCTTGACTTCCGGATGTTCAGCACATTTCTTGAAACAAGTTGGACTCAACATTTTTTTCTCCACAGCACGACTGGAGGGGACAAGGAACTATCAGATGATTCGAATACTCCTTATTTTTCCATGTCGCAGACTATTTTGTCAGCCTCTTTTTTCTTGGCGAGGGAAGTCTTCTAGCTGATTGGCGAATAGGTCGAGTATTTCCAGTGTCTATCTTGTGTAGAACAACCTTTGATCTGACTCGACAACCAGCTTTTCTAATTCCGCTGGCAATTTGTTGGTACAGAGCTATGTACACTCCTAACCAGAGAGGAAATTGACCCAAAATTGTTCTCTTCTTCGAAGTCAGAGAGAGAGAGAGAGAGAGAGAATATACTTTATTGTTGTAAGAACGATCTTGTTGAGGAAGTAGTGACAAAAAACGGGTAATAATTGACATTCATTACCATTACTGGCATAAATTTATTAGTACAACATGATTTCTGCTAGTGAAATTCCTCGTCCAATTTTCTCATTATCCTCGATGTCCGCTACTGCGGCTGGTTCTCCTGTTGCTGTGCGTAGTTTCCAGGTTGACGGTTCAAATCACGCTGTTGTGTTAGCCAAAGCAGCTGTATCTAGCAGCATGGTGCAAGGCATATGTCGTTGAAGGACATATGCGTTGTTCATTGAGGCTTGCTGGATACAGGCCAATGACTGCCTCTCCTCATCGACCTTCTTCAGTTTTTATGTGTCGGTGTCGCTTTTTCGAATGTTGGACATCTGCTACGCACATGTCCAATTTCCAATGTCAGCACCTTATCTGTTTTTTCTCAGGTAGCACTTTCTTTAATACTTTTTTCATGACAGCCTCGATATCAGCAGGCTCCTGTGAATCTTCCCCCAGCATTCTGACTCTACTATGACTTTTGCAAGATTGTTTTGCTGTTTCAAATTTCAAAGCACGCGCCAATGCATCTACCAGAAGTGTGGGACGAGCTAGTGCCAATGCTGGTCTTGTTTCTTGGAATCCATCCAAGAATGCCTGGACTGCTGATCGCTCCATTACATCTTCCGACGAGGCTGGATATACAAGACAAACCAAAAGTGCAAAGTCAGCTTCGAATTCCTGTAAGGATTCGGTTGATTTCTGGCAGCGATTTTTCAGCTGGCGAGTGGTATATACGTGTTCTAAGTGGGCCTGGACATGCTAAGTGTCAGTTGTTTTAATAGCTGTTCTTATTCCTCTTGTTCTTGGGCAGTGACGGTTTGTAAGATAGTTGTTGCTTGGCCACGTAATCCATTTGCTTTGGCAGCAGCTTCAAATTGTCGGCGGTAGTTTGCCCATGGAGTTTTTCCGTCAAACAGAGGCGGTTTCAGTGAAAGCTCTCCTGGTTAAGCACTGGCCTTGAATCATTCATGTCTTTTTGAACTTTCTTTAAATTCACTTTCAGATCCAGTATTGAATTTCAGTTGAAAGTTTCTGGGGTGTGCGCAGAGTCAATTCACTTTTCAAATTCACTTAATTTTTCCTTTATTTTTATTCCGAAGTCATCTTTCATTCTTTCACTAGTAGTTTTCTTTATTTTTTCCTTTTCTGCCACGATTTCATCTTTGATTTTTTCTACTTTCGTGTTCATTCTGTTTAGCTCTGTCTCGACGGTTCCCATTCTTTCTTCCAACCGATTCATCACACTACAAATTTCTTCTCCCAAGCTCTTCGAAATTTCTAGAAGCTCCTTCCTCAGACCATTCGAATTCTCGTGAAGTTTATCTTCCAAACTATTTGAATTTTCTATAAGTTTCTCATGAAGTTTTTCTCTCAAACCGTTCGAATTTTCTGAAAACTTCTCTAGAGATCCTCTTTCAGACTATTCGAATGTTCTAGAAGTTCTTCTTTCAAGCTGACAGAATCTTCTAGAAGTTTTTACCCTCGACTCTTTGAATTTTGTAGAAATTTATCTTTCAGACTTTTTGAATTTCGAACGAATTTATCCTCCAGACTCATAGAATTGTGTTGAATTTATTTTGAGCTCACAGAGTTTTGTTGAAGTTCTTCTTCCAAGGACTTGGTAGATTTTTTAAGTTTTCGTTTCGTCTTGAACTTTCATATTCAACTTTCATTGGTCATCCATTGTGCTGTGTGGGTATACATGTATGAGTAGAAACATGATATTTCCCCATCATTATTACTATTAATTAATGACTATCGATTTGATGAAAGTACAAAGCGATTGCCTATCAAGCGATCGGCCGCCAATGAAAATATTGACTGGCTATAATCAGTATATTAAAACATAAGTATAATTTAAACGCACTCTATCAATAATTGATACCCGCAGAAATCCGAACGAAGACTGATTGGAAATAGACACCATCGAACTCCAACCACTTGATCTGGGCCACTTTATGTGCACAGTAGCATATGATGTATTGTTGACAGACGAGTCGATCCATCTGTCACATAAAATTATTTTAATAGAGTAATTTCTCGGTGCTCGAAAACCTGATTTCGACAAAAATGGTTGTTTGTCTATTTACGTGGAACTAAACTATGATTTTAACAACGTTTACACTGCCTAATGATATGTGTTGTTGATGTTTCTGAAATGTTTTCCATCGGCAGTTTTTATCTTCAGATTTACACGAAAAGGCAGTGGCGGTCTGGTTGGGTCGCGAATGGGGACGATATAGTCAATAACTCGGGAAAAAATACTCTGCTCTGACTAGAGAAACGAATAAACTCGACAAAGTCGGGGAACCATTCTCTCCACACGTTTCCACCAAGTGAAAGAATGAGGAAAACATCTGTCAGACAACTCGAGCCAACCCAATTCCTATTTATGGGATCACTTCAAAATATGAAAATATCAGCCGAACTCCTCTGACGATCCCACAATGACTTTCGATAATGAAAAGGTGTAAATTGGACACTAATGAATGTTTTCTGACCTACCACAACTCGAACCAACCAAATTCCTATTTTTGAGATCACTTCAAAATAAAAAAATATCAGCCGAACTCCTCTGACGACACCACAATGACTTTCGATGATGAAAAGTTGTGAATTACACAGAAACGAATGTTTTCTGGGCCACCACAACTCAAGCCAACCCAATTCCTATTTTAGAGGTAACTTCAAAATATAAATATATCGGCCAAACTCTTCTGACGATCATATAATGACTTTCGTTAATGAAAAGTTGTAGATTAGACAGAAATGAATGTTTTCTGACCCACCACAACTCGAACCAACCAAATTCCTATTTTTGAGATCACTTCAAAATAAAAAAATATCAGCCGAACTCCTCTGACGACCCAACCATGACTGTCAATAATGAAAAGTTGTGAATTGGACTAAAATTAATGTTTTCTGACCCACCAAAACTCGAGCCAACCCAATTCCTATTTTAGAGGTAACTTCAAAATATAAATATATCGGCCAAACTCTTCTGACGACCTTACAATGATTTTCAATAATGACAAGTTGTAAATTGGACAGGAATGAATATTTTCTGACCCACCACAACTCGAGCCAACTCAATTCCTATTTATGACATCACTTCAAAATATGAAATATCGGCCGAACTCCTCTGACGACCACAAAATGACTTTCAATAATAGAAAGTTGTAAATTGGACACTAATGAATGTTTTCTGACCTACCACAACTCGAACCAACCAAATTCCAATTTTTGAGATCACTTCAAAATAAAAAAATATCAGCCGAACTCCTCTGACGACCTTACAATGATTTTCAATAATGAAAAGTTGTAAATTAGACAGGAATGAATATTTTCTGACCCACTACAACTCGGTTTCTAATGACACCTCAAAAACTAGGGCCTTCAAGTCATCTTACAAAAAAAATCGATTGGATTCAAATCCGGGGACTCCGAAGGCCAGAACTGGTTTGGAACTAGACCAATTTATCTGTTTCTAAATTGCTCATTTGAAAATTTACGAACGAACCAAAGGGGCAAACTAACATCAATATTGATATTGTCATTGAAAAATACTCCCAGATACCAAACTTCACTCGAATATCACATTTATTTCAAAATGTATTCACAAGAAACAAAATTAGGAATTCATATTTGACACTCTGTATCTGAGAAACGATTAACTTGCGGACATATGTTTATAGAAAATTTTCTCATTTTGACGTCAGCCACATCCTCCTAAATTTTCTATACGTACTTAAGAAACGCTCTATACATTTGCGAATTTTGAATTGTCCTGGGGAAAGTAACCAGTGCGGCTTTCAATAGCCCCCCCTCCTGCTAACTTTTGAATGGTTTGTCGTACGAACATGAAAAAAAATCGTTTGGAGAGTATCTCCGATACTACTTTTTCAAATTAAAGACATTGTTTTTGCTCGATAGATGGCGTGGGGGCACATCAACTTAAAAATTGAAAAGATGATTCAGTTCTCTCTTCAACAAGTACGTAGTTTTTTTAATTCTTAGCTCTCTAAACGTCTTATGAATTCATATCATTAAACTTACACCAGTCTTTTCCACACCAGGAAAACTGTGCGATCTCAATTGTGGCAGTGTGAAAACAAAACAGCTACGTCACTTGATACTGATCGCTCTTAATTCCTATACGGTACACAGTACACAAAAATAAAAAATCATCTTTCCTCTGCCTCTTGTTTGCCGTACCCAGCAGACTATAGAAAGAGTCCTGGCCTAACTTGTTAAATTCCATTGAGGTGTTCGAAAAAACCAAAAAAAATACGAATCTGTCCACTTGGGCACGATCTCGAGCAAAAGAAAAACACCGAATCAGCTATTAGCTTCTTCTTCTTGGACGGAAGCAAATATACCGAGTTAATTGATTTGATTTTAAACGTATTTGAATAACAAAATACTCCCAGTCATCGTGAGTTATTGACATATAATTAAATGGGTAAATTGCGTTCCAACGAGAGGACAGTGGTGTGGCGAAGGGGGTGCTCTGAGATTTTCCGCGTCAAAAATTTTTGTTGAAACGCTTTAGAGTATGACTAAGGAAAAAACAAACAATAACCGTCCCAGTGTCGATTTCTTGAAGGCCAGACTCATAACAGCGTTACAGTGATTTAACCAGTTTTTTAATTCCAATCAGCAGACGAAAAGTCTGATTACTTACATAAAGATTGAACAAAAATACCTTATATTACAATACATTGTTGGATTTCAATCAAAATGAAATTGAACGCAATGTATGGATAAAGAAATTGCTGAGAGACTAGGTAGGAATGAGGATTTTCGAATGTAGAAAACATTCAGAGAATGTTCTTTAGAACTTGTTTTTCAATTTCGTCAGGTTTGACCAACGTACTCCTAGTTGCTACGTCGGAAAATTTATCTTTTCGATAGAAACTATTCTGCAGACCTCTGAGAAATTGACGGGAAAATGCCAGTTATACAAATTTAAGAAAATAAGCGGCAATAGTAAAACTTCAGCAAATTGAACCCAAAGTATTGGTTATAGTTGGATATATTTTGATATATTCGACACATATTCGAATAAATGGGTTTGTTGAGTGTCTAGAAGAAGAAATTTGACTCATATAGGTACCTAATTGAATCTATTTTCTAGAAATTATTTCTTTATATGAAGCCTTCCTAATTGACATTCTATTTTGAATTATTGGTAAATCTTTAAAGAAGTATTTTCCTGGCCATTTATATGTATTGTGTTCCAGAAAACGTATTTATGAAGCTTGTCTAGTTTGGCCAACATACCTCTTAGTACATCGAGAGGTCAGACTTATGTATAATAAACAGGGCGTTCGAAGCTAATTCGAAGACTAAATGAATCGACTGAAAAATTTTGGTCTAATTAAAGAATAACCTCATGAAGCTGACCCTTGTTAGTCTGAGTTTGATTATAAGATGAATAGAGAGATATAATTGAAATAATCGAATTGTCAGCACTAAAAATCAAATCAAATCTTGTTAATTAAATTACCAAATGTGAATAAAATTCTCAAAAATAGTAAATATACCTAAAATCAGATCATATTTATACATTTGAAAGAAAATTTCTGAGTTTATTTTTAATTTTTTTTTTTAAATGGGCAACTTTTCATCATCTACATTTCAAAGACAAAGAATTCATGTTGTTCTCCCACAATTAGAGGCTCAAGAGTATCCAACTGTCATCGATATATAAGGGATTCATAATTTCATGTCCAAAATTTCCATCCTACACAACTCTTTTTTTTATGCGGCTGCAATAAAAAAAGGTGCATCCCTTTAAGATCCATCTAGTAGGCGACCATTTCTTCAGTTTCTATCATATCAAGTATAATATCATTAAAAGTCTTTTGGTTAAATAAATTTCTTTTATTCTAAAATTGTCAGTTTTACTTGTAAAAGATTGGCAAAATTATTTCGCTAAAGCGCTTGTGTATTTTTACTGTAGAAAAATATATGATGCTTCAGAAATTTCTGCATCAATTCATCACAAATTCCTGTTTTCCTTGTAGACTTGCTTTGTTCTACAATAGCACTATTAGCAGGCACATCCTAGGAGAATCATTTAAATTTTTGCATTCACAGAATATACAAAGTAATCAAACTCCAGAAACAATACTCAAGCAATGAAAGGAAAAAGTCAGAAAAATCACTTAAATGTCATCAACCAATGATTTGACGAAATGAAAGAAAACTTCAAAAGCAATACACCAGCTTAACAAAAAAAAACAATACCCTTTTCAAGAATCCATTTTTCAAGAACAATAACTTTTCCTCTCGCGGTTTCGAATTGGAAAATCACTGGATACATTTTTTTCATAACTTCGGGAGAAAAAATTGGTTCTCCTTTCAGTTCACTAAGCGCCAATGGCTTTGGGTAAACAGTAGGTTTCGGATTTTTTTCACTTACTGTCGTTCGCTGATTCTATAGACTTTACCTAATTGGAATTGGTGTAACGCTAATAGAGGTAATTAGGAAATGAACTGTTTGCTCATTATGGGAATCATCGGTATCGTCGGTAGATTTTGTCGAACTTGTTTGGTCAAAAAGCGGCGTATGTCACACAGATGGATGTCAGTGATGTCTTCTTCTAGTTGGACGGATAGGTCACCTTGAGGATACGGAAAATAATTATTTTCATAGTGGGTGCAGAGTATTTATTTTTTCTCTCGAACGTGCCATTGAATCGCGAATTTTACAAAAGAAATACTAACAACATCACTTAGTACGAACTAAAATTCTAATATCATTTCCTATAGAGTTTCATAGCATCAAATTAACTCTCCAAAGGTGACTTTCAAAATTACGCACAAAGGGTGCAAGTTAAAGTGTTTCACTGAAAGCGTATATTTTCATCTAGAAAAAAGTATGTAGGAAGATAACATAAAGTGTTATTTATGAATTTATGAAAGTTTCTTAAAAAAATTCATATTGTGCATAAACAGTGAAATTCCAAAAAAACGTACTCCAAAGTACAAAAGCTTACAAGGGCCTCTAAACTTTTGTTTTTATTTCAAAGACTTTGATCTCAAAATTCAGACTTAGATTTCGGAATTCTGACTTAGATCTCGGAATTCTGACTCAGATCTCGGGAAACCGACTCAAAAATTTTTTAAATAAAAAATAAATATTTTTATTTCAAAGACTTTTTCGACCTGAATCTCAGGATTCTTGCTTACATTTCGGAATTCCCACTCAAATCTCGGAAATCCAACTTAGGTATTGAAATTTAGATTCAGATTCCGAAATTCAGACTCAGATCTCGGAATTCTGACTTGGATCTCGGAATTTCAACTATCATGTCGGAATTCCAACTAACATGTCAGAATTCCGATTCAGATCTCGAAATTTCGACTTAGATCTCTCATTTCAAAGACTTTGTATCCAAATTCCGATTTAGATCTTGGAAATCCGACTAAAAAATCTCTGAAATAGAACTGAATATTTTGATTTCATAGACTTTTTCCACTCAAATCTCCGAATTCCGACTTGAATCTCAGAATTACGACTTACATATTGGAATTAGGATTCAAATATCAAATTTCTTACCAAAATTTCGGGCATGAGATTTGAAAGCTTATATTTTTATTTGAAAATATTTTTCGACTTCGATTTCAGACTAAACATATCGGAATTCTGACCTGTATTTCGGAAATCCGATTCATCTTCGAAATAAAAAAATATTCCAAAGACTTTCTCGACCTAAATATCAGAATTCCGACTTTCATCTAGAAAATTCCGACAAAGATCTCGGAATTCCAACTTACATGTATGTAGGAATTACAATTCAGATCTCGATACTTTTTCTACTTAGATTCCGGAATTTGGACTTACATCTTGGAATTCTGATCTAAATTCCGGATATTTGACTCAAAAATCTTCAAAATAAAAATATCTTTCATTCTCATTCCAAAGACTTTTTCAACTTGAATCTCAGAATTCCGAATTAAATCTCAGAATTTCAACTTAGATTTTGGAATCCCGATTTAGATCTTGGAATTTTAACATACATATCGTAATTACAATTTAGATCTCGGAACTCTGAGTTAGATTTCCGAAATCCGACTTGAACATCTTTGAAAAATCATTTATTTTAATTTCAAAAACATTTTCGACTCAGATTTTGGAATTCGGACTCACATCTCTGAATTCTGACCTGAATTTCTGGAAATCCGTTTTAAAAATCTCAAATATATGAATGACTTTCCTTCTCATTTCAAACACTTTTTTTACTTAAGATCTCGGAATTCCGACTCAGATTTCGGAATGTTGAATCAATTCCCGGAATTCTGACTTAAATCTCGGAAATCAGACTTGAAAATCTTTGAAAAAATAATAATTTCAAAGACTCCTTTGGCTAAAAATCTCAGAATTTCGACTTAAATATTAGAATTCCGATTAAGATCTCGAAATTCTGACTCGAAGTTTGGAAATCCGACTTGAAAATCTCTGAAAAAGCTTTAATTTTTATTTCAAAAAACTTTTTTGATGCATATTTCGGAATTCGGGCTTCCGTCTCGCAATTTTGACCTGTATTTCGGAATTCCGATTCGAAAATTGAATCTTGAATCTTAGAATTTCGAGAAAGATCTCGGAATTATGACTAAGATCCCGGAAATCCGACTTAAAAATGTTTCAAATGAGAGAATCTCGAATTAAATCTCAGAACTCCAACTTACATTTCGGAATTACGATTTAGAGCTCGAATTAGCTTAGAATTCAAAAACTTTTTCTATTCATATTTTGGAATTCGGATTCACATCTCGGAATTTTTACTTAGATCTCAGAATTCCGTCTTGGATCTCGGAATTCCAACTCACATACTCAAAATTCTGACTTAGATTTCGGTAACCTGACTCAAAAATATTTGAAAAGGCTTCAATTTCTATTTTAAAGACTTTTTTGACTCGTATCTCGGAATTTGGACTCAGATCACGGAATTCTGACTTGAATCTCGGAAATCCGACTAAAAAAATTTTAAAACAAAAAGACTTTCAATTTTGTACAAAAAGAAACTTCTGCTCAGCAAAGTATTTTTGCCCGAATTATTGTGGTTATCCCATAAATCGCTTACAAATTCCGAATCTTCATTTGTTTAGACACCTACTAGATATGAACAAGAATATATTAGAAGTAAGAAGAAACAACCCCGAACCAGCACACCAACAATCCAACGACTGCGACACCTAGCTAGATGCATCATCCACCCTGTACCACAGCAAAAACCCACCAAAGTGTCGTTCTCACTATAGCAAACACAATCCCAACAAATCGTCACCAGAACTTAAAAACCCGATCGCGGCAATCAGCGTGAAAACTTGACAATCAAAAAGTCGAGAATCCTATCAAAAGGAGTACACTCGTTGCCACGCAACTGGCTCCTAATATTAGGGTGAGAGGCGGGGCCTAGCGGCTGCGACCAATCGCATCCGAGTACGGAGCGCGCATCGCCACCCGCGTGTAATGTACACTTCTAATGTAGCTGTAATGTTGGGTATTATTAGTATAATACATTTCAAATCGGTTAGTCTGTCTACAACAGAGCTGGCGCTGACATAATTGGCGATTGACAGTCCGCACAGTATGCTCCGCGGATAGTTAGGTTAGTGTCAAGTGTCTAGTGACAGAATCCGCCGCGAGATGGCCCAGTACTTGGAGAACCACCACTCGCTGATGCTCCGACAAGAGTACCAGAACAAGCCCCTGAACATGGACACGAAAATACAAGAGAGCAAGCCCTCGTTCTGCATAGACGCGCTCTTATCGAGAACCAACGAGAGACCGACCTCTCCCGACACCTCCCGAAGCATCTCGCCGTCCTCCACGAGGAGCCGGAGCCCCCCTATTTCTCCCGGCAGCGAGGACGTTCCCCCCACGACCTTCGTACCCAGGCCGGGTCTCCTGAACCACATCTACCCCAGTGGTGGGGGGTTCTACGGGTACCAAGGTCACAGCCAAGGTTCCGCCTTCCACTCGCTAGATGCCGGCATGGTGCAGAAGGTTCATCTGCCCGTGGGCCACCACAACCCGAGCCAGCTGCACCAGATGCAGCTGGAGTGGTTCGCGCGAACGGGAATGTTCTACCCGAGGTTGCCTGATCTTACCGGTGAGTTCTTGATTTTTTTTATAGCCCATCAGATAATCCGTAATCCGCATAGTCCCATTGTGTTAGTTTGTGTGCTTTGATAAGAAGTGTCTTGTACATGGTGGCCAAATAAGACACTTTTAAATGAAACAACCTGTATATTCCAACAATGAGGCACACTTGATGTTTTGCTGGTCATCTTTGAAATACAGAGCTTTGAGGTTTCTATATTTCTGACCAGGATAATATAAGCTTATATCGTCATATAGTTACGCTATCAATAAAGAGGGTCATAACTCCCTTGGGACATTATAGATGCTATAATCCCCTCTACCATTCACAAGTGAAAATAAGATAAGAAATGCTAATATGCAGGGTGTTCCAAATGAAGTCGGCACCATTGCCAACTCCGTTATTATTGATGCTACGAATTCGGTTGAATGGGTAAATTAGTAGCATTTTTAATGGCCTTCTCGATGCCGAAAACAAAAAAATTGACAGTCGCGTTTTCAGAATATTTCATTAAATGATATTTCTTTCAATGGAACACCCTATATTTTTTCATGCATTTCGATTCGTAATAATATTCTCAACAACTAATACTAATAGCAAAATAAGATAGTAAAAAAAAACTGTCCTGGGATGTGAACTCGTGAAACCCGTGATCATCATGTCGCACCACTCAATTGACACCACTGAGCTATTTGGTATTGATGTACAAAACGACAATTTCCATCTCAAAGCCATTCCGCTAGCCGCATTTATTTTGTGAATCAAAATATGTCTGCTGTAATGATAACTTTGAAGCCGTTTTTGTACAGAACAGAAAATACTGGAGGGTAATATGAATGTGGTTGGAAAAAATGTGTTTGATTCGATAAAACATAATTATTATGAGCAATCAGTTGCCTTGAAACTTTGTTGAAATACTATTTGTCAAATATTCTCAAGTATATGATGACGATGTCATAAATTATTGTAACTGTCAACTACTATTCGAATATTTTTCGAAATGCCGTTTTCCCATCAAGAAAAATGTGATATGTTAGAATCCTACTTGGTTTGCCAGAAAAATATCGTAAGAGCACTCCAACACTACAGCAATTCGTTCCCCGATCGTGAATTACCTAATCGGCGTTTTTTTGCTGTGCTTCATCGTCGATTCAGGAACAATGAAAAAGTTTTTGAGAAGAGGAGAACTAAAAAACGTTTTGTAATATCTGAAGATACAGAAATTGACGTTTTATCCTACTTTGAGGTATATCCATTAGAGATTTATCTAGAGAAATAGCTGTTCCACTGTCTGGTATTCAACGCAGTGGCGGATCCAGGGGGGGGTAAAGGGGACAATTACCCCTCCAAGCCTCGTCACAGTTTCAGAGCCGAAATGTTAGGAACCGCTGTCTGCCGATGAACCTCAGTTGCCTGGATCAGAGCCGTTAGTCAACATTGGCTTCATACAGCTCTAATCTAGTGAGCTGTGGTTAGGCGAACGGCGGTTCTCAACATTTCGGCGAATTTTGAAAACCAAATTCAATTTTTCCAGATTTTTTCGTCGAATTTTTCACCACGGTAATTCGTATTAAAATGGTGTCCTACATCCATCATTGACGGGAGTGCAAGGGGTTAGACTACACCGTGTATATATACCTTTAGAAATGCGATTTTATTTTATTTTGACATATACAGAATGTTATTTGTTTCATTTATCATTAGTATGATGACAGAAAAAATAATTTTTTCAGTTATTTTCATGTTGAACAGATATTGTTGACTGGAAATATATTTTGATCTCATTTTTGTGGCATACTAACTATATTATTTGTTTTTATTATTATCTATGTCTATTGAAAATATTCTCATATTTTACTTTTGTTATATGAGAATTTTCATATCCATTACCCCCCCCTAAACAGTAACTTGGATCCGCCACTGATTCAACGAATTCTGAAGAAGATTTCTCCTTATAAGTTAAGACCAGCGCAAACACTAGAACCTGGTGATCCTGAGAGACGATTGGGGTTTTGTCGGTGGTTTATGAATAAATGCAGACAAGATCCAAACTTCTATAGAAATATTATATGGAGCGATGAGGCTAATTTTTCAAATCGTGGGATGTATAATAGAAAGAAGTTTCATTATTGGAGTAGACATAATCCATTTCTAGTCCGTCCCCACAATCCGCAAAGACGATTTAGTATTAATATTTGGTGTGTTTTATTTAGAGGCAGAATTATCGGTTCATTTTTCTACCATGGTTCTTTGAACGGACCCCGTTACATTAATTTTTTAACAAAAGTGTTGGAAGAGTTTTTCGATTATCTTGATCTGAAGGCTCGTCAGATGATCTATTTTCAGCAGGATGTAGCACCAGCACATAATGCTGCGAGGCTATTTTGGAAACAGATGGATTGCTACAAATAGTCCTGTTCGCCAAGACATGACACCTCTAGATTTTTATTTTTGGGGATTTCTGAAAAATGAGGTGCACAAAATGAAACATAAAAATGCAGATGAACTGAAAAATTATATTGAAACTATAATTGATAGAATTAATGGCCGAACTGTGTTGAATGCCACACGTAGTGTCAATGAAGGGCCCAAATATGTGTTCAACAGGAAGGCGGTGTTTTTGAATATTTACTAGATAGTTTATAGCGCTTTATCAAATCCGTTTGTTATTAAGGTTTCCTATTGATATAACTGTCGTATTTTCACCTTTACGAAAAAAAGTCAAATGAGATTTGTTGTTGAGAATGTTATTACGAATCGAAATGCATGAAAAAATATAGGGTGTTTCATTGAAAGAAATATCATTTTATGAAATATTCTGAAAACGCGACTGAATTTTTTTGTTCTCGGCATCGAGAAGGCCATTGAAAATGCTACTAGTTTGACCATTCAACCGAATTCGTAGCATCAATAATAACGCCGTTGGCAATAGTGCCGGCTTAATTTGGAACACCCTGTATATGTGTATATATTTATGTAATGAAAACTGAACCATCTTTCATTTATTCACGTCATTACAAATAATAAAGGTACAATTTTGAAATGTGCCCTGAAAAATACTTCCGCTACTGGAAACAATTTCCTCTTTCGGATGGCTGGAGCTTCTGTTCACTACCTGCCTCTTCTAATGGCAAAGTAGACAACATACGCGCCGTTTTATTTCTTAATTCGATGCTTCCTCCAAATACCTCTCCGCCTCCGTGGAACTTTTCCAACCTCCGTGTTGCCTCTAGTTTATTGAACTTGGTGATGTAATAGTGATACAGAGTTAGAAGAAATAGTCGTTTCAGGAGCTGTTGAAAATAATTCCAAAAAGAGAAATTTGTATTTGGACAACCGGTACAATTCGTATACTTAACCACAACAAAATCTTCATTATATTGTGGAACATAAAAGTAAAGATTCGAGAGTGTAGACAGCTCACAACTCAGAGGTATTTAGAAATGTTGAGGCAACAAATTGATTGCCTTGTTGATAAATCATCGCCAATAGAGCTCAAGAAAAAATGTTTTTAGCAAGACGGGGCTCCGCCTCCCAACACTGCAATTGTCAACAGTTTTTTGGCTGCAAATTTTGCCAATAATTGGATAGCCAAACAAGAACCCAATCGTTGGCCGGCCAGGTCACCAGACCTAACTCGTATGGACTTTTCACCCCTGGAGAAGGTTTTTGAATGGTCAACCAACTCTAGGCACGAATTGGAAGCGGCAGTGATGCAAAGTTTTGTTTCTCTCTCTCTTCCCTATTGAATTAATTAATACGGCAAGAAATATTCAGAAAAGGTGCCGCCTGTGTGTAGGAGAACCTAGTAGACTATTCGAAAAACTTCCTCCGAAGGAATATTTTGTTTTTGTTCGATCAGTATTATCATTGTTGAAGTTAAATATGCAGAGATTAACATGTTGTCCAATACGTCACCATTGTCACCAAGTAAAAAAGTGCTCCGAAAATGTTTCAATAGAAACAAAGAATTTTTGGCAGGAAAAGAGTTTCAGAAACTTTTCGAAAATGCATATTTTCGAAAGACATGCTGTAATTAAGAAACAATGATATACAACAATGATATCGTTTTGCAGTTTTCATCAATGAGTTTGTCAAACACAGCCATCAGTTTTCATATATCTGACCAGGACTTTTCTTTTGAAAGTTTCCAATTCGGCACACCCTGTACATTCAATCAATCCAGACACAGAAAAAGAAAAACGCTACAGGTGTAGTTATCAATGTAATTAACGAAATCTATGAATGTATCGTTCAACACGAACAAATTGTAGAACATCTTCATACGTGGAAAGGTCTTATTAAAATTATATACAGTGTGTCCCAGCTAAAACTCGTCACCCCCCTAATATCCGAACTCATGAAAAAAATTGAAAATCGCTCAGACCCGTCGATTTTTATTTCAAGGGGGAACACTTTCACCAAATACACCATCATTGTGTTGTCAACCCCCTCAACCCCAGCACCCCCTACTTCAGAATTTTCAATGGGACTACTATACTTGTGATACATCATTTTGAAGGGAATTCAATCCCAAATACATCGGTGTACTGAAATTGAGGATCGATCAAGTGTTGTTGAAGTTTTCATGAAAACTAATTTTTTCCAGATATTTTTATTTTTCATCACCTAACATGTTATCATCGTATGGAAGGTTCAAAATGTGAACCATTCAGTTTCATACAGAAGTATAAGCGATCTTCGAAATTTCTTCGCACATTGCTCAACATTTCTGAAGTCACTGCACGACACTCCACAACAATTCTCCTGCGTAGATCATCAAGAGAAGTTGGCTAGGTAATATAAACTTTGGATTTCAAATGACCCCATAAAAAGAAGTCTAATGGTGATAAATCAGGAGATCTAGCCGGCCATTCTATTGGCCCTCGCCTTCCAATCCATCGCCCTGTGAAATTGTCATCTAAAAGTTGACGTACAGGTGCAACAAAATGTGCAGGAGCTCCATCTTGTTGAAAGGTGAGCTGACCGTCAAGTAACCTATCATCGTCTTCAAGTAACTGAGTGATTCTAGGGTTCACAGTTGTATCAAGAAGTTCAAGATACGTTTGCACATCGTCCATTTTCAAAATACGCAGCTACAATGGATATTCTCTCTTGTACAGTATAAACCATTTTCGAATGTTTTCAAATTGTTGAATGCAGTGACTCGAATACGTCAATTACCAAGGCGTAAACAAAGATATGCGTATACAAAAACACATGAGGGCATTTTTTTTCATAAAAACGTCTGTCTCACCTTCGAAACTATCATTTCTGACAGCATATTATTTTTCAATACAGTGGCGTACCCACAATGAACCTTTCTTACGACGCTAACATTTGAGTTGATGAAAAATTAAAATATCTGGATAAAACTTAGTTTTCATTAAAACTTCAACAACACTTGATCGATCCTCAATTTCAGTACACCGATGTATTTGGGATTGAATTCCCTTCAAAATGATGTATCACAAGTATAGTAGTCCCATTGAAAATTCTGAAGTAGGGGGTGCTGGGGTTGAGGGGGTTGACAACACAATGATGGTGTATTTGGTGAAAGTGTTCCCCCTTGAAATAAAAATCGACGGGTCTGAGCGATTTTCAATTTTTTTCATGAGTTCGGATATTAGGGGGGTGACAAGTTTTAGCTGGGACACACTGTATACCTATATAGGTAATCGGAATCAACAGAACCAGGAAAAAACTGAATTATATTATACTATTTCTCATCGGAAGGCAATACATCCGAATATTACCTCTTTCGAACAAACGGACTTTAAAGTGAACAATTATATAAGGGTGCCTCAAGGTTCACTCCTTCCTCTACATAAACGATACTGTTATATTACATGCATATGCTTGTTTCATAAAATTCAGGTACGCATATAGTTGGTACATCTTCAGTTCTCTTGGGAGAGATATCATGCTGAGAAAAAAAATTGTTTTTCTCATTGACTACGAGTTAAAAAAAAGTTTTCAAAATTATATTTATTCATGTGCTTGTTCTTTTCAGTATAGGTACCCAAAGATGGTATTGCATATGAGAGAAAAAATAGACAAAAATTATGCAACTTTTATTGTGAGGTTTGTAACTGTATTATTGGTCAGAAAAATAAAACTGGATAAAAATCTGTTAAAAAAATAAACACGAGTGTAATAAGAAGGAAGAGAAATTCGTTCATTCGACTACAGACATATTATCGTTCATACATTGAAAATCCGAATCAGATTCACAATGGAATGAAAAAACTAGATGAACTTTGCAACAACAAAGACAACTTTCTGGAGGTGCACTTTTTTTTCTGGTAACAGGCCAATGTGGGCAAGATATGACATTGAGGTCTTGTTATTATCAAAATTATGATATTTAAAAAGCGAAAGATTTGAAAAATAAAAAAAATAAGAAAAGTCGAAGCAGAAAGTGAAAATTTGAAGAAAAGGTATATAATTTGAAACTGAGCAACTATTTTCTTTGGCATTTTCACTTCACCACATGAATATTTCATACGTACTTCTGCTGTCGAATACAAAATTACACAAAATGTTCCACATTTCTTGGAGAGTTTTCATCAATGGCTGGCATGGACGATATCGCTCCCGCCAGAGAGCGCTAGTGTGAGTGGAGGTCATGAATGACAGTAATAACAAGTAATAATATACAATAACACTTTAATTAGTTGCTGTTATGGAGAAATACGGCCCTATGAGTGTAAAAAGCCTCATTTATGAATTGAAAAAAGGAAAAGCAAAAACTTCCAGCCGTAAAGAACAGTTGATACGAAAATGAGTGGATGGAATCGGTGCATAAACGTCAGTTTGTAGGTTAACTTGTCTATATTTGGTGAAATTTATTTACTGGCTATACATCTTATACTTTCAGATTACTCGATTATGATGGGAATAAACTTTTCATGTCCGTTATGCACTTATCAACTACTCCAATCTGACCTCCACTAACAATTGCGCCATCTACTTTGAGCTTGCCAGAATACATGCCATTAGATCCGTCAGGAATAACCTGAAACTCAGCCTGAATTCGTTAGTAATTCAACAATGTTTAGGTGTCATGAAGTTTGAATTCTGAAAACTCTGTTTTTTTATAATAAGGAATTCTTGTGTTTTTCCTCATAGCTACATTGAGGTGCAGTTTGCCCTGTTATACTTCAAACTTGAATATCTCTCATAAGATGTGTCACCAAGGGACAGGGTGCCATTCTGAAAATTTATAGGTAAAACAATGGAGACCATGGTTGAAAGTCCCTCAGAATTATGCCGATACCATTTTTTTTCAAAATATTGTTATTCCCTCCTGCTCACGCATATAATTTTTTGCAAAACTTTTGTGTTACCCCACTGTTAACACTTTGTAGGTACTCTGGTTAAATACCCATTAATACCGATGGAAATTTTCGAAATCACTCCCTAAATCTGATTCTTGGATCTCTCACCGATTAATTTTGAATTTTTAAATCAGTTAATTCCGTTGATAAAACCCATCAATCAATGATAAGCAATCATATCATTGATAAATCAATAGTATCAAATTAAAACAGCAGCGAAGAAATGTTTGCTTCAAAATGTGCATAACAGAATTCGATTCTTCTGCAAATTCATACCGTCACTTTACCTTTATCTTTCAATCGAACGACTTGGAAAACAAATATGTAATAGGCACGAGGATTTATCTGAACCGGAAATATTTACATTGCTGGCACTTTTCGCAATGAACGAACAACTCGTCAATATTCCTATAGTTATAAATCATGTGAAATGTGATAGTGAATAACAAACAGATATAGAATCGCCATTCGAATTCCATTAAAATCAAATTTTGATAAACGTATAGACAATATTTGCATGTGCAAGGGCTTTGATGAGGAGTTTGATTGATTCATTAGGTGACGAAAATATGGAAATGCCCATTCCTCAGATTCCTCCTACCTTACCGTGCTAGGAATCGCACGTTAAAAGGTAAGGCCTCGTTAACTCTTAACTCGCGCAAGTTTTGACTTCTGAGGACGGAAAAAACATTTTTTTTTTCAATCAATATTGTCCTAGAGAAATAAGGATTCGACCACCGAGGAAATGAAATTATCGTGGTACACAACTAGCTGTGTAGGCGATTCAAGCCAAGCGATACGACCGCTGGTGGTGAAATTTGGAATTTCAACAAGGCAGATAGAACTGTAAACAAACCACTTGTACCATTGAATTTGATACGGTTTGCTCTCATTTTGTAGTGTTTTTTTCGCTATCATTACATTAATAATACGTATATTATCATGGAATTCACTCCCAAAAAACTTACTGAACATAAAAACAATATTTGTTATAGTGTTCCTGGATGTGAATCCAAAGGAGATTAAAAATATAAATGTAAGATTTCATCTGTTTCCTATCAGAAACAAGAAGGAAAATACATTTGAGATTCTAAAGAAAAGGAAACTCCATATGATCACTCAATTTACCATCTATTTCTACAATAGTGGATAACTAGAAATATGAAACTTCTACTTTTGACTATAATGGAAATGTGTCAAAAGTTGCTCTGGATGTAAGTTTTCTTCATTTTATATGATATATCAAGTCAAATTGATATCTATCTATAGCTTTCAGGAGAATGTCCCGTCTAGTAGTTTTCATGAAAATAGCAACAACGCAGAATTTAGAGTGCAGTGAAACAAAAGATGAACTGATTATGTTGATACACTCCATTTGAACACAGTTTGTGAATTGAAAAATACAAACTCGCAACTAAATAGTTTTACTGGCTTACCAAATATTAAACTTTTGGAAAAACTAGTGGTTTGAGTATGATTCTGTTTACAGTTAAGGGCATCACAATCAAAATGATGGCTGTATAGCTTTCGTAAATAACATACATAATTATACTTATAAAACGGTGAATATCTACGAGTCAACGGCAATCAAATTGACGCTTCAAGTATGTTCTGAATATTTAGATATAACGTGTCTTTACAGATCTCCCTCCTCGTACCCAGAAATGTTCAACGCCCATCTTGAACAGTTTTTACTAAATGAAATAAATCAACGTCATATGAATATTTTCGTAGGTGACATAAACATTAACATACTCGGAGAAACTGAAATTTCACAAGAATACCAAAACATCCTGAGTGAAGCCGGATTTTTATCCGCTATAAATGAATGTACCAGGGTAGGCGAAAGTTCGGAAACTTGTATAGACCATATATTTTACAGTAATATTCACAAAAATATCATACCAATCATACTCAAAACCCACTTTACAGATCACTTTTCTATCATACTTCAATCCGAACTGGAATTGAAGGAAAAAAATAAGACGGCCGGAACCAAATATTATCAACTACGATAAACTAAAAGCAGATAAACTAGAATCATGGCAAGAATTCTATAATTGTAAAGATATTGAAGAGGAAATAATGATAAATAAAATAAAAACACTAACTGAAAAGAACACAAAAATTATCAAAATAAAGTCACATAACAAAAAAAATAAATGGATTACGAGCGCGATAATAAAATCAATTATTAAGCGTAATGAAATGTATAGAGACTGGGAAAAAGAAAAAAACAACAGCGATAAACTAAGAGAATTCAAGAACTACAGAAACAAACTGAACTCCTTAATAAAAAAAGCGAAAACCGATTACTTTAGAGGAAAAATAAATTCAAATGAACGTAATAATAAAAAAATCTGGGAAACTATGAAAGAAGCGTGTACAATCAAGAACAAAAATAACGAAATAACTGAAATAAAATCAGATGGTATTATATTGACAAATCCCCAACAAATTACAAATGCATTTGTTAAACATTTCACAGGAGTAGGAAAAAAGCTTGCACAAAATATCAAAACAGCTGATCAAAACACAAAAGAGAATAACCAATTCAATGTTTCTAGAAGAAACTACAGAATCCGAAATAAAAAGCCACATCATGAATATGAAAAATGATAAGGCTTGACAATATAAGCGCCAAAACACTGAAATGCATAATTAATGTCATTCTCAAACCTCTTACTCACCTTTTTAATCTTATTCTGAAAAAAGGACATTGGCCTTCTCAACTCAAAATTTCAGTCATCAAGCCAGTATTTAAGGGAGGTGACAAACTTGACTGCAGTAACTATAGGCCCATATCATTAATCTCCAATTTTGCAAAAATATTGGAATTAATCATCAAAACTCGAATATCCGCTTTTCTTGACAAATTCGAAATATTGTCACCCAGTCAATATGGCTTTCGGCAGGCTAGGTCTACAGATGATGCAGTTGAAGCTTTAACAACGAAAATATATCGCTCCCTAGAGGAAACTAAACCATCATTATGTATATTTGTCGACCTAGCCAAAGCCTTCGATACTGTGAATCATTCCATGCTACTAGAAACAATAGAAAGAATGGGAATAAGAGGAAATATATTGAAACTGATAAATATATACCCAAGTGATGCCATATTTCGACTGGCACACGTCCTGGATGTTAGACAGCTGTTTGTGAACATTGTAATCATCAAACAAAAGAATTCAAACTTAAAAGCCTATACACACCACGTTTATGGAACAAGACAACGAAATGTCCTCCTTGTAATTCCATTTGTTACGAAAGCAATCTTACAACGATCGTCATATTTTCTCAAACCCAAAGTTTTCAATGCAGTAGCACTTGACATCAAAAAAATAAACTCACAAGGTTTATTTAAGAAAAAAATTAAAAACTGGATCTGGAGCAAACCAAGAACCTTCATAAATCAGATGATCGACTCAAAATATTGAAATGTAAAATATGTGTATACCCTAAATTTTATATCACCAAACACGGTTTATATTGAAATTGCTTCCAATGTTTCTTTATTTCTTTGTTCTTCTTCTTCTTTCGTCTTCTTCTTCCGTTCACGACAAGCATATGCTTCTGTGTACGACCCCTTTATTCATCATCAATAATATCAGTATACTTATGTAACCGAATGTAAAAATATTTATATATGAATAAATTATTATTATTATTATATGTTTCGAAGGTTTTAAGTCCACTGGAATTACTGTAGACTGCACAGAAATATTGATTCGGTAGCGAGGCGGTTAGATGCCGGCCTTCTAAACTTCCGCTTGCATTTGGCCCGGTTCGAATCCTGGAAAACGAAAAAAAATTTCATGAGCTACTTAAAATGGGTCCAGAACTCCCGACAGAACTGGAGCGAGTCTTTGGGCCCCGCACCAAATACTCCGAACCCATGGGCCAGTTCCCCAGTATTATTTCAAGCGGAAATTCATTCCACCAAGTTTCCACTTGATGGAAACGCTTAGAGAGAAGGGTACCCTGTATTCTTTCACATTGTTGATACCTCTCTGGCACAATATATTCGAACTCGTTCGAATTTTTATAGTCTGAAGACAATCACGGGATTTCTGACGGGGCACTGCAGACTCAAAGAACACCAAAGGAAGCTAGGCTTAGAGGAGGACAGCACCTGCAGATTCTGTGGGGAACATCCAGAAACACCACACCATATATTGATGGAGTGTACATCACAAGAGATTAAATATACTGGAATCACACTAGCTGACTGTGGGAGCAATACCACGAATTGGGGCTTGAGGGGCTGCTGTAAACGAGAACACCTTGAAATAGCAGAAGAAGATAGGGCACAATAGATCTAATTAGGTCGCAGCGCATCAGTCACCATCCATACTTACCATCACCATTACCATTACTCAAAACGCCATTGCAGTATTGCCATGTGTTACCAATTTTACACCAATTGCACAAAAAATGCCTACTGCGTGTGTGAAAAAAGTCCATCCACTTTTATACCCAAAAAACATCCTGACTGTAAGAATCATCTGGGAAACCATGGACGCGCATGTAATTGGACGCCGTAGCAGTAAATACCATAAATCGAGTCTGTTTTGGCCCACTTTTTATACATCATATTGTTCGAATGCCGGCAAATTCCCCGTAGTCAGTCCCGATCAGAAATTTCGTCGTCCTCCTGTACATTTCCATCGATTCCGCTAACGACCTTCCATCAGCAGCCCGAAACGTATCTCTAATTCAAATCGCGTGTGCCGCGTTTAAAACAAAGCACAAAATTTAGTGGCAGAAAATCGAGTTAGGCCGTGGGCTGAAGGCAACTCAACAAAACATTCGACAACACATTGGGAACGGATCCTCTCTCGAAAGGGATCTCTCAAATCAAGTTAGCTAATTGCAGGGAGAGGTCGACGGCGAGGGGCGGCCGGGGGCGAGACGGGGAAGGAAATTGCCTGATGGATATGCCTTTAATTCAGCTACATGGGGAGAGTAATGTTTTTGAAATGGCGGACTTTTTGTGGAACAATTGATCGATGTGCTTGGAAGTTGGGAACTTTCCCGGAAAATGGAGTTGGCGGATATAGAGTGGTGTTCACGTGTTTCGACATTGTACGTTTGATGGGGACCATCAGCAAGTATGTTTGCAGAATCTCGGGTTGGTTCAGTAGAGATGATTATGAAAGCACATTTTCCGTCATGCAATATACCAAACGTGGTGTATCACTTGGTGGGGAAGTGATGACGAGTGAAGAAGAGAAGGGGGGATCTTCTCTGAGAGTGTTTCTAGATGATATTGAAGGTGCCTCCATCATCAACCAGTAGATCAGTGTTGCCATGGTCAGAAATTAGTAGTTGCCAAGAGACTAAGAGCTGAGCAAAACTATACCAGCGTTGGAAACCCAAAGAAACTATCTTAGGCTATTGACGATTATACAGTCTTATTAATATTCACAAATCACCTTTCTGTGAAAGTTCGGTTCAAGGATCTCTGAGAGACCGAAAAAGACTGAGGAAAGTCATGTGTATGTAGAGAGTACAGATATGCGGGGATGTTCTGTCTCTGTAGAACCTCACCAGGTATGAAGGCCTTGCTGTGATCAAACCTTCATCCCAGACGGTGTCGAACGCTTTATTCATGTCCGCGTTCTGTTTCCTATGGAGGGCCTCTTTTGCCTTGTGTACAATCCGCAGCACTTGTGAGGTCGTATTTTAACTAGCATGGAAGCTGGACTGCACTTCATGAATAATTTTGAACCATTCTCCAAGAGACAGAAGCCCTTTTAGAAGGATCTTGTCCACAATCTTGGCCAATACTCTCAGGAGTGAGATTGGCCGATAGCTTTTTAACATCCATCAAGCTGAATAGAGAGATCATTGATACTTTTTTCAGCTATATTACAGAAGAAGTCGTTCAAATTATTTTAATTTAGGAGAGTTTACGTTCCATTGAATTCTTCTCTACAGTTATATTTATCAAGTACGGCATGTGCTTTTGAAGTATTACTAGGGCTCAAAGTTTTTGCATCCTCTAGGCTATTTTACATTTTTAATTTTTTTTCACATAGAAAATATTTTCAATCAAAATGAATACCAGTTTGAAAAATATCAAGGAAAGATTCACATAAGAGATTTCCGCTGATGCCTTTCGGACTCAAAAATACACCAGTCCACTTTGAAAATTGAATCTTTGAAATCTTAGAGCTTTTTTTGCTGAGACACAGTTTAACTGACTTCCACTGGTATTTCCAGAAATTTGATATTTACGATGGCACTGAAAGCCTCCCTAATTCCTTCCCTTCCGTTTCATTGAATTTTTCTCTATAGTTATCAAGTCCAGCATGAGCTTTCGAAGTGTTACGGGGGCTCAAAGTAAATTTTTCATTGTCGTTTGTTTTTTGTTTCTGTAAGGTGAATTTGTAACCTTTCATCAGTAATTTATAGGATTCAATGTACTGCGAATTTTGGTTTGGTTTTGCAGCCTCGAGGTTATTTTTCATTTATTTCAATTATTTGTTTTAATGCAGAAAATATTTTCAATGAAAATGAAAAGCGGTTTGAAAAATATCAACGAAAGATTCACATAAGAGATTTTCCATGATGCATTTAGGACTTAAAATTGCCCGTCCATTTTGAACATTGAATCTTCAAAATTCAATTTTTGCTGAGGCGCAGTTTGACTGCAATCCACTAGTATTTCCAGAAATTCGATATGATAATTGATATGGAAGGATAGTATTAACTAAAACCACGTTTGTGAGTCAGAATAACTTTAAAATTTGCTGCAGAAGTGATTAAGCTAGATCAAAATAAATAGAAAATGTAATGACAAACATGTTTTGAAAAGATGGTAAACAATTAGGAGGTTCAGTATGACAAGAAGATAGCATGAAGTAGATATGGGAAAAAAATTACCGGAATAGATTGAGGTTGTTACATATGCAATTAGTAAAACTGACCTGGACCCAAACAAATCGAGATGAATCAAATAAAAATCGATAGAATGAGAATAGATCTCAAGATCAAAGTTATATTTTATCACCTTGTTTGAAGAAAAACACTCCAAAATACCCCAAAACAGCAGAAGCAGAAAATATCTGTCCATAAAAAATACCTATGAACAATACTTCACTAGAATGATTTTCTATGAACAGGTTGAGTGAATGGATCCAGTATCGATCCTTGTGGTACACCTTCATGTGAAGGAGTGTATTCGGGAGTTGAAACAAAAATTTTTGAGCTAGTATACAAAAGACAATGCAAAATGTCGAGAACTTTCCGTAACCCCTTCAAAAACCCGGAACTACGAAGGGTCGGAAACCGAGCTAGGGATTGCGACGGGGGAAGAGCGGCTAGCGAAGCTCGGCGTCATCTTATTGGCAAGACAAACAGACGGGCTGACGAACCGTCGCAAGGCGAGGACGACGATTGTAAATTGGGCTTGTAAACACATTCTAACATGATCAGCACTACATTAGGTCCGGGCGGCTCTGTTACGCTGCTAAACTAACCGGAAAATTCCGGTGACGACGACGACAGCGGAATTTCCTGATGGAAAGCTTCGCGACCCTCGATTTTGCTGGGGGATTTGGGTGGATTCGGGCGACGAAGACGTTCTGAATGATATTAGAAATTGTCGGTATACGAGGATACAAACTTCGGAATCTAGTCGGCTGTGGGCAAAATTTCCACAACATTTACAACATATTTTTACATTCACCAATGACGTAGCAGTGACTTGATATCAAGTTACCAACCCAACACGTATGAAATCCCCTAACATTTTGCTGAGATTATCTGAGATTTATAATCTTTTGTAACCGCGTACAAAGAAGGGTAAATTGTTTGATAAAAACTGTGGTTTTCAGCAAAAAAAATGTAAGACGGGTGAATTAGGGTGTGTAGATTGTGCTGGTAAAAACACTGAGGCATTTTGACTGTTTTCATGTTTTTTTTCGCGGTAGGAACGTGTGTTAGAAAATACCAGTTATCATTCTAAATAGATATATACGAAATTACTTGAGATGGCCAACAATTTCATTTGTTTTTTTTTGTTCAGGAAACAAAAATACTGAGTTGTAGTTACTAGATAATTTTACCGGTTTAGTATTACAAAAATCATCATTCGGAATTAAAATAAAGAATAAAAGCAATTGAAACATCAATTTGAATCTTTCAAAATATTAGTGTCGATAGAATATTATTGTAATATGTTTGCAATTTGTTCAAAAATAGCCTGTTTTTGATAATTCAAAGTCATAAAAAATAATTGTAGACTAAACTGTTTTTTAATCGGTGATTA
Organism: Chrysolina americana; assembly: GCA_958502065.1. Lineage (NCBI taxonomy): Eukaryota > Metazoa > Arthropoda > Insecta > Coleoptera > Chrysomelidae > Chrysolina > Chrysolina americana. The sequence goes on along the minus strand of OY293411.1, from coordinate 3,596,017 downwards.
TTTTTTGACAATTCTTGCAACCATTCGAAACCATCAATTCAAAGCATTCATGTACGTTCAGGCCAATCACAGCATTATTATAGTGGGAATTTTCTACCTTGAAAATTGCCGCGGGAACTTTTTGTGGTATTTTGTTCTTATTGTGTGACAACTGATACTCTGATTTGACGTCTGTCATCAGTTTGCATGAAAAGTGAAAAATGATTCGAAAACGGTTTAGTACATCAATTTATAACCTAAGGGACAGAGAGAAAGCAATAACTTTCAATCCAACCTAACAAAACAATGTTACGAAATCCTCCAGCCAAGTACAAAAAATCCATAATAATTGTGTATTTCATGTTGAGAACATCAAATTCCATACTTCCATACTTCCATTCTATAGTGATTCAAGTAAATTGTTGAAATAAAAATGTTAGAGAATGGGTCTATGATTGGGACATCAAAAAATAATCTATCGAATACCACACGAGAGTTTGATGAAGTAGAAAATAATTCTCGAGATTTTTTCTCAAACTTGTTGCCATTTGACAACAAGTTTTCGAAAAATCTGTTAAATTATTTTCACTTTATTCTAATTCTCTTGTGATATTACAACTGAAAACACGTTTTTCTTTGAGAAAATTAGAAAACCGTTTGATACAAATATTGTTCAGAAGATGCCAAACTCATTAATAACAGAAGTTTCGGAATCCAACCAAATATATGGACTTGTTACTCAACACATTTCAAGCAATTATATTTTTTTTTAAGTTGCTCAAAATTTGTGTAGACCGTCTTAAAATTTCTCTAAATAGGTGAAGTAGTTCAATAAACAGCCGAAAAGTGAACACGGCACCAAAGATCAGTAAGTCACCCCGGAGCGCCATGGCAAATAATAATAATAACTTTCCTCCATTCGCACAGGCTAAGGAGTTTTGTAGAGAAATTATAAATTATTCAATACATCAGAAAGTACGCAAATATTAAAGAAATGTCGAAACTGAAAGTTTCAATAGACCTTTCAAATTTGACAAAGTTGTGTAAAATTGGAATAGAAACAACTCTTCTCTCGGAAAGAAATTCACTTTCCGGCAATGAGACACGTCATCCAGTTCGAGTAGGCTATATTCCATCTTCGCCAAAGCACGACTTGATGCCCTAGTAGAATTTCAAAATAAATCATTTGTAGAAGTTATTCCCACCTGGTTTTGATACCAAAACTCGTTTGGTTGAGACCCATCAGCGGTACCAAAAAAAAGAGAACCACTAGTTACTTTACATAATTTTCTGAACTATCACAATTTCCAGTGGCAGTCCAAGGTAACAGCAGTTCCTAAGGGCAAGATAAGGCTGCCCCTACTGTAACGATGGGGATTGAACAAAAAAAAAGTATAGAAATTGTTGTCTATTCAACAAAATCAAGTATAAAAAAATTGATAAAATAACTATTGATCGAAGGCACTTATATTTTTCAAAGGTATTTGGATCGTCTTTAAAATATCATATATTCTTCGATTCCAAAAATTATCGACAACGTTGAAGATTTTTCTGAATAAATCTCTTCAACACTAAATCACCCGATCTAAATCCTTTTGATTATTTTCTATTGCGATATCTCAAGAGTGTAGTATATGCCACTCCGTAGTTGCTAGACGATCTACGAAGTAGAATAACGAACTAGTGATGAATAATATCACCACAAGTTTTGGAAAATTGCCTTCATTACTTTGAGGAGGTTGATGGAGGTTATTTTAAACAACTGATGAACTTATGTTGATAAATAATGATTGTAAGAATTTCATAATTGACTTTAAATACTAAAAACAAATTTTTCATTTAATAATGAGATTATTTTAATGATTTTTGACGTATCGTATCGTCTTATTTTGGAATTTTAGACAGAAAGTCGTAATTTTTCGAGTAATCCCGGGTAGAAAGTTTACTTTGAGTCACCCTGTATAATAAAAAAACATTGTCTCTCAAAATGATACAGTCTCACGCTTTGCCGATCTTCTGTGAATAAAATCATTTATTATTATTGTTATTATTCACGCATCACAGCGGCATCTGCCATTTTATTGCTGCTCCAACCTAATTATCTCAATATCATTCCAATAAATTCATCTTCATTAATATCAGAGCGATGTTCGGGAACGAAACGATGAAATATCTATCCACGCCTCATTAAAAATAGCGTGCCGTGTAATTCCATATCGAGTTTTCCAAATTAGACACGCGGCCATATGTCTTGGATTGAGATAATAATTTCGAAATAGTGTCAATGGGGCTTAGCAATGCCACATAATTGAATTTGGGACCAATAACTCGAATAACTAAATTTGATTAGGATTAGGGGATCGATAAGAGAAATTGGCTATTATTGTCAAATCTGATTTCAAACAGAAATAACGATAATAATAATAATAACTGCCTTCGTTATTTGATACAACATCGCATGAGCTCATCATGCATTTGCACAGATGCCGCTCTGGAGGACTCGCTTCACCATAACATCTGGTCAAGTCAGAGTCCAGACAGAGCAGGTTATCTTTAGAAGGGGCGTATTTCAGGGAGACACCCTCAGCCCTCTTCTCTTCTGCATCTCACTATTGCCATTGTCCGTTGCACCACGGAAAACCCGCGGATACAACTGCGGCACCCCCAGCAACAGGAGGCATACGGTCACTCAGCTGTTCTACAGAGGACCTCAAACTATATGCCTCCGGAGGAAAGGATCTTCATCAGTCCTTGAGGGTGGTGCAAGAGTATACGCATGCTATCGGATTGGAGTTTGGGATTGACAAATTGCCACGGTTCATCTTAAAAGAGGACGAGGCGAGCAATACGGAGAGAACGTTCAGCTCGTAGATGGAAGCATCCTACATCATCTCGATGCCGGAGAGACACCTAGGGGTGGAACAACGCCACGCCCAAGAGATACCTACTGTTAAAAACTCTCTCCGCGGCAAGTATCAGCACGAACTCCGACAGATCTGGTCATCAGAACTGTCGGGGAAGAGGGGAAGAACAAAGTTGCTGCAATTAATATGCTTGTCGTTCCGATTCTACTTCACTCCTTTGGAGTAATGAAATGGATTCAAGAAGAGCTGCTACAACTCGACGTAAAATCTCGCAAAATGATGCATCTCCACAGGAGCTTGCATCCCAAATCGTCCGTTCCACAGTTATACTTCCCCAGACAACAGGGAGGCCGTGGACTTTTGAGTTTGGAGTGTCTACATAACATAATGGTACTGGATGGAGCCTGTAGAGTCAACAGGAGTTCAGATATCCTTTTCTGCTTAGTGCGCGGTCATGAAGAAGTAGGGATTGGAGCATTTCTTGGTAGAAATATACTATTAACTAAATTGAAACAATCTGGAATTCGAGGTAAAGTAAACAAATGGTTTGAGAATTACTTGGAGGGCAGAAAGCAGAGAGTCAGAGTTAGGAATACACTTTCAAATGAAATTTGTAATAATATGGGTGTGCCTCAGGGAAGTGTCCTAGGACCACTTCTCTTTATATTATATTTAAATGATATCAATCTTCTTTATTTTCTTTATTTGCGGATGACACATTATTAGCATGTAGTGATTGCTATACAAAAGATGAATAATGTTTTAGTGAGTGTGAGGGATTATTTGAAAATTAACAAGTTAAAACTGAATGTCGCAAAAACCAAAGCAATGATCATGACAAATAAATACAAATATAGGCTGACAAATGTGAATGACATAGATATCAGGATTGATAATGAGCGAATTGAAATCGGCACAACTGTCAAATACCTTGGCTCTCAATTGGATAATATACTTACTTTCGATGCACACTTCATGTATGTTACTAAGAAAATTTCGAAAAAACTATACTTTTTTTCAAGAATTGCTAAACATTTATCGATTGATACAAGAATCACAGTGTACCGGTCAATTTTACTACCTCATTTTGACTATTGTGCGACTTTATTATACCAATTCAATTTGAATAAAATGAAACAGCTACAAAAATTGCAAAATAGAAGCATGAGGATAATTCTAAGCTGTAATCGCTATACTTCTATATCAATAATGTTGAATACATTACAATGGCTATCAGTTTCAAAACGATTATACTTCCGAACGATGATATTCATTTATAAAATAGTACATAAGGAAGCACCTTCATATTTTCGTGAATATGTTGATTTCAAACATGAGATTCATTACCATTTTACCCGTAATCTGAATAACATCCATGTGCCAAGAGCAAAACTATCAAACACAAGAAATTCTTTGCTCTTTGAAGGTATGATAGAATTCAATAATCTACCACAGATTGTTAAAGCTAGTGAAACTACTGAAAAATTCAGACACAGACTGTTGAAGCATATAAGAGATCTAAATTTGGCTTACTTTTTTATGCTGTGAGAATATTTTTTTTATTCCTAATGAATTGTTTAATTGTTTTAATAATAAGATTAAGTGATATATTTTTTACTATATATTAGCAATATTGTATATTAGGGAAACCTATTTCAATAAATATTCTTCTTCTTCTTCACCATCTGCGACACTCGTACGGTGTTGACGAGCCCACGTTGAAGCTGCGGTGATTAGCTAGTGAATTCCTAAATGGAAACAAAAAAAAATTATAACAATATTCCCCCATAGAGTGTACCCAAAAGCATAGCCTGTACGGGTAGAGGACGGCCATTATTATTATTTGTCGTGGCGCTCCGAGATGACTTACTGATTTTTGGTGGCGTATTCACTTTTCAGCTGTAGAAAATCCCGAAAACCCTACAGCACCACCCCGGGTGATCGGTGCGCTCTTCAAGCTAGCACCAGACGTCGGGATTGGCATCTATACAATTCTCGTCGACTATGGACTCCTATGAAATTGAGAAAAAATTCCCATTCTCAGGATTCGAACCTGGCCAAATGCAAGCAGAAGTTTCAAAGGCCGGCATGCCAAATTCCATAGTTTATCAGACATTTTCATCTACGAACAAGGAAACAGTTGCATAACTCTTTGTTTTTGATTGGAAAATAATTTAAAGAACCTTTGACCTTTGCCTGTGATACTACTGATAATGAATTTAGCATTGGAGTACTGAGCAAATACGTCTAGTAATGGAACTTTTGACTTCTGCTGCATTCAAGTTAACTGATCCTGAAAATCTGAAAATTAAAGAATATCACTCCACTCAATTTGTTATCCAAAAATCGATTGATAAGGCAAAAACTGTTAAAATATATACCTACTCTACTTCTTACATCTTATGGCAAGACCTGATCATTGTCCAAGATCTACTTTATATCAGTTCCATATGATCATTATAGATGGCGCATCAATTGAGCAGTGCGCAAATTATGAAGAAGCCAAATTTTTGGCAAAGAATTCATGAGAACAGTGAATGTTAAAACAAATCAGGTATATCAATGCATGTGATTCTCAACATGAATTGGAAGAAATATAGGCTAAACACCTAAATATATCAGAACGTTGTCACTTGAACTGTTCCCGTTTTTTTCTGACATACTCGCGCATGCAGCAACTTTACTATACCTAAAGAGATGCAAAACAGATGAATGATCTATTCCAAAGTTCTCCATCTTGGAAAGTCAGCTCGAACTAAACCCAATTACGAACAAATTGTCTTGTGAACGAGCCTTATCACGGCAGAACAAAGCTGGAGAGAGCGCTCTAATTCGGGCATCGCTAGCGTTCATTGTTAGCGGTAATTTGATTACACTTCATCAAGAGTGCGCTGTTTTCAGCAATGCCGCTTAGATGAGCTGCAATTTGCATTTAATTATCACATATAATGCGCATCAGTCGGCGAGAGCGCACACCGGAATCCATCCGAACGTGAAATCGGCCTTCGCTCCGCTTCCATTTGAATTTGTGATTTTGGATTTGGGCTGCCCTGGATGACGTGCTGCTGTACGTATTCGTTTATATCATCGTTCAGTTTCATATTATTCGGGATGACAAGCTGGGGTGTACGTTGGATCTTGTATTGCATCTACCATGAAAGACCCTATCATTATTACCCGACTCGAAGAAGAAGAAGAATGGACTTAAATACACAGAACTCATAATTATATATCTTACGTCGTAAGATATATAATTATGAGTTCTGTGGATGAATACCATCACTAAGGAAGTCTGATTGCACGATGTTCTGTGAGCACGAATTGACAATTTCCTCGTTAGGTTTCCAAAACAACCGATAACAAAGTCCTTTTGAACAAATAACGATTACTTGAGTTTCTGCAAACCCGTTACTCAGATAATTTCACTTTGAAGTGGAACCACCAATATCCATCGGACAATAATTTACCAGATAATGGAAATCTCGGAACACTTGATCAATTGATTTAATAATTAACATGTTGGAGCAAGATGCATAGAAACCCTAGTGCGATCACAGATTCGATTTTGTTTCTACCAAAGTTGTTGATACAATAATTGCATTAATACCGTTGGCTTCATTCGTCGATGGATGTCGCAGAAGTCGAAAATAGCCGAGTTTCCAACATTCCACGGTGCCTTGGTTTGTCATTTGATTGTTTTTGAATGTTGACATGACACTTGTCGCTTGTCCAACCGTCAATCGTCAATGATAACATTAATCTGTAATTTTGCCGCCATCTGTGCTAAAGAAATGAAACGGTACCAATGCAATAAAAATAACATGAATCAAGTAGGCCGTACATCAACACTTTTGTATGTCGGTATCACAGGTATAAGTGATCACACCAGGGTTTCTATGCATCTTGTGTTGGAGGATGACGTAATAAAAAAAACGCAAGCCCGTAGTATCGAAAGTAACTAAAAACGATAGATCAACCCAATTTTCATTGCCAAAAATCTATGACACGCTCATCACATTTTTCGATTCGAAATGGTTTTCAATGCTGGATCTGAGAATCGAATACCAGTGAAGTGAAAGTTCACCTGATGATAGAGGCATAACAGCATTCTCTGTCAGAAATTGACTGCCCAACTCATAGCTCTTCTATTTGAATTGTTATACTCCAAAAAAATCCAAAAAGTATAACATAAAATGTATATCACGATACAACACTAAAACATAGAAAATGCTCAAACTGTCACTTGACACAGAGGGGGTAGGAGGGAGTTATATTGCATGTAGCGGAGAGGGGTTTACTCCTACCCTGCTGAGCTGTCAACGGGCGGGCAAAACCAGCTCCCACCTGGCCTGGGGCGGGCCCTACGGTGTTGTGTCGGCGGTCAAATGATGTAGGTGCTAGGTAGGGCTTCGCATTCTTGGGAGAGAGTCTTGGTCTCGACAATCAAGTCTTGTTCTTGGTCTTGAGAACATTTATTACGTATTAGTCTTGGTCTTGGTCTTGGTCGAAAAGAACCGGGTTTGAAAATTCATGGGTTTCATGAGTTGTTTATCACTCGTCTTCTGGGTTCTTGTGGAAAAGGCCCAAGGCTTGGTAGATGAGTCCTCCATGCCTTCGTGACCTGTTGTGGTGGGCTCGGACCGCTATCAAATCCCTGGTCAGTGGGATTCCAAGGATATGGTACGTGCAGAATTCAACAGACTGTCGTTTGATAAATTCCTCGAAAGATCTAGCTGTTTGTGATGATACGGAGTGTTTTGTTTTGCATCCTCACCAGTTTCCCGATATGGGTTTTGGGAAGGCTGCAAAACACTGGGCAGGCGTAGGTCATCGTTGGTCTGATGACCTGCTTGTAGATTAACACCTTACTGTTCTTCATGGACAGCTTGGAATTCCTGGCTATCAACTGGTACGTCCTTCTTACTGCTGCCGCAGCTCGTTGAATTGCCAAGCTTACATGCCTACCAATTGTTAATCTTTAGTCCAGCTGTACTACCAGGTACCTTACGGACTCCGAGTTGTCTATCCGGTTTCCCAGAGCTCTGAATCGTCTGGTGATCTACACCATCCAATTGCTCGTATATTTTGTTGTTAAAAATGAATAATTTCGGGGCCAAAAGACGGTTGTATCATCTGCGAAAATTGTAAATAGAGCATCAGTTACCTATTCTAGCCAAGTCATTCAGGTATAAAAACAAGATTGGATCAAGAACCAATCCTCGAGGAACTCCTCAATGAAATTCTCTAGTGGACTTAGGTAAGAGTGTATCTATCCATGACTCTGGCCTATAAATCACAGTAATTCATGAAATATTTTTTTTATTGGTATATGTAGAGGTAGACAAGTAGATGAGCTTTCTTGAACAGTTAAGGTCGTCAGAGTCTACTCCGTTAGCTTCAGCGTTGTTTTTTCGCGAAAATCATTTACGAATCGCCAGTTTTCTCTAATTATAATATAATTCCTAGCTGTTATTACGATTACAATAGACACATCGATGACGAGCGAAAAAGCATCCCTCAACTCTTCCCTGTAACAATACAAGACACATTAAAGCCAAATGGTGTAGCGATAATACATAAATTAGCTCAAGTTGAAAATAAATAGCACACCCACAGCCGAATACAGCCACTGTTCATTTGTCACTCACCATTGCGACAGATGGCCACCTGCCAATATAACTTATATAAATACAGGGTGATTCTAAACAGAGCTAATATCAACAAACCATTGAATTATAATGGGACAGGCTGTGAAATATAAAGGGGTGCTTATAGTGGCCGGCTATTATGCTCGGTGGTGTTTGTTGACTGCATTTCACTTTGGATGTGCCCCAATTAACACGGGTGAATTGTTCGGGAAATTGCAATTGATCCCCTAAATGCATCTCATTTAATACAATGCCTCTATCAAGTGACATGTTATATTTTGTCAAAGAATAACCGTCGCGTATTGAAGATTTGAACACATTTTTATTCATTTTCATCAAAGAACAAAATGGTTATTATTAAATGATATGTTGCTGCCTAATGAATGATACCGTCATTTAAATTGTTGAGAACTTTCTAGAGAAATACTACATAGGCCATTTTCCTGCGATTTGAGAGACTGTCGATTTTGTAGAAAGCAAGATTGCTCTCATACGTTTCATAAAATCGAATACGGTGAAATTTGTAGTGGATATAATTTGTAAACTTTTTTGGACTCTCTCGATACGATCAATGTATACAGCATATTATGGATTCCAGATGGCAATTCATGATAATACCATCAATATGAGCATCAAACATAAATTTTGAGTCGAGGATTACTCCCAAGTCTTTGACCTAATCCATAAGGGGTAATGATTCTCCATTTAAAGAGTAGTTAGATTTTAAAATGTTTTTTTAGAAGAAGTTATGGTGGAGCATTTTTCCACATTCAGCTGAAGTCAGTTTATTTCGCGAAAATAATATACGATCCAGTTCTGCCTAAAGGAATTTTTGTTCCTGCACGTTTTCAACCGATAAAAATAGTTTTAGATCATCAGCAAACAGTAAAATTAGTATGATAAAAGCACGCACTGATGTCGTTGAAAATATGGAGAATAGTAATGGTCCTAGGTGAGACCCCTGAGGTACTCCTGATGTGACTTTTGTTTCAACTAAGGTCACAATATTATTTTGCACAATTTGATATCTATTCTCCAACTTCCTCAGCAAAGTTTTGATGGCATTGGAAAAGTCAGTGATTACGGCGTTCACTTGCCTTCCAGCCTCCATTTCCTCCTAAATATTCTGGGCAAACGGTAAAAGATTGTGGTTATCGAGCAGCCTCGAAAAAAATCATGTTGAAATACACTCAATTTGTTTTCAACCAGAAAAAACAACTAATCTGTAATAATAGATTCAAATAATTTGCCACAAATGCAAAGAATAGAAACCTCTATAGTTCTCCAATATTTTTTTTTTGCCGTTTTTAAAGATTGGCACGACATAGGCTGATTTCCGTTGTATTAAAAGGTCAATATCCATTTGCCTTTCAACTTGTTTACGTAAATTTGAAAAGCTAATATAATCCACTTGATTGTGAAATTGTTTCCACCTTTTGATTCAATTATAAAACGCACGTTCGAGAAAACCAAGTGGGACGTTTTCTGTTGATGATGATGACGTTTTCTGTTGAGCAATTTCTATCCCGAGAATGAAGTCAGGATTAAAAAAAAATGAGAAACTTTGGCCTTTCACCGCCTTCGTTTTTTCGTAGGTGTCCTCTGAAGTTGAAGCATTGACTGTTACTAACAAGTGCCTCTATCTGCATCTAGTAATAAAACAACCGATTTGCATAGTGTTTACCCGTCCGTAAACAGCCTCGACATCAGTTTAAACCCGTGTAAAACCCCGAGAACACAAAGAACACTTAACAAGTCATAATCCAATAGAAAGAATTATCGAAAGAACAAACAGCGCGTCATCGCTGGGGGGAGTCTAAATTTCTAAATCAAACATCGGGGGCTATAAAACGTCGTTCTGCCACCCGGTGACGTATCGTCGTCGAAGCAAATAACACATGTGGCGTTCGGCGTATAAATTAAGCGTAGAAAATCCGAGTAAACCGCATGAAGGTGGTGTTAAAGCCCGTTGCGACCCCTGCAATTTGCCTATGTTGATGGCTACTTCTCCATACGATAAATTACTTTAATTGTCGTCATTTACTTGGATAATGGGCTTCCACCTCTATTCGGACTGTGGCAAGCCATGCTCGATGGAGGGTTTTAGTTCGATGGGCAGACTAATTGAATAGATTCGATTTTTTAACCGTCGGATTGTTTTTGTCGAATGGCTGATGCATTAGAGGACTTTGGATAAGGATTCAGTCATGCCACCACACAACTTTTCTTCATGTCGAAGTTCCGGGCGGCCTCAGGAACCCCGTACTTACTAGTTTTGAAAAAGTGCTTGACAGTGGGACTTTAGGGACTTTAGTTTTTTAGTTTTTTTTGTAGAATTGGTACATAGCGATGTATGTGGCCGCATTAAACCTGAAACTTGTGATGGAAAGAAATACCTATTTCCTTACTCCGAAGTAAAGATGAAGTTTTCAACTATTTCAAACAGTACGAAGCAATGGCCAATACCCATTTTGGAGCTAGAATTTTAAAATTGAGAAGTGATAACAGTGACGAGTGCAAATCTTCAAAATTCCATGAGTGTTGCGAGCAAAAAGAGGAGATACAAACTGTTCACTATACCCCGCAGCAAAACAGAGTTAGTGAACACATGAACAGAACTCTGACGGAAAAAGCAAGATCCATGATTCATTATGCTAGTATGTCTAAGTTCATTTATTTATTTTTGCTCCATAACCCTGAAAATTAGAATTTTATATTAACTATGCAATTGTTACAATTTTGAATATTGAAGGTGGGATATTCACTTTTCTCTTGAAAATAATGATTCCCCTTTGAAACATCCTCACCACTCATTTTAGATGTGGATGGTAGGTCCAAATAATTATTATTTGGTATCGGTCCATCACCATCGCCGGCAATTTTTTTGGCAATGTTCAATTTATTTGAAATCGATTGTTCAATGTAGCTCTCTGCTACTGTAGTTGATTTCCAACCAGCGTGTCTTATGATATTGGTGATACTTTCCCCAGCATCAGCCAATAAAGTGGCTGAAGAACGCCTGAAACAATGACCCGTATATTCTTCTGGGCCTGGTAGCTTCAAAAATACTGCAATTTTTCTTGGAATTCGACCGAGGATATTCTTCCCAACAACTTGTTTTGTACATTTGTTGTTCAGTATTTGCGAGACGTAGATTAGCATATCTTCTATAAATATCCAAATAATTAACTGACTGGTTTTCAGTACTGCAGATGGTAAATGTTCGTTGTATTTTAGTTTTTGACTCTCGAATTGTAATAAGTTAGGTCTTGAATGTCATCAAGCTTGAGATTTGTTAATTCTTCTCTACGACAAGCACCATGTACCCCAAATATTAATGCAACCTATAAAAGAATCAATAAGTTTTTTAATTACTTAAAAAATATAGGTAGGTATAACATACCTTCATCATCAGATATACATTATCTGGAGCTTCTTTAAAAAAAGTTCGATTTCATCCCTATTCAATATTCTGGATATCTTCGGCTTATATCCATCATTCTTCCGTTTCAAAAATGCTAACAATTTTGGAAATTTGCTTATGTTTATATTATTATACAAATTCAAAGTAGACTTTAACATCGAATAGTATGATCACAAAGAAGATGGTTTTCGATTCTTGGACTTCTCAAAAATATATCCCAGTAATATATCTTCTGTAATCACCTCCATATTATTTTCATTGCGCCATTTTATGAACTCATTATACGTCTTTTCGTAAAGTTTCTTTGACTTTGTTGGTAGCAGTTCGAGTTTGTCACTCTCAGCCGATTCCAAAATTTCCATTGGTATGTATATATTATGTTCTTCATCTGATGATTCCATAATTTTCGTGTTGAGTCCGCTCACGCACTTTTTCAGATAAACATGAAGATGACCGTTTACCTTATTTATTTTATTTGTTGCTAGACAACAACCAGCTTGCTTAACAACGTCATAATTAGGTGGGTATATACTGGGTATTCTGTGTACAATTTGAATAAATGAATCTATTTCAGTATACAGAGTTGATTATTGACACGATAATTGCGATATAAATATATATACAGTGTCCGCCAAAATCTTGGAACCATATGGAAAACTTTTTTATTAATACTTTCTCAGAAAATGTCATTCTTCATAAAAGTTAGTTTCCCATGCTGTTCCATGATTTTGGTGGACACTGTATAAACCGCTAGTGCATACAATTTTGTATGTATCACGTGCGTAAAATGCGTTTATGCGTTTAGGATACAGAATACATGATGGTTTATATCGATATTAACTCAAAGGTTCTTAAAAATAACAATACAAATATAATTAAATACAAGTAGAACCAATAGTAAATACATTATTTATGTGGGGAACAGCTTCTTGCAGCAACCTATATCACAAATCGAAGTTCTTATAGAGAACAATTTCTTCGTCATCAATGGAAGCTGAATAAATTTCACTCAGTACCGTTGTTTGCAAAGGAATATGAATATATTTTAACCGATTTGAACCTAAGACAATCAAGGATGTATTCCGCGTTCTCAAAATGCCCTCAAGATCACAAGCATATCAAACATATCGATACGAGGTATTATGACCAAGGCCCTAGAGAAATCACAGAACCATGTATTGATTTTGCAGAATACAAATGAAAGGATTCTGTGATTCCATTGATGGTCTGAATGTTTTGACAGTTTTGGTGTTTTAATTCTGTTGATGACACCTCCAGCGTCGATAAAGGAAAAGTACTCCACTCTTCTGTATTTAATCTATTTAAAGAACGCTGTAGTACCTACTATATAGCTAACCCACAATTTATAATCAATTCCGGTACCACCCCAAAAAAAACGATCGACGCGCCTGGATAAGACTGAAATACATGCCGGTAAGATTATCTGCCCCTTCTGAAATTTACTGAAAAGTATTTATATTAATCTATTTTTGAAAATTTTGTTTTTCAGAATATGTAGTGATCCGACAATTTTTGTACTTAATTGTAAAATCAAATTTGTCTTAGTTAACTTTTATATGTTGTACTCAAGAAGTTGGATTATCAGTCGATGGTTTCTTGCTCTTGGCATCTCTTTCTCTCCGTAATATTTTATTTTGTTAACATTTCCTTCTGTGCTTTGATGTTCATGTTTTCTCCTATTGTGTAGCACTTTTGATTTTTGTTAGACGCTGTTTTAATTCTTCTCTGACCAAGGTGTCCTTTTTTCTATGGTCATCATTTTCACCTAAATGATCTCTTTAATTTATAATTGGTAATCGGTAGCGTTTTTCCTATATCATTATTTTTCCTTACGGGGCTCGTTTTTCTCCTCACCGCTATCCTGACCTTTTCTCCATCACCCTCAGTTTTTACTCGTCTTTTTCTGGCAATTTTTCTCGCCATTTTCATTATGCATCAATATTTTCTCTGTTGCTGCTGTCAACATGTTTTTTCTTTAATTTCTCAGCTTATGTTGTTGTATAAACCGTTTTGGCAAATATTTCACAATTTTGCTTCTACTTCCTTTTTTTAAGTTATGGCAATCATGTTTTTCTTTTTTATTCTCTTCTTTCTGTTCACTGTCAGCTTCGAGTATCCTCCCTGCTACATGCAAACCGATCAACCCTCAATAATCCAGTTAGCCCATGCTGAAGCACGAAGGCCCATAAACAGAATCAACTTCATTTCTATAATTGCATAAACCCAGTCCCCTGCGTCAAAAATGCATAAAAACTAATTGCTTGTGAAAATATTTACTATAATTCTTATGTACCTATTCATATAACATGGTGCTTTAAATTAGATAAACTGGGGGTGGAACGGTTTTGGAACAGATTGGTCCATTATTTCGGCAACTGAGAAAGTAATGAGTGAAACTGGTAACACGTTCGAAAAAATTGCAAAATTTTCAGTTACCAAATTGTTTCAAATCATTCGACCATATGTACAATTATGTTTTGAGGAATTTCAACTATTCCAGGATTTTTTTCATTATTATAGTAACTTATGAATATTGCATATTTTGAGCTTCATTTGTAGAATCGTTTCAGGTTTCATAATTAATTAAATCACGACCCATTTGATGCCAAAACAATGGGTTCTTTAAATTAGAGGTAGAGTAATATTACTTTGCAATACACTAGTTTGCACTGAAGCAATTGGGAAGGGTTACTATTGATTTTATTTGAATTCTTGGCTGCCATGAATTTAACCAAAATTTACTACAGTAAGGATAATGATGGCTACATTTGTGAAGGAAAATATTGAATGACAGTGAATAATATATATATAATTCATACATTTCTGGTAGAGAACTGAAAACTATGATAATGTTTCACATACCGGGTGTCACAGGATCATGGTACACCCTCCGTATCTCCGATAATTTCAAAGTTATTTGATTGAAATTAGGGATATCCCATATGCATAATAAGCGACACTTTTTGACCTACAAATGATTTTTTTTTCACTTCCGGTTTCGCCGAAAGTGATACCAACTTTCGGTTTTTGAATGGGACATCATATATATTATCACATTTCTGAAATCTGCATAATTTTTTGAATCCAATGATACCACATAAGTGACAAAAATACCGAGTTGCGTTTTTTTTACAAGCAAATAAAGTTCAGTGTAATTGATTTTGGGGTAAAACTCAAATTTTTCAAATGGAATCATATTAGTACCGTGATACCATTTATTAGTACTATTAATAAGGAATTTGTTCATATCTGGTAATAAAATGTGCAATGAATACAATCAAAATTACAGCTGAAAGAAAATAAGAAAATACAATTATTTTGTTCTAATTTCTTTTCTCTGTATTTTTGATTGTATTTATCGCACGTTTTATTACCAGATATGAATGATTCCTCATTAATAGTACTCATAAATGGGACCATGGTACCAATTTGGTTTATTTGAAAAAATAGAGTTGTATCCACTCTAAAATCGAATACGATGAACTTTATTTGCTCATGAAAAACGTAATTTCGTATTTTTGACGGGATTTCGATTTTTCTAGCATTCTACAGACAATTAATTCACAACCCACAGTGGCCCCAAATCCCAACCTTGCGCCAAGCCAGATAATCGTCGTGGCGTGCTTTTCAGAATTTCACTTGTTTTTCATTTCCCGATGTGTTTATCTGATTATTCATGACCTCCTCGAATTTGTCAGCATATTGCGCGTATAAAACCTGTGGCCAAAAAGGGCCGTATGTTTGCAGTGTATTTATCACCAAGACCCCTGATTGTGCCATTGTCATGATAATTTAATATCCTAATACATTTAACGACACCCTAATTTAACCCTCGGAGATACTAACAGCCGCGGGGTGAGCGGGGTCGAGCAGATTTCACGGTAGTTGCTCTCGCTTATTGCAATTGTTATCGATTGATTGCTGTTTTCGTTGTATTTGGTAGTAAACTGTGAAAAGTACTTTTCATAATTCCATGAGGATCTTAGCAATAACATTCACGTATTTGATGGTAAAATAATACATCTGTTCTATTTGGTGAATCTGTTTGATAACATAATAAAATCAGAAAAAATACTTCATTGATTATTCAGAATTTATCCAATAAAATATCCTGTGCAATATAAAATAACTACTCCCTCTTACGGCCATCAAATTATATCTGTCAGATACTCGTGCAAAAGTTCTATGAGTGCTTTGTATAACGAATTGCAACAATATGTAATATTACTAATAATATTTATGCGCTTCAGAAAACATTGTAAAAAATAATGATAATATTGAACAACGATTCTAATATTACCCTTTTTGTATAAGTTTGTGCTATGTTTCTCCTAAATCTCAGTTTATAGTGATGCTGAGTTCAAGTTTCAAGAATCATGTCTTTATTTTTAAACGCAAACCACTTGCAATTGGGTCTTTTTGAAAGAACGTTGCACAAATATCTGTCAGATGTAGATCAGGGAAGTAGTTGTTATGTGACAGATTGCCTCATTTTTCCTGCTGGAGAGAACTTATTTAGACAACTTCCCTCATATTATATAAACCAATCAAATGCCACAATTTTCTCATTTCGAACCAATGAAAACAGGACTTTCTGAAAACAATCCCTCCAGCCCGTGGTATTTTCAAAACGGTGTTTCGCTTCTAGCTTGTGTATACATTTCCATAGTTACGACAATCACGGTAAATATAGAAACGTCAGTTTGACGGTTCAACTCTTCAACTGACATTGATTACACAAAGAACAAAGTCAGTTTTTTTGTGTTCGCGAGTTCGCTTTAACAACAACTATGGATGAAATTAAAGAAATTGAGGAACAAAATCAAATTTCTTAAAAACTCCTAACTCAAAAAAACGATTCAAACCACCTCTTTATTTACACTTATAAATCCAACTCAATTACCTAAACGGGAAAGCTTCAGGCAATAAATTTTGGATTTGCTGTAAAAATATCAGCATACTCCCAAGCATTATCGAGAACAATGTATAAACCACCCGATTCTCCTAAACAATTAGCTAACTGCTCTCCCAGTATCGACAGTATATGGTTCCTCCTCCCGGAAATCGTCTCTCAAGTCCGATTGAGCGTTCTAATACCGGCAATTTATAGGCATTGAGCGTTCCCATATCGCCATATATCAGAAAGCAATCTCTCGGATAGCAGGAGGGCTTTAAAACATTTCGATGATCGTTCAGACCTGATTTACAGCCCGAATTCCACGTTCTTCTGCCATTATTATACTCGATGCTCCTTTATGGATGTTGTGGAACAATGATTCAGAAAGGTTTTTCCACGTGCGGTAATTTAACTTTGTTAGATTATCATAAGGCACGTGTCTATAAGTCGTTGAAATATGTAGGGTGCTGTTTTTAAACCTAAGGGCATCCTCACGAACTGAAGTTTTCGCATATATGAGGCTGAGCATTTGAATTAATTATTTATTAGTATTTCGTTGTTTGCAAAAGTAATCTATGCAATCCAGATTTCGAATTTTTTAAAATAATTCACAAAATAAACATGAAATATTACTTTTCGAAGAATTCAATCTCCTCCAAGCTCTCTTATTATCATTATTGTATTTATTCCCGAATCATTCAACTGTACATAAATTTTTCTTAAATAATCTGTGAAAAAACTGATAATGTTATTGACGAACCCTTTTGTTGCAGGTTGTGGACCAGGTCACGCCCTTCTTGGGAAGACTAGACGACCAAGGACCGCTTTTACCTCCCTGCAGCTTTTGGAGTTGGAAAGACAATTCAAACAAAACAAGTACCTGTCGAGGCCGAAGCGATTTGAAGTAGCCACTGGTTTACAATTGACAGAGACACAAGTGAGTAATATTGTATTATCTTGTGATTCAATCCTCACAGATCATTATGTCTCCATTTGGCTGTTTTTGTTGAAGACAATAAGAAACGACAAGTGGACCAGAAAGAGAGCTCTGAGGCACTCATTTGCTCTACCGATAACTTAACCTCAATGTCGTGTTGGTCCTACTCCATTTTGTTCTAGAATACCTATATCTATCGATGACAGTTTTCAAATATTTTGCACTTAATTTTCAATCCGACCGATCTTCCGTGAATGGCGTAAAAAAGTGTTTTCTTGCTACTAAGATTGATAGCGGCGTTGAGAACAACTCCAAACAAACAGACAGAAGGTATATTTCAGGATCAGCTTGACTAACTGCCTGGCTGTGACGTCGATTTATCAAATTTCTGCCGCATTTGTCGTGAAAGGGATTCTTGATGAAAATTTAATACGAAATCGGGAAAAGCTATCTCTCGTTCTGTTATTTTTCTCCTTTCATTCCGGTGCTTTCGTCAAGGGTTGGATCAGGGAAAAACCAACATTTTGTTGTTTGTTTCTATAAAATATCATCAGTTTACGCCATTGTAGATAAACTAAGAATCTGATGATGTATGTGCTATGGATATAATTCCATAATTTCAAACAGGGGGTATTTCGGTGAAATAGCCTTGAGGTGTTCAAAAATACTAACTAAATAATCAACGGTACCCTATTCAAATATAGCGGGTTATTAAGGCCCTTATAATTCCCTTGATACCAAAATATCTACTTATAGCAAAGTATCGTTATTCAAAAGTTATGCCCTTCAATTGTTATAATGTGCTACAGTATTAATTTTTGTTGCAGGTGAAAATATGGTTCCAAAACCGAAGGATGAAATGGAAGCGAAGTAAAAAAGCCCACCAGGACGCAAAATCGTCCAAGGATGCCGAGCCCAGTAAATCCCAAACCGACCTGAACTCTCCGCCAAACAACTACAAATCGTGTCCTTCCGTATCCAGTCCGGAAAGCACCGAAAGTCCCGTTTCCGCCGAAACCAGCCAGGAAGTTCGGAAAATTCAAGAAAACGAATCTCTGTACAGACCTTATGTTGTTTGAAAAATTTTTCGGATCGTTTGTATACGTTTTTCTCAGTGGAATCGTTGAAGCGATGAGTTGGGTTTTCGTTCTATCCAAATCTTGCTACCGACCAATAGATGTCGCAACCAAAGATGTCAAATATCACGGGGTGATCACATTATAACGTTATGCAAATTTCAGAAGTCATAGTAATTATCAGTTATAATTGGCCTCATTTCACTTTTTTCAACCAACCCTGTTTCTACAACTACTATGTTTTGTAGCATCCAAATATCAGACGTTCTAATTCTGACGACATCCTAATCTCATAACTCTAACTCTCCTAATATTCAACTTTGAAAACGATTCATAACGTTATGCAAATTTCAGAAGTCAGTCATTATTAGATATAATTGACCTCATTTAAATTTTTTCAACCAACCCTGTTTCTACAACTACTATATTTTGTAGCATCCAAATATCAGACGTTCTAATTCTGACGACATCCTAATCTCATAACTCTAACTCTCCTCATATTCAACTTTGAAAACGATTCATAACGTTATGCAAGTTTCAGAAGTCAGTCATTATTAGATATAATTGACCTCATTTAACTTTTTTCAACCAACCCTGTTTCTACAACCACAATAGTTTATAGCATCCAAATATTAGACGTTCTAATTCTGACGACATCCTAATCTCATAACTCTAATTCTCCTAATATTCAACTTTGAAGATGATTGAGTTATAACGTTGAGCAAATTTCAGAAGTCTTAGTTATCATAAGACATAACTGGCCTCATGTCACTTTTTTCAACCAACCCTGTGTCTGCAATCACTATAGGCCATGATGGTCATGATGGTAGAGCGCTTGTCTCTTAACCTAAGGGTCTTGGTTCGATTCCCAGCATGGTCATCGGTCTCGTGCATGGCAGCACACGTTAAAAGGTAAGGGCTGCGTCTTCCTCAGCTCGGACAAGTCTATCGAAGACTTTTGAGGGTTGTACTCTTTAGGGTATGCAGCTGGTTGACGGAAATATCAATAACAATAATTCTGACGACATCCTAATCCCATAACTCTAATCTTCCAACTATTCAACTTTCAGATTACAGTTATTCTGTTCAATGTCCAATAGACACATCCAAATTTTGGATTGCCATTTTAATAACCGTCAAAACCCTTATTTAACTTTTTTTAGTATCACTGCAGTTCTGATCATGGCATTTGAGAGTTTCGAACCATTATTATTAGTTTCATCCGAATATTGCCCTTCACTACTAAGCCACAACTAAGAATTCACCAGTTCCAGTTTTACCTGATATACCCCCTTCTTCAAATTTGTGATGAAACTGATTTTCAAAACTTAAATTTGGGCAAAAAATGGCTGAGTTGATTATGAAAATCAAATTTGCAGTGGCTTATCCTCGTTAGATGTAGGTGTGGAACAATAAACCTGCTTCTTAGGTGACCACAATGTGAAAAGTATGGTGACGTTAGGTCGGGTATCCTTAGAGGCTCTTGTGGGGAATCGTTCAATAACAATCCAGTGGCGTGAGGTTGGGCGACCGCGGAGGCCATATTGTATGACCATTCGTGCCAATGGAAATTGTTCATCAAGGTGACCTGTCATTACTCTGGAATTATGAGGAGGTGCACCAGCCTGCACTTCCTCATGCACCTGGTGGTAGACATCGAGAGGTAAATTCTCCATGAATTTAGTTCTGTAAAAATTTCAAATCTCGTCTCAAATTCGAAGTGTATTTTGGATTCCATAGGCTGTCACTTTGAAAAATGTTTGGGGTTATTTTTGGAAGAGCATAACCAGATTTAAAAACTGTATCTTCAGAACTGTAGAAAAATTGGTTGCCTATCTAACATTGTGGTCACCTGGTATATGAGCTATTATTATTTGCGGAGCTATGGAATTCAGATTCTTTAATTTGTGGGTGTTAATCAATATGGAAGTGACAAAACTATGATGCCATAGAAGTTGGGTCTGGAAAAACTTTAATGTCATGCGATATGGAAATAAAAAAATGTGGTTGTTGTGAACTTCTGATTTACTGAAATTTGGAAGTAACGAGTCTATATTTCATGAAATGCGAATCCTAATTTATTTTATTTCTATAAAGATCCGAAAAAATACAATCGACACATAAATATACGCGATGAAGAATTGAGTATTCAACTGGGCTACTGTCCCCCTCTCTTCAGTCTGTTCACATCTAGTGTCAGTCTATTGGGAATGCTATATGCCGATAGTATTTTACCAGATCTGTATATCTGTTATGAACAGTCGGTTTCAACTTGGATAGCTTGGAATACCCAACTTGGATGTTTCGGTACAGAGATAACTGAGGAGTATTTTGGGTAAATTGCCCTGGTGTCTTGATTTTTATGGCATTTGTAGAATATTTTGTAATATATGTAAATAGTGCGTTAATTTATATTCAACTTACTGGTTGAGTTTGGATCTCTTTAGTTATAAGTACTACCTCATTATTTTTTACGTGTTTTGTCCATGTAAATATTTGAAGTTCCTATAAGTACTAAGATAAGCAGAGGTAAGGTACAGATAAATAAAATTTTATGAGGAATGTTATGTGTTTCATTTATTGGATTCCGTCTTTGAGTTTTTATTTCAAAAGCTAACGGGTATTAAAGGTGGATTAGAGAATACGTCAATGATAAGATTGTTGTAAAACGAGATTTCATGGATTATAGATAATATTATCGATTGAACAAAGCAGTGCGTGATGGAAATATAGAAATTATCAAGATATTTGCGACTAAATCCCATTTGAGAAAAATGTTTCTCTTAAGAGTAGTGTTGTTTCACCCCTAGGTTAGCATGCGTGTACTCTTTCACCACCCTTAAGGACTATTGTAGATTTTCTTCCAAGGCCTATGGAAAATAATTGAGCTAACTTATGCCTCCTGTTACTGTGGGTAATGCAATTAGATCCACAGGTTTTCCTGAGTGTAACGGATGATGACAGAAAAGGGTAGGGCTGAGGTAGTCTGCCTGAAACACGCCCCTTCTGAAGATTATTATACAATAATTATTATTGTTATTATTAATTGAAAATTCATCTAGAGTTGAGAGCGGAAATTAATAGTTTCATAATGTTTCTATTGGATTGCATAAAATCCAACCTTTTTTGAATATGCATACGAAATTTGAGGTCGATTCCGAGACAATTGAAGATTTCATAGGGTGTTTACGGAACCTCTGCTTTCAGAGATGAAAATATCAGTCATTTCGTTCATACTCCATCGAAATCATTATACTCCTTATACAACTAACATATTTTCGGAATCATCAGGAAATTTTGCGAATTTCAAGTATATCAAATGGTTTTGAAATTTACATTATTTCATTAACTTGAAAGTATACTAACTTCGTCATTCTGAATCGATTTGCGTTAGTAGAATTCAATCTTTTTTGTATAAGCTCACCAAATTTGAAACCGATTCCAAGTCAAATAGAGATTTGGTAGACTTTTCATGATACCTCTACAATTTCAAAATGAGCGTGTTTCGAAAATTTTTATTTTACATTTTTCGAAATATCGCTTACTGACTTCCCACGATTTTCGACGAGCTGATTTCGAATTTTGTATCAAAACTTAAATTCCACCGAGGATTACCGAAATGACTATAATTTTTGCGATTTCGACCAAATCATTTTTAGTTCTCGCTCAATCTTTCATCTAATTTAATTTTTGATGATATATTCAGAATCAGCTCGACAAGATACGTAAAATGA
The DNA here is from genome assembly GCA_958502065.1 of Chrysolina americana. Classification (NCBI taxonomy): domain Eukaryota; kingdom Metazoa; phylum Arthropoda; class Insecta; order Coleoptera; family Chrysomelidae; genus Chrysolina; species Chrysolina americana. The sequence continues at coordinate 3,573,437 of OY293411.1, read as the reverse complement.
CGGTATGCGATTTTTCGAAATATAAAAAATAAATATTGTTGAAAAATCGATGGTGCGAGAGAATTTTTGACGTTTTATCGCATTTTATGGTACACCTTGTATCTGAGTATATCCAAATTATACAATTTTGGAATCAGCATGAAATTTTGAGTATATGGTGGTAATTTCATCTGATTCTGATGGTTTTGTACTTTTCATGATTTTTAGGGGTATACCCCTTGGACTTTTTTCAAGTAATAATTGTATTGCCTCTGATTGACTTAAAATTTACAGACTATACTAGTTTTGTCATTCTGAATCGATTGGCGTTCGCAGAATTGTTCTATCTCAAACCGTTATCGATTTGAAAAGTTCATATGAAGTTAAGGGCTGTTATTTCCCGCCAAAATTCAATTTAAATTTTTTTCTTTTCATATTCGTAGAAATCAATCTTTTTTGTATAAGCTCACCAAATTTGAAACCGATTCCAAGTCAAATAGATATTTGGTAGTCTTTTCACGATACCTCTACAATTTCAAAATAAGCGTGTTTTGAAAATTTTTATTTTACATTTTTCGAAAAATCGCTTACTACGTTTTTCGATGAGCTGATTTCGAATTTTGTATCAAAACTTGAATTCCATTGAGGATTAACGAAATGACTATAATTTTTGTGATTTCGACCAAATCATTTTTAGTTCTCGCTCAATCCTTCATCTAATTTAATTTTTGATGATATATTTAGTATCAGCGACAAGATACGTAAAATGACGGTTTGCGATTTTTCGAAAAATAAAAAATAAACATTGTTGAAAAATCGATGGTGCGAGAGAATTTTTGACGTTTTATCGCATTTTATGGTACACCTTGTATCTGAGTATATCCAAATTATACAATTTTGGAATCAGCATGAAATTTTGGGTATATGGTGGTCATGTCAAGTGATTCTGATGGTTTTGTACTTTTTATGATTTTTAGACTTTTTTCAAGTAATAATTTTTTTGCCTCTGATCGACTTGAAATTTACAGACTATACTAATTTTGTCATTCTGAATCGATTGGCGTTCGCAGAATTGTTCTATCTCAAACCGTTATCGATTTGAAAAGTTCATATGAAGTTAAGGTCTGTTATTTCCCGCCAAAATTTAATTAAAAATTTTACTTCTCATATTCGTAGAAATCAATCTTTTTAGTATAAGCTCACCAAATTTGAAATCGATTCTAAGTCAAATAGAGATTTGGTAGGCTTTTCGCAAAACCTCTGCAATTCAGAGACGAAAATATCTGAAAATCTATTTCTCCCTTCAAAGGTGATTTGAACGATTTTTGTGAGTCATTCTTCTGAATAATATTCTCAATTGTCTACAGAAATCTCTAATGCAAACTTTAAAATATCAACTATCAGAATGAAAATGCAAATTCTTTTCTAGTTAGGATCTTTCCACAATATCTATCAGCATGGCTTTAGCCGGGAAAGTTTTTGTTTTCTGTTAGATATTAGATAGGTAGTTAAAAAAAAACAATTTTCAATCGAGGATATTCCCTTTTTCAAAAAATTTTAGATTATATATCCCATCAAAAGCTATTCGTCTCGACAGTGATCATTCACAAGATATTTCCTTAGCCGAACATTTTATATAACACCATGAGTAGTTTCATCAAGATTGACCCGATTATTTCAGTCGTCACATCCCTTCGGAAAACGTCTCGTCCTCAAGGCTTTTACGACCAAACCGACTATTTCTTGAACCAGACGATAATCTACTGCTAATCCCAATCCACCAACAGCAGCCCCACCAAAAATCCTAAAAACAATCGTTAAGCCTTCACCTAATCAAGCAAAATCAATCAAGTAGCCGTCCATTCCGGCAGATAAAAACAGATGAAAAAGCCACTTTCCCCATCAAGCATGCCAGTAGTGTGGCGCCACCGATGCTGACCAAATAAAACATACGTAAAACAATCGAAGCGAGAGGGTGATCTGATCGAGCTGGCCCTGGAAGGGGTAATGTTCCCTACTGATTGGTTGAAAACTTTTAGATTGCTCCCAATCTTCGTAATTTTGGTCGAGAAACTCATAATTTATTGCCCTGGTGAGTTTGTAACGGAGGGTATAGTCGGAGAGAGAAGTTGCGAGCTCTCGTATATACGAAGGCGTAAAAGGGCCAACAACAAAATATTTTTAAAAATAGTTGGAATTGTCACTTTGAAGTGACAATTGCCACTTTGATCTGACAATTGCCACTTTGAAGTGACAATTGCCACTTTAATCTGACAATTGTCACTTTGAACTGGCAATTGTCACTTTGAACTGGCAATTGTCACTTCGATCTGACAATTGTCACTTTGATCTGACAATTGTCACTTCGAACTGGCAATTGCCACTTTTAATTTGACTGAAAAATAATATTTTTTCATGGAGTTGGCAAAAAAAGTGCCAGTTTGAAGTGACAATTGCCAGATTGAAGTGACAATTGTCAGATAAAAGTGACAATTGTCAGTTCAAAGTGACAATTGCCAGTTCAAAGTGACAATTGCCAGTTCAACGTGACAATTGCCAGTTCAAAGTGACAATTGCCACTTCAAATTGACAATTGCCAGTTCAAAGTGACAGCTGCCAGTTCAAAGTGACAATTCCCATTTTAAACTGACAATTGCCAGATCAAAGTGACAATTGTCAGATCGAAGTGGCAATTGTCACTACAAAGTGGCAATTCCAACTATTTTCAAAAATATTTTGTTGTTGGCCCTTCTACGCCTTCGTACGTATAAAACCGAGGCATTGAAAACTTTTTTTTTGTTCAAAGAAAATGTATATCGAAAATATTATGTTGGCCATTTTTTAGGACGCACTTTTCTGGTTCTAAAACAGCTGCGGAGAGTGACCAGCAAAGTGCTCATCTGGTAGGGATTGTCCACAACCTCAATTGAGCCAGTAAAAGCCTAGCTAGGAAAATTTTCACAAACCAAAAAATCAAAGGTTTCGAACCATTCAAGACGCCAGGAAAGGATGGAATATTTCCAGCCTTACTGCAACATGATCTCTTCCTGAAAAGGCTACATACATGTATTGTATTTTATAGCAATTTATAGTAATTTGGATACAATTGAGACAGAGCTTGAAAACATAATAAATTAATTTGCTTCTACCAGTTTCTGGTCTGACTTTATAGTCAGGTGTCGTGATAGGTAGAAGTAGGATTCTTTTATTTAATCATATTCAAGGAAATGTTTTGCTCCTGGCAGTAACCGGGAGAACTGCTCATATTGCCTGTTTTCCTTTTATAACCGAGCTGATTGTAATTTCTCTGAAAATAGTGGGGGATTCAAATACAAATACATTTTTGTTTTCGTATTAAAATCTTGAGGATTCATCAACTCCACAATTTCCCTGCGAGAAACCATCGGCACAGGATAGCATCAGACAGTAATTTTTATTATCAATTCTAATTCAACGTGCCCCTTAATCTGAGAAGTAAGCATCCAGGTCGGTCATAAATAAATTGATGGGAAGTGGACTCAATGACTATCCTTGTAGGACCCCAGTGGTAACATCAAAAGATTTTGCATTTCACTTCGAGTGTAGCATTCTCATATGCGTTTTTAATAACCCCTATGACATTACTACTCACACCAAGGAAGAACAATTTCTGCCAGAGCAAGTTATGTGATACAGAGTCGAAAGTTCGCTTAAAATCAACGAACAAAGCAAATATTTTTCTCGTCTTGTGTCTTATATGAAGTTGTATCATGGAGGAAAGAACAAAAACGTTGTCAATACATCCTCGATTCTTGCGGAATCCCGATTGAAACTCAGGGACTACTTGGGCATATCCAGCCACGAATCAAGACTATATACCGCAGATCTGGAGAGAGGCACTGGTGGCATTCTTATCAAAGACGGGAAGATGCCCAATGGACGAACCAAAGTCTTACCACCCCATCAGTCTCACCTCCTTTCTCCTAAAAACAATGGAGAAAATGATAGACTCTTACATCAGAAGCGAACTCCTCGAGTTGAGACCGCCAGAAACAGTTTGCTCACCAAGCAGGTATATCTACAAAGCATTGAAAAGATTTACGTGGCAAAAGAAGTGACTATTTGTGTCTTCAACGAAATAGAGGATTCATTCGAAAACACCTCACATGCCTTCATAACCAGATTACTAGAGAAAAGGAATATCAATGCCTCATTGAACAGATAGCAACAAGCTTGAACAAGCAATGCTGAAAAGCAGAAAGCAGAATCATTGTAGCGACCCCGGGGGAAAGAAAGCCAGGATGACAGCGGAAAAACGTTAGCCTGAAGAGAGAGTTGTATCGTCTTTACTTTGGTCACTGGTTGTCGATGACCTGCTAACAAAGCTACAGAATCTGGGTTTCAAGGTTACGCCGATGACCTGGTCGTCACCATTAGGGGCCAAAAACGCAACAAATTTCAGCTGTAGAAAGTGCAGCGGCTAGCTTGACTGGGAATCACAGGAGCAATACTTACGTGCCCTTCTCACCCAAAAATTATTTCAAGAAAAAAAAATTACTGCCGATCTGATTGAACAATTATCTAGACGAGTTTGACTTTTGGTCTTTCTAATTTTGAGGTCTGTTGATGTAGAATTTGATTCGAACTAGCCCCATAAAGTAATACTTGAAAGGGGTGAGATCCGAAGATATCGAAAGCCAAACTATCGGCCTTCGTCTGCCAATCAACTTTTTATAAAAATTGGTGTCTGATAGGTGCCCCGTCCTGATATCAATTCAATTCAATTCCAAATAATAATATGCTTTATTGACATAAGTAGGTATACAACACTCGTATACAAACCTTGTTATACAAATATACATAACTATACAAACATACATGAATAAATGATACAAACATAGATACAACGATATTCACAATAATCCAAACTGAATTTGTAAACCTACGACGATGATTCAAGTTGTAAGATAAATGAAGATATATGAGGTTATTTACAAAATAAATTTCAATGTGATATAAAGTAATTTATTCGCTATCAATGAAGAGGGTCAAACTCCCTTGGGACATTATAGATTCTATAATACCAAAAATTAAGAACGTAAGAACAATTGAACTTCACTGTATTGCGTTTACTACGAAATAAATAAATTTAAGTTATACTTTAGCCTCAGCAACACTTGGTGGTTATGCCATTAAATTGTAACTTACGTGAAACGTTAGTACTTTTAACACTGCGCCATCTGTTAGAATACTTACTCAATCCAGTCTGCAGATACCGCCATCTGGTAGAATCGTTTGGGACTGACAGATAATTGTGACTGTCGAATAATAAACTAATAATGCTTAGTAGACGATAGTGTGGAAACTACGAAGCATCGCACAAAGAGGAGACCGAGAACGTGTAATGTGTTCTGTCTCACTCTCTCGCCATCAACAAATAATTTGCAATAAAATAATATTGCGGATATAAATTGAGATGTGAGCTATGCTATCTGTTAAGTGCAAATTTGATTGAAATCGGTTAAGTAGTTTGGGAGTCTATAGCGGACAAACAACGTGACACGTAATTTATATATATTAAGATGTGTATATATTTATGAAAAGAGAACTGTTTATTTTATTTATTCACGTCATTACAAATAATAAATCTAAAATTTTGAACAGTGCCTTGAAAATTACTTCCGCCACTGAAAACAATTTCTTCTTTCGTGTGGCTGGAGCTTCTATTCACTTATGGCAAAGTGGACAACATACGACAAAAGTTCCTGACTCCTGCATTCTTCAAAATAACCCATAACTAAAACAACCTATTACAAAAAAAGAAAATAAATACACACAAAAATAAAAATAAAAAATGAATTACCGTATGCAATAAATGAATTTCGTTAGGAACGTTCTTTAGAAATCTGATGACATCTTTAGGAGATAAAATAGCACACTTTTTCAGCTTAACTCTTAATATTCTATTTCAAAAAAGCCTCTAGTTCATTGAACTTGGTTCCTCATGTATAGTCACCATTGATTTTAGCATTAAGGTCGCCGTTTGGTACGGCTTGACAAACTATTCCGACAGAGGAGCCACCATGCCTTCTGTTTAATATTTATCCAAGTTTCCCTCCGTGCAAATGAGTAATGATAGTCAAAACTAATGTCTACTACTACTACGCTTTGCAAACGCTGGGGATGGGGACGGCGACGGAGCCAGTCTGTTGCCAATACTGTTACGTATTCCGTATAATACATCTCTGACTATCAATTATCATTTGGTTTGGAGATTATTCAAGAAGAAATGATTCATTGAATACTTATTCCAAATCAACTTTTTTTAAAATGAAATTTAATGTTGTTATATTCATTACTATCAGGTAAAACAGCGACAAAAAAAATAAGCCTAGAGATTAGTAATTATATTGGCGCTCTTGGCAACATGCCAGCAGGTGTGCTATTCTCGAGTTTGTACGTATCTATGCGATTTTCTGTTTCACATCAATACATATGAAATACTTATATAGGTATATTTTTCTCTCTTATTTTTACGCAAATTAAAAGCGAATTATTTGAGAATAGCCCACCTATTTATTGCGTTGTACTGAGAAGTATAAGAAAATCCTATATCATGGAATGAATTATTTCAGCACCATCAGTGGCATGGAAACGTTATTGGGTTTTTGTTTTTGATTTTTTTAATGATGTTTTGAAAATCTCGCGTTGTCATCCAAGTTTATATTAGTTTTGAATCCTAGGTAGGTAAGGTAGATATTGTAGTAAAATATATATATGTCTCTTTCAAAATTTTAATTATAGAACTAGTTTTTCTTGTGAAATTATTTGTAGGTAGGTGAATATTCTTGTTGAAAAATATTTTCAAAATCCGTCATATTTTATTTTTAGTAGGTCGTCGGAAAAGTATAAAGTGCAACTCGTGCGAAAACTGGATATTTTCTGCACTAGATGCACAATATACTATTTCAGTCCTCACACAATTATCAAATTTTGTTTTATTTTTCAAATACCTTCGAATCTCCAAATTTCTTCCTGGTGGTAGTGCACATCTGGCAGTAAATTCAATATTTAAAAAAATTGTGGTTTTTCGAAAAACATTGAAATTTTTTCAAGCTTCTTCTCAACTTGCTTTGTTTGTTTCTCTGATTATTTTTGGAATATATGTGCTTTCTGTGTAAATTTACCATCACAGAGACCAAAATATTTATCAGAAAGTACTTTATATTTTTATAGGTACTTTCCCACCCTGATTTTTGAGTATTTTCTCGTCAACTTTTGCGAAATGATTCACCAGCGATATTGGTCGGTAATTAGTGACTTGCACTTTATGAGTTGCTTTATAGGTTTGTAGACATCGGGTTGATCCTAGGGTTGATCATAAAAATATCTTCCCATTTTTCTGTTTAGAGTTTTTCAAGTATTTTTTGTCAAATTCATTGTACCTAGTATTTTTTCTTTGTTTCATTATTAACAGAATTTTCTTTTTTCAATTCAGTAGAATTAATTTGTAAAATCATCGGTAAGGGGTCTGTGATGTGAATAAAGATCATGTTTCGTCTACTATTTTGTATGACAGTTGCGTCCAAAAGAACGAATTCTTAGAAATGTATATTAAAACGGGGTTTATTTAATTTTTGTTGACGCAAAAGCCTTGAAGGCATTGCACTTTTCAGATTACATGTGTCTACACGGATAGACAAAAGTTAGAACCAAAAGTATCCAATGCTAATTCAGAATTGGCGCCTGTAGTTGTTTGGAGTTTTCTTGAATTCCGACAATCTTGTTTTTTTCGTTCACGACAAATTATCGACAATTATTCGACAATTATTGGAATTGGTTTCATCGATTTTCCGGCAAGTGGCCTTGCTAACTTTATATACATTACTTGGCTCTGCTGTAATGATGACATTTGTATAAACGCATGCGCTTGCAGCTGCTTCCACTGTTTGAAGGTTAGAAGAAACACTAAGCGTTTTGGATATTTTGTAGAAGTCTCAAGAATGTTTTTGTTTTACGACCGAATTACATCCAGAAGTTTTCAAAAATAACTCTCTTTGGGATAACTCAGTTTCTCTACAATTACACAAAACATTATCATCCTCCTCTATAGAATGTCATATCCAGAAAATCAACGCAAATTCCACCAATAATATAGTCTCCAATGTGTCAATGTTATTTTGTCCAACCATAAGTAGACACTTTGGGAAATGTAATGTGAAATATGCAATATATTTATATCAATTGCTTTCGTTTCAACAGAAATAAAATCAATATTCGCTCATTTTCGAAAATTCGTCTTTTTGGGCTCACTCTGTAGCGAGTCACGTAAAAGTAAAAAATAGTTTACCTTTATTCTCTGTGAAATATCAAACAATCCACTCATATGATCTCCAATAATTTATCACTTTTTTTGCTCACTCTGTGAAATGTAGGAAAAACCACATTTTTGCGAGAAGCTCAAAAACGAGTTAAAAAAAGCGTTTTCTTCATCACCCTGTAAGTAGGTACACCATAACTAATAGATATATTCGAAGTCAATCGATAATTTTCATAGCATTATAAATCAAGAAAAATCCACTGGCAAACACTTTTTTGCGTATTTGGTGTTAGACATTCAAGCATTTTTGTAGCTTGCCCTGTAGGGCCAGGAACATTTCAAATGAAGAAACATTTCTTTCTACCTCTAAAATCCACAGAGCTCTAGGAATAAATGTTTCCAGTGGCATTTATGACCCTTCATAATACATTGTCATCGGAATCATAAACACCTGCCCAGTTTCATGATAATCGGGCAACTATAAGTGGGTCAAAATTCACTTGCAAGATTTCACCTCAATATACAAATGAATGAACAGAGAAACAAACGCACGTTCAATAAAATCTTGAAAAATTGTCAGCGTTTTCAAAAATATTGAATAAATTAACTGCGAGATGTACACTATCCTCAGCAAGAAGTTTAGAGAAATTACTTCGCATGTGCTAGGAAAAGTTTCGTTGTATTACATATAGATTGAAACTCCGGATCCCGTCATCGATTGTTGATTTTTATTTATGCATCCTCAAATAGCACTCCATGATACGCTTATGATTCATTTGGGGATCCGAAACAACACGTCTTTATTTCATTTTCTTGACCTGGCTCCTCCTACCAATGTTATCAAAATCACATTCCGTGTCATTGAGTAAATTGAATGAATGAAATATACAATGGCGCTTTCTATCCGAAAACTGCCGAACTAAAAAATGAGTAAGAATGTTGGTAAAGTAGGAACTGTTTCGCGCCATATGTTCGAATTTGGCTATTTCTAGCCCATTTCTAACTTGGAAATAATCTCCCAAACGATATTGTCTGGAGATTCGTTTTCAATCAGAAATTGCACTATTTTTATCAATATTTAGATTAGCATAAAACAGAAGCCAGTATTGGCTTATTTTCCTCAATTGCTGACCTATATAATCTCACTTTTCGAAATGAAAAAAATCTCAATATATTCACTGTGTACGCCAATCTTTTTTGAGTTCACCTACCAAATTTCAGCTCTCTAAGTGTAACCGTTTCTCAATGCAATTAAACGTCGCAATACACGACATTAGACGCCCACCTTAACCATAAAGAATTAGGACTATTCGTTTCTGATTGCAACGAATAAACACAATTACTACCAAACCTACCGTGATATACGGCTTCACGTTTCGATGGAATTAATGAATCGCTTGATTTTTCAGCTTTTTCTCAAAATATCCTACAGTATATTGTAAAATAGCGGAAAATACGTTATTAACGCAAACACAGCTTGATATCAAAGTGTTTATAAACAAGTAATCAACAACCTCGCAACAACAAAACTCCTATGATCAACGGTACTGGATACAAATATAGCGGAAAGTTTGGGAAGGAATTGAATTGGTACATTTATTCCATTTTAAAAATGAACAAAATTTTATTGAAGTTTGTCAGAAATGAAATTATCTATGTACCACGGGAATTGAAAAGCCTTATCCTCCGGCAATTGAGGCCCTTGATACATAAATAACTATTATAATCGACCTGGTTGTCAATTTATTTTTTATTATCTCATTATCTATAATTAGGTTCGGGATGTTGCAGTAGAAGTTCAAAATAATATTTTTTATATACTATATTAAGAGAAGAAGCTTTGATTCACACCAATTTTTAATGACTCCAATAACCTGCTTTATGAGAGTCATTAGAGTGTAATATCGTTTCATTCTTTTCTCGCCAGAGAATAGTGGTGTCATCAGCAAATACCGTAATTTTACCTCTGATGTCAAGAAAAGTCATCATCAGCTTATAAGAGAAATATGAGAGGTCCAAGGACTGACCCTTGTGGCACACCATGTTTTTTACGTGAAGTTTTCGAGACACTGTTTTAACTGCTTGTTGATGATCTGAAAGGTAAAGTAAGTCTCTAACTCATAGCTTCTCCTCTGGGCCTTTCTCAACTCATGCACTACCAAAAGATCCAAAGAAGAAACCTTTCACGGAGATCAAACCATCCGTATTCCTCGTTGAAACTTGCCTCGCCGAGTGTACTTCATGCATTTATACATGATATCGAATCAGTTGTTAAGTTAAGCGCGAACTCCACTTTAGACAAAACCTTTTAGCAAATTACGCCGAGAACGATATGGACTTGTAATACATACAATTCATTCTGAGGAAATGTACGAATCGGTGTTTGCTATTCGGAATAAATGTAGTTCGGGCCGACGCTTTTCCTCGACGAAAAACGGGCCGTTTTCCGGGGTAGAGAGAGATCGTTCGATGATTTTCATCGTTTCGGGGTAGTTTTCGCGCGATTTTAACTAGATTGATTCTTGGCCCTTATCTTGATCTTTGGTTGCGGGTTCGAATAGTAAAATAGGAAGATGCAAATGAAAACGTCCTGGGAGTCATGAAATTTTCACGATATAACCCTGATGAAATCGGCATCAAAAAACTATTAAAAAGTTTACAATCTGAAGTGCTGTTTATAGCGTAGTTACGCGACCATGATGTGGATATTTCTAGTACTGGTGAAATAGAGTAGTTATTTAATTTAACTATCAGTTTGCCCTAATCTTATACCAAATACATTCCTTAAAAACTGCTCCTGCTTATTCTAATATATTGTTAGTATACTACGAATTAGTTCGTCATCCACAGTATTGTCCAGATTTGGCCCTCTGTGACTATTGTCTATTTCGACATCTAAGGAAACGTTACGAGAATAGAATTGAATAATAAATCTTGAATTTTACCAACAATATTGTTTGTGGGGCCCTACCAAAATAATAATGGCCATGATAATCTCGTGTAGATTTAAGAAAATCTTAAATTATAAAACGTAATGCTAAAATCAAATCAAATCAAATCAAATCAAATTTAATTCTTCAAATTATAGTACATATTTCTTTACATATTAATTGTTACGTGTAAAATTTCAAGATCGAAGCACATTAGCCTAGGCATGATTGCCAATCTGCCATGTGCTCGATCAGAGAAATTTTAAGTTAAATGTATATTTATTTGACAAGGTGAGTAAGAATATTAATATTACAATTTTTATACTACATTTCACATAGTTTACATAGTTTATTTTATTTCCGGAAGTGTTCGACACAGGGGAGAGGATGCCAATGATGGTAAGTTTTTTTTTTATGTAGTAGAAGTAGACTTAAGTTGATGTCGAATTCAGTATATCATAAAATTTCTTAGAGTATTTCATAACGAATTTTTTGGTTTCAGTTTTATATTTCTTTGCGTTTGAAATCTGTTTTAGGTCAATCGGTAAGGTGTTGAAAAATTTGGGACCGAAGAAAAGGAAAGTTCTTTGCGTTAATGTTTTTTTAAAGTGTTTAATATTTAGATCCATATTTGTGGTAGACCTGTTTATTCTTATCCTTTTTTGATGGAATTTCTCTTGATTCATGAACATTCTTTTCAAACATTGGTGAGTATATAATAGTTTGACATTTAATATATTTGCTTCCTCATATAGCTTATCGGTGGAAAAGCGTTTATTTTTTTTCAGTATAATTTTTAGGAGTGTGTTTTGTATTGTCTGAACAATATTTAGTGTGTTGTTGAAAGCTCCACCCCATACTGTGATGCAGTAAGATTAAATTTGATTCAGCTAGGGAGTTGTAGAGTATTATGAGGTTTTTCCTGGAGAGGATATCTCTCAAGGAATAAAAACTGTGTATAAGTGTTCTAAGGCGTTTGTTTACATTCATGATATGATCAGTCCATCGTATGTGTTGATCTAGGACTACTCCTAAGTATTTAATTGATGACACTTTTTCAATAGAAGAACATTCACATAAGTTTTTGTGTCAGTTTACAGAGTGTAATTTTAGAGACAGATTATGTGGTTGACTAACGACTGTTGGTGTGAAAGCCACAAATTTAGTCTTATCAATATTTAGGGTGAGCTTATTTAAATTCAACCATGCATATATCTTCTGTAAATTTTTTTCGGTGGTATGTTTGACTTCCTCCCAGTTCTCTCCAGTGCAAATCAAAGCTGTGTCATCAGCGTAACAAACAAGGTGTCCTAGACCATCTATTTCTGCAATATTGTTCATATATACAAGGAACAGTATTGAACACAATACTGTTCCTTGTGGTATCCCGATTCTCACTACTGACTCCGTACTGACCTCATCTCCAATTTTTACTCTCTGAACTCGAGTTCTGGATGAAGCCATACTGCCTGTCAGTAATGACGTTGTGCCTGTGAAAAAATTCCGTCAACCTTTTTTTTACTACGTGTTCAAAGATTTTAGCTGTGTTGTTGATTACAGATATTGGCCTGTGGTTATTTGGTTGACTACGGTTTCCTGTCTTAAAAATCGGAGTGATAAGTGATTCTTTCCATTGAACTGGAATGTTTCCACTTGATAGGCATAAGTTATATGGGTTAGTGGTAATACGATGTGTTCATGGATAGTTTTTATAGTTTTTACAGAGAGTTTATCTGGGCCCGAAGAACATTTATTTTTTAGGTTTGATATATGAATAATAATTTCGTTTTCTGTTACAGGTTCAAGAAATATGGAAGAGTCAATTTTGTCACGTTCAGGAAAGTTTTGATTTGTATTCATAGTTTGTATTTTTTCAGACATATTTATACCCAGGTTTGTAAAGAATTCATTAAACATGTTTGCTTTAGCTTTGTTATTTGTTATTATTTCACCAGTTTCACTGTTCATCGGAGTGTATTCTATTTGTTTATTTGATTTTTTTTTCAGGTCTGTTAGATCATTGTCCAGATTTATTTATATTCGCTTCCTGCTTCTACTATTTTATTTCGGTACAATTCATTTTTTGTTTTTTTTTTTATCTGAGCATTGAGTTTATTTCTGTATTCTTTGTATTCTTTTTCAGTTTCATTTGAGAAGTTTCTAATAAGTTTTAATTTTTTTGTAGGTTTTATTTTTGAAAGTTTTCACTTCGGTTGATTCGGTAATGTATTTATTCAATTTATCAATAAAGAGTTGATATGCTAATTGTGACTCATTTGATTGAAAGATGTTTTCCCATTTCTCTTCCTCTAAAATATTTTTTAATTTCTCATAGTTTATGTTACTTGTTTTATAAGTGCTTTTCTCTTTGGTGGTTTTATATTCAGGTAAGTAAATGTATAAGTAAGGTGTGTAATGGTCTGTCATATCAGTTTGAAATATAACAGATTCAATTTCGATTTCATTTTTTAAGTTATTTTGAATTTTTGCGAAAATATGGTCGATCGAAGATTTTGTGTCTTTTGTAACTCTTGTTGGTTTGTTTATGTAGGATATGTAACCGTTTGAATTCAAAATATTTAAATAATTGTTTGTTTCGTTAGATTCTTTTTTCAAAATATCGATATTTATATCACCTAGATATATCTCAAGGTTCTGTTTATGTAGAGTATTCAAGTATGTATCCAGATCTTCTATATATCTGTTGGGATCTGTTGCTGGGGGTCTATAGTATGCAGTCAAACCTATATTAATAAATAGTTGAGATTCGTCAATGATCTCAAACTTTCTTGCAGCTCAAAAACCAGCAACATCAACACACCTAGGGATGAATTTTTTATGGTTTCCGCAATTTCACAAAGTTCGAAATATTTGTGCCGGAAAGGTATCAACAAAGTGAAATGAATACGGAGTACCCTTCTCTCCAAGCGTTTCCACCATGTGGAGAAATAAAGACAAATATCTGTCAGAAAACAACTACTTCCCTGGCTAACACCACGACGGACATTGAACTATATCTGACAGATATTTGTGCAACGTTCTTCCAAGAAGACCCAATTGCAAGTGCTTGTCTCGTAATTAAACAGAAGATAATCCTTCATTTGGCTGGGAATGACCACCTGTTTCGAGATTTATTGCCTCTCATCAGTGACATGGTAGGTCGGACAACATTATAATTGTCCTGTCCCTGCCAAATGAATAATAATCAAGAGTTTCTTGATTTTCCATGCGCATGGCGCTGCGATCAACTCAGTTGTGGGTCATAGTTTCACAAAGCCACTTTTTGTAGCACGGTTCTTTGATGTATTCTTTTCCATGTTTGTTTCCTGCTGTAATTTTTCAGTAGTATTTGTGTCTATCCCCAATCCAGATTCTTAAGACGCTCTTGCTGTACGCTTCGGTACCCCTAGCATCTGCCATTGATTTGAGGAATCTTCCGAATCTTCTTTTCTTGCGAGTTCGTCTGCTTCCTCTCAGTTCTTCTTTGCAGTCCCAGACCAGTTTAGACATTACTTTCTTGCTGCACAAGGCCTTAAGGCCTTGACTGACAGGATGTTGATATGCGCGCCTTCAACGTTTTTCCTATTGTTTCCTGAAAGACAGAGCTGTGGGTGCCTAGGGGGTAGCTGATAGTTTTTCCTCTCAACTTATTGACTATATTTTTATGTGGTGGTCCCACATGAGGGGTAGGTCAATATTGTCAATAATAATACTTAAATATTTGATTGAATCAGCTTCGGGGATTTGTTAGTTTGGTCCGATAATTAAAGAACCCATATTTGGTAATCCACTGGAATGAGAGGAAACGGTGTTTTGTTTTTTCCCGGTTTTCCTTCAATTCGCTTCATAGAATATGGCAGTATCATCTGCGAAGCTCAGGATTCTGCCTCTGATTCTTAAGGTGAGTAAACTGTTGGTATACAGAGTGAACAATAGGGGGACGAGTACAGTTCCTTGTGGAACAACATATATTACTTACCTACTATCACTAAATTCCCCACCAATACTTCCTTTCTGCTCACGCACTGTTAAAAAACTTTTCAATATTCCGTAAATATTTCAGAGATAGGTATGCTTTTAGGAATATAATGGTGTACCGTCGGTTGAAATAATTTTTTTTTACGTATCCAATTTATTTTTGTAAGCATGGTATTGTGTTTTCAGGTATTGATTGCGTGGGTCTTTCAATGTTTTATACATTGCCTACTTTTTGTTTATCGATGTTAAAAGTGCAGAAGTTATCAATTTTTTTCGTTTCATATTTTGTTTGTTTAGCTTGATATTTTTTGTATTTTTTTTTGAGTTTTTGAGACATTTCGTCTACACCCCTCAACGAGTATAGGTCGTTCCCTGTCTCGTATTTCAAATCGGTTTTCAAATATGAATAATGTTATAATATATTGCTTGTATTTATTTTTATTTCAATTGGGAGTATCATTATGTGGACTCTGGTTTACATCTATTGTCAAGGGTAATACCTATAAGAAGACCTTGATAAATAGTCGACTATTTTTATGACATCTAAATTTCGACTGTATTTTATAATAATTCAACGAGACACCATTTTGCGTTATTAATGTATGACTCATCCAAAACTATTCAAGGAATTTTTGTATTCTTCGACAAAATCTGAATCTGATAGTTGATATACCCTGTTATTATATGTGACTCACTTTTTTCAATGGATTGAATAAAGTTCAAAAATCTATGTTGAACCTTTTCGGGGGTCTGTATATGGCAGTTATCATGGTATATTTGTATATTTTGATTTTGTTATAATTTCTAGAGCCCTAATGTCTCCAATGTTTCTTATGATCCAAATGAGTTCTGTTCTAGAGTAGGTTTCTTCGAAGCACTTTCCGAAAGTACCCCGTATATTCCAGCACTCTCACAACCGCTCTGTACAAATACTCCATCCCACTCGATCATCTCGAATACGATCTCTTAAAGACATTACCGAATATCCAATCCTCTCAAGTTGCCATCTACACCCTGATCATAGACATCCACGGTCATTGTTATTCCGAAGGAGTGGATCCAGAGTGCCGTTTTCTGCACCACTACTCTCGCTCGTTGATTGGACGTCGAGAGCCGCCGGGAAACAATTACCAATCAACCTACGCCATGGGCTGCTTGATTTTCCTCGCTGGAAATGTGACGAGGCGCACCGTCACTTCCGCTCTATATTGGCGCTTCTTTCAGCTGAGTATAAGGATCAAGGTGGCGTTGGAGGGAAGTTTCTCGGGTCTTTTTTCAGGTGTGGGATGTTTTTCGGAGATCCGTTTTCACAATTTGTGTCATAGGATTAGGGAAATGTGCTTGGCGATCCCTTTTACTTACATTCATATGATTATATTAATGTCGATCGAAGTGTATTCTGTGGGCGGAATCCGATATGAGTTTTATGTGGAGGGAAAGAAGAAGGAAATGCGATATGTGATATCTTAAAAGAATGATATTAAACGGGGGGAGTTTTTGAATAATTTTTTAACTAATTTATCTGGGATAGATGAATTTTACTATCAAGAATATAGTAGATTTGATAAAATATACATAAAATATACCAGTCCTACATGCAAGAATATTTTCATGGGTAACTAGATTTTAAAATTAAATATCAATTTTTATTCTCAGCAATTTATCAACCGATTTTGAATCAGAAAAAACTGGTGAATTCAGAATTATAAATTCTACAAGAATATTAAAAAATTTACAGGGTGCTTTTGAAATTTTACAGTGGGAGTGAATGTTTAAGGGTAGCTGCTCGTAATAAAATGAAATTTCGCTGTGATTTTAAAATATCCCCGAAAATTATAGATTTTGTTTCAACTAAATATTTTGGTTAGTTTAGGAACTAGAACCTGGCTAAATCAGTTTGGGGCACCCTGTATATGAATGAACGTAGTAGGTATATGTCTGTGAGAAATAAGTTCTTCATGTCAAGTGAGTACCTATGATGTTAAATTAGGAGTAAGTACCTATACCGCAAGGTAATTTTTCTGTAACGTTTTAGAGAGCGTTTCATTCGAATATATTGGTGTCATTTCAAAAAGGCCAGAAGTATGAGGGACACGAAGAGAATGTATCATATGGTCTACCTTTACGAGTTATTTTCCTTGAACCAGGTTTGATCTGCCCACGGTCATTGCTAGATCCACTCTTCTTTGAGTTCAAAATCATGAACAGTTTCAGGGTAGTAAAAGATAGCATTGATGAATTAAAGGTAGGGAAAGGCATTGAATTTAATCATTGTTCATAAACAATAAATTGTGTATACTATAATGAGAGAAAACATTATATACGCAGTTTTTCATATCACTTCCGCCATCTATGGAGTAATAGACGAACTATATGCATCTCTATGTTGCAGAAATCTTTTTATACTGCCAACTGTTCGTGAAGATCAGTTTGGATTCTCTGTCATAGATAGAACACTTCGTCAAGAATGCTTTATCAACGTATAATTTTAACTTCGTAAATAAAAAGGTAGCGCCACGTCGCCGTCGTAAAATAATAAATAATGTTGTTCTTTGTTATTTTATATTCGAATCGGATTTTCTGCTAGAAACGGAATTTTTCTTTATGGTACTTTACTTTTACTTTCTTCTAATTATCATTGCTTGATCGTTAGATGCATTCGGAGAATCTGAACCCTTGATTCTATGGCTACCTGATACGGTAACTTTTGATGCAGGTGGTGGGCTGTAAATGTCAAAGTCAAAGTGAGGAAAGTGGCAGTACTGACAAACATCTGACTCAGATAAATAAACAATAGAAACCCCCGTTCAGTGAGGAGGGGTTTCACAAGTTTTTGAAGTTTTCCAGACAAAAAGAAGTGGCTTCAGTTGCACATTGACCAAGAAACTAATGTTCGCGAAAAATGAAAAACATTGTTGGAAAAGTTGTGGTTCTAGGATACCAAGGTAAGTAATTTTCATGTACTTTCTCTTCGAATCGTCTATTCATCAATAAAATCTCGGTGAGGTTATCTTTGATATATTTTGTAGTTATTCATTTAACTTCACATTTGTATAAAATAAATTCCTGCATTCAAATTTTCAAATCCAATAATTGAGGTTATAATTCAATGGATTTTTTATGTATAATTAATGAATTATCAGACTGATAAAATGATATCTGTTATGGCTTTTAATCACTTCAGAGTTGTATGAAATTTAGAAAACACGCAGAGGAGCGATAAAAACAAATGAATTAAAGGAAACTGTTTCAACAGAATTATTTCTGTGTTTTGTGTAAACTGGAGCACTTTGAATTTTTCATGTAGAAAAGTCGGTACAAATCATTAGAAAATGATAATTTTTTTTTTCATTTATAATTTCACTTCGATTTGAAAATGTAACTCTTACATGGGAGCATTGCCATTAAACTTATAAACAGATCGACATTTTTTCCACGGTGTTCCAGAAAAGTAAGCGAGTTGGTGAGCGGATCGAGCATCACCGATGAGACGAATTGCTCCCTTTTTTTTTAATTCTGAAAGCAAAACTTACTTATTAGTAGTTTCCCCAAAAATAATCATACCTATGTGATGAAAACCTCTACTTCATCTCAAACCTTGAATTGCACACCAAAATTGAATTTTATACGACCCTATACACGAGAGAGATTGAAAAGCATGCTTTGTTTTCGAAATAATATGATCCCATCCACTTTCTCACGGTATAATTCAAATTCATCGGAAAATATTGTTCAGAATTGAATGTTGATCCAGAAATTCGAAACTTAGTTGACCAATTTCATATTTCAACTTTTTCTTCCAATTTTTTCATCGCCCTGTATAACATAAGGAATATTATGCTAGACAAATGGTAGGTATATAGTTAGATATGATGATATCACGCAGAAATCTTGATTGAATAATGTGACGGAATTCCACAAAATCTTGCTACAAAAAATAGCAAATAAAACTGAATTCCCCCCAAGAATGAAAATGAATTTATTTTTACACTACAAATAATATTTTTCGATACAATCAGAAATGGTAAAATATGACAATTTTTGTGCAGTTTTTTTTTCAAGCAAGACATCAAATTGCATCTACAATGTTGAAAAACGGGAATATTCTAAAATAAAGATTGAAAATAATTTTTTTTTTCAAAAGAAAACAACCTACGATAAAAAATTAAGATGTGAAGCCACACTGGACTTTGCATTCACAATATTTTATTGAATTTTTTGCAGCATTCAACGTACAAATTTAAGGTTTTAATCGAAAATTTTATTCACGTATTATTTATGAATTTTGAAATATCTAAGTTGATACATTCGACTTCTATAGCAATATCCAGCTTCCATAGTTGCCTCATCTCTCGGTCTCTCCTACTACTCGACCGCTTACATGGGCTCGGCCGTTTTCAGTGACGATTGCAAGCATTGTTCATACATTTCGCGGCATTGTAGCGCAAAATGACAATATGGGTTTTGTGGTATCATACTTCTACCTTCAAAATCTGTTTGAGAAATTGAAATCGTACTAATCACTAATTACGCCTCATGGCACAGTATTTTCCACTCGTGTGAAAAATATCACTTTCCGCACTCGTAATTTAATATACAATTCCAGGGTGACGGTTTATTTTATTTTAATCAGTGGCGTCCCTGATTAAATGGTCTGGAACATTTTGATGAAAAATGATACCATACTGTTTTTTTTTTCATGAATACAATTTATATATTCTCACAAAAGTGGTGCCTGGACTTTTCCTGAAATCCTCCGTCTAAAGAAACCGACCATTTTCATGGCAAAAGAGATGACGATAATAAAAATAGTATTTATTAAAAAAATAACAGTGGCGTATATCATTATTTTGATTGGAAACTTCAACACCCTGTGTACCAGAAATAAAGCAGCTGCAGACCTATGTTTATATACCTAAAGATTTTTTTTCCAGAACCATGACACACCGTTGTATGTAATAATAATGATAACATGAGAAAAAAAATTATTTTTATTTTCCAGGTGTTGGTAAAACGGCGACAGTAATGCGATATGTAGAAAAAACTTTTGCACTGAACAACACACCGACTGTCGGCGCCTCGTTCTTTAGCGTTAAGATAAACTTGGAAGATATCTTAGTGACACTTCAGGTAAGTAATATTTTTTTTTTATTTTCTGATTATTCACACAAGAGCCGATGATAAGTAGGTAAGAATTGGTATTTTTCTTGAATTACTGTAGGCTGTAGGTATGCCTCAGGGATCACCTCTCGAGGAGTTCCGCAGCTTTGCCGATCGTTGGAAGAACGAGCCCTAGTCAAGAGATGATTGCCAACTCCGTTATTATTGATGCTACGAATTCGGTTAGATGGCCTTCTCGATGCCGAAAACAAACAAAAAATTGACAGTCGCGTTTTCAGAATATTTCATAAAATGATATTTCTTTCAATGAAACACCGTATATTTTTTCATGCATTTCGATTCGTAATAACATTCTCAAGAACAAAGCTTATATCACCTTTCTTCCTGAAGTGGAAAATGAGCGACTTACGTGGAAATATTAATTTCTTTCACACGTACAAAAAATTTCTTTGTTTTAGCGAATAAAACCTCATGATTGTCCAAACACCCAATTTTGGTACTCGTACGAATGACAATATTTTGTTACTGATAGCAATATAAGACAGTAAAAAGAAAAAATTGCGCTGGGATGTAAACTCGTGAAACCCGTGATCATCATGTCGCACCACTCAATTGCCAACCACTGAGCTATTTGGTAATAATGTACAAAACGATAATTTCCATCTTAAGCCATTCCGCTAGCTGCATTTATTTTGTGAATCAAAATATGTCTGCTGTAATGATAACGTTGAAGCCGATTTTGTACAGAACAGAAAATACTGGAGAGTCAAATATTCTCAAGTATATCATGACAATGTCATAAATTATTGTAACTGTCAACTACTGTTCGAATATTTTTCAAAATGCCGTTTTTCCATCAAGAAAAATGTGATATGTTAGAATCCTACTTGGTTTGCCAGAAAAATAGCGTAAGAGCACGCCAACACTACAGCAATTCGTTCCCCGATCGTGAATTTCCCTATCGGCGTTTTTTTGCTGTGCTTCATCGTCCATTCAGGAACAATGAAAAAGTTTTTGGGAAGAGGAGAACTAAAAACGTTTTGTAATATCTAAAGATACAGAAATTGACGTTTTATCCTACTTTGAGGTATATCCCAATAATTCCATCGAAGATTTATCTAGAGAAATAGCTGTTCCACTGTCGGTATTCAACGAATTCTGAAGAAACATAAGATTTCTCCTTATGAGTTGAGACCAGTGCAAACACTAGAACCTGGTGATCCTGAGAGACGATTGGGGTTTTGTCGGTGGTTTATGAATAAATGCAGACAAGATCCAAACTTCTATAGAAATATTATATGGAGCGATAAGGCTTATTTTTCAAATCGTGGGATGTATAATAGAAAGAATTTTCATTATTGGAGTAGACTTAATCCATTTCTAGTCCATCCCCACAATCCGCAAAGACGATTCAGTATTAATGTTTGGTGTGGTCTATTCAGAGGCAGAATTATTGGTCCATTTTTCTACCATGGTTCTTTGAACGGACCCCGTTACAGTAATCTATTAACAAGAGTGTTGGAAGAGTTTATCGATGATCTTGATCTGGAGGCTCGTGAGATGATCTATTTTCAGCAGGATGGAGCACCAGCACATAATGTCAGTGGCGTGAAAATAATGCTGCGAGGCTGTTTTGCAAACAGATGGATTGCTACAAATGGCCCTCTCGTTCACCAGACATGACACCTCTAGATTTTTATTTTTGGGGATTTATGAAAAATGAGGTGTACAAAATGAAACATAATAATGTAGATGAACTGAAAAATTATATTGAAACTATAATTAATAGAATTGATGGCCGAACTGTGTTGAATGCCACACGTAGTGTCAATAGAAGGGCCCAAGTATGTGTTTTTGAACATTTACTAGATATTTTATAGCGCTTCATCAAATCCGTTTGTTATAAATGTTTCCTATCGATAAAACTGTCTTATTTTCACCTTACGAAAAAAAGTCAAATAAGATTTGTTGTTGAGAATGTTATTACGAATCGAAATTCATGAAAAAATATAGGGTGTTCCATTGAAAGAAATATCATTTTATGAAATATTCTGAAAACACGACATAGAGAAGGTCATTAAAAATGCTACTAGTTTGCACATTTAACCGAATTCGTATCATCAATAATAACGGAGTTGGCAATGGTGCCGACCTAATTTGGAACACCCTGTATATTGAATGAGCTCGTTGGGTTACCTCCCGTCTGCAGTGACTTTTAAAATGGTTGTGGCTATTAAAAAATTTCTGAATTTTCTTTAACAAAGGCAGTATTTGTAATCAAATGGAGCTAGATTACAATATAAGTTTGTTATGGATATGAGAGTATGCGATTTAGAACTGATAGAGGAAAGTATTGATTGAAACATAGTGATTTACTTAGGAATATCATTAGGTAACAATTCCAAAACAATTTCAACTCCGCCACTGGATTTGCAATACTTTTTGTACGGGTGTAACTGATTTCCATAAATTAATATTGATTCCTAACAGAAATATTAGTACAGTCTACTTAGTTTTGAGACGAGGATCGGTTGTAAAACCACCGAATTTGGCATGCTAGTAGTTGGAAACAAGGAAAAAAATTGTTTACCAAAAATCAGGGGGTGGAACACAAAAAAAATTGATGTAAAAAAAAATGTTCTTTTGTTGTCATCTTGGCAAAAATTAATAGAAAAATATGGTTTGAATAGGGTTGAAGATCATTCAATTCTCTACAAGAATGATCCCCACTAATCCCCAGTAATTCCCTATAAAATGAGCCCGTATTCTCAGAAAACGTGCTTGAACGCCGACATCAAATTTCAGGCTCGTGTTAGCCCGCCGCTGCAAGTTCCGGCAGTGCCAAAAGTTCAATGTCATAACTTTTCTAAAAATTATCGAAAAAATTAAAATTAAAGTGCATTTTGGTGGTGAAGACTTCTACTTTTCTATGAAATTATAACATGTGGGTATCTGATTACCTGAACGATTGTTTTTACCAAGTTACATAAACCAACTGCGTTTTTTACGGAGGATTAAAAAATCATAGATATTTCAGTTAATCCGGAATAATTGCACTGAAGCAGGAACCAGTACCCGCTTTAGACACTATGCAATGATTTAAGAGTAGTGCGACAGGTCTCACTTACACACGCCAAAAAAAATTTGGGTTTTACTCCTGCCCCATTTTCAACTCCCTCATCATTTCGACATCTCGGCCAGTAAATGTTGAAATTAATCGCTTATACACAACCTGCATGAAAAATAAAGTACGCAACTTCAAGCTGGAGGTTTGCACTTCACATTTCTGTTATTGAACTCACAAAAACAACTCCAAAATGTGTTATAATTTTAAAAAATTTAGGGCTTCCAAAAACTCATTCTTTTTAAAGATAAATAGTTTTGTCGAACTACAGAATTTTCAGAAACCCATGACCCTCCGAAACGAAAGAAGATGAATTTATCTGTTCATTCCATATATACAACATAGTCCAGGATAATCGAACTATAATATCGCCAACAATGGACACACTTTGAGCAGTTTTCTCAGTATGTTGTCAGTTCAAATCATGAGCTGCGAGCGTAGTTTAGAGTGCCGGTTTCCGTCTTATTATAGACATGTCAAACCCTACTGTCATGCGAAGGTTTTTGTTCTTGCTGTTAAAATTTGAGTTTATTATTGAGAAATTTCATAGTGAAAGATACTAATTAAGATTACAATAGATCCAGCTGAAAGTGAGTAGAAATTTATAGTAGAGCAGACATGACGTCAAAAATTCTTAGAGTGGATTGGAGTTGTATTGAATGCTGTGGTTTCTATGAAATTATATCATTTCCATAGCGGTGACTTTCTTAATCGAATTGAACTGCTATTGATTTCAAATAAAGTATTCATTTACCATTACCATTTACATTTATAAGTTCGTAGTCAGATGGGGAAAATCAACTGTCACTCAGAAATTCCGAAAAGACATAGCGGTGTGCCTCGAGGTTCAATACTAGTGCCAAAATTATCCCTCATTCACATCAACGATTTGACGCGTTTAAATATCGCAGGACTTTAAGTCACTTGTAAAGTTTTGTCAATGGCTTTATTAGATCATATCTGATGATGTCTGTACCATTACAATCATTATTGTATGAAATGCTCTCACTATCACATTGTTTTCCAGATATGGGACACTGCCGGCCAAGAGCGATTCAAAGCGATGGCCCCCATGTTCTACAGGAACGCCAACGCAGCCCTGCTGGTTTTCGACATTACATCAGCTACGTCTTTCGAAAGTATGAAGATGTGGGTGCAGGAACTGAAAGGAAACGTCGAAGAATCGATGGTACTCTGCGTCGTCGGGAACAAAACCGATTTAAACGATCAAAGAACAGTAAGTTTCTATTATTTCATAGCTGTAGCAATATTACGAGCCATCTATCAGGCTTTCGCGACAAAAAGTCAATCGGTGTCAAATCTGGATAACGAGGTGGCCAAAGATATGGTCCATCTCCCAAACATTTTCTTTGAATCGTTCCTTCCAGAATATCACCAAGACATCTGGTATTATGAGGTGAAGCACCTTACTGTTGGTACCAGACTATCTCCCTTTCCGCTAGTGATATCGTCCAGTGCTCTTTGGACTCGATTATTCCATATCGCCTAGTATGTTTCGTTTGTGTTCATGTAACTGAACTGATATTTCAGGTATCAAGAGATGAAGCTGACGCGTATTCCAAAAGTATTGGAGCATTCTATTTCGAGAGTTCTGCAATGACTGACCAGGTATGTATAAAACAGATATCAAGTATTTTTTTTATACTTGTGAGTCACAAACTACTCTCACCCACTTTATGACTCAGTTTTTTCTAGTTGAATAAAATATTTTATATGGGCATCAAATAGTTCGTTCGTTTGTTACAAAATAAACGTTTCGTTTCAATCTACAGGATGATTAGTTGTCAATTGCCACGTCAATCGATATTTTTTCTGATGAAAACACTGTATTTCGTACACCAATAGAAAAATGGGCCGAGAAGCTTTTAAAAATAAAATTATGGAAATAATATATATATATATATATATATCAAAGATATTTACGAAAAACAATCGAGGAACTGCCCAAGTAGCAAAATCTGTTTTATAGGAGTGATATAACAACAGATCTAATAAAACTACAAATATCCTATAACGCCCTTTACAGCTCTAATACAGTACGTATACAACCAAAAAAGGCCCAAATTATAAAATATTTTGGTTCTTCAACACATAGCTTATAACTATTTATATCATCTCAATAAAATTTCTTTGTGATAGTTAAAAAACTGTTTTATAATAATGTCTATTAGATTATTTATACAGCATATCCAAATATGCGGTTTACAACCATTATAATCATATTTCTTAGGGATCCTATAAAGCGGTTCAAAACTATTTTTAGAATAGCTCTGCGAACATAAAAAACTTGTTTTATAAGGATGATATAACGCTGTCTGGTCAGTGTCCTATAGATGAACAAAAGTGAAATTATATACGTTACTTTAGAGACGCAATTTACAATGAGTATGTCGAATAACGTTGACATAACGTGGGACGATAAAACTTCATCAAAATGGTAGTCATAGCTCGAAAAGATGAAAGTGAAACAGTCGCCATAATAAAAAACGTGAAAATATGCGATATTATTGGGTTTATGAAACTCTTGAAATGTGTTCAGCACCAAGAATTACCCTACGCAGCGAAATTTTCTGATTGAATATATATATATGTTTTTAGTAAAATATAGAAGCGCCTTGAATTAGTAACAAATTGGCCGATCTGATAAAAATATTAAATTATGTACTATATTTTTCGAAGTCATTATTTTTGATCGGAAATACCTGTATAATGATCGATTAATTAAATAAATAGAGTGTAGCGCTCTATATTTGTATTAAAGGTTCATAATTGCTTTAAATATATGTTTTTATATTCCAAAATATTTTTCGTGAACAATGGCGGCTACTTGCAAATGCTCAAACCCGCAAATGAATATGGCGTTGAGATACAATAATTATGTGTCAGTAAAAACGTTAAAGAAGAAATTTATTCTACAAGAAACCTTATAGAACCTAATGATTTTAAAGAGCTCTTTTGAATGGCGCTAAAAACATTTTTCCAGAACAAACCTATATTGATTTTATTTATTTCAGTGGTTGCCACATATTGTTTTTTTTGAGTCTGGTTTAGGGGTGATCATGTAAAAGACACTGAAAGAATTTTAATGCTTGTTGTCTCATTATTGATTTCTTGTCATATTACAACTAAAATATCTCCAAATTAAAGTTAACATCAGCCATATTTTAATTTGTGTTGTTTTTAATTCTGCAAAAATGGTCAAAAATAATGTATCATATCAGAATATAATTTTCGATCCCCGAGATAAAGAGGAAAATAGTTCTTTATCTCCCACCAACACCGAGGGTAACTTAAGCATCTTCAAAAAAACCTGCGACTGCTATTATTTTTGAATAACCAAAAATGTTAAACCAAAAAAGCGTTTATTGAGATTCATGACAACTTCTAGGTATTCATCATATCCTGCAAAATATTTAAAATGGCAAAATCTGGAATAAAAAAGCTGTGAAATAATTATATACACACCCTAGGGTCCTATATATTTTTCAAAAGTTTTTGTTAAGAGCGATAGGTACTTTAGAACAGCAATGCTAATTATTGTCCCGTTTAATTTATTCCAACGTATTCGTACACAAAAGAGATGAATCCGTTGAGTATTGCCAATAGTATATTAAAGTCATTAGGTGTATTTGAAGTTCTGCAACATGTGGCAACCCCGTGTACCATCTTTCTGTGAGTATCGTGTAGGGAAACATCAAGCGGCATTATAAATCATAAAGTCATATACGGTTGCTTGAAGCTGCGCTTCAAAATTAATTCGTTACTTTGTGCGGCGCCGGCGGTATAAAACCTAACCTGTAAATTGTAAAAACACGTGGTGGGTGAAAATAAGTTATTGTGGAAGTATTTTTTGTGAAAAAAATGTTCAAAATAGTGGAGACGGTGGAAAAGGGTAGAAAGGAACTAACGATTGTACCGGAAAGCTGGGAAAATAGTCAGGGAATATTATTTTGGCCCAAAACTACAATCATCTAAAATCTGCAGATACTTTTTTTTCACATTTCTTTTGAAACTGCCACTCCTTGTTATTTTCTTCCAGGATGATAATTCCATATTATTTAACTGATTCAAGGACTAAGGAATTTATAATAACGCAATATAATTATAAGTGGAAAATTTTATAATGCGGAAATTTGTAACAGTCTTGCTCTTTAAATTTTTACAAGAATTCAAACTTGGGCACTAAAGGGTTATTATAAAAATGTTTTATATAGTATTTATTGCGCACACACTGTAACGTTTTGTTCCAAATACTACTACTTTGCACTATAAACTGTTTATAACGGAGTAAGCGACGTCTTTATAGGTAGACTATATTTTATAGAGCAATTGTCTCTATCATTAAAAACTGTTTTATTCATCACACTATAAAGCTTTTAAACAGCTTGTATATAACTGTTATAAAACTGCTTTGTACCGCAGGACTCAAAGGTGTTATACAGAAACTATATAATCATTATAAAGCACTTAAAACACTCTTTCAAAACAGTTTTAAATCGGTATTATAATGCGTTTCAAAACAATTTTAAGCCAAAAGCAAGCTTGAATTTTATAATGCAAGTTGTATAAATATTTATAGGACAATGTTATCAAAACATTTTTCTACAAACACAAAAATGTCGCAGTCAAACTAACTAAGTGATAAAATACTCCTTAATTCGGCATTATAAGATACTTATAAAATATATCAGTTCCATAAAGCAATGATTTTGGTACTTGGGTGAGCTCTTTTTATCAAGTACTCATGGGAAAAACAAACAATCGATTTCCATATTATAATTTTGAATATAATGTAAACTGAAAAACAATGAAAAAATGGAACAAAAGAAAATTAGCACGATTATGGAATTGGAAGAAATAATAATTAATAATAGATTATACAAGGTGGCAAACAATGATTTTTCAATTTGAATTGAATATTATCGTTTTTTATGGAAATTGTATTAAATGAAAACATTATTAAGAGCCGCAAATGAAAAAAAATTGGTTGATGATGGTTTATCGATGACGAAACGTCAGACAGTAAAACTGATTATTGCAAGAAAGGATATAAACGTTTCTCACTTTTTTTCCAGCTCTGATGATAACACCAGAAAAACATCAAATAATTTGAACATCCAATATTTTATTGGGAATTTTATACCTTCCGCCACGGCAAATAATAATAATAGCTGTCCTGTACCCGCACAGGCTATGCCTTTGGGTACACTCTATGAGTGCTTATGAGGGAGTATTATTATATATTATTATTATTATATTTGAATGGCAGTTTATAAATGCAACTTTGATCAGAACTGTAGATATTACCGTTTTCGATGTTCTCAAATACACAAGGTTACAATATACCAATCGATGGAAATTTGTCAAGTATAAATGTGTCTAAAGTGGGCCAAATTTGTTGGTAATTTGATATTGTTGATGGGAGCTATCCGGCTAGAGTATTTTCAAGAATGTGGCACTTATGATTAAAATAAATTAGAAGTCATAGTTTACAAGTTAAATCAATAATTTATTAATTGATTATAGTTTAGTGCATTTTTATTGCAGTGGTGTCGGAAGTCGGATTTTTTAAATATGTGGACAATCTTAGTGCTAAGGAAAATATTGATAGAATTTTTTCGCGTGGAATAACACGTTAAACAAATATTTTTTCGAGGAAAATTCACCTGGTGGATTTGAAAGTCGCGGAACGGGAACAAGAGCTGGAAGGGAGGGGATTAGAAACAACCGGAAAGAAGGTTTTGTTTCAGAAAAGACTTTCAGAACGACTGATTCAAGAAGGAGAAGAACCCGAAACTTTCATATTCGAAAGTTCTGGAATTGATTTGAGTTGATAACGAATAAACTCGATGAAATTCTTGGAAGTTTACTTGCAACAAACTTCGAGAAGTTTTCAAGAAAACTCGAAGATTGTGAAAGGTGAACTTCTAGATAAGTCTGGGAGTTTGAAAGAAATTCAGCAAGATTAGAAAAAGTTTCTAGAAAATTCGAATATTCTGAACGGGGAACTTCAACTAAAGTAAAAAAATCTGACAGAAGAGTTTCAAGAAAAACTTCTCGTCAATTCGAATAGTTTGAAAAAAGAACTGAAACAGAAATTCAAATAGTTTGAGAGATAAACTTCTAGAAAATTCAAAAAATTTTAGAGCCTTAAAGAAAATTCGAATGGTTTGAGGGAAAATTCCAAGAGCTTGAAAGGAGAACTGTGTGGTATGGTAAACCAGTTAGTAGAAATAATGGAAGTCAGAGATAGGAGGATCACGGATGTAAAAAAAATTAAAGATAAAGTCGATGCAGAAATGGGCCAAATTAAGGGAACAATTAATGAAAAAAATCAAAGATGGCTTTGAGACAAAGATGGGTAAAATGACGGAAATAATCATTCGCTCAGGGCCGGTTTTTCAATGTACTTTAACTTCGAGCTAAATTTAACTCATGGTTAGAATATGAGTCGATTCCTTCATTTAGCAAATGTCATATTCATTCTAACCACTAGTCAAATTTAACCGGGAGTCAAATTACAAGACATTGATAAACTGGCCCTCAGGAAAACAAATTGATTCTGTGCACAGACACTTTCAACGGAGATTCAATGCTGGACCTGAGTGTGATCTTGGATGAAGTTCAAAAGGAAAGCTTACATTATAGCTGCTTCGGATCAATGGAAAACTTCCATGAGCCAATTACCGTCGATAATATGAAGCTGTGGTCAAAAAAATCAATGTAGCACTAACACTAGTATTACGCGGGGAAGTAACGAATATTCTACAAATCTGCACTGCCCAAGAACAGGAGGACTATGAACAACTGATGAAACAATTAGAACTACGCCTGCCAGAACACCAAAACCAATCACAGCTGAAAAACCTCTGTCAGAAATCAGGCCAATCTCTACAGGAATTCAAAGCTGACATTGCACGCTTGGTTTGTCTTGCATATCCAGCCACACCGGAAAATGTAATAAAGCGGTTCAGGCATTCTTATATGGGCTTTGCGACCAAGAAACTGAGCATTGACACTAGCTCGTCCCATACACCTCGTAGATGCAGTAATCTAAGGCAGCGAAATAATCCCACTTCTGACACCACTGCAATATAAATGCACTCAACTATAATCTACTAATTTATTTTAACCGGTAAACCATAACTTCTGATTTATCTCGAAAATAATACTGTTTTCTCTGTCATC
Source organism: Chrysolina americana (assembly GCA_958502065.1). Taxonomy (NCBI): domain Eukaryota; kingdom Metazoa; phylum Arthropoda; class Insecta; order Coleoptera; family Chrysomelidae; genus Chrysolina; species Chrysolina americana. The sequence goes on along the minus strand of OY293411.1, from coordinate 3,542,797 downwards.
AGGGCGTTGGCTTGATTTTCCAAAAAATCGCCCAAGAACTGTTAAGGCTCTCGGGGCAGGGTTCCATTCAAAACCTCAAAGTCTACGATGACGACATCATGGCCAGATCTAGCGAATTGGAAGCTACGGATACCGCCAACGAAGAGACTGTTAATTTAAGTATCAGTAGCATTGCTCATGGTAACTCTGTCAGCTCAAAGTGTTGTTGAAGTTTTGTTAGTATTGTGTAAGTTATATCAGGGTGATTAGAGATAGTACTGCGCCAATTTCTTGAAAATTGCTGACGGTGAAATATGAGTTTTGTTCGAAATAAGAGATTTTGCGTTGTTATATTTTGTAGTTCGGGTTATCTAAGGGTTTTGTTAGTGTTTATTTGATTTTTGTTTTGATATAGTGCACTGGCAGGAAAAATATCTGTGTACTTACAATTTGATCGGGATGAGCACTGGAATCGTACCTGAAATGGTAAAGCCCTCGTCTTCCTTAGTTTGCTCAAGTCCCTCAAAAACTCTCAGCAAATGATGAATAATTATAGATTGAAATAGAAAGGGATTTTGCTGATTTCCTCTGTTTCAAGAAACAAACAAAAATTATGATACCATGAGCCATTGCCATGAACATTTTTGAAAAAATTGTGAAGTTAGAGAAGGATATCTCCTGAACTACATTAATTATAATTAAAATTATTATTTTATTTACCTTGAAAGCATTTTCCTGGAGATTAATTGGTGCAGGACATTTTTGTTAACCATTTCATATTATTTGATGTTGAAAATTGAGTTATTTGAAAAAATATATAAAATTTCTAAAGAAAATGTAAATATTTAGTTCCTGAACAAAATTTTTATAGTAAATAAACCGATACATTAAAAAGTTATTTATTTATGCCTCGATCAAGTAACTATAACCCCAGTCCGCTCAAACCATGAGTGAGTGACATCTTACGAGAGAAGACTAATCAGAAACGATGATAGAAAAAGCCGTTGTACTAATAATAAACAATTGAATTATACTATAAGTATCCTAGAGCCTTACCCAATAACAGAGAACAGAGTTCCAGATTGCTCCATCTAGACGCTAGTAGAACAATGAAGCTTCTAGGCGTGCTGAAAGAATAAACAAGTCTTTAAAAATAACTCTGCATCGATATCAATCTGACGCGGTACCGAAGTGAAGAATTCGCTGTGGTGCTTGATGTAAATTTTGTTACAGTCACAGTCTAAGTTTAATAGTGAGCACATAGCAAAGTCTAAATAAATTAGTGGATCACAGGAACTTTAGGCCGCGACATAATCTTGTGAAAGTCAGAGTTAAGTTAGAATGCTTGAGGAAAATCTTCAGGAGCCTGATGAGATTGAAGCTGCATGCCCTAAGACAAGTAATGAAGGAAGTGTTGCCGGAGGAAAGACAGATAAGATTGTGGAAAAACGGGGCATGTGCATACCAAATGCTATTCAAAGAATTAACAACGCAGATGTCACTATTCTTCAACGACAAAACAAATGTGTCTTCGTAGACGGTTTCATTAACAACGAGCCTTGCACCATGCCGCTATAAATGCAGGTGCGACCAGAACAATCCTTGGGCACGCTTTTACTGAATGAAAGAGGTATCGAACCATCTGACGGTCCCTGGTCCTTTCCAGTCGAAAAATAAAGATGGATCAACGCGTTTTTGTGTAGAACAACTGACCAATGTGACAAAGAAGGACAAAGCCTCTTCCGAGGATAGACCACCAATCTTACCACCGCCACCAAGAACTGTATTTATGAGGTCCCATGCGAATGTGGTTTTTCGTTCATCGGTGAGACCAAGAGACCCCTGGCGATGAGACTAGATGAACACAAAAGCTTTCCGCAGCGAGGTGACACGTCTAAATCTGGTATCGCAGACCATGTATGGAAAGAACATCACCAAAATCGATTAATTGAGATTACCAGGTATATAAACTCTTGCAGGCCTTTTGAAACTTGTCAGTATTCAGAAGAAGACTGCGGACCCAGTAAACATAAAAACATAACTAAAACATAACTGTTATATCACATTGTGACTTGGTGATGATATTCAGAGATATGCTTGATGTTACAGATACGTTGCCTCTTTTAAATATTACTGTTAAATGTATCATATTTTGCACAACTTTAATGTGACTTTATTACATACATATAATGTTACTCAAAACATCTATGCAACATTTGTAACATGTAACATTGTAACATCAGGGTGGAGCATATACTCATGGTTTACCAACACTTTTTTCTATATTTATAGGTATATTTCTGGAATTTCAATAGTCACTTTTCAGTAGATGAATAACAACAATAGTAATTAACAAAGTTATTCATCTACAAAAGAGTGGCGATTGAAATTCCAGATATACAACTTTAAGTGTAGAAAAATAAGTGTTGGTAAACAATGAGTATAAGCTCCACCCTGTATGCTAAGAAATAAAATATGTATATAAGGGGGTAATGGTAATTAACAATTAAATTAAAATTAGCAATATGCAGTATAAAAAATATAATCTTGAATCACTACTATGAACAGACCAAAGTACCTAATAATATGACTTACCACCTGAATCAGATGAAAAATTCATTGATAGATCTACCAAAGTTAAGTGTTATTAGAAGAATAATATTGAATGAAAACCTATTTCTTTTGAAAAATAAAAACAGATATCACTGACTCAATAATTATATGGTTGTTGTCTCGCTCACTTCTCCTTTCTTTTTAGTTTCTGCTCTGCTAATGTCATCCAATCCATCACTATGAGTCAAACTCTTCATCTGTGATTGAACAGCTTCTACATATTCTGAAAATATAGTCATTACAGTCACTGAAAACTCATATTAATCTTTATGATATAAGAAAACGACCATCCAATAATTATTAATAATTCTATGTTGCCCCTAGAGGTAAAAGAAAAATAATTACTTACGTTTCAGTATGTCCATAATTATCAATTCAATACTTTTGGATTTTTTTCTTTGCCCAGTCCAGAAAGGCTCATCTTCGATTAGTTCGGAAACAACAACTGCTATTTAAGTTTTTGTAATCTGATCATTCAATAAGTACCAGTTTGACTGATAGAGGACTGTGAAAGGACACTACCAAACTGAAAAGAAAGAGAAAATGCAGTTAGTTTATTGATAATTTGAATTAAACAATTCAAGTGATTTCTCTACAATCTCAAGAAACGTTAATATATTATCATAGATTAATGAAATTAAGAAAGATCAGAACACTCTGTATAAAATATATAATTTTGAGTTCATTTACAAATTAAGCAGCTCCAATATTGTTGTTTTAGCAAGCTAAATTCATTGGTTTCAGTTCCAAAAGTTCCTTGATCAACCGGTTCAAAATAATTTGACACAGCTCCAGATGTCAGCAACCATTTCCATGCTGTCCAATATCTGATCAGCAGGAACCACAACTGATAGCTTTTCTACTATTCATAGCATCATATGTAGATACTCTCTAATCAATAGTAGATATCACTACATTCACTACATAACCTAAATGCTAAAATAACAATTAGTGGATGGAGTAGTGGAAAATCATAATCTTGCCGTGAAAATTATGAGTTTTGCAATCCTATTGATCCAATCACTTTTGAGTAGTTTGAATTATATTTTAATTCTATGAACTCAAAACTCCTACCATGACCGCCATGATTATTAGGATAAAATCAGTGATATATTTATTTCATATTTACTGGGTAATATTGTTTGAACATGGATATCATTTTTTTAAGTTACGTAGATGAATGACGTCATGACGTGGTCAATACCCAAAAATTACATTTAAGAAACCTATAAGATAATATTAATTTCAAGGCTCCCTGTACACATGCCAGTAATGTTTTGAGAAGGTTAGACAAAAATATCGAACAAATAACATAACTACTCTGTCTAAGACATATCTGGGCAACATATAATCAACATTATATGTATTATCTAATGAATATTATTGGTTAAATTATTTTGATGTTACATAAACATATAGTTGAAAACACTGTGTTGGAAACGTCAAGATGACATTATTATAATGTTAGTTTGCCAATATCACAAAATTGCACAAAAGTTATATCTGGAAAATATTTTTGTTATGTATCATGTTTAGTGGGGATATAAGCAGTTGAAACGTTGTGATTATACCAAAGTATAAGACGATGGAAGTCCAAACTGAATGTACTCAAATTTCATCATCGTCTACAACCTTCAAACATCTACCACCTGCTTACCAAGAAGCATTCTCTAGATAGAATCAGGATGGTATTCCATTCCGAAAAAGGCAGTCATCAGACATGTTTTTTTTGTCCGATCACAAAGTTAGTTTGAGGATGCCGTATGGAAACTAAACTCGTTATGTGTTGGTGTATTTCCACCGTCGATTTAGTACGTACAATGAACAAAGTTCTTATAAAAAGCTTGGATGGGATTCCGTGTACCATAGAATTCTATAGTCGACAGTTGTCTCTTTCTCTCCCATGAATTTAACGATAATGGCACCTCACTTATTTGATCGACTATAGAATTTTATGGTACACGGAATCCCACTCCTGATTTACGCCACGGAGGCTGACGATGGGTCCAAACTTACGTGCAGTGGCTTCTAAACCATTCAGCATCCAAGGAGTAAGTTCAATAATAATAGTAATGAATATGCGGAATACGGAGGGGACATTCAGCTCGTAGACCGAACCATTGTACATCATCTGGATGCCGGAGAGACGTATACCTATCTACAAGAAGTAACTAATGTTAAAAACTCTCTCCGCGGTAAGTATCAGCATATACTCCGACAGATCTGGTCATCAGAACTGAGAACTGTCGAGGAAGAACAAAGTTACTACAACTAATATGCTTGCCGTTCCGATTCTACTTTACTCCTTTGGATTAATGAAATGGACTCAGGAAGAGCTGCGACAACTCGACGTAAAATCTCGCAAAACGATGCATCTTCATAGAAGCTTGCATCCTAAATCGTCTGTTCCACAGTTATACTTCCCCAGACAACGGGGAGGCCGTGGACTTCTGAGTTTGGAGTGTCTACATAACAGAATGGTACTGAATGGAGCCTGTAGAGTCATCAGGAGTTCTGATATCCTTTTCTGCTGAGTGTGCGGTCATGAAGAAGCAGGGATTGGAGCATTTCTCTTCAAGGCAGCAACCCATGCAACCGATGAACTCGGTTTCGTATTCAACACTGAACGCACGAAACCAAACTCTGTCACAGAGTTGAAATCCGTTCAGCAAAAAGCCCACGTCAAAGCTGCAGAGAGTGAGAAGCTCCTACAGCTACACGAGGATAAGCCAATGGAACTCCCGAATAAATTTCTATTTTTCAGAAAGCTCCGCTATTTTCACCATCTGATTTCGTCCTGCCAGGTGAGATTCGAACCGTTCGAAAGGATTAGATTACACATTATTGGAAGGTAAGTGTCACGTTTCCCTAGCTGACACACTAGTCTCTTGAATACTTGGAACGGTTGAAGAAAAACTAAATAAATTGACACTTTTCACGCCTATATAGTGAAATATGAGGAAATGTGCTTTCGATTTGATACGGTCGACACTGGACACCCTGTACAATTTTGGTGGCGCCAATACAACTTTCAGCACCCCGACGGGAATATTTCCCAGGTCACAGTTGACATCTGCAAGCGATGTAAGTCGAGGCCTTCTCGGATGCTAATCATGCGTATCCTTTTAGTGTGGCGCATCTTTTGCTATGCCAAAGAACTGTCGAGAGTTATGTTAATTGATGATTGATTGCATCAAAAATATTTGCTAAATGATTCGAAATTGCGGTCTCGCTATAACGAGGTGTCGTGTTTTGTGTGAAAGCCATTATTTTGGCAAAAGACCCAGGATGCGAGGCTGTGTTTTTTTATACAGGGTTTTGTGTCTACGTTTTCGTCAATTAACTGTTCAGTTTTTGATTCTGTAATTTCTGTAAATGCTTTACATTTTCATCCACCAAATAAAGCACAATGGCACTGTTGTTGAAATGAGAAATGAAATATAATAGTATCATAAATTATAAGTATAGTCCACTGGGTGCGATACGGACTACCACGGAAAACATCTCAGGGGAACTATCGTTAATATGAATGAAATCTATTCTGGAAAAACAAATGTAAAACAACTCTCGCTGATACAAGCGCACATAATAATTTGTTGAAATTAACTGCTATAAAAACTTCCTGTCAACCATTCGAAATTGTAGTATTCGATTGTCTATTGAAATTATTCCGGCTTTATGAAAAGGAAATCATACCTTTGTCAGAAGATAGTCATTACTAGGAGCTTAAAATATAAATATTTGATCTGTGGAAAATATTTTGGATTTCCTTGGTTGACACCTGTCAAACTTTCAACTTTTTATAATCGGATTTGTCCAAATCTTGATTGATACTTAGCATCATTTTCAACAAGGAATATTGACTCCAAATATATCCGCGAAATATCCGCTTTCGGAAATGATATATGGTGTTTAGCGTGCCAATCCATAAAGATATTTGAAAGCAGATTCATATTTCTTCTTTGACAATTCTGGTAATAAATTCAATGAGGTGAGCCTATTTCAGTGATATTAGGCGGTGTTAATGTTAAATCATCCTCACTATCGCTGAATTTCAAATTACGATTTCTGAAAAAGGTGTAGTTTTTCTTTATGTTCGTAAAAACAATTATTTCTAATCAAGATTGTTCTTTACAAGAAATTGCAGAACGATAATTGCAGCGAATCTTTTTATTCTGAGAAGATAATTAATGATATAGGGGTTCCTCAAGGATCAGTTTTGGGACCAATCCTCTTCATTCTATATACCTATAAATGAGTTGTCATCTGTGTTGCCAAAATCAGTTACTCGTCTGTATTTTACTGAATTGCAGTATAATATTCACTCTGATCTTGATAGCTTACAAAACTGGTTATTGACAACTCTTTGTATTTGAATGCATCTAGAACGAAAGCAGCATCTTTTCATACTGCTCAAAATAAAAACAATTGAGACATAAATATACATATTTTCGGTATTGAAACAGAAAGATCTGAGGGTATAAAATTCCTAGGGATATCTCTAGATAGCAGGCTTAATTTCCATCAGCACTGTGAGAATCTCATTTAAATACTGAACAAGCAGTGTCATCTGCTGATAAATCTGGAAAGAATTCGGGACAACTCTGGTCTACTTTTATATAACCATGGGCAGACACAATCTAGACTCTGCAATGGGCTTATTGTTTGGGGTAATTCTTCATATGCACATAATGTTTTCATAACACAAAAGAGGATCATCAGAACCATGCAGCTCTAGTATATTATTCACTTGATTGTTTTATTGTTCTAACATTTTCTTACTGTTATTTGTTGCTTATTTTATGTGGTGTGTTTAATTTATATCTATTGTATTGAAATGTACTGAATGTATTGACTTGTCCAATTGCTTTTTAAATCTCTTTTTCTGGATCAATTGAGACTAACTTACTAACTAACTACGAACTAGGGATTTCTGTAAAATAGAAATAATGTAAAAAAGAACAAACACAAATGCTTTACAGAATACGCAAAGTTCATCATCTCAATGAATGGGATTACGGAAGGAAAATAATATGGACGGACGAATCAAAATTCACCAACAGTGGTTGGTTAAATTGAAACATCCATGATAGGTGAAATAATACCAATGAACATTTATATAGAGGATCCAATTTCTAGGAAGAGTTTGGAATACATTTTTTATTTGAAATTTTTGGAACAAATATACGTTAGATGGCTACTGAGCATCCGCCGTGAAATACAATGTTTTCAACATAATGCAGAAATAGTAAGGGAACATTAAGATGCACTATTCCCAAAAATGGATTGAAAACAACTGACCAATTGCCCGGCCAAGCCAATCTCCAGACCTTATTCCTTCAGATTTTTTGTTCTGGGGATACATAGGATCATCTCAAACAAAAAATACGAAATGCATGTAATAGCATTTCACTCATCATGCTTGAAAATTGCCACAGAAATTGTATGGACACAGGTCGTCAATTCGAACATTTAATGTAGTTTGTCATGTAAAATTCATTTTCTATTTTCTTTATTGGTTTCATTTTCCCCCGAAAATTCGTTATTAAATGAGTAAATTGTTTTTCTGTTGATTTCTTCTACCCTTAAGTAAGTTTATTTCCGCGGTAAATTTCTATCGTTCATCTCTGAAACTATAGATATCTTCAAGGAATAATTACAGTGTAAATACAATTTTCATAAATACTTCCGTTTACTCAAATCGTCACTGATAAATTTTATAGCAAAGCGATAGGTTTTGTGAAATTCATAAGCGAACTAACCGTAATTAAAAATTGTTGTCACGGATGACGCTTGTTATTTCAAATGAAACGCTATAAAAATATCAAGTGTGATATACTATTGAATCAAATAATTTCGTTATAATATTCAACTTCTGTGAATTGCATGATCCTGTATATCACCAGCTGTAGGTATGTGTCAAATGGAAATTTTTCAAATGAGAAACAATTGAAAAAATGTTGAGTATTTCCACTTCATTAACTTATTTTTTAGAATCAGGACTAATTGCACGTTACTCTTGAAATAGATGAACTGAATATATTTTTCAGAAACTGGAACAATGGCATATTTTGGTACCTGAATAAACACCTACGTCTTTAATAATAATACAATAATCACTCTGTCAAATATGCCTGAAACAAACAAAACAGGCAGTAAAGGAAAAAATACTGCACCAATGGGCCGATAATTCTTCGAATTTTTTGGAAATAAATTTAATGCAATAAGCTTTGTTTTGCGAATAAGGTATCAGTTTTAGAAATAAAACAGATTACAAAATAGAATTGAATAATAAATCTTGAATTTTACCAACAATATTGTTTGTGGGGCCCTACCAAAATAATAATGGCCATGATAATCTCGTGTAGATTTAAGAAAATCTTAAATTATAAAACGTAATGCTAAAAACATAAGACTTCGATAGTCTCAGCCTTAAATCTACAAAATTTCCTGGAGATTTCTTCTTTTTTACAAGAGATGAAGCAATATTGACACCAAAAAAAATATGAACTACATAGCACGAAAAAAGATCGTTACGACAGTATACCAAACATTTTGAGAAATAGAATGCATCTGAATACATTTAAAATGTTTTTACGACTACTGCACTTCAATGGTAATGCTAGAAAGTTTGAAAGAACAAGCGATCAATATCGAGAACACATTTGTTTCAGGGTTATTACCCATCATCAGTATTATCTATATTATACCGTACCGTTCCAATGTTGATATTCGTTAGACCAAAAATCTACTTGCTACATCGATATCTTAAAACTACTATCCAACTAGACTCGTTTCTCAACTTTGGCATTCGCGAATGATATTCATTGATGAATAATTCTGATGGGTAAATCTCTTGTTGAATGCCATGAATGGGGACTGGAGGCGCCGTAAATCCAGATGGCTCAAGTGAATTTGAGATTGCTGAAATTCCGGCAATTTCTTCGAAATTATCGGCATTCCTAGACAATTTGGCCCCATTTCGGTCCCGCTAGAAAAGTTGAAGGCTATTGATTTATCGATCTATTAATTTACAAAGACATGTGGTACTGATTTCGTCAATATTTAATAGCAGCAGGTCAAATATCACGAGAAGTAGCGGAGCCCTTTGCAATATTTCAGAACTGACGGAAAAGGTCAACCAGACCGTTTATGAATGATAATAAAAATTTAACTTCATTTTCCATTTGACAATATGAAATTATGTGGGATTCATCAATACATTAGAAGCCAAATAAAAGTAAAAAACACATCTAGAATAACACAGTGTAAATTTAATAAAAATATTAGATTATTTTTCCTTCAGGCTCATGTGAACGTTTTCGAAAAAATTTAAATTAGTATTAATATTATTATTAAATTAGTAAACTGTGTAATTTTGAATGAAATATATCCACAGACAAAATTGTTGATTGAACATCTAAGCAGATTCCGCAAATTATCATCTCGAAGTTGCAGAGGTTCCGTTAAAAACGTATGAAATCTTCAGTTAAGTAGGAATTGGCTTCAAATTTGGTGTGCATATCCAGAAAATATTGAATTTCATCAATATGAACAGAAACATTTTTTCAAAGATATTGTCGATTCATGACCCCTTTCAACTCCGGATGAACTTTTCAACTCGAAAACGGTCGTTTATAGAGCAATTCTGTGGACGTCAATCGATTCAGAGTAATGAAATTAGCAAACTGTGTGATTTTCAATGAAATATATCCACAGACAAAATTGTTGATTGAACATCTAAGCAGATTCCGCAAATTATCATCTCGAAGTTGCAGAGGTTCCGTTAAAAGCGTATGAAATCTTCAGTTAAGTAGGAATTGGCTTCAAATTTGGTGTGCATATCCAGAAAATATTGAATTTCATCAATATGAACAGAAACATTTTTTCAAAGATGTTGTCGATTCATGACCCCTTTCAACTCCGGATGAACTTTTCAACTCGACAACGGTCGTTTATAGAGCAATTCTGTAGACGTCAATCGATTCAGAGTAATGAAATTAGCAAACTGTGTGATTTTGAATGAAATATATCCACAGACAAAATTGTTGATTGAACATCTTTACAGATTCCGAAAATTTTCAACTCGAAGTTGCAGAGGTTCTATAAAAAGCGTATGAAATCTTCAGTTAAGTAGGAATTAGCTTCAAATTTGGTGTGCATATCCAGAAAATATTGAATTTCATCAATATGAACAGAAACATTTTTTCAAAGATGTTGTCGATTCATGACCCCTTTCAACTCCGGATGAACTTTTCAACTCGAAAACGGTCATTTATAGAGAATTCTGTAGACGTCAATCGATTCAGAGTAATGAAATTAGTAAACTGTGTAATTTTGAATGAAATATATCCACAGACAAAATTGTTGATTGAACATCTAAGCAGATTCCGCAAATTATCATCTCGAAGTTGCAGAGGTTCCGTTAAAAGCGTACGAAATCTTCAGTTAAGTAGGAATTGGCTTCAAATTTGGTGTGCATATCCAGAAAACATTGAATTTCATCAATATGAACAGAAACATTTTTTCAAAGAAGTTGTCGATTCATGACCCCTTTCAACTCCGGATGAACTTTTCAACTCGAAAACGGTCATTTATAGAGAATTCTGTGGACGTCAATCGACACAGAGTAATGAAATTAGTAAACTGTGTAGTTTTGAATGAAATATATCCACACACAAAATTATTGAATGAACATCTTTACAGATTCCGAAAATTTTCAACTCGAAGTTGCAGAGGTTCTCTTAAAAGCGTATGAAATCTTCAGTTAAGTAGGAATTAGCTTCAAATTTGGTGTGCATATCCAGAAAATATTGAATTACATCCATATAGACAGAAACATTTTTTCAAAGATGTTGTCGATTCATGACCCCTTTCAACTCCGGGTGAACTTTTCAACTCGACAACGGTCGTTTATAGAGCAATTCTGTAGACGTCAATCGATTCAGAGTAATGAAATTAGCAAACTGTGTGATTTTGAATGAAATATATCCACAGACAAAATTGTTGATTGAACATCTTTACAGATTCCGAAAATTTTCAACTCGAAGTTGCAGAGGTTCTATGAAAAGCGTATGAAATCTTCAGTTAAGTAGGAATTAGCTTCAAATTTGGTGTGCATATCCAGAAAATATTGAATTTCATCAATATGAACAGAAACATTTTTTCAAAGATGTTGTCGATTCATGACCCCTTTCAACTCCGGATGAACTTTTCAACTCGAAAACGGTCATTTATAGAGAATTCTGTAGACGTCAATCGATTCAGAGTAATGAAATTAGTAAACTGTGTAATTTTGAATGAAATATATCCACAGACAAAATTGTTGATTGAACATCTAAGCAGATTCCGCAAATTATCATCTCGAAGTTGCAGAGGTTCCGTTAAAAGCGTATGAAATCTTCAGTTAAGTAGGAATTGGCTTCAAATTTGGTGTGCATATCCAGAAAATATTGAATTTCATCAATATGAACAGAAACATTTTTTCAAAGATGTTGTCGATTCATGACCCCTTTCAACTCCGGATGAACTTTTCAACTCGAAAACGGTCGTTTATAGAGCAATTCTGTGGACGTCAATCGATTCAGAGTAATGAAATTAGCAAACTGTGTGATTTTCAATGAAATATATCCACAGACAAAATTGTTGATTGAACATCTTTACAGATTCCGAAAATTTTCAACTCGAAGTTGCAGAGGTTCTCTTAAAAGCGTATGAAATCTTCAGTTAAGTAGGAATTAGCTTCAAATTTGGTGTGCATATCCAGAAAATATTGAATTACATCCATATAGACAGAAACATTTTTTCAAAGATGTTGTCGATTCATGACCCCTTTCAACTCCGGATGAACTTTTCAACTCGACAACGGTCGTTTATAGAGCAATTCTGTAGACGTCAATCGATTCAGAGTAATGAAATTAGCAAACTGTGTGATTTTGAATGAAATATATCCACAGACAAAATTGTTGATTGAACATCTTTACAGATTCCGAAAATTTTCAACTCGAAGTTGCAGAGGTTCTATAAAAAGCGTATGAAATCTTCAGTTAAGTAGGAATTAGCTTCAAATTTGGTGTGCATATCCAGAAAATATTGAATTTCATCAATATGAACAGAAACATTTTTTCAAAGATGTTGTCGATTCATGACCCCTTTCAACTCCGGATGAACTTTTCAACTCGAAAACGGTCATTTATAGAGAATTCTGTAGACGTCAATCGATTCAGAGTAATGAAATTAGTAAACTGTGTAATTTTGAATGAAATATATCCACAGACAAAATTGTTGATTGAACATCTAAGCAGATTCCGCAAATTATCATCTCGAAGTTGCAGAGGTTCCGTTAAAAGCGTATGAAATCTTCAGTTAAGTAGGAATTGGCTTCAAATTTGGTGTGCATATCCAGAAAATATTGAATTTCATCAATATGAACAGCAACATTTTTTCAAAGATGTTGTCGATTCATGACCCCTTTCAACTCCGGATGAACTTTTCAACTCGAAAACGGTCGTTTATAGAGCAATTCTGTGGACGTCAATCGATTCAGAGTAATGAAATTAGCAAACTGTGTGATTTTCAATGAAATATATCCACAGACAAAATTGTTGATTGAACATCTTTACAGATTCCGAAAATTTTCAACTCGAAGTTGCAGAGGTTCTCTTAAAAGCGTATGAAATCTTCAGTTAAGTAGGAATTAGCTTCAAATTTGGTGTGCATATCCAGAAAATATTGAATTACATCCATATAGACAGAAACATTTTTTCAAAGATGTTGTCAATTCATGACCCCTTTCAACTCCGGATGAACTTTTCAACTCGACAACGGTCGTTTATAGAGCAATTCTGTAGACGTCAATCGATTCAGAGTAATGAAATTAGCAAACTGTGTGATTTTGAATGAAATATATCCACAGACAAAATTGTTGATTGAACATCTTTACAGATTCCGAAAATTTTCAACTCGAAGTTGCAGAGGTTCTATAAAAAGCGTATGAAATCTTCAGTTAAGTAGGAATTAGCTTCAAATTTGGTGTGCATATCCAGAAAATATTGAATTTCATCAATATGAACAGAAACATTTTTTCAAAGATGTTGTCGATTCATGACCCCTTTCAACTCCGGATGAACTTTTCAACTCGAAAACGGTCATTTATAGAGAATTCTGTAGACGTCAATCGATTCAGAGTAATGAAATTAGTAAACTGTGTAATTTTGAATGAAATATATCCACAGACAAAATTGTTGTTTGAACATCTAAGCAGATTCCGCAAATTATCATCTCGAAGTTGCAGAGGTTCCGTTAAAAGCTCATGATATCTTTAGTTGGCTATGAATCGACTTCAAACTTGGTGTGCATATCCAGAAAAGATCTATATGAAGTTATTTGTATCTAGAGTTTTGCTTCTGTTGATCGCGAAGTGCAATAATTTTGTTTTTTGAAAGTTGATAGTGAAGAACCTGAAGTCGAACCAATTTTTCATGTTTTTTACATCTTTCTCTACCTTTTCATCAAGTAGTTGCCAGTTTTCATCGGAATAGAAGATTGCGGTATCATCTGCAAAACTGATAATATGCCCTTTTGTGTTCACTTCGTATTGAGGTACATAATGAATAGTATGGGACTAAGAACTGTACCCTGTGGTACCCCAAATTCGATTGCTTCAAAATTGTTCAGATGTCCATCTACACTAATGTAACTTTTCATCAGTTTAAGGACATTTCTTATCAGTCCTATTTGTTCTATTGTTTTAGTAACATGTGATGATTCACAGTATCAAAGTCTTTGGCTAGGTTGACAATAATGCATTATGATGGGTTTCCTTCCTTCAGAGACTGGCGTATTTTTGTTGTTGAAGCTTCAACTACATCATCACGATGTGATTCTATATTTTAGTTTCTGTGGTTTCACAGTGAATCATTGAACAGGATAGTCGTTTCATCGATTTTTAATCTACATTCTTGATTTTTTGTGCCAGCTCTTCTCCCACTCTTGTGAATGCTTTTGTAATATTGTGGGGATTTGTCAATTTAATATCACCTGATTTCATTTCAGTTATTTTATTATTTTTGTTCTTGCTTGTACACTCTTCTTTCACAATTTCCCAGATATTTTTATTCTTGCCGCTATTAGAACTTATTTTTTCTTTCAAGTGATGCATGAAAGAAGTAATGTTCGAGTATCTAGATCATCGAATCTTTCATAATATTTGTAATTCGTTGTCATAGTTCAAGTCTTTCCCACACAATCAATGAACTACTCTCGAAATAAACTAAACAAAATTAGTTTAAATTCAACATATGTTCATAGCCACATTTATCTTAATTATAAAACGCCTGCCCAACAAATCATCGTATGCCCCGCCCATCTAGTTCCTATTGGCCAAGAAATGGTTTCAACTTAAGACGACTTAAGCCACAGTCAGACGATTTGCCTGAGAATAATTCAGAGCTGAAAATTGTTTCAGATGTAGGTATATTCAATTAAAACTGAAAGATTTTTGTGTGTGGGTTTTTCAAGAGTTGTAAACATGGAAGTGACTAGTGACCAGAAGAAAAAGGGGTCGCAAAATACGGTGAAGTTTTCTATAGACTCTCTACTGTCCACCACGGTTGAAAATAGTGATGGAAATCAAAGCTCGAAAAGTGGAAAGTTTGCTCATGAAAGACCTTTTGAAGGACCTAGTGATCATAGCTTTTGTTTTCAATCCGGAGCGGATAGTGCGGGACCACAATTGAGGATGGGTATTGATTCCAGGAAGGCAGATGATAATGAAGTCTCCACAACTGATGATTTTTATAGAAGAGATTTCACAGAAGGTGAGCTTTTGTAATAAATATTTGGTAATTGATTGATTTTTGATTATCATACGCTTATTGAAAATTGCTTGACATAATTGAAGGTATATACATTATTTTCAAGATGATGTTCTGTGACCTCACTCAAGATAACTATGGATCTAGACTGACGTATATTACACAATATTGAATAGTAGTATTGCGTCTGCAGTATACACTCTTGGATGTCTTCCAAGAGTTATTTCGCTGGTTTTTGTTGATTTGATTGAATTTTCTTTGAAAAATAGTTTGACAAACTTTTCAGTCAGAAAACCAAATTTTTATTATTCTTTTTCTATGACAACCAAAATATACAATAAGATCAAATTTTCCTAAACACTAAGAACATGAATAATTAAATTACAAATCACACAACATTCTCCCCCCTAATGAAAAAACGTAGTTTATTCAGCTCTTGTTGTTTACTCCTCACGGATATGCAGAACACAAAGCTTGCTGACTGGTCTGCGAAAAACTCCATTCTTCGTTCTGACGTCCGCTACTCTAACTCGCCCATCTTTTCCAGGTAATGTTGCGATGACAATTCCTTTCATTCATAAATTCCTTGGAGATGGTCATCTACCATGATAACTACGTCTTCTTTTTTCAATGTTTCTTTTTCTGAATACCATCTGCTTCTGGAACGGAGTATAGGCAGATATTCTCGAATCCATTTCCGCCAGAACTTACTTGTCAAATCTTGGGATATTCTCCATTGTTTTTTTAAAAAATTTCCATCAGTTAGTCCAATGCTGTGAATATTCGGATTTGATTCATACTTAGGTCCCAGCAAAAAGTGATGTGGAGTTAAAGCCTCGTCATCTTCAAGATCTAATGATATTTCGGTCAAAGGTCGGTGATTCAGGATATTTTCTACTTCGACGAATAAAGTGTAAAGAACTTCTTCACTTTCAGGATAGTCCTCAGAGTAGTCTTTACTGACCTGATGAGACGTTCCCATATGCCTCCCCTATGTGACGCCGTTGGGGGGTTAAAATTCCATTTAATACCCTTCAAACAGAGTTTCGACACAAATTCGTCTTGATCGAAATTTTTCATTTCCATTTTCAATTCATTATCAGCTCCTCGCAGGTTTGTACCGTTATCACTGAATATTTCTGTAGGGTAGCCTCTTCTAGCTGACATCCTCTGTATTGCCATAATAGTTGAGTCGGTAGTTAGAGAGTTTGACAACTCTAGATGTACAGCGCGAACAGTGAGACATGAAAAAATAACACCATATCTTTTTTCTCTTCTTCTGCGAAATTTTTACTTGATATGGGCCATAATAATCAATTCCACAAAATGTGAATGGACGTACAAATGGGGTAAATCTTTCTTTTGGTAAGTTTCCCATCACTGGAACATTAGGAATACTTTTATATATCCTCAGATATATGAATATTTTAGTTTTTCCAAGTTTTTACAAAAACCGTTCAATTTAGATATATCCACTGGCGTTGAGGAAAAATGGGGTTACCATTTGAAAAAAATAAGTTACTTAAACAATTTTCAAAATTCTGTCAATTTTTGATCTGATTTTTTTTACAAAAACTTAATTTTTTATGAAGGGCTGCATCAGTGGAAATTTTCAAAGAAATGTAATAAAACTGGTAACTGGAACTCATCGCGATATACTCTGTACAATTTTTGTGAGAATTTTGAAATGAATTAACAGAACCAAAATTATGAAATAAGTTATGTTCATGTACCTAAGTATACCCTGTTAGTTTCAATACAATTTAGTTCATTATGTCATTATTTTTATTTATCTTCCTGATGTAGATATTTCTAAATTTATCGAAATTATGAATAATTATATAATATAATAATAGTAAAATTCTTGACCATATAATGATAATACAAGACATGTCTTTAGAAATAAATTAACAAAATATAAAGTTTATATGACGTAAATCAGCCCATAAAATTAGTGCAAATTCTGTTTGTACACACACTTGTCTATTAAAAATGTCTGTATAGGGAGAGAAAATTGTTCACGAAACATTGTGGTGCATTCTTACTGCCAAGATGTTTTCAATTCTAGTATAGAGGACACATATTTTTAACGATAGTATTACTAATTTGGTTAACCAAGGATTCTTTTCTTGTTCTTAATTTTCAATGGGTATTGAATAATGAACAGAAGTGGCCCTTGAGGTACACCTTTTCTCAATTCCCGCGAGTCAAAGAACTGTTTGTTATCATATACACACTAAGTTCTTCCTGTGACATATGATAGGTACCATCAGTTGGTGAGGTCCAACTCTAACGACAAAATATTCATTTGTCTTTTTATGAAAGTGTATGTGAACCACTATCGAACGCATAACTGAGATCCACAAGTGTAACTGAAGTATAAATTTCTTCCTCAAAACCATCGATAATGTTTTTAATTAGAGTACAACCTGTACCGACGGTACTTACTCATATTTTGCCGAAACTGAAACTTAGGTATCATCTAGATGCTTGGAATCGCACATTGGAAAGAAAGGTCCTTGTCATCCCCAGATGCACAAGTCTTCTGAAGTGTGATCGTATGGGAGCAGCCAGATGATGGTTACAACAAATTTAGAAAAAAAAATCTCGAAGAATTTTGTATAACTTCAAACTCTTTTACAATAACAGGATGGTATTGAACACATTGGACACATTTTGGAATATTCACATTTGATCTAACTTTCCCTATTGCACCCCAAGAGCATGTCACCAATTTTATTGAAATGGATCACCCTACATTTTTTCTCATTATCAGATGCTCTGAAGCTTATGGTTCGGGAGCTACAAATTATTTGAGTTGAAAACGATCCACCCTAAATAACTTTTGGAACAATGATTTGCAGTAAAAATTAAAAAACAGGTCAACAATTATACAGGAGGCCACATTTGGAAATATTCGTTCTAGAGACGAATATGGAAGCAGAAAAAGAGTTTTTTTATATAATTCTTGAATCAAAATCTGATAACTTGACAATGAGAAAAAACAAATTTTTTATAGTAAATGTTCAAAAACATTTCCATCAACCATACAATGGTACAAACGAGCTTCCATTGCCATCCTGACATGGTTGAGAATTTCGAGAGTTATTTCTCTGCAATGCCTCATGATATTCTCTCTCAAATCTTCAAATGTTGTTGATTCTATCTCATACACTTCAGACTTCAAATGAGCTCTTAGAAAAAAATCTAAAGGAGTGAGATCCGGAGACCTTGGTCGCCATTCTGTAGGACCCCTTCTGCCAATCCAGCGTCCAGGAAAATGATCATCCAAAAATTGTCGCACTGGAGCTGCATAATGAGGAGGTGCACCATCCTGCTGCAAAACTATTTCGTTTTCTAATAAATTCTTATCCTCCTCAATTGCCCTATTGACGCCCGGTATCATTCGATTCTCCAACATATCCCAATAATTCTCACCAGTCAAATTATCATCGATAAAAAAGGTTCTATGATGTGGTCACCTGAAATTCCTGCCCAAACATTCAGTTTTTGAGGTCGTTGGATTTGAAGTTGATGGTATAAATGAGGATTCGTATCACTCCAATATCGACAATTTTGCCAATTCACCTCTCCATTCAAACTTAACCTACCCATCCGAAAAACAAATTTTATACAAGAAATTCTGAAGCAAGTTGATCCGTTCAGTGAGACTTTCACAAAACTCGATAAGTATATCGAAATCATCTTGAATTCATGAACTAGTCTAATCTTATATGGGTGAAATTTGTACTTATGTACTTATGATCCTGAAAACATTTGTACGACTTATTCCTAATTCTCTATATAACTTAGTAGATTGCGTATTTTCTATAAGTCAGTGTGTGGGAATAAATACGTTGTCGAAGATACCTTCAAACAATGTTTTGTAATTGGAGGAACTAGCGCTCTACACCGGTCACTGCCTGAGAAGGTCTTCGGCGACTTTTTTGGCCAATGCAGGGGCTAACATGACTACTTTGAAGCGTCACGGAGGATGGAAGTCCTCGATGGTAGAAGTAGGATACCTAGAAGAATCGGTGCATAATAAAATACAAATTGCAAAAAAAAAGGTTCAAATGTGTCGGCGCTTCCAGCACTATCAGCAGCTGTACCGATATGGGAGCGTCTGATTCCAATGTACCAACGAATTTTACAATTACTTCAAATGCGAATAAATCGATATCGTTTTCCTATAATTTCAATATCAATCTGAATTCTGCTTGTAATAGTGATAAATGAATAGAATACTACTTTGAATATGAACGTGACTTATAATCCATAACTCACAAGTGAGTTATGGATTATAACATACTAGTGTGTTATTTGATAGTTTACTTGTCTGAAATGACATTAATAATGGCAGTCAGAACTGTCATGTGTTAGATAAAATTATTAATTATTTCAATTCATGTTAACATTACTACTAAGTAAATGAAGCTTTGTCTCTGAGTTTTTATAACTTCTAAAAATAAAGTATATTTTGACTTTGGCTTTGAATTATATATTCTTCTGTTTCAACTTTAACGTTAGCGCCTGTCTAGTATTTTCAAATTAATTTTTTGTCCTTAGAAATTATGAAATTCCATTTGCAATCTGCTTTCGCCCGCTCTCCAGCCAAAAAGTCCAAAGGAAATCATTAGAAAAATCCGAACAAAATACCTCAATCATCGCTCGGATCTCGTTGCCAAGTTCTTTTGGAAAAGAAGCGAAACAATTGCATGCAAATAGGTTTTAAATAGCACAACAGAGGAAGAGTTGAGTGTTCAGTAATTAGACAACGTTTAGTGTCACTTTGTCTTCTGCTACGCTTCCTGCCAATTAGGCGTTGATGTATGGCTGCAAGGGGTGTGGGGCGAAGGTCTGGCATGTCTGCGGGCTTGAGGCATTTTCGAATTTGTCTGAGGTTATTTTTAAATTTGATTTCGAGATTGTGAGGTATTTATGTCACGTCGTGGATGTTTTGGGATAATTATTTGGAGGTGAGTTGGTGCATCCAGGAAAATAGGAAAATAAATTCATGTTTTCATTAAAAAAAATGAAACTTTCTATTGATAATCGTTGACTTTCAGTAGGAATGAAAATCGCTGATCATTTATTTGAATTACTACAGATTGTTTCGAGAAAAGGATTCAGAAAAGTGAAAAATCTCCAAATTCAAAAAAGAGAGGCATTCGAAAACTACGTATGTGAAGTTAGCAACAAATCTGTCAGCAACGCTTTTTTAGGGACTGATATTAATTATATTTCAGTAAAAATCAGCTTGTGCTGTATCCATTTTTAGAAAAATACAAGTTGTGAATGAAAAAATCCATCAGAAATTTTCACAAGGGGTGATAAAATGTATATATATATTTTTTCAGTTAATAAAAAGTGGATTATTTTGATTTTATAAAATAATTTAAAACTGCCAATTCTTACGATTAGTATTCTGTGTTTCTTCATAAGACGACAACAAAGAAAAAAGCCACCTTGAAGATTTCGCAGAGTGTGGAAGAAGGTATTTTCTTACAAAGAATAGTTGGTAAACGATTTTAAATTTGGATTGTTGATTTTATTTTTTTTGAGTCGATGATAAAGAAATAAGCCATCATGAAAATACTGCATAATGTGTAAATCAGAGTATTTTATAAAAAAGATTGCTGGAAAATTCGAACGGAAAGCTAAAATAATATAAAACTGCGGATTATTGGAAGAAGTATTAAGTTGAAAACATACAAAAAGTATTCACCTTGATTTCACAGAAAGTGGAATAAAGTAAGTATGTTCGTTCGAAGAAAGGTTAGTGAAATATTTTCAATTCGATATGAAAGTGATTGAAAGCAAAATTTTTTTTTAATTCGTAATTTATTTTTCGAAAACAAAGAACAAATACATCATGGAATTTTTTCATAGGAAGTGAAAAATATGTGCCTTTCTTCGGAAAATAATGGATGGAAAATTTTTTATTCAGACGAAAGGCGGAAAATAATTGAAATCCGCGGAATCTTACATCAGAATTCTTAATTTGTTTTTAAGTTGAACACAAAGAAAAAATCCACCTTGAATAATTCACAAATTGTGGATATAACTATCGTCTTTTCTAGAATGTTGGTTGAGTATCTTGAATTGGGACGAACGGCGGAAAATAAAGCTACTGATTTTATTATAACATAATAGTTATTTTTATAATTATTTCAAATGACGAGAAAAAAGCTATCATGAGATTTTCACATACAATCTGCAGTCCAAAATTGTGAATAGTTTTGACCTAAAACTATGTTGAATGGGGGGAATAATGTTGTTTGTCTGAACACACTGTGGTATTCGATACTACTGAATTGAAGGGCTTTTCTTAATCAGAAACGTTGGAACTGCTTCAGATCCAGATGAACTTTTATCCTTGAGTTTGTTCTTCAAAAGAGATAACGAACAGTTTCTTCTCTAATCAAGTATAGGGGGGTAATTATAAATAGTAAAGAAATAGTGTCCATGGTTAAAAAAGAAATGCGATATACTATTTATTTGTAGAATTATCGAATCCTATTATTTTATTCTAATACCAATATTTAGTATCAGAAGTCAGTTCATGAGGTTGTGATTTTGCAGCTACAATATATTTCCGTGAATTCGGGATAACTTGTTTTGAGACTTTTCAAATTTCACATGTATCGAGTTTAATAAAATGTTTATGAACTATTTTTTTGGACGTGTAATAATTGAAAACTGTATATTTTATTCATTGGAAATTTTTATTTCTTCTTATAAGTCGAGAAAGAAGGAAAAAGCAATACCTAATAGAGTTTTCTATGCGTGCTCTTTTGAAAATGGAGAAAAAACGTAACATTTTTAATTCGGAGCACAAAATAACTGAAACCACAGATTACTGAAATGAGTTTTCTTTATTTGTTCATATAAGTCAAAAACAAAGAAAAAAGTCACGAAAAAGCGTTATATTTTAATTTCGGGCGGAAAGCAAAAAATAATTGAAACCACAGATTACTGAACTGAGTATTCTTCATTTGTTCCAGAGTCGAAAATAATGAAGAAAGTCAGGGAAATTCTACAGAATGTTTTATGTAGAAAGTCGCATTTATTCTGTGATTCAAAATATGTCTCCTGTAATGATAACTTTGAAGCCGTTTTTGTACAGAACAGAAAATACTGGAATGTGGTTGGAAAAAATGTGTTTGATTCGATAAAACATAATTATTATGAGCAATCAAGTTGCCTTGAAACTTTGTTGAAATACTATTTGTCAAATATTCTCAAGTATATCATGACAATGTCATAAAGTATTGTAACTGTCAACTACTGTTCGAATATTTCTCGAAATGCCGTTTTCCCATCAAGAAAAATGTGATATGTTAAAATCCCACTTGGTTTGCCAGAAAAATATCGTAAGAGCACTCCAACACTACAGCAATTCGTTTTTGAGAAGAGGAGAACTAAAAAACGTTTTGTAATATCTGAAGGTACAGAAATTGACGTTTTATCCTACTTTGAGGAATATCCAAATAATTCCATCATAGATTTATCTAGAGAAAAAGCTGTTCCACTGTCTGGTATTCAACGAATTCTGAAGAAACATAAGTTTTCTCCTTATAAGTTAAGACCAGTGCAAACACTAGAACCTGGTGATCTTGAGAGACGATTGGGGTTTTGTCGGTGGTTCATAAATAAATGTAGACAAGATCTAAACTTCTATAGAAATATTATATGGAGCGATGAGGCAAATTTTTCAAATCGTGGGATGTATAATAGAAAGAATTTTCATTATAGGAGTAGACATAATCCATTTCTAGTCTATCCCCACAATCTGCAAAGACGATTTAGTATTAATGTTTGGTGTGGTCTATTCAGAGGCAGAATTATTGGTCCATTTTTCTACCATGGTTCTTTGAACGGACCCCGTTACATTAATTTATTAACAAGAGTGTTGGAAGAGTTTTTCGATGATCTTGATCTGGAGGCTCGTCAGATGATCTGTTTTCAGCAGGATAGAGCACCAGCACATAATGTCAGTGGCGTAATAAGAATGCTGCGAGGCTGTTTTGGAAACAGATGGATTGCTACAAATGATTTTTGGGGATTTCTGAAAAATGAGGTGTACAAAATGAAACATAATAATATAGATGAACTGAAAAATTATATTGAAACTATAATTAATAGAATTGATGGCCAAACTGTGTTGAATGCCACACGTAGGGTCAATAGAAGGGCCCAAATACGTGTTCAACAAGAAGGCGGTGTTTTTGAACATTTACTCGATATTTTATAGCGCTTTATCAAATCCGTTTGTTATAAATGTTTCCTATTGATAAAACTGTC
Source organism: Chrysolina americana (assembly GCA_958502065.1). Lineage (NCBI taxonomy): Eukaryota > Metazoa > Arthropoda > Insecta > Coleoptera > Chrysomelidae > Chrysolina > Chrysolina americana. The sequence goes on along the minus strand of OY293411.1, from coordinate 3,519,083 downwards.
TTATTTTCACCTTTACGAAACAAAGTCAAATGAGATGTTCCATTGAAAGATGTTGGTTATAGGATGAAAATAAAACACAGTGGATTTGGCTTTTACTAATAATTAGTTTACTTTCATTAGATGAATACACTTGGAAAGTCTAGACGTAACTCACATACTATCATATGAATAATCTGTCTTTATATAATAACGACTCAAAAGAATAACATTCGAGTCCGAAAGGACGGATAATCTTACTCATCAGTTTTTATACATATCAGCATGAAACGCTGAAGTGCCTATGTGCCGTTGATATAAACACAAAATAAACTGAGCTAGAACTAATAAAGAGACAAAGAACCATTGAATTAATTTTTGTCAATATACCAACAAAAGAATATCATTTTATGAAATATTCTGAAAACGCGACTGTCATTTTATTTGATTTCTTCATCGAGAAGGCCATTAATTAAAAATGCTACTAGTTTGCCCATAACCAAATTCGTAGCATCAATAATAACGGAGTTGGCAATGGTGCCGACTTAATTTGGAACACCCTGTATATATATATATATATATATATATATATATATATATATGTTTATTTGTTATACTACTTATGTAATTATTTTTCAGAATCGGACAAATAAGCATTATTATTATTATAGTGTTAGGTAATGAGATCAATTTAGCCCGTAGAAGCATGGAGTGTTTAGGTGTTTTGGGTAATTTCCATTTCGTGAATCTATGTTCAATTTTTTTTTATAATCACTTTTTTCTTTGCAATTGTCTAATACTCCAATGTATTTTTATTGAGCAATATGGGTTCTTCAAATGTTTTTTCGAATATTTCAATAAACATAATAATAATAAATATTTTTTTTACGAGTAACTATACACTTTTAAAAATCCCCAAAACGAGCGTTGCTGGCATCATTCAGAAATGTTATTTTTACATTCGACTTGAAACCGTTATCGGTCGCAATACGTCCGTCGACTAATTGCCGCTACACGACACTCCTGTCTAAACAGAGATTAATATATTGTCCCATTCATTAATTTTGACTGGATACGAGTTTCGGATGCGTGTTGAAATACTATGCTCGGAAATTAAGATGCCGCAAACAACAAAAACTAACAGGAATATTTATGTTCTGTCTTGTGTGGAGATAATAACACATTTTGATAGTATCAACTAAAAATGTTCATCAAATATTTCATAAATCAGTTATTTGAGACATACGTTGAAAGGTAAGAGCTGAGCCTCCCCTGGCTAGAACAAGTCTTTCGAAGACTTTTGAGGGTTGTACTCTTAAGGGTGTGCAGCTGGTTGACGGAAATAACAAATTTAACAATTTTTAACAACAACAATAGATAAAGGTAAGTTTAACGAGCTCTTATAACTTACTTTTTTCGTTACGACCTTCTTGATCTTGAAAATCGACTATTTCCTAGTAGCGAACAAATATAATTTTTTGCCTATTATGTAGTTTCTAATGTCGCTTCTCTCCTTGTTCTGAAAAATGAAATAACTGTCTTCCGAGCAGAGTGTGAAGGATCATTTTCTATTCTAAAATTGATCAAGAATCGGTTAAGAAAATCGTTGGTCAATACGAAATTCGGATAAATATTGATGCTAAACTCAACTGATTATAAGGAAGTGATCAATGCTTTGACTGAAGAAAGTGATTTGTTCAAGAAAAAGGCGACTTTTCCTGATCAGGATCGCCAGAATTAAATAATTTGCCTCTCATATACTCTGTGTGAGAACCTTCGCCAGAATTTAAAAAATCTGCGATGTGGATGGGTAATTAATGCGCCTGCTGCCTTCCTTGGATAGGGTAGCTATTTTTTTTCTTAGGCTCTCTCCGGAGAAAAAAAAATTCTAGTAATAAATTGAGAACTAAAAAGTGAAAAATAAAATATAGTTAAAAAAACTAAAAAACACCCTTTTATAACACATCGAAATGAAAAATAATTATTTATACAGTCAGAAAATAATGAATGAAAAATACTAGTATCACTGTGAAAAAATCGTGGGGTGCTTGATATTCGAAAATATTAAACACAGCGCCCCACTCTTTTTTCACAGTAATACTGATATTTTTCATTTATTATTATTTTCTACCTATATAAACAATTATTTTTTTACTATTTAGTTCAATGTTTTATAAAAGCGTGTTTTTTAGTTTGTTCAAAACTATATTTCTCTAATTTTTTATATCAGTGGGAAGATGATTGGAAAATTGTATTCCATTATAGTTAGGACAGCTTTCGTAAAGTGAACCACGATGCTTTGTAACTCTAAATAAATCACCATGCTTCGTAGGATAATCATGAGAGAGGCACATTTTTGCTGGTACAGTGAGTAATTTAGACTTTTTAAGTAATCTAAGTCAAAGATTAGGCGAATTACTCTTTTTTGACTGATAAAATTCTGCAAGCATTGACCATACTTCCCCAAAGAACGATATTATATGAAATATATGTGAATATGATAGAGCATAGTACACATTTATTAATTGCTCTAGTGTCAATTCGTTTTTCAGCTGCAAAATTGCATACTAATTACTATTATTCCAGTTAATATTTGTTCCTAAACATGTTTTGAACAAAATAATCATTTGAAATTTTCGTACGGGAGTAAAACTGTAAACACACCGTTTTGTCAGGACTGACAATTAAGGAAGTTTTACTTCACCAATCGGTAAATTCTTTTGCACAAGTTCTGTTGGGGTTGACGTACAAAAGAAAATTCAAGGGATCTAAAACTGATCCTTGGGGAACTCCTTAATCAAAATCATGATATGATGCGAGTCATGACAAACAATGCAAAGTAGACGAAAGTCAAAACAAATTAAAAGATTGATCAAAGGTGAAGTGAAAGAAAATTCGAGTGGTTTTATTCATTGTTTAACATAACTCTTTCCAATTTTACGAATTCGAAGAGTTGTTGTCTGCAGGAAATTCAGCGTCTCTGAAGTTGTTGCCAAAAAAATCTAATGAGCTGAGGAAAAGTACCTAGAGAGAAGAGGAGAAAAATTGATATTTTCAAAGTATCACACAAGTGGAGATATTTGAGACATGGTGCACAATCAATAATAACTCAGTTGTCTGCATACTGTCGCCAAGCAGGCCAATCTTTTGAAAATACGAAACCGCAATTAAAAAAACAAAATCTCTTCAATATTTCACAGTGTTAATTGGATACCGGATATAGTTTATTAAAACGGGACAAGTGAGGTCTTCATAAAAGGGGCAGAGGCCTCAAATTTTACACCAAACAGTTGTTTTTAATTTACCGTGGCGAAATTTATGTTTCTAATAGCTGGTGGGAAGTGCAGACACGTTAAGAGAGAGGCTAATTTGCGCTGGCAGAGACGAAATTAGATTTTAAACAGCTAACGATCTAGAAAGCGTTGAAAAATGACACAAAAAACAAACGCCGCTATCTCGCTGCAATATATTATCGGGCAAAGTGACGGTTCAACTTAATTCCGACGTTATTTAAGGGCCATTTTCGTCTCAAACGATTAGAGGCGTGTAAGTGACATTAATTTCAGTTATAAACGACATATAAGAATTCTTCAGTAGTAAATTTAATCTAGTGGGACTTGAAATGGATTTATGGTGGTTCTTGTATTTACGGCGGTTTAATTGCTTTTAAACATTTCACGAATATTTTGTAAACATGAAAGAAAACTCCCAGGAAAAATATTAGGTGAATGTAAAAGGAAAAGCTTATAGAGATGGGACAAGTATATTTTAAATGAACAGAAACAAACTTCACTAAAAAGTTCATTCAGAATTATTGAGAGGGGTCATTTTCCCCAATAATATTTTTGACTTTTCTTTCTTCTTCAATTTTTCGTAAGCAATATTTTTTGAAAATGCTTTCTGAAAATAATAATAATAATAATACTTCCATATGACAATAAAATTGAATTGGAATAGTCAATAAATAAATATAGACATATGAACAGAACAGAAAATCACATGATAACATGAAAGTATAAATGAGACACAACAGAAACATTTAACAGTTTACTCTCTAATTAGTACTAAAATATTCTTTTGTGGAATAAAAACATTTCACAATTAGAAATTCCTTGAGTTTTTTTTTTACTGAAGAACACTCCTTGAGTTCCTGCGGTAGCTTGTTGAAAGCTCGCAGGCCATTTTTATCTGGAGAATTAAATTCAATACTATTTTTACTGAATGGTACATAGAATAGTTCTCGATTACGAGTATTTAATAAATGTTAATTTATTTCTAAATATATGAAGGCAAAGTTCAAATAGATATAAGGAGGGAAGCGTTAATATTTTGTGATTAATAAATAGATTTTTACAGCTGGTAGTACTAGACACATTTGCAATGCACCTTATTATTTTCTTTTGTGCTATAAACACATCATCATTCATAATGGACCAACCCCAGAAACAGATACCATATCGGAGACGACTTTCCACTTGTGCATAATACACCATCTGCAATTGATTGTATGTGAGAACTGTTCGTAAATTTTTCCAAGGACTGGATCAACTCGTTGCATTTTCTTTCTAGAATCTCATCGGATTTATCCACAACAAGGACAGAGACATCGTCTGCATACATAGTGACGTGGATATTTTCACATAGTTTATCAATGCTATTCACATATAACAAAAATAGAACTGGTCCAAGAATGGAACCTTGTGGAACACCTATATCAATATCCACTAGGGGGGATTTTGTGACAGTTACTTCATCATTTCGTTTGCTTCTGAGGCATACATACTGTTTGCGGTTTGTCAAAAAACTGGTGACCCATAGAGCATTGTCTTTAATACCATAACTGGCCAATCTATGCATCAAAATGTCGTGATTAACACAGTCGAATGCCCTGCTGAGATCACAGAAAACCCCAACAGGGCATTCGCCAGAACCAGAGATGTAATTTCACTACAAAAACAGTGAATTGCTGACGTCGTCGATTTTCCATGTCTGAACCCATGTTGATTTTTAGAAATAATCCCATTTGTAACAACGAAATTCATTAGGCGGTGTAGAAATGAGTATTCAAATATTTTTGAGAAAGTAGACGGTATCGTAATCGGTCTATAATTTGAGATTATTTCTCGATTGCCTTTTTTATGGATAGGAACGACTTTTCCTATCTTTATTATATTCGGGAATTGGCCCTCACAGAAGGATAGATTTATTAAATATGTCAGTGGTGAAATGATAAGTGGTAGGACATTCTTGACAACAAAAGCCGGTATTTCATCAAATCCATGAGATTTTGAATTTTTTAATCGAGAAAATAACAGTTCAAATAATTACTCATTTGTAAATGGATAGAGACTCATTCTCAAATGATTAAAAGATCTGTTTTCGGTGTATGTATTATTATCTGATTTAGGTATTTTGTTGATAACATCATACGGGACCTGCTTGAAAAAATTGTTGAATGAATTCGCATTTTTTTCAGTATCAGAAATGATTTCCCCATTAGGGGTGGAGAGTGAGATATTACTTTGAAGATTAACCTTATTAGATAGTTCATTCACTATCCTCCCAACAAGTTTTGTTTAAGTTATCAGATTTAGAGACTCTGTTTTGATAATATAGTTTTTTCTTGTTTCCGATAAAGATTCTATGTTTTTGTTTTTCACTTTTAATGAAATAGATTCGGGGCCAATTAAAGATTTTACAGGCATTTTGCGGCACCTCCGCAATTTCAAATCATACAGATCATATTTTTCCAGAATTTGCATGAAGTTTTGCGTATGTAAGGTGAATTTCAAGTATATCTGATGGTTTTGTATTTATCATGATTTTTAGGTTTTTTTTCCTATCAACTGAAAACTCACGAAATATACTGACTGCAGAATTGCTCTGTTTTCAACCGCTCTCGAATTGAAAAGTCTGTATAGAGCTGAGAAGGGCGTTTTTCTCCCAAAAACATTTTTGATTTTTTTTTCTACTCCGATTCTCGAGATGTGATAATTTTTTGAATATGCACACCGAATATGGAGTCGATTCCGGGTTAATTAATGATTTCATAGGTCATTAATAGAAATCCTCCTCAATTTCGATCTTACAAGGGAATTTTCGACGTTTTATTTTTTGTTTCTGCTAAACCTTATATTTGAGCATAAACAAATCATATTTTCTCGGAATCTGTATAAAATGTTGCATATACAGTGCGAATTTCAAGTAGATGTTATGGCTTTGAATTTTTCATGAGTTTTAGGGGTCTAAATTCTTAAAAATCTTAAAATTAACGAAATATTCTAATTTCATCGCTCTATTTTTAACCGTTTTCGAGTTGAAAATTTCATATATAGATGAGAAGGGTATGTTTCTCCAAAAACATTTTAAATTTTTTTTCCCACTAGCGATATTTTTTTGAATATGCACACCCAATATGAAGTCGATTCCTGGTTATAATTAAAGATTTCATAGGTCTTTAACAGGAAACGTCCTCAATTTCGATCTTACAAGAGAATTTTCGACGTTTTATTTCTTTTTTCTGCTTGATCTTGTATTTGAGCATACAAAAATCATATTCCTCTTGTCAACTTAAAAATTACGAAATATACTAATTTCATCGTTCTGAATCGATTGACGTTCGCAGAATTGCTCTATCTTCAACCGTTCTCAAGTTGAAAATTCATCTGGAGTTGAGAGGGGTCCTTTCCCCCCAAGAACAGTTTTGAATTTTTTTTTACTTCGATTCAAGAAAAGCGATATTTTTCTGAATTTGCACACTGAATATGAAGTCGATTCCGAGTAAAGTAAAGATTTCATAGGTCTTTAATAGGAAACCTCTTAAAATTTCGATCTTACATAGGAATTTTCAACATTTTATCTCTTTTTTATGCTCAATCTTGTATTTGAGCATTTACAAATCATATTTTCTCTGAATCTGTATGAAATTTTGCGTATATAGTGCGAATTTCAAGTAAATCTGATATCTTTGTAGGTACTTTTCATGATATTTGGGATCTTTTTCAAGTTTTTTTTACTCCTATTAACTTAGAAGTCACGAAAATATACTACTTAGTTATTTTATTCTGAATCGATTGGCGTTCTCAAAATCGCTCTATTTTAAAACGTACTCGAGAGTTTAGAAGGGTCATTCCCCCCAAAAATATTTTTAAATTTATTTTCCACTTTCATTCTTTAAATGTAATATTTTTTGAATATGCACTTCGAATATGAAGTCGATTCCGGGTTAGTTATAGATTTCATAGGCCTTTTATGATATTTCCGCAATTTCGATCTTGTTTTATTAATTTTTTCTGCTGAGCCTTCGGTTGAAATTTCTTGCCACAAGTGGTGGCTATGATTATCATTATTATTTCATTATACCTACATTAATTCTATTTGTATTGTAGCTCGTTAAGATTCATTTACATTTCTTAACGTAAAACACTTATGGACTGTTTTTTTCAGACTACTCCTACCAGGACAGTAAATCTGATGACGACAGAAAAAAACGACCAAGAACAGCATTCACAGCATCCCAAATAAAATCTTTGGAAGCAGAATTCGAACGGAACAAGTACCTGTCAGTAGCGAAAAGATGCCAACTGTCGAAAACACTCAAACTTACCGAAACACAAGTGAGTATTTTCTTTTAGTGAACGCCAACTGTATTATTCTTATTATTGTTCTAAAAGTTTATCTTCCAAATTTTTGAATTTTCTACAAGTTTTTCTTCAAATTCCCCTTTCAAACTGTTTGAATTTTCTAGAAACTTCTCTTGGAGATCCTCTTTCAAACTATTCGGATTCTCTAGAGATTCTTCTTTCAAGCTAACAGAATTTTCTAGATGTTTTATTTCCAGGCTTTTTGAATTTTGAAGAAATGTATCCTCCAGACTCACCGAATTTTGTTGAAGTTCTTCTTTTAAGCTCACAGAGTTTTGTTGAAGTTCTTCAAGTATATCTATTCATAATCGAGCTCAAGTCAATTCCAGAAACTTCGAATAAAAACGTTTCGGAGTCTTCTCCTTCTTCAGTCAGTCCTTCTGCGAGTCTTTTCTGAAGTAGGGCCTTCTTTTCTATTGTTTCTTACTCTCTTTTCTTTAGCTCTTGCTTCAGTTCACTGACCTTCAGCTCAACCAGACAAACTCTCCTCGAAAACATTTTGTATTCAACCGAGATATCAAGTCTATTTATTTCACACAAAAGATTTTCAGTTCATTGTCCCGCGATGTGCAAAACTGTCCACTTTGCAAACACGTACTTGTTCAACTGGCCACTACTCTATTAGGCGCGATAATGGTCTTGTCAGTTTTTTTTCCAACACGGCGAACACTTATTTATTTCGAATACCCGATTTCTGACACCAAATGTAGTAGTAGTTGATTTTTGTGCCTAATATCAAAGTCAGTAATAGGTACAGCTACATACCAAATTTGAAACCCTTTTTCAATGCGATAAAAAAATTGGGAGCGTAATTTACCTCGTAGTCATCTGCTATTTGAGAATACTTCAAATCTTCAGAAAATACAATGTGATATAATTTTTTTTCAGATAAAAATATGGTTCCAAAACAGAAGAACGAAGTGGAAGAGAAAATACACAAACGATATTGAAGTTTTGGCTCAACAATATTACAATTCCATGGGAATTTTGACTCCTAGGCCGATATTTCTAGGCGACAGGTTATGGTAGGTTCAACTAGTATTAATAACTTTACTGTAAAGGTATTTAACTCTTTTTAATTCTTTTCTAATTAAAATAATTATACCAGACAATGATTTTAATAACAATAATAGGTAGGTAGGTTAATCAATATATACAGTGTGGCCATTGAAATGTGCAACATAAAGGAATTGTTTTTATCAATTGGACAACTAAAACACAAACACTGCCGAAAGTTGGTGCCTGTTCATATTAGGTGCCTTTAAAAGCAAGTCAACCAGCATACAGGGTAGTTCAAAAATATAAAAATTGTACAAAGAGTAAATTACAGAGGTGATTCTGTAGTCGTATGGGGCTGTAGAATTATTTTCTGTACGATTTTTGCCGACAAAACTCCTATAGTATAAGAAATTCGCGAACGTTTGGATTATTTATAATCTATTTTCATTTCATGATAGCCAATTTAGCAATCCCAGTTGTTATCGCAATTCTCTCGATTGTTTTGAGGGTGCAACTAGCTGTGCCTCAATATAAATATATGTTATAAATGAACACAGCTCACTCTTATATACCTCACACCCTATTATACATATTCTTCATTGTTTTACAGGTTTTTCAACTACCCTGGTCAACCCGGACTGTCGTCGGGTCCTCCAGTGATGCCAAATATGCTGTCCGTACCCCCTGGTGCGCCAATACCTCCCCAGATGCCCCTCCCCCACCAGCGGCCGTGTGTTCGTAGTTATGTGGATTATTCCCATCAAGAAACTCCTCCGGACGTACCTCCCATGTTGCAGTTGCAGAATTTTGGAAGACATTTCGAGAGTCCTTAGGTTTTATATATTTATTTATTTGTTGGTCAGGATTAGAGTGTATTTTTATAGGTTAACGATAAAATTTAAATAATTTTAAAGGATTTTTTTGTTCGTTGTTCGTAATACCGCTCAAAAATAGCAACAAGAGTATAGTTTAACCCTAAGTGCCACAAAAATCAAAAAGTTTTTTCGGGATCTACAAAAAATTTTGCGTACTTATATATTGCAAATGTCAAGTAGATCTTATAATTTTGTATTTTTCAGGATTTTTAGGGGTCTACCCGTTAGGATGTTTATTCGAGTAATCATTTTTTTCGAGTTCACAAAATCTTTCAAATTTCAACCGTTCTCGAGTTTTCCCTAGAAAAAATATTTTGAATTTTTTTTTTCCGCTTTGCTTCTTGAAATGCAATAATTTTTTGAATATGCACACCGAATATGTCGATTTCTGATTAATTAAACATTCCAGTCTTTTTACGGCACCTTCGCCATTTCATTGGAATTTCAACCTTTAATTTTTTTTTTTGCTGAACCTTGTTTTTCATTATATGCTAATCATATTTTTGTTGGAATCTTCATGGAACTTTGCGTATGCAGTGTAAATCCTAAGTGAATCTGATGTTGTTTTATGTTTCACGATTTTTAGGGGTCCCCTTAGGACTTTTTCAGAGTAATCTCATTTTTCCATCTATCAACCTGAAATTCACGAAATGTACTAATTTCATCTTTCTGAATCGATTGCTGTTCGCACAATTACTCTATTTTCAACCGTTCTCCAGTTGAAGTGTTCATATGGAGTTGGGAGCGATCATTTCCCCTAGAAAAATACTTTTATTCCGCCTTCATTCTTGAAGTGCAACCTTTTTTGAATATGCACACCGAGTATGATACCGATTTCGGGTTAATTAAACATTTCATTGGCTTTTTACAGCACCTTCGCCATTTCATTGAAACTTAAACCTTTATTTTTTTGCTGAACCTCTCGTTTTTCAACATATACAAATCATATATTTTCGGAATCTGCATGAAACTTTGCGTATGCAGTTTGAATTCCAAGTAAATCAGAGGGTTTTCTATGTTTCACAATTTTTAATGAGGTCTACCCCCTTTGGCCTTTTTTTGTAGTTATACTTTGCCATCTATCAAATTAAAATTCACGAAATGAACTTATTTCATCTTTCTGAATCGATTGGTGTTCGCAGAATTACTCTTTTCTTAACCGTCCTCGAGTTGAAGTGTTCATATTGAGTTGAGAGCGATACATTTTTTCAAAAAAACATTTTATTTCCGCCTTCATTCTTGAAGTGCAACCTTTTTTGAATATGCACACCCAGTATGATACCGATTTCGGGTTAATTAAACATTTTATTGGATTTTTACAGCACTTTCGCCATTTCATTGAAACTTAAACCTTTATTTTTTTTTGCTGAACCTCTCGTTTTTCAACATATACAAATCATATATTTTCGGAATCTGCATGAAACTTTGCGTGTGCAGTTTGAATTCCAAGTAAATCAGAGGGTTTTCTATGTTTCACAATTTTTAATGGGGTCTACCCCTTGGAATTTTTTTTTTTATTATATTTTGCCATCTATCAACTTAAAATTCACAAAATGTACTTATTTCATCTTTCTGAATCGATTGGTGTTCGCAGAATTACTCTATTTTCAACCTTACTCGAGTTGAAGTGTTCATATGGAGTTGAGAGCGATCATTACTCCCAAAAAATTATTTTGAAATATTTTTCCACTTTCATTTTTGAAATGCAATCTTTTTTGAATATGCACACCGAGTATGATACCGATTTCGGGTTAATTAAACATTTTATTGGATTTTTACAGCACTTTCGCCATTTCATTGAAACTTTGCTGAACCTCTCGTTTTTCAACATATACAAATCATATATTTTCGGAATCTGCGTGAAACTTTGCGTATGCAGTATGAATTCCAAGTAAATCAGAGGGTTTTCTATGTTTCACAATTTTTAATGTGGTCTACCATTGGGACTTTGTAATTTTATTTTGCCATCTATCAACTTAAAATTCACAAAATGTATTTATTTCATCTTTCTGAATCGATTGGTGTTCGCAGAATTACTCTATTTTCAACCTTACTCGAGTTGAAGTGTTCATATGGAGTTGAGAGCGATCATTTTCCCCAAAAACTTATTTTGAAATATTTTTCCGCTTTCATTCTTGATAAGCAATCTTTTTTGAATATGCACACCAAAGATGATGTCGATTTCGGGTAAATTAAACATTTCATTGCCTTTTTACGGCACCTTCGCCATTTCATTGAAACTTAAACCTTTATTTTTTTGCTGAACCTCTCGTTTTTCAACATATACAAATCATATATTTTCGGAATCTGCGTGAAACTTTGCGTATGCAGTATGAATTCCAAGTAAATCAGAGGGTTTTCTTTGTTTCACAATTTTTAATGTGGTCTACCATTGGGACTTTTTTGGAATTATATTTTGCCATCTATCAACTTAAAATTCACAAAATGTACTTATTTCATCTTTCTGAATCGATTGGTGTTCGCAGAATTACTCTATTTTCAACCTTACTCGAGTTGAAGTGTTCATATGGAGTTGAGAGCGATCATTTTCCCCAAAAACTTATTTTGAAATATTTTTCCGCTTTCATTCTTGATAAGCAATCTTTTTTGAATATGCACACCAAAGATGATGTCGATTTCGGGTAAATTAAACATTTCATTGCCTTTTTACGGCACCTTCGCCATTTCATTGAAACTTAAACCTTTATTTTTTTGCTGAACCTCTCGTTTTTCAACATATACAAATCATATATTTTCGGAATCTGCGTGAAACTTTGCGTATGCAGTTTGAATTCCAAGTAAATCAGAGGGTTTTCTATGTTTCACAATTTTTAATGGGGTCTACCCCTTGGGACTTTTTTGGAATTATATTTTGCCATCTATTAACTTAAAATTCACAAAATGTACTTATTTCATCTTTCTGAATCGATTGGTGTTCGCAGAATTACTCTATTTTCAACCATACTCGAGTTGAAGTGTTCATATGGAGTTGAGAGCGATCATTACTCCCAAAAAATTATTTTGAAATATTTTTCCACTTTCATTTTTGAAATGCAATCTTTTTTGAATATGCACACCGAGTATGACACCGATTTCGGGTTAATTAAACATTTCATTGGCTTTTTACAGCACCTTCGCCATTTCATTGAAACTTAAACCTTTATTTTTTTGCTGAACCTCTCGTTTTTCAACATATACAAATCATATATTTTCGGAATCTGCGTGAAACTTTGCGTATGCAGTATGAATTCCAAGTAAATCAGAGGGTTTTCTTTGTTTCACAATTTTTAATGTGGTCTACCATTGGGACTTTTTTGGAATTATATTTTGCCATCTATCAACTTAAAATTCACAAAATGTACTTATTTCATCTTTCTGAATCGATTGGTGTTCGCAGAATTACTCTATTTTCAACCTTACTCGAGTTGAAGTGTTCATATGGAGTTGAGAGCGATCATTTCCCCCAAAAATTTATTTTGAAATATTTTTCCGCTTTCATTCTTGAAATGCAACCTTTTTTGAATATGCACACCAAAGATGATGTCGATATCGGGTAAATTAAATATTTCATTGCCTTTTTACGGCACCTTCGCCATTTTATTGACACTTGAACTTTTATTATTTTTGCTGAACCTCTCGTTTTTCGACATATACAAATCATATATTTTCGAAATCTGCATGAAACTTTGCGTGTGCAGTTTGAATTCCAAGTAAATCAGAGGGTTTTCTATGTTTCACAATTTTTAATGTGGTCTACCATTGGGACTTTGTAATTTTATTTTGCCATCAACTTAAAATTCACAAAATGTATTTATTTCATCTTTCTGAATCGATTGGTGTTCGCAGAATTACTCTATTTTCAACCATACTCGAGTTGAAGTGTTCATATGGAGTTGAGAGCGATCATTACTCCCAAAAAATTATTTTGAAATATTTTTCCACTTTCATTTTTGAAATGCAATCTTTTTTGAATATGCACACCGAGTATGATACCGATTTCGGGTTAATTAAACATTTCATTGGCTTTTTACGGCACCTTCGCCATTTTATTGACACTTGAACTTTTATTATTTTTGCTGAACCTCTCGTTTTTCGACATATACAAATCATATTTTTTCGAAATCTGCATGAAACTTTGCGTGTGCAGTTTGAATTCCAAGTAAATCAGAGGGTTTTCTATGTTTCACAATTTTTAATGTGGTCTACCATTGGGACTTTGTAATTTTATTTTGCCATCTATCAACTTAAAATTCACAAAATGTACTTATTTCATCTTTCTGAATCGATTGGTGTTCGCAGAATTACTCTATTTTCAACCATACTCGAGTTGAAGTGTTCATATGGAGTTGAGAGCGATCATTACTCCCAAAAAATTATTTTGAAATATTTTTCCACTTTCATTTTTGAAATGCAATCTTTTTTGAATATGCACACCGAGTATGATACCGATTTCGGGTTAATTAAACATTTCATTGGCTTTTTACGGCACCTTCGCCATTTTATTGACACTTGAACTTTTATTATTTTTGCTGAACCTCTCGTTTTTCGACATATACAAATCATATATTTTCGAAATCTGCATGAAACTTTGCGTGTGCAGTTTGAATTCCAAGTAAATCAGAGGGTTTTCTATGTTTCACAATTTTTAATGTGGTCTACCATTGGGACTTTGTAATTTTATTTTACCATCAACTTAAAATTCACAAAATGTATTTATTTCATCTTTCTGAATCGATTGGTGTTCGCAGAATTACTCTATTTTCAACCTTACTCGAGTTGAAGTGTTCATATGGAGTTGAGAGCGATCATTTCCCCCAAAAAATTATTTTGAAATATTTTTCCGCTTTCATTCTTGAAATGCAATCTTTTTTGAATATGCACACCAAAGATGATGTCGATTTCGGGTTAATTAAACATTTCATAGACATTTTACGGCACCTCCGCCATTTAATTGAAATTTCAAAATTTCTTTCTTTTTTTTTACTGAACCTTGTGTTTCAGCATATAAAAATCATATTTACTAGAAATCTGCATGAAATTTTGCGTATGCAGTGCGAATTTCAAGTACATCTGATGATTTTCTATATTTCACGATTTTTAGGGGTCCACCCCTTGAGACTTTTTTCGAGTAATCTTATTTTTCCATCCATCAACTTAAAATTCACGAAATGTACTAATTTCATCATTCTGAATCGATTGGTGTTCGCAGAATTACTCTATTTTCAACCTTACTCGAGTTGAAGTGTTTATATGGAGTTGAGAGCGATAATTTCCCCCAAAAAAATATTTTGAAATATTCTTCCGCTTTCATTCTTGAAAAGCAAACTTTTTTGAATATGCACACCAAAGATGATGTCCATTTCGGGTTAAATAAACATTTCATAGACTTTTTACGGCACCCCCGCCATTTCATTGGAATTTAAAAATTTCCTTCTTTTTTTTTACTGAACCTTGTGTTTCAGCATATAAAAATCATATTTACTAGAAATCTGCATGAAATTTTGCGTATGCAGTGCAAATTTCAAGCAAATCTGATGATTTTCTATATTTCACGATTTTTAGAGGTCCACCCCTTGGGACTTTTTTCGAGTAATCTTATTTTTCCATCCATCAACTTAAAATTCACGAAATGTACTAATTTCATCATTCTGAATCGATTGGTGTTCGCAGAATTACTCTCTTTTCAACCGTTCTCGAGTTCTGATGATTTTCTATGTTGCACGATTTTTAGGGGTCTACCCCTTGGGACTTTTTTCGAGTAATCTTATTTTTCCATCTATCAACTTAAAATTAATATGGAGTTGAAGTGTTCATATAGAGTTGAGAGAGATAATTTCCCCCACAAAAATATTTTTCCGCTTTCATTCTTGTAATGCATTGTTTTTCAAATCACATTTTTTCGGATTCTGCATGAAATTTTGCGTTTGTAGTTTGAACCAAATCTTCGAGTAGAGAGGTTGCTCAAACGTTCGCTAGATGGCAATGCTGGTAGACGAATCAAAAAATTATGGTTTACTTTTGGTACCACCGTGCACATAGCCGAAATTTTCAGCGGTACACCATGTCAACTACTGCCTTTCAAAGAGTTAATATGTACTAAAATTATATGCTAATGAAATTGTGACCATCGGTGGAAAGTTGAACCAGTGCTTTTTTCGAGAAATTCGATAGAGAACTACACCAATGATTAGCAAAACTACTTTTGTTCAACGAAACACTCAACAAAAGCTGAGAGAAAACAAGAGAAAGAGGAACAAAACGGAGGACAAAAGGGGACAGAAGAAAAGCTCCTGCAACAATTCACAATGCAGAGAATGTGATATGTTTGAAAATTATTCGAGAAAATTCTTAAATTGTGATAAAAAAGTTTCAATATCAATTCAAAAACTCAACAAGAACAAAATTGTTTATTCCTATTCTTTCAAAGAGGTACAGTTCACTTAAAAATACTTAATATAGTTATTATTATCACAAAACTTGATAGGAGATTCACAATTCATGCGAATTCAAACTTCAGGTGATTCTGGTATGGACATGTTCAATGCCGAACTATCCATTGAGTAATTTTGTGCTGAAATGGCATGGAAAAGGTCATCGTCTTCATCCAACATGGCCTGCATTCTCTTCTTATATCTACAATTTAGGAAAAATTGTTACATTTAGACAAGGATTTTAGAAAACACTTCCACATTCGAACAAAATACTCCATAACTATGATTTATATCTGAATATACCCTTCTGTGTTAAAAAAATAAACCAAAAGGGATTTGGTGTACGAAATACTCTGTCCAATGCTATAAAATATTAGGGCTAATCCATTTGCTGTCACATAATTTATTGTTAATTTATGTTATAAAGGATTATTCTCGACTCGTCCAGTTCCTTTTCCATTATTTTCAATTTCAAATACGGAATAAGTGGTTTTGCAGTACGCTGCTTCTCCTCCGCGCCAAGCTAATTCAAACGCCAAAATGTGTCTTTCACATTTATTGTCAAAGACAAAAATCCAAAAAACGTGTAATAAAAATTGGCTACGCCACTAAATTTGCGGTATTTTCAAAAATCACGACTATCCGAAATATTTTGTACTCAATTAAAATTTAAATTAGTTAGGTATGCTATATTTCTTTCGGGATTCAATCATGAAATGTTTTTGACTGATTTGAAACTATTGTGAGTTTAGCAGCGTTGTCAGATTTCTTCTCAAAATATTGTCAACACCTTTTTCGTATTTTTGTTGACGTTATAAGCTCGAAATATTCCTTGAAGTTTTGAATTTCATATTGAAGTTTTGGCACTAATATAAAGCTACCATGAGTCTATTATTCTGGAGCTAAATCGTTCAAATCGGACGATAATAAAACTATTTTTTCAAGGACAACTCATATTGTTTTTATCATAGCTGCCCAAAGAGCCTTTGGGTAGGTGTCTCTCTCATCCAGTAAGGAATTTCGGTGGCCCAATAGTGACAATGGACACATTAACAAAAAATTATTTGTGAAACTCGTTTCAATCGATTTTTAATAGTCTAAAATGTCTATCAAAGAGTGCCACTCTACTTTTTTTATTTGAGAAAAATATCGCATTTCAAAGTGTGTGCCCCTGACGTCACGTTCATCTGAAATATCCCCCACCATAATCCACGTTCCGAAATAGGGAATGTCGTTCTACCTTAAAATATAGCTACTGGCTGATTATGAGCCATCGAGAAATAATTGAAACTTTGTCATTAGATCAATACAAAATTTTAAGTAAAAGCAATTTTTTATATTATTCATACCTTTCAAATTATTTTAAAAATTACTATTATCACCGACAGAACTTACATGTCACTATCCGGATTGTTTTCAGGATTTCTGCATTTTTCCAACTTCTTATCTAGAATTTTCTGCTGGTTCCTATCAGGGACAGAATCGGCCATTTTCACTACCGACCTGATTGCTGGAAAAAATTGTACAACTACAATCACAGAATGAACACGTTCTTCACACATAAATGAACAAATAACACTGTGAAACCCAAAATTGAAAATATTTCAAATGATACCGGAGCACCTCAGGGAAGTGCTTTAGGCCCCCTATTTCAAACTTGACATGTTGATCGTTGATATAATAATAGAAACAATGGAAACAGGTGAAACACATATGGTTTAATTTCTCCTTGAATCTTCTAAGATTATGATTACTATTTAGAAAACTTCATGAATTAGAAGCAGCCACTACAGCTTAAGTGTTACATAAAAAAAAATTTAAACAAATTCCTGACAAAAAAAGAACTGTTTGAGATATGAAAGAAAGTGCCCTGGGAACATCAGCAGAGGTTCCACAGGGAAGTATACTTTGGACCAATCCTCTTCCAAATAATCATAAATGATGGTTGTTTGAGTGGTATTCATAGAGAACAATTAAAGTGAAACAATTTGTTATAAATATCCGAACCACTTACCTCGTACTGCTTCAATCAATTCCTCTAATTTACCCTTGCCATCTTCTCCAAACAACGTGTCCGTAACATATGAATCTAAATTTTCCTGTAGCTTGGACGCAGCATGTAGAACAGCTGCCAAAGCCACCTGACTGGGAGAGTACATCAAAATAACATCAGTAAGCAAAGCACGTTCCAGAAAGTGTTCAGTTCCTGATCTCAGCCTTTCTGGGTCATGTAGAGACCCCCTTGTCTAAAAAAGAGGTGAGTTTACAAGAGTTATCTTCAAATTTTGAAAGTTTTGCCAGAGATTTTCAAAAAAAAGCAGTACCAATCACCTTGAATGAAACTTGTGTTGATTTAGTTTATTTTCATATATTACTTAGTTAATGTAATGATTTAGATGTCTTACAGAGTTGCCTACATATCAAAACTAATTTTTATTTCATAGAAATGAAGCACAATAAGCTCTGTTGGATTGAAAAACAAGCAGTTTCACTTACAAGTAGATTTAACTTGGATATACTTACTTTTATGTCAATGAGCAATCCTTCAACGGGTCTGAAAGGGTTGTGTATTGACAAATGAAAACTCAGCTGCTCCATAAGCAACAACTCATTATTAAGAATGATATCTGTAGCTTTCTCCCTATCACCTTTAATATTAGCTACAAACTGTTGGATGGACACATTGAATTCCTCAACTTTGGAAGCTAAATAAATGCAGGTCACCCTAAAACAAAGAAAATATCAGATTCTATTCAATACATTACCTTCACGAACTCACATTATTTCTTTGGGATGATAATTCATGACAGAGTTATTTATGTAAAAGCGTTTGAAGTAGTGGAATGATGTCCCAGCAACGTATCTTGGCATAGGTGGTTGAAACCTTTTGCAGAAGTCTCGTAAATGCAGCTCGTATCTTTTCACCATGATTTTCTCTTCCTCGGGGGTGAGAAAGAATTCATATTTTACAGCATCCTGGAAGTAAAAATAATGATTCAAGCTGCAATACACAGCCTACTTTAATATTATATACATTGACCAATCTTCCGTAAGTCTGAATATGCCTTTGGTTAGCTCGTTCTCGGAGTTTGTTAAGTTCTTCTTCGCTGCTAAACATCCAGTGTTTGCTCTGAGTACTGGTAGAAAACATTCCGGTGAATAAATAAAAAATAACGAAATTTACCAAGAGGCCACGATTTTGTAGGTTAAACTTTCAAGTTTGTTTATATTTTTGCCACAGAACACATATGTATTTGATGTTTCACCAATGACAAACCTGAATGATCAGATTTAAATTAAACGTTACTATTGACTTTCGGATTTTCCTATTCTAGTTCAATCATTGGCTAGAAAATGACATCTCTCAAAATCCACCAATAAGAATAAGAAAAAGAAGCCACGGAGTTTTCAGTGACAGGTGACTTTTAGCACAGAACACACATCACATATGTGTTACGCTAGGTACACATGATAGCTCACGATTACAGCGTATTGTTTGCTGATTGACTGCATATTGAGAACATGCTGTGCTGTGTCATTCACTCACCAATGGGGAAACAGTACGCTATAAGCTTCAATACGTAAGGCTGGCATATGAACTTGTCATTATGTGGTATCAGCATAGCCAATTGCTACATCAGATGCCAGCGCCGTAGTGGCAGAAATCGAAACATTTTCTGGATCAATCTGTCAGTGTCAACAGAAGAACAGATTACCAGAACCAGGGGTGGGATTCCGTGTATCATAGAATTCTATAGTCGACAGTTATGTCTCTTTCTCTCCCATGAATTCAACGATAATGACATCTCACTTATTTGACCGACTATAGAAATCTATGGTACACGGAATACCACCCCAAAATTTCTCACCAATCAATAATCAGAGCAGATTCAACAAAAAATCACATAAAGCTAACATCATTGGGAATTGGTCGAAAATAATAATTACGATGTACTCATAAACAGTTTCAGAACTCGATACTAGAGTATGATATTTTCTTTAAAAAATTAATGTACAGGCAAGAATTTATTTGGCGTTTCTTAACCAAAACCACAGGTAGCGTTTTCTGTTTCCACGTTCCGTGAAGTTTGCATTTTTGGACGAAGCCTCCGATCTGGTTTTATTATGTGTCGATGGGTAAATAGTAAAACCATACGTAAAAAGAAACACAACACTTAACATAATTATAGCAAACCTAAAAATAAATATGCCGTGGCCTGATCATGGGGTATAGAGGCGACCTCTGTTGCCTTTTAGATAATTCAGTTATACATCGAGTCAATTGCTGTGTAGTCTAGAAAGTTAGAGGTAGGTGGCGTTAGGTAGGTTGTCAGTAAAACTGACAATATCAACTTATTTATTTACCTGCAATTCGTGTTTGTTCATTATCGCAATTTGAATACCACGGTGTACGGTGTCCTGAAACCAATGAAAATAACACAAAACAATTCTTTCCTCAGCACACAATCCAATATAAACTAGGAAACTACAACTCAATTCGGGGCATGCAAGTATACTACTGCTTCTGTTCCCTAGATGGTAATATATGTATGAATCCAACGAGTTCACAGTTCATTTCAGGCTCTTTCCAAATAACTTTCACTAAGTTTACCTAGATGGCACAATATTGATGAATTCGTTAATAAACTAGCTTAGAGAAGATTTTTATTATAAATATTGAAATAATCTTCATATTTCAAATCCTCATCATACCGTGATTATGATATCGTTACATGGATAGATAAATTTTTGTTTTTTTTTACGTTACAGTATTTACTCAAGTCATAGATAATAGTAATAATACACGTTCAAAATATTCCGAGATGAAATTATAAAATTGAAAGCTGGTTCTAATTAAAATAGCATTTTTGTATTATAATACCCTACATTTCAATATAAAATAAGGAAATGAAATAAAATATTGTACATGCATGATTTTGACTGATGAAAACACAGCGAGTGTTGGTGAGTCAGTTTCGACAGTAGGTACCTACTTGTGTTGTTAAATGAGCATTAATGTAATTCGTTTCTACAATGATATTTGATATGATATGAAATTAAAATAAATATCTAATTAAGAAACCATTATATATAGATTTAATGTCACAGTTAATCATGTGAATTCATAATAATTATAAGAGTCCAGTTCTAAATTATTATATAGACCAAAAATAAATATTTTCATAGCATGTCCATACATCTGCAGATCTGCAGAAACAAATCTAAGAAACTGGGTTTTGCCTACCGTTAAGCCAAAATATAAATATTTATATTTCAAAGAACTATTATGTAACCAAGACTGTAATTAAAAATTTCACATTCAAACAGGAACAGCGAACTCAACATAGGTATACTATTCCTATAGTTTCAATGTATCCCGTTCTTGCGTTACTTTACCTTACGTTTACATGAACTAATAGGTTTTAATAAGTATGCAGATATGGAATTCAACAATTTGTAGAAGATTTTAATAGACCGTGGCTCACTTACCTAAAAATAGTTTGGTAAAATTGCCTTAAAGTGACGTAATTTATACATATAGGGTCTTGAAGGAATATAATCGTTAAGGATTCTGAAACGGTTGTAGAGTTCAAAATAAATCTAATTATCATTATTAGAAAATAAACCGAGTTTATGTTGAGACAATTCGCTACATTGATAGAAAACTGACACAACTCAAAATTCGACAAAATTCAGTTAACCCCTCAAATGGCATTCTCAACCCATTATTTCTATAAAATAAAATTTATGATAAAACCATACTTACAAGTTGATCTATCAACATTATTTTTTTGGAACTTACGTAGTTTGGCCTCCTGAACAAAAAATCCAAATGGAATTTTTGGCGGTCTCAACTAATTTCGGAGATATAGGTCTATTTTTGAGTGATGAATGGCATTTTTAGGACACATTTCTACCGCGGAAAAACACTCAAAACTCTTCCTCCTTTAAACTAACACAATGTTCACACCCTGCATTCAGAGATTTGGCGCAATAATAACTTTTGTTCAGAATGGCATGGGCCACATCATATTGAAATTCCAGCGATTTAAACCGAAACCGGTTTTTCATAAGATTAGTTTTCTTTGCTTTATTTCCACAGGGATGAAATTGAAAAATTTTGGCTCCAAGTAAAAATAATTTCGTTGAACTACAGACTTTGAAGCAAGCGGTGTTTTAAAATAGTTGGAATTTTGACTATAGTTTCGTAACAATGCTCTAGTTTCTAAACATTTGATTTTTTTTTTTTATTAAAAACAGGATGAGGCGTAGAAATAATGTTGACGAATGTCAAGAGTCCTAGATTCATTGATGTGTACTTTGAGTGCACTTCTTCGCCCAATTATACCATACTTCATTCTGGAATCAACCAGTTCATCAATGGTTACTCCCAAATATTTTATCTTAACAGTCCGACTTATTTTCAAATGATCATCGATTTTCTGATTTTCAGTTCGGTGTATGGAGGACTGGTGTTTTCATAACACAAAAAAGGCATATAACTTGTTTTCTCAACATCTTTTAATCAATCAATCAGTCTTTATTTCCGGTTTTTTGACATGGTAAACATGTAATGGAATTATAAAAATAAAAACCACAGATATCACATTATTCGAAATACATCACGGGGACTAGATTTCTATAAAATCATTTACATTAAAAAAACATTTTTCCAATAAAAAATATTTCAATTTACGTTTGAATAACAGGTTACCGATATTTTTAATTTCTACTGGGAGTTTGTTACACATTTTGAGACCCATATGATCAGATGAATTGGATTGAATTTTCCATTTGGAAGGATATACAGTGAGGACCAAAAGTCCGTCGCCCCCCCTGTAACTTCTTTATTCTACATATTACAAAAAAAATTTAAATACATAAGTTGTAGGGTTTCATTCGATCTCTTTAATGGTTTAAGTTTCATTCATACAGAGTGTCTCAAAAAAGCACGGTGATTTAGAAGTTAATTTTTTTAAATGGGATACCCTGTATTTCATTGCATTATTACATTCTACGTTGAATTCTGAACAAGTTTGATAAATGGTTTTCTATCAAAAAAGTTAATAGTTTTGGACTTATGAACACTTGTAAATAATTATTTCGACTACTTTTGCACCAGTTCACGAATAAATTAATGAGGTAGGCTATGCACGCTAGGCGCGTTTATTTTATCCATGACAACGAAAAAAAACTCTTATCTGTTTTTGCCAAATGTCATTGACATTTTGTAGGTTTTCAAAACTTTGTTTCAAACGGTTTTCAATTTCTCTTGTTGATTAATATGGCTCGTTCAGTAGCAGACAAAGTTGAAGCCGCTATCATATTTGGTGAAGCTAACCGAAATTACCACGCTGCTATTCGCATTTTCAATGAACGGTTTCCAGAACGTCCGATGTGTCGAAAATATCTGCAGAAATTGGTGTCAAAATTTAACCAAACTGGCACCGTGAAAGATGCTCCGAGATCTGGGAGGCCGAAAATAATTACGGAAGATGTTGAAATTCAAGTACTAGCCGAAATGGTAAATAACCCACAACAATCAACTAAGCAAGTAGCTGAGACATGTGATGTTTCTAAAACATCAGTAAAGAGGGTTTTAAAACAAAATAAATTCCATCCTTACAAAATAAAAATTTTGCATCAATTGGTTGAAGATGATCCAGACCGGCGACTTGAATTTTGCGAGACCATGGCAGAAAGAATTGTTGCAAATCGACTTTATTTGCAACACATCTGCTTTAGTGATGAAAGCACTTTTTACCTAAATGGAAATGTGAATACCCAGAATTGTAGATATTGGAGTGATGAGAATCCCCATGAATTCCGCGAGGGGCATACTCAATTTTCCCAGAAAATTAAGGTTTGGGCTGGTATTTTAGGTAACCACATTGTAGGTCCCATATTCTTGGAAGAAAATTTAAATGGTCCCAGATACCTCCAAATGCTGCAAGACACAATAAGTCCCAGTATCGATGAGATCGTTGCGCAAAACCCACATGAATTTTACTTGTATGTAACATTTCAGCAAGATGGAGCGCCACCACACTATTTTCGGGAGGTGAGAAATTACTTAGATGAAAGGTATCCAGGTAGGTGGATTGGACGTCGAGGTACAACAGAGTGGCCAGCTCGCTCACCGGACCTCTCACCGCTTGATTTCTTTCTCTGGGGCTATGTGAAATCCGTAGTTTTTAAGACAGTTTGTGGGTCGTTAGATGAACTGCGCCGTCGAATTATTGAAGTGTGTTCAGAAATAACACCTCAAACCTTGATTAATGTTAGGGAAGAGTTTACAACCCGACTATTTATGTGTCAAGAAATGCATGGTGGACATGTCGAACATCTTTTGAAATAGATATAAACTCACCGTTTTTAGTTATAAATTAAAATATCTCTTCAGTTTTTAATGATTCTTGATCTGTATTTATGGACTACCTTATTTGTTAATAAAATGTTTCAACTTCATTTGTACTAGTTTTTCGTGAGATTCAACAACTCTAACAATTGTAAAATGGTACGACGAGGTAAGTTACACATGGTGCCATCAGCAGTTTGCAACATTGGATAGCTTTCAAAAAGTTAGGATAGGAAAGTGGAATACATTGTGATCCATTTGTTACGATTTTCTCATTGAACTGGCGCAAAAGTAGTCGAATAAGTGTTCATAAGTCCAAAACTATTAACTTTTTTGATAGAAAACCATTTATCAAACTTGTTCAGAATTCAACGTAGAATGTAATAATGCAATGAAATACACATTTAAAAAAATTAACTTCTAAGTCACCGTGCTTTTTTGAGACACTCTGTATGAATGAAACTTAAACCATTAAAGAGATCGAATGAAACCCTACAACTTATGTATTTAACATTTTTTTGTAATATGGAAAATGAAGAAGTTACGGGGAGGGGCGACGGACTTTTGGTCCTCACTGTATAGGAAAATTGTACATATTCATGAACATCAGAGTTTTTTAAATAGTTCGTCCATGGATTCCAAAATAACAAGGTGTTGCAGTTTCAAACCGCACACACTGTATATTTACTAAGTTTTATTCTACAGTCCTCTACTCTTTGCATAAATTTCAATTTTCTAAAAATACTGATAAGCGTGATTTATTTTTTTACCTACTTTCCCAGTAAATCCAATCCAGACTCGTAATTGCGTCTTTGATAGATATCGGTGTCGGCGTCTTTGAACGGCGTGTCCTTGTCTTACGTCGAAACTAATTGTATATTTGCGCCTTGCGTTGCATTTGCCGTTAATTTATGGTACGTAGTTAGCGCAATCGACCTAACAGGTGTGCATTAAAAGTGAGCTGATTTCACAGTTCAATAATGATCGATTTTTTTTTCGCCTGTTTTATGTTTCGCCTAGAAACTTTCCCGACACGATTTGGAATAATTTAATGGGCAGTTAAAGGTGCTAATGTAAGCGCAATTATCGCCAGTGATTTTTTGTTAGTTTTCAAAACACCTCAAATAACAAAGGATGGATGAATCCATCCGGGGTGTTGCGTTTGAAAAAGTCGAGTTATGGCTATTTCTGATTTGTCATCTAAAAAAAATGTAGGCGATTCATCCTCGAGGAATGGGACATAAAATGGTAAACAATTCAAAAACTTGAAGAACTCAGAATCATATCATTGCAGAATTGATACAACAAATAGTTACAAGGGTACTGTCATTTTCATCCCAAGATTAACCGGCACTTTTAGCTGCCGAAATCTCGTCAAGGAGCTGGGAATATTGACACTATATCTATACTCGAAACATCAAATCATATTTACAGAAATCGTGATAACTTGACGAGAAATTCTGGCGTTCACAATCGTAATACAAGAGTAGGTAAAAGACAACTTCCACATTTCTATCACAAAAACCTCGATGTCATACAAGTCACCTAATAACACAGGAATACTCATGTTCAATAAACTACCCTTGACATATACTGTTGTTCATCATTAACACATTTCAAGAAGAATTTGAAGGATTTCTTATCCGTCAAAGTTACTACTCCATGATTTTTATAATTTTATGAGTTTTACAATTGTATTTGTCAATGTTGTGATGGTTAAGAATCAGATTGAGATTTTACATGACGACTCCTATACAGTTGTGATTGTCTACTGGAGAATAAAGGCATGAAAAAAAAACTAACAACTAATCAGTTGATTAAGATACTTCGCACTACGTATTGATCTTTGGTGTATGTATCAAAGTTTTATTATTTTCTGTATTTTAATAATATTTTAATTTTTGTATGTGCAACAGATAGGGAGTTTCCGAAATTGGAACAATAAATAAAATGGGATGTTCTATGAGACATAATGACACAATAAAAAGCATTTACGTTCTTTTCTTAAGCACTTGACAACCTCCCAAAAATAGACTCATTTACTCACGATTGTTTGGAAAGCACTGGTTTCATTTATCAGTTTCTATGGCGCCTATCTTCTAGTATTGTGTTTATCACTCGTATTCCCGGGGATTAAAAAGTTACTTAAAATAAACGGAATTTGATTTCACAACAAGTGTTCGAAATGACCGCCACCACTTTCTATGCAGTCTCGCACGACGAAGTAACGAGTCACAAGCACGCTGAAAACTACCTTGTCGCATCTGTTGAACAGCGTTGTTATTTTACCTAGGGTCCAACTACCTACCTGATTGCTTCCAAATTTTATTCTATAATCCGATTGAAATATCGAGTTCCTGGAAAAGTACCGCGATTGCAAATAACGTGTGCGTAATATCTAACAACACTGACATTTTCCATAGTGGTGAGTTCAATAGGGATTGTAGGAATTTCGAAAAACAGAAATGTAAGTAAAGAAAATACGAATGCAGTCAAATACCGAAACACAAGAATCTAGGTACCTACCTACATAAAACGTATGGATTCGTCAAACGATTTAACCAAAATTCATCTTTGATATGCACGTAAAATAGTCACAAATATCCTAATGAATGCAAGAAGCGAGCGATATGATCGAAGAATACCACAACAAACAAAAACCGACTCTAAATCGATTAGCTCGCGAGCTTTGCCTTTAAAAGAGAATTGTTCGAAGAAAGAATATCGTTTACTTTATCATACATCAAATTAACATTTTCAACGTCAGCAACATTGTCAGTTATTTATTACGCGCCGGCCTTTTTTGTCACCGCTTCGGTTACATCTAGGCGCCGTTGATCTCTGACCAGAGGTTCCGAAAACTTCAAAGCCCAATATTTTCCAGAATAACGTTTTTTTGAGAAAAATGTATTCCTTTATTCCGCTTTAGTTTTTCGTTTTCTCTTAGCCAGTTCATTTATTGCTCCAATTTCGGAAACATCCTGTATGTTAAAGTAAACATACTAATTTTTAACGTATATTTAAACGTGTTAGTTTATACTGACTGCCTTTGACGAAACCTACTGTTGTTATAAGTTTTTTTTGGTAAATAAAGAAATATTATTGTATTGAAAAACCACTATCATCCTTCTCGTGGCATAGATCCCAAACAGCCGATAATACCCTTTATCGAATATTTCAATCTCGCGCACACCGACTACGACCAGCCTATCTTCCATTACATCTTCTCTCCCATGATGCAATTAACTAAATCAATTTGTAGAGAAGTGTTAGGTATCGTGCGGTTGAGCCGTTCAAAATTCCCGGCAATTTTCCGTGATCTTCTTTCAGCAGCTCGTATTTCTTCTGGCCTTACAATAAATAATTAGATAAGTTATAATGAAGTTGCTTTATCGAGCATGCAGAATTGGTCATTTAGGGATTTTAATCGTCCAGTTGTTACGCACTGTATAAATAATAATGCGGGCCATTTTTCTTTCTGGTTTGCTTGGTACTAGCCTTAGTCGAGCACAAAATGAATCTGAAAGGGATTGGTATAGGGGCCGATTTTATATTATTACTAGCTGACCCGACAAACGTTGTTTTGCCATATAAATAATTTTGATGGCCGACAACTGTGTAGGGAGTGAGAAAGAAAGGAGACCGGCTTCGTTCTCATCCCTACTCCGTGCTGTTTACTGGGTCAGAAGTGACACCTGTAGACATCTGGAGGGGATAACTAATTAAATGATGATTGATCAGTTTTCGACCGGAGAGGAAAAATGATTAAATTACTAAAATGGCTATTAAAAAATAAGGGTTGATCGTAGAAGGGTGAAAATTGAGGATTGTATGTATTTTTGAATGTTGTATCATAAAAAAATAGAAATTAAAAATTTTGTCTAAAAAATAAAATAAAAAATTTAGGGGTGGACTACCCCTAACATTTAGGGGGATGAAAAATAGATGTTGGCCGATTCTCATAGATACCGGATAAGCACAAAAAATTTCATCAAAATCGGTCGAGCCCCACTAATTAAATGATGATTGATCAGTTTTCGACCGGAGAGGAAAAATGATTAAATTACTAAAATGGCTATTAAAAAATAAGGGTTGATCGTAGAAGGGTGAAAATTGAGGATTGTATGTATTTTTGAATGTTGTATCATAAAAAAATAGAAATTGAAAATTTTGTCTAAAAAATAAAATAAAAAATTTAGGGGTGGACTACCCCTAACATTTAGGGGGATGAAAAATAGATGTTGGCCGATTCTCATAGATACCGGATAAGCACAAAAAATTTCATCAAAATCGGTCGAGCCCCACTAATTAAATGATGATTGATCAGTTTTCGA
This sequence comes from Chrysolina americana, assembly GCA_958502065.1. Lineage (NCBI taxonomy): Eukaryota > Metazoa > Arthropoda > Insecta > Coleoptera > Chrysomelidae > Chrysolina > Chrysolina americana. The sequence continues at coordinate 3,490,466 of OY293411.1, read as the reverse complement.
CCGGAGAGGAAAAATGATTAAATTACTAAAATGGCTATTAAAAAATAAGGGTTGATCGTAGAAGGGTGAAAATTGAGGATTGTATGTATTTTTGAATGTTGTATCATAAAAAAATAGAAATTGAAAATTTTGTCTAAAAAATAAAATAAAAAATTTAGGGGTGGACTACCCCTAACATTTAGGGGGATGAAAAATAGATGTTGGCCGATTCTCATAGATACCGGATAAGCACAAAAAATTTCATCAAAATCGGTCGAGCCGTTTCGGAGGAGTTTAAGTTCGAACACCGTGACACGAGAATTTTATATATTAGATTGATTGAGTACAATTTTTAATGCCTTAATTGGTCTACAGTGTCATTCTGTTTCTTGAAAATAAGAATTTTTTAAATTGACAAAATTCCAGGGTTATATTTTCCAAAAAATAAGTATCACTTGGATGAAATTCTTCAAGAAGATTTTTGTTGGATCTCATCAATGTGTAATGAGGAAAATCGAAAGGCGGGATTATTTTTATAATCAAAATTCATTTTGAAATTTCTTGCCTTTCCTCAAGTACCTATTCCCATTTTCACATGAGAAATATTGAAAAATTTTTCATGATGAAATTGGTTGTTTATAATTGTTTTTATATTGTTGAAGTAATTCATGTGTATAAGCAGGTTGTTTTAATATTCTGTTTTTCAGGAATGTTTACCCTCTGCCCACTAAACATGATACATAACAAAAATATTTTCCAGATATAACTTTTGTGCAATTTTGTGATATTGGCAAACTAACATTATATTAATGTCATCTTGACGTTTCCAACACAGTGTTTTCAACTATATGTTTATGTAACATCAAAATAATGTAACCAATAATATTCATTAGATAATTGTTTTTGTTAAAAATTGTTAAAATTGTTATATCCGTCAACCGGTTGCACCCCTACGTGCAACCCTCAAAAGTCAGAGACTTGTGCGAGCTAGGGGAAGACGTAGCCCTTACTTTAATACGTGTGATGCCATGCACGAGACCGGTGGCAATGCTGAGATTCGAACTCACCCTCTCTGGCTTATGAGGCGAGGACTCAACCTGCACACCACCGCGGCCCATATATAATGTTGATTATATGCTGCCCAGATATGTCTTAGACAGAGTACTTATGTTATTTGTTTGATATTTTTGTCTAACCTTCTCAAAACATTACTGACATGTGTACAGGGAGCCTTGAAATTAATATTGTCTTAAAGGTTTCTTCAATGTGATTTTTGGGTAATGACCACGTCATTCATAAGACATTTCAACATAACTTAAAACCTAATCTCCTAGCCATATAACAACAACATATATCATAAATGTCGACAAAAACCCAAAATCTACGTAACTTAAAAAAATTATATCCACGTTCAAACAATATTACCCAGTAAATATACATTTTATCCTAATAATCATGGCGGTCATGGTAGGAGTTTTGAGTTCATAGAATTAAAATATAATTCAAACTACTCAAAAGTGATTGGAAAACTCATAATTTTCATGGTATGATTATGATTTTCCACTACTCCATCCACTAATTGTTATTTTATCATTTAGGTTATGTAGTGAATGTAGTGATATCTACTATTGATTAGAGATTATCTACATATGATGCTATAAATAGTAGAAAAGCTATCAGATGTGGTTCCTGCTAATCTGATATTGGACAGTATGGAAATGATTGCTGACATCTGGAGCTGTGTCAAATTATTTTGAACCGATTGATCAAGGAATTTTTGAAACTGAAACCAATTAATTTAGCTTGCTAAAACAACAATATTGGAGCTGCTTAATTTGTAAGTGAACTCAAAATTATATATTTTATACAGAGCGTTCTGATATTTCTTAATTTCATTAATCTATGATAATATTAACGTTTCTTGAGATTGTAGAGAAATCACTTGAATTGTTTAATACAAATTATCAATAAACTAACTGCATTTTCTCTTTCTTTTCAGTTTGGTAGTGTCCTTTCACATGCCTCTATCAGTTTTGATGTACAAAGTGGTACTTATTGAATGATCAGATTACAAAAACTTAAATAGCAGTTGTTGTTTCCGAACTAATCGAAGATGAGCCCTTCTGGACTGGGCAAAGAAAAAAATCCAAACATTTGAATTGATAATTATGGACATACTGAAACGTAAGTAATTATTTTTCTTTTACCTCTAGGGGCAACATAGAATAATTAATAATTATTAGATGTTCGTTTTCTTATATCATAAAGATTAATATGAATTTTCAGTGACTGTAATGTCTATATTTTCAGAATATGTAAAAGATGTTTGCAGTTCAATCACAGATGACGAGTTTGACTTATAGTGACGGATTGGATGACATTAGCAGAGCAGAAACTAAAAAGAAAGGAGAAGTGACCGAGACAACAACCATATAATTATTGATTCAGTGATATCTGTTTTTATTATTCAAAAGAAATAGATTTTCATTCCATATTATTCTTCTAATAACACTTAACTTTGGTAGATCTATCAATAAATTTTTCATCTGATTCTGTTGGTAAGTCATATTATTAGGTACTTTGTTCTGTTCATAGTGATTCAAGATTATATTTTTTATACTGCTAATTTTAATTTAATTGGTAATGATGTAACTGTCTTGTTTTATAATGTTTTATCCATGAGATTTCAATCATTGACAATAAAGTTTTTTGATTGGTATGTTTTACATCATTACCCCCTTATATACATATTTTATTTCTTAGTATACAGGGTGGAGCATATACTCATTGTTTACCAACACTTATTTTTCTGCACTTAATGTTGTATTTCTGGAATTTCAATCGCCACTCTTTGGTAGATGAATAACTTTGTTAATTACTATTGTTGTTATTCATCTACTGAAAAGTGACTACTGAAATTCCAGAAATATACATATAAATATAGAAAAAAGTGTTGGTAAACCATGAGTATATGCTCCACCCTGATGTTACAATGTTACATTTTACAAATGTTGCATAGATGTTTTGAGTAACATTATATATAGGTGATAAAGTCACATTAAAGTTACGCAAAATATGATACATTTATGTAATGTTAAATAATTAACATTACATTGTAATATTTAAAAGAGGCACAAAGGCATATGGACGCAACGTATCTGTAACATCAAGCATATCTCTGAATAACATCACCAAGTCACAATGTGATATAACAGTAATGTTTAAGTTATGTTTTTATGTTTACTGGGTGATCTCTCTCATTTTTTTGACTATTCCTATACAAAATTTATAACCTTGTCAAAAGGAAAAGAAGGATTATTACCATTATTGCTAAACTTGCAAATATTCGTTTTACAGGAAAACAATTCATAGCCATCTCATATTATGTTGCCTAGTCAATTAACCTGGATGTGTAAACGAGGAATTACAAAGATCTCTCATTTATTTGCCAATTGTGAAGCAGATTTTCACGATCTTCGTGATGTTAATATTGGAAGAGTTCGATCAAAGTGTTTACAATACATTTGAATGGGAATCAGTCAGTTATGGAAGGTAATTTGATTTTTCAAAAACAGTGCCTTGCAACAAAAACCTTAGTTTTTGCATAAAATTTACTCATGAATGAATTCTATAAAATGTAAAGGAATAATTGACAGTTTTCAAGGGTTTTGCCAATTATAACATCGCTGAGGTCATTCTAAAAAGCAAACCGAGTTTTTGAATGAATTTTTAATAAACGATATTTTTAATTACCTAATTCAAGAAACTGAAAAAATTGATTATTCTAGAACTTCAGGAGAAATTAAAATTTTTCCCACCTTCACATTGTTTCATGAGCTCCAACAAAGATATTGAGAAATATCATACAAACGATATTTATTTTTCGAAAAATATAACTTTTAAGATTTCAAACATTTAAAAAAATGAGTTTTTTTAAGAAACTGAAAATTACTTAGTATATCTGATTTTTTTAAAATCACAAATAGACATTTGTAGCTTACTTTCTGAGTGTCGCTATGAATGATAAACAGAAGTGGTCTCATAACCGTGCCTTGGGGTACATTTCAAGGTTTTCCCATTACACTCCATGAAATGAATATCATTCCATCCGGGATGTCGCATTTGGAAAAAAAAATTGTAGGCGATGGAATATCGACATCGAGTTCACTTACATCCCAAAAGATGGTTCTGAAGTTATGAAATTTTCATGCACGACGCTATTTTGACACATAAAAAAAGTATTGAAGATAAGTAGGTATATGAAACCTCGGTGTGTTATATCGTATTTTATTTTGGGACATCATGTGTATATATGAAAATATTATCAGAATGTGCTTCATTATCGGACCTATTGTTAAAAAAAATTGAATCAATACCTTGGATAGGAAAAGAGTTTATTGGTAATTTTTCGAAGCAATGCTTTATATTTCGATTGATTGACAATTATAACAAGTTCTTTCGAATCATCGCCCTCGGCTTCCTCCCGATTCATTTCCAACACCCACTATCTCGCCATGTGAAAAATTATTTTCTCAGAAAAATATTTACATTGTTTTCTAGCGCGTACTTTTTCCATCGGCAGCCGGACAGAACGGCAGTAACAGGTCTCTAAGGAAAAGCAATCGTATACGACCGGTCGAGTTGGTACCCCGCGGCCCCGCTAACATGGCCGTCTGCATCTCCGCGCCTCGGGTATGGGTGGTACCAGTGCCGGTACCCTTCCGACGTGCACGGTAGAGGTGGTGCACGGCAGCATATGTTGGTACTTTTTGGGTGGCATTGGAAAAAGAGTTTTGTATACGGAGTGCGACCATAAATGTCACGTTTTTTCCTTGCATCGTCAGTCTCAGATCTAAGATCTGACCCTGAGTTTGTCTTATTCAGTTCAGTATCCAGTTACTTCACACAACGTGATGTTTCCACTACAGTGTGTCAAATGTAAAACTTTTCACTGGAAATTCAAGGCTATTTAAATAATTATGTCAGAGAATGAGGAGTGGAAGTTGACATTTTGGCCTTCTCGTTACCAAAACCGAAAAAAAAATTACAGTAGCGTTTTCAGAATATTTCATAAAATGATATTTCTTTCAATGGAACACCCTATATTTTTTCATGCATTTCGATTCGTAATAACATTCTCAACAACAAATCTCATTTGACTTTTTTTCGTAAAGGTGAAAATAAGACAGTTTTATCAATAGGAAACATTTATAACAAACGGATTTGATAAAGCGCTATAAATTATCGAGTAAATGTTCAAAAACGCCGCCTTCTTGTTGAACACATATTTTGGCCTTTCTATTGACACTACGTGTGGCATTCAACACAGTTCGGCCATCAATTATAGTTTCAATATAATTTTTCAGTTCATCTACATTATTATGTTTCATTTTGTACACCTCATTTTTCAGAAATCCTCAAAAATAAAAATCTAGAGGTGACATGTCTGGCGAACGGGGGGGCCACTTAACAGGACCATTTGTAGCAATTCATCTGTTTCCAAAACAGCCTCGCAGCATTCTTTTTACGCCACTGACATTATATGCTGGTGCTCCATCCTGCTGAAAATAGATCATCTGACGAGCCTCCAGATCAAGATCATCGAAAAGCTCTTCCAACACTCTTGTTAATAAATTAATGTGACGGGGTACGTTCAAAGAACTATGGTAGAAAAATGGACCGATAATTCTGCCTCTAAATAGACCACACCAAACATTAATACCAAATCGTCTTTGCGGATTGTGGGGATAGACTAGAAATGGATTATGTCCACTCCAATAATGAAAATTCTTTCTATTATACATCCCACGATTTGAAAAATTTGCCTCATCGCTCCATATAATACTTCTATAGAAGTTTGGATCTTGTCTGCATTCATTCATAAACCACCGACAAAACCCCAATCGTCCTCAGGATCATCAGGTTCTAGTGTTTGCACTGGTCTCAACTTATAAGGAGAAATCTTATGTTTCTTCAAAATTCGTTGAATACCAGACAGTGGAACAGCTATTTCTCTAGATAAATCTCCGATGGAATCATTTGGATATACCTCAAAGTAGGATAAAACGTCAATTTCTGTATCTTCAGATATTACAAAACGTTTTTTAGTACTCCACTTCTCAAAAACTTTTTCATTGTTCCTGAATGGACGATGAAGCACAGCAAAAAAACGCCGATTTGGAAATTCACGATCGGGGAACGAATTGCTGTGGTCTTGGAGTGCTCTTACGCTATTTTTCTGGCAAACCAAGTAGGATTCTAACATATCACATTTTTCTTGATGGGAAAACGGCATTTCGAAAAATATTCGAACAGTAGTTGACAGTTACAATGATTTATGACATTGTCATGATATACTTCAGAATATTTGACAAATAGTATTTCAACAAAGTTTCAAGGCAACTTGATTGCTCATAATAATTATGTTTTATCGAATCAAACACATTTTTTCCAACCACATTCATATGACCCTCCAGTATTTTCTGTTCTGTAGAAAAGCGGCTTCAAAGTTATCATTACAGCAGATATATTTTGATTCACAAAATGAATACTGCTAGCTGAATGGCTTTAAGATGAAAATTATCGTTTTGTACATTAATACCAAAAAAGGATAACGAATTACTAAACAGTTTAGTAATCCTACTGATGAAGTTAACTTCGTTAACGAAATTCGCATGTGGGAATGAAATTACTAGTGTGGTGAAGGGGAAAAGTTATTTTGCTCTCATAGGGTGTTCCATTGAAAGAAATATCATTTGATGAAATATTCTGAAAACGTGACTGTCAATTTTTTTCTGTTTTCTGCATCGAGAAGGCCATTAAAAATGCTACTAGTTTGTCCATTTAACCGAATTCGTAGCATCAATAATAGCGGAGTTGGCAATGGTGCCGACTTAATTTGGAACACCCTGTATAGTCTAAAAAATTATCGTAAAAAAATGTTCATGAGTTGTTTCAATCTCTTCAACAAAATATTTAATTCAACTGTTTTTCATGTAACCCATTTATCTCACAGTAGTTTGCTCCCATCCTTAATTATTTTCTTTCGAATCTTCATCGGCTGTCTCTTCGAAAACTACGTCTAGAAAAACCGTCGTCCTGTATTATCCCTTCTGCATAATTACCCGGCTGGAAACACGAAAGAGAAAAAAACCGTAGCGAGCATAATATGGAAATAGTATCTCAAGGCGGTATAATATTTTAAACAACAAAACTCGGTTTCAGCATATGAAACAGAAATCATTACTCGAGGCTAGTTACAGCAGTCCAACCTACACATTTGCATATTACCGACTGTGGGACATGAAATATTCAAGTCGGCGCGCTATCTTTGCACAGTAGCATGTATAATATAAGAAATATTCCAAAGGCTTATAATTATATATTTGGAATTACAATGTTTAAGAGAGAAAATAAAAACACTGCACTAGAGGACTGGTCGTAATATTCATGAATGCATTGACAGAAGAATTATTGAGCCGAGATTCCTATCGCATCTAATAAATTCCGTAATAGATTTATTAACTTTTCATTTCGATAAATAAATCGTTCACATGTAATGATGCGATACCGATAACGATGGTGGAGTTGTGTGGGGTTTTGTATGGAGATTCGGTGCAGTTAGAGAGTGGTCGTCGCAATTATTATTAGGAATTCGTTAAGTGAATTATTCATTTAATTGAATTCAAAAGTTTTCATGGGTATCTTGTAACTCTGTTCAATGAATCATTTTCTGTCCATAAACTCAAGAATAAAAGAAAAACGATACCTTAGTTGACATTGGGAATAAAAACGTCATCTAAGAAACTAAGATGTATGCATTACAACTGCAACTTTTTTTCACACTTTTTTTGTAATTATCGAAAGATTTACAGAACTCTGATGAAAACTACAAAGGAAAATCATTATAAAAGCAAAACAAACGAATCTCATAACAAATCTAAAACTAGCTGTAATATCATAAAAAATCTGAGAGGTAAAAACAGTAAAAATAAATCCGAAATAACTCCCAATGAGCCTGATCAGGCACTTGATGTATATAGATATTATTTTCCTTGCATCCTAAAATCATCAATTGTCATACCTATACATAAAGGGGGCAATCATGACCTGCCACCAAACTTCCGACCTATTTATCTTATACCTACTCTAGCTAAAATCTTCGAAAATTTAGTTAAAAATAGAATAGCAAAATGTTCTGAAGAATTTGACGTAATTTCTCCAAAACAGTATGGTTTTCAGGAGAGAAAAAATACTAGTGATGCAATATTCTCCTTTCTTCAGGGAGTATACACAAATGTCAACAGTGGTAAAGCGTTTGCGGCGGAATTTTGTAATTTCTCAAAAGCGTTTGACTGTGTCGATCACGAAATACTACTAGCTAAGCTTCACCACTATGGCTTCAGAGGTGTAGTATACGACTGGATGAAGTCTTTTTTAACGGATCGTTGCCAAATAGTAAAAACTACAACCTTGTCAGAGAGAGCACCTGTGAATTGTGGCGTACCTCAAGGATCCATATTGGGCCCCCCTATTTTTGTTATGCATCAATGATCTCCTTGACATTGATATAATATGAAGATTTATGACACAACCATTGTATGGCAAGACAAAAAGGTTAATTCTCTGCAAGAAAAAATCGATACTGACATAAAAGCCATAAAACAGTGGTGTAATTCAACTCGTCTCATTTTGAATGTAACAAAAACCAACTCAAAATCTTTCAGGTGTGAACTTAACAACATAAAATTGGATAACGGTTATATCGAGATCTGCGATAATACTAAATTTCTGGGTAAATTCATCGACAACAAATTGATATTTGAACAACATGTTTGCAATTTAAATAAGAAATTAGCTTCTGGATGTTTTGCTGTGAGACTTGTAACTAAAGAGCTTGGACTTTCAATAGCGAAATCAACCTACTATGCCTTGATAGAGTCCACCATGAAACACCATGATACTACAAAAACGGGCAATCAGATATTGATCTTCAGCAAAGACACGTGTTCCCTGTAAAACATTATTAGTATCCCTTAAAACTCACACTGTTTTGGCCATTTTCATTCTTGAAACAGTATGCTTAATCAAAAAAAATAATAATAATTTCAATACCACTCCTTCACATTACGCTATACGCAAACATAATAGCCTCAACTTACCAAGACCAAATTAGTTCTTAGAGAAGGGGATTTATTTATTTACAATGGTTGCAAGATGTTCAACCATCTACTAGATTAATATAAGGGATATGGCCAACACTGATCATTTCAAAAAGGCTGTGCATATGTTACATCAAATTCCCCAAATATTACCTCACTTATAGATCACAATGTGTATCGGTCAATGGAATATAATCGTTTCTTGTCAAACATAATCATGGTGTCCCCAAGGATCAGTTCGGGGGCCTTTCTTGTTCATATTCATCGATTCCCGCCCAATTGAAGATTTCAAAGCATTTCTATGGAATCTCTGCAAATTCGTGCGAAGGAATTTTCGATGTTTAGTCCATTTTATTCCAAACCTTATGTAATTTTGGAATCAACCAAAAATTTTGCGTATGCATTGTGAATTTCAAGTATACCTTTTTATTTTGTATATGCTCACTAAACTTGAAATCGATTCCGGGACAATTGAATATTTCATAGCCTTTTTACAGAACCTCTTGCAAATTTGTTTTGAAAATTTTCGAAAACTCGTTCGTGAGAGAAAGATTTTGATATTTCATTCATTTTCATACTGAACCTTATGTAATTTTGGAATCAGCCAAAAATTTTGCGTATGCATTGCGAATTTCAAGTATATCTTTTTATTTTGTATATGCTCACTAAACTTGAAATCGATTCTAGGATAATTGAATATTTCATAGCCTTTTTACGGAACCTCTTACAAATTCGTCTTAAATTTTTTTGAAAATTTGGTCGTGTGAGAGAAATTTTGACGTTTCATTCCTTTTTACCTTGTGTAATTTTTGGGATCAGCATAAAATTTTGCGTATGCAGGGCAAATTCCAAGTGAATATTTTTTTTTATTTTTCATGATTTTTAAGGAGTAGTGTTTTTTCGGCGATTTACTTGAAATTCACTGTATACTAATTTCAATAGTCTAAATCGATTGGATTGCGCAGAATTCTCGAGTTCAATCAAAGATTTCATAGCCTTTTCACAGAATCTCTTCAATTTCTTGTCGAAAATTTTCGAAAATTCGATCTTGGGAAGAAATTTTTGACATTTCTTTCCTTTCTTTTGATGCTAAACCACGTTTCTGATCATGTAGAAATCATATAATCTTGGAATCAGCATGAAATTGAAATAATAATTGTAATCTAATTTCAAGTAATTTCGTATTCTTCAAGATTTTTGGGGACTTCTTTATTGATTCAAGGTATTCAATAAATAGTTTTCTTCTTTGTTGATACCTTAGGGTTTCGATAGGTAACATCTATAACTGTAACCCCTAGTTTGTTAAGGGTCAACATCCATACTATGAGAGTCAATATTCAGTTTCAGTTATCTGGGCAAATTCAGACTGTCAAGCCAGGGAGTGTTCTGCAACGCTAAACATTAGTTGTGGAGTTCTTCAAGGATATGTTCTAGTGCCAGAAGACCTAGCGTTAAGTTAGAAAATGGTGTGATTAGTATTCATGATCACTTTCAAATGTATGCTTGATGATTTGTCCCTCAACATAGGCATTACTGAGAAAAGAGCTTCACAAAATCAGCAGCAATTCGTATCGAAGAAAACCTAACTCTGAAAGTCATACCAAAGTTTTGAGAAAAAATGCTGTGACATGGAAACCCTACTGATGGAGAAAACTTGATTGTCGAAATGCACTTTTAAAAATATGTATGAAACAAGTGTAGGAGTTGAAACATAGTATTTGTTCCAAGGGCAAATGAATTATTCAATTGTTACCAGCAAAAAATTTGAACAGATTCATCATGTCGATGTTCAAACATGTATTGACATTAAAGCTATTACAATGACCAAGTGAAAGAAAATTATCAATATCACAAACAGTTAATTAGTTTGAATTTCATAACAATTTCACCTCATTTCAGGTTCACATTTTTCCTGTCGTGCAATTTTTCGTGGCCAGTGAAATTATCGAAAGTTCACTCCTAAAACAAAGCCCTAACCTACCACCTTTCGGTATAGGTGATTATCTATATCCTTTCTACGTATATATACGATTATTATAATGGCGTAATTGAGGCAAATTATCTCAACCACTTGAAAAAGTTAATTCACAAACGGGCTGTGTGCCAACAACGCGAAAAGTCTCTCTTTCTTTGCCTAGATCTCTGCTTTACCTATGTTTCCGGAATCTGGAATGCTTGCTTGTAGAATTTGACGATTTCAGAGGTATATATTTTACTAGGAAATGAAAAGCACTTGGCTTGATGTAAGGTTATGGCCAATCTTTGTAAACTAACCTTAATTCCTCTGGTTGGCACTTGTTCCACATTTGGCCACTACAGCAGGCCTCCATACGTTATTGGGATCCTCACTACCGGTTTGTATAGTCAAACAAGTCCTAGAAACGACCAATTCTTAGTGATGACCTTACCCTTGTCAGCACTTTTTCCATAACTTTCCTTCAGTGGAACTTTGGTTCTAGGTTTAACCCCAGATATTCCGTATTTTAATTCTCCTAATGTCTGTAGGCTTTCATCAGGATCGCCCTGAACAGCCTAACAATGTATGGAATCAGTAGATCTCATCTTTATAGTTATAGAACAGGTTAGATTTTGTCTGGTGCTGATTGAAACAAACTGAAGGTTGCTATGGCCATTATACCTTTCTGTAAGTGATGACCTAGCGTTCCTTGTGGGTCTAGCATCGACTGTTTGTACTCTCTGGGCCACTATTCATTCATTCCCCTAATATTTTTAGAGGTTCTTTTGATTCGTCGACTTGCATTAGCGTGTTAACAGAATTCAATGGATCTTTTGACATTCAGCGGTGCTTTCTACTTCTTCGCATAGCTTTCATTAGCATCACTACTTCGTTCTATTATAGGTTTTATTTGAAAGTGGTTTTGCTTGTTTTTGGTTGGGAGGCATCGTCTTTGGATTGAGGTGACAATTGCATTCTGAAGACAGATTGCCGCTCTTCAAATCCCTCTTTTGGGCAATTTAACAGACTCAGGTTTAACCTTCAAGAGGCTTCTAGCCTTTAAAAAGGATCTGGATGTGGAAGATTACGGGAGCTAGAGGATGGTTCGTCAGATGTCTATTGACTTCAGTCCACTTAAACTGAGGAAAGCAAAGGTCAAGAGTTGAGAGTAGTAATTTTCCGACAAACCTTTTTTTTTATAATCGTTTCCTTACCTTTCGTAAAACACAATCATTTTCGTATATGCCCTTCAAATCTGAAATCGATTCGGGGTCAGTTGAATGTTTCATAGCCTTTTTTTGGAACCTCTTCATATTCGCGTTGAGCATTCTATAGGACTTATAGAGAGTGCTGATACTTTTACTCAGGGTGTCCATCTCTTTGGTCCAGAATTCAACGGTGATGTTTCGCTTGTTTTTGGTTGAAAGGCATCGTCTTTGGATTAAGGAGACAATTGCATTCTGAAGAATGATTGCCACTCTTCAATTCCCTCTGCCCCTCTTTTGGGCAATTTAACAGACTCAAGGTTAACCTTCAAGAGGCTTCTAGCCTTTAAAAAGGATCTGGATGAGGAAGATTACGGGAGCTAGAGGATGGTTCGTCAGATATCTAATGACTTCAGTCGACTTAAACTGAGGAAAGCAAAGGTCAAGAGTTGAGAGTATTAATTTTCCGACAAACCTTTTTTTTATAATCGTTTCCTTACCTTTCGTAAAACACAATCATTTTCGTATATGCCCTTCAAATCTGAAATCGATTCCGGGTCAGTTGAATGTTTCATAGCCTTTTTTTGGAACCTCTTCATATTCGCGTTGAGCATTCTATAGGACTTAAAGAGAGTGCTGATACTTTTACTCAGGGTGTCCATCTCTTTGGTCCAGAATTCAACGGTGATGTTTCGCTTGTTTATGGTTGAAAGGCATCGTCTTTGGATTGAGGAGATAATCGCCTTCTGGAGACAGATTGCCGCTTCTTCAATTCTCTCTGCTCCTTTTTTGGAGAATTTCGCAGACCCAAGGTTACCCTTTAAGAAGATTATAGCCTTAAAGAAGCATCCATATGTCGAAGGATATGGATAAGGAAGCTTAGGGATGGCCATCCAGGCCATCAAAAAGTTACACTTATACTGCACGGAGTCTTGCGTGATACATCTGTAGATAAGCAGGTTCTCCTTGTAGTCAGCGACCCCTTTGCTCATATATTCGTTCATAAACTGAGTCAACTGCAGAGAGTATACGCAAGTATGGGACCCAAACACTATCACCGAGTTGGAACCCGTTCAGCAAAGAGCTCACGTCGAAGCTGCGGAGAGGCAGAGGCTCCTACAGCTTCATAAGGATAAGCCAATGCATGGTGTCTTCTTCAAGAACATTGCATACCTTGGCTTATCCAGAAATCTGACATCCTCGTCTACCGTATTCGCGGGTATAGAGGTCCCAGAGCGTGTCGTGGGGCAGCTGAGACCATAATGCTTTTGCTGTCAGCTTGTCCAGCTTATGTGGTCTCAGCCTATATCCACAGGCAAAACGCGGCGTTACGAGTGTTGTACTACCACCTACGACACTCGTAGGGTATTGACGAGACACCGGTGTTCCGGGGGATATTGAGTCCGTAGTGGGGAATAAGAAGTGCCGAATCGATTGGAACTACTCATTCCCCACCCTTAGACAAATATAAGCCAATAAGCCTGATTTTCGTCATCGAGTTTTCAGCTCCTGGCGAAACGAATATCGTCCGAAAAAAGGGGGAAAAACGGACTAAATATCGAGATCTACTCTTTGAACTCCGCAGGCTTTACCCAAACCATTCGGTAAAAATGGTGGTTCTGATAATAGGGGTGGAATGATGGACACACTGCTGTCAAGCTTAAAAATTATATCGTCTTGCCATGATATGGCAGAAATCTTAGCCGGACGAATGCAGAAGGCCGTAATTCTTGGTTCACTCCATCTACTCACCTATTACTGGGGATAACGTTACACCAGCACGCCCTCCGGTTCTATCGGAGCTCCGGAGACAGGGTCTGACTGGGATATTCCTGATGGAAAAAATAATGATAATAATAATCATATTACTCCCTGATGAACACTCTTAGAGTGTACCCAAAGGCATAGCCTGTGCGGGTAGAGGACGGCTATTATTATTATTTGCCGTGGCGCTCCGGGGCATATAATTGAAAATGCGTATGAGTTTGGTGGAAACAAAAATGGATTTTTATTTATTCCGAACAGTTTTGATGAATATGTTTTTGTTACTGAGTTTTGCTAGATATTTTCTCACTCATGTATAAGGTAAGCTCGGGTAAGTGTGACCGTGATTTTCATTAGTTCGCATTGAATTTAGTCCTTCTGATGAACCTGAACTAATATAACAATGAAATTTTGCAGGTATTTACTTCGAAGGTCAGTCTTTGAAATACGCCACAGAAAACTGTTGAAAAACGTATTCTATGAATTTTTTTTTATATATTCAGATATACATCTCCATAGGTCACACTTCCCCGGAAATTTGGGGCAAGTGTGATTCTGGCCAAATTTAAAGATATTAATGCACGTAAATCTCTCTTTGGGGCAGGTGTGAGTAAACAGTAAAGGACCTTTCACCACAGTTTATTTGTTCCGAGATATCTTTATTCAAAACATAGTTAGGAACTTTTTAATATTGAATTTGAAATGCCCCATTGGAAAAAAACAAAAAATAATCGTTAAAGTGAACATTTATTGAAAAGAAAAATTTACAGGTAGAAATCGAATGAGAATTTCATTGATCCCCATCTTCTGACGAGTGGTGAAGCACAGTTGTTATTTCATCCTCAGAAAGTGTATCAATGTCGTCCACATCTGGCCAGGTATATTGTTTGGCTCTTGAGATTTCCGTATATAATTTCGTACTATAGCTGAAAAAATATTACTGTTTAGATAGGTCACACTATCTCCAATAAAATTTAATTTCGGGGTAAGTGTGACATGCAATGGAAAAATGTAACAAAAATAACTTCATGAAAAAACGACAATCTATAGTCAGATTCATTGTTTAGGTAGAAGAAAAGTGTATAAAATTGATTCTTACCTTAGATTTTAACAATACACTCAAAGCTTGAACTAAACTCGTTATACTCGTTCGGGTTGATGAATTGTAGGTTAAAAAATTGGGGAAAATATTTGGATTTCACAAGATCGCTTTTGTATTTTATATGATGGTTATGGATTCATTATGAGTGTAGGCTTTTCGTCAATAGATGGCATTGGGCTGTCGCCCGGTTTAGCGAAAATAGCGAGCAAACTCACACTTGCCCCAAATTCACACTTACCCGAGCTTACCTTTAAGAGTATTTTTGAACCACCTTGCATGATGAAGCTTCAGCTATCTTACATCGCTGAAAAATCACAGCTGACGGTCTTTCAGATCTTTCGTTTGTCCTTCTCATTACTAATTGATAAGGATACGCTTGTAACTGAATTCGTTCTGTCGAAATAGGGATGATAGTCGGCGGAGCTGGAACTCTATCGCAACCCTACATTGCGTGTGTCTCGCTGTCCTATCAATAAATAAAATGGCGGTAAAATAGTTTCACTTTGGTGAATTATCGATGAGTCGGTGTAGGGGACGTCCATTTCAATTTTTAAATGTCTGTGAGGATAACACGGAATTCCTGACGAGAGGGGTACGATCGGAGGTTATGTTAATTATAGAACGTCCGAATGGGGGCATGCATATAGCAGTGGTTTGGTTTCGAATAAATGACGGCTTATTTCATGCTGATTCATATATTTGAGATTGTGTTGCTTACTCTCGATACGGCTTTCTAGACACCATACCAATCTAGATGAGCGTACTTTATGAAGTCACAAACTGCTATACAAACCACTGCTGTATTGGGTTTGTCAACTCAAACCTCAGAAACATACGTCAAAAAAATATTCATAGATTGTAATCATGTTGAATCTGACTGGGAAAGTCTTAAGTATTTGCTGAAATATTCAGAAAATAGGTTGAGAATTTCCTTTAATCATTTGCTTCCTTCCGGATTTAGTAACATCTCAATTCATATCTCCCTACATACAAAATTGAAGTATCTCAAATATTTCTTTCATCCATTCGTTCATTCGTTCATTCGTTCATTCGTTCATTCGTTCATTCGTTCGATCGTTCGTTCGTTCATTCATTCGTTCATTCGTTCTTTCGTTCGTTCAGTCGTTCATTCGTTCATTCGTTTGTTCGTTCATTAGTTCATTCGTTCATTGGTTCATTTGTTCTTGGTTCTTTGGTTCATTTGTTCCTCGGTTCCTTGGTTCTTTGGTTCTTTGGTTCAATCTTTCATTCGTTCATTCGTTCATTTGTTCTTTCGTTCATCCGTTCATTCGTACATTAATTCCTCCATTAATTCCTTCATTTCTTCATTCCTTCCTTCGTCCCATCCTTCGTTTCTTTCTTTGTTTTCATCTTCTGTTCATCTTCTTTTCATATCTTCGTTTGTTGCTTCCTTCGTTTATTCCTCCGTTTTTTCTTCGTTCCTCATATCTTTTTCTTCTTTGTACCTTTCATATTTCTCTCATTTGTTATTCGTTCTCTATTTGGTCTCTTCCTATGCTCTTTGATCGTTCCTTGCCTCGTTCTTTCCTTCGTCCATTCATTCATTATTTCGATTGTGTATTCGTTCATTTGTTCATTCATTCGATTGTTTGTTCCTTCGGTCATTCATTCATTAATTCATTCGTTCATTCTCATCCATCTAAACATTAATTAATTAATTCGTTCATTCTCATCCGTTTAAACATTCATTCATTCGCTCGTTCATTATTTAGATCGTTCCCTCCTCCGTTTCTTCCTTTGTTTTTTCTGTCGTTCGTTTGTTCATTCGTTCGTACGTTTCTTCGTTCGTTCTTTCATTAGTTCATTCGTTCGTTTATTCGTACATTTGTTTGTTCTTTCGTTAGTTTATTCCTGCGTTCCTTTTTTCAGTAATTCGTTTGTTCATTCGTTCGTACGTTTCTTCGTTCGTTCATTTGTTCGTTCTTTCATTAGTTCATTCGTTCGTTTATTCGTACATTTGTTTGTTCTTTCGTTAGTTCATTCCTGCGTTCCTTTTTTCAGTCATTCGTTAGTTCGTTCGTTCTTCTGCTCGTTCATTCGTTCTTTTAATCGTTTGTTAGTCTGTTCACTCGTTGATTTCGTTCGTTTGTTCGTCCCTTCCTTCATTCGGTTGTTCATTCGTTCGTTCGTTTATTCTTTTGTTTGTTCATTCGTTAATTCGTTCATTCGTTCATTCGTTCATTTGATCATTCGTTCATTCGTTCATTCGTTCGTTCGTTCATTCGTTGGTGTTAGCATCACTCACCGTATTACTCATCAGATTAAATACATACATGTAAGTATTGCAAATTTTTTTGCGCACCTAAATTGTTTGGAACTATTGCACGATTTCCTAGCGCTCATGAAAAATCACACCCACGCAATATTCTCTTTTCTCTTCTAACGCCGCAATTGGAGAACTGGAACACAGCCAGACGATAAACAGCGTAGTTTAAGCCAAGCAATGTAATTTTATAATTTTCCCCTCATTTCGTCACAAATTACTCTTTGGGAGCATGTAAACCAGGCTACTTTTAGTCGAATCGTAGCTGCTGCGGCGACAACAATGATCAAAGATGCCATCAAATTCGTACACATCGAACGAGTGATAATAGATTCGCGCTAATCGTCACGCTAATGGCCCCCCAAGTTTGAGGTTATGTGCAAAGTTGTGCGTGGAAGTGAATGGGTAGCGTTACCAGTGTATACATTTCTTAATATCGTTTTAATAATACGCGCAGTCGAAAAAGGCATTCCTAAGCTCCTACAAATGTATAAAAGTAAGAAGTAATATATCTAAAGTCCGAGACAATAATTGTCGGTTACCGAATGTGCCTGCAGCAAGATGGCGCCAGAAACAAAACAAAGAGCGGACGCTGCGTTGCCAGATCGTCGTCTTGTTAGTGACAGGAAAGCGTGGATACCTTCGCGAAAAGTCAATCACATAAAATTTATCTCTACAAGTTTTCTGCCACTATTCATGAGAACTTGAGAAGCTACTACTTTCTAAACTACTCATGAGTCACTTTTCTGCTTTTGTTAAACGACTTTCCAGCAAATGTTCCCAAGGAAAACCACAAGTGTATTATAATAATATCAGTACCTACTAAAGGATTATATACACATTCATGTTTACTAAAAATTCAATTAACACAGTCGATACTTATAGAAATATAGAAGAAATCGAACAGTTTTCAATATTTTGTGAATAAATCTGACAATCGTGAAAATAACAATATCTCTCCTTTGTTTATTCTACTGGGAAAAATATCAGACCTGCTTCTCGTACGATTACTCTGTACTGTACTGTACTGTAATCCCAACACCAAACACTATTTTAGACAAAGTTTTCTCATAATGGAAATCATACATGATAAATAAATAAATAAATGACTCAAAAATTTTGTGATAGGACATATTTATTACCATAAAAACTATAAAAAAATATCTGAGAAATATATGAGTAAGTATGTTGTAATATAAATGAATGAAAAAATAACATACGAAATATTTTACAAAACGAAACTATCAAAAATACCTAACATTTTTGGAATATTATATAAAATATAATAAAAGCTCCAAGAACATATCAGACTCAGATGTGGCATATGCATACAGTAACAATACTGATAAATTTCATTCGTAGATGAGCTTACGGAAACTAAGAGATAAAATGTCAAAATTCAATATACAATTATTAGATCACGCCACTGAAAATTCAATTTTAATAGAAAATCAGTCAGGTCTCCGAAAATAAATCGATTGCGTAACAGCTTTATAGCTGTCACTTCGTAATATTCAAACCAACTTAGATAACCACAAATATGTTAATTGTGTATTTTTAAATTTGAAGAGTACTTTTAAGACAATTGATAGACGAATTATGTTGTTGAAATTGAAACAGTATAGGGTTGATGAAAAGAGCAGTGATTATTTGAAAAATAGAAAACAATATGTCTGTCTCGAAGATACAGTATCGAATGGAGTAGACGTTGATGTGGGTGTTCCCCAGGGTAGCCTTTTGGGCCCTCTTATTTTCGTGTTTTATCTGAACCATATTGAACTTTTTGTTGAATCTGAGTTTATTAACCATTTCGGCAATGATACGTTGCTTATCTGTAGTGATGTGAATCTAGAAAGAGCTGTTCATAAAATGAACGTGATTTTAGAAACTGTGAATGAGTATGCATGCACCAACAATTGAATAATTTGAATAAATTTAATGATATCATCCCTTAATAAAACTTTGGACTTCTTTCCTCGGTATCCGACGCTTTTGTTCTTAGTGAGCGGGACCAATTTTGAAAACTTCCTTGTATCAATATTTTCCTTAACATCAATGAACTTTTCAACATTAAGTAGACACTCCATAACGTAGGAGGTTTTATAATTTTTAATGTTTCCTCCAAATAGCATATAAGAACATTTCAGAAACCTTTTTCTTGTAACACCATTCACGAAATTGGTCTTATGTTTTCTCATATACTAATAGTCCGGTCAAATTAGACCAAAAAATAAGAGTAAAGTTACCTAAATTCCCACCAAGCTGAAAATCGGTAAGATTGTTTGAAATATCATTGAAAACAAAATTTGAAAGTTCCCCATCTTTCCCCTGTAAGGAAAAAATTTTATTCAAGGTCAAAGGTAAAACAAAGCAAAACGGTAAGTTTTATCATAAAAATATTTCGAACAAAAATTGTAGATCATAAAATTATCTACAAAAAATTAGTCAATACTTTTTTTTCTACGAGCCACCATTTTTGAGATATAACGATTCAAAAAGTTGTAACAGTTGTAATCGTCATAATATGCATGAAAATATATTGGTAAGACAAGCTAATAATGATGCTGATGTATTGATAATTGAAAAAGCAATTGAGCAATTCAATTTGACAAATACAACTATTGTTGTTGGTGAAGATATAGACTTACTCGTATTACTGACTGCTCGAACTCCAACTGAAAAAACTATTTTCTTCTTAAAACCAGGAAAAGCTCAACATCAATCGGAAATGTATTCATCAAAAAGTTTATCTACTTTTGCAAAGTGTCAAAATCATGTACTATTTCTACACGCAATAACTGGCTGTGATACGACATCTGCATTTTACAGGAGGGGTAAAATAACAGTCTTCAAACTATTTGAGAAACAAAATTTAATTGAATGTGCTGAAGTTTTTAAAAATAGTAGTTCTACTCGACAAGAAATTATTACTAACGGCATTCGCTTTCTTCTTTCTATGTACGGAGCTCCTAAAAAAACTACCTGCTTAGATAAGTATAGATATGCATGTTTCGTTAAAAACACCAAAAGTAAAAAACAAGTACAATTAGCTTGACTTCCTCCAACCACAGTTGCTGCTCATCAACATCTTTTTAGGGTATATTACCAAGTTCAAGTGTGGCTTGGTTATCAGCTAGACCCTACAGACTGGGGTTGGAAGTTGGTCAACAATTTATTAGAACCAGTGTACACTTCACTTCCACCTGCGCCGGAAAAACCGCTGAACTCGATTTTTTGCAACTGCAAAAAGGGATGCAGTGCTAAATCTGGTTGCAAAAAAGTCGGACTGTTCTGTTCTCCGGCATGTACACATTGTCAAGGCCGGTTGTGCTCTAATATTGAATCACCAACAGTAGAGGATCCGTTTAATTCAAACGAGGCAACATGCGATACATCGCTATTAACGCAGTTTACATGCACTCAGGATGAAGATGAAGAAGAACAAGAACAAGACGAACAAGAACAAGAAGATCAAGAAGAAGAACAAGAAGAAGATTTTGAAAGTTACGACTCGGACGATTAAATTTCACTACTTTTTTTAACTTAAATTGCTTTCATCTTTTCAATCTCTGCTAATATCCATTATTTTTCCATAGTTTCAAATTAAACAGGATCAAAACTGACACATGGAACAGGCCTACTGGGGAAACCACAAAAAAAAAACGCGCTAAGTACACTACCTAGGTGGCGAGGAAACGTGTGCATATTATGACGATTACAACTTTTACAACTTTTTGAATCGTTATATCTCAAAAACGGTGGCTCGTAGAAAAAAAAGTATTGATTAATTTTTTGTAGATAATTTTATGATCTACAGTTTTTGTTTGAAATATTTTTATGATAAAACTTATCGTTTTGTTGAAAATCAAAACTCATTTTTTTTACCTTTGACCTTGAATAAAATTTTTTCCTTACAGGGGAAAGATGGGGAACTTTCAAATTTTGTTTTTAATGATATTTTAAACAATCTTACTGATTTTCAGCTTGGTGGGAATTTAGGTAACTTCGAATGTCTAAATAGACCGGACTATAACTCGGATTTGGCCGGTAACACATTGGATACTATTGCATTTGCTTTCTCAGATATATCTGATGGGGTATCACTACCACTATCATCATCAACATCAATCTTCTTGAAACTAACTTGAAATTGAAGCATCTACGAGCAAACACAGTCAAACACGCGGCGTGCCAACAAACCGTTTCTATAGTAACGACACAAAAAGACCACTGGATGCTGTGAAATTGTATTGGAAGTATTGATAACATTAAGCATAAAATGTATGGAAAAGAAAAGTTTTATTCAGTTATTGTGGAAAACTTTTTTCAGGCAGGAAACATTTTTAAATACTATTTTACTGAAAACATTGAATAATATTTCCAAGACAACAAAAAATGTTGTATAAAATTCGTGTTTTCATGGCACATTCGAGAAAAAATTGTTGGCATCAACCTGCGGTTGAATTAACACTCTCATGTGCCATATAAAAAACACCAATTTTACGCACTTGATACAAAAATAACAATTTTTCACATCTCGTTAATTGATTACGTTACGTCTTAATTTTATTCTCTGAAATGATATATGAAAGCAATAGCTTTCCATACAGTACGGAGAAAAGAGTTTGCTTTCTTCTATTTCTATGAAAGTCTTACGAAACAAAAAACTTAACAACTGGAAACTAGTTGTTGCGAAACACACTCACTTGCGAAAAAAATTTTATTGCTACTTGTGATTTATTGTGATGGGATAATTGGAAGAGAAATGGAAGATATTAGATCTTTAATAAGTGGACAATTATGAATTTGTGGGCAATCATCAATTTGTTCCGTCGACACTATCTGAACAAACTTATTCTTATCTTTCCCTATCCTAAAGTGAATGCAACAAATACTTTCTACGCAGGAATATCAACTGAGAAAGTGAATAGTTAGGTTTTTCCATTATAATTTATCAACCGACGTAAGACTATGCAAGAAAGTATCGATTGATATTCTGGACTTTTTCAACGGGCAACCCAATTTCGAATCGAACTATAATTCCATTTAACTTTTTCAGCTTCAACTTATAAGACAATGTTTTAAGAAACTCTCGAATTAGGAAAAGTATTCGTGAATATAACGTATCAGCTGTGGGTTCAATTTTGTAATGCATTTCATGCCACGGCAAATAATAATAATAGCTGTCCTCGATACGTACAGGCTATGCCTTTGGATACACTCTATGAGTGTTTATGAGGGAGTATTATTATTATTATGTCTTATCAGCACGTGAAAGAGTCATACATTACTCTACAATTCCAGCATCACAACTTATCATCACAAGATGTATTCCTAAATATCCCAGATTTACATTTTATTGTTGATGTTTATTTTCTATCAATATCAATTTTGAAAGTTCTTTAAACTCTTCATTATGTTGGAATTACAGCTGGTGAGGTTTTTACAAAAGCGACACACTGCCATTTATTTTTCTTGCTTTCAACGGATGTTTTGTTGCTTTGTTCTTTTTACTATATACCTATCTCCAATTTTTTTCCTTAAACATATAATTCTGTTTTACTCCTTGTAATCTCTTTTTTTAATATTGCACGCTTATATTTAGTTTCATCTGTATGTGTGTATGTTTGTAACCGACCCCTTTACACTCGATTTTGACCCACTTTGAACTCACAGATTTAGTTGAAACTTTGTACACTTATGAAGATCCGGTGACAATACGATAATTTGATGAGTTTGTCTCATTATCCTGATCAGGATCACCAGAAATAAATAATTTGCCTCTCTATACTCTGTGTAAGAGCCTTCGCTAGAATTTAAAAAATCCGCGTCGTGGATGGATAATTAATGCACCTGCTGCCTTCCTTGGATGGGGTCTCTATTATTTTACAGGCTCTCTCCGGAAAAAAAATATTTCATTAATAAAATGAGAACTAAAAAGTAAAATATAAAATATAGTTTGAAAAAACGAAGAAACACGATTTTATAAAACATTGAACTACAAAAATAATTGTTTAGATAGACAGAAAATAATAATAACTGAAAAATATTAGTATCACTGTGAAAAGTCGATATTTCTGGATATACTCTAAATTTTAAAACATTCTCAACGGGTATTGTTCACTTAAATGTGCAACTTAACCACAATTCAACAATATTCGCATCTCTTACAGTTTTCGAGGTCCTAGAGGATCGAATTTGAATCATCCTGTATATCATATTTTTAGTATAGTGATGATTTTTCTTCAAGAACAACAATATGCTTCAGGAAGAGGATTTGAACAACTATACAATTGCCTCTGAGTCTCTTCTCATTTATTTAATAATTTCTAGAACAATTTTCACAAATTATCTTAAAGTTTTTGTAAATGCGATCAAGGTATACTTCTACTCAAAAACTGACAAATACCATCATTGATGAAGAGAGTATTTCTTTACCCGTCGCTTCCGTTTGGGATAGAAAATCATAAATAATTATTTTTAAACGAATTATTTATAATGAACATGACTACATCCCAACCACACTCATGATGCATCAGTGTTTCGACAATGACATATAGTTTATCGTGAACTACCGATGAGGGGTTGTTTTTGAGTGAAACAACACCTGTCGCGATATCAGCCAGAGAAGTTGTTACTCGCAGATATTCGCCTCACATTCTCTCATTACATTTTCATCCAGTTCCTTCATCATTAAATGTGCCTAGGAATATTTTCAAACAGTTATTTTCGATTTATCATATAATTTCTATGTTCTACCATACGCACGGTCAATGGTCTCGATGTTTCACCTATATAACTGCATGACAATTCACGTATGTGCTTTTCACTTGCGTTTATGAGACAAACAAGGTCATATTTCATTTGGTTCTGTAATAATTTTGTAAATTTTGGAGTACTGCCATTTTATTTGAGTTTTTCAAATAATCCCGAGGTATTTTTTACTGTAGATATCTTCCATTATTTAAAGTAGGTCATATACTGATTCCGTGTGTGGTCACCAAGGGTTTTTATTAACGTACGTCAACAGGCATGCATTCCACATGCAGGGTTATACATGCATGGTGGGCACGCATGTATCTGAATAGGCCTTCACTGTTTTTAATTTCATGTATGTTTTTTCCCACGAATTGATCTGGATTAGCATTTTCCTCAAGCACAATGAATAGCATTGACAATTTTATTTTCAGTTTTCAATTGAGCTTTGACAATTTCGTGGATTTCAATGAGTTTCTGCAAAATTAAGTGATACCGACGGTAAAAAGCTGTGAGCAAGTTACAAAAAAACGCTGTTACTACTGATGAAATATTGATTGCTTGCAGCTATCATCAATTTTCAGATATGTATGATAATTGACAATGAAGCACCATTTGATAGATTTCAAGTGAGCTGAACATAGAGAGAAAGCAAAAAATCCATAGTTGTGCATAATAATGGTAATGCTGTTTTCGTTTATAACATAGCATATCTATCAAATGAATATCCACAAAATAGGACTTTGCATAGACCTGAATTAGAAGATTAAAGTCAGTCAAAATTATTGCTCTAAAAAAAATTAATGATTCTGTTTACTTTCCCGTAGAAAATTAGTCATTCTTACACATCACTCTTACGGTAAGTAATCCCATGAGGAAGGATATTAGACGGGAATCTGGAGAAAACAACTTCGTTCTTGGGTTATACCGTGATGAGCATTGAATGGCATTTGACACAATGGATAGGAATGTTTTTCCAAAAAAAAAACGAACTGCATTAATACAATAAATTTAGAATATGAAGATGCTTCAGTTAACCGCAATACGCTGTTATTTTAGAGACCGATTTTGAAAAATGCAAATTTTAAGTTATAGTACTAGTACAAGCTCCGTTCAAAGATATTGACAGATATGAATAGTTCTTATTTTGAGGACCCTTTGACATTTTTTTCTCGAAGGAGAGCATATACTATTCGATTTGGGCATATTTTGCACATGTATATACCAAGTTTCACGCCAATATCTCACACAGGGTGTTAGTTATATGATGACAAATTTGACTGACCCAGTATGAAAGTCTATGAACTTTACAGAAAAAATGAAGTAGCCATTCAATGAAAGAATACTTCGCATACACAGGAATGAAGTTACATAGTTGGATTCGTTTCCTAGAGTTGTCTCTAGTTTAATCAAAATCAACAAATCAAAATTTGAAAACGTGTATATAATTTAAGAAAAATAACCATCAACTGGACTAAATTGAACAGTTTCTTCAGATATTGGTGTTTTCAATATATATCCAATTCACGCTCTATACATATTTCACAACGCCGTCTCAAATTTTGGCAGGTCTTTCTCAATTTTCCTGGTGTTATTTCAGCACACTTTTGCCTTATGCTCTCCTTTAACTCGTTCAAGTATTGTGGTCAGTTTTTATAAACATTTCTTTGCCAATATCCTCATACAAACAAAAAATCTAATGGAGTCAGATCTGGTGATCGAGGAGGCCAACTAATAAAAGGACTGTTCCTCCCAATTCGTCTTCTTTGAAATGTTTCAAGCCATTTCCATACAGCAAGCAGATTATTAATGGATGTACCGTCTAGCTGGTATAAAACATTTCTGCGATCTTCAATGCTTAGTACTTCCATGCAATCCAAGAAATTCGTAGTCAAAAAATTATTAAATCTTTCACCACTAAGTTTTGACTTTTTGGTTGAACTAAGGATATCTATCTGTACAGAAATGTTGCAAAAAAAATACATAAAATAAGAATTCTTTTCAGATGAAATGTTTCAATATCATGAATCTAGTAAATTTTTGAAATATTTACTAATATCATACCTACATACCGTATATGAAGATTTTTTATGTAATTTAACGTAATAGTCACAATAATGTGTACTTCATTTAAAATCTTGAAGAAATCGATGGATTATTTCTGTGTCCAGTCGTGCTTTTGTTTGTGTCGTTGATTTTGTTTTCCTGTCATTATTTTCTAATACTAGATCATAGTTATTTAAGTAACAAGGAGTTTAACTAACGTGTTTTCATTCCGTTGTCAAGTTATATGAGTAAACGAATCATATCGGTTATTTATTTATTTTGAAGCTATTTAAAAATTGATAATCACCAAACTTTACTATAAGAAATTATCATCTAACCAGGTTGAAATGTGTTGTAAAAACAGAAAATGTATTTGTTTCTCCTTGAATATTTCAATTTTCCCCACAAATTCTGTATCAGCGATACAATTTTATTTATGAAAAAATCGAAGAGGTGGCAACATGCCTCCGAGAAATCTGTTTCAACGGAAACTCCCTCTGATGGTAGGTACGGTGAACGAATGGTTAGCTAAAACGTTAAACATAGTGTTTTAATTGCCGGTTATCTAGTAGGCTACTGCTTATCCCTGATGGTGTATAATCCACCAAAATATATGTTTTAGGGTAATTTTTAATTGTTACCTTCCTCTTACCCTTTTAATTGCCCACTGTCGAAAATTCAAGACCGTCGGGAGATGCTAATTATATATCACTTGTCCGAATGAATTTTTAAATACAGTGGTCGATGGTTTCTGAAGAAGTGGAAGATGTACTCCCCCTAAATAATTTGAAGAGAAATGCTGTGATTCATTATCAGATTCTTGTCTTTCATCTATCACCCGGGCAGAGGTACAATCAACTTTGATTCCAAATATTGTAACGACAAAAAAAACAACCAACCTCTAAACTGCCTCACTAGATCTGGAAAGGTGAAAGCTAGGCCCTGTTTGCAAGCATTACGGTGATACAATCTTCTTCTGGTTTGGATCCATGGTATTTACTCCACATTCGAAAAGTGTCATCAAAGTCTAACTGTACTCCGAATTAAAGTATAGATGGTTCGCTGACTCCTAAGTTTGAGAAATTGGTATAGATTTCAACATAATTCAAAAACTGAATAAGGCCATTCAATATACAGGGTGAGTCAGAATTAGACCGGCAAAATCCGACTACAGATTCCTCACCTTATTTCGAGGTGAAAAGTTTCCATCAAGGTATGTCCTAAAATGCATCTCCTCCGAGATACAGGGTGTCGAAAGTACGAAAAAAAAATTATGTTATGACTTTTAAGTTGAGTATCTGATGTCAAAGGCTCACTTGTCCATTCACTTGTGCAAAGAAAATATGAAGAAAAATATTTCCACATACCAACGTAACTACGCCACTGGTTTACGAAAATTAAGAATTATAATTTTTTTTTGTATTTTTGACACCCTGTATCTCAAAGGGGATGCGTTTTAGGACATACCTTGATAGGAACTCTTCACCTCGAAATGAGGTGAGGAATCTGTAGTCGGAGTTTGTCGGTCTTATTCTGACTCACCCTGTATATTTACCAAGGTGAATAAAGTGTTTTCGATTCAATTCCGAGAGCTCATCATCCGACGACAGCTGTTTCGTAGTTTCCTACTCATGAGAACGGCTTTATAAGGTCTCTCGAAATAAGGACTCTGAATAAGTACCTTACGGCAAAGTTAGTATAAATGAAATGTAACTAGTGACATCTACAGGGTGTTAGGTAAACATGCGACAACAAGGGGCTATTCCTTGACCTATTCTAAGAATATTTGGTCCTATGATGATTTTTGAAAAACTCCGTTGTACGAAGCGAACAAAATTTACGACATAAACAACATTTTATGATCAAGTTGCTTAATCTACAATAAATGTTCGAAATGATTCCCTTCAGCCTGGACACACGCATTTAGTCTTCTCGTCATGGACTGTCGAACTCTTTGAAACACACCAGGGACGTTTCTAATTGAGTTTAACCCAGCAGTTATAGCAATTATCCGATTTTGCAAATCATCCAAATTCGCCAATGGAGCAGCATAAACTAATGAGTTCAGATATCCTCAGAAGAAATAATCCAGAGGATTAACGTCTGGGGATCGAGCAGGCCATTTCAAATAAAATCGACTATGGTTGTCTCAGATTTTGTTGGCCCTATATCTTATCGAAACAAAAGGGTATTTCAAAAATGATCATGGGACAGAATATTCTCATAATAATAATAATAATACTTCCTCGTAAACACTCATAGAGTGTACTCAAAGCTATAGCCTGTGCAGGTAGAGGACGGCTATTATTATTAATTGCCGTGGCGCTCCGGGACAACTTACTGATTTTTGGTGGCGTATTTCAGCTGTAGGAAAATCCGGAAAACCTACAGCACCACCCTGGCTAGGTCAAGGAATAACCACTTGAATTTTTGCCGCATGTTTACCCAACACCCTGTATACATTTATTTACTCATATAGGTCGGTACTAGATTATATGCACTCTCTAGATCGACAGCACTAAATACTCCATACTATCAAATTAGAGATATAATATCCTCTATATTTGGAAGAGAATATTCATCTAGATCTGTGAATTCATTGTTAGTTTGAGCATAACTTATCACCAAACGCTTTCTATGATTCGCATTTAAGGCCATATGAACTTGAGTTCACTATGACCATTTCCTTTTTTCTACAATTCCCCTTCTGAAAAGATCTGTTGCCATTTGAGAAATGGCAGTTGTGAGAATTTCTTTACGGGTACTACTCCGTTTTGGGGAAATTTTTGATATTTGTTGGAAAATATGGTTGCTGCAATTACATGAGAAGCTCATTTTTCAGCTATATCTTACCTCGAACCTTCCTCTCGTAAATGTTGAAGCCGTTCGTCAGTTGTGATGATTTGAGTTTGATGTTCATGGCCAACTTTGTTCGATTGAACAATCAACTGTATCTCCGCTATTTTTCAACCGATTTTCAATTTTGAAGAATAGTGTTATCACAAATTGCGTGTTCTTCCGGATAATGAAAAAAATTGTACAGGGGGTCATTTGATAAAAAAAGTTTTTTCTATATAATAAACATTCATGGCACAGTGTGTCTCTCTTCACTTTCTATAATTAAAATCGTTCTACGATATATCTCTTTTGCAACGTTTAATAAATAATTTGGAGAAATTTCTGCTGCACACCGATTTTTTTTAAGTGCTCTTTATTTGGGAAGGTCTAAACGTATACATAGTATCTTTTAAATAGCCTTACAAGGAAAAAGTCACTTGAGGTCAGGTCAGGTGAACGTGTCGGCCAAGGAATGTCTGAATATCAAGTTATCCACTTTCTACGAAAAGCTGTGAATAGGAGACCTATCTTGTCCAATATTCAACCAAAGACTATTATGAGTAGTAAAATAATATCGATACGGAGTTATCACTCAAACATTTGTTGCAAAATATTTTCTGTTAGATGAAAATTCGTGGCTATATTCTGAATTATTGCTGGGATTTTGAAACAGTGCGTAAACTTTCAATATTTTTGAGAGACCGAAATTTCCTGTTTTGTATGTGAATCAGGTGCATTGCAGGGCTCCAAAAATACAAGAAAGTTCTGCTATTATAATCGAAATCAAAAAATATTTAAAAAATAGCGATTTCCAATTTTATCCCCTTCATATAGTATTTTTCTCATCAATTTGTCGTTACACCGCTGATCACGTGTATCGCAATTGATATTCACAATATCGGTGGCCGCTGTGGTTCTAGTTTTAAATCTACTTCTTTGACAAGCCTGAGTATAATGACCTTGTTTGAGCAATTTTGACATATTGCATTCGAAGATGGAAATGTCGAGGATTATTTGGTGGGAATAGTTTTGAAGGTTACTCAACTTGGTTCGTTCGTTCGAAAAATCGCATTCAACTATTGAAAATGTTTACACAAAGTGTCGTAAGGTAAGTAGCAATGGAAGAAATAACATAATCAGTTGCTATTTCAAGACGTAGTTGGTGTAACAGTCATCTTAGCACTAAGGATAGGGTGATAACATTATTTTGATTCTTGTCAATCCTCACATGTGTTCTAAACAGTGCTAATATGAGCCAACTCTGTATAAATTCCTCCGCTTCAAAAATTCGTTAAGCTCATCGACATGCGCTACCAAGATTTTAACAAGAACCACAAAAATATCACGGGCACATTACAGAAAATTAAAATTACATATAATTATAATCATAAAACCGTATTTAAGCACCAAATTATTCGTTTTTTCGTATAAATTAGACACAGTTTGACACATATCTAATAAATCTTGGCCAAGAACTTCTCATAAATATGATATGAAATCTATAGAGTGGACCGGACCCGTTTTCGACGGTCTCGCGCGAAGGGGACCGCCGCTATGGGACTAGGCGACTGTAATAAAATGGAGGCGTGGAAGAAATATATTAAGAAAATTTATTGACTGTCCAGACTTACTGAATTCTTGTACGTTGAAAATAAAAAACTCGGTGTATAATAAAAAGGTTGCAAATATGTGGAAAATAACAGAGTTTATCGTGTTATCAAGTATAAGTATAGCAATTTGAACTTAGTTTATAAAATAATAATGCCACTGAAAAATGGTCGAGTTTACTTTACGTTAGCTACTATGAAAAGTTTGTTTTGTTCTTGTTTGGTATTGTTAGCACTTGCTTTGATGGATTGTGATGAGCTTGTTGGTTTTCCACATAGGCATTATTTATGGTAACAGTTGATGTTATTCAATAACAACACATTTTTTAAAAATTCATACCTAATTTTTTGTGTACTGATTTCCAATCAAGTATACAGACATCTGGTAATGCAACTTAGCATAATCATCATTGTCAATGAATCGAATGTTCATACTGTCCACGATTCATTGCTATACAATCATACAAGTTGTGTTCAAAACGAGACCTCACATTTTATAGCATTTCTGGTGTTATCCGACGGCAGATTCAGGTTCCGTTGTATAGATTCTGTTTTCCAAGTGATCTCACAAAAAATCGAGTGGGGTTGAATCTGGAGATCTAGCTGGCCACTCTGTAGGACCTCTTCATTCATTCCAATTTCTTGGAAACAGTCTAACAGGCTGTGCATAATATGGAGGTGCCCCCATTTTTTTGAAAAATCAAGTTTTCTTGGTTATGATTGTCATTCTCAACGATGTCTACTAATTATGGATAAACAAACTCAGCAAAAATACCGGCCCAGACATTTAGGTTTTGGAGATTGGCGCCTAACCATAGGCAATAACATGAGTTTTAGCATAAAAAGTTGATAAAAGTCAAACAGTCTAGACTAGAATTAGCAGAGACTTCGTAAAAAGGTTATGATATTTATGACTGACCCGGAATCGATTTCAATTTTGGTGAGCATATACAAAAATTATAATTTTTACGAAATTCAATGAAAAAATCATGAAAGAATAAATTTAGGGGGAAATTACCACACTCAACTTTGGATGAACTGTTTAAATCGAGAACGGTTGAAAATAGACCAATTCTGTCAATCGATTCAGAGTGATGATATTAGTATATTCTTCGAATCGAAGTCAATGGCAATAGGAAAAAAATTACACAGTTATACATAAAAAGGAATAAAACGTCGGAAATTCCCTTGCACGATCGAATTTTCAAAAATTTTCAACGCGAATTTGCGAAAGTTCTGCAAAACGGCTATGAAGTCTTCAATTTATCCGGAATCGATTTCAAATTCTGTGAGCATATTCAAAAAATGTTGAGTTTTAGAAAAATCATGAAAAATAAATTTGTTGGGAATTCACCACTCACAACTCTGGATGAACTTTTCAACTTGACAACATTTGAAAATAGAACAATTCTGCGAACGTCAATCGATTCAGAATGATGGAAATACTATTTCCAGTAAATCTCAACCCCTAAAAATCATGAGAAATACAAAATAATGAGATTCACTTGAAATTAAAACTGTATACGCATAATTTAAAATTTGATAATAAAATATTACACAAAGTTTAGCATGAAAAGAAATGAAACTTAAAAAATACTCTCGCACTATCAAATTTTCGAAAATTGTCAACGCGAATTTGCAGAGGTTCTTTAAAAAGGCTATAAAATCTTCAATCAGCCCGGAATCGATTCCAAATTCGGTGAGCATATTCAAATAAGGTTGAGTTTTACGAAACGGGATGAAGAAATTATGGAAAAATGATTTGGCGAGAAATTACCACTCTCAACTCCGGATGAACTTTTCAACTTGAGAACGGTTGAGAATAGAGCAATTCTGCGATCGCCAATCGATTCAGAATGATAAAATTAGTATACTCTGTGAATTTCAAATAAATGACAAAGAAAAAATTACTCGAAGGGAGTCCTAAGGGACCAATAAAAATAATGAGATTTACTTGAAAAAGACATTTTGAGTTATAACTAAAAATTTCGAGTTGTAGCTCCAAAACACTAATTTTGAGTTATAACTAGAAATTAGGACTTCGTTTAAAAGTTGTAACTCGAAATTGACAATAATTTCGAACTGAGACAAGATTTTGAAAACATTTGGAGTTATAACTAAAAATTAGAAAAAATAATTGCACGTACGTTTCAGGACTTCGTTTTTTTTGATATTGTTATTGTTAAAATTGTTATTTCGTTCAACCAGCTGCACACCCTTAAGGTACAACCCTCAAAAGTCTTCGAAAGACTAGTCCGAGCTAGGGAAGACGCAGCCCTTACCTTTTAACGTGTGATGCCATGCTCGAGACCGATGACCATGCTGGGAATCGAACCCATGACCCTTAGGTTAAGAGACAAGCGCTCTACCATCATGATCATCAAGGCCCATTTGAAAGTAACTCAAAAATAAGTTAATTTTGAGTTGTATTTCGAAATTGACAATGATTTTGAATTGAAACTAGAAATAAAAGACAATTTGAGTTATAACTAAAAATTGGGGAACCTCGACTTGTAGCTCCAAAACAGTAATTTTGAGTTATAACAATAAATTAAGAAAAAAATTGTGCGTACGTTCCAGGACTTCGTTAAAAAGTTTATTCAAACAACAAATGAAAAAAATTGTTGGATCTCACATTCACGAGAATGAGAAACCACCATAATACCGATGCCAATCGCCGGAATGACATTAAAACGAAATGCGCCTGCCAAGCAGACCACTCACGCCACCAAAACTATAATTAGTCGCATCAAGACGCCATCGTCGTCAGAAACAAACGAAGAAACGGCAAACCATCTGCCCGCCACGGCACGACATCCATCGCCAATTCGACATCTCCGACTTTGAAATCGGCCGATTCGACCCTAAAACAATGCGTCCGAGAGGGCTGCGACCGTTTCCGGCATAAAAAAATGTTTGATAATAACACACACGTACGTCGGTGCAGACGTCGGTCGGTGCCGGCCAAAGCGATAATTATCTGTCTACGTTCGAGAGGCCCGTGGGCTAGGACCCGCTCTATCATTTCGTTTCGTGTCCGAATTCGGGACGCTGGCAGCGGCCCCACCGAGGAGGCGCCCGGGTGCGTTTTGACGCGGCCGGAGGAGTCTGCGAAAACGGGGGTGCGGATCCGTCGTATCATTCCGAATCTAGAAGGTGATGATATATGTGATATTTTAATAATTTACAGTTTGTTGCAATTCACCAAGCCCCACCTCCGTATTTTTGTGGATTTTGGAAATTTAAAATTTGAAAATGCTCTATCTTGTCAGGTAAAAAAGTTTCGTCAATCGCCTTTTCACGACCTACTACGACCACAGATTGCATGCCAAAAATCGAGAAAATGGTAGGCATTTTTTTTGGAAAATTTTTGTTAGGGCGTTCGATTCAAATCATTCTCGAATATCTCCATGTAAAATTTCAACATGATATCTTTTCCAATTTACACGGAATTTTTTATACAGAGTGACTTGAAAGATTTCCTTTTTCGAAAATTGTAACAGGTATAGAAAACACCCCGTAGAATATATCATGTTGAAATTTTGCATGGAAATATTTTATTCTGGTCCGAATCAAATGCGTCAACCAAAATTTTTCTAAAAAAATGCCTAATACTTTTTCTCGATTTTTGACGTGCATTCTGTGAGCGTAGTAGGTCGTGAAAAGGTGACTTATGAGACTTTTTCACTTGAGAAGATAAAGCATATCGAGAAGTTCACACTGGAATGAAAAAAAAATCAATTATCTGAAATTCACAGAAATACAGGGGTGGGTCTTAGTAAAATGCAACACACTGTATATATATTTTTTTAAGGTTGAACGATTTTGATAAAAAATTGGACTGAAAAGTAAAAAATAATTTAGCAAATCTCTATTTTCTATTTGTTGAGGTGGAGGAAAACGCTACTAGAGATATACTGAGTCTCGAAGCTCAATAAATACTGTGAAACTCTCCTTATCAGGCATACTCACTAAAACCTCCACCTCTGTGTAGATCCGGTCAGGCTATTACCTCCGGTGACACTTAGGCCTATTGGCCCATTGTATCTCACCTATTTTTAATGTCACAGTACCCAATCCAATACTTTTGTGCCTTGTACGAGTTTGTACAAGTTTCTTATTGGGTGGGAAATGTATAGTTCTAGGTCGCCAGGTGGCTGCCCAAAAATTGCCTATCTTTTGCGGTCTAGAGCTTCGCAATAGCACAGTATGTGTTTCACGGTTTCTGGATCCTTACCACCGCATAGTCTGCAGGTCAGGTCTCCATCGTATTGCACCATTTTTTCGAGGTGCTCCTTCACTGGTGCCTTTTAGTCAGAAGTCCCGTAACGGTTGTCAACTGTTCATCTTTAACAGGTCTGCCGTTTGATATATTCTTTTCCGTGTTTGTTTTCTGGAACATTATCCCAGTAGTTTTTGTACATGTCCCTAATCCGGTCTTTTACAGACGCTCTTACTGTACACTTCGGTACCTCTAGCATCTGCCCTTGGTTTGGAGGCATTTCTGATCCTCTTCGTGCGAGTTTGTCTGCTTTCTCATTGCCTGCGATTCCCTGATGACCTGGGACCCATATCAGTTTGATTTGATTCCGGTCTGACAGAGTTTTCAGTTCTTCTTTGCAGTCCCATACCAGTTTGAACGTTACTTCCTTGCTACGCAAGGCCTTCAGTGTCACTTGACTGTCTGATAGGATGTTGATATGCACGCTTTCAACGCTTCTCCTATTATTTTCCTTCGCACATTGAAGGATGGCGTACACTTCTGCTTGATAGACAGAGGTATGGGTGCCCAGTGAGTAGCTGATGCCAATAGTCGGATTCCTGGAGAACACTCCTGAGTACCAGATTTTCCCCTGCAGAATGTCCTTGAGCTGTGAGCCGTTCCATTCAGTTATGTTTGGCACCAGCACTCTTAATAAGTTCTTGAAGGAGTACCGTTTCGGAATGTGTCCCGTTCCAACGTTGGTTGGTTGGGTGCATCTGCAGTTTGGAAGCACCAAGCCTTGCCTCGGAGAGGTGGCAGTCCCAGGACTGTCTCCATTTGTTTCATAGAATTGAACTCTCCTATATACACTCTCGAACTTTGTTCGTTTTATGTTTTTCACTGCAGTTGGTGTTGATTTGATGGCCCCCGTGATTCCAAGACAAGCAAGTATTTGCACCTTGCTTAGTCTCGTTGAGGCTCCTCTTTGTTGTGCCTTCTTTGTTCTAATATGACGTCATTTATTGCATAGTCAAACTGTATATTGTTGTGTTTGAGGGTATATTTCATAAATTTACATTTTTTAATATTTAGTGGAAGCTTGTTTAGCATGCACCATTCGTGTATCGAATTAACTTCCTTCTGCAGAATAAGACAGTCGATGGCTCTAAAAATCTTCAAGTCGTCAGCAAAGAGTAATATGTTACTAGAAATATTTGAATAGATATCATTTATGAACAAAGAGAATAAAAGAGGAGCTAGATTACTTCCTTGAGGAGCGCCACTAGTTGGAGTAAATTCAAATGATTTGTGTCCTTTGTGTTCCACAAATAGCGTACGATTCTGAAGATAAGACTGTAATAAATTCAAAAGTTGACTGTCGAAACCAACAGAAAACAGTTTATTTAGTAGAATTTGATGGTTCAGTTTATCAAAGGCCTTTGAGAAGTCTGTATAGATTGTATCAATCTGTAGCTGTTTATCTAACGCAGTGCTGATAGTTTGTGTAAAACACATGAGATTCGTTATTGTAGAGCGTTTGTTGATAAAACCATGCTGGTATGCAGTTATACTATTTCTCACATTAGGAAAAATGTTGTCATACAGACACATCTCAAAAACCTTTGCAAAATTGGACAGAATTGTTATGGGTCGATAGTTCAGAATGTTATTTGGAGCCCCTGACTTCAATATTGGACATATTTTTGATACTTTCCATCTATCAGGAAAACATTCAGTATTTAAAGCCATGTTAAAAATTAATTGAAGTGGCTTTGCAAGAATGTAAGCACAGTCTTTTACTAGAAAACTAGGAATTTTCTCCAGCTGTGCATTTTGGTTTCAGTTTTTTCAGTGCTTGCAAAACCTCTTCTTCAGAGAATGAATTTATAGTGATTGTGGGAAAATTTGTTGTTTTTTTTGAGAGGTTAGAATTCTTACTATCAGAGGGAACATACACACTTTCAAAGAATTCTGCAAAAGCGTTCACTATTGTAGTCGGGTTTTTGAGTTCTCTATCATTTAAGAATAAAACATTCGGAATTCTTGAGTGCCTTTTTTACTATGCATATAGTTCCAAAATGTGGATGGATCAGTTCTGATCGAGTTTTCAGCTTACATCGCCAAGATACGGTTAAATCTCATTGAGTGACAAAACGGGTCCCGCTCGTTTTGGTTTTCAAAGCTGGAGGAAGAAATTTCACATCCAGCTCATTTTCTTCCCTAATCCAGGAAGACGGAACAAAGAACACTGTATTCAAACGACCTAGTGCTAAGTTACCTCGGAGCGTGGAAAAGTGAACGAACACAGAGAAAAATGAAAAAATCGTCTCCCAAACATAGGGTTTTGAAATATGCCAAAATTATTAAAAAATCTAGTAACTCTGATCTTGAATTTCACATCACAAAAAGCTTTTGCTAATCATATTCGAAATTCTGACCATTTTGACATCAATCATGGCTCCGAAAATGTACACATCTGTCAAAAAGGCTCTTTGAACCTGTTTGAAATCTTCAAATAGTATATTGTGTATCTAGTGCGTGAAGTATACTTTTTTACGCGAGTGTGGAAGTTTGTGGAACGAGCCGCAGGCGAGTTTCACAATCCGCACGAGCGTAAAAAAGTCTTCACGCACGTGGTGCACACTATACTTTTTCTACGACCTTTTACTTAGAGATTGAATTAAAGGAACATTTGACTAATTTTCTTTATTACAATAATAATTATTATGAACAGTTATATAGCAATTTTGTAAATTGTCAAAATGTACATTTACTTTATCTTTCTCTACAAAATTAGTGCTGCTTGTACTGTTGGTATTGACAACATAACTACGATTATTCTCAGTTGTTAAGATTTTATTGCAGACATCAGACATCTATCTTTTCAGTTAGGGATTCTTCCACGTAGGCTTCTGCCACTGAGGATGATTTCCAGCCGCCGTGTTTTTTTAGCGTTATGAGATCTCCTCCACCTTCGACTAATAAAGACGCAGATGAACGCCGTAGGCTGTGCCCGGTAAATTAGTTGGGATTGGGGAGTTTCAAAAATGTGGCAACTTCTGAAGGGACTTTTCCTATCTTATTTATACTAATCACTTGCCGAGTACATTTCCCTCGTTGATAATTAATAAAGAATTTATTTTCGGCATAATCCTTGGGACGAAGAGCCACGTATTTGTGATATATGTCCAAATATTCATTAACAGTAAATTTTCTAGAAACCTTAGTCTTCGTATCATTAACTGACACAATAAGAACTGTTCCCAAATTTTGGATGTCATCCATTTTTAATTTATAGAGCTCATCTCTGCGCAGGGCTCCAGCTACCCCAAACAACAAAATAAGCTAAAAATTTAAAGATTAGTATTTATCGATATTTATACAAATGGACTTACTTTGGTTAATAAATATTTTTCATCGGGTGCCTCTTTGAGAAATTTTAATACGTGTTCCTTTTCCAAAACGCGTGATTTCTTAGGAGTGTATCCCTCGTTTTTCCGTTTCAAGAAAGCGCGAACTTTCGGATAATCACCAAATTGTACGTTGTACTTAACACTAAGGGTGCTTTTCAACATTGAGTAGTGACTCCATAAGGTAGAAGATTTAACCTTTGTTGATAATTCAGATAGGTAGGCTAATATTACCCTTTCGGAGAATGATTGGACGTTGTTTGTATTGTGCCATTGCATAAACTTTTCCAAAGTGTTTTCGTAAATTCCCAACGATTTTTGTGGCAATAACGATGAACTTGCTTCACTGGCTGCTAACGTTATATTTAGAAGAGTTGATGGGAGTACTTCAATGCTGTCCATCAGGAATTTGCGTGAAATACACGGCTAATCGGTTTAAATCAAAATTTCGTGGTACTATTTATTAATTCAGAGGGTAATTAATTACTATTTACGGTCTATCAACTGATGTAACTCTGAACTTCACTTTGTCAATTTCTCTCGCCACCGCTACCTAGACCAGCGACCGGTGTGTGAATTTGTATTGACTCTTATGGCACCGATGCGTGAAATAAATCCCATAAGAAAAGCATGGCACTTCACACACCGATTCGTGAAATGAACTTTACACATTTTTATCGATGTGTGACGTTAGTAATTCACAACGGGAGTAGAAAAATAAAATTACACCTTGAAAGATGTGATAAAAGCTGGTTAATTTTGATTGTATTACATTCTCCAAAGTTTTAGCTGAGACATCTACCAGAGATTAAGATTAAAGGAGCTGCAAGTTATGTGTGGTTCTTTACCATTTCCATGTTAATATTATCGAGAAACTGCAAGGTATGCTTTTTCGCTGATTTCAAGGTATTTTTTTTTCGACTTTTTGGCGGTTATGCAACTTTTTTGACTTTATTTTACAAGTTCGCATGTTTTGGCGAAGGATCGACGTTTTTGGCGCCAACAATTTTGAGGGTCTTCGCCAAAAACTGTATAAGTATTATGTTAAGGCGTGACCTTGAAGTTTATAAAAAAATTAACCGTCGCAAGTTAATCTCATGAACTTGAACTCTTGCAATTCCTCTCGCTCATATACCTATGAGAAATACTCTTTTTTTTTCGAAATATGGAAAAGTTTTAGGAAAATGTAAACTTTCCAGACCTCGCTATCCACCGATATTTCTACTATTTTTCCACACTGTCCTAATAAAGGCGATTTTTCATTACAGAGGAAATACCGTCGACTTCGCCCTTTGGTCCACTCCCTTGCGTCAGGAAAAGGAACCGGAGCCAGGGTTTCCGGCCCTGCCAACTAATGCAAACCCGCACGGATTAACTAACGCCTGACACGACATCCAGCCATCACACAACTAATATTTCTCTGCATAACTCGGAGAAAGAGGCGTTGTTTCTACAATTCCGTTATCGGGAGATTCAGAAATTTACACTGCTAAACAATAGTTCAAGCGCATGAATACGTAATGTTCGAGAAATTTGTCGGAGAATGACAACATTCTTGAAATTGTAGAAATTTTTTGAAAATTGTTAAATATTGTCATAATTGTTGGAGTATTCAAAATGGTTGAAACTGTTAAAATTGTTAAAAATTGTTAAAATTGTTAAAATTGTTAAAATTGTTAAAATTGTTAAAATTGTTAAAAATTTTAAAATTGTTAAAATTGTTAAAATTGTTAAAATTGTTAAAATTGTTAAAATTGTTAAAATTGTTAAAATTGTTAAAATTGTTAAAATTGTTAAAATTGTTAAAATTGTTAAAATTGTTAAAATTGTTGAAATTGTTGAAATTGTTGAAATTGTTGAAATTATTGAAATTGTTAAAATTGTTAAAATTGTTGAAATTGTTGAAATTGTTAAAATTGTTAAAATTGTTAAAATTGTTAAAATTGTTGAAATTGTTAATATAGTTAATATTGTTAAAATTGTTAAAATTGTTAAAAATGGTTAAAATTTTAGAAATATTGGAAAAGGTCGAGATTGCAAAAAAAAATTGAAATTGTTAGGAATTGTTAAAATTGTAACGAATTGTAAAAATTGTTACAAATTATTGAAATTGTTACAAATTCCTAAAATTTTCGTCAAACGAGAAAGATTTGTGTGAGCTAGGGAAGACATTTATTTTCATTGTCCATATCAATAATTCCAGTTTCATTTTCCTCGAATTACCATCCCACACCTGAAAATCTGATTTATTGTCTCTCGAACCTGCGGTGCTATAAATAACACCATCCACCGTGCACAGCAAACGTCTTGAAAAATTACCGACCGTTCAAATAAATTATTAACCCTAATAGTAAACGTTTTATTGGTACATAATTTTTGAAAGATTCTAATTTATATTGTATCCCTTTTTCTATCAGTATCGATGAGCTGTGTTAAAAAGTATTGAATTATTACTGGCTAATTGCCGTTTCTCACGCTATATTATATTCCATTATAATTAAACACTTAGACAAATTAATTATACCACAACGCCTAATCGTTATGGATATTCTGGGAATGCTGGCGATTGACCCGACACAATGTAATTGTACGACTTCCTTCATTGATACGAGTATTACGCTTCACACAAGTTACTCTTGTATGAAATAGCTCTCTCTGTCTACCTATATTGATGCTTCACCGGATTATGTTCAGTAACATCAAGTACTACAGCAGCTAAAAGCCCCGTTGACCTTACATTTTTCAATGCATAGTGTTAGTTCACAATTGCCACAATCTTAAATGTTTTTCTAATGGAAACACCCTGTACTATTTATGTCAGTGGAAGAGGATGCGAAGAGCTTTTCAAAGACACTATGCATTCAATATACAGAGTCTTCTTGTTCTTCAGTATCCTTTTCTCCTATTAACAAGCAAGTTTTGGTAAAAAAAATTGTAAAATTTGTTTTTACGAATCACTCAGGTTTTCATAGAAAACCCCTCAAAAGCGAAGCTTTTTGATTCTTGGAAATAGCTATCTCATGTTTGGATTACATTCCGTTTTTTTCTCATTCCAGTACATATGCAACTAGAATCTCTGAGGGCGAAGCAGAAATCAGCGTGTTTAAATTTTCTATGTACAATGGGTAATAATAGATTATTTCGATGCAGGCACATATATCTTATCAACATAATCTTCCTTCTACTGGACCGATCCTTTCATGGAGAGAAATCCGATATTTTATACCCGAATATTCTGGTATTTCAGAGAAGTGGCCCCAAGACAGAACCTTGCGGAACACCACGGAAGAGATATGGTCACTATTACGATGAAATTTCGAGTAGATCCAGTTGAATGACTCTACAGAAGTTGAATTTCACTGCTGGGAAAACCAAAATCTATGAGTTTTGCCCACACAAGGAGGTATATGAAGTGTAAAATACTGTTGGTCCTATATCTGGCAGTTCTGTATATGGTTTATTTTATTTTACTGAATAAAAAATGATTATCATCGTGACTTCTAGCAATTATAACATAGATTTTATGTCTAACCTCAAATTGTACCATGCAAGTATGGTAAAAGTAAAAAAAAACATCGTTATTCTAATACCTGCAATGAAACAAAATAATTCTCGACATCTGCACTGTTTATTGCGAGAGAACCAGTTTAGTTTGATTTGTCGACGTTTCGACTGTAAAATCAGACTTCCTCAGGACTCTGTCGATACAAAATAGTATATAAGTAAAAATAAAAGAGGTACATTCTTAAAAAATAATAACATAAATTGGTGGTTTACGTTTATGGAGAATATGTTTTTGATATGACAATTGTT
This sequence comes from Chrysolina americana, assembly GCA_958502065.1. Classification (NCBI taxonomy): domain Eukaryota; kingdom Metazoa; phylum Arthropoda; class Insecta; order Coleoptera; family Chrysomelidae; genus Chrysolina; species Chrysolina americana. The sequence continues at coordinate 3,448,340 of OY293411.1, read as the reverse complement.
TTTTTGTTGAATCAAATGTATGTTGTTTAACTTTGGTATGTTAAACATGACTACTGACATATCTTTCGTGTTCTTTGATATAAGTTTTTATATATCATTTGGTTTGTTCGATATTACACTGGAATCTTTCGAAGGTATTTTGTAAAAATTGTATTTATGTTTTTAAACGGGAGAAAAATTGTTTTTAATGGTAGATAATATTTTTGAAAGCGACCACTAAAATTGTTTCATCTCCGGAAAGTTGGCTGTAGTATCAGCGAAGATGTAATTTTCCACTAGATTTCTGCGTGAATAAGTTATTGATAAACAATGAAAACAGTACAAGAAGTTCCTTGTGGCACTCCTTATGATCATTTCTTATACTTATACTTAGAGATCTGTAGGACTGTTATTTTCCTGTTTAGGGATTGACAGTACGTTCGTTTCCAAAATGTAAGTTATTGACTACGAATTTCGAATATTCTAGTGATAATACACAACAAAAAAATTTCAACCAGTAGAAACGACGACACATTCAAATCATTCATTGGGAACTCAGTGTGAATTATTTCCACCCCATCAAACGAAACAGCAACCAATGAAACCCCGACAGAGCCTCTTTCAAAAAACCATCCACCATTGTCGCGGCCCACGCCTTTGGAATATTTTTCCATGCAAATGCGGATCATTCCATTCCATATGATAATCTTATGTAAATGTTTAGTCAGACCATTGGAGGCTCGCGGCACGAGGCATTCCGGCCGATGCAGGCCCAGCCCAACGGCCCAACTGAAACCGACTCGGATCGCCGGGTCCACCCATGCTCGCCAGACGAAAATGCCCATTAAAAATGCATCAGGAGTACCATTAATGGGGTATGTCTGCCGCGGAGACGATATTCATCAGGAGAGCAGATAATGCTCTTTTCAACAACTCCATTTAACGGAATCTTACTTTAATTATGCCCATGGGTAATGACTGATGAAGTGGTATTGTTCTGTAAGGAACTCTGCTTGTTTGGTAAAAGTTCTGATTTTTTTATGGTAATAATATTAGAGTGACAAATTATTCATCATGTGGAAATCGACCCCGCATTATCCTTATGGAAAATGGCTTTCGGTTAAATTCTCTGATTTTTGGTTGTAGACATCGGCGAAAGTGCCCATGGGCACAAAAAATAGTCCGCAAACAAGGTATCATAAATGAATAGTGATGCTTTCTGCTCAGAAGTTTTTACAATTCCAAATATTCAGTGAGTAGGTACTAAACAACTATTACTTCTGATTTTATATCCAAAACAAAATCTTCGATGCTCTCAAGTCTCTGATTGAGAATAATATATCAAATAATACTGACCACAATACTTTCATGAAGAATATTGTTTACCAATGCCGTTAATTTTTTCTTGAAAATTATGACAAAATCAAAATGTTTAATTTGCTGCAAAGCAATTTGAAGAATGAGCTCATCAGGACCAGACGAAGTGCCTATGATTCTAGTAAGGAAAAGTTTACCTAGATGTAATTTTTTCGAACATAGAACATGACCTGACATTTGTTGAAGGTACTCACAAATCAGATCATACATTCCAAGTACTTAAAATACTATTACCCGTGGCTACTTATGAATCAAAAGAAATTGATTGCAAGCGTGACTATAATAAATCAAACTTAGCCACATTCAGAAATTTACGTACATATATGTGAAAAATGAGAGGGCATAAATAATTTGAGGAATATAAATATGACTTCCTCTTGAGAAACTGAAATTCTTCAAAAAGAAAACTCACACTTCTTTTATGGCGGACAGTACACGGCTTACTGTAGACACCAGTATGAAGATACGTGGCACAAGTACAATGTCTCTTGTGTGTCACCAATTTCAGCATCGTTACTTGTGGGGCAATGAGGCATATATACTTTTTTATGAGTCTTGCTCATAGTTATTTATTATACCTTATCCCCCTATTATCCGAACTACCATCTTGACAGAATGGTTTGTATAAAGTCTGCGGAGTTCAAAAAGTAGATCTCGATATTTAGTCCGTTTTTCCTCCTCTTTTCGGACGATATTCGTTTCGCCAGGAGCTGAAAACTCGATGACGAAAATCGTCCTACTTTGGTGGTCGAAAAGGACTACATCAGGCTTATTGGCTTGTATTTGCCTGAGGATGGGGAATGAGTAGTTCTAATAGATTCGGCACTTCTCATTCTCCACAACGGACTCAATATCCCCCCCCTGAGCATAAGGCAACACCGGTGTCTCGTCTACACCGTACGAGTGTCGTAGATGGTAGTACAACACCTGTAGGGCCGCGTTATGCCTGTAGATATAGGCTGCGACCGCATAAGCTGGACAACCTGACAGCAAATGCTTGGCAAAGTTTTTCTACAAGAAGATACTCTGCAGTACTTTCTGTTATAACTAGCAAATGTTAAGATGAGAATCTGGTTGCTTGAAACAGTTTTAATTTACATTCTTTCATTAACACTTGTACTCATATTAGCATGTTTTGATATTCAGAATAAAATATAATCATTAATACATACACAAACACATTTTAAATTGCACGCTCATAACCTATACCAAACAATTATTTTAATTTTTTTAGCAGATATTCAAAGCTTTTTTCTCTCACATTAATTTGACAACTAATAGGACTAGTAAGGTTCAAAATTTAATATCAAAAAATCAATAAAAAGTTCTTTTTTTTTATCCTGTATCCCACGATCAATGTCTGTATCGAGCCCCGAAAGCTGCTTACATTCACACATTAATTTTATTCGTATATGAAATTTGTGATTATGACGGGTCTTATGAGGCTCCATATCTACAATTACATTGGGTGCACCTTATATCACTATAAATCATCTCAACATAACCTCTACTTACCGCATCACACATGATGTAGTGTTATACGAGTATCATGGTTATCGCTGGTTGATGTTACTTTTTCCGAAATACGATTACCCACCAGGGGCGTGCGAGACATATGAGAAAAAGAAATAGCCTTTAATTATTTATCCGAAGATAATATATCACATAAAAATAAGAGTTATACATCAATAATTCATCAATTCATCTATAATTATTGTTGTATACTAATAAACCTATTTACATAGAAACAATTAACAAGAAATTGCAAATTTTTGTTATTGGCTTACAGTCAAATTGAACACTTGATATTTTGAGGTTATTTCTTGACAATTCTTGCAACCAATCGAAACCATCAATTCAAAGCATTCATGTACGTTCAGGCCAATCACAGCATTATTATAGTGGGAGTTTTCTATCTTGAAAATTGCCGCGGGAATATTTTTTAGTATTTTGTTTTTATTATGTGACAACTGATACTTTTGTTCTAACGTCTGTCATCAGTTTGCATGAAAAGTGAAAATCAACAAAAATGCATGTAAGAATACTATTTTGAATAACGTGTCAATTTGGAAACAGTTTCAATTGATAACCTGTGCACAGAGAGAAAGCAATAGCTTTCAATCCAACAGAACAAAACAATGTTACGGAATCCTCCATCCAAGGACAAAACATCCATAATAATAGTATATTTCACGATGAGAACTTGAAATTCCAAACTTCATTCTGTTTATAGTGATTCAAGTAAATTGTTGAAATTAAAATGTTATATGTATAGAGAATAGGTCTATGATTGGGGCATCAAAAAATAATCTTTCGAATACCACAGGAGAGTTCGATAAAGTAGAAAATAATTCTCCAGATTTTTTCTCAAACTTGTTGCCATTTGGCAATAGCCACTCGAGCCCTTCGATCTCATGTCTATTGCCTGGCAACAAGTTTTCGAAAAATCTGTCAAATTATTTTCACTTTAATTCTCACTCTCTTGTGATGATATTACAACTGAGAAAATAATGTAGTAAACGTTTCATTGACCCGGTTTTTTGTTTTTGTTATTGGAATTGAACGTTTGATACTGGAAATTCTAAAGACGAAAACTATTTTCTTCATCCAACATTGTTGCAAGCATTTCATCCAAAAAAGGACGACGACAACGACGACGAAGACGACGACGAAGATGATGATGACGATGATGACGTATGATGACGATGATGACGATGATGAAGATGATAACGAGGACAACATTTTTGGAAAAATTTTGGAAAATTCTAGTTAGTAGTTTTCAAAATTTTGATGATGAAGATGATGATGACGATGATGACGATGATGACGATGATGACGATGATGACGATGATGACGATGATGACTATGATGACGATGATGACGATGATGACGATGATGACGATGATGACGATGATGACGATGATGACTATGATGACGATGATGACGATGATGACGATGATGACGATGATGACGATGATGACGATGATGACGATGATGACGATGATGACGATGATGACGATGATGACGATGATGACGATGATGACGATGATGACGATGATGACGATGATGACGATGATGACGATGATGACGATGATGACGATGATGACGATGATGACGATGATGACGATGATGACGATGATAACGTGGACAACATTTTCAGAAAATTTTGGAAAATTCTAGTTAGTAGTTTTCAAAATTTTTAGGAACCAAACAAAAGTCGCAACTGAATGATGAGAGACAGCAATAAGAAGGTTCAGGTAACAAAATTTTGTCGGTATGTAGGCCATTACCTCAACATATGAGGTTTTTTTATCCATTGAGAGTACAAACATGCTTACGTGCATTGAGGGGGTCGCGGCGCACGACCCTCCCGAACGAACCGCACAAAGCTATCGTTCTCTTTTTCTTTCCTTCAGGCTCGTGGTATGGATACGGGACAATTTGATCAAAGCTTGGCGTAATGTTACGTTTCGGAACGATATGATGTATTGATGTAATTTATTGCATATTAGGTGTAAATTCCCGTACAACTGTAATTACAGAGCGTGATTTGATGAATGTGAAAATGGTTTTTTGAAAATGATATTCGTTATTTGTCGGTATCAAGCGGTATATCAATTTCATAAACAGCTGGCTTTTTATTTCCAGTTTCTAGTGGAATACAGGTGTATTTTTATTGAACTAGCTTGAGTCGAAATCTTTTTTACCCAAAATATAAAATTCATGCATTAAAATTATGGATATAGAAGCGTATCGGTCGTCAAGATCAATCAATAACCTCTTTAAATTACTTTGTGAATATATCTTTGATATAAAAATTATTTCCTTCATTATCTGTTCAAGTGAATTGAGGTTATTTTGGTCAAAATGCCGAAAAAACATTCATTACTCTATTAAAATATGACAAAGCACTAAATCTTGAAGTAAAGTAGTCACAAGTTGTCGAGGCCTAGGTAATCTTATTTTGCAGCAAGAATTAACATGTCTTCAATTTCGGAGGGCATCAAATTGAGAACTTCACAAACAATATGAGAAAATATTGGTACTGTGTGGATTTTTTTCCTGATAATAATTTGGACGTAACACAAACTCTACGATAGTTTTCATCACTCTAAAATCATTTCATAACCCTTGCAGAACTTTTGACTGTGAAATTATGAATGTTATTAATTACTCTATTACTTGTTTCATATCCAACATTCTTTTCATTTATATATTTTCATCTTACTTTTATTTGCAGTTAATAACTTTTCTATTTAAATACATAAGATTCGTCTTCAAGAACAATATATATATATATATATATATATATATATATATATATATATATATATATATATATATATATATATATATATATATATATAACAAGAAGGATCATTTTATTGGACTAAGCCCTCTAGTGAAAATGCAACCGTAGACACGTGTTTCGATCTTAAGGATCTCATCAGTACGGTGAAAGCAAGTGTAAGGATGTGCAACACTTGATTGCAGGTGAAACAACAAACGAACGGAGTCAACAAACAGGAAGCCAACCGCACATTTGTGGCTTCAGTCGGAACACCTCGTGTTTACAAGGCAAGAAACGACGTCGCCACGGAGGCAGCTATAGCTACCTGCGTGACATCCGAGTCCAGGAATATAAATGAAACAGGGATATGCTCTCGAGGGAAATTGTGAATAACAAGAAGGATCATTTTATTGGACTAAGCCCTCTAGTGAAAATGCAACCGTAGACACGTGTTTCGATCTTAAGGATCTCATCAGTACGGTGAAAGCAAGTGTAAGGATGTGCAACACTTGATTGCAGGTGAAACAACAAACGAACGGAGTCAACAAACAGGAAGCCAACCGCACATTTGTGGCTTCAGTCGGAACACCTCGTGTTTACAAGGCAAGAAACGACGTCGCCACGGAGGCAGCTATAGCTACCTGCGTGACATCCGAGTCCAGGAATATAAATGAAACAGGGATATGCTCTCGAGGGAAATTGTGAATAACAAGAAGGATCATTTTATTGGACTAAGCCCTCTAGTGAAAATGCAACCGTAGACACGTGTTTCGATCTTAAGGATCTCATCAGTACGGTGAAAGCAAGTGTAAGGATGTGCAACACTTGATTGCAGGTGAAACAACAAACGAACGGAGTCAACAAACAGGAAGCCAACCGCACATTTGTGGCTTCAGTCGGAACACCTCGTGTTTACAAGGCAAGAAACGACGTCGCCACGGAGGCAGCTATAGCTACCTGCGTGACATCCGAGTCCAGGAATATAAATGAAACAGGGATATGCTCTCGAGGGAAATTGTGAATAACAAGAAGGATCATTTTATTGGACTAAGCCCTCTAGTGAAAATGCTTCGAGATAAGAATATCATTGAAATCCATGATCATGAGAGAAATCTGGACAAGAATAAGAATGAGAATAATGTTGACAATTTCTCAAGTATTCCCTGAAAGTAGATGTGTACAATGAACATAACAGAGGCCCTAATATCGATCCCTGTGGTACACCACACATAAGTTATGCATCCATATTTTCCAATCTGGCAATTTCCAGCGGAAGAAAAAGTATCATTTTCCTATATTATTTAGGGGTTGGAGATGAAGTTTTCTGATAAGGTAATAGAAAAAGTAACATTTTTGCAACCAAACACCTAGATAACATCAGTTTTCAAATGAATTTCACGTAAGGTAACATAAAAACACGCCGATTTGGATTTCCGAAACATCACACCACATTTCTAAACATTCCATGAGAATTTACGATACGACTGTGTTCTTCCGCAGACTGTACTTAGACATATCGTGACCAGAGTTGTTATTTTCGTGCATTTCAAAGCTGCGGAGTGTACATCGCGTGCATTGTTACCGACTTTGACCATTTTTCTTGGCTCAGTGTGTCAGGTTTCTAAGAATCATGGGGTTCTGTGAGAAAGTCCGATTTTTTATTCCGATGTAAACATACGTCATGGCCTTCTACGCCTAGCTGCTGCTTTATTTCATGTCCATATGAGTGTATGCACAACTATTATATCATTTTTTGCTCTACGGTCGATGGTTTGTGTAATTGTTTGGTTTTTCTCTTGTTTTTTCTGAGAGGAGTTTTTTCGCTTTTCCATTCGTAATGATAACAATAACATCCTGTTCTAACAATGCGCTTGACAGCGTAGAATTAAATTTGAACGTGAAATGAGGAGTAAACGTGTTTGAAGGACGCAAAAAATGCAACAATTGTTGACTAAGATGCAGCCATTGTTGTAGGTATTCCGTCAAAGGTCTGTGCAAATATAGCCTTACAAAATAACACCTCGACATCTGACACTCCTCTTATGATTAATATAGACTGTGGTTTGCGATTTTTAAAAAATGAAACATACGAATTTTCGAAAAAAGGCGTCAAGTCGAAATTGCAGAGGTTCCGTAAAAAGCCTACCAAATTTCTAACTCTGAATCGATTTCAAATTCAGTAAGCATATACAAAAAAGATTAAATTTTATAAATTTGAGAATTAATTTTTTTTTCATCTGGAAATAACAGCTCCCAACTCCCGATGAACAGTTAGAGCAATTCTGCGAACGCCAATCGATTCAGAATGATCAAATTAGTATAATTTGTGAATTTCGAGTCAATCGATGTAAAACAAAATTATTGGAAAAAACGAAAAAAGTCCAAAGTCCCCTAAAAATCATGAAAAATACAAAATCATCAGATTCACTTGAAATTAGCACTATATAGGTACTCAAAATGTTATGCTGATTCTGAAAATATATGAATTGGATATGCTCAGACAAGGTGTACTATAAAATATCCATGAAACGTCAAAAATTCTCTCAAACCATCGAATTTTTGAAATTTTTTATTTTTAATTTTTGGGAAAATCGCAGAGCCCCCCCAATTGTATTCTGCCGAGCTGATTCCGAATATGTCTTCGAAAATTGAATTGGATGAAGGATTAACCGGAAAAGAAATCGCGAAATCATAAAAAATACGAAATCATCAGATTCAATTCAAATTCTCACTAATTATGCAATTTTTTTTTGCTGATTTCGAAAATATTTGATCTGAATATGCTCAGGTATAAGGTTCAGCATAAAGAATGAATAAAAAGTCAAAAATTTGTTCGTCGATAATTTTTATTTTCCATTTTTCAAAAAATTGCAAAAGTTCTTCAAATGTCTTTTGACGTGTTTATTCAATTGAATTGATCGAATCCTATCACAAAATAAATTTTGATGACAAACTGTCATTTTCCAAGTGATTTTTTTTAAATATGAGCCTATTTTGCAGTTTTAAGAGATTCACAAACGTTTAAAGTCAAGTAAGGTGATATTCGAGATAGAAAAAAACTGAATTTTTAAAAATATAAATTTTTAATCTTTCAAAAAATTTCGACTCTAGTTGGAATGAGGGAATGAGGGTAAAAATAACGCCATTCTGTGAACGCCATTCGATTACCAATGATAGATTTATACTACTGATAATATTAGGTTACTGTGTGAATTTCAAGACAATCGGTGGAAAAAAAACAAAAAGTCTCAAGGGGTCCCCTAAAAATCATGAAAAATACAAAATTATCATTTTTACTTGAAATTCTCACTTTATACGCAAAATTTCCAGCTGATTTTGAAAATATATGATTTGTATATAATCAAGATTAAGTATAAAATAGGAAATAAAACGTCGAAAATTCCCTGGCGCAATCTTGTTTTCAAAAAATTTCAGTTTTAATTTTTTGAGAAAGTGCTCTCGCCTGAAATGTAGCGCGACAAACTGATTCCGAATTAAATACACAAAATTTATTTCCATGACGAATTGACCAAATTTCAAAATATTTGTAGTCGAGAAAAATACAACTATCTACAACATTAACATTTCCTATGTGAAATGGCGTTCTAATTGAAAATAGAAGCTGATTCCGTATTTTCAAAAAATTTACGTACGATTATTTAATTTTTTTTTTGAGACAATTCAATTCGACCATTTGAACATTAATAATCAAAGAATATCTCCCTCGAGCTAAAGCTCTCGGGAGTTAATCAGATTATTAATGTCATATGGTCCCATTAAATTGTCAAAATACAAGGTACTCTCGATAGAACTATGAAGAAAATAATAGTCGGCTATTTGTCATGGTCTTGGGATATTACCCACGATTAAAATTCCGTCAAATGTGTTTGTTTGCAGATCGACTTTCCGAAAGTTATTATTTTCAATTCTTGAAAAAATCTCAAACGTTTCTAAAATAATTCGAAAATAAAATTTGCCGAAAAATTCATCTATCCACAAAATTACCATTTTCCAAGTGAAATGGTATTATTTTTTAAAAATTCACAGATGATTGAAGTCAATTAATGCAATATTCGAGATGAAAGGAAATTAAATCCTAGAAAATTTTGATTTTTCATTTTTAAAAAATTGCCACGTCTCCTTAAATGTATCTTGGCGAGGTGATTCTGAATAATGAAAAAATATTCCAGAGATTGAGGCCGGGGAAAAAAGGAAAATTCCCATTTGTCAAAGACTTGAGTATTGAACTTTTTCATTTCATAAGTTGAAGAGAAGCAATAAATAATGCAAAGTTTTCTCAACCAGCGTTTTTGCATGATTTCATAGCACGTCAGAATTACCCCTAAGGACAAAAATCCAAAGGGCGCCAGACCATTCGAACCCCCAGACCGGGAAACGAAATCGAACGCGAACGTCAGTTTCTTTGGAAGCCGATGCTCGACGAAAAAGTATGGAAACTGTAATATCTGCCTTTATAGCGACTGAATCTGTTATTACTATAATTATAGCCCCGCGGCGGTGCTTGATGGGTGTTTGGCCGAGATGTTCGTTTCTATCGAACCGATCCGTGAATCTTGGACATTCAAAATTCAAACTCGAAATGTTATTTATCTGACTGGTGTGATGGAAAGGACAGGGGCGTGCTCAGAGGGTGCCATGTCCTGTGGTTGCTCGAAGTTTGCTTCAAGAAATGCCCTTGAAGACTGTTCCACTAGTTCAATATATTATCAAAGTAATATTATTGATGGGAAATATCCATGATTAAAAAAATCTATGGTAGATAATACCAATCTTTGAATCTGGTAGCCTGAAGAAGTGGTCAATGCGTTCAAATTACTTGGACCAAATGAAGAATATTTTGAAAAATGATAAAGGCGTTTTCGACTATAAATATTTGGTTTCATTTGTCTATCTCGAAAGTCAAGTCGTAATCAGTTTGGTTTCCAAGAAGAAATTAATACAAATGACAAAACGTTCATTCAATTTCCCAGATAGCACAATCATGGGGAAAACACACAGTTCCTTCGAAAGTATCATGTTCTAAGAATTTTAAATTTTCAGGCCATGTATGTATACTCCACAAGTGCATATCTATATGGTCCTACTCATTTATGTGAAAGCACATAACAGGAAGGTGCTTTGCGCTTTCTACCAACACCATATTTTATTTCAGGGCTATTCTCAATTTTCAAGATTATGGCAAGAATGTTTTTCACACATTCCTGGAAACATGCTTTATATCTTTCCAGTATAGAATTGAAAACTGCTCTGACTATGGTATAAATGTGCTCTAAACATACTTAAAATTCTGGGTTATTTGCAATGAGCTTCCAATGGAATTAAATAGAGAACAAAGCAAACAATTACGTGAAAATTTTGTGAACCTTTGTGTTCAGATATGGGTAGGTGAGAAATATTGAAAAAAAAAGTTAGCAATGACGGACTGCATGATTCCCTCAAGGGAGTAAGAGGCGAAGCTTGTAGATCTCTAAAAGCTATCTGACCAATATATTCAAACAAATTCAAATTCAAAAAAATTAATTCAGTCAATCATCAAAATAGATGTTCCTCGAGGTACACTACACTTGTTGGACCACCACTTTTTATAACATACATGAACTCCTGACGATATGTTACTTTCTTTTAAGTATTAACATGGAAAAAAATTAAATATGAGAATGTCGTGAGAACGTATTGCTAAAAAGTGGTTTGATAAAGTTATGTTTTCATTCAATATAATCAGAACGATCTAAATTCTTCAGTGACCGAAACAGATTCCGCATCCTCTACTAATTTGAAATTTCCAAAAATTTATTCAAGAATGGAAGAGTTTTTCAATGAGATATTTAGGTCTCACTATGGACAACAATCTGGAGAAGTCTGATCATAAACCGTTAAATAGTTGTTATAGTAATATAATAATTCGAATGGGAAAGATGATTTCTCAGGCAAAAGTCACCCAATTTGTTTCTTATAGGTAGATTCAATACTCCCATTCACACATTTCTAATTTCTAGGAACAAAAATCAAGGCGTCTGCACAAAAATCACCCCTTTGATGAGGTAAACATAACCTTACCTCTCACGGATGGCAATAATTGCTCGAAGAAGAAAGAACCGCCCACTGAATTTATTTTATTAATAGTATAATAATAATAGTATATTTTCACAAAAAAATAATAATAATAATCGTCCCTCATGATGCATAGCTTGTGCGGGTAGAAGACGGCTATTACTATTATTTCTCGTGGCGCTCCAAGGCGCTCCGGGCCGATTTTTGGTAGTAAATTAACTTTTCGAGCTGTAGAAAAAGTATGTGCAATAGTTTTTTCATTTTTACTGTTATGTATTATCTTCGGATACATGGTTATATTCCAGTTATATTTTTATTCCTAGCTTTGCGATTCGTTGATGCTCAAACGTGCGCCTCTGGCTAGATTCCAGGATATTCTCATATCGGATTAGATTGAAAAGCTCGATCTACATGGACAGGCCACAGACATCAAACCACAAATTATAGTCCCATAAGAAACGCCATAATATTCCGATTCGGTTTTTAATTGGAAACAATGTAATAAATTCATCACGTGTCAAAACAGTATTCCTGAAAGGTATGTGAGTCAGCAGGTGTGAGTCGATCTCGATTCAATAAGATTCTCGAAAATTACAAGGGGGTTTATGAACGAAAGGGTTAATGGGAGAATTGATTGGAGGTTGCAACATATATTTCATTAATTTTCGATAAAGTTTGACATATTTTTTTATGGAAAAATTCAACCATTTGAATAAAGCTCTATGAAACTACGATTTACATCAATGTTCTGACATTACAGTGCATTCCAATTGAAACGAGCCACCCTGAATAACTTTTGGAGCAATGATATTCAGGAGAAATCAAGATACACCTCAACAATAGTATACAGGGGGGCACAGTTTGACATTAATGGATCACCCTATATTGTTTTGCATTATCAGATCTTTCATGATGAACAAATTTCAACAAAGTAGAATACATTATGGTCTGAAGCTCATAGTTTGGAGGCTAAGAATTATTTGAGTTGAGAACGAGCCACCAGGGATGAACTTCTGTACAATCTGTTACCTAGGTTTCATAAGTGTTTTTTTGAAGTATACTTCAAAAAAGTCTTATTTTGCCTAGTTAAGTTTGGAATCGATATTATCTTCATTTTGTATTTGTCTCATTCTACAATAACGATTACCTACCAGGTGAAGTTACAGTTGGTGTTTCTGTTTTTGTGAATTCTTGAGAAGCAATGGTTTATACGCTTCGAGAATGGATTGAAATAGTGCTGATGAGATAATTTGTGGTCTAAAGTGTATGAGATAGAATCAACATCATAAGAAGATTTGAGAGAGAATATCATGAGGCATTGAAGAGAAATAACTCCCGAGATTCTCAACTATGTGAGGGCGGCAATGGAAGCTCATTTGTACCATTGTATGGAAGTTGATGGAAACGTTTTTGAACATTTATTATAGAAAATTTGTTTCTTCTCATTGTCAAGTCATCAGATTTTGATTCAAGAATTAAAAAAAAATCTCTTTTTCTGATTTATTGCTTCCATATTTGCCTCTTGAACGAATATTTCAAAACGTGGCTTCCTGTATAATTGTTGACCGGTTTTTTTATTTTTACTGCAAATCATTGTTCCAAAAGTTATTCAGGGTGGATCGTTTCCAACTCAAATAATTTGTAGCTCCCGAACCATGAGCTTCAGACCATATATGTTTTACACTTTGTTAGAATCTGCTCATCATGGAGCATCTGATAATGCGAAACAATATAGGGTGATCCTTAAAAAAAATAGGTGACATACCCTTGGGGTGCGATAGGGAAAGTTAGATCAAATGTGAATATGTCTAATTACTTATACTGAATGATTTTCGGAAAGTTCTGAAAAATTAGGAAGATCCCAAACAACAAATAAATAAAAAAACACATCCTAATTTACAAGCTCATTCAAACCGTGCCTCATTATTCACATGTAAATCTAGCAATCAACTAACGATATCAGCGCCATATTTCAAAAACTGTGAGTACAGGTAATAGCCCGTAAATTAAAACTCAACAATCGGAATTTTATCAGAAATGAAATAAAAAACTGTCGTTTACTCAACTTTCGAACTGCATACACGCACAGCCATTTTTCATTGTACAGTAAACTGCGATCGAGTACAAGCGGAAAATTTAAAATTATTTTCATGTTATTCACAAATTATTCAATAATTTGTCTAAATTACTCGCATATGTGTACGGTGGATTTATGAAAGTTGACGGCTAGGCACGTTATTTGTTCATTTTTAGGCCGGTGAAAGTTTATTGGTGAACACTGAAATAAGATATTCGTGAAATTTCAGGAAAAGTGTCATTGATTAATTATTTTCGACATTATAAATATAACCTAATCACATTTTCATTCCATTCTGTTCTGTACTTTCATACTGTCCGTTGTCAAAATAAAGTCTTTTCAAAAAACTGTTTTCGTATATCGGATACGTAACTGGCGCAGTCGGTAGGATAAGTGCAGTTTTCGACGGAAATACACGGCATCGTGACTTCTCGTCTTCCTGTGCACCAAAAAGGGATTGAGTTCACCTGAGGGGCCTTCAGAGGAGTCTTGGCGACAGAAAGAAACAAAACAGAATTCCGCGATTCAAAAGTTCCATCTCTTACTATCAATTAGTGTAACATTTTCAGAAAATAAACTTATATTCGCCGTAAATTTTCCAATTCTTTTCCAAGAATCCTACGAAATGTTCCGCCTATTCCCTATACTGATCAATAATTCCACAATAATCCCAAATCACTGCTAAATACTACTTGGGTCAAACCAACAACAATACGAAGACGAAATGTGCCCTGCAATCGGAGACGCCATAATCATTTGGAACCCCAAACAAATGACTGTATAGCAGCCCTCATCAAAATTAATGACATCGTTAGGAAAAAAACCCGTTTTGATACATTCAACCACTGCAATGCATATAACATAAAATGTAGTGGTGTGTATTTGCTACATCTCAGAATTATGCGCATACCTCTGTTTTGCAGTTTTTGAAGTCTATGCATTTTATTTAAATTGAACAGATATGACACAATAATCGAAATGGGGTTGTATAATGGCTTGGTAAACTTTAATATTTGTTTGTGCAGATAGATGTTGGGAAATTCTACAGAAGAAGTATAGTTTTTTACAAATTTTTTTCTCTAAATATTGAAAGAGGTCATCAAAAGACAAAACACTATCAATTGAAAGACCAAGATACTTAGTGCTTGCAACAACTTCCAGTCTATTATTATCCATTTTCAGATTGACATCTTCAATGTTCAAGTTTCTATATTTGTAAACTGTTGTTAGTATCATGGCTTTAGTTTTGCTTACATTGAGATTAAGTTTATTAATTTTGAGATATCGATCTATTTGCGTCAGTATCTTGTTCATTTTTGTTATTGCCAAAGTAATATTAGAGTCACTACATGCTATCAATATATCATCGGCGTATAAATTCATAAATTCACATTCAATAAGTAACTTCATATCATTCAAATACAGAACAAACAGTAAAGGGCCTATGACACTCCCCTGAGGGACACCATGTTTAATATTCATTTCACTGGAGCAGCTTTGTCCAAATTTAACAGTTTGTTAACGATCTTTAAGATATTCAGACAACCAGTCATGTACTTGAGACCCTCAATACCATAACCACGTAGCTTTTTCAATAGAATTTCTTGGTCCACAGTTTCAAAAGCTCGCTTCAGGTCAAGCAAAACAGCTACTATACGAAGATGTATTGATATCTAGTTAGCCTAGACCAGTTCCCTGCATAAACAAAATATTGCGTTACCATAGCAACGAACAATAACTTATTAGAAGTGAACCAGTTACGCAATAAATTAAAAGAAAAAATATGTCTACCGAAATTGTGAAAATCGAAAAATTGGAGTATCGAGCCATCATCAAGTACCTGTATTTAAAAGGGTTAAGAGGTAAGCAGATTTACGAAGGTATGCTTAATACCCTTGGTGATCAATGTCCTTCGTTTGCGACCGTGAAAAATTGGACTGCAAGCTTCAAAACAGGTAAATTTTCCAATGAAGATGATGACCGATCGGGAAGGCCAGTTTCTGTGTCAGTCCCCGAAAATATCGATGCAGTTTAAGACATGATTTTAACAGACCGTCGAATTGGGTTAAAACGGATATCTGAAGCACTGAATATTTCATACGATCGCGTTCATCATATAGTTCACGTCAATTTGGACATGAGAAAAATTACTGCAAAATGGATCCCCAAATGTTTGAATGTTGACCAAAAGCGTGCAAGGGTATATACTAGCATCGCGTTCGATCTGCGCTCGATTTGAAAACGATGCAGACTTCCTAAATCGAATAGTTACTATGGATGAGACTTGGGTACATTTCTACGATCCAGAAACAAAGCAACAATCGATGGAATGGCGACACTCCGGTTCTCCAAAGACCTAAGACGTGTCGTGTCCAAAAATCTGCTGGAAAAGTTCTTACTTCAGTTTTTTGGGATTGCCATGGAGTAATCATGATTGATTTTTTGGATAAGGGTAGAACAATAACTGAAGATTTCTATTCGACATTAGTGACCACTCTAAGGAAAAAAAATTAAGAGAAAAGACGCGGAAAGCTATCTAAAGGTGTTTTGTTTTTGCAGGACAACGCCCCTGCACACAAATCTCATGTTGCCATGCAAAAATTTCGTGACTTAGGGTTTGAATTACTAGAACACCCCCCTTATTCACCAGATTTGGCTCCGTCCGATGAAGTATTGCAAGTCCACATACTTTATAAATCTCCTTCAGAATCTTAGAACTAAAGGTAATATTGACGTTATCTTTGTTGTCCAATTATATAATATATGACTCCTAAATCACTGAGCTGAAGTAAATGGAAATCTTTAAAATATGGATAAAACTGGGCCCAGGACTGAACCTTGTGGTATACCAGCTATAATACCTACTAGTTAGTACAATCAACTTTGTAAGAATCTGTTAGAGATAGACGTTCCAAACTCTTAACTGCGAGTCATCTAGCAGTTTCTTTTCAAATACATTATATTCTGTTCTCAAAATATCATCGCATTGACCGTACCATGGAACTATCGCGCCACTTCCTATCGGAAAAATGAATTTTCCCTGTTACCGTCCAATAATTCGATGAATAATTACGGCTGCATTACGAAAGTTGACAAATATGACACGTACTGTCGCATTCTAGTTTCATTATTGATGACCCTGTGTTGTCCGCGTGCCCTACGCTTAATTCATTTGTTTGGACATGTCGGGCGCGTTCATTGGTCGGATCCTAGCCACGCCCTCCCACCCACGCACGGCTATCTTCGAATGTCGAAGGACCAGGGCCTTTGGACGTGTGAGAAGACATGTTTTTCGGATTTTGGCAGACACCAGATGGGCAATGGAGATATGCTGGGCTGTTATGGCGGTGATTTGATGGATTTTTGCTCGAAAAACGGGAGTATTTCAACATCCAAAATACTAACAATAAGCTCTTATTCTCTACGAATCAACAAAAAACTAACAAAATCGAACTTATTGAGAAAATGAATCGTTATTCCAACTTCTCATGCAATATTTTATAATTTTTTCTAAATCTATTTGACTTTTCTGGAAATAAAAAAAGCATCCCTCAACAATTTTTTTTTTAGAGTAACCATAATACTTTCTTGTCAACCTAATGACAGAGAGAAGGGTACCTACTCCGTATTCATTTCACTTTATTGATACCTTTACACAAAATTTCGAATCTGTTCGAAATATTACAAGATTTGAAATTCATAATTAGAATATGCTTTACTGTCGGAAGATTTGCATCCTATAGACAAAGACTTGTAAATATAAATATATACATAAATATAAGTGTACTGATAACAACTGGTAAAATACATAATATTAAAATATCAAGAGAAAAATAAAAACACAGTAAAAATTTAATGAAATCCACGTAACATTAAAATAATTTGTTAAAATACTTTTGTAAGCTATCAGCTAACAAATTTCTCACTGTTTTCTTGAATTGCACGTTAGTCAGATTTTTAGACCTAATATAGGCCGTTTCTTTTATCATGTGGTAACATTGCTATATTCTAAACCGTAATAGATACAAAGACGATTAAATGGGAAAAAATGTAACTATTGTGGTTAGCAGTACATTGGTCAGAGAAAATCTACGTGGACTCTCGCCCTTCCCGACAATTTAGGGAAAACTAAAAATGCTGTTTTCGTTTTTTTACGAATAGAATGGTTATTTCAGAAAATATAAAAAAATTAAAGAGGAAAGTTTTATTGTATTCAAAATGTACTAGAACTACGTAATGATAAATTTTTAATTAAATGTTTCGTGTCAACACGACCACCATCAACTATTTTTTTCAAATACGGTTCTGTCTATTTCATCACAAATATTGATAAAGCGATGAAATCACAATTCAGCGGTGTATCACACTTGACATTTTTATAGCGTTTCATATGAAATAACTGGCATCATCAGTGACAACAATTTTTAATTACGGTCCTGCCGTTAGTTCTTTTGTAAATTGTTTTGATTTCTTCAAATCTCATTCAACTATTAGGATACTTCAGTCATTACCCAATACTTTCGATAGGAAGATACCCCAACACAACGAACATTCGTATTTTTCCTTTTTGGGGATTTTTGTATAACAGTAATCCTTGATTCAAGGCTGTATCAATTTTTACACGGATTATTTTCATAATTCTCAATCCTGGAAGTAATGAAAATATCAGTTTTTGATCAAAATACAAGTATTGTCTAATTTGGTACAATTAAATAGCATCTCACTTCTTTTACCATATTCAAACACGTAGGCTTTGCTTGATTTCTATGGCAGGAAAAATAAATGAGTTGTTGATATCTGTTAAGAACTGTCAGACATTTAAGCACTCGGTTACATATTAAAGATGTATTCGAATGACGAAAGGACTGATATGCTATTAACTTATGCAAAATCAAATAGAAATCCTCTTTTGGCAAGAAATATGTATGGTGAGCTATACCCGAATCGTCGCATTCCAAACATTCAAATGTTTAGACGATTAGAAAGAAATTTGAGAGACTGTGGTGCATTTGACAGAAATAAAACTAGAAAATGTGTTGTTACTGGAAGTATAAGGAACCAAATAAATGTTTTGGGTAAGCAAATATTACCTTATAAAGACTAAAAAGTGAAAAATTACGTCTTTTTTTGAAATCTAGGATTGGTCAGTTACAAAAATATATCTAATCAAAATTGTTCTTTACGAGATATTGCCCACGAACATGGGATATCTGTAAAATCTACCAGAAATATTTTGAAAAAGAACAAATACAAATGCTACAGGATATGCAAAGTTCATTACCTTGATGAAAGGGATTACGGAAGGAGAGTACGATTTGCGAAATGGTTAAGACGTAGAAATAGGGAAGTTCGAAATATTTGTAAAAAAATAATATGGACGGACGAATCAAAATTCACCAACAATGGTCGGTTTAACAGAAACATCCATTATAGATGGGATAATATGAATGAACATTTACATAGAGAAACCAATTTCCAGGAGAGGTTCGGAATAAATGTTTGGTTGGGAATTTTGAGAACAAACATGCTAGGTCCTTTCTTTCACGATGAGCAGTTGAATGGTGAAATGTATTTAAATTTTTTATCCAATGAGTTTGATGGCTACTTAGATGAATTGTCATTAAGCACCCGCCGTGAAATACAATATTTTCAACAAGACGGTGCCCCTCTTCATAATTCAGTAATAGTAAGGGAACATTTAGATGCAATATTCCCAACAAAGTGGATTGGAAACAATGGACCAATTGCCTGGCCAGCTCGATCCCCAGACCTTACTCCTTTGGATTTTTTTGTCTGGGAATAAAGTTTTTTCGACACCTAGTACCGATATCGACCATCTCAAACAGAAAATAAGAGATGCCTGTAATAGCATTACAACCATCATGCTAGAAAATTGCCACAGAAATTGTATGGACAGAAAACTTATGTGCATTCAACAAATAGGTCGTCAATTCGAGCATTTAATGTAGAATTCTTTTTCTGTATTGGTTTTATTTTCTTCCACAAATTCATTATGAAATAAATTGATTTTCTGTTTGTTTGATTTCTTCTCCTCTTAAGTAAGTTTATTTCTCTGAAACTGCAGAAATCTTTCATGAATTTTTATAGTATAAATACAATTTTCATAAATACATTCATTCAAAACGTCACTGATAATTGTTATAATTATCGAAGCGTTAGATTCTGTGGAATTCATAAACAAACTAACGACAGGACCGTAATTAAAAA
Organism: Chrysolina americana; assembly: GCA_958502065.1. NCBI lineage: Eukaryota > Metazoa > Arthropoda > Insecta > Coleoptera > Chrysomelidae > Chrysolina > Chrysolina americana. The sequence continues at coordinate 3,428,316 of OY293411.1, read as the reverse complement.
TTGTTGTCACTGATGATGCTAGTTATTTTATATGAACCGTTATAAAAATGTCGAGTGTGATATACCACTGAATTGTGAATTTATCGCTCTATCAATATTTGTGATGAAATAGACAGGTCCGTATTTGAAAAAAATAGTTGATATGGCGGTGTTGACACGTAACATTTGATTAAAAATTTATCGTTACGTAGTTCTAGTACATTTTGAATACAATAAAACTTTTTTTTTTTCATTTTTTTATATTTTCTGAAATAGCAATTCTATTCGTAAAAAAACGAAAACAGCATTTTCAGTTTTCCCTGTATTAATTGGGAAGGGCGAGAATCCCCGTAAATTTTCTATGACCAATTTACTGCTCACCACAATAGTTACCTTTTTTCCCATTTAATCGTCTTTGTATCTATTAAGGTTTAGAATATAGCAATGTTACAACATGATAAAAGAAACGGCCTGTACATTGGTGAGTGATTGAATAATCTACCACCAATATAATATATGGAATTCTTGATTAAATTTGAGTGGGGTATGGGAAGTCTGACATTAAATATGCTATTACGAGTAGCATAATGAGAAGAAACGAAGTCCAACTTTGTTTTATTTTTGTACACAAAGCATACAGTCTTAAGAATAAACCAACGACAGATTCCTTTTATTCTCGAAGAAATAGGAGGGAGTCCATTCACAAACGCAGGCCCGAATCAGAAATTCACAAAATAGGTGTTGCTTGAAGCAGCACATTTTATTTTACTACTTTGGGCAGTACAAATTTTGCCGCTCCCCACCGCAGGTGCTGAGAAAATAATTTCTTGTGAGGAGTGTAAAGTTTTCGATTCTCATAATCATAATTTGCCGCTCTTTGAGATTTGCCGCTTTGAGCGACTTCATAACCTGTTGAGTAGTTAATCTGGGACTACATAAAAGAGGAGCATATACTTTTGAGATCAAACCTGAAACAGAAAACTTTCCAATCATTTTTGAAGGAATGCATTTGTTTCCTCTCCGGATTCCTTTCATTCTCAAAGAAATGGAGGGAGTTCATTCATAAATGCAGGCCCGATTCAGAAATTCACAAAATAGGTGTTGCTTGAAGCAGCACATTTTATTTTACCACTTTGGGCAGCATACATTTTGCCGCTCCCCACTGCAGGTGCTAAAAAAAGAATTTCTTGTGAGGGGTGTAAAGTTTTCGATTCTCATAATCATAATTTGCCGCTCTTTGAGATTTGCCGCTTTGAGCGACTGCATGACCTGTTCAAAAGGTAATCTGGGCCTTCACAGAAGAGGACACGATTTATAATAGATACTTTTGAGAAATAATGTATAACGAAGAACTTTCTAGTCCATTTTTGCCAACTGCTTTTGTTTTCGATCAATCGGTGATACGATCTCGGCATCTCTGTTCGAAATCCTTTCTCCAACTACTCATGTTGTTTGAGTAATCGTCTTTTCGCATTCTGCCGAATGATGAATGATACGAGTTCGGTATTTATCGAGCGAATGAAGAAAAAAAATGGAAACCGTGCCCCACGCTGCAACCCGCAAAGTCCTCGGACGGCCGTGCACCGATTATAAATAAACCTTCTCTTGATTATAGCTTTTGATTTTTGTAATGTATCTCCAAGACAGAGTAATGATTGTGCTCTAGGCACGGTGATATATTCGGTATTTCATCCAGAAAACGACAGCATGCCGACCAGGTAGATGGAAAGGTCGGCTTTCGATGCTTGTATAGGGTGATGCGCGACGAGGTGTACCTATACGTTCATTACGAAAAAAGTTGACGAACAAAATAGTAAAATTTGTTATAACAATTAAAAGTAATTATGAAGAAATCATTTGATTATGTCATCCGAAAAAGAATCCTTCAATTTCCAAATTCTTATTTTTCAAGGATCCGGAATGGCCTAGAAAAAATCTTGAATATCAAAGTTTTATAAATTTTTGGGTTCTTTTTTCTCACTTCAACATAGAGTATGTGCCAAAAAACACACTATAGTAGAACGTTTCTGCATATCGGAAAACCTGACAACCAATACCGGGTGTTTCACGTTTGATGGAACATCAGAAGTAACTGGAGAATGGAAAAACAGATAATTTCGAAAATATGTGAACGTTGATAATCAATCTAACTGTCTAAAATGTTTTCATAAATGTGTGTTGCCACTTGTATCAGAAAGTAGTAGCTTCACAGTCCCTTTTTATAAAATATCGCAATTTGGGTCACAGATGCACAATACCATGAAGTATTATGTCGATGAACTGGTTGTCAGTTTCAGCATACTGTTTCAGAAATTAGTTCTTTCTGGCAAGGTAAGCTCGGGTAAGTGTGACCGTGATTTTCATTAGTTCGCATTGAATTTAGTCCATCTGATGAACCTAAACTAATATAACAATGAACTTTTGCAGGTATTTACTTCGAAGGTCAGTCTTTGTAATACGCCACAGAAAACTGTTGAAAAACGTATTCTATGAATTTTATTTATATATTCAGATATACATCTCCATAGGTCACACTTTCCCGGAAATTTGGGGCAAGTGTGATTCTGGCCAAATTTAAAGATATAAATGCACGTAAATCTTTCTTTGGGGCAGGTGTGAGTAAACTTTCACCACAATTTATTTGTTTCGAGATATCTTTATTCAAAACATAGTTAGGAACTTTTTAATATTAAATTTGTAATGCCCCATTGGAAAAAAACAAAAAATAATCGTGAAAGTGAACATTTGTTGAAAAGAAAAATTTACAGGTAGAAATCTGAAAAATCGAATGAGAATTTCATTGATCCCCATCTTCTGACAAGTGGTGATGGAAGCACAGTTGTTATTTCCTCCTCAGAAAGTGTATCAGTGTCTTCCACATCTGGCCAGGTATATTGTTTAAAATATTACTGTTTAGATTGGCCAAATGAACCAGGTTCACACTTACCCCGACAGATAGGTCACACTATCCCCAATAACATTTAATTTCGGGTTGTGTGACATGCAATGGAAAAATGTAAAAAAAAACAACTTCATGAAAAAACGGCAATCTATAGTCAGATTCATTGTTTAGGCAGAAGAAAAGTGTATAAAATGGATTCTTACCTTAGATTTTAACAATACACTCAAAGCTTGAAATAAACTCGTTATACTCGTTCGAGTTGATGAATTGTAGGTTAGAAAATTGGGGAAAATATTTGGATTTCAGAAGATCTCTTTTGTATTTTATAGGATGGTTATGGATTCATTATGAGTGTAGGCTATTCGTCAATAGATGGCATAGGGCTCTCGCCCGGTTTAGCGAAGATAGCGAGTAAACTCACACTTGCCCCAAATTCACACTTACCCGAGCTTACCTTAACTCATGAAAATGACAGAAACTCAGTTTTTTTTTTAAATGGGAACACCCTGTCTATTAATACTTATTTGGAAAGCTGTGACTTTTTCCTATTCAATACAAAAAATTTAGATCAACACCCACTGAAATGAGAAAACATAAAATAAGAAATAAGGGCTGTGTTCCCCTGCCCTTACCTAAATCTAGTCTGACCAAAAACTCCATTATGTATGGAAGTAAAAAGATCTATAATCATCTGCCAGATAGTCATATAAATATAAATTATCTATAGAATTTTCGAAATACTTAAAAAGGTCTATAACGATGATATACTATAGTTTCTATAATGTGAATTAATATGATACTTGATATCACATTTTTCATTCTTCTGATTTATCATACGAGATTATTGTTGAATATTGGTGGTGGTAAGTAATTGTAAGTTACCCTTTCGGTAATCACATTACATTTTATAATATGCTCGTATATAATGTCGCATGAGAAAGTGTTTGGAAGGTAATGTACATATGTACAAAAATAAATATTAACAGTAGCCATACCTGTATACACTTAACTTCAAAAATGCGTGGAAATATGAAAAACTATGAGAATAAAATAATGTTTCCCCTTCACCACACTAGTAATTTCGTTTCATTTGGTCGGAAAAAAATAAAAAAATGTATTATCAGGCGCATACATGGAGAGGTGAGGTAATGGGTAAATTTCCCTCCCCTCCCCATGACTGCTTTACTGTGACTGAAGTTTAATATTTACTAACGTATATACAGTGTTTTGCAATTTACTAAGCCCCACCTCTGTATTATTGTGGATTTTAGAAATTTATTTTTATTTTTTTTTCGATATATACTTCTCGAAATGCTCTATCTTGTCAGGTAAAAAAGTTTCATCAAACACCTTTTCACGACCTACTACGACCACAGAATTCATGCCAAAAATTGAGCAAAGGTATTAGTAATTTTTTTAGCAAAATTTTGGTCAGGGAATTCGATTCCAATCATTGTCGAATACCTCCATGTAATATTTCAACATGATATCTTTCACAGGATGTTTTCTGTACCTGTTACAATTTTCGAAAAAGGAAATCTTTCAAGTCACTCTGTATAAAAAATTCCAAGTAAATTGAAATGAATTGAGGTAAGGGGTCGGATTCAGACAATTTGTTCACTGATTGTTAATGAAAACACATTATTTCTACACAAATTATTAATTTTTAAATACTAATAAATTTTGAAAACAAACATGAAGAAATGGAATATGTTTCAAACAAGCAGATGAAAAACTGAGACACCAACAATTCTAAATCTTCGTACGTTCTCTACATTTTTCGTAACTCCTGCCAACTCTTCGCAGTTCTCCTGGCCAAAAGGCATAGCCTGTCCGGGTCGAGGACGGCTATTATTACTAATTGCCGTGGCGCTCCGCACCGACTTACCGATTTTTGGTGGCGTTCTTTTTCCCTCTGTAGGAAAACCCAGAAAGCCTACATATTACGTATACCTACGTATTGTCGTCATACGATTGCATGTCATAAATGCTGCACGCAATTTTAATGAATCCTTTGCCGGCAGAAAAGTGAACCCAAAGGTCATAATGCAATCGCTATATGAATGTAAAAATGTTAGATATTCAACTATGAACTATTGTGAATTCACAATAATCACTCTCAGACGCAGACGTCACTTTCGCTGGTTATTATTATCATTTTTATGAATTTGTAGGAAGATCCACTCAACATTCACCCTTCAACTCACTTTCTCGATATTCCATGATCAGGAGATTATGGAATAGAGGAGTTCATATATTATTCCGATAGGTATTTCAAGAAGAAATTCCAAGTATAAAATGGATGAGTTGATAGTTACACTTAGTGTAGGTAGAAAAGTAGTTGAAAGTTTAATAAAACGAGAAATTTTTCAAATTTTCGGTTTTATATGAATGAAATTCTGTAAAAACCAAGAAAAACAAGATGGATTAGTCTTAGGTACTCTTATATGTTGTTCAGGGACAACCGTTCTAGGCAATGTTATTTTCAAGTATTTGGAGGAAGGAGTAACTGTGAGATACATTTCCTGAAGAGTATACAAGACCTACAAAATGAATTTTATTGATATATTTGAAGAACTCTTACAAATCATTAAACGGTTCCTAAACGTATCTCATTTGTATAAAAGATAAAGGATCTAGGTATTATCAAAAACAAGAAAATAATATACAGGCTGATTCACTCGACTATTAAACTTTTTAAAAAATCGACATTTCAAAATATGGCAAACTAACGAGCTTTTAAACGAGTGTGTTATTTGATAGTTTACTTAATGACATTAATAATGACAGTAATAACTGACATGTGTTGGATGAATTATTTCAATGAAATCTGTTGGGGATCTCATAGGAAAATAGTTGATTGATATTTTTCAAGAAAGTAATCCAACGACTCAAAAATATCTCGCATGGACATAACTGCATTTTAGTCGAAAAGGAGTCACTTGAACCACTTTCAACTTCAACGGGAATCTAGGTGGGTAAACTTATCTCTTGAGAACAAGAGATATTCACAAATTACCCTTACTTACGATATCAATTACCTTCGAGAGCCCATTTTCCTTATTCAAATGCGCATAATGCCATCTAATCACAATAATGGGGCCCACTGAACAAGTGTTAATTTCTTTTCTACACACACCAATTATGACAAATTAAAGCAAAACGTTCAAATAGTCCGTAATAACTTAATAATATAAACACAAAGTCAATGCCTCCTTGATTGGCATACCTAATTTTCTCTTCACTTATACCAATTTTGTATGATATAATGTATAACGATACGATTAGTCTATATAATTAAAATGAAATTGCTGTAATTTCAATCAATTACCCTATATTAAATTCAAATTATTTGGAAGGTCTCTACTAGAGAGATTATCAAGGAATCTGTAGTGTAGTGTAAGTGACGGCCGTCGAACTTGGTGCGATTCATGATAGTTTAGCTATTGCCTCAGAGATGGCGGTGAATGTTTGAACACAAATGAATATAATAAATACCAGTGTTCCAAGAATAGTTTCCACCAGACGTAGAAAACGACATCTTCAAGACTATCATCCTAAAGGATCATGATGGCCCTTCCCACAAAATGTTTATGAGATTGTGGTATGGAAAGAAGGCTAAATAATATTGATTTTCAAGTATATTCAGACTCGTAAGCCCCAAAATCAGTAAGTTCTGAATGGTGGAATCATTTCACTTAAGCTGTTTTTTGGCGTACCACTTTTTTAAAATATAGTAAAATCTATGACGTAAATTGAATAAGTTTTTAAAAAAATATTGAATGCGGTTCAACGCCAAAAACTTAAGTAGTCTCTTCTGTTGAGAGGACCAACAGGAATTTTGTCATATAAGGAAGATACATTTTTGCGCTGAGTAAAATTTTGAATAATTGTTACATTCAAATCAAATGATATTATGATCTTGTGGATATATTCTAAGATTTTTTAAAATCAAATTTTCTTCGGTAGAATTTTTATATTCTTTGAATTATTGAAATTTCCAAAATTAGAGAAATTGTCAACATTGTTGAAATTGTTAGGAACAATAACAGACCTTTTTTTTAATTCATGTCCACTCGGGGTGACTCTATTTGAAAAGATTTGCCTCAGAAAGAGATAAGCAGAAAAAAAGTTTGCATATTTGCACGAATTTTTTTCCGGGCATATATCCCGGTGAAAACAAAAATTGTGACCGGAAAGGAATCCAAAAAAGGAGATTCAATTGTTATCCAAAACGATTGCTATCTTCGTAGTTGTAGGAAAAAATACTCAAATGCTATTTGACTAAATTAATCAAGACTGATTTCAGTACGAATTGAGTTTCGTGAGGAGATGCTATAAAAATATTGGCATTATTGATGATACTATTTTAATAACCAATTTTTTATTCATACAGTAAGCTATTATCGAAATGAGGCCACTGAAATCCAATTGGAAATTCGTTACTATTGGCAATAAATCTACCTGAAACTGACAGAAATGAGTCTGCATTTTCTAAGCAGTGGTGAAATTGCAAAAGGTCGATGAAAACGTGTATTTGATTTATAGGTTCTGAGCACTTCTGAATAATCATTCTGTATTATTACGAGGATTAATCTAAACATGTTTGGTTGTAACAAAACAGTCATGGTAATCGAGGGTAACATTATATCGTTACAATATGGTGTTGGTTTGAGGATAAAGAAATATTTGACTTCTGAAATTCCAACAATTAAATCAGCTGTGAAACGTAGTTGAAACTTGCATACTATAGGCTAGACTGGTGTACTATATTCATTTTCATTTATGGTTTCTAGTGCGAATTTAAATTGATTCTGATGTTTTGTATTTTTTATGATTTTTAGGGGTCTATCCCTTGGACTTTTTCCAAGTGATTTTTTTCCTCTGATCTACTTGACATACACAGGGTATACTGATTTTATCATTCCGAATCGATTGGCGTTCTTAGAATTAATCTGTCTTAAACCATTCGCGAGTTGAGAAGTTCATCTGAGATACATTTGAGGAAACCTGGCGATTATTTGAAAATAGAAAATGAAAATATCGAATATTGCATTATTTGAATTGATCGTTTGTCAAAATACGAAATCAGCTGATATTTTTTTTTAATTCAAAAGCCATTTTATTTAGAATTGTTGATTTTGTAGATTGATGCATTTTTTCGACTGAAATCTTTTTTTTCGAAATTTGAACTTCTTATTGAAAATTTCGACGTTTATTTCTTGATATTTAGACTTTTTATCTAAAAATTTTGAATTTTTTTTCCGAAATTTCAACTTTAATCTCGAAATTTTGACTTTTAATAAAAAATGCCGTTTTTATTTCGAAAGTTCCCAAAATTTCAAGATAGAAGTCGTGATTCAGAAATAAAGAAGTCGAAATTTAAAGATGAGAGTCGCAATTTCGAAATAAAAGTCGAAATTTTGAATTAATAGTCGAAATTTCGGGATAAACATTGAAATGTAGAGATGAAAGTCAAAATTTAAATATGAAAGTCAAAATTTCGGGATAATAGTCAAAATTTCAATACAGTAGTAGAAATTTCGAAGTAAAAGATGAAATTTTTGATCAAAAGCCAAAATTCAGAGATAAAAGTAGTGATTTCTAAATAAAACAGTCGAAATTTCGAGATGAAACTCAAAATTTAGAGATAAAAGTCAAAATTTAGAGATGAAAGTCAAAATTTCGAAATGAAAGTCAAAATTTTGAATTGATTATCGAAATTTTGAGATAGAATTCGAGATAAACGCTAAAATTTAGAGAAGAAAGACAAAATTTAGAGATGAAAGTCAAAATTTTGAGATAGAAGCAGAAATTTTGGATTGATAGTCGAAATTTCGACATAAAAGTCGATAGAAACGATGATATTAAGAGATAAAAGTAAAAATTTAGAGATGAAAGTCAAATTTTCGAAATGAAAGTCAAAATTTTGAATTGATTATCGAAATTTTGAGATAGAATTCGAGATAAACGATAAAATTTAGAGATAAGAGACAAAATTTAGAAATAAAAGTCAAAATTTTGAGATAAAAGTAGAAATTTTGAGATAAAAGTAGAAATTTTGGTATTATAGTCGAAATTTCGAGATAAAAGTCGATATAAATGATGATATTAAGAGATAAAAGTCAAAATTTAGAGATGAAAGTCAAAATTTCGAAATGAAAGTCAAAATTTTGAATTGATAATCGTAATTTTGTGATAGAATTCGAGATAAACGATAAAATTTAGAGATGAAAGACAAAATTTAGAAATAAAAGGCAAAATTTTGAGATAAAAGTAGAAATTTTGGTTTTATAGTCGAAATTTCGAGATAAAAGTCGATATAAATGATGATATTAAGAGATAAAAGTCAAAATTTAGAGATGAAAGTCAAAATTTCGAAATGAAAGTCAAAATTTTTAATTGATAATCGTAATTTTGTGATAGAATTCGAGATAAACGATAAAATTTAGAGATAAGAGACAAAATTTAGAAATAAAAGTCAAAATTTTGAGATAAAAGTAGAAATTTTTGATTTATAGTTGAAATGTCGAGACAAAAGTTTATATAAACGATGATATTAAGAGATAAAAGTCAAAATTTAGAGATGAAAGTCAAAATTTCGAAATGAAAGTCAAAATTTTGAATTGATAATCGAAATTTTGAGATAGAATTCGAGATAAACGATAAAATTTAGAGATAAGAGACAAAATTTAGAAATAAAAGTCAAAATTTTGAGATAAAAGTAGAAATTTTGGTTTAATAGTCGAAATTTCGAGATAAAAGTCGATATAAATGATGATATTAAGAGATAAAAGTCAAAATTTAGAGATGAAAGTCAAAATTTCGAAATGAAAGTCAAAATTTTGAATTGATAATCGTAATTTTGTGATAGAATTCGAGATAAACGATAAAATTTAGAGATGAAAGACAAAATTTAGAAATAAAACTCAAAATTTTGAGATAAAAGTAGAAATTTTGGTTTTATAGTCGAAATTTCGAGATAAAAGTCGATATAAATGATGATAATTAAGAGATAAAAGTCAAAATTTAGAGATGAAAGTCAAAATTTCGAAATGAAAGTCAAAATTTTGAATTAATAATCGAAATTTTGAGATAGAATTCGAGATAAACGATAAAATTTAGAGATAAGAGACAAAATTTAGAAATAAAAGTCAAAATTTTGAGATAAAAGTAGAAATTTTTGATTTATAGTTGAAATGTCGAGACAAAAGTTGATATAAACGATGATATTAAGAGATAAAAGTCAAAATTTAGAGATGAAAGTCAAAATTTCGAAATGAAAGTCAAAATTTTGAATTGATAATCGAAATTTTGAGATAGAATTCGAGATAAACGATAAAATTTAGAGATAAGAGACAAAATTTAGAAATAAAAGTCAAAATTTTGAGATAAAAGTAGAAATTTTGGTTTTATAGTCGAAATTTCGAGATAAAAGTCGATATAAATGATGATATTAAGAGATAAAAGTCAAAATTTAGAGATGAAAGTCAAAATTTCGAAATGAAAGTCAAAATTTTGAATTGATAATCGAAATTTTGAGATAGAATTCGAGATAAACGATAAAATTTAGAGATAAGAGACAAAATTTAGAAATAAAAGTCAAAATTTTGAGATAAAAGTAGAAATTTTGGTTTTATAGTCGAAATTTCGAGATAAAAGTCGATATAAATGATGATATTAAGAGATAAAAGTCAAAATTTAGAGATGAAAGTCAAAATTTCGAAATGAAAGTCAAAATTTTGAATTGATAATCGTAATTTTGTGATAGAATTCGAGATAAACGATAAAATTTAGAGATGAAAGACAAAATTTTGAAATAAAACTCAAAATTTTGAGATAAAAGTAGAAATTTTGGTTTTATAGTCGAAATTTCGAGATAAAAGTCGATATAAATGATGATATTAAGAGATAAAAGTCAAAATTTAGAGATGAAAGTCAAAATTTCGAAATGAAAGTCAAAATTTTGAATTAATAATCGAAATTTTGAGATAGAATTCGAGATAAACGATAAAATTTAGAGATAAGAGACAAAATTTAGAAATAAAAGTCAAAATTTTGAGATAAAAGTAGAAATTTTTGATTTATAGTTGAAATGTCGAGACAAAAGTTGATATAAACGATGATATTAAGAGATAAAAGTCAAAATTTAGAGATGAAAGTCAAAATTTCGAAATGAAAGTCAAAATTTTGAATTGATAATCGAAATTTTGAGATAGAATTCGAGATAAACGATAAAATTTAGAGATAAGAGGCAAAATTTAGAAATAAAAGTCAAAATTTTGAGATAAAAGCAGAAATTTTGGTTTTATAGTCGAAATTTCGAGATAAAAGTCGATATAAATGATGATATTAAGAGATAAAAGTCAAAATTTAGAGATGAAATACAAAATTTTGAATTGATAGTCGAAATTTTGAGATGAAAGTCAATATAAACAATGATATTTAGAGATTAAAGTCCAAATTTAGAGATGAAAGTCGAAAATTTGAATTGATAGTCGAAATTTCGAGATGAAATTCGATATAAACGATAATATTCAGAGACGAAAGTAAAAAATTTAGAGATAAAAGTCAAAATTTCGGAATAAAGGTTGAAATTTCGAGAAAGAAGTAGAAATTTCGAAATAAAAGAGGGTAGTTTTTTATCAAAATCCAAAATTCAGAGATAAATGTCGTGATTTCAAAATGAAAAAGTTGAAATTTCGAGATGAGAGTCGAAATTTCGAGATAAAAGTCGAAACTATGGCGAACCGAATAAACAAATAATCAGTTGCCCTTCCATGCTCCCATTATATCCAGAGTATTCAAGATAGAAAAAAAACATTTTCAAAAGAGTCGAGAATTTGAAGCCGCGCTCGACCTCTAATGGACTCGAAGGGTTCCATGAAGAAAAACAACTTTTCGAAAAATTTCAAAAACTCATCATCATTCTTATCCTAGGTCACTGAACGAAAAAAAAAGAGAAGAAGAAGCCACCTAGCAGTAACCGTCGCAAGACACGTCCGTAAAAACGAAATCAGTCCGCTCCAAAATGCTAATCGATCTGAAATCGATAACTCGCTCGGCAAGCGCGCAATTAAACAAAAAACTCGGCCTCAACCCCGTCCCGCTAATAACTCACTTCTCTCCCGCTGCGGATCGTCGCATCGAGTACCTAACAAGAGTACCGAACGATACTCGTTTGTCTGCTAACAAATGACGTTCGCAATGCGAATCAAAGAGTACGTCGGTCGCAGCCGCCCTCGTTTTTGCGACGATTCAGTGTGTGAAAACAATGGCACATCGTCCGGACCGCATTCTTCTTCTTCCTCGTCTTTGATGAGCCGCTAGCACCAGGTATGCAACGCAGAGAGCTCTCAGGGTATCCACCTCTTCCCGCTAACTAACGCTTTACTAGTACGGAGAAGTTTTTATCGCGCGGGCTATTTTATTTATTAGGTATCTTCCGCTGGAATTTTATAGGTTATATTATTGTGTCATTCCCCGAGAGACGCTAACCCTTTGTTAGATTTTTAGCGGGTATGCGGGATATGGTTGGCGTTCGTTCAAGGACGTAGGTAACTTGGCTTATGGGATGAGAAAAAGAAATGTCAAGCGACTTCGACCTATGGAGTGTTTGAGCTGACCAAGTTGAAAATATTCGAATAATCGACAAAAGAATGCCTGTTTTTGCAATGTTGGCAAGTTTCAACACATGTTTGCCAGTGTTCTGTCAAGTATTCTGACAAAGTCGTAGGCAATAAGAGGCGAGTAACTGACGAAAACAGTTCGAATCACAACTTGTATTCAATGTTTTCATCAAAGCAGCTTTCCAAGTGAGAGTTTGTTACCCCTGAATAGATATATCAATGATCAACAAAGAATAAAAGTATTATGTCTTCCACCAAGCTAGTATAAAAAAGAAAAAGGAACAGTCAAGTTTTCTACGCCTCACGTTGGGCGCCAATTGTATAACGTTCCACAAATTGCTCTATCACCAACCGTTCTCTATTCGAAAAGTTTATCTGGAGTTAAGAGCTGTTATTTCCCGCCAAAAATTTTTTAGAATTTTTTTATATTCATATTTATAAAATTCAAATTTTTCTTTATATGCTCACCGAATTTGAAATCGATTCCGAGTCTAATAGAGATTTGTATGCTTTTTACCTCTGCAATTTCGACTTGAACCTTTTTTCGAAAATTTTTATGTTACATTTTTCGAGAAATCTCAAACCGGCCTCTCACGTATTTTCACGAGCTGATTTCGGCCAAGGATCAACAAAATAGCCACCATTTTTACGATGTTGACCAAATGATTGCTCTTTTTCGATTAATCCTTCATCCAATTCAATTTTCAATGACATATTCTAACTAGTGATAGAGACCACTAAATAATTCATGCCACAAATATTTCACGGATAGATCAGATGAGTGAGAAATAACAAGTGAAAAAGTGCTGGTGAGAAAGCTGATCTGGTCATTCCTGTATATTTTGAAAGTATAGGGCCGAGTACGGAACCGCGGGGTACTCCCAATGGCATATTCAGATATATTATCATCAACAACAACAAACTGTTCTATAAAAAAAAGTTTTTACTTAGTAGTTTATATAGTTTTTCCAAAAGTTATAGTCATTGAGTACATTGCTGATATCACTGAATATCCCAACAATACACTCGCCAGTTTCAATCTTTTCAATAATTAATTATATATGTTGTGTGCGATACAATCGTCATTTTCAATATCTTGATATCTTTTCAACGGCTTTTACAAATCTGGTTGCAGTTCCCCAATGACTTGCCTCTTTGTGATTCCCATAGAGCGAAAGAAACTACTTGAAAGTCCAAAAACAAAAGGATAAAATAGCGTGCGATTGGGAGATATGAAGAGGATTCTCGAGAGGATGCTACAGAGAATAAAATAATGGAAGTGGCTACTGATACGCCACAGCTGTTACACAATAACCAGCAGATTTTTTTATACAAATAAGAAATATATCAATACGGATTTTTTTTATAGAAGTCCTTCTGAATACGGAGGAAAATAATATTGGAAAAGTTCAATAGTGACGTACATTTTTTTTGCTCTCGATGAAAGATATTAATGATACTACCTTAAATACATCTCATTATTATTAATTTTGACGTAGCAATTGTGTAAATTAATAAAATATCCTGGTATCGATTACTTATACCTAAGAAATATTCAGGTTTTTCAAAACTAATTCATGAAGAACTGTACAGTTTTTCACCTTCCCGGTTGAATGCAACTTCTTGATATACAGGGTGTTCCAAATTAAGTCGGCACCATTGCCAACTCCGTTATTATTGATGCTAAGGATTCGGTTAAATGGGCAAACTAGTAGCATTTTTAATGGCCTTCTCGATGCCGAAAACAAAAAAAAAATTGAATCGCGTTTTCAGAATATTTCATAAAATGATATTTCTCTCAATGGAACACCCTATATTTTTTCATGCATTTCGATTCGTAATATCATTCTCAAGAACAAAGCTCTAATACTAGTACAAAAAATTTCTTTATTTTGGCGAATAAAACCTCATGATTGTCCAAACACCCAATTTTGGTTTTTATACGAATGACAATATTTTGTTACTAATAGCAAAGTAAGACAGTAAAAAGAAAAATTGTGTTGGGATGTGAACTCGTGAAACCCGTGATCATCATGTCGCACCACTCAATTGACACCACTGAGCTATTTGGTATTAATGTACAAAACGATAATTTCCATCTTAACCATTCCGCTAGCCGCATTTAGTTTGTGAATCAAAATTTGTCTGCTGTAATGATAACTTTGAAGCCGTTTTTGTACAGAACAGAAAGTACTGGAGGGTCATATGAATGTGGTTGGAAAAAATGTGTTTGATTCGATAAAACATAATTATTATGAGCAATCAAGTTGCATTGAAACTTCGTTGAAATACTATTTCATGACAATGTCACAAATTATTGTAACTATCAACTACTGTTCGAATATTTTTCGAAATGCAGTTTTCCCATCAAGAAAAATGTGATACTTTAAGCCGTAGACACAATGGAAGTTGTATGTAATAAGTTTTAAGTTTTGGGATTTTGGATATCAATTTTACAAATAAAACAAGATGCAAAACAGAATTGAAAAATGAAGCTTGAATTTTACCAACAAGATTGTTTTTCAAGCGTCATTAGAATACTGATGGCAATGATGGTTTCGCGTTAAAAAAATATCCAAAATTATGAAAATTGAAACTTAAAACATAAAACTTCCATTGTGTTTCAGCCTTTAGAATCCTACTTGGTTTGCCAGAAAAATAGCGTAAGAGCACTCCAACACTACAGCAATTCGTTCCCCGATCGTAAATTACCTAATCGGCGTTTTTTTGCTGTGCTTCATCGTCGATTCAGGAACAATGAAAAAGTTTTTGAGAAGAGGAGAACTAAAAAACGCACAGAAGATACAGAAATAGACGTTTTATCGTACTTTGAGGTATATCCAAATAATTCCATCAGAGATTCATCTAGAGAAATAGCTGTTCCACTGTCTGGTATTCAACGAATTTTAAAGAAACATAAGATTTCTCCGTATAAGTTGAGACCAGTGCAAACACTAGAACCTGGTGATCCTGAGGACGATTGGGGTTTTGTCGGTGGTTTATGAATGATTGCAGTCAAGATGCAAACTTCTATAGAAATATTATATGGAGCGATGAGGCTAATTTTTCAAATCGTGGAATGTATAATAGATAGAATTTTCATTATTGGAGTAGACATAATCCATTTCTAGTCCATCCCCACGATCCGCAAAGACGATTTAGTATTAATGTTTGGTGTGGTCTATTTAGAGGCAGTATTATCGGTCCATTTTTCTACCATGGTTCTTTGAACGGACCCCGTTACATTAATTTATTAATAAGAGTGTTGGAAGATTTTTTTGATTATCTTGATTTGGAGGTTCGTCAGATGATCTATTTTCAGCAGGATGGAGCGTCAGCACATAAAGTCAGTGGCGTAAAAAGAATGCTGCGAGGCTGTTTTGGAAACAGATGGATTGCTACAAATGGTCCTGTTAAGTAGCCCCCTCGTTCACCAGACATGACACCTCTAGATTTTTTTTGGCGGATTTCTGAAAAATGAGGTGTACAAAATGAAACATAATAATGTAAATGAACTGAAAAATTATATTGAAACTATAATTGATAAAATTGATGGCCGAACTGTGTTGAATGCCACACGTAGTGTCAATAGAAGAGCCCAAATATATGTTCGACAAGAAGGCGGTGTTTTTGAACATTTACTCGATATTTTATAAAGCTTTGTCAAATCCGTTTGTTATAAATGTTTCCTATTGATAAAACTGTCTTATTTTCACCTTTACGAAAAAAAGTCAAATGAGATTTGTTGTTTTATTGAAAGAAATATCATTTTATGAAATATTCTAAAAACGCGACAATCTTTTTTTTTTGTTTTCGGCATCGAGAAGGCCACTAACAATGTGTTATTATATAGTTATTAATATTAGTTTGCTCATTTAACCGAATTCGTAGCATCAATAATAGCGGAGTTGGCAATGGTACCGACTTCATTAAATAAATAAATAAATAAATAAATTAATGAAGATGTGGATATTTTGAAAATGAAATTTGCCATTAAGTGAGAGAGAAAAAAAAGTCACATATGTCACAAAATATATTTGAAAAACATTTTCTGAAACACTAATCATCCAGTATCATAAATATGTTTGGACAAATCCGGAGTGTGGTTCCGACAGAAACCGGAATTAGTGCTGAGAAAATTACCTTTCTTGTATTCACCATACTCGAAATAACGAAAGTTATGACGAATATTAGTACCATTTTTTTTATTTGTGAGGGAACTTACCCCTGTCAACTTCCGATGAACTTTTCATCTCGATAACCAATTGATTCAAAAAGATGAAATGAGTAGACTCTGCAAATTTCATGTCGATCTGCGAAAAAAAAATCACTCGGAACGTGTCCCAAGGGTCGATCTCCTTTAAATCTACCAGGATTGGCCTTAAGATCGTATCGAGCCTTCAACCTATCACTAGTTATCTTTAACCTTTTTCTTACAAATTTGTGGATCCCAGTCAAGCTATTTCGCAGTTCGTGATTGCATGCGGGAAGAAGAAAATTGGAACTGAATTTACAAAACGTGGATCAACCGGGATTTGAACCAGAGATCTCTTAGATTCCGGCCAAGTACGTTAGACCACTATTGATTCTATTTCCAAAATGGCAATTCACATTTCAGATTTGATACATACAAAACACTTTATTGCCAATATCATTAAATGTCAATACTACACACAAAATACAGATTTCGTATCAACCATGTATCGGCAAACTTCAAGAAACGTCGCGATATCCTTCTAGCCACTACCAGGAACGAAACAAAAAGAAATCACATCAACAGACGAACAGAAAGTTCTACAGTAGTTTCGAGTAGTGGCCATGGGAAAATAAAAGCTACATAGTGTTTCAACATTCTTTTGTTTATCATCTTGATGCGTCATCCGTAGTAACGATTGTTTCCATGGGCGTAGAGAAAAGCCGGCGCCTTCTAGAACAGAAGAAGCTTTTGAGTGGCATTTTCTGTTTATTATCATCGACAAGTGAAACAATACCATCAAGTGGGAGATCTACAGTGCGTTGAACGGAAGTTGAGTTGCGCAATGCTGAACATATACAGTGTGGCCATTCAAGTGTGCAACATAAGGGAATATTTTTCTTCATTGCGCAACCAAAACACCAATATTGCCGAAAGTATTCAGTGTTATGTTCATCAACAACTTGACAACAATAAGTTTTGTTCCTGTTGGATCTATAGAAAGGTTTCGATACCATGTGTTCTGAAATATTGGGCATCAAGCTATCATCTCATGGGATTCCTTTCAACATTGTTGACTGGGTGGAGTCATATATAACAGATCGAAAAATCATAGCAAGTTGCAACGATGTGAGATCCTATGCATATACCGTGCAATTGGGTGTCCCGCAAGGATCAGTTCTTGGACCTACGACAATCACAATTTCAGGAGACAATGTAGAACGACCAATAGAATCAATTCATGCAATGAACTGAAAGTTTTATAACGTGATAGTTAGTATGGAGCAATTCTCATTTTGCTCAATCAAACTTTCTCTTGCATAACGATTATCAGTGCAGGCTATGCTTGAGATCGCACGTAAAAAGGTGAAAACCTCGTCATTACCAGCTCGTACAAGTCTTCTGAAGAATTTTGAGGGGTGCAGCTTGAAATTTAGGAACACCACCTGAATGTTTCAGATACTGAATTGGTATAGTTATAATGAGACTATTCAAGATTGAGAGATTGGAATTCTACTACAAATTCAATCGGTTCACTTTTAATGTAATTATATTTCTCAAATTTCAAAATCATCTACGACTGATTCACCATCCGATTCAATGGATTTCGATGCTGTTATCATAAACAGCATACATAGTATCTGATAAATCTCTCTAAGTCATTTTCACTAACCTACCTCGACCCTTCTAGACATTCTTCAAAAAGTATCCCCAAAAGACAACAGGAAAGGGCACACTTTAACAACCTTAAAAAGTAATTCTGTGGGGTAAACTTAATGTAGATGAAGTTAAATGCCCCCTATTCATCGATTGGTTACACTACCATGAAGAAATTCATCTCGATTTGTCCATAGAGTGGCCTGCAAGATCTCCAGATCTAACCCCAAATGATTTTTTCTAT
Source organism: Chrysolina americana (assembly GCA_958502065.1). Lineage (NCBI taxonomy): Eukaryota > Metazoa > Arthropoda > Insecta > Coleoptera > Chrysomelidae > Chrysolina > Chrysolina americana. The sequence continues at coordinate 3,409,711 of OY293411.1, read as the reverse complement.
ATGGTTATCTGAAATATGCTGTTTATGAATGTCAACCAGCCCCAATTATTGAAGAACTTAAGGATGGCCATAGTCGCAAAATATATCCCGCAATACTTTCGCTACTGTACAAGAAGAATAACAAAGGCGTTTCTTGATTTTTTTTCCGAGATATTCCTCCTGGCAACTTCTAAATTTGCATCACTGTATAACAGGACTGCTGTGGATGAAAATAATCAAACGAATCGGATGTGGTTATTATACAGGGTGTTACCTAACTACGGTTGCAGGGGGTGATTTTATAGGTCATTTTGAGAAGAAAAGCGCCTATGAAAAAATGTCCGGAGTTGCTTCGTGTCTGAGATACAGAGCGTTGAAAATAAAAAAAAAGGTAATTGTTAAATATCATGAATATTCTAGAACCGATTTTATTGAAATTTGGTACATTCATTTGAACTAATAAGGCATTTAGCCCTAACAAGATTGGAATTATAAGGGCCAGTGGCGTCTCAGTGGGCACCACAGCCGACAATATCGTAAAAAAATTACGCTACAATTTTTTCTCTTTCGCAGATTTCAATTTTTTAGATTGAGTAACTGAAAATACAACTTTTTGGTCTCTTGTTGTTACTTCATATCTAACTTCGTTTTCCAAAAAAACTTACTCTATTGCGTATCATGAAAACATGCATTGGGGACCAGCTGACATTGATAGTAGGTTTTTTCTACACATATTTCATTTCAAAATGAAAAAGTTAATTTTTGTTTGTTTTGGATTATTGGTTGATATTTGTTCACCATCCGTAATAAATCATTAGCCTAATCCATGATAAGAAACTGTAGTTAAAAAACACCCTGTATATAGTCATATACAGGCCGTTTCTTTTATCATGTGGTAACATTGCTATATTCTAAACCGTAATAGATACAAAGATGATTAAATGGGAAAGAAGGTAACTATTGTGGTGAGCAGTAAATTGGTCATAGAAAATTTACGGGGATTCTCGCCCTTCCCAACTTATACAGGGAAAACTGAAAATGCTGTTTTCGGTTTTTTAACGAATAGAATTGTTATTTCAGAAAATATAAAAAAATTAAAAAGGAAAGTTTTATTGTATTCAAAATGTACAAGAACTACGTACTTAATGATAAATTTTTAATTAAACGTTTCGTGTCAACACGGCCATCATCAACTATTTTTTCAAATACGGACCTGTCTATTTCATCACAAATATTGATAGAGCGATATAATCACAATTCAGTGGTATATCACACTCGAAATTTTTATAACGTTTCATATAAAATAACCAGCATCATCAGTGTCAACAATTTTTAATTACGGTCCTGTCATTAGTTTGTTTATGAATTCCACAGAATCTAACGCTTCGATATAAAAATTATCAGTGACATTTTGAATGAATGTATCTATGAAAATTGTATTTATACCATAAAAATTCATTAAAGATTTCTGCAGTTTCAGAGACGAACGATAGCAATTTACCCCAAAAATAAACTTACTTAAGAGGAGAAGAAATCAAACAAACAGAAAAACAATTTATTTCATAATGAATTTGTGGAAGAAAATAAAACCAATACAGAAAAATAATTCTACCTTAAATGCTCGAATTGACGACCTCTTTGTTGAATGCACATAAGTTGTCTGTCCATACAATTTCTGTGGCAATTTTCTAGCATGATGGTTGTAATTCTATAACATGCATCTCTTATTTTCTGTTTGAGATGGTCGATATCGGTACTAGGTGTCGAAACACTTTATCCTTTATGTATCCCCAGACAAAAAAATCCAAAGGAGTTAGGTCTGGGGATCGAGCTAGCCAGGCAATTGGTCCATTGTTTCCAATCCACTTTGTTGGGAATATTGCATCCAAATGTTCCCTTACTATTGCTGCATTATGGGGAGGGGCACCGTCTTGTTGAAAATATTGTATTTCACGGCGGGTGCTTAATGGCAATTCATCTAAGTAGCCATCAAACTCATTGGATAAAAAATTTAAATACATTACACCATTCAAATGCTCTTCGTAAAAGAAAGGACCTAGTATGTTTGTTCCCAAAATTCCCAACCAAACATTTATTCCGAACTTCTCCTGAAAATTGGTTTCTCTATGTAAATGTTCATTCGTATTATTCCACCTATAATGGATGTTTCTGTTAAACCAACCATTGTTGGTAAATTTGGTTTCGTCCGTCCGTTTGGGGTATCTTCCTATAGAAAGTATTGGGTAATGATTGAAGTATCCTAATAGTTGAATGAGTTTTGAAGAAATCAAAACAATTTACAAAAGAACTAACGACAGGACCGTAATTACAAATTGTTGTCACTGATGATGCCAGTTATTTTATATGAAACGCTATAAAAATGTCAAGTGTGATATACCACTGAATTGTGATTTCATCGCTTTATCAATATTTGTGATGAAATAGACGGGACCGTATTTGAAAAAAATTGTTGATGGTGGCCGTGTTGACACGAAACGTTTAATTAAAAATCTATCATTACGTAGTTTTAGTACATTTTGAATACAATAAAACTTTCCTCTTTAATTTTTTTATATTTTCTGAAATTCGTAAAAAACCGAAAACATCATTTTTAGTTTTTCCTGTATAAGTCGGGAAGAGCGAGAGTCTCCGTAGATTTTCTCTGACCAATGTACTGCTCACCACAATAGTTACATTTTTCCCCATTTAATCGTCTTTGTATCTATTACGGTTTAGAGCAATATTACCACATGATAAAAGAAACGGCCTGTATAGTCATGAAGTCTATGATTACAGAATTACTGATGATGCATTGGTCGAAACATCGATTGAATTGAGTATATTCACGTACTCACTTGTGAAACTTTTCACGTTTCAACTTGTCAGAATTTACTTCGAAGTGGGAAGAAATATCTGTTGAATAGCATCCAGAAACTATTTCATGACTCTCGCTGGGATCTCGTATTCTCCTTGAATTGGTGGGTCGGAACTTCTGAAATCCAAGTGAGGTCGGATGTGAGTTTTGTACAGCTGTAACATTAGAGTAGTGAGTATATTACAAAATGTTTAGCTAAGAAGATGTAACGAAGAAAAATTGCTTGCAGCACAATCCCATTAAACCAAACCAGCAGCAGTGAAAATGGAATCTGGATGAAAAACAACATACTAGATGCAATTTGGCTGAAATATCTGAAAAACCTTCAAACATATTTGGAAAACATTTTAAAAGGTAATGAAGAAAGAGATTTAATTAACAGCAAAACCGTGCTACTCCGGTTGAGGTAAAGTTCAAATCATTTGCCCAAAAATGCTTGTATAGGTAAAAAGATGCAACTTTATGGAGCATTCAGGATACAACATGATGAAAAACAAAGACTGCCAAATATCTGATTGCTACGTCTGTGGGGTAGGTGATTATTGGAAGAATCCTTTGACCTGAACAGACAGAATGGTTTGGATCAAGCCTGCGGAGTTGTATTCAAATATGAAAAATCCCAGAAGTTTATATGGGGAGAAGGCCACCCTGATTACAATGGGCAGATAGCAGGTAGAAACAACTGGAAACGAGTGATTACGCTAAACCAATAATGATCAACTGAGATTATCAGCCATCAAAACAAAACAAATAATCAATTAATAACTACGATTGGATTTTGTCTGTTTGTATTATATTGTGGTGTACTTGTCCTATACATTACATTGGACAAACAGGTAGAACCTTCAGAAAAAAATAAGTGATCAATTATAGAAATGGTTATGGAAATAAGGCACTGAACTCTCAACAAAATACCGTATTTCTGAACATGACTTTGAACTTTTCCATGTCAAAAACAAAGACATGAAACTGAATCTTTTGGAAAGCAATTTTCAGATCTTGAATAACAAAAATGAAGAGATTAAAGAAATGAAAATAGTTCTTGTGGCTTGTGGCACTCCTACAGTTCGTATTACAGATGATAAACCACGTAAAAACTGGACCGAGTCCAGATCCGCAGGTACAAGGAATTCGAACGTGGGGAGCCACACACAATATCGATTGTGGCACAGCGTGTCGCCAGCAGAACAGACAGCGACCCCCTGCGGTGAACTACCGTTTAATTACATCGCATTATGGGATGAAAACACACAAGACGTCTTTGTAAATCATAATCAGACAAAGGTGTTGCTCCTCGTAATTATCGCCCCGACAAAGGAGACTTTGATACTTCTTATGACGCGATGTGCATTAATCAGTCACTTTGATGGGATTTACGGATACGGAGCGCATTGTGGAATTGGAACGGGAAAAATAGTGGACCGATGATTCTTGTTGGCATTCTTGCAGATTCGATGGTATTGAAGATTCAGTCGTATGGAATTTTCATTGGGAGGAAATGAAGGAAACTGTTTAAAAATAACCCTTGGATACGCTTTCATCGATACAGAGCTTCACCACGTTGGGAACCTTTGTTACAGGTTTCAGTACAATATATTTATGGAAGTTCAAACAAATTGAAACGCTACTAATTAATGGCATGCTATCCGCAGCGGCCGAAAGGGCTCAAATGGTTGCAAAAAACTGAAAAAAATTAAAGACAACTTTCGTGTTTTCAAATTGCATGCCAATGTAAGGAATTGAAGATTCAGTAATGAAAACACTCTGGAAAGATTGGCATGCGCCCCTCGTCTGACCAATGGGAAAACTCTATAAAAATTGAATCCAGATTTTACGTGATTTCAAACTGCATGCCATTAGAAAGATACATCATTTGTATAATTAATTAATAGTAGGTAATTTGGCATGCACACCAGGACTTCGCAAAACAAAGTCACATAAATTTTCACAGTATTTTTTGCAACTTTCGTCATGCATACGTTTTCTCCATCAAATCAAATGTAAAATACGAAGTGTGATAAATCGTTGGAAAGGTAATTTTGAGTGGAAATCAAAAATTGCAAAAAATATACAGGGTGCAATTTGAAATAAAATGAGTCAAACCAGAGGGTAACTTTCAATTTTTGTATTTTAGTTAAAGGTTCCTTGAACGAGAGATCATAAATTGTTTTTTATTTTCTGAAATGGCTGAGATAATCCATTGGAACACGTACACTGGGACACCCAGTGTATAACTATTCGAAACATCATACGTCTAAAGAGCTCCAGTATAAACGGCAGTCGTAGACAACTGAAAATATTTCCACCAAAATGAGTTCCTCGGAGAAAAATTCTCATTAGTATACAAATCGTGGTACACCCTATACCTAGAATATGCAAAAACGATGTAGTAGGCGTGTTCCCTTTGTGAATTGGCAGCGCATCTCCCGCGCTAAAAGCCGTCGAATGTCACAGAAACATTCGGAATGAGCCCGGATTTGGCGGCATTTTCTGGGGTATTGTGCGTGCTCATCGGGGGAGAAAGCGGGAGGGAGGAGGTAGACGTCGGCGGATTGCACGGGCTCGGCGTCGGGCGCAATCTTCCTCGCACCGATGCGTCCGCAGCAATTGTTCTCGCGAGCGGAAACGCACTCTCTTTCAACTGTCACACTCGGCCAACTTGACTTCTTTCGGATGAAGGACGCTGGGAACGCTGCGAGGAGCGATTCGGTATTCGGTTTTCCACTGGTTTGTTCGAGGTGAATCGAGTTTGATAACTGAAACTATCGTCATAAATTCCACGCAACTAATATAAAATCTCTAGTTCCTAGCAAATTAACTAGGAAGACAGATATCAATAGGTACCATACCATACAGGTTTCAAGATCTGTTAAATAGATATTGTGTGTTGAGTACCTACATTCATCTCGGACTTCCATAATTTGTATTATATTTCAACTGCTTATATCCACAGTCGTCTTCTGGTGAATACTGACAAGTTTTCAAAGGCTAACAAGAGTTTATATACGTGGTAATCCTAATTAATCTTGATGATGCATCAGAACTGCACAAAACAGCATCAACAACTCCAACAGACCATAAACCACAGACCACAGACCACAGACCACAGACCACAGACCACAGACCACAGCCAACAGACCACAGACCACAGACCACAGACCACCCGCCAACCGATTACATATCACAGACTACAGAGCAGAATATATTTCAAATTGTTTCACGTTCTGTGAAACGTGGTGGCTGTGGTTGTAGAGCGTTCGCCTCTCCTCTTGAGTCAATGCGGAGACTAATGGTACACTCTGCACTATTGAAATTAATACTCCATAGGACAACTCAGAGCAACGACCTGACAATTCCAGTCAAACTATTGCTGTAATGCTATGTCGAGGATAAACCGATAGAGAAAGCAATACCACAAAAACCCAAGAAGCTACCAAAGGTGAGTCTCAAGAAAAAATATTGAAAAATTCCTCCTCAGACACCTGTCAAAGGTGAACCTAGACCTAGACCCATCGAGTTAAATGCAGTCTGCAGAAGAAGAAATCCAATCCAGAAGCCACACGAGATACCACAGTCAAACAAAGGAACGAGGAACTTCTGGAGTATCTTTTGCATAAAAACAACAAAAAAGTACGGCATGGAGAGTTTATTACACATAATTTCAAAGCGAGCGTTAGTACACCCTCGATGAACAAAACGAAATCAGTAACAGCTCTAAACCCTCGCAAATTGAACAAGACTTCACAAAATTTAAGGAATGATTTCCCTCTCTCCACACTACCCCTTATGAACCTACTTCAACCTACCAAGAGCAGCGCTTGGGCAGGAGAGTGACCAGGGACAACGTGTCCCATTACATCAGCAGCCTCAACAATAGCAGCTTCTTCAGCAGCTGCAGCTCCTTCAGCAACAGCAGATCTTTCAGCAGCAGCCAATGCAGCAGCAGCTACAACTGCAACAATCCCAACCACGGTGGCAAAATATACCTCTTTCTTCTATGAATATTCCTTGTACCACCTAATCAAAATCACACCCAACAACATAGTCAGATGAGTACTATCACGAAGTTCACAGAACTCGGTGAAAAGTTCTCCTATATAAAACACGCAAAACGGATTAGAAAATTCCAAGCTACCGTGACGTTTATGCATAAGAAAATCTTATAACTTCCAAATGGAAGTTTGCATGCTCAATTTAGATGGAATGAATGGCTAACTCCCGCTTGTCATTAATTTCATACACAAACATAAGATCGACACTAAACTTTGACAGGATTATTGACTGAATATGAGAGGATTCACAGAAGCTAGTGTTCAATGTCCCAAAGCACTGTGCTTAGTGCTCATGAAAGCACTCCAAGCACCTCTGTGCTCCTAAGCACTGTGCTCCCGGGCACTTTCCTGGACTGATGCTTAGTGCTTGATGCTACGGAGCATTAAACAAAAAGGCTTAGTGCTTAGTATTCTATCGTTGATGTTCTCTTGGTTACAAAAGTGTATATTCAAATTTTTTGATTGTGTCACTTCAAGTACCTCTCAATTATTCTGCTTCCGCAGTATTTTCCTCAAGTAGACGTCATCATCAATATTGTCAGAATAAGAAAGGTTAAAAGGGAAAATGGTATTTGGAAGTAATCGACTAAATATTGAAATACGACATTCTGAAGCGAAGTGGTTGTGGTGTTAGTTCGTTTTCCTCTGCCATGGAGAAAAAGTGTTTCGAAGTCCAATTGTATGTGAGATGTATGTCCTGGATTTTTATTGCCTGCACAAGCTCTGCTTTCGAGGGGTGTTCTCTGAAAACCTGGGGATTTGTAAAACACAAAGAACAGCACATATTATTATTATAGTCGTATTTCACCAGGCGATGATCGAAAGCATCTACCACCTGTGGGTTGAAAATACTCATCGATGAAGATGTTGATGACTAATGATTAATTTCCTGGGGCTGCAAATTAAATGTCTATCTTTTGTGAATAACCACCATTATTATCATAATATTTTTCGAAATACAGCTGCCCTATATGTGACACGTAATGGAGAATGTTATCAGTTTATTTCTGTTGACGAAAACCATATTTTCGAGCTTCAACAATTTCTGAGCGTTGCAAAATTCCAAGAGCTTGATGTTGATGAGTTCATAGATACAGACAGTGTGTAAGATTATGACAACATTTTTCACAATTCATTCAAAGGCTTACCGTCAAGCCTCGCCGAATATTCCACCATGAATTAGGATCGAGTAAAAGTTTTCTACAAGTAAACTTTTTTCCGCAAGAGTGTTTCCTTTCTACTCCGAGAAAGCATAAATAATCTCAACAATTACATAAACGATTTCGTTCATCATCGTTATTAAATCCAGTCCCATGAATATATACGTTATCTTGAAACTATTTCAAAGATAATTCAATGGAGGAAAATTGCAGGGATCGTTTTCTGAACGGTACATTTCCTGGAAAAGGGAAACCACGGCCTTATGAGAATATGAAACTGAAAAACAAAAGGAAATATGATAATGGAATGAACGTATCGAAGCGATACTAATTTTTTTCTCACGTGCGTTCGCCTAACGAGAGTGATTTACTAATGGACCTATGTGTAGGTATGATATGTTTCACGTTTAATTACTTTATTAATAATTACTCATGGTATGCGTTGTGGAAAACACGCGAACCCCGTATCTTGTTCAACCAACACCTTCCGAAGTTTTGATAATGAAGAATTGGCTTCATTAAAATAGTTATTACAGGATAAAGCATAAAACTTGTTTTCACTCAAGCAAATGTTCAACAAGCATAAGATGCCTAAAAACCCTGGTGTGCCGACTCATACCTGTAAAACTGTAGAATAAAACAAATGAAATCGCGGTCTATTTTCCAAAAATCCCGCGTTACTTCGTGAACCGCTACCGTCGGTTTTCTTGTTAGGGTGAATTTTCATGAACAGAAGTTTCTAGTATTACGCACGAGCATGAAATGAATCTGTGCCATTGTATCCGTGTTTTCCTTTTGAAGTTCTCTATAATAAAGTATACATAAAGTAATACTTTTGTAGCTTACTTTGAGTTTAATTGCTTTTCAGAAGTGATATGTGTGATGAGTTTTGTGTTACAATGGTCTTTCGCTATTTTAAAAACTGTATGTCATATAATAGTAAAGATGTTTCTTTTTTTGTGCAATTCTTTCTCGACAGAAAATTTATATTTGGATGATCTAACCACACTGAAAAGATTTTACGAAAACGAACGGTAAAATAAGAAAACCTAAACAAGCTTGATGATATATGCAAAATTGATAGATTTCAGTAGAAGTGGTGATTTTTTTTACTTTGTCACGAACTTTCGCAACTTGAACTTATGGAATATTTAAAGAATCAGTAGGGTATAACAACACGCACCCAGTTGATTGAATCGATTTGAAAAAATGTTTGCCATGTTTATTAGAGCATGGCGAGTTAAGAAATAAAATGTAAGTTCCAAATTGGTTCCAAAGTATATTTTACAGATTTTTTAAGCATAGGTACTCACTTTCGAACCATTCTCAAATACCTCCATGTAAAATTTCAACATGATATCTTTCACTGGGTGTTTTCTATACCTGTTACAATTTTCGAAAAAGGAAATCTTTCAAGTCACTCTGTATAAAAAATTCCGTGTAAATTGGAATGAATTGAGGCAAGAAGTCGGATTCAGTACATGGTCTAGTTTCATAAACATTCTGTTCAATATTGCCCCAAAAGTAGAAATCCAGAGTGTTGAGATCAGGCGAACGCGGCGGCCAGTGAATTATCGGCCCACTTTTCTTGAATGCTGAAACGGTTCTGAATTTCTTGAACTCAGCTATCATTTTTCAATTGGATGGTGCTTCCATCCATAACGCTGGTAATGTACGAAGATGGTTAAACCAAAAATTTCATCTGAAATGGATTGGTCGCAATAGTTCGTTGATTCATTGGCTTCTGCTTTCGCCTGATCTCACTCCTGTAGATTTTTACTTTTGGGGAAATATCAAACAGAAGGTTCATAGAAGTAGGCCAAAGAGTTGCGACGAAGAATTGTGGCAGTTTACAGAGAAATATCATCAGGAGAAGTGCGAAGAGTTGGACAGAACTTGCGCAGAAAGTACGAAAAATGTATAGAAAATGAAGAACATACAACAAAATGGAATTTTGGGTGTCACCGTTTTTCATCTGCTTGTCTGATACATATTCCATTTCTTCATGTTTGTTTTCAAAATTTGTTAGTATTTAAAAATTAATAATTTGTGTGGAAATAATGTGTTTTCATTAACAATCAGTAAACAGATCGTGTGAATCCGACCCCTTGCTTCAATTCATTTCAATTTACACGGAATTTTTTCTACAGAGTGACTTGAAAGATTTCCTTTTTCGAAAATTTTCACAGGTATAGAAAACACCCCGTAAAAGATATCATAATGAAATTTTGAACGGAGCTAATAGAAACTGGTCCGAATCGAATGTCATAACCAAAATTTTGCTAAAGAAATGCCTAATACTTTTTCTCGATTTTTGTCGTGCATTCTGTGAGCGTAGTAGGTTGTGAAAAGGTGACTTATGAAACTTTTTCACCTGAGAAGATAAAGCATATCGAGAAATTCACACTGGATTGAAAAAAAATATCAATTATCTTAAATCCACAGAAATACAGGGGTGGGGCTTAGTAAAATGCAACACACTGTACATCTGACGATCAGCAAGTTCTCCTTGCAGCCAGCGACCCCCTACTTTGCCCCTCTTTTCTCATATATCCGTTCATATAGCGGATCAACTGCGGATTGTATTCACAGGTATCAGATGCGGGTAAACACCTTTTATTATTATTATTATTATCTTGTTCTTCCCACGAGCATTATTCACTGTTTCGAAAGTTGTTTCTTGAGGCATACAGCCTGATTTTCCTCAGCTTTCACGATATTCTCTATACATTACAGGATTATGTTTTTTGTTGAACATAAAAAAAATCAAATAAATATCCCCACATTTACACTCTTCTGTTTTGAACGTTTGCTTTTTTACATACCTTGACGATAAACAACTTCCGTTCCTGGTAACGTTATGTTGACAGGTTGACAGTAAATTTTCCGGTGGAAAATGCCAGATAGTCCATCGTTAGGGTCCGCATAAATTCATAACATATTTTTAAGTTCGATTTCTTCGAAAGTAGCTACTATAAAATTGCATCCAATTTGAAAAATGTTGGTTATGACTACATGAGTGGCTATAGATTATCTTATTACACGGCATTTCGGTAATTTTTCATAGAATTCAAGATAATTCGCGATTAATGTTGGAAGAGTATGAGTATATACAATTTTTTATGGTAATGATCAGTGATGCTTTCACATTTGAATAATTTGTAGTTATTCAACTATTGGAGCAATTTATTCTTTCACTTTAATGATCAAAATAATCTTCCACTTCGTTTACACTACCCGCCGATTTAACTGGGTGGATCGATGTAACAAAAAATTGACAAAACGAACTCATAAATTAGGCATTTGGTCACGAGGTTTCATTAAATAGTAGCTTTGTGTTTAAATGGAGTTCAGAGGGGTCATTTTCCTCGAAATTTTTTCCCGCTTATGATCGTGAAGTCTATTCCGAGTCAAATAAGGTATTTGACTTGAAAAAGAAGTGTCCCAAGGATCAGTTTTTGGGCCTTTATTATTTGAATAGGAAAAATATCACAAAATCATCCCCGCAACTTTAATTCAATTACCACATGAATGGCTTTATTTCCTGAAATTATTAATAAAAAAGTTCTCCTTATGGTTCCAACTTAGTGTGACATACTGTAGATTCCGAAATATTTCATAGAATCTAGGTCTGGCTACATTTCCCAACTGAGTAAACAAGCAATAGGTAGGTTAGTGAATTACAAAGGTGGACACAAAAATACGAAACACACTGCTTCTATCGAGAGAGTTAAAATGATATTAGTACTACTGAAATGAGAAAAAACAAGCTTTCCAAAGATGCTGAACATGACATGGGGTTACATTGAAAAAATATGCTTATGACGTCACTCCAACATGAAAATGAATTTTTGATTTCACAAAAACATGCAGAATGAAATACCGTTTAACTTTTATCCGAATCTTTCTTCAATAATTCTCATATTAATTGAGAAAAATAAGCGAGTACATACATTCTACTAACTCTGTATATATTGTTATGATGTATTGAGATATAAAATATTGGAATATCAGAAAGTCGTTACTTTTTGATTGTTGACAGATATAACTGGCTTGTAATACTTATATCAATGTTGAAAGTTCTTATTTGTTTTACCCTTTTTCAGTTCGCAAGATCCAACGGGACGCCACTGAGGATGTAGAACTCTTTTTCTGCATGATAATTCTGTTTCTAGATGTCACATTCGAATAATAAATATGCAAGTACATGTTAAAAAATTGAATAAAGTTGAAATATGTTTGTTTCTTTATCAAAGACAATAGTTCTTTGTTTATGTTCAAATATCAATTATCAAAACAAATCCAATAACTACTGTTCTTTCATATTTTACCTAATCTGGTAGATACCTATCTCATTTTCTGGAAACATCTATGTTAATCAGAATTTGCCAATCAATAAAATGCGAAATATATTTAATTCGGAACAGGTCCACAGAACATTTTTATTTTGAAGTCAAAGTTTTCAACAAAACGCACCTTATTGACATTTCAGGGTCACTTTTATACGTCTGATTAGTGCTAGCTGTGAGGTTATAATGTTTTTCGGGAAATAAAATTGAAAATTTGTGCCTACGAAAGTCTTGGAGGATTGTTTGCACGAAAATTCACTTATTTGAATAGTTTTTGTTGTGATAGCTCGTTTTAACAATGATAAAAAGGTGAAATACGTGGTTTCTGTTGTGAAGTTATGCTGAAGGTCACCTTTCTGGGAAATATTCTTGTCTCTTGTAGTTTAAATTTGTCTGAGGTAAGTTTTTTAGACTTTATATCGTTTCATCTTTGCATTTTCTTGAATAGGATGCCTTTGAATATTGATTTATCATAAATTTACCGAATTTTTACTTCTCAAAAAATGTTCTTGTTCCTTTTGGCTTGTTGTTTGATCTCCTAGGTTACTCCATCAGTTTTTGCAGAGCACTCACGATTTGGTTAACTTTTCATAGATCCATTATCTTAGATACTAACAATTACTATCAAAATTTCGGTGAAATCTGTCAAGTAAGTAATAGCCAGAAGCTTAAAAAAATTCATAACTCACCTAGTTTGGTGTCCTGAACCAAAAATCACAATAAAATGTTTGGCGATCCAGAGTAATTTCGGAGATATGCGCCTATTTTTGAGTGATAACTCATTTTCTAGCACACATTCCTACCTCGAAAAAAACAATGAAAATACTCAAAATTCTTTCTTCTGATCACTGACAGAAAGTAAATGCCCGAGTTGACTTGTGATATGAATGATGAACAACAAATGTAGGAAATATGGTTAGTTTTATTCATGTTAAATTGGTAACTAGGAAAAACAAGTGAATTGCTTGAAAAGGTGGCTGTGCAAATATGAAACATGACATGAATAAATTCACTAAACATTGCAGAATCGTTGCTTCTGATGTTCTTGAAAGAAATTGGAATTGTTGGATGAACAATGCCGTTTTGAATAAAAAAACAGTGTAAAACGGGAGAATTAGGGTGTGTACATTGTGCTAATGTAAAAAAAGAAAAATTTTGAGTGTTTTTTTTCGCGGTAGAAATGTGCTACAAAAAATGCCAGTCATCTTTTAAAAATAAGCCCATACTTCCGAAATTACTTGAGACCGCCAAATATTTTATTTGGATTTGTTATTCAGGATACCAAACTACGTAGGTAAGTTCCATAAAAATGTGTTTGATAGCTTGTGGCTAAAAGTTAACGGAATTGGTCTGAATACTGGTAAGTACCTACTTATTAAATACTTGAAAATTGAATTCTCCAAGCACTGGTGAAGTATTTTGCACATTTCTATTAAATTTTTTGTGTTGTCTGTGGTAAAGAAAGAGATATGGCAGCAAAATATGTTACCGAAGAGTGAAACGGAAAAAAAGTATTGTTGAGGCTGAAACACAATGGAAGTTTTATGTTTTTAGTTTAAGATTTCATAATTTCGGATATTTTTTAACGCGAAACGATCATTGTCCCAAAACTTAAAACTTATTACCTAATTTTCCATTGCGTACGGCTTTAGGATAATGCTGACGTAGTAAACTTGGATTAGTTATTTGGGTTGATTGTCTTTTTAAATTTGATTATTGATATGGGAAAGAAAACTATTGTTTTCGGTAATTTATTTCATTTAATTAAACTCGAGGTTGGATTGATCTGAATTTCATAGGTATATTGAGAAGTCTGTGGAATAAAGAATTAACTCTCTGAAAGGTAGTAGGTAGTTGATATAGTGTACTTTTGAAAGAATTTCGGCTATGTGAACGGTGGTACCAAAAGTAAACCATCATTTTATGATTTGTCTCTCATTCTACTGTCTACGATAATTCATCTGAATATGCAATTGGGTGTACCCCGCGGTTCCGTACTAGGCCCTATACCTTTTAAAATTCACATGAACGACCAGATCAGCTTTCTGTACCAACACTTTTTCACTTGTTACATGTCACTCATCAGAGCCATTCTTAACAACTTTGATGAATGAGTCGTCGAAATTGCAGAGGTTCGGTGAAAAGCCTACCAAATCTCTATTTGACTTGGAATTCATTTCAAATTTGGTGGGCATAGACAAAAAAGTTTGAATTTTACAAATATAAGGAATAAGAAATTGAAAAAAATTTGGTTGGAAATACCAGCTCTAAACTCCAGATAAACTTTCCAAATCGAGACCGGTTGGAGATAGAGCAATTCTGCGAACGCCAATCGATTCAGAATTATGAAATTATCATACTCAGTGAATTTCAAGTCGATCGCCGGAAAAATAATAACTACTCGAAAAAAGTCCAAGGGGTTTACCCCTAAAAATCATGAAAAGTAGAAAATTATTGGGTTCACTTGAAATTCGCACAATATACGCGAAATTTCATGCTGATTCTGAAAATATATGATTTGGAAATGCTTAGATACAAGGTGTACTGTAAATAGCGATAAAACGTTAAAAATTCTTTCGCACTATCGAATTTTCGAAAATGTTTATTTTCGATTTTTGGAAAAATCGTAGAGTGCCCCCTAATGTATTTTGCTGAGCGGATTCCGAATATATCATTGAAAATAAAATTGGATGAAGGATTATCCAAAAAAAGCAATCAATTTGCCGAAATCGCAAAAATAGTGGCTATTTTGTTAATCTTTGGCCAAAATCAACTTTCGATGCATAATTCGGAATCAGCTCGTCATGATTTATAAGAGGACGGTTAGAGATTCTTCGAAAAATTAAACATAAAAATTTTGGAAAAAGGTCAAGTCGAAATTGCAGAGGTTTGGTAAAAAGCCTACCAAATCTCTATTTGACTCGGAATTCATTTCAAATTCGGTGAGCATACACAAAAAAGTTTGAATTTTATGAATATGAGAATGAAAAAATTGAAAAAAAAATTTGGCGGGAAATACCAGCTCTCAACTCCAGATAAACTTTCCAAATCGAGAACGGTTGGAGATAGAGCAATTCTGCGAACGCCAATCGATTCAGAATGATGAAATTATCATACTCAGTGAATTTCAAGTCGATCGACGTAAAAATAATGATTACTCGAAAAAAGTCCAAGGGGTATACCCCTAAAAATCATGAAAAGTAGAAAATTATTGGGTTCACTTGAAATTAGCACAATATACGCAAATTTTCATGCTGATTCTGAAAATATGTGATTTGGAAATGCTTAGATACAAGGTATACTGTAAAATAGCGATAAAACGTCAAAAATTCTTTCGCACTATCGAATTTTCGAAAATGTTTATTTTCGATTTTTGGAAAAATCGTAGAGTGACCCCTAATGTATTTTGCTGAGCGGATTCCGAATATATCATTGAAAATAAAATTGGATGAAGGATTATCCAAAAAAAGCAATCAATTTGCCGAAATCGCAAAAATAGTGGCTATTTTGTTAATCTTTGGCCAAAATCAACTTTCGATGCATAATTCGGAATCAGCTCGTCACGAACGGTTGGAGATAGAGCAATTCTGCGAACGCCAATCGATTCAGAATGATGAAATTATCATACTCAGTGAATTTCAAGTCGATCGACGTAAAAATAATGATTACTCGAAAAAAGTCCAAGGGGTATACCCCTAAAAATCATGAAAAGTAGAAAATTATTGGGTTCACTTGAAATTAGCACAATATACGCAAATTTTCATGCTGATTCTGAAAATATATGATTTGGAAATGCTTAGATACAAGGTGTACTGTAAAATAGCGATAAAACGTCAAAAATTCTTTCGCACTATCGAATTTTCGAAAATGTTCATTTTCGATTTTTGGAAAAATCGTAGAGTGCCCCTTAATGTATTTTGCTGAGCGGATTCCGAATATATCATTGAAAATAAAATTGGATGAAGGATTATCCAAAAAAAGCAATCAATTTGCCGAAATCGCAAAAATAGTGGCTATTTTGTTAATCTTTGGCCAAAATCAACTTTCGATGCATAATTCGGAATCAGCTCGTCACGAACGGTTGGAGATAGAGCAATTCTGCGAACGCCAATCGATTCAGAATTATGAAATTATCATACTCGGTGAATTTCAAGTCGATCGACGGAAAAATAATAATTACTCGAAAAAAGTCCAAGGGGTATACCCCTAAAAATCATGAAAAGTAGAAAATTATTGGGTTCACTTGAAATTGGCACAATATACGCAAAATTTCATGCTGATTCTGAAAATATATGATTTGGAAATGCTTAGATACAAGGTGTACTTTAAAATAGCGATAAAACGTCAAAAATTCTTTCACACTATCGAATTTTCGAAAATTTTCATTTTATATTTGAAAAAATCGCAAAAACTCGCCTGAATGTATCTCGACGAGCTGAATTATACCAAAAAAATTGATTTGGATGACTAAGTTCCAGAAGATTTTTTTTCGAAAAAATGCAACTTTCCACAAAATTTACATTTTCCAAGGGTTTGAGTCCAAAAATACGAACTGAATTCTCATTTTTGAAAGATCCACAGAAGATTTTGGAGTCAAGTAATGCAATATTCGATATTGAAGTAAACAAAATTTAAAAAACCATATTTTTCAAAAAATCGCTTTGCCCCCCCTAATGTATCTCGACGAGCTGGTTTCGAATTATAAAAAGTACAAAATGTAGAACATAAACATATAAGAGCTACCAAAAATACTGTGCACTTTGCAGCTGAAAAATAAATGGCGTGTTCCATTTGGCAGTATTCAGTATGTAAAGACTGAGCAAAAATTTGGATTTGCTGTTAGAGATTCTCCTACACAAAAAATTGTACGGATTTAAGTTGTAGTTGATGTGTTTTTTCATTCGAGATGATGAAAAAAAGTATCACAAAAACTATTTCAGTATACCCACTGTGGGAAGCAAAACGTATCCCTCCATTTCTTCGAAATATACCGCCAAAATCAAACAAAAAATTTGCAAACGGGCCGAGCCGAAATGACCTAAAAATTCATAATCACACAATCTTCCAAATTTCAGTAATTTCCACATAATTTTGTGATCCCGCATAGCGTACCCCAATTTTCGGGACTTCACCATAGTAATTTCGTTAGAATTCATTATAAACGTGACAGAATTCGATCGCAGCAACATTATAATATCTTGTATATTAAAATCTTATTATTATATGCAGGCGCAGAGGCAAATTATGAATTTTAATATTCATCTTTTGCAAAAACCGCTCGATTTAATTCCGCAGGATCGGCTTCCAAACGAGGGTAAATAAGGTATGAATTGAAAAAACTCAGTTGTGGAAACTGTTGATGGAAAAATTCGTAGGAAAATCTAGTAAAACCATGTTGAAAACACAAAACTTGACTTGATATGTATATGAAATTCAGTGCCAAATTTTTCACGGCTTGTCATCATTATTATCAAATATACGTCATGACATTTTCGACCTCAGGTCAAACAAATACCGTCAAAACAAGTAAATATTGATGTTTATTTCGTAGGCTCTATCCAAACTGCTTTGTGGAAGGGTGGTTCTGATTATTGGGTCCCTCAGTATAATAATGCACTCTATCCAAGAAAAAGTAGGCCATTATGCATGGTTCATTTTTTCTGCGCAGAGAAGTTGATTTATGAACGCACGTACTGAGGTAAGTGGGGAGTGGCTGCTTGACGTACCCCAGCTATGTGTGGAGTGGCCGTTTCATATATCTCAAGTATGTGTAAAGTGGCTGTTTTGATGAATTATACACCGAAAGATTCGGAGCTTCGGAGATAATACATGACTGAAATTATGTCATAAAAATAAAAATCTTCGCTTTTTGCGTGGTATGTGGGGAGTGGCTATTTGACGTACTACAGGTATGTGGAGAGAGGTAGGTGGAGAGAGGCCTCAGTTAAGTGGGGAGTCTTACATTTGTCAAAGATTCGAGAAGTGGTTTTTTGTATTGACGAATTAAAGAAATATACGGAGCCCTGGGAATAAGCCATCTCTACGCATGTTACTCGATTTTTGAACGCATCGTATTGAGGTACGTGGGGAGCGGCTATTTGACATAACACGAGTATGTGGAAAGTGGCTGTTTCATATAGCTACCTCAGGTATGTGTGGAGCAGATTTCTTACGTACCTCAGGGATGTGGGAAGTGGCTATTTGTTTTGATAAATGTGTGTCACTTTATTTTCGAAAGCAAGGTACCTTTGGTAAGTGGGGAGTGACTGTTTGACGTGGAGAGTGGCTGTTTCAAGTAGCTACCTCAGTAATGTGGGTGGTGGATGTTTTAACGACTTCAAAGATGTGAGGAGTGGCTTTTTGTTTTGATAAATGATACCTGTGCGTTCAAGAAAAATTCGAAGCCTTCAGGATAAGCCATGACTGAGATAATGCCGGGAAAAGACAAAACCTCGCCTTACGCGTTAGTCACTCTCTCTGCGCATGTTACTTGATTTTTGAACGCATCGTACTGAGGTACGTGGGGAGTGGCTATTTGTCATATTACAGGTATGTGGAGCAGTTGTCTTAAGTAACCTAGGGACGTGAGGAGTGACTGTTTTGATTTGTTAAATGATACTTATGCGCACACTGATGTTATGAAAAGAAAAAACTCTGCTTCATGCGTGTTTCACTTCCTCTGCGCATGGCACTTGATGTTTGAAAGCGAAGTGGCTATTTCACGTACCTATCTCAGGTATAATATGGAGAGTGGTTTTCTTGCGTGGGGAAAGTAGCTGTTCATTTTAATAAACAGTGCTCTCACCGAAAGATTCGGAGATTCAGGGATAAGTTATGACAGAAATGTCGCTAGGAATAGAAAAAAACCTCGCTTCATGCATGGTTCATTCCTTCTGTGTGGTAGTGGAGAGTGGCTGTTTGACGTACCTCAGATATGTGGAGAGTGGCGGTTTTGCGTAACTACTTCAAGTATGTGGGGAGTGGTTGCCATACGTACCTCAGGTATGTGGAGAGTGGCTGTTGGTAATGATATTAGTGGGTTCACCAAAATATTCGGAGCTTCAGGGATGAGCAATTAAACATTTGGTACTAATTGGGAATATTGTGTTCTTTCAGAAAATCATATAGTGTTATAATATATCATGCAGAGTCTTCGAAACCTTCGAAAATACTGGTAACTACGATAAAGCTTTTTCGAAATAAAATTCATTTTGTTTTAGTACCACGTTTGATTGAGGAAGAAAAACTGAGAAACACTGATTCTGGCTGTCCGCGTGTGTTCATCCAGTGGCAGCGCATACGAAGGGTAACTTTTTTTCGCCAAATTTTATTTAACTTTCCACTTCTTTTGTTAGGGAGAGCATACTGTATAATATTGTCGTTCACCCTGTATGTTTTCTTCATTTCATTGGGATCAAAGAAAGAAGTTAGATCGAGAAAAGGTGGAAATAGTGAAGAAATATCAAAACGGCAGGAAAACAAAGCGTATTAAACAAAAATCCAAAATGAGGAAGACATTTCTGAAGCGAATAACAATTGTTTGCCCAAGGATTCTGCCAAACCAAATAATTTTGTGTCAGTCTATCTCACTATAAAAGTTGGCAAAAGAATAGGATTTCTCTAGCTCAAGTGGGATTAGAATGGACTGATTTTTCCATAGCAAAAATTTAGGTCCAATATAGTTTTCAGAAATTTCAAAAGACTCAGACGATCGGTGTATAATAGAATAATATATTTCGCCAAAAAAAATATGTCGTTTATTTATTTTTTGTTAATATATAGGTAGCAACTGTTATTTATGTTACACCGATTTCATGTAACTGATCAAAAAAAAAACTTGCTTCTCCACCATCTCCCGATGAAAATTATTCAAGTAAAGATTTTGTATCTGCAGCCTCTCGCTTCACTGATTTTACATCGCTTCTACCTTGCGGGTTATTTTTCGAAAAATATGGGGCATCTCGCACTTTTCCGACTATACGTCCCTGTTCCTTAGATATCGCAAAGCAGAAGAATTTCGAAACGAGCGCACGTTTATTTCCAAAATTACCATAATTTTGCAAAATCGATTACAAAACCAGCACAGTGTTTGATATAAAGTACTCAATTAATAATGCCTTGTGTTTAAGGGTACTCTAGAATTATATTCTGTTTAAAACTTTTTGTTAGAACTCTATTCGAGAGATAATTGTGGTATTTTATAACATTTTTTTGCGCTAATCTGATGTTTCGCAGACCGGAAATTTTAAAGGTAAATTATAATATGGAACGTTGCCGTCGAGCAAAAATTTCAGATTTTATAAGCGAGGTGGGTGCTTTGCATTATGATTATCATAATTTGAAAGATTTTATTGCGGATCTTGTTGTGCTCGGGATTTCTTAGTAGTATGAAAGTATACATTTCGGTGTTTTCGATGTAATTACGGCAGTAACAAGATGGTGGGTGTGCATGCGAATGCAAATACAAGGAATATACTGAATATTCAATGGCAGACCGTTCTGAGAACGGACTAACATTTGGATGATGATTCATTGCATTCATGCTAAAAGTTTTTCTACTCCTCAGCTAAGTTTCTTCGATCATGCTGTTTCTTCTCAAGGTTTGAATTGGATGATTTTTTCCTACATTATACAATTTTAATGGCCATTCTGAAATCATAGAAATAATAAATTCGAAAATTTTGGCTGGAGAGTATCAATAAAATGGAACGAATATAGATTTAAAATGATAAAATTAGTGTAGGTACTCTGAGGATTTCAAGTAGATCCTAAAAATCATGAAAAATGCATAATCATCAGGTTTGTATGGAGTTGGCACTATACAGGGCAATTCAAATTCGACCCCCACCATTGGGATCTCCTAAACTACAGGAGATACGTCGAAGCTTAAATTTGGGCAAAGTTGCGTATTCTGGTGCTTAACAAAATACTGTTTTGAAACTTGGAAAATTCCGAGTATTTCCGGAAATATCGGGAAAAAACTGAAAATCGGAATTTTCGTTTTTATTTTTTTCTATCGTTATTTGACAACATAGCTCAAAACCAAAAGTACATTTTCATTGATACTTTTTTTCAGCTATACGTTTTCATGTTCAGATTTACTATCCGACGTTTCGTCTTCTGGCATTCATCATCAACTTTTTTTTCTGTTATGGGCGCCATATTGTTTTTTTATACAGAAAAATAGTGATTCTCATTCTGATTTCATTGATGTATAATTTGTTATGATTTGCACTTCTGAAACCACAGATATTAAAAAAAAACTTCATCTGAGATGGTCATGACTCCATCGAAAAATTTTGTTTAATAAATACTAGCAGAACTCATTAAACATCATAAGTTTGCACAAATACTTCAGTCGAAATGTCCTCATTCTCAAATGAAGAAAAACGAGATATGTTGAAACTTTATTATAAATTTGATAGGAATAGTACGAAAACAACACAAATTTATTTTGAATTATATCCGGAAAGACAACAGCCGGATAGAACATTATTCGGAATTTTGGACAAACACTTGGATTTTTCGATGGAGTCATGACCATCTCAGATGAAATTATACATCAATGAAATCAGAATTAGAATCACTATTTTTCTGTATAAAAAAACAATATGGCGCCCATAACAGAAAAAAAAGTTGATGATGAATGCCAGAAGACGAAACGTCGGATAGTAAATCTGAACATGAAAACGTATGGCTGAAAAAAAGTATCAATGAAACTGTACTTTTGGTTTTGAGCTATGTTGTCAAATAACGATAGAAAAAAATAAAAACGAAAATTCCGATTTTCAGTTTTTTCCCGATATTTCCGGAAATACTCGGAATTTTCCAAGTTTCAAAACAGTATTTTGTCAAGCAGCAGAATACCTACGCAACTTTGCCCCAATTTAAGCTTCGACGTATCTCCCTGTAGTTTAGGAGATCCCAATGGTGGGGGTCGAATTTGAATTGCCCTGTATAGTCTATTTGAATCGGCCTCATGCCACAAGATGGTCGTGTCGTCTGCAAATATAGTAAAACTGCCATCAATTTCGAAACTAGAAAAATCGTTAAAATATAATAAGAACAGAATTGGTCCCAGTACAGAGCCCTGAGGCACACCATAATTGACCGTTCTAGTTTCTGAGTTAGTGATTGTTTTGACGAATTGAGTACTCTAAGCTATGTAAATGATTTGATCGCAATATTCCATAATAAATTATCGAATATTGAGGACTTTGTTCGTTTTTCAAGTAATAGATTTTCATCATTAACGGAGTTTTTGGGGTAACTCAAAGGACAAAGTTGAAATTTCCAGATTTAAAGATAGGAACTGCGATACAAAATATTAGGAGCAGACTAAAAGATCCATGAAAATAAGATATAAAGTACATTTGGTCTATCTAAGATACAGATGAACGAAAAAAATCAGTTCAAATCCATTGCCAGTTCAAGATTAGTTTGGCACAGGCAGCTAGATGCCAACAAAAGCATAATAATAAGTGGTAAACATGTTGAAATTGTAAGTATTGATGGTGGAACAATACCAAACAGTTCACTTTATGGTTTGTTAAAAGAATTTACCTGTTATTTGATTCCACATAATGTAGGAAATCATAACATTGCAATTTCAATTGAAGATAGATGTATAACTGAGACCCTGGAATCTGGTATCTAATGGGTATAAACAAAAACATTTGGTCAGAGCACATTTAGATTTCCTGGAAAGTGTTTGGTACCTTCGTATCGTTTCGTTCGAGTGTTTTTCAATTTCGTACACCTGTAAAGCTTCTCAAATAGCCTTCATTTAGAAAAATACACCGTACACTTAACGCATTTAATAGTTTTACTAATCGTTTATTCTCGAAACATTTCTTCATTCCCATAAGCTGAGCCTCGTCATCCACTCAGGCCTGTTAATGAAAATAAAGAATGAAGGTGCACCTCGTCAGTTTTTCACTATAAAAGCGATATCCAATGAAATTGCCGGTTTAAATTAAGCGAAGAAAACGTCCAGTCATGCCGCAGCACTTTTATCAAAGTGTGCGTCGTAGCAATTACAAGCGCCCAATCAATCATTGATTACGGTTCCGATAAGCAGCAAATTCTTGCTTCGACTCGTTCGACTAGGTGCATGGTACGGGTGTATAATTTTCTTTACACACACCCACAAAGACTTTGCGCTCCGAGCTGTCGTCGTACCGATATTCCAAAATGGAGGAAAAATTACGGCTTATGGAAAAGTTTGTTTTTTCTTCGTCGTTAATTTTTTATGAGGCGCTTCTCGTTCATTATTTTCGATGGTGAAATGGTGGGTCGCGAGAGTATGGCCCTTTTTAGTATTTTTTGGACGGTATTTTTCCTTAATGAAATATGCAGGTGATCGTTTACGTTCTTGATGTAATACATGGCGGACAGTAAAACAAAGCAGGGACAAATATTTTATTTTGAAGGTTGTAGACGATGTAGTAGTCTCAATGGGTTGAAACATCACTATCACTATTTTGGTTCGGGTTTAAAGAAGATTGGAGAAGAACTCAGATGAACAGACCTCTGAGGAAGCAAGCCACTCTTGCTAGCGAAACATCACGACGACCTTTAAACCCGAATCAAAATAGTGATAGTGACAATTTCTTTCACTGTTTCACACCGTTTCGATTGCTTTTATCCAGATGCTACAAGATCTCTATATAGGTCTATTAATTAAGGTGAAAATATGGCAGTGTTGTGACGCGTGTAGCAAGGACTCGATCGAGAAGAACGAGAAAGAAGAAACCGGCAAGACACCAGCCTCTGGGGCTGTAGAAGATACAGTGGCTAGCGAAGTCGAATCGACTGGGAGCATGGACCAGGATGTCATGGTTACTCCCAGCGAAGAAGAGCAAATACTGCTGGACGATGAGGAGGCAGGCAAGCACTCCAAATCCTCTGTAGCAATGGCTACCCCAGTCAAATTTGCCCAGGTCAACATCCATCACGCAAAGGGGGCATCAGCTGCCTTATCGAGGGTGTTCACCGGGAAACACCTGGGAGTTGTGTTGATCCAAGAACCTTGGGTCAACAGGGGGCAGATCAGAGGACTGCCGAACAAAGAAGGTGAGGTGATCTGGGATGTCAGGTGTGACAACCCCAGAGCTTGCATCTTGATCAGAAATGACATTAACTATATCTGTCTTTCAGAATTCATGACGAGGGACCTAGTACCGCTTCGGGCCAAGATCCGCACAGGGCACTCACTCCTCGACGTAGTAATAGCCTCAGGATACTTTGCTGGAGATGGGAAAGCACCACCAGAAGAAGTACAGAGGCTATCCGACTACTGCAGCAGAAGCAATCTACCCCTTCTGCTGATATGCGACGCCAACGCGCACAACACCATCTGGGGCAGCACGGACACCAATCAAAGAGGTGAACAATTACTAGAATTCAAACTCGCGGCTAAACTAAATGTACTTAATGTGGGATGTGTTCCCATCTTTGTAAATAGGGCTAGGCAAGAAGTATTAGATTTAAGGCTCGGCAGCCCGAGCATTAGTAGAATGGTAAGGAACTGGAGAGTCTCAGACGAGCCCTCTCTTTCCGATCATAGAATAATTATGTTCAACGTGGAAGGGCTTGTAACACAAACAACCTTCACCAGAAATCCAAGGAACACAGATTGGGAAAAATAAACCACCAATCTGAAATGCAACCTAGAACAGATCACGTTCAACGGCAACAGTCACGTTGAATTTGAGCAGACCCTAGAGACGGTTAATGGGGCAATTATGGATGCATACAAATCCAGCTGCCCCATAAAAGAAAAGAAATCACACAGTGGTACCATTTGGTGGAACGTGCACCTGTCAAATCTGAGATCCGAAGTCCGCTGGCTATTCAACAAAGCCAAGCGGGACGGAGATTGGCACGGATATACGGACGGGTCCAAAACTCCCGACGGAACTGGTGCAGGAGTCTTTGGGCCTCGCACCAAATACTCCGAACCCATGGGCCAGTTCCCCAGTATCTTTCAAGCGGAAATTCACGCCATAGAAAGGTGCATTCAACTCAACCTCGACAGGATAATACCAGATAGTCAAGCAGCTATCAAAGCGTTGAGCTCATATAACATCAACTCAAGGATGGTTTGGGAATGCCTAGACAAACTTAATGATCTAGGAACAAGAAGGTGATCCTCCTCTGGGTGCCGGGGCACGTCGGAGTGGAGGGAACAAGCAGACACCCTGGCACGAAAAGGGGCATCAACGCCACTGATCGGGCCAGAACCATTCTGCGGACTTGGAAAATCTTACTTCCAAGAAGAACTCAATAAAACTAAAGAAGCAATGAGAGAAACATACTGGCAAAGACTTCCAGGGCTAAGGCAGGCCAAAGATCTCCTCGGCAACTTCAACCGAGCAAGATCGAAGACACTGATTAATCTCAGCAAAACTAGTCTAAAGACAATCACGGGATTTCTGACGGGGCACTGCAGACTCAAAGAACACCTGAGGAAGCTAGGCTTAGAGGAGGACAGCACCTGCAGATTCTGTGGGGAATATCCAGAAACACCACCCCATATATTGATGGTGTTTTGCTGTACATCACAAGAGACTGAATATACTGGCATCACACCAGCTGACGGTGGGAGAAATACCACGAATAGACCCCCTCAAAATCCTCAAATTCCTCAAGGAATTGGGGCTTGAGGGGCTGCTGTAAACGAGAACACCTTGAAATAGCAGAAGAAGATGGGGCACAATAGATCTAATTAGGTCGCAGCGCATCAGTCACCATCCATACCTACCAATACCAAAGAAGATTGGAGAAGAACTCAGATGAACAGACCTCTGAGGAAGCAAGCCACTCTTGTTAGCGAAACATCACGACGGCCTTTAAACCCGAATCAAAATAGTGATAGTGAAAATTTCTTTCACTGTTTCACACCGTTTCGATTGCTTGTATGATGTAATTAAGGTGTAAATATGGCAGTGTTGAGGCGCGTGTAGTTTCACGCCTTTTCTTCCCTCCAAAGCGGTCTATGAGCGGTCTCCACCCAGATAACACATAATACATCCTACGGATATCAGTTTCATGTTCAATTCTGATCGGAGTATCCCCGGATTTGTAATGGATATCCATATCTCATGGATATCCCTGTACGATATCTCATGGATATTCCAGAAGGATCTTAATGAAGTCCATCTTCGTCCATTCGGAACATCCACCGATGCCAAAGAAATTGCCGATATCATTAAAAATCTAAAGATGAAAAAAGCCCCTGGATATGACGAAATAAGAGCAGAAACCTTGAAACATGTTGCCCAATACATATCAGCGCCTTTAGTTTACATCTTCAACAAATGTATGGATAATGGTATATGGCCTAATGTCTTCAAAAAGAGTGTTGTGACGCCTATCTTCAAAAAAGGCGATGCAACTGTTGTTACGAATTACCGACCTATATCTTTAATTAGCACCCTGTCCAAGATCCTTGAACGGATCATAGCAAATCGCTTAAATTCCTACTTACAAAAATATAAAATAATCTCAGATAATCAGTTCGGATTTAAAACTAACTCTTCAACCGAGGATGCAATCTTACTCGTGACGGAAAAAATATATAATGCAATGGATGCGGGGAAACCCAGCCTGGGAGTATTTATTGACTTATCAAAGGCGTTCGACACAGTGAGTCACTCATTACTACTAAAAAGTCTAGAAGATATTGGAGTTCGTGGAATAGGACGCGACCTCTTCGAAAGTTATTTACAAAACAGAAATCAAATTGTTAGAATAGAAACCACAAACAGCGGTAACCTCCCAATTCAATATGGTGTCCCTCAAGGTAGTGTCCTAGGCCCAATACTATTCAATATATATGTTAATAATTTGTTTTCTATAGCGTCAAATGGTACCATTGTGGGATTTGCTGATGATACGGTAGTCCTCTATACTGCAGACACGTGGCCAGAACTTGAACAAAAGGCAGAATCGGATTTTACAGAAATTCAAAAATGGTTGAAATATAAATTACTAACTCTTAACATTGAAAAAACATGCTACTTACCCTTCTGTTGAAATACTACCAGAATTCCATCCTTCGATCAACTTTCTATCAGGCATGGCAGTCAGACATACGACATCAAAATGGAAACGAAAATTAAATACCTAGGAATATATCTTGACATGCATATGAAGTGGAATATACACATTAACTATGTATGCAAAAAAATCAGATCAATGCTATCAAAATTCAAACTTTTGAGTAAAATACTGACAATATCACAGTTAAAAACCCTGTACTATGCTCTAATCGAAAGCCACATAAGATATGGTTTGGTCGTTTGGGGAAGTGTCTTAAAGAGTCACTTACATCCACTTCAAATATTACAAAAATATCACCTGAAAATAATATACAAGAAAAAAAGAGCATTTTCATCAAATGAACTTTTTCGGCAGAGTGAGGTGTTGGGTATACGTCAACTATATTATTTCAAAGCTGTTGAGAGATATCACAAAACAAAAAAATTCTCATATCCCAAACATACTTACAACACTCGACAAAAGCAGTCACAGCTGGTTCCACTAGCACAGAAAGCAATTGGACAACGCGCTTACTCATTTCTTGCTCCAAAATGTTACAATACCATTCCAAACAATATAAAAGGCACGAGTAATCCATATAAATTCAAAAAATTACTGAAAGCTTATATATTTGAATTGGGACGAGAAAACCTCAATAAATTAATGGAACAAACTAATTAAAATAGACTGGAAACAAAAAATATTCCAATATACTTACCCTTAACGTGAATAGAGATTATTATTTCATTCCAATAAACAGTACAATTTTCCAATAATCACCTATTCTTTCTTATACAATGAATTTGTCAATTGATTTTTTTTTCTTATGTGACTAGCAAATGTTATTACCTTATGTATTCTATTATATTATTAATTATATCAAACCACAAGCGGTCACGGTTTGCTTTCGCAAACTTACATATTTTAATTATTAGTAGTGATTGAACATTTTTATTTTTATCAATTGTTATTATGCATATAAATGTTGATTCGGATGTGTTTGTGTTTCAAATTGATTCTATTTTTATTCATGGAAATCCATCGACTGAATGTGTGTTGACTGGGCATACGTTAATAATTTCCAGTTCGGCTGAATGGAAGCGCCATTGGCTCCAATATACGCATATCCTAAGTTTTTTTTGTTTGAAGCAAGTTCCCCTCTATTAAGAACACTAGCCTCGTCCCAAAGAATTCGATGGTCTTCAGTCCAGGTATGGTCAGCAATTCCCGATATAGATGTCTTCTCCCGTTAGTCCACTTTTTGTGTTCGGTTTATCTTACGGATAATGGTCTCTTGGTCTCTCCGATGTAAGAATCTCCACATTCACATGGGACTTCGTGAATGCAGTTTTTGCCGGATTCTGCTGTATTTTCAGGTTTCGCCTTGGTGAGGAAGCTCCGTCAGGAACTGCCGGATTGAAAGCAGCTCTTAGTGTTGTACTTTTTCTGATCCTCCTAATTAATTTCTCATAAAAATATAATAGGCATAGCTTGTGTTGTGGTCATCCTGGGCCCTGGGATGAATACAAGTTCAATTCTAACCCTGTATAATGGAAATAATAATATAATAATGAATTAATGAAAAATTACAAATTCTCAGTTATATGCACTATAATATAATTGGGAATATATTTGGGGAAGAGAGGACACTCATTTAAATAATTTTTTGAATGTTTCGTAATTCATATCAATATATTTTTTTATTCTATAATAATAATAATAAATGTCTTTATTTCCACATTTTTTCACAGGCTTTCAATAATACCAGATAAACATTTTTTCTGAAATCTCAAGGGGAAGTTCACTCGAAAGTGCTCTTCCACTCAACCCTTGTCATGGTCATTACATAATTTTTGAATTATTGTTATACTCATCCTAATCTATAACCAAAATTATACGATAAACAAACATTTTGAAATAGCGATTAAAAGAAGGTAACACATCAGAATAGTACTGATTTTTCAGATATTATAATGTAATAGCCCGTTTAAACTTGGGTGAATAAATGAGTGATATATCTGTGTATCATCAGCATACATGTGAATATTACAGTAGTTCAGAGATTTTGGTAGTTGGATAGTATATATTGTGAACAGCAGAGGGCCAAGTATTAATCCTTGTGCCACACCACTGCTGATTGTTCTACAGCTAGACTATTTGTGAGCCATCAATTAAGTTTGATTGAAATAATTGCAAACTTTCAAGATATGTGCCGCAGTATCTCCACATCGATTATGTTATGGCAAGTGATTTTTGGAAAAGGCAGACCAAGGCGTAATTTGCATACCTACTTGTCATCAAATAATATAACCGTGTTTTAGACTAGTTGTTCTTATCGGTTTGCTACGTATATAATTGTTCATAAGAAATATTCAAGATATTTTATGACATTTTTCAACGTCTTCAGTTACATGTGTTTCAATTGTATATCAAATAAAGACTTGTTGAATTTTTCAACCTAATTACAAACAAAAGCATTGGCATATATCAGCGACAAGTTCTCAAACTCTTTCGTTCTACAAATCAAAGAACCAAGTACTTATTTACATACACATGTCAATGAACACTATCATTACCATTATTCATAGCCATTTACCGTTTTGTTGTCTACGCGTGACTTGATGCAAGAGATTTTACCTGGCGGTAACGGCTGAATATCTTGTCAACGCATTAGGAAGGGAGGGCCCATTTTCCTGTCTCGGACGATATGAAGAAGGAAGTGACGGTATTTGGTCAAAGGACAGCGTGGGACTCTTCGTATGTTTCTTCACGAGTGACTTGCTGTCCACGCCTAGGTTTGAGAAGAATTCTTTTTCGAGAATAGTTTCCCATAGAAAATCTGACTGTCTTGTTCCTTTTTTAATATCTCCTTATATTTGTTTGCTTCCTAATCTCAATATTTTTGTTTTTTCTTGGTTGATTCGGAGTCCCATTTTTATTTTATTATTATTTATTTTTACTGTAATTCCTTTCAGCATTGCTGAAATATGTTATCCTCTTTTAGACCAGGAGCTGGTGATAGGGGACGTTTTTCCATTTTACACTGCATGCCTTTTTAAGGCTTGATAATTAACCCTAAAATATGAAAAATAGACGGGTTCCTGGCCGCCCCACGTGTACACTTCATAAGAAAAAGCTCTTTTCTTTTTGTGGAGAATTTTCGTGTTTTTTCGCGATATTACACCTGCCGTTGTAATAAACGGAAAATCAAACAAATCGAATCGCTACTAATTAATGGCATGCAATCCGCAGCGGCCGAAAGGGCTCAAAGGGTTACGAAAAACTGAAAAAAATTAAAGGGGACTTCCGTTTTTTCAAATTACATGCCGATGTGAATAATTGAAGTTTCATTGATAAAAACACTCTGCAAAAATTGGCATGTGCCCCTCGCGCGGGAAAACTCTGTAAAAATTCAATACAGGTTTTACGTGATTCCAAACTGCATGCCATTAGAAAGATACGTCATTTTTGTATGATTAATTAATAGTAGGTAATTTGGCATGCACACCAGGATTTTGCAAAACAAAGTCACATAAATTTTCACAGTGATTTTTGCAACTTTCGTCATGCATGCTTCTATTTTGCGATATCATGGTGTGCATGCCAAATTACCTACTATTAATTAATTATACAAATGACGTATCTTTCTAATAGCACGTAAAACCTGTATTAAGTTTTTCCGCAATTTTCCACCGTTGGTCAGACGAGGGGCGCATGCCAATTTTCCCAGCGTGTTTTCATTACTAAAACTTCAATTATTCACATCGGCATGCAATTTGAAAACACAGAAGTCCACTTTAATATTTTTCAGTTTTTCGTAACCCTTCGAACCCTTTCGGTCGTTGCGAATGGCATGCCATCAATTAGTATAGCGTTTCGATTTGTTTGAACTTCCGTATATTACAACGGCAGGCAGTATAATATCGCGGAAGAACACGAAAATTCTCCACAAGAAGAAAAGCGCTTTTCCTTATGAAGTGCACACGTGCGGCAGCCAGGATCCCGCCTATTTCTCATAATTTAAGGGTTGATTATCAAGCCTTAAAAAGGCATGCAGTGTGAAATGGGAGAACGTCATCTGTCACCAGCTCCTGGTCTATTTCTATATAGTTTGACTTTTCTTTTGTTGCTTTTTCCCACCACATATTCTGGAGTTACGTCAAATAACTTTGTTGGTAGCAAGTCTCTCTGATTTACCTCTTTATTAATTGTGAAATCTGTTTCTTACTTATCAGTTCTTTTCATCGTATCTTCATTTTCGTTAAAATTCATTTAGAGATCGGTGGTAGTATCAATATGTACAGTCTTCTTCCTACTCGAATTCACCGTTTTCCAGATTTTTTTTGTATCGGTAATTAGTTTTTACAGTCTCAAAAGTTTTTACGGAACTTTCAACTTCATCCATTAGAATATCGCGAAACTCTCGTGCTAAGCAACCATTTCTGCGGATCTTTTTCCCACAGTATTCAATAAAACACGAACACCGACCGCCATCATTCCACCTGAAAGTCTACAACATCGCTATATCTATGAAAGTAGATAAGGAAGGTAAATGCAAATTTATAAAATAATTATAAAGTCAGTTAGTTTTAAGGACTCATTACCTCCGCGTAGCTTGTATTTTATGTACTGTATATAAAAATGTTAATAATACTGCAAGAAACAGCGTTTTCATTCACGCGAAATTCAAAGCTCTACTGGATATGTATAAAATTCTCAGTGGCGGGACAAAATTCCTTAAAGATCGAAAGTTCAATAATTATTCGAAAGCTTCAATAGTATAGCATACTTCCCAAGTTTTGTACTTTGCCATCAAGCTCTTTCTCTGTCTCTGTCTTTCCATTTGAATGTAGTCTGTAGTTTGACCTCTAACATATGCGCTGGTATCCCTCAGAGATCCAATTTGGAGCCACTACGTTCTCAACCACACATAAATGATTTGTCAGTTAGTTCACATTTACAGCTCCGCTATTAACAGTCATCATAGGGAGAAACACAGATATTTAATTTCTTGACATGGTTTTTTTGGCTGATCAAACTGGGTGATTGAAAGATCTCATTATAATGATTCACGGTATCTCATAGTAATGAGATAATTTAATTCATTATAGTGAGTAATGAGAAAAAAAAACAGTAATGCGTTGATACTTTGCAACGTTGCCAACAGGTGCTGATTTCTATATCGACAGGCATATTTATACCCACTTCTAGAAAGATAGGATCTAATATATCATTATTCTCATCAGTATTTGAAAATTTGGTTACTAAAACATCAAAACATCACTTGATGAAACATATGAGAAAAGTGCAAAATAACTATGGCAACACAGCACTAGCAAAAATATTTTTTCCGAATTTTCTGTTATCTCATTATTATGACTTACGGTATCTCGTAAAGATTTCTGATACTTTTTAATCACATAGTTATCTCATTGTTATGAGATATTGTGAGTCATTATAATGAGTTAAATTATATCATCACTATGAGATACCGTAAGTTATTATAATGAGTTAGTTATTTCATTATAACGAGATACTCAACTCAATATAATGAGATAGAAAAAAATAATACCGTGTCTCTTCAGAACCATTGTAATTTCGTGAGACTTTCTTTAAACAAGTAATTACTCAGTTTAGTATTCTACAGAAGGTGATTTTTTTGATATATTTAATAAATCGTGATTCATAAATTTAATTCATTCTTTATTAATTCCTAAACAGCTTTTGCCCAAATCTCCGCCAATGGTATGGACGATTTATAACTGAGCACTTTAATAGTGAGTTACGAAAATACAAAATGTATTATTAGTCGATACAAATATCCAGGTTGCGTTGAAAATTATATGAAAAATCATAACAATATTAATTTTGTTAATAACCGTTGTCGAGATAGTTCTTCTAGGTTAAGTTTGCACAAAAATGCAGTTCGAAATCAGTTGAGTGAAATTGCTGGAATATAATTTTAGGTCATAACTTCTGGTTGGAAGAATTCAGTTTTAGAATGCAGTTATAGGGGAGATTATGGATTGATTCTCTATTTCAGTATGCCGTCGGAACATTGTAATTTTTTTTGCCAACAAGGTGTGGTACATGATCAAATGAAGCGGGATATATACTGAATATATGTTACTTTAGTGTCTTTTTACTAAAAAATACGAACTTTAATGGTTCAAACTACCAAATGAAAAATAATATATACCAAAATATGAACAACTGCAGAAAATAGTGAAACGTATGCGTCTATATGACAAAATATCGAGTAAGTGTTGCGTCGTGTCGTCATCGTGTTGACAACGCTTGCTGTGACATTTTGCTATGACAGCTGTCATAACCTGTCACGTTGTTTACCTTTTTAAGTTTTGAAAATGAGTTCCAGCGAAGACGACCTGCCAAAATGTCTTGCCAAAGGAATATAGTGTGTTTAAAAAATGGAAGATGTCACCCTAGTATTTTTTTCACAGCGAGCAAAAGAATTAAAACCATCAACATTATGGCTCGAATATAGTTTTTGCGATCGGTACTAAACGCTAGGAAAAATATAGATATGAAGTGTCCAAAATTAATAGCATTATTGAACACTTAAGCTAATTTAAAAAAAATTCAACTCGAATGTGTAGAGTTTCCGTAAAGAGCCTATGAAATCATTAGTTGACTCGGATTCAGAATGATGAAATTAGTATACTGTGTGAATTTGAAATGAAAATAATAGCAGGCAAACATTTTTTATTGAACACATTAGCTAATTTTCAAAATTTTCAACTTGAATGTGTAGAGGTTCCGTAAACAGCCTACGAAATCATTAGTTGACTCGGAATCGACTCCAAATTCAGTGTGCATATTCAAAAAAGATTGAATTTCACGAATATGAGTAAAAAAAATGTTAAAAATTGTTTTGGGGGAAAATGACCTCTCTCAACCCAAGATGAACTTTTCAACTCGAGAACGGTTGAAGATAGGGCAATTCTGCGAACGCCAATCGATTCAGAATGATGAAATTAGTATACTGTGTGAATTTGAAATGAAAATAATAGCAGGCAAACATTTTTTATTGAACACATTAGCTAATTTTCAAAATTTTCAACTTGAATGTGTAGAGGTTCCGTAAACAGCCTACGAAATCATTAGTTGACTCGGAATCGACTCCAAATTCAGTGTGCATATTCAAAAAAGATTGAATTTCACGAATATGAGTAAAAAAAATGTTAAAAATTGTTTTGGGGGAAAATGACCTCTCTCAACCCAAGATGAACTTTTCAACTCGAGAACGGTTGAAGATAGGGCAATTCTGCGAACGCCAATCGATTCAGAATGATGAAATTAGTATATTGTGTGAATTTGAAATGAAAATAATATCAGGCAAACATTTTTTATTGAACACATTAGCTAATTTTCAAAATTTTCAACTTGAATGTGTAGAGGTTCCGTAAACAGCCTACGAAATCATTAGTTGACTCGGAATCGACTCCAAATTCAGTGTGCATATTCAAAAAAGATTGAATTTCACGAATATGAGTAAAAAAAAATGTTAAAAATTGTTTTGGGGGAAAATGACCTCTCTCAACCCAAGATGAACTTTTCAACTCGAGAACGGTTGAAGATAGGGCAATTCTGCGAACGCCAATCGATTTAGAATAATGAAATTAGTATACTGTGTGAATTTGAAATGAAAATAATAGCAGGCAAACATTTTTTATTGAACACATTAGCTAATTTTCAAAATTTTCAACTTCAATTTGTAGAGGTTCCGTAAACAGCCTACGAAATCATTAGTTGACTCGGAATCGACTCCAAATTTGGTATGCATATTCAAAAAAGATTAAATTTTACGAACTTGAGTAGAAAAAATAATTTAAAAAATGTTTTGGGGGAAATGATTTCTCTCAACCCAAGATGAACTTTTTAACTCGAGAACGGTTGAAGATAGGGCAATTCTGCAAACGCCAGTCGATTCAGAATGATGAAATTAGTATACTCTGTGAATTCGAAATGAAAATATTTACAGACAAACATTTTCATTGAACACTTTGGCTAATTTCAAAAATTTTCAACTCGAATGTGTAGAGGTTCCGTAAAGAGCCTATGAAATCATTAGTTGACTTGGAATCGACTCCAAATTCCACGTGCATATTCAAAAAATATTGAATTTCACAAATATGATTTGAAAAAAAATGTTAAAAATTGTTTTGGGGGAAAATGACCTCTCTCAACCCAAGATGAACTTTTCAACTCGAGAACGGTTGAAAATAGGGCAATTCTGCGAACACCAATCGATTCAGAATGATGAAATTAGTATACTGTGTGAATTTGAAATGAAAATAATAGCAGGCAAACATTTTTTATTGAACACATTAGCTAATTTTCAAAATTTTCAACTTCAATGTGTAGAGGTTCCGTAAACAGCCTACGAAATCATTAGTTGACTCGGAATCGACTCCAAATTCAGTGTGCATATTCAAAAAAGATTGAATTTCACGAATATGAGTAAAAAAAAATGTTAAAAATTGTTTTGGGGGAAAATGACCTCTCTCAACCCAAGATGAACTTTTCAACTCGAGAACGGTTGAAGATAGGGCAATTCTGCGAACGCCAATCGATTTAGAATGATGAAATTAGTATACTGTGTGAATTTGAAATGAAAATAATAGCAGGCAAACATTTTTTATTGAACACATTAGCTAATTTTCAAAATTTTCAACTTCAATTTGTAGAGGTTCCGTAAACAGCCTACGAAATCATTAGTTGACTCGGAATCGACTCCAAATTTGGTATGCATATTCAAAAAAGATTAAATTTTACGAACTTGAGTAGAAAAAATAATTTAAAAAATGTTTTGGGGGAAATGATTTCTCTCAACCCAAGATGAACTTTTTAACTCGAGAACGGTTGAAGATAGGGCAATTCTGCAAACGCCAGTCGATTCAGAATGATGAAATTAGTATACTCTGTGAATTCGAAATGAAAATATTTACAGACAAACATTTTCATTGAACACTTTGGCTAATTTCAAAAATTTTCAACTCGAATGTGTAGAGGTTCCGTAAAGAGCCTATGAAATCATTAGTTGACTTGGAATCGACTCCAAATTCCACGTGCATATTCAAAAAATATTGAATTTCACAAATATGATTTGAAAAAAAATGTTAAAAATTGTTTTGGGGGAAAATGACCTCTCTCAACCCAAGATGAACTTTTCAACTCGAGAATAGTTGAAGATAAGACAATTCTGCGAATACCAATCGATAGTATACTGTATGAATTTGAAATAAAAATATTTACAGACAAAAATTTTTTATTGAACACTTTAGCTAATTTTCAAAATTTTCAACTTGAATGTGTAGAGGTTCCGTAAAGAGCCTATGAAATCATTAGTTGACTTGGAATCGACTCCAAATTTCAAGTGCATATTCAAAAAAGATTGAATTTCACGAATATGATTTGACAAAAAAAATTTAAAACTGTTTTGGGGGAAATTGACCTCTCTCAACCCAAGATGAACTTTTCAGCTCGAGAACGGTTGAAGATAAGGCAATTCTGCAAACGCCAATCGATTCAGAATGATGAAATTAGTATACTGTGTGAATTTGAAATAAAAATATTTAGAGACAAACATTTTTATTGAACACTTAAGCTAATTTTAAAAAAAATTTACTCGAATGTGTAGAGGTTCCGTAAAGAGCCTATGAAATCATTAGTTGTCTCGGGATCGACTTCAAATTCAGTGTGCATATTCAAAATAGATTGAATTTCACGAATATGAGTGGAAAAAAATGTTGAAAAATGTTTTGGGGGAAAATGATCTCTCTTAACCCAAGATGAACTTTTCAACTCGAGAACGGTTGAAGATAAGACAATTTAGCGAATTCCAATCGATTCAGAATGATGAAATTAGTATACCGTGTGGATTTGAAATAAAAATATATCTAAGGCTTTATACAATTTGTCTCTATTTTTTATTGAATTCAGTATTGCATCTGTTACCCAAGGATTCCTCTTTGTTTTATTA
Source organism: Chrysolina americana (assembly GCA_958502065.1). Lineage (NCBI taxonomy): Eukaryota > Metazoa > Arthropoda > Insecta > Coleoptera > Chrysomelidae > Chrysolina > Chrysolina americana. The sequence goes on along the minus strand of OY293411.1, from coordinate 3,372,248 downwards.
TGATTTATTTTTATCCTTATTTTACTCTCTTCTAATGCTTTCAGAATTTTTTCATAAAAAGTGCCTTTTAATTATATATCATCATTTGATGTATAAAAGTTACAAGTTATAGTTCTTGTGAATTTTTTCAATTTTCAAATCAGTAATTTCCTTGAATCGAGAATGATTCTCAATGTGGTCCAAATTTTTACTAATACTACGAATATTAACATGAAATATTTTGAGCCGTTTGGTGTTTTTTTTGTATGTGGCTATTGAATTCCAATACATCTCAAGTTTTTCTTTGGAGAATATTCATAGTCGCGAATGTATTGGTTCATGATGATATCAAAGAATATATGAGATGAATTAAATTTTTATTATATGCACCTAAAATAATTGAAAGAAAGTAGACTAAAACTTACCTAATATAGGCTTTCTAGGATTTTCCAGAGTGAGTTTTTGGTTTTTCTTGAGTTCGAGTTGATTGTCTCCTCAGTTGGATATGCTTTGGAGTTTGTGGTAGTTTTGTTCGAAACGTTGTTAAAAAATAACGTCCTCTGTAATTTTGTTAAATGCTTCCTCAGTATATTGTGTTGCTGTCTCTGTTGGGGGGTGAGGTGATGAACGATTGAGATTTGTTGGCCTTTCAGTTTCGACTAGTTTTTTAAAATCAGTTTTTTTGTGACATCAAATTCAATTGGTTCAATTAGGTTCATACACATAATCCTCTATCATTGATTATAGAGTGAAAGAACCTGAATGACAAATGTTTGATTCTCTACAATAAATCCTGCTACAGAAAGAAAAGACAAATTTGAGTAATTCGGCATCAGTTTTCTCTCCGACATTTCCACATTCCTCAATTTATTCAAAACAACAATGTAACTTGATAGTTCAATGTATTTTTTTTATTGAATAACGACTACCGTACGCAATAATAATATTCAGCGGTGTCTATAATTGATAGGTATCGAGTATTCAAATTAATACTTTTTTCAAAAAACCATTCGAACTGTGAGCGCTTCAAGACGCAACCCATAATAATAGGGAAAGTGTGGATTTCTCCATAAAAACTAGCCTTAAAAGATGTTAAATTCCTAAAAGTATGATAATGAATGCAAATGATTCTCTTCAGCAGAGCCGGAGAGAAAAATATTTTATTTTAATAAACATGAGTCGGGTAAGTAGCATGTTCACGTTTTATTGGATTGTTTTATTTTTCGGCTTTTGAATATTTTAATAATTAGGTAGATCCGGCGCCATTAGGGATCATGACACTGTCGAATTCGTTTGGGTCTAGACGAAAATGGAAGGATGTTCTCTGTTGGGTTCAAAAACTAAAATTCAGTTTCAGTCAGAGAACAGTTGAGTGAATTGAAAAATATAGCACACAAAAGAACAATTCATCAACTTTAGAAACAGTGTATCTCACGAATTTATCAAGTGCGGTGTACCGCATGGATCTGTTTCGGGTCCTCTGCTCTACCCGATGTTTGCGTAATATCTTTGGTTCTATTCCAATCTTACACCAAAGGAAACATCCACTTCTGAGACCAGGGTATAGTTTTGAATCCGATCTGATTCATAATTCGTCAGAAAAAATCGGAAACTATGAGATACGAAGATGGTTTAATCGAGGCAAAGTTGCGCATTTACCTGACTAACAATGTATGCCATTGTGAAAGTTCTGAAATTTCGAGTATATCAGGAGATATCAAAAATAAAAATTTTTGAAAATGGTTTTTATTTTTTCTGACTTTCTCTCTTCTACGTAATGGTGTTTTTCAGATTTTGCTATCTGACTTTTCTTTTCTTATGGGCGCTACATTGGATTCTTTCTCTTGTGAATAGAACGAGATATTACCTTTTCAATGATGTATCAAGTTATTATTCTTTTTCGAAAAACAACAGATAAAAAAAATATCTCATAATAGGCTTTGACTTTGATATTTCTAAATTTGACTTTCAATTTGTTACACTCAATTACATTTTGTTATTGTACAATTCATTGAATTTTTGGAGAAAAATGGCTTTCACGAATGAAGAAAAGAGTTATGATACAAATGTATTACAAATACAATGGAAACAATGTTAGGACATCCGGAATGTATTTAAACTTGGATCCCGAAAGACCACATTGAACTATTCTCAAGTTATTACATCTCACTCATCTCAACTTGCCTTCCTCTAGTTTCACACTTCCTTCATTTGCTTCTTTTCCTGTGAACAACTGCTTGTTTCACTTTGTTCCTTACCTTTTCATTTTCTTTTTGTTACGCCATTTCTGGTTTTTTCGTTTCCTATCTGCCCGTTTCTCTTTCAGCTTTCGTTCTCAATTTTCTTTCCGTCGACCTCCCTCTTCTTGTTTTACTTTCAGCTCTACGTTCTTCATCTGTTTGTTTCTCTCTTTGAGCCAGCGTTCATCTCTTCTTGTTTCCCTTGTGTTTCCATATTCCCCAGAAAACCAGCTAATAATCTGCAAATGCTCCCCATATCGGTGGTTTTTAGTCCAAGAAACTAGTATTCTTTATAAAAACTCAAGATAGGGACACAAGTGATAATTCAGAATGAAATTTTTTAAAATGCAAGTTTTACGATATTTCTTGAGAGAAGTCAATAAAATTTACTACTAGGTACTTCTCGAAGTGTGTTGCAAATGTTACGCTGAAAATTGGAGTTTAATTGCTTTTTTCTCTCTCTCAATATTCCATTGAAAAATTCAATTTATCACCCAACAATTTCATAATAATTTGACCTAGCTGTTTGCGAAAAATCAACACTTTTTCTAGCAACTCCGTATTTATACAGAAGTGAGAATCAAAAACCCAATAGTTAGTAATTATCAGTATTGAAATTCAAACTGAAAATTGAAGAACTCAATATAGCCATCTATTTACGCGTGATTCAACAATTAATAGGTACGATTTTCAAAGAATTGCGCGTTACTCTCCCAACTACTATTTGATGCCCGAAGTATTCGAATTCCAAGAATGAATACCGGAAAATTGATAGGAAACCGACCTGGCAATTCATCTGATGATAGCATAAGGTTTAATACTACTGATTTCATCTGATTCAAGGAATGAGTTATTTTTATTACAGGTACAGGACTGGTAGTGGGAAAAAGCATGCGCTTTTTTAGTGACGTTAGGTAGTATTTTTGGAGAAATAAATAATACATTTGTAGTTGGTCAAATGGCTATCATTTAATCGAGTTCATGAATAGTATATTCATGTAAATTAAAATATTCATCAAAAGTAATTCAAGTTAATGAAGTTTATGCCGGATAACTCATTTCAGGCTGGTTTTCAAGGAAGATATCCTTCTAGAACACTGTTCTATCGGTCTCTCTTTGAGAGTTTTTTACCGATTTTCCTGTACAACCTGATGAAGAACAATAGACTTTTCCACAGACTATGAGAAAACACTGTAATTAGAAAGTATATACGCTAATATCACTTGAGATTTTTTTTTAATTTTCTGACCGCCAGTTTTCCTATAATTTGAAAAAAAGGGGGTTCGTGACGTCACGATCATCAAAATTAAACTTGGCAACGTCGAATAAGTTGTACACCATGGAATCTCAAATTATCATCACATCTGGATTGTGTTCTGTGATAGGTGTCATTTGATACCGATGGGTTTGTTTGTCTATTTCACGGAGTAGATCAATAACAATTGTTTTTTTCTGTTTAATTCATTTGTTACATTATGTTATGCAAGATAGATCTATTAGATCAAATCTGTATGCTGGAAACTAACAGACTCTTGAATATTTCCATTTTCTGAGGTTAAAGCGGTTTTCAAATTCAAAGTTTTTTTATTTCTCTTAAGTGATTTCTGTATTCCTTATAACCGTGAAAATGTCTAAAAAGTGCTTTGTGCCCGGTTGTCTGAACACCAGTGAAAATTCTTATAAACTGTTTGTGTTCTGTGGTAATAACAACTCTTGTTCCATAAGAACAATAGTTTTTCATCAAAAGGCAGGTTCGTTTAGAACATTTGAAAGTTACAAATAATATAAAAAATTGCTTACACGTAATTTTTTTTGATGTGACAAAGTTTCAATTATTTCTCGATGGCTTATAATCAGCCAGTAGCTATCTATATTTTATTGGAGAACAATATTGCCTATTTCGGAACCTGGATTATGGTGGGGGATGTTTCCGATGAACGTGACGTCAGAGGCACACTTTGAAATGTGATATTTTCTCAAATAAAAAAAGTAGAGAGGCACTCGTTGATAAATAGACATTTTAGACTATTAACAATCGATTGAAACGAGCTTTGCAATCAACTTTTTGTAAATGTAATGGTCCATTATAATTTATACCAGTTTCAATATATTTGACCTTCCCACTTTTCTCTACCGATACGAAAATAATTCCAAAAATCAAATCAATAACTGATCTTTTGAATAACTATAATCAACTTTGATTACTTTTCTCACATTGCGATTATCAATAAAATTGCATGGCAGAGACCAATGAAGATATTATTACACTGATCAACTTATTTTCAAAACTGTAACAGCGGTTATACCACCTTTTCACTTCCTCATAAAAACATAATTTTCCTCCATGATTTTAGTGAGGAAACGGCTACTGTTCTCCAGCCGAACATGCCAATTCAAGTATCTTTTTAATTAATATTTTTTTTATTTTATATCAGGAACCAATGAAGACAATATAACACTGATTAGCCTTTCTTTGAAAATATAACAGCAATTAAAACGCTCTCTCTACAACCTTAACGGAAATTTTAGTTTTTTTCACTTATTTTTAGGGAGGAAAGGACTACATTTCCTTCCTCCATCAGCCGAGCATATCACTTCAAGTATCTTTTTAATTTAGTTTTTTAAATTTTGTATCGAGAACCAATGAAGAACATATAACACTGATCAACCTATTTTTGTAACGTAACACTATTAAAACACTCTGTCTACTACCTCAATAAAAAATTTGGGTTTCTTTCCTGATTTTAGGAAGGAAAAGACTACATTTCCTCCCACTATCAGCCGAGCATACCAATTCAAGATCTTTTTAATTTTTTTCTTGGCAAGATTAATCAAGTAAGACGACCCAATCTTAAGCCATACAGAAGTGAAAACGCAATTCCCTTTGTGGTAATTGAGATATATTTTCTAGTTCCTACTTCTGTTTCTGCTATCCTGGTAAAAGAATATGATTTCAAGATGGAAGAAGAGATGGTCCCAGTAAAGAACCTCAGTTTCAGGAATTACCCATAAGAGAGAGGGATCCTCAAGTTGAAGTATCGTTTAGCAAAATGTGTGAAGTTTAAACACAGTTATCCTAAAGGACTCGTGATTTTATCAATCGGTTTGTTTTCATATTTTTGCCAAACAAAGAGATTTTGTGGAAAATTGAAAATTTCGATTAAGTTCAAGCACTCGTGGTGTTTATTATCTTTGATAATTTAAGATGGTTTCATTATTATATCAAACAATGCTCTTCATATAATTAATTGTATTTTTGATAATCCATAGCGATACTTCCAATACAAGTTTTTCGTGTTTTCAATCAATATACGCTAATTATTTTGGTGTAATTGATTGAAATCATCATTTTGTTTTGACTTGAACTGCCCAATTCATGTAAACAATAGAAGTCACTTTGGTTACAACTAAAGATCAAGATAGGGAGCGAGTACTTTGATTAACAACAATCAACTGGTATATTTCATTATCCAATTTCAAAATCATTAAACGAAATTGAAAAGCCATAAAAACTGCGATTACCTGTGAAAATACTGTAGCACTACCGATGTTTGAAATATTTAGATACTGAACTTTTTCAAATATTTTAACACCTCGACACTTGTTTCAATCACCAAGTGACCATCCTCCGAAACATAAACAAAGTTTTTTTTCACCAGAAATGAGCAATCTTCTGACCGAGAAGCAGTCTTTTGTCATTCCAATGATTAAAAATACAATCATCAATGAATCGAAGATTCGAAAAGGCTTTTGATAGCGTATATCACAAAGTATTGCTGCTTGAGGTAGTGATCTAAACAACGGGGTACCACAAGGATCGGTTCTGGGCTCACTTCTATTTCTACTATTTTATATTAGTGAATAGAGAAACTTCACCAACGACTTTTCAACTAATGACTGCATTGTAAAGACCATTCTAGTATAAAATGTACCATGAACTTGAACAACTGGCTTTATGGAATAATTTTTCTAAAATCACAAATGTGCTATGTGCAATGTGCTCTTTGAAAAATACTCTCGTGTCTCTTCTAGTTTGGCCCAAATACTTCTTCTCGCAGTCCTTACAGATAATTTCACAAATTCCTAAATTTTCTTTACCTTCTGCCTTATCTTCATCATAAGGGTTGAACAAATGCAGAAGTATTCAAGAATTTTTGTATAATTATCCAATATTCCTCGAAGGTCTGGTCATAACTTGGAATGGTCTCCTTTCTTTGAAGATATTCCAACAAAAAATTATATACAGGGTGTTTCTCGACGAAAAACGTAGCAAAATTTGGTTCCGTGATTCGAGTCACCCTGTACACAAAAGACCCCGCACTTTTTGCTATATAATGGCGTTCTGTCAAATGTATTTTGTAGGAGTCGGTCTCCTTAAGAAATATATCCGGCCCCAACTCGATCCTATGACTAGTTTTTGAAATACAGGGTGTTAAAGTTGGGAAATGACGACTTTTCCCCATCTTGTATCTCTAGAGATAATCAATTTATTTGAATTTTTTGCATGCAGTATTTTGAAAATATCCTTTGGCAACTATCCTCCCCAAAAAAACCTCAAGAACTCTTTTCCGTTACAGGGTGATTTCAATTCATATTCTTGCGATTTTTCGAATTTCGAAATATTGATGCTATATGGTTTGGAAACACTTGCAGGATGGAAATTATCACATTTCATCTTGTTGTCGCTTCATGTAATATCATCCTATGTCTGAATCATACAAGGCGATTCACAAATGCTGTGGTATACCGTAATCAATTTCGCTTGAGTTTTCTCTCCCTCCTTGTATGTTTGAGTTGATAAATTGTATTCATTCCAGTTTTTTAGAATATGTCATTGAGGAAACTAGAGCATACAGGATGTAAGTATTTCTAAAACCAATGTAAACCACACGAAAATATCAGAAAACCACATTATTTTTCATCACTCTGTATTTTGGAATTATGACCGTTATGTTTGTATTTTTTTTTTCATTATTCTATTCAAAATATTGTTAATAAGAAGCTATAGAATTTTCACCTTTTTTCTATGACTAGTTTTTGATGGATTCAGAAAACATTGTCAGCTTGAAAAAATGTATACTTTTATAACCTCACGGAAATTGATTTTTTTTTCTTGTACTTTGTACTCCGAGTTGAAACTGATATTGTCAGGTAAATTTTTTTGCAATAATGAGATGATTTGAATATTACTTTCGTGATAATGAAACTTATTGAAGAATCTAATTACCTACCTCGTTTTTACCTTTTATGCTCCTGAACTATGTGGCCTATTTATATATTATCGCTCCGGAAAATTGAGATATTTTTCGAAAGAACAAGACTATATCAACAACACGAATTGATAGCGTACTAATGATGAGTCATTTCACATAATGTATTCGATGATTATTGTTCACTCAGTGTGTGACAAAAATCAATACATTATATTCAATATTTAAACTCGTTTCCACATCACCCACATCATATTAATTGATTATCTCTAGAGATACAAGATGAGGAAAGGCGTCATTTCCCAACTTTCGAAATCTAGTCATAGGATCGAGTTGGGCCCGGACATATTTCTTAAGGAAACCGACTCCTACAAAGTACCAAAAATTTGGAAAATTTGAAAGAACGCCATTTTATACAGCAAAAAGTGCGGGATCCTTTGAAGCGAGGCCTTTTTCAACTCAAAATCTGTTAAAAACGCTATTTGGAAAATTCAATTAACAAAATCAAGACCGCCTACTTGGGTCTCGTCAAATGACGGAAAGTCAAAGCCGTTGGGTGCGTGATCACAGGGTCCAAGAATCATGTAACTTGGGTACGCAATGAGGATGACGGACTTCTGCATTCGTCCGGCTAGGATTTCTGTCGTATTACGGCAAGCTGGTATAATTTTCAGTGTATATTCAAGAAGAGGTAAAATTTCACAAAAACTAATAGAAAAATTACAAAAGAAAAATATTTTTGGAAGGAAATTAGCCCTCTCAAACCATCAGGACATTAAGAGTTGATATAAATAACTTTTGTTCTTCCATCACTTGAAATTTACAGAATTTCTTCATTCTTAATCGACTGCCTTTCGCACAATAACCCTATCCGTTGAAATTCATCGGGAGTAGAGAGGAGTAATTTTCCTTTATCGTTTTTCCATCACTTTTCCAAAAATTCCAACTGTTTCAAATGAGTACAACAAATTTGAAGTCGATTTCAACCCAATTGAAGATTTTGTAGGCTTTTTACGGAAATTATGCGATTTCGTTGGTTTCTTTTTTAGAAGACACCTGGTATTGAGAATCCACTGGAAAAAAACCTGTCAATTCGATCAAGTCCACTGCAGCATTGCCTTGTTATCAATAATCTATAAATATAGCCCGGAAGTGGTTCAAAAGAAATCCATATAACTCCACTTCATCACCGAAGGCAACTATAAAATTATTGCAAAACAAACATTTGATCTGCTCGATCTCCTGCAAAATTACATGAGTTTCTAGTAGCTACAATAATTGAGATACTCCGACCACAGTTTTAGTTACGCCAATTTGTACACCCAACAGCCGGTGAAGTAGATTACGTTTCTCGGTGATATACAAAGTGAATTTCTAATTCTTAGATTCTCAGGAATGATACTGAAATATATAGATACTGTACTTGGAAGTATTTATTGGCTTGAAAATATGTTTACTTCATACTGTATTTGAAACACACTTTTAGCTACTTGATTTTAGTCCGGTAAAAACGTTTTTCTACTAATTTTCCAACCATACCCTAATGAAAGTGATGGTTTTTCACTCTAGAGATGAAAATTAAGCAAATGAACATCATTTGACACTAATGACAGTTAATCTCATTACTTTGCACTTAAATCAGCAAACGAATGTCACTTCGTTTGACAGTTTATAAACATTTTCACGATTATATTCGAACTTCTCTCTATAACTATAATTATTATGGACTCTGATGAAAACATAGCATTTCATACTCGAGAAGAAACCCTTTTTGTTGTTCGTTACAAACTCGTGGACAAACTCTAACCTCACGAAAAATTTTCATCTCCTATTGGAAAACATACTAGTTTACGGTTTCGAATACCGCCATGAAAACTGGGATTTGAGCTGGCTCGCGTTGTGATGGGTCAGAAAACATTCATTACTGCCCAATTTACATGTTTTCATAATCAAAAGTCATTGGGGGGTTCGTCAGAGGAGTTCGGCAGATATTTCTTTAGTTTGAAGTGATCTCAAAAATAGAAATTGGGTTGGCTCGAGTTGTGGTTGGTCAGAAAACATTTATTACTGTCCAATTTACATGATTTCATTATTGAAAGTCATTGTGAGGTCGTCAGAGGAATTCGGCCGATATTTTTATATTTTGAAGTGATCTCAAATATAGGAATTGGGTTGGCTCGAGTTGTGGTAGGTCAGAAAACATTTATTACTGTCCAATTTACATGATTTCATTATTGAAAGTCATTGTGAGGTCGTCAGAGGAATTCGGCCGATATTTTTATATTTTGAAGTGATCTCAAAAATAGAAATTGGGTTGGCTCAAGTTGTGGTTGGTCAGAAAACATTTATTACTGTCCATTTCACATGTTTTCATTATTGAAAGTCATTGTGGGGTCGTCAGAGGAGTTCGGCGGATATTTTTATATTTTGAAGTGATCTCAAAAACTGAAATTGGGTTGGCTCAAGTTGTGGTTGGTCAGAAAACATTTATTACTGTCCATTTCACATGTTTTCATTATTGAAAGTCATTGTGGGGTCGTCACAGGAGTTCAGCCGATATTTTTATATTTTGAAGTGATCTCAAATATAGGAATTGGGTTGGCTCGAGTTGTGGTGGGTCAGAAAACTTTTTTGACTGTCCAATTTACATGTTTTCATTATTTAAAGTCATTGTGGGGTCGTCAGAGGAGTTCGGCAGATATTTTTTTAGTTTGAAGTGATTTCAAAAATAGAAATTGGGTTGGCTCGAGTTATGGTAGGTCAGAAAACTTTTTTTACTGTCCAATTTACATGTTTTCATTATTGAAAGTCATTGTGGGGTCGTTAGAGGAGTTCGGTCGATATTTTTATATTTTGAAGTGATCTCAAATATAGGAATTGGGTTGGCTCGAGTTGTGGTAGGTCAGAAAACTTTTTTTACTGTCCAATTTACATGTTTTCATTATTGAAAGTCATTGTGGGGTCGTCAGAGGAGTTCGGCAGATATTTTTTTAGTTTGAAGTGATTTCAAAAATAGAAATTGGGTTGGCTCGAGTTGTGTTTGGTCAGAAAACATTTATTACTGTCCAATTTACATGATTTCATTATTGAAAGTCATTGTGAGGTCGTCAGAGGAATTCGGCCGATATTTTTATATTTTGAAGTGATCTCAAAAATAGAAATTGGGTTGGCTCAAGTTGTGGTTGGTCAGAAAACATTTATTACTGTCCATTTCACATGTTTTCATTATTGAAAGTCATTGTGGGGTCGTCACAGGAGTTCAGCCGATATTTTTATATTTTGAAGTGATCTCAAATATAGGAATTGGGTTGGCTCGAGTTGTGGTGGGTCAGAAAACTTTTTTTACTGTCCAATTTACATGTTTTCATTATTGAAAGTCATTGTGGGGTCGTCAGAGGAGTTCGGCAGATATTTTTTTAGTTTGAAGTGATTTCAAAAATAGAAATTGGGTTGGCTCGAGTTATGGTAGGTCAGAAAACATTTTTTACTGTCCAATTGACATGTTTTCATTATTGAAAGTCATTGTGGGGTCGTTAGAGGAGTTCGGTCGATATTTTTATATTTTGAAGTGATCTCAAATATAGGAATTGGGTTGGCTCGAGTTGTGGTAGGTCAGAAAACTTTTTTTACTGTCCAATTTACATGTTTTCATTATTGAAAGTCATTGTGGGGTCGTCAGAGGAGTTCGGCAGATATTTTTTTAGTTTGAAGTGATTTCAAAAATAGAAATTGGGTTGGCTCGAGTTGTGTTTGGTTAGAAAACATTTATTACTGTCCAATTTACTTGATTTCATTATTGAAAGTCATTGTGAGGTCGTCAGAGGAATTCGGCCGATATTTTTATATTTTGAAGTGATCTCAAAAATAGAAATTGGGTTGGCTCAAGTTGTGGTTGGTCAGAAAACATTTATTACTGTCCATTTCACATGTTTTCATTATTGAAAGTCATTGTGGGGTCGTCAGAGGAGTTCGGCGGATATTTTTATATTTTGAAGTGATCTCAAAAATTGAAATTGGGTTGGCTCAAGTTGTGGTTGGTCAGAAAACATTTATTACTGTCCATTTCACATGTTTTCATTATTGAAAGTCATTGTGGGGTCGTCACAGGAGTTCAGCCGATATTTTTATATTTTGAAGTGATCTCAAATATAGGAATTGGGTTGGCTCGAGTTGTGGTGGGTCAGAAAACTTTTTTTACTGTCCAATTTACATGTTTTCATTATTGAAAGTCATTGTGGGGTCGTCAGAGGAGTTCGGCAGATATTTTTTTAGTTTGAAGTGATTTCAAAAATAGAAATTGGGTTGGCTCGAGTTATGGTAGGTCAGAAAACTTTTTTTACTGTCCAATTTACATGTTTTCATTATTGAAAGTCATTGTGGGGTCGTTAGAGGAGTTCGGTCGATATTTTTATATTTTGAAGTGATCTCAAATATAGGAATTGGGTTGGCTCGAGTTGTGGTAGGTCAGAAAACTTTTTTTACTGTCCAATTTACATGTTTTCATTATTGAAAGTCATTGTGGGGTCGTCAGAGGAGTTCGGCAGATATTTTTTTAGTTTGAAGTGATTTCAAAAATAGAAATTGGGTTGGCTCGAGTTGTGTTTGGTCAGAAAACATTTATTACTGTCCAATTTACTTAATTTCATTATTGAAAGTCATTGTGAGGTCGTCAGAGGAATTCGGCCGATATTTTTATATTTTGAAGTGATCTCAAAAATAGAAATTGGGTTGGCTCAAGTTGTGGTTGGTCAGAAAACATTTATTACTGTCCATTTCACATGTTTTCATTATTGAAAGTCATTGTGGGGTCGTCAGAGGAGTTCGGCGGATATTTTTATATTTTGAAGTGATCTCAAAAATTGAAATTGGGTTGGCTCAAGTTGTGGTTGGTCAGAAAACATTTATTACTGTCCATTTCACATGTTTTCATTATTGAAAGTCATTGTGGGGTCGTCACAGGAGTTCAGCCGATATTTTTATATTTTGAAGTGATCTCAAATATAGGAATTGGGTTGGCTCGAGTTGTGGTGGGTCAGAAAACATTCATTGGGTCCCAATTTACATGTTTTCATGATCATAAATCATTGTGGGGTCGTCAGAGGAGTTCGGCGGATATTTTTATATATTGAAGTGATCTCATAAATAGAAATTGGGTTGGCTCGAGTTATGGTAGGTCAGAAAACTTTTTTTACTGTCCAATTTACATGTTTTCATTATTGAAAGTCATTGTGGGGTCGTTAGAGGAGTTCGGTCGATATTTTTATATTTTGAAGTGATCTCAAATATAGGAATTGGGTTGGCTCGAGTTGTGGTAGGTCAGAAAACTTTTTTTACTGTCCAATTTACATGTTTTCATTATTGAAAGTCATTGTGGGGTCGTCAGAGGAGTTCGGCAGATATTTTTTTAGTTTGAAGTGATTTCAAAAATAGAAATTGGGTTGGCTCGAGTTGTGTTTGGTCAGAAAACATTTATTACTGTCCAATTTACATGATTTCATTATTGAAAGTCATTGTGAGGTCGTCAGAGGAATTCGGCCGATATTTTTATATTTTGAAGTGATCTCAAAAATAGAAATTGGGTTGGCTCAAGTTGTGGTTGATCAGAAAACATTTATTACTGTCCATTTCACATGTTTTCATTATTGAAAGTCATTGTGGGGTCGTCAGAGGAGTTCGGCGGATATTTTTATATTTTGAAGTGATCTCAAAAATTGAAATTGGGTTGGCTCAAGTTGTGGTTGGTCAGAAAACATTTATTACTGTCCATTTCACATGTTTTCATTATTGAAAGTCATTGTGGGGTCGTCACAGGAGTTCAGCCGATATTTTTATATTTTGAAGTGATCTCAAATATAGGAATTGGGTTGGCTCGAGTTGTGGTGGGTCAGAAAACATTCATTGGGTCCCAATTTACATGTTTTCATGATCATAAATCATTGTGGGGTCGTCAGAGGAGTTCGGCGGATATTTTTATATTTTGAAGTGATCTCAAAAATAGAAATTGGGTTGGCTCGAGTTATGGTAGGTCAGAAAACTTTTTTTACTGTCCAATTTACATGTTTTCATTATTGAAAGTCATTGTGGGGTCGTTAGAGGAGTTCGGTCGATATTTTTATATTTTGAAGTGATCTCAAAAATAGGAATTGGGTTGGCTCGAGTTGTGGTTGGTCAGAAAACATTTATTACTGTCCATTTCACATGTTTTCATTATTGAAAGTCATTGTGGGGTCGTCAGAGGAGTTCGGCCGATATTTTTATGTTTTGAAGTGATCTCAAAAATAGGAATTGGGTTGGCTCGTGTTGTGGTGAGTCAGAAAACATTCATTACTGTCCAATTCACATGATTTCATTATTGAAAGTCATTGTGAGGTCGTCAGAGGAATTCGGCCGATATTTTTATATTTTGAAGTGATCTCAAAAATAGAAATTGGGTTGGCTCAAGTTGTGGTTGGTCAGAAAACATTTATTACTGTCCATTTCACATATTTTCATTATTGAAAGTCATTGTGGGGTCGTCAGAGGAGTTCGGCGGATATTTTTATATTTTGAAGTGATCTCAAAAACTGAAATTGGGTTGGCTCAAGTTGTGGTTGGTCAGAAAACATTTATTACTGTCCATTTCACATGTTTTCATTATTGAAAGTCATTGTGGGGTCGTCACAGGAGTTCAGCCGATATTTTTATATTTTGAAGTGATCTCAAATATAGGAATTGGGTTGGCTCGAGTTGTGGTGGGTCAGAAAACTTTTTTTACTGTCCAATTTACATGTTTTCATTATTTAAAGTCATTGTGGGGTCGTCAGAGGAGTTCGGCAGATATTTTTTTAGTTTGAAGTGATTTCAAAAATAGAAATTGGGTTGGCTCGAGTTATGGTAGGTCAGAAAACTTTTTTTACTGTCCAATTTACATGTTTTCATTATTGAAAGTCATTGTGGGGTCGTTAGAGGAGTTCGGTCGATATTTTTTTAGTTTGAAGTGATTTCAAAAATATGGATTGAAAAGTGAAGGTCCTAAAACCATTCCTCGAGGTACTCCACATACTGCAATCTGCTTCTCACTAAGGGCATTATCCATAATTGTCAATTTGTATCCTCAAAAATATCGTGTAAAAATTATTCCTCAAACCTGTTTCAATGCTCTCATAAACATCAATCAGAAATTGTTTTCAATAACTAAGTTACGTCAAAATGGTCAGAACCAATTACAACTTCCTCAGCATTAATAGGTGGGTACAAAAATTCAAAATTCCTGCGAAGGCCTTGAAAATAAATTAATATTGAACGACGTTTTTATTGAAAATATTGCGTGTAACCTCAGTGGGTTTTTGCTCAAATTCATTAAACCATCCTATCAACAGAACTTTAGCTCATGAGAAAATATATCGCTATCAGATGAAGGAAGTATAAAACAAGACTGTTAGTACTTGTAATTTGCTCTCATAAATATTAATTGATTAATCAAAAACGTGTTCTCGTGCGAATGAACTCAATATTATAATATAAAAGGATATAAGCATTAAACTACGTAGGTATACGATGTAATAAGTGAACTATAACAGAGGAGCAAAACGAAGTGAAGTAGATTCCGATATACATAATAATTATCTTGCATCCGTTTCTTTTCTCCATTTCACTCGGAATAATGTTCGTTCTCCGATTTCTTGCAGCAGATACAATTTCTACAATGGCTACAGATGTTCATCTATAGAGATGATATATGAGTTAGTCATTTGTTTGCAGTTTTGTCATGTCAGCTAATAAATAATATACATCCAAAAATTACTTCTGTGGAATATCTTGTAACAACACCCCCCCCCCCCCCCAAAGCACTAAATTACATAATATTCCGATAGAAGAGAATTCGAGCTGACTTTCCCCGGTTGCCTGAGTAAAAATAGATTATCATCTAGAGTAAAACCTAACTGTCTGACAGTTAGCTACATCATCATTTGAAGACTGTCGTAGTTTTTCATTAAGTTTCGATAGACTAGCGTGGATAATTGAGACATTATTTATATAAATAATGAACAACAGAGGTCCTAGAACAGATCCTTGTTGTACTCCAGACTCGATTGGCAGAAAATCCGAAGATCAAAGCATTGATTGCGGTTATGTAAGTGAGAGCTGAAGAGAGAAAGTACAACTCCTCTGATTCCATATTCATTCCATTTCTTAGGTCTAACCACACAAAATAGAGGCTGCATGATTTTCTAAAATAATAGTGATCAGAATTGATAAGAGATATAGTATTTTTTACGAATGATCTCAAAGCTTTTGCCAAATATGAGGACGCTAGACATGGATCGGTGATTTTAAAGGAATGAGTATCGCCTTTTAGGAAAACCGGAATAACTTTGCTAATTTTGAATTTATCAGAATATACGCTCTTAGAATTAATAGATACGAACTCGTTTTTTTCATGATTCTACTAATATTGAGATATTATACTAAATACTGACAGTTTTTCAACTCGCTGATGGCATTGAAGACTTCAGAGGTGATCACACGTTCGAAAAAAAGAATCCTGCTGAAGAAAGTTTGAGACTAGCATCTACAGAGATGATGAGAAAGCAAGGAAGTTGACTGATTATAGTTTCAGATGTTGTGGTAAAAAAATAGCTCGACCTCTATCATCGATAATAATTAAACGTTGTTCAGAAAATAGAATATTATTTCTAGATCTTTAGAGAGCATTCGAAACCGAAGAGAGATGCAGACTCAACAGAGCAGTAGGCAGCAGAGGTTAAAGTTAGATGATGATTATTCAGATAAAATGCAAGATAATTTGGTGTGCCCCATGGGTCCATTTTGGGACCCTTGTTAGTCATAGTATATTTAAATGACATCGTTACTATAGCAGAAGAATGCAAAATCCACATATTTACCGACGATACTCTTCTGTACTTCAGTAGTAAAGATGAAGATAAGTGTGTAAATATTATGAACGATAGAGAGGGTTTATAGATATTGTGCGAATTGTTGGAAAATACCAGCTCTCAACTCCAGATCAACTCTTCAAATCGAGAACGGTTGGAGATAGAGCAATTCTGCAAACGCCAATCGATTCAAAATGACGAAATTAGTATATTTATCGACGGATAAAAATAATAAATTACTCGATAAAAGTCCCCTAAAAATCATGAATAGTAAAAAATCATCAAATTCACTAGAAATTAGCACCATAGATATACTTGAAATTTCGTGCTGATTCCAAAAATACATCTTTTAGATATGCTCAGATACAAGGTGTACTTTAAAACAGAGATAAAAAAATTCGAAATTTTTTATTTTCAATTTTTGGGAAAATCGCAGGGTCCCCAAATGTGTTTTGTCTAGCTGATTATATGAGCAATATTATTAACGAGTGAACGACAATTTTTAAGGGAGATCGTTATCTAATAATGAAAAATGAATTTAGCATAACAGGGTACAACTATTGCCCTATTTCACCATTGAATTATATCTCTCAATATACTCGACATACTCGACAATCTTTTCTATAGAAACTACTTCAAAATGAAGTATTAATGCTGCAATTATTTTCCTGCTTATCATCCCCAGAGATGTATCAAATTCTCGAATGTTCAACGTGTCGATGTATTTTTGTGAAAATTTTATACCAGTTAATTTTAGCCAATCAGGTCCTGCATTTTAACATGTTGCTATGACAATAACCTAGATTCTTCGGAAATTTCCCTGCGTAGAGAGAAATTAATAAGTGGAAATTTCCCTCTGGCTTGACAGCTGTCATAAACACAGTGGCGTAAAATATTTTTGATAGATATTTATTTATAACTTAATTATAGGTACATGTTATTATCTTTTATTATATTAATATTCCGGATATTTTCCTCAGTTGCGAGTTTTTTAAGAAAGAGATTATAAGTGAAAATTTCGTCAGTTCTATATATTATTTTAAAAAGTATATAACTTTGGAATATCTACAATCCGTGAATGGGGAATACTCACAGGTGTGAGTTCTTCAGTAACTGTAACTTCAATCACGTCTTAGTTTCTCAGAAGGTTGGCTGATTGTGAACTATTTCTCTTTTCCTCAAAGCAAGAAGATCCTTATTACTGTAAAATAATCAGTGCTGTTTCATGTTCGTAGTATAGCAGTTAAATTTTCGCCGATCTGCTTTCGTTGGTCCTCCCGGTATCGTCAGAGTTGAGCAAGTGTTCGACATCTGTATGTATAAGTCGCGCTGTATAGAGTATAGCGTGTTCTTCGGAGATCATACATATTTATATACCGATCCTAACCTATAATAATAGCCGTCTGAGCCCCGCTGATAATCTGTGCCTTTAAACGATATTTCTATTGGCTGACAAGGCAGTGAGGAGGTGGGGCATCTGCATTTTTATGCATTAATTTTAATTCCATCGAATTCTACATAAAAGTCGGAGATAATTGTCGGTTATCCTGATGAATAATATGTTATGCCGCTTTAATGCATCCGTTTAGACGGAAATAATACCACTAAATGTCTAGGAGTCATGTTTTTGCGGGCATCGATGAGGATAATCGAAGCGAATCAATTACAGTTTTGCAAGAAAACATTTGCGACCAGCCACCTAAGATCGATGATAATTGCTCAATCTTTAACTCGCTGTGAATGAACGGCATTTGAAGAGGTGATCTTTATTTCAATACGTTCTTAACAACTATGAAACAAACATTACTATTATTAGAAAGTATTGGGAAAAATTGAGAAACACAAAAGTATGTACGGTAAAACAATTTTATTGACACAATTCCTTTCTTCTAGCAGTATTTCTTGATCGAACAATTGCTTTTCCTACTACCTTACTAGATGACTTCATTTTTGTACAACTGTCAAAAAACTTGACATTACTGCATCTCCTATTGATGCGTAAATGTTTACTTTTTTTTCAGCGTTAATTTTTCACTGCCAAAATAATTCACAAAATAAACATGAAATATTACTTTTTGAAGAATTTATTTTTAACAGAGTTAATTATTAATTGATTATTCATCATAAAACAATTTTATTTATTGGAATAATAATTGATAGTGAAGTTTGAACAATTACTTCCAACATAAATTCCCGAAGATGTTCCATGTGGCTGGTGAACAGAAGCGTTAGATATTTCTTGAACAGTTGATTCCACAATTTCATCAAATATTTTGATTTGTTTGGGAGAAGATGGACAATTCAATATTTTGTTAGAAATCTCAATTTCGTTATTCAATCTATCTTCTATATGCTTCTGCTATGGAGGCAGATCTCCGGCCACCGTGACGTTTTATGAATGTAATGTTGCTTCCTGCATTGGCCAGAAGAGTTACAGAGCTTCTCCTGAAACAGTTACCTGTGTAGCTCTTATACATATATTTTCCAAGCCATTTTGCAACCAAGCTGGGGATTTCTCCTACCGTATTTATCCCCAAATGTTGGTTAATACATTTTCCTCTTGACTATTTCGTAAATAATCCGTCACATTTTGTATGAGGCTGCCGTAGTGCTTTATATTTGCGGTATATCCCAATATAATCAGAATTTGAAACAGTAAACGTTATTGCGCGATAGGTCTGCGTATCAGGTATTTTGACAATCAATATACACTGAAAAAAAATAGTATTGAATCAAACAACTTTATTCCAGTCAAACAAATACGTTGTTTCAATATGGCGAATAAACCCATTGTTTCAAAGAAGAGTTAATTTGAATTCCAGAAGAAATATTTGTTTGATACAAAAAAATCTCGAACAAATCTCCAAGTGTTATATTTTCTTCAATCTATTTTCTGGTTTGATTGATGCAAGACTCACAATGCATTTTTGTTGTTTTCTATTTAATTCATTTGAGAATATATTGAATTGGGTGGAGTATGAATAATTGTGTGAATTCAGAATTGATAGAATTGGTTCAAGAATATGAACTTTTTGATTGTAGAATTTGAGTTACCCAAATGAAAAAAATATTTATTTGAGTTAAGGAAACATATTGTTTCGTTCAAAGACATTTTTTTGGTATTTATTTCATTTCAGTGCATATAGTATTAGATTTAGAGTATTGTTCTCTGAAATTGAATAAATAATTACGTGTTTTCAGAATTGGCAAAGCTGGTTCAAGAATGCAAAATACCTGTAAGAAACAAATTTTTTCTTGAAGGTAATTAATATTGATAAGAATTTCTGATATTTTGTTGGACGGGAATATGGTTAAATACATAACATTATTATATTCAAAGTCTTCAATCCTCAGAATAGTTTCAGAAACAGGAAGCATGAAAAAACGATTGGGTGGGTGAAAGGGTTCCCACTTCCTGGAATAGATCGTTTCCAATGGATTTTTGTTAGTTCTCAACACCCAGTGAAGTAGTCTCATGAAATCATGCACTTTAGTGAACATCATTTTTGGAATCTGAAAAAATACTCGTTTTACGCAATTGATTCCTTCATCTAAATTTTTCAATACTTTCACATAATCAAGAGGTTTTTTACCTCGTCTAAAATATTGATCACTCCTTGATGATAATTGATGTAGTGTGACTGCTTGCAAAGTTGCTTTTCAATGAAAGAAGAGCTATCGACACAAAGTTATCAACGTGATCCCTAGAATAACTTGGTATTGAAGTGGATTCCCGACCAGAAATTATTGTACTTGCAATTTCCTTTTTTTTGCTAATGATTCTGTGACATATCCCTCAGCAATCTTCCCAAACTCGTAACCTCCATGCTGCTTAAGTGTCACTGCCTGCACTTTAAGGGTTTCTTGATTTTAAGAATGCAATTTCAAATGGAATTTTAGCCATTGCATAATTTTTCTGCTAAGTCATTAACAAAAAATCTGGAGGGCGATGTTTTGGGCTGCCTGGAATTTATAATATTTTTGGTGTGGACATTCCGTTTATAATGTCATCAGAAGCGATGAATGTGCGTTTTGAATGCCAATCCATTCAGAATGAAAAAGTTAGTATAGTTTAATTTAATTGTTTTATTTGCTATTTCCAGTAAATAACATAGAACTAGTGTGTATTGGGATAACTTATTCCCAATCATGACCAGAAGTGTTGAAGTAATACCGTCGAAAGCGTTAATTCACGTACATCACCATACTGCATCGCGCAAATGAAGGTACTATTAGCTAGACACCTTGTACATGGATGCGCCTCATGAATCAAACATCGAAGACCACACTGGATAATGGCAAATTAATATTTAATAGTTGAAAGGCGCTGCTGGATTAAACTATCCAATCACGCGAGTCAATCAGTGCTGCCAACCGTACAATTAAAGATTTATCGGTAAACACTTCGTAGATCTGCTGCTTTATTGAAACCCTTCACTTATTTTGATTTCTTATTTCTTAAATTGCCCGAGGAAATTGCGGCGCGTTAGTTTTTTGTGAACGTTCAATTTTTCAGAACGCATGCGGGTTTTCAGTCAAGTAATTATTCATCGCGGGGATTGGTAGCAGTTTGCTGCCGGACATGTCGGTAATGGAGATTCGAATTTGACGTTTTCAATTGCGGAATTGGAGATTTTTTACGGGAGAACATCTGGAGGATCTCGGGGCCTTCGCAGGTCAGCATAACATTAATTTATTTGCTCCACCAGGACTGAAATATATAGCTTCTGTCTGCTACCTTACTTTTACTTACTAGAAAACTTCGTTTTCGACCCCTGAAGAAGAGGAGAAAATGGTACTTTTTCTTCCAGGAGGACAATCCTCTCTGAGAACAAAAATTTCACCCCTCTAGGTTTCTGAATACATCAGGGGAGCCCAAGCGGGATTTCTGGATTTACTGAAGCGCGGCAGATTAATATATTTATATACCATGTACCCAGTTGAGTAACTCCACCAAATATGAACCTCATAAATAAGGCTGCGCGTCCAGGATAAAGGATCAGATTAGTAAAAAATAATTGATTATCAGAAATTCTCGAGCGCGTCAGATTAACTGCTAAAAAAGTGTATATTCTACTAATCTGACAATTTGAGAGTGACGAAAAGAAAGGGGAGGGCTACAAAGTTGTAAAAAAAACGTCATCTCGACATTCTCGAGCGTGGCTGAATTTTTTTCTATTTGGAAGGAAATAATTCAAGGATGATGAAAAATATATAATCTGACGATTTCCACAAGCCGAAATAACAAAAATTCGTCGATAAAGTCTAATGCGTGCAGCTGCGTAATGCCTATATTTCCCTCTTCGCGTTACTATTTCTCTCTCTCACTTTCTCTATTTATGTGCTTGGCCAAACTTAGATTTTGAATATAATTTGAACCGATTCGTACCGGTAGATTTTGAGAAATCTCAAAAAAACTACGATGTAATGTGTTTTTTTGGAATAACTTTTAACGGCTCTATCGATCGATTCAAAAACTAATCAGTTCTTTCTATCAAAAAACCACGTCGATCGCCGCCAGTCCGGTTAGAATCGGTTGATTCGTTCGTGAGTTATCGTTGTCGAAAGAAAACCGATAAAAGTGTTTTTTCGGAATCACTCTGAAATAGTTCGATCAATTCAAACTTATAGATTCTTCATGGAGCTTGAAAAACTGCGTCGAATGCCGCGTGAAAATCAGTTCATTTATTCAAAATTCATTGCGGTTTGAAAATTAAAAAGATTGTATAAACTCTATCAGACTTTGAGCTCGGAGAGCTCATAATGACACAAAAATCATATTTTTGAACTCGGAGAGCTCAAAAACAAAATGAGTGAAATGTTGAGCGCTTAGATATGGAGTTGCAGGGATGGCCTTTAGGTCAACCGTTTTCCTAATTATTTTTTTTGTCAGATTAGGCGAATCCGTCTAGATAATCGTCAGCTTAGGAGACAGCACATCTAGGACATAAGATGAACCATATATATCTTAATTTGACGTGCTTGAGTATTTCAAAATGGCGATTTTTTTTTAATTATGATAATGGCCGCCAGTTTGCGTCACATCGACATCGTCAAATTATTGCATGGGAGCTTTTTTTAGGTTCACTCAACATCCCCTGAGAAAATCTGACGCGCTCGATTAAATTTTTTTTTATTTTCAACCCTTACCCCCATCATGTAAACATACGAACATTATAAAAAATACGTAGGACATTGATGCTATCAATATTTGACACGCTCGAGTATGTCCATGCAACAGTTTTTTTTTTACAAATTGAAAATGTATAGCCGCTTCCCTCACCGATGAAAAGGTATACATCACATACATTTTTTTTCTTCTCATGATCTAAGCTTTTGCAACCCAATAGGTCTCTATGACGCTCGAGTAATCCACATTCAGCATCATGGGCTCCTCTACAAATGAGCAAGTTTTTCTTAACTGTTTGCTTTTGTAAGGAGAAGAAACAAATTGAAAAGATGTTTTGGCAGGAAATCACAGCTCTCAAATCCAGATGAACTTTTCAAATCGAAAACGGTTTGAGGAAGAGCAATTCGCGAACGCCAATCGATTCAGAATGACAAAATAGTAAGTACTACATAAACCAAGATAAAACGCACATTCATCGCTTCTGATGGCATTATAAACGGAATGTCCGCCTTGGCTTCACACTGAAAATATAAAATTCCACACAGCCCAAAACATCGCCCTTCAGAT
The DNA here is from genome assembly GCA_958502065.1 of Chrysolina americana. Taxonomy (NCBI): domain Eukaryota; kingdom Metazoa; phylum Arthropoda; class Insecta; order Coleoptera; family Chrysomelidae; genus Chrysolina; species Chrysolina americana. The sequence goes on along the minus strand of OY293411.1, from coordinate 3,349,246 downwards.
TTTTTGTAAATCAATATGAAGGAAATTGCAACATTGTTAAAATCAAGAAACCCCCAAAGTTATACCGGCCATGTTTTCCGCAAACTTCGGCTACGTTGCTCATCAATGCAGGTGGTGACTTGGTGACACTTAAACAGCATGGAGGTTGGAAGTCTTGGAAGATTGCTGAGGTATATGTCGCAGAGTGGTTAATATTTTACCCCAAAATAGCGTTCAGGAGAGATTACTTTCGATAATTTGACAAACTGTACCATTCATTTAAATCGTCAAGTTTTTCACTTCATGAACTACATTGTTGGTAAATAAAAAAGAGGAAATAGATGTATTTTTTATTTTCATAAATCTTTTCTTACAAAATCTCATAGACGAGGTTAAAAACCTCTTGAATATGTGAAAGTATTAAAATTTGGATGAAGGAAAATTTTTGTTCTCGGAGGAAAAATGTTTCCTCCCGGCGGCGGTAGAAAAAGTTCTATTTTCTTACATTCTTTAGGAATCAAAATTGTTATTTTTGTATTAAAGTGCGTAAAATTAGTGTTTTTTAATGTCACATGAGAGCGTTAATTTTTGGCTGAGACCGCAGGTCGAGGCCAAAAATTCTCTCGAACTGCAGAACTGTTATATAGTTCTCGATTTAAAACGTTCATCTGTAGTTGACAGCTGTTATTTCAAGCCAAAAATTTTTTAAATTTTTTTTTCTCCATATTCTTCAATCTTTTTTGTATATGCACATTGAATTTGAAATTGATTCCGTGTCAATAGAGCCTTGATAGTATTTTTACGGAACCTCTGAAATTTCGAAATAAATCTTTGTTCAAAAGTTTTATTTTACATTTTCAAAAAATTGTTCACCGACCTCTTACGTATCT